>OX244033.2:26766848-31566848 GCA_945859785.2 Tridacna gigas
GTTTATGTCTATTTTGAAGTCTGATATGTAATCCTTTTTCAAACGGCGACATATTCCTGATCGATAAATGCCATAAAACAAGGAAATTAGCGCAACTTTGAATGCAACTGTGGCAGAGAATCGGACAATGAGTCTTTAGTCCCCAACTTTGTTCCACGCCCATTTCAATTTGAAATTTCTGTCTTATTCAGCTTCCATTTGAAGTATAATATGTAATCCCTGGCAGACTGGCACGAATTATTGGGTCCGTATTCACCAGCAACAAAATAACTCCCTCTCCTGATGAAATTAGGTTCAAATCAGAATGACCAAATTGGTGGCATTAAACAAAAGTGCAGTTAGGGAGTAGAAGGGTAAACTTTATGAAAAATCGTATTTGGTTTTCGCGTGCACGTAAATATGATATATAAGTGGAAAGTTACAGAGAAAATAGGATAATTCATTTGGATGACAAAGTTTACACCGGTTTCAGATAAATATTATAGATCTACATATAGATCTATCCAAGAACCAAGACAGAATGGGGGAAATACTGTGACAGAGGGAAAAAAGATGGAAAGAAAGGGGTCAGAGAATAGAACCCTGAAAATAATCCGGACCAAGATTAAAAATTACGATCGGCCTGACCGTCTAGCCCACTTAGTCAGAAAGGCAGCTGAATTTTGCCTGACAAAATTATTTATTTACATATTACCCCACCCCTTTCAAAGAAATTGGAACAAAGGACCTCAAGTAGTTGTGGAAATTCGATTAGAATTGTTTGAAAATATGGGTTAAAAGTGACTTTTATGTCTATTTTGAAGGGTTGTGTGTAATCCTTTGCAAACGGGGACCTATTCCTGATCGATACATGCAATACAACAAGGAAATTGGACAACTTTTTGAATGGAACGGGCGGCAGAGGATCGGACTATGAGTCTTTCGTCCCCACCTATGTTCCACCCCGTTTCAATTTAAATTTTCAGTCTTATTCAGCTTCCATTTGAAGGATAATAATGTAATCCGTAGCAGGCCGGCACGAATTCCTTGGTCCGTATTCAGCAACCATTCTGAAGAACATTCTGAGACTTAGTCTCCAGATTTTTCTACATTTGTGAGTAACGCAGCTTCTGATTGGCTTAAAATATTTTGTTCAACCAATCACAAGCTGTGTTACTTTTCAATGTTAGAAAATACATGTACTTTGAGCCTTTTGTCCCCACCCTTGTTCGTCCGCGTTTCAAATTTTCTGTCGTGTTCAGCTTAGCTTCCATGCTTCACACTGATACTTTACATATGTTGAGACCATTAACTGACGACGGAAAGGTCTCGAGGAATCATTGCATAGGTGTGTAAACCAGTGAGAAAACTTTTTAGGGACAACGGGCACCTGTTGCATGAAACAGAGAGGTAGATAAATAAATAAGTACCCCTATCTCTCCATTACACTGTTGAACACATTACTAATTAGTGTCTCAGATCAAAGTGAATGGTTTTGATGGTACAATGACAACATCTTAACTGGCAAAATGGGGTATGAAGTAGTTCTGCTTTGTGCAGTCAGGGGATATAATCCAATTTGGTTTGGGAAAAGTCAGATAGTTTGTAAGGTTATATCAGTTTTTGTTGCTTGATTATGCTGAGAGGGAAAAAGGTAAACCCATTGCCTTATCAAATCCATATAGTTTGAACACGGAATATGTCACAAGCTAACATGTGCCTCAAGTGACCGCAACGACATAGTCAAAACGCTAGATTAACTTAGCAATTGTACGGAGACTAGAATCTAAAAATGGTTTCCGTGACAACCCACTCTTATATGGCACTTGCGGACATGCGAAAACCTGATTTTGACCTTTACGACACAAATTGGGGTGTTTTTCACTTAAAAGGAAAAAAATCAGAACAAAAAAACTCCTTTTCCTGATGGAATTATATTCAAATCAAACTGACAAAATTGCTGGCATTAAAAAAAAGTGCAGTTATGGAGTGGAATGGCAAACTTTACGCAAACCCATATTTGGTTTTCGCATGCATATAAATGTAAAATATAAGTGGATGACAGTCTGTGGAAACTGATTTCTGATTCTAGTCTACATATCCTTGTTGACTCCATTTCAGGTATTCATCCATGTCATAAAGGGCTCAGGTCACATTATATCAGGTTGGGACATATTCAGCGCTAGAGCCTAAACATATTTATTTGGGGTCAAAACCAGTTACCATTACAAGTGGCTAATTAAAATGGATGAAAAATTTTACATCGGTTTAAGACAAATGATATATATCTACATATGGATCTATCCAAAAACCAAGACAAAATGGGGTAAAATATTGTGACGGGGGAAAAGGGTGGAAAGAAAGGGGTCAGAGAATGAAACCCTGAAGTTAACCCGGAACAAGATTAAAAATTACTATCGGGCTGATCGTCTAGCCCACTAAGCCAGAGAGGCAGGACATATTCAGGGCTAGAGCCTAACTAAGCATATTTATTTGGGGTAAAAACTTGTTACAAAGAAAATAGGCTAATTCAATTGGATGACAAAGTTTACACTGGTTTATGATATATATTATAGATCTACATACAGATCTATCCAAGACATAATCGGGAAAAATATTGTGAAAGGGGGAAAAAAATGTAGAAAGAGATTGAAGCCTTAATCCGGACGAAAATTAAAAATCAGTATCGGGCTGACCGTCTATCACACTAAGCCGGAGAAGCAGCTGAATTATGCCCGACAAAATTGTTTATTTTCATATTCCCCTAGATTGGTAATATTCCCTGATGCAGCAAGGGTATAGGGATCAGTACAGGCTACTAGAAACGGCCAGAATTCTGTTTGTGTATTTTTAGAACAGCGACGCTTGACTAACAGAGATGCAGAGGAGGTCACTCTCACTTCCAGAGCCGCAGTTTTTCCAACATTCTTGACATGACGAAAAAGTAAATTTAATTTTTGGTATCACCTTTTATGTTTGCCAATATTTCTTTTAGTTTCAATTACCAATTCCAAATTGTGCAAAATCGCAATGTTACCTCTACAGCCAAACTGGAAATGTGTATGCTGCTCTGATCGGCTGTTCCGTGGTATACATGTAGCCCACTGAATAGCAACGACACAGTAGCCTGTGCCAGTTGTAATATGTATGTCTACAACGGGGACGGGCTTAATATTCCCCCTCCCCTTTCAAAGAAATCGGAACAAAAGCCCTCAAGTACTTGTGAAAATTCGATTAGAATCGTTCGGGAAAAAAAAAAAAGTGGTTTATAACTGACGTAATCCTTTGCAAACGGGGACATATTTCTGATCGAGACATGCCATAAAACAAGGAAATTAGCGCGTCTTTGAATGAAGCGGTGGCAGAAAATCGGACTATGAGTCTTTTAGTGCCCAACTTTGTTCCACATCCGTTTCAATTTGAAATTTCTGTCTTATTCAGCTTCCATTTGAAGGATAATATGTAATCCCTGGCAGATCGGCACGAATTATTGGGTCCGTATTCACCAGCAACAAAATAACTCCCTCTCCTGATGAAATTATATTCAAATCAGAAAGACAAAACTGGTGGCCTTAGACAAAAGTACAGTTAGGGAGTGGAATGGCAAACTTTACGCAAAATCGTATTTGGTTTTCGCGTGCACGTAAATATAATATGTAAGTGAAAAGTTACAAGGAAAATAGGCTAATTCATTTGAATGACAAAGTTTACACCGTTTTCAAATATATATCACAGACCTACATATAGATCTATCCAAGAACCACGACATAATGGGGAAAATATTGTGACAGAGGGAAAGAAAGGTGGAAAGAAAGGGGTCAGAGAATGGAACCCTGAAAATAATCCGGACCAAGATTAAAAATTACTATCGGGCTGACCGTCTAGCCCACTTAGTCAGAGAGGCAGCTGAATTTTGCCTGACAAAATTGTTTATTTACATATTACCCCTCCCCTTTCAAAGAAATTGGAACAAAGGACCTCAAGTAGTTGTGGAAATTCGATTAGAATTGTTTGAAAATATGGGTTAAAAGTGACTTTTATGTCTATTTTGAAGGGTTGTGTGTAATCCTTTGCAAACGGGGACCTATTCCTGATCGATACATGCAATACAACAAGAAAATTGGACAACATTTTTAATGGAAAGGGTGGCAGAAGATCGAACTATGAGTCTTTCGTCCCCACCTATGTTCCACCCCCGTTTCAATTTGAATTTTAAGTCTTATTCAGCTTCCATTTGAAGGATAATATGTAATCCTTAGCAGGTCGGCACGAATTCCTGGCTCCGTATTCACCAACGATTCTGAAGACCATTCTGAGACTTTTTCTCCAGATTTTTCTACATTTGTGAGTAACGCAGCTTCTGATTGGCTTAAAATATTTGTTCAACCAATCACAAGTTGTGTTACTTTTCAATGTTAGAAAATACATGTACTTTGAGCCTTTTGTCCCTACCCTTGTTCGTCCGTGTTTCAAATTTTCTGTCTTGTTCAGCTTAGCTTCCATGCTTCACATTGATACTTTGCATGTGTTGAGACCATTAACTGACGACGGAAAGGTCTCGAGGAATCATTGCATAGGTGTGTAAACCAGGGAGAAAACTTTTTAGGGGCAACGGGCACCTGTTGCATGAAACAGAGAGGTAGACAAACAAATGAGTGCCCCTTTCTCTCCATTACACTGTTGAACACGTTACTAATTTGCGTCTCAGATCAAAGTGATTGGTTTTGATGGTAGAATGAAAACATTTTAACTGGCAAAATGGGGTATGAAGTAGAAAAAACGAGATCAAGAGCATTTCTGCTTTGTGCAGTCAGGGGATATAATCCAATTTGGTTTGGGAATAGTCAGATAGTGTGTGAGGTTATATCAGTTTTTGTTGCTTGATTATGCTGAGAGGGAAAAAGGTAAACCCATTGCCTTATCAAATCCATACGGCTAGCCAGGGTTTGCACCCGGAATATGTCACAAGCTGACATGTGCCTCAAGTGAACGCAATGACAGTCAAAATTCTAGATTGACTTAACTATTGTACGGAGACAAGAATCTGAAATCGGCCTCCATGACAACCCACTCTCATATGGCACTTGCCGACATGCGAAAACCTGATTTTGACATTTACGACACAAATTGGGGTGTTTTTTACTTAAAAAAAAAACAAAAAAACTTCCTCTCCTGATGGAATTATATTCAAATCAAACTAACAAAATTGCTGACATTAAACAAAAGTGCAGTTATGGAGTGGAATGGCAGATTTTACGCAAACCCATATTTGGTTTTCGCATGCATATAAATGTAAAACATAAGTGGATGACAGGCTGTGGAAACTGATTTGTTATTCTAGTCTACCTATCCTTGTTGTCTGCATTTCAGGTATTTATCCATGTCATTACTGGCTCAGGTCATATTATGTCGGATCAGGACAGTTTACACCGGTTTAAGATATATATTATACATCTACATATAGATCTATCCAAGACATAATGGGGTAAAATATTGTGACAGAGGGAAAAATGGTGTAAGGAAATGGGACAGAGAATGGAACCCTGAAGTTAACCCGGACCAAGATTGAAAATCACTATCGGGCTGACCGTCGAGCCCACTAAGCCAGAGAGGTAGCTGAATTCTGCCTGACAAAATTATTTATTTACTTATTCCCCCTCCCCTTTCAGAGAAATTCGGAGAAAGGACGTCAAGTACTGGTAAATGTTCGATTAGAATTGTTCGAAAAAATGGGATTAAAGTGACGTTTATGTCTATTTTGAAGTCTGATATGTAATCCTTTTTCAAACGGCGACATATTCCTGATCGATAAATGCCATAAAACAAGGAAATTAGCGCAACTTTGAATGCAACTGTGGCAGAGAATCGGACAATGAGTCTTTAGTCCCCAACTTTGTTCCACGCCCATTTCAATTTGAAATTTCTGTCTTATTCAGCTTCCATTTGAAGTATAATATGTAATCCCTGGCAGACTGGCACGAATTATTGGGTCCGTATTCACCAGCAACAAAATAACTCCCTCTCCTGATGAAATTAGGTTCAAATCACAATGACCAAATTGGTGGCATTAAACAAAAGTGCAGTTAGGGAGTAGAAGGGTAAACTTTATGAAAAATCGTATTTGGTTTTCGCGTGCACGTAAATATGATATATAAGTGGAAAGTTACAGAGAAAATAGGATAATTCATTTGGATGACAAAGTTTACACCGGTTTCAGATAAATATTATAGATCTACATATAGATCTATCCAAGAACCAAGACAGAATGGGGGAAATACTGTGACAGAGGGAAAAAAGATGGAAAGAAAGGGGTCAGAGAATAGAACCCTGAAAATAATCCGGACCAAGATTAAAAATTACGATCGGCCTGACCGTCTAGCCCACTTAGTCAGAAAGGCAGCTGAATTTTGCCTGACAAAATTATTTATTTACATATTACCCCACCCCTTTCAAAGAAATTGGAACAAAGGACCTCAAGTAGTTGTGAAAATTCGATTAGAATTGTTTGAAAATATGGGTTAAAAGTGACTTTTATGTCTATTTTGAAGGGTTGTGTGTAATCCTTTGCAAACGGGGACCTATTCCTGATCGATACATGCAATACAACAAGGAAATTGGACAACTTTTTGAATGGAACGGGCGGCAGAGGATCGGACTATGAGTCTTTCGTCCCCACCTATGTTCCACCCCGTTTCAATTTAAATTTTCAGTCTTATTCAGCTTCCATTTGAAGGATAATAATGTAATCCGTAGCAGGCCGGCACGAATTCCTTGGTCCGTATTCAGCAACCATTCTGAAGAACATTCTGAGACTTAGTCTCCAGATTTTTCTACATTTGTGAGTAACGCAGCTTCTGATTGGCTTAAAATATTTTGTTCAACCAATCACAAGCTGTGTTACTTTTCAATGTTAGAAAATACATGTACTTTGAGCCTTTTGTCCCCACCCTTGTTCGTCCGCGTTTCAAATTTTCTGTCGTGTTCAGCTTAGCTTCCATGCTTCACACTGATACTTTACATATGTTGAGACCATTAACTGACGACGGAAAGGTCTCGAGGAATCATTGCATAGGTGTGTAAACCAGTGAGAAAACTTTTTAGGGACAACGGGCACCTGTTGCATGAAACAGAGAGGTAGATAAATAAATAAGTACCCCTATCTCTCCATTACACTGTTGAACACATTACTAATTAGTGTCTCAGATCAAAGTGATTGGTTTTGATGGTACAATGACAACATCTTAACTGGCAAAATGGGGTATGAAGTAGTTCTGCTTTTTGCAGTCAGGGGATATAATCCAATTTGGTTTGGGAATAGTCAGATAGTTTGTAAGGTTATATCAGTTTTTGTTGCTTGATTATGCTGAGAGGGAAAAAGGTAAACCCATTGCCTTATCAAATCCATATAGTTTGAACACGGAATATGTCACAAGCTAACATGTGCCTCAAGTGACCGCAACGACATAGTCAAAACGCTAGATTAACTTAGCAATTGTACGGAGACTAGAATCTAAAAATGGTTTCCGTGACAACCCACTCTTATATGGCACTTGCGGACATGCGAAAACCTGATTTTGACCTTTACGACACAAATTGGGGTGTTTTTCACTTAAAAGGAAAAAAATCAGAACAAAAAAACTCCTTTTCCTGACGGAATTATATTCAAATCAAACTGACAAAATTGCTGGCATTAAAAAAAAGTGCAGTTATGGAGTGGAATGGCAAACTTTACGCAAACCCATATTTGGTTTTCGCATGCATATAAATGTAAAATATAAGTGGATGACAGTCTGTGGAAACTGATTTCTGATTCTAGTCTACATATCCTTGTTGACTCCATTTCAGGTATTCATCCATGTCATAAAGGGCTCAGGTCACATTATATCAGGTTGGGACATATTCAGCGCTAGAGCCTAAACATATTTATTTGGGGTCAAAACCAGTTACCATTACAAGTGGCTAATTAAAATGGATGAAAAATTTTACATCGGTGTAAGACAAATGATATATATCTACATATGGATCTATCCAAAAACCAAGACAAAATGGGGTAAAATATTGTGACGGGGGAAAAGGGTGGAAAGAAAGGGGTCAGAGAATGAAACCCTGAAGTTAACCCGGAACAAGATTAAAAATTACTATCGGGCTGATCGTCTAGCCCACTAAGCCAGAGAGGCAGGACATATTCAGGGCTAGAGCCTAACTAAGCATATTTATTTGGGGTAAAAACTTGTTACAAAGAAAATAGGCTAATTCAATTGGATGACAAAGTTTACACTGGTTTATGATATATATTATAGATCTACATACAGATCTATCCAAGACATAATCGGGAAAAATATTGTGAAAGGGGGAAAAAAATGTAGAAAGAGATTGAAGCCTTAATCCGGACGAAAATTAAAAATCAGTATCGGGCTGACCGTCTATCACACTAAGCCGGAGAAGCAGCTGAATTATGCCCGACAAAATTGTTTATTTTCATATTCCCCTAGATTGGTAATATTCCCTGATGCAGCAAGGGTATAGGGATCAGTACAGGCTACTAGAAACGGCCAGAATTCTGTTTGTGTATTTTTAGAACAGCGACGCTTGACTAACAGAGATGCAGAGGAGGTCACTCTCATTTCCAGAGCCGCAGTTTTTCCAACATTCTTGACATGACGAAAAAGTAAATTTAATTTTTGGTATCACCTTTTATGTTTGCCAATATTTCTTTTAGTTTCAATTACCAATTCCAAATTGTGCAAAATCGCAATGTTACCTCTACAGCCAAACTGGAAATGTGTATGCTGCTCTGATCGGCTGTTCCGTGGTATACATGTAGCCCACTGAATAGCAACGACACAGTAGCCTGTGCCAGTTGTAATATGTATGTCTACAACGGGGACGGGCTTAATATTCCCCCTCCCCTTTCAAAGAAATCGGAACAAAAGCCCTCAAGTACTTGTGAAAATTCGATTAGAATCGTTCGGGAAAAAAAAAAAAAGTGGTTTATAACTGACGTAATCCTTTGCAAACGGGGACATATTTCTGATCGAGACATGCCATAAAACAAGGAAATTAGCGCGTCTTTGAATGAAGCGGTGGCAGAAAATCGGACTATGAGTCTTTTAGTGCCCAACTTTGTTCCACATCCGTTTCAATTTGAAATTTCTGTCTTATTCAGCTTCCATTTGAAGGATAATATGTAATCCCTGGCAGATCGGCACGAATTATTGGGTCCGTATTCACCAGCAACAAAATAACTCCCTCTCCTGATGAAATTATATTCAAATCAGAAAGACAAAACTGGTGGCCTTAGACAAAAGTACAGTTAGGGAGTGGAATGGCAAACTTTACGCAAAATCGTATTTGGTTTTCGCGTGCACGTAAATATAATATGTAAGTGAAAAGTTACAAGGAAAATAGGCTAATTCATTTGAATGACAAAGTTTACACCGTTTTCAAATATATATCACAGACCTACATATAGATCTATCCAAGAACCACGACATAATGGGGAAAATATTGTGACAGAGGGAAAGAAAGGTGGAAAGAAAGGGGTCAGAGAATGGAACCCTGAAAATAATCCGGACCAAGATTAAAAATTACTATCGGGCTGACCGTCTAGCCCACTTAGTCAGAGAGGCAGCTGAATTTTGCCTGACAAAATTGTTTATTTACATATTACCCCTCCCCTTTCAAAGAAATTGGAACAAAGGACCTCAAGTAGTTGTGGAAATTCGATTAGAATTGTTTGAAAATATGGGTTAAAAGTGACTTTTATGTCTATTTTGAAGGGTTGTGTGTAATCCTTTGCAAACGGGGACCTATTCCTGATCGATACATGCAATACAACAAGAAAATTGGACAACATTTTTAATGGAAAGGGTGGCAGAAGATCGAACTATGAGTCTTTCGTCCCCACCTATGTTCCACCCCCGTTTCAATTTGAATTTTAAGTCTTATTCAGCTTCCATTTGAAGGATAATATGTAATCCTTAGCAGGTCGGCACGAATTCCTGGCTCCGTATTCACCAACGATTCTGAAGAACATTCTGAGACTTTTTCTCCAGATTTTTCTACATTTGTGAGTAACGCAGCTTCTGATTGGCTTAAAATATTTGTTCAACCAATCACAAGTTGTGTTACTTTTCAATGTTAGAAAATACATGTACTTTGAGCCTTTTGTCCCTACCCTTGTTCGTCCGTGTTTCAAATTTTCTGTCTTGTTCAGCTTAGCTTCCATGCTTCACATTGATACTTTGCATGTGTTGAGACCATTAACTGACGACGGAAAGGTCTCGAGGAATCATTGCATAGGTGTGTAAACCAGGGAGAAAACTTTTTAGGGGCAACGGGCACCTGTTGCATGAAACAGAGAGGTAGACAAACAAATGAGTGCCCCTTTCTCTCCATTACACTGTTGAACACGTTACTAATTTGCGTCTCAGATCAAAGTGATTGGTTTTGATGGTAGAATGAAAACATTTTAACTGGCAAAATGGGGTATGAAGTAGAAAAAACGAGATCAAGAGCATTTCTGCTTTGTGCAGTCAGGGGATATAATCCAATTTGGTTTGGGAATAGTCAGATAGTGTGTGAGGTTATATCAGTTTTTGTTGCTTGATTATGCTGAGAGGGAAAAAGGTAAACCCATTGCCTTATCAAATCCATACGGCTAGCCAGGGTTTGCACCCGGAATATGTCACAAGCTGACATGTGCCTCAAGTGAACGCAATGACAGTCAAAATTCTAGATTGACTTAACTATTGTACGGAGACAAGAATCTGAAATCGGCCTCCATGACAACCCACTCTCATATGGCACTTGCCGACATGCGAAAACCTGATTTTGACATTTACGACACAAATTGGGGTGTTTTTTACTTAAAAAAAAAACAAAAAAACTTCCTCTCCTGATGGAATTATATTCAAATCAAACTAACAAAATTGCTGACATTAAACAAAAGTGCAGTTATGGAGTGGAATGGCAGATTTTACGCAAACCCATATTTGGTTTTCGCATGCATATAAATGTAAAACATAAGTGGATGACAGGCTGTGGAAACTGATTTGTTATTCTAGTCTACCTATCCTTGTTGTCTGCATTTCAGGTATTTATCCATGTCATTACTGGCTCAGGTCATATTATGTCGGATCAGGACAGTTTACACCGGTTTAAGATATATATTATACATCTACATATAGATCTATCCAAGACATAATGGGGTAAAATATTGTGACAGAGGGAAAAATGGTGTAAGGAAATGGGACAGAGAATGGAACCCTGAAGTTAACCCGGACCAAGATTGAAAATCACTATCGGGCTGACCGTCGAGCCCACTAAGCCAGAGAGGTAGCTGAATTCTGCCTGACAAAATTATTTATTTACTTATTCCCCCTCCCCTTTCAGAGAAATTCGGAGAAAGGACGTCAAGTACTGGTAAATGTTCGATTAGAATTGTTCGAAAAAATGGGATTAAAGTGACGTTTATGTCTATTTTGAAGTCTGATATGTAATCCTTTTTCAAACGGCGACATATTCCTGATCGATAAATGCCATAAAACAAGGAAATTAGCGCAACTTTGAATGCAACTGTGGCAGAGAATCGGACAATGAGTCTTTAGTCCCCAACTTTGTTCCACGCCCATTTCAATTTGAAATTTCTGTCTTATTCAGCTTCCATTTGAAGTATAATATGTAATCCCTGGCAGACTGGCACGAATTATTGGGTCCGTATTCACCAGCAACAAAATAACTCCCTCTCCTGATGAAATTAGGTTCAAATCAGAATGACCAAATTGGTGGCATTAAACAAAAGTGCAGTTAGGGAGTAGAAGGGTAAACTTTATGAAAAATCGTATTTGGTTTTCGCGTGCACGTAAATATGATATATAAGTGGAAAGTTACAGAGAAAATAGGATAATTCATTTGGATGACAAAGTTTACACCGGTTTCAGATAAATATTATAGATCTACATATAGATCTATCCAAGAACCAAGACAGAATGGGGGAAATACTGTGACAGAGGGAAAAAAGATGGAAAGAAAGGGGTCAGAGAATAGAACCCTGAAAATAATCCGGACCAAGATTAAAAATTACGATCGGCCTGACCGTCTAGCCCACTTAGTCAGAAAGGCAGCTGAATTTTGCCTGACAAAATTATTTATTTACATATTACCCCACCCCTTTCAAAGAAATTGGAACAAAGGACCTCAAGTAGTTGTGGAAATTCGATTAGAATTGTTTGAAAATATGGGTTAAAAGTGACTTTTATGTCTATTTTGAAGGGTTGTGTGTAATCCTTTGCAAACGGGGACCTATTCCTGATCGATACATGCAATACAACAAGGAAATTGGACAACTTTTTGAATGGAACGGGCGGCAGAGGATCGGACTATGAGTCTTTCGTCCCCACCTATGTTCCACCCCGTTTCAATTTAAATTTTCAGTCTTATTCAGCTTCCATTTGAAGGATAATAATGTAATCCGTAGCAGGCCGGCACGAATTCCTTGGTCCGTATTCAGCAACCATTCTGAAGAACATTCTGAGACTTAGTCTCCAGATTTTTCTACATTTGTGAGTAACGCAGCTTCTGATTGGCTTAAAATATTTTGTTCAACCAATCACAAGCTGTGTTACTTTTCAATGTTAGAAAATACATGTACTTTGAGCCTTTTGTCCCCACCCTTGTTCGTCCGCGTTTCAAATTTTCTGTCGTGTTCAGCTTAGCTTCCATGCTTCACACTGATACTTTACATATGTTGAGACCATTAACTGACGACGGAAAGGTCTCGAGGAATCATTGCATAGGTGTGTAAACCAGTGAGAAAACTTTTTAGGGACAACGGGCACCTGTTGCATGAAACAGAGAGGTAGATAAATAAATAAGTACCCCTATCTCTCCATTACACTGTTGAACACATTACTAATTAGTGTCTCAGATCAAAGTGAATGGTTTTGATGGTACAATGACAACATCTTAACTGGCAAAATGGGGTATGAAGTAGTTCTGCTTTGTGCAGTCAGGGGATATAATCCAATTTGGTTTGGGAATAGTCAGATAGTTTGTAAGGTTATATCAGTTTTTGTTGCTTGATTATGCTGAGAGGGAAAAAGGTAAACCCATTGCCTTATCAAATCCATATAGTTTGAACACGGAATATGTCACAAGCTAACATGTGCCTCAAGTGACCGCAACGACATAGTCAAAACGCTAGATTAACTTAGCAATTGTACGGAGACTAGAATCTAAAAATGGTTTCCGTGACAACCCACTCTTATATGGCACTTGCGGACATGCGAAAACCTGATTTTGACCTTTACGACACAAATTGGGGTGTTTTTCACTTAAAAGGAAAAAAATCAGAACAAAAAAACTCCTTTTCCTGATGGAATTATATTCAAATCAAACTGACAAAATTGCTGGCATTAAAAAAAAGTGCAGTTATGGAGTGGAATGGCAAACTTTACGCAAACCCATATTTGGTTTTCGCATGCATATAAATGTAAAATATAAGTGGATGACAGTCTGTGGAAACTGATTTCTGATTCTAGTCTACATATCCTTGTTGACTCCATTTCAGGTATTCATCCATGTCATAAAGGGCTCAGGTCACATTATATCAGGTTGGGACATATTCAGCGCTAGAGCCTAAACATATTTATTTGGGGTCAAAACCAGTTACCATTACAAGTGGCTAATTAAAATGGATGAAAAATTTTACATCGGTTTAAGACAAATGATATATATCTACATATGGATCTATCCAAAAACCAAGACAAAATGGGGTAAAATATTGTGACGGGGGAAAAGGGTGGAAAGAAAGGGGTCAGAGAATGAAACCCTGAAGTTAACCCGGAACAAGATTAAAAATTACTATCGGGCTGATCGTCTAGCCCACTAAGCCAGAGAGGCAGGACATATTCAGGGCTAGAGCCTAACTAAGCATATTTATTTGGGGTAAAAACTTGTTACAAAGAAAATAGGCTAATTCAATTGGATGACAAAGTTTACACTGGTTTATGATATATATTATAGATCTACATACAGATCTATCCAAGACATAATCGGGAAAAATATTGTGAAAGGGGGAAAAAAATGTAGAAAGAGATTGAAGCCTTAATCCGGACGAAAATTAAAAATCAGTATCGGGCTGACCGTCTATCACACTAAGCCGGAGAAGCAGCTGAATTATGCCCGACAAAATTGTTTATTTTCATATTCCCCTAGATTGGTAATATTCCCTGATGCAGCAAGGGTATAGGGATCAGTACAGGCTACTAGAAACGGCCAGAATTCTGTTTGTGTATTTTTAGAACAGCGACGCTTGACTAACAGAGATGCAGAGGAGGTCACTCTCACTTCCAGAGCCGCAGTTTTTCCAACATTCTTGACATGACGAAAAAGTAAATTTAATTTTTGGTATCACCTTTTATGTTTGCCAATATTTCTTTTAGTTTCAATTACCAATTCCAAATTGTGCAAAATCGCAATGTTACCTCTACAGCCAAACTGGAAATGTGTATGCTGCTCTGATCGGCTGTTCCGTGGTATACATGTAGCCCACTGAATAGCAACGACACAGTAGCCTGTGCCAGTTGTAATATGTATGTCTACAACGGGGACGGGCTTAATATTCCCCCTCCCCTTTCAAAGAAATCGGAACAAAAGCCCTCAAGTACTTGTGAAAATTCGATTAGAATCGTTCGGGAAAAAAAAAAAAGTGGTTTATAACTGACGTAATCCTTTGCAAACGGGGACATATTTCTGATCGAGACATGCCATAAAACAAGGAAATTAGCGCGTCTTTGAATGAAGCGGTGGCAGAAAATCGGACTATGAGTCTTTTAGTGCCCAACTTTGTTCCACATCCGTTTCAATTTGAAATTTCTGTCTTATTCAGCTTCCATTTGAAGGATAATATGTAATCCCTGGCAGATCGGCACGAATTATTGGGTCCGTATTCACCAGCAACAAAATAACTCCCTCTCCTGATGAAATTATATTCAAATCAGAAAGACAAAACTGGTGGCCTTAGACAAAAGTACAGTTAGGGAGTGGAATGGCAAACTTTACGCAAAATCGTATTTGGTTTTCGCGTGCACGTAAATATAATATGTAAGTGAAAAGTTACAAGGAAAATAGGCTAATTCATTTGAATGACAAAGTTTACACCGTTTTCAAATATATATCACAGACCTACATATAGATCTATCCAAGAACCACGACATAATGGGGAAAATATTGTGACAGAGGGAAAGAAAGGTGGAAAGAAAGGGGTCAGAGAATGGAACCCTGAAAATAATCCGGACCAAGATTAAAAATTACTATCGGGCTGACCGTCTAGCCCACTTAGTCAGAGAGGCAGCTGAATTTTGCCTGACAAAATTGTTTATTTACATATTACCCCTCCCCTTTCAAAGAAATTGGAACAAAGGACCTCAAGTAGTTGTGGAAATTCGATTAGAATTGTTTGAAAATATGGGTTAAAAGTGACTTTTATGTCTATTTTGAAGGGTTGTGTGTAATCCTTTGCAAACGGGGACCTATTCCTGATCGATACATGCAATACAACAAGAAAATTGGACAACATTTTTAATGGAAAGGGTGGCAGAAGATCGAACTATGAGTCTTTCGTCCCCACCTATGTTCCACCCCCGTTTCAATTTGAATTTTAAGTCTTATTCAGCTTCCATTTGAAGGATAATATGTAATCCTTAGCAGGTCGGCACGAATTCCTGGCTCCGTATTCACCAACGATTCTGAAGACCATTCTGAGACTTTTTCTCCAGATTTTTCTACATTTGTGAGTAACGCAGCTTCTGATTGGCTTAAAATATTTGTTCAACCAATCACAAGTTGTGTTACTTTTCAATGTTAGAAAATACATGTACTTTGAGCCTTTTGTCCCTACCCTTGTTCGTCCGTGTTTCAAATTTTCTGTCTTGTTCAGCTTAGCTTCCATGCTTCACATTGATACTTTGCATGTGTTGAGACCATTAACTGACGACGGAAAGGTCTCGAGGAATCATTGCATAGGTGTGTAAACCAGGGAGAAAACTTTTTAGGGGCAACGGGCACCTGTTGCATGAAACAGAGAGGTAGACAAACAAATGAGTGCCCCTTTCTCTCCATTACACTGTTGAACACGTTACTAATTTGCGTCTCAGATCAAAGTGATTGGTTTTGATGGTAGAATGAAAACATTTTAACTGGCAAAATGGGGTATGAAGTAGAAAAAACGAGATCAAGAGCATTTCTGCTTTGTGCAGTCAGGGGATATAATCCAATTTGGTTTGGGAATAGTCAGATAGTGTGTGAGGTTATATCAGTTTTTGTTGCTTGATTATGCTGAGAGGGAAAAAGGTAAACCCATTGCCTTATCAAATCCATACGGCTAGCCAGGGTTTGCACCCGGAATATGTCACAAGCTGACATGTGCCTCAAGTGAACGCAATGACAGTCAAAATTCTAGATTGACTTAACTATTGTACGGAGACAAGAATCTGAAATCGGCCTCCATGACAACCCACTCTCATATGGCACTTGCCGACATGCGAAAACCTGATTTTGACATTTACGACACAAATTGGGGTGTTTTTTACTTAAAAAAAAAACAAAAAAACTTCCTCTCCTGATGGAATTATATTCAAATCAAACTAACAAAATTGCTGACATTAAACAAAAGTGCAGTTATGGAGTGGAATGGCAGATTTTACGCAAACCCATATTTGGTTTTCGCATGCATATAAATGTAAAACATAAGTGGATGACAGGCTGTGGAAACTGATTTGTTATTCTAGTCTACCTATCCTTGTTGTCTGCATTTCAGGTATTTATCCATGTCATTACTGGCTCAGGTCATATTATGTCGGATCAGGACAGTTTACACCGGTTTAAGATATATATTATACATCTACATATAGATCTATCCAAGACATAATGGGGTAAAATATTGTGACAGAGGGAAAAATGGTGTAAGGAAATGGGACAGAGAATGGAACCCTGAAGTTAACCCGGACCAAGATTGAAAATCACTATCGGGCTGACCGTCGAGCCCACTAAGCCAGAGAGGTAGCTGAATTCTGCCTGACAAAATTATTTATTTACTTATTCCCCCTCCCCTTTCAGAGAAATTCGGAGAAAGGACGTCAAGTACTGGTAAATGTTCGATTAGAATTGTTCGAAAAAATGGGATTAAAGTGACGTTTATGTCTATTTTGAAGTCTGATATGTAATCCTTTTTCAAACGGCGACATATTCCTGATCGATAAATGCCATAAAACAAGGAAATTAGCGCAACTTTGAATGCAACTGTGGCAGAGAATCGGACAATGAGTCTTTAGTCCCCAACTTTGTTCCACGCCCATTTCAATTTGAAATTTCTGTCTTATTCAGCTTCCATTTGAAGTATAATATGTAATCCCTGGCAGACTGGCACGAATTATTGGGTCCGTATTCACCAGCAACAAAATAACTCCCTCTCCTGATGAAATTAGGTTCAAATCACAATGACCAAATTGGTGGCATTAAACAAAAGTGCAGTTAGGGAGTAGAAGGGTAAACTTTATGAAAAATCGTATTTGGTTTTCGCGTGCACGTAAATATGATATATAAGTGGAAAGTTACAGAGAAAATAGGATAATTCATTTGGATGACAAAGTTTACACCGGTTTCAGATAAATATTATAGATCTACATATAGATCTATCCAAGAACCAAGACAGAATGGGGGAAATACTGTGACAGAGGGAAAAAAGATGGAAAGAAAGGGGTCAGAGAATAGAACCCTGAAAATAATCCGGACCAAGATTAAAAATTACGATCGGCCTGACCGTCTAGCCCACTTAGTCAGAAAGGCAGCTGAATTTTGCCTGACAAAATTATTTATTTACATATTACCCCACCCCTTTCAAAGAAATTGGAACAAAGGACCTCAAGTAGTTGTGAAAATTCGATTAGAATTGTTTGAAAATATGGGTTAAAAGTGACTTTTATGTCTATTTTGAAGGGTTGTGTGTAATCCTTTGCAAACGGGGACCTATTCCTGATCGATACATGCAATACAACAAGGAAATTGGACAACTTTTTGAATGGAACGGGCGGCAGAGGATCGGACTATGAGTCTTTCGTCCCCACCTATGTTCCACCCCGTTTCAATTTAAATTTTCAGTCTTATTCAGCTTCCATTTGAAGGATAATAATGTAATCCGTAGCAGGCCGGCACGAATTCCTTGGTCCGTATTCAGCAACCATTCTGAAGAACATTCTGAGACTTAGTCTCCAGATTTTTCTACATTTGTGAGTAACGCAGCTTCTGATTGGCTTAAAATATTTTGTTCAACCAATCACAAGCTGTGTTACTTTTCAATGTTAGAAAATACATGTACTTTGAGCCTTTTGTCCCCACCCTTGTTCGTCCGCGTTTCAAATTTTCTGTCGTGTTCAGCTTAGCTTCCATGCTTCACACTGATACTTTACATATGTTGAGACCATTAACTGACGACGGAAAGGTCTCGAGGAATCATTGCATAGGTGTGTAAACCAGTGAGAAAACTTTTTAGGGACAACGGGCACCTGTTGCATGAAACAGAGAGGTAGATAAATAAATAAGTACCCCTATCTCTCCATTACACTGTTGAACACATTACTAATTAGTGTCTCAGATCAAAGTGAATGGTTTTGATGGTACAATGACAACATCTTAACTGGCAAAATGGGGTATGAAGTAGTTCTGCTTTTTGCAGTCAGGGGATATAATCCAATTTGGTTTGGGAATAGTCAGATAGTTTGTAAGGTTATATCAGTTTTTGTTGCTTGATTATGCTGAGAGGGAAAAAGGTAAACCCATTGCCTTATCAAATCCATATAGTTTGAACACGGAATATGTCACAAGCTAACATGTGCCTCAAGTGACCGCAACGACATAGTCAAAACGCTAGATTAACTTAGCAATTGTACGGAGACTAGAATCTAAAAATGGTTTCCGTGACAACCCACTCTTATATGGCACTTGCGGACATGCGAAAACCTGATTTTGACCTTTACGACACAAATTGGGGTGTTTTTCACTTAAAAGGAAAAAAATCAGAACAAAAAAACTCCTTTTCCTGACGGAATTATATTCAAATCAAACTGACAAAATTGCTGGCATTAAAAAAAAGTGCAGTTATGGAGTGGAATGGCAAACTTTACGCAAACCCATATTTGGTTTTCGCATGCATATAAATGTAAAATATAAGTGGATGACAGTCTGTGGAAACTGATTTCTGATTCTAGTCTACATATCCTTGTTGACTCCATTTCAGGTATTCATCCATGTCATAAAGGGCTCAGGTCACATTATATCAGGTTGGGACATATTCAGCGCTAGAGCCTAAACATATTTATTTGGGGTCAAAACCAGTTACCATTACAAGTGGCTAATTAAAATGGATGAAAAATTTTACATCGGTGTAAGACAAATGATATATATCTACATATGGATCTATCCAAAAACCAAGACAAAATGGGGTAAAATATTGTGACGGGGGAAAAGGGTGGAAAGAAAGGGGTCAGAGAATGAAACCCTGAAGTTAACCCGGAACAAGATTAAAAATTACTATCGGGCTGATCGTCTAGCCCACTAAGCCAGAGAGGCAGGACATATTCAGGGCTAGAGCCTAACTAAGCATATTTATTTGGGGTAAAAACTTGTTACAAAGAAAATAGGCTAATTCAATTGGATGACAAAGTTTACACTGGTTTATGATATATATTATAGATCTACATACAGATCTATCCAAGACATAATCGGGAAAAATATTGTGAAAGGGGGAAAAAAATGTAGAAAGAGATTGAAGCCTTAATCCGGACGAAAATTAAAAATCAGTATCGGGCTGACCGTCTATCACACTAAGCCGGAGAAGCAGCTGAATTATGCCCGACAAAATTGTTTATTTTCATATTCCCCTAGATTGGTAATATTCCCTGATGCAGCAAGGGTATAGGGATCAGTACAGGCTACTAGAAACGGCCAGAATTCTGTTTGTGTATTTTTAGAACAGCGACGCTTGACTAACAGAGATGCAGAGGAGGTCACTCTCATTTCCAGAGCCGCAGTTTTTCCAACATTCTTGACATGACGAAAAAGTAAATTTAATTTTTGGTATCACCTTTTATGTTTGCCAATATTTCTTTTAGTTTCAATTACCAATTCCAAATTGTGCAAAATCGCAATGTTACCTCTACAGCCAAACTGGAAATGTGTATGCTGCTCTGATCGGCTGTTCCGTGGTATACATGTAGCCCACTGAATAGCAACGACACAGTAGCCTGTGCCAGTTGTAATATGTATGTCTACAACGGGGACGGGCTTAATATTCCCCCTCCCCTTTCAAAGAAATCGGAACAAAAGCCCTCAAGTACTTGTGAAAATTCGATTAGAATCGTTCGGGAAAAAAAAAAAAAGTGGTTTATAACTGACGTAATCCTTTGCAAACGGGGACATATTTCTGATCGAGACATGCCATAAAACAAGGAAATTAGCGCGTCTTTGAATGAAGCGGTGGCAGAAAATCGGACTATGAGTCTTTTAGTGCCCAACTTTGTTCCACATCCGTTTCAATTTGAAATTTCTGTCTTATTCAGCTTCCATTTGAAGGATAATATGTAATCCCTGGCAGATCGGCACGAATTATTGGGTCCGTATTCACCAGCAACAAAATAACTCCCTCTCCTGATGAAATTATATTCAAATCAGAAAGACAAAACTGGTGGCCTTAGACAAAAGTACAGTTAGGGAGTGGAATGGCAAACTTTACGCAAAATCGTATTTGGTTTTCGCGTGCACGTAAATATAATATGTAAGTGAAAAGTTACAAGGAAAATAGGCTAATTCATTTGAATGACAAAGTTTACACCGTTTTCAAATATATATCACAGACCTACATATAGATCTATCCAAGAACCACGACATAATGGGGAAAATATTGTGACAGAGGGAAAGAAAGGTGGAAAGAAAGGGGTCAGAGAATGGAACCCTGAAAATAATCCGGACCAAGATTAAAAATTACTATCGGGCTGACCGTCTAGCCCACTTAGTCAGAGAGGCAGCTGAATTTTGCCTGACAAAATTGTTTATTTACATATTACCCCTCCCCTTTCAAAGAAATTGGAACAAAGGACCTCAAGTAGTTGTGGAAATTCGATTAGAATTGTTTGAAAATATGGGTTAAAAGTGACTTTTATGTCTATTTTGAAGGGTTGTGTGTAATCCTTTGCAAACGGGGACCTATTCCTGATCGATACATGCAATACAACAAGAAAATTGGACAACATTTTTAATGGAAAGGGTGGCAGAAGATCGAACTATGAGTCTTTCGTCCCCACCTATGTTCCACCCCCGTTTCAATTTGAATTTTAAGTCTTATTCAGCTTCCATTTGAAGGATAATATGTAATCCTTAGCAGGTCGGCACGAATTCCTGGCTCCGTATTCACCAACGATTCTGAAGAACATTCTGAGACTTTTTCTCCAGATTTTTCTACATTTGTGAGTAACGCAGCTTCTGATTGGCTTAAAATATTTGTTCAACCAATCACAAGTTGTGTTACTTTTCAATGTTAGAAAATACATGTACTTTGAGCCTTTTGTCCCTACCCTTGTTCGTCCGTGTTTCAAATTTTCTGTCTTGTTCAGCTTAGCTTCCATGCTTCACATTGATACTTTGCATGTGTTGAGACCATTAACTGACGACGGAAAGGTCTCGAGGAATCATTGCATAGGTGTGTAAACCAGGGAGAAAACTTTTTAGGGGCAACGGGCACCTGTTGCATGAAACAGAGAGGTAGACAAACAAATGAGTGCCCCTTTCTCTCCATTACACTGTTGAACACGTTACTAATTTGCGTCTCAGATCAAAGTGATTGGTTTTGATGGTAGAATGAAAACATTTTAACTGGCAAAATGGGGTATGAAGTAGAAAAAACGAGATCAAGAGCATTTCTGCTTTGTGCAGTCAGGGGATATAATCCAATTTGGTTTGGGAATAGTCAGATAGTGTGTGAGGTTATATCAGTTTTTGTTGCTTGATTATGCTGAGAGGGAAAAAGGTAAACCCATTGCCTTATCAAATCCATACGGCTAGCCAGGGTTTGCACCCGGAATATGTCACAAGCTGACATGTGCCTCAAGTGAACGCAATGACAGTCAAAATTCTAGATTGACTTAACTATTGTACGGAGACAAGAATCTGAAATCGGCCTCCATGACAACCCACTCTCATATGGCACTTGCCGACATGCGAAAACCTGATTTTGACATTTACGACACAAATTGGGGTGTTTTTTACTTAAAAAAAAAACAAAAAAACTTCCTCTCCTGATGGAATTATATTCAAATCAAACTAACAAAATTGCTGACATTAAACAAAAGTGCAGTTATGGAGTGGAATGGCAGATTTTACGCAAACCCATATTTGGTTTTCGCATGCATATAAATGTAAAACATAAGTGGATGACAGGCTGTGGAAACTGATTTGTTATTCTAGTCTACCTATCCTTGTTGTCTGCATTTCAGGTATTTATCCATGTCATTACTGGCTCAGGTCATATTATGTCGGATCAGGACAGTTTACACCGGTTTAAGATATATATTATACATCTACATATAGATCTATCCAAGACATAATGGGGTAAAATATTGTGACAGAGGGAAAAATGGTGTAAGGAAATGGGACAGAGAATGGAACCCTGAAGTTAACCCGGACCAAGATTGAAAATCACTATCGGGCTGACCGTCGAGCCCACTAAGCCAGAGAGGTAGCTGAATTCTGCCTGACAAAATTATTTATTTACTTATTCCCCCTCCCCTTTCAGAGAAATTCGGAGAAAGGACGTCAAGTACTGGTAAATGTTCGATTAGAATTGTTCGAAAAAATGGGATTAAAGTGACGTTTATGTCTATTTTGAAGTCTGATATGTAATCCTTTTTCAAACGGCGACATATTCCTGATCGATAAATGCCATAAAACAAGGAAATTAGCGCAACTTTGAATGCAACTGTGGCAGAGAATCGGACAATGAGTCTTTAGTCCCCAACTTTGTTCCACGCCCATTTCAATTTGAAATTTCTGTCTTATTCAGCTTCCATTTGAAGTATAATATGTAATCCCTGGCAGACTGGCACGAATTATTGGGTCCGTATTCACCAGCAACAAAATAACTCCCTCTCCTGATGAAATTAGGTTCAAATCAGAATGACCAAATTGGTGGCATTAAACAAAAGTGCAGTTAGGGAGTAGAAGGGTAAACTTTATGAAAAATCGTATTTGGTTTTCGCGTGCACGTAAATATGATATATAAGTGGAAAGTTACAGAGAAAATAGGATAATTCATTTGGATGACAAAGTTTACACCGGTTTCAGATAAATATTATAGATCTACATATAGATCTATCCAAGAACCAAGACAGAATGGGGGAAATACTGTGACAGAGGGAAAAAAGATGGAAAGAAAGGGGTCAGAGAATAGAACCCTGAAAATAATCCGGACCAAGATTAAAAATTACGATCGGCCTGACCGTCTAGCCCACTTAGTCAGAAAGGCAGCTGAATTTTGCCTGACAAAATTATTTATTTACATATTACCCCACCCCTTTCAAAGAAATTGGAACAAAGGACCTCAAGTAGTTGTGGAAATTCGATTAGAATTGTTTGAAAATATGGGTTAAAAGTGACTTTTATGTCTATTTTGAAGGGTTGTGTGTAATCCTTTGCAAACGGGGACCTATTCCTGATCGATACATGCAATACAACAAGGAAATTGGACAACTTTTTGAATGGAACGGGCGGCAGAGGATCGGACTATGAGTCTTTCGTCCCCACCTATGTTCCACCCCGTTTCAATTTAAATTTTCAGTCTTATTCAGCTTCCATTTGAAGGATAATAATGTAATCCGTAGCAGGCCGGCACGAATTCCTTGGTCCGTATTCAGCAACCATTCTGAAGAACATTCTGAGACTTAGTCTCCAGATTTTTCTACATTTGTGAGTAACGCAGCTTCTGATTGGCTTAAAATATTTTGTTCAACCAATCACAAGCTGTGTTACTTTTCAATGTTAGAAAATACATGTACTTTGAGCCTTTTGTCCCCACCCTTGTTCGTCCGCGTTTCAAATTTTCTGTCGTGTTCAGCTTAGCTTCCATGCTTCACACTGATACTTTACATATGTTGAGACCATTAACTGACGACGGAAAGGTCTCGAGGAATCATTGCATAGGTGTGTAAACCAGTGAGAAAACTTTTTAGGGACAACGGGCACCTGTTGCATGAAACAGAGAGGTAGATAAATAAATAAGTACCCCTATCTCTCCATTACACTGTTGAACACATTACTAATTAGTGTCTCAGATCAAAGTGAATGGTTTTGATGGTACAATGACAACATCTTAACTGGCAAAATGGGGTATGAAGTAGTTCTGCTTTGTGCAGTCAGGGGATATAATCCAATTTGGTTTGGGAATAGTCAGATAGTTTGTAAGGTTATATCAGTTTTTGTTGCTTGATTATGCTGAGAGGGAAAAAGGTAAACCCATTGCCTTATCAAATCCATATAGTTTGAACACGGAATATGTCACAAGCTAACATGTGCCTCAAGTGACCGCAACGACATAGTCAAAACGCTAGATTAACTTAGCAATTGTACGGAGACTAGAATCTAAAAATGGTTTCCGTGACAACCCACTCTTATATGGCACTTGCGGACATGCGAAAACCTGATTTTGACCTTTACGACACAAATTGGGGTGTTTTTCACTTAAAAGGAAAAAAATCAGAACAAAAAAACTCCTTTTCCTGATGGAATTATATTCAAATCAAACTGACAAAATTGCTGGCATTAAAAAAAAGTGCAGTTATGGAGTGGAATGGCAAACTTTACGCAAACCCATATTTGGTTTTCGCATGCATATAAATGTAAAATATAAGTGGATGACAGTCTGTGGAAACTGATTTCTGATTCTAGTCTACATATCCTTGTTGACTCCATTTCAGGTATTCATCCATGTCATAAAGGGCTCAGGTCACATTATATCAGGTTGGGACATATTCAGCGCTAGAGCCTAAACATATTTATTTGGGGTCAAAACCAGTTACCATTACAAGTGGCTAATTAAAATGGATGAAAAATTTTACATCGGTTTAAGACAAATGATATATATCTACATATGGATCTATCCAAAAACCAAGACAAAATGGGGTAAAATATTGTGACGGGGGAAAAGGGTGGAAAGAAAGGGGTCAGAGAATGAAACCCTGAAGTTAACCCGGAACAAGATTAAAAATTACTATCGGGCTGATCGTCTAGCCCACTAAGCCAGAGAGGCAGGACATATTCAGGGCTAGAGCCTAACTAAGCATATTTATTTGGGGTAAAAACTTGTTACAAAGAAAATAGGCTAATTCAATTGGATGACAAAGTTTACACTGGTTTATGATATATATTATAGATCTACATACAGATCTATCCAAGACATAATCGGGAAAAATATTGTGAAAGGGGGAAAAAAATGTAGAAAGAGATTGAAGCCTTAATCCGGACGAAAATTAAAAATCAGTATCGGGCTGACCGTCTATCACACTAAGCCGGAGAAGCAGCTGAATTATGCCCGACAAAATTGTTTATTTTCATATTCCCCTAGATTGGTAATATTCCCTGATGCAGCAAGGGTATAGGGATCAGTACAGGCTACTAGAAACGGCCAGAATTCTGTTTGTGTATTTTTAGAACAGCGACGCTTGACTAACAGAGATGCAGAGGAGGTCACTCTCACTTCCAGAGCCGCAGTTTTTCCAACATTCTTGACATGACGAAAAAGTAAATTTAATTTTTGGTATCACCTTTTATGTTTGCCAATATTTCTTTTAGTTTCAATTACCAATTCCAAATTGTGCAAAATCGCAATGTTACCTCTACAGCCAAACTGGAAATGTGTATGCTGCTCTGATCGGCTGTTCCGTGGTATACATGTAGCCCACTGAATAGCAACGACACAGTAGCCTGTGCCAGTTGTAATATGTATGTCTACAACGGGGACGGGCTTAATATTCCCCCTCCCCTTTCAAAGAAATCGGAACAAAAGCCCTCAAGTACTTGTGAAAATTCGATTAGAATCGTTCGGGAAAAAAAAAAAAGTGGTTTATAACTGACGTAATCCTTTGCAAACGGGGACATATTTCTGATCGAGACATGCCATAAAACAAGGAAATTAGCGCGTCTTTGAATGAAGCGGTGGCAGAAAATCGGACTATGAGTCTTTTAGTGCCCAACTTTGTTCCACATCCGTTTCAATTTGAAATTTCTGTCTTATTCAGCTTCCATTTGAAGGATAATATGTAATCCCTGGCAGATCGGCACGAATTATTGGGTCCGTATTCACCAGCAACAAAATAACTCCCTCTCCTGATGAAATTATATTCAAATCAGAAAGACAAAACTGGTGGCCTTAGACAAAAGTACAGTTAGGGAGTGGAATGGCAAACTTTACGCAAAATCGTATTTGGTTTTCGCGTGCACGTAAATATAATATGTAAGTGAAAAGTTACAAGGAAAATAGGCTAATTCATTTGAATGACAAAGTTTACACCGTTTTCAAATATATATCACAGACCTACATATAGATCTATCCAAGAACCACGACATAATGGGGAAAATATTGTGACAGAGGGAAAGAAAGGTGGAAAGAAAGGGGTCAGAGAATGGAACCCTGAAAATAATCCGGACCAAGATTAAAAATTACTATCGGGCTGACCGTCTAGCCCACTTAGTCAGAGAGGCAGCTGAATTTTGCCTGACAAAATTGTTTATTTACATATTACCCCTCCCCTTTCAAAGAAATTGGAACAAAGGACCTCAAGTAGTTGTGGAAATTCGATTAGAATTGTTTGAAAATATGGGTTAAAAGTGACTTTTATGTCTATTTTGAAGGGTTGTGTGTAATCCTTTGCAAACGGGGACCTATTCCTGATCGATACATGCAATACAACAAGAAAATTGGACAACATTTTTAATGGAAAGGGTGGCAGAAGATCGAACTATGAGTCTTTCGTCCCCACCTATGTTCCACCCCCGTTTCAATTTGAATTTTAAGTCTTATTCAGCTTCCATTTGAAGGATAATATGTAATCCTTAGCAGGTCGGCACGAATTCCTGGCTCCGTATTCACCAACGATTCTGAAGACCATTCTGAGACTTTTTCTCCAGATTTTTCTACATTTGTGAGTAACGCAGCTTCTGATTGGCTTAAAATATTTGTTCAACCAATCACAAGTTGTGTTACTTTTCAATGTTAGAAAATACATGTACTTTGAGCCTTTTGTCCCTACCCTTGTTCGTCCGTGTTTCAAATTTTCTGTCTTGTTCAGCTTAGCTTCCATGCTTCACATTGATACTTTGCATGTGTTGAGACCATTAACTGACGACGGAAAGGTCTCGAGGAATCATTGCATAGGTGTGTAAACCAGGGAGAAAACTTTTTAGGGGCAACGGGCACCTGTTGCATGAAACAGAGAGGTAGACAAACAAATGAGTGCCCCTTTCTCTCCATTACACTGTTGAACACGTTACTAATTTGCGTCTCAGATCAAAGTGATTGGTTTTGATGGTAGAATGAAAACATTTTAACTGGCAAAATGGGGTATGAAGTAGAAAAAACGAGATCAAGAGCATTTCTGCTTTGTGCAGTCAGGGGATATAATCCAATTTGGTTTGGGAATAGTCAGATAGTGTGTGAGGTTATATCAGTTTTTGTTGCTTGATTATGCTGAGAGGGAAAAAGGTAAACCCATTGCCTTATCAAATCCATACGGCTAGCCAGGGTTTGCACCCGGAATATGTCACAAGCTGACATGTGCCTCAAGTGAACGCAATGACAGTCAAAATTCTAGATTGACTTAACTATTGTACGGAGACAAGAATCTGAAATCGGCCTCCATGACAACCCACTCTCATATGGCACTTGCCGACATGCGAAAACCTGATTTTGACATTTACGACACAAATTGGGGTGTTTTTTACTTAAAAAAAAAACAAAAAAACTTCCTCTCCTGATGGAATTATATTCAAATCAAACTAACAAAATTGCTGACATTAAACAAAAGTGCAGTTATGGAGTGGAATGGCAGATTTTACGCAAACCCATATTTGGTTTTCGCATGCATATAAATGTAAAACATAAGTGGATGACAGGCTGTGGAAACTGATTTGTTATTCTAGTCTACCTATCCTTGTTGTCTGCATTTCAGGTATTTATCCATGTCATTACTGGCTCAGGTCATATTATGTCGGATCAGGACAGTTTACACCGGTTTAAGATATATATTATACATCTACATATAGATCTATCCAAGACATAATGGGGTAAAATATTGTGACAGAGGGAAAAATGGTGTAAGGAAATGGGACAGAGAATGGAACCCTGAAGTTAACCCGGACCAAGATTGAAAATCACTATCGGGCTGACCGTCGAGCCCACTAAGCCAGAGAGGTAGCTGAATTCTGCCTGACAAAATTATTTATTTACTTATTCCCCCTCCCCTTTCAGAGAAATTCGGAGAAAGGACGTCAAGTACTGGTAAATGTTCGATTAGAATTGTTCGAAAAAATGGGATTAAAGTGACGTTTATGTCTATTTTGAAGTCTGATATGTAATCCTTTTTCAAACGGCGACATATTCCTGATCGATAAATGCCATAAAACAAGGAAATTAGCGCAACTTTGAATGCAACTGTGGCAGAGAATCGGACAATGAGTCTTTAGTCCCCAACTTTGTTCCACGCCCATTTCAATTTGAAATTTCTGTCTTATTCAGCTTCCATTTGAAGTATAATATGTAATCCCTGGCAGACTGGCACGAATTATTGGGTCCGTATTCACCAGCAACAAAATAACTCCCTCTCCTGATGAAATTAGGTTCAAATCACAATGACCAAATTGGTGGCATTAAACAAAAGTGCAGTTAGGGAGTAGAAGGGTAAACTTTATGAAAAATCGTATTTGGTTTTCGCGTGCACGTAAATATGATATATAAGTGGAAAGTTACAGAGAAAATAGGATAATTCATTTGGATGACAAAGTTTACACCGGTTTCAGATAAATATTATAGATCTACATATAGATCTATCCAAGAACCAAGACAGAATGGGGGAAATACTGTGACAGAGGGAAAAAAGATGGAAAGAAAGGGGTCAGAGAATAGAACCCTGAAAATAATCCGGAC
The DNA here is from genome assembly GCA_945859785.2 of Tridacna gigas. Taxonomy (NCBI): domain Eukaryota; kingdom Metazoa; phylum Mollusca; class Bivalvia; order Cardiida; family Cardiidae; genus Tridacna; species Tridacna gigas. The sequence continues at coordinate 26,796,070 of OX244033.2, forward strand.
CAAGATTAAAAATTACGATCGGCCTGACCGTCTAGCCCACTTAGTCAGAAAGGCAGCTGAATTTTGCCTGACAAAATTATTTATTTACATATTACCCCACCCCTTTCAAAGAAATTGGAACAAAGGACCTCAAGTAGTTGTGAAAATTCGATTAGAATTGTTTGAAAATATGGGTTAAAAGTGACTTTTATGTCTATTTTGAAGGGTTGTGTGTAATCCTTTGCAAACGGGGACCTATTCCTGATCGATACATGCAATACAACAAGGAAATTGGACAACTTTTTGAATGGAACGGGCGGCAGAGGATCGGACTATGAGTCTTTCGTCCCCACCTATGTTCCACCCCGTTTCAATTTAAATTTTCAGTCTTATTCAGCTTCCATTTGAAGGATAATAATGTAATCCGTAGCAGGCCGGCACGAATTCCTTGGTCCGTATTCAGCAACCATTCTGAAGAACATTCTGAGACTTAGTCTCCAGATTTTTCTACATTTGTGAGTAACGCAGCTTCTGATTGGCTTAAAATATTTTGTTCAACCAATCACAAGCTGTGTTACTTTTCAATGTTAGAAAATACATGTACTTTGAGCCTTTTGTCCCCACCCTTGTTCGTCCGCGTTTCAAATTTTCTGTCGTGTTCAGCTTAGCTTCCATGCTTCACACTGATACTTTACATATGTTGAGACCATTAACTGACGACGGAAAGGTCTCGAGGAATCATTGCATAGGTGTGTAAACCAGTGAGAAAACTTTTTAGGGACAACGGGCACCTGTTGCATGAAACAGAGAGGTAGATAAATAAATAAGTACCCCTATCTCTCCATTACACTGTTGAACACATTACTAATTAGTGTCTCAGATCAAAGTGATTGGTTTTGATGGTACAATGACAACATCTTAACTGGCAAAATGGGGTATGAAGTAGTTCTGCTTTTTGCAGTCAGGGGATATAATCCAATTTGGTTTGGGAATAGTCAGATAGTTTGTAAGGTTATATCAGTTTTTGTTGCTTGATTATGCTGAGAGGGAAAAAGGTAAACCCATTGCCTTATCAAATCCATATAGTTTGAACACGGAATATGTCACAAGCTAACATGTGCCTCAAGTGACCGCAACGACATAGTCAAAACGCTAGATTAACTTAGCAATTGTACGGAGACTAGAATCTAAAAATGGTTTCCGTGACAACCCACTCTTATATGGCACTTGCGGACATGCGAAAACCTGATTTTGACCTTTACGACACAAATTGGGGTGTTTTTCACTTAAAAGGAAAAAAATCAGAACAAAAAAACTCCTTTTCCTGACGGAATTATATTCAAATCAAACTGACAAAATTGCTGGCATTAAAAAAAAGTGCAGTTATGGAGTGGAATGGCAAACTTTACGCAAACCCATATTTGGTTTTCGCATGCATATAAATGTAAAATATAAGTGGATGACAGTCTGTGGAAACTGATTTCTGATTCTAGTCTACATATCCTTGTTGACTCCATTTCAGGTATTCATCCATGTCATAAAGGGCTCAGGTCACATTATATCAGGTTGGGACATATTCAGCGCTAGAGCCTAAACATATTTATTTGGGGTCAAAACCAGTTACCATTACAAGTGGCTAATTAAAATGGATGAAAAATTTTACATCGGTTTAAGACAAATGATATATATCTACATATGGATCTATCCAAAAACCAAGACAAAATGGGGTAAAATATTGTGACGGGGGAAAAGGGTGGAAAGAAAGGGGTCAGAGAATGAAACCCTGAAGTTAACCCGGAACAAGATTAAAAATTACTATCGGGCTGATCGTCTAGCCCACTAAGCCAGAGAGGCAGGACATATTCAGGGCTAGAGCCTAACTAAGCATATTTATTTGGGGTAAAAACTTGTTACAAAGAAAATAGGCTAATTCAATTGGATGACAAAGTTTACACTGGTTTATGATATATATTATAGATCTACATACAGATCTATCCAAGACATAATCGGGAAAAATATTGTGAAAGGGGGAAAAAAATGTAGAAAGAGATTGAAGCCTTAATCCGGACGAAAATTAAAAATCAGTATCGGGCTGACCGTCTATCACACTAAGCCGGAGAAGCAGCTGAATTATGCCCGACAAAATTGTTTATTTTCATATTCCCCTAGATTGGTAATATTCCCTGATGCAGCAAGGGTATAGGGATCAGTACAGGCTACTAGAAACGGCCAGAATTCTGTTTGTGTATTTTTAGAACAGCGACGCTTGACTAACAGAGATGCAGAGGAGGTCACTCTCACTTCCAGAGCCGCAGTTTTTCCAACATTCTTGACATGACGAAAAAGTAAATTTAATTTTTGGTATCACCTTTTATGTTTGCCAATATTTCTTTTAGTTTCAATTACCAATTCCAAATTGTGCAAAATCGCAATGTTACCTCTACAGCCAAACTGGAAATGTGTATGCTGCTCTGATCGGCTGTTCCGTGGTATACATGTAGCCCACTGAATAGCAACGACACAGTAGCCTGTGCCAGTTGTAATATGTATGTCTACAACGGGGACGGGCTTAATATTCCCCCTCCCCTTTCAAAGAAATCGGAACAAAAGCCCTCAAGTACTTGTGAAAATTCGATTAGAATCGTTCGGGAAAAAAAAAAAAAGTGGTTTATAACTGACGTAATCCTTTGCAAACGGGGACATATTTCTGATCGAGACATGCCATAAAACAAGGAAATTAGCGCGTCTTTGAATGAAGCGGTGGCAGAAAATCGGACTATGAGTCTTTTAGTGCCCAACTTTGTTCCACATCCGTTTCAATTTGAAATTTCTGTCTTATTCAGCTTCCATTTGAAGGATAATATGTAATCCCTGGCAGATCGGCACGAATTATTGGGTCCGTATTCACCAGCAACAAAATAACTCCCTCTCCTGATGAAATTATATTCAAATCAGAAAGACAAAACTGGTGGCCTTAGACAAAAGTACAGTTAGGGAGTGGAATGGCAAACTTTACGCAAAATCGTATTTGGTTTTCGCGTGCACGTAAATATAATATGTAAGTGAAAAGTTACAAGGAAAATAGGCTAATTCATTTGAATGACAAAGTTTACACCGTTTTCAAATATATATCACAGACCTACATATAGATCTATCCAAGAACCACGACATAATGGGGAAAATATTGTGACAGAGGGAAAGAAAGGTGGAAAGAAAGGGGTCAGAGAATGGAACCCTGAAAATAATCCGGACCAAGATTAAAAATTACTATCGGGCTGACCGTCTAGCCCACTTAGTCAGAGAGGCAGCTGAATTTTGCCTGACAAAATTGTTTATTTACATATTACCCCTCCCCTTTCAAAGAAATTGGAACAAAGGACCTCAAGTAGTTGTGGAAATTCGATTAGAATTGTTTGAAAATATGGGTTAAAAGTGACTTTTATGTCTATTTTGAAGGGTTGTGTGTAATCCTTTGCAAACGGGGACCTATTCCTGATCGATACATGCAATACAACAAGAAAATTGGACAACATTTTTAATGGAAAGGGTGGCAGAAGATCGAACTATGAGTCTTTCGTCCCCACCTATGTTCCACCCCCGTTTCAATTTGAATTTTAAGTCTTATTCAGCTTCCATTTGAAGGATAATATGTAATCCTTAGCAGGTCGGCACGAATTCCTGGCTCCGTATTCACCAACGATTCTGAAGAACATTCTGAGACTTTTTCTCCAGATTTTTCTACATTTGTGAGTAACGCAGCTTCTGATTGGCTTAAAATATTTGTTCAACCAATCACAAGTTGTGTTACTTTTCAATGTTAGAAAATACATGTACTTTGAGCCTTTTGTCCCTACCCTTGTTCGTCCGTGTTTCAAATTTTCTGTCTTGTTCAGCTTAGCTTCCATGCTTCACATTGATACTTTGCATGTGTTGAGACCATTAACTGACGACGGAAAGGTCTCGAGGAATCATTGCATAGGTGTGTAAACCAGGGAGAAAACTTTTTAGGGGCAACGGGCACCTGTTGCATGAAACAGAGAGGTAGACAAACAAATGAGTGCCCCTTTCTCTCCATTACACTGTTGAACACGTTACTAATTTGCGTCTCAGATCAAAGTGATTGGTTTTGATGGTAGAATGAAAACATTTTAACTGGCAAAATGGGGTATGAAGTAGAAAAAACGAGATCAAGAGCATTTCTGCTTTGTGCAGTCAGGGGATATAATCCAATTTGGTTTGGGAATAGTCAGATAGTGTGTGAGGTTATATCAGTTTTTGTTGCTTGATTATGCTGAGAGGGAAAAAGGTAAACCCATTGCCTTATCAAATCCATACGGCTAGCCAGGGTTTGCACCCGGAATATGTCACAAGCTGACATGTGCCTCAAGTGAACGCAATGACAGTCAAAATTCTAGATTGACTTAACTATTGTACGGAGACAAGAATCTGAAATCGGCCTCCATGACAACCCACTCTCATATGGCACTTGCCGACATGCGAAAACCTGATTTTGACATTTACGACACAAATTGGGGTGTTTTTTACTTAAAAAAAAACAAAAAAACTTCCTCTCCTGATGGAATTATATTCAAATCAAACTAACAAAATTGCTGACATTAAACAAAAGTGCAGTTATGGAGTGGAATGGCAGACTTTACGCAAACCCATATTTGGTTTTCGCATGCATATAAATGTAAAACATAAGTGGATGACAGGCTGTGGAAACTGATTTGTTATTCTAGTCTACCTATCCTTGTTGTCTGCATTTTAGGTATTTATCCATGTCATTACTGGCTCAGGTCATATTATGTCGGATCAGGACAGTTTACACCGGTTTAAGATATATATTATACATCTACATATAGATCTATCCAAGACATAATGGGGTAAAATATTGTGACAGAGGGAAAAATGGTGTAAGGAAATGGGACAGAGAATGGAACCCTGAAGTTAACCCGGACCAAGATTGAAAATCACTATCGGGCTGACCGTCGAGCCCACTAAGCCAGAGAGGTAGCTGAATTCTGCCTGACAAAATTATTTATTTACTTATTCCCCCTCCCCTTTCAGAGAAATTCGGAGAAAGGACGTCAAGTACTGGTAAATGTTCGATTAGAATTGTTCGAAAAAATGGGATTAAAGTGACGTTTATGTCTATTTTGAAGTCTGATATGTAATCCTTTTTCAAACGGCGACATATTCCTGATCGATAAATGCCATAAAACAAGGAAATTAGCGCAACTTTGAATGCAACTGTGGCAGAGAATCGGACAATGAGTCTTTAGTCCCCAACTTTGTTCCACGCCCATTTCAATTTGAAATTTGTCTTATTCAGCTTCCATTTGAAGTATAATATGTAATCCCTGGCAGACCGGCACGAATTATTGGGTCCGTATTCACCAGCAACAAAATAACTCCCTCTCCTGATGAAATTAGGTTCAAATCAGAATGACCAAATTGGTGGCATTAAACAAAAGTGCAGTTAGGGAGTAGAAGGGTAAACTTTATGAAAAATCGTATTTGGTTTTCGCGTGCACGTAAATATGATATATAAGTGGAAAGTTACAGAGAAAATAGGATAATTCATTTGGATGACAAAGTTTACACCGGTTTCAGATAAATATTATAGATCTACATATAGATCTATCCAAGAACCAAGACAGAATGGGGGAAATACTGTGACAGAGGGAAAAAAGATGGAAAGAAAGGGGTCAGAGAATAGAACCCTGAAAATAATCCGGACCAAGATTAAAAATTACGATCGGCCTGACCGTCTAGCCCACTTAGTCAGAAAGGCAGCTGAATTTTGCCTGACAAAATTATTTATTTACATATTACCCCACCCCTTTCAAAGAAATTGGAACAAAGGACCTCAAGTAGTTGTGAAAATTCGATTAGAATTGTTTGAAAATATGGGTTAAAAGTGACTTTTATGTCTATTTTGAAGGGTTGTGTGTAATCCTTTGCAAACGGGGACCTATTCCTGATCGATACATGCAATACAACAAGGAAATTGGACAACTTTTTGAATGGAACGGGCGGCAGAGGATCGGACTATGAGTCTTTCGTCCCCACCTATGTTCCACCCCGTTTCAATTTAAATTTTCAGTCTTATTCAGCTTCCATTTGAAGGATAATAATGTAATCCGTAGCAGGCCGGCACGAATTCCTTGGTCCGTATTCAGCAACCATTCTGAAGAACATTCTGAGACTTAGTCTCCAGATTTTTCTACATTTGTGAGTAACGCAGCTTCTGATTGGCTTAAAATATTTTGTTCAACCAATCACAAGCTGTGTTACTTTTCAATGTTAGAAAATACATGTACTTTGAGCCTTTTGTCCCCCACCCTTGTTCGTCCGCGTTTCAAATTTTCTGTCGTGTTCAGCTTAGCTTCCATGCTTCACACTGATACTTTCCATATGTTGAGACCATTAACTGACGACGGAAAGGTCTCGAGGAATCATTGCATAGGTGTGTAAACCAGTGAGAAAACTTTTTAGGGACAACGGGCACCTGTTGCATGAAACAGAGAGGTAGATAAATAAATAAGTACCCCTATCTCTCCATTACACTGTTGAACACATTACTAATTAGTGTCTCAGATCAAAGTGAATGGTTTTGATGGTACAATGACAACATCTTAACTGGCAAAATGGGGTATGAAGTAGTTCTGCTTTTTGCAGTCAGGGGATATAATCCAATTTGGTTTGGGAATAGTCAGATAGTTTGTAAGGTTATATCAGTTTTTGTTGCTTGATTATGCTGAGAGGGAAAAAGGTAAACCCATTGCCTTATCAAATCCATATAGTTTGAACACGGAATATGTCACAAGCTAACATGTGCCTCAAGTGACCGCAACGACATAGTCAAAACGCTAGATTAACTTAGCAATTGTACGGAGACTAGAATCTAAAAATGGTTTCCGTGACAACCCACTCTTATATGGCACTTGCGGACATGCGAAAACCTGATTTTGACCTTTACGACACAAATTGGGGTGTTTTTCACTTAAAAGGAAAAAAATCAGAACAAAAAAACTCCTTTTCCTGACGGAATTATATTCAAATCAAACTGACAAAATTGCTGGCATTAAAAAAAAGTGCAGTTATGGAGTGGAATGGCAAACTTTACGCAAACCCATATTTGGTTTTCGCATGCATATAAATGTAAAATATAAGTGGATGACAGTCTGTGGAAACTGATTTCTGATTCTAGTCTACATATCCTTGTTGACTCCATTTCAGGTATTCATCCATGTCATAAAGGGCTCAGGTCACATTATATCAGGTTGGGACATATTCAGCGCTAGAGCCTAAACATATTTATTTGGGGTCAAAACCAGTTACCATTACAAGTGGCTAATTAAAATGGATGAAAAATTTTACATCGGTGTAAGACAAATGATATATATCTACATATGGATCTATCCAAAAACCAAGACAAAATGGGGTAAAATATTGTGACGGGGGAAAAGGGTGGAAAGAAAGGGGTCAGAGAATGAAACCCTGAAGTTAACCCGGAACAAGATTAAAAATTACTATCGGGCTGATCGTCTAGCCCACTAAGCCAGAGAGGCAGGACATATTCAGGGCTAGAGCCTAACTAAGCATATTTATTTGGGGTAAAAACTTGTTACAAAGAAAATAGGCTAATTCAATTGGATGACAAAGTTTACACTGGTTTATGATATATATTATAGATCTACATACAGATCTATCCAAGACATAATCGGGAAAAATATTGTGAAAGGGGGAAAAAAATGTAGAAAGAGATTGAAGCCTTAATCCGGACGAAAATTAAAAATCAGTATCGGGCTGACCGTCTATCACACTAAGCCGGAGAAGCAGCTGAATTATGCCCGACAAAATTGTTTATTTTCATATTCCCCTAGATTGGTAATATTCCCTGATGCAGCAAGGGTATAGGGATCAGTACAGGCTACTAGAAACGGCCAGAATTCTGTTTGTGTATTTTTAGAACAGCGACGCTTGACTAACAGAGATGCAGAGGAGGTCACTCTCACTTCCAGAGCCGCAGTTTTTCCAACATTCTTGACATGACGAAAAAGTAAATTTAATTTTTGGTATCACCTTTTATGTTTGCCAATATTTCTTTTAGTTTCAATTACCAATTCCAAATTGTGCAAAATCGCAATGTTACCTCTACAGCCAAACTGGAAATGTGTATGCTGCTCTGATCGGCTGTTCCGTGGTATACATGTAGCCCACTGAATAGCAACGACACAGTAGCCTGTGCCAGTTGTAATATGTATGTCTACAACGGGGACGGGCTTAATATTCCCCCTCCCCTTTCAAAGAAATCGGAACAAAAGCCCTCAAGTACTTGTGAAAATTCGATTAGAATCGTTCGGGAAAAAAAAAAAAAAGTGGTTTATAACTGACGTAATCCTTTGCAAACGGGGACATATTTCTGATCGAGACATGCCATAAAACAAGGAAATTAGCGCGTCTTTGAATGAAGCGGTGGCAGAAAATCGGACTATGAGTCTTTTAGTGCCCAACTTTGTTCCACATCCGTTTCAATTTGAAATTTCTGTCTTATTCAGCTTCCATTTGAAGGATAATATGTAATCCCTGGCAGATCGGCACGAATTATTGGGTCCGTATTCACCAGCAACAAAATAACTCCCTCTCCTGATGAAATTATATTCAAATCAGAAAGACAAAACTGGTGGCCTTAGACAAAAGTACAGTTAGGGAGTGGAATGGCAAACTTTACGCAAAATCGTATTTGGTTTTCGCGTGCACGTAAATATAATATGTAAGTGAAAAGTTACAAGGAAAATAGGCTAATTCATTTGAATGACAAAGTTTACACCGTTTTCAAATATATATCACAGACCTACATATAGATCTATCCAAGAACCACGACATAATGGGGAAAATATTGTGACAGAGGGAAAGAAAGGTGGAAAGAAAGGGGTCAGAGAATGGAACCCTGAAAATAATCCGGACCAAGATTAAAAATTACTATCGGGCTGACCGTCTAGCCCACTTAGTCAGAGAGGCAGCTGAATTTTGCCTGACAAAATTGTTTATTTACATATTACCCCTCCCCTTTCAAAGAAATTGGAACAAAGGACCTCAAGTAGTTGTGGAAATTCGATTAGAATTGTTTGAAAATATGGGTTAAAAGTGACTTTTATGTCTATTTTGAAGGGTTGTGTGTAATCCTTTGCAAACGGGGACCTATTCCTGATCGATACATGCAATACAACAAGAAAATTGGACAACATTTTTAATGGAAAGGGTGGCAGAAGATCGAACTATGAGTCTTTCGTCCCCACCTATGTTCCACCCCCGTTTCAATTTGAATTTTAAGTCTTATTCAGCTTCCATTTGAAGGATAATATGTAATCCTTAGCAGGTCGGCACGAATTCCTGGCTCCGTATTCACCAACGATTCTGAAGAACATTCTGAGACTTTTTCTCCAGATTTTTCTACATTTGTGAGTAACGCAGCTTCTGATTGGCTTAAAATATTTGTTCAACCAATCACAAGTTGTGTTACTTTTCAATGTTAGAAAATACATGTACTTTGAGCCTTTTGTCCCTACCCTTGTTCGTCCGTGTTTCAAATTTTCTGTCTTGTTCAGCTTAGCTTCCATGCTTCACATTGATACTTTGCATGTGTTGAGACCATTAACTGACGACGGAAAGGTCTCGAGGAATCATTGCATAGGTGTGTAAACCAGGGAGAAAACTTTTTAGGGGCAACGGGCACCTGTTGCATGAAACAGAGAGGTAGACAAACAAATGAGTGCCCCTTTCTCTCCATTACACTGTTGAACACGTTACTAATTTGCGTCTCAGATCAAAGTGATTGGTTTTGATGGTAGAATGAAAACATTTTAACTGGCAAAATGGGGTATGAAGTAGAAAAAACGAGATCAAGAGCATTTCTGCTTTGTGCAGTCAGGGGATATAATCCAATTTGGTTTGGGAATAGTCAGATAGTGTGTGAGGTTATATCAGTTTTTGTTGCTTGATTATGCTGAGAGGGAAAAAGGTAAACCCATTGCCTTATCAAATCCATACGGCTAGCCAGGGTTTGCACCCGGAATATGTCACAAGCTGACATGTGCCTCAAGTGAACGCAATGACAGTCAAAATTCTAGATTGACTTAACTATTGTACGGAGACAAGAATCTGAAATCGGCCTCCATGACAACCCACTCTCATATGGCACTTGCCGACATGCGAAAACCTGATTTTGACATTTACGACACAAATTGGGGTGTTTTTTACTTAAAAAAAAACAAAAAAACTTCCTCTCCTGATGGAATTATATTCAAATCAAACTAACAAAATTGCTGACATTAAACAAAAGTGCAGTTATGGAGTGGAATGGCAGACTTTACGCAAACCCATATTTGGTTTTCGCATGCATATAAATGTAAAACATAAGTGGATGACAGGCTGTGGAAACTGATTTGTTATTCTAGTCTACTTATCCTTGTTGTCTGCATTTTAGGTATTTATCCATGTCATTACTGGCTCAGGTCATATTATGTCGGATCAGGACAGTTTACACCGGTTTAAGATATATATTATACATCTACATATAGATCTATCCAAGACATAATGGGGTAAAATATTGTGACAGAGGGAAAAATGGTGTAAGGAAATGGGACAGAGAATGGAACCCTGAAGTTAACCCGGACCAAGATTGAAAATCACTATCGGGCTGACCGTCGAGCCCACTAAGCCAGAGAGGTAGCTGAATTCTGCCTGACAAAATTATTTATTTACTTATTCCCCCTCCCCTTTCAGAGAAATTCGGAGAAAGGACGTCAAGTACTGGTAAATGTTCGATTAGAATTGTTCGAAAAAATGGGATTAAAGTGACGTTTATGTCTATTTTGAAGTCTGATATGTAATCCTTTTTCAAACGGCGACATATTCCTGATCGATAAATGCCATAAAACAAGGAAATTAGCGCAACTTTGAATGCAACTGTGGCAGAGAATCGGACAATGAGTCTTTAGTCCCCAACTTTGTTCCACGCCCATTTCAATTTGAAATTTCTGTCTTATTCAGCTTCCATTTGAAGTATAATATGTAATCCCTGGCAGACCGGCACGAATTATTGGGTCCGTATTCACCAGCAACAAAATAACTCCCTCTCCTGATGAAATTAGGTTCAAATCAGAATGACCAAATTGGTGGCATTAAACAAAAGTGCAGTTAGGGAGTAGAAGGGTAAACTTTATGAAAAATCGTATTTGGTTTTCGCGTGCACGTAAATATGATATATAAGTGGAAAGTTACAGAGAAAATAGGATAATTCATTTGGATGACAAAGTTTACACCGGTTTCAGATAAATATTATAGATCTACATATAGATCTATCCAAGAACCAAGACAGAATGGGGGAAATACTGTGACAGAGGGAAAAAAGATGGAAAGAAAGGGGTCAGAGAATAGAACCCTGAAAATAATCCGGACCAAGATTAAAAATTACGATCGGCCTGACCGTCTAGCCCACTTAGTCAGAAAGGCAGCTGAATTTTGCCTGACAAAATTATTTATTTACATATTACCCCACCCCTTTCAAAGAAATTGGAACAAAGGACCTCAAGTAGTTGTGAAAATTCGATTAGAATTGTTTGAAAATATGGGTTAAAAGTGACTTTTATGTCTATTTTGAAGGGTTGTGTGTAATCCTTTGCAAACGGGGACCTATTCCTGATCGATACATGCAATACAACAAGGAAATTGGACAACTTTTTGAATGGAACGGGCGGCAGAGGATCGGACTATGAGTCTTTCGTCCCCACCTATGTTCCACCCCGTTTCAATTTAAATTTTCAGTCTTATTCAGCTTCCATTTGAAGGATAATAATGTAATCCGTAGCAGGCCGGCACGAATTCCTTGGTCCGTATTCAGCAACCATTCTGAAGAACATTCTGAGACTTAGTCTCCAGATTTTTCTACATTTGTGAGTAACGCAGCTTCTGATTGGCTTAAAATATTTTGTTCAACCAATCACAAGCTGTGTTACTTTTCAATGTTAGAAAATACATGTACTTTGAGCCTTTTGTCCCCCACCCTTGTTCGTCCGCGTTTCAAATTTTCTGTCGTGTTCAGCTTAGCTTCCATGCTTCACACTGATACTTTACATATGTTGAGACCATTAACTGACGACGGAAAGGTCTCGAGGAATCATTGCATAGGTGTGTAAACCAGTGAGAAAACTTTTTAGGGACAACGGGCACCTGTTGCATGAAACAGAGAGGTAGATAAATAAATAAGTACCCCTATCTCTCCATTACACTGTTGAACACATTACTAATTAGTGTCTCAGATCAAAGTGAATGGTTTTGATGGTACAATGACAACATCTTAACTGGCAAAATGGGGTATGAAGTAGTTCTGCTTTTTGCAGTCAGGGGATATAATCCAATTTGGTTTGGGAATAGTCAGATAGTTTGTAAGGTTATATCAGTTTTTGTTGCTTGATTATGCTGAGAGGGAAAAAGGTAAACCCATTGCCTTATCAAATCCATATAGTTTGAACACGGAATATGTCACAAGCTAACATGTGCCTCAAGTGACCGCAACGACATAGTCAAAACGCTAGATTAACTTAGCAATTGTACGGAGACTAGAATCTAAAAATGGTTTCCGTGACAACCCACTCTTATATGGCACTTGCGGACATGCGAAAACCTGATTTTGACCTTTACGACACAAATTGGGGTGTTTTTCACTTAAAAGGAAAAAAATCAGAACAAAAAAACTCCTTTTCCTGACGGAATTATATTCAAATCAAACTGACAAAATTGCTGGCATTAAAAAAAAGTGCAGTTATGGAGTGGAATGGCAAACTTTACGCAAACCCATATTTGGTTTTCGCATGCATATAAATGTAAAATATAAGTGGATGACAGTCTGTGGAAACTGATTTCTGATTCTAGTCTACATATCCTTGTTGACTCCATTTCAGGTATTCATCCATGTCATAAAGGGCTCAGGTCACATTATATCAGGTTGGGACATATTCAGCGCTAGAGCCTAAACATATTTATTTGGGGTCAAAACCAGTTACCATTACAAGTGGCTAATTAAAATGGATGAAAAATTTTACATCGGTTTAAGACAAATGATATATATCTACATATGGATCTATCCAAAAACCAAGACAAAATGGGGTAAAATATTGTGACGGGGGAAAAGGGTGGAAAGAAAGGGGTCAGAGAATGAAACCCTGAAGTTAACCCGGAACAAGATTAAAAATTACTATCGGGCTGATCGTCTAGCCCACTAAGCCAGAGAGGCAGGACATATTCAGGGCTAGAGCCTAACTAAGCATATTTATTTGGGGTAAAAACTTGTTACAAAGAAAATAGGCTAATTCAATTGGATGACAAAGTTTACACTGGTTTATGATATATATTATAGATCTACATACAGATCTATCCAAGACATAATCGGGAAAAATATTGTGAAAGGGGGAAAAAAATGTAGAAAGAGATTGAAGCCTTAATCCGGACGAAAATTAAAAATCAGTATCGGGCTGACCGTCTATCACACTAAGCCGGAGAAGCAGCTGAATTATGTCCGACAAAATCGTTTATTTTCATATTCCCCTAGATTGGTAATATTCCCTGATGCAGCAAGGGTATAGGGATCAGTACAGGCTACTAGAAACGGCCAGAATTCTGTTTGTGTATTTTTAGAACAGCGACGCTTGACTAACAGAGATGCAGAGGAGGTCACTCTCACTTCCAGAGCCGCAGTTTTTCCAACATTCTTGACATGACGAAAAAGTAAATTTAATTTTTGGTATCACCTTTTATGTTTGCCAATATTTCTTTTAGTTTCAATTACCAATTCCAAATTGTGCAAAATCGCAATGTTACCTCTACAGCCAAACTGGAAATGTGTATGCTGCTCTGATCGGCTGTTCCGTGGTATACATGTAGCCCACTGAATAGCAACGACACAGTAGCCTGTGCCAGTTGTAATATGTATGTCTACAACGGGGACGGGCTTAATATTCCCCCTCCCCTTTCAAAGAAATCGGAACAAAAGCCCTCAAGTACTTGTGAAAATTCGATTAGAATCGTTCGGGAAAAAAAAAAAAAAGTGGTTTATAACTGACGTAATCCTTTGCAAACGGGGACATATTTCTGATCGAGACATGCCATAAAACAAGGAAATTAGCGCGTCTTTGAATGAAGCGGTGGCAGAAAATCGGACTATGAGTCTTTTAGTGCCCAACTTTGTTCCACATCCGTTTCAATTTGAAATTTCTGTCTTATTCAGCTTCCATTTGAAGGATAATATGTAATCCCTGGCAGATCGGCACGAATTATTGGGTCCGTATTCACCAGCAACAAAATAACTCCCTCTCCTGATGAAATTATATTCAAATCAGAAAGACAAAACTGGTGGCCTTAGACAAAAGTACAGTTAGGGAGTGGAATGGCAAACTTTACGCAAAATCGTATTTGGTTTTCGCGTGCACGTAAATATAATATGTAAGTGAAAAGTTACAAGGAAAATAGGCTAATTCATTTGAATGACAAAGTTTACACCGTTTTCAAATATATATCACAGACCTACATATAGATCTATCCAAGAACCACGACATAATGGGGAAAATATTGTGACAGAGGGAAAGAAAGGTGGAAAGAAAGGGGTCAGAGAATGGAACCCTGAAAATAATCCGGACCAAGATTAAAAATTACTATCGGGCTGACCGTCTAGCCCACTTAGTCAGAGAGGCAGCTGAATTTTGCCTGACAAAATTGTTTATTTACATATTACCCCTCCCCTTTCAAAGAAATTGGAACAAAGGACCTCAAGTAGTTGTGGAAATTCGATTAGAATTGTTTGAAAATATGGGTTAAAAGTGACTTTTATGTCTATTTTGAAGGGTTGTGTGTAATCCTTTGCAAACGGGGACCTATTCCTGATCGATACATGCAATACAACAAGAAAATTGGACAACATTTTTAATGGAAAGGGTGGCAGAAGATCGAACTATGAGTCTTTCGTCCCCACCTATGTTCCACCCCCGTTTCAATTTGAATTTTAAGTCTTATTCAGCTTCCATTTGAAGGATAATATGTAATCCTTAGCAGGTCGGCACGAATTCCTGGCTCCGTATTCACCAACGATTCTGAAGAACATTCTGAGACTTTTTCTCCAGATTTTTCTACATTTGTGAGTAACGCAGCTTCTGATTGGCTTAAAATATTTGTTCAACCAATCACAAGTTGTGTTACTTTTCAATGTTAGAAAATACATGTACTTTGAGCCTTTTGTCCCTACCCTTGTTCGTCCGTGTTTCAAATTTTCTGTCTTGTTCAGCTTAGCTTCCATGCTTCACATTGATACTTTGCATGTGTTGAGACCATTAACTGACGACGGAAAGGTCTCGAGGAATCATTGCATAGGTGTGTAAACCAGGGAGAAAACTTTTTAGGGGCAACGGGCACCTGTTGCATGAAACAGAGAGGTAGACAAACAAATGAGTGCCCCTTTCTCTCCATTACACTGTTGAACACGTTACTAATTTGCGTCTCAGATCAAAGTGATTGGTTTTGATGGTAGAATGAAAACATTTTAACTGGCAAAATGGGGTATGAAGTAGAAAAAACGAGATCAAGAGCATTTCTGCTTTGTGCAGTCAGGGGATATAATCCAATTTGGTTTGGGAATAGTCAGATAGTGTGTGAGGTTATATCAGTTTTTGTTGCTTGATTATGCTGAGAGGGAAAAAGGTAAACCCATTGCCTTATCAAATCCATACGGCTAGCCAGGGTTTGCACCCGGAATATGTCACAAGCTGACATGTGCCTCAAGTGAACGCAATGACAGTCAAAATTCTAGATTGACTTAACTATTGTACGGAGACAAGAATCTGAAATCGGCCTCCATGACAACCCACTCTCATATGGCACTTGCCGACATGCGAAAACCTGATTTTGACATTTACGACACAAATTGGGGTGTTTTTTACTTAAAAAAAAACAAAAAAAATTCCTCTCCTGATGGAATTATATTCAAATCAAACTAACAAAATTGCTGACATTAAACAAAAGTGCAGTTATGGAGTGGAATGGCAGACTTTACGCAAACCCATATTTGGTTTTCGCATGCATATAAATGTAAAACATAAGTGGATGACAGGCTGTGGAAACTGATTTGTTATTCTAGTCTACTTATCCTTGTTGTCTGCATTTTAGGTATTTATCCATGTCATTACTGGCTCAGGTCATATTATGTCGGATCAGGACAGTTTACACCGGTTTAAGATATATATTATACATCTACATATAGATCTATCCAAGACATAATGGGGTAAAATATTGTGACAGAGGGAAAAATGGTGTAAGGAAATGGGACAGAGAATGGAACCCTGAAGTTAACCCGGACCAAGATTGAAAATCACTATCGGGCTGACCGTCGAGCCCACTAAGCCAGAGAGGTAGCTGAATTCTGCCTGACAAAATTATTTATTTACTTATTCCCCCTCCCCTTTCAGAGAAATTCGGAGAAAGGACGTCAAGTACTGGTAAATGTTCGATTAGAATTGTTCGAAAAAATGGGATTAAAGTGACGTTTATGTCTATTTTGAAGTCTGATATGTAATCCTTTTTCAAACGGCGACATATTCCTGATCGATAAATGCCATAAAACAAGGAAATTAGCGCAACTTTGAATGCAACTGTGGCAGAGAATCGGACAATGAGTCTTTAGTCCCCAACTTTGTTCCACGCCCATTTCAATTTGAAATTTCTGTCTTATTCAGCTTCCATTTGAAGTATAATATGTAATCCCTGGCAGACCGGCACGAATTATTGGGTCCGTATTCACCAGCAACAAAATAACTCCCTCTCCTGATGAAATTAGGTTCAAATCAGAATGACCAAATTGGTGGCATTAAACAAAAGTGCAGTTAGGGAGTAGAAGGGTAAACTTTATGAAAAATCGTATTTGGTTTTCGCGTGCACGTAAATATGATATATAAGTGGAAAGTTACAGAGAAAATAGGATAATTCATTTGGATGACAAAGTTTACACCGGTTTCAGATAAATATTATAGATCTACATATAGATCTATCCAAGAACCAAGACAGAATGGGGGAAATACTGTGACAGAGGGAAAAAAGATGGAAAGAAAGGGGTCAGAGAATAGAACCCTGAAAATAATCCGGACCAAGATTAAAAATTACGATCGGCCTGACCGTCTAGCCCACTTAGTCAGAAAGGCAGCTGAATTTTGCCTGACAAAATTATTTATTTACATATTACCCCACCCCTTTCAAAGAAATTGGAACAAAGGACCTCAAGTAGTTGTGAAAATTCGATTAGAATTGTTTGAAAATATGGGTTAAAAGTGACTTTTATGTCTATTTTGAAGGGTTGTGTGTAATCCTTTGCAAACGGGGACCTATTCCTGATCGATACATGCAATACAACAAGGAAATTGGACAACTTTTTGAATGGAACGGGCGGCAGAGGATCGGACTATGAGTCTTTCGTCCCCACCTATGTTCCACCCCGTTTCAATTTAAATTTTCAGTCTTATTCAGCTTCCATTTGAAGGATAATAATGTAATCCGTAGCAGGCCGGCACGAATTCCTTGGTCCGTATTCAGCAACCATTCTGAAGAACATTCTGAGACTTAGTCTCCAGATTTTTCTACATTTGTGAGTAACGCAGCTTCTGATTGGCTTAAAATATTTTGTTCAACCAATCACAAGCTGTGTTACTTTTCAATGTTAGAAAATACATGTACTTTGAGCCTTTTGTCCCCCACCCTTGTTCGTCCGCGTTTCAAATTTTCTGTCGTGTTCAGCTTAGCTTCCATGCTTCACACTGATACTTTACATATGTTGAGACCATTAACTGACGACGGAAAGGTCTCGAGGAATCATTGCATAGGTGTGTAAACCAGTGAGAAAACTTTTTAGGGACAACGGGCACCTGTTGCATGAAACAGAGAGGTAGATAAATAAATAAGTACCCCTATCTCTCCATTACACTGTTGAACACATTACTAATTAGTGTCTCAGATCAAAGTGAATGGTTTTGATGGTACAATGACAACATCTTAACTGGCAAAATGGGGTATGAAGTAGTTCTGCTTTGTGCAGTCAGGGGATATAATCCAATTTGGTTTGGGAATAGTCAGATAGTTTGTAAGGTTATATCAGTTTTTGTTGCTTGATTATGCTGAGAGGGAAAAAGGTAAACCCATTGCCTTATCAAATCCATATAGTTTGAACACGGAATATGTCACAAGCTAACATGTGCCTCAAGTGACCGCAACGACATAGTCAAAACGCTAGATTAACTTAGCAATTGTACGGAGACTAGAATCTAAAAATGGTTTCCGTGACAACCCACTCTTATATGGCACTTGCGGACATGCGAAAACCTGATTTTGACCTTTACGACACAAATTGGGGTGTTTTTCACTTAAAAGGAAAAAAATCAGAACAAAAAAACTCCTTTTCCTGACGGAATTATATTCAAATCAAACTGACAAAATTGCTGGCATTAAAAAAAAGTGCAGTTATGGAGTGGAATGGCAAACTTTACGCAAACCCATATTTGGTTTTCGCATGCATATAAATGTAAAATATAAGTGGATGACAGTCTGTGGAAACTGATTTCTGATTCTAGTCTACATATCCTTGTTGACTCCATTTCAGGTATTCATCCATGTCATAAAGGGCTCAGGTCACATTATATCAGGTTGGGACATATTCAGCGCTAGAGCCTAAACATATTTATTTGGGGTCAAAACCAGTTACCATTACAAGTGGCTAATTAAAATGGATGAAAAATTTTACATCGGTTTAAGACAAATGATATATATCTACATATGGATCTATCCAAAAACCAAGACAAAATGGGGTAAAATATTGTGACGGGGGAAAAGGGTGGAAAGAAAGGGGTCAGAGAATGAAACCCTGAAGTTAACCCGGAACAAGATTAAAAATTACTATCGGGCTGATCGTCTAGCCCACTAAGCCAGAGAGGCAGGACATATTCAGGGCTAGAGCCTAACTAAGCATATTTATTTGGGGTAAAAACTTGTTACAAAGAAAATAGGCTAATTCAATTGGATGACAAAGTTTACACTGGTTTATGATATATATTATAGATCTACATACAGATCTATCCAAGACATAATCGGGAAAAATATTGTGAAAGGGGGAAAAAAATGTAGAAAGAGATTGAAGCCTTAATCCGGACGAAAATTAAAAATCAGTATCGGGCTGACCGTCTATCACACTAAGCCGGAGAAGCAGCTGAATTATGTCCGACAAAATTGTTTATTTTCATATTCCCCTAGATTGGTAATATTCCCTGATGCAGCAAGGGTATAGGGATCAGTACAGGCTACTAGAAACGGCCAGAATTCTGTTTGTGTATTTTTAGAACAGCGACGCTTGACTAACAGAGATGCAGAGGAGGTCACTCTCACTTCCAGAGCCGCAGTTTTTCCAACATTCTTGACATGACGAAAAAGTAAATTTAATTTTTGGTATCACCTTTTATGTTTGCCAATATTTCTTTTAGTTTCAATTACCAATTCCAAATTGTGCAAAATCGCAATGTTACCTCTACAGCCAAACTGGAAATGTGTATGCTGCTCTGATCGGCTGTTCCGTGGTATACATGTAGCCCACTGAATAGCAACGACACAGTAGCCTGTGCCAGTTGTAATATGTATGTCTACAACGGGGACGGGCTTAATATTCCCCCTCCCCTTTCAAAGAAATCGGAACAAAAGCCCTCAAGTACTTGTGAAAATTCGATTAGAATCGTTCGGGAAAAAAAAAAAAAAGTGGTTTATAACTGACGTAATCCTTTGCAAACGGGGACATATTTCTGATCGAGACATGCCATAAAACAAGGAAATTAGCGCGTCTTTGAATGAAGCGGTGGCAGAAAATCGGACTATGAGTCTTTTAGTGCCCAACTTTGTTCCACATCCGTTTCAATTTGAAATTTCTGTCTTATTCAGCTTCCATTTGAAGGATAATATGTAAACCCTGGCAGATCGGCACGAATTATTGGGTCCGTATTCACCAGCAACAAAATAACTCCCTCTCCTGATGAAATTATATTCAAATCAGAAAGACAAAACTGGTGGCCTTAGACAAAAGTACAGTTAGGGAGTGGAATGGCAAACTTTACGCAAAATCGTATTTGGTTTTCGCGTGCACGTAAATATAATATGTAAGTGAAAAGTTACAAGGAAAATAGGCTAATTCATTTGAATGACAAAGTTTACACCGTTTTCAAATATATATCACAGACCTACATATAGATCTATCCAAGAACCACGACATAATGGGGAAAATATTGTGACAGAGGGAAAGAAAGGTGGAAAGAAAGGGGTCAGAGAATGGAACCCTGAAAATAATCCGGACCAAGATTAAAAATTACTATCGGGCTGACCGTCTAGCCCACTTAGTCAGAGAGGCAGCTGAATTTTGCCTGACAAAATTGTTTATTTACATATTACCCCTCCCCTTTCAAAGAAATTGGAACAAAGGACCTCAAGTAGTTGTGGAAATTCGATTAGAATTGTTTGAAAATATGGGTTAAAAGTGACTTTTATGTCTATTTTGAAGGGTTGTGTGTAATCCTTTGCAAACGGGGACCTATTCCTGATCGATACATGCAATACAACAAGAAAATTGGACAACATTTTTAATGGAAAGGGTGGCAGAAGATCGAACTATGAGTCTTTCGTCCCCACCTATGTTCCACCCCCGTTTCAATTTGAATTTTAAGTCTTATTCAGCTTCCATTTGAAGGATAATATGTAATCCTTAGCAGGTCGGCACGAATTCCTGGCTCCGTATTCACCAACGATTCTGAAGAACATTCTGAGACTTTTTCTCCAGATTTTTCTACATTTGTGAGTAACGCAGCTTCTGATTGGCTTAAAATATTTGTTCAACCAATCACAAGTTGTGTTACTTTTCAATGTTAGAAAATACATGTACTTTGAGCCTTTTGTCCCTACCCTTGTTCGTCCGTGTTTCAAATTTTCTGTCTTGTTCAGCTTAGCTTCCATGCTTCACATTGATACTTTGCATGTGTTGAGACCATTAACTGACGACGGAAAGGTCTCGAGGAATCATTGCATAGGTGTGTAAACCAGGGAGAAAACTTTTTAGGGGCAACGGGCACCTGTTGCATGAAACAGAGAGGTAGACAAACAAATGAGTGCCCCTTTCTCTCCATTACACTGTTGAACACGTTACTAATTTGCGTCTCAGATCAAAGTGATTGGTTTTGATGGTAGAATGAAAACATTTTAACTGGCAAAATGGGGTATGAAGTAGAAAAAACGAGATCAAGAGCATTTCTGCTTTGTGCAGTCAGGGGATATAATCCAATTTGGTTTGGGAATAGTCAGATAGTGTGTGAGGTTATATCAGTTTTTGTTGCTTGATTATGCTGAGAGGGAAAAAGGTAAACCCATTGCCTTATCAAATCCATACGGCTAGCCAGGGTTTGCACCCGGAATATGTCACAAGCTGACATGTGCCTCAAGTGAACGCAATGACAGTCAAAATTCTAGATTGACTTAACTATTGTACGGAGACAAGAATCTGAAATCGGCCTCCATGACAACCCACTCTCATATGGCACTTGCCGACATGCGAAAACCTGATTTTGACATTTACGACACAAATTGGGGTGTTTTTTACTTAAAAAAAAACAAAAAAACTTCCTCTCCTGATGGAATTATATTCAAATCAAACTAACAAAATTGCTGACATTAAACAAAAGTGCAGTTATGGAGTGGAATGGCAGACTTTACGCAAACCCATATTTGGTTTTCGCATGCATATAAATGTAAAACATAAGTGGATGACAGGCTGTGGAAACTGATTTGTTATTCTAGTCTACTTATCCTTGTTGTCTGCATTTTAGGTATTTATCCATGTCATTACTGGCTCAGGTCATATTATGTCGGATCAGGACAGTTTACACCGGTTTAAGATATATATTATACATCTACATATAGATCTATCCAAGACATAATGGGGTAAAATATTGTGACAGAGGGAAAAATGGTGTAAGGAAATGGGACAGAGAATGGAACCCTGAAGTTAACCCGGACCAAGATTGAAAATCACTATCGGGCTGACCGTCGAGCCCACTAAGCCAGAGAGGTAGCTGAATTCTGCCTGACAAAATTATTTATTTACTTATTCCCCCTCCCCTTTCAGAGAAATTCGGAGAAAGGACGTCAAGTACTGGTAAATGTTCGATTAGAATTGTTCGAAAAAATGGGATTAAAGTGACGTTTATGTCTATTTTGAAGTCTGATATGTAATCCTTTTTCAAACGGCGACATATTCCTGATCGATAAATGCCATAAAACAAGGAAATTAGCGCAACTTTGAATGCAACTGTGGCAGAGAATCGGACAATGAGTCTTTAGTCCCCAACTTTGTTCCACGCCCATTTCAATTTGAAATTTCTGTCTTATTCAGCTTCCATTTGAAGTATAATATGTAATCCCTGGCAGACCGGCACGAATTATTGGGTCCGTATTCACCAGCAACAAAATAACTCCCTCTCCTGATGAAATTAGGTTCAAATCAGAATGACCAAATTGGTGGCATTAAACAAAAGTGCAGTTAGGGAGTAGAAGGGTAAACTTTATGAAAAATCGTATTTGGTTTTCGCGTGCACGTAAATATGATATATAAGTGGAAAGTTACAGAGAAAATAGGATAATTCATTTGGATGACAAAGTTTACACCGGTTTCAGATAAATATTATAGATCTACATATAGATCTATCCAAGAACCAAGACAGAATGGGGGAAATACTGTGACAGAGGGAAAAAAGATGGAAAGAAAGGGGTCAGAGAATAGAACCCTGAAAATAATCCGGACCAAGATTAAAAATTACGATCGGCCTGACCGTCTAGCCCACTTAGTCAGAAAGGCAGCTGAATTTTGCCTGACAAAATTATTTATTTACATATTACCCCACCCCTTTCAAAGAAATTGGAACAAAGGACCTCAAGTAGTTGTGAAAATTCGATTAGAATTGTTTGAAAATATGGGTTAAAAGTGACTTTTATGTCTATTTTGAAGGGTTGTGTGTAATCCTTTGCAAACGGGGACCTATTCCTGATCGATACATGCAATACAACAAGGAAATTGGACAACTTTTTGAATGGAACGGGCGGCAGAGGATCGGACTATGAGTCTTTCGTCCCCACCTATGTTCCACCCCGTTTCAATTTAAATTTTCAGTCTTATTCAGCTTCCATTTGAAGGATAATAATGTAATCCGTAGCAGGCCGGCACGAATTCCTTGGTCCGTATTCAGCAACCATTCTGAAGAACATTCTGAGACTTAGTCTCCAGATTTTTCTACATTTGTGAGTAACGCAGCTTCTGATTGGCTTAAAATATTTTGTTCAACCAATCACAAGCTGTGTTACTTTTCAATGTTAGAAAATACATGTACTTTGAGCCTTTTGTCCCCCACCCTTGTTCGTCCGCGTTTCAAATTTTCTGTCGTGTTCAGCTTAGCTTCCATGCTTCACACTGATACTTTCCATATGTTGAGACCATTAACTGACGACGGAAAGGTCTCGAGGAATCATTGCATAGGTGTGTAAACCAGTGAGAAAACTTTTTAGGGACAACGGGCACCTGTTGCATGAAACAGAGAGGTAGATAAATAAATAAGTACCCCTATCTCTCCATTACACTGTTGAACACATTACTAATTAGTGTCTCAGATCAAAGTGAATGGTTTTGATGGTACAATGACAACATCTTAACTGGCAAAATGGGGTATGAAGTAGTTCTGCTTTTTGCAGTCAGGGGATATAATCCAATTTGGTTTGGGAATAGTCAGATAGTTTGTAAGGTTATATCAGTTTTTGTTGCTTGATTATGCTGAGAGGGAAAAAGGTAAACCCATTGCCTTATCAAATCCATATAGTTTGAACACGGAATATGTCACAAGCTAACATGTGCCTCAAGTGACCGCAACGACATAGTCAAAACGCTAGATTAACTTAGCAATTGTACGGAGACTAGAATCTAAAAATGGTTTCCGTGACAACCCACTCTTATATGGCACTTGCGGACATGCGAAAACCTGATTTTGACCTTTACGACACAAATTGGGGTGTTTTTCACTTAAAAGGAAAAAAATCAGAACAAAAAAACTCCTTTTCCTGACGGAATTATATTCAAATCAAACTGACAAAATTGCTGGCATTAAAAAAAAGTGCAGTTATGGAGTGGAATGGCAAACTTTACGCAAACCCATATTTGGTTTTCGCATGCATATAAATGTAAAATATAAGTGGATGACAGTCTGTGGAAACTGATTTCTGATTCTAGTCTACATATCCTTGTTGACTCCATTTCAGGTATTCATCCATGTCATAAAGGGCTCAGGTCACATTATATCAGGTTGGGACATATTCAGCGCTAGAGCCTAAACATATTTATTTGGGGTCAAAACCAGTTACCATTACAAGTGGCTAATTAAAATGGATGAAAAATTTTACATCGGTGTAAGACAAATGATATATATCTACATATGGATCTATCCAAAAACCAAGACAAAATGGGGTAAAATATTGTGACGGGGGAAAAGGGTGGAAAGAAAGGGGTCAGAGAATGAAACCCTGAAGTTAACCCGGAACAAGATTAAAAATTACTATCGGGCTGATCGTCTAGCCCACTAAGCCAGAGAGGCAGGACATATTCAGGGCTAGAGCCTAACTAAGCATATTTATTTGGGGTAAAAACTTGTTACAAAGAAAATAGGCTAATTCAATTGGATGACAAAGTTTACACTGGTTTATGATATATATTATAGATCTACATACAGATCTATCCAAGACATAATCGGGAAAAATATTGTGAAAGGGGGAAAAAAATGTAGAAAGAGATTGAAGCCTTAATCCGGACGAAAATTAAAAATCAGTATCGGGCTGACCGTCTATCACACTAAGCCGGAGAAGCAGCTGAATTATGCCCGACAAAATTGTTTATTTTCATATTCCCCTAGATTGGTAATATTCCCTGATGCAGCAAGGGTATAGGGATCAGTACAGGCTACTAGAAACGGCCAGAATTCTGTTTGTGTATTTTTAGAACAGCGACGCTTGACTAACAGAGATGCAGAGGAGGTCACTCTCACTTCCAGAGCCGCAGTTTTTCCAACATTCTTGACATGACGAAAAAGTAAATTTAATTTTTGGTATCACCTTTTATGTTTGCCAATAT
Source organism: Tridacna gigas (assembly GCA_945859785.2). Taxonomy (NCBI): domain Eukaryota; kingdom Metazoa; phylum Mollusca; class Bivalvia; order Cardiida; family Cardiidae; genus Tridacna; species Tridacna gigas. The sequence continues at coordinate 26,821,337 of OX244033.2, forward strand.
TTCTTTTAGTTTCAATTACCAATTCCAAATTGTGCAAAATCGCAATGTTACCTCTACAGCCAAACTGGAAATGTGTATGCTGCTCTGATCGGCTGTTCCGTGGTATACATGTAGCCCACTGAATAGCAACGACACAGTAGCCTGTGCCAGTTGTAATATGTATGTCTACAACGGGGACGGGCTTAATATTCCCCCTCCCCTTTCAAAGAAATCGGAACAAAAGCCCTCAAGTACTTGTGAAAATTCGATTAGAATCGTTCGGGAAAAAAAAAAAAAAGTGGTTTATAACTGACGTAATCCTTTGCAAACGGGGACATATTTCTGATCGAGACATGCCATAAAACAAGGAAATTAGCGCGTCTTTGAATGAAGCGGTGGCAGAAAATCGGACTATGAGTCTTTTAGTGCCCAACTTTGTTCCACATCCGTTTCAATTTGAAATTTCTGTCTTATTCAGCTTCCATTTGAAGGATAATATGTAATCCCTGGCAGATCGGCACGAATTATTGGGTCCGTATTCACCAGCAACAAAATAACTCCCTCTCCTGATGAAATTATATTCAAATCAGAAAGACAAAACTGGTGGCCTTAGACAAAAGTACAGTTAGGGAGTGGAATGGCAAACTTTACGCAAAATCGTATTTGGTTTTCGCGTGCACGTAAATATAATATGTAAGTGAAAAGTTACAAGGAAAATAGGCTAATTCATTTGAATGACAAAGTTTACACCGTTTTCAAATATATATCACAGACCTACATATAGATCTATCCAAGAACCACGACATAATGGGGAAAATATTGTGACAGAGGGAAAGAAAGGTGGAAAGAAAGGGGTCAGAGAATGGAACCCTGAAAATAATCCGGACCAAGATTAAAAATTACTATCGGGCTGACCGTCTAGCCCACTTAGTCAGAGAGGCAGCTGAATTTTGCCTGACAAAATTGTTTATTTACATATTACCCCTCCCCTTTCAAAGAAATTGGAACAAAGGACCTCAAGTAGTTGTGGAAATTCGATTAGAATTGTTTGAAAATATGGGTTAAAAGTGACTTTTATGTCTATTTTGAAGGGTTGTGTGTAATCCTTTGCAAACGGGGACCTATTCCTGATCGATACATGCAATACAACAAGAAAATTGGACAACATTTTTAATGGAAAGGGTGGCAGAAGATCGAACTATGAGTCTTTCGTCCCCACCTATGTTCCACCCCCGTTTCAATTTGAATTTTAAGTCTTATTCAGCTTCCATTTGAAGGATAATATGTAATCCTTAGCAGGTCGGCACGAATTCCTGGCTCCGTATTCACCAACGATTCTGAAGAACATTCTGAGACTTTTTCTCCAGATTTTTCTACATTTGTGAGTAACGCAGCTTCTGATTGGCTTAAAATATTTGTTCAACCAATCACAAGTTGTGTTACTTTTCAATGTTAGAAAATACATGTACTTTGAGCCTTTTGTCCCTACCCTTGTTCGTCCGTGTTTCAAATTTTCTGTCTTGTTCAGCTTAGCTTCCATGCTTCACATTGATACTTTGCATGTGTTGAGACCATTAACTGACGACGGAAAGGTCTCGAGGAATCATTGCATAGGTGTGTAAACCAGGGAGAAAACTTTTTAGGGGCAACGGGCACCTGTTGCATGAAACAGAGAGGTAGACAAACAAATGAGTGCCCCTTTCTCTCCATTACACTGTTGAACACGTTACTAATTTGCGTCTCAGATCAAAGTGATTGGTTTTGATGGTAGAATGAAAACATTTTAACTGGCAAAATGGGGTATGAAGTAGAAAAAACGAGATCAAGAGCATTTCTGCTTTGTGCAGTCAGGGGATATAATCCAATTTGGTTTGGGAATAGTCAGATAGTGTGTGAGGTTATATCAGTTTTTGTTGCTTGATTATGCTGAGAGGGAAAAAGGTAAACCCATTGCCTTATCAAATCCATACGGCTAGCCAGGGTTTGCACCCGGAATATGTCACAAGCTGACATGTGCCTCAAGTGAACGCAATGGCAGTCAAAATTCTAGATTGACTTAACTATTGTACGGAGACAAGAATCTGAAATCGGCCTCCATGACAACCCACTCTCATATGGCACTTGCCGACATGCGAAAACCTGATTTTGACATTTACGACACAAATTGGGGTGTTTTTTACTTAAAAAAAAACAAAAAAACTTCCTCTCCTGATGGAATTATATTCAAATCAAACTAACAAAATTGCTGACATTAAACAAAAGTGCAGTTATGGAGTGGAATGGCAGACTTTACGCAAACCCATATTTGGTTTTCGCATGCATATAAATGTAAAACATAAGTGGATGACAGGCTGTGGAAACTGATTTGTTATTCTAGTCTACCTATCCTTGTTGTCTGCATTTTAGGTATTTATCCATGTCATTACTGGCTCAGGTCATATTATGTCGGATCAGGACAGTTTACACCGGTTTAAGATATATATTATACATCTACATATAGATCTATCCAAGACATAATGGGGTAAAATATTGTGACAGAGGGAAAAATGGTGTAAGGAAATGGGACAGAGAATGGAACCCTGAAGTTAACCCGGACCAAGATTGAAAATCACTATCGGGCTGACCGTCGAGCCCACTAAGCCAGAGAGGTAGCTGAATTCTGCCTGACAAAATTATTTATTTACTTATTCCCCCTCCCCTTTCAGAGAAATTCGGAGAAAGGACGTCAAGTACTGGTAAATGTTCGATTAGAATTGTTCGAAAAAATGGGATTAAAGTGACGTTTATGTCTATTTTGAAGTCTGATATGTAATCCTTTTTCAAACGGCGACATATTCCTGATCGATAAATGCCATAAAACAAGGAAATTAGCGCAACTTTGAATGCAACTGTGGCAGAGAATCGGACAATGAGTCTTTAGTCCCCAACTTTGTTCCACGCCCATTTCAATTTGAAATTTCTGTCTTATTCAGCTTCCATTTGAAGTATAATATGTAATCCCTGGCAGACCGGCACGAATTATTGGGTCCGTATTCACCAGCAACAAAATAACTCCCTCTCCTGATGAAATTAGGTTCAAATCAGAATGACCAAATTGGTGGCATTAAACAAAAGTGCAGTTAGGGAGTAGAAGGGTAAACTTTATGAAAAATCGTATTTGGTTTTCGCGTGCACGTAAATATGATATATAAGTGGAAAGTTACAGAGAAAATAGGATAATTCATTTGGATGACAAAGTTTACACCGGTTTCAGATAAATATTATAGATCTACATATAGATCTATCCAAGAACCAAGACAGAATGGGGGAAATACTGTGACAGAGGGAAAAAAGATGGAAAGAAAGGGGTCAGAGAATAGAACCCTGAAAATAATCCGGACCAAGATTAAAAATTACGATCGGCCTGACCGTCTAGCCCACTTAGTCAGAAAGGCAGCTGAATTTTGCCTGACAAAATTATTTATTTACATATTACCCCACCCCTTTCAAAGAAATTGGAACAAAGGACCTCAAGTAGTTGTGAAAATTCGATTAGAATTGTTTGAAAATATGGGTTAAAAGTGACTTTTATGTCTATTTTGAAGGGTTGTGTGTAATCCTTTGCAAACGGGGACCTATTCCTGATCGATACATGCAATACAACAAGGAAATTGGACAACTTTTTGAATGGAACGGGCGGCAGAGGATCGGACTATGAGTCTTTCGTCCCCACCTATGTTCCACCCCGTTTCAATTTAAATTTTCAGTCTTATTCAGCTTCCATTTGAAGGATAATAATGTAATCCGTAGCAGGCCGGCACGAATTCCTTGGTCCGTATTCAGCAACCATTCTGAAGAACATTCTGAGACTTAGTCTCCAGATTTTTCTACATTTGTGAGTAACGCAGCTTCTGATTGGCTTAAAATATTTTGTTCAACCAATCACAAGCTGTGTTACTTTTCAATGTTAGAAAATACATGTACTTTGAGCCTTTTGTCCCCCACCCTTGTTCGTCCGCGTTTCAAATTTTCTGTCGTGTTCAGCTTAGCTTCCATGCTTCACACTGATACTTTACATATGTTGAGACCATTAACTGACGACGGAAAGGTCTCGAGGAATCATTGCATAGGTGTGTAAACCAGTGAGAAAACTTTTTAGGGACAACGGGCACCTGTTGCATGAAACAGAGAGGTAGATAAATAAATAAGTACCCCTATCTCTCCATTACACTGTTGAACACATTACTAATTAGTGTCTCAGATCAAAGTGAATGGTTTTGATGGTACAATGACAACATCTTAACTGGCAAAATGGGGTATGAAGTAGTTCTGCTTTGTGCAGTCAGGGGATATAATCCAATTTGGTTTGGGAATAGTCAGATAGTTTGTAAGGTTATATCAGTTTTTGTTGCTTGATTATGCTGAGAGGGAAAAAGGTAAACCCATTGCCTTATCAAATCCATATAGTTTGAACACGGAATATGTCACAAGCTAACATGTGCCTCAAGTGACCGCAACGACATAGTCAAAACGCTAGATTAACTTAGCAATTGTACGGAGACTAGAATCTAAAAATGGTTTCCGTGACAACCCACTCTTATATGGCACTTGCGGACATGCGAAAACCTGATTTTGACCTTTACGACACAAATTGGGGTGTTTTTCACTTAAAAGGAAAAAAATCAGAACAAAAAAACTCCTTTTCCTGACGGAATTATATTCAAATCAAACTGACAAAATTGCTGGCATTAAAAAAAAGTGCAGTTATGGAGTGGAATGGCAAACTTTACGCAAACCCATATTTGGTTTTCGCATGCATATAAATGTAAAATATAAGTGGATGACAGTCTGTGGAAACTGATTTCTGATTCTAGTCTACATATCCTTGTTGACTCCATTTCAGGTATTCATCCATGTCATAAAGGGCTCAGGTCACATTATATCAGGTTGGGACATATTCAGCGCTAGAGCCTAAACATATTTATTTGGGGTCAAAACCAGTTACCATTACAAGTGGCTAATTAAAATGGATGAAAAATTTTACATCGGTTTAAGACAAATGATATATATCTACATATGGATCTATCCAAAAACCAAGACAAAATGGGGTAAAATATTGTGACGGGGGAAAAGGGTGGAAAGAAAGGGGTCAGAGAATGAAACCCTGAAGTTAACCCGGAACAAGATTAAAAATTACTATCGGGCTGATCGTCTAGCCCACTAAGCCAGAGAGGCAGGACATATTCAGGGCTAGAGCCTAACTAAGCATATTTATTTGGGGTAAAAACTTGTTACAAAGAAAATAGGCTAATTCAATTGGATGACAAAGTTTACACTGGTTTATGATATATATTATAGATCTACATACAGATCTATCCAAGACATAATCGGGAAAAATATTGTGAAAGGGGGAAAAAAATGTAGAAAGAGATTGAAGCCTTAATCCGGACGAAAATTAAAAATCAGTATCGGGCTGACCGTCTATCACACTAAGCCGGAGAAGCAGCTGAATTATGTCCGACAAAATCGTTTATTTTCATATTCCCCTAGATTGGTAATATTCCCTGATGCAGCAAGGGTATAGGGATCAGTACAGGCTACTAGAAACGGCCAGAATTCTGTTTGTGTATTTTTAGAACAGCGACGCTTGACTAACAGAGATGCAGAGGAGGTCACTCTCACTTCCAGAGCCGCAGTTTTTCCAACATTCTTGACATGACGAAAAAGTAAATTTAATTTTTGGTATCACCTTTTATGTTTGCCAATATTTCTTTTAGTTTCAATTACCAATTCCAAATTGTGCAAAATCGCAATGTTACCTCTACAGCCAAACTGGAAATGTGTATGCTGCTCTGATCGGCTGTTCCGTGGTATACATGTAGCCCACTGAATAGCAACGACACAGTAGCCTGTGCCAGTTGTAATATGTATGTCTACAACGGGGACGGGCTTAATATTCCCCCTCCCCTTTCAAAGAAATCGGAACAAAAGCCCTCAAGTACTTGTGAAAATTCGATTAGAATCGTTCGGGAAAAAAAAAAAAAAGTGGTTTATAACTGACGTAATCCTTTGCAAACGGGGACATATTTCTGATCGAGACATGCCATAAAACAAGGAAATTAGCGCGTCTTTGAATGAAGCGGTGGCAGAAAATCGGACTATGAGTCTTTTAGTGCCCAACTTTGTTCCACATCCGTTTCAATTTGAAATTTCTGTCTTATTCAGCTTCCATTTGAAGGATAATATGTAATCCCTGGCAGATCGGCACGAATTATTGGGTCCGTATTCACCAGCAACAAAATAACTCCCTCTCCTGATGAAATTATATTCAAATCAGAAAGACAAAACTGGTGGCCTTAGACAAAAGTACAGTTAGGGAGTGGAATGGCAAACTTTACGCAAAATCGTATTTGGTTTTCGCGTGCACGTAAATATAATATGTAAGTGAAAAGTTACAAGGAAAATAGGCTAATTCATTTGAATGACAAAGTTTACACCGTTTTCAAATATATATCACAGACCTACATATAGATCTATCCAAGAACCACGACATAATGGGGAAAATATTGTGACAGAGGGAAAGAAAGGTGGAAAGAAAGGGGTCAGAGAATGGAACCCTGAAAATAATCCGGACCAAGATTAAAAATTACTATCGGGCTGACCGTCTAGCCCACTTAGTCAGAGAGGCAGCTGAATTTTGCCTGACAAAATTGTTTATTTACATATTACCCCTCCCCTTTCAAAGAAATTGGAACAAAGGACCTCAAGTAGTTGTGGAAATTCGATTAGAATTGTTTGAAAATATGGGTTAAAAGTGACTTTTATGTCTATTTTGAAGGGTTGTGTGTAATCCTTTGCAAACGGGGACCTATTCCTGATCGATACATGCAATACAACAAGAAAATTGGACAACATTTTTAATGGAAAGGGTGGCAGAAGATCGAACTATGAGTCTTTCGTCCCCACCTATGTTCCACCCCCGTTTCAATTTGAATTTTAAGTCTTATTCAGCTTCCATTTGAAGGATAATATGTAATCCTTAGCAGGTCGGCACGAATTCCTGGCTCCGTATTCACCAACGATTCTGAAGAACATTCTGAGACTTTTTCTCCAGATTTTTCTACATTTGTGAGTAACGCAGCTTCTGATTGGCTTAAAATATTTGTTCAACCAATCACAAGTTGTGTTACTTTTCAATGTTAGAAAATACATGTACTTTGAGCCTTTTGTCCCTACCCTTGTTCGTCCGTGTTTCAAATTTTCTGTCTTGTTCAGCTTAGCTTCCATGCTTCACATTGATACTTTGCATGTGTTGAGACCATTAACTGACGACGGAAAGGTCTCGAGGAATCATTGCATAGGTGTGTAAACCAGGGAGAAAACTTTTTAGGGGCAACGGGCACCTGTTGCATGAAACAGAGAGGTAGACAAACAAATGAGTGCCCCTTTCTCTCCATTACACTGTTGAACACGTTACTAATTTGCGTCTCAGATCAAAGTGATTGGTTTTGATGGTAGAATGAAAACATTTTAACTGGCAAAATGGGGTATGAAGTAGAAAAAACGAGATCAAGAGCATTTCTGCTTTGTGCAGTCAGGGGATATAATCCAATTTGGTTTGGGAATAGTCAGATAGTGTGTGAGGTTATATCAGTTTTTGTTGCTTGATTATGCTGAGAGGGAAAAAGGTAAACCCATTGCCTTATCAAATCCATACGGCTAGCCAGGGTTTGCACCCGGAATATGTCACAAGCTGACATGTGCCTCAAGTGAACGCAATGGCAGTCAAAATTCTACATTGACTTAACTATTGTACGGAGACAAGAATCTAAAATCGGCCTCCATGACAACCCACTCTCATATGGCACTTGCCGACATGCGAAAACCTGATTTTGACATTTACGACACAAATTGGGGTGTTTTTTACTTAAAAAAAAACAAAAAAACTTCCTCTCCTGATGGAATTATATTCAAATCAAACTAACAAAATTGCTGACATTAAACAAAAGTGCAGTTATGGAGTGGAATGGCAGACTTTACGCAAACCCATATTTGGTTTTCGCATGCATATAAATGTAAAACATAAGTGGATGACAGGCTGTGGAAACTGATTTGTTATTCTAGTCTACCTATCCTTGTTGTCTGCATTTTAGGTATTTATCCATGTCATTACTGGCTCAGGTCATATTATGTCGGATCAGGACAGTTTACACCGGTTTAAGATATATATTATACATCTACATATAGATCTATCCAAGACATAATGGGGTAAAATATTGTGACAGAGGGAAAAATGGTGTAAGGAAATGGGACAGAGAATGGAACCCTGAAGTTAACCCGGACCAAGATTGAAAATCACTATCGGGCTGACCGTCGAGCCCACTAAGCCAGAGAGGTAGCTGAATTCTGCCTGACAAAATTATTTATTTACTTATTCCCCCTCCCCTTTCAGAGAAATTCGGAGAAAGGACGTCAAGTACTGGTAAATGTTCGATTAGAATTGTTCGAAAAAATGGGATTAAAGTGACGTTTATGTCTATTTTGAAGTCTGATATGTAATCCTTTTTCAAACGGCGACATATTCCTGATCGATAAATGCCATAAAACAAGGAAATTAGCGCAACTTTGAATGCAACTGTGGCAGAGAATCGGACAATGAGTCTTTAGTCCCCAACTTTGTTCCACGCCCATTTCAATTTGAAATTTCTGTCTTATTCAGCTTCCATTTGAAGTATAATATGTAATCCCTGGCAGACCGGCACGAATTATTGGGTCCGTATTCACCAGCAACAAAATAACTCCCTCTCCTGATGAAATTAGGTTCAAATCAGAATGACCAAATTGGTGGCATTAAACAAAAGTGCAGTTAGGGAGTAGAAGGGTAAACTTTATGAAAAATCGTATTTGGTTTTCGCGTGCACGTAAATATGATATATAAGTGGAAAGTTACAGAGAAAATAGGATAATTCATTTGGATGACAAAGTTTACACCGGTTTCAGATAAATATTATAGATCTACATATAGATCTATTCAAGAACCAAGACAGAATGGGGGAAATACTGTGACAGAGGGAAAAAAGATGGAAAGAAAGGGGTCAGAGAATAGAACCCTGAAAATAATCCGGACCAAGATTAAAAATTACGATCGGCCTGACCGTCTAGCCCACTTAGTCAGAAAGGCAGCTGAATTTTGCCTGACAAAATTATTTATTTACATATTACCCCACCCCTTTCAAAGAAATTGGAACAAAGGACCTCAAGTAGTTGTGAAAATTCGATTAGAATTGTTTGAAAATATGGGTTAAAAGTGACTTTTATGTCTATTTTGAAAGGTTGTGTGTAATCCTTTGCAAACGGGGACCTATTCCAGATCGATACATGCAATACAACAAGGAAATTGGACAACTTTCTGAATGGAACGGGTGGCAGAGGATCGGACTATGAGTCTTTCGTCCCCACCTATGTTCCACCCCGTTTCAATTTAAATTTTCAGTCTTATTCAGCTTCCATTTGAAGGATAATAATGTAATCCGTAGCAGGCCGGCACGAATTCCTTGGTCCGTATTCAGCAACCATTCTGAAGAACATTCTGAGACTTAGTCTCCAGATTTTTCTACATTTGTGAGTAACGCAGCTTCTGATTGGCTTAAAATATTTTGTTCAACCAATCACAAGCTGTGTTACTTTTCAATGTTAGAAAATACATGTACTTTGAGCCTTTTGTCCCCACCCTTGTTCGTCCGCGTTTCAAATTTTCTGTCGTGTTCAGCTTAGCTTCCATGCTTCACACTGATACTTTACATATGTTGAGACCATTAACTGACGACGGAAAGGTCTCGAGGAATCATTGCATAGGTGTGTAAACCAGTGAGAAAACTTTTTAGGGACAACGGGCACCTGTTGCATGAAACAGAGAGGTAGATAAATAAATAAGTACCCCTATCTCTCCATTACACTGTTGAACACATTACTAATTAGTGTCTCAGATCAAAGTGAATGGTTTTGATGGTACAATGACAACATCTTAACTGGCAAAATGGGGTATGAAGTAGTTCTGCTTTGTGCAGTCAGGGGATATAATCCAATTTGGTTTGGGAATAGTCAGATAGTTTGTAAGGTTATATCAGTTTTTGTTGCTTGATTATGCTGAGAGGGAAAAAGGTAAACCCATTGCCTTATCAAATCCATATAGTTTGAACACGGAATATGTCACAAGCTAACATGTGCCTCAAGTGACCGCAACGACATAGTCAAAACGCTAGATTAACTTAGCAATTGTACGGAGACTAGAATCTAAAAATGGTTTCCGTGACAACCCACTCTTATATGGCACTTGCGGACATGCGAAAACCTGATTTTGACCTTTACGACACAAATTGGGGTGTTTTTCACTTAAAAGGAAAAAAATCAGAACAAAAAAACTCCTTTTCCTGATGGAATTATATTCAAATCAAACTGACAAAATTGCTGGCATTAAAAAAAAGTGCAGTTATGGAGTGGAATGGCAAACTTTACGCAAACCCATATTTGGTTTTCGCATGCATATAAATGTAAAATATAAGTGGATGACAGTCTGTGGAAACTGATTTCTGATTCTAGTCTACATATCCTTGTTGACTCCATTTCAGGTATTCATCCATGTCATAAAGGGCTCAGGTCACATTATATCAGGTTGGGACATATTCAGCGCTAGAGCCTAAACATATTTATTTGGGGTCAAAACCAGTTACCATTACAAGTGGCTAATTAAAATGGATGAAAAATTTTACATCGGTTTAAGACAAATGATATATATCTACATATGGATCTATCCAAAAACCAAGACAAAATGGGGTAAAATATTGTGACGGGGGAAAAGGGTGGAAAGAAAGGGGTCAGAGAATGAAACCCTGAAGTTAACCCGGAACAAGATTAAAAATTACTATCGGGCTGATCGTCTAGCCCACTAAGCCAGAGAGGCAGGACATATTCAGGGCTAGAGCCTAACTAAGCATATTTATTTGGGGTAAAAACTTGTTACAAAGAAAATAGGCTAATTCAATTGGATGACAAAGTTTACACTGGTTTATGATATATATTATAGATCTACATACAGATCTATCCAAGACATAATCGGGAAAAATATTGTGAAAGGGGGAAAAAAATGTAGAAAGAGATTGAAGCCTTAATCCGGACGAAAATTAAAAATCAGTATCGGGCTGACCGTCTATCACACTAAGCCGGAGAAGCAGCTGAATTATGCCCGACAAAATTGTTTATTTTCATATTCCCCTAGATTGGTAATATTCCCTGATGCAGCAAGGGTATAGGGATCAGTACAGGCTACTAGAAACGGCCAGAATTCTGTTTGTGTATTTTTAGAACAGCGACGCTTGACTAACAGAGATGCAGAGGAGGTCACTCTCACTTCCAGAGCCGCAGTTTTTCCAACATTCTTGACATGACGAAAAAGTAAATTTAATTTTTGGTATCACCTTTTATGTTTGCCAATATTTCTTTTAGTTTCAATTACCAATTCCAAATTGTGCAAAATCGCAATGTTACCTCTACAGCCAAACTGGAAATGTGTATGCTGCTCTGATCGGCTGTTCCGTGGTATACATGTAGCCCACTGAATAGCAACGACACAGTAGCCTGTGCCAGTTGTAATATGTATGTCTACAACGGGGACGGGCTTAATATTCCCCCTCCCCTTTCAAAGAAATCGGAACAAAAGCCCTCAAGTACTTGTGAAAATTCGATTAGAATCGTTCGGGAAAAAAAAAAAGTGGTTTATAACTGACGTAATCCTTTGCAAACGGGGACATATTTCTGATCGAGACATGCCATAAAACAAGGAAATTAGCGCGTCTTTGAATGAAGCGGTGGCAGAAAATCGGACTATGAGTCTTTTAGTGCCCAACTTTGTTCCACATCCGTTTCAATTTGAAATTTCTGTCTTATTCAGCTTCCATTTGAAGGATAATATGTAATCCCTGGCAGATCGGCACGAATTATTGGGTCCGTATTCACCAGCAACAAAATAACTCCCTCTCCTGATGAAATTATATTCAAATCAGAAAGACAAAACTGGTGGCCTTAGACAAAAGTACAGTTAGGGAGTGGAATGGCAAACTTTACGCAAAATCGTATTTGGTTTTCGCGTGCACGTAAATATAATATGTAAGTGAAAAGTTACAAGGAAAATAGGCTAATTCATTTGAATGACAAAGTTTACACCGTTTTCAAATATATATCACAGACCTACATATAGATCTATCCAAGAACCACGACATAATGGGGAAAATATTGTGACAGAGGGAAAGAAAGGTGGAAAGAAAGGGGTCAGAGAATGGAACCCTGAAAATAATCCGGACCAAGATTAAAAATTACTATCGGGCTGACCGTCTAGCCCACTTAGTCAGAGAGGCAGATGAATTTTGCCTGACAAAATTGTTTATTTACATATTACCCCTCCCCTTTCAAAGAAATTGGAACAAAGGACCTCAAGTAGTTGTGGAAATTCGATTAGAATTGTTTGAAAATATGGGTTAAAAGTGACTTTTATGTCTATTTTGAAGGGTTGTGTGTAATCCTTTGCAAACGGGGACCTATTCCTGATCGATACATGCAATACAACAAGAAAATTGGACAACATTTTTAATGGAAAGGGTGGCAGAAGATCGAACTATGAGTCTTTCGTCCCCACCTATGTTCCACCCCCGTTTCAATTTGAATTTTAAGTCTTATTCAGCTTCCATTTGAAGGATAATATGTAATCCTTAGCAGGTCGGCACGAATTCCTGGCTCCGTATTCACCAACGATTCTGAAGAACATTCTGAGACTTTTTCTCCAGATTTTTCTACATATGTGAGTAACGCAGTTTCTGATTGGCTTAAAATATTTGTTCAACCAATCACAAGTTGTGTTACTTTTCAATGTTAGAAAATACATGTACTTTGAGCCTTTTGTCCCTACCCTTGTTCGTCCGTGTTTCAAATTTTCTGTCTTGTTCAGCTTAGCTTCCATGCTTCACATTGATACTTTGCATGTGTTGAGACCATTAACTGACGACGGAAAGGTCTCGAGGAATCATTGCATAGGTGTGTAAACCAGGGAGAAAACTTTTTAGGGGCAACGGGCACCTGTTGCATGAAACAGAGAGGTAGACAAACAAATGAGTGCCCCTTTCTCTCCATTACACTGTTGAACACGTTACTAATTTGCGTCTCAGATCAAAGTGATTGGTTTTGATGGTAGAATGAAAACATTTTAACTGGCAAAATGGGGTATGAAGTAGAAAAAACGAGATCAAGAGCATTTCTGCTTTGTGCAGTCAGGGGATATAATCCAATTTGGTTTGGGAATAGTCAGATAGTGTGTGAGGTTATATCAGTTTTTGTTGCTTGATTATGCTGAGAGGGAAAAAGGTAAACCCATTGCCTTATCAAATCCATACGGCTAGCCAGGGTTTGCACCCGGAATATGTCACAAGCTGACATGTGCCTCAAGTGAACGCAATGGCAGTCAAAATTCTAGATTGACTTAACTATTGTACGGAGACAAGAATCTAAAATCGGCCTCCATGACAACCCACTCTCATATGGCACTTGCCGACATGCGAAAACCTGATTTTGACATTTACGACACAAATTGGGGTGTTTTTTACTTAAAAAAAAACAAAAAAACTTCCTCTCCTGATGGAATTATATTCAAATCAAACTAACAAAATTGCTGACATTAAACAAAAGTGCAGTTATGGAGTGGAATGGCAGACTTTACGCAAACCCATATTTGGTTTTCGCATGCATATAAATGTAAAACATAAGTGGATGACAGGCTGTGGAAACTGATTTGTTATTCTAGTCTACCTATCCTTGTTGTCTGCATTTTAGGTATTTATCCATGTCATTACTGGCTCAGGTCATATTATGTCGGATCAGGACAGTTTACACCGGTTTAAGATATATATTATACATCTACATATAGATCTATCCAAGACATAATGGGGTAAAATATTGTGACAGAGGGAAAAATGGTGTAAGGAAATGGGACAGAGAATGGAACCCTGAAGTTAACCCGGACCAAAATTGAAAATCACTATCGGGCTGACCGTCGAGCCCACTAAGCCAGAGAGGTAGCTGAATTCTGCCTGACAAAATTATTTATTTACTTATTCCCCCTCCCCTTTCAGAGAAATTCGGAGAAAGGACGTCAAGTACTGGTTAATGTTCGATTAGAATTGTTCGAAAAAATGGGATTAAAGTGACGTTTATGTCTATTTTGAAGTCTGATATGTAATCCTTTTTCAAACGGCGACATATTCCTGATCGATAAATGCCATAAAACAAGGAAATTAGCGCAACTTTGAATGCAACTGTGGCAGAGAATCGGACAATGAGTCTTTAGTCCCCAACTTTGTTCCACGCCCATTTCAATTTGAAATTTCTGTCTTATTCAGCTTCCATTTGAAGTATAATATGTAATCCCTGGCAGACCGGCACGAATTATTGGGTCCGTATTCACCAGCAACAAAATAACTCCCTCTCCTGATGAAATTAGGTTCAAATCAGAATGACCAAATTGGTGGCATTAAACAAAAGTGCAGTTAGGGAGTAGAAGGGTAAACTTCATGAAAAATCGTATTTGGTTTTCGCGTGCACGTAAATATGATATATAAGTGGAAAGTTACAGAGAAAATAGGATAATTCATTTGGATGACAAAGTTTACACCGGTTTCAGATAAATATTATAGATCTACATATAGATCTATCCAAGAACCAAGACAGAATGGGGGAAATACTGTGACAGAGGGAAAAAAGATGGAAAGAAAGGGGTCAGAGAATAGAACCCTGAAAATAATCCGGACCAAGATTAAAAATTACGATCGGCCTGACCCTCTAGCCCACTTAGTCAGAAAGGCAGCTGAATTTTGCCTGACAAAATTATTTATTTACATATTACCCCACCCCTTTCAAAGAAATTGGAACAAAGGACCTCAAGTAGTTGTGAAAATTCGATTAGAATTGTTTGAAAATATGGGTTAAAAGTGACTTTTATGTCTATTTTTAAGGGTTGTGTGTAATCCTTTGCAAACGGGGACCTATTCCTGATCGATACATGCAATACAACAAGGAAATTGGACAACTTTTTGAATGGAACGGGCGGCAGAGGATCGGACTATGAGTCTTTCGTCCCCACCTATGTTCCACCCCGTTTCAATTTAAATTTTCAGTCTTATTCAGCTTCCATTTGAAGGATAATAATGTAATCCGTAGCAGGCCGGCACGAATTCCTTGGTCCTTATTCAGCAACCATTCTGAAGAACATTCTGAGACTTAGTCTCCAGATTTTTCTACATTTGTGAGTAACGCAGCTTCTGATTGGCTTAAAATATTTTGTTCAACCAATCACAAGCTGTGTTACTTTTCAATGTTAGAAAATACATGTACTTTGAGCCTTTTGTCCCCACCCTTGTTCGTCCGCGTTTCAAATTTTCTGTCGTGTTCAGCTTAGCTTCCATGCTTCACACTGATACTTTACATATGTTGAGACCATTAACTGACGACGGAAAGGTCTCGAGGAATCATTGCATAGGTGTGTAAACCAGTGAGAAAACTTTTTAGGGACAACGGGCACCTGTTGCATGAAACAGAGAGGTAGATAAATAAATAAGTACCCCTATCTCTCCATTACACTGTTGAACACATTACTAATTAGTGTCTCAGATCAAAGTGAATGGTTTTGATGGTACAATGACAACATCTTAACTGGCAAAATGGGGTATGAAGTAGTTCTGCTTTGTGCAGTCAGGGGATATAATCCAATTTGGTTTGGGAATAGTCAGATAGTTTGTAAGGTTATATCAGTTTTTGTTGCTTGATTATGCTGAGAGGGAAAAAGGTAAACCCATTGCCTTATCAAATCCATATAGTTTGAACACGGAATATGTCACAAGCTAACATGTGCCTCAAGTGACCGCAACGACATAGTCAAAACGCTAGATTAACTTAGCAATTGTACGGAGACTAGAATCTAAAAATGGTTTCCGTGACAACCCACTCTTATATGGCACTTGCGGACATGCGAAAACCTGATTTTGACCTTTACGACACAAATTGGGGTGTTTTTCACTTAAAAGGAAAAAAATCAGAACAAAAAAACTCCTTTTCCTGATGGAATTATATTCAAATCAAACTGACAAAATTGCTGGCATTAAAAAAAAGTGCAGTTATGGAGTGGAATGGCAAACTTTACGCAAACCCATATTTGGTTTTCGCATGCATATAAATGTAAAATATAAGTGGATGACAGTCTGTGGAAACTGATTTCTGATTCTAGTCTACATATCCTTGTTGACTCCATTTCAGGTATTCATCCATGTCATAAAGGGCTCAGGTCACATTATATCAGGTTGGGACATATTCAGCGCTAGAGCCTAAACATATTTATTTGGGGTCAAAACCAGTTACCATTACAAGTGGCTAATTAAAATGGATGAAAAATTTTACATCGGTTTAAGACAAATGATATATATCTACATATGGATCTATCCAAAAACCAAGACAAAATGGGGTAAAATATTGTGACGGGGGAAAAGGGTGGAAAGAAAGGGGTCAGAGAATGAAACCCTGAAGTTAACCCGGAACAAGATTAAAAATTACTATCGGGCTGATCGTCTAGCCCACTAAGCCAGAGACGCAGGACATATTCAGGGCTAGAGCCTAACTAAGCATATTTATTTGGGGTAAAAACTTGTTACAAAGAAAATAGGCTAATTCAGTTGGATGACAAAGTTTACACTGGTTTATGATATATATTATAGATCTACATACAGATCTATCCAAGACATAATCGGGAAAAATATTGTGAAAGGGGGAAAAAAATGTAGAAAGAGATTGAAGCCTTAATCCGGACGAAAATTAAAAATCAGTATCGGGCTGACCGTCTATCACACTAAGCCGGAGAAGCAGCTGAATTATGCCCGACAAAATTGTTTATTTTCATATTCCCCTAGATTGGTAATATTCCCTGATGCAGCAAGGGTATAGGGATCAGTACAGGCTACTAGAAACGGCCAGAATTCTGTTTGTGTATTTTTAGAACAGCGACGCTTGACTAACAGAGATGCAGAGGAGGTCACTCTCACTTCCAGAGCCGCAGTTTTTCCAACATTCTTGACATGACGAAAAAGTAAATTTAATTTTTGGTATCACCTTTTATGTTTGCCAATATTTCTTTTAGTTTCAATTACCAATTCCAAATTGTGCAAAATCGCAATGTTACCTCTACAGCCAAACTGGAAATGTGTATGCTGCTCTGATCGGCTGTTCCGTGGTATACATGTAGCCCACTGAATAGCAACGACACAGTAGCCTGTGCCAGTTGTAATATGTATGTCTACAACGGGGACGGGCTTAATATTCCCCCTCCCCTTTCAAAGAAATCGGAACAAAAGCCCTCAAGTACTTGTGAAAATTCGATTAGAATCGTTCGGGAAAAAAAAAAAAGTGGTTTATAACTGACGTAATCCTTTGCAAACGGGGACATATTTCTGATCGAGACATGCCATAAAACAAGGAAATTAGCGCGTCTTTGAATGAAGCGGTGGCAGAAAATCGGACTATGAGTCTTTTAGTGCCCAACTTTGTTCCACATCCGTTTCAATTTGAAATTTCTGTCTTATTCAGCTTCCATTTGAAGGATAATATGTAATCCCTGGCAGATCGGCACGAATTATTGGGTCCGTATTCACCAGCAACAAAATAACTCCCTCTCCTGATGAAATTATATTCAAATCAGAAAGACAAAACTGGTGGCCTTAGACAAAAGTACAGTTAGGGAGTGGAATGGCAAACTTTACGCAAAATCGTATTTGGTTTTCGCGTGCACGTAAATATAATATGTAAGTGAAAAGTTACAAGGAAAATAGGCTAATTCATTTGAATGACAAAGTTTACACCGTTTTCAAATATATATCACAGACCTACATATAGATCTATCCAAGAACCACGACATAATGGGGAAAATATTGTGACAGAGGGAAAGAGAGGTGGAAAGAAAGGGGTCAGAGAATGGAACCCTGAAAATAATCCGGACCAAGATTAAAAATTACTATCGGGCTGACCGTCTAGCCCACTTAGTCAGAGAGGCAGCTGAATTTTGCCTGACAAAATTGTTTATTTACATATTACCCCTCCCCTTTCAAAGAAATTGGAACAAAGGACCTCAAGTAGTTGTGGAAATTCGATTAGAATTGTTTGAAAATATGGGTTAAAAGTGACTTTTATGTCTATTTTGAAGGGTTGTGTGTAATCCTTTGCAAACGGGGACCTATTCCTGATCGATACATGCAATACAACAAGAAAATTGGACAACATTTTTAATGGAAAGGGTGGCAGAAGATCGAACTATGAGTCTTTCGTCCCCACCTATGTTCCACCCCCGTTTCAATTTGAATTTTAAGTCTTATTCAGCTTCCATTTGAAGGATAATATGTAATCCTTAGCAGGTCGGCACGAATTCCTGGCTCCGTATTCACCAACGATTCTGAAGAACATTCTGAGACTTTTTCTCCAGATTTTTCTACATTTGTGAGTAACGCAGCTTCTGATTGGCTTAAAATATTTGTTCAACCAATCACAAGTTGTGTTACTTTTCAATGTTAGAAAATACATGTACTTTGAGCCTTTTGTCCCTACCCTTGTTCGTCCGTGTTTCAAATTTTCTGTCTTGTTCAGCTTAGCTTCCATGCTTCACATTGATACTTTGCATGTGTTGAGACCATTAACTGACGACGGAAAGGTCTCGAGGAATCATTGCATAGGTGTGTAAACCAGGGAGAAAACTTTTTAGGGGCAACGGGCACCTGTTGCATGAAACAGAGAGGTAGACAAACAAATGAGTGCCCCTTTCTCTCCATTACACTGTTGAACACGTTACTAATTTGCGTCTCAGATCAAAGTGATTGGTTTTGATGGTAGAATGAAAACATTTTAACTGGCAAAATGGGGTATGAAGTAGAAAAAACGAGATCAAGAGCATTTCTGCTTTGTGCAGTCAGGGGATATAATCCAATTTGGTTTGGGAATAGTCAGATAGTGTGTGAGGTTATATCAGTTTTTGTTGCTTGATTATGCCGAGAGGGAAAAAGGTAAACCCATTGCCTTATCAAATCCATACGGCTAGCCAGGGTTTGCACCCGGAATATGTCACAAGCTGACATGTGCCTCAAGTGAACGCAATGACAGTCAAAATTCTAGATTGACTTAACTATTGTACGGAGACAAGAATCTGAAATCGGCCTCCATGACAACCCACTCTCATATGGCACTTGCCGACATGCGAAAACCTGATTTTGACATTTACGACACAAATTGGGGTGTTTTTTACTTAAAAAAAAACAAAAAAACTTCCTCTCCTGATGGAATTATATTCAAATCAAACTAACAAAATTGCTGACATTAAACAAAAGTGCAGTTATGGAGTGGAATGGCAGACTTTACGCAAACCCATATTTGGTTTTCGCATGCATATAAATGTAAAACATAAGTGGATGACAGGCTGTGGAAACTGATTTGTTATTCTAGTCTACCTATCCTTGTTGTCTGCATTTTAGGTATTTATCCATGTCATTACTGGCTCAGGTCATATTATGTCGGATCAGGACAGTTTACACCGGTTTAAGATATATATTATACATCTACATATAGATCTATCCAAGACATAATGGGGTAAAATATTGTGACAGAGGGAAAAATGGTGTAAGGAAATGGGACAGAGAATGGAACCCTGAAGTTAACCCGGACCAAAATTGAAAATCACTATCGGGCTGACCGTCGAGCCCACTAAGCCAGAGAGGTAGCTGAATTCTGCCTGACAAAATTATTTATTTACTTATTCCCCCTCCCCTTTCAGAGAAATTCGGAGAAAGGACGTCAAGTACTGGTAAATGTTCGATTAGAATTGTTCGAAAAAATGGGATTAAAGTGACGTTTATGTCTATTTTGAAGTCTGATATGTAATCCTTTTTCAAACGGCGACATATTCCTGATCGATAAATGCCATAAAACAAGGAAATTAGCGCAACTTTGAATGCAACTGTGGCAGAGAATCGGACAATGAGTCTTTAGTCCCCAACTTTGTTCCACGCCCATTTCAATTTGAAATTTCTGTCTTATTCAGCTTCCATTTGAAGTATAATATGTAATCCCTGGCAGACCGGCACGAATTATTGGGTCCGTATTCACCAGCAACAAAATAACTCCCTCTCCTGATGAAATTAGGTTCAAATCAGAATGACCAAATTGGTGGCATTAAACAAAAGTGCAGTTAGGGAGTAGAAGGGTAAACTTTATGAAAAATCGTATTTGGTTTTCGCGTGCACGTAAATATGATATATAAGTGGAAAGTTACAGAGAAAATAGGATAATTCATTTGGATGACAAAGTTTACACCGGTTTCAGATAAATATTATAGATCTACATATAGATCTATCCAAGAACCAAGACAGAATGGGGGAAATACTGTGACAGAGGGAAAAAAGATGGAAAGAAAGGGGTCAGAGAATAGAACCCTGAAAATAATCCGGACCAAGATTAAAAATTACGATCGGCCTGACCGTCTAGCCCACTTAGTCAGAAAGGCAGCTGAATTTTGCCTGACAAAATTATTTATTTACATATTACCCCACCCCTTTCAAAGAAATTGGAACAAAGGACCTCAAGTAGTTGTGAAAATTCGATTAGAATTGTTTGAAAATATGGGTTAAAAGTGACTTTTATGTCTATTTTGAAGGGTTGTGTGTAATCCTTTGCAAACGGGGACCTATTCCTGATCGATACATGCAATACAACAAGGAAATTGGACAACTTTTTGAATGGAACGGGCGGCAGAGGATCGGACTATGAGTCTTTCGTCCCCACCTATGTTCCACCCCGTTTCAATTTAAATTTTCAGTCTTATTCAGCTTCCATTTGAAGGATAATAATGTAATCCGTAGCAGGCCGGCACGAATTCCTTGGTCCGTATTCAGCAACCATTCTGAAGAACATTCTGAGACTTAGTCTCCAGATTTTTCTACATTTGTGAGTAACGCAGCTTCTGATTGGCTTAAAATATTTTGTTCAACCAATCACAAGCTGTGTTACTTTTCAATGTTAGAAAATACATGTACTTTGAGCCTTTTGTCCCCACCCTTGTTCGTCCGCGTTTCAAATTTTCTGTCGTGTTCAGCTTAGCTTCCATGCTTCACACTGATACTTTACATATGTTGAGACCATTAACTGACGACGGAAAGGTCTCGAGGAATCATTGCATAGGTGTGTAAACCAGTGAGAAAACTTTTTAGGGACAACGGGCACCTGTTGCATGAAACAGAGAGGTAGATAAATAAATAAGTACCCCTATCTCTCCATTACACTGTTGAACACATTACTAATTAGTGTCTCAGATCAAAGTGAATGGTTTTGATGGTACAATGACAACATCTTAACTGGCAAAATGGGGTATGAAGTAGTTCTGCTTTGTGCAGTCAGGGGATATAATCCAATTTGGTTTGGGAATAGTCAGATAGTTTGTAAGGTTATATCAGTTTTTGTTGCTTGATTATGCTGAGAGGGAAAAAGGTAAACCCATTGCCTTATCAAATCCATATAGTTTGAACACGGAATATGTCACAAGCTAACATGTGCCTCAAGTGACCGCAACGACATAGTCAAAACGCTAGATTAACTTAGCAATTGTACGGAGACTAGAATCTAAAAATGGTTTCCGTGACAACCCACTCTTATATGGCACTTGCGGACATGCGAAAACCTGATTTTGACCTTTACGACACAAATTGGGGTGTTTTTCACTTAAAAGGAAAAAAATCAGAACAAAAAAACTCCTTTTCCTGATGGAATTATATTCAAATCAAACTGACAAAATTGCTGGCATTAAAAAAAAGTGCATTTATGGAGTGGAATGGCAAACTTTACGCAAACCCATATTTGGTTTTCGCATGCATATAAATGTAAAATATAAGTGGATGACAGTCTGTGGAAACTGATTTCTGATTCTAGTCTACATATCCTTGTTGACTCCATTTCAGGTATTCATCCATGTCATAAAGGGCTCAGGTCACATTATATCAGGTTGGGACATATTCAGCGCTAGAGCCTAAACATATTTATTTGGGGTCAAAACCAGTTACCATTACAAGTGGCTAATTAAAATGGATGAAAAATTTTACAAGGGTTTAACACAAATGATATATATCTACATATGGATCTATCCAAAAACCAAGACAAAATGGGGTAAAATATTGTGACGGGGGAAAAGGGTGGAAAGAAATGGGTCAGAGAATGAAACCCTGAAGTTAACCCGGAACAAGATTAAAAATTACTATCGGGCTGATCGTCTAGCCCACTAAGCCAGAGACGCAGGACATATTCAGGGCTAGAGCCTAACTAAGCATATTTATTTGGGGTAAAAACTTGTTACAAAGAAAATAGGCTAATTCAATTGGATGACAAAGTTTACACTGGTTTATGATATATATTATAGATCTACATACAGATCTATCCAAGACATAATCGGGAAAAATATTGTGAAAGGGGGAAAAAATGTAGAAAGAGATTGAAGCCTTAATCCGGACGAAAATTAAAAATCAGTATCGGGTTGACCGTCTATCACACTAAGCCGGAGAAGCAGCTGAATTATGCCCGACAAAATTGTTTATTTTCATATTCCCCTAGATTGGTAATATTCCCTGATGCAGCAAGGGTATAGGGATCAGTACAGGCTACTAGAAACGGCCAGAATTCTGTTTGTGTATTTTTAGAACAGCGACGCTTGACTAACAGAGATGCAGAGGAGGTCACTCTCACTTCCAGAGCCGCAGTTTTTCCAACATTCTTGACATGACGAAAAAGTAAATTTAATTTTTGGTATCACCTTTTATGTTTGCCAATATTTCTTTTAGTTTCAATTACCAATTCCAAATTGTGCAAAATCGCAATGTTACCTCTACAGCCAAACTGGAAATGTGTATGCTGCTCTGATCGGCTGTTCCGTGGTATACATGTAGCCCACTGAATAGCAACGACACAGTAGCCTGTGCCAGTTGTAATATGTATGTCTACAACGGGGACGGGCTTAATATTCCCCCTCCCCTTTCAAAGAAATCGGAACAAAAGCCCTCAAGTACTTGTGAAAATTCGATTAGAATCGTTCGGGAAAAAAAAAAAGTGGTTTATAACTGACGTAATCCTTTGCAAACGGGGACATATTTCTGATCGAGACATGCCATAAAACA
The DNA here is from genome assembly GCA_945859785.2 of Tridacna gigas. Lineage (NCBI taxonomy): Eukaryota > Metazoa > Mollusca > Bivalvia > Cardiida > Cardiidae > Tridacna > Tridacna gigas. The sequence continues at coordinate 26,844,574 of OX244033.2, forward strand.
AGGAAATTAGCGCGTCTTTGAATGAAGCGGTGGCAGAAAATCGGACTATGAGTCTTTTAGTGCCCAACTTTGTTCCACATCCGTTTCAATTTGAAATTTCTGTCTTATTCAGCTTCCATTTGAAGGATAATATGTAATCCCTGGCAGATCGGCACGAATTATTGGGTCCGTATTCACCAGCAACAAAATAACTCCCTCTCCTGATGAAATTATATTCAAATCAGAAAGACAAAACTGGTGGCCTTAGACAAAAGTACAGTTAGGGAGTGGAATGGCAAACTTTACGCAAAATCGTATTTGGTTTTCGCGTGCACGTAAATATAATATGTAAGTGAAAAGTTACAAGGAAAATAGGCTAATTCATTTGAATGACAAAGTTTACACCGTTTTCAAATATATATCACAGACCTACATATAGATCTATCCAAGAACCACGACATAATGGGGAAAATATTGTGACAGAGGGAAAGAAAGGTGGAAAGAAAGGGGTCAGAGAATGGAACCCTGAAAATAATCCGGACCAAGATTAAAAATTACTATCGGGCTGACCGTCTAGCCCACTTAGTCAGAGAGGCAGCTGAATTTTGCCTGACAAAATTGTTTATTTACATATTACCCCTCCCCTTTCAAAGAAATTGGAACAAAGGACCTCAAGTAGTTGTGGAAATTCGATTAGAATTGTTTGAAAATATGGGTTAAAAGTGACTTTTATGTCTATTTTGAAGGGTTGTGTGTAATCCTTTGCAAACGGGGACCTATTCCTGATCGATACATGCAATACAACAAGAAAATTGGACAACATTTTTAATGGAAAGGGTGGCAGAAGATCGAACTATGAGTCTTTCGTCCCCACCTATGTTCCACCCCCGTTTCAATTTGAATTTTAAGTCTTATTCAGCTTCCATTTGAAGGATAATATGTAATCCTTAGCAGGTCGGCACGAATTCCTGGCTCCGTATTCACCAACGATTCTGAAGAACATTCTGAGACTTTTTCTCCAGATTTTTCTACATTTGTGAGTAACGCAGCTTCTGATTGGCTTAAAATATTTGTTCAACCAATCACAAGTTGTGTTACTTTTCAATGTTAGAAAATACATGTACTTTGAGCCATTTGTCCCTACCCTTGTTCGTCCGTGTTTCAAATTTTCTGTCTTGTTCAGCTTAGCTTCCATGCTTCACATTGATACTTTGCATGTGTTGAGACCATTAACTGACGACGGAAAGGTCTCGAGGAATCATTGCATAGGTGTGTAAACCAGGGAGAAAACTTTTTAGGGGCAACGGGCACCTGTTGCATGAAACAGAGAGGTAGACAAACAAATGAGTGCCCCTTTCTCTCCATTACACTGTTGAACACGTTACTAATTTGCGTCTCAGATCAAAGTGATTGGTTTTGATGGTAGAATGAAAACATTTTAACTGGCAAAATGGGGTATGAAGTAGAAAAAACGAGATCAAGAGCATTTCTGCTTTGTGCAGTCAGGGGATATAATCCAATTTGGTTTGGGAATAGTCAGATAGTGTGTGAGGTTATATCAGTTTTTGTTGCTTGATTATGCTGAGAGGGAAAAAGGTAAACCCATTGCCTTATCAAATCCATACGGCTAGCCAGGGTTTGCACCCGTAATATGTCACAAGCTGACATGTGCCTCAAGTGAACGCAATGACAGTCAAAATTCTAGATTGACTTAACTATTGTACGGAGACAAGAATCTAAAATCGGCCTCCATGACAACCCACTCTCATATGGCACTTGCCGACATGCGAAAACCTGATTTTGACATTTACGACACAAATTGGGGTGTTTTTTACTTAAAAAAAAACAAAAAAACTTCCTCTCCTGATGGAATTATATTCAAATCAAACTAACAAAATTGCTGACGTTAAACAAAAGTGCAGTTATGGAGTGGAATGGCAGACTTTACGCAAACCCATATTTGGTTTTCGCATGCATATAAATGTAAAACATAAGTGGATGACAGGCTGTGGAAACTGATTTGTTATTCTAGTCTACCTATCCTTGTTGTCTGCATTTTAGGTATTTATCCATGTCATTACTGGCTCAGGTCATATTATGTCGGATCAGGACAGTTTACACCGGTTTAAGATATATATTATACATCTACATATAGATCTATCCAAGACATAATGGGGTAAAATATTGTGACAGAGGGAAAAATGGTGTAAGGAAATGGGACAGAGAATGGAACCCTGAAGTTAACCCGGACCAAGATTGAAAATCACTATCGGGCTGACCGTCGAGCCCACTAAGCCAGAGAGGTAGCTGAATTCTGCCTGACAAAATTATTTATTTACTTATTCCCCCTCCCCTTTCAGAGAAATTCGGAGAAAGGACGTCAAGTACTGGTAAATGTTCGATTAGAATTGTTCGAAAAAATGGGATTAAAGTGACGTTTATGTCTATTTTGAAGTCTGATATGTAATCCTTTTTCAAACGGCGACATATTCCTGATCGATAAATGCCATAAAACAAGGAAATTAGCGCAACTTTGAATGCAACTGTGGCAGAAAATCGGACAATGAGTCTTTAGTCCCCAACTTTGTTCCACGCCCATTTCAATTTGAAATTTCTGTCTTATTCAGCTTCCATTTGAAGTATAATATGTAATCCCTGGCAGACCGGCACGAATTATTGGGTCCGTATTCACCAGCAACAAAATAACTCCCTCTCCTGATGAAATTAGGTTCAAATCAGAATGACCAAATTGGTGGCATTAAACAAAAGTGCAGTTAGGGAGTAGAAGGGTAAACTTTATGAAAAATCGTATTTGGTTTTCGCGTGCACGTAAATATGATATATAAGTGGAAAGTTACAGAGAAAATAGGATAATTCATTTGGATGACAAAGTTTACACCGGTTTCAGATAAATATTATAGATCTACATATAGATCTATTCAAGAACCAAGACAGAATGGGGGAAATACTGTGACAGAGGGAAAAAAGATGGAAAGAAAGGGGTCAGAGAATAGAACCCTGAAAATAATCCGGACCAAGATTAAAAATTACGATCGGCCTGACCGTCTAGCCCACTTAGTCAGAAAGGCAGCTGAATTTTGCCTGACAAAATTATTTATTGACATATTACCCCACCCCTTTCAAAGAAATTGGAACAAAGGACCTCAAGTAGTTGTGAAAATTCGATTAGAATTATTTGAAAATATGGGTTAAAAGTGACTTTTATGTCTATTTTGAAAGGTTGTGTGTAATCCTTTGCAAACGGGGACCTATTCCAGATCGATACATGCAATACAACAAGGAAATTGGACAACTTTCTGAATGGAACGGGTGGCAGAGGATCGGACTATGAGTCTTTCGTCCCCACCTATGTTCCACCCCGTTTCAATTTAAATTTTCAGTCTTATTCAGCTTCCATTTGAAGGATAATAATGTAATCCGTAGCAGGCCGGCACGAATTCCTTGGTCCGTATTCAGCAACCATTCTGAAGAACATTCTGAGACTTAGTCTCCAGATTTTTCTACATTTGTGAGTAACGCAGCTTCTGATTGGCTTAAAATATTTTGTTCAACCAATCACAAGCTGTGTTACTTTTCAATGTTAGAAAATACATGTACTTTGAGCCTTTTGTCCCCACCCTTGTTCGTCCGCGTTTCAAATTTTCTGTCGTGTTCAGCTTAGCTTCCATGCTTCACATTGATACTTTACATATGTTGAGACCATTAACTGACGACGGAAAGGTCTCGAGGAATCATTGCATAGGTGTGTAAACCAGTGAGAAAACTTTTTAGGGACAACGGGCACCTGTTGCATGAAACAGAGAGGTAGATAAATAAATAAGTACCCCTATCTCTCCATTACACTGTTGAACACATTACTAATTAGTGTCTCAGATCAAAGTGAATGGTTTTGATGGTACAATGACAACATTTTAACCGGCAAAATGGGGTATGAAGTAGTTCTGCTTTGTGCAGTCAGGGGATATAATCCAATTTGGTTTGGGAATAGTCAGATAGTTTGTAAGGTTATATCAGTTTTTGTTGCTTGATTATGCTGAGAGGGAAAAAGGTAAACCCATTGCCTTATCAAATCCATATAGTTTGAACACGGAATATGTCACAAGCTAACATGTGCCTCAAGTGACCGCAACGACATAGTCAAAACGCTAGATTAACTGAGCAATTGTACGGAGACTAGAATCTAAAAATGGTTTCCGTGACAACCCACTCTTATATGGCACTTGCGGACATGCGAAAACCTGATTTTGACCTTTACGACACAAATTGGGGTGTTTTTCACTTAAAAGGAAAAAAATCAGAACAAAAAAACTCCTTTTCCTGATGGAATTATATTCAAATCAAACTGACAAAATTGCTGGCATTAAAAAAAAGTGCAGTTATGGAGTGGAATGGCAAACTTTACGCAAACCCATATTTGGTTTTCGCATGCATATAAATGTAAAATATAAGTGGATGACAGTCTGTGGAAACTGATTTCTGATTCTAGTCTACATATCCTTGTTGACTCCATTTCAGGTATTCATCCATGTCATAAAGGGCTCAGGTCACATTATATCCGGTTGGGACATATTCAGCGCTAGAGCCTAAACATATTTATTTGGGGTCAAAACCAGTTACCATTACAAGTGGCTAATTAAAATGGATGAAAAATTTTACATCGGTTTAAGACAAATGATATATATCTACATATGGATCTATCCAAAAACCAAGACAAAATGGGGTAAAATATTGTGACGGCGGAAAAGGGTGGAAAGAAAGGGGTCAGAGAATGAAACCCTGAAGTTAACCCGGAACAAGATTAAAAATTACTATCGGGCTGATCGTCTAGCCCACTAAGCCAGAGAGGCAGGACATATTCAGGGCTAGAGCCTAACTAAGCATATTTATTTGGGGTAAAAACTTGTTACAAAGAAAATAGGCTAATTCAATTGGATGACAAAGTTTACACTGGTTTATGATATATATTATAGATCTACATATAGATCTATCCAAGACATAATCGGGAAAAATATTGTGAAAGGGGGAAAAAAATGTAGAAAGAGATTGAAGCCTTAATCCGGACGAAAATTAATCAAAGCGCTGACGCACTGAAGGCAGCGGGTTTGTGCCAGTTACAGATCTTATATTTTTTCTTTACACAGGTTTCACTTATACTTGACTTTAAAAAAGTGAAAAGTGGAAGCTTCCTTTTGCCAAAGCACAGCTCATTTAAACGAAGATATGTAAGACATTTTAATCTAAACTTGTGAGACATAGCACAAGACTACCGCTAGGTAGCTTTTCCAAACCTTAAATTCAAGTTAAACAAGAGGGCCATGATGGCCCTGAAATCGCTCACCTGAATCTATTGACCAAACATGAACCATCTAGTTTCCCAGTGACCTAGTTTTTTTTATCAGACATTACCCATCATCAAACACTTTTGAGATATCAATAAGATGATTATTCTGACCAAGTTTCATGAGTATTGGACTGAAAATGTGGCCTCTACAGCGTACAAAAGATTTTTCTAAGATTTGACTAAGTGACCTAGTTTTGGACCCGACAATTACCCTTATCAAACTCTTATGAGACATCACCAAAACAAACATTCTGACCAAGGTTGAAGAGTATCGGGCAGAAAATGTGGCCTCTAGAGTGTACACAAGGTTTTTCTAATATTTGACCCATTGACCTAGTTTTTCACTCCACACGACCCATTTTCAAACTCATTCAAGGTATCACCAGGACAAATATTATGAACAAGTTTTAGGGGTATCAGACTGAAAATTTGTCTTCCAGAGCATACACAAGGTTTTTAAAACATTTGACCTATTGATCCAGTTTTTGACCGAACATGATCCATTTTCAAACTCATCCAAGATATTATCAAGGCAAACATTCTGACCAATTTTCAAGAGTGTTGGAATGAAAATGTGGCATCAAGAGCATATACAAGGTTTTTCTAAGATTTGACCTGGTGACCTAGTTTTTGACCCGACATGACCCATTTTGAAACTCGTCTGAAATATCATCAAGGTGAACATTCTGACCAATTTACAAGAGTTTTGGACTAGAAATGTGGCCTCTAGAGCGTATAAAAGGTTTTTCTAACATTTGACCTGGTGACCTAGTTTTTGACTCCACATGACCCATTTTCAAAGTCGTCTGAAGTATCATCAAGGCGAACATTCTGACCAACTTACAAGAGTTTTGGACTGAAAATGTGGCCTCTAGAGCGTATAAAAGGTTTTTCTAACATTTGACCTGGTGACCAGTTTTTGACTCCACACGACCCATTTTCAAAATCGTCCAGGATATCAAATATTTGGACCAACTTTCCAAGAGTTTTGGACTGAAAATGTGGCCTCTAGAGCGTACACAAGGTTTTTCTAAGATTTGACCTAGTGACCTAGTTTTTGACCTGACATGACCCATTTTCGAACTCGTCCGCGATATCATCCAGGCAAACATTCTGACTAACTTTCATGAGTATCAGACTGAAAAATGTGGCCTCTAGACCGTACACAAGGTTTTTCTAAGATTTGACCTAGTGACCTAGTTTTTGACCCCACATGACCCATTTTCGAACTCGTCCGAGATATCATCAAGACAAACATTCTGACCAACTTTCAAGAGTTTTGGACTGAAAATGTGGCCTCTAGAGCGTACACAAGGTTTTTCTAAGATTTGACCTAGTGACCTAGTTTTTGACCCGACATGACCCATTTTCAAACCCGAGATATCATCCAGGCAAACATTCTGACCAACTTGCAAGAGTTTTGAACAGAAAATATGGCCTCTAGGGCGTTCACAAAATTTTTCTAAAATTTGACCTAGTGACCTAGTTTTTGACCCCACATGATCCATTTTCGAATTCGTCCAAGATATTATCCAGGCAAACATTCTGACCAACTTTCATGAGTATCGGACTGAAAATGTGGCCTCTACAGTGTACACAAGGTTTTTCTAAGATTTGACCTAGTGACCTAGTTTTTGACCCGACATGACCCATTTTCAAAATCGTCCGAGATTTCTTCGAGGCAAAGATCCCGATCAATTTTCATGAGTATCGGACTGAAAATGTGGCCTCTAGAGCGTACACAAGGTAAATGTTGACGACGGACGACGCACGCCAGACGCAGCAATATCACAATAGCTCACTCTGAGCATTCGTGCTCAGGTGAGCTAAAAAAAACACTTATAAAAAACAAAAAGAAGACCAGAAAATAAGAAAATAAGTTTTATTTTTCATTGATTCAGAATAAACATACAAAACTATTTAGAGCTGTCACAAAGCAGACTCATATGTCATCAAGTGCCTTGGCAATGAAGCAATAAAATTTTCATACCAAGTTCTCAAGTGACCTTGACCTTTCACCCATGTGACCCAAAGAAAGTAGTTCACCTCCTTAGACCAAAGGCAAACTTGTGTAAGTTTTAAGTTCCAAGGTAAAAGTGCTTTTGAGTTGAACAGAGAAACAAACTAGAGGCGCTTGAGCGCCTGTATCGCTCCACAGGCCTGATTTTTCTGTAACGGTGAAGAGAAGTTTTTAACAATTACCATTCATTCCTGCATTTTAGGTCACTAAAGAAAAAAAGCTATGAAAAACATTGTGAGAAAAGAAGAAAATAATAGTAACCTACATTTTCTTAGTTTTACACAATAATATCTACCCTTTTTGATAAAAGTTTTACTAATTTGAAGATTTATTATGTCGTCTGCAACATCTTTCAATTATGACCAGTTATAAAAATTTTGTCTTCTGGTTATAGTTAAAGAGGGTCTTGTGACAAACCATTTTGGGTGGGGGAACATGAAAATACAGAAAAAAATATGCATTGTGGCAATTGTTTTATTGAAGTTGCAGGATCAGTTTGATTGGATAACAAAATGCCTTATCACAACAGTAAAGCCCTGTCCCTCTTTGTACTAGGACACCAGTAGGTCAACAAACCTTTACCAGAACTAATAAAAGTGCAGAGGTTCTCTTGTTTTATATGAAAGGGATTATAGATTATGTAAAGCAACCATCTTTAACTCTTTACCAAACGACAAAATTTGGGATGTGACCAAACTGAAAGCATTTGCAGACAACAAATTAAACATTGAAATGATGATTTCTCTCTTTGATGAAAACACGGAGAGAAAAGGAGAAAATGCTGATTACCAGCATTTTCTCCTTTTCCAAGAGTGTTTTCCAAAGACTTCTTCTTTAGGGATGTTAAAAGTCAGGATTGTATGGTAAAGACTTACCACCATAAGAACTAACCTGCAATACAACAATGAAATCCAACGAATAGTTTGAGAGAAGAAATTTTTCAAAGATTGTACTGTATACCATAAAAGGAAAATGAGTCTCCCATAAAAGCCATGTTTTTTTACGGATCCTTTTTTTTTTAAGGAATTCTGTTGACCTCTACCTAAGGAACATTCCTGCAAAATAATAATGCTATCCAATTAGCGGTTTGGGAGAAGAAGATTTTTAAAGGTTTTTTACTTTGGTTGCCATGGCAACCAGAATTATTCATGGAACACAATTATTTGAAGGAATTTGAAAGAGGACCACCTAAGGAACATTCCTGTGAAATTTGGTAAAAATCCAGTCAATAGTTTCTGAGGAGAAGTTTTTTAAAGAAAAAGTTTACGGACGCACGCACGCATGGACGAATGAACGGACACAACGCCATGACAATAGCTCGCTGGCCTTCGGCCAGTGGAGCTAAAAATAAAAGACAAATTGATTTAAGAATGTAGCGACATGGTGGAACTAGTTTACCTCCTTCTACTTTATAGGTTGGGGGTATATATATACAAATTCAACACTAATTAAATTCATACATAAGAAAGGGCAAGTACAGCTATAAAAACTACACATGTAAAGAGCTTGTATAGAGGAGCTTCTATTTCAAAAGCCAGTTGCAAAGTAATTGACAACATGGATAGCAAGTCATATTCAAACAGTTGTAAACCCTGTTTGTCCCATAACTTTCTTTAAACAAAATATTTCAATCTATGTCAAAAATACCACAAAGGCAAACAAAACTGCAGCTGCAGATACTACTAGTATATGGACTAGAATTACTATAGCTCATAAATTAACCCTTTCCTTGGCCCATTACTACACAACCCCTACTTGTGACGCCCCTAAAAAAGAAGCCTTTAGAAAACATCGTGGGAAAAGGAGAAAATGCTGGTAACCAGCATTTTCTCCTTTTCCCACAATGTTTTTAACCATTCACAAAACAAATTTCAAATTTTCATTCACTTTTGTCGTCTGCAAATGTTTTCAGTTTGGACAAACCTAAAATTTTGTCGTTTGGTAATGGGTTAAACAATCCTGGGTTTTTACAAACCTGGGGAAAAGGACTTTTGAAAACTTTGTAGAAAAGGGAGAAAACTGGTAACCAGCATTTTCTCCCTTTCCCACAATGTTTTCTACATGTCGTCAACAAACTTTATTCATTTTTGAAGCATTCATTTTGGTGTCTGTGAATACTTTTGGTTTTATATAAAATTTCAATTATTTCAGATATGTTTGTTAACATTAGCCAATACATCCATGCAGGTTGATTGTCAGTGACAGGATTTCTTATAATTCTTTCTAACTTATGAAAAAGAAGCAAATGTACATGTATTTGACTCTCCTCCAACAAAATATATTTATCTATACCAAAAATCACAAGTATGTACATGTACACCAACCTGTAGCTGCAGATACTATATGGACTAGAATTATTATTCTTAATAAATTTACATTTTCCAAAACAATCCTAGGTTTTTACCACCCTTGGGAAATGGCCTTTTGAAAACTTTGTAGAAAAAGGAGAAAACTGGTAAGTAGCATTTTCTCCTTTTCCCACAATTTTTTCTACTTGTCAACAATAGAAAACTTTATTAATTTATGAAACATTCATTTTGGTGTCTGTAAATAGTTTGGTTTTATACAAAATTTCAATGATTTCAGAAATGTTTGTTAACATCAGTAAATACATCCATGCAGATTGATTGTCAGTGACAGGATTTCTTATAATTCTTTCTGGCATATGAAAAGAAGCACGTGTATTTTACTTCCTTCCAACAAAATATATTTATCTATACCAAAAATCAAAAGTATGTACATGTACACCAAACAGCAGCTTAGATATTTTATTAACTAGAATTATTATTCCTAATAAATTAACCCCTTCCAAAACAATCCTGGGATTTTATGACCCTTGGGAAGAGGCTTACCAGGATTTTCTTCCTATCCCACAATGTTTTCTCCATGTCAACAACAGAAAAAGTCATCCAATTTCAGAACATTCATTTTGCGATCTGCAAACATTTGTTTTTTTTGCAAAATGTGAAAGAATTAAAAAACGTTTGTTAACATCAGCCAACACATCCATGCTGGCTGATTGTTAGTAACAGGATTTCGTATAATTCTAACATATGAAAAAGGAGCACATGTATTTGACTCTCTTCCAAAAATATATACATCTATATCAATCTATTTCAATTAATATTACATGTACACCAAACTGCAGCTTCATATACTTTATCAACTAGTATTATTATTCTTAATAAATTAGCCCTTTCCCAAACAAACCTGTTTTTTTTTTTCAACCCTTGGGAAGAGGCCTTTTGAAAAAAACTTTGTGGAAAAAAGAGAAAGCTGGTAACCAACATTTTCTCCCTGTTCCACAATGTTTTCTACCTGTCAAATTCTTTAAAATTCAATATGCGAACACTGCTTTTATCAAAAATTTTGTTTGGGAAAGGGTCAATGATTTGAGCAACATTTGTTAACATCAGCCAACACATCAACGCATGTTGACTGTCAGTAACAGGATTTCTTACAATTCTTTCTAGCATAAGAAAGAGAAGCACTAGTATTCACAAGAGCACTGTATGCAGATGCTGAATCTTGGCTGTGGTTGCTTGCTTTTATTTTCAAAATGGCATGGCTTCATCATAATGTACTTTGACAGTTCCAACCCTCCCTTCTTGCACAACTTTAACTGTTTGAGGTTGAACTGCATGTTAACATCTTGAACAATGACAGAAATAAATCTAAAAATGCATTTAAGTTTTTGCACAATTATGACAGGGCTATGGCAACACCTTCGAAAACAGCTGAGCTAAAATTGTATGTGTTAAAACAATATATTTAAAATAGTAAAATATACTCGGACCAAATCAGCTATAGATCAAATGTTCACTTTAACTAACTTTTGTCAAGAAATCCATTTTTACTGTTATGTTTATCTCAGGCAAATTTGAGCTGGGCCTTCATGAACATATAAAGAAATACAGAAGAAGACACTAACAAAATCTCATTTAGGGATGACAAATTCAAAATGGGCAGGCTTCTTTTTCCTCTGCACGTGCTGGCACTGCGAAAAAAAAAAAAGAATAAACATGTACATGTCATTAAACAGAAACATTTTCTTGGGGATGTAGGAATAAAGAGAATGCTTATTTTTTGTCTAAACAGAAATCTATATTCAAAATCAATGATGATATAAAGGCCCAGTAAAGACCAAATATCAAATTAAAATCAGGCAAAAAGTACACAAAAGACACAGCTACCTACCAGGTTTTAACCTAGTTTTGAAATCAATTTCTCTGTCAGCAACTAACACTATGACCGACCATAAAATAACAAATTGCCATCTTCACAATAATTTCTATACTTTTAAATTTAAATGCAATTAAACGCCTGCATTGTTTACTCTTGGTCTTTGTTGTTAATTTAAATTTTCTGATAAAGTAGGAAATGTGATAGGAAAAGGGAAATTGCTTTTTATTAACACTTTCTCCTTTTCTCCAAATGAATAAATAGAAACTTGTGATTGTAAAAAAAGTATAGACATGTTTATTTCATGGGCCCCTATTTACTGGAAAATTTATGCCGTCTTTTTAAAAGAAAAGTTTTCGCCCAATGATAGCATTTTCTAGTAATCTTTTCAGTCCATTTAACCCCTTACTAAATAATCCCAAAGAAGAATGCTTTTGAAAACATTGTGGAAAGTAGAGAAAATGCTGGGACCTAGGATTCTCTCCTTTACCCATATTTTCTATCCTTTCACAGATAAATCTGATTATCTGAGCAACAATCAATTCTGTTGTCTGCAAATACTTAAAATTTGGAACCATCAATACTTTTGTTGTCAAGTAAAGGATCAAGTAAATAGAGCAGAATCATTCATGTACCTTATTTCTTTTTCAAGGCCATCCAAAGCAGCTTTTTCTCTTACTAATCTGCAATATCTGCCTTGTTTGGAATTTCTTCTGTGAGATAGGCTGCATGTTTAGGGTTGACAGAACTACTGACGGCTTTTTACAATATCTTCCATCACCCACAAATACCATCAATCATAGCTGGATAAAAATATGGAAAATAATGTTTTGTCACATACTTAATATGCACTTTTACAAATTTATCTTTAAATAGTACACTTTCTAATAGCCTGCTGAAGAAGTCCAAAGAAAACTTTGTGAGAAGTGGGGAAATTGCTTGTCATAAGCAAGTTCACCTTTTTCCCACATGTTTTTCACCACATTAGACTATTTGATAAACAGTTAAGTATTTAATATGCTTCAGCAGTTTCTTATTATTTGGGTTTATCTCAAAAGGGTCTGATAGGGAATTAATCAATTCATGAGCATAAACTTAACAAATGTAAGCAGTGGGATAAGGAATTTGGCTAAGGAATGGTTGAAACAATTAACTCTTTACCAAAAACAAATTTACAGACTGTTCCAAATTGAAAGCATTTGCAGACGAAACTAGAATAACTATCACTGAAGGTGATAAATACCCCCACCCCTATATTTCATGTCACAGGGGCAATAACTCATCAATTCTTCATAGAATTTTCACGAAAGTTGCGTCTTGCACATCTACAACTCCTAATGAACACTTCTGCCAAGTTTAAAGTGAATCAGACAGAAAATGTAGGAGGAGTTGTCCGGACAAGCATTTTTAAGTCAAATCAGGGGTAATAACTCAGTAATTCTTGATAGAATTTTCACAAATATTGCGTCTTGCACATCTACAGCTCCTAATGAACACTTCTGCCAAGTATCAAGCAAACTGGACTGAAACTGTAGGAGTAGTTGTCCGGACAAGATTTTGCAGACAGACCGACCGACCGCCCGCCCGACCGACAAGCTGATTCCAGTATAACCCCCACAAATTTCGTTTGTGGGGGTTTAAAAATAAATGTGACTGAAAAATTTAAATTTGATTTGGGAAGGGTAGAAAACACTGTGGGAAAAGGAGAAAATGCTGGTTACCAGCATTTTCTCCTTTTCCCACAATGTTTTCAAAAGGCTTTTTTCTCAGGGTCGTAAAAGTCCGGATTGAGTGGTAAAGAGTGAAGACCGATTCCATTCATGAAAACCCTTTAGACATTTTTTCTCCTATCCTACATTATCAACAAACTCAGTGGTTAGCGTATCTGACTTGTGACCTGGCACTTTAATACCCTGTTCGGCAAACTTTCTTTTCTGTGATTCATCACCTCTGACCTCTGATGAATGTGAGATAATAGCCTGGTTTGGAAAGACAGTTGTGTCAGTATTGGTCACTGGTGTGAGAAAGCCAAGAAACACATGCGTAGGTGCAATGGCCGCTGTTATATGGCCTAAGCTGTTTAAACTGCATTAAATGCCAATAAACTTTACTTAAATAAGGCATTTGCACACAAAAATTTAAAGATGGCTCAAATACCAGCATAGTACATCTTTGAAAGGGTAGAAAACATTGTTGGAAAAGGAGAAGAGAAAATGCTGCTTACCAGCATTTTCTCCCATTCCCACAATGTTTGTAAATGTCACATGTAAGTTCTAAGGGTCGTTTAAACATGGGATTCTACAAGTAAATGTATAAAATAATTAGCAATTATAACTACTTTTAATTTTTTACCACTCAGTGCAGACTTCCAACTTCTAACAACCCTGAGAAAGAGGCCTTGTGAAAACAATGTGGGAAAGGAGAAAAAGCATTTTCTCCATTTTCAACAATGTTTTCTACCCTATAAAATCAAAATTGAGCCACACTGAAATTGTCGTCCGCTAACGCTTTCAATTTGGACGCAGCTGAAATTTTGTTGTCTGGCTTGATCCTACTGCAGATGACTTTCTCTCTCAGAGATAGTATTGCAAGTAATTTACAGTACTAATTATATCATGTTTTACCACACAATGCCGACTTTTAATGATCCTGAAGAAAAAAACACAAGCTTTTGAGAACATTGCAGGCAATCATGAAAATGCTTGGAACCAGCATTTCTTTTTTTCCAAGAATGTTTTCTATTCTTTCACAACAAATTTAAAATTTTCAATCACATTTATCTATATTGTTGGCTGCAAAAGCTTTCAATTTGGACAAGTCCAAAATTGTGTTCATCCAAGTGCAGATGATAACTTTTGAAAACATAGTGGAATGAAAATTAAAGAAAACATTCCTCTTGAGTACTTTATCCCCATCCAGTTCTTCTCTGCTATACAGCTCTATTATAATCAGTAGACTTCCGTCGTACAGCTGCAATCATGCAGGCAGGTAAAAAATAAGAAATGAAGATGGTTAAAAAAATTAAATTCTGTAAAACAATATAACATTTAAAACACCTACCCACACCAGCATAGTTTGATGTTGGCTGCGAAATACGGCATTCCATTCCCCCTCCGTCTGCGTTTTGATCAGACTCTGAGTTTGGTAACTTGCCTTACATCCAAGGCTTCAAATTTCGTGTCATCGCTATTTGCAAGCTTTCCAAGCCGATTGTGGAAATTAGAGTTGCATTTCTGAAATTTGCAAATAGGACCTCGCTGCCCTTTCAATTCCAAGTCTAATCGAATTCTGCTGTCGCATGTTTATCCAAGTTTAGCGTCGTAACACCCTGTAAAACTGCTTTGAAGCGTACTCTATGATCTCTCGACGCCATTCTCGATATTATTGGTAACCTCGTTTTCAATAGTAATGTAAATAGATGCGGGGAAGCAGCGTCTATCTGCCGATCAACCACGGATTACCCGGGTCACAATCCGTACGACTTTGACAATAAAAGGCACACGAATCCTTCTTAGGGTGCCCTTTGCTCATTCATCATGCAAACAAACACCGATAAAAACGTTTACTCTGAAAATATTTTCTTTTGTACTTTCTCGGTGTATGTAGATACCGACGTCCTCTTTCCATTCCCATCACGGATAAACTCGTAAGGTGTAAGGCGGATATGAAGGGTTGAGTAGCGCGTATTTATACATGATATTAAGAGTGGTTGCAGCTTTTGTGCAAAGGTTTAATACGTGGTAACTAAGGCTAAGCGCCGTTGGCCCCTAGCCAAAATCAGTCAGTGATAGATAAAACAATACCTGAAAAATGATTTATTTTTAATTTATTCACAGCTTTGCGAAGTAATATTGCTTCGTGCGGGTATGGAGGAACTATGTAGTCACATGTAGGAATCAAGTTTTGTTTACATCGCGTATCCAGGAAAAAGCTGCCGGATGCAAGATTCTCGACCTAGATAAATATCGTAGGCGTCGAAAATCAGCTATACATACCTGGGGACTATGACAGCGGGTTTCACCCGCTGCCAAAATTCAGTATCGGGCTGACCGTCTATCACACTAAGCCGGAGAAGCAGCTGAATTATGCCCGACAAAACTGTTTATTTTCATATTCCCCTAGATTGGTAATATTCCCTGATGCAGCAAGGGTATAGGGATCAGTACAGGCTACTAGAAACGGCCAGAATTCTGTTTGTGTATTTTTAGAACAGCGACGCTTGACTAACAGAGATGCAGAGGAGGTCACTCTCACTTCCAGAGCCGCAGTTTTTCCAACATTCTTGACATGACGAAAAAGTAAATTTAATTTTTGGTATCACCTTTTATGTTTGCCAATATTTCTGTTAGTTTCAATTACCAATTCCAAATTGTGCAAAATCGCAATGTTACCTCTACAGCCAAACTGGAAATGTGTATGCTGCTCTGATCGGCTGTTCCGTGGTATACATGTAGCCCACTGAATAGCAACGACACAGTAGCCTGTGCCAGTTGTAATATGTATGTCTACAACGGGGACGGGCTTAATATTCCCCCTCCCCTTTCAAAGAAATCGGAACAAAAGCCCTCAAGTACTTGTGAAAATTCGATTAGAATCGTTCGGGGAAAAAAAAAAGTGGTTTATAACTGACGTAATCCTTTGCAAACGGGGACATATTTCTGATCGAGACATGCCATAAAACAAGGAAATTAGCGCGTCTTTGAATGAAGCGGTGGCAGAAAATCGGACTATGAGTCTTTTAGTGCCCAACTTTGTTCCACATCCGTTTCAATTTGAAATTTCTGTCTTATTCAGCTTCCATTTGAAGGATAATATGTAATCCCTGGCAGATCGGCACGAATTATTGGGTCCGTATTCACCAGCAACAAAATAACTCCCTCTCCTGATGAAATTATATTCAAATCAGAAAGACAAAACTGGTGGCCTTAGACAAAAGTACAGTTAGGGAGTGGAATGGCAAACTTTACGCAAAATCGTATTTGGTTTTCGCGTGCACGTAAATATAATATGTAAGTGAAAAGTTACAAGGAAAATAGGCTAATTCATTTGAATGACAAAGTTTACACCGTTTTCAGATATATATCACAGACCTACATATAGATCTATCCAAGAACCACGACATAATGGGGAAAATATTGTGACAGAGGGAAAGAAAGGTGGAAAGAAAGGGGTCAGAGAATGGAACCCTGAAAATAATCCGGACCAAGATTAAAAATTACTATCGGGCTGACCGTCTAGCCCACTTAGTCAGAGAGGCAGCTGAATTTTGCCTGACAAAATTGTTTATTTACATATTACCCCTCCCTTTTCAAAGAAATTGGAACAAAGGACCTCAAGTAGTTGTGGAAATTCGATTAGAATTGTTTGAAAATATGGGTTAAAAGTGACTTTTATGTCTATTTTGAAGGGTTGTGTGTAATCCTTTGCAAACGGGGACCTATTCGTGATCGATACATGCAATACAACAAGAAAATTGGACAACATTTTTAATGGAAAGGGTGGCAGAAGATCGAACTATGAGTCTTTCGTCCCCACCTATGTTCCACCCCCGTTTCAATTTGAATTTTCAGTCTTATTCAGCTTCCATTTGAAGGATAATATGTAATCCTTAGCAGGCCGGCACGAATTCCTGGCTCCGTATTCACCAACGATTCTGAAGAACATTCTGAGACTTTTTCTCCAGATTTTTCTACATTTGTGAGTAACGCAGCTTCTGATTGGCTTAAAATATTTGTTCAACCAATCACAAGTTGTGTTACTTTTCAATGTTAGAAAATACATGTACTTTGAGCCTTTTGTTCCTACCCTTGTTCGTCCGTGTTTCAAATTTTCTGTCTTGTTCAGCTTAGCTTCCATGCTTCACATTGATACTTTGCATATGTTGAGACCATTAACTGACGACGGAAAGGTCTCGAGGAATCATTGCATAGGTGTGTAAACCAGGGAGAAAACTTTTTAGGGGCAACGGGCACCTGTTGCATGAAACAGAGAGGTAGACAAACAAATGAGTGCCCCTTTCTATCCATTACACTGTTGAACACGTTACTAATTTGCGTCTCAGATCAAAGTGATTGGTTTTGATGGTAGAATGAAAACATTTTAACTGGCAAAATGGGGTATGAAGTAGAAAAAACGAGATCAAGAGCATTTCTGCTTTGTGCAGTCAGGGGATATAATCCAATTTGGTTTGGGAATAGTCAGATAGTGTGTGAGGTTATATCAGTTTTTGTTGCTTGATTATGCTGAGAGGGAAAAAGGTAAACCCATTGCCTTATCAAATCCATACGGCTAGCCAGGGTTTGCACCCGGAATATGTCACAAGCTGACATATGCCTCAAGTGAACGCAATGACAGTCAAAATTCTAGATTGACTTAACTATTGTACGGAGACAAGAATCTGAAATCGGCCTCCATGACAACCCACTCTCATATGGCACTTGCCGACATGCGAAAACCTGATTTTGACATTTACGACACAAATTGGGGTGTTTTTTACTTAAGGAAAAAAAAAAAAAAAAACTTCCTCTCCTGATGGAATTATATTCAAATCAAACTAACAAAATTGCTGACATTAAACAAAAGTGCAGTTATGGAGTGGAATGGCAGACTTTACGCAAACCCATATTTGGTTTTCGCATGCATATAAATGTAAAACATAAGTGGATGACAGGCTGTGGAAACTGAATTGTTATTCTAGTCTACCTATCCTTATTGTCTGCATTTTAGGTATTTATCCCTGTCATTACTGGCTCAGGTCATATTATGTCGGATCAGGACAGTTTACACCGGTTTAAGATATATATTATACATCTACATATAGATCTATCCAAGACATAATGGGGTAAAATATCGTGACAGAGGGAAAAATGGTGTAAGGAAATGGGACAGAGAATGGAACCCTGAAGTTAACCCGGACCAAGATTGAAAATCACTATCGGGCTGACCGTCGAGCCCACTAAGCCAGAGAGGTAGCTGAATTCTGCCTGACAAAATTATTTATTTACTTATTCCCCCTCCCCTTTCAAAGAAATTCGGAGAAAGGACGTCAAGCACTGGTAAATGTTCGATTAGAATTGTTCGAAAAAATGGGATTAAAGTGACGTTTATGTCTATTTTGAAGTCTGATATGTAATCCTTTTTCAAACGGCGACATATTCCTGATCGATAGATGCCATAAAACAAGGAAATTAGCGCAACTTTGAATGCAACTGTGGCAGAAAATCGGACAATGAGTCTTTAGTCCCCAACTTTGTTCCACGCCCATTTCAATTTGAAATTTCTGTCTTATTCAGCTTCCATTTGAAGTATAATATGTAATCCCTGGCAGACCGGCACGAATTATTGGGTCCGTATTCACCAGCAACAAAATAACTCCCTCTCCTGATGAAATTAGGTTCAAATCAGAATGACCAAATTGGTGGCATTAAACAAAAGTGCAGTTAGGGAGTAGAAGGGTAAACTTTATGAAAAATCGTATTTGGTTTTCGCGTGCACGTAAATATGATATATAAGTGGAAAGTTACAGAGAAAATAGGATAATTCATATTTGGATGACAAAGTTTACACCGGTTTCAGATAAATATTATAGATCTACATATAGATCTATCCAAGAACCAAGACAGAATGGGGGAAATACTGTGACAGAGGGAAAAAAGATGGAAAGAAAGGGGTCAGAGAATAGAACCCTGAAAATAATCCGGACCAAGATTAAAAATTACGATCGGCCTGACCGTCTAGCCCACTTAGTCAGAAATGCAGCTGAATTTTGCCTGACAAAATTATTTATTTACATATTACCCCACCCCTTTCAAAGAAATTGGAACAAAGGACCTCAAGTAGTTGTGAAAATTCGATTAGAATTGTTTGAAAATATGGGTTAAAAGTGACTTTTATGTCTATTTTGAAGGGTTGTGTGTAATCCTTTGCAAACGGGGACCTATTCCCGATCGATACATGCAATACAACAAGGAAATTGGACAACTTTTTTAAATGGAACGGGTGGCAGAGGATCGGACTATGAGTCTTTCGTCCCCACCTATGTTCCACCCCGTTTCAATTTAAATTTTCAGTCTTATTCAGGTTCCATTTGAAGGATAATAATGTAATCCGTAGCAGGCCGGCACGAATTCCTTGGTCCGTATTCAGCAACCATTCTGAAGAACATTCGGAGACTTAGTCTCCAGATTTTTCTACATTTGTGAGTAACGCAGCTTCTGATTGGCTTAAAATATTTTGTTCAACCAATCACAAGCTGTGTTACTTTTCAATGTTAGAAAATACATGTACTTTGAGCCTTTTGTCCCCACCCTTGTTCGTCCGCGTTTCAAATTTTCTGTCGTGTTCAGCTTAGCTTCCATGCTTCACATTGATACTTTACATATGTTGAGACCATTAACTGACGACGGAAAGGTCTCGAGGAATCATTCTTAGGTGTGTAAACCAGTGAGAAAACTTTTTAGGGACAACGGGCACCTGTTGCATGAAACAGAGAGGTAGATAAATAAATAAGTACCCCTATCTCTCCATTACACTGTTGAACACATTACTAATTAGTGTCTCAGATCAAAGTGAATGGTTTTGATGGTACAATGACAACATTTTAACTGGCAAAATGGGGTATGAAGTAGTTCTGCTTTGTGCAGTCAGGGGATATAATCCAATTTGGTTTGGGAATAGTCAGATAGTTTGTAAGGTTATATCAGTTTTTGTTGCTTGATTATGCTGAGAGGGAAAAAGGTAAACCCATTGCCTTATCAAATCCATATAGTTTGAACACGGAATATGTCACAAGCTAACATGTGCCTCAAGTGACTGCAACGACATAGTCAAAACGCTAGATTAACTTAGCAATTGTACGGAGACTAGAATCTAAAAATGGTTTCCGTGACAACCCACTCTTATATGGCACGTGCGGACATGCGAAAACCTGATTTTGACCTTTACGACACAAATTGGGGTGTTTTTCACTCAAAAGGAAAAAAATCAGAACAAAAACACTCCTTTTCCTGATGGAATTATATTCAAATCAAACTGACAACATTGCTGGCATTAAAAAAAAGTGCAGTTATGGAGTGGAATGGCAAACTTTACGCAAACCCATATTCGGTTTTCGCATGCATATAAATGTAAAATATAAGTGGATGACAGTCTGTGGAAACTGATTTCTGATTCTAGTCTACATATCCTTGTTGACTCCATTTCAGGTATTCATCCATGTCATAAAGGGCTCAGGTCACATTATATCAGGTTGGGACATATTCAGCGCTAGAGCCTAAACATATTTATTTGGGGTCAAAACCAGTTACCATTACAAGTGGCTAATTAAAATGGATGAAAAATTTTACATCGGTTTAAGACAAATGATATATATCTACATATGGATCTATCCAAAAACCAAGACAAAATGGGGTAAAATATTGTGACGGGGGAAAAGGGTGGAAAGAAAGGGGTCAGAGAATGAAACCCTGAAGTTAACCCGGAACAAGATTGAAAATTACTATCGGCCTGATCGTCTAGCCCACTAAGCCAGAGAGGCAGGACATATTCAGGGCTAGAGCCTAACTAAGCATATTTATTTGGGGTAAAAACTTGTTACAAAGAAAATAGGCTAATTCAATTGGATGACAAAGTTTACACTGGTTTATGATATATATTATAGATCTACATATAGATCTATCCAAGACATAATCGGGAAAAATATTGTGAAAGGGGGAAAAAATGTAGAAAGAGATTGAAGCCTTAATCCGGACGAAAATTAAAAATCAGTATCGGGCCGTCTATTACACTAAGCCGGAGAAGCAGCTGAATTATGCCCGACAAAATTGTTTATTTTCATATTCCCCTAGATTGGTAATATTCCTTGATGCAGCAAGGGTATAGGGATCAGTACAGGCTACTAGAAACGGCCAGAATTCTGTTTGTGTATTTTTAGAACACCGACGCTTGACTAACAGAGATGCAGATTTTCCAACATTCTTGACATGACGAAAAAGTAAATTTAATTTTTGGTATCACCTTTTATGTTTGCCAATATTTCTTTTAGTTTCAATTACCAATTCCAAATTGTGCAAAATCGCAATGTTACCTCTACAGCCAAACTGGAAATGTGTATGCTGCTCTGATCGGCTGTTCCGTGGTATACATGTAGCCCACTGAATAGCAACGACACAGTAGCCTGTGCCAGTTGTAATATGTATGTCTACAACGGGGACGGGCTTAATATTCCCCCTCCCCTTTCAAAGAAATCGGAACAAAAGCCCTCAAGTACTTGTGAAAATTCGATTAGAATCGTTCGGAAAAAAAAAAGTGGTTTATAACTGACGTAATCCTTTGCAAACGGGGACATATTTCTGATCGAGACATGCCATAAAACAAGGAAATTAGCGCGTCTTTGAATGAAGCGGTGGCAGAAAAATCGGACTATGAGTCTTTTAGTGCCCAACTTTGTTCCACATCCGTTTCAATTTGAAATTTCTGTCTTATTCAGCTTCCATTTGAAGGATAATATGTAATCCCTGGCAGATCGGCACGAATTATTGGGTCCGTATTCACCAGCAACAAAATAACTCCCTCTCCTGATGAAATTATATTCAAATCAGAAAGACAAAACTGGTGGCCTTAGACAAAAGTACAGTTAGGGAGTGGAATGGCAAACTTTACACAAAATCGTATTTGGTTTTCGCGTGCACGTAAATATAATATATCAGTGAAAAGTTACAAGGAAAATAGGCTAATTCATTTGAATGACAAAGTTTACACCGTTTTCAGATATATATCATAGACCTACATATAGATCTATCCAAGAACCACGACATAATGGGGAAAATATTGTGACAGAGGGAAAGAAAGGTGGAAAGAAAGGGGTCAGAGAATGGAACCCTGAAAATAATCCGGACCAAGATTAAAAATTACTATCGGGCTGACCGTCTAGCCCACTTAGTCAGAGAGGCAGCTGAATTTTGCCTGACAAAATTGTTTATTTACATATTACCCCTCCCCTTTCAAAGAAATTGGAACAAAGGACCTCAAGTAGTTGTGGAAATTCGATTAGAATTGTTTGAAAATATGGGTTAAAAGTGACTTTTATGTCTATTTTGAAGGGTTGTGTGTAATCCTTTGCAAACGGGGACCTATTCCCGATCGATACATGCAATACAACAAGAAAATTGGACAACATTTTTAATGGAAAGGGTGGCAGAAGATCGAACTATGAGTCTTTCGTCCCCACCTATGTTCCACCCCCGTTTCAATTTGAATTTTAAGTCTTATTCAGCTTCCATTTGAAGGATAATATGTAATCCTTAGCAGGTCGGCACGAATTCCTGGGTTCGTATTCACCAACGATTCTGAAGAACATTCTGAGACTTTTTCTCCAGATTTTTCTACATTTGTGAGTAACGCAGCTTCTGATTGGCTTAAAATATTTGTTCAACCAATCACAAGTTGTGTTACTTTTCAATGTTAGAAAATACATGTACTTTGAGCCTTTTGTCCCTAATTTGTTCGTCCGTGTTTCAAATTTTCTGTCTTGTTCAGCTTAGCTTCCATGCTTCACATTGATACTTTGCATGTCTTGAGACCATTAACTGACGACGGAAAGATCTCGAGGAATCATTGCATAAGTGTGTAAACCAGGGAGAAAACTTTTTAGGGGCAACGGGCACCTGTTGCATGAAACAGAGAGGTAGACAAACAAATGAGTGCCCCTTTCTCTCCATTACACTGTTGAACACGTTACTAATTTGCGTCTCAGATCAAAGTGATTTGTTTTGATGGTAGAATGAAAACATTTTAACTGGCAAAATGGGGTATGAAGTAGAAAAAACGAGATCAAGAGCATTTCTGCTTTGTGCAGTCAGGGGATATAATCCAATTTGGTTTGGGAATAGTCAGATAGTGTGTGAGGTTATATCAGTTTTTGTTGCTTGATTATGCTGAGAGGGAAAAAGGTAAACCCATTGCCTTATCAAATCCATACGGCTAGCCAGGGTTTGCACCCGGAATGTGTCACAAGCTGACATGTGCCTCAAGTGAACGCAATGACAAGTTAAAATTCTAGATTGACTTAACTATTGTACGGAGACAAGAATCTAAAATCGGCCTCCATGACAACCCACTCTCATATGGCACTTGCCGACATGCGAAAACCTGATTTTGACATTTACGACACAAATTGGGGTGTTTTTTACTTAAAAAAAAAAAAAAAAAAACTTCCTCTCCTGATGGAATTATATTCAAATCAAACTAACAAAATTGCTGACATTAAAAAAAAGTGCAGTTATGGAGTGGAATGGCAGACTTTACGCAAACCCATATTTGGTTTTCGCATGCATATAAATGTAAAACATAAGTGGATGACAGGCTGTGGAAACTGAATTGTTATTCTAGTCTACCTATCCTTGTTGTCTGCACTTTAGGTATTTATCCATGTCATTACTGGCTCAGGTCATATTATGTCGGATCAGGACAGTTTACACCGGTTTAAGATATATATTATACATCTACATATAGATCTATCCAAGACATAATGGGGTAAAATATTGTGACAGAGGGAAAAATGGTGTAAGGAAATGGGACAGAGAATGGAACCTTGAAGTTAACCCGGACCAAGATTAAAAATCACTATCGGGCTGACCGTCGAGCCCACTAAGCCAGAGAGGTAGCTGAATTCTGCCTGACAAAATTATTTATTTACTTATTCCCCCTCCCCTTTCAAAGAAATTCGGAGAAAGGACGTCAAGTACTGGTAAATGTTCGATTAGAATTGTTCGAAAAAATGGGATTAAAGTGACGTTTATGTCTATTTTGAAGTCTGATATGTAATCCTTTTTCAAACGGCGACATATTCCTGATCGATAGATGCCATAAAACAAGGAAATTAGCGCAACTTTGAATGCAACTGTGGCAGAAAATCGGACAATGAGTCTTTAGTCCCCAACTTTGTTCCACGCCCATTTCAATTTGAAATTTCTGTCTTATTCAGCTTCCATTTGAAGTATAATATGTAATCCCTGGCAGACCGGCACGAATTATTGGGTCCGTATTCACCAGCAACAAAATAACTCCCTCTCCTGATGAAATTAGGTTCAAATCAGAATGACCAAATTGGTGGCATTAAACAAAAGTGCAGTTAGGGAGTAGAAGGGTAA
Source organism: Tridacna gigas (assembly GCA_945859785.2). Classification (NCBI taxonomy): domain Eukaryota; kingdom Metazoa; phylum Mollusca; class Bivalvia; order Cardiida; family Cardiidae; genus Tridacna; species Tridacna gigas. The sequence continues at coordinate 26,869,265 of OX244033.2, forward strand.
ACTTTATGAAAAATCGTATTTGGTTTTCGCGTGCACGTAAATATGATATATAAGTGGAAAGTTACAGAGAAAATAGGATAATTCATTTGGATGACAAAGTTTACACCGGTTTCAGATAAATATTATAGATCTACATATAGATCTATCCAAGAACCAAGACAGAATGGGGGAAGGGGAAATACTGTGACAGAGGGAAAAAAGATGGAAAGAAAGGGGTCAGAGAATAGAACCCTGAAAATAATCCGGACCAAGATTAAAAATTACGATCGGCCTGACCGTCTAGCCCACTTAGTCAGAAAGGCAGCTGAATTTTGCCTGACAAAATTATTTATTTACATATTACCCCACCCCTTTCAAAGAAATTGGAACAAAGGACCTCAAGTAGTTGTGAAAATTCGATTAGAATTGTTTGAAAATATGGGTTAAAAGTGACTTTTATGTCTATTTTGAAGGGTTGTGTGTAATCCTTTGCAAACGGGGACCTATTCCTGATCGATACATGTAATACAACAAGGAAATTGGACAACTTTTTGAATGGAACGGGTGGCAGAGGATCGGACTATGAGTCTTTCGTCCCCACCTATGTTCCACCCCGTTTCAATTTAAATTTTCAGTCTTATTCAGCTTCCATTTGAAGGATAATAATGTAATCCGTAGCAGGCCGGCACGAATTCCTTGGTCCGTATTCAGCAACCATTCTGAAGAACATTCTGAGACTTAGTCTCCAGATTTTTCTACATTTCTGAGTAACGCATCTTCTGATTGGCTTAAAATATTTTGTTCAACCAATCACAAGCTGTGTTACTTTTCAATGTTAGAAAATACATGTACTTTGAGCCTTTTGTTCCCACCCTTGTTCGTCCGCGTTTCAAAGTTTCTGTCCTGTTCAGCTTAGCTTCCATGCTTCACATTGATACTTTACATATGTTGAGACCATTAACTGACGCCGGAAAGGTCTCGAGGAATCATTCTTAGGTGTGTAAACCAGTGAGAAAACTTTTTAGGGACAACGGGCACCTGTTGAATGAAACAGAGAGCTAGACAAATAAATAAGTACCCCTATCTCTCCATTACACTGTTGAACACATTACTAATTAGTGTCTCAGATCAAAGTGAATGGTTTTGATGGTACAATGACAGCATTTTAACTGGCAAAATGGGGTATGAAGTAGTTCTACTTTGTGCAGTCAGGGGATATAATCCAATTTGGTTTGGGAATAGTCAGATAGTTTGTAAGGTTATATCAGTTTTTGTTGCTTGATTATGCTGAGAGGGAAAAAAGTAAACCCATTGCCTTATCAAATCCATATAGTTTGAACACGGAATATGTCACAAGCTAACATATGCCTCAAGTGACCGCAACGACATAGTCAAAACGCTAGATTAACTTAGCAATTGTACGGAGACTAGAATCTAAAAATGGTTTCCGTGACAACCCACTCTTATATGGCACTTGCGGACATGCGAAAACCTGATTTTGACCTTTATGACACAAATTGGGGTGTTTTTCACTTAAAAGGAAAAAAATCAGGACAAAAAACCTCCTTTTCCTGATGGAATTATATTCAAATCAAACTGACAAAATTGCTGGCATTAAAAAAAAAGTGCAGTTATGGAGTGGAATGGCAAACTTTACGCAAACCCATATTTGGTTTTCGCATGCATATAAATGTAAAATATAAGTGGATGACAGTCTGTGGAAACTGATTTCTGATTCTAGTCTACATATCCTTGTTGACTGCATTTCAGGTATTCATCCATGTCATAAAGGGCTCAGGTCACATTATATCAGGTTGGGACATATTCAGCGCTAGAGCCTAAACATATTTATTTGGGGTCAAAACCAGTTACCATTACAAGTGGCTAATTAAAATGGATGAAAAATTTTACATCGGTTTAAGACAAACGATATATATCTACATATGGATCTATCCAAAAACCAAGACAAAATGGGGTAAAATATTGTGACGGGGGAAAACGGTGGAAAGAAAGGGGTCAGAGAATGAAACCCTGAAGTTAACCCGGAACAAGATTAAAAATTACTATCGGCCTGATCGTCTAGCCCACTAAGCCAGAGAGGCAGGACATATTCAGGGCTAGAGCCTAACTAAGCATATTTATTTGGGGTAAAAACTTGTTACAAAGAAAATAGGCTAATTCAATTGGATGACAAAGTTTACACTGGTTTATGATATATATTATAGATCTACATATAGATCTATCCAAGACATAATCGGGAAAAATATTGTGAAAGGGGGAAAAAAATGTAGAAAGAGATTGAAGCCTTAATCCGGACGAAAATTAAAAATCAGTATCGGGCTGACCGTCTATCACACTAAGCCGGAGAAGCAGCTGAATTATGCCCGACAAAATTGTTTATTTTCATATTCCCCTAGATTGGTAATATTCCCTGATGCAGCAAGGGTATAGGGATCAGTACAGGCTACTAAAAACGGCCAGAATTCTGTTTGTGTATTTTTAGAACAGCGACGCTTGACTAACAGAGATGCAGAGGAGGCACTCTCACTTCCAGAGCCGCAGTTTTTCCAACATTCTTGTCATGACGAATAAGTAAATTTAATTTTTGGTATCACCTTTTATGTTTGCCAGTATTTCTTTTATTTTCGATTACCAATTCCAAATTGTGCAAAATCGCAATGTTACCTCTACAGCCAAACTGGAAATGTGTATGCTGCTCTGATCGGCTGTTCCGTGGTATACATGTAGCCCACTGAATAGCAACGACACAGTACCCTGTGCCAGCTGCAATATGTATGTCTACAACGGGGACGGGCTTAATATTCCCCCTCCCCTTTCAAAGAAATCGGAACAAAAGCCCTCAAGTACTTGTGAAAATTCGATTAGAATCGTTCTGAAAAAAAAAAAAAAAAAAATGGTTTATAACTGACGTAATCCTTTGCAAACGGGGACATATTTCTGATCGAGACATGCCATAAAACAAGGAAATTAGCGCGTCTTTGAATGAAGCGATGGCAGAAAATCGGACTATGAGTCTTTTAGTGCCCAACTTTGTTCCACATCCGTTTCAATTTGAAATTTCTGTCTTATTCAGCTTCCATTTGAAGGATAATATGTAATCCCTGGCAGATCGGCACGAATCATTGGGTCCGTATTCACCAGCAACAAAATAACTCCCTCTCCTGATGAAATTATATTCAAATCAGAAAGACAAAACTGGTGGCCTTAGACAAAAGTACAGTTAAGGGAGTGGAATGGCAAACTTTAAGCAAAATCGTATTTGGTTTTCGCGTGCACGTAAATATAATATATAAGTGAAAAGTTACAAGGAAAATAGGCTAATTCATTTGAATGACAAAGTTTACACCGTTTTCAGATATATATCATAGACCTACTTATAGATCTATCCAAGAACCACGACATATTGGGGAAAATATTGTGACAGAGGGAAAGAAAAGTGGAAAGAAAGGGGTCAGAGAATGGAACCCTGAAAATAATCCGGACCAAGATTAAAAATTACTATCGGGCTGACCGTCTAGCCCACTTAGTCAGAGAGGCAGCTGAATTTTGCCAGACAAAATTGTTTATTTACATATTACCCCTCCCCTTTCAAAGAAATTGGAACAAAGGACCTCAAGTAGTTGTGGAAATTCGATTAGAATTGTTTGAAAATATGGGTTAAAAGTGACTTTTATGTCTATTTTGAAGGGTTGTGTGTAATCCTTTGCAATCCTGATCGATACATGCAATACAACAAGAAAATTGGACAACATTTTTAATGGAAAGGGTGGCAGAAGATCGAACTATGAGTCTTTCGTCCCCACCTATGTTCCACCCCCGTTTCAATTTGAATTTTAAGTCTTATTCAGCTTCTATTTGAAGGATAATATGTAATCCTTAGCAGGTCGGCACGAATTCCTGGGTCCGTATTCACCAACGATTCTGAAGAACATTCTGAGACTTTTTCTCCAGATTTTTCTACATTTGTGAGTAACGCAGCTTCTGATTGGCTTAAAATATTTGTTCAACCAATCACAAGTTGTGTTACTTTTCAATGTTAGAAAATACATGTACTTTGAGCCTTTTGTCCCTACCCTTGGTCATCCGCGTTTCAAAGTTTCTGTCCTGTTCAGCTTAGCTTCCATGCTTCACATTGATACTTTGCATGTGTTGAGACCATTAACTGACGACGGAAAGGTCTCGAGGAATCATTGCATAGGTGTGTAAACCAGGGAGAAAACTTTTTAGGGGCAACGGGCACCTGTTGCATGAAACAGAGAGGTAGACAAACAAATGAGTGCCCCTTTCTCTCCATTACACTGTTGAACACGTTACTAATTTGCGTCTCAGATCAAAGTGATTGGTTTTGATGGTAGAATGAAAACATTTTAACTGGCAAAATGGGGTATGAAGTAGAAAAAACGAGATCAAGAGCATTTCTGTTTTGTGCAGTCAGGGGATATAATCCAATTTGATTTGGGAATAGTCAGATAGTGTGTGAGGTTATATCAGTTTTTGTTGCTTGATTATGCTGAGAGGGAAAAAGGTAAACCCATTGCCTTATCAAATCCATACGGCTAGCCAGGGTTTGCACCCGGAATATGTCACAAGCTGACATGTGCCTCAAGTGAACGCAATGACAGTCAAAATTCTAGATTGACTTAACTATTGTACGGAGACAAGAATCTAAAATCGGCCTCCATGACAACCCACTCTCATATGGCACTTGCCGACATGCGAAAACCTGATTTTGACATTTACGACACAAATTGGGGTGTTTTTTACTTAAAAAAAAAAAAAAAAAAACTTCCTCTCCTGATGGAATTATATTCAAATCAAACTAACAAAATTGCTGACATTAAACAAAAGTGCAGTTATGGAGTGGAATGGCAGACTTTACGCAAACCCATATTTGGTTTTCGCATGCATATAAATGTAAAACGTAAGTGGATGACAGGCTGTGGAAACTGAATTGTTATTCTAGTCTACCTATCCTTATTTTCTGCATTTTAGGTATTTATCCCTGTCATTACTGGCTCAGGTCATATTATGTCGGATCAGGACAGTTTACACCGGTTTAAGATATATATTATACATCTACATATAGATCTATCCAAGACATAATGGGGTAAAATATCGTGACAGAGGGAAAAATGGTGTAAGGAAATGGGACAGAGAATGGAACCCTGAAGTTAACCCGGACCAAGATTGAAAATCACTATCGGGCTGACCGTCGAGCCCACTAAGCCAGAGAGGTAGCTGAATTCTGCCTGACAAAATTATTTATTTACTTATTCCCCCTCCCCTTTCAAAGAAATTCGGAGAAAGGACGTCAAGTACTGGTAAATGTTCGATTAGAATTGTTCGAAAAAATGGGATTAAGGTGACGTTTATGTCTATTTTGAAGTCTGATATGTAATCCTTTTTCAAACGGCGACATATTCCTGATCGATAGATGCCATAAAACAAGGAAATTAGCGCAACTTTGAATGCAACTGTGGCAGAAAATCGGACAATGAGTCTTTAGTCCCCAACTTTGTTCCACGCCCATTTCAATTTGAAATTTCTGTCTTATTCAGCTTCCATTTGAAGTATAATATGTAATCCCTGGCAGACCGGCACGAATTATTGGGTCCGTATTCACCAGCAACAAAATAACTCCCTCTCCTAAAGAACTTAGGTTCAAATCAGAATGACCAAATTGGTGGCATTAAACAAAAGTGCAGTTAGGGAGTAGAAGGGTAAACTTTATGAAAAATCGTATTTGGTTTTCGCGTGCACGTAAATATGATATATAAGTAGAAAGTTACAGAGAAAATAGGATAATTCATTTGGATGACAAAGTTTACACCGGTTTCAGATAAATATTATAGATCTACATATAGATCTATCCAAGAACCAAGACAGAATGGGGGAAATACTGTGACAGAGGGAAAAAAGGTGGAAAGAAATGGATCAGGGAATAGAACCCTGAAAATAATACGGACCAAGATTAAAAATTACGATCGGCCTGACCGTCTAGCCCACTTAGTCAGAAATGCAGCTGAATTTTGCCTGACAAAATTGTTTATTTACATATTACCCCTCCCCTTTCAAAGAAATTGGAACAAAGGACCTCAAGTAGATGTGAACATTCGATTAGAATTGTTTGAAAATATGTGTTAAAAGTGTCTATTTTGAAAGGTTGTGTGTAATCCTTTGCAAACGGGGACCTATTCCTGATCGATACATGCAATACAACAAGAAAATTGGACAACATTTTTAATGGAACGGGTGGCAGAAAATCGAACTATGAGTCTTTCGTCCCCACCTATGTTCCACCCCCGTTTCAATTTGAATTTTAAGTCTTATTCAGCTTCCATTTGAAGGATAATATGTAATCCTTAGCAGGCCGGCACGAATTCCTGGCTCCGTATTCACCAACGATTCTGAAGAACATTCTGAGACTTAGTCTCCAGACTTTTCTACATTTGTGAGTAACGCATCTTCTGATTGGCTTAAAATATTTGTTCAACCAATCACAAGTTGTGTTACTTTTCAATGTTAGAAAATACATGTACTTTGAACCTTTTGTCCCTACCCTTGTTCGTCCGCGTTTCAAATTTTCTGTCTTGTTCAGCTTAGCTTCCATGCTTTACATTGATACTTTGCATATTTTGAGACCATAAACTGAGGACGGAAAGGTCTCGAGGAGTCATTGCATAGGTGTGTAAACCAGGGAGAAAACTTTTTAGGGGCAACAGGCAGCTGTTGCATGAAACAGAGAGGTAGACAAACAAATAAGTGCCCCTTTCCCTCCATTACACTGTTGAACACGTTACTAATTAGCGTCTCAGATCAAAGTGATTGGCTTTGATGGTACAATGAAAACAATTTAACTGGCAAAATGGGGTATGAAGTAGTTCTGCTTTGTGCAGTTAGTGGATATAATCCAATTTGGTTTGGGAGTAGTCAGATAGTTTGTAAGGTTATATCAGTTTTTAGCTCCACTGGCCGAAGGCCAGCGAGCTATTGTCATGGCGTTGTGTCCGTCGTGCGTCCGTCCGTCCGTTCGTCCGTGCGTGCGTCCGTAAACTTTTTCTTTATAAAACTTCTCCTCAGAAACTATTGACTGGATTTTTACCAAATTTCACAGGAATGTTCCTTTGGTGGTCCTCTTTCAAATTGCTTCAAATAATTGTGTTCCATGAAGAATTCTGGTTGCCATGGCAATCAAAGTAAAAAACCTTTAAAAATCTTCTCCTCCCAAACCGCTATTTGGGTAGCATTATTATTTTGCAGGAATGTTCCTTAGATACAGGTTTACAGAATTCCTTTAAAAAAAAATGATCTGTCAAAAAACATGGCTTTTATGAGAGACTCATTTTCCTTTTATGGTATAAAGTAAAATCTTTAAAAAATTTCTTCTCTAAAACTATTCATTGGATTTCATTGTTGTTTTGCAGGTAAGTTCCTATGGTGGTTGTCTACCAAATTGTTTCTATGGTGGTTGTATACTAAATTCCTTTAAAAAAAATGATACACCTAAAAACACATTTTTTATAGACAAGGCTTATATTTCAAAAAAATGTTCTTCTCCAAAACTATTTATTATGTTAGTTTTATCGACTAACAAAGAAAAAGGAAGAAAATTGGATTGACTTGACCTAGTCAGGGCTATCCTATTTAAGCCCACACATTTTCCTTGGTATTAAGATCACAATTTACTCCAATAATATGCTATTAGTTAGTACTAGTAATAAAATATCACTGGCCATAAATAAGATAAAAGCTTGAGCACCTTTCACAACTTGAGCTTTTCAATTTTGCCTTATTACTGAGCCTGAGTAACCATGCCAAGATAAAAAAGAAAAAGTATTTTAATAACAAAACCCCCATGTTGTAGGTACTTTATAGTCCTTTTGATATAGAACAAGAGAACCTCTGCACTTTTATTAGTTCTGGTAAAGGTTTGTTGACCTACTAATGAGTAAATGCAGAGTGGACAGAAGGGGTGTAAATCCTGGTGACCTGGTACAAAGTGGGACAGGGCTTTACATTTGTGATAAGGCATTAATGTTATCCAGTCAAACTGATCCCGCAACTTCAGTACACCAGAATTAATCTGTGCCCTGGAGCAGGATATTTGATTTATGTAAATGCATTTGTAGACCATTTTGTGTTGTTTGCCACAGAAGACATTCTAACTGTGACTGTGGAAAGTTGATTATTAGGGACTAGGTGTTCATTGTATGCCAGCATATTTCATTCTATCTGGTGTATTGATGTAAGTTGATCTATATTGCTATAACATTCATTCATTTGCCCTCCTAGCTGTTCTTTTAGATTACCCCTTTACCACACAATCACAACTTTTAACGACCCTGAGGACATATTTTCTATATTTTGATGTTTCCCCACCCAAAATGGTTTGTGAAAGGACCTGTTGCAGACAACATATCTTCAAATTAGTAAGACATATATAAAAAAGGATAGAAATTATCGTGGGAAACTAAGAAAATGCTAGTTACCATTTTTTTCTTCTTTTCTCACAAGTTTTTTCCATACCTTTTTTCTTCAGTGAGCTAAAATGCAGGATTGAATGGTAATTGTTAAAAACTTCTTTTCGCCATTATAGAAATATCAGGCCTGTGGAGCGATACAGGCGCTCAAGCGCCTCTAGTGGTTGCTTGATTATGCTGAGAGGGAAAAAGGTAAACCCATTGCCTTATCAAATCCATATAGTTTGAACACGGAATATGTCACAAGCTAACATGTGCCTCAAGTGACTGCAACGACATAGTCAAAACGCTAGATTAACTTAACAGTTGTACGGAGACTAGAATCTAAAAACGGTTTCCGTGACAACCCACTCTTATATGGCACTTGGGGACATGCGAAAACCTGATTTTGACCTTTACATCACAAATTGGGGTGTTTTTCACTTAAAAGGAAAAAAATCAGAACAAAAAACTCCTTTTCCTGATGGAATTATATTCAAATCAAACTGACAAAATTGCTGGCATTAAAAGAAAGTGCAGTTATGGAGTGGAATGGCAAACTTTACGGAAACCCATATTTGGTTTTCGCATGCATATAAATGTAAAATCTAAGTGGATGACAGTCTGTGGAAACTGATTTCTGATTCTAGTCTACATATCCTTGTTGACTGCATTTCAGGTATTCATCCATGTCATAAAGGACTCAGGTCACATTATATCAAGTTGGGACATATTCAGCGCTAGAGCCTAAACATATTTATTTGGGGTCAAAACCAGTTACAATTAGTTTAAGCATATTTTATTCATCAATTAATTACAAATATTTAAAGACAATTCAATAGAATAACAAAACATAAATGACGAAATGGGTCAGAACGAAAGCAAAGCTTATATGGTTCTTCTCCAAAATTCCAGGTACACAGTTACAGATTGATAATAATGTATAACGTAGAAAAAAAAAATAACGGTATTTTGATAGCTATTGAGAGTAAACCGTGGGAATAAAATAGAACAGGAACATAAGCAGATTGTTGTGGAGTGTTTAACTGGGGGAACAAAACTGGAGGTAAATTTTCACAAGCTATTGACATTCCTCCATGACCATCACAGATCAGTAGATATTGGATGCTATCAATAAAAGAACATGCAGTTACTTATTTAGATACAAGCATTTAGACTGAGTTTTGGAGGCAGGATGTTCACATCCAAAGAAAAAAAATCCATAATTATTCTATGTAAATCTTCTGCTATGACTAATATACGTATGAACTGCTGCGAATATTTTTTCATTATCAGGTTGATTGAGATCTTCATCACCATATAAAATGACTTGAAGAGTAACTCTTGTAATTGTACTTTTATCATCGTTTAAACTAATTCTTAATTCTCGGTAAAATGGGCATTCAAGAAGTAATGATGTGTTGATTCAACAGAGCCGCATCTACAAAGGGGCGACTGGACTATATTTTTCAAATACAAATGCTCATTAAGACAACTACACTGATTACGTAACCTAGCATGTATGATCTGAGTTTTTCTATCTCCAAAGAAATGAAGCTTGTTTGGGCTCGGTTTATCCAAGTTTAAGCGATATTTAAAAGCAGACAACGTTCCGGCATATTTCGTTTCATCAGATAAACAGTTCCAATCATTGATCACTGATGGCAAGAATGAATTTTTGTACAAAGTGGTTCTGCAAGTAATGGTTCGCAAGTCATTTGGTCTTCGAAGATTGTAAGATGATGATTCCCCAACTGTTTGAGGAACAAGAACATTTAGATAGTTAGGAGATAGTCCGTTGAACATTTTATAAAAAAGAATCAGTTTGTGTTTTCGCCTCCTTTGGCTTAAAGTTTCCCATTCAGTTTCTTGGTATAAATCACGGATAGCAACTAGTTTGGTGCAGCCTGTTACTATGCGAGCCGCTTCATTTTGAACTTTATCCAGTTCATCTTTCAGGCCCTGAGAAAAATTGTCCCATACAACATCACCATATTCAAGGATAGGCCTGATAAATGAAAAGTAAATAATTTGAAGAGAAAGACGATCGAGACGCGTTTTTAGATGCCGCATGATTCCAATCCTTTTCCAGGCTTTTTCAATAGATTTACTAACATGAATGTCCCAAGAACCATCATTGGAGAGAATGAATCCCAAAGGTTTATGACTGGTAACAGGCGGTATTTCTGTATTTGAGATAAACAGACCTGGGTGATTAGGCTTGGAACGTTTACGAGAAATTACTAAAGATTCAGACTTAGATGGATTAAACTTGAACAACCACTTCTGAGCCCATTGATTAATTTTGTCGATGTCTGATTGTAAAACTCTACCTACTTCATCCGGATCACCTACAATCATTGATAAGCTGGTATCGTCTGCAAACAGGTTAATATTAGCCTGAATGTCATCCACTATATAATTGATGTAAACTAAGAATAAGAGAGGTCCGAATATAGAACCTTGAGGGACAACGGCGACGTATTTTCTTTTTAATCTCACAGGTCAACCACGGAGGTTCTTTGGGATTGACATTAACTTTTTGCTGGGAATGAACTTACATGCGTTTTCAGTAATAACATCCGCTAAACTATCAGCATAAATGTCAATATTAGTATTGTGTGTAGTGCTCCAATCAAAAATTGCGAGGTTATGTCTAAAATGATTATAATTACCTTGGTCATATTTCCAAATTGTTCACCTTATATTCTTAACCTTGGGTTTTAGAAAATTAAAGACACCAAAGACAGGACAGTGATACCGCATTGTAAGATCCAGACAAGGTTCACCAACGCCCGTTGTTAGTATTGAGTCTTTATTTGTAACGAAAAGAAGATCAATTGTAGAGTGAGAATTTTCAGTGAAATGTGTTGGTTCGTCTATACATTGAGTCATATTAAATTGGTTACAGACGGCCTCCACTTTACGAAGTTGGATTTGATTCATTATGTTTAAATTAAAGTCCCCTGTAATAATAACATCAGAGATATTTGAATCAATAGCAAGACCAATAGAATCTTCTATTTGTGAGGTGTAAACTGAATCAGGGTTTGGTGGTCTATAGAATACTCCGTACAGGATATTCCTTTTATTACTAGACTTAATCTGGACCCAAATGCATTCAAGGTGTTTGAACTCGAGATCGTGTCTTCGGATGTAAGATAAATTATTCTTAACATATAGAATAACTCCCCCGTACCTATTATCGGCTCGATCTTTCCGTTCGGGTGGATGGAAAGAAGGAAAAAGTAATTCATTCGAAGAAACTTCATCATGCAACCAAGTCTGGGAAAAAGACACAATATCAAAATATGAGAACTCAGCTATCAAAGTATCAAGCTTGTTTGCTATACTTTGGACATTATAATGGATAGTTGAGAGGTGATTAGGAAGGTTGAGGAAATTATACAGATCAAATGAACTGGACCAACTGTCTGAACTCTCGCTAGGTGGTGGACCAGGATTCGGATGGACATCGCCTGATTTTAATATCAAAAGTAGAATCACGACAGACATAGGTAACAAACAAGAAAAAGTACAGTGTAACATCAGCCTGGAAAATTCTACATTCTCTTTGCAACGGTTGCTTGGCAATAAGCGTTTTGTGTTATAGTGTATAATGTATTCGGTCAAAGTTTCCGACTGTTTAGTGTTAGTTAAAACTGAGTATGAAAGAACATTACTACCTAATAATGGGAATAGAAAAAGTAGTGTAATAGTCATGTGAAAGTGAAGATGTGAACAGTGTGTTGGCTGGCTACAAGTAAACCTTTGAAATCTACATTGTATCATGTTACCGCACATACTAAGTACAGGAAGAGCATGCAGCCATACAACACATATACAGATCCACGTTTCTTACAAGCTCCTGCAGTTACAATATCTATTAATTCAACAATTATCACCAGACACTCCACACCAATGCCAATGCAAAGAAAAAATGAAGATGTACAAGAAAAAAATGATAAAAACAGCTGATAATTGTAGGAAAAATGGCAAAACACACAAAACATAATCTGAAAAACAAACTAGAATGGTCTAAATCTGAACACAGTTTATGAGTTGGTTACAAGTATGCAGACATTAGATATCTACGAACGAGCAAATAATGAAATGTATGATATAATGGTATGACAAGTGTTATAGTAAGGCTGACATTATCAAAGTTCTAAAGGAAAAGTAAGCTCATCATTGTATGTACTTGCTTGAAAATCCTATTATTATAGTAGAATGTGACTATCTGTCTGCAATATAACACACAAAAGGTAAACGATATAAATCTCCCATACAATAATGGATGTAAAATGTACACACAAAGGTATTCAGCGCAATTTTTACCTATTGTGATTTTCATCATAGTTCTACTCTTTCCAGAATTTTTAATGTCTTAATACATGTATAATTATTCTGACAGAGTGAAAAAGTAAATCGAGTCAGAAGTTTAAACACATATCAATAAAACCATATAATGACAGTGTTGTCAACATTTATACTTCGGCACTCTGCTGTCTTAAGCCACAGCTAGACGACTTGGATTGGAAATTAGCAACATACAGTCATTAAAACAGAACGAATGGGGTACACCTTTTTATAGATACATATTACCGAAGATCAATGGAACAAGCATAGAGTGCAGAAGCGGACCTTTAAGTACAATTCATAACGGATTGACTAAGTAGACTGACAATCAGCAAATGAAATAGCATCAAAACAGTTGTTCAGAAGATAAACATTCAGATAAACTGATAAAATAGATCGAATTCATACCAAAACTAACCAAGCTGACAGACAGAAAGACAGACGGACGGACGATGTTCTCGTAATACACATAAACAAAGCCATCGTAATCAATGTAAGAACTAGGTAAAATCAGCAAGATAAATCAACGTATAACATCAAAACAGCTGTTCAGTTGATAAACATTCAGATGGAGTGATAGAATAGATCGAATACATACCAGTTACAATTGCACGTGGCTAATTAAAATGGATGAAAAATTTTACATCGGTTTAAGACAAATGATATATAGCTACATATGGATCTATCCAAAAACCAAGACAAAATGGGGTAAAATATTGTGACGGGGGAAAAGGGTGGAAAGAAAGGGGTCAGAGAATGAAACCCGGAACAAGATTAAAAATTACTATCGGGCTGATCGTCTAGCCCACTAAGCCAGAGAGGCAAGACATATTCAGGGCTAGAGCCTAACTAAGCATATTTATTTGGGGTAAAAACTTGTTACAAAGAAAATAGGCTAATTCAATTGGGTGACAAAGTTTACACCGGTTTAAGATATATATTATAGATCTACATATAGATCTATCCAAGACATAATCGGGAAAAATATTGTGAAAGGGGGAAAAAATGTAGAAAGAAAGGGGTCAGAGATTGAAGCCTTAATCCGGACGAAAATTAAAAATCAGTATCGGGCTGACCGTCTATCACACTAAGCCGGAGAAGCAGCTGAATTATGCCCGACAAAATTGTTTATTTTCATATTCCCCTAGATTGGTAATATTCCCTGATGCAGCAAGGGTATAGGGATCAGTACAGGCTACTAGAAACGGCCAGAATTCTGTTTGTGTATTTTTAGAACAGCGACGCTTGACTAACAGAGATGCAGAGGAGGTCACTCTCACTTCCAGAGCCGCAGTTTTTCCAACATTCTTGACATGACGAATAAGTAAATTTTTAATTTTTGGTATCACCTTTTATGTTTGCCAGTATTTCTTTTAGTTTCGATTATCAATTTCAAATTGTGCAAAATCGCAATGTTACCTCTACAGCCAAACTGGAAATGTGTATGCTGCTTTGATCGGCTGTTCCGTGGTATACATGTAGCCCACTGAATAGCAACGACACAGTAGCCTGTGCCAGTTGTAATATGTATATCTACAACGGGGACGGGCTTAATATTCCCCCCCCCCCTTCAAAGGAATCGGAACAAAAGCCCTCAAGTACTTGTGAAAATTCGATTAGAATCGCTCGAAAAAAAAAAAGTGGTTTATAACTGACGTAATCCTTTGCAAACGGGGACATATTTCTGATCGAGACATGCCATAAAACAAGGAAATTAGCGCGTCTTTGAATGAAGCGGTGGCAGAAAATCGGACTATGAGTCTTTAGTGCCCATCTTTGTTCCACATCCGTTTCAATTCGAAATTTCTGTCTTATTCAGCTTCCATTTGAAGGATAATATGTAATCCCTGGCAGACCGGCACGAATTATTGGGTCCGTATTCACCAGCAACAAAATAACTCCCTCTCCTGATGAAATTATATTCAAATCAGACTGACAAAATTGGTGGCCTTAGACAAAAGTACAGTTAAGGGAGTGGAATGGCAAACTTTACGCAAAATCGTATTTGGTTTTCGCGTGCACGTAAATATAATATATAAGTGAAAAGTTACAAGGAAAATAGGCTAATTCATTTGAATGACAAAGTTTACATCGTTTTCAGATATATATCATAGATCTACATATAGATCTATCCAAGAACCACGACATAACGGGGAAAATATTGTGACAGAGGGAAAGAAAGGTGGAAAGAAAGGGGTCAGAGAATGGAACCCTGAAAAAAATCCGGACCAAGATTAAAAATTACTATCGGGCTGACCGTCTAGCCCACTTAGTCAGAGAGGCAGCTGAATTTTGCCTGACAAAATTGTTTATTTACATATTACCCCTCCCCTTTCAAAGAAATTGGAACAAAGGACCTCAAGTAGTTGTGGAAATTCGATTAGAATTGTTTGAAAATATGGGTTAAAAGTGACTTTTATGTCTATTTTGAAGGGTTGTGTGTAATCCTTTGCAAACGGGGACCTATTCCCGATCGATACATGCAATACAACAAGAAAATTGGACAACATTTTTAATGGAAAGGGTGGCAGAAGATCGAACTATGAGTCTTTCGTCCCCACCTATGTTCCACCCCCGTTTCAATTTGAATTTTAAGTCTTATTCAGCTTCCATTTGAAGGATAATATGTAATCCTTAGCAGGTCGGCACGAATTCCTGGGTTCGTATTCACCAACGATTCTGAAGAACATTCTGAGACTTTTTCTCCAGATTTTTCTACATTTGTGAGTAACGCAGCTTCTGATTGGCTTAAAATATTTGTTCAACCAATCACAAGTTGTGTTACTTTTCAATGTTAGAAAATACATGTACTTTGAGCCTTTTGTCCCTAATTTGTTCGTCCGTGTTTCAAATTTTCTGTCTTGTTCAGCTTAGCTTCCATGCTTCACATTGATACTTTGCATGTCTTGAGACCATTAACTGACGACGGAAAGATCTCGAGGAATCATTGCATAAGTGTGTAAACCAGGGAGAAAACTTTTTAGGGGCAACGGGCACCTGTTGCATGAAACAGAGAGGTAGACAAACAAATGAGTGCCCCTTTCTCTCCATTACACTGTTGAACACGTTACTAATTTGCGTCTCAGATCAAAGTGATTTGTTTTGATGGTAGAATGAAAACATTTTAACTGGCAAAATGGGGTATGAAGTAGAAAAAACGAGATCAAGAGCATTTCTGCTTTGTGCAGTCAGGGGATATAATCCAATTTGGTTTGGGAATAGTCAGATAGTGTGTGAGGTTATATCAGTTTTTGTTGCTTGATTATGCTGAGAGGGAAAAAGGTAAACCCATTGCCTTATCAAATCCATACGGCTAGCCAGGGTTTGCACCCGGAATGTGTCACAAGCTGACATGTGCCTCAAGTGAACGCAATGACAAGTTAAAATTCTAGATTGACTTAACTATTGTACGGAGACAAGAATCTAAAATCGGCCTCCATGACAACCCACTCTCATATGGCACTTGCCGACATGCGAAAACCTGATTTTGACATTTACGACACAAATTGGGGTGTTTTTTACTTAAAAAAAAAAAAAAAAAAACTTCCTCTCCTGATGGAATTATATTCAAATCAAACTAACAAAATTGCTGACATTAAAAAAAAGTGCAGTTATGGAGTGGAATGGCAGACTTTACGCAAACCCATATTTGGTTTTCGCATGCATATAAATGTAAAACATAAGTGGATGACAGGCTGTGGAAACTGAATTGTTATTCTAGTCTACCTATCCTTGTTGTCTGCACTTTAGGTATTTATCCATGTCATTACTGGCTCAGGTCATATTATGTCGGATCAGGACAGTTTACACCGGTTTAAGATATATATTATACATCTACATATAGATCTATCCAAGACATAATGGGGTAAAATATTGTGACAGAGGGAAAAATGGTGTAAGGAAATGGGACAGAGAATGGAACCTTGAAGTTAACCCGGACCAAGATTAAAAATCACTATCGGGCTGACCGTCGAGCCCACTAAGCCAGAGAGGTAGCTGAATTCTGCCTGACAAAATTATTTATTTACTTATTCCCCCTCCCCTTTCAAAGAAATTCGGAGAAAGGACGTCAAGTACTGGTAAATGTTCGATTAGAATTGTTCGAAAAAATGGGATTAAAGTGACGTTTATGTCTATTTTGAAGTCTGATATGTAATCCTTTTTCAAACGGCGACATATTCCTGATCGATAGATGCCATAAAACAAGGAAATTAGCGCAACTTTGAATGCAACTGTGGCAGAAAATCGGACAATGAGTCTTTAGTCCCCAACTTTGTTCCACGCCCATTTCAATTTGAAATTTCTGTCTTATTCAGCTTCCATTTGAAGTATAATATGTAATCCCTGGCAGACCGGCACGAATTATTGGGTCCGTATTCACCAGCAACAAAATAACTCCCTCTCCTGATGAAATTAGGTTCAAATCAGAATGACCAAATTGGTGGCATTAAACAAAAGTGCAGTTAGGGAGTAGAAGGGTAAACTTTATGAAAAATCGTATTTGGTTTTCGCGTGCACGTAAATATGATATATAAGTGGAAAGTTACAGAGAAAATAGGATAATTCATTTGGATGACAAAGTTTACACCGGTTTCAGATAAATATTATAGATCTACATATAGATCTATCCAAGAACCAAGACAGAATGGGGGAAGGGGAAATACTGTGACAGAGGGAAAAAAGATGGAAAGAAAGGGGTCAGAGAATAGAACCCTGAAAATAATCCGGACCAAGATTAAAAATTACGATCGGCCTGACCGTCTAGCCCACTTAGTCAGAAAGGCAGCTGAATTTTGCCTGACAAAATTATTTATTTACATATTACCCCACCCCTTTCAAAGAAATTGGAACAAAGGACCTCAAGTAGTTGTGAAAATTCGATTAGAATTGTTTGAAAATATGGGTTAAAAGTGACTTTTATGTCTATTTTGAAGGGTTGTGTGTAATCCTTTGCAAACGGGGACCTATTCCTGATCGATACATGTAATACAACAAGGAAATTGGACAACTTTTTGAATGGAACGGGTGGCAGAGGATCGGACTATGAGTCTTTCGTCCCCACCTATGTTCCACCCCGTTTCAATTTAAATTTTCAGTCTTATTCAGCTTCCATTTGAAGGATAATAATGTAATCCGTAGCAGGCCGGCACGAATTCCTTGGTCCGTATTCAGCAACCATTCTGAAGAACATTCTGAGACTTAGTCTCCAGATTTTTCTACATTTCTGAGTAACGCATCTTCTGATTGGCTTAAAATATTTTGTTCAACCAATCACAAGCTGTGTTACTTTTCAATGTTAGAAAATACATGTACTTTGAGCCTTTTGTTCCCACCCTTGTTCGTCCGCGTTTCAAAGTTTCTGTCCTGTTCAGCTTAGCTTCCATGCTTCACATTGATACTTTACATATGTTGAGACCATTAACTGACGCCGGAAAGGTCTCGAGGAATCATTCTTAGGTGTGTAAACCAGTGAGAAAACTTTTTAGGGACAACGGGCACCTGTTGAATGAAACAGAGAGCTAGACAAATAAATAAGTACCCCTATCTCTCCATTACACTGTTGAACACATTACTAATTAGTGTCTCAGATCAAAGTGAATGGTTTTGATGGTACAATGACAGCATTTTAACTGGCAAAATGGGGTATGAAGTAGTTCTACTTTGTGCAGTCAGGGGATATAATCCAATTTGGTTTGGGAATAGTCAGATAGTTTGTAAGGTTATATCAGTTTTTGTTGCTTGATTATGCTGAGAGGGAAAAAAGTAAACCCATTGCCTTATCAAATCCATATAGTTTGAACACGGAATATGTCACAAGCTAACATATGCCTCAAGTGACCGCAACGACATAGTCAAAACGCTAGATTAACTTAGCAATTGTACGGAGACTAGAATCTAAAAATGGTTTCCGTGACAACCCACTCTTATATGGCACTTGCGGACATGCGAAAACCTGATTTTGACCTTTATGACACAAATTGGGGTGTTTTTCACTTAAAAGGAAAAAAATCAGGACAAAAAACCTCCTTTTCCTGATGGAATTATATTCAAATCAAACTGACAAAATTGCTGGCATTAAAAAAAAAGTGCAGTTATGGAGTGGAATGGCAAACTTTACGCAAACCCATATTTGGTTTTCGCATGCATATAAATGTAAAATATAAGTGGATGACAGTCTGTGGAAACTGATTTCTGATTCTAGTCTACATATCCTTGTTGACTGCATTTCAGGTATTCATCCATGTCATAAAGGGCTCAGGTCACATTATATCAGGTTGGGACATATTCAGCGCTAGAGCCTAAACATATTTATTTGGGGTCAAAACCAGTTACCATTACAAGTGGCTAATTAAAATGGATGAAAAATTTTACATCGGTTTAAGACAAACGATATATATCTACATATGGATCTATCCAAAAACCAAGACAAAATGGGGTAAAATATTGTGACGGGGGAAAACGGTGGAAAGAAAGGGGTCAGAGAATGAAACCCTGAAGTTAACCCGGAACAAGATTAAAAATTACTATCGGCCTGATCGTCTAGCCCACTAAGCCAGAGAGGCAGGACATATTCAGGGCTAGAGCCTAACTAAGCATATTTATTTGGGGTAAAAACTTGTTACAAAGAAAATAGGCTAATTCAATTGGATGACAAAGTTTACACTGGTTTATGATATATATTATAGATCTACATATAGATCTATCCAAGACATAATCGGGAAAAATATTGTGAAAGGGGGAAAAAAATGTAGAAAGAGATTGAAGCCTTAATCCGGACGAAAATTAAAAATCAGTATCGGGCTGACCGTCTATCACACTAAGCCGGAGAAGCAGCTGAATTATGCCCGACAAAATTGTTTATTTTCATATTCCCCTAGATTGGTAATATTCCCTGATGCAGCAAGGGTATAGGGATCAGTACAGGCTACTAAAAACGGCCAGAATTCTGTTTGTGTATTTTTAGAACAGCGACGCTTGACTAACAGAGATGCAGAGGAGGCACTCTCACTTCCAGAGCCGCAGTTTTTCCAACATTCTTGTCATGACGAATAAGTAAATTTAATTTTTGGTATCACCTTTTATGTTTGCCAGTATTTCTTTTATTTTCGATTACCAATTCCAAATTGTGCAAAATCGCAATGTTACCTCTACAGCCAAACTGGAAATGTGTATGCTGCTCTGATCGGCTGTTCCGTGGTATACATGTAGCCCACTGAATAGCAACGACACAGTACCCTGTGCCAGCTGCAATATGTATGTCTACAACGGGGACGGGCTTAATATTCCCCCTCCCCTTTCAAAGAAATCGGAACAAAAGCCCTCAAGTACTTGTGAAAATTCGATTAGAATCGTTCTGAAAAAAAAAAAAAAAAAATGGTTTATAACTGACGTAATCCTTTGCAAACGGGGACATATTTCTGATCGAGACATGCCATAAAACAAGGAAATTAGCGCGTCTTTGAATGAAGCGATGGCAGAAAATCGGACTATGAGTCTTTTAGTGCCCAACTTTGTTCCACATCCGTTTCAATTTGAAATTTCTGTCTTATTCAGCTTCCATTTGAAGGATAATATGTAATCCCTGGCAGATCGGCACGAATCATTGGGTCCGTATTCACCAGCAACAAAATAACTCCCTCTCCTGATGAAATTATATTCAAATCAGAAAGACAAAACTGGTGGCCTTAGACAAAAGTACAGTTAAGGGAGTGGAATGGCAAACTTTAAGCAAAATCGTATTTGGTTTTCGCGTGCACGTAAATATAATATATAAGTGAAAAGTTACAAGGAAAATAGGATAATTCATTTGAATAACAAAGTTTACACCGTTTTCAGATATATATCATAGACCTACTTATAGATCTATCCAAGAACCACGACATATTGGGGAAAATATTGTGACAGAGGGAAAGAAAGGTGGAAAGAAAGGGGTCAGAGAATGGAACCCTGAAAATAATCCGGACCAAGATTAAAAATTACTATCGGGCTGACCGTCTAGCCCACTTAGTCAGAGAGGCAGCTGAATTTTGCCAGACAAAATTGTTTATTTACATATTACCCCTCCCCTTTCAAAGAAATTGGAACAAAGGACCTCAAGTAGTTGTGGAAATTCGATTAGAATTGTTTGAAAATATGGGTTAAAAGTGACTTTTATGTCTATTTTGAAGGGTTGTGTGTAATCCTTTGCAATCCTGATCGATACATGCAATACAACAAGAAAATTGGACAACATTTTTAATGGAAAGGGTGGCAGAAGATCGAACTATGAGTCTTTCGTCCCCACCTATGTTCCACCCCCGTTTCAATTTGAATTTTAAGTCTTATTCAGCTTCTATTTGAAGGATAATATGTAATCCTTAGCAGGTCGGCACGAATTCCTGGGTCCGTATTCACCAACGATTCTGAAGAACATTCTGAGACTTTTTCTCCAGATTTTTCTACATTTGTGAGTAACGCAGCTTCTGATTGGCTTAAAATATTTGTTCAACCAATCACAAGTTGTGTTACTTTTCAATGTTAGAAAATACATGTACTTTGAGCCTTTTGTCCCTACCCTTGGTCATCCGCGTTTCAAAGTTTCTGTCCTGTTCAGCTTAGCTTCCATGCTTCACATTGATACTTTGCATGTGTTGAGACCATTAACTGACGACGGAAAGGTCTCGAGGAATCATTGCATAGGTGTGTAAACCAGGGAGAAAACTTTTTAGGGGCAACGGGCACCTGTTGCATGAAACAGAGAGGTAGACAAACAAATGAGTGCCCCTTTCTCTCCATTACACTGTTGAACACGTTACTAATTTGCGTCTCAGATCAAAGTGATTGGTTTTGATGGTAGAATGAAAACATTTTAACTGGCAAAATGGGGTATGAAGTAGAAAAAACGAGATCAAGAGCATTTCTGTTTTGTGCAGTCAGGGGATATAATCCAATTTGATTTGGGAATAGTCAGATAGTGTGTGAGGTTATATCAGTTTTTGTTGCTTGATTATGCTGAGAGGGAAAAAGGTAAACCCATTGCCTTATCAAATCCATACGGCTAGCCAGGGTTTGCACCCGGAATATGTCACAAGCTGACATGTGCCTCAAGTGAACGCAATGACAGTCAAAATTCTAGATTGACTTAACTATTGTACGGAGACAAGAATCTAAAATCGGCCTCCATGACAACCCACTCTCATATGGCACTTGCCGACATGCGAAAACCTGATTTTGACATTTACGACACAAATTGGGGTGTTTTTTACTTAAAAAAAAAAAAAAAAAAACTTCCTCTCCTGATGGAATTATATTCAAATCAAACTAACAAAATTGCTGACATTAAACAAAAGTGCAGTTATGGAGTGGAATGGCAGACTTTACGCAAACCCATATTTGGTTTTCGCATGCATATAAATGTAAAACGTAAGTGGATGACAGGCTGTGGAAACTGAATTGTTATTCTAGTCTACCTATCCTTATTTTCTGCATTTTAGGTATTTATCCCTGTCATTACTGGCTCAGGTCATATTATGTCGGATCAGGACAGTTTACACCGGTTTAAGATATATATTATACATCTACATATAGATCTATCCAAGACATAATGGGGTAAAATATCGTGACAGAGGGAAAAATGGTGTAAGGAAATGGGACAGAGAATGGAACCCTGAAGTTAACCCGGACCAAGATTGAAAATCACTATCGGGCTGACCGTCGAGCCCACTAAGCCAGAGAGGTAGCTGAATTCTGCCTGACAAAATTATTTATTTACTTATTCCCCCTCCCCTTTCAAAGAAATTCGGAGAAAGGACGTCAAGTACTGGTAAATGTTCGATTAGAATTGTTCGAAAAAATGGGATTAAGGTGACGTTTATGTCTATTTTGAAGTCTGATATGTAATCCTTTTTCAAACGGCGACATATTCCTGATCGATAGATGCCATAAAACAAGGAAATTAGCGCAACTTTGAATGCAACTGTGGCAGAAAATCGGACAATGAGTCTTTAGTCCCCAACTTTGTTCCACGCCCATTTCAATTTGAAATTTCTGTCTTATTCAGCTTCCATTTGAAGTATAATATGTAATCCCTGGCAGACCGGCACGAATTATTGGGTCCGTATTCACCAGCAACAAAATAACTCCCTCTCCTAAAGAACTTAGGTTCAAATCAGAATGACCAAATTGGTGGCATTAAACAAAAGTGCAGTTAGGGAGTAGAAGGGTAAACTTTATGAAAAATCGTATTTGGTTTTCGCGTGCACGTAAATATGATATATAAGTAGAAAGTTACAGAGAAAATAGGATAATTCATTTGGATGACAAAGTTTACACCGGTTTCAGATAAATATTATAGATCTACATATAGATCTATCCAAGAACCAAGACAGAATGGGGGAAATACTGTGACAGAGGGAAAAAAGGTGGAAAGAAATGGATCAGGGAATAGAACCCTGAAAATAATACGGACCAAGATTAAAAATTACGATCGGCCTGACCGTCTAGCCCACTTAGTCAGAAATGCAGCTGAATTTTGCCTGACAAAATTGTTTATTTACATATTACCCCTCCCCTTTCAAAGAAATTGGAACAAAGGACCTCAAGTAGATGTGAACATTCGATTAGAATTGTTTGAAAATATGTGTTAAAAGTGTCTATTTTGAAAGGTTGTGTGTAATCCTTTGCAAACGGGGACCTATTCCTGATCGATACATGCAATACAACAAGAAAATTGGACAACATTTTTAATGGAACGGGTGGCAGAAAATCGAACTATGAGTCTTTCGTCCCCACCTATGTTCCACCCCCGTTTCAATTTGAATTTTAAGTCTTATTCAGCTTCCATTTGAAGGATAATATGTAATCCTTAGCAGGCCGGCACGAATTCCTGGCTCCGTATTCACCAACGATTCTGAAGAACATTCTGAGACTTAGTCTCCAGACTTTTCTACATTTGTGAGTAACGCATCTTCTGATTGGCTTAAAATATTTGTTCAACCAATCACAAGTTGTGTTACTTTTCAATGTTAGAAAATACATGTACTTTGAACCTTTTGTCCCTACCCTTGTTCGTCCGCGTTTCAAATTTTCTGTCTTGTTCAGCTTAGCTTCCATGCTTTACATTGATACTTTGCATATTTTGAGACCATAAACTGAGGACGGAAAGGTCTCGAGGAGTCATTGCATAGGTGTGTAAACCAGGGAGAAAACTTTTTAGGGGCAACAGGCAGCTGTTGCATGAAACAGAGAGGTAGACAAACAAATAAGTGCCCCTTTCCCTCCATTACACTGTTGAACACGTTACTAATTAGCGTCTCAGATCAAAGTGATTGGCTTTGATGGTACAATGAAAACAATTTAACTGGCAAAATGGGGTATGAAGTAGTTCTGCTTTGTGCAGTTAGTGGATATAATCCAATTTGGTTTGGGAGTAGTCAGATAGTTTGTAAGGTTATATCAGTTTTTAGCTCCACTGGCCGAAGGCCAGCGAGCTATTGTCATGGCGTTGTGTCCGTCGTGCGTCCGTCCGTCCGTTCGTCCGTGCGTGCGTCCGTAAACTTTTTCTTTATAAAACTTCTCCTCAGAAACTATTGACTGGATTTTTACCAAATTTCACAGGAATGTTCCTTTGGTGGTCCTCTTTCAAATTGCTTCAAATAATTGTGTTCCATGAAGAATTCTGGTTGCCATGGCAATCAAAGTAAAAAACCTTTAAAAATCTTCTCCTCCCAAACCGCTATTTGGGTAGCATTATTATTTTGCAGGAATGTTCCTTAGATACAGGTTTACAGAATTCCTTTAAAAAAAAATGATCTGTCAAAAAACATGGCTTTTATGAGAGACTCATTTTCCTTTTATGGTATAAAGTAAAATCTTTAAAAAATTTCTTCTCTAAAACTATTCATTGGATTTCATTGTTGTTTTGCAGGTAAGTTCCTATGGTGGTTGTCTACCAAATTGTTTCTATGGTGGTTGTATACTAAATTCCTTTAAAAAAAATGATACACCTAAAAACACATTTTTTATAGACAAGGCTTATATTTCAAAAAAATGTTCTTCTCCAAAACTATTTATTATGTTAGTTTTATCGACTAACAAAGAAAAAGGAAGAAAATTGGATTGACTTGACCTAGTCAGGGCTATCCTATTTAAGCCCACACATTTTCCTTGGTATTAAGATCACAATTTACTCCAATAATATGCTATTAGTTAGTACTAGTAATAAAATATCACTGGCCATAAATAAGATAAAAGCTTGAGCACCTTTCACAACTTGAGCTTTTCAATTTTGCCTTATTACTGAGCCTGAGTAACCATGCCAAGATAAAAAAGAAAAAGTATTTTAATAACAAAACCCCCATGTTGTAGGTACTTTATAGTCCTTTTGATATAGAACAAGAGAACCTCTGCACTTTTATTAGTTCTGGTAAAGGTTTGTTGACCTACTAATGAGTAAATGCAGAGTGGACAGAAGGGGTGTAAATCCTGGTGACCTGGTACAAAGTGGGACAGGGCTTTACATTTGTGATAAGGCATTAATGTTATCCAGTCAAACTGATCCCGCAACTTCAGTACACCAGAATTAATCTGTGCCCTGGAGCAGGATATTTGATTTATGTAAATGCATTTGTAGACCATTTTGTGTTGTTTGCCACAGAAGACATTCTAACTGTGACTGTGGAAAGTTGATTATTAGGGACTAGGTGTTCATTGTATGCCAGCATATTTCATTCTATCTGGTGTATTGATGTAAGTTGATCTATATTGCTATAACATTCATTCATTTGCCCTCCTAGCTGTTCTTTTAGATTACCCCTTTACCACACAATCACAACTTTTAACGACCCTGAGGACATATTTTCTATATTTTGATGTTTCCCCACCCAAAATGGTTTGTGAAAGGACCTGTTGCAGACAACATATCTTCAAATTAGTAAGACATATATAAAAAAGGATAGAAATTATCGTGGGAAACTAAGAAAATGCTAGTTACCATTTTTTTCTTCTTTTCTCACAAGTTTTTTCCATACCTTTTTTCTTCAGTGAGCTAAAATGCAGGTTTGAATGGTAATTGTTAAAAACTTCTTTTCGCCATTATAGAAATATCAGGCCTGTGGAGCGATACAGGCGCTCAAGCGCCTCTAGTGGTTGCTTGATTATGCTGAGAGGGAAAAAGGTAAACCCATTGCCTTATCAAATCCATATAGTTTGAACACGGAATATGTCACAAGCTAACATGTGCCTCAAGTGACTGCAACGACATAGTCAAAACGCTAGATTAACTTAACAGTTGTACGGAGACTAGAATCTAAAAACGGTTTCCGTGACAACCCACTCTTATATGGCACTTGGGGACATGCGAAAACCTGATTTTGACCTTTACATCACAAATTGGGGTGTTTTTCACTTAAAAGGAAAAAAATCAGAACAAAAAACTCCTTTTCCTGATGGAATTATATTCAAATCAAACTGACAAAATTGCTGGCATTAAAAGAAAGTGCAGTTATGGAGTGGAATGGCAAACTTTACGGAAACCCATATTTGGTTTTCGCATGCATATAAATGTAAAATCTAAGTGGATGACAGTCTGTGGAAACTGATTTCTGATTCTAGTCTACATATCCTTGTTGACTGCATTTCAGGTATTCATCCATGTCATAAAGGACTCAGGTCACATTATATCAAGTTGGGACATATTCAGCGCTAGAGCCTAAACATATTTATTTGGGGTCAAAACCAGTTACAATTAGTTTAAGCATATTTTATTCATCAATTAATTACAAATATTTAAAGACAATTCAATAGAATAACAAAACATAAATGACGAAATGGGTCAGAACGAAAGCAAAGCTTATATGGTTCTTCTCCAAAATTCCAGGTACACAGTTACAGATTGATAATAATGTATAACGTAGAAAAAAAAATAACGGTATTTTGATAGCTATTGAGAGTAAACCGTGGGAATAAAATAGAACAGGAACATAAGCAGATTGTTGTGGAGTGTTTAACTGGGGGAACAAAACTGGAGGTAAATTTTCACAAGCTATTGACATTCCTCCATGACCATCACAGATCAGTAGATATTGGATGCTATCAATAAAAGAACATGCAGTTACTTATTTAGATACAAGCATTTAGACTGAGTTTTGGAGGCAGGATGTTCACATCCAAAGAAAAAAAATCCATAATTATTCTATGTAAATCTTCTGCTATGACTAATATACGTATGAACTGCTGCGAATATTTTTTCATTATCAGGTTGATTGAGATCTTCATCACCATATAAAATGACTTGAAGAGTAACTCTTGTAATTGTACTTTTATCATCGTTTAAACTAATTCTTAATTCTCGGTAAAATGGGCATTCAAGAAGTAATGATGTGTTGATTCAACAGAGCCGCATCTACAAAGGGGCGACTGGACTATATTTTTCAAATACAAATGCTCATTAAGACAACTACACTGATTACGTAACCTAGCATGTATGATCTGAGTTTTTCTATCTCCAAAGAAATGAAGCTTGTTTGGGCTCGGTTTATCCAAGTTTAAGCGATATTTAAAAGCAGACAACGTTCCGGCATATTTCGTTTCATCAGATAAACAGTTCCAATCATTGATCACTGATGGCAAGAATGAATTTTTGTACAAAGTGGTTCTGCAAGTAATGGTTCGCAAGTCATTTGGTCTTCGAAGATTGTAAGATGATGATTCCCCAACTGTTTGAGGAACAAGAACATTTAGATAGTTAGGAGATAGTCCGTTGAACATTTTATAAAAAAGAATCAGTTTGTGTTTTCGCCTCCTTTGGCTTAAAGTTTCCCATTCAGTTTCTTGGTATAAATCACGGATAGCAACTAGTTTGGTGCAGCCTGTTACTATGCGAGCCGCTTCATTTTGAACTTTATCCAGTTCATCTTTCAGGCCCTGAGAAAAATTGTCCCATACAACATCACCATATTCAAGGATAGGCCTGATAAATGAAAAGTAAATAATTTGAAGAGAAAGACGATCGAGACGCGTTTTTAGATGCCGCATGATTCCAATCCTTTTCCAGGCTTTTTCAATAGATTTACTAACATGAATGTCCCAAGAACCATCATTGGAGAGAATGAATCCCAAAGGTTTATGACTGGTAACAGGCGGTATTTCTGTATTTGAGATAAACAGACCTGGGTGATTAGGCTTGGAACGTTTACGAGAAATTACTAAAGATTCAGACTTAGATGGATTAAACTTGAACAACCACTTCTGAGCCCATTGATTAATTTTGTCGATGTCTGATTGTAAAACTCTACCTACTTCATCCGGATCACCTACAATCATTGATAAGCTGGTATCGTCTGCAAACAGGTTAATATTAGCCTGAATGTCATCCACTATATAATTGATGTAAACTAAGAATAAGAGAGGTCCGAATATAGAACCTTGAGGGACAACGGCGACGTATTTTCTTTTTAATCTCACAGGTCAACCACGGAGGTTCTTTGGGATTGACATTAACTTTTTGCTGGGAATGAACTTACATGCGTTTTCAGTAATAACATCCGCTAAACTATCAGCATAAATGTCAATATTAGTATTGTGTGTAGTGCTCCAATCAAAAATTGCGAGGTTATGTCTAAAATGATTATAATTACCTTGGTCATATTTCCAAATTGTTCACCTTATATTCTTAACCTTGGGTTTTAGAAAATTAAAGACACCAAAGACAGGACAGTGATACCGCATTGTAAGATCCAGACAAGGTTCACCAACGCCCGTTGTTAGTATTGAGTCTTTATTTGTAACGAAAAGAAGATCAATTGTAGAGTGAGAATTTTCAGTGAAATGTGTTGGTTCGTCTATACATTGAGTCATATTAAATTGGTTACAGACGGCCTCCACTTTACGAAGTTGGATTTGATTCATTATGTTTAAATTAAAGTCCCCTGTAATAATAACATCAGAGATATTTGAATCAATAGCAAGACCAATAGAATCTTCTATTTGTGAGGTGTAAACTGAATCAGGGTTTGGTGGTCTATAGAATACTCCGTACAGGATATTCCTTTTATTACTAGACTTAATCTGGACCCAAATGCATTCAAGGTGTTTGAACTCGAGATCGTGTCTTCGGATGTAAGATAAATTATTCTTAACATATAGAATAACTCCCCCGTACCTATTATCGGCTCGATCTTTCCGTTCGGGTGGATGGAAAGAAGGAAAAAGTAATTCATTCGAAGAAACTTCATCATGCAACCAAGTCTGGGAAAAAGACACAATATCAAAATATGAGAACTCAGCTATCAAAGTATCAAGCTTGTTTGCTATACTTTGGACATTATAATGGATAGTTGAGAGGTGATTAGGAAGGTTGAGGAAATTATACAGATCAAATGAACTGGACCAACTGTCTGAACTCTCGCTAGGTGGTGGACCAGGATTCGGATGGACATCGCCTGATTTTAATATCAAAAGTAGAATCACGACAGACATAGGTAACAAACAAGAAAAAGTACAGTGTAACATCAGCCTGGAAAATTCTACATTCTCTTTGCAACGGTTGCTTGGCAATAAGCGTTTTGTGTTATAGTGTATAATGTATTCGGTCAAAGTTTCCGACTGTTTAGTGTTAGTTAAAACTGAGTATGAAAGAACATTACTACCTAATAATGGGAATAGAAAAAGTAGTGTAATAGTCATGTGAAAGTGAAGATGTGAACAGTGTGTTGGCTGGCTACAAGTAAACCTTTGAAATCTACATTGTATCATGTTACCGCACATACTAAGTACAGGAAGAGCATGCAGCCATACAACACATATACAGATCCACGTTTCTTACAAGCTCCTGCAGTTACAATATCTATTAATTCAACAATTATCACCAGACACTCCACACCAATGCCAATGCAAAGAAAAAATGAAGATGTACAAGAAAAAAATGATAAAAACAGCTGATAATTGTAGGAAAAATGGCAAAACACACAAAACATAATCTGAAAAACAAACTAGAATGGTCTAAATCTGAACACAGTTTATGAGTTGGTTACAAGTATGCAGACATTAGATATCTACGAACGAGCAAATAATGAAATGTATGATATAATGGTATGACAAGTGTTATAGTAAGGCTGACATTATCAAAGTTCTAAAGGAAAAGTAAGCTCATCATTGTATGTACTTGCTTGAAAATCCTATTATTATAGTAGAATGTGACTATCTGTCTGCAATATAACACACAAAAGGTAAACGATATAAATCTCCCATACAATAATGGATGTAAAATGTACACACAAAGGTATTCAGCGCAATTTTTACCTATTGTGATTTTCATCATAGTTCTACTCTTTCCAGAATTTTTAATGTCTTAATACATGTATAATTATTCTGACAGAGTGAAAAAGTAAATCGAGTCAGAAGTTTAAACACATATCAATAAAACCATATAATGACAGTGTTGTCAACATTTATACTTCGGCACTCTGCTGTCTTAAGCCACAGCTAGACGACTTGGATTGGAAATTAGCAACATACAGTCATTAAAACAGAACGAATGGGGTACACCTTTTTATAGATACATATTACCGAAGATCAATGGAACAAGCATAGAGTGCAGAAGCGGACCTTTAAGTACAATTCATAACGGATTGACTAAGTAGACTGACAATCAGCAAATGAAATAGCATCAAAACAGTTGTTCAGAAGATAAACATTCAGATAAACTGATAAAATAGATCGAATTCATACCAAAACTAACCAAGCTGACAGACAGAAAGACAGACGGACGGACGATGTTCTCGTAATACACATAAACAAAGCCATCGTAATCAATGTAAGAACTAGGTAAAATCAGCAAGATAAATCAACGTATAACATCAAAACAGCTGTTCAGTTGATAAACATTCAGATGGAGTGATAGAATAGATCGAATACATACCAGTTACAATTGCACGTGGCTAATTAAAATGGATGAAAAATTTTACATCGGTTTAAGACAAATGATATATAGCTACATATGGATCTATCCAAAAACCAAGACAAAATGGGGTAAAATATTGTGACGGGGGAAAAGGGTGGAAAGAAAGGGGTCAGAGAATGAAACCCGGAACAAGATTAAAAATTACTATCGGGCTGATCGTCTAGCCCACTAAGCCAGAGAGGCAAGACATATTCAGGGCTAGAGCCTAACTAAGCATATTTATTTGGGGTAAAAACTTGTTACAAAGAAAATAGGCTAATTCAATTGGGTGACAAAGTTTACACCGGTTTATGATATATATTATAGATCTACATATAGATCTATCCAAGACATAATCGGGAAAAATATTGTGAAAGGGGGAAAAAATGTAGAAAGAAAGGGGTCAGAGATTGAAGCCTTAATCCGGACGAAAATTAAAAATCAGTATCGGGCTGACCGTCTATCACACTAAGCCGGAGAAGCAGCTGAATTATGCCCGACAAAATTGTTTATTTTCATATTCCCCTAGATTGGTAATATTCCCTGATGCAGCAAGGGTATAGGGATCAGTACAGGCTACTAGAAACGGCCAGAATTCTGTTTGTGTATTTTTAGAACAGCGACGCTTGACTAACAGAGATGCAGAGGAGGTCACTCTCACTTCCAGAGCCGCAGTTTTTCCAACATTCTTGACATGACGAATAAGTAAATTTTTAATTTTTGGTATCACCTTTTATGTTTGCCAGTATTTCTTTTAGTTTCGATTATCAATTTCAAATTGTGCAAAATCGCAATGTTACCTCTACAGCCAAACTGGAAATGTGTATGCTGCTTTGATCGGCTGTTCCGTGGTATACATGTAGCCCACTGAATAGCAACGACACAGTAGCCTGTGCCAGTTGTAATATGTATATCTACAACGGGGACGGGCTTAATATTCCCCCCCCCCTTCAAAGGAATCGGAACAAAAGCCCTCAAGTACTTGTGAAAATTCGATTAGAATCGCTCGAAAAAAAAAAAGTGGTTTATAACTGACGTAATCCTTTGCAAACGGGGACATATTTCTGATCGAGACATGCCATAAAACAAGGAAATTAGCGCGTCTTTGAATGAAGCGGTGGCAGAAAATCGGACTATGAGTCTTTAGTGCCCATCTTTGTTCCACATCCGTTTCAATTTGAAATTTCTGTCTTATTCAGCTTCCATTTGAAGGATAATATGTAATCCCTGGCAGACCGGCACGAATTATTGGGTCCGTATTCACCAGCAACAAAATAACTCCCTCTCCTGATGAAATTATATTCAAATCAGACTGACAAAATTGGTGGCCTTAGACAAAAGTACAGTTAAGGGAGTGGAATGGCAAACTTTACGCAAAATCGTATTTGGTTTTCGCGTGCACGTAAATATAATATATAAGTGAAAAGTTACAAGGAAAATAGGCTAATTCATTTGAATGACAAAGTTTACATCGTTTTCAGATATATATCATAGATCTACATATAGATCTATCCAAGAACCACGACATAACGGGGAAAATATTGTGACAGAGGGAAAGAAAGGTGGAAAGAAAGGGGTCAGAGAATGGAACCCTGAAAAAAATCCGGACCAAGATTAAAAATTACTATCGGGCTGACCGTCTAGCCCACTTAGTCAGAGAGGCAGCTGAATTTTGCCTGACAAAATTGTTTATTTACATATTACCCCTCCCCTTTCAAAGAAATTGGAACAAAGGACCTCAAGTAGTTGTGAAAATTCGATTAGAATTGTTTGAAAATATGGGTTAAAAGTGACTAGTTTGAATATTTTGAAGGGTTGTGTGTAATCCAAGTTGTGTTACTTTTCAATGTTAGAAATTACATGTACTTTGAGCCTTTTGTCCCTACCCTTGTTCGTCCGCTTTTCAAATTTTCTGTCTTGTTCAGCTTAGCTTCCATGCTTCACATTGATACTTTGCATGTGTTGAGACCATTAACTGACGACGGAAAGGTCTCGAGGAATCATTGCATAGGTGTGTAAACCAGGGAGAAAACTTTTTAGGGGCAACGGGCACCTGTTGCATGAAACAGAGAGGTAGACAAACAAATGAGTGCCCCTTTCTCTCCATTACACTGTTGAACACGTTACTAATAAGCGTCTCAGATCAAAGTGATTGGTTTTGATGGTACAATGAAAACATTATAACTGGCAAAATGGGGTATGAAGTAGAAAAAACGAGATCAAGAGCAGTTCTGCTTTGTGCAGTCAGGGGATATAATCCAATTTGGTTTGGAAATAGTCTGATAGTTTGCAAGGTTATATCAGTTTTTGTTGCTTGATTATGCTGAGAGCGAAAAAGGTAAACCCACTGCCTTATCAAATCCATACGGCTAGCCAGGGTTTGCACCCGGAATATGTCACAAGCTGTCATGTGCCTCAAGTGAACGCAATGACAGTCAAAATGCTAGATTGACTTAACAATTGTACAGAGACAAGAATCTAAAATCGGCCTCCGTGACAACCCACTCTCATATGGCACTTGCCGACATGCGAAAACCTGATTTTGACATTTACGACACAAATTGCGGTGTTTTTTACTTAAAAAAAAACCTCCCTCTCCTGATGGAATTATATTCAAATCAAACTAACAAAATTGCTGACATTAAAAAAAGTGCATTTATGGAGTGGAATGGCAGACTTTACGCAAACCCATATTTGGTTTTCGCATGCATATAAATGTAAAACATAAGTGGATGACAGGCTGTGGAAACTGATTTGTTATTCTAGTCTACCTATCGTTGTTGTCTCCATTTTAGGTATTTATCCATGTCATTACTGGCTCATGTCATATTATGTCGGGTCAGGACAGTTTACACCGGTTTAAGATATATATTATGCATCTACATATAGATCTATCCAAGACATAATGGGGTAAAATATTGTGACAGAGGGAAAAAAGGTGTAAAGAAAGTGGTCAGAGAATGGAACCCTGAAGTTAACCCGGACCAAGATTAAAAATCACCATCACTTATCGTCTAGCTCACTAAGCCAGAGTCGTAGCTGAATTCTGCTTGATCAAAGAAATTCGGAGAAAGGACCTCAAGTACTGGTAAATGTTCGATTAGAATTGTTCGAAAAAAATGGGATTAAAGTGACGTTTATGCCTATTTTGAACTCTGATATGTAATCCTTTTTCAAACGGCGACATATTCCTGGTCGATAAATGCCATAAAACAAGGAAATTAGCGCAACTTTGAATGCAACTGTGGCAGAAAATCGGACAATGAGTCTTTAGTCCCCAAACTTTGCTCTACGCCCATTTCAATTTGAAATTTCTGTCTTATTCAGCTTCCATTTGAAGTATAATATGTAATCCCTGGCAGACCGGCACGAATTATTGGGTCCGTATTCACCAGCAACAAATAAATGTAAAATATAAGTGGATGACAGTCTGTGGAAACTGATTTCTGATTCTAGTCTACATATTCTTGTTGACTGCATTTCAGGTATTCATCCATGTCATAAAGGGCTCAAGTCACATCATGTCAGGTTGGGACATATTCAGCGCTAGAGTCTAAACATATTTATTTGGGGTCAAAACCAGTTACAAATACAAGTGGCTAATTAAAATGGATGAAAAATTTTACATCGGTTTAAGACACATGATATATATCTACATATGGATCTATCCAAAAACCAAGACATAATGGGGTAAAATATTGTGACGGGGGGAAAAGGGTGGAAAGAAAGGGGTCAGAGACTGAATCCCTGAAGTTAACCCGGAACAAGATTAAAAATTACTATCGGGCTGATCGTCTAGCCCACTAAGCCAGAGAGGCAGGACATATTCAGGGCTAGAGCATAACTAAGCATATTTATGTTGGGTAAAAACTAGTTAGAAAGAAACTATGCTAATTCAATTGGGTGACAAAGTTTACATCGGTTTAAGATATATATTACAGATCTACATATAGATCTATCCAAGACATAATCGGGAAAAATATTGTGAAAGGGGGAAAAATGTAGAAAGCAGGGGTCAGAGATTGAAGCCTTAATCCGGACGAAAATTAAAAATCAGTATCGGGCTGACCGTCTATCACACCAAGCCGGAGAGGCAGCTGAATTATGCCTGACAAAATTCTTTATTTTCATATCCCCCTAGATTGGTAATATTCCCTGATGCAGCAAGGGTTTAGGGATCAGTAAAGGCTACTAAAAACGGTCAGAATTCTGTTTGTGTATTTTTAGAACAGCGACGCTTGACTAACAGAGATGCAGAGGAGGTCACTCTCACTTCCAGAGCAGCAGTTTTTCCAACATTCTTGACATGACGAATAAGTAAATTTAATTTTCAGAGTGTAAATCCGAGATCAGATTGCACGTATATGTGCAGCCTGATCTTTATCCACCCTGCCCGCATTGGGTCTGTGGGCCGCGTTTGGCAGCCAGCGGTTTGGTTTTCTGCTAAATATCAATGAATGATGTTCTCAAGCCGCCATAACAAATTTTGTTCTTTTTGCTCCTAACTTAGTATCTCCTTATTGCGCGATGTGGTTCCAGGATCAGACTGCATAATTACATGCGGTTTGGTCTTGATCTACAGCTTCCGCATGGGCCAGTGAGTTGCGTTTAGCAGCTGGGGATATATATATATATATATGTATGTATGTATGTGTGTGTGTGTGTGTGTGTGTATATATATATATATGTGTATATATGTGTATGTATGTATGTTGTGTATGTATATATATATACATGTATATGTTTACCTGTATGTTTATGTGTGTGTGTGTGTGTCGCATGAATCCTTACCTTGCTATCTAACTTCCAATGAAATTCTCAAGCCGCTCCCACAGATTTACTTCTATTTGTTCCAAAGGCAGTTTCTCTTAATCGCGCGGTGCAGATCCAAGATCAGACTGTACGTTTATGTGCGGTTTGGTCTTGATCTGCACCGTTCGTACAAGGTCAGTGAGTTGCGTCTGGCAGTCAGGATTTATTTATTTATTTATTTATATCTCCATGAACCCTCATCTTTCTAAGTAACTTCAACTGAAGTCTTCAAGCCACCAGTACAAATTTTATTCTCTCTGTTCCAAAGGTACTGTTATTGCTTTTCTTTTTTCTAATATCTTAAGCACTGATCGCACAGTGTGGATCCAGGATCAGACTGCACGTTTACATGTGGTCTGATCCTGATCCACATTGTCCGCAGTGGGTCAGTGAGTCATGTTTAGCAGTTTTCTTTGTTTTTTTTTTTTTAGCTCACCTGAGCACGAAGTGCTAAGGTGAGGTGTTGTGATCGGTCATTGTCCGGCGTCCGTCTGTCCGACTGTCCACAATTCCTTTAAACATCTTCTCCTCCTAAACTGCTGGGCTAATTTTGATGAAACTTGGCAGGAATGTTCCCTGGGTGAAGCTCTACCGAAGTTGTTCAAGAGATTGAATTCCACCCATAACTCTTGGCAACAGAAAGGAAAAAAATAGCAGAATCTTTGAAAATCTTCTTCTCTGATTCTAGAAGGGGTAGAGCTTTGATATTTGGCATGTAGCATATCCTAACGGACCTCTACCGTGTTTGTTCATACGATGCCCCTCGGGCCAAAACTGGCCCCGCCCCGGGGGTCACAATTTTGAACAAAGACTTTAAAATTCTTCCTCTCTGAAACTGGAAGGCGTGGAGCTTTGATATTTGGCATCTAGCATCTCCTAGTGGACCTCTACCAAGTTTGTTCATATGATGCCCCTGGGGTCAAAACTGGCCCCGCCCCGGAGGTCACAAGTTCGAACATAGGAACAAAGAAGGAAAACTTCAAAATTCTTCTTCTCTGAAACTGGAAGGCGTAGAGCTTTGATATTTGGCATCTAGCATCTTCTAATGGACCTCTACCAAATTTGTTCAAATGATGCCGCTGGGGTCAAAACTGGCCCTGCCGGGGGAGGGGGGGTCACAAGTTCGAACATAGGAACAAAGAAGGAAAACTTTAAAATTCTTCTTCTCTGAAACTGGAAGGCGTAGAGCTTTGATATTTGGTATGTAGCATCTCCTAGCAGACCTCTACCTATTTTGTTCATACAATGCCCCCTAGGTCAAAACTGGCCCTGCTCCGGGGGTCACAAGTTCTAACATAGGAACAAAGAAGGAAAACTTTAAAATTCTTCTTCTCTAAAACTGGAAGGTGTAGAGCTTTGATATTTGGTATGTAGCATCACCTAGTAGACCTCTACCAAAGTTGTTCAAATGATGCCGCTGGAGTCTAAACTGGCCCTACCCTGGGGGTCACAAGTTCGAACAAAGGAACAAAGAAGGAAAATTTTAAAATTCTTCTTTTCTAAACCTGGAAGGCATAGAGCTTTGTTATTTGGTATGTAGTGAACCTGTTCTAAGTTTGTTAGCCCACCTGTGCACAACATGTTCAGTCAGTTCGAAATTGGGTCACATGGGATCATAAACTAGGTCACTAGGTCAAATTAAAGTAATACCTTGTGGGCACTCTATAGGCCACATTTATTGCTCAAATGACCTGATATTTGGTCAGAATGTTTGTCTTGATAAAATCTCACATGAGTTCGAATTTGGGTCATTTGGGATCTTAAATTAGGTCACTAGGTCAAATTAAAGAAATACCTTGTGTGCACTCTAGAGGCCACATTTATTGTTCAATTGATTTGGAAATTGGCTAAAATGTTTGTCTTGATGGAATCTAGGATGATTTTAAAATTGGGTCACCTGGGGTCATAATCTAGTTCACTAGGTCAAATTAAAGAAATACTTTGAGGGCACTCTAGAGGCTACATTTCTTGCTTGATTGACTTGAAAATTGGTCAGAATATTTGTCTTGATAACATCTCAGATGAGTCCGAATTTGGGTCAACTGGGATCATAAACTAGGTCACTAGGTCAAATTAAAGAAATACCTTGTGGGCACTCTAGAGGCCATATTTTTTGCTCAATTGACATGAAGATTGTTCAGAATGCTTGTTTTCATAAATCTCTTGAAAAAATCTAGGATGAGTTTAAAATTGGGTCACCTGGGTCATAATCGAGGTCACTAGGTCAAATTAAAGAAATACCTTGTGGGCACTCTAGAGGCCATATTGTTTGCTCAATTGACTTGAAGATTGTTCAGAATGCTTGTCTTCATAAAATCTCTTGAAAAAATCTAGGATGAGTTTAAAATTGGGTCACCTGGGTCATAATCGAGGTCTCTAGGTCAAATTAAAGAAACACCTTGTGGTCACTCTTGTGGCCACATGTCTTGCTCAATTGACTTGAAAATTGGTCAGAATGTTTGTCTTGATAAAATATTGGATGAGTTTGAAATTGGGCCTAATATAATATTTATTTGGCATGTAGTACTTTCAATTAAGACCCTAGATTGAAATTTCGCCTATTGACTCAGATGAGCGATCCAGGGCCATCATGGCCCCTTTTTTTTTTTTTTTTTTAATCTCAATGCACATTATGATTCTAAACTCTAAAATTGTCCGACTACTTTCAGTTGTTTGTCACTTGGTTATTGTGTACTCCAAATTTATCTACCAATTTATATATAACTTTAATTTTCAGTCACAGCTCTTTGTGCAGGATGTTCAATGCCATTGCAATTTTGTACTTGCTTGTCTGTCGACAAATTTATATATAACTTTAATTTTCAGTCACAGCTCATTGTGCAAAATTTTCAATGCCATTGCAATTTTGTACTTGTTTGTCTGTCGATATGTACTTTGTTAATGTGTAAACTTTGTTTAAGAAGTGTTTGCTGTAAAAATTATTAAGACTCCACTTAAACTCTTGTTACAGACAAGTCTACTATCATTTTTAAGTTTTGCACAGTAGACCTAGCTCAAACTTTACATGTTAAGGAACGTGTGCGGAGATCAGACATCACTGATTTGCTGCTGATCCATGTCTGCATTTTCTTTTTATCGTTGGTTAGTGCTATTTGCGCGGTAATGACCTGATAATTTTTCTATCTCTTATTGCCTGTTCGTAAAAAAGCCTTGTGAATCACAAAGTACATTTATGTTGCAATCACACAAGACTCCGAATAATTGTAGTACTGTGTTGAACTTCGATCTCTATTCGAACCACTTATCCCCGTTCCCTACATGTAGTTGTGGATACATTGCTGAAGATGCCGAACACTTTCTCTTTCAGTGTCCTAATTTCACTGAAACGCATATAAAATTGTTTCGAGAATTACGCCGTTTCCACCCACTTTCTTTACAGCTCCTACTGTTTGGTTCTGACAACCTCGATTATGGTGAAAATTCATTTATATTTAACTCAGTTCAAAATTTTATAAGGGATACAAAGAGGTTTGATAAATAGTTTGCTTTGCAGCACCAAATTCCGATCTGCCCTCTTACCGACTGACACCAAGATTTTCTTTTACTACCACCCTTTTGATGTTGTTTTCCCTCCTATTTAAGTAAATGTTATTATTGATATTCACAACATTCTCTTAATGTGTTCAGTTTATTTATTGTCGTTAAAAAAAAGTCTTCTCTATAGCTGGAATAAAACTGTCTTCAATCATGTTTTGTTGAAATACTTTTATTTATGATATTTTCCTCTTTTTTCTTTCCTTTGAAGACTGAATACTATGCATGTTCAATAAGGGGATGGCCGAATCTAAGTTGTGAGAACTTGTGGTCAGACCCTTTTGTCTTATTTGTATTGTATGTAAAAATGTATTTTATGTAAGAATTTGTAAATAATGACAATAAAATATGTTTGAACAAGGAAATCTAATTTTTGGTATCACCTTTTATGTTTGCCAATATTTCTTTTAGTTTCGATTACCAATTTCAAATTGTGCAAAATCGCAATGTTACCTCTACAGCCAAACTGGAAATGTGTATACTGCTCTGATCGGCTGTTCCGTGATATACATGTAGCCCACTGAATAGCAACGACACAGTAGCCTGTGCCAGTTGTAATATGTATATCTACAACGGGGACAGGCTTAATATTCCTCCTCCCCTTTCAAAGAAATCGGAACAAAAGTCCTCAAGTACTTGTGAAAATTCGATTAGAATCGCTCGAAAAAAAAAAAAAGTGGTTTATAACTGACGTAATCCTTTGCAAACGGGGACATATTCCTGATCGAGACATGCCATAAAACAAGGAAATTAGCGCGTCTTTGGATGAAGCGGTGGCAGAAAA
This sequence comes from Tridacna gigas, assembly GCA_945859785.2. Taxonomy (NCBI): domain Eukaryota; kingdom Metazoa; phylum Mollusca; class Bivalvia; order Cardiida; family Cardiidae; genus Tridacna; species Tridacna gigas. Next base: position 26,909,151 of record OX244033.2, read on the forward strand.
TCGGACTATGAGTCTTTTAGTGCCCAACTTTGTTCCACATCCGTTTCAATTTGAAATTTCTGTCTTATTCAGCTTCCATTTGAAGGATAATATGTAATCCCTGGCAGATCGGCACGAATTATTGGGTCCGTATTCACCAGCAACAAAATAACTCCCTCTCCTGATGAAATTATATTCAAATCAGAAAGACAAAACTGGTGGCCTTAGACAAAAGTACAGTTAGGGAGTGGAATGGCAAACTTTACGCAAAATCGTATTTGGTTTTCGCGTGCACGTAAATATAATATACAAGTGAAAAGTTACAGAGAAAATAGGATAATTCATTTGAATAACAAAGTTTACACCGTTTTCAGATATATATCATATATCTACATATAGATCTATCCAAGAACCACGACATAATGGGGAAAATATTTTGACAGAGGGAAAGAAAGGTGGAAAGAAAGGGGTCAGAAAATGGAACCCTGAAAATAATCCGGACCAAAATTAAAAATTACTATCAGGCTGACCGTCTAGCCCACTTAGTCAGAGAGGCAGGTGAATTTTGCCTGACAAAATTATTTATTTACAGATTACCCCTCCCCTTTAAAAGAAATTGGAACAAAGAACCTCAAGTAGTTGTGAAAATTCGATTAGAATTGTTTGAAAATATGGGTTAAAAGTGACTTTTATGTCTTTTTTGAAGGGTTGTGTGTAATCCTTTGCAAACGGGGACCTATTCCTGATCGATACATGCAATACAACAAGGAAATTGGACAACATTTTTAATGGAAAGGGTGGCAGAAAATCGAACTATGAGTCTTTCGTCCCCGCCTATGTTCCATCCCCGTTTCAATTTGAATTTTAAGTCTTATTCAGCTTCTATTTGAAGGATAATATGTAATCCTTAGCAGGCCGGCGCGAATTCCTGGGTTCGTATTCACCAACGATTCTGAAGAACATTCTGAGACTTTTTCTCCAGATTTTTCTACATTTGTGAGTAACGCAGCTTCTGATTGGCTTAAAATATTTGTTCAACCAATCACAAGTTGTGTTACTTTTCAATGTTAGAAAATACATGTACTTTGAGCCTTTTGTCCCTACCCTTGTTCATCCGCTTTTCAAATTTTCTGTCTTGTTTAGCTTAGCTTCCATGCTTCACATTGATACTTTGCATGTGTTGAGACCATTAACTGACGACGGAAAGGTCTCGAGGAATCATTGCATAGGTGTGTAAACCAGGGAGAAAACTTTTTAGGAGCAACGGGCACCTGTTGCATGAAACAGAGAGGTAGACAAACAAATGAGTGCCCCTTTCTCTCCATTACACTGTTGAACACGTTACTAATTAGCGTCTCAGATCAAAGTGATTGGTTTTAATGGTAGAATGAAAACATTTTAACTGGCAAAATGGGGTATGAAGTAGAAAAAACGAGATCAAAAGCAGTTATGCTGTGTGCAGTCAGGGGATATAATCCAATTTAGTTTGGGAATAGTCAGATAGTTTGTAAGGTTATATAAGTTTTTGTTGCTTGATTATGCTGAGAGGGAAAAAGGTAAACCCACTGCCTTATCAAATCCAGGGTTTGCACCCGGAATATGTCACAAGCTGACATGTGCCTCAAGTGAACGCAATGACAGTCAAAATGCTAGATTAACTTAACAATTGTACAGAGACAAGAATCTAAAATCGGCTTCCGTGACAACCCACTCTCATATGGCACTTGCCGACATGCGAAAACCTGATTTTGACATTTACGACACAAAAACCTCCCTCTCCTGATGGAATTATATTCAAATCAAACTAACAAAATTGCTGACATTAAAAAAAAAAGTGCAGTTATGGAGTGGAATGGCAGACTTTACGCAAACGCATATTTGGTTTTTGCATGCATATAAATGTAAAACATAAGTGGATGACAGGCTGTGGAAACTGATTTGTTATTCTAGTCTACCTATCCTTGTTGCCTGCATTTTAGGTATTTATCCATGTCATTACTGGCTCATGTCATATTATGTCGGATCAGGACAGTTTACACCGGTTTAAGATATGATTTGATTTGATTGTTTACAAAAAAAAAATTTTTTTTTTCAAGAACTTGAGGCTAGAAATCAAGGTCAAGGTCACAATGACCCGGTAACGGTATGCGACACTCCCGGACTCTACGATGCATCCTCACACTAAATATGAGATTCCTACCTGAAATAGCTTAGCAAATATGCTCCTAATAAGATTTTTAAACTACTGAGGCCAGAGGTCAAGATGAAAATGACCCGGTAATGGTAAACGATACTCTGGGACTTCAAGATATATCTACACACCAAATTTGGAAATCACTTAAATAGTATAGCAGATAAGCTCCGGACACGATTTTTCAAGAACTGAGGCCAGAGGTCAAGTTCAAGATTACAATGGCCAGTTAAGAGTACGCATCACCCCGGGAACCCAAGTTGTATCTACACGCCAAATTTGGGATTCCTATCTCAAATACTATAGCAAATAAGCTCCGGACACGATTTTACCAGATCTGAGGCCAGACGTCGAGGTCAAGGTCACAATGACCCGGAAAAGGTAGGCGACACACCGGAACCCCAACATGTATCCACACACCAAATTTTGGATATCTTCTTTTATAGCATAGCACGTATTCACTGGGCACGATGCCAGAGGTCAAGGTCAAAATGATCAGGATATTGTACGCGACACTCCAGAACCCCAAGATGTATATACACACCAAATTTGGGATTCCTACTTCACAGTATAGCAGATATGCCCCAGGCACGATTCCGAGTCGGACGGACGGACTGACGAGCAGGCGCACGGACGGGCTGTTCGATTACTTTATACCCCCAAAGTTCCCTTTAGGGGCATAAACATTTTGAAAATGGCACGTTTTTTTTGTTTTGTTTTGTTTTTTCAAAGAAGTTTCCGTATATGGAGAATATTGCAACGTAATGTAGGCGCACCAGGTATATCAATTTGTGAGTCGGCAGAACATAAAAACACTTTTGATCTGTAAAGACTACCAAAAAACCAGTAGTGATTTTAGCGTGTGGCTGTTGATTTTAACGGAGATAAAAATTGAAAACTGATTTTAACGGAAATGACTTTAACGGCAAAAACTGACTTTAACGTGTTTACGTCCTCCGTTAATATCGTTTTTTTTTTTCAAAAACTGATTTTAACGGAGAACTGATTTTAACGTTGCAACACACAGTTTATTAGAAAGGCTCAATAGCGGCCAAAAGTAACAGTTGGGGAGTTAAAATGCAGTTAAAATTAAATCATACCATTTCGAAGTATGTAAAATATTGTGAAGATGACGATATGTTATTGTTCGGTTGGTCCAACTGTTAGCCGCTGGCAGAAAAATTAATTTTAAAATCAGGTAAGAGGTAAACAAGGGATAGAGCGACCTGGCAACTTTAACCTAGTTTTAAAATTAATTTTTCTGCCTGTGACTACCACTTGGACCTATACGGCAATAACAGATTGTCATCTTCGCGATAATTTCCATACTTTTAAATGGTATGATTCAAATTAAAATGCATTTTAACACCGGCTTTGTTTAATTTCGCCGCTACTTGGCGTTGAATTATTTGCATTCGAAGTAGAAAAAATACCGCAAATATTGAACAAGAGCTAAGGAAAGGCGGGTAAGGTTTATTACTCATAACAGTCAGTAGTTGATAAGTAATTTGCTGAACTTATCGAGCAAAGCATATGAGCCATGCTGTGTGAAGAGGGAGCGTAATGCATCTGCGAAAAGCATCGAACCAGGTCAGCCTGCGCAGTCCGCACAGGCTGACCTGGGTCGAAGCTATTCACTATTGGTCAATTTTCTGATTGTCAATGGATCATTCTACCTCGTGATTAAGTCGTTTCTTGGAAAAAGTGGCTTTTATGAATCCATATTTATGTGATGGCTTGATTGGTATAGTGTATCAGGGAGTTGCCCTAAGCCCCCTTTTGCCTGAGCATGGCTCATATATAAAAAGGAGACGAGATTGGAGTGGTTTATAATTCAGTACGTAAGAAATGAAAAGTGATATTCCGACATTGCTGAGTAAAGGCATAGTTGGATAAGAGTGGGTTGGTTTATAATGCAGACTTGTAAGTAACAAAATAAAGGAGCCATGTTCTGGCAAAAGGGGGTTTGATGCATCTCTGTGTTGCATTTTACCGAGTCATCACATAACTATGGATTCATAAAATATTTCATCTAATAACCGGCTTAATCCTGTGGTAGAAAAGTGGACTGCGCAGGCTGACCTGGGTGATACTTTTTGCAGATACGTTAAGCCCCCTTTCCACAGGGTATGGCTCTGCTAAATATGCTACATTGAAAAAAGCAAAACATAAGCGCATAAGAAGTCTACATGGTTTATTATTCGTACAAGAGAACACCGGAGAAAGTAGAAAACCTGTAGTCCGGTCGTCCATCGACCATAGTGTCACCGGTGTTATAGGCAGCCAGCCACACAGATTGTCCCTGATTGGCTCGGAATATCACCGTGTTACCTCCCTGTATCTCCTGTAATCATGAAAAAGCATAAGTGAATAAAAGTCGGCATTGTTACTACAACACCTGAGCAAGTAGAAAAAACCTGTAGCCCTAGGCCCTTATAGGTAACAGGAAAACTGCCCCTCTCCCCCGGAAAACTGCCTCCCATCTGCGCAGAGGAAATCTGCCCCCCCAACTGCCCCTAGGAAATCTGCTCCCTGGTAACCAGCATTTTTTCCTTTTTCCAGAATGTTCCATATTGCAAATACTTTGGGTCACACTCTGGCAAAAAGGGGCTTAATGCATCTCCTTGATGCATTATATCAAGCAGGTCGTCACATATCAAGGATCGATAAAATTCATTTTGTTTAACAACTGTCTGAATCATAAGGTAAAGTTTTTATGCTGTTCAAAAGAGAAAAAAAAAAAAATGCCTAAAACAGCGAAGTTACGATTACTTTATAATTAAATATAAAACATTTTGCTTCTATAAATATTTCAATAATACAGTGTGTACTCACAGTGTTGTTTACATAATGTACAAATGTGTTTCTCTTTTGTTATGGGCCGATGGCCTTTATTCAATTAAGTTTTCGTCATTGTCATTGTCGATACTATGAGATATTTTCAACAAATGTTTTCGTCTCTTTGAAAGAAACATTTCATCTTTAGAGTTACATTCAATACGTCGTCTGGAACTGGTTTCAATTTGTACAAGTGTGAAAGTGTCGTGTGGTAGAGAGTTAACCCTTTACCGCACAATGCCACCTTTTAACGACCCTGGGAAAGAAGCCTTTTGAAAACATCGTGGGAAAATGTTTTCTACCCTGTAAAGGAAAAATTGCACCATTTGAGACACATTGAAAATGTCGTCTGCAAATGCTTTCAATTTAGACAAGGCTAGAATTTTGCCGTCTGGTAAAGAGTTCAAGGTAGACTTCGACACTAACCTGGAGTTCATGGAACGGGTCTGATGTACCGTCGGACATGTTGACATTGTCTAGGACAAGCTTGACCACTAGCTGATAAGCCTTGACGTCTGTATTCACCGAGTAGTGGAACAAGTACACGCCAGATACTGGTACCGTAAATATACCTGGAAATAGAACGTTTAGTTAACTCACAAAACGTAATAATTGCGTTAACCCTTATCCTGCCAAATAAGTGAAACGAAACTTTCATGCCAATAGTAAAAGCCCTAAATATGCTATTTCAAAGGTATTTTGAGGCTAAAAATATCTCCTCATCGGACAGCGCAGATCCAAGATCAGACTGCACGTTCTGTGCAGTCTGATCTTGATCTACGCTGTCCGCAAAAGGTCATTGGGTCGTGCTCAGCAGCCGAAGGATTAATACGATGTATAATTCTAGCCGCCGAAAACAACCTACAATTTTCAATGTTTCGTGTCGTTCTTAGCTACTGTAAATTTCCATTTTATGCCATTTGCACTTCAAAGGTTAAACCTTGTCCTGCTAAATAAGTTAAATAAAACTTTCAAGACGATAGTAACAACCCGAATAATGTTATTCCAAACTTATTTTTTTAGAAAAAAAAAATCTCCTTCTCGGACAGTGTAGATCCAAGATCAGACTGCACGTTCTGTGCAGTCTGATCTCGATCTGCACTGTCCGCAAAAGGTCAGTGTGTCGCGCTGAGCAGCTTTAATGATAATAAAGCACTAAAAACACTTTACCATATGAGCCAAGCTCTGCCCCAAGCAACTTCATATTTTCCGGCAAAAGTTAGAAATAGAAGACAGTATCTTTTCCTTCAGAGTTTTTCCTTGTAGTCACAAGTACCCGCTATTGGTATGCATCAACAAAAGCCTTGATAAATGGTGAAGTTCTAGTGACGGTGCATGTACTAGTATATACATATAAAACAATAATTCTGAAATAATTGCTTTCTCGCTTTTATTCCCAATGACAGCTAAAAATACGTAAATCATGCTTTAAGGCAATGCATTTTATAATACATCTTGACCTGTCTGGATAAACTAAGATAGAAAATTGTTTCAATATGCAGATGACGAGCCAGACTTATTTTTAATGGCGGCAATACATTTTGTTGGCTGTAATTCGCCTCCAAACTTCCGGATGGACATCGTCACATATTAGAGACCTGTATACCCGTCTAAAGATATCTCAGTTATTCACAGGGCCAGCAATAAGAATAAGGATCAGTCACTTTACCTGTGATAGTGTTGTAAGCACCGCCATCGTTCAGAATGATTTGATTGAATGGGATGATACTGTCTATTCCAACATGATGAACTCTGTGATCTAAGTACGCCGAGAACGCTACATGCGGACTCTGGGCACGTATTGCTGCAAATAGAGCGATTGATCCATAAAAAAATTAGACGAGTGTTACAGCACATCAACATCTAACACCAGCACAACAACAATATTAATACTTATTGTAGTTCGTGCATTTGACACGTACATAGATCTATGTATTGAAAGGCCAATGTTTCAAGGCAAAGGTCTAATCTATGAGATGAAATTCAACAGTTCTAAGTGGACACTTACATTAAGCGAGCAATTATCGATCATCATTGAACAAGAATGATATGACTGGTTAGTGATTTTATTGTTGTTCTTGTTGTCGTTGTTGTTGATGTTGTAATTGTTTGCCAGTACTTTGAACAAAACTGTTCCAAGCCGTTTGCTGTTACATAAACGATGAAACAAGAAGGGGGATCATGACTTTCATCAAACTTCGAAAAAGCCCAGTCGGGAGTCAGTGGATACGTTATCCCTATAATACTAGTCCTGGAAGATACCACTGAGCCAACGAGCCCGGCCGTGACTTTAGACTGGATTACAAAAGAACAGCAGGGAAAACAAATTGACTTTAACATTTCTTTACTATAAACTCAGGGAGAACGAACTTAAAATGTCATAATCCCGGGAAATCCCTACCAAGAGCTTTGCTTGGAAATTTTAGCGGATAACGCAAGAAACGTACGAAAGGAATGTTGAAATGGCGCGTACGTAAGTCTTGCGTAGTCACCATTTCATCATTCATTCCGCATACATCTTGTTATTCCCCCATACAGGCCCCGCGAAATCCATGGTGGGGAGTCCCTGGGATTATGTCCCCCAAAAATACTTCATTGCTCTATCTGTTACCATAAAATCAGGGAGAACAGTTTTGCAAGTACTTTTATGGTTATATCCATTAAAACTAGAACTTGTCACAGGATGTGACTTAATACCCCCGCAAGTAGATAACAATCATCTCTCATAATGCTTGCCACATTTCTTTGCTTTAACTATTATAACTAAGGATTATGTGGGAAAAATTAAGTAAAATGATTATGTGCTATTGTTTTGTTTTAAAATTGTGTGTCACTTTTGTTGCTGCCCCAGAAATACTGAATCTTGTGCCAAAGTACATGCACTATGCACTTCTAATTAACACATGTTCACTTTTCAACACTTTCCTTCCAGCATTGCCCACTTTTCTGTCACTTTTGTTGCTGCCACAGATATATTGAATCTTGTCCCAAAGTACATGCACTTCTAATTAACACATGTTCACTTTTTAACACTTTCCTTGCACCATTGCTTGTATTAAGTGTTGACATGCTGCATTGTCATTCAACTGTAAATTGTAAATATGCATGCACACAATATCATCCTTAATTTTGTAATGTTTGGGAGACCCTGAAATAAAAAAAATGTTTAAGTCCAAGGGGAGATAATTCATTCCTCAACCAGGAGGACATATGAAGTTTGAGTCTTGCAAACCTCCAATATATGATCAATGTATGTTCAAAGTCTCAGTACAAATATTCACGCACACAATATCATCCTTGACTTTGTAATGTTTTAGAGACACTGAAATAAAAAGATGTTTAAGTGAAAGGGGAGATAATTGTTCAACGAGGAGGAGTTAATACTTTAAATTGCATTTTAAAAATTTTCAATATATGATCAATGTATGTGCAAAGTTTTAAAACAATTGCAGAAAAACTTTTGTGGGAGTTCGCGACACAGAATTACTAGTATTTCATACAGAGATGGATGTTAAGAGAAAAAAAAGTGTCAAGATCAAGGGGAGATAATTCATGAAACAGGAGGAGTTGACAGTTGAAAATTGCGTCTTGCAAACCTTCAATATATGATGAATGTTTGTGCAAAGTTTCAATACAATTGAAAGAAAAGTGTTGGAGGAGTTTGCGACACAAAATTAGTAGTATTTTGTACACAGACGGACACATGGACACACGGACGGACGGACAGACAGGCTGATTCCAGTATACCCCCGAAAACATTCGTTTTGCGGGGGTATAATAAAATAAGGAAGAACACATCAACAACAACTCTTGTGGATCTATTCAGTGCCATAAAATTAGGCAGAACATATTAACAATCACTTTTATGGTTCTTTCCTTGAACACAAAACTAAGGAAACAAATTAACGAACACATTGATAGTTAAATCCATCACACTAAAACTATGGGCGTTTAGCGTCCAGCATTATACAGCCTCTGGAGGAAAACGCCTAACGAAATGAAAAATATAGAGAAAAAAATGAACATTTTATTACTAATGCTGAACAGCTCCTTTTCCCTTTGGGCTTAATTCATATGCAAAAAGTATCGATTCAGGTCAGCCCGCGCAGACCGCGCAGGCTGACCTGAAACGAAACGTTTTGCCATTTGTAAATTTTCTGCGTGTCTAAGGGCCACAATTCTTCCAGATTCAGCCACCCGTCAGAATAAATGGATTTTAAGGATCCATAATGATGTGTATGACTTGCTCGGTATAACGGATCACTGAGGTGCATTAAGCCCCGTTTTGTATATATACATGTATATTCAAACGTCTATCTTTTTTTAACATTACTTCTATAACTTGAATTAAGCAAGTCACTGGGTAGCCCAGTAAATGAAATCCATTCACACCTCGTTCAGATTTTCCGGTCGCTTGTCCGGTACCGTTCCCGTTGTTGTTATGACACAGCTTCAGTTTCTCCTTGGCTAATTTTACCTGTGTCGTTTGTTCGGAGACCTCGTGTTCTAAAGTCAGTATACGTTCTTCCTGTTTTTGCACGTGCGCTTCCAATTGTTGAAGACTTTCCAGAAGTTTTAATGAAAGATCGTCTGCTGCACAGCTCCACGCAGCCGTATATATAAAAATATAGATGTGAAGTATAACTTTAAGGTTTGTCATTCTTTATCAGTAGTGTTCTAGTTCCAAAGTAAGACGTTATATATAGTGACATAAATCGGACGTTTTGCTTTGACCTTGAAATGAAATCGAACCAGTTCCTGCGACTTAAGTGAACTTCTGTGTTATAACCCTTTTATTGCTAAAGGCGTAAAAGGGGGGCTTTTGCGCAGAACGTGCAATGTGATCTTGATTCATACCGTCCATTTGTTTAGTAAAGCATAAAAGATAAAAAATTTTGCAGAATTTCACTGGATTTCAGCCATCGAAAGAGGTCAAGTATAAACGATATTTGGCGTTAACCCTTTACCAGACGACAAAATTTAACCTTGTCCAAACTGAAAGCATTTTGCAGACGACAATTTCAATGTAGCTCAAACAAAGCGATTTTTCTTTGATAGGGTAGAAAACATGGGAAAAGGAGAAAATGCTGGTTACCAGCATTTTCTCCTTTTCGCACAATGTGTTCAAAGGGCTTCTTTCCAAGGGTCGTTAAAAGGTGGGATTGTACGGTAAAGGGTTAAAGAGTTACGTGTTGGAGGTAAAGCTAAGGACTGGCCGCCAATACCAAACATTACATAGCGTTTAGCCAATTTGTTCTTGTACAGTTCACTTGATGTTATCAGTTTAATCTTTGGTAAAACTGTTTCAATAGTACAAGTTTCTTTCTAAAATTTAGTATTTGCCACCAAAGTGCTTCAAAGAAATTTGATTCCCCTTCCATTTTCTACAACACTCTTCGGCGCCATGTACAAATTTTGGTCTTTAGTAGGGCGCTAACGGGTTTGAAAGAAGTTTCATTCCATGTCCTCTACTCTTACACCTGTTTGTGCCATTAACAAAGTTTTATACGTTAGACACCAAAGTGCTTCAAACAATATTGATACCCACTCCTTTTCTATAACACCCTTCGGCGCCGTGGTCTTATTTCGGTCGTTTGTTTGGCGCCAACGTGTGCTTCAGAGAAGTTTAATTCCCTCACATTTCTCTTATATACCAAATCCGTCCCGTCGTTTAGTCGTTTGTTAGGCACCAACAAGCATCAAAGAAGTTTTATTCCGTTTCAATTTCTCTTATTCCTGTCGGCGCCATGGTCAAATTTTACTTTTTCGTTAGTCGCCAACGCATGCTTCAAAGAAATAGCCCCTTTCCTTTTCTAATAAAAGCCTACTTTTCGGTGCCGAGGTCAAATTGTAGTCATTTGTTAGACATCAGCATGCTTCAATGATATCATCATGCTATAATGGACAAAACTGATTGGTCAAAACAATTTTTAGCATCACGCCTTTATTTCAAAGCTGATATTCAAATTTTATTACCCAATCAGATTCGGTCCAAAATATTTACTGCGTTATTAAAATTTCGATCTCATGGTGGGAAATAAAAAACTTGACCACTTACAAAGTTTCGACCTTCATTATTCCCTATGAATTAATCTATTTGTCCCGTTCTATGTACCAGATTGAAAATAAATTATCGCAGAGCATGATTAAAGAAACTTCTTTTTTATTCCAGTTTAGAAATACGTGAAAAATACTGACAACTGACTCCGCGTGGTGTCCTGCAGGTAATACATTTGGACACCTTGCCTTGTGCATTAGGTTATGGAGGGTAAAGCGTGTCAAAAGTCAAGCCCCTGTGAGATAGCGCTCAGAGGTGTCATCACATGATTGCATTTCTTTAGATCAGTGAAAACATTCAGAAGTATAAGCGAAATGAGCACGATTGAGGTTCTATAAAAATCTTCATTTTTTTTGTCCAATTCCCGAGTAGTGTGTCCTTAAGCCGCTCCCATTAAAAAAATTGAGTTCAGAGGTCGCACAACGAAGCATAACCCAAAACCTTTCTGAAAAGATGGCCCCTGTTTACAGCTTTAACCCTTTGACTGCTGAGCGCGACTCGAAACGATTTTGTGGTCAGCGCAGATAAAGATCAGACTGCACGGAAGGTCTGATTTTTGCACCCAATATGATAGGAGTTTTTGTGGTGCGAAAAAGATTTTGACATCGCAGTATTTTGGTTTCCATTGTCAGCTGGAAATTTCCATTATTTCAGCAACTAGGGGCTAACGGAGATATATCGGTCGATAAACTAGCGCTTTTTAACTTTAATGTCACGAAGTCATTGTCCTAAAATTTGATCTACACAGAGTTATATAGGTTATGAGTCACAAATTTAAATGGCGTCAGCCTACCAGTCGCACAAATTTAACTAGGACACAACCTTCTCTCACGATATTACAAATTACCAGATTCTCTGGTAAAAGATGCCTATTGACATCAATAATTTTGAGACAAAATAACATGGAGCAGTACGCATTACCTGTGATTAATTGCCCAAGAGGTATTCAGACTGGATTTAGTTTGTGCGTTTAACGCTTTACGTCATCTCCAAGATATTTCTCGTGTACTCCTACATACGAGCCATGCTCTTGTGAAAGGGGGTTTAATGCATTTCCATGATGTATTGTAACAAGCAAATAGGGATCCATAAAATCTAGTATGTCTAAAAGCCGACTGGTTCATGAGGTAGTACGGTCCTTGGACGTGCAGAAAATTTACAAACAGCAAAAAGTTTCGACCAAAGTAGGCCTGCGCGGACTGCGATACTTTTTGCAAATTTATTTAACCCCCTTTTCACAAAGCATGAATCATGTTTATATCTTTTAGTTGTCATATTTTTTCCTTGTGATGTTTGTGCTAATTCTCGGTAGGTTTAGAATCACGCTGTACAGTAATAGCCAGAACTCAGCATGCAGCAAACAGAACTACGGTCTTTGCTTTACTTATGTATACCAGATCCCCTCCCTCCCCGAAGCCAAAGTGCATAATTCATCAAGATGGTTTATTCCTTATGTCAACTCTAAGTGTACAACAACGCAGCAGAAAAAGTACAATATCTATAGTTTTCTTTGCTGTCAGCAGTGGTGTCGTTAATGTTGTAAGCTGCAAGCCAGATAGATTGTCCCTGGTTAGCCTGGAATATCACTGTGTTGCCGCCTTGAATCTCCTGTAAATATACACGTGGCCTGTCAAAGAACGATATCGAAGTAGGAAAAGGAGTTGGTGGGCAAGGGAACACCAGAAGCCATATTCATCAGCCATCCTATAAATAACTTTATCAGTCTAGTTCTCAGGAATTTTTCAAGTTTCAAAGTAACACAATTTCTGATTGGCTAAATCATCTAGTTTAGCCAACCAGAAAGTGTATTGCGTTCTGATTTTAGAGTTTGACTGAGCCTGCTATTTGAAATGGTCGTGGAATGGGGTCAGGTCTTTCAATCCTCTCTCACCTCTAAACATTTTGCCATCAACTCCGTCAATGAGGGAAAGCACAGAATGGCATGAAAGTTTTCGTGTAAGTAACGAGATTCTAGAAATCCAAGACCCGGATTGCTTCCCTGTATAAACTAAACGTTTACCCAATTAGAAAACGTATTATTTTCGAACCTTAGAGTTAATCTATTGTTCTTTAGAATGGTTGATGAATACATGCCAGTATTCTGACTTCAATCATTCGGCTAGACTTTGTTTATAGGTGAAAGCAACCCAAATCTCACAAAAAGTACAAGGGAGATTACTGGACCAATGTGATCTTATCACCAGGTTTTGATTATATAGAAAAGGATCAGATATCATAGTCACTGTTGTAGACACTAGGAAAAAAAAAACCCTTTGGAAAATATCGGCCATGTAGCGATAGAATTCACCACCTTCTGCAGATATATCTTGCGTCTTATAGCAGGCTACTGTAAAAAACATTCAGCGATTTTTCTCCTTTAGCCACTATGTTTTTCGGTGTATCCTGAATCATTCGTAATTTACATGGATTTTTTTGTCTTGCGTCTTCAGGTTGCTATGAATTAATCGAGAGACCTGGAGTTTGTGGAATGGATCCGAGGTGCCATCTGACATGTTGACGCCGTCCATGACTAGTTTAACCACGAGTTGATATGCCTCTACGTTCGTATTTATCGTGTAGGTAAACAGGTAAACGCCAGTCACAGGGACAGTAAAAATACCTGGAAAAAAAAATAGTTTAATATCGTATAATGGTCTAGGTAAAGAGGTAAACCCAAATTACTGGCATGGTACCTGGAAATAAAGTCTATTCCCGTGTAATAGTGAGAGTAAACAGGTTTAGTTTACCAGTACAGTAAAAATATCTGGATATAGAATGGTCTATGTTAAGCATACGCCAATCACCAGCATGGTAAAAATAGCTGAAACCATCTATGTTCGTATTATATCAGTCACAGTGTGAAAGGTACGAGTATGTACGCAAGTCACCGATACGATGAAATATAATCGTAATGAGGTGCTATGCATCTGCGTTCGGAAAGTATGGTATCAAAAAATCAAAAAGTGTACCTGTTACTGGATTGTATGCACCACCATCGTTAATAAGGATCTTGTCGAACGGTATGATTGCGTTAATGCCAATATGTCGGATCACGTGGTCTATGTAGGATGAAAACGCGATTTTAGGCTCGGCTTGTCGAATAGGTCTCCCTATAATGCAGGTAAAATAAGACCTTAAATTACGTTTCTGGAGTAGGTCTCCCTGTAATAGACGTTAAACCAGACTTTAACCCTTATCCTGCTAAATAAGTGAAATGAAACTTTCAAGCCAATAGTAAAGAAAAAAAAAGCTATTTCAAACTGATTTTTTGAGAAAAATATCTCCTTATCGGACAGTATAGATCCAAGATCAGACTGCCCAGCTTGTGCAGTCTAATCTTGATCTACACTGCCTGCAAAAGGTCAGTGAATCGCTTTTAGCAGCCTAAGGGTTTAGCAGCCTAAAGGTTAAATTGTGTTTCTCGAACAGGTCTCCATGTGACAAACGCAAAACGAGACACTAACCCGTAGCAAATATTTCAGAAAAAGAGAAAGGAAGATCCTGAGCTGGAAGACTTTTGAAAACATTGGGTAAAAAAGGAGAAAATGCTGGTTACCGACCTTTTCTCCTTTTCCCACATGCTTTTCTTGCCTTTGAAAGAGAAACCGGGCCTACCATCTGAACCAAATTTTTCTACTTCCGGTCTCCATGTAATAGAAGTGAAAATGGCAAAAACGTTTAAACCAAACATTGAATCATGATGACATACTTTAGAGAGATAGGCCTATCCAATCCAATGAGAAAGGTATACATGTCAAAAAGACTTCTTGAAAGAAACGATCTGTTGATAAGATAGAACGTGGTAGAGAAATAGAAAATAAGAGGGTTTGACGAGAGAAAGAAAATAAGAGAAAAGGAAGGAAGGAAGTATGTCACACTAACCTCGGGTTACAGATCCTGTCCCCAAAGCAGAAGTTTGCGGTTCCTTTTTGTTATCTCTTGACACCTCTTCATCCCCATTCAGCCGGAACTTTTTCCTGTTCAGTTTGTCTTTTAGCTGAAAATCTATCTTCCTCTCTAAAGCCTCGATTCTTTCATCTTGTACTGTTACATAGGTCTTCAGTTCTTTAAATTGTTCCATTAACTCGACCATAGTAAATCTTTCGGTGTCCACAGCATCACACACGTGCAGGACTAAAGATAATGTATAAATTAACGTTAAAGCTTGCATTTTCCTTTTCTTGACATTAGATGTTAAAGACCAAGCTATCTATTCGGAAATTTGACCTTATCTGTTATATATTCAACTGCACATGTCTCGAAAGTTCAGTATCTGTTGACCTCAAATGTAGATTTATATATATTTATTGTTTGTATAAAAAATTTACATTCTTCTTTTTCCCATCTCTCATTACACTGAATGTATTGCAGATAACTTTCTTCCTAAAACTTTTTTTTTTCAACATACTGAATGGTCTTTATGCTATCGAATAACAAGTGGCCACTGGGTTAGAGCGATGTTTTATGGATATTAATTAGATCAGGAATTTTATATACGTGTATATACGATCCCTGATTAGATACCTTGCGTGCCCTAGTCGGTAATTTACATAAATACATGTGATGAGTATTCTATTTGAGCAAAGTATTCACGATTTGATCGCTTATTTCTTGATAATGTGGTTCTCTCAAGTGGGCTTTTCTCTACGACTGTGAACTGAAAAGAAAACAAGAGCAGGTTTGCACTTATGGTTGCTGGAAAGCAAAACCAACCCATCCGTACTTTGATTTTAAATTATTTCACGATATAGCGTATCTCCCGCACACCGACAGCATGAAAACAAATAATGAAATTCTAAAACCGAACGAGAAGAAATCACGACAAACAGCTCCAACTTAATAGTCAGTAGCGGCTTTAAAGATGAATGAGAATTCTCTTTCATCACTGCCACGTTTTTTGAGCGAGGGACTCTTGTCGAGTCTTATTGGAACTCCTAATAAAGAGAATCGTATCCAAGTTTCATCTCGACCGTATGCCTTCTTCATTCGGAACGTCAACTCATCATCTTCCAAATATGTAAGATAGTTCAACATCATGTTGAGCTTTAATCAGCAAACTCTCTGCTTTTAGCCCTATATAGCAGATTAAATTTGTGAGGCATAATACCGGCAACTCCCAACCACTCTATCGCATAAACCTATGAAAATCAAAATTACGCGTCAAAAATGTTGAATAGCCTAATAGATGTCTTACGAATTCATTCCATATACATCTGACCGACAGAACGAAACTGAAAATTTTATTAATTTCTTACCTTTTCATAAATCAGTGCCACATATATGCATAGAACTGAATAGCGGTGGGGACTTGCAGGTATTGTGCCATTTGCAACACGCAGACGACAAATTTACCTCTGAGGTTGAATTTGTTTAAATGTGTAGAACACATCATGTGGATTAGATGAATGTAAATGTGCTTGCAATTGCTGGGGTGTAGCCAGGCTAAATTCAAGAATACCCAAAAGTAAACCAAAGGTATTAAAAAGGAAATGGGAAGTGCAGAGAGGGAAAAAAAGGATTGCCCAGGAGGGTCTGTGGGCCTCCCCCAGAAAAGTTTTGAATTGTAGAAGCTATTTGGTGGCATCTGGTGACATTTTTTGGCAAAATTTCCTTTTCTTTTTTGCAAAGTGTATGCAACTATATTTTTTGCATACAGGCAGCTCTGCCCCTGAATTGCATGTGCCTATAGGTGCTTTTTCATCCAAAAAAAATATGGAACAAGTGGAGATATTTTTGAAATTATAGAATTTTCTTGAACTGAATTTCTCCTCCTTAAAGTCCTACCCAATTATTTTTGAATTTTCGTACTTATTTCAAAGAAATCTTTCAAATTATATTTCTATAATAATTTCTTTAGGCAGTGTCTACGGGCATGGTACTATGGTGAACCTTTACTCTGAGGCAAGGGATACGATACCTTGAGACTCTAGGGAAAGGGATATGGTGCCATATTTGGAGACAAGCCTTGTAGAACTGGCTTCAGATATGGCAAATAGGTTATCAGTTACTTGTATTATACTAATTTACAGCAAATTAAATGCCCATACAATTTTCTGTATCGAAACTTCACTATTTTATTAGAGGAAGTTAATCTGTGGGTAGATGTCCATACAATTGTCCATAATTGGTTGAGAGTTACCATCATTATGATACCTCATCTGTGCAGCAGCCCATGACATTAAAGGGTACTTGTAATCTGATACCAAAGCTTGTTAGCATTGACAAAGGTTAAAAATTTGAAGGAAAGGGAGACATCTCATATGATATGGCAAACATTTTAGGAAATGGAGAAATGGTTTGTTTCTACTTAATTTCTTCTTTTTTAAGTTCCAACAGTATTTACATATTTCCCAAATATGGTAAGCATTGTGGAAAGAAGGAGCGGTAGCTTGTTACAAGCAACTGCTCCTTTTTCCCACAATGCTTTTTCTAAAAGTAAGCTATAGCAGTGGCTGGAAAAAAAAATAGCCATGCTCTGTGGAAAGGGTTCTTAATGCATCTGCGAAAAGTATCCACCCAGGTCAGCCTGCGCAGTCTGCACAGGCTGACCTGGGCCGAAACTTTTCGTTATTGGTCAATTTTCTGTATGTCAAAGGGCCAGTCTACTTCATGATACAGTGGGTTGTTAGACATAATGGATTTTATGGGTCCCAAAGTATGTGATGACTTGCTTAGGATAATGCATCTCCGTACTGATTAAGCCCCCTTTTGCCAGAGCATGGCACATTTGTGTTTGATATTCAATTTTCGTTTTTTATCCTCAGGAAGAAGAACAGATAGTAAAGCAGGAGATGGAAATCATTAAAGAAGGTTTTGCTCAGCCTAATTTATCTTTGGTATGTACAGTAATCTCCATTTTGTGTTTCTTTAACCCTTTATTATACAATCCTGATTTTAATGACCCTGAGGAAGAAGGCTTTTGAAAATATTGTGGGAAGAGGAGAAAATGCTGGTAACCAGCATTTTTTCCTTTTCTGACAATGTTTTCTACCCTATCAAGGGCAAATTTCATCATTTTGGCCAGCTTTGATATGTTGTCTGCAAATGCTTTCAATCTGAAACAGTCTGAAATTTTGTCGTCTAGTAAAGGGTTAGCCTGTCCCAGGCACACAATGACATCTCCTCCAGATGACCATTTTGTCATGCAACCAAACAACCTTGAAAATATTGTGAAAAAGGAGAAAGTGCATGTAACACAATTTCATCTAATAAACCTTAAACCTTCACCAAACTGTTCCAAAATTTAACAACCCTGAGAATGAAGGCTTTTGAAAATATTGTGGGTACAAACCAGCATTTTCTCCTGTTCTGATAATGTTTTCTACGCTTTTAAGTACACTTGTAATAATTGAGTCACACTTGATTAATTGTCTAATATTGAGTTCTACTTGATTAATTGTCTGTAATTGATTTCAATGTATACTTGACACATAAAAAAAGTTTTCGCTTGTTAACTCTTTACCACACAATCCTGAGTTTAAACAACCTGAAGAAGGCTTTTGAAAACATGGTGGGAAAAGGAGAAAATGCTGGTAACTAGTATTTTCTCCTCTTTCTACAATGTTTTTTACCCAATCAAAGACAGAAATCTCATTTGAGCTACATTTATTTTTTTGTCTGCAAATACTTTCAATTTGATCTAGTCCAAAATTTTGTCGTTTGGTAAAGAGATAAAGAAGGATATCATGTTCATCACCATTTTTCCTACAAAAACGTTTTCATAGCTCACTTTTGCAAATTTGCTTAGGGGTAAATAAAGCTGTAACCGGCATTTTCTCCTTTTCTTACATTATTTCTACCCTTTCAAAGGCAGATCACATCATTTAAGCCATGTTAAATTTATTTTCTGCCAGTGCTTTCAGTTTGGACAAGTCGTCAAGTTCTCTCCGAGTTCTGCTGATCATGTATCAAGCTTATTGGTAATGTGCCAGGCTATTTATCAAGGGGTTGCAAGTTCAAATTTCCAGCTTGACTAAAATTCAGTCCATTGATTGGTGAAAGGACAGGAATGTATTCCTCTCTTGCTGTTGATCATTGCTTTAACTCTTCAGCGAATAACAGAATTTTAGACTAGTCCAAATTGAAAGAATTTGCAGATGACAAAATAAATGTAACTAAAAAATTGAAATTTGTTTTGGGAAGTGTAGAAAACATTGTGGGAAAAGGAGGAAATGCTGGTTACCAGCGTTTTCTCCTTTTCCAACAATGTATTCAATAGCCTTCTTTTTCAGGGTCTTTAAAACTCAGGATTGTGTGGTAAAGGATTAAGTGAGGAAACAGGCAATGGCATTGAAAGCGTTTTTTTTTAGTAGCACTGGTATTCTATGAATACAGCTGATATAAATGAAATACTGTACTGTGAAAATTTGGAAAAAAGTGTCAAATACCAATCAACCAGACAAAGTGATTGTGTATATTTCAGGTACAGATGCGGGACTATGTATGCAGAATATTGTTCTGTCATATGTTGGGTTACAATGTTTCATGGGGTCATATAAATGCTATAAAGCTGGCATCACAAGGAACCATGTTGGAAAAGAAAATTGGTGAGACAACTAACCTTACAGCTCAAAGCGTAACTGTCCATGTTCTTTTTTTGACACTGTAGATCAAGATCAGACTGCAACATACAGTGAGATCTTGCATGTACATTGGCCTGTATTGCTTTAGATATTTTGCCTCCCCCATTCCAAAAGAAAAAAAAAAAGAGAGAGAAAAAAAAGCTTTTAGAATCATAACAGGTGATTATTTTTTTCTGGTTGAAGATTGTTATTTTATCTATCCTGTTGCACAAAGGATAAGCTCTGTACACAAAGCACAGGTACTTGGTCATCTTTTTTCCACACAACAATATTTTACAATTGTCCAAATCAAAAGCATTTGCATATGACAAATGAAATTTGATTCAAGTGATGGAATTAATCTCTGCAAGAGCAGAAAACATTGTGGGAGAAGGAGAAAATGCTAGTTACCAGCATTTTCTCCTTCTCTGACAATGCTTTCAAAAGCCTCCTTCAGAACGTATGGTAGTTAAAACGGGGGGACTTTTGGCAAGGGGTTATATTCAGTCTTTTTGTATACAATCACACGAAGTTATCATGAAATATTTCCTTACAGCCTAATATAAAAAAGAGTAATATCACCTTTGTTCTTCAATAAACTCCATGTTATGGGTACTCATTAGAACTGTCACATTGAGATAATTTGGTCTTCAGTGAAGCATATTTTGTGGATGCTCATTGAAATTGTCTCTCTGAGAACACACAGTCACACAATTCCGACTACACAATCCTGTCTTTTGATAACCCTGAGGAAGAAAGTTGTTGAAAATATTGGGGTAAAAGGAGAAAATGCTGGTAACCAGCATTTTCTTGTTCCCACAATGTTTTCAACAGCCATCTCACTTGGGGTCATTTAAGGACAAGACTGTTAGATAAAGGGTAAACATATGCTCTAAAACAGATCTGTTATGCCAGTATTATATAGACAATATTATATAGACAATATTACTTGCTGCCACGTTTTTATTGCTCTGTGAACCGAAAATTGCTCACTTTATCTGTACTTCTGACTGAGATTGTGCAATAGCTGATTATCCAACTGTGCTTGTACAGGTTACTTAGCAGCGTGCCTGATGTTAAACAGATCCTCTGACGTTGCACTCCTGTTAACTGGGACTTTGGCAATGGTTTGTATATTTTAGAACTTTGAAATCTCCATTTTAACTCCATAACAACAAAATTTTACAGAAATTGCGTAGAGATTTAACTCTTTACCACACCACAAATTTTTGGACTCTACCAAATTGAAAGTATTTGAAGATGACAAATTAAATGCAGCTCAAAAGGTGATTTCTGTCTTTGATTATGCAGAAAACATTGTGGGAAAATAGATCAAGATCAGACTGCACAAAACATGCAGTCTGATCTTTGATCTACCCAGTCCTCTTTGGCATGGCAATTTGGATAAAAGCAGTCATGATATTCTAATTATTTGGGTCTTATGTCATAGACTGAAAACGTCCATTGGGTTTATTTGGTGCTCTAAGGGTTAAAGATGGTGTTGCTGGAACCACATAGCTGAGAAACTTGATTTCATGATTTAATTCATTTATGAATTTCAATTATAATGTCCCTCAGGTAAAAATAAGTCCTCCCTTGTTGGAGATATCACATGGTTTACAAGAGGTTGGATAGAAAACCTATAGTACCTATTTTTGTCACAAAACTACCCTTGTTTTCAATGCAACACAGCCATTTTGAATTTCCATATTTTACACACATTTGAGGCATATTGCTTTATATGGTCAACACTCTGTAATCATAGGCCTCATTTCTAAGACCTTGCTGACCCAGATTTCTTAGCAAAATTACCGTAATTATCGAAATTGGTGATCGTGACAAACCTGCAAATTTTATCACATTTAGATACGAAACAATATCTTTATACGCAAGTTTCTTTGGAACTATTTTTCATCTGTTACGTACATGTCAAAGAAGGGAATAGGCTTAGTGTAAATTTCAATACACATGTACATATAGGCCTTTGTTTCAGCACATCATCAGCTACATTTCGTGATATACAGTTATGTGATTGAAAGAATCTAACATTTATTGGCTTTTTATGTAAATTAGTATTAAACTCATCTACAAAAAATTGTTATCAAGCTTGCCAAAGGCTCACTTAATAGCATTTTTTCTAGACTGGTTTAACTCTTTTACCACATGTCAAAATTTTAGACTGGTCCAAATTCAAAGCATTTGCAGACGACAAATTAAAAGTGGCTCAAATGATTGGATTTGTTTCTGAAAGGTCAGAAAACATTGTGGGAAAAGGAGAAAATGCTGGTTACCAGCATTTTCTCCTTTTCACACAATATTTTCAAAAGGCTTCTTCATCAGGAGATTGTATGGTAAAGGTTTAATAGAATTTTATCTCATGTGCCAATTTATGTCAAATCGTTATGTCTGTGACCATAAAGCCTAGAGCTATGAAATGTTGTATGACCCATTACTTTTAACTCTTTACCAAACAACAAAATTTTAGACCAGTCGAAATTTAAAGCATTTGCAGACGACAAATTAAATATGACTTAAAAATTGGAATTTGTTATGGGACAGGTAGAAAACATTGTGGGAAAAGCAGAAAATGCTGGTTGCCAGCATTTTCTCCTTTTCCCACAATGTTTTCAAAAGGTTTCCTTTTTAAAGTTGCTAAAAGTCGGGGTTGTGTGGTAAAGAGTTAAGTCTTGTTTGGGTTGTCACTACCCTTTTTTCTGTCTTTCTGTATAGGACTTGAAAAGCAGCAACATTTTGAACAATTTGGCAGCACTTTCAGCTGCAAGCCAGTTAGTTTCTAAGGAGTTTATTCCACATTTACTGCAGCATGTTTTGGATGTGATGAGACACCCACGGTACATTTTTACTTAACTTCTTTCTTCAGATACTTGTACAGATGTACTTAACTTCTTTTCAAGTACTGTAGTACTAAACTGCTTTTGATGTTTTGAAAACTCAGAGGAAGATTCCTTTTCAGCACAATGTAGGAAAAGGAGAAAATGTTTGTTACTAGCATTTTATCCTTTCCCCACAATGTTTTCTACCATTTCAAAGACAGAAAAAATCTTTTGAGTTACAGAGGATTTCTCATCTGCAAATTCTTTCATTTTGGACAAGACTAAAACTTTGTTGTGCTTAAAAGAGTATACAGGCTTCTTTAGGTACATTTTTACCAAACACTTTTCTTTTTCCATAGTAAGCCATTACCTTTTAGATAAATTTTTGTTTATGAAAAAAAAGAGATGCAGCTGTGATGTTTAGAAAAATGTGTGGGACAGGAAGTAAATGATCATACTTGACTAAACCAGTTTTTCACAGATGTTAACCAATAATGTTGATAATTTTTTAGCTTCACTGGCCAAAGACCAGTGAGCTTATGTCATGTTGTGTATCCGTCTGTCTGTGCGTTAACTTTTATTTCAGACATCTTTTTCTCTGAAACCACTCATCCAATTTTGACCAAACTTCACAGAAATGGTCCTCTTTAGAATTTCAGGAAATAATCTGATTCCTGTAAAAACTGTAGTTGCCATGGCAATAAAACTACAAAAATATTGAAAATCTTTGAAAATCTTCTAGTCCGAAACTGTAAGGCCTATGGGTACCAAATGTGGCATATAGCTTCATCTAATGGACCTCTACCAAGTTTTTTTTCAAATTATAGCCCTGCGGTCAAAATTGGCCAAAAAGAACAACATATATATTCAAGAGGAATGGGATAAGAAATACATGTATTAAAGACAGCTTACCTAAGATATAGGTATTTCTTCAACACTTATCCAATGGGTCTTTCCTTTTGTTGTGGAATACTGTTGATATGTTTTGCAATATTTTTCAGAGAACTTGTTAGGCAGAAGGCAGTTATGTGCTTACATCAGTTCCAGTTACTTGCCCCTGATTTACTAGAACACAACCATGATGACCTCCAGAGGGCACTGTACGACAAAGATCCCGGTGTTATGGCTGTTGCTGTTCATGTAGTGCAATATCAGATTATGGCAAGTGGATACTGATTTATTAAGAAATTGTAATGCTTATTGAAACATTGTTAGATTCAAGGTTCAATGGTAGATTTAAATGTACAAAACTATCTGTTGATATCAGAAGCACAGATCAAACAGTATTAATATATCATAACTTATTATATGCCTATATATGATCTGAGTAAAATACAGGAGTTTTTCAAATCACAAAATCCATATGGCCAGAAAATGTTACCGTGTGTATGCTGTGTAGAACATAATCATATTCATGGACTACCTGTGTATTAATGTTCCAAATGCTACACTTGTGAACTGCAGCGTCACGATTAAATAATCACATGCTTATGTTGCCTCCTGTGTTAAAATGAAAAGAAATCTGACAGTGAAAAACATACTCTGGCTACCTTTTCTGTATTTCGGATATAGTTTTTAAGCCACATTTCTTTTTCTTTGTAATGACTTGAAGACAAGCAACCACTGTTTTTGATTAATGCATAGACTGATCTATGCAGACTTACTATTATTTACATATTCATCTCCTGTTCATAAATATTGTACATGTAATGTAAGATTAAATGTAGTTCTCTGATTTTTTGGTTATATATTATTGACTATGTGATATTCCTTTCCAGTGACAATGGAAAGGTGTATAATAGAAGGAACATTACAGTAGTCTTCATTTCTGCATGATCTGATCATGTCTCATTACCTGAGTAAAGAGGTGCACACCAGATTCAACCTTTAGTCTCATTACACGCACAACTCGATATGATCCAACCATGCAGAAATGTGGAATGCTGTAATACTGGTATTCAATTTAAAACATTTTATTTTCAACATAGAGCATGCTCTAAGCAAGCATACAAGCTTATTGTCTAACAATACAAGACATATGAAATCAATACATTGATACATAAATAAAAGATATGAAATGCTAGTAGCCAGCATTTTCTTTTTTTCCTACAAGGTTTTCAAAAGCCTGTTTCCTTAAGTTTGTTGAAACATGGAACTGTTTAGTAAAGTGTTTAACACTAATCTATTTAACATTTTCAGAAAAGTCCAGAGAAGTATGAAGATATAGGCCAAAGTTTGTTGGACATATTGAGACAGATCATAAATCGTAAGATGTCATCGGCTTTTGAGTATCACAGTATTCAGTTACCATGGTTACAAATACAAATCCTACGGTGTCTTTCTAGATTGGTAACATATCATGAGAGGTAAATATTTTCAATATCTGATGATTAAATTGATTGATTAAATTGTGTTTTATGTCGATTACAATATTTCTTCCATTATGTCACTGTAATAGCTTGCTTATTCATACGTGTCCTAAGTTTTAAGACTACTAGGCTTGGGCGCAGAAAAATCTTGCATAAAGACACACCTGGAAAAAAAGAAAACAGTGGCCTGAGTAAGGAATAAAGCCAGTGACCTCCAGGTTGCTAATCCTACCCCTTCACCAATGAGACATACAGGATCCCCTGTGATTGTCAAAAGCATCTTTTTAAGCTCTGTATTAAACCACAAAACTTTGGACTCTACCAGATGGAAAGCATGTACATATGATAAAATAAATGTAGCTCAAATAATGACTTCTGCTTTTGATAGGGTAGAAAATATTGTAGGAAAAAAGAGAAAATGCTGGTCATCAACATTTTCTCCTTTTTCAAGAATGTTTTTGAAAGCCTATTTTCTTCAGGGAAGTTGTAACTCGAGATCATGTGTTAAAGGGTAAACTCATTACACTATGATAGAAGTTGGTTTTTTGAAACAAAACGGGAGAAAAACTAATTGCCTTGTATCAAACAGTTCACAAAATTTCCAACTTTGTTTTCTATAGAGAGAAGGGCCCTCTCTATTCCTTCAAATGCTTGTATACTGTGCCATGTTTTTGTTAGGTTCATTATTAGTCTGTAACATAATCGGTTACATTACTCTTAATATCTCCCATTTCAGATTAAAAGGAAATTTCTGTTTGCTCATCAGAGATTTATTACAGAAGTTGAATGTTAAAGAGACTATGGGATTTGGTAAGCTAAAATTCGTAGTTGTTTAGCATAACTTTCAGGAACCAAAAAAAGTAACTTTTTGTAAATCAAGTAAAGCTGGGAGCATTTTTGATGTGTAAGTATTATGTGTGAGCTTTTAATCGTTTGGGCCATGTTCTGTGAAAAGGGGGCTTATTGCATCTGCAAAAAGTATTGGCTCGGGTCAGCCTGCGCAGTCCATGCAGGCTGACCTGGGCTGAAACCTTTTGCTATCGGTCAATTTTCTGTATGTCAAAGGACTATAGTACCTCGTGAATCAGTCGTTTGTTGGACAAAATGTATTTTATGGATCCATAATCATGCAATGACTTGCTTGGTGCCATGGTTCAAGGGGATGCATTAAGCCCCCTTTTGCCAGAGCATGGTTCATTTATAATTGTATCCTGATAATGCAATTGCATCAAGTGTCTCTGTGTATCTAATATTCTGTTTCCAATGCGAGACAACATTATTGACATTAGTATAATTTAAAGCAGTGGTAAGCAGTGAAAAGGAGATTATGTTGTTTAATTTTAGGATGATTTTGTTGGTAGTGTTGATCAAGATCAGACTGCACAGAATGTGCATTCAAACATTGAATCTGTAATGTTGAACATCAGAATAGTTCAATAATATAGCATACTTTTTGTTGAAATGTCAGAAATGTCATTGACAAATGTACGAGCTAGTACTGTCCATGGAATTTTTGTAGATCTAGTAATTTTGAAAGATTTGCTCAGTTCTGGTTTTGCAGAAGACAACTCTTGAATAAAAAATGTTGCAAGAGGAGAAATTACTTGTTACAAGCAATTTCTTATTTTCTGTCAGTATATTTATGAGTATTTATGCATGTAACCATTATCCATGTACAGGTATGTTCTTTCAGTCTTTTGCTGTAAGTTTGGTTCAGGAGGTCAGAACTAGCAGCATGCATCACAATCCTAAGGTTTAACAAGTCTGATGTAGAAGGTTTTTGAAAACAATGTGGGAAAATAAGAAAATGCTGATTACCAGCATTTTCTCCATCTCCCACAATGTTTTCTACCCTTTCACAGACAAATCTCAGAATTATGATCACATTTGATGAGTTGTCTGCAAGCAGTCTTAATGCTGACTAGTCTAGAATATCTTTGTTTGATAAAGGGTTAAAAAAAAATAAAAAATGACTGTACACATTTTCATTCTAGCAATCCTGTATGAGTGTATATGCTGTATAATTGTAATGAAACCAGAGAGCTCACTACTGGATATTGCTGCTCAGCATGTGGGAAGGCTTTTACGGTCCTCTTCTCCTAACCTCAAGTATATTGGTATGGCTCTTTCATTCTTTTGTGTCCCATCAGATGCTAGGGACAGCTTTATCATCCTTTACCAAACTAGAAGCTCAATATCAGACTGCACTGTGCACAGATTGTATCTCGGACCACAGTAAAGAATTATTACATATTTAATTCTAAGTGTAAGTTTCAAGACTGTCCATCTGATAGGCTGAGACAGAACATCTCAGCCAATCAGGTGGCTAGTCTTGGAAGTCAGAATTCGAACAGCTTTTAGAAAGTTTAGTGATATGGCCCATGTGCTTGGTTCTAGACTGACCAATATTTTGTGAGAAGTTCTGGCTTAAATCTTTGCCAAAAGACAAAATTTTTAGACTTGTCTAAATAGAAAGGATTTGTAGATGACATATTTTAAAGTTACTGAAAACGTGAAATTTGTCTTTCATAGAATAGAAAACATTGTGGGAGAAATAGAAAATGCTAGTTACCAGCATTTTCTCTTTTCCCACAATATTTTCAAAAGCCTTCTTCCTCAGAGTTGTTAAAGGTCGGGATTGTGTGGTAGAGGGTTAACTCTTTATCAGGGGACAAAAATTTGGGTCACCCGAATAGAAAGCATTTACCAGTGACAAACTAAATATAGCTCAAATGGTCAGTTTTGTATCTGCAGAAAAGGAGAAAATGCAGTTTTGACAACCTTGAGAAAGAAGGCCTTCAAAAATGACACTTTTTCCTTTCATCATCTGGTAATTGGTTAAGCAAACTGAAATGCTGGTTTGTTTGTGTGATTGTATGTTTTTTTGATGCCATTTTTCTAAATTATTTCAGTTTTATCAGGGTGGCCAGTGCACCTGTGCATGAATTTCCTGGAGTTTCTGTTTGCACTTCTTTGTATAATATTCTTCCCAATCCACTGGCTGCTTTCCCACATAACCATTGTCAAAACAATGATCAGGGGTAAGAGAGGAATGAATCCTGTCACAATGACTATCATCAATCTTCTTAAAGAAATTGGCAAAGCATGGGATTTGAACCAGGGACCCCTCTAGTTTCAAGCCCTGTATGTTACCTACTGAGCTGTTGGGATCTGCCTTAAAAACTGAAGCAAGCTTCATACTGTTTATATTGAGTCACACTGTGAAAAGGGGGCTTAATGCATTTGGGGGAAAAAAAGTATCAACCCAGGTCGGACTGCGCAGGCTGACCTGGGCAGAAACATTTTGCTTTTGGTAAATCATCTGCATGTCAAAAGACCAGTCTATCTCATGACTTGCTTGGTATCCTGGATCATAGAGATGGATTAAACCCCTTTTTGCAAAAGCATGATTCATAAATATGGGTATGAAAAGAATTTTCAATGTAAAGGTCACTGTAAACTTTGAACGACTAATACTTCAACTCGTTACTGCATCGAACAGATTTGTAGCAGAGGACTATGAAAGTATTACTGCAAAGTAAATAAACAGCACAAATTAAGGTCCTACCCATGGGTTATGTACAAACATTTCTGTATGGGCATTTTCTCCTTTCGTTAACAATGTTACCAACAATTGTCTAATGCAAGACAAAATATCTAAACCCTTAGGCTGCTAAGCAAGAGTTAAGGCACTTTTGCATCAGTGTAGATGAAGATCGGATTGCACAGAATGTGCAATCTGATCTTGGATCTACACTGTCCGATCAGGAGATAATATAACTTTCCCAAAAAATAATTTTGAAATTGTAATATATGTTTTTTTCTTTTGACAGTAAAGTTTCATTGACTTATTTAGCAGGTTAATGGTTACTGGAAATGCATAGAGAGAAAATTGACATAATTTTGCTTTGACTAGGTGTAAAAGCACTGATGCGTTTGGTACAAGCAGATTCACAGTATGCCATGAACTATCAGACTTTGATTGTGGATTCATTGGAAAGTGAGGAAATAAACATTCAGAAAAAAGTAAGAATATTAACATAATTAACAGTGTTTTATCACCCTGTTCTTGAAGTCAGAGGCCTAGAAACAAACAGTGGACAATGAATCTTACTTTCTTACCTAACTGTTACAAAATGATTTTTCCAATCACTGTAGCGCAGTGAAGTTGATTTTTTTTTTTTTTTAGCAAAAAAGCATGTACATTTACGCAATATTCAGTCCCTCAACTCTGACAAAATTTTAGACTTGTCCATATATACAGAAAGCATTGGCAGCTGACAAATTGAATGTGGTTCATAAGATGGGATTGATTTTATGTAGAATAGAAAATATTGTGGGAAAAGGAGAAAATGCTGGTTACCTTTTCCCACATTTTTTTCAGTTGATTTTTGTATCTCATATATTAGATTGTTTGGTATAGGATTAAATTTGCAGGAAGTATGCTTAGTATGCCAGATCACACCTTCGATGAATGCAGTGAGCATTTGTGTGGTTTAAAGGTTACATTCCTCATTCATTATTTCCAGAACGATTCTAGTTATTTCAAATTTATCATACATGTATAATCTATTTCAGATGTACAAGCTGCTGTATCAGATTGCAAACCACAGTAACGTTGAAGCTGTCTGTTCAAAACTGATGAAATATTTCACCATGACTACAGACAAATATTGGAGGTCAGAGGTCATTGCTATGATCATTGACCTTGCTGAAAAGTATGTTGTAAAACAGTTTT
Source organism: Tridacna gigas (assembly GCA_945859785.2). Taxonomy (NCBI): domain Eukaryota; kingdom Metazoa; phylum Mollusca; class Bivalvia; order Cardiida; family Cardiidae; genus Tridacna; species Tridacna gigas. The sequence continues at coordinate 26,938,719 of OX244033.2, forward strand.
CATTTAATTGCTTTTGGGTGAACTTGCTTCTATCATAACCCTTTGTCAAACAACAATAAGGCCTTATGGCTGTTAGAAAGAAGGCTTTTAAAAATATCATTGGTAAAAGAAAAAATATTGGTTTGAAGCATTATCTTCTTATACCAAATTATTTTCTTGTCTATGAAAATGAAATCCCATATTTGATCTTCTTTCAATCTGTCTTCTGCAAATGATTTCAATTTCTACAAGGCTGGCTTTGTTGCTTGGTGAGGATTTATGACAAAAGATATTGCCTGCTTACTTCTCTGGAAGTAGCTATTTGCATTTAAAAAGTATGCAGCGTATACCTAATAAAACATGTAGTCTTTAAGTATTGTCCTTTAACACTTCACCAAATGACAAAACTTTAGACTGGTCCATATTGAAAGCAAAGACAGACAACAAATTGAACATGGAATAATTCTTTGAATATATTTTTTAAAGGGTAGGAAAGATTGTGGGAAAAGGAGAAAAAAGCTGGATTCTATCTTTTTAGCTCACCTGAGCACATAGTGCTCAGGGTGAGCTATTGTGATCGATCGTTGTCCAGCGTCCGTCCGTGTGTCCATCCATCCGTCCGTGAACAATTACTTAAAAAAATCTTCTCCTCTGAAACTGCCCAATAGATTTCAGTGAAACTTCACAGAAATGATCCTTAGGTGATGCACTTTCAGAATACTTCAAAGATTTGAATTCCATGAAGAACTCTGGTTGCCATGGCAACTGAAAGAAAAAACTTTAAAAATCTTCTTGTCCCAAACCTTAAGGGCTAGAGCTTTCATATTTGGCATGTAGTATCAGCTAGTGGCCCTCTACCAAAATACTTTAAATTATGGCCCTAGTGTTGAAAATGGCCCTATATTGTGGGTTCTCGGATTTCACATATAGATAAAGAAGGAAATCTGTAAAAATTGTCTTGTCCCAAACCTTAAAGGCTAGAGCTTTAATATATGGCATGTAGTATCATCTAGTGGCCCTCTACCAAAATACTTCAAATAATGGCCCTAGTGTGGAAATTGGCCCTATTTTGTGGGTTCTCGGATTTCACATAGAGATAAAGAAGGAAATCTTTAAAAATCTTCTTGTCCCAAACCGTAAGGGCTAGAGCTCTCATATATGGCATGTAGTATCATCTAGTGACCCTCTACCAAAATACTTCAAATAATGGCCCTAGTGTGGAAATTGGCCCTATGTTGTGGGTTCTCGGATTTCACATAAGAGATAAAGAAAGAAATCTTTAAAAATCTTCTTGTCCCAAAGCGTAAGGGCTAGAGCTTTCATATTTGGCATGTAGCATCATCTAGTGGCCCTCTACCAAATTACTTCAAATTATGACCCTAGTGTTGAAAATGGCCCTGTGTTGTGGGTTCTCGGATTTCACATAGAGATAAAGATGGAAATCTTTAAAAATCTTCTTGTCCGAAACCATAAGGGCTAGAGCTCTCATATATGGCATGTAGTATCATCTAGTGGCCCTCTACCAAAATACTTCAAATTATGGCCCTAGTGTGGAAATTGGCCCTATGTTGTGGGTTCTCGGATTTCACATAGAGATAAAGAAGGAAATCTTTAAAAATCTTCTTGTCCCAAACCGTAAGGGCTAGAGCTTTCATATATGGCATGTAGCATCATCTAGTGACCCTCTACCAAAATACTTCAAATTATGGCCCTGGTGTTAAAAATTGGCCCTATGTTGTGGGTTCTCGGATTTCTCATAGAGATAAAGAAGGAAATCTTTAAAAATCTTCTTGTCCCAAACAGTAAGGGCTAGAGCTTTCATATTTGGCATGTAGCATTATGGTGTTGAGCTCAGTTGCATTTCAGGTGAGCGATTTAGGACCATCATGGTCCTCTTGTCTCTTTTTTCCACCATATTTTCGAAAGCTTTATTCTACTGGGCAGTTAGATCTTTTACTGAAAACAAAAAACACATTTCTCCCTTTAAATTGATTGTTTTATTTTTCAGATTCCCTGTAACGCCTGAATGGCAAGTACAGACAATATTGTCTTGTGTTCAACAAGGATGTGATCTTATTGTTCCTCTAATCATCAGACGGATTTTAGATATACTAGAGAAAGGTACATAATGTGAATGCTTCATCAATACTTCATAAAAATATGCACTTAATCATTGTATCCCTGCATATGATGTTTGTGTTGATTCAGTGGTTGCATTAACCAACCATCCAAAAAATTTGAATTTTAATTCCTTACTCGAAGACTAGCTATCTGATCGGCTGTGACAGTCTGTCTCAGCCAATTAAATGGCTAGATTTTGAATGAAGAATCAGAACGGCAAGTTTTGTTGAAGTAGCATTGCATCTAGACTGCGTCATGTGGGCTTCCAGCAAAAGTGTAGATTTATATGTATATTTGTATATATATTTTAAGCCCTCATTTATTGAATTTTTTTGCACCAGGGTATCTGAAGTCTGTGAGGATGTAATACCTACTTTCTTCTGCTTATATAATAAGTAAATAATGACAATGATAGTTAATTGTTTTCCTTGATGCAGAATTAAAATGTTTTGATGTTTTCTAAAGTATTTTGGATATATATATTGTTTAAGCAAGTACATTTTTATATATTCCTTTTTTTTTTTTTTACCAGCACAACGCACTACATTTTTCCTAGCCACTGGCTGATTCCCACATAAAGGAAGTCAAAACAATGTTCAGAGAAGGGAGAGGAACCAACCCTGTTGTAATAACTTTAACCAGTCCTCGCAAATAGTTCTGCCAGCAGTTAAACTCACAACTTCCACATTGCTAACTCTGTGGACAAACTTGGCTTGGAAAATATTGTTTGTTATCCTGCAATGTGATGTCTCTTACAGAATATATAATGAAGACAGATATCAAAGCTCGGCAGGTTTTAGTGCAGAAATGTGTTAGCTGTTTGTCAATGACAGGTCCTAGTCCAGCACTCATACACATTGCTTCATGGGTAAGTAAAATGAATTCTTGAGCATCTAAATTTGAGAATAACCAAGGAAAATTTGTTTCTACTCAAAATTTCAAGATTTTTATGTACAGTCTGTCAAGACTTCAGTTTAAATGAAAGACATTTATTTGTCATATCATAAAGTATTTAGAGAAACAAAAAAGAAGTTTTCCTGAATTAACAGGTCTGATTCAGAGCCATGGGTATACAGCATTCTTAGACTTCAAGAGAAGACTTGTAGTCCTTTATATCAGATGGCAAAATGTTAGACTAGTCCAAATTGAAAGCTTTGCAGAAGACAGATTACAAAAGATGTTGCTTTTTTTATTTTGAAGGGTAGAACACACTTAAAGAGCCTGGCCAGATATCTCAGTGGTTAGTGTATCTCACTTGCGACCTGATGGTTGCGGGTTCAATACCGCGTTGAGGGAAATTTTTTTTCTGGCAACATTTTGCCGCTTACCTCTGATGCATGTGACAAAAGTAGTCAGTGGCTTGGAAAGAAAGTTATGTCAGTACTGGTTTGAGAAAGCCAGGAAACACATGCACGGGTACACTGATTGCCATGATATAACCTTAGCTGTTAAAATGGTGTTAACTTCCAGTACAAACAAACAAACATCTAAGGAAATTATTTATGTTTCAAAAGCCCTGTTTTTGAGGATTGTCAAAAAATTGGATTGTTTGGTACATGCTAAATTTTGTTAACTCATTACCACACAATCCCTAGTTTTATCGACCCTCAAGGATAAAACTTTTTTGAAAACATAGTGTGAAAAGGAGAAATGCTGATTAGTATTTTCTCCTTTTCCACAGTGTTTTCTTCTCGTTCAGACACAAATTCCATCATTTGAGCAACATTTAAGTCGTCGTCTGCAATTGCTTTCAATTTCGACCTGTCCAAAATTTTGTTGTGTGGTAAAGAGTTACTATCTAGAATTTTTATCAACAAAACAACAAACTGTTCCAATAGACACAAAGGATGTTGGAAGCAAATTAATGTGTCTGTGCAACCCGTTCTTTTTCTAAAGTGCTGTCTTTTCCATGATTCTTAACCCTTTACCACACTACAAAATTTTTGAACCAGTCCAGATTGAAACCATTTGCAGAAGACAATTTCAGTGTGCCTGAAACGATGCGATTTTCCTCTGATAGGGTGGAAAACATTATGGGAAAATGCTGGTTATCAGCATTTTCTGCTTTTCCCACAATATTTTGAAAGGCTTCTTCCTCAAGGTCGATAAAAGTCGTGTGGTAAAGAGTTAAAAGTTGTACAAGCTTTTGTAAGAAAAAGGGCAGTTTATTTAACAAGCAATTGTTTGCTATTTCCATAAAGCTCTTTCAATTTGTGGTTTTGAAAGTCATATTTGTACTGTTATTGAGTTTAAATATATAGATATTCCAAAAATTTCTTATTGGGAAAATGATTTAGAATTGTATAGGTCCTTGAAATTTTTCAGATTTGTAATTTATTTTTCACGTTATAGGCTCTTGGAGAACTTTGTCCTATGCTGCAGAAAATACCCAAAGATAAAGTGCTTTCTCTCTTCATCAAGCATTTGTGTAACCCTGACTTCACTTTTCCTGTGAAATCCAGTCTTGTGTCAGCACTTCAAAAGCTTCTGGTGAACCAGATTGTAAATCATGAGACAATGGTAGAAGAGTTGCCAGGCTGCATGGTACAGGAGAATTTTGTGATCAAACAGGTACTTGTGAATTTACTTCAATTGTAGATTAACTCTTTACTACACAATCCTGAGTTTTAACGACCCTGAGAAAAAAGCCTTTTGAAAACATTGTGGGAAAAGGAGAAAATGGTGGTAACCAGCATTTTCTCCCTTTCCCACAATGTTTTCTACCCTATCAAAAACAAATTTCATCATTTCAGCCACATTAAAATTGTCGTCTGAAAATGCTTTGAATTTGGACTAGGTCAACATTTTGTTGTTTGGTAAAGGGTTAAAGACAAGGTTCTTAACTCACTAACTATTCTAAAGACCTCTCTAACTCCAAATTTGAAGACAAGCCAACTGGTTGTTTGAGACATTCTGTCTACTGGACTTGAATTGAGAATGGATGGTGAAAATAGCACTAGATGTGGATACAGTAACCTTTAACCCTTTCCCAAACGACAAATTTTGGACTGGTCCAAATTGAGTTTGCAGACTACAATTTTAAACTGTATGAAAATGGCAGAAAGTTCTCAAAAAGGTTAGAAAACACTATGGGAAAAGGAGAAATTGCTTGTCACGAGCAATTTCTCCTTTTCCCACAGTGTTTTCAAAAGACTTGTACTGCAGACACATGAAAACCAGGGCTTGTTTGGGAAAGGGTTAAGTAGTTCAAATACACTTATTTTAACTTTTATACAGACAGCATTTGAGTCAGGTTTAATCTGTCATCTGCAAATGACAGTTCTTAAATTTTAGAATCTGGAATAAGCAATTAGAATTACTGCTCTACTGTTTTCTTGGACTTCGATATTTAGTGCAAATGTGAGTACAATTTGGTGAAGCAATTAGCAGAGTAGAATTCTAATTCCAACTTGAATTTCAGAGGCTGTCATTACTGCTCAAAGTGTGTCAGGAGAAAGTCAAAGTAGAAAGTCCCGACTCAGACACAATAGACATGACTTTATCCTTTCTGGATGATTGTGTCAGTCAGTGTTTAGAAGCTGGTGGTTCACCATACCTACCTCCCCACCTCAGAAAACATACGACAGGTGAGATTTAGTGTCTTTTTTAGGGCAGGCAGATAAATTTTTGAATCTCAGCTAAATGGCTTCTGGGAGACTGATTTGGTGTTTTTTGTCAGCTAGTTGTCCATCCTGTTTTTCCATCTTATATTCTGTATACAACTCATACTGTAAGGGGCTTAAGTCAAATTTTCCCACTGGAAAGCATTGTCCAGAGAGATAAGAAAAATTGATAACAACTAAAGAAAGACATGTACTTCAGAAGTAGGAGCACTTCAGCCATTTTGCATAGAGCTTTAAATACCGGAATTATAAATTTATTTCTCTGATAGACAATGGCCTGTGCTGGAATGATAATTCTTGCAACAAGCATGGCTCCAGATAGGTTGATGATCATCAAAAGTTATTATTTGTTCAATACTTGTTGAGACAATTCAAGTGAGCACCTACAGCATTGGTTTTAGTGAAGAACTTACATTTTTCTTTGAACCCCCATAATATTTCCTTATATATGCCTTGGCAGCAGGAAACATTTCTGTCTTGTATATAGCTTATTTCTTTGTGATATTGTCTGTTAATGAGGGAAAGTCTGCTACGACCAATGCTTTTTAAAAAAAAGAAGTCAGGAAAGGAGTATTAACCTTTGTAACACAACTGATTGACCACTGAAGACAACATTGAACACCAAACAAAAAATATGAGAGCTATTTATGTTTTGTTTGTCAGTGACAGAAAATGAAGATGCAAAGGTTTTCCAAGGTACTAGTACGCCAGAGGCATCGGTGTCAACTGAAGGTCGTGTTAGATCTCAAAGCAGGACTTCCTCGAACAAAACTACAGAGGAGGAGTGAGTATCACAAACATGATCCCATACTTGGTTCATATAATTGTACCCCATGTCTATACATACAGCAACATGGCTGTACTTCAAGGTGCAGGAGTAGTAACACAATGCTTATGCAGCTGTATAAAAATAACTGACCAATTAATTGACAAATTTCATCACATGGGACATAACTCATACAAATTTATTTGGCCAGCAAAGTCAGTTGGCCTTGGACATTGTCCCACTAAATTAAAAAAAATGTTACATGTTACATCATAATACACACAGGTTGAATTTTGTCCCCTATAAATTGTATTTGAGACAAATCCCAGTCTTGAGTACATTTGCCTCAGTAATCGTGCTATTTCTGCTAGTTATGGGACAGTTATCCCCGTGTTCAATAATCCTTGGCAAAGCACTGTGGTATCATGACTTGAATGATTGATGTCAAAATATGAATATCAAAAGGGAGTGTATTGTCTGGCTAGATTGCTTGCTTAGGTAATCATAGATCATTTTAAGTGGTGACTGTAAACATCATTTACACACATAGCAGCCTGTATTGTTCTAACAGAGGACACTGTTTAGCCTGTGGCTTTATGGCAAGTTTCTGCACAGAGAATGCTTAGTTTGAGAACATTACTTTAGAGGTCTTTTTGCCATGTGTTTTGTGTTAACCAAGATCAGACTGCCCATAATATGCAGACTGATCTTGGTCTGCACCCTCTGTTCTGATACAGAAGGGTAAGGGTTAACCCTTTACCAAACATTCTTGAGTTTTAACTACTGTAAGGATGAAAGCTTTTAAAACATTGTGGGAATCCTTTCTACCCTTTCAAAGACAAATCTTACCATTTGAGTCTCATTTACTATGCTTGATTTGGACAAGTCCAAAACTTTGAAATTTGGTAAAGAGTTAAGCAACAACCTTTCTATGCAAGCACCTGTTACATATTAGCCATGCTGTAGCAAAAGGGGGCTTAATGCACCTCTGTGATGTACTACAGCAAGCAAGACTTCACATAATCATGGATCCATAAAGTCCATTTTGCCCAACAACCGACTGGATAATGAGGTAGACTGGTCCTTTGACAAACAGAAAATTGAGCAATAGCAAAAAGTTTCAGCCCAGGTCAGTCTGCACAGGCTGACTTGAGTCGATACTTTTTTGCAGATACATTAAGCCCCCTTTTCACAGGGTATGACTCATATACATGTATTGTGTCTCAACCAATAAGTTTGGTACTTGTGGAATTTAATATTTGTATTTTTGTACAGGGATCCGGGAATCAAGATTGGTGCAGTGAAAAAAGTTTGGGGTCGTCAGGGTAGACTTGCTGAGGAAAATCTGGTGAAAGACCAAAGTTCAACAGTAGTGAGTCAGGTACCTTTCTGATTTCAACAGGCATTCATATATGTCATGTTCTATCAATTCTGTATAATTGACCCTGGATCACTTACTCTCCATACAAATGGTGGACCAGTTTAGCTATGAGGCCACTTGTGGCCCAGCTCTGTTTATACTTGAGCCATGCTCAGTGAAAAGGGAGCGTAATGAATCTACGAAAGATATTGACCCATGTCACCCTAATGATTCTTAACCCTTTACCACGCAATCCCGACTTTTAACGGCCCTGAGAAAGAAACATTTTGAAAACATTTTGGGAAAAGCAGAAAATGCTGGTTACCAGCATTTTCTCCTTTTCCCACACTGTTTTCTGTCCTTCCCAAAACAAATTTCAATTTTTGAGTCACATTTGTAGTCTGCAAGTGCATTTAACTTGGACTGGTCTAAAATTTTGTCATTTGGTAAAGAGTTAATGTGACTTGACTGGGGTTTTACACCTGTGACTTCTAAGAGGCTAGCACTCGTTTTCATGACCACCAAGCTGTCTAGATCTTCAGCAGTAGATCATTTTCAAAATGGCTCCAAGATCAAATTGCATATTCTCTGCAGTCTGATCTCAATCGTCACTGTTTACAAAAGTCTTCAAAACTGTAAAGAATGAGCAGAGTCCCTTTACACTACATTGTGTGTCTTTGTTTGATTCTTGATCTCTTTACCAAACAACATGGTGTTTTTGAAACCCAGAGTTGGGAAAGGAGAAAGTGCTGGTAACAATCATTTTCTTCTTTACCCACAATGTTTACTACCCTTTGACCTTTGAAGGACAAATCCCATAGTATGTAGTCACATCTGTTGTCTGTGAAAAGGGGGTTTAATGCATCTGCAAAGAGTATAAATTCATGTGAGCTTGACATGGGTTGAAACTTTTTGCTTTTTAGCTCACCTGAGCACAACATGCTCAAGGGGAGCTATTAGGATCACCTGGTGTCCGTTGTTCGTCGTGCGTCGTTCATCGTGCGTCGTCAACGATTCTTTAAACATCATCTCCTTCTAAACCACTGGGCCAATTTGGACCAAACTTGGCAGGAATGTCCCTTGGGAGGTCCTCTTTAAAACTTGTTCACAAAATTTGATTCCATCAAGAACTCTGGTTGCCATGGCAACAAAATGGAATTTTCTAAGAAATTCTTTAAAAGTCTTCTCTGAAACCGCTGGTCAGATTTTGAAATAATTTCACAGGAATGTTCCTTTGGTGACCCTTTTCAAAAATTGTGAGTGAAATTTTGATATGTCGAAAAACATGGCTCTGGTGAATGGGGGCTACTTGCACTATATGGATATGAAGAAATTCTTAAAAATTCTTCTTCTCTGAAACGGCTGGTCAGATTTTGAAATAATTTCACAGAGATATTTCTTGGGTGACCCTTTTCAAAAAGTGTTCGTGAAATTTTGATCCGTCAAGAAACATGGCTCTGGTGAATGGGGGCTACTTGCACTATACGGAAATGAAGAAATTCTTAAAAATTCTGCTTCTCTGAAACGGCAGGTCAGATTTTGAAATAATTTCACAGAGCTGTTCCTTGGGTGACCCTTTTCAAACAGTTTTCACGAAATTTTGATCCGTCAAAAAACATGGCTCTGGTGACTGGGGGCTACTTGCACTATACGGCCATGGAGAAATTCTTTAAAATTATTCTTCTCTGGAACCGCTGGTCAGATTTTGAAATAATTTCACAGGAATGTTTGTTGGGTGACCCTTTTCAAAAATTGTTCGCGAAATTTTGGTCTGTCAAGAAACATGGCTCTGGTGACTGGGGGCTACTTGCACAATAAGGATATGAAGAAATTCTTAAAAATTCTTCTTCTCTGAAACCGCTGGTCAGATTTTGAAATAATTTCACAGAGATGTTCCTGGGGTGACTCTTTTCAAAAGTTGTTTACGAAATTTTGATCTGTCAAGAAACATGGCTCTGGTGACTGGGGGCTACTTGCACTATACGGATATGAAGAAATTCTTAAAAATTCTTCTTCTCTGAAACCGCTGGTCAGATTTTTAAATAATTTCACAGAGATGTTCCGGGGTGACCCTTTTCAAAAAGTGTTCGCAAAATTTTGATCTGTTAAGAAACATGGCTCTGGTGACTGGGGGCTACTTGTACTATACGGAAATGAAGAAATTCTTAAAAATTCTTCTTCTCTGAAACGGCTGGTCAGATTTTGAAATAATTTCACAGAGATGTTCCTTTGGTGACCCTTTTCAAAATTTGTTCGCGAAATTTTGATCCGTCAAGAAACATGGCTCTGGTGACTGTGGTTAAATTAAAGCAATACCTTGTGGACATTCTAGAGGCCACGTATTTTGCTCAATTGACTTGAAAATTTATCAGAATGTTTGCCTAAATTAAATCTTGGACGAGATTGAAATTGGGTCATCTGGGGTCATAAAGTAGGTCACTAGGTCAAATTAAAGAAATACCTTGTGGGCACTCTAGAGGCCACATTTTTTGTCTTGATGATCTCAGAGGAGTTCAGAATTTGGTCACATAGGGTCATAAACAATGTCACTGGGTCACATTGAAGAAATACCTTGTGGGCACTCTAGAGGCCACAGTTCTAGCTAAATTGACCTGAAAATTTGTCTGCATGTTTGACTTGATGATATCTCAGATCAATTAGAAATTGGGTCTCATAGGGTCATAAACTAGGTCACTGGGTCAAATTAAAGAAATGTATTGTGGGCACTGTAGAGGCCACAGTTTTTGCTCAACTGACCTGAAAATTTGTCAGCATGTTTGACTTGATGATATCTTAAATGGATTTGAAATTGGGTCACATAGGGTCATAATCTAGGTCACTAGGTCAAATTACAGAAATACCTTGTGGGCACTCTAGAGGTGACAGTTCTTGCCCAATTCACCTGAACCTTGGTCAACAAGTTTGTTTGTCTCGGATGAGTTTGAAATATGGTCACATAGGGTCATAAACTAGGTCACTAGGTCAAATTGAAGAAAGACATTTTGGAGACTCAGGAGGCCACATTTTCAGCTCAATTGACCTGACAATTGGTCAGAATGTTTGTTTTAATAATATCTCAGATGAGTTTTAAATTGGGTCATTATGACCCTGGAGTGGAATTTCGCCTAATGACTCAGGTGAGCGATCCAGGGCCATCATGGCCCTCTTGTTGTAAATTTCCTTCTTGTTCAAGAACCATTCTACCTTGTTCTACCCATGGATCTGACAAACTGGATTTGATGAACCTATACTTATGTTATGACCAAGTCTTGCTTGGTATAATGCTTTTGGAGATTTATTAAACCCCATTTTCAGAGAACATGGCTCAAATACTTTAATAGGGGAAAGTCCTGAATTTGCCATCTAGTAAAGTGTGTTATTGCAATTTCATTTTCAGGACGACTCCTTGCAAAACAAAACTAAAGAAAAAGCTGCATTAGCTTCTGCTCTGTTTTCTGGTCTTTTGACACCTGACAAGGTAATAGGTTTTATTCTCAGTTTCTTCCCCTCAAAACCTCTTACCACACAATCTCAAGTTTTTATGACCCAGACAAGGAAGGCTTTTGAAAACATTGTGGGAAAAGGAGAAAATGCCGGTAACCAGCATTTCCTCCTTTTTCCACAATATTTTCTACCATTACAAATACAAATTCCACAATCCGAGTGACATTTAATAGTAAATCATTAGCAAGTCATACTTTTAATTTAGACAGGTCAAAACTTTGTTGTAGGGTAAGTAGTTAAATGAAACACTGAATCAGTATCCTCCCTTGTAAACTATTGCCTATTTATAAAATCTTGATTAACCCTTTACCAGACGACAAAATTTTAGCCTTGTCCAAACTGAAAGTATTTGCAGACGAGAATTTCAATGTGGCTCAAATTGTGCAATTTTTCTTTGATAGGGCAGAAAACATTGTGCGAAAAAGGAGAAAATGCTGGTTACTGGCATATTCTCCTCTTCCCACAATGTTTTTGAAAGACTTCTTTCCCAGAGTTGTTGAAATGGTGGCATTGTGCTGTAAAGGGTTAATGGGCTACATAGGTATTTTTAGATTTTGTGCCAGACTTTTGCAAAGACTTATGTCACATGATCAATAACATGTCGATGATGAGGATTCATAGTCAGATCAGTATAATGATGTCAGATCTGATGAAATAAATATAGAGTTACAGATTGCAAAACAACCAGCCTCTTACTTAAACATTGAAAATTGCACCCTTTTATTAAATACAATCCTCAGTTATAAAATTGCAAAGAATACATTTATATCTAGTTGTATTTATCAGTATTTTACAAGAAATAGAATAGCTCCCATTCTGGTGGAAGATTAGGTATGAAAGGTAATTATCATAATCTTATTTTTTAACCCTTTACCAGATGACAAAATTTTAGCCTTGTCCAAATTGAAAGCATTTGCAGACGACAATTTCTATGTGGCTCAAATGGTGCAATTTTTCTTTGATAGGGTAGAAAACATTGCGGGAAAAGGAGAAAATGCTGGTTTTCCTACAATGTTTTCAAAAGGTTTCTTTCCCAGGGGCATCAAAAGGCGGCATTGTGCAGTAAAGGGTTAAATGAACCATGCTTTGTGAATAGAGAGCTTAATGCATCTGTGAAAAGTATCTACTCAGGTCAGCCTGCGCAATCACCCCAGGCTGAACTGAACCAAAACCTTTCTCTATGGGTCAATCTTCTTTATGTCCAAGAATTGGTATACCTCATGATTAATTCTGTTGTGAAAAAAAAATGCCTATATAGATCCATAATTATGTGGTGGCTGATTGGTTTCATGGATTACAGGGATGCATTTAGTGCCCTATAGCCAGAGCATGACTCAAATAATATAGAAAAGGGAGGCATTGCTTCTTCAAGAAATTGCTCCTTTCCCCCCTCCGTCATGCTTTTCAAAGCTTTCAGCTTAAGGTTCAGCAATGGGTTACAAGATATCCTTGTCATAGTAAAGTTTACAATACATGAGCCATGCTCTAGCAAAAGGGGGCTTAATGCATCTCTGATGTGTTGTACCAATGAAACCAACACATAATTATAAATTCATAATGAGCTCTTTTTTTCACAATCGACTTAATCATGAGGTAGAGTGGTCCTTGGACATACAGAAAATTGATCAATAGTGAAAAGTTTCGGTCCAGGTCAGCCTGCGCGGACTGCATAGGCTTACCTGGGTCGATACTTTTCGCAGATGCATTAAGCCCTCTTTTCACAGACCATGGCCCAGTTTTGGGTCTTTGTTAAAGACTGATGCTGACTTTTGACTTGTTTTGTAACATTACAGGCTCGTACAGGCAGCAAGCTATTTGAATCAGAAGATGAGACAGGGTTGTCAATAGGGATGTCTGAAGATACTTGGAGAAGTGTTTACTCCAGTCTGTCACAACAGTCTATAGAAAAGTGTGAAAACCATCCTGTTAGGATATTATCCACAGGGACAGACATTGAAATTCCTCGGAGAGAACAATCAACCAACAGTGACATTGTGGCATTAGAGTTAAATACAACTGAAATGCTTGAGCTGCGAGAACAAACTTCCAGCAGCATCTTAGACAATGAGAAATCAACAGAAAATAGTGAGGACTTGTATTTAAATAGTACAGCCAAAGATATAAATGCAAGGACAAACTTTACTGTGAATTCTAATGTAGAAGATTTTGGACAGAGTGCAGAATCAACCAATGATACTTTCGGTGATGCATTGTCTTCTTTAATGGAGGATAATTCAAGTTACCTGAATATCAGCATTTCCTCGACTGATCAAAATCAAGTGTTCATTACTCATACAAAATGTGACGGTGTTGTTACAAAACCAAAACAAATGGAATACAAAGTTCCGGTTACAGAATACATTGATCTTAGTGATTGTGAAGGTGAAAAATCAGCTCATTCAGAACAAAATACTGGCGAAAAAGAGTCTATATATCTAGAGGCTAAATCTTTGTCTCTCTATGATGAGGAAAGCTAGCACACTTTCAGTTTAGGTTTCATGCAGTTTAGAGCTTAAATATACAGAAGATTAAATGAGTAAAAAATTTTTCTTCAGAAAGATGAGCTATAAATGAAACCTTTTGACAAATGAATCGACAGTATTTAACCCTGTACAACACTATAAACAATAGTTTTATCGACCATGAGGAAAAGACTCATAGAAAACATTTTGGGAAAAGGAGTAAATGCAAATAACCAGCATTTTCCCATTTCCCACAATATTTTTAGCTGTTGCAAAGATGACTCCTATCATTTTGATCACATTTAGTTTGGTAAAATGAAGAGAGGATGGCTATGTGTGTGTGGGGGGAGACAAATAAGGCAACATTATACCTCAGAGATTTAAAATATACGAGTCCCCAAAACAGCACTAGTATAACACTCTATCTACCAACTCCCCCCCCAGTGGAATCTACATTTCGTAGGAACCTCAAAATGGGCAGTCAGCCATTTTTCTCTCACATTTAGTTTGGCATCATTTGGGACACATCTAGAAATTTGCAATCTAGTAAAGGGTTAATCCATACATCTGTTTATGTAGCGTGGCTCTGTTTATGTAGTATGGCTCTGAAGTTGTAGACATACTTTTGTTCAGTAAGCTTCGGCATTGTGATATTAGTTCTTGGCAACTTTGGGCAAGGGTTTTACATATCATATGGTTTGTGGAAAAAAAAAATTGAAACAATGTCCCTGGCGTGCTTATACAGGCTATATATCATTTATATTTTTCAGCATTATTGAGCATTGTCTGCACATGTCAATATTCTTCAAAGATTTGACCAGTCTGCTATGACGCATCATAATCCTGTACAGGGTAAATATTAAATTGCGGTGCACGAAGTTGCCAAGTAGTAATTGTATAATGCCGATTTTACTCAGAGACACATCAGGGATATTGTGGTCATTTATCCATTACCTGAACACAATTAAAAGTTACAAGAGCAATGCTCAGCCAAAGTTTCAATAAGCAATCTGTTTAACCCTTTCCCAAACAAGCCCTGGTTTTCACGTGTCTGCATTACAAGTCTTTTGAAAACACTGTGGGAAAAGGAGAAATAGCTCGTAACGAGCAATCTCTCCTTTCCCCCCAGTGCTTTCTACCCTTTTTGAGACCTTTCTCCCATTTTCATCAAATTTAAAATTGTAGTCTGCAAACTCTTTCAATTTGGACCAGTCCAAAATTTGTCGTTTGGGAAAGAGTTAAGAGAAACACCAACTGTCTTGTGTTGCCATCTGAAAGTTTCCTGACAGACGGGTTGTTTACGAGCTACAATTTCGGAGCCACAGGTATCCTGGGAGACCAACCAGCGGCTCTACTTTGTAGATTACCCACCATGTTATGAAACTGCTATTAAAAATGATCCTTTACAACAAACGAGCCATGCTCTAGCAAAATGTGGCTTAATGCATCACCATGATACATGCTACCAAGCAGGTCATCACATGGTCATGGATCTATAAAGTTCATTTTGTCTACCATTTGACTAAATCATGCAATAATCCAGTCCTTGGACTTGCAGAAAATTGACCAGTAGCGAAAAGTTTTGTCCAAGGTCAGCCTGTGCCGACTTTGCAGGCTGACCTAGGTCGATACTTTTCGGAAATGCATTAAGCCCCCTTTTCACACAGCATGGCTCAAATGCTTGTGAATTTGAAGTTAAGCATTTAACATCAAGACCCTGAGCTAATCATTCATGTTTTGACACAAGAAATTGGTAAGACATGAATGATCAAGTGAAAATATTTGAATGACAACAATTTCAGTGTGGCTCAAGTGGTGCAATCTTTCTTCATTAGGGTAGAAAATATTGTGGGAAAAGGAGAAAATGCTGGTTAACAGCATTTTCTCCTTTTCCCACAGTGTTTTCAAAAGGCTTCTTTCCTAGGGTTGTTAAAAGGCAGCATCATGCGGTAAAGGGTTAAACAGTATTTCAGCTGTATTTAAGGGACAGTTCAATCTTGAATTCTTTAACTCTTGCCTGGGTTTTGCCATGTACTACATTCGGGCTTTGTGTACCCTACTGAAGGACACACACACCAGAAAAAAAAAACATTGCCACTGGTAAGCATCGAACTCTAAACCCAGGGAGCCCTGACATTGATTTGTTTACAAAATACATAGGTAGCTGTGTAGATCAAGTTCTGTGCAGTCTGACCTTGAATCTACACTGTCAGCTTTTTTGCTAGGTATTCCAGCTAAAACAGCTTTGAAATTGTAATGACTGCGTCCTTAGTGCTTACTAAAGATGTCCATTTCATTTATTTAGTGCTGCAAAGTCAACCTTTGGGTAACAAATCCACAACCTTCACCACATTCACAAAGGACTGACATTAAATCTTTTCCAAACAACAAATTTTAGACTCTTCCTAATTCAAAACATCTGCAGACAATCAATTCAAGATTGCTACAAGCATAAGCATCAATTTTCTAATAGGATAGAAAATGTAGTGAAAAATGGAGAAAATGCTTGTTACCATCACTTGGGCCACATTTAATGCTTTACAACACAACAAAAGCTTAGACTTGTCCAAACTGAAAGCATTTGCATACAACAATTTAAACGTAACTCATTTGATGGAATTTGCCTTTGATGGGTTAGAAAACATTTTTGGAAAAGGAGAAAATGCTGGTTACCAGCATTTTCTCCTTTTCCCACAATGTTTTCAAAAGGCTTCCTCCTCATCTGCAAATACTTTCAATTTGAAGACGTCTAAAATTTTGCTGTCAGGTACAGGGTTAAGAAAGAGGTCTGAAAAGCACAAATTGAAAGTAACAAAAAGGCAAAACACTTGTTTAGTTTCTTAATTTAATAGACACATTAAGCCTTTACAGCATATTTCCTCATAGAATACAGTCGCTTCTTTTTCAATTCTTTCTGTGTTTTGATAGACTTTTCTTTAGGAGTAAGGGCACGTCTAATGGCTCGTGTCTTCTTTGGGCGCAAGTCCTTGGGCTTGTAACGCTTGCCTCTGTAGAATTTACGAAGGTTGTCCTTCTGGGTCTGGTGGATAACAGTAAGTACTCTTGCAATTGACTTTCTCACCACTCGGCTGGAAGAAAACAAAAGGAGAACTTAGCACTTCACAAAACACTTGTGTATTATACAGCTCCAGAAAAATCGGCTTATGAAAATCTCAAAATATTATGAGAAAAGGAGAAAATGATTGTAATAAGCATTTTCATACTTTTCCAACCTTTTTAAATTTACTCTTTATCCAACAACATCCCAACTGAAAGTAATAATTGCAGACGACAAACTTAAATAGTGTAGCTCAAGTTAATGCTTTACCAAACATGGCAAACAATAATACTGGCTTTTAATAACCTTGTGGAAGAGGCATTTTGAAAATATTGAGAGTAAAAGTAGAAAATGCTGCTAAACGGCATTTTCTCCTTTTCTAACAATGTTTTCTGTCCTATCAAAGACGGAAATCGACATTTGAGAAACACTCATCATATCATCTGCAAATGCTTTTCAGTGGGATATGTCTAAAATTTTCTTGTTTGGTAAAGAATTAGAGTGTAAATACAAAAACCTCACCAACCTATCTATCCCAACCTCTGAATGGTTCATCATAAAATTCAGAACACCATGTCAGCTTCATAATTAAATACAAAATAAAGTGAACAAAGACATTGTGCAGAAAAATGCAAATAGTGTTTAAATAGATGAGCCTCTACAGTCCTAATGATCTTATTTTTGAAAAGCTAAACATAAATTATTTCAGAACAGAGATTATCATGTGAGGCTTAACCCTTTACCACTCAACCTTGAGTTTTAACGACCCCAAGGAAATTTGGAAAACATTGCGGGAAAAGGAGAAAATGATGGCAACCACTATTCTTCCCTTTCCCCACAATGTTTTCCACCCTATGAATGACAGAAATCATAATCTGATCTATAATAAATTTGTCGTCTGCAGATGCTTTCAATATAGGTAGATTCAAAAATTTTATCCTTTGGTAAAGTGTTAACTCTTGACCAAACGACAAAATGTTAGACTAGTCCAAATTGAAAGCATTTGCAGTTGACAAACTACATGTGGCTCAAATGACAAAATTTGTTCTTGATTGGACAATAAACATTTTGGGAAAAGGAGAAAATGCTGGTTATCATTATTTTCTCCTTTTCCCTAAATGTTTTCAAAAGTCTTCTTCCTCAAGGTCATTAAAACTTGGAATTGTGTGAAAATAGGTCTATAATACAAGACAGAGTAAACAAAAACACTGACGGTCTGTGACAAGTGAAAAATTGCCCGTCCAAAAAATGCTCAAATAGTTTAACACGTGAATGATAGAAAATAGGGGTCTCGTCAGTCCTATCCATGCTCATTTCTGATCAGCTCTACATAAAATGTTTCAGAGCAAAGATCATCATGTGAGGCTTACAAATACAGTGGTAAGTATACATAAACATCGTGACAAGTGAAAAATACATTGAACATGCTGTTTTAATCCAGAAAATGCTATAACAGTCAACAAATAAATATAGGGACCTTGTCAGTCCTACTGATCATTAATGTTAAAAAGCTCAACATAAATCATGTGAGGCTTACTTACACAGCAAAAAGTATACAAACACATTGTGACAGTGAAATACTTTTGTTAATCCAGAAATCACAAAAAAGGTCGCAAGTAAATATAGGGGCCTTGTCAGTCTTATTGATCCATTATTCTGAAAAGCTCAACATAAATTGTTTCAGAACTGAGAGATCATCATATGAGGCTTTCCAATACAGCAAAAGTATACAAAAACATTGTGGCAATTGAAATGCAATATACATTGTATTCTTCATACAGAAATCACAAAAATAGTTGCAAGTAAATATAGGGCCTCGTCAGTCCTATTGATCTTAAATTCTGAAAAGCTCAACATAAATTGTTTCAGAACTGACAGATCATCATATGAGGCTTTCCAATAGAGCAGAAAGTATACAGAAACACTGTTGCAATTGAAATGCAATATATACATTTTATTCTTAATCCAGAAATCACAAAAAAAGTCGCAAGTAAATATAGGGGCCTTGTCAGTCCTATCGATCCATTATTCTGAAAAGCTCAACATAAATTGTTTCAGAACTGAGAGATCATCATATGAGGCTTTCTTACACAGCAGAAAGTATACAAAAACATTGTGGCAACTGAAATACAATATACATTGTATTCTTAATCCAGAAATCACAAAAATAGTTGCAAGTAACTATAGGGGCCTTGTCAGTCTTATTGATCCATTATTCTGAAAAGCTCAACATAAATTGTTTCAGAGCAGAGACATCATCATGTGAGGCTTTCCAATACAGCAGGAAGTATACAGAAACATGATAAATGAAAAATACATCTTTTGTTAAGCCAGAAAATGCAATAATAGTCAACAAGTAAATATAGGGGCCTTGTCAGTCCCATCAATCTCTAATGTTAAAAAGCTCAAAATAAATCATGCGAGGCTTACTTATACAGCAAAAAGTATACAAACACATTGTGACAAGTGAAATACTTGTTTTATTAATCCAGAAATCACAAAAAAAAATATTGCAAGTAAATATAGGGGCCTCGTCAGTCCTATCGATCCTTAATTCTTGAAAAGCTCAACATAAATTATTTCAGAACTGAGAGATCATCATTTGAGGCTTACAAATACAGCACAAAGTATACAAAAACATTTTGACAAGTAAAACACGTATTGTTAATCCAGAAAGCACAAAAATAGTCGAAGGCAAATATAAGGACCTTGTAAGTCCTGTCAATCCTTAATTTTGAGAAGCTCAACATAATCAGTGTTCAATCTTGAGCACGCCACTGCGCCCTAGGCCCCCTAAAGTCCCAGATGGCGCAATTCCAGACCAACCTCGGGCCAGTCAAGCACACTCGATCGTTAAAGAACCATTCCACGAATAACAGTCCTTTTCGTCCGTTTCTACTTTCTCTGCTCAATAAATATAATTCTGAGCTTGCCAATGAGAATTTATCTGTAACATTCTGGATGTTACGGTTAACATTAAACCGGTAGCCTGTTACTGATCTTTGTATTGGACCTTTACGGGGATACAACAGGTATCAGAAGTTACGATTCCTTGAGCTTCCACTGATCATTTAAGATAACAATGAAGCTATTTTCTGAGTATTTTGGAAGTATCAATGGCGCGAAAAAGGCAAAACCTGTTGAAAGTACTACCTCCGAAAGCACAATCGGGCCAGTCCCTACCCCTAGTTCAAGAGGTGCAAATAAAACCCCACAGCAATGCCAGTTTCAAGATCGGATCAAAGATGATAAGTTTACGACGAGAAAATAATCTATAATTAGATTGATCGACAGGAAAGTTAAATAACTTTGTGATGGGATGTCAGAATTTCAAAAGTCAACCACTGACAGACATATTTCACCATTTTTTAGGTTTAAATTAATTGTGGAAATAAGGTTGCTTCAATTAACAGTGATAATTTCTGCAGTGTTGCAGTTTTATCAGCATAGTATCCATAAATACATGAATGTGAATACACTTGTTAAATAAATAGGCAATACTTGTTAAATAAAAAGATTAAAATATCAGTAATAAAATATTGTTTTGTGTGTGGCCCTTAGTTTTCCAACATGGCCCCCTATTTCAATCTCGGTGGGCCCAATGGGCCCCCTTACAAACAAAGCTAGATTGAACAATGAATTTAAATCATGTAGCAAAAAGTATATAAAAAGATTGTGACAATGGAGATACGTGCATTGCTAATCCAGAAGTCACACAAATAGCTGCTAGTAGATATAGGAGCCTTGTCAGTCCTATCGATCCATTATTCTGAAAAGCTCAACATAAATTGTTTCAGAACTGAGAGATCATCATATGAGGCTTTCTTACACAGCAGAAAGTATACAGAAACATTGTGGCAATTG
Source organism: Tridacna gigas (assembly GCA_945859785.2). NCBI lineage: Eukaryota > Metazoa > Mollusca > Bivalvia > Cardiida > Cardiidae > Tridacna > Tridacna gigas. Next base: position 26,959,456 of record OX244033.2, read on the forward strand.
AAATACAATATACATTGTATCCTTCATACAGAAATCACAAAAAAAGTCGCAAGTAAATATAGGGCCTCGTCAGTCCTATCGATCCATTATTCTGAAAAGCTCAACATAAATTGTTTCAGAACTGACAGATCATCATATGAGGCTTTCCAATACATCAGAAAGTATACAAAAACATTGTGACAGTTGACATGTATTGTTTAACCAGAAGTCACACAAAAATAGCCTGCAAGTAGACATAGGAGCCTCGTCGGTCCTATCGATCCTTTATATTGGAAAGCTTAACGTAAATTGCCTAAGAACTGAGAGATCACCAAGTGAGGCTTTCAATACAGCAGAAAATATACAAAAATATTGTGACACACGGAGCATAGCCCATTCAAAAAATTGATGGAAAATACTACAATTAAATAAAGGAGTCTCTTTAGTTGTTTTGATCCATATAATTTTCTGAAAATCTACATGAAAGGCTTCAGACCCGTTTTTGGAAGTTGATGGCCATACTTTTCTAGACTACTGATCATGAAGGGTACAAGGGTTTCAGAAGGGGAAAGGACAACTTACATTTTAGAAAGTTTTGATGCAGCACCACCAGTTACTTTAGCAACTCTCAAGGAGGCGAGTTCCTGAAAGAAAAATGATGTCAAAAAGCCTGAAAATGATATTGATTTCAAAACAAGAGGGCCATGATGGCCCTGTATCGCTCCACTGGCTTATAAATATAAACCATGAAGAAAAGTCTTCACTATATAAGCCCTTATAAAACTTTGACCCCTGGGCTACAGTCGGACTAAATGGGGAATATGTGTATTAGAAGAATAACATGCCAAATTTGGGAGTTTTTGGCCTTATGGCTAGTAACAAGATGGTTTCTGAACTTTTCACTCCATAAACCCATGTAAAACTCGTGACCCCTGGTGCAGGGCCAAACTTGATCCTAGGGTTGTAATTTGGGCCCTCTTTGTAATTGTCCACTAGATAATGCTATAATTATGCAAAATTTGGTAGCCTAAGCCTTATGGCTATGTACACCAAGATTTAACAGTTTTCCCTATGTAAGCCCATGTAAATCTTATGAACCTCCCCCCCCCCTCCCCCCAGCATGAGGCCAAATTGACTCCAGGACTATACTTTGGGCACTTTTGGTAGACCCCAACTAGATCAAGCTAAATGCAAAATTTGGTAGCTCTAGGCCTTATGGCTAGGTACGGGAAGATTTTTAAAGTTTTCTCTATATAAGCCTATGTAAAACTTGTGACCCCTGGGGCAGAGCCAATTTTGACCCCAGGGCTATAATTTCAAGAAACATGATAGAGGTCTACTACATAAAGCTACATGCCAAATTTGGTAGCCCTATGCCTTATGGTTTCAGACAAGAAGATTTTTAAAGTTTTCTCTATATAAGCCTATGTAAAACTTGTGACCCCTGGGGCAGAGCCAATTTTGACCCCAGGGCTATAATTTCATGAAACATGATAGAGGTCTACTACATAAAGCTACATGCCAAATTTGGTAGCCCTATGCCTTATGGTTTCAGACAAGAAGATTTTTAAAGATTTCCAATATTTTTCAGTTTTGTTGCCATGGCAACCAGAGTTTTTGAAGGAATCAAATTCTTTCAAGAAATTCTGAAGAGGACCATGGCAGGATCATTTCTGTGAAGTTTCATGAAAATTGGATGGGTAGTTTCAGAGAAGAAGATGTTTGAAATAAAAGTTAACGCACGGACGGACGCATGGACGGACGGACGCACGACGGACACCGGGCCATGACATAAGCCCGCTGGCCTTCGGCCAGTGGAGCTAAAAAAGCTGGATATTGGTTGTAATGAGTGTTCTTTCATTTATGACGATACTGTAATTTTAAACATGGAAAAACAACAGAACTATTACTATTTCAGTTTGGAATATATATGTATATCAAAGTTGTGGCCACTAGGCAGCGTAGATTCAAAATGATACTGCACATTATGTGCAGTCTGAACTGCACATTATGTGCAGTCTCATCTTACTCTACACTCCCTGCTTCTCTATCAGTATATTCACTCGTGAACCCAATCTAATGCCAATAATTTTACAGACACAGTAAACAATGAAAGTAAACAGCCAAAAGTAAACAATATGGGTGTTAAAATGCATTTAAATTTAAATCATATCATTTATAAATATGGAAATCAGTGTGTCCTTTGGATTTTTCAAATGGGCGTTTTTGTACCTCTTGAGTTGCAAAATAGGGGGTATAGAAAATGAAATGGGGTTACAATATTATTTTCAGCACTTAGATCCATTTTTCCATAATTTGTCATTTTCATAATTTATCCCGTCTTTGGCTGCAAATTTTTATTTGTATTCCATCAAATTTATGGATTGTGTGGTAAAGGATTTATGTATGATTTGATTTTCTTTGGAAAAATGAACCTCATATACCTTCTTCTATAACACTTGTTCCAGTGCTATCACTGTAGGTCTAAGACAAGGTGGCCTAATCCCGACCCTCTCCTGTCTCATTTGTAGGTTGTTCAACTTTTTCATTTCATAAAATTATCAAAGTTTTCACCTCATTATTAGACAAGAGACTTTTGCACCCACTTTTTGCTAGTTTAATACTGATAGCTATGTAAATTTACAGGTGAAAGTAATTAATAAAGCTGAAAAGTCAGTCAGAGGTGCCTCTGATCAGACAATGTTCAACTAATGTTTTGCCGTGTCCTGGGATTTTGTGTTCTAGCAGCGATCTATTTTTCATGTAGCTTAATTTTTGGATAGGGATTTCCGCATTAGACAAATTTGTCAATAACGGTAGCAGGTAACTTCCGAAACTTGTCATTTGTACACTAGATAAGCAAATCAACATCATAATCACATTTCTCATAAATAACATGACAGTTTGATTACCTATGATAACAGTGATACATGCTTCCTTCACACTTCATACACATTATTAATGTCAGAGTTTAATCTTTTAAGATTTGTGTATAGGCATTGGTTCGCCAGTAGATTCACCAGAGCTTCATTTTCGGAGACATTTTGTTCTTCTAAATTATCGCATTTGGCACTAGTGGCAAATGACTGCGTTTACATGTATGTCAGACTCACTTTTCCTGATGGCATAATACTAAAGCTGAACAATGACGACGGATTGTCCTAAGCTGATGTGCTCGGCTCAATTTCAGACTGATTGTTTTCCCGATAGTACCTTCTGAAAAGGTTTAAAGTCGAAAAAGTCTGTTGCAGCTTGGCCATTATGCATTTGAAATTTTGTTACTTACAAATACATCCCCAAAAAAAAACATTTCTATAAACTAGCCTAAATTCATCTAGACTGGGCAGCAGTCTAAATCTGATAAATGAGCATAATGATATCTCAACAGTGGACCAGTTTAAAATTCACCAGGATTCCAGTTGACGAATACTATGGTAAAAATAAAGGTAAGCAAAAAAAAAAGTTTCTATAGTTGGCCATGGAAAATCCATATTTTTCAATTAGCTACCTGACCATCTTTCTGCATTGATCATTTTTGATAAATTTTATGATTTTTGGCAGCCATTTTGCATGTTCCTGCATGTATATGGGTTTAAGGTTGTACAGGATTATTTAAAAAGTTATGTAATTCCCGCACATTTGTACATGATCTGATACACTGGAAATTATTGTGAGGATAACAAGCTGTTACTGCCAAGTAAGGCATAGTGTTATTTGTGGGCAGAAAAATGAAATTTAAAATAGGTAAAAAATAAATAAAGAGAGACTTGGCATCTTTCTCCCTGGTTGTAAAATTGATTTTTCTGCCAGTGACTATTTACAGATTGTCATGTTCCTTTTACTTTCCATACTGCCACCACTGGGCCTTTAAGAAAATCTGTATTTGTAATAGATAACAATGTGGCATGGATAATGGTCAAGAACTATCAGTTCACATTAATAATGACTCTTAAGTGTGAAAATTTACATGATGACATTATGGTGGTTTATCAAGCTGATTCAACCAACTACCTACTGTTCTTAGTTCATCCAGCTGTTTCATTAACTCTTCCTTTTTCTTGCCTCTCAGCTGCTTGGCCTTGACCTTCGACGTGTTAGACTGAAAGTATTTGAGAAAATCATGTTGATACAAATAAAACTAAGCAGTTGAACTTCAGACTTATTGGTCTGACAAGTACATTTTCACAGATTTTAGAATCACCAACCTTGGGCTGAAATTGCCATTATTCTGGCTTTTTTCCCCTAATTAAAACATTGTTGACCATCAATGATTCATGCCCTTAAACAAGAACCAGCTGTCAATCTATGAAGATATTGTTAATAATAAAACCTACACTCAGGAAACAAACTTACTGCATGTGCTTTGTATGTGTGTTGTCATTTTATTTCTCATAGCTTCTTATTATTTAAACTGTTTACGTCTAAAACCAACCTTGGTCACATTCTATTTCTGGCTGTACCGTCTTTGAATCTTGCCCTTGATAAATGATGTCATACAAACTTCCTTTGCAGGCCAAGCTAATTTCATTCATCGATTTTCATTGTTAACTTCGGAATGCAACTGAACAGGATATTTGCAGATTTACGCAGAAATAAGTTTGGAATTCTTTTCTTACTCAGGGGTGCGGAAATCTTAGAAATTGTACTTGTCCATGCGCAAGTAAATTAATACTTGTCCGCCAGTGTGGCTTACTTGTCCAACACAAAATTTTAGATCGCATATGAAAAGTGACACATCAGCAATATGGGAATACTCTCAACAAAACTTACAAACAACATTGTTACAATCGTCTGCATTCAACCACAGAAATTAGAACTTTCATCCACGCCTCCTTAAAAAAAAAAATTTTTTTTGGTCACATTTCTTGTAACAGTCCGCTTTAGATTTACGTTTGGAGCCACCAAATGGTTCTAGGGTCTCAGACTTCTCACTTTTGGCTTGCTTTGAAAATTAAAAAAAAAAAAAAAAAAAACAGACCCATTTTATCCTGTTTTATGCATCAATTGATCGCTGAATCAAAAAATGTTTTAGTTTGACACAGTTTCCGGCAGAGGAAGTAATTGCTAAGTCACGGGCGACGGCCCATTTTGCATGGAAGCTGTTTAAAATCAAAGATCTTTGAATCTGTACTTAATTGATACCATTAATTAGTCTAATAAAATTATTTTAATCCATAATGATGATATTGAAGGTGTTCAGTCATTTTTCAAAGCAATTAAAATTGATGTGAAACAGTCACATAATATTTCATCATGATGTATGCGGTAACTGTGGAGGAACAGATCTTTGTTTCAAAATTTTCCTCGTATTTTCTTCTTGTCCACCGACAACTAGGCTGAAGAAACTAGTCTGGAGCCGAAATTTCCCGAGCCGGGCATAGTATTTCCGCACCCCTGTTTCTAGAACTGACAGATTTTTATGTCATAGTTGATAATTGCATTATTGCAGGACTGAAAATGTATAAGGGACCCTCTTCCTAAAACAAGGGATTTAATTGATTTGGCCTTACTGGCGAAAAAGTGGGTGGGGTTATTGTAAAAAAGAAACATTGAGAAATGCCATGCAAAAATATTGACATGTTGGAAAAAATATTTCAGGTGTTTTTTGACAGTAAGTGTTTTTTGACAGTAAAAAGTATTTTAAAAAAATGGGAATAAGAAAATTGTGTCGTTTTAGGGACATGTCTCGAATTAAGCCTATAATTATTTTGCTTTTAAAACACATTTTGATGCAATTTTCAGTAATGTAGCCTATGGAAGGAAGTTTAAAGCTGCCAACCTAGTTCATGACATCATCTCACCAGATTCAACGCTTTTGATGAAATGCTTGAGGGCATGATCGAGGGACGGGCACAATCCAAAGACGGTTGACGATATCATTATAACCCTTTATTACACAACAAAACTTTAGACTTGGCCAAATTACAAGCATTTGCAAACAACAATTTCTGTCAGATTCAATAGATGATTTGTCTCTGAAAAAGTAGAAAACATGGTGGGAAAAGGAAACAATGCTGCTTCAGAGCACTTTCTCCTTTACCAAAACATTGTTCCAACTCCCTCTCTGGCTCACAGAGGGACTTGGAAAAATGTTTGGAAAAGGAGAAAATGCTCTGAAGCAGCATTGTTTCCAATTCCCACAGTGTTTGGGCACAGCGAGGCTTTCAATTTATTTCTTAATAATATCGCCCGGTTTCCGTGCTTTGGAAGGCAACAAATCAAACACGGAGGTTCTGGGAATATTAAAGGAATCTGGACTTGCTAGGAGTAATCTACAGCTTCCAAGAATTTGTGCGAGTATAGTAATATTGTTTCAAGGAAGGCCTCTATTTGCCATTGGCCAGGTATCTAGTTACAGATTGCCTTTCAATGAGCAATTGTTTGTGATTGAAAGTCAAGTATATGAAAAAGTACAGTGTCCGTCTGTGTTTGAGACCCTGAATGAAGTGGGCTAAATTTTGTTACGGGTAAGATGTTCGTGGATATGTAAGTCAGTTCTAATATTCACCATGTTTACGGTTTGATAAACCGGAAAGAGAGACTGAGATGGATCAGTGCATCACGGTATCGGCCGGTAACAAGGAAACAATTTGAAATAACCTAAATTACACCTTTTTCATAGAATTTTAAAAGTAGAATTTATAGAAAATATATGCTTTCAGTGTCTCAGACACAACTACCGAGGCGAAAAATCCAAGAAAATAGATTTTGTAACAATCCGTTTGGATACCGTTTTCTACCGGTATTCGTAATTCGGAGTACGGAAGCATTTAACATACTTCCGGGGTGTGGAGCAGGAAACGAAAAACAGATTTTTTTGTAAACTTATCTCTGCGTTTTTATCATTCCACAAACATGTCGAAAAACACAGGGGCGAACAAATTTCGAAAAGTAGATGTAGATCAGTATGATCCAGACAAATACAGCGAGGATATTACAGAGGGAGAGGAGTCCAATGCGGGACCTAATGAATCGACCATCACCAATTGTCTAGCTCAATATCCTTTCTATTTACCAACGGACAGCGCGTTGATTCTTTACCACGCTACAGAATTTTAGACTTGTCAATATTCAAAACATTAGCAGACTGCAGATGACAAATCAAAGGGGGCTCATATGATGAAATCTGCCTTTGGGAAGAAAATGGGGGGAAAGGAGAAAATGCTGGTTACTAGTGTAGCCAGGGTTATATGTTTCACCCTTAGCAGTCACCTATGTGAGAGTGAAGGAGGGGTGAAAGGTGTATGTATGAGCGAGTAGTTTTCACCCTTTTTGCATGGCACACTGGCTAACCAAGCATACAGCACATCCCTATACACTCTTTGTCAGACCTCGAAAGAGGAAACACCTATTTTCAAAATTTTAATTTATATTGCTGCTTTAGACCATCTGATCCTGGTAGGTAGTCTTTGCAAATGTGTTTTATGTAGTTCTTGCTTATGTTTTTCGGTAGTTCTTGCGATGTGTTATTCACTTAGACCTACAGATTTATTTCAAGTAAGAACCGTGTCTTTTAACCTCTTATTACCTTCCAGGTTTTTTTCTTCCACATTGTTTTCCAATGTGTAACCGTTGAATAAATTCAGAGGGAAACAGATTGTCTTAACTTTTCATCCTCGTTACACTAGCATATTCCCCTTTTCCCATGATGTTTTTCTAAAGCTTTTTTCTCAGGGTTTGAAAAAATCTGAATTGTGTGGTTAATGCTTGGTCGATTTAAAATGATTTTGCACCACATTTAAAATTTTCTTTCAATCCCAAGTAAAGGTTTGGGCATTTTAGGAAGCAGATTTCAAATGCAGAGTGGTAGATGGTTATACTTCCTTATAATTTTTGAAGAGTTCCAAGTTCTGCATAGCCACACCTTAGTAAAAGTGAAACCCAAGGAAGACATGAATAAGTTGCTGATATAGGATTGAAGTATTGTTGAAAATACATTCAAACAAATGAGAAGCCCCTGTGACTGAGTGGTAATGTATAAGGAAGATAATTTGAGGGGTTTTGATTCGAGTTCATGACTTGGCCAACAGAGGCATAGTTGGAATTTTATCATTTTTCTGCAAGCAAAATTAATGGTGACACTTAGAGGGTAAAACAACTTTTTTGGACAGTGCAGATCAAGATCAGACCACATTTAGCAGATGATATTAAGATCAGACTGCACAGAGGCTGCAGTGTGACCTTTGATCCACACTTTCCACTATCTTATATTATTGCAAGAACACCACTGAATTTTAATTGGTCTGTTTTAGTGATTGTGAGAAAAGTGCAGTTAACTCACTTGGCAATTCCACATTTACTGTCTAAGCCCTGACTTTCTGACTGAAGCCTAGCTATGTACCTAGTCAGTGACAAGGTTGATGGAAGTGATTGCAACAGATTCATTCTGTCACTCACTGCTGAAAATTTTTCATTTTTGTACTGGTTGAAGAAACTCTAGGAATGCATCAACCCTTTACCACAACATCCAGACTTTTGATGACCCAGAAGAAGAAGGTGTTTAAAAACATTATGAGAAAAGGAAAACATGTTGGTAACCAGCATTTTCTCCTTTTCCCACAACATTTTTTATCCTTTCACAGACAGAAGTCATCATTTGTACTACATTTAATATGTCGTTTGCAAATGCTTTCTTTTGGTTGAGTTCCAGATTTTGTCATTTGGTAAAGAGCTAAGAGTTGCACAGGTCATGTACATGTGAAGTCTTGTAATAAGGTTGAAAGCAACATTTAACTTGAATCACATGACAAGTTTGTTTACCCTTAACTTTTAGCACAGGTAAAAATGTGGATGCATTACTAGAGATATTACAGAATGCCCCAGCAGGAGCAAAGAATCAGGCTTTGAAGGTAAGGTTACTCTTATAGTACTTGATAAATGAGCTGTGCTCTGTGAAAAGGGGGCTTAATGCATCTCCGTGATGCATTAAACTAAGCAAGACATCACCTAATTATGGATCCATTACATCCATTTTGTCAAACTACCAAATGAATCATGAGGTAGAATTATCCCTTGAAATGCAAAAAATTCGAAGATAGCGAAAAGTTTTGGCCCATGTCAGCCTGTGCAGGCTGATATGGGTCGATACTTTTAGCAAATCTATCAAGCCCCCTTTTTCACAGAGCATGGCTGAAATAGAACTGACATTCTGAATGAGTATCGGGTAATGGACATTCTTGATGAGGATTCAACAGGATTCATTCCTCTTCCACCACCGATCATTGTTTTGACAATGGTAATTGGGAAAGCAGCCAATGGCTTGGGAAGAATATTGTGCAAAGTACTGGTAATAAAAACTCTAGGAAAACATGGAGAGGTGCACTGGCTTCACCAATATAATTGAAATAATGTTGAAAATAGTGTTAAACTCCATGCAATCAACAATCAATCAAATGCTTCTTTACAGGGTAGTTAAAAACTTGGAATTGTGTGGTACAGGGTAAAGTTTTCCAGAGCAAACAAATACAATATGTACCAAGGCTTAGGATGCTGTATAAGCCTAATGTCAGTCTGTATGTTAACCCTTTACCAAACAATCCCGGGTTTTCACAACCCTAGGAAAGAATGCTTTTGAAAACATTGTGGGAAAAGAAGAAAATGCTGGTAACCAGCATTTTCTCCTTTTCCCACAATATTTTCTGCTCTGTCAGAGAGCTTAAGCCCGTTTGTTCCAAAGTTGAATTTGGCATCTACAAATGCTTTGAAATTGGACTAGTCTGAAATGTTGTCGTGTGGTAAAGAGTTAACTGTTTCAGTACCAGCTGCTAAAGTATGACTTAATCTTTTTAAAACCTATCTTACTTTTTGATATGTTGACAGAGTTAACTTTTTGAAAACATTGTAGAGAAACTCGTATGAGTCCTAAATGGAAAGAAGTGCTTGTTACAAGCAATTTCTCATTTTCCTACAATGTTTTCTATCCAACCTCAGAGATCTGTTGCTCATTTTTACCAACTTCAAATATATTGCCTGGGATTGCTTTTCAGCTGTGAAGTTTTTCATTTGATGAAGGCTAATACATTTCAGGATAGAGTAGTCCAGTCAGCTATCAGAGTTTTGACCAGTTTTAAAACATCAGAAATTGAAGGTGCAGTAAAGAAGATAGACCAAATGGACAGTAGATTAATTGATGTTCTAATGAAGTATGTGTATAAAGGCTTCGAGTACCCTGAAGATGGAAGCAGTGCTTCACTTTTAGCTTGGCATGAAAAGGTATTTTATCATTAGGTTATACCACAGTAATGTTCGAAAGTGTAACCATAGGGTGCATAGTAGCCTTTGTGCAAAAACAGATGTTACATACACATTAGCCATGCTGTGGTTAAGAGGGGCTTAATGCATCTCAGTGATGCATGATACCAAGCAAGTCAATCACCTATATATCAATCCATAAAATCAATTTTATATAACAGCCGACTGAATCATGAGGTAGACTGGTCGTTGGACATACAGAAAATTGACCAATAGCAAAACGTTTCGGCTCAGGTCAGCCTGTATGGACAGCGCACAGACTGGGTTGATACTTTTTGTGGATGCATTAAGCCCCCTGTTAACAGAGCATGGTTCATACTGAAAAAAGGGGATCAAAAATACTTAAGAATATGCTAAAAAAGCTCACCAGAGGCCAAGAAATGGTGTCTGAATTTTGAAATTTCCCTGCAGGAGACTGAAAGCAGGAGGGGTACCTAATGAAATTACTGCACAGTATGCACTTACATGACTACTTTTTAGTAGTTAACCCTTTACCACACAATCCCAAGTTTTACGATCCTGTCAGAGACGCCTTTGAAAACATTGTGGGGAAAAGGAGAAAATGGTGGTAACCAGCATCTTCTTTTCCCCCAATGTTTTCTACTCTTTCATAGACAATTTCCATCATTCAAGCGACATTTAATTTGTTGTCTGCAAATACTGTCAATTTGGACTAGTCTAAAATTTTGTGGTTTGGTAAAGAGTTATGCCCATTGCTATGCATATACTAGAGGTAGGAGTGTGGCCTGAAAAACTCTTGTCTCTTGAAATTGATCAATATTTTATGACACTACCATAGCTTTATATAGCAGTCAAAAATCTCCATTGTAAGTTGAAAATTATCTTGACCACATTCATGCCCATTTTTCAGTCCTTGTAAAAGGTCACTGGTATAGTTAGAATGTTAAATGCAGGACTGGCAAAGAAACACTTCACTCTTTACAACATACATAATTTTAATATCCCTATGGAAGAAGCCTTTTGAAAACATTGTGGGAAAAGGAAAAAATGCTAGTTTTCTTTCGTATCAAAGACATAATTCAAACATTTGAGCCATATCTAAATTGTTGTCTGCAAATGCTATCAATGCTAAGATTTGTACTGTGGTGAAGAGTTAAGGAATGCATTGATAGGTGCACTGGTTCAAGTTACTGAAGTACAGTGAAGTTAAATCAATCTTCAGAAAGACATAGTAGAACTAGGCTTCAAACTCACAAGCACTCTATTACAAGCCCAACATTTTGGTTTGCTTATTCAGAGTACTGAATTCATTCACTCTTTATTTCATTAACCATGCCACAAAATTTTGGATTTGTCCAAATTGAAAGCATTTGCAGACCACAAACTAAATACTACTCAGTACGTGAAATTTATCTTTCAAAGACATAAAACATTGTGGAAAGAGGAGAAAATGCTGCTTACCAGCAGTTTCTCCTTTTTCCACAATGTTTTCAAAAACCTTCCTTAGGGTGGTTAAAACTCAGGATGGTGCGGTAAAGGATTACATACCTTTTCAGTTAAAAACAAAAGCCTTAATGTTGCAATGCCATATTTGTGTTGGCCAGAATATTTTAAAATATAGAAAATGTAATATTTAAAATGTTTTCAAAGACCTTCTTCCACAGGGTGGTTAAAACTCGGGATGGTGTGGTAAAGGGTTACATAGACATTTTCAGTTAAAAACAAAGGCATTAATGTTGCAATTACATACCCGTGTTGGCATGAATGTTTTAAAATACAGTATTACTTTTTTCCAGGTTTACGCATGTGGGGGAGCAGGTTGCATTATTCGTGTTCTGACAGACAGAAAGAGAGTATGAGTGTACAACAAGCTTGGGACTGGTCTGCTGTTCCAAGAAATCATATTGAAAGTCGATGGTTATTGTTACCTAAGGGGGCGGGGTATCATATCTGAATGGCTAGGCATCTGATTGGCCCAGATGTTTTGTATAAGCCAATCATAATGGCTGGATTTTTAATTTGAAATTAGAACCTAATTAGAATGGTTAGTTAATTCTGTTGTTGGCTTTTTGACCATAGTATTCAGGCTGTTTGGCCTTCCACAATCAAATTAAGTGTGACATTCTTTGCCTAGGAGAGGATTTCTAATTTTGTTGAAAACTCTCAATGGAGAAGATAAGTAGCAACTTTTGTGTACCTTTTGTTGCTTGCCAAATTCAAAGATTTCACTCTTTACCAAAGGAGAGAATTTCAGGCTCATCAAGATTGAAAGCAGACAACAAAGTAAAATGTATCTCAAATTCATGTAATAGAATTTGTCTTACAAAGGGTAGAAAAAATTGTGGGAAAAGGAGAAAATGCTGGTTACCAGCATTTTCTCCTTTTCCCATAATGTTTTCAGAAGGTTTTTTTCCCAGAGTTGTTAAAACCTGGGATTGTTTGGTGTAGGGTTAAATAAATGTGAAATGCTCCGATATGCTGTTACTGACAATGAGCCACCTCTGTTGAACGAGATGATGATTAGTTAGCTTTGTGTAAAGTATAGTATTGTAGTGGGTTTATGGGGAAATTAAAAATTGTTATAAAAGTGCAGCTGCTGTAGTAGGTTTTTAACGACTCATAGTGTCATTAAATTTATGCCCTCTCATGGTAGAACATTGTTTTGACAATCTTGACGGAGAGCAGGCAGTTGCTTAAAAAGAATTGTTTTGTTGGTAAAAGAAGTGCCAAGAAAGCATGGATATGTGCCAGGAAAGCATGGCTATGTGCATAGGCCACGTGATATAATTGAAATAATACTTTAAAAAGGCATGGAACACCAAACAAACTTAAGTTACTCTAAGATATATCTTCACTATCCATTCTGAAGATCTTATTCTCCAGAATTTTCTAACTTTGAAACTAACAAAAATTCTGTTTGGCTAAAGCATTTGGCTTAGCCAATCAGAAGTTTTGTAATTTTCGAATGTACCTGTATGTAGAAAATCTCGGATATAAAGACAAAGAATGTTCTTAAGAATGGTTGGTCAATACAGCCCTTAGGTTTTGTATATTCAAGTTGCTACTTGCCCATTTTTAACAATTTATTACCTATTGACAGCCAGTTCCAATGATTCATCTTGTATCTTTTGTTTTCTGGTCTTGTCTACTAGATATACAAGTTTCATAACCCTTCTGCTTTGCACAGACAGATGTTTTATTTCTGTAAGAATTCAAAATTTTGTGTAAAGGTAATGGATTTGTTTTGACTGAATGTATATATATTGAAAAATCTGTTACAATAAACTCTCAAACAGAATCTTTTGTTGTTTTGTCCCTGTGATATATACCTGTGTACTAGTATGGGTTGCCAGTAGTCAAGGGTTATGTTTTGTTGAGTGGTTTAACTCTTTACCAGATGACAAACTTTCAGACTTACCTAAACTGAAAGCATGTGCCCATGACAAATTATCATACTGGTCCAAATTGAAAGCATTTGCAGACAACAAACTGTTAGACTGATCCAGATTGAAAGCATTTGACAAGTAAATGTGGTTCAAGTACTGAACTCTGTCTCTGAAAGGGTAGAAAACATTCTGGGAATAGGTGGGTAACCAGCAATTTCTCCTTTTTCAACAATTTTTTTGTAAGCCTCTTACTGCAGGGGCAATAAAAAACTCAGAACTGTTCTTTGTCCCATTACTCATTGTATAGGCTATAAACAGACCCACAATAACTGTTATAACTCGCAAAAGGAACTAATAGTTTAGAGAACTTTAGGAAAAAAATCTTTTTTTGGCAACCATATGACTAACCATTATGACTTCTTTTAAAAATCCACAAGTGGGTTTGTCTGTTGACATAAATAGCTTGTTTCATGTGCTAGGCCTGCTTGATGACAACACTTATAAAATATTACAGCTGTATCTAAAGATAAGGAACAAGTTCTTAAAAGTTTCCACTCTGTAAGCCCCTGTAAAACTTGTGACCTGTGGGGCAGGGCCAATTTAGACCCCAGGGCTACAACTTGAACAATTGTTGTAGAAATCCACTGGATAATTGTGACCTCTGGGCTAAAATTAATTTTGAAGAAATTTGGTAGAGGTCTATTAGATGAAGCACCATGCCAAATTTGGTAGCCCTGGGCCTTATGGTTTTGGACAAGAAGATTTTTTAAGTTTTCACTGTATGAGCCTATGTAAAACTTGTGACCCCCAGGGCAGGACCATTTTGACCCGAGGGCTATAATTTCAAGAAACTTGGTACAGGTCTATTAGATGAAGCTTTATGCCAAATTTGGTAGCCATAGGCTTTACGGTTTTGGACAAGAAAAGTCTCTAAGATTTACAATATTCTTTTAGTTTTGTTGCCATGGCAACCAGAGTTTTTGAAGGAATCAAATTTTTTCAAGAAATTCTAAAGAGGACCATGTCAGGATTATTTCTGTGAAGTTTGGTCAAAGTTGGATGAGTAGTTTCAGAGAAGTTTGAAATAAAATTAATGCATGCACAGATGCACAACCGACACAGGGCCATGACATCAGCTCACTGGCCTTCGGCCAGTGGAGTTAAAAACTAGTGAGAAAAGGAGAAAATGCTGGCTACCAGCATTTCCCCTTTGACAACAAAGTTTTCTAAAGCCATAATCCTCAGGTCGTCAAAACTGGGAAATATTAGGTGAAGCGTTTCAGAATGAAATAGAAGACAAAGTACAATGTATTTTTTTTTATTTTAGCCTTTCGTTATTTGGTCCAGCAAAGCAATGTACAATTTTATACCTCTAACATAAATAAAGCAGTTGGATAACAAATTCAGTCACTGTAACAGATAAAAACATAGGAGCCATGCATTGACAAAAGGGGGCCCAATGCATCTACGTGATACATTATGCCAGGCCAGTCATCGCAGTCATAATTATGGACCCATAAAATCCATTTTGTCTTACAACCGACTGAATCCTGAGGTACAACTACCCTTGAAAAAGCTGAAATTTTACCAAAAGCAAAAAGTTTTGACCCGGGCGACCTAGGTCTATACTATTTGCAGATGCATTAAATTTCCTTTTCACAGAGCATGGCTCATATGTTATACTAATATCAATATCTTACCATAACAAATGCATATAAATAAAACACAACCTGTGGAGTGTATTTTATGCTTTTTTATTTAAAATTCATTTTGCAATAGAGTAACAGATACTCAACTTCTTAGCACACAACCACAAGTTCTAATGGTTCTAATGAAAAGGGCTTTTGAAAGCACTGACTGGAAACATGAAAATGCTGATAATCCATATTTTCTCCTTTTTCCACATTTTTTTTCTACCCTTTCAAAGTTAAATACTGTCATTTGAGTCACATTAAATAGGTTGTCTGCATTCCTATGCTTTCCATTTGGATATCTCAAAATTTCTTGGCGTCTGTTAACTCTTTACTACACAACAAACATTTAGCCATGTCCAAACTGAAAACATTTGCAGATGAAAGATTAAATGTGGCCCAAATGTTGTAATTTATTTAAGAAAGGGTAGGAAACATTGTGGGAAAAGGAGAGAAATGCTGGTTACCCTTATTTCTTGGGGTCGTTAAAACTCAAGACTGTTTGGTAAAGGGTTAAAGAGTTAATACACTTCTATATTTTATTGGTCTGAGAACAACATGTTCTGTAATTGAGGAATCATTTACCTCTCACCAACTCAAAAGCCGTTGTATCAAAATACAACTGGACCATCAAAGTCATGTGTGTGATATGTTATAAAATCAAGAGACTTGACAGTTCTACCAAATGCAAAACAACTACATGTATAACACTGCCAAACAAAAAAAAAAAAAATTTTTGAGGAGATGTCTGTTGAAGATATTCTTGGAAACTGAGATTTTTTTTTTTTTAAGAAATTGAGTAGTAATAACTATGTCAAATTATAAAATATCTGGATTTCTGTGATTAGTCTACCCTTCATGAAGCATAATCTAATGAAGAGGGCTATTGAAAACATTGTAGAAAAATGAGAAAATCCTTTTAAAGACAATCCCCTTTATGTAAGCTACGTTTATGGTCTACAAATGCTTTAAATATCAAACATTCTAAACTCTGTCACGTGGCACAGGGTTAAAACCCTTACTTGATGACAGCAGCTTTGGTCACTTCTTGCACACATTGTGGATCAAGATTTGACAGTCAAGATACACACAGTCTAATTTTGGATCTGAATTGCCTGATGCTTTGCAAGATATCATTCTAGCCCAAACAACCATAAATTGTACTATCCCCCTTTTTTTTTGGAAAAAGAAGTCCATAAGATATATTTCACTGCCTTCGGGTTAACATTTGAAAACAACATATTAACTCTACCAAATGGCAAAAAAAAAAAATTACAAACTGCAGATGACTATAATTATCTTGCACCAAATCCTTTTATAGAAAACACTGTGGCAAAAGGACCAACTGCTCATTATCAACAATGTTCTTCTTTACCACTGGTTTACCCATGACCGTTTAACTCTTTACCAAATGACAAAATTCTGAACGAGTCCAAATTGAAAGCATTTGCAGATGACAAATTAATTGTGCCTAAAAAACTGAAATTTGTTTAGGGGCTGGTAGAAAACATTGTGAGGAAAGGGAAAAATGCTGGTTACCAGCATTTTCTCCTTTTTCCACAATGCTTTCCAAACCTTTTTCTTCAGGATCATTAAAAGACAGCATTGTCTGGTAAAAGGTAAAACCTTTGATAACCCTTTACCAAACCCAAGTTGGAAAAGGAGAAAATGCTGATAACCAACATTTTCTTCTTTTCCCACAATACTCTGATACAAATCCCACCATTTGTGGCATGTTCAATTTTCTGTCTGCAAATGCTTTCAATCTGGAACAGTCTAAAATTTTGTTGTCGGGAAAATGGTTAAAATGGTGTTTTCACAATCATCTGCATCAAAGTACATTTTGTAAACAGGAAGTACCGAGTTAATATGATGGTGGAACAATTTTATTGGCATGTCCCTTTAATAAGGCAGGAGGTTGTGATCCACCAAACCACGACATTTTCCATTCTAAAGTGTCTTTGATAAGCTTCTGCTCCTCTGGGGTAAATCTCAGAAGTAGCGAGACTGCTTTGATAAGTTGTATTGCCTGAAAATAAAGAGAAAAATTCACGAAACAATTAACATGTACATGTACAGCCAAATCGTCTGTTTACAAAACAGTAAGTCTGTCTTGAAGGGACATTATCTCTTTAGATTAAATCTACCTTCAACAAGCACATGCCTTCGAAAAACTTTTCAATCGTCTCTTAGCCGCTTGCATAAGCCTGGGGGAGAAGCCTTTATAACTCATTACCAGACAACCAAATTTTAGAATGTTCCAACTTGAAAGCATTTGCAGACAACGAATGAAATGTCTTTCATATGATGAAATTTGTCTTTGGAAGGGTAGAAAACATAGTGGGAAAAGTTTTTACAATGTTTTCAAAAGCCATTCTCCTTGGGGATGTTAAAATTTGGGACTGTATGGAAAAGGATTAAAACTCTGTGAGATAGGACACACACTGGTAGCAAGCATTTTATCCTTTTTCCACAGTGTTTTCTACCAACTTAAAGATACATGTAATAATTTAGACCAAAATTGATTTATCATCTGCACATATTTAAAACATGAAAGGGCCTACAATTCTGTCATCTGGTAAAGAGTTAATATGGGTTTGACCATGCTTACCGTGCGAGGATGCTGACTTCTTTTTCAGGATTATAAACTCTTTACCAAACAAAAAAATTTTAGACTACTCCAAATTGAAAGCATCTGTAGACGACAAAATGAACGTGACCCAAAATTTGAAATTTGTTTTGGGAAGGATAGAAAACATTGTGGGAAAAGGAGAAAATGCTGGTTACCAGCATTTTCTCCTTTTCCAACAATGTTTTCTAATGGCCTCTTTCAGAGGGTCGTTAAAACTGGGGATTGTGTGGTAAAGGGTTAAAATAAGGGATTGTTTGGTAATGGTAAAAAGAAGATTTAAGAACATCTTCTGATTCACAATCTGCTGACAAATTTTGTAAAAATGTTTTCTGTTTCAATTTCAGACAACGACTTTCTAGCTAGCTAAAATGCAAAAGATATTTTTTGCGCTGTTTTGATTTTCTAGCTAATTTAAACACTGATAAAACCAGTGAAAGATTTTTTTACACTGTTTTGATGAGTCATATTTTACAGGGATGTTTTCAAAGTCATCTGCTGTAAATTCATTTCAGACGGCTGTAACCTTTCAACACACAAACTCCCTTGTTTTCGGTGTAATATATGCCCATTCTGATTTTTTCTTTAACTTTCATGATTGAGATAAGTGCTGTGTCACATATGTGATTTTCTTTCTTTATCTTACACATTTGAGATAAGTGTTGTCACATATGTGATTTTTTTCTCTTATCTTACACATTTGAGATAAGTGTTGTGCCACATATGTGAAGTTACTCCATACTTCTCTCAAAGAAATGAATCAAGTTTAATTTATGGAAATTACCACATGTGAATGTATTGTTTTGCATATTTTGATGTCTAAATGCTGTTATGACATAAAAGAGAATCTAACATTTGTTGGCTTTTGATGAAAAAATTTACTACAATTGTCTACAAAAATGTTACTAAGCTTGCAAGAGGCTTGCTTAATTTTCTCTAAATTCATTCCACCTTTACCATTTGACAAAATTTTACACTTGTCCAAATTGAAAGCATATGTGGACAACTATTTAGATATGGCTCATATGGTTAGATTTGTCTGTAAAAGGACAGAAAACATTGTTGGAAAAGGAGAAAACACTGGTTACCAGCATTTTCTCCTTTTCTTACATGTCTTCAAAAGGCCTCTTTCTTAGGGTCGTTAAGACTCGGGATTGTGTGGTAAAAAGGTTAATAAAATTTTATCTCAAATGCAAACTTATGTCAGACCCTGTATATCTGACCTTACCTCTGATTCTCTGCTCAGCATAAATTTCATCACAACATGTTTCAAGTACTGAAAATTGACATCTTTTTCCAGATCTCTGAAATCATTCCTTGATCTAATCTGGGCTGCATGGAGTCCACCCACCTCATGTTTACTAGCACCAATGTGACCATCACTGATGGATATTGTTGCGTGTGCATTTTGCACACCATGAACAGATTTTGCACCGTATGGAACTGAGGATGTTGGCGACATTGTCTGACCTAAAAAATAATCCTGTGTCCCATTCTTCACTGAATCCGTTACATCCTGATATAAATCCCCAGGAAATGGAGGCTGTTCACGTGAGCTCAATCTACGAGTCCAAGAAGAATTTTCTACATGATGTTTCTCACGATGAGCAGTGACTTTACGTGGAAGAGGGGGAGTAACAGCAGATAATTTGGAGTCGATGGGTTCATCATTAGGTAAGGATTGCACTTTTAATTCACGTTGAAGAGTTTTCTTTAAGTCACTTATTTTCTGTTCTTGTTTTTTAAGTGCCTGAAGAAAAAACAGAGACAAAATTACTAAACCTAAACTATATGAGCCATGCTCTGATTAAACGGGTTTAATGCATCTTCATGATGCATGATACCAAGCAAGTCATCACATAATTATGGATCTGTAAACTCCATTTTTGTGTGGCAAATGATTTAGCCATAAGGTAGAATGGTCCTTTGAACTGTAGAAAACTGACCAAAAGCATATAGTTTTGGCTAAGATCAACCTGCATGGGTTGTGCAGGCTGACCTGAGTTGATACATGTTGCAGATGCATTAAGCCCCCTTTTCAAAGAGTATGGCTCATATGTAAGGAAATAATCACCTTCGATCTGTGATTTATCTCAACATATCATAATATAGCCCAAAACAGACATCTAAGATCAGACTGTTCTGTACAGTATGATCTTGATCAACACTGTCGCCAAGAGCAACTTTAGTTTTGGTTAGTTCTAATGGGGTAAACTTCCATAATTTTGACTTCAGTCATCAATCATGCTGATAAACTTCCAACATACAAAGTTGGTGACCTCATGAATAGCACCTGAAAGAAAGAAATACTAACCATTGGCTTTTCTGTGTAGTTCACAATTCATCTTCTGATTTTGTATCAGACATTCTTCTTTATGTTTCTTTTTCTCTTCATGAGACGCTTTTATTTTATAGTTAGTCTTTACTAAGACACCAAATTATCAGTTCTCAAAGAGAGTTGGAGTAGAAAAATAAACAAGACAGAAATGATGGCTACTGCAATGCTCAACTGGCCAATGAAAAACAAGAGCTGTTGCTTGTACTGTCAGTGATATTTATCCGTCATAAGTCTACACCTTTCAAGCACTCACTGATCAACTCTTAAGTCTTTACCAAAGCACAAAATTTGCCTCTGAAATAGTTAAAAGCATTGTGGGAAAAGGGAGAAAATGCTGGTTACCAGCATTTAATCCTTTACCCTCCATGTTTTCAAAAGACTTCTTTATCAGGGTCGTTATAAATCGGGACTGTTTGGTAAAGCGTTAACTACACAATCCAGTGTTTTAATGACCCTGATGAAAAAGGCTATTAAAAAGACTGTGGGAAAAGTAGAAAACGGTGGTAACCAGCAATTTCTCCTTTTCCCACTGTGTTTTCTTTCCTATCAAGGACAAATTTCATCACCTGGTCACATTTGTCGTCTGCAAATGCTTCCAATTTGGACCAGTCTAAAATTTTGCCGACTGCTAAAGGCTTAAGCAACATTTACTTTATTCATTATATGTGTCCAAACTTTTATTGTCTGATAGGAAGCTATCTTATTCAGTGCACTAAGGGTAAACCAGAATATGAGAAATATTACTTTATTTTTGTCTGCTAGCTGCTCCTCTAAGGCTGCCATATTTTTCTCTAATATAGACATTTGCTCACTGCTTGAAACATGGCTGTTGTTTCTCTCTGTTAACTCTGATACCTGTAATATGAACATAAAATAGTATTGAGATTTAGACCATAGTTCTGTGATTGCAAACACACTTAAGAGTAAACTTTGGCTGTCATAGGCAGACCATAAGAAAAGTAGATTCCTACCAAAAAAATTTAATTACGTGTATCTAGTTTTGTCCTCAAAATACAATTTTGGGACCAGTCATACTTTATCTGAAGCAACAAACTCAGGTGGAGCCATCATACTGTAGTAAATTTGAGACACTTCCTTGCTCTCTTAATCCTTTATCAAACAATCCCAACTTTTAACGACCATTTGACAATATAAGGGAGAAAATGCTGGTGACCAGTATTTTCTTCTTCTCCCACAATGTTTTCTACCCTTCCAAAAACAAATTACAATTTTTTAATTATATTTATTTTGTCATCTGCAAATACTTTCAATTAAAGAAATGAGATGAGCACTAATTTTCAAGAAGGTAAATAATCAGTTAAACTGTTTAACATATTGCAAAATTCTGACCATGTCACATAACATACAGCAAAATTCTGAATAAGTCAAAAATTGAAAGCAATTGCACAAGACGTGGAAATACAGGATATGTCTGTAACAGAGTAAAAATTATTGCACAAAATGAGAAAATGTTGTTTACCTCCCTCAACACTGCTAAATGTGGAATTTCTTGGTAAAGGGTTAAGCTGCTCACATTTGTGTAGCTTTAAAAATAACTTTTGCAGTTAGTGTAAATAATTTATCATGTTCAATACTTTTTAATATTATAAACATATTAGAACAAAAAATAGTTAAATACAAACATTTCAGACCTTATTTTGAAGATCCTGACGTTCTTGTTTTAGGAGTAGCTCTGCTTCAATCTTAGACTGGATCTCTTCTTCGAGTGTCTGTTTTTCTTGTTCTAGAACCAGTTTGTCTTCCTGAGAGGTTCTCTGTAGAGTTGTTATCTGCTGAGAGAGCTCTGCATTCCTCAACATAAGTTCATCTTTCTCTGTCCAATGAAATAAAAATGGTTGCAATCATTCTTTAACAACCGGTTACTAGCATTTTCTCCTTTTCCCACAATGTTTTTATAAGGCTTCTTCCTCTGGGACATTAAAACTCTGGATTGTGTGGCAAAGGGTCAAACAAGTTAAACACTGTAATACACACAACCTCTTAAAGCATGGCATGGTGTCTTTAAATATTTAGCCATCCATTTATATATCTGGCCAATGTACTGGTATTTACTGTTTGAATAACAGCATAAAAAATTTAACAGAAAAATGAAAAAGAAATATGGGAAATCCATCATGTTTTCCAGATGTATATTCTGTAAACATCCCCATTTAAAGGCCATCTTTGCACACATAATACACACATATATATAAATAGAAGGGAAGAGATATATAGGATCTGACAATTGTTGGCATTTGAGATAAAAAAATTTATTAAACAAATCTAGAAAAAATGTTATTAAGCAAGCCTTTGGCTAGCCTAATAACATTTTTTCTTGATTAGTTTAATAAAATTTTATCAGAAATATCAAAAATTGTCAGATTCCTTTTATCACAAACTGTACCTCAAGAATTACTTGAAAATTCATTACATCTCTATGAGAAACTTACATTTTAATGGTTAAGACTGACTCATTGACATTACATACAACAATACAATGCTTTATAAAATTGACGTCACATGATGCTCTAGTCATGTCACAAAACCTTATCTCAAACATATGTAAGATAAGAAAAATTGAGATGTCTATATTATATTGCAAACAAGGGAAGTTTTGTGATAAACTAAGTTTTTACACAGGCATTATAAAAAAAAAAATTGAAGAAACAAAATCTTATCTTGTTCAGCTTTAACCATTTCATATGAAAATACAATTTAGTGGGGGGAAAAAAATCACCTTTATTGCTATGGCCTAATTCCTCTGATGTAAATTTTGACTGTTCTTGAACTTTTTTCACTTTCTCAGTAGTTGTTGATAATTCATCTGTCAAAGTTTTGATATGTGTGTTTGCTTTTGTGATAACTTCTTCTTTCTCTCTGACTTCTTTCTGCAATCTGTCTTTCACATCCTCTAGGTTCTTTATATCTTTCTGCAGAACAGAAACATGCAGATACAAACATTTATATCATGATTTATACGAGAACGGTCACTCATAACAAGTTTTGGTAGATTTGAAAATAGCATTACTGAAAAGCAACCCTTAAATCACCTGACACCAGCATACAGCTGTAATTCTTACACCTAAATCCTAAACACTAAGAAAGGAAGTCCACATGACACCATATTTTTCTTGTTAATTGAAGTCATACTTTAAATTTTTTAGACAAGTGATCCAACATACTAGCCTCTTTGGCATCTGCTAGAAATCAAATATACCAACAATACTATGTAGTAAAACCAAACAACCCACTTGTACTAGCAATATTCACTTATTGATGTTTGCTTTTTTAAATCTTGATTTTTATACATTACTTATTTAACATTGTTCACAACAGGCAATTTCTCTTTTTGCCAGAATTTTTTCACGTGTTATCCTGTATTATACCTTAATGACAAGACAAACATTCTGATCCTTTGTGTGAAACCCACAGTATATTATACATAAAACATTTCACCTGAAGTTTGCTGTTTTTATCCTCAAGATCCTCTATCTTTTTCTCTCTCCTATCCAGTTTCTCCTCATTTTCCTTCTCCACCCTTTGCAGTTTTGACTGAAATGAATAATGAGTTCAAAAGTTAATCTAGTACTGAAAACACACATGCTTTTATGCCAATCAACAAACAAGAGCCAAATTCACCATAGCTCTATATAATGCTCTTTAATTTATATTCAGAGCTAGCCATCTGACTGGCCCGACATCCTGTCTCGGCCAATCAGATCGCTAGTCTTGGAATAAAGAAAAAACTAAAATTAGTATGGTTGGTGAATACAGCCCAAGAACTTTTGGAAACATAGAGCACATGCTCCTTTTCATAACATGTTTTCTTTACCATTAATTCCTTTTTGAGCATAAAATACCATAACAACTTAAATTTAGACTTTTTGCAAACATGTAACACATGAAATACTGGGACATAACATCTCTTGAAATTCAATAAACTTTTTGGATCATCTTATTCTTATACTTTTCCCTGTGGTAACATCTTTTGCTGACAGTATTTTTATCCTGCACAGCATCTTGAACACAGTGACACAAATTCCTCAAGTCCTGGCTGAAATATTATAATTATAAAACCTAAGGTACATAAGTTCATTTGAAATTTAATATCTTAAGATTTTCAAACAAACTGGCAGCAAACTCAAAAGATGGGATTTGATGTTGAAATACTGAAAAACTTTAATGGAAAAGTGAAGAATGCTGGTAACCTGTATTTTCTTTTTTTCTCAGTGCATGTATGTTTAAAAAAGCATCCTTCATCAGGGTTAAAAATAATGGAATTGTTTGGTGAAGGGATAAATGATTCCTGTCCCTTGACTCAGTTTTAACAACAACTAAATATACCACTTGTATTACCAGTTGATCTTCAAGAAGTCCCTTTTCCTGGGCCTTCAGTATCTCCATAGACATAAGCTGGGACTCTAAAAGATCAACTTTAGATCTCAGGTGGGTTTCTAAATCTATCTTCTCCAGCTTCAGTTTGGAAATTTCTGTCTCCAGATCCAATTTCTGAAATATACACAAATTCCTGTACATACAGGGAAAAGACATCAATATGATATTCAAAAACACCTCATGATCGGTTAGCATCACTGTTAAGAAAAGTGCTTTTGTAGAGGGTATAGATCAAGATCAGACTTCATGGCTGATCTAAGATCTATATTTTATCTCTATTGAGTCAAGCATACCACAATCTCTCTGGGTTTT
Organism: Tridacna gigas; assembly: GCA_945859785.2. Taxonomy (NCBI): domain Eukaryota; kingdom Metazoa; phylum Mollusca; class Bivalvia; order Cardiida; family Cardiidae; genus Tridacna; species Tridacna gigas. The sequence goes on from OX244033.2 coordinate 26,984,398, forward strand.
GTTTGATTGTATTTTCAGCCATCAAAAGAGGTCAAGTTGATACATTTCATGCTGAAAGACTTAAAAACATTTGTTCTTCAACAAAACCTACATTGTGGTATTCATACAACTTACAATGGTAAGACCACTCACATGAATAACCACAAAAAAGCAACAAGCTGGGGTACTGATTGCAGCTAACAGACATATGTAGCAAGTTCTTCAATCTCAACTACATGTATATATACTCTTGATAAAAAAACTCCATCAAACTGAACCTATTCATTTCATTTGCTCAAAAGCTCTGTATATACAAATAATAAAAACATATAATGCAACAAAATTTGTCAAGTATAAAGCTAGTAAGCAAAAGATTTACAGATGATTTACCTCTTTTTTAAATGTGGCCTCCTTAACACCCAGTTTATCTTCATAGTCTTGGCACTGCTTTTCATAGCTTTCGACTCTTTCTTTTAAACTGTCAATCTGAAAAAAGAAAAAAATTAATAGACTAAAATTCTACATAAAATAACTTACAAATAAACCATGCTCTGGCAAAAAGGGGGCTTAAGGCATCTCTGTAATGCACTGTACCAAGCAAGGCATCATATAATTAGGGATCCATTAAATCCGGTTTGTCTAACAACAGACTGAATCATGAGGTTAAGTGGTCCTTGTACAGGCAGAAAATTGACCAATAGAAAAAAGTTTCGGCTAAGATCAGCCTGCGCAGGCTGTACAGGCTGACCTGGCTCGATACTTTTTGCAGATTAAGCCCTCTTTTTGCAGAGCATGACTCAATTTACTATTTGGTAGAATTTCAATAGTAAGTCAGTTATGGCACAGCAACAAGTGCACATATCCATGCATTGTTGAAATTTCTTTACACTATCTGATGTAAAGAGATAGTTATGACACAAAAATAAACAAGAGCTTCGCAGAGCGGCGCATATATGCCTGAAGGGGCTTGTCAGTGAAACAAGTTGAAATGAAGGATGGGCCGTGAATGAAGAGTAGTTATTCTCCATGATAAAGAAAGTAAGTCTTGATTGTCTGTAATAGTTTATGGCCTGGACCAAACTTAAAATTAACAAAAGGCAATAACTCAAAAAATAAGAATGGCACAGTTATGGTTCTTGTAAAGTGCACTTCTTCATAATGAGTTCTATCAGTGTATGAAGGTTCGAGTTGATAGCTTCTATAGTATGGAAGTGATGGCCTGAACAAAATTTCAAAGTGAAAAGTTGACTATTTCAGAAATCAAGGGCAGATAATTTTAGAATGCAAACACCTATCCAAATTTTAACAGTCACATGCACAACTAGACATCATACAGATTCATTCTGGCAAGTTTCAAATAATTGCAATGGAATCTGTAGGAGGAGTTGCGCACAGATGAAATTGCTAACAGACGGACGACCAGGGGTATAACATAATACGACCCTTCGAGCGTATAAAAAGGGAAATGCTCCACATATGAAAGAAAGGCCCTAACTGTAAATAATATCGAAGGGAAATTACTCAGAAAATAATGGCAATAAATCAGGAAAGAAGATTGGCAGAGTTATGGTTCTTGCGCACTGCACTTCTCCACGATGTGTGCAATCAGTGTTTGAAGTTTCAAGTTGAGAGCTTTTATAGTTTAGAAGTTATGGCCTATACAAAAATTCAAAGTAAAAATTTAAAAATAAATAAAGGGCAATAACTCAAAAAATAAGGGTAGCAGAGTTATGGTTCTTGTGCATGACACTTCTCCATAATGTGTTCTGTCAGTGTATGAAGTTTCAAGTTGATAGCTTTTCTAGTTCAGAAGATGTAGCCAGGACAAAAATTCAAAATGAAGTTATTAAAGGGCATTTACTCAAAAACTTAGGGTGACAGAGTTATGGTTCTTGTTTACTGCACTTCTCCGCAATCTGTTCTATCAGTGCATATTGTTTCAAGTTGATAGCTTTTATAGTTTGGAAGATCTGGCCCAAACAAAAATCTAATGTGAAAAATATTAAAGGGCAATAACTAAAAAAATAAGGGTGGCACAGTTACAATTTTTGTGAATTGCTCTTCTCCACAAGGTGTTCTATCAGTCTTTGAAGGTTCAAGATCATAGCTTTTATGATTTAGAAATTACTGCCCAGACGAAAATTCAAAGTGAAAACTAACAAAGGGCAATAACTCAAAAAGAAGGATGGCAGAGTTATGGTTCTTGTGCAATGCACTTCATCATAATGTGTTCTATTAGTCTTTGAAGTTTCAAGATGATCGATTTTAAAGTTTAGAAGTTATGGCCTGGACAAAAATTCAAACTGAAAATTAACAAAGGGCAATAACTCAAAAAATAAAGGTGGCAGAGTTATGGTTCATGTGCATTGCACTTCTCCATGATGTGTTCTATCAGTGTATGAAGTTCCAAGTTAATAGCTTTTATAGTTTGGAAGTTATGGCCTGGACAAAAATTCAAACTGAAAATCAACAAAGGGCAATAACTCAAAACACAAGAGCAGCAGAGTTATGGTTCTTGTGCACTGCTTTTCTCCATGTGTTCTATCAGTGTATGTAGTTTCATGTTGATACCTTTTATGGTATGGAAGTTATGGCCTGAACAAGAATTCAAAGTGAAAAGTGGGTTATTTCAGAAATCAAGGGCAGATAATTTTAGAACGCAAACAGCGATCCAAACTCTAAGAGTCAGGTGCACAACTAGACATCATGGAGATTCATTGTGGCAAGTTTCAAATAATTCCGATGGAAACTGTAGGAGGAGTTGTCCACACAAGAAATTGCTAACGGACAGACGGACGGATGGGCGGACGGACGACCGGGGGTATAACATAATACGACCCTTTGGGCATATAATAAAAACTGGAAAATGCATTAATAGCAAATTTTCTTTTTAATCTATAAAAAGCACTGAAATATCTTTTTGTCAGATAAGAAGATGCTGGCATACCTCTTTATCAAATGATTAATTTTACAGTTTGGCAAGTCCAAATTGAAATGACTGGATTTGTCTTTGGAAGGATAGAATACATTGTGGGAAAAGGATAAAATGCTGGTTACCAGCATTCCTTCTTTCCTCACAATATTTTCAAAAGCCCTCTTCCTCAGGATAATTAAAATATGGGATTGTTTGGTATAGGTTTAACATGTATTTTGGCCGACTCAAAATGAAATCCTCCTTTTTTCAAAACACAACAAAAACCATATGTACATCTAACTTCTTCATCTTGCTGCACATTATTTTTGGAAATGTTGTCGAAAATGTAGAAATTAACTCTTTACCAAACAAAAAAAATGTAGACCTGTCCAAAATGAAAGCATTTGCAGACAACAATTCAATAGTGGCTCAAGTGATGGATGCTGTCTTTGATAGCACAATGTTTTCAAAAGGCTTCTTTCTCAGGGTTGTTAAAACTTGGGATTGTGTGGTAAAGGGTTAATCATAATCATAAGTAAGTACATCATGTAGAAGCATTATCGCTCATAATGGCTAATTTCTTTTCTGCAGTGACTATTCTAGTATGGTCTGCTAGGAGAAAGGTCATTGATGAATTAAGAACAAACATTTACAAGAATTTCAATTGCAAAGAGCATTGAGATTTTTAATCAGACGCAAAAAAATGAGTTACCCTTTACCACACAGTACTAAGTTTTAACACCCAAAATGAAGAAGGCTTTTGAGAACATAGTGGGAAAAAGAGAAAATGCTTGGAACCAACATTTTCTCCTTTTTCCACAATTTTTCTCAGATTTCAAACACTTTTGAGCTACAGTGAGTTTGTCATCTTCCAATACTTTCATTTGGGGCAAGTCTAAAAATTTGAAGTGTAAAGGGTTAAAAAGGGAAGGGAAAAAAATTTGCCAACTTAAGACTGTACAAACATACCTCTTTTTGCATTGTGACTTTGACAGTGTTTGTTTGCTGTTTAGCTTGTGTCAGCTCCTCATTGTCTTCCACTATTTTTCCATTTAGATGTGAAATCTGGAAATTAAGTAGATGATTGCAAGTTTTATTACACTGATTTCAAGAATACATGTATTTCAGTCATGTTATGGCCACAGCTCACTTACTCATGTGTGCCCTAAGTTTCACAAGTACTACGCTAGGGCTCTGAAGTATCTTGGCCAAGGACACTCCCAGGAAAAGCCTAGTGCCTCAAAGGAGGATCAAACCTGGAACCTCAAGTTTCAAACCCAACGCCTTCACCACTGAGCCACGAAGGACCCCTAAAACAAAGAAAAAACTGGATTTTATTTAACAACTGGCCTAAGCAAAATTCTAATTCAAAGTTCTGATTCAAAAAGTATGTAAGAATAAACATTTATGAAAGAATTTATTGATACTGAAAATGTAAGCTGTTGGAATTTTTGGTCAAGATTTTTGTTGCACAATTTTCATTTTGGAAGATATTTGCTGTTTTTTAATCACAGAATTCCCACAATTCAGAAGCCCAAATGCAACTGCATAACCACTTGATATATTCATTTCATTACTTTTTCATTTCTCAGATAAGTCTCACAAAATAACAAACTAAAGGCTACTTTGGCCAGATAAGCTCCCATAAAAATTAACAGAGTAAAAAAAGATCATCATACTGTACCTTTAGTACAGTCTGATCTTAATATTCGGTGTTTACATGAGCAGTAAAAGCTGTTTTATGCATCATAAGGATAAAGTTTGAGATCCATATTCAACTCAAGGGGTACTGAACTAAAAAAACTGACAGCTTACTTGATCCTCTAGGTGGGATATTTTTTCACTCCAAGAAGATTTGATTTGGGACAGCTGTTCTCTTGTTTCTGTTAACTTCCTCTCCAAACTGTCTCTCTGCAAAATTGAGTCAATATATAAAACCTTTTACCACACAATCCTCAGATGGACCAATCTCAACAGAGAAGGCAGAGAAGAGAGAGAGGGCTTTAGAAAACAGTGTGGAAAAAAGTAAAATGCTGTAAACCAGTATTTCTCCTCTTCCCAAAATTTTTTCTATCCTTTCAAGAAAAAAGCCCATAAGGTGGGGTTAATTTGTGGTCTGAAAAAGCTTTCAATTTAGATGAGGCTAAAATATTGTCATCCTCTGAAAGATTTACACTTGGAAAATGACAAGGCAAAACACTTTATTTGCACCAATTCTATACAAGCTATTTGCACACCAATAACTGACTATTTACAAGTAAACAACAGACAAAAATGGTAAGGACTGATTGATTGAATGGTGTGTTACAACGCTCTCAACAAAGTTTAAGTTATATCACAGCAACATTTCATATACTCATGTTATGTCCTCCGTTCCACCAGTATTAGCTCAGCTCAGGATTCTTAAAAACACGGGACTGTTTCCTAACAGGTTTAAACAGCAATAATACCTCTTTCTCTATTGCAGTCAATCTCTCATCCCCTGACAGAGTTTGATCTTGCTCCCTTTGTTCCAGAATTTTAACTCTCTCTTTCAACTGCTCTATCTGATCATCCTTCTCTTGCAGTGCACTGTTGGCCTTTCAAAAAAATACAGTAATCAATAACCCTTTACCACATGGCAAAATTTCAGACTGGATCAAGATGAAAGCATTTGCAGACAACAAATGTGACAAAAACTGAAATTTGTTTTGGAGAGGCTAGAAAACATAGTGTTAAAAGGAGAAAATACTAGTTACCAGCATTTTCTCTTTTTCTCACAATGTTTTCAAAAGCTTTCTTTTTCAGGGTTGTTAAAAGTCAGGCTTGCATAATAAAGAATTAACCCTTTACCCCACAACAAAATTTTAGACTCATCCATATTGAAAGTACCTGTAGAGGTGAAACTTAACATGACTCAAATGATGAGATTTCTCTTTGACAAAGTAGAAAACATGGTTGGAAAAAGAGAAAATGATGGTTACCAGCATTTTCTCCTTTTCCCACAATCTTTTCATATTTTTTCTGTCATGGTGGTTAAAACTCAGGATTATGTGGTAAAGGGTTAATATTTTGCTGGAACTTCAAGATTGTGCGATATCAAATTTTCCCACAAACCTAGGAGCAAATACAAGCTCAAAGAATGTTACTTCAACATAATATTTTAGAGGTACATCCTCAACCAGGACAAATTAGAACTGTCTACAAAGGCTACAAGCTAGCCAAATGTGTTGACAAAGAGAGAAAATGTGCATTGCAAACAAAAATGTCTACTGTCTATGTTCAAGTAAAGATAGATTCCTCCTATTTCCTCATGGTCATTTAACCCTTTATCACACAATCCCGAGTTTTAACAGCTCTGAGAAAGAAAGCTTTAGAAAATATACTGGGGAAAAAGGAGAAAATACCAGTAACCATTATTTTCTCCTTTCCCCACCATGAATTCCATTCTTCTAAAAATAAATTTCAATTTTTGAGTTACCTTTATTTTGTTGGCTGCAAATGCTTTCAATTTAAACAAGTCAAAAATTTGTCATGTAGTAAAGAGTTAAACACAGAAACATTTGCTAAAAGAGTTAACACATATCGAAATGAAAGCTCAACAAAGTTGATATCAACATTTAATACCCTGTCCAGAAGAACAACACACCTTATTCCTCTGAAGCTCTGAATTCCTGGCTAAAGTTTGATGCATACTCTCTAATTCCCCAAATTTTGACTGTAAACTTGTAAATTCTGCATTTTTCTAAAAAAAAAAACAAAAAAGAAAGAAAGTAAAACACATATAGAATTTGAGGTGAATTTGCATTTATGAGATAAAATTTTTAAAAAAAATCTAGGAAACTGTTATTAAGCCAGCCTCTGTGGACAAGTTTGATAAAATTTTGTCTGAAAAGCTAATGAATGTCAGATTCTATTTATCACACAGCAAATACTTCACAAATTACAGGTCAGATTATGCAAAACCACACATGTACACATGGGAATTTCCATGAGTAAAACCTGAATCATCCCTCAAAAAGTAGGTTAAATGATGACAAATATAACATCACATAATGCTCATCTCAAACAAGTGAACTCTGTGAAAAGGGGGCTTAATGCATTTCCGAAAAGTATCGACCCAGGTCAGCCTACACAGTCCACAGAGGCTGACCTGGGCCGAAACTTTTTGCTATTGGTCAGTTTTCCTTATGTCTAAGGACCAGTCTACCTCATGGTTCAGTCAGTTGTTTAAAAAAGTGGCTATTATGGATCCACAATCAGGTGATGGCTTCATAGGAACAATGCATCACGGAGATGCATTCAGCCCCCTTTTTCTAGAGCATGGCTCATGTGTACAATTAAAAAAGTTGTAATGGCAGTATCACACTGAAAACAAGGGAGATTATGTGATAAAAACTTAACCCTTATCCTGCTAAATAAAAGAAATGAAACTTTCAAGCCAATAGGAAAAACCCAAATTCTCCTGTTTCAAAGATATTATTGGAGGAAAGATATCTCCTTATCAGACAGGGTAGATCCGAGATCAGACTGCACATTCTGTGCAGTCTGATCTTGATCTACACTGTCCACAAAAAGTCAGTTAGTCCCACTTAGCAGCCTAAGGGTTACTATAGCCTCATTACCTTTTTCAATCAATTAAAATGGTTTAGAATAATAGCCTATGTGGATACTTAGAAAGAATTATCACATGCATTTACCTCATTCAGTTGCATTTTAAGCTGTGTTACTGATTCTTCAAGATCCATTCTTTCCTTGGTGAGTGTAGTGACAAGTTTACCATGACTCACACTTTCTTCTTGTAACTGGTCTCTGAATCAACATGATTGTTTAACCAATAACAATGCTGCTATTCATGCCTCACATTCTATAGGAGCCATGCTCTAGCAAAAGGGGGCCCAATGCAACTCTGGGATGCATTATATCAGGCAAGCTATCTCATAATTATGGATCCATAACAGCCGTTTTGTCTAACAACTGACTGTATCATAAGGAAGACTGGTCCTTTGACATACAAAAAATTGACCAATAGCAAAAAGTTTTGGCCCAGGTCAGCCTGTGCGGTTGACACTTTTCATAGATGCATTAAGCCCCCTATTGATAGAGAGCATGGCTCATAGATTTTTTTTCTTACCAAAATAATTAAAGCATTTATTGGGGAAAAAATGGATATATATCACAATTTTCAAGAGCATCAAACAATGATTTTGAGTCATTACATCTGCATTTAATGTGGGCACAACATAGCTGTTATTTTTCATAAATATTGGCTCTTATGCTGCTCTGTAGGTGCACTGAAGACTTCTCTAGCTCATTTAGCCATGTAAAGCCACAAAATCAAAAATCAAATCACAAATTTTGGTGACAATTATACAACAGGATATATCTGATTAAGTATTCCTGACACAGCAAGGTAAATTTTGCACCAGTTTATCCTTCATTAAATATCCTTCGTTTTTATCACCCTTTGGAGAAGACAATCAGAAACATTGTGGAAAAGGAGAAAATGAAAGTAACTAGAATTTTCTTCCTCTTCCAAAAATTTTATACCTTTTCATTGGCAAATCCAATCATTTGAGCTACAATAAATTTGTTTACTGTTACTGATTTCAAAATAGACAAAATCAAAATAAAGAGTTAAAAGTAGGAAGTTTTTTGGAAAAATGAACAATCTTACCTGTTAGATTCAGTTGTCTGTAACTTTTCTTGTAATTTTTGAAGCTCATTTGTTAGATCTTTATTGTGTTTTTCTTCATGCTCATACTTCAGCATTACTTCATTTAGCTGCTTCTGACATTTAGAAAGCTCCTCTTCTTTTAATATAACCTAAACAAAAAAATTGAACTGTTACCACTGCACATCTCATTACTGCACAGGTTTTTGCTTGTATTCTTGTATGTTTGTTTGAATGAAGGGTGCTTTATGCCATATTCCATCAGCATCATATCAATGGCTAATTCATTCACATGTTTTACTGGTTTTACAGTACTGGGCTCAGGTGCTTCCAAAGGCTGCTACCATGAAAATCAACATTGTGAACAAGGATTGTAGCCAGTACTAAGCAATACAGGACCCAAGACTAATAGAAGTATAATAAAGAAAAAATAATTACAAAAAAAGTAAAAATATTGTTGGGAAAGAAACTGCTACTCCATTTCCAAAATGCCAAGCCCCTGTAGCTCAGTCGTTGACATACGGGACTTGAGAATAGGAGGTCGCTGGTTCGATCCCCGGCTTGGCCAATTTCTTTCCGAGGATTGATGATAGTCATTGCGACAGGAGTCATTCCTCTCTCACCGCTGACCATTGTTTCGATGATGGTTATGTAGGAAAGCAGCCAGTGGCTTGGAAAGAACATTGTGGGGAGTACTGGTAAAAGAAACTCCAGGAAGCACGGATAGGTGCACTGGTCACCACGATATAACTGAAATAATGTTGAAAACTGCATTAAACACCATACAATCAATCAATCAACCATTTCCAAAATGTTTTCAAAAGCCTTTATACTGAGAGGCTTAACCCTTTACCCAATGACAAAATTTCGGACTGGTATAAGTTTAAAGCGTTTGCAGAGGACAAAATAAATGCGACTCAAAAACTGTAATTTGTTTTTTTGAAGGGTAGAAAACATTGTGGGAAAAGGGGAAAATGCTGATTACCAGCATTTGATCTTTTGCCCACAATGTCTTCAAAAGCTTTTTCCTTCAGGGTTGTTAAAAGTTGTGACTGCGTAGTACAGGGTTAAAGGTTTTCTAAGTATAGTTATGGGTCTGAGTTTATCCTTCAATCCTTAACCCAATAGTTTAGTGTATTTTATGAGCCTGAAGAAGATGGTTTTTTGAGTGTTGTAACAAGGTATAATGCTAGAAGCCAGAATTTTCTCCTTTTCTCTCAATGTCTTTCAAAGATATATTCCATGATTTGAGCAACATCTGATTTGTCATCTGCAAATGGTATCAATATGGACTAATCCTGGTTTATTTTACTTTTGTAAAGATTTACATCTAATATGCTGAAATTCATCCTTTTTAACAATCCTTTTTAACTTTTTTAACCCAAGTTTTAATGACCCTAACAACGAAAGCTTATGAAAACATTGATGGAAAAGGAGAAAATGCTGGTAACCAGCATTTTCCCCATTTTCCACAATGTTTTCTAACCTTTCACAGACAATTTCTACTATTCAAGCCACATTTGACGTCTGTAAATGCTTTGTATTTGGACAAGTCCAAAATCTGTGGTCTGGTAAAGACACCTCATGGCATATGTTATTATGCTTATCTTTTCACAAACTGTTTTTTGGCCACACTGTTTTCAAACATAGTCTATTACACAACAACAAAAGTCATCGGCATGAGGTAATGCAATAACCTACCATATGTCGCAATTTTCCCATCTCTTGTGTAGTGAATTCCTGCATCTCCTCCTTCTCTTCCTCTTTCTTTATAAAGTTCTGTTTGATAGATTCTGTCTCCTTCAGTTTGGTCAGTAAATCATTTTTTTCCTGAGATAAATCACAACGTATGAGCCCTGCTCTGTGAAAAAGTGCTTAATGCATCTGTAGAAAGTACTGGCCCAGGCTTACACTGGTTGAAACTTTTTGCTCCATGCAAGTTCTCTGCATGTCAAAGGACTATTCTACCTCCAGATTTAGTCAGTTGTAGACAAAATTGATTTTATGGATCCATAATTACTGGTGACTTGCATGGTATAATGATTCATTAACCCTTTACCACACAATCCCAACTTTTAACGATCCTGAGAAAGAGGCCTTTTGAAAACATTGTGGGAAAAGGAGAAAATGCTGGAAACCAGCATTTTCTCCTTTTCCCACAATGTTTTCTACCCTATCAAAGAAAAATTGCACCATTTGAGCCACACTGAAATTGTCGTCTGCAAAAGCTCTCAGTTTGGACAAGGCTAAAATTTGTCGTCTGGTAAAGGGTTAAACACCCTTTTGCAAGAGCATCACTGATTATTTTTCTACAGTACAACTAGACTTGTGCAATATTTGAAAAAAAAAGTCACATAACCTCCCTTGTTTTCAGTGTAATATAGCTGTTACAAATTTTCTCATCTAGAACATAATTTTGAGATGAACATTGTGTGACTTCATGACTGTGTGACGTCATTTTATATGTCTTTCAGAAAAGTGAATCAGGTTTTATTCATGGAAATAACCATATGTGCATGTATCGTTTTACATTTGACCAGATGTTATCACTAATTTGGTATTACAATTGTAACAGCTGATGTTGACATGTTTTTAGCCCCTCATGATGAAAAAGACTAATTTGAAATAATAAACTATGATTTTATTCTGTTCATTATATCTAAAAGGTATGGTATAGAAAAACATTGGAGACATCTGCAGACATTGCTGATGGCAATCAGACTGCAAACAGCATGTCAACGAAAATCAACTTATGGTAACTTGTGCAAAATGCTTTATATGTTTATATAGAACAGGAGTCTTTTTCACTGACCATTCATGATTACATTCTTAGTCTAACTCTAGATTTAAAAAGTTACACAATTTCTGATTCGCTAAACCATTTGGTTTGGCTAACCGATTTGGTTTAGCCAATCAAAAATTGTTTAGTCAAGCCAATCAGAAATTGTTTAGTCAATCAGAAATAATACTACTTTTAAATTTAGAAAATTTTTGAAATTAGAATAAGAATCTTATCCAGAATGGCTGGTGTATATAGGCCCAGAGGTCTTAACTCTTTACCACACAATCCCAACTCTTAAAGACCCTGAGGAAGGAGCCTTTTGAAAACATTGTGGGAAAAGGAGAAAATGCTGGTAACCAGCATTTTCTCCTTTTCCCACAATGTTTTCTACCCTTCCCAAAACAAATTTTTTTTTTTCAGGCACATTTATTTTGTCGTCTGCAATTGCTTTCAATTTGGACTAGTTTAAAACTTTGTCGTTTGGTAAAGAGTTAAATGATATTTCACCTTCTCTTTATCATCCAGCTCTTGCTTGTGAGTCTCTAATAGTTTAGCTCTGCTGATCTGATATTGTTCATTAAGTTCCTGAGACTTCCTTGATACAGCTGTAATAAAATGAACTCTTCATCTAAAAATCCCAATTTCACAATCTAAATGAATGAAAAATTTTGAAACATAAAACATTATGGATAAATAGGACAGGACACAGAATGGACTTGAACACATTGTTTAAAACAAGCTTGTAAAATTTCCCGTTGCCTAGTTTCTTTCAAAAGGCTGGGATAAGAAATCCAACCTCTTGAGTAAAAAGTGAAAAAATAAATCAGACTCGTAGCAAAGTACAAATAGCTCCTAGTTTTAGTTTAAATTTTTGTACAACAAGTGAATTAATCTGTCTTCCTCTCAAAAAGAATTAAAATACATGTACAAAGTCTAATACCATCTTGTTGCTTTTCGATGAAACCTTCTAACTTCTCTATTTTCTTTGTGTTATCTTTGATCACACCCCTGTATTCTGAAAGAAGAACACAAAAGGAAATGTTTAGAACAGCATGGTATCCAGCCCTTACCACACAGTCCAGATTATTAATGACGAAAGCATTGTAAAACATTGTGGGAAAAGGAGAAAAAGCTGGTAACCAGCATTTTCTTATTTTCCTGCACTCTTTTCTTCATTTTCAAATGTAAACTACATAATTTTAAAAGCATTCAGTTTTTTGTCTGTAAACGCTTTCACCTAATATAAGAATTAACCCGTACACAGACAAAAGAATTAAAGACCCTTCCAACGTGAAGGCATCTTGAAATGATAAAAAAAAAAATTGATACAAATCAGTTGGATTTTTATCTGTTTTATCTGACATAGTAGGACAAAATGTTTGAATGTGAAAAACAATTCTTGTTACTGGTAATTTCTCCTTTTACTACAATGTTTTCAAGAAGTTTTCTCAGTAAACACAAGATTTTTATGTAAAAGATTTAATTCATAACCACCTTGAATGTATTTGGCACAGACAACATAGAAAAACAATCCTAAAAGAAGGCTTCTCAAAATATTGTGGGAAAAGGAGAAAATAGAGGTAACCAGGATTTTCTCTTTTTTCCAACAACATCTACCCTATAAAACAAAAATCCTATCATTACAGCAGCATTGGATTTGTCATCTGCAAATCCTTTCAATTTGAACAGGTCTAAAGTTTTGCAGTCTGGTACAGAGTTAAATGCAGAAAATCTTCATGAACTGGGGCTTCTCATGAACATAAATTTGTCCATCTAAATTCAAGAAACACAATTTTTGATTCATTAATGAATACCTCTATTTTTGAAAATATCCTTGTAAAAATGGTTTATCTGCATGAACAAAGGTTCAAATTGAAAAAGAAAAAAAAAATGCAACATTGTGACAAAAGGAGAAATTAGTAGTCTAGTTACCAAAAACTTCTCTTTTGGACACAATGTTTTATTCTAAACTGTGCAACAAGAGAGGTACATCTATGTGGTGGTTCACACCAGGCACTTACCTGCTAGTTTACTTTCCAGTTTTTTGCAAAGATCTGTTCTTTTTTGAAGCAGTGTGATGGCCTCTTCTTTTGTCTTAATCTCAGTTTTATTCTAAAAGGAATTTTCATAGTTCGTTCAATACATCCTGATACAGGTTTTTAGCAAAGGACTTTGAAAATATTTAGGTAAAACAGTGATTTACTCTTTACCAAACAACAAAATCTTTGACCTGAAAGCATTTGCTGAAACAAATTAAATGTTACTCAAAAGTTGGAATTTCTCTCTAGAAGTGAAGAAAACATTGTGGAAAGAGGAGATAATGCAGGTAACCAGCATTTTCTCTTTTTTCTACAATGTAGCAAAAGTCTTCTTCCTTCGGGTCATAAAGACTCTGGGTTTGATACTTATATGCATCTATAAAAAGGAAACTTTGTAATAAAAGAACAAATTGCTTGATACCAACAGTTTCTACTGCCACCACAAGGTTTCCAAAGGCCTTCTTCTACAAGGTGAAACAGGAGTACTGTATGCAGGTGCCAACCATTCAGGTTCACATTTTTTTTTTTTTTTTTCAGTAAAAGTTCAAAGCTAAAAATGGGCCACAACTGTTAAAAATACTTCAGCATTATGTGCCCTTCTTGCATGGATTGCTCTACTGATAGTAAACAAATAGTCAATGCTGAATACCAGCATATTCTTCTTTTCCCGCAATGTTTTCTAAAGCCTTTTTGCTCAGTGTCATTAAAAGTCTGGGTTGTGAGGTAAAAGGTTAAGGACATGTTAAATATCTCAGCCTATTATAATGCATATTTCATTTAACCCCTTCCAACACAATCCCTGGTATTATTGACCCTGTGAAAGAAGCCTTTTGAAAACATTGAGGGAAAAGGAGAAAATGCTGGAACCAGCATTTTCTCCTTTTCCCATCATGTTTTCTACTCTGCTCAAAACAAATTTCAATCACATTTATTTTGCCATCTGCAAATGCTTTCGATATGGACCAGTCTACAATTTTGTTATTGGTGAAGATTTTAAATTCTACTAGTCAAACTTCCTTATAACACAAGGATATATTGCTCAATGTGATATTGCTATGGTAACTGCTCTAAACTTTTGTTCACTTACCACATCTTCATTCAAGACAATTGATAGTTCATCCATAAGAGATGGAACATTGTTAGCATTGGGGTTAGGGCTTCCTGAAATTAAGATAAAATCAGCCTCAAAACAGGTAAAAATCGTCAGTTATCAATTATATCAAGAAATTCTATGTATTTGTAATATGGTTTTAACTCTTTACCAACCAACAAATTCTAGACTCTTCCAACTTCAAAGCACCTGCAGATGACAAATGTAAAAGTGAATATCTCTGAACTGAAGTGCTTTGACAGGGTAGAAAACAAGGTGGGAAAAGGAGAAAATGCTGGTTAGTAGCATTGTCTCCTTTTCCCACCATGTTTACAAAAGCCATTTCCTTCAGGGTCATTAAAATCGAGATTGAGTGGTAAAGAGTTAACCCTTTACTACACAATTCCCAGTTTGCGGAAGAAGGCGAGGAAAAGGACAAAATGCTGGTATTCAGCATTTTCTCCTTTTCCCACAAAGTTTTCTACCCTATCAAAAACAACTTCCACATGTTGAGCCACATTTAATTTGTCGTCTGCAACTGCTCTGTGTTTGCACAAAATTAAAACTTAGTTGTGTAGTAAAGGGTTAGGGGGAAAAAATTGTTACAGAAAGCAAAAAGTATGCTTTAACTCTTTAACTCTTTACCACACAATTCCGAGTTTTAACAACCCTGATATAGATGGCTTTTGAAAACATAGTGGGAAAAGGAGAAAATGCTGTTAACCAGCATTTTCTCCTGTTCCCACTATGTTTTCTATCCCATCTGCAAATGCCTTCAATTTGGACCAGTCTAAAATTGTATTGTTTGGTAAAGAGTTAATCTGTATCTTTGCCCATTGAAAATATTGAAGTAATGCGTTTGGATAGAAAACAATCCAAATGTGACAATCATTTATAGAAATGTACTCTGAACAGTACTGAAGATTCTACCTGCTGAACTTGTTCTTCTCGGGCTAGCATGGCCCGGAAAACTGGGTTTCTCTGTCTCCCCAACAGTTCCTCCTTCTTTCTGGATCTTTTCTTTCAACTTGGCAAACATAGTTTATAGCTATGACTTCGGCACCTAAAACTGAATACATTGATTGAAGATTTTTAGCTTACAGGCCCTCACATTTGCATTATTCTTATTTTCAATTATAAAAATATGCCATGCTCTGTAAAAAGGAGACTTAATGCATCTGCGAAAAGTATCGACCCTGGTCAGCCTGCGCAGGCTTGCCTGGGCTGAGACTTTTCGCTGTTTGAAGGACTTTTGGTAAAATGCATTACGGAGATACATTAAGCCCCCTTTTCTCAGAGCATACCTCAAATATACATAGTAAAATTAGTGTTTCACCCCCTGTGTTTTTTACCGGGTTTGATTTTCTGACGTGAATGAGATAAAATTGGGTCGAAATTAGAATTCGGCTGCTGCATACACCAACAGACTCGTCTTTTGCCCATAAAATGAACTGAACTGAGGTATCCCTTGACCTCATGGTAAGTGGGAATCTTTTGCCTAGATGTTGCTTTCAAATTTAAGAAAAACGAGAAGCGTTTAAGTTTGGTTAAAACGGAATTTAATGTCGAAACAAAACTTACAACAGGTTGAAAGTGACCTGCAGAGAATGGACACACAAAATCAGGCAATATTGCGTACTTCCGCCCAGGGCATGCAAAACAGCTTGCAGTCTTTGTCTCACACCTCTCACGAGAGGTTGAAACAGCTCGATCAGTAGCTGCTGCCATGAGGTAAAGGGATACCTCAGTTCATTCCATTTCAGAGACAACAGACTTGTTTGTTCTTGTATACAGCAGCCAGATTCTAATTTCCAACCCATTTCATATCATTCATGCCAGAAAATTATAAACACGTTAAAAACACAGGGGGTGCAACACTAATTTTACTATTGTATATATTCATTTCACTGTCAGCAACATATCTCCTTATACCAAGCCACTTTTTGATAATTGGTCAATCACATGTGTAGGCATATCTTGAACTCTCTTTCCTACTGTATTATTGTAGAGAGTGGGTAGATTGGCTCAAAGATGAAAGTACTGAGAGTATTTCAATATATCAACGATAACAGTTGTCTTGTAAAATGAAGTGATCCGTAAATGATTTCACAGTTGGACTCATGGGTCTCATGGACTCCTCAATATGAATACATAAACTCAGGTCTCTGAGTGGCAGTAGCATGAGTTTTTCAGTTAACTAGACAATATCTTAAGTATAACAGGTCAAACAAAGTTAATTAAAAGAAACCTCTGCAATCAATTCATTAGTAACAACTCATCCTCGCCAGCATTGCATGAACAGTATCACGGAAATGAATATGGTGACAGGTGTACTGGGAAACTTCCAGCACGACATTAATTTTGTCTCTTAATACGAGAACCAGTCGTTCGGCTGCGTCATTTCCGCTGAACTGTCAAAACGGTTTGTTTACAGGAGAGTCTGTACATTGTAAGCCCTTCTAAATGCAGCCTGTATAAAGTTTTATATCTATATATAAATCGATTATTTTCTTGGTTAAAGCAAAATCTATTTGGCATTTCAATCTGAAATTTAAATAGTTAGTGTAAATAATATATATAGACGGTTGCAGACCAAACTTGATCGTCAACTCGGCCTGGAACGATTCGGCCCCAGCAGGGACATCAGTTATATCTAAATATTTTTATATACATAATACTTTTTTGTTTGTCAAAAACAAACAACACAAATTGCAACAGTAAACTTTTAAAACATTGTGGTAAAAATTCAAGGATGAACATGAATAAATCAACACTTTATTCTATTATGGTCTTACCAGTTTTCGTGGGACTAAATTGACAAGTTTAGCCAACGCATATCTAAATGAAGAACTGATTACAAAAAACATATTATAAACAAAAAATTTAATTTAAATGCATATGAAGCCACAAAGTCTGTCTGAATCATGCATGTTCAATGGCAACAACATATTTCATCCTTCAAATTTTGTGCCGGAAGCTGAATTGGCGCATGGGAAAACATGCCCTCATTTCGTGGCTTTCAATATCTGTAGAACAGCTCATAAATAAAGAACTGAAAATCATCATATACACCAAAACTCATCAAAGGTGTTAACTATCATGACAAAGGACTGTTTTAAACAATGCAAATGAACAGCTCTGAGTCGGTAATCCTCAGTTTTTGAAGCGCGATGAAAAGGATGGGTTAGTGTCATGGCGGCCATTGGCCCTCTCATGACGGCAGCACCAGAATATCAGAATAACAAAAATTAAGGCATTTTGGTCCCTTCTATCAATTTATATACACCTATGAGTACAGATTAAGAATTGTTTTAAACACCACTTTATCATAAAACATCTGAAAACATTGAGTGTCTTAATAAAAGGATTGGAAACATTTTCTCTCTGTAGCAGCGAATGTTGCGGAAAAATTGTTCATTCATAAGCGACCGAACGAAATAGGTCACAAAATTCTCCAATCTATTTATAGACCAGAGCCTTGTCATATTATTGCAGTATGATCACATGACTGTTTGGCATCAAGACTGACTATGTCACATGTCAGGACTTTTTCAGGATTAAAATTAAATATCAGACGGAAAAATTGATTTGGGTACATATCGGTCAGAAAAAGGTAATAAGAAATTTGTCACTAAAACTGATCATTCCTTCAGAAACATGCATACTGTCTTGTTTTCGATGCATTTTATAAATCAGCTGCAGTGGCGCTGTTGTGTAAATTCAAATGAGCGGTTCACACAAAACAGTGACATCATTCACTTCATAGTTCACGAGAAAACTTGGATATCATTTGGGGTTCGAAAACAGGTACCCCACGAAAATAGGTCCATCGACCATGATATGTGTTTGCCACTTTTGAAAATATCAATATTGGTAAGCACTCAGTAAAATTACATTTGAGTTATGCTTCATGAAAAGGGGGCTTAATGCATTTGCAAAAAGAATAGACCCAGCCTGTGCAGTCCGTGCCGGATGACATGGGTCAAACCTTAAAATTTTTGCAATTTGTAAATTTCCTGCATGTCAAATGACCATAGTACCTAAAGATCCAATCAGTTGTTTGACCAAATGGTTTTTGTGGATCCATAATTATGTGATGGCATGCTTAGTATGATGTACCACAGAGATGTATTAAGCCCCCATTAGCCAGAGCATGCCTCATTTAGATCATTTTGATCTTACATGGGAACAAAAAAAAATCTTGTATCTAATCAACTGTGCATAGCCTTTGAAAATACTGTGTTGATAAACTGATCTAGTTTATAGCTTAATTATTTCTCAATAACGTTATATTAATACACTCTCACTTATGAATTTGTATATATATGGATACTTTCAGGGGAGAATGCCAACTTATACAGAGACCATGGTGGATGAGAGTGAAGTAATGGTGGATGATGATCAGACAAACAGTGACAGAAATGGGGTTGTTTTCAATGTAACTCCTGTGGATGGTGCCAGATGCACAGTGATAACCAACACACAGTTTGATCCTCAATTGCTTGGTTTTCCTGTAGGAAAAGAATTTGAACTTATCATAGGTGAAGCAAAAACTGAAAATGAAGAAATACTCGAAAATGCATTGTTTGGAGTTGTGAAAGGAAAAAGTGTAGAAGTTGTGGTAAGTGTGCTAGTTAATACTGGAACTGAATTACAAAAAGAAACAGAAGTTGATAAACTTGAGGTGACTAACAGTCATAATGGAAATACCCCCAGCAATGTCACAGTAACATTATTAGATTTTCAGAACCCTCCAAATGTTTGTGACTACACAAGAAAACAGAAATTTGAAATTGCCAAATACCATAAAACCCAAGGGATCAAGTTGTATCAATCAGAAAAAAGTAGGTTTGCTTATAAATGCTTCAGTAAGGCTTTGAAATTCTTACTGCTGATGCTACCAAGAAAGGATGTTCCAAGAGATTTGCAGAAAGACTTTGATCTACTGAGATGTCAGTGTTATTCAAATATGGCTGCTTGTTTGTTAAAAGAAAAACAATATGAAGCTGTGATACATAACTGTTCTAAATGTCTGGGAATTGACAAGAAATACACTAAGGCTATATACCGTAGGGCAGAAGCTTATGTTCATCTTAAGATGTACAATGAGTGTAAAGAGGATGTCAAGTTAGGCCTAAGCCTTGAACCAAATAGTAGAGCTTTTCTGAAGCTTTCCCAAAAA
Source organism: Tridacna gigas (assembly GCA_945859785.2). Classification (NCBI taxonomy): domain Eukaryota; kingdom Metazoa; phylum Mollusca; class Bivalvia; order Cardiida; family Cardiidae; genus Tridacna; species Tridacna gigas. The sequence continues at coordinate 27,004,037 of OX244033.2, forward strand.
TTAAGTGACCAATAAGATTAAAATATTAACCATTAACTCTTTACCACACAACAAAATATCAGACTGATCCAACCTGAATACAACAAATTAAATGTGGCACATATGATTGGATTTGTCTCTGAAAGGTTAGAAAATGTTGAAGGAAAAGGAGAAAATGCTGGTTACCAGCATTTTCTCCTTTTCCCACAATGTTTTCAAGTCTAAATTCCCAGGGTTGTTAAAACTCGGGATTGTGTGGTAATTGGTTAAAGTGCTGAGCCTAGAATCTGTTATTTATGCGGACAATGTAGATCACGGAATGTGCCGTCTGATTTTGAATCTGCACTGTCCACTTCTTTTCCCAATATTCTGAAAAAAAAAAACAGCATTGTAACCAGCATTTTCTCCTTTTCAAAAGTCTAAATTCTCAGGGTTGTTAAAACTCGGGATTGTGTAGTAGTGGGTTTAAAGCACTGAAGCTAGAATCTGATTTTTAATGTAGATCACAGAATGTGCAATCTGATTTTGAGCCTACACTGTCCACTTCTTTGTCCAATATTCCGACAAGTAAAAAAACCAACCTTGACATTGCATTATTTGTACCTTTAGTACTGACTGAGAATGTCTGTTTTATTTAGATGTGTTTAGCAGTACAATGGTTAACTTTTGAAGTGAATGTGTAGTAGATGACCATTCTTGTTACTCTTTACCACACAATGCCCAGTTTAACCCTTTCCCAAACAAGCCCTGGTTTTCACGTGTCTGCAGTACAAGTCTTTTGAAAACACTGTGGGAAAAGGAGAAATTGCTCGTAATGAGCAATTTCTCCTTTTCCCACCGTGTTTTCTACCCTTTTTGAGACCTTTGTGCCATTTGTATCAAATTTAAAATTGTCGTCTGCAAACTCTTTCAATTTGGACCAGTCCAAAATTTGTCGTTTGGGAAAGGGTTAAATGACTCTGGAGAAGAAGGCTTTTGTAAACATTGTAGGACAAGGAGAAAATGCTGGTTACCGGCATTTTCTCCTTTTTCCACAATTTTTTCAAAAACCTTTTTCCACATGGTGGTTAAAACAAGGAATCAGATGGTAAAGGGTTAGAAAAGCCAGTTTTTACCCATTTCCAAACTTTTTCAGGATAATTGAAACAAGGCTTTGTTGCAAAACTAGAAACTGGATCACCAAGTTAGTTATATGTAATATCTTGTGAAGATTTTAGAGTACACAGTTTTCAACCAGTTCCAATGAAACTTTGTCAGAGGTATGAGACAAAGACTGCAAACTGTTACCCAAGCCCTAAGCAGAAGTGTGCTATAATGAGTGATTGCGTTTGCCCATTCACTGCATGTCACTTTCAATCTGTCTTAAGTTCTGTTTCAACATTAAATTCCCAGTTTTTACCAAATTAAAACCTTCTTGTTTATTTAAATTTCGGAAGCAATATGTAGGCAAAAAATTCCTACTTACCATGATGTCAAGAGTTACCTCAGTTCAGTTTATTTCATTAACAAAAGACTGGTATGTTGGTGCTGATTTCTACTGGGTACTGGCTACCCATTTCATATTACGTCAGAAAATCAAACCTGGCTAAAAAAAGACAGGGGGTGCAACACTTTTTTTTTTACTGTGTATAATATCAACTCGTTATCATACAAAAAGATTTTAGACTTGTCCAGATTGATAGCATTTGCAGATGGTCAATTGAAAGTGCTTTAAATGATGGGATTTTGTCTTTGAAAGGGTAGAAATTACTAAAAATTACCAGCATTTTCTCCCTTTCCTATAGTATTTCTTTTTTTCTGAGTGTCCTAAACAAACTGGAATGTTTGATAAAGGGTCAGTAGGATTACAGAAATAGCTTGATATACAGACTAACAGAATGTATTTCCTTTCATTTCTCTTTTCCTTTTCCACCAGTCTTTTCCTCCTCTCTCTCATGTATATTGTATATACTGTAATTAGGATAACAAATCATTGTACTTGCCATTGTTAAAAAAGAATTTTTAGAATTATATTGTAGGGGACTGACCCTAAGTTGAAAGAAGTTGTAGTTCAAACCCATTTCAACTTATGTGAAATAAAATATGTCTAACAGATGTATTTACATACCATTACAAATATGCATTCTTATTCAAATTCTGAAGAATCAACTTTCAGCTAAATGACAATTACAAATAAAATGATCTCAGCTTGGAAATAATTTTGCCTGAAAGGCTTTTAGCTTTAAATCTTTACCAAATGACAAAATTTTAGACTGGTCCAGACTGAAAGGATTTGCACACAACAAAATAAATGCGGCTTCAAAATTGAAATTTGTATTTTGGAGGGTAGAAATCATTGTGGGAAAAGGAGAAATGCTTATTACCAGCATTTTCTCCTTTTCCTACAATGTTTTCAAAAGGTGTTTTTCTTCAGGATCGATAAAAGTCGGGATTGTGTGGTAAGAGTTAAATATACACATATTTTTTTTTCTAGAATATATAATTATGTCACAGCATAGTTTCTTTGCATCTGTTTGTTTATCTGTTTTTAGGCATATTGCTAATGCCTTGTTTAAATAATGGAGTATTAAGTCTTCAAGAGGCATATAAAAGGTCCTGCATGGCTCAGTGGTAAGGGGCAGGTTTTGTAACCTTGAGGCCCAAAGTTCAAGCTCCACTAAAAGCATCGGGTTTTCCATGTGACAAACAGAATGTATTTTCTTTCATTTCTCTTTCCCCTTTCCACCAATATTCTTCCTTCTCTCTCATTGTGTTTTGTATATATACCACACAGTAAGTGTCCTAGGCAAGACACCGTTGAGCCCTAGCCTAACACTGCAGGGTGAAACCCAGTACATACATGAGTAAGTGAGCCTTGGCCTTGATATGACTGAAATAATGTTGAAAATAGCATAAAACACCATTCAATCAATCAATTCAAGAGGCTTATTACTAGTGGTTAACGAGAAATGACAGACATTATGCATATTCCGTAAACCTACACTGGTAAGGCTTATCTTCGAAACTGACTGTCACAATTTCCAATCAGACCGCGATAAAAGCCACATAAATCGTGTCTTCGGGTATAATTTGTCCCAGTTTAGCAATGCAACATCTTTACCAATGAAAAAAATTCTCCAAAATTCAAAGCATTTTTAAATAAATATGAATCAAAAATTGAAATTCGTTTTTGGAAGGGTAGAAAACACTGTGGGAAAAGGAGAAACTGCTGGTTACCAGCATTTTCTCCTTTTTCCACAATGTTTTCTAAAGGCTTTTTTTCCAGGGGGTCGTTAAAACCGGGAATTGTTTGGTAAAGGTCAAATGCTGTAAGATGGCCAAATCTCAACAAAGTTATTCATTCATAGCAAGTAGTGTTTTTCAGCTTCTGCTTGGCCTCATTTTGTACAAAGATCTGACAGATATCCGTGACTCTTTTGTAACAGTTTGGGGGATGTCCAAAAGTTTTGTTTCTGAGGATAGGTCTTACCTACTCTAATTTATGAAACTGATCTCTTAAGCCTTGACCTACTAAATAATTTAAATAAAACTTCCAAACCGATAGTAAAAACCTGAGTACCGGTAATTCTATTTCAAACTTATTTTTAGGAGAAAAATATCTCCTTACCAGACAGTGTATACCCAAGATCAAACTGCACATTCTGTGCAGTCTGATCTTGATCTACACTGTCCCCAAAAGGTCAGTGACTTGTGCTTAGCAAGCTAAGGGTTAAATTCTCATGTCCAAAAATGAATTGGCAGCACAGGACTCAGAGAACATTCTTTTATTCCCATACTACACAATCTAAAGTTTTAACAACATTGGGGAGTAAAGCTTTTAAAAACATCGTGGGAAAAGAAGAAAATGCTGGTAAATGGCATTTTCTCCTTTTTCCACTTTGTTTTCTACCCAATAACAGACAAATTCTATCATTTGAGCCATGTTTAATTTGTTGTCTACAAGTCCTTTCAATTCGGACTAGTCTAAAATTTTGTGGCTTGGTAAAGGGTTAAACCCGTACCACAAGACAAAATTTAGGACTTCCATTCAGAAAGCATTTGCCAATGACCAAATTAATGTGGCTCAAATGATGAGATCAGAAAAGATTCCTTTCAAAAGCCTATTCCATCAGAGTCATTAAACTTGGGATTGTATGGTAAAGTGTTAACCCTTTACTACATGATAAAAATTTATACTTGTCCAAATTAAAGGCATGCATTTGCAGATGCCAAATTAGATATGGCTCATATAGTGAGATTTGTCTGCAAAAGTGCAGAAAACAATGTGGGAAAAGGAGAAAATGCTGGTTACCAGCTATTCTCCTTTTCCCAGAATTTTTCCAAATGGCCTCAGGGTTGTTAAAACTTGCAATTATGTGGTAAAGGATTGAAATAGATATTATCAGCTAGTACATGTTGAAAGATCGAGATAAAAAAATAAATTGTTCCATATGAGCAATTTCTTCGTTTGGTTTGCCACATTGTTTTTCAAGAAATGTGCTGCAGCGAGATAAAAAGATTAAAGTTGTAAAAAAATGATATACATGTATGGCATAGAGCACAAACATTTATAAGAAAAACCGATAAATAACAAAATCTTGACAGGTATCTATTATTTATTAATTTTTAGTTAACCCTTAATCACACAATCTTAAGTTTTAACGAAGATGTGAAAGCCAGCTTTGGAAAACATTGTACTAGGAAAAGGGAAAAATGCTGGTAACAAGGGGTTCATCCTTTCCCCATATGTTTTCTGCCCTTTCTGATACATATCCCACCATTTTTGACACATTTAATTTGTTGTCTGCAAGTGCTTTGATTTTGGACCAGTCTAAAATTTTATCCTTTTGACAAGGGTTAACATATATTTTCAAGTTAACCCTTTATCACACAATATTGAGTTTTAAAGACCCAGAGGAAGCAAGCTTTATAGGAAAAGGAGAAAAAGTAGATAACATCGTAGAAAAAGGAGAAAATGCTGATAACAAGATTCTTATCCTTTTCCCACAATGTTTTCTACCATTCTAAAAAGAAATTAAGTCATTTGAGACGCATCTCTAAATCCATCGAATATGGATGATTACATAGTTTTGAAGTTTGGTAAAAAGTAAAACAACAACAGCAACTTGTAGCAACTTGTAGCAACTTCCAAGACTAAATTTGAGAATAATATCATACATACATCAGTAATCAGACTATACCATCAGTACTACCTAGTCAATAATGCTAAGAGTTGACGATCAAATTTAAAGATCTGGCAGACCTTTCAAAATACAGGTACAAATATGGGACCCCCACTCCCAGATTGTAAGATAACCCAGACTTTAACACATTTCAATGCAATTCCATGTTGCATATATAACAACACTTAAGTAGAGAGGTGTTGAAAACAATGACAAAAAAGGAGAAAATACTGGTAAACAGATTTTCTCCTACTAAATTTTTTTTTTTAACCTTTCCAGAGACAACTACACAGTGTTTGAGCCTAATTTAGTTGGTATTTTAGTCTGTAATTGCTTTTGTTAAAGACAAATCTTAAATTTCATTGTCTGATGAATAATTAACTCTAACTCTTTACCACACAATCCGGACTTCTAATGAACCTGAGGAAGAAGACTTTTGAAAACATTGTGGGAAAAGGAGAAAATGCTGCCAGCATTTTCTCCTTTTCCCACAATGTTTTCTACCCTATCTAAGACAATTTCCATTATATGAGTCACATTTAAATTGTCGTCTGCAAATGCTTTCAGTTAGGACGAGTCTAAATTTTTCTCGTATAGTAAAGAATTTTAAACAGATTACACATTAATTTGTAGACTTGTCCAAATTGACAACATTTGCAGAGGACAAGTTCAATGTAGCTCAAAGGATTTGTCTTAGAATGGGTGGTAAACATAATGTAGAGGATGGGGTAAAGGTTGGTTTCTTGAGTTTGCACCTCTTCCCACATTACATTTCCAAATGCCTTCTTCATCAGGGTCTTTAAAACATGGGATTGTTTAGTAATAGATCATAATAAGTCAGGTATCCCAAATAAGCTGATCTCATACAATATAAGATTAACAAAGATCAAATGACAAAACAATAACCTCTACTCTTGCCACCAGCTGTGTTTTGTATAATGCCATTTTGCAATTAACCCCTTGTCACAGAAATACAACTTTTGATACTCTACAGTCAATAGCTTTTTAAAAAAAAAACATTGTGGTAGAAGGACAGTTGCTGGTTAAAAGTAAATGCTTTTTGTCTTTACAATTTTGTCATGTGAAAACTGACACATTTTTTCCTTAAGTTATTTTTCCTTCTAATCATTTTCATTAAATGGTGGTGTGTTCAGAGATAGCATGTATAGGGATATTCTAGATTGCAATTAGTAATTAACTAGTATTCAACAGGTAGCAATCTATTACATTATTTCTGTTCTACTATAAATCAGTACAGTCTAACATTTAAAAATGGAGAGGAGCGCTGAATGTTTGATGGCAGTATTTTTTCATCTGATTCTCCTCACTGTGGATGTAAAATCTCAAAACACATTTGCTAACGTGAAATCGAAGCTGGAAAATAATGTGATTTATTACTTTGAAAATGGAGTAAGCTTACGGCCAGTGAACCAAGTCTCAGATCTCATCACTGTGAATTTAGACTTTAATATCGCAGGACTGAATGACTTCAATGAACAGAATGGCTATGTTGAAATCAGTGGATACTTGACAATGGAATGGACACCAACGGAGGGACCAGCCGAAAAAACTGATAACTTTGAAGAACTGGTGGATAATTCATACATATGGAAGCCACCTGTTATATTGGTCAATTCAATCAAAAAGGCTGAAGAAATTGGATGGGACACAAATGTGGATGTACGATACAACTTTAATACTCATCATTGTTCATGGCAACCTTGGATCATCTCCAGAGTTGCATGCACACCTGATGTCAAATATTATCCTTTCGATAAACAGACTTGTGCTTTCAAGTTAGCTGCTTGGGGATACAATTCTTCTGAAATGCTTATGACAGCTTCTTCTCCAACTATGTCTTTTAATTTCTTTGAAGAAAATGGGGAGTGGGAGGTTCGTGAGTCGTCATCATCGTCTTACATAGAGAACAATGTGTCAGTTGTCGAGTACAAACTTGGACTTAAACGTAGACCTACATTCTATGTGATCAATCTGGTTGCCCCAATTATCGTTCTAGGCATTCTGAATGTCTTTGTATTTATTTTACCGCCAGCCTCAGGAGAACGAATTGGTTATTCCATCACTTGTTTCCTGTCGTATGTTGTACTCTTGAACACGGTGATGGCATTTCTACCAACGTCCGCAGCACCGCTCGCCTACCTGTCTTATTACACATTTGTTATGATGATTTTCAGCGCAGCAATGTCTCTTGCAACTATTGTTACATTACGCATCCACTTTAAACCAAAGGACAAACCTATATCACTTGGTTTCTGTCGTACAACTGTAAATGACAATTCAGCCAAAATAAAGCCAGTAGAAAACACAGAAGTACAGGTTATTAATGTAATAACCTGGGATGATGATCTGGATGAAACAGAAGAGGTACAATCTGAAGTAGAGAGTGTTATAGACGATGAAGGTGTTAAAGTCGATGGCAGCATTACACAGAGAGAGAGCGCTGTAAACGCTAAGAGTATTAAAGACGCTAAAAGTATTGAAGACAACAGTACTGAAGCCACCAAGACGATTAAAGACACCAAAAGCACCGAAGTTACCAAGACTTTTAAAGACCAAGAGAGTATTGAATCGACGGAGAACAACATTCATCCAACATGGGAAAAAGTTGCTTTCTACTTGGATGTGGTATTTTTCGTGGGGTTCCTTGCAGGACAGATTTTCTACTCTGTTGCCTATTTGGTTCCAATAATACTTAATGTGTAACCGTTTACCAAACAATCTTGTGTTTTAAAGACCCTGAGAAAGAAGGCTTTAAAAATATTGTGGATAAAGAGAAAATGCTGGTAACCAGTATTTTCACCTTTACCCACTATGTTTTTTCTACCTGTTCACAGACAAATCCAATCATATGGGACTCACTTTTATTGTAGCTTTCATTGTAGCATGCAGATGCTTTCAATTTGGAAAAGTCCATAATTTTGTAAAAAAAAAAAAATGAAAAAAAAAAAAAATGGAAAAGAGTTTTAAAGAAAGAAGGTTATCACATACGCTTTATCTGACATTAATTACACAGATGACAATATGTAGCCCCTGCAGCTTAAATAAGCAATAAACATTTTTTTGAGGGGGGTTGGGTGTTAGGGAACAACTGAAATTTGATGCCTGGTTGAGAGATGACCATTAGACAGCTAATTAAATCTTACCCACATGTTTTATATATATATATATATATATATATATACACACACACACACACCACCTAATCAATTGATCAAATAGATCAAGTATTATTACCAGCCTTTGGGAGGAGGCTCCTGACACTCTAATTAGCATTTTCTTTTGCGACATTTGCTATCATCTTAAAACAAGAAATATCTCTAAAAAAAGATAGTCGGCGTAAATTTGCCAACAAAGAAGCAGGGGCTCTTAGAGTAAACATGTCTACATATTTGCAATCAAAAATTTCTGTTTATTCATTTTTCATTAGTACCAAAAAAGTAGGTCAAAAGCCAGCACAATCAGCTACGCCGAAAAAAGAACTCCCATCATGAACATGATAAACATATTCTTTTGACTTGAACTTAATAAACACGTTCCTTTAACTTTTTACCAAACAATAAAATTTTTGACTCGACCAAATTGAAAGCATTTACAGACGACAAATGAAATGTAGTTCAAATCAAGATTTCTCTCTTTCATAGAGTAGAACACATTGTTGGAAAATGAGACAATGCTGGTTACCAGCATCTCATTTTTGCACAATGTGCAAACCCTTCTGCTTCAGGGTAGATAAAACTTCGGATTGTGTGGTAAAGAGTTAAGTTTTGTAAATTATTACAGAAGTTATTCACCGTGCCTCCTCGCGTTATTATGTTGAGTTATGTATGCAAATGCTATGCAATGTATTTAAGCCATGCTCTGTAAAAAGGGGGCTCAATGCGGCTGTGAAAAGTGTTGACCCAGGTCAGCATAATACCAAGCAAGACATCACATTATTATGGATCCATAACATCCACTTTTTTTAAAACGTTCAACAGAATCATGAGGTAAACTGGTCCTTGGACATACAGAAAATTGACCAATAGCGAAAAGTTTCAGCCCAGGTCAGCTTGCGCGGACTGCTCAGGCTTACCTGGGTTTGCTTCCAAATAGATTACGTTTTCTGAAGCGATAAAATCCAGGGAACGATCCCTGAACAATCACTTGACCAAACAATTCTGTGTTTTAATGACCCTCTTAAATTGAGTTTTGAAAACGTCGTAGGAAAGTAAGAATATGTTGGTTACCAGCATTTCTCCTTTTCCCAACTTTTTATTGCCTAGCATTACACATGAGAAGTCCCATCATTTGTGCCATGTCTAATCTGTCACCTGTATCTGGTGATGTGTGATATGTATTATAGAAAACATTACTTTTCTCATTTTTTCTTATTTTTTGTTGAAATTTTATCATCATGATAACATGGCTATGTGATTTACCATGTTCATGGTTGATCATTTTCTTGTGTTTTATACACTTTTGTTAACAGCTGCTAACCCTTTTTCAAACAACAGATTTTAGACAATTCAAAGTTGAAAGCATCGATCTGCAGGTAGAATTTTGAGAGTGGCACGGCTGAACTGAAGCTCTCTAATAGGGTAGAAAACATTCATAAAGGGAGAAAATACTGGTTAAAAGAGTTTTCTCCTTTTCCAAACAATGTTTTCAGAAGGCCTAAATGTCCTTAAAACAGGACATTGCTTGGTAAAGGGTTAAACTTTTGTTTATTAGACCCTTGGGCCTTGCGCCCCACCCTGAACACACATTGATTGAAGCTAGGTTGGAGCAGTGTATACTGGAATCAGGTTGTACATCTGTCCATCCATCCCAACATCTGCCTAGAATTTGTATCCCTGTGCACCTGCAGTTTTCATTATGATTGGTTGACTTTTACAAGAGTTATGGCCATCCAGTGACAAGGCAACAGGCGTCCCTTTCTCAAAACCGCGTACGCACGAAATTTGAGTATGCAGTTTAGGTAAGCAAGCATCCAGTCTGAAAAGAAGTTTGACTGAACTGCATAATTTTATAATTTGAGTAAATATTTGTATAACTTTACTGTAGTTCATAGCTTTGGGTAAAGTGGGGATCGTATGTTTGTATATTCAATCCCCAAAAATCGCATAAATCTACGCCGTTTGGTGAAAGTACCACAGGCGCGTATGTTCGGAGGGGGTATTTGTTTGGCTGTGCACGACAGTTCTAGTTATCGTAGTTAAGAAATTAAAAGTATTGTGTTAAACAACAGTTACTTCATTTTTTATTACATGGTGATTTACATAGCTTTTAACCCTTCACTATACAATCTCATGTTTGGATGATACTGGGGGGAAAATAGCTTTACAAAACATAGTTGGAAAAGGAATGTTTTGCACCCTTTCACAGACAAGCCCCATCATTTGAGCCATATTTATTTTGTCGCCTGTAAATGTTTTCAATACGGTTGAGTGTAAAATTTTATTGTTTGGTTAACAAACTAACCTTATTGTAGTTATATCATTGAAATAGCTTAGTTGTATCTATGTTCCCTACTGTAGACGATACTTGTACCTGACATGGACTCTCAGGTGTAGATCAACTACCACAGGGAATATCTGATGCAGTGTTTGCTGCCAGCTAGAATCGAACTTGGATTGTCAGAGGAGGGATTTAGCGCCTAGATCCTTTCAGCGTCAGAGGATATGAGTGGCGAAGTTCGTCACAAAACGAACGCCTGTGGTCAGAGGCGAAAAAGTGGCATATGGGCTTTTGGGAGGGGAAGCGGATGAATATCAGCCTGCACTGAACATACACTCTGATCTTGAACCCATACCAGCTGCATGTTTGGTCAAGCCAATAAGGTATAAAACTTGTCGGAGATTAAGTGGATTGTTTTTTCAGCTATCGGAAAAAAAATCTCAAGGTGACATATTTGGGGTGCTGAAAGAATTAAAACCACCGAGCCAAAGAGGGTGGAAGTTTACTAATCAACAAAAGTTTAGACTACTCCAAATTAAAAGCATTTGCTAGACGAAAAAATAGATGTTGCTCAAAAATTGAAATTTTGTTTTTTGGAAGGGTAGAAAACATTGTGGAAAACGAAGAAAATACTGGTAACCAGCATTTTCTTCGTTTCCCACAATGTTTTCAAGGGCCTTCTTCCTCAGGGTCGTAAAAGTTGGGGATCGTGTGGTAACGGGTTAAAAACAGATATTGCAGTCTTTGAGTTTTAACTCTCACAGTTTTAATGTTCTTTCAATAATTGTTGCTGTCGCGTCCGGTAGCTCAGTCGGTGTTAACCCATAGGCTGCCAAGCTCGACTCATTGACCTTTAACGGACAGTGTATATCAAGATCAGACTGCACAGAACGTGCAGTCTGATCTATGATCTACACTGTTCGAAAGAGAGATTTTTTCTCTCCAAAAGGTAAGTTTGAAATATCGTTATTCGGCTTTTTACTATCGGCTTAAAGGTTCTATTTCAGTTATTTAACAGGTTAAGGGTTTACATACAAGGCTTGAAACCAGGAATCACTGGTCTAATTCCCTGCTTGACGCTGATTGATTGATTGATGTTTTCCGTCATATCAAGGCGACAGCTCACATATTCATGTATTTCCTGGGTTCCACCGGTACTAGGCTGAGACTTCGATGTCTTGTCCAAGAACACTGCCATGAGAAATCCCAGTGGATCCAGTGAGCCTTGAACCCGGGGCCTCCAGGTCACGAGTCCTACACTTTACCACTGAGTCACGCAGCACCTCCTGGACAAAATTCTTTCCGAATGAATTGATGATAGTCATTGGAACAGGATTAATTCCTCTCTCTTGTCTGACCCTTGTTTTGACGACGTCTACGTGGAGAAGAAGCCAATGGCTTAGTAAGAATGATGTGCGAAGTGCTGGTAACAAAAACATGGATAATTCCTCTATCCTCCGTGATATAAACGAAATAGTGTTGAAAATAGTGCCAAACACCAAACATACAAATCTATATGAGCCACGCTCTGTGAAAAGGGGGCTTAATGCATCTGCGAATATTATCGACCCAAGTCAGACTGCGCAGTTCACGAAGGCTGACCTGGGTCGAAACTTTTCGCTATTAGTCAATTTTCTGTATGTCAAAGGACCAATTTATCTCATGATTCAGTAGGTGGTTAAGCAAAAATGGAATATATGGATCCATGATCATGTGATGACATGCTTGGGCTCATGCATCACACAGAAGCATTAAGTCCCCTTTTACAAGAGCATGACTCACATTTATTTTTCAGCTCACTCTTAAACTAATTATGGCTCATTGCGGCCCTGCAATTGATATATATAAGCCGCGCTCTGTAAAAAGGGGTCCCAATTAATCTGCAAGGGATCTCAAAGCATAGGTTTTATGTACCCATAATTATGTGCTATTATTGCCTCGTTATACTGTGTCATCGAGATGCATTAATTAAAACACCTTTTGTCAGAGCATTGCCCGTATTTTTATGAAACCGGGACAATTGCTTTTGACAAGTAGTTGCTTCTTTCCGATGTGTTTTGTAAAATCCGTGGGGAGACATGCTCTTCAGAAGGTGTGAACCTACCAAAGCAGTTACATGGGTTGGGCCACACTTGAAAATATTGCTTTGGAAGACAAGAGAAAACATTTCAACTCATGCATGCGACACAAAATTTTGAAATTCAGTTAGGTACAGGGTCCGTATTCATCAACCATTCTTAAGAACATTCTTAGTCTAATACTCTAAGATTTTCTAAATTTGAAAGTAACACAACATCTGATTGGCTAAACCAAATGGTTTAGCCAATCAGATGTTGCGCTACTTTCAAATTTGGAAATTACTGGAGCAAGAACGGTCTCAAGAATGGTTGGTGAATATGGGCCCAGGTCTTTCTACAAAAACACAAAAAGAAAAATCAAAGTTCTGAAAGTACTGACAGACTAGCGAATTTGATTTGATTGATTGATTGATTGTATGGTGTTTAACCCTGTTTTCAACATTATTTCAGTTATCAATGATAGTCTCTGGCAGAAAAAAATAATTTTAAAACCAGGTTAAAAAAGTAAACAAAGGATAGTGCGACCTGGTAATTTCTGACCTACTTTTAAAACTCTTCTTTTTTTCTACCAGCGACTAACAACTGGATCTAAGAAAATATTTTCTTAATTTCAAAAGCATCATGCAGAGGTGGGAACTTTGTCGATCAGATGTTTTTCTCTGCAATGTTGCAAGTTATCATAGGTTCTAAGCGAAAATTATTTATTGTAAAGTAGTCATGAAATGATTGATAAAAATTGTTATGTAAAATTTGGTAATTTAAGTGCATTATGTAACCTATGTAAAATGATACGAGCTATCCTCTGTGAGAAGGGTGTTTACTGCATCTGCAAAAAATATCGACTCAGGTCAGCCTGCGCAGTCCGCGCAGGCTGACCCGAGTCGAAATTCTTTGCTTTTGATAAATTTTCTGCATCTCCAGGGTCACCAGTGCACCACATGATTCAGTAGGTTGTGACACAAAATAGATTTTATGGATCGATAATGATGTAACAACTTGCTTGGTATCATGCATCATGGGGATGAATTAAACCCCCTTTTGCCAGAGCATGACTCATATGTTTGTGGGCCTGTGACCTTGTCACAACGGCATTAAAAACCCTGAAATCCTTATTTAGTAAAATCGTCTGTTATGTAGTGTGGTGTGTGTTGCTCTTAAAGGGAGATAACCATTTTTTTTTTTTAAAAATTCCAAACCATATTGATAACTGCAAGGTCTCCTTGAAAGTTGAGCCCAGTCTTCTAACCCTTTACAAAACAGTCCCGCGATTTAACGCGCCCCTCCCCCCCCCCCCGAAAAGAAATATTTTGAAAACTTTGTTGGAAAAGGAGAAAATGGTATTTACTGGCATTTTCTTCTTTTCTAACGGTATATTCTACCCTTTCGTGGACAAATAGAGTTGCTCGAGGCACATTTAATGTGTCACCTGCAAGTACTTCCAATTTAGAAAAGTCTATAGAAGTTTGTCGTCTGGTAAAGAGTTAAAAATACTGTTCAATGCATAGCCAATCAAGTATATTATAGTCGCGTAACTCAAGACGATAACTACATAAAATCTGTACAATAACCCTTTACCACATAATCCCGATTTTTAACGACCCTGAGGAAGAAGGCTTTTGAAAACATTGTGGAAAAAGGAGAAAATGCTGGAAACCAGCATTTTCTCCTTTCCCCTCAATGTTTCAACACTACCAAGGAAAAATGTCAGATTTTGAGTCACATTTATTTTTTTCGTCTGCAAATGCTTTCAGTTTGGACAAGTCTAACATCTTTTCGTTCTGTAAAGGGGATAACTAGCACAATTGCCAGAGTGACTACGTGACTGAACAAGAAGAGCGTGTTACCACACTTGGCACAGTTACATGACGTCGTGGAAACTGGATTTTTTTTGTAAGTATAAGTCTAACTTATCTTTTATTCAATGAGTTCGATTTTATCAGTAATGTAGAACAGATTGATTGAATGGTGTCTTACGCCGCTTTCAACATTATTTCAGTCATGTCACGGCGACGGCTCACACATTCATGTATTTCCTGGGTTTCACCAGTACTAGGCTAGGGCTCTGTGAATGTAGAACAGAAGAAAATGACCGCTCGAATTCCTTTCTTAACCTTATATCAGACGACAAAAGTTTTAACTCGTCCAGATCGACAGCATTTGCAGACGCAAATTAAACCTTTTCCTGCTAAATAACTAAAATGAGACTTTCTGGTCGATAGTAAAAACCAAAAGCTATGTTGGTTTATATAGACATCTCCTTATCGGACAGTGTAGATCCAAGATCAGAATGCACGTTCTGTGCAGTCTGATCTTGATCTACGCTCTCCGCAAAAGGTCAGTAAGTCGCTCTTAGTAGCTTAAGGGTTAACAGAGACCTAAAAACTGGAATTTGTCTTGGGAAGGTAGAAAACAGTACGAATAATTCGATTCCATGGTTACTGACCACCTAAATACTAAACGACAGGTGTTTGATTGAATTTACGTTTATTTATCGTCGCCACCGGCTGCCCATATTGGCGACACCCCGTGAAGGTTGTTAGTTATGTTACGCCGGGGATAGTGCAAGATACAGGACAAAACCCATCCTAAGTTACTTTTGGTTATTTAAAATGCTCGGTGTATAGCACCGTCACACGGGAACTCGGTAAATAACGTCTCATCCCAAAGACTGTTGGTAATTTTAGATGGCCACACCGTCAAGTGACCCGAAACATGACGTTTACGAGTCCTACGCTCTACCACCTGAGCTATACTGGCTTGTCACAGAATTTTGAAAACACCAACGGAAGTTATGAAAACGCTAGTATCTTACCAGGATTTTTTTATTTCTTTTCAGTTTCTCACGACTTTATCATTTCAAGCCCATTTATGTATAGAGTTTGCACAAATGCTTAGGATTAATACGAACGAGTCTGAAATTTTGTCCTATGGTACTGACTATAGCTCTCTTTACCAAACGACAATATTTTAGACAGGTCCAAGTTCAAAGCATTTGCAGACGACACATTAAATGTATCTCAAATGATTGTATTTGTTTCTGAAAAGTTAGAAAACATTGTCGGAAAAAGAAAAAATGCTGGTTACCAGCATTTTCTCCTTTTCCCGCAATGTGTCAAATGTCTAATTTCCCAGGGACGTTTAAAGTCGGCATTGTGCGGTAATGGGTTAACTCTTTACCAAATGACAAGCCCGGCTAGGTAGCTCAATGGTTAACGTATCTGAATCGTGACCTAGCGATTGCTGTTTATATACCCGGTTGCGCTGAACTTTTTTTCCGGCGATTTTTTGCCTCTCACCTCTGCTGCATGTGAGAGAGTAGTCAGTGGCTTTGAAAGACAGTGTCGTATTTTTTGATTGGCTAAACCAAATAGTTTTGCTAGTCAGAAATTGCTTTACTTTCTGAATCTAGAATGATACGAAGAAAGCTTCTTGGAATAGCTGGTAAATACGGCCCCAACAGACCAACCGGGTTATAAATCGATTTGATTGAATTTTTGCGCTTATTTATCGTCGGTTGCCCACATGGCGACTTCCCCTGAAGGCTGTTAGTTTTGATACAGGGGAGAGTGCAGGATACAGGACGAAACCAATCCTTAGTTACGCCTGGTTCTATAGTGTGCTTGGTGTATAGCACTGTCACAAGGGACCTCGGTTTAATGTCTCATCCGAAGACATTAAGTAATTTTAGATGGCCAGCCATTTTAGATGGACACCCTGAAGTGTCCCAAGAGTTAACATTTACAAGTCCTACGCTCTACCACTTGAGCTATTCGGGCTCATATTCCCCCTATCACAGAGCATGGCTATAAATCACACACATTAACTCGATCAACGTTTACACAAATGCTCTATAGGTCTTAATATGAACTCGTTCAACGTTTACACGACCGTGCTATACATCTCAGACATTAAGTCGATCAGCGTTAACATGACCTGGCTATACATCTCACACATTAATTTCGTCAAATGTAAACACAACCAGGCGATAACTCTCTCACATTAACTCAATCAACGTCTGCACAACCAGGCCATAACTCTCTCACTTTAACCCGATCAACATTTACACAACTGGGCTATAAATCTCACATATTGACTCGATCAGCGTTAACACAATCTGGCTCTAAATCTCACACATTAACTCGATCAAAGTTTGGACACGTCTTTACTGATAGCGTTTCCACAGATATTTCAAAGCAGAAGACGACTTGTAAAAGAAAAAAATCCATGTAAGCTAAACTGTTGACAATCAAAACGAATTTTGGTTTAGAACATGAATACGTGTAAAATATTGTGAAAAGAGGGGAAACTGCTCCTTGCGAGTCCTTCTCTTAAATAATGAAACATCACCACCTTTGTGTGTGTGTGTGTGTGTGTGTGTTGAGCAGACTACCTGAAAAAATAAAGTTGCAAAATAAGAAATGGACCAAAACAAGCCAAGTCCCATTTTGTTACAATATTTTCTTGCATGCACGTAATTAGCCTTTTTTTAAAAACTATTACCGTGACTATCTATCTATCTGGATGTTTTCAAACTCATCTGCTGCAAATTTGCGTCAAGGTGTAATGAATTCGAAAGACGAGCACGACCTTTGACCTCGGGATACTTCTTGTTTATGATTGAATCGCTCATTGTGGGCAACAGCCTTTGACCCTTTACCATACAATCCCGACTTTTGAGGGAGAAGCCTTTTGAAAACATAGTGGGAAAACGAGAAAATACTGGTAACTAGCATTATCTCCTTTTCCCGCAATTTTCTCTACCACCTGAATGACAAATTTCATGTTTTAAGTAACATTTAACTTGTCGTCTAAAAATGTTTTCAATTTGGACAAGGCTAAAATTTGTCGGCTCGTAAAGAGTGAAAATTTTCATAGATCTTTAGAATAGTGTTACTTGATACTACACTACCATGGTTTCCGAGATATTCAGACTGCATACATGTTTTCTGTGTTGCTTTTCGCCGACAACACAAGCGATTCTAATTGATTTTAAAGGTCTAAAAATCAGTTTGAAATGATAAAAAGCGTTTAAAGGCAACAATATTGTCCGAAATTTCAAAAAGAATATGTCCATAAATTGTGTTTGAAACATGAAAAAATAGTGAAATTACAGTGACTTTTTCGAAACTTTGACATGGTCCAAAAATAGGCCTTATTGTCTATTTTCGAAACTTCACTTTGTGATACAAACCCAGAAGACTAGCCCGAATTTAACAAGCCAAGTTGAAACTCAAAACATCACACAGTCTGTGTATGTTATCAAAAATAAGACGTTTCCATTCTTTTTTTTTTTTTTTTTTTAATCTACATGTATTCTCATCTTACCTCACCCAAAATTTCTGCTGCAAAACCAATACCTGGCTCCGTTGACTGTAGGTTTTGCAATTCTGGGCCAATACTATGAAACAAACAAAAGAAAAAGGTCATGGTTTCAAATTCGAAAACAAACCACATGCTCCTTTTCAACAGTCATACACAATTTATGGATGTCATAATCACTCTTGCCATTAAAATTGCATTTAACCCTTTACCAGACGACAAAACTTTAGCATTGTCCAAATTGAAAGCATTTGCAAACGACAGTTCCAATGTGGCTCAAATGACGCAGTTTTTCTTGGATGGGGTAGAAAACATGGTGGGAAAAGGAGAAAATGCTGGTTACCAGCATTTTCTCCTGTTCCCACAATGTTTTCAAAAGGCCTCTTCCTCAGGGTCGTTAAAAGTCGGGATTGCGTGGTAAATGGTTAAAACCTGCTTTCCCTCATAATTTTTATCATGGCCAATTCGTAACGAAAGCTAGGAAAACCGTGTACACTAGCGTTAGATACAGAAAATATCTTTATGCGCACATATTTCTAAAAAGGGTAATGCGTGGCTCAGTGGTAAGGGGTTGATTTGTTGTCAAGGAATCCTGGTGTGATACGGGCTCGAATGTTTTTTATGAAAGATTGTCGTGAGATAATGCACTTATGAGTCCAGCTTAATAACGGTGGAACCTCAGAAAAACTAGACTAAGTGAGCTGATGCCACCGTATCACTAAAATACTGTTGAAAGTAGGGTAATGTGCAATTCAACCCTTAGGCTGCTAAGCGCGAATCAAGTACCTTTTGCAGACAATGTAGATCAAAATCAGACTGCACAGAACGTGCAGTCTGATCTTGGATCTACATTGTCCGTTAAGGAGATGTTTTTCCTTAAAAAAAATACATGAAATAGCAAAATTTGGGTTTTTTACAATCGGCCTGAAAGTTTGGTTTTTTCTGCAGGTTAATGGTAAAAGAATTAAAGAAACTGTCAGTTTTATCTCTTATTTTTCTTCATCAGGGGAACACAGACTTGTTTGGATACTGGAAACATGAAGTTTAGATACTTGAAGAACTGCGATCTACATGTGCGTAGGAAACATGTGGTACCCGTTTTGCTGTTCACATATCTGGTTATTGACTTTGCCTTCAAGAGACCTGAAGAAATCTATATACCTGAAAATGTGAACCTAGACGAATATAACCCTTTTGAACCAGAAGTTGTGACGGACTTTGATTTTGGATCTGACGGGAAACCCAAAATACAGAGAATTATACACCAGACATGGAAAAATGAGAGAATTCCTCGACAGTTTCTTGAAAATATTAAAACTTTTGTAAAACACAATCCAACTTGGCAATATTACCTTTGGACAGACGACAGTGCACGGCAGTTAATAAAGGATTATTACCCATGGTTACTTCCTGTTTGGGATGGTATATCATATAGTAAATTCACAATTAGAAGAGCTGATGCTTTACGCTATGTTGTGTTGTATCACTATGGTGGGATTTATGCAGATCTTGATGCAGTAAACTACAGGTCCCTGGATAAAGCAATAACAAAACACCCTTGTGTTTTCACACCAGAACCATTTGAACATGCTGTTAACAGGGCCTCGTCCCCATATCTAATTTCAAATGCTGTGATGATGTGTGCTGCAAAACATCCATTTCTGAAACAGTTGATGGATAATTTGCATACTACGGAACATTATAGGGCAGTAGTTGATGCCACAGGACCAGGTTATCTTACCATGCAATACATTTTGTACAATAATCTAGAGAAGGAGACAGACCAGTTTGTTTTATATGACAATCGTAGCTTGAATGACTTAAGTGATAGCTCACCATTTTTCTACAAAGGAAAAATACCTATGTCTGATGAGAAATCAGTATACATAGCTAATACAAGATACTTTTTACACTCGCTCGATGTTAATTCTTATCGACCCTTGTACAAACAATGTAAATATTTTAATGATCTTCAACTCCTTCAAAAACGTTCGTGTGTGAATGCAAAGAGACTTGGATTATATAGGGAAGTTCATAAATATGCATTCGTGGACCATCAATGGCAAATGACCTGGGTTTGGTGGAAGAGTTTTTATAGTGCCCTCAAGGTGTTCCTAATTAACATATTTTCAGTGCATATAGAAACGATCGTTCCTCATTATAACATATATGTTGGAGGGGATAATGATGAAATAGTAGATACACTGGGAACTTTTTAATCTCGGAGTTCTAGAAAACTTTTACCTCGTAATTAAACATTTGAGCACAGGAAACTTTCTCCCTCGGAGAACTGGGAATCTTTTACCTTGAGGCATTGAAAACCATTTACCTAAGAGTGCAAGGAACTATCTACCGCAGAGTACAGGGAATTTTCGACCTCGAGCACAAAAAAAAAAAATAATTTTTACATCATAATACAGGGGATTTTCTACCTCGGATAATGAGTAAAAAGTACGGACACAATAAACCTCGAGGTACCCGAAACCTTTTACCTCGGAGAGAGAATTTTTTATCTCGGAGCGAAGGAAACCATTTACTTCAGAACAAAGGGAACTTTTTACTTTTAACTTTATTTTTTTACCTCAAATTACAGGGAACTTTCTACCCCGGAGAACTGGGAACCTTTTACCTCGAGTCAAAGGAGACCATTTACACAAGAGTATAAGGATCTTCTTACTCTTAACCTAAATATCTTTACCTTAGAGTAGATGGTCGAAATATCAGTCGCTTGCAGAGAAATGAATTTTAAAACTAAGTAAAAGCTAGGCAAACGATATCTAGAGCGACTTGGCAACTTTTTATTCAGTTTTAAATTCAATTTTTCTGCCTGCGGCTAACACTTTGATCGACCGTACAATAATAGATTGTCGTCTTTACAAGAAAATCCATACTTTGAAATGATGTGAATTAAATTTAAATGTATCTTGACATCCGGATTGTTACTTTTGACCGCAACTTGACCTTTCAGAGAAGGACTCGACGACCCAAATTCTCAAAATCAAATTTTCAGGAAGTATACAAAATGCTGTTACATAATAATTGAGCCATGCTCTGACAAATGGGGCTTAACTCTTTACCACACGACAAAAATGTAGCCTTGTCCAAATTGAAAGCATTTGCAGACAACAATTTCAATGTAGCTAAAATGATGGAATTTGCCTTTGATAGGGAAGGAAAGATTGTGGGAAAAGGTGAAAATGCTTCTTTTCTTACAATGTTTTCAAGAGGCCTCTTTCCTCAGGGTCGTTAAAAGTCGGGATTGTGTGGTAAAGAGTTAATACATCTCCGTGATGCACCATACCAAGCAAGTTATCACATAATCATGGAGCCATATAATCCATTTTGTCTAATAGCTGACTGAATCATGAGGTATACTGGTCCATGCAGAAAATGATCAATAGCGTAAAGTTTCGGACCAGGTCAGCCGTGCAGACTACGCAGGCTGACCTGAGTCGATACTTTTCGCAGATTCATTAAGCCCCCTTTTCACAGAGCATATGGCTCATATATTTGCAGAACACATTTTCTTTCTTTTTTTTTTTAGCGGTGACTGCTCCATTTCCAACGATGAATTGGATTAACATCTAATTGTGAAAAAACTGATGGACAATTTTACTTTTCAACAACATGCGAAACAATGACGTAAAAGAGACAATTACTGGCGCGGCTACTTTTCGTTATTTCTCTCTTTACATTAAAAAGTTTCAAAATTCATCTTCTAATGCCGTCTTTGAAAAAAAAAAAAAAAAAAAAGTATGTATATATATATATATATATATATATATATATATATATATATATAAGCTACGCTCCGGCAAAAGGGGGCTTAGTGCATCTCGTAATGCATTATACCAAGCAAGGCATCACATAACTATGGATCCATTAAAATGCATTTTGACAAACAACCGACTAATATATGAGGTAGAATTATCCTTTGACATACAGAAAATTTAAAGATAGCGAAAAGTTTCGGCCCATGTCAGCCTGCGCGCATTGCGCAGGCTGACATGGGTTGATACTTTTCGCAAATGCATTAAGCCCCATTTTCACAGAGCATGGCTCATATTCTTTTGTACTCCGTTCTAATTTGTCAATTCACGTACACTTTTTTAATGTATGTATACACGTATCAAATATGTGCGATCTTTCAGATTTTCTCTTACTATTTTATTGCACTTCCAAGGCCAGAATCTGTTGTAAATGATTCAGAATATCCTACGTTTTTTTTTTTATAAATGGTTTTTATTCTTTTTCTTTTCAAATTTTGTTTAACTGAAACGTGAATAGTTGTTGGTGGCACTCCCACATACTCCCACACAAACACACATATACATGAGCCATGTTCTGTGTAAAAGGGGTTTCTGCAAGAAGTATCGACCTAGCCCAGGCTGAGCAATCCTTGCAGGCAGACATGTATAGATGCTTTTTGCTATCAGTCAATTTTCTACGTCTCTAAGGACCAGTTTACTCATGCTTCAGTCAGTATTTAGACAAAAAAGGGTTCTATGGATCCTCGGTCAGTATTTAGAAAAAAAATGGTTCTATAGATCATCAGTCAGTATTTAGACCCCCCCAAAAAAAAATTGGTTCAGTGGATCCTCAGTCAGTATTTAGACAAAAAAAAAGGTTCTATGGATCCTCAGTCAGTATTTAGACAAAAAAAGGGTTCTGTGGATCCTCACTCAGTATTTAGACAAAAAAGGGTTGTATGGATCCATAACTATATGACGACTTGTTTGGTACAATGCTTCACGGAGATGCATTAAACGCCCTTTTGCTAGAGCGTCGCTCACATACATTTAAACAAATTGGTGTATATTCTTTTGCTCTTAACCCTTAAACTGCTAAATAAATGAAACAAAAATATCCACTCAATAGTAAAAATACGACTATTCCGCTTTGAAGGTTTATTTCACCGTGAAGAAATACCCAGTATCGGACAGTGTAGATCAAAGAACAGACTGCACGTTTTGTGTAGTCTGATCTTGATCTACACTGTCCGCAAGAGGTCAGTAAGTCGCGCTTAGCAGTGTAAGGGTTAAACAAATGACAATGGCGTGTCTCATGGAAAAAGAACAAGCTTACAGCTCTCGTTCCAATCCTTTTCATTTACTTAGATGTCGTGGAATATGTTCATGTATATTTACAAGCATTGTACGAATAATAATAATAATAGTACTAATAACTTTATTTTCGAAGGTAAAACATTAATACAATCTCAAGTGACAATAATCCTGAAACTAGTCTTTTTCAAAATTTTGCCTTTTATATAAAATGCAGGGTGAAATCGGGATGATAAGTATAACGATGATGGTATGATGATACAAAGATGGTTACGTATAGGTGAAAAAAAATTAAGTAATGAATTATCAATGATAGTAAAACAACACAATACTATGGGCAAACATAGTTAAAGTATATTTTAATGAATGCCCTAAATACCCCATTACAAAGACTTGTCATGCACTTGCCATAGACTACTTTTTGAAAACATTTTGGATAGAGGAACAATTGCATGTAACAACAATACATTTCCCACAGTGTTTTCCACATCAATCAAAATAGGTTTCTTATTTCCTTATAATGCTTATCTCTTTGTCGCCGGTGAAAGTTCCCGAAATGTTTAAAACTGGCCTGAAGAGGAATGAATGAAGCCTTTTCTAAAGGATCCCGTGGTTTTTCGACACGGAGGAGGAATGCTTCTGGAAAACATTGTGGAAAAAGGAGAAAATGTTCCTTTCACAAAATATTTTCAGCTATTTAAAGGAAAGCTCCAAACATATAAGCAACATTAACTGTCGTCTGCAAACGCTTTAAATACAGAAGAGTAAATTTAGGTTGTCTGGCACAGAATTAATCAACTCAAAATTGAAGGAAGGAAGGAAAGAAGGAAGGAAGGAAGGACAGGAAAGGACAGGAGGGAGAGAAAGGGAGGGCGAGAGAGAGGAAGGACGCGACTCACTGACCTTTTGCGGACAGTGTAAAGAACATGCAGTCTGGTCTTGGATCTACATTGTCCGATGCGGAGATATTTTTCCCCAAAACATACCTCTAAAATAGCAACATTTGGGGTTTTTACTATAGGCCTGAAAGTTCCATTTAACTTATTTAGCAGGATAAGGGTTAACGCATTTTAAATAGCTTTGCCAGACTCTGTAGATCATGATCAGACTGCAAGGAACTTTATCTGTTACTAGCAATCTGATCTTTGATCAACATTACCGGTTATTTACTTTATTTATTAGTGACAGCAAATTTACAACATCTGGTTCTTTTTACGGATTGACCTTATTTGGCACAAGAAGACTAACCTATTTTGGCATTAGAAGCGAAACAAAGAGCTAGGGGGACGGCAAAAATCAAGATAAGAATGCACAGAACATGCAGTCTGACCTTTTGTTCACACCATCCTTGTTTTAGCCAAACTTTTAAGATAGAAAATCTTTCTTTTTTTTTTCAACGGATTGTATATTCAGTCGAAAAAATTGGCCGAGTTTATTTACGTGGCGCCGAAAGAGCTCAATACAGCTAACGAGCCATAATTTGAGTACAAAGTGGGCACAAGTATTATATTATTAGTTCTCCTTTAGATAAAGATCATTACTTAACAATTGGTACCTTGTTGGTGTAAAAAAGCAGTCAGTGGCCTGGAAACAACGTTATATTATAAAGAATGTGTCTTTGTTTGAATGGCGGGCGCCTTACGCCGCTTCCTACGTTAATTCAGGCATAACAAGTTAACTTATTCCTATGTGTTACTTGGGTGTCAGCAGTACTAGGTTTGAGCTCCGAAGAACTGGCCCAAGGACACTCCCACGAAAAACTCAATGTCTCGGGTGAGGATCAAACCCAGGCTTCCAAATTTAAAAGGATCCTTCTATGATGGAACACCAGGAATGCATCGATAGTTTTAACTCCTTACCGCAAAGTCCAGAGTCTTAACGATCCTGAAGAAGAAGGCATATGAAAACATTGCGGGAAATTGAGAAAATGTAGGTAACCAGCATTTCTCCTTTTTCCGCGACATTTTATATCCTAACAAAGACTGAAATCGTCATGTGAGTTACATTCAAGTTGTCGTCTGCAAATACTTTCAATTTGGTTGAAGACAAAATTTTGTCGTTTGGTAGAGTTAACTCCTTACCAGACAAAAAAAAAATTTAGACTGGTTCATATTGAAAGCTTCTGCAGACAACGAATAACATGTGACTCAAACGACAAAATCTGGTTTTGGAAGGATAGAAAACATTGTGGGAAACCAGCATTTTGTCCTTTTCACACAATATCTTCAAAGGCTGTCTTACCTAGGGTAGTTTAAAACACTTTACTGTTTGGTTAAGAGTAAATATGCTTCGTAATGACACAACCTTCTGCTCTTTATAGGTTTTAGAATCACACAGCAGGATATCAAATCCTCATCTTCCAGCTCTTTATGGATTTTAGAATTACACAGCGGGGAATCCAACCCACATCCTCTTGCTTCTGATATGTTTTGGAATGACTGAGGAGGGAATAATATCTACTCTAAATAGGTTTCAGAATCACGCAGTAGGGAATCCAACCCACAACATCCTGCTCTGAATAGGTTTGGAATAACTGAGGAGGTACAGTAATCTTACCCACAACCTCCTGTTCTTAAGGTTTTAGAATCACGCAGCAGGGAATCAAATATACATCCTCTTTATCTTAATAGGCTTTAGAATCACACAGCGAGGAAGAAAACCAACGTCGTCTTGCTCTAAATAGGTTTTCGGATGACACAGCAAGGAACAAATCCACATCCTCCTGCTCTAAAAAGGTTTTATAATCACGCAGCAGGGAATCAAACAACTTCATCAGCTGTAGATAGGTTTTAGAATCAAATAGCAGGGAACCAAACAACATCTGCAGCTCTATATAGGTTTTAGGATCACACAGCAGGGAATCAAACCCACGCTCTTTATTAGGCTTTTGAATGGCCTAAAAGGGAAACAAACAAAATCTACCTCTTAATATGGTTAAGAACCGTACAGCAGGGAACCAAACCCACATCCTCCTGCTCTTAAAGTAACAACAGCCGTTAAAAGTAAACAAAGCAATGTTAATATGCATCTAAATTTAAATCATATCATTTAAAAGTATGAAAATTATTGTGAAGATGACACTCTGTTATTGTACGGTCGGTCTAAGTGTTACTCGCTGGCAAAGGAATTTATTTCAAAACTGGGGTAAAAGTTGCCAGGCCACTGTATCTTTTAAGTACTTTTTGCCTAATTTTAGAATTCATTTTTCTGCCAGCGACTAACACTTGGATGAACCGCACAAGAACAGAATGCCATCTTCATAATATTTTTCATGCTTTTGAATAGTATGACTTAAATCAAAATGCATTTTAGTTTAGTTTAAATATAGTATATTAATTTTACATCGATTGAGAAACAAGTTTTTGCAACTTATACTAATCTCTCTCGAGTCTGCTTCCAGGATACTACACCAGTACTCGCGCCGAATGTGTAGGCCAGTGAACAGTCCCAAAGTTGACACCCGCTCCCAGGAATCGAACTCGGGGCCTTACAGTTGCGAGGCCGACGCTCTACTTCACGACCGCGGACACCACACAAATTCATTCTAACATCTGGATTGTCGTTGTGACCGCTATTGGGCCTTTAAGTTTCTGGAATGACAGAGCAGGGAATCAAACGACATTCTCTGCTCTTAATAGGTTTTTTTAATGACACGACAGGAAAGCAAACACACATCATCCTAAACTTGATAGGTTTTAGTATCACAAAACAGGGAATCAAACCCTTATCTTCCTGTTCTTTATAGATTTTAGGATCACACAGCGAAGAATCAAACAACATGCCCTTGCTCTTAAAATGTTTTGGAATGACTCAGCAGGCAATCAAACAAATAGGTTTTTGAAATGACACAGCAGGGAATCAAACTCAAATTCTCTGCTCTTAATAGGTTTTTGAAATGACGCAGCAGGGAATCAAACTCACATCCTCTGCTCTTTCTGGTTTTGAAATGACACAGCAGGGAATCAAACTCACATCCTTTGCTCTTTATAGGTTTAAAACCACACAGCAAGGACTCAAACAACATCCTCTGCTCTTTATAGGTTTTTCCGAATGACAAAGTAGGGAATAAAACAACATATTCTACTCTTAAGAGGTTTTCGAATGACACAGCAGGGAATCCAACCATACCCTCCTGCTCTTTATAGGTTTTGGAATGACACAATGGGGAATCAAAGAACATCCTCTCCTTTAGATATGTTAGTACAATAACACAGCAAGGATTCAAACCCGAATCTTCATGCTCTTAATAGGCTTTTGGAAACACACGGCAAGGAATCAAATAATATCCACTGCTCTTCTTGCTAATAATAGGTATAGAAATGACATGACTGGGAATCAAACCGGCATATCTCAGCTCTTACTTTGTTATAGAATGACACAGCAAGGAATCAAACATCCTCCTGCTCATAAAAGGTATTAGAATCACACAGTAGGGAATCAAATCCCCATTCTCCTGTTCTTGATTGGCAGAAGGGAATTAAACTTACATCCCTCTGCTCTTTATAGGTTTTAGAATCACACAGCAGGGAACCTAACAACATCCTCCTACTCTTTATGGGCCTTAGAATCACATAACAGGAAATCAAGAAACATCATTTTGCTTTTAATAAGTTTGTGGAAAAACACAGTAGGGAATCAAACATATAACTTTCTGATCTTAATAGGTTTTAGAATCACACACCAGAGAATCATACAACATCCTCCTGCTATTTTTATAGACTTTAGAATCACACAGCAAGAAATCGAACCCACATCCTTCTGCTCCTAAACTGTTAACTAATGAACTGATCTTGAGTGACATAATCGGGCCAGATGAGCAAGACCCTGGTGGGAGACAGGGATCCATGTGCTGTTAACTTCTTGAAGACGCACATGCCCTTTTCATAGAGCATGACTCATGTATGTAAGGCCAGAGGGTGAAGTTTGTCGAATGGTAAGTGTGTGTGTCTTTAAAGGCTTGGGTTAATTTTTTTCTATCCTGTCACACGCTTTCTATCCTGTCACAGACAAAGCCACTCTGTACAATTGTAGTCTGCGAGTAAAAATCTAAAATTTTGTCTTTTGGTAAAGAGTGACAACGTGACTGAACAGGACAAGTCGACGCTACATTTCCTGCTGTTCCAGAACGTGTATCCGAAGGAACTAAATATCTTAGTGAGTAAACATCTTAAGAACACAGTTGGGACTTCTAAATGTTTAATTTTGAAGCTGTAAATAAGATTCCAGAGGAAAAAAGCAAGCACCGGATATTCATTTTCAAACAAAAGGTTTGGTTTTATGTTTTGTATTTCTTTTATTTGTATTTCACTCCTTACTAAACGATCGGATATTGTAAACATTGTTGGAAAAGGTAAAATCGAAGTTACCTTACCAGCATTTTTTCCTCTTTCCACGATGTTTTCTTCTGTGTCGGTGACCAATGTCACCATGTCGGGTCTTTTTGATTCCGTAAGTCTTTACCACACAATCCTGTGTTAAAGTGGCTCTGAGGAAGAAGCCTTTTTTAAATCATTGTGGGATAAAGAGAGTATAATGGTAACCAGTATTTTCTCTTTTCCCCGCAGTGTTCTTAACCCTTCCAATAATAATAATAGTGGATAAAAAAACAAGATATGCGCAAAACTTAATTTTTCGTCGGCAAATACAGTCAAACTGGACACGTTTGAAATCATGTCGTCTGGTATTGAGTGAAAGCATTACCTCTCCATAATTTGATTGGTGCTGTGTTTGAAATAGCCTGACCTGACTGACATTCATGTGTTAACCGTTATCCTCCTACATAAGTTAAATGAACCTTTCAAGCCGATCGTAAAAACCCAAATGTTGCAATTTCAAAGTTATTTTGGGGTAAAAAATATCTCTTCTGCACGTTCTGTGCAGTCTGATCTTGATCTACAAAAGCAGCAAAAGGGTTAACAAAATACCACTCACAGATGAACTTTTTGTAGTAAAGCAAACTTTTGAAGTATAATAGCGAGAAAAAGTTGCC
The DNA here is from genome assembly GCA_945859785.2 of Tridacna gigas. Lineage (NCBI taxonomy): Eukaryota > Metazoa > Mollusca > Bivalvia > Cardiida > Cardiidae > Tridacna > Tridacna gigas. The sequence continues at coordinate 27,033,084 of OX244033.2, forward strand.
ATAGTGATGCCATTATTTGTTCTTTTGCGGATACTCTGTCAGAACATGCAGTCTGATTTCGGATCAGCACTGTCCGATACGGTGATATTCAGCTGTCAAATGAGCTTTGAAACAGAACGATCTGGGTCTTATGTTGGAGATTACATCTAAATAGCAATCTAACTCTTTACCAAACTACAAAATTTTAGACTCGTTCATATTGGAAGCAGACGACAAATTAAATGTGGCTGAAATTACGGATATATGCCATAATTAGGTGGTTAGAAAACATTGTGGGGAAAGGAGAAAATGCTGGTTTTTCTCCTTTTCCCACAATGCTTTCAAAAATTTATGCTGCGGGAGTCGTTTAAACAAGAGGTTGTTTGGTAAAGGGCGAGGCGTTAGCCTTAACTTGTAACTGGATATCCCAGTTTTATAAATATCAGTTCAAAGTCATTTACCACAAAGACAAATCTTCAAACCATTAAAGAATGTTTAGACTTATCCAAATGGAAGAATATTGCAGACGACAAAATAAACGTGGCCGAAATGATGGTATTTGTCTTGACAGGGTAGAAAACATAGAATGAAAATGAGAAAATGCTGCGTACCAGCATTTTTTTCTTTTTCCAAACATTTTTTTCAAAAGCCTTTTTACCTCAGTGTCGTTAAAGGGTGGCAAAGGGTTAAACCTATTCTTGATGTTGACATTGCATGGGTTTAATTCTTTGTTGATTGTTACTATGGTTTCTAAATTTATCTGATCCAGAAAATACGTCTACTCAAAGACAGTTCTCTGCTGGGACATGCGTAGCTCAGTGGTTGAGGGGTTTGGTTTGTCATCACAGAATCCTGGTTTTATGCGGGCAGGGAGGCTTGTCATGTGGGATTCTTCTTGGGCCATGAACAAATAAGTCCCAACTTGGTACCGGTGAAACCCCATAAAAACTTGTACAAGTGAGCTGTTACCATCATATGCCTGAAATACTGATTACATACATTTTCACGAAAAAGCCGTTTTAATTTTCTTCTTTCTTTCTTTAGCAGGATAGCACAGACCTGTTTGGGCACCGGAAACATGACCTTTAGATACTTAAGGAATCGCTTTGTACATGTTCGTTGGAAACACATAGTACCAGTTGTTCTAATTACGTGCTTGGCTTTTCACTATATCTACAAGAGACATGAAGAAATATACATACCTTGAAATGTGAATCTAGACAAATATAAACCATGTGAGCCAGAAGTTGTGATGGATTTTGATTTTGGATCTGACGGAAAACCAAAAATACAGAGAATTATACACCAGACATGGAAGAACGAGAGAATTCTCCAACAGTTACTTGAAAACATGAAAACTTTTATAAAAAACATTCCAACTGGGCAGTATTACCTTTGGACAGACGACAGTGCACGGCAGTTAATAAAGGATTATTACCCATGGTTACTTCCTGTTTGGGATGGTATATCATACAGTAAATTCACAATTAGAAGAGCCGATGTTTTACGCTATGTTGTGTTGTATCACTATGGTGGGATTTATGCAGATCTTGATGCAGTGAACTATAGGTCCCTGGATAAAGCAATAACAAAACACCCATGTGTTTTCACACCAGAACCATTTGAACATGCTGTTAACAGGGCCTCGTCTCCATATCTACTTAACAATGCTGTGATGATGTGTGCTGCAAAACATCCATTTCTGAAACAGTTGATGGATAATTTGCATTCTATGGAACATTTTGGTGGAGTGGTCGATGGCACGAGACCAGTTTACCTTACAACACAACATATGTTGTACAATAATCTAAGGAACGAAACAGACGATTCTGTTTTAGATAACAATCGTAGTTTGAATGATTTAAGTGATAGCTCACCATTTTTTTTTCAAAGGACAATTACCAATGTCTGATGAGAAATCAGTATACATAGCTAATACAAGATACTTTTTACACTCACTTGATGTTGACTCTTATGAACCCTTGTACAGACAATGCAAATATTTTAATGATCTTCCAACTCCTTCAGAAACGTTCGTGTGTGAACGCGAAAAGACTTGGATTATATAGGAAGGTTCATAAATATGCATTCATTGACCATCAGTGGAAGATGACCTGGATTAAATGAAAGAAATCCGATTATTTCATCAAGGCGACCTTAATTGACATGTTTTCGGTGCATATAGAAAACATTGTTCCTCATTATAAGACATACATTGGAAAGGATAGTAAGTGAGTGAGAGGGGTACAGGGAACTTTTTTCCGCAGAGCACAGAGAGTTTTTTTTACCTCGCAGGACAGGGAACAGTTAATCTCGGAATTTAAGGAACCCTCTACCCCAGAATACAGGGAATCTCTTGGAGTTCAGGAAACCTTCAGCCTCGGAGTATAGGGAACCTTTATCCATAGAGTAAAAGGAACTTTGTACATCGGACGACAGCGAACCTTCTACCATGGGGTACAGAAACCCTGTTTCCCAGGAGTACAGGGAACCATTAACTGTGGAGCTCAGGGAACTTTCTACCTCCGAGTACAAAGAACCATCTACCTCAGAGCACAGGGATCATTTTACCTCGGAGGACAGGAAAACACTTAACATCACAGAACAGGGAGCCTTGTAACTCATAGCACAGGGAACCTTTATCCTCGGAGTTCAGGGAACCTTCTATAGAGAGCTTTTTACCTCTCAGCACTGGGATTTGTTTATTTATTTGTGTGTAAGGCGTTTAAACCCGTTTTCAACATTATTTCAGTTATATCGCGGCGGTCATTCAACCCATCCGTGCTTTCCTTGATTTTCTTCTACCCATGAGTATTTTGCTCAATATTCTTCCACAGGCTGCTTTCTCACAAAACTAATGTAAACAAGAAATATCTTTGAAAAAGATAGACAGCGTAAGAGATACTGAAACATGAATATTGAAACTCTTTTGTGACACAGTATGAAGTAAAATAATGAAAAGTAACCTTACGAGCAATCGCATTTTTTTCCTCACTTTTTTTTTTTTTTTTTTTTCTTTTTTTTTTTCATTTTGTTGAAAAGTAGTATCGGGTTATTGGGTAACGCTTCTGAAAATATTAAATTTCCAAATAGTACAAGAAAAGAATTATTCCCAAATACATTATTTTGCTATGGTATGAATCAAGGTCCCCGGGTATTGATTCGCAATACCTTGTAAATAATGGTTTCATAAATGAGTGAGCAAATATGCCCGTCGAACAAACATGCGCACATTTTTTACCAATCGCAAATTACTATATATTCATTCCTTATCAGTACTAAGAAGTAGATCAAAAGCCAGCGCATTCAGCTACTCCGAAAAAAATGTAAACTAATGTAAAAAAGTGATTGGCGGTGTGAGATGAATGGATGTTGTCGCAATGACTGTCATCAATATCAATCCTTTGAAAGAAATTTACTGAGCTGGGCTTTTGGGCCAGCGACCCTTGGTATTAGGCCTGAAACATTACCGACTGAGCTACCGGGCTCGGTGAAGTACTGGCACCCTTCCACCTTGCAGTGCGGAGAACTTTAACCACGGAGGGAACCTTCTACCTCGGAGAGTGGGGAAACATCTACCTCGGAGTACAGGTAACCTTTTACCTCGGCGCACAGAGAACCTCCATCCTCGAAGCTGAAGGATTTTTTTTTCATCTGAGTTCACCTTTTCTTATAAGTACTAAGTCCGGGCAGTAATTTAGTATTCTTTTTCATGTGTTATTCGATCCATCTCTGAACAGTTTACTGTGTATGTATTTTCAGACAAACAATTTTTAGCAGAAAAGTTCCTTTAATCGATACTTTGCTGGGCCTATTCAGACCTAAGTAAATGAATACGATAAGAGGTAATCCTTTTCTTGTACTAATTGGTTATTTAGTATTTTTTCATCTAATTGGTTATTCAGTATTTTTTCATGCGTCATTTGAACCCATTGCTGAACAGTCTATTTCTGAAACACACCATTTTTGGCAGCAAATATTTCTTGTTCAATGATGAGTTGAATCTACATCTAATCTTGAAAAATATATGAGCCATGCTCTGTGCAAAGGGGAATTAATGCATCCGCGAAAAGAATCGACCCAGGTCAGCTGTCCTGGGCCGAAACTTTTCACTATTGGTCAAGGTTCTGCATGTCAAAGGACAATCTACCTTTTAATTCAGTCGGTTCAACGGTTAGACAAAGTGGATTTTATGGTTCCATAATTATGTGATGATTTTCTCTGTATCATTGACCACGGAGATGCAGTTAGCCCCCTTTTGCCAGAGTATGACTCTTATCTAAATGAAAATCTCAGCTTTCAACATCCTACAAAACAATGGGGAAAGAGAGGTTATTGCTATCGTAGTGACTTGTTATTACTTCGCTTTATACTGAACCTCAAAATTTTGAGTTTAAATATTCATATACCACTACCTTTTACACAGTTCTTATTTTTTTTTTTTTTTTTTGCAAAGTTCCTTCTCTTTTCCTTTTCCAAACATCAAGATATTTAACAAACACCTGTACAATGTCTTAACCCAATTATGAAATACGACTTTTCATGTCCTTTCAGACTACTTTTTTAAAACATTTTGAAATAAAGCAAGTGCTTGTTATGTACAAGCGGCTGTTGTATTTCTCACAATGTTTTCCATATCAATCAAACAGATTTCAACTTTCCCTCTTTCTTTCGCTTGTAAAAGTTTCTGGGAAGTCTAAACCTGGCTTCCAAAGGAATTCATGAGTTGACTATTTACGAAACGATCCCGTATTTTTTGCGACCCCTTCTTCGACTGAGAACTTTTAGCTCAGCTGTTTTTTAGGGACATGGTATTTTCATGCCCTAGTGTCATCATCTTCGCCGTTTGTGTCGTCGTCATGCAAAATATTTGATATTTTACAATATCTTTGTTATTACTGAAAATGTGTACTTAAAACTTGGATAAGTTGTTAACTATCAAAAGGGAAACATAAACAATAAGGGTAAATAACTATCAAGTTATGCCCCTTTTTCAACTTTGTGTTTTCACTGAAAATCAACCGAGCATTGGCTCCCAAATGCGGACGTCTTTTTATTTGTTGCCATAGAAACCAAAACTTAAGAATAAAAAGAAATACGTAAAAGATTGTCTTCTCAGACACCAAATCGTGCTCTGTGATATTAACCTTTAAAGACTTTGTGTTTTTCCTTGTCATTGCTCAAAGGACATGGTTACTATTTCAACCTACAGACTGTGTGTAGTAAAACTGAAAGAAAAATATTATTCATTGCTTGGCCATTGTGGATTTTTGCACTTTCCAGAAATATTCCCTGCTGTCGCACGCTGCTCATTTTGGTTTGTTACCATGATTTGTTGCCAAAGCAACGTAAAGGAAGGAAATAGGAAGCAGAATCCATAGTTTTTATATAAATACAAACAGGACACACCAATTATCAGTAGCTCATTATAATACAACTAGATCTTCTTGTGATAAAGTTTTGTTTACTTGTTTATTTATTTGTTTGTTTGTTTTGACGAAACTTCACAGAAATGATCTTGCCATATATAATGAAATTTCAAAAATCATTTTGATCCTAGCTATAGGGCAACAAAATTTAGCATGCAACTTCATTTAGTAGACCTCTAACAAATTTGTCCCTTGTATAGACCTGGGGTCAAAATTGGCCCCAGCGTGGGATTCACAAGTTTTTCATTGGCTTACACAATGACAACTAAAAGAATCATCTGGTTTCTAAGCGTAAGGTCTAGGTTTACCAAGTTTTGCACGTGGCTTCATCTAGTGGACCTCTAGCAAGGTTTTCAAAAGTTAACGAGGTTTTTTTTTTACAGACTTTCACCATGTTTGTTGTTAGAAATATGGTTTCTGCTTCTAAGTTTTGGAAATCTTCTTGATAAAGCACTCTTTGTGTGCATTAATATTTGGAATGAATGACGCTTGATTAGACGTGACATAATCTTTGCATTTGAAAAATATATGTTATTTTAGGGGGAAAGGGGGCAGGCTTCTTTTTTTTTATGCAAGTTTATTGCCAAAAAAACTTCTTATAATTTATGTCTCTGTCAATACTGCAATAATTAATTACACATTCAGTGCAGTGGAGTGATAGAGGGTCATCATGACCCTCTTGTTTAATCACTCCTTATCCCGGTCTCCATTCACGGTCCGTACAGATTTGTGGCAAAACGGTTTATCGCTTCCGTAATCATTTTTGACAAAGTAACGTCCGAAGATATAAAAAGAAAAAATGATCGGGCTGAAACCCAGGCTACAGTTTCAGTTATGTGTTTAAAAAGTAACTTGGTATTCTGGCCCCCTGAGTTTTAAATGAACACAGTCTCAAGCATCTATACAGTATGACTGAATTCTAGACGACACAGATTCAGAATTCTCTTTGTTGGATAGGCATCGCAGATTGTAATTGGCCATTATAAGTTGCTGATGCAATAGAATTTGACACAGAAGTGCAAAACGATTCCTTCAAAGTAGAATACAAAGTTAAACAAGAGTGCCTCGAGCAGAATGCAGACTGTTTGCCTTTGTTTTGTCGTGGCCTTAATCCTGCGAAGCTTATATATCAGATAACATATGGCATGGTAAAATGAGAAAACACCTTATTTCTTGCTTGTTATGCCAGAAATTTAGGAATTTACGTTCCCGTTTTGTTTTACAACAACGACGAAGAAGAAGTACAAGAACAGAAACAAAAAGAAAGATTTGTCTTTTTTTAATAGTAAAATAGATTCTGCGTTTGTATAGGGGCTGAATAACAATAAAACGACGACTGTTGTCCGTGTTCTAAATAGCTCAATGTTCAATGATGAGATAAACAGATGACAAAATCTCTTCAAAATTCGAGTTCTATTGCAAGTTCATATCCTATTATTATATCAGCATCAGGGATGGCAAAAACTGGAAGAATTTTGCATCGACTATTCTGTATTAAACAAGCATGGACTATGAGTTGCTTTTGCAGTTTTATAGTATCATTCACACATACATTATACCTAACAACAACCTTAGTCTGATCTTGGATCTAAGTTGTATGCTATTTGTGAAGCGGTCTGATCTGAATATACGTTGAATATACGTTCAATCGTAATGCGCTATGAGAGGATGTTTTCTCTCTTGGTTTAGCTTTGAGAATTAGTCTCTAGTGCACTTGTCTCGCTTATTTTAAAGAGTTCACTTTTTCTGAAGGTTATTGGGGCGGTCGTAGAGTACTGCACTTGTCCTTCTTATTTCCAAACTTAAATAAGTAAATGTTTCCCAGTAAATGCAGCTTACAAGTTACAAGTACCTTTAGTCAGTTTCACTTATAAAACATGTCTATTGAAACCTTTTCTTAATTTCAACTCGTAGTGTAGCGTGGAAAAAATTGTCGAATAGATGGTTCTCTCTTCTTTGCAAGATGCAATTTTTTTGTAAAAAGAGTAATCAGATAGTCCTCAACAAGGTTGCGAGTTATGGAAAACACATGCATAGGTGCACTAACCACCATGATATGACCTAAGTTGTTAAAACATGTTAAAATCTAATACAAAAACAAAACTTGTACCAGACAACAAAATTTTAGAATTGGCTAAGTTGAAAGCATTTGCAGATGACAAATGTTGCTAAAAAACTCTTCACAAAATGACAATATTTTAGACTAGTGAAAGCATTTTGCAGACAATAAAATAAATGTGATTAAAAAAATTAAACTTGTTTTGGGTAGGTTATAAAACATTTTCTCCTTTTTCCTCAATGTTTTTAAAAGCTTTCTTTCTCAGGGTCATTAAGCTATGGGACTGTGTGGTAACTTTTAACAAGAAATGCCTTTAACCCTTTACCTAAAAGTCCCAAGTTTTCACACCATTGGGCAAGGTGGCTTTTGAAAAACATTGTGGGGATAAAATGAAGTGGGATTGTGTGGAAAGGGTTAAAAGAAGATTTCTATCTTTGGAGTGGTTGAAAACATTGTGGGAAAAGGAGAGAATGTTGGTTACAAGCATTTTCTCCGTTTCCCACAATGTTTTCAAAAGCCTACTATAGGGTTATCAACACATGGGATTGTTTAGTAAAGGGTTATCATCCAGTTTCCCTAGGACTCCAGAGAAAAACATATCTTGTGGTAGCAAAATCAGCAAAAATAACTGGATAAATTGTCATCTTCTTTTGCTCTCAAATTACCAACAAATCATTGATATACAGATCTCCAGATAAGAGGGAGTGACAATATTCTAAATCCATTATTTCTCTTCCAAACCCTATATTGTGGGTACTCATTAGAATTGTATTGATGAGATGATTCTAATGAGTACCTGTATATAACATACGGTTTAAGGGAGAGTGATTAATATTTTCAATTTTGAAATTAAAATCACTCCCTCTATCTGGAGCTCTGGATATAAGATTTAATACATATTGATCATTTCAGTTTTTAATGGTTGCTAGTGATCAGCCTGCGGCAAGCTAAGCTGAGATGGCACTTTACGACTACGTAAGATTTTTTCATACAGTAGACTTTCGTGAAACAGAAAATTGCACAAAAACGGGAATTAAGTGTTGTCTCGGACTAGTCACAGACTGCACAGGCTGATCTGGGATGACACATTTTTATGCATATGTCTGAAGGCCCCTTTTCAAGTGTTGCACGCCATATTAGTTCATCTGTGCATATAGTACATGTACTCTTAGCGAGCTTTCAAAGTGAGTTCACCAGACGCTTGTACCCTGTGTTATCCACTACCAACAATTTTTATAACTCTTTGTTTATTTTGAAAGAACTTGAAGAGTAGAAATTAAGTGTGGTGCAAATAATGGAATTCGTCATTGTTAAGAAAAGAAAACACAGAGGGAAAAGTAGAAACCATCACTTTTTCCATTTCCCATGATGTTTTCAAGAGCCTTCCTTAACCCTTTCCCAAACAAGCCCTGGTTTTCACCTGTCTGCTGTACAAGTCTTTTGAAAACACTGGGGGAAAAGGAGAAATTGCTCGTAACGAACAATTTCTCCTTTTCCCACTGTTTTTTCTACCCTTTTGGAGAACTTTCTGTCATTTTCATCAATTATAAAATTGTTGTCTGCAAACTCTTTCAAATTGGACCAGTCTAAAATGTATCATTTGGGAAAGGATTAAGGTAGTAAAACCATTAGAATGTATGTTAAAGGTATTATACATTTTCTTGTCCTATACTGTGGGGTCAGTTTCACTTAAACACACAATGAGTTTTTTCTGTTCTTCTCAAAATTGTTTATATCTTTACCAGACAACAACATTTTAGACTTGTCCAAATTCAAAGCATTTGCTGTCAAGCAGTAAAGTCTTTACCAAACGACAAAATTTTAGACTGATCCAAATAGAAATCAAATATGGCTAAAAAATTGTAATTTGATTTGACAAGAATAGAAAACTTTGTGGGACAAGGAGAAAATGCTGGTTACCACCATTTTCCCCCTCAATGTTTTCAGAAGGCATTTTCTTCAGGGTCGTTAAATGTTGGAATTGTGTGGTAAAAGGTTAATTGTGGTTCATATAATGGAATTCATGTTGGTTTTCAGCATTTTGTCCTTTTTCCACAATATTTTTTAAAGCTTTCTTCCTTTTGGTTTTTTAAAATTCAGGGGCTCAAGTCTCTTTATTTTGCTCAGATTCACTTGGACACATTTTATGATTTAAGCTGAGTTTGTTATTTGAGGCTCGGGGGTAAAATGTAGGACTCGTGACCTGGAGACCAGGGTTTGAGCCTCACTGGATTCATTGGGTTTTTCATGGGAGTGTCCTTGGGCAAGACACTTCGGAGTCCTAGCCTAGTACTGGTGAAACCCAGGAAATACATGAATATGTGAGTTGTCAGTGATATAACTGAAATAATGTTGATAGCAGCATTAAACGCCATTCAATCAATCAGTTCAATTTTTATTTGAGACACATTAATTTCACTAGTATTAACTCTCTACTAACAACAAAATTTTAAACTGGTCCAAATTGAAAGCATTTGCAGATGACAAATTAAATGTGGCTCAAGTGATGAATTCTGACTTTGACCTATTAGAAAACATATTTGGGAAAGAAGAAAATGCTGGTTTCTAGATCTTGGATCTAAACAGTTTGACCATTGGTAAATAATTTGTATACATACATAATTTTTAACCTTGTCTCAAGTTATAGATGTGAAGAAAGCCAAATAAGTACAGTTATAAAGAATGGTGAATCATATTTTCTACAATTCACAGCTGACTGTATCAATAAGATGATTCAAGAGGTTACATTGCTCCAGCCACTGTTGGTGTAAGCATTCTGGGTAGCCTGGATGATAGTCGCCCAATATTCACTGGGACTGATAAGGATGGCAGTTATAAGAGTATGTGTCATAATCTAGCCTTAGTTACCAACAAAGTGAACAACTGATGCAATTAATCTTGATGGCAGGTTAGTTATTGAACTTTGTTCTACCACTGTCTCTTGTCTTCTAATTAGGGGCAAGTCTCAGTGGCCCTAAAGGTCAAGTTATGCAAGGGATGTGAATTGAACCCTGCCTAAGCCACATTGAGGATTTTTGAGTTTTCAATCAACAGAATGTGTTACTACATTTATATGATGAAAACAGTCTGTTTAATTCCAAATTTTAAACTCAACCAATACAAAAAAAGCCTGACAAGTACAAGAAAAACTTGGTCAATATCAAACGAAACAAGGACAACATGAATCACTTAATATTAAATCCAAAATGGATGACAAATCCCAAAGTTAATAAACTTGTCATTGAATAAATAATTTCATATTGGCAGAGTTACAGATCTAAGGTCTGTAGGACTAGCCCAAGAAAGGCTAGGAATGTATTACTACTTGTCCTAGCTGCAGTAAAGTTTTGAAGATATGAGACATGATTTTAACCCTTAAAATGCTAAGCCAGACATACTGACCTTTAGCAGACAGTGTAGATGAAGATCAGACTGCACAGAATTTGCAGTTTCATCTTTGATCTACACTGTCCCATACAGAGATATTTTCTCCAAAGAACAAGTTCAAAAAAACATTATTTGGGTTTTTACCATCCGCTTGAAAGTTTTATTTAACTTTTATAGCAGGATAAGGGCTAAAAGGTGACATCATATTGGCCATAAATTAGAATTTTTTTGTGAAACGCTGATAGTAACAAATAAATCTGTTTGTCTTTGCAAATGAAAAGAGATTGGATGGTTACATTCAGTAAAATGCAGCAAATTTGGAGCACAGATGAAAGGGTGGTCATTTTTAAAATCAAACATGATGTCATATCTTTTTAGACTAGCAAAGCTAGTCTATAGGCATCAAGACTGACCTAGAGTCAAGGTAAACAAAAAACCCCACAGTTGCCAAATACTGCCTCACAGAAAATACTTCTTCCTGTTAGAAATCTTTAATTCTGTTATATATGACAATTTTGACAAAAACTACTAAATCTCTAACACTCCAATTTGAACATGTCTAACAAAGTAATAAACTAAACAAGAGGTCATTTATAAGGTACAAGATCTTTGCTTATATGTAAATTAAGTGACCTATGCAAAGCAGAGAATCACTTATCCCTACACCACTGTTACATTATGAATGAATCTATTAATAGATACACCTAGGTAACTTGTAGCAAATCCCAGCTATATTAACCCTCACTGGACAGGGAACCCTTGTCATTCCTTCATTCATTCATTATTTAGATCATTGTGTACCATTAAACTGTTATGCTAAACTGCTATTCAATGTCTTAACCCTTAACAAAACAATCACAAGTTTTAACAACACTGGGGAAGAATCCCTATGAAAACATTGCAGGAAAAGGAGAAACTGCTGGTAACCATCATTTTCTCCTTTTCCCACATTGTTTTCTGCCCGTTTGGAATCAGGTTTCATCAGATCAGCCACATTTAATCTATGGTCTGCAACAGCTTTGAATTTGGACAAGTGTAAAATTTTCCTTTTGTAAAGACAGTTAGACAGTAAACTACATCTTCTGCTACTGGATATTGACTAATTGATTGCATGGTGTTTAACTCTGTTTTCAGCATTACTTTGGTAATATTGCGGGGGCCAGAGCACCTCGCCATGCTTTCCTGAAGTTCCTTTTACCAGCACTACCGCGATTCGGTGACCTTTTGCCGACAGTGTGGATTACAACCAGACTGCACAGAGCGTGCAGTCTGATCTTGGATCTACACTGTCAGATAAGAGGATGTATTTTCTCCAGAATGTAACTCTGAAATAGCAATATTCAGGTGTTTACCAGTGGCTTGAAAGTTTCATTTAACATTTTATAGCAGGTTCAGGGTTAAACTTAAACTGGATTATAGTTAACCAATAGCACGCATAGCCCCGGCAGCTCAGTCGGTAGCATACAGGACTTGAGAACAGGAGGTCGCTGGTTCGATCCCCGACTCGGAAAATTTCTTCCGACGATTGATGATAGTCATTGTGACAGGATTCATTTCTCTCTCACGTTTCGTCGATGGTTATGTGGGAAAGTAGCCAGTGGCTTTGAGACAATATTGTGCGGAGTACTGGTAAAGGAAACACCAGGAAAGCATGGATATGTGCACTGGCCACCGCTACATAACTGAAATAATGTTGAAAACAGGGATAAACACCATACAATCAATCAATCAAATTCGCTAGTCTGTCGGTACTTTCAGTACTTTGATTTATTGATAGTTTCCAAACTATTGACATTATATATTCAGAGCTAAAACATTCTGGAATTTTGGTTTATCACGAAAATTTGAATAGCTCTCCTATAACCCTGTACCAAACAATCCAATGTTTTATTAACCCTTGGGAAGAAACCGTTTGAAAACATTGTGACAAAAGAAAAAAAAATGCTGGTAATCAGCATTTTCTCCATTTCCCAAAGTGTTTTCCACCCTTTAACAAACAAATATGTACCGTTATTTGAGCTATATAATTTTATTTGTCATCTGCAAAATGCTTTGAACATTGGATAGTTTAAAATTTTGTTGTCTGCTAAAATGTTACAGAATATACACATTTACCAATTACTGGATATAGGTTATTGTAGGACCAAATCAAACTCTTACAAACGATAGCCAACATTTTCTCCTTGTTCCACTATATTTTCTAACCTTTCACACTCAAATATCATCATTTAAGCCATATTTTTTTTGCAAATATTTTCTATTTTGACAGATCTAAAATTTTGTTTTCTGGTAAAGGATCAAGGATTAAAAGAAAATATGATAAAAGTCGGTATTGTACAGGATGTGAGAACAAGGGGTCGCTGGTTCAATCCTCGACTCAGCCAATTTCTTTCCGAGGATTGATGATAGTGACAGGATTCATTCCTCTCTCACCTCTGATCATTGTTTTGACGATGGTTATGTGGCTTGGAAAGAATATTGTGCGGAGTACTGGTTAAAAAAAAAACAGGAAAGCATGGATAGGTGCACTAGCTGCTGCGACAGAACTGAAATAATGTTGAAAATGGTGTTAAACATCATACAAGTAATATTAAACCCTTGAAGGGGCTTTGTCAGATTTTTTGGCAGTGGAGTAAAGCTCTGCGATCAGTGTTTATGTTGAACCCCACCTCAGCATGTCTCTTCATGATTAAAACTTGTAGGGTTAGGGCCATTTAATTTTGAAAGCTATGTTTTATTAGACCGCTAATCTCAGCAACTTCTGAGCAGTATACTTGTTACTCTGTGAAATAAATCATCAGATGCTTTACAGAACCAAAACCTGCAACCTTATCGATGTTCCATGCACCCATTAGCATCGCAATTATATAGGCGGGACAAGGTTAATCATTATCATAAATGACAGCTGCATTGCAGTTCTAAACTTGGCATCCGTCTGTAAATAGGTTCCGTTGAGTTCAAACATATATACCAGGGTCATCCAGTAAACAGTGAGACTTGTTTAATAATTTTTGACTGGATGCACGTAGCGTCACAAAACTTTAAAGAATTGAAGTTCAGTCCTTCTCCTGTACGAGGGTTGTTCGGGAAGTTCGTAGAATTTTGCTCTAAAATCCATATTATTTGTAATTTATAGGTAAATATCAAGGTATAAGTACTTAAACATACCGTGACTACATTTCCAAAAGATTATTCGAAAATATCAACAATAACCGAAAATAGCGGTAACCCTAGCAACACAATATCGGGATACCGGAGCAGTCCATTTCTTAACAATGTATAACATAGTATAACAGATTTTACATTGTATCTTTTATACTTTCTATTGGCATCAAAATGGCGCGAAAACGTCAATCGTTAACACAACGTCATGACGTCATTTCCTGCAAATTTCATAACGTTTTCGGTTCTTTCAAACGAGCTACACGATTTTGAAGGAGATATCAAAAAGTCGCTGACCGGAAGAGATGACGTCTACCGGCGACGTCGAATTGCGAAGTGTTGTGAAATTTTGTGTCGCGCTGGAAAAATCACCAACAGAAACGCTGAACATGATCAAATCTACAGGAAAATATAAAAAATGCAGCCCAGCTACTGTATATAAGTGGCATGCGCGTTTTAGAAGCGGACGTGATTCTATTGAGGACGATCCTAGATCTGGTCGGCCGGCCGTCGTAGTGTGTTCAGTTAGGGATCGAGTGAAAGACATGGTAAATTGTGATAGGAGAATTACTGTCAGGTCGATTGCAGATGAACTCGATGTTTCGGTATCCACGGTGCATGGGATATTAACAGATGAACTGGGCATGTCTAAAGTTAGTGCGCGTTGGGTGCCCCGATTGCTCAAAGAAAGTGAAAAAGAATGCCGGGTGCGATGTTCACAGGAGTTTCTTACCCGCTACGAAACAGATGGAGACGCATTTTTAGACAGGATTATCACCACGGATGAGACCTGGCTGCACCACTTTGACCCGGAAACTAAGAGCATGTCATCGGTGTGGAAAACCCCGCGTACCCCGCCACCAAAAAAGGCTCGGGTCCAAAAAAGCGCAGGAAAACAGATGTTCGTTTACTTCATGGACCGGCACGGGATGCTATTACAGCACCGAATTCCAGAGGGCCAAACAGTCACAGCGGCATACTATTCTAAGGTAAATGATAAATAAATAAATAAATCTAAATAAATAAATAAATAAATCAAACAAATAACAAAAAATGAGATATTGATTTACGCAAACCTAATGAACCGTGCATTTCTTTCTTTAGGTTCTGAGGCGGGATCTCGTTAACGCGATACGGAAGAAACGGCCCCACTTGAACCATGACCAAGTAATACTACACCAGGATAATGCACCGGGACACCGAGCGGAATCTACACAGCTAGAGATCACTCTGCTGGGTTTTGAGGTCTTGAAGCACCCACCATACAGTCCTGACCTCGCCCCCATGGATTTTCGCGTGTTCCCGGAGCTCAAGGCACAGTTACGCGGAATACGGTTTGATTCAGCTGACGACCTTACTAAACAAGCCCAAGCAGTTGTGTCGTCATTTTCTGAAGAGTGGTATGTAGAAACGTACACTAAGTGGATAAGCAGGCATCGGAAATGCGTGGATCTTGCGGGTGACTATGTGGAGAAAGTGCGACGTTCGTTGGACTTAAATGACGCTTGACGTTACTTATGACGTCGGCGTGCTCCGGGTATGACTTACATGCTGTTTTATTTCTGTTAGGAAAATTTTGCTATTTAAGATACTAGAAAAATACACAGGGAATGGATAGAATAAAATCTGAAATTTGTGCCCGTATATTCTATTTTATTAAACTGCGATTATAACTTGTCCTATAAAAAAATTCTACGAACTTCCAGAACAACCCTCGTAATTACCTTGTTACCGAAACATCGTATAAGCACGGGAAATGGACGTTGTGGCGACATGTCACGCGTCATGACATCATTTAAAAAATGCATTGCGGAAAGTGCGTTCTCGCACAAGCATGATGAAATTGTGTCGTATTTTAAATTTAAAAGTTTGAACCGAAAGAAGGCGAATTAAATTTTAGCTGCATTTCAGGAAGTGGACCCAATATGTGCCATCTATCAAACACTTTGCAGATAAGTGCACTATTCACTAACAATAGATCCGCGATATCGCAAAAGTAGGCCTACTCCTCTGGTAGGCCAATTTTGATTACAAATGAAGAAAACATAGAGATTGTATCTCAGATTTAAAAAAAAAGAAAAGACGATTCACTTGTGAAGAGACTGCCCTTGAAACTGCTTTAAGTCGTAGTTCCGTTCGCACTTTTTTGGCTGAGCATCAAAGTATGAGAAAGATAACCGCTAAATGGGTCCTGCACTTCTTTTTTCAAACATTAAAAACAACAACAGGTGGAAATACGCTCCAGGGGTGAACATTTACACAAATATATGATCGAGGGTGAAAACATGTTGAACGTATTGTAGCAAGAGACGAAACTTGGACTAGGTCTTTTGAACCGGAGTTTAAGAGCCACAGTGTGCCGAATGGCACACTCCAAATTCATCAAGACTGGTAAAATTCCAAAGAAGCATGTACAATCCAAAAAAAATGTTGATGATATTTGCCTCAATATGCTGATGGAGTTCTTACTACACATCAAGTTCCAGATGGTGCAAAAATGAATAAAGAATATTTCGAGTCATATTTGAGGAAAATCCTGCGTCCAGCAATACGCCGCAAGCGCCTGGAATTTCTAAGGGTTAGGCCTACGCCGTGAATTCTTCATGACAACGCGACGCCACACATAGCTGCCGTAGGCCGCATTCGAGGAGTACCACTGGAAAGTTAAAAGAAAACCGTCTTATAGTCCAGACTTGAGCCCACTTGACCATGATTCGTTTCCAGAATCGAAGGATCCACTTCGAGGAATACACTATGATGATTTCAAAGAGTTATATATCTATATAGTGCCGTGAACGCAGTCGTGAAGGACATAAGTGATGCCTAGCAACGGGTGTTAAGGAATTAACACGGAGATGGCAGTGAACGATTGAATCGGCGGGAGATTATTTTGAAGGAATGCAAATTTTATCATATTTTAGAAATTAAGCAACCCGCACTATTTATCAATTTACCCTCGTACACCGAACTGTATCATGGGGGGTAACCAAACTAGCCAATATCTTCAGAGCGGGGAGTTTAAATTTACTTGTGACACACTCTTAACTTACTTTTCTTGCCAAATGGGAAGAGTCAATAAATGAAAGTAAGGTAGACCAGTCTTGCAAATTTATGACTTTTTTTCTGGAAATGTACTGTACACATAGTTCATGCGATGACAAGACCAAGTAAAGCTCCTTTAAATAATGAACATTTTAGAAAAAAGAACCCGAAACGGCATCATATAGTAGAAAACACGGGGCTACGAGGGTCTTTCATTTAATTGTGTCACTAATTGGCCTCCATACGGTATGACCATACGTATCACAAGGAAGTAATGTTCGTTATTTTCGCAAGGAAGTTGTTTTGAATACTGGCATGAAATTTTGTTGTAATAGGTTCATTCTTTCAAAAATTATTGAAAGTTAAAATAGGTGCAGTCATATGCACTGGCTGTATTACTGAAACCAGATTAAGAGGCCTGTGACTTATTCATGACAATGCAGCTGCTCACAAGGCTGCTCAGAATTTCCTGGAAACGGAAAAGGTGGTACAGCTTCCCCACCCACCCTATTCTCCCGACCTAAGCCCGTGTGAATTTTTTTCTCTTTCTTTTCTTGAAGAAAACACTCTCTGGGCGTCGATATGACTCTAAAAGTGCCCTGGGAGTGCCATTTTTCAGTGTCTGTAAGGTATTCCCAGAAAAACCTATTTTGCAGCATTCACAGACTGGATTTCCAGACTTAAAAATGTATTTCTGTCAGTGGAGAATATTTTGAAGAGATGAAACGAACAAAATATATGCATTTAATATAATGCGTCTCTTAAACACCTAGTGACACAATTAAATGAATAACCACCGTATTGCGGACGACATAGATCAAGATCAGACTGTACAAAATGTGCAGTCTGATCTTGTATCTCTACTATCCGCTTTGACTTTAGTCAAGCCTAGGATTTAAAAATCTTACTAGATTTCAGTGGATTTTATTTCAGCCATCGAAAGAAGTTAACTAGTGTTTTCATATTTGATGCCGATTTCATGAGTTATTGAAGCATTTTAAAGGGGCTAGTAAAATCTTTAATCGTCTATAAAAATCCTCCTCATGAATTTCTATTCTCCGCAACAATTCAAAGGCGCGCCTAGAAAACAAACCATTGGAGGGGGCACTTTGAATTATTAAAAAAAAAAGAAAATGATAAAACTTGCTCGGGCTTAAGTCACGAAATTTATTTGAGCTTCTCCCAAGAAAAGTATATCATATCCACGTATATAAGCCATGCTCTGTGAAAAGAGGGCCTAATCAATCTGCAAAAAATATCGACCAAGTCAATCTAATGGTATGACTTGCTTAGTATCATGCACAACGGAGCTGTTTTAAAGCCCCTTTTGTCACAACGTGGCTCATATCTGTGTTGGTCTACTATATTTTCAGTTCTTAAGTTACAGTATAAAAATGGAAAGGCTCCTTTCTTTAACCCTTTACCAAACAACGATATTTTAGACTCGTCTATATTGAAAGATTTGCATACGACAAAATTAAATGTTGCTGATTTTTTTTTATGATTCGTTTGTGCTATAGATTGCGAGGAAAAAAAGAAAATTCTGTTATCCCAAAATGTTTTCCAAAGCCTTTCTGTTAGGGTCGCCAAAAGTCGAGATTGTGTGGCAAAGGATTTTTGAATCGTTAAAAATCTTAGAATATCGTTTGAAAAATAAATGCCTGCCCGGGTAGCTCAGTGGTTAACGTATCTGGCTCGTGACCTGGTGGTTGTGAGTTCGATACCCGTTTGAGGCAAACTTTCTGTCTGGCGATTTTTCGCCTTCCACCTCTGATACATATGACAAAAGTAGTCATTGGCTTTGTAAAAAAAAGTTGTGTCTACTGGTGTGAGAAAGCCAGGAAACACATGAGTGCGTCACTGACTGCCATGATATGGCCTGAGCTGTTAAAAAGTGGCGTTAAACTCCAATACAAACAAACAAACGGTTAAATAATAAACGGTGCGTCGACATAAATTTCCCAGAGCGCAATAGATTTGATAGATCTACTTTATTCATGGGGACGGGTTTCTTTTTCTTTGTCGTTTGACAAATTTCGTCCTCTTAACCTGTAATTGTTTTCTTTGAACGGAATGACCCATTTTGGGAAAAGAAGACAATTCCGGTTGTCAGTATTTCCCCTTTTCCCACAATATTTTCAAAAGCCTGCATCTACGGCTCTTAAAACCCGGGACGTTTTTTGTAATGAGTTTTGATACGATGGCCGAGACTTACCTACCTGGATAGATCTCGTGAACGAACGGAGTATGGATCGAAATCACCGAGATGATCGTCATTCACCAGTCTATTTATAGCTAATCAGGTATATTGTAGTGTAACCGGAGACGGTACACTCACCTGTGTATTCATGCTTCAATACACACAGAATGACAACGTGATTGAACAGGACAAGTCGATGCTACATTTGGTGCTGTTACGCGTATCCGTGGAAACAGGAATACTTAACTAGTAAGTAGACTCAACACGTTTAACACAGCTCGGACTTATTAATTCACTGCGATTCAAAGCTCCAAAAATAAGAAAACTAATGTACATTCATTTTCAAATCGATTTGGTTTTATGCTACTTCACCCATTACTAGATCTAATGATCGGTCGTTGAAAACTGTTGGGAAAAGGTGAAAGTGCTGTTAACCAGGGACTCTCTGTGTAGAGCCAGTCGTTCAGTTACCCAACCAGCACATTTCCTTTTTCAACAATGGTAAAATTATTTCCTGTCGGTGCTATTATTTTGAGGCAAATATATAGGATTGAAGCTCCACATTCTTGGAGTCGCCAAGCGCAAATGGTTCAGTCTGTCTGTGTATTTAAAGGTCTCTGTGTTCATTTTAATTCATGACAAAACCTATATTCTGTTACTGTCCTTCCAAGAAAAGGATTTTTTCATTGATATTTGTGATTAAGCCTTAAGGGGATCGGTGGTGATTAAATGAATAGGTTGTGATTAGGAGACAAAGTAGTACAACACCAGTAGTCAAGACACTGTTGTTCACAATCCAATTTAGGTATTTGATTTTTATATCAGATGGGTTTTTCGGTGCTGTTTTGACCAATCATATACCTATGGCCTACCTAGCATCCTACTGGGGGTATGTTTTGGTTCCTGAAATGGCACGTTGGTATGATAGATAACATTGTAACATCTAATGTTGCTTTAGGAATCCAGGTCAGACCACATTAATACAGCACATGAATACTGTCGGATTGTTATTAAACATTTATTATATAACTGGAAATTTTGCAGCTCTGTTAAAATACAGCCATTGCACATGGATAAAATATCACACACAACACAAAAAGACCCACATCTACAAAGTGTTAAGTGTGTTTCCAAATAAGGTAGGATGAGATAGCCCATGGGCAGATTATGAACATAATAGACTCACAATTTAATTGGTGAAAATGTTACGCTACAATATTATCCACCGTTCTTAAAAAACTAAGTCGTCCACTAGGCCATTTTTTTTTTTTTTTTTTTCATTTTGTTCTTTTTTTTTTCTTTTAATGAAATGCAATATTTTGTTGTTGAAAGTTGTTGGTATACATATAATATAAGGAATATCATGAAGTAACTCTCCTGGTGCTTGTATGTACCTCTGGCTGCATAAGAAAACTCTTGACATTTTGCTTAATTTTTGGTCCCGCACAATATCAAATAATCTCAAGCTCCTTGCATCGAATACAAGCATCTGGAAAGTACAACATAATATTGTGTATGTATTTGCATAATTTTAGATGCCTGAAAGAAAAAGATTCGAGTATAACTTTTGCACTAAATCATATACTACCAAAAGGGAGAAATGAATTTCCATTCCAGACCCTGCCCCCCCCCCCCCCCTTGGGCCAGGGGCCGGGTATACTGTTACTCATCCCATGAAGTGTCTTTATTGCTCTTGAAAGTTTGCTACTATATATAGATATGGCAAAGGGTTCCATTAACTCTTTACCACATGGGTTCAAACATTTGGACAGCGATTAGCATATGGGTTGACTGTAGATTTCCCTTAACTCTTTACCACACGACAAAGTTTTAGACTGGTCCAAATTGAAAGCAATTGCAGACGACAAGTGTGACTCAAGAATTGAAATTTGTTTTGGGAAAGGTAGAAAACATTGTGGAAAAAGAAGAAAATGCTGGTTACCAGCATTTTCTCCATTTCCCACAATGTTTTCAAAAGGCTTCTTTCTCAGGGTCGTCAAAATTCGGGATTGTGTGTTAAAGAGTTAAAGTCTAGTATACCTAAGCAAGAAAGATTTCAGCAGCGATGTTTGCGGTGAAGCCTTCAGAACAAAAATGAGTTTAACTCTTTACCACACAATCCCGAGTTTTAACAACGCTAACAAAGAAGGCTTTTGAAAACATAAAGGGAAAAGGAGAAAATGCTGGTAACAAGCATTTTCTCCTTTTCCCACTATGTTTTCTACACAATCAAAAACAAATTCTATCATTTGAGCCAAATTTAAATTGTCACCTGCAAATACTTTCAATTTGGACCAGTCTAAAATTTTGTCATTTGGTAAAGAGTTAAGGGAAATCTACAGTCAACCCATATGCTAATCGCTGTCCAAATGTTCAAACCCACTACTTAGTATTTATTATTTTTCTTAAAAACCATAAGCAATCATAAACTTCGGAGTGTGTTTTTTTCTAAATTTCAAAGTAGAAAGGTTGAATCAGTTTCTGAATGTAATACCCGATTAAAGTCACCTTTGCAACAAGGCTTGTTGGAACCTGGATATTTAGGTGACTTACTGTATAAATTTCGAGAAAAGCATAGAGAAAACAGTATTTTCTGATCATTTTCACAAATTTATCATGCAATACTGGAAAACGCATAGGCTGTAATGTAGACGTAATGAAACAGTGTGCATGCTTGATGGTTTAACCCTATCAGGGTTAACAACTTTGCTGTCCTCTTTCATGCACATTGGTAGGTTGCTACAAGTTTGTATAAAGTTAAATTATTAGTTGGTTGGAGCTGGACACTCTTCTGTTTCTTGAGCCACTGCGGTTCAACTATATTTAGTTTGGATGCAAGTGAAGTGCAAAACTACCTAACCATCTTACAAAAATCATAAAAAAGTGTTAGTGGCCTGTTAACTCTTTACCACACAGTCCCGAATTTTAACGACCCGGGAAGAAGCAGCTTTTGAAAACATTGTGGGAAAAGGAGAAAATGCTGGTAACCAGCATTTTCTTCTCTTCCCATTATGTTTTCTACCTTTTCAAAGGCAGAAATCATCATTTGAGCCACATTTAATTTGTCGTCTGCAAATGCTTTCAGTGTGGTCAAGTCCAAAATTTTGTCTTTTGGTAAAGGGTTAAAGGTTTTGTCTAGTATATGAAAAAATATATAAGAAACATACAGATGTTTGGCCTGAAGAGGTTTGAAATCTCTTCCAATGCAATTTACAATATATATTGTTTTAAATGATCTGAAATAAAAAGGGATTACTAGCGCTGTATTACATGTACTTCGTCTCCTCAATCGCAACCTATCCCTTTAATCATCACTGATCCCCTTAATCACAAATTTCGTCAAAAATCTAATTTTTTTGGAGGAAGGACTGAAACGAAATGTAGTTTTGTTGGAAATTACAATAAACTGAGAGATCTATAAACATGTGCTGATGGATGGAACCATTTGCACAATGCATTCTCAAGAACTTGAATCCAAGTTGTTCGCATGTCATCAAAATACAGGTTTGGAGGCTTGTCTTGCATGATTGTTCTTGGGTAATGGACAAATGTGTCCCAGCCTGGCACAGGTGAAATCACAGAAAGACTTGAATAAGTGAGCTCTTGTCATCGTATTCCTGAAGTAATGCTGAAGGCAGGGTAATTTACATATGAAAAATAATCATTTCAATTCTTTTTTTTTTCCTTGCTTTATCAGGATAGCACAGACCTGTCTGGATACTGGAAACATGTTTTTTAGATACTTGAGGAATCGCTGTCTACACATTCGTTGGAAACATGTGATACCAGTTGTACTAATAACATGCTTAGTTTTTCACTTTATCTTCAAGAGACCTAAAGAAATCTACATACCTGGAAATGTGAATCTAGACAAATATAAGCCTTTTGAACCAGATGTTGTGATGGACTTTGATTTTGGATCTGATGGAAAACCCAAAATACAGAAAATTATACACCAGACATGGAAAAATGAAAGGATTCCTCAGCAGTTTCTTGAAAACATTAAAACTTTCATTAAACATAACCCAACTTGGCAATATTACCTTTGGACAGACGACAGTGCACGGAAATTGATAAAGGATTATTACCCATGGTTACTTCCTGTTTGGGATGGTATATCATATAGTAAATTCACAATTAGAAGGGCCGATGCTTTACGCTATGTTGTGTTGTATCACTATGGTGGGATTTATGCAGATCTTGATGCAGTGAACTATAGGTCCCTGGATAAAGCAATAACAAAACACCCATGTGTTTTCACACCAGAACCATTTGAACATGCTGTTAACAGGGCCTGGTCTCCATATCTAATTAACAATGCTGTGATGATGTGTGCTGCTAAACATCCATTTCTGAAACAGCTGATGGATAATTTGCATTCTGTGGAACATTATAATGGAGTAGTGGATGCCACAGGACCAGGTTATGTTACCACACAATACATGTTGTACAATAACCTAACAAAAGAGGCGGACCAGTTTGTTTTATATGACAATCGTAGTTTAAATGATTTAAGTGATAGCTCACCATATTTCTACAAAGGAAAAATACCTATGACTGATGAGAAATCAGTATACATAGCTAATACAAGATACTTTTTACACTCGCTTGATGTTAATTCTTATGGACCACTGTACAGACAATGTAAATATTTTAATAGTCTTCAACTCCTTCAGAAACGTTCGTGTGTGAATGCAAAGAGACTTGGTTTATATAGAGAGGTTCATAAATATGCATTTGTTGACCATAAATGGCAAATGACCTGGATTTGGTGGAAAAGGTTCTATAATGTTTTCAAAGTGTTCTTAATTGACATGTCCTCGGTGCATATAAAAGAGATTGTTCCTAATTATAATATATATGTTGGAAGGGACAGACAGTGAAATGTCAATTTTTTCATCTGATATTATGCATATGCAGACTATTACTAAAAGACAGAAGGAAATTGTTGCCACATTGTTTGTCAAACTGCACATGTCTGTCTAACTTAGATTGTCTGTCAAACTGTCTGTCTAACTTAGATTGTCTGTCCAATCTTTCTTTTTCCTCTATTTGCTGGTCTGAATTAGAATTTTTTTTTTTAAATCGGTAGACACATTTTGAAATGATTTCAAACCAGAAGTGTAGTCTGGATTACCTGCCCCTAACACTACATTATCAGGTCGGGCACAGCACAATAATGGTGACCTCAAGTGTAGCCCTTCATGCTTTCCTGTTTTTCCCAGTTTCATGTGATCCAGTTTGATTGGTGAATAAAATGAGATCAATTTTGTACAAAATGTACATTACCAAATCTGAAACCTGCTGTTGGAGTATGGTTTGAATATAAATTTGACTATGAATCATTTTTAAAAGTAGCCCTATTTTCGGACATTATATATGACCATGGACATTTCAGATACTTAAAGTATTTCCGATATGTACCGAGTAGTTTTACTTGCTAAGTAAGAACAACAATTAAAAAAAAATCACTGCCGTTACTTAATTCCAACTGGTCTGTTTTGAATTCAGCCTACAGTCTGATTTGATCAAATGAAACAACAATATCCCATTACTGGATCATATTACCAGTGGGGGCCACCATTATTGCGCTTTGCCTGACATATTCCTGAAATACGACGGGGTAACAGACTAACCAAGAGTGCTCTTCAAATCACTCACAGGCCTTTGAAGCTCCATTGGTCATCACATCACAGAACACTAAAATTTTCCTCGGTCGATCATCGAACACCTTTGCACATTGTGTGCATCACCTGTATATTAAAGAATACTCAAATTTTCGTTTACACTGTTACTGTAAATAGCATATTTGCGACTGCCTTTATATCGTAAGTAATAAGACAAGGTGTGCTACGAAATCGAAGAAAATTGGACCTCTGCCCCCTTTCAGAGATAGTATTTAACCAAAACCAGAAAAAATAAACATAGTTACTGATGGGTTCACAGATAATTTTTCTTGTGTACCCTGACCTTCCAAAGTTCTGAATGGCTCTTGCGATCAAGCTTTAGCTGCGATCCAAGAAAATTTAAAAAGCTTCTATATTTTCTGGATCACCGTATGCTGACGTCATATAATTCATTATGATGCAGCCAATTATTACTTGCGTGAATTCACTATCAAAAGACGCACCATAGTTTTTGACTGATAAACAGTAAGTGGAAGATGAAAATCGTGATATTAGATTAGATGAAGGTATAAATTATATCTGACAAAATATTAATGAAATAATTTCATCAATATATCAACGAAAGAATTTAGATCTTTGTTTGAAAATTTTAGTTATAATTCACTGCAGGATAATAAATTGTATGATCTCAGCGCATGGCAATACAGCAAATGTGGAAGCTTTTTAAGATTTATTAGATTAGAGCTATAGCTTGATCACAAGAGCCATTTGGAACTTTAAAAGGTCAGGATACACAAGAAAAATTATTTGTGAACTTATCTTAAACGGTAACTAGGTCTATTTGTCTGTTTAGAGTTAAATATTATCTCTGAAAGGGGACAGGGGTAAAAAAAAAATCTTTGATTTCTTTGCATATCTTGTTCTTCTATATATGATATAGAGGTATTTGCCAATGTGTTATATGTGTCCGTTAAAGAAAGTTTTGTTACCCCGTAACAGACCAATGGAATTTCAGTGGCCTGTGAATCACCCTATACCTGATTTGGTCAAACTGTTTGGCTCCACTTTACAAGATAGCTGCAAGGGCTAAAAATATAGACCAGTGAAAGGATTTTAAAATTATTTCCTAGTAATGTTCCTCTGGTGACCGTCCACAAAACTATTTAATGTAACACTGTATCACACAAAGAAATTCTAGAATTGTTTGCATTGAAAGCAGGAAGTCTTGAAGGTGATCAATCCAATGTGGCTCAAATAATGAGATTGGTCTGTGATAGGGTTAAAACATTGCGGGAAAAGGAGAAAATGGGTTAAAACATTGTGGGAAAAGGAGAAAATGCTGGTTAACAGCATTTTCATTTCCCACAATGTTTTCAGAAAGCTTGTCATGCAGGGTTGTTAAAACTTGGGATTGTGCAGTAAAGATTTAAAGTGTTTTTCTCTGCTGAACAAAATGGCCGTCAAAAGTAATATTGGGAGGCAGGAGGCCTGTGCAAGTTCTCTAAATTCAGAAGATAGGTTTTGAAATGACTAAATTATTTCACAGGACTATTCCTGCAGGTCAAAAAGATATACTGCCCTGAGCAATATTGCTTAAAAAAAAAAAACTTTTTATACAAGACTTTTCTTGCTGAAATAGTGGCTGGATTTTGAAGTAATTTACAATGAATGTATTTTTGGTTATCATCTTACAAAACGGCATAACCAGAGCCTTTTTTTAAGTCTGTTCCTTGTTTAAGGAAAAAAAAGAAATGTGAAGTAATGGCAACATTTCTTATTATCCATAACTAATTCCATAAACAACATATAACCTTGCTCACATTCAAAGTTTCATACATCTGTCTGTCCCCATACAAAAGTGTGACCCTTTGACTGAAGATATCAGTTCAATGCATTTTAATGCAGTGCAGTTACCTGTTCCGCTTTGAAACTTCAAGATGTTTATAACAATTTCCTTAACCCTTTACCACACAATCCCGAGTTTTATTGACCCTGAAGAAGGCTTTTGAAAACATGGTGGGAAAAGGAGAAAATGCTGGTAACCAGCATTTACTCCTTTTCCCACAATGTTTTCTACCCTATGAAAGACAAAAATTGTCATTTGACGAATTGTCATCTATAAACGCTTTCTATTTGGACCATTCTAGACTTTTGTCATTTGGTAAAGAGTTATACCTTAAGTTTGTGTGGTTTTAACAACCCTGATAATGTTTTCTGTCCTTTTATAGACAGATCTCACCATATGAGCAATATCTAATTTGTCTTCTGCAAATGCTTTCAATTTGGACAACTGTGAAATTTTATCACATGGTAAAGGTTTAATAGGACAGAAAATATGTTGGGAAAATATGATTCTGTCCTTTAAGTCTTTACCAAACAATAAAATTTCAGACCAGTCCAAACTGAAAGCATTTGCAGACGAAAATTTAAATGTGGCTCAAATGCTGGAATTTGTCTTTGATAGGATAGAAAACATTGTGGGTAAAGGAGAAAATGCTGGTTACCAGCATATTCTCCTTTTCCCACAATGTTTTCAAAAAGGCTTATTTTTTTAGGGTCGTTAAAACTCAGGATTGTGTGGTAAAGAGTTAGGAGACAAACCTATCATTCGAGCTGCACTTATCTTTCAGTTTGTACAAGTCTGAAATTTTGCTGTCTGGCAAAGAGTTATGGGAAAAGGAGATATTGGTTGTCACATGGAAAAGAGCTTTGAAAACAATGTAGGAAAAGAAGAAAATGCTGGTAACCAACATTGTCCATTGTCTCCTTTTTTCACAATGTTTTCTACTCTCCATACGAAAATTTTCACTCTTTGAGTCAATTTTTCATCTGCGAAATTTAATGTCTCTATTTGGACAGGTCTAAAACTTCCTTTTTGGTAAAGAGTTGACCCTTTACCACACAATCCCAAGTTTTAATGACCCTGGGAAATTAGACTTGAAAATATTTTGGGAAAAGGAAGAAATGCTGGTAACCAGTATTTTCTCCAATTCCAACAACATTTTCTAATTTTTGAGAAATAAATCCAATCATTTGAGACACATTTAAAATGTTGCCTGCAAATTTCATTGAATTTGGACATGTCTTAACCCTTTACCACACAGTCCCGACTTTTCACGACCCTGAGTAAGAAGTTTTTTGAAAACATTGTGGGAAAAGGAGAAAATGCTGGTAAGCAGCATTTTCTCCTTTTCCCACAATATTTTCTACCCTTTTTAAAACAAGTTTTAATGTTCATGTTATATTTATTTTGTCGTCTGCAAAGGCTTTCAGTTTGGACAAGTCCAAAATTTTGTCGTTTGGTAAAGAGTTAAAGATGGTTTTTTGGCAAAAAGTCTTCCTTTCAGATGAGAATTGTTTGAAAGTCACCTTGGTGTTTTTTACTTGTTGTTACCTGCTGTTGTTTGATATTGTTTCTATGCCTAGTATTCTTTACATATTATTGTCACCAGAAAATCACTCTTAACTCTTTAGCACACAATCCCGACGTTCAACGACCCTGAGAGAGAAGCCTTTTGAAGACATTGTCGAAAAAGGAGAAAATGCTGGTAACCAGCATTTTCTTCTTTTCCCACAATGTTTTCTAGCCTTCTCAAAACAAATTTCAGTTATTTGATTACATTTATTTTGTCGTCTGCAAATGCTTTCAATTTGGACTAGTCTAAAAATTTGTCGTTTGGTAAAGAGTTAATAGCTCAATGCAATGTTTCAAAGAAAATGTTGAGGTTTCAAGATTGAAAATCACATACTTTTTGTTTTGATAAACTGCATGAAAAATTAGTTGAAGTTTAAAGGGAAAGTAAGCTTAAATAAGTGCAGGCTGTTTATGTCTTTTTTTGCTTAACTGTTCACCAAATCACAAAATTAAAGACTAGTCCAAATTGAAAGAATTTGCAGACGACAAAATGAATGTGACTGAAATACTGAAATTTGTTTTGGGAATTGAAGAAGAACTCTTGAGAAAAGGAGAAAATGATAATAATCAGCGTTTTCTCCTTTTCCCATAATGTTTTTGATAGGCTTCTTTCTCAGAGCTATTGACAGTGTGGATTTTGTGGTAAAGGATTAATTTTATCAACTGATCTATGCATCATACAAGGGCAGTGCCCCTTATGCACAATACACATGGGCATATAAAAAAATCTGTAACCAAAGTTGTAAATCACAATACCATATATGATAGTTCTGTGCACGTTTTCAAACTAAATAGATTGGTTAGATTGATGTCCTGATGACTGGGGAATTCCTCTATGCTTTAACCCTTTGCCACACAATGCCGCCTTTTAACAACCCTGATGAAGAAGGCTTTTGAAAACATTATGGGAAAAGGAGAAAATGCTGTGAGAAAAGGAGAAAATGCTGGTAACTAGGTAACCAGTATTTTCTCCTTTTCCCACAATATTTTCTGTCCTTCAGAAAACAAATGTCAGTTTTTGAGTCATATTTATTTTGTCCTCTTTAATTTTTTCCAATTTGGAAGTGTCTTAAATATTAGTAAAGGGTTAAAATAAATGCCACCCTCCCGCGCCCTCCCCCATGGGCTCTTTGTTCCTCACTGTGCGTATAAATATTTTAATCCTGGCTCCACCTATGTAACATACCATTGAACTTACATCCATAATTGAATAATACATGTACCATGATGCTGTCATGACAATTAATGCTCTTTGCAAGCACCCTGTCATAAAATTTTTACTTGTCATACTCATCGCTTAAAATTTCATGACAAGGTAAAGAATGTCACTTTTTATGACTGTATTGTAGTAACATTAAATCTGGACATAAGTTTGCTGAAATTCGATGCATAGATTAATCGATAAAATTAAGCTCAAAAAATAAAAAAAAAAGCTATTTACTGTTGCATTTGGTGCAGTGTATCAAAAGTGTGTTTTCCTCTCTGGGTATTTTTTTTAGCCATGTCGTTGTCTATGTCATCATCATCAAGCAAAAGACTTCAACCTTTTCTGATATCTCTGTCATTACTAATTGAGCAGTGCTCGGGCAAAGGGAGGTAGGATGCTTAGTGCATCTCTGTAACAAGGGTGTAGCGCCAAATACGCACATGCGTATAAAAAACTTCTGCACCCAAAGTTGTAAATCACGATATCATATACACGTATTAATTTTTCTGTACATCTGTTCACCTTTTCTAACTACATATGGTAGCTGGGTTAACCCTTATAGCGCCGAATAAACCTGCCAGACATCTTCATCCTAGAAGTACGACCCAAATAATTGCAATTTCATGATTGCTTTTGTCTGCAGTGATTAAGCAAAGCGGACAGTGTAGATCGAAGATCAGGCTGCACGTTTTGTGCAGCCTGATCTTGATCTACTCTGGCCGCAAATGCAACTATAGTCTTGAAAGGCGCTTTAAGGGTTAAATTAGTGCCGTGATGATGATGAAATTCCTCTATACTTTACAATAAATGGTAACGTCTCATGTGACATCATGCTGTCGAGCAGACGTCATCACTGTGCATATAAATATTGCAATCCTGGCTACCCCTATGTGTAATGCAAGTAAGTTGTCACATAATTACGAAACCATAAAATCCATTGTAGTCTAACAACCAACTGAATCTAGTGGCTGAATGGTCCTTGGACTTGCAAAAAATTTACAGTTAGTAAAAAGTTTCAACCCATGTCAGCTTTCTCGGGATGATACTTTTTGTAGATGCTTTAAACCCCCTTTTCACAGAGCCTGGCCCATATATATTTGAGTCATGCTCTGGCAAAAGGGGGCTTAATGCATCTCCATAATGCATCACACCAAGCAAGACATCACATAGGGATCCTTAAAATTCATTGTGTCTAACAACCGACTGTATCATAAGGTAGACTGGTCCTTGGATATGCAGAAAATTGACCCGTAGCGAAAAGTTTCGGCCTGGGTCAGCTTGTGCGAACTGTGCAGGCTGACCTGGGTCGATACTTCTCACAAATGCATTAAGCCCCCTTTTCACAGAGCATGGCTCATTTACTTCAAACTTGGACTAGTTGTTAAGTATATGCATATTTTCTTCATTGTAAACTATGTTTATGTCTGTAACTAATGTTAAGAAGGTCCATAAATTGATTGGTTGGTTTAGTGACCATGTGGTTGATTTTTTGACCAATTGGTTGGTTTATTATTAACTAAATAGATTTTGGTCATGTAGCAGATACATCATATATTGAGTTCATAGTTATTTATTTTAATGTCTACAAAAGTCCATCTATTGACTGATTGGTTGATTGATTTTGTGTTCATTCCTCTGGTGGCTCAGTAGTTTGTTTGTGTATTTATTCATTAGTTCATTCATACACTTTTTTGCCCATTGATTGTCAAGTTTTAACAGTTTCCAGTTTGTATTTTGCTTTGAACATTGAATGTAATTTTACTCATTAAGTTATATTCTACTTACAATTGTTGTATAAGTCTTTTGGATAAAAACTGGTTTATATAACAGTGCACAGTACACAGTACTGTTATGTGCTCATTCTTTTGTAGTGCACTATGTTATTTTGCCCATTTTGTTGTGGTAAAGAGTTAAAATGTGTCTTAATTTATGCCATTTAAAAGTATGGGCATTATTGTGACAGTGACAGTCTGTTATTGTACGGTCAGTCCAACCGTAGTCACTGGCAGGAAAATAAATTTCAAAACCAGGTAAAAAGTAAACAAAAGATGGAGTGACCTGGCAACTTTTATCCTAGTTTTAAAATTCATTTTTCTACCACCAATTAACACTTGTACCAACCATACAATAACAGATTGTCATCTTCACAATAATTTCCATACTTTTAAATGGTATTATTTGAATTCAGTTGCATTTTACCACACCCTTTGTTTACTTTCGGCTGCTACCAGGCCTTTAATTTGTCTTGCATCAGGACACTTAAAAAGGGTTTAGCAAAAGGAGATATTGCTAATTATAAGCAATTTCTGTTTTATCCACGGTATTTTCAGATGTATTTATGTATTAAACCATGATTCAGATGTATGTATGTGTTAACCCTTTCCCACACAGTCCCTACTTTTAACAACCCTGAGAAAGAAAGCCTTTGAAAACATTCTGGGAAAAGGGGAAAATGCTGGTAACCAGCATTTTCTCCTTTTACCACAATGTTTTCTACCCTTCCCAAATCATAATTCACTATATGAGTCACATATATTTTGTCGTCTGCATATGCTTTCAATTTGGACAAGTCCAAAATTTTGCTGTGTGGTAAAAAGTTAAACCATAATTCATGAGTTTTACGAGTACATGTATTATCCATAATCTACAAGAATATAGAAAAAATTTTCTGCTGCCAATTTGTTGCAGGTGGTATCTAATTAGCCCTTTACCAGACAACAAAATTTTATGCTCATATTGAAAGCACTTGCAGTCCACAAATTAGATATGGCACAAATTATAGAATTTTATGTGAATGGGTAGAAAATATTGTGGGAAGAGGAGAAAATGCAGGTTACAAGCATTTTCTCTGTTTGGCTTTTCCCGCAATATTTTTGAAAGCCTTCTTCCCCAGGCTTATTAACCCTTTACCACATGACAAAAATTTATACACATACAAAATAAAAGCATTGCCAGAGGACAATTGCAGTGTGGCTAAATGATGTGATATTTGTTTGATAGGGTAGAAAACATTGTGGGAAAAGGAGAAAATGCTGGTTACCAGCATTTTCTCCTTTTCCCACAATGTTTTCAAAAGGCCTCTTCCTCTGGGTTGTTTTAGTCAGCATTGTGTGGTATAGGGTTAAAGCTGGGGATCATAATTATGGTTTGGTGAATCACCCACATTTTAGAAGAATATTGTGAAAAACTTCTGCTGCAAATTTGTTGTAGGCAAAAACTTAGCCCTTTATCAGATGACAGAATTTTAGACACTTTTGTATTGCAAGCACTCGCAGAGGATAAATTTAACCCTTTCCCAAACGACAAATTTTGGACCGGTCCAAATTGAAAGAGTTCGCTGATGACAATTTTAAATTTGATGAAAATGGCAGAAAGTTATCAAAAAGGGTAGAAAACACTGTGGGAAAAGGAGAAATTGCTTGTTACGAGCAATTTCTTCTTTTCCCACAGTGTTTTCAAAAGACTTGTACTGCAGACACGTGAAAACCAGGGCTTGTTTGGGAAAGGGTTAATGTGCCTCAATTTAAGGATTTATCGGATAGAGGACATTGTATGAAGAGGAGAAAATGCTGGCAAATGGTTACCAGCATTATCTCCATTTCCTACAATATTTTCATAAACCTTTCTTAGTCAGGGTCATTAAAATTTGAGTTCGTTTGGTAAAGGGTTACTTATTAGCCATGCGCTGTGAGAAGGGGGCTTAATGCATCTACAAAAATTATCAACCAAGGTCAGCCTGCATGGTCCGTACAGGCTGACATGTGCCAAAACATTTTGCTAGTGGTCAATTTTCTCCATTTCAAAGGACCATTCTACCTCAGGATTTAACTGGTTGTGCGACAAAATGGATTTTATGGATCCCATATTACATGATGACCTGCTTGCAGGTATCATATATCATGGAGCTGCATTAAGTCAACTTTTGCCAGAACACAGCTCATATAAATTTTTAAGCACAAGAAGTGAAAGATGATAATTTCAGTCATTATTGTTCAGTGTGATATTAAAGAAACTATTGTAAAGCTTTGTCATTTATTTTACTGGTATACTGACCTATTGATTTATTTTTATTTATTGTAATTGCTCAGTCAGGCAGTCAAATGTCCTCATTGTTTTCCTTAGTGTTTCTGTTTTAACCTCCATTGGCCAAAGACCAGCAAGCTTATGTCGTAGACGTGTGTCATATGTGTGTGTGCCACTTTGTGCCTTACATTTAATTTCAAACATATTCTACTCTGAGGTTAAATATAATAAGAAAATTTTGACTAAACTTCACTGAAATTATCTCTCAAGTGCTCTTCAAGAGTGCTTTTAAGAATTTGATTCTCTTGAAAAATATTGTTGCTATAGCAACAAAACTGAAAATTATTGAAAATCTTAAAAAAACAATAGCTACCAAAAGTTAAAAAAGTAGATGTTTTCAGATATTAATGTTGATGAAAATAAATTAATGTGATTACCTGTAAATATATTATTATTTGTTATCATTCTAAAACAAATACACTGGGTTACAAGCCACTCCTTCGTCATGTAAACATATCGTGAAGTGTCAAAGGTCATTCATTGTAACGTTAAAAAAAGATAAACTAATGGTCGTTTGAAGCAACTAATGGCTTTTTCCTTTTGCCAACAAATTATAAAATGACTAGCTACTTAACTTACCTTGAAGTTGTTTAAATCCACATTTAAATGAAAATATGTCAAATGTCTATCACAGTGACTTCATGCACCAAACTGTATGTTTTACAGTTTTTAGTGACGTCAGTTTTTAGTGTGTGGGGGCACTCAGAAGAGAAATTCAAATTTCGTAATCGTACTCGATTTGTGAGACCATAAAAAAGGGAAATTTCACTTGAATACACGTTGGAATGGTAAAACTTTGCAGTATTTAAATTTGTTGTCCGGTCAGGCAGCAGGACACTTGGAAACTTGTCAATGGCTGTAGAGAATCATGTCACCTACTCACCTTCGACTCAAGGCAACATGATTCACTACAGCCGTGAACAAGTTTCCATGTATTCTGCCCCCTGATCGGACAACTAATAAAGTTAAGTGCTTTTGCATACAGTATAGATATGTAGATTGAGTTTAAGACTGCATAGAATCTGATCTTAGATCTAAGTGTCCATTTCAGTTTTTTGTAGACATCTGGCAAAGGCAGCATGGAAATTACAATCATTGAGTCATTCCTTTTTCAGCCATGTTTTTCTATGTTCTACCTAGGCAAATTTAATCATTTGAGAGATCTAGTTGTCGTCTGCATGTCCCCTTAACCCCTTCAAAGAATCCTGGGTTTTCACGACCCTGGGAAAGAAGGTTTTAGTAAACATTGTGGGACAAGGAGAAAATGCTGGTAAGCAACATTTTCTCCTTTTCTCACAATGTTTTCTACCCTATCATGAACTTATTTTGTCATCTTGGCCACCTGTTATTTATTGTCTGCAAATGCTTTCAATTTGGACCATTCTAAAATTTTGTCATTTGGTAAAGAGTTAACTTGGGCAATTCTAAAATTTTGTTGTTTAGTAAATTGAGTAACTGTTAACAGATGTTGAACAAAAAAGTCAAGGTGATAGTAAAATCCTCAAAATTTGTGATTTCTAAGTTGTTTTAGTCACAAAATATCTTGAGTGTAGTCACAAGATCAGACTGCATGACGATTGCTCAATGCAGCCAGCTCTGATCTTAATGTACACTGTTGACAAAATACCACTGAATACTGAATCATGCTTAACCCTGTCAGTGACGTAGGCGAAAACGGGCTTTTGCAGACGGTAAAGATCAAGACCATACTGCAAAGAGCATGCAGTCTGATCTAGGATTCATGCTGCCTCCTTGTGTCATCGAGCATGTAAGTTAAAAATTTGACTCTTTACCATAGGACAAAATTTAAGACTGGTCCAAATTGAAAGCATAATTTGGGGACAAAAAACCTAAAGTTGTGTAAGTAAGGAAATGTCTCTTTGAAAGGGTAGAAAACATTGAGGAAATAGGAAAAAATGCTGGTCACCAGCATTTTCTCCTTTTCGTACACTATCGTCTGCAAATGCTTTGAGTTTTGGCCGGTGTAAAATTGTCATCTGGTAAAGAGTTGAACAACCTTCAGTGTATTGCATTTTCAGCCGTCAAAGAGGTCAAGTTTACATTTTTTGAGCTGAAAGAGTTGACCATTTACCACACAATGCAGACTTTTAATGACCCTGACGAAGAATCCTTTTGAAAACATTGTGATAAAAGGAGAAAATGCTGGTGACCAGCATTTTCTCCTTTTCCCACAATGTTTTCTACCATATCAAAGAAAATTGCGTCATTTGAGCTGCATTGAAATTGTTGTCTGCAAGTGCTTTCAATTTGGATTAGTCGGCATTTTTGTTATGTGGTAAAGAGTTTAATAAGGCCTACAATAAAGGCCGTATACATTCTTTTTTGATAATTTCGACAGAATTATCTATCATGTACTGTATTTATGATATACTTTTGAAAAGGAGTGGGGAAATCAGAATGAGAATTAAATTTTGGCCTCTTGCCAGATTGACATTACATTGTTGCATGTACTGCATTCACACGTAATCACCACAAACAGATTTGCAGCAGATCAGTTTAAAAATAAATGTGTATATTTAACCCTTTCCCAAACAAGCCCTGGTTTTCACGTGTCTGCAGTACAAGTCTTTTGAAAACACTGTGGGAAAAGGAGAAATTGCTCGTAACGAGCAATTTCTCCTTTTCCCACAGTGTTTTCTACCCTTTTTGAGACCTTTCTGCCATTTTCATCAAATTTAAAATTTTCGTCTGCAAACTCTTTCAGTTTGGACCAGTCCAAAATTTGTTGTTTGGGAAAGGGTTAAGCTTAAACACTTTACCAGACAACAAAATTGTAGACTTACAAATCCAAATTGAAAGCATTTGCAGACTACAAATAAAGTGTGGCCCATGTATAGATTTTTGTCTTTAAATGGGTAGAAAACATTCAGGGAAAAGAGCAAAATTTCTTGTTACAAGCATTTTATCCTTTTCCCACATTGTTTTCACTGAAATCATCTGAAAACTTTTCAGATGCCTTTACCCTCATGGTCATGAAAACATCATACTAATATTACATGTACTTGGTACATATCCCTTCACACCTTTGCGGCTAGGTTTGATCAAGATCAAACTGCACAAAATGTGCAGTCTGACCTCTGATCTACTCTGTGTGTTTTTCCAAGATACTCAGGGCATGGGCAACCTTGAAATGGTGATTACGTGTGAGTGGCGGTTTAAGGGGGCTTAACCCTTTACCATACAATCCTGCCTTTTAATGACCCAGAAGAAAAAGCCTTTTGAAGACATTGAGGGAAAAGGAGAAAATGCTGGTTACCAGCATTTTCTCCTTTTCCCACAATCAATTTTAGAGTAACATTTACTTAGTTGTCTGCTAAAGCTTTCAATTTGGATTGGTCCAAAGTTTTGTCATTTGGTAAAGAGTTAACCCTTTACCACACAGTCCCGACTTTTAACGACCCTGAGGAAGAAGCCATTTGAAAACATTGTGGGAAAAGGAGAAGATGCTGGTAACCAGCATTTTCTCCTTTTCCCACAATGTTTTCTTACCTTTCAAATTTAAATGTCAGACTTTGAGTAACATTTATTCTGTCGTCTGCAAAAGCTTTCAATTTGGATTGGTCTAAAATTTTGTCGTTTGGTAAAGAATTAATACATCTTTATGATGCATTATGCCATACTGTCTTGTGAGTCAACAGATAAATTATGGATACATAAAATCCACTGTATCCAACAACCAATTGTATCATTAGATAGAATAGTCCTTTGACATGCAGAAAATTATCCAGTAGCAAAAGGTTTAGATCCATGTCAGCCTGCACATACTGCAAAGGCTGACGTGGGTTGCTACGTTTTGCAGACGTATTAAACCCCTTTTCATGGAGCATGGTCCTTGTATTTGGGTCTTATCATTCTGAGTATATGTGTTGGGTCCATTCGGGGCTCCAAGAGATACAGTTCAATATGGTATTATACAAAATTAATCAGCTGCTTGACAGACAAAAGACACCTGCAGGATTTATCTCTTTACCAGACAGCACAAATTTTTCCAAATTAAAAGCATTTGCAGACAACAAATTTAATGGGGCTCAAATGATGGTATTTATGTTTGAAATAAGAAAACATTGTGGGAAAAAGAGAAAATGCTGGTTACCAGCATTTTCTTCTTTTCCCACAATGTTTTGAAAAGCCCTTTTCATCAGGGTTGTTAAAACCCTGGAATTAGGGTGTAGAGGTCTAGGTAAATGATTAAATTTAGGGTATGAAATTTTAATGGACTATGACTTTTTATTATGCTTATTCTCTTTGTTTTGTTTTATCAAACATTGCATTGTTTGTTTTGTATCTAATTCTTAAGAGGATTACAGGAACACTTGTGGATTTGCCAGATAAAAGTACTCATTTATCAATAAATTATCACAAATCAGTGGCTTTGTTACTTTTTTGGTGTAGCGGAATGTGCTGCCTTATGACCTAGTTCTTGGTACTGATAAAGAATAAATAGATGGTAATTTGCGATTGGTAGAAAATGTGCACATGTTTATTTGATGGGTCCCTCCTGCCATATTTGTTCGCTCACTATTTTCAAGCGTTGATACCACTAATCAATACCTTGCTTTATACCACAGCAAATTAATGCAGTAGAGAATGATCTTTTTTCTTGTTCTGTATAGAAATTTAATATTGTCATAAGCATCACCTAATAACTCAAAACTACTTTTCCATAAAATGGGAAACTCTGGAAAAAGAGGCAAATTCACATGATGTTACTTTTCATTATTTTACCTCATACTAAGCCATAATAGAGTCTCAATATTCATATTCCAGTATTTCTTACACCGTCTATCTTTTTTAAAGATATTTCTTTCTATAAATAACATTATAGTCTAATGGTAATCTTGTCATTTGGTAAAGAGTTAACTCTTTACCACACAATCCTGAGTTTTAACGACCCTTGCATGTTGGGCTTTTGAAAACAGTAGGAAAAGGAGAAAATGCAGCCACACTTAAATTGTCATCTGCAAATGCTTTGAATTTGGACCAGTCTAAAATTTTGTCATTTGGTAAAGAGTTAAGCCCTATACCAGACGACAGAATTTTAGACTCTAACCTACTGAAAGAACATGTAGACCAGTTTAAATTTGGCTTGTATGATTGGATTTATCTTTGAAAGCTTTTACCAGTATTTTGTCCTTCTTTTTCATTGTTTTAAAATCAATCTTCCTCAAGGTTGTAGTAACAGGAAGATTACTGGATAATGGATTTGCTCACTACTTTCTGTTAAGCCCCAGCAGTGCAGCTGGTAGCATAGATCTATGGGACTTGAGAATTGGGGGTCAGTGGTTCAAATCCCCAGCCAATTTTTTTTTGAGGATTGATGATAGTCATTACCACAGGATTCATTCCTTTTTCACCACTGATCATTGTTATAATGATGGTTATATGGAAAGCAGCCAGTGGCTTGGGAAGAATATTGTGCGAAGTACCATTAACAGAAACTCCAGCAAAGCATGGATAGGCATACTAGCTGCCGTGCAGTAGCTTAAATAATGTTGAAAATGGTGTTAAGCACCATACAATCAATCAATCAATCAATCACAATCAATCAATCAATCAATCAATCAGCTCATTATTTCCAGAAACAAATTTGTTGACTTGTTAGTTTTAATGCTTGTTGAACAATAATGTATTAGTTAACACAAGAAAACTTTGGACATGTCAAAATGGAAAACATTTGCAGAGGACAAAGTAACTGAAATGACAAAATTTGTACATGAAAGGGTAGAAAACAATGCAGGAAAAGGAGAAAATGCTGGTTACCAGCATTTGCTCCTTTTCCAGCAATGTTTTAAATAGGCCTTTTCCACATGGTTGTTAAAATGCTGGATTGTGTGGTAAAGAGTTGAGATTCAAGGTCGTATTACCATTATTGTAGTTTTCCAAAATTGCAAACACGCAGTTTGTCATGTAGAATATAGTAAGAAAACACTTAGGATGAATACCATTAAAAGTATTGTGGTCAAAGAGAAGCTCCACATGAATTTCCTTTTGCCACACTGTCTTCCAAAATTAGTCGCTGAAAGGTTAAAAATTATCCTTATTAAATCTACACCACACATTCCCATGTTTTTCAATTAAATCCTGAGGAAGAAAGCTGATAAAAGCATTGTGGGAAAAAGTGAAAATGCTGGCACAGTCGCCAGCGTTTTCTCTTTCAGGGCCATGTTTTTTTCTCACTTTCACAGAAAAATATTATAATTTGAGCAGCATTTTGTTGGTTTTCTGCAAATTTGTCCAAGTCCAATAATATTGTCTGATCTGATTTTATCTCATTTTGGGTCCTGCGTCATGCTTAGTAATGTTTTTTTTGTTGGAATGTCTACAGGCAAGTCACTTCAGAACCCGAGCATAGTACTCCTAAAAACTCAAAAAATCCATCAGGTGTCACCACGGAATTTTTTAAATTATGTTGAAAGCAGCATAACGCACAATTCAATCAATGGACTGCTGGGCAGAGTTGCAGAAAAAGTGGAAACAAGGGAAGTAATCTTGGGACTTAAGGTAGAAAAGTGCTCAAGTTGTTTTTCTTCCATCAATAAAAAAACAGCCCAGCACAATAAGTAGATATTTATCTTCTCGGTTGACCGTAGACAAAATTCATTTCTGCCTGTGTAGTTTAGATATATCCGTGTATTGCTGTATCCATGCGTGCATCTGAAATGAAGGTACACCCAGGTAGCTCAGTGGTTGACGTACCTGACTCATGATCTGGTGGTTGCAAGTTCGATACCCAATTGAGGCAAACTTTCTTTCCGGCTATTTTTCGTCTCTCACCTCTGATTCATGTGGGAAAAGTAACCAGTGACTTGGAAAGAAAGTTGTGTCAGTACTGGTTTGAGAAAGCCAAGAAACTGTTTAACACATGCATAAGTGCACTGACCACTGTGATATGACCTAAGCTGTTAAAACGGCGTTGAACTCCAGTACAAACAAACAAATGAAATGAAAGAAGATCTATGTATTAACCCTTTACCACACAATCCTGAGTTTTAACTACCCTTAGAAAGGGGTCTTCAGAAAAGATTGTGGGAAAAGGAGAAAATGCTGGTAACCAGCATTTTCTCCACAATGTTTTCTTTCCATTCAAAGAGAAATTCCATCATTTGAGCAACATTCAATTTGTCATCTACAGTTGCTTTGATTTTAGACCAGTCTGAAATTTTGTTGTGTGGGAAAGAGTTAATGGAATGTACTTTCAAAACAGTTGAATGGTCAGCTTACCATCTAAGGGATCCCAAAGTTTAGTCTGCTGCGGGTTTCTTACTTATCTGAATCCAAAAAAAAAAACGAAAAAGGTCATAGTGTCAGGTCTTTAACAAGATAAATTTGGTTATGATTTTCAAACAGACTGTGTCAGTCAATACATACAATCTAGGGACATAAAATTCAATACAAAAATGTAAATCTTGTCTTGGAGTAACTCTTTACCAAGTGACAATATTTAAGACTAGTTCAAATTGCAAGCATTTGCAAATGGCAATTCTACTCTTGCTGAACTGATAGAAATTGTACTTGAGAGTATAGAAAACACTGTGGGAAAATGTTCCCACAATGTTTTCAAAGGCCTTCTTGTCCTGGGTTATAAATACTCACTTTGTTTGGTGATGGGTTAATCATTTGATGAATTTCAAGATGAAAAGTTTTGAAGGCTTTTTTCTTGTGACAAGCAACTGTTTAGTCTCCTTATCATTACACAATATCAGTCATATATCAGAGCGACATCTCACTTATTCATACATTTCCAGATTTTGCTAGAGCTGGGCCTTGTAGTGTCTTGCCAGAGGACACTCCCATTAAAGACCCAATGAAAGACCCAATGCCTTCAGATGAACATC
The DNA here is from genome assembly GCA_945859785.2 of Tridacna gigas. Taxonomy (NCBI): domain Eukaryota; kingdom Metazoa; phylum Mollusca; class Bivalvia; order Cardiida; family Cardiidae; genus Tridacna; species Tridacna gigas. Next base: position 27,074,530 of record OX244033.2, read on the forward strand.
AACCCAGGGACTGCCAGATTACAAATCCCACCTATTTTTCCACTGACTCATCAATGAAACCCTTCTAAAATTGTGGAATAAGATCTGATAAATAAAACAAAAAAAATCACCAACATATAGGACAAAACCGATACAAAATTTCATTCGCTAACCCAGTTTCTTGGGCAGAAAGTCTAAATGTAAACATTAACTCTACCACACAATCCCTCATTTTATCAAAGTTTATCAAGCTGGAAAACGAAGACAATTTGAAAACATTGTAGAAAAGGAGAAAATGCTGATAACCAACATTTTCTCCTTTTTCCACAATGTTTACTGACAAGCTGTTCAAATAAATTCCCCTCATGCAAGTCACATTCACTTTGTTTTCTGCAAATGCTTTCAGTTTGGACGGGTCTGTTGATCAATAATATTGTTTATATGAGAAAGGAGCCAGTAACTTGGGAAGAATATTGTTTTAACTTGTAATCGTGAAAGAATTTTAGGAAAAGCATGGATAGGGGCACTGGCCACCACGATACAATTAAAACAATGTTGAAAACAGCATTAAAAACCATACAAACAATGCAAGAAAGACACATGGCTTCCTACAATATATTCACATGGCTTTCTTTCTCACAGTTATTAAAACTTGGTATTTACCATTTTACCACAAGAGAGAATGGAGACTTTTCCCAATTAAAATAACTGTATTTGAATAGTCTGTATGTCTGTTTGTCTGTCTGTTCCTCTTTGTCCACATTCTCCTTTCACTATATCCCAAGTATTTCATGAAGGGGGAGGGGAACAAAACTTTTGATGGTCTAAGGGAGGAAACTCGTATTTACTTGGTATCAATTTATGTCAGAGTTGCGTCCCCTGTAGTTATGGACAGCCTAAAACAGCGACGAATAAAATACGTATGGTACACATTTAAGTCTGAGAGATGATCTGTATAAAACGATTTATTCTGCCGAGGTTTTATTAATTGTAACATATTTTTATGATAATTTTATAAATATAAATATTTCCAAAGCAACAATGGCATCAGACAAAAGAAGAAGTGATTAAATAACATGAATGATCTTTTGTTACCAGACGGTAGTCTCCCTTGCATTTCGTCAAATTTGTAAACACAAAATCCGCCAAAATTCAAAGTGGGGAAGTAACGGATTCATTTACCAAGATAAAGATTCCACTCAATGAATAAAGGTAATAAAACATTTGAACATTAATTAATAAGTGGGCTATATTGTGTTCACTTAGATCAATGAACGAACTCACAGAAATTAGCATTGTACATATCTAAGTCATGCCTCATGGTTTCTTCGCTCAAGTTTATGACAAATATCGTCAACTGTTCAGAGTTCAATATACCTTCGAATCCGAAGGCGGGCACAGCAGCGGAGAAACAATAAAAAAATAACATCGGAGCTCGCCTTCGGATCAAAGGCTCAACAGCGGAGAAACAATAAAAAAAAAACATCGGAGCTCGCCTTTGGATCGAAGTTAAGTTCAACAGATCTAAAGGCTTTTAAGCTGGAGATTAAAAAGAGTCCCATGAGTAAATTTGAAGCTGTTGCTTGTATCAAATATACCATTTTTTATGTTAAGAAGAAATCCAAAATTGATTCTTATTTGCAACATTCTCTAAGTAGAGCGTTAATTCTTTAAGTTAGACCGAGGTGGGGGGGGGGGGGGGGGGGGGAAAGAGGGGCGCGAAGAATGGAGACAATAAAGGGAAGTCACTCTTCATAAAAAAAAAGGCTCTCAGATTATAAGAGTTTTCTCCCTTAGACCATAAAATTGAGAAATAATCTGATCTATAGCAACTTCGTACTTCTCTAAAGAAAAGTGAAACAACGTGATTAATCGTTTAATACATGATAGCCGTTACTATGCAAAACACTCAAGACAACAGACTTTCTATGAAATTATTGTGACAAAAGAAGAAATTGCTTGTTGTATTTTTTAAGGACCTTTTTTAAAGCAATTTTTTTCACAAATTTCCCAAGTTACTTACCTCAATTTATATTGATTGTTTCGAACTGACCTATAGATATGAATTTAAAATCGTTTGCTGAAAATTTGTTTTATAAGGTTATCATTTGATGTTTAACTCTTTACCAAACGACAAAATTTTAGACTGGTCCAAGTTGAAAGCAGTTGCAGACGACAAAATAAATGTGACTGAAAAATTAATATTTGTTTTGGGAAGGGCAGAAAACATTGTGGGAAAAGGAGAAAATGCTGATTACCAGCATTTTCTCCTTTTCCCACAATGTTTTCAAAAGGCTTCTTTCTCAGGGTCGTTAAAAGTTGGGATTGTGTGGTAAAGGGTTAACCAAGCAAACTCACATTTCTACTACCATGTAGGAGAAGGTTTTTAAAAACATTGCTGCATGAGAGGCAGAAAAAGTCAAAAGTTTTAAACGAGATTAAACTATGTTCCTTTTTGCGAGATTTTCAGAAAGTCCCAACAAAGACTGCCAATTCTTATGTGCATGAGATTATGAGAAAATGACTTTAAAATAAAAACAGAAATAGACATAGTACACGTAGAAAACACAAGGAATAACTAACTTTATTGTATTTTTACTGTAAAATTTCCTATTCCGTTAGTAATGGTTTATAGCCATTATTACACCCCCCTTCCCTGCTAATTACTAAATAGTCATGTCCTTGTACTTTTTCCTTACATTAAAAAAAATTGCAAATTTCTCTCAAAAATCTGGTGAATGCCCCTTTTAATTCCATTTACCCTTTGCCACACAATCCAAAGTTTAAACGACCCTGAGAAAGAAGCCTTTTGAAAACATTGTGGGAAATGGAAAAAGGCTGGTCATTTTTCCTGTGTTTTCTACCTACTAGTGATCCTTTGAAAAAATGTTTTGACTTCTCTTCTGTAAATTCCTTCAATATTAATGAGTCTAAAATCTTGCTGTGTGGTAAAGGATTAAAAAGCGTCTTTTTTTTTTCCTTTTCCTCAAGGTATTTTTAACCCATCAAAGACAATTCACACCATTTTAGCCATATTAAATTTGTTGTCTGCAAACACGTTCAATTTGGGCAATTGTGTTGTCTAGTAGGGATTTACAATAACTCTAAAGTGCCAACCTCAGCTTTGTTTTTGTGGACAGTTTAAATCAAGATTAGACTGCCTTTTCACAGTATACATAACAACAAAACAGTACCTAAAGGAAACAGTATATATCGTGATGAAATTCTCTGTGCTGTACTTAGAACACAGTGTAAATCAAGACTAGAATGCACATTCCATGCAGACTTACCTGTCACCCATGAACATGAATTATTTATAAATAACTTGTTTTACCAAATACAAAATTTTACTCTTGTCCATACAGGAAGCATTTGCAGACCATAAATGAAATGTGGCTCAAGTGATGTGATATGTCTGATAGGTTAGGAAACATTTTTGGAAAAGTAGAAATGCTGGCTACCAGCATTTTCTGTAACCAGCATTTGTCTCTCTCATGGCTGTTAAAACTTGGGCTTGTGTGGTAAAGCTTCAACATTTCAGCGAGTGACAAATCATTTGCGACCCAATCAATATACAGAGCTTGCCTTTTAAAACTTTTCTGCAATATAGAGATATATCAGTTAAACGCAGTTTGCTTGGTCCATGGCCATGAAAGGGTTAACTCTTTACCAAACGACAAAATTTTGGACTCCTTCAAAATGAAAGCATTTGCAGATGAGAAAATAGATGTGACTCAAAAATTAAAGCTTGTTTTGAGACGGGTAGAAAACATTGTGGGAAAAGGAGAAAATGCTGGTTACCAGCATTTTCTCCTTCTCCCACAATGTTTTCAAAAGCTTTCGTTCACAGGGTCGTTCAAAGTTGGGATTGTGTGGAAAAGAGTTAAAATATGAAAGGGTTTATCAACATGAATGAAAATTCACTCCATAAATCTTTGAGGTATCATTTGCAAAAAGAAATTTCAAGAATGTTTCAGACAACAAAAATTCATTTCTAAAAAACAAAAATGATTGATTTCTGATTCTTATAAATATGCATTTTGATTCGTTCAGCATTTTATCCATGGATAAGAAGGGGGCTGACTCTCTTCCCAATAAGGGATATCACTCTTCATGAATTTGATCATAAGATAGTGTGAGTTTCCTCTCTTAGACCAGGGCCAGTATTCACCAACCATTCTTAAGAAAATTCTTAGTCTTATTCTCTAAGATTTTCTAAATTTGAAATTAACACAACTTCTGATTGGCTAAACCAAATGGTTTGGCTAATCAGAAGTTGTGTTACTTTCAAAGATAGAAAATTCTGGATAATAAGACTAAGAGCGTTCTTACGAATGGTTGGTGAATATGGGCCCAGAATCGAAGACAGAATCCTACTGTTCACTTATTTGATAGGGTTTGATACCCAGTTGAGGCAAACTTCCCTTCTAGCAACTTTTCGCCTCTTACCTCTAATGCATGTGAGAAAAGCAGTCAGTGGCTTGGAAGGAAAGTTGTGTTAGTACTGGTGTGAAAAAGCGAGGAAACATATGCATAGGTGTACTGACCGCCCTGATACGATCTAAGCTGTTAAAACAGCGTTAAATACAAACAAATCTTTTACCATTCCTAGACTTTATTTTTCCTTTTTCCACAATACTTTCAACCCAACTTAAAATCAAATTTCAATTTTTGAGTCCCTTTATTTTGTCGTTTGCAAATTCTCTGAATTTGAGCTAGTCTGAAATTTTGTAGTTAGGTAACACGTTAAGGCTTATGGAGTGCCCAACAGGAACCTAGATTACCAGTACAGTTTCTAGGCTGGGCACTTTTTCCTCTCCAGTAGATCAGCAGAAAGTACTGATAAGAGGATTTAAATACTACCAGTCTCACAGAAGCACATTAGGGCAAGGTGGGGCACCAGTCTTGAATATAGTTGACCTGTTTGATGGATGGATGGATGGGGATGGGTGGAGGGATGGATAGAGTGGGATGAATGGGGATGGGTGGATGGATGAATGGAAAATCAATGAGTGAATATTTAACATATGAATATATTTTGAAACATTATGACCAAATAAAAAAAAAAAATGCACATTAGAAGCAGTTTCTCTATCACTATGTTTTCATGAATAGCCTGCAGAATCCCAAGTTTCTGGCAGAAATTTAGACACATCCAAACACATCTAAATTAAATGCATTTGCAGGCGACAAATGAGTACAGCCCAAAAAGTAAAATTTGTATTAGACAGGGTAAAAACAGTGTGGATAGAGCAGAAAATGCTAGTTTTCAACATTTTCTCACTCTCCACAGAGTTTTCAGAAGCTATCTAGATCTATGTACAACCTTTTGCCAAACAATCACGAGTTTTAGGGATCCCGATGTGGAAGTCTCCTAAAAACATTGTGGGAAAAGTAAAAACTTCTGGTAACAAGAATTTTCTGTTTTTTCCACAATTTTTTCTATCCGTTCAAAGACAAATTCCGTAATTTGAGCTACCTTAAATCTGTCGTCTGTAAATTCTTAAATATTTGGACAATGGTAAATATTTGTCTCTGGTAAGGAGTTAAATATCATACAAAGATAAATATATCTTACGGGACAACATGTTCGACAACAATAACGTATCGAACGTGCGGCCTGGTCTGAGACAACACATACACTACTTTTTTCCCAAGGACGGACGGTGAAAAAAGAAGGTACCGGACTGAAAAGGTATATAGGGTTCCCGGTTGTATCCGGATACCTACCATGCTGAGCGCGAAAACACATTGGAAAAGATTGTAGCATCGTGTTTACAAGCTCGACTTCGGCTGTGGATTATCATTATAATTTGGATATTGAATCGAAAGGCTTTTTTTTTTCTCTCTGTCATATTGAATACTGTATTATACATACATGTATATATATTTTTGTAAACTAAACACAATCGACAATTATTTGTTTTGATCAATCGATCGGCGTTTTGATGATGCAATCGATGTTTACAAATGCTGCTATGGTATTTTTAACGGCATTTTCGTAGAAATAGGAAACACATGCTGTCGTAACGCTGTGAACTTTAGTGTTAAGTTAAAGCAGGCCTTCTTCCTGACTTTATAGCCAATATATTATTATATGGCGTATATTTTGTATCGTCTCGAGTTGGAATGAGCATGAAATAATAGAAATGGTAGTTTCTGAGGAATCGCTTTATTATTAAGATTAAGAAGAATGAAAATAAAAAACTGAGGAATGACACAAATTGAGCATTTTTCCTCTCTCAAATTTGATATGTCTTCTGAAAATGCTTTGTAATTGGAAATCAGTTTAAAATTTTGTCATCTGGTAAAAAGTTAAAAGTTAGATGATCATTGATATGTTCTATTTGTTGTATTTTAGGTTGTATATTGAATGCATTTTGAGGTACTAGAAGCAGAAAGATGGGGTGTTTAAAGAGGAAGGAAGGATATAGTGTGAAGGGGGAGGATGACAAGCCTGGAAGTGATGGAGAGATCGTTATGAAGAAAGAAATTAACTTATTACAAGGAGTATCTATCATTGTTGGCATTATTATCGGTTCTGGCATTTTCGTATCGCCTGTCGGCATTCTACAAAATGTTAACTCTGTTGGTATGTCCTTTATTTTATGGATTGTGTGCGGGATTTATAACCTCCTTGGTGCTGTTTGCTATGCTGAATTAGGTTCCTCGATTCCACAGTCTGGCGGTGAATATGTTTACATAAGACGGGCATTCGGTGATATGGCATCGTTTGTTTGTTTATGGATTGACTTTTTACTGATCTGTCCTGTTGGTATAGCAGCTATGGGGTTGATGTTTGCTGTGTATTTGTTGAAGCCGATTTATCCTGACTGTGATATACCCGACTTGCCCACGAAATTGTTAGCAGCTCTTATCACAAGTAAGTAATGCCTTCTTTAAATTAATCCTTTACCAAACAATTCTGTGTTATGAGCTTGTGGAAGACTCTTTTCGAAAATATTGTGGGAGAAAGTAGAGAATGCTGGGAACCAGCATTTTTTTCTTTTCTTACAATGTTTTCTACTCTTTGGAAGACAAATTGGGCATCATTTGATATTATAAGTGTTCTAAACATGAACAGGTATTCAGTTGCAATGTATGTTCTCTTCAAAAGAGTCAATCTCTAACCTTGTGAAGATAAAGTACGAGTTCCTCATGAAAATAAGGAAATATTTCAAGGAAAAGAAAATGTCTTTTTATTATTGATTTGGACACAGTTTCTGAAGAAGAGGACTTTTATATTTTTTAAGCAGCTGCTCTTTTCAGAGTTCCCGATCACGCAAAATCGTGCGTGAAACACGTATAAATGAAATAAAACACGTACAAAATTACAAACCTATACGTGAAATCACGCACAAAAAATACAGAAGATCACACAAAAAAAGTAGGAAACACCTGCATAGAACAGTTCACGCAAGTGCGATTTGCAGAAAATATAAATCATCGGAAACATTTTGGATTTCCAGCTTTCTATTTATAGAATATTTACATGATCGGCGTACTCAGTATTTATTATCGCGATCAATAATATTGCAGACTGGGACTCGTTTGTTTCCAAATAAATCCTTACTTCAGCTCTCCTTTGTTTAACGCAGTCGATAAAAAAGCGTTTTGTCGATGTCAACGTCTTTCGTCTGAAAACCTGTATTTGGAATATCTCAGAAATATAGGCCTACTTTAGACGCTTTCGGAATTCAGAATTTGGGTTCCCGTAGGCAAGCAAGGTACACTAGTTGTAGAACCATTCAAAATGTAGAAAAAAGAATTCAATTCATGCAGAAAGACTTATCCATAAATGAACGGACATGAAAGATTGATCGGTCCATAAAACGCGGAAACCCATGACACAACAAAATGCTCCATTTTACATTGTCCGATCACAGTCACTTTCTACTGTCTTTTCAGCTTTTAATAGGTGTAAGCTGTAAATTTCCACAAATATCTTGATATAACGAACTTTTTTGGTGCAAATCATCTGTATCGATTGCTTTGAGAATCATTACTGTCATAATCTCAAAATCAAATATGAAATCTAGACCCCCCCCCCCCCCCCCCCACAACTCAAGGGGTAAGTGTGTACTCCTGAAATAAAAAGCTAGTGGGAACACTGCATATTGAATACAGCAGTCTTCAGTCAGACTTCTACAATGTTTAATGTAGATAAGGCATGTGAAAAGATGAGCATAAAGACTACTAGTTAACACTTTGACAAACAATTCTTTAAGTGTCAGTTACGTTTAAAAATGTATATTTACATAGTAGATCTATATGATTGTTCTGCATCTGATCGAAAATGAGGCATTAAGTAAACAATTTAGAGTTGTGGGCATATTAATTTTTCTCTTTTAATTTGTACCCCCATTTTTTTTCTTATACCCCCATTTTTCAATTGTAGGGGGTACAAAACCCCCAAATAAAATTTTCAGTGGGAACACTGTCTTTTACTACATGTAGCTGTGCAGGTAAATCATATGGTAAATCATATCAGAAACAAGATAACTATGGCAGTGTCTATTCTAGCATGTCCAATTGCAGGATTCTGACAAGCTATTTTTTTTTTTCAGATCCTACATAAATTCAGACCGAATGTGTGATAGTTCTGCATAAAAAAATAAACAATAAAAAGTCCCAAAATAAAGAATTTTTTTATCAGGTACTTTGCCTTGCAGAAAATACTGTTGTTTTGAAATGGCATCATTATCAAAGCTGTTTTTGCAACTTATGTCCTTTGAAGTAACTTCCCTAGACAGGGAGTGAGTCAAAGAAAACTGCCCACTTCCAAAACTGCCCATTTATCTATTTGTCATTGCATCATTGCTTTACATTTACTCTGACACTGTAAATTTTTAAAGCTGGAGATGATTTCGGTGCTTTTAGATTAGGATAGTCATAATGATAAAACTCATTATACACCTTATATACAAAATAGAGGGGGGTATGCTGGTTTCACCATGTCTGTCCGTTCGTCCGTCCATCTGTCCATGATCTAGGGAGGTACCCTATTGTTTTTTGGGGGGTCACACACGTCAAAGGTTCAGTATTACTGTTTGGATTGATTGAATGATTTGCACTACAAGGGCCCTGAGGTTGTGTGTTAACTCTTTACAGAGCAGTTCATCTTTTAAAAACCTAAAAGAAGGCAACTTTAAACTTTTGAAAAGATTGTGGGAAAAGGAGAAAATGCTGGTAACCAGCATTTTCTCCTTTTCTCACATTCTTTTCTACGCCAAGTCAGAAACAAATCCTATCATTTGAGCCACATTTGACCTGTTGTCTACAAATGCTTTTCGTTTTGGACTGGTCTCAGTATTTGTTGTTTGAGAACTAAAGTGTCAAATAGGCAAATGATGTCATTATCCTATAATCTGAAGTTCATTAACCTTTAACCAAATTGAGAGCAGTTTCAGATGACAAATTAAGTATGGCTCAATTCCAACAAATGGGATTTATTTACCTTTGAAAAGCTAGAAAATTTTGTAGGGAAAAAGAGAAAATGCTAGATACCAGCATTTTCTCCTTTTCCCACAAAGTTTTCAAAAGCTTTATTCCTCAGGGTCCTTAAAACTGGGGGATTGTGTGGTAATGGGGTCAGCCAGTTACTAAACAGGCTTTTGTTTTAACAAATCTGAAGGAAAAGCTGCATTTTTACCGCAACTGTTTTCAAAGAAAACAACAAGTTACAATCATAGCGGGCTCCTGCGTGGCTCAGTGGCAAAGTGTGGGACTCGTAACCTGCAAGCCCCAGGTTGGAGTCCCACTTTATCCGCCAGGTTTTTCATGGGTGTGTCCTTTGGCAAGATATGTCAGAGCCCAAGCCCAGTACTGGTGAAACCCAGGAAGTACATAACATGTGAGCTGTTGCTGTGATATGACTGAAATAATGTTGAAAGCGGTGTAAAACGCCATTCAATCAATACTGTCATACAGACTGTCACTTCCAGATAAAAGGGAGTGATAGTATTCTAAATCCATTTTTTCTCTTCCAAACCCTACGTTGTGGATACTCATTAGAATCGTCTCAATGAGACAATTCTAATGACAACCCATAACATAGGGTTAAGTTGAGAGTGATTAATATTTTCAATTTTGAAATCAAAATCACTCCCTCTATCTGGAGCTCTGGTCATAGCCCTGACGTTGTGGCCTGCAGTGTCATCGTCATGTAAAAACTTTGACATTTTGTAATATCTCTGTTATTACTGAAAATATTTACTTCAAACTTGGACAAGTTCTTAACTTTCAAAAAGGGAGTCTATCAAAATATTTTTGACAGTTATGCCCCTTTTTTGACTCAGAGGCTTAGAATTTTCAAAAACTTTGACATTTATATCTCTGACTATAATTATGAAAGGTATTTTTTTCAAACTTGGACTAGTTGTTAGCTATTAAAAAGGGAACATGTACAACAGGAGCAGGTAACCATCCAAATATTTGTTACAGTTATACCCCTTTTTTTGACTTAGAGATTTCGCTGAAAATCAAGCACTTGCAGCCAAGTGTTGGTACATGCATGAATTGTAGTGCTCTTGTTTCTTCTCCAACACGGTTTTCTACCCTGTCACAGACAAATTGCAGAGTTGAGCCATATCTGTTACTTAATCAGCAAATTCCTAGGTCTTTACTGGAGGATAGACTTTCAGACTTGTCCAATTTCAAAGCATTTTCAGACAAATAAATGTGGTTCAAACATTTGTTGTTTTTGAAAGGATAGTAAACATAGTTGGAAACTGAGAAAATGCTAGGTACCTTTCAAAGACAACTGAAGATTTGTCTTTTTTGTAAGGGAGAAAATTGTTAAAAAATTTTTGTAGTGCAGTTGCATATCATGAAGCAGTCATAAGTGTAAAAGGCCTGGCAGTGGCATTTATAATTTATGTTCAAAATAAAAGGAGAACTTTTCACCTGTTTCTTATTCCTTGAAATGCTGAGGACTTCTTAAATCCAGACATGACAATCCCATGTTTCAAGTGCCTTTCACAGCTTTAATTGAGTTTGTGGAAGGACATTGCAAATTGCACAAAACATGCAGTCCGATCTTGTACCTTAAAAGAACCTTGAAATTGCACCAGTTCAGGTCTTTTTGTATGATGATATTGTCCAGTGGTTTTATTCTGCACTCAGAGAGTGATTTTTTTTTTAAGCTAAATAAAAACTTCTTGGGCTAATGAATATATAAACTAATTTCTTGGTTAAACAGTAAAATTATACATATTAAAATACTCAAGGCTTTATTAGTAATCCAACTGCAGAATATGGCCCCAGAGAATATTTCAACTCTTTACTACTCAGTCCCGACTTTAAACAACCCTGAGGCAGAAGCCTTTGAAAACATTGTGAGAAAAGGAGAAAATGCTGGTAACCAGCATTTTCTCCTTTTCCCACAATGTTTTCTTCCTTTCCAAAACAAAATTTCTATTTTCCAGTCACATGTATTTTATCGTCTGCAAATGCTTTCAAGTTGGACATGTCTAGAATTTTGTTGTTTGGTTAATTAAGAGCTTGTCCATATTGCTAGCATTTGCAGAAAACAAATTAAATGTAGCTCACATAATGGGATTTGTGGCTGGAAGGACAAACAACATTGTGGGAAAAGGAGAAAATGCTGGTTACCAGCATTTTCTCCTTTTCCCACAATGGTGTCTAAAGGCTTCTGTCTTGGGTTGCTAAAACTCAGGACTGTTTTTGGTAAAGGATTAACGAATTAAATATGAAGTAATATTTGCATAACAAAAATTTATTAGTGTGCCACAATGATTGATAATCTGCCTCGGTATGAATAATTTCAGAATTTACAATCAAATAGGCCTGTCTTGAAAGAAAGATAAAGAAAGGAAAGCATCATTTGAAAATTTATTCATAGACATGCCATGGTGATTATTTTTATTTATGAATTTCTACATATATCCTAGAAGATGTAGTCAAAGTAAAAGATTCTACGTGTCACTTTTTTTTTTGGGGGGGGGGGGGGGCAAGATTCGTATCGGTAGGCAGTGGATGTAAGTGGATGTACTCTTATGTACTCCTAACCTTTTACAACACAATTCCGAGTTTCAACAACCCTGAGGTAGGAGCCTTGTGAAAACATTGAGGGAAAAGGAGAAAGTGCGAGTAACAAGCATTTTTATCCCACAGTGTTTTATTTCCTTTGATTCACAGATTCCATCATCTTAGACACAATTAATTTGTTGTATGTAAATGCTTTGAAAGTGGACAAACCCAAAATGTTGCTAGTTGGTAAAGGGTTAATTCACCCTGAGGACTGTCAAAAAGATGCTCATGTATTTCAGGGACTTTTTTTGTCTTGTCACTCGGAGTCAAGGGTCGTAATGGTTTAGCCAATCAGAACTTGCGATACATTGATATTTAGAAAATTCTTGAAAATTAGATTAAGAACATCGTAAAGAACGGTTTTGTGAATACTGGCTCAGGGCTTTTGGCTCAGTCAGTAATGTTTAGGGCTTGAAACCAAAGGCTAGCAGGTTTGATTCCTAGCTTGGACAATTTCTTTCCCAGGATTGATGATAGTTGTTGTGACAGGATTCATTCCTCCCTAAGAACTGAACATTATTTTGATGATGTTAGTTTGGAAAGAAGCTAGTTGTGGATTTGGAGAGAAAGATGTGTGAAAAACTGGTAAAAGAAACTCTGGACGTATGGATAGGGGCATTGGCCTCATTGGTATAACTGAAATGATGTTGAAAACAGTATTTATCACAAGAAAAGCTCTTGATGGGAAAAACAGACATGTTAAATCCTATTTGGCAGTGCTGGACATCAGAAATGTCTTTTAAGCCTTTACCACACAATTCCGACTTTTAACGACCCTGTGAAAGAAGGCTATTGAAAACATTGTGGGAAAAGGAGAAAATGCTGGTAACCAGCATTTTCTCCTTTTCCCACAATGTTTTATACCCTATTAGTGAAAAATCATAATTTGAGCCACATTGAAATTGTCGTCTGCAAATGCTTTCAAAGGGGGTACAGTGTACCCCCATTATTTTCTTTGTACCCCAAATCAAAAACTGGAGGGTGCATGTACCCCCAAATTGAAAACCCAGTGGGCATGCTGCCTCCTCTTAACCCTTAAAGCGTATTTCACTACTTTAGTTGCATTTGCGGGCAGTGTAGATCAAGATCAGGCTGCACAAAATGTGCAGCCTGATCTTTGGTCTACACTGTCCGCTTTGCTGAATCACTGTAGACAAAAGCAACCATGAAATTGCAATTATTTGGGTTGTATTTCTAGCAATGAAAATGTCTGACAGGTTTATTAGGCATTCTTAACCCTTTCCCGAACAAGCCCTGGTTTTCACATGTCTGCAGTACAAGTCTTTTGAAAACACTGTGGGAAAAGGAGAAATTGCTCGTAACGAGCAATTTCTCCTTTTCCCACAGTGTTTTCTACCCTTTTTGAGAACTTTCTGCCATTTTCATCAAATTTAAAATTGTCATCTGCAAACTCTTTCAATTTGGACCAGTCCAAAGTTTGTCGTTTGGGAAAGGGTTAAGGGTTAAAATGTTTAAAATTCATATGTAATTATTTGGCACACTTGTTGTCAACAAACACCTATGAAAAAAATATTTTTGAAGGGCTGTTTATAGCTTTGAATCCTTTCTATCAACGCTTTTATATAAATTACTAAGTAATGTCATTTTCTCTTATCTCTAAGGCTCCCAATTTTGCAAGAACTTTTGTAAGGTAATACTTTGTTGTGAAATTGTTCGAAGAAAGTTGAATATTTTGTGTTTGATTTTCTTCGCATATTTTTTGATTGACCTACTTCAAGGACTTCTTTACGAAATACTGTGAAGGGAGGACACTACAGACAACAGGCAATAATGTGTTACTTTTTGTTGCCTAAGTAATTTTCTTCATAAAGAAATACTATTTTGAAAACAAATTATTCCTTTTCAAAACAATCTGGTATACTTTCAACCCACAGAGGCTTGGAAAAAGACATTTTAAAGCACTGTGGGAAACACAGAACATGCTAATAACCAGCCTTTTCTCCTTTAACTCTTTACCACACAATCCCGACTTTTAACGACCCTGAAAAAGAAAGCTTTTGAAAGCACTGTGGGAAAAGGAGAAAATGCTAGTAACCAGCATTTTCTCCTTTTCCCACAATGTTTTCTACCCTTCCCAAAATAAATTTCAATTTTTGGGTTACATTTATTTTGTCGTCTGCAAATGCTTTCAATTTGGATCAGTCTAAAATTTTGTCGTTTTGTAAAGGGTTTAATGGCCCCCAGTGGTTCCGATCTTTTTAAAGACAAATTGTGTCTCTTGAGCAACAGTAAATTGGTGGTCTGCATAATGTTTTCAATATTGGCAAGTCTACAATTTTGTTGTTTGGTAAAAGATTAAAGAATCACCAAGTCTTGAGGTTAAAGTAAACAAGTTTACATTCTGTTCTATCACTATAGACTGTCCCTTTACCAGTTATAAAAACCCAAAAAAGGACACATTTGAAAGAATCCTGGGAAAAGGAGAAACTGCTGGTAAACAACACATTTTCCTCTTCCCATGATGTTTCTGACCTTTTCATAGGCAAATCCTATAATTCTTGACACATTTTTGTTAGTCGTCTGCAAATGCTTCCAATATGAGCGAATCTATAATGTCTGGTATAGAGTCAAACCTAGATTCCAACCAATCAGGAGTTGCAATTTAAGGTTACTGTAATGTCATTTAGAACAAATACTGTAAAATGGTTTACAATTTTTAGTGTTTTTGGTAACTTAACCCTTTACCACACAATCCTGACTTTTAACAAACCTGAGGAAAAAGCCTTTTGAAAATATTGTGGGGAAAGGAGAAAATGCCGGGAACCAGCATTTTCTCCCATAATGTTTTCTTCTCTTCCCAAAACAATTTCAATTTTTGTGGAACATTTATTTTGTCATCTGCAAAAGCTTTCGATTTGGATTGGTCTAAAATTTTGTCATCTGGTAAAGAGTTAAATAGCGTTTGCAGATGGGATAGATCAAGATCAAATTGCACAGTACATAGAGTACGTAGAGCTAAACCCTTCACTACCTTATGCTAATCTTGTACAAAATCGGTTTCTGGTGCAGTTTGAAATCTATTTTCGACCTGGAAAACAGCCAGATTTGTTTAGTTGGCAACGAAAGACTGAACTCTTCACAAAACAACAAAATTTTAGACTTCTCCAAATTGGTATCATTTACACACGACAGAAAAAAATTGTAACTCAAGATTTGAAATTTGTGTGTGAAAGGGAAGAAAACATTTTGGGAATAGGAGAAAGTGCTGGTCACTAGCATTTTCTCCTTTCCCACAACCTTTTCAAAACTCTTCTTCTTTAGAGTCTGTAAAACTCTGGACTGCATGGTAAAGAGTTAAATATAAACAAACATAGGAGATCAAGAAAAGTAAGGGGTTTGGTTCTATAATACATTATTTTTCTACTTTGACCTCTGTTGTGGGTACTTGATGGAATCTCTCCAGCA
The DNA here is from genome assembly GCA_945859785.2 of Tridacna gigas. Lineage (NCBI taxonomy): Eukaryota > Metazoa > Mollusca > Bivalvia > Cardiida > Cardiidae > Tridacna > Tridacna gigas. Next base: position 27,089,986 of record OX244033.2, read on the forward strand.
GGTAACACTTGTGTGAATCCCAAAATTAGGTTTTTGTCTCAATTTAGAACTGGGATGTTTCACCCTTTACCACATAATCCCAAGTTTTAACAATCCTCTAGGAGGAAGGGCTTTTGAAACATTGTGGAAAAAAGGAAAAAATGCTGGTAACCAGCATTTTCTTCTTTTCTCACTCAGTTTTCTACTGTTCAAAATACAAATTTTAATGTTGAGTTGCATTTATTTTGTCGTCTGTAAATGCTTTCAATTTGGACAACCCTGAGGTCAACAATTTTGCTGTGTGGTAAAATCCTTAAATACAGCTGCATGGTCTGAGCATGAAGAAAAAGGCAAGACATAGGGTGACATATTTATTATTATTTAGTAAATAGCTCTGCATTGCATCTCATACTTTCACACAGCAGTGAAAACTTTGCAAGGCAATCTTTTTTTTTGTACCTTGTGAAAGACGATATAAAAACATTGTCGGGAATGGAGAAACTGCTGGTATTGAGCATGTTTGAGCAACATGTAATGTCCGTTTTAACTGCTTTCAATACAGACAAGTCTAAAATAGATAAAAATGATAAAGATATTAATATTACTGTAGCCAAAGAAAAAGTATTTCAAAAATTTGGGCAATATGCTAATCTCATGTTATTTTAGATTTTATTAGATTTAGGCTTTTGTGTGTGTGTGTGTGTGTGTGTGTGTGTGTGTGTGTGTGTGTCAAGACTTTAATGATTTATCCATCAGTCAAAATTTCATGCTGCTACAGTAATGAAAAACACTGTGAACTTAAAACATCCTGAAACAACTTCAACAAGAATAAAATGGGGGGGGAGGGGAGGGGGGAGGAAAGGGGGTTTAAAAGCAGGTTTCATCTGAGTTTAGACTTTGTTTGGTGTTAAACTTTGTTATTACTTCAGTTTTATCTTGGCTGCAAGTGCACCTATCAAAGCTTTCCTGCCCTTCTCTTTTACCAGTGCTCTGCACAATACTTTACCCAACTCACTTGCAGATTTACCACATAACCATCATTGAAACAATGATTGGGGGTGAGAGAGGAATGAATCCTGTAGCAATGACTATCATCAGTCTTTGGAAAGAAATTTTCCAAGTTTGGGATTCAACTTGAGCCGCCCCTGGTTCCGAACCATGTAAATACTGATTGTGTCTGACTGGGGTTAAGGATTGCTTTTGTTACAATTAAGCGTCAGGTAGCAGTTTGTATAGATCTAAGATCATACTGTATGATTAGCACAATCTTATCTTGATCTGCATTGTCTGCTAAAGTTTTTTAACCCTTTAGCAAAAAAATTGTTCTGTTTGAGGTAATGTGGTAATAATCATCAGGTAGAGAAGCTCAACCCTTTACCAGACAATAAATTAAATGTATTTCAAGTAATTATTTCTGTCTTTGATAGGGTTGGAAACATTGTGTGAAAAGGAGGGAAAATGCTGGTTTCCAGCATTTTCTCCTTTTCCCACAGTGTTTTCAAAAGTCCATGTTCTCAGGGTTATTAAAAGTCGAGATTGCTTGGTAAACAGTCAAGCGCTTACCATACAACAAAAGTTTTGCAGACAACTTTTTTACGGCTAAGGTAACCAAACTTGTCTTTAAAAAGATAGAAAATGTTGTTTGAAAAGGAGGGAATTCTGGTTTCCGGGAATTCTTCTTTTCCCATAAGGTTTTCAGAAGCCTTTTTTCTGCAGATTTGTTTAAATACAATGATTAATTGTAAACTAAAGAATTAACTCTGTCAGAGAACAGACTTTTAGACTTGCATAGCTAGAAGCATTTGCAGATTACAAATTTCATCTGGCCTCACTGATGTGACTGTACTTTGAAAGGATCGGGAACATTGTGGGAACAGGAGAAAATGTTGGTATTTGCTCCTTTTCCTACAATGTTTTTAAAAGCCTTTCTGTTTATCAGGGTTGTTCAAGGTCAGGATTGCTTGGTAAGGGGTTATAGAATTAATCTGTTTCATCATAATTTTAAATTTTCTCCTCTTAAACAAAAAAAAGGACTTGGAACACCAAAAGAATGCATACATAAAATATTTTTATTGAAAATCTGGATTATAAAAGCCAGGTGAAAAGAAACGAATGACAGTTTAATAATATGTAAAAGTTTGCTATGTTGAGGAATTCTTTTGTTCATCAATTTATTTTACTAGATATCTGTGTTAGAATGCATTTGAACTGTGTGTAGAAAAGAAACGGCTTAACTCTTTACTAAAGACAAAATTTAAGACCTCCAAATTGAAAGCATTTGCAGACGACAATTTAAATGTGGCTCAACTGATGGGATTTGACATTCATAGGGTAGAAAACATTGCCGAAAAAGGAGAAAATACAGGTTACCAGCATTTTCTCCATTCCCACAAAATTTTCAATGCCATCAGGGTCTTTAAAACTCGTGATTGTGAGGGAAAGGGCTAATGGTGCCTTTCATTTGTAAATAGTAAGACTACATTTATTTTGGAAGTTATTGTTTACATAAATCTTACCTTCATACTTTTGCCTCTTACAGTTTTTGCCTCAATCTGTCATTCTATTGTACTATAAAGTGTAACCCCCGTCTCTGTCTTGTTTTTAACTGGTTTGTGTTACATAGATGAATGAAATGAGAATTCTTCCTGAATGCTCTTTTCAAACACAAATCCTATTATTTGAGCAATATTTTATGTTTTGTCTGCAAATGCTCTCAATCTGGACCAGTCTAAAATAATGTTGTCTTTTAAAGAGTGAACTCTTTTATCACACAGTCCCAAGTTTTAATGATCTTTACAAAGAAGGCCTTTGAAAACATTGTTGGAAAAGGAAAAAAATGCTGGTAACCGGCATTTTCTCCTATTACCACACTGTTTTCCTACCCTTTCAGAGACAAATTCCACAATTTGAACCATATTTAAAAAGTTGCCTGAAAATGCTTTGGATTTGGACAAGTCCAAAATCCTATTGTGCGGTAAAGAGTTAATCTGGTATTAACGTCTGCACAGATGCAATAATCCAGCATATCTTGCAAATTCTTTTCTATATGAGACATGTAAATTCTGGTTTTTTATTTGATGTTCTATACTGTTTACCACAGTTTCTTGATACACTATGTAGATGTTTTTTACATTGGAAAGAGGCCAGTGTCTTGGAAAGAGAGTTGAGCAAAGTACTCAAAGAAGAAATGAATTTGAGAACAAAATACAAGAAAACAAGTGATTTATCGTTTTTAGCTTTCTTGAGCCTAACATGCCTGAGATGAGCTTTTTTCATGTGGCTGTGTCCATCAGCTTTACCCTGCGTGCATTGTACAGTCAACATTTTCAATCCAATACTCCTGAAACTTGGTCATAATGTTAGTCTCCATAAGCACCTTGGACGCTAATGAAAACAAATCACCCACTATCAAAGGGTGGGTCAACAGGTCAGATCATAGACAAACCTTGGATGCTTTTTTAAGGCAACATTTTCAATCCAATTTTTGTGACACCTGGTCAAAATGTTTGTCGTGGTATCACCAAGATCAAATTAACAAATGGGTCAGATAGAAAAGTGGTCTTTTGGTCGAATCTTAAAAAAACCTAATGTGCACTCTAGAGGCCACATTTGCAGTCCAGTCCTTACGAAACTTGGTCATAATGATTGTCCTTGAAAATGGTCAGCCTTGGACCAAAAGTAGATCACTCAAATGTAAGAAAAACATTGTGTCCCATTTAGAAATCATTTTGTGCACAATGATCATGACACATAGTCAGGGTGTTGGTCTCAGTGTCAATGATGCTTTACTTTTCAATGAACTCCATATTTCCCCAAAATAGAAAGGCTCAGGTCAGCAATCCATGGCTACCAAGGCCCTCTTGTGTATTGAAATGAGTTGCAGGTGGGGGGGAGGGTCTTATCTTCATATTATCTTTTTAGACCAAAAAGTCAAGTAAGGGAGCATGGGAAGTGGCAGACACAACTTGACTTTTTGAGATCACTGCCCCAATCGAACATGCTTAACTCTTTACCACATGAGAAAAATGTAGACTTGCCCAAATTAAAAACTTTGCAGACGACAATTTAAATGCGATTCAAACGATGATATTTGTCATTGAAAGGGTAGAAAACATTGTGGGAAAAGAAGAAAATGCTGGTTACCAGCATTTTGTCCTTTTCACACAATGTTTTCCAAAGGCTTCTTCCTCAGGGTTGTTAAAACTCAGAATTACGTGTAAAAGGGCTAAACAAGTCCTGCTTTGATGTCAACTTGTATCCAGCCTCAAAATTTAGCTGTAGCCATTACTTTAAAATCATTGTATTAACCCTTTCCCAAACAAGCCCTGGTTTTCACGTGTCTGCAGTACAAGTCTTTTGAAAACACTGTGGGAAAAGGAGAAATTGCTCATAACGAGCAATTTCTCCTGTTCCCACAGTGTTTTCTACCCTTTTTGAGAACTTCCTGCCATTTTCATCAAATTTAAAATTGTCGTCTGCAAACTCTTTCAATTTGGACCAGTCTAAAATTTGTTTTTTGGAAAGGGTTAACTTATTTTTTCCCTTTTCAACAATGTTTCAATTGCATTCATCACTGGGATTATTTAACCATGTAATTGTTCTTGAAGGGGTTCTGTCTTGATTCATGCATTGAATAAAGTGGAATTTTGATTTCCAGATCTCGCATAAACTCTTTACCAGACAACAAAATTGTAGACCAGTCAAAATGGAAAGCATTTGCAGATGAAAAATTAAGTGCAGCTCAAACCAGCATTTTCTCTTATTCCCACAATGTTTTCATAAGGTTTCTTTCTCAGGGTCTGCAAAGCAAGAGGTTGTCTGTAAATGGGTTACGTCTATGCATGGTGATTGACTATTCACTGAACGAAACATGATTTAGATTCTCCCAAATTCAAAGCATCTACAGAGTCTGATGGCAATTCCAAAATCAATACAAATGAGAACAAGGTCTCTGTTAGGATAGAAAACATTGTGAGAAAGGGAGAAAATGCTGGTAACTAGCCTTGTCTCATTTTCCCACAATGTTTTCAAAAGCCTTCTTTCCCTGTGTTGTGACAACCCAGGATTGTTTGATAAAGGATTAAGGGTTGTTTAAAACTTTGAATTGGTTGGTATTTAAGCATTAACTCTTTACCACTCAATCCCGAGTTTTAAAGACCATGAAGAAGAGGGCTTTGGAAAACATCGTGGGAAAAGGAGAAAATGCTGGTAACCAGCATTTTGTCCTTTTTCCACGTTGTCTTCTACCCTATCTAAGACAAGAAATCATTACTGGAGCTACAGTTAATTTGTCATCTGTAAATGCCTTCAATTCGGATCAGTCTAAAATTTGTCATTTGGTAAAGACTTACCTCCGCAGACCCCTGAAGCTCAACATGTAACCTAAAAAGTCCTTGATCTATTCCTTGGCTCATCACCAGATTCTGGCCATTATCAAGACTGCTTGCAAAAGCAGCTGGAGGTATCATTGGTGCCAGCAAGTTTAACTCTCCACCTGGTATCCATGATACAAAAATTCAGACTGGTCCAAATTGAAAAATTTAAAGTGGGACTCAAGTGATTGGATTTGTTCAGAAGGGTAGATAAGTGGCGCTTTCACCTTTTCCCAGAATGTTTTCAAATGTTTTCTTTCATAAGGTCACTGATGGGATTGTTTTCTAAAGGCTTAGCGCTTTACCAAAGGACAAACATTTTTAGACTTGTCTAATATCAAAGTAAATTTTTCAGATGGCAAATAAATATGGCTGAAACAATGGTACTTATCTTTGAAAAGGTATAAAACATGGAAAAAGGAGAAAATGCTGGTTTGCCAGCATTTTCTCCTTTTCCCAAAATGGTTTCAAAAGTCGTCTTCATCAAGGTTTATAAAACAGGATTGTAACGTTTATAGGGTTAATTAACATGTGTTTTGCCATCTGTTGCAAATTTTTCTCCCATTGCATGATCAATCTGATTATCCCATAACAGTCTGGGTGTTTAATCTTTGGGTGCAAATTGTTACAATCAGCATTGCTTTTGCAACCAGTGTTGATTAAGATCAGACTGATATTACCATAATGTCCCTTATAGACAGTCCCTCTCTAATAAATGCTCCCCCAGCTTCTTTCTAACTGAAAATGGGCTTACTAGAATGGTCAATCCATCAGTAAAGTTGAAATAAATCGGATGGAATACACTTACATCAACATAATCTGAACTACTTTAGAAATCAATGTCACTAACAACTGACTATCTGAATATTCATACACTTTGATAACATTTTAAATATCCACTAACACAAAGTAACTGTTGTCAGCTTACTTTGAAAAATATAAGAAAGTGAAAGTATCTAAGAGCAAGAAAGTGAAAGTATCTAAGAGCAGAGTCACATATTAATCATGAATGCAATTCAAATTCCAAATGAATCATGGTCAGTTACAGTAAAATTGATATGCTACATTAAATACAGCAGGATTCTCGAATGGCTACTAATTCACTGTCAGCATTGACTAATACCCAGACAGTAATGTTATTGTCCTTGGCAATTTCTTTGTTTTAACCCTATTAATTGCCTCCCTTTTGGAAAACATAACATCCCGGGGGGTGTTAAAAAGAGACATTACGGTATGTGCCTGATGGAAAACTGTTCCTTCTGTTTTTTGTCCCTCAACTTTTTATTAAACAATTCCATGCTCCATTGATTCTGAGGAAGAAGGCTTTCGAAAAATAACATGGGATAACCAGCATTTTCCTTTGTTTCCCAAACTGTTTTCTACTCCCTCAAAGACTAACTCCAACACCTAACCCTTTATCACACAATATTATTCCCATCCAAAATCCAAGCATTTGCAGATGACAAATTAATGGTGGCTCAAATGGTTGAACTTACGTTTTAATAGTTCTATAAAACATTGTTGGAAAAGGAGAAAATGCTGGTTACCAAAGCGTCTTTGTTTTGGGTTGTTAAAACTAGGAATTGTGTGGTTAAGGGTTAAGCCACAATTAGTTTGTTGTCTGGATATGCTTTCAAATGGGGCAAACTTAAGAGTTTGTCATCAGACAGAGGTAAAGTGACTTTCACAACAAGGAGACTGAACAAAATGTATATTTTAATCCATCACCAAACAATGCTTTTGAAAACAGTACAGGAGAAGAAAAAAGCGCTGATATTTTAACTACATGTATCTTTCTTTTCCCAGTCAGTGGCCCCGGAAGAGTATGGTGCGAAGTACTTGTAAAAGAAACTCCAGGAAGGCATGGATAGGTGCACTGGTTGCTGCTATATAACTTAAACTAAAATAATGTTGAAAATAGCATTCAACGCCATACAATCAGTCAACCAATTTTATAGGATGTCTTTTACCAGTTTTCCACACAACGTTATTTACAAGCCACTGGCTGCATTTCCACATAACCATTGTTGAAACAGTGATCAGCAGTGGAAGAGCAATGAATCCCGTCGCAATGACTATTGTCAATCTTTGGAAAGAAATTGCCCAAGCTGGGAACTCCAACAACAACTAGCAACCCTGTAATTTCAAGACCCGAATGTTGCCGACTGCCGACTGTGCAAAAACACTCTAGGATTGTTGACCTCATCAATAAATGTGCCTTGACCCATTTTCAGTATAAATGCATCGCCCTTGGACAGGTAAATGAACGTTATTCCTTGCAGGTATCTTAACCCTTTACCAAACAAACCCCAAGTCTTAACAAACCTGAAGAAGAAGGCTTTTGAAAACATTCCACAATGTTTTCTGCTCTTTCAAAGGCAAATTTCAACATTTGTGAGCCACATAGAATTTGCCATCTGCTAGACACTTAAAAGTAGACAAGTCCAAAATTTTGACACCTGCTGGTACAGAGTTGAAATCACAGCATTCTTTTGTTTCGAAAGCCCATCAGTTCGTGTCTCCATAAAGGATTAACTGTTGTAATATTAAGTAAATCAAAATGAACATTCTCAGCCAGCATTTATGATGCAGATATAGCAATTTAACAGCTGTTTTTGTCAGAGTATAAAGGCAAAGTAGCAGACAGTAAAGAACCAAGATCAGACTGCACATTCTGTGCAGTTTGATTTTGATCTACACTGTCTGCATAAGGTATTACATGCATTTCAGCACTGTGAGGGTTAATATATGTTGTTGTGCTGGGAAGTGTCACATTTATCATTTCACATAGTTGCTAGGGCAAGGTCAGATATATCTGGGAATTCATACTATTTTTGCCCATTAAATCCTTTAACCCTTTCCCGAACAGGCCCGTGTAATAAGGACCCTGAGAAAGAGGCCTTTTGAAAACATAGTGGAAAAAGAAGAAAATGCTGGTAACCAGTATCTTATCCTTTTGTCACAATTTTTCATAGTTTTTCAAAGACTACCCTCATCTTTTGACCCACAGTTTATTTATTGTCTGGGATCCTGCATGGCTCAGTGTAAGACTCGTAACCTGGAGACGTCGGGTTTGAGCCTCACTGCAGACAACATTTTACATGTAATTAAATGGAGGTGAAATGATGAAATTTGTCTTTAAAAAGGGTAAAAGGCATTTTCTCATTTTCCCACTATGTTTTCAACAGCCTTTTTCCTCACGTTCTTTCAAACTAGGGACTCCCTGGTGAAGGGTTAAGCCCTGCATTGCTATGAATTTGGAGACAATTTTTCCCATTATTATCTTCATAACATCAGTTGAGATAAACGAAAGAGAGACAGAATGGGAAGACATTTCTTTGGAAATAAGAAAATCTGAACCAAGCATGTTTTTGTACGGGTTATAAAGGCAATTGCTCCTTTTTCCATAGTGTTTTCAAACTTGTCTATAGCAAAGGACATTATAAAGAAAAAGTACATTTCTTGTACTGGTTAATTCGTAATAAACAAAATTTTGGGCATGACCAAATTGAAAGTATTTGCAGACAACAAAATAAATGTAGCTCAGTGATGATTTCTGTCATTCAGGTAGAGAACATTGTGTGAAAAAGAAAAAATACTGGTTACCAGTATTTTCTCCTTTTCCCACCAGGTTTTCAAAAGCTTTCTTCTTCAGGGTCATTAAAATTCGGGATTGTGTGTTAAAGGGTTGAGAAGGGTGACGATTAATTTATTATCACAAGTTATGACTGAAGTAATTAAATGTCTCACATTTCTTTTTTTTCATTTCAGCTCTTCTGATTGCTGTCAACTGTATAAACGTCAAATGGGCGACCAAGGTTCAAGTTGTGATTACAGCCAGCAAACTGATAGCTTTGGCTATGATAATTGTAATAGGCTTCTACTATATCATAAAAGGTAAAATTATCTATAGTGAGGTTTTGCCTATCATGAAGGTTGATTTCAATATTAGACTTAACCCTTTACCACACAATGCTGCCTTTTAATGCCCCTGGAAAAGAAGTCTAATAAAAACATTATGGGAAAAGGAGAAAATGCTGGTTACCAGCATTTTCTTCTTTTCCCACCATGTTTTCTACCCTATCAAAGAAAAATTGCACCATTTGAGCCACATTGAAATTGTCGTCTACAAATGCTTTCAATTTAGACAAGGTTAAAATTTTGACGTCTGGTAAAGGTTTAACCCTTTACCAGATGACACGATTTTAGGCTCGTCAAAATCAAAATCACCTTGCAGACAGCGATTTTACATGTTTCTAAAATGCTTTCCCACCATGTTTTCTACCCTATCAAAGAAAAATTGCACCATTTGAGCCACATTGAAATTGTCGTCTACAAATGCTTTCAATTTAGACAAGGTTAAAATTTTGACGTCTGGTAAAGGTTTAACCCTTTACCAGATGACACGATTTTAGGCTCGTCAAAATCAAAATCACCTTGCAGACAGCGATTTTACATGTTTCTAAAATGCTGGTGTCTGTCTTTTTTATTTTAAAAAACATTGTGGGAAAGGGAGAAAATGCTGGTTACCAGCATTTACTCGCTTTCCCAATGTGTTTCCAAATCTTCTTGCATAGCTGTTTAAGCACGTGATTGTTTTGTAAAGAGTTAAACTACTGCACTGGGGAAATTGTCTTTTTAACTTTGTACCAAACAATAATGACCCATTATAACTCTTTACCACAATCCCGAGTTTTAACGACCTTTAGGAAGAAGCCTTTTGAAAACACTTTGGGAAAAGGAGAAAATGCTGGTAACCAGCATTTTCTCCTTTTCCCACAATTTTTTCTAACCTTTCACATATAAATTCCATTATTTCTATCACATTTATTATGTTGTCTGCAAATGCTTTCAATTTGGACCAGTCTCGAATTTTTTCGTTTGGTAAAGAGTTAAAGACGGCAATAACCCTTTACTGCACAAAATTGAAGACTTATCCAAGTTGAAAGTATTTGCTGGCAACAAATTAAATGTGGCTCAAATGATGAGATTTGTCTAGAGCTGAAAGGCCAGAAAACATTGTTCGAAAAGGAGAAAAAGGTGGTTACCAGCATTTTGTCCTTTTCTCACAATGTTTTCAAAAGTCTGCTCTTTCAGGGTCTTTAAAAAGGGTTATTAGTTTGTAAGGGTTTATCAGGTAATCTTTTATGCTCTATTTAATTTGTCGTCTGCAAATGCTTTCAATTTCAACAAAGTCTAAAATTTTGTTGTTTGGTAAAGAGTTAACCCTTTACCACACAATCCTGACTTTTAACGACCCTGAAGAAAAAAACCCTATTGAAAACAACAGGTAATGTTTTAATGCTGATAACCAGCATTTTCTCCTTTTCCCAAAATGTTTTGCTACCCTTTTCAAAACAGATTTCATTTTGAGCCACATTTGATTTGTCGTCTGCAAATGCTTTCAATTTGGACTAGTCTGAAATTTTGTCATTTGGTAAAGAGTTAAGCAAGGATCTGCCAAGGATTATCCATAATCGAGCAATGATTGTCCTTAACAGTTAGGGAAATAAAGGACTTTTTCAATATAAGAGACACAAATGCCTGCCAGACTTGCTCTTATTTAGATTTGAAAGGGATAAAGTTTCAGTTGGGCAGCATGCCCACTTGGTTTTTTGAGTTGGGGGTACATGCACCCTCCAGGTTTTAAAGGGCAACTTCCGTGCAAAGCTGTTTCTTGATATGACTCCTTAACTCTTTACCACACAGTCCGGACTTTTAACGACCCTGAGAAAGAAAGCTTTGAAAAACATTGTGGGAAAAGGAGAAAATGCTGGTAACCAACATTTTCTCCTTTTTCCACAATGTTTTCTACCCTTTCCAAAACAAATTTCAATTTTTGAGTCGCATTTATTTTGTCGTCTGCATGTGCTTTCAATTTGGAATTGTCTAAAATTTTGTTGTTTGGTAAAGAGTTAAATAAAAACAATCTTTAAATTGAAAACGTTATGTCAATGTCTTTGGTAAAAAGAGAGTTATAAGCATAAATGTGGTTTGCACATCTGTGTGAGTTTGTGAAATCTACCAAAAAAGGATGTGATGTTTGAAATTTGACCCACACATTTATTTCTGCTTTGGTGTGTATCTGTTATTTTGTTTTGATATTGACTTTTTTGTCACAGCCTCATCCTCCCTCAATGCGGAAGTTTTTTTTCATCACAAAAATCCTTATCGAAGGCCGAGTTTCAGCGCTGTCTCGAGCCAGGCAATGACTATTAGATTTTATTATATACCTGTAAGTTTTCTGGGTTAAATACATGCGTCGCACGCGGCTAAAATCACACACGACAGAAAAAAAATCTGTATTCCACTCAGTGGAGTACGGTTTGAAATATGGTATGATGACGTCATTCTCGATTTGATTTTACGCAACGTAGTAAAATCAAGCATGATCTCAAGATGTGTTCAATCTATTTTTAGTAATGCCAAATCTTGTTTTTCTGTGTGTGAAGATCTGCCCCAAAATAAATTTAAAGCATTATTCCAAGTCTAAAACAAAACATACGAATAATATTAATCAACTATTTGCCCTTTATTGAAAAAAGTACAATTGCAACGCAATATTAAATGAGATTATCGTGACATCAACTGTCGGCTGCTACATCGAATATTATTGTTTTATATGTTAACACAATGGGCGTGGTGGAAATAATACTAAATAAAATTCATCCGCCATTCATGAAAAAAAGATGTTAATGCCTACTAAACCAATTTTTCTTATAACTATGCTTCATTTTCGAATAAAATTGTCACTAAATGCATATATTTTGGTTTTTGGTAGTTTAGGTATATAATAAATGGAATATTATGTTGTAGTGTGTTTCCTGGGGCTTGTATTTACTTCTCGCTGCATGGGAAAATTTTGATATCGCGCTCGACCTTCGGTCTCGCGCGATATCAAATTTTCCCATGCAGCTCGAAGTAAATACAAGCCCCAGGAAACACACTACAACATAATATTCCGTATTTATTTGTCGGTCTGTCTGTCTGTAGAAACTGAATCACATGGCTTTATATTACCATTAATCCTCAACCTGCTAAATATGTTAAATAAACCTTCATGCCGATTGTAAAAACTCAAGTGTTGCTAGTATTTTGGAGATAAACAGCTCTTTATCAGAAAGTGTAGATCCAAGATCAGATTGCACATTCTGTGCAGTCTGATCTTGATATACTCTTTTTCCCAAAGGTCATTGAGTCACGCTTAGCAGCATAAGGGTCATTATTTTAATATCACTCTGAAATTTAAATGGTACAAAAAATCAATGATCAGTCCAGTCTGTCTATTAACTCTTTAGCAAACAATAAAATTTTGAGTTGGACCAAAATGAAAGAACTTAGAGACAACAAAGTAAATGTAGCTCAAATGATGATTTCTGTTTATGATAGAAAACTTTGCAGGAAAAGGAGAAAATGCTGGTTACCAGCATTTTCTTCTTCTCTCACAATGTTTTCAGAAGCTTTCTCTTTCAGGGTTGTTAAAATTCGGGAATGTGTGGTAAAGGGTTAAAGATCTCTTTCAGATTATTGAGAGAGAGATATGGGGTTAACTGGTATAGAAATTTGGCAAGCATTTTCTTAGTGGTTTTTAGCTCTACTGGTTGTAAGCCAGCAGAGCTTATGTCATGGCCTGGTTTCTGGTGTCCACCTGTCTGTCTGTCCATTTGTCTGTCTATCCATCGGTCTGTCTGTCCCTCCATTAGTCTTTTTTAGCTCACCTGAGCACAAAGTGCTCATGGTGAGCTATTGTGATCGTACTGTGTCCGGTGTGCGTCATCCGGCGTCCTTTTTTTACCTTGTGTACGCTCTAGAGGCCACATTTTCAGTCCGATCCTCATGAAACTTGGTCATAATGTTTGTCTTGATAAAATCTCGGACGAGTTCGAAACTGGGTCATGTGGGGTCAAAAACTAGGTCACTAGGTCAAATCTTAGAAAAACCTTGTGTGCGCTCTAGAGGCCACATTTTCAGTCAGATACTTGTGAAACTTGGTCAGAATGTTTGTCTTGATAAAATATCTGATGAGTTCCAAATTGGGTCATGTGGGGTCAAAAACTAGGTCACTAGGTCAAATCTTAGAAAAACCTTGTGTGCGCTCTAGAGGTCACATTTTCAGTCAGATACTTGTGAAACTAATACTCTTGAAAAATGGTCAGAATGTTTGTCTTGATTATATCTTGAAATAGTATGAAAATGTGCCATGTTGGGTCAAAAACTAGGTCACCAGGTCAAATCTAAGAAAAACGTTGTGTATGCTCTAGAGGCCATATTTTCTGTCCAGTACTCTTGAAAGTTGGTCAGAATGTTTGCCTTGATGATATCTCTGACTAGTTTGAAAATGGGTCATGTTGGGTGAAAAACTAGGTCACTAGGTCAAATCTTAGAAAAACTTTGTGTAAGCTCCAGAAGCCACATTTTATGTCTAATACTCTTGAAAGTTGGTCAGAATGTTTGTCTCGATGATATCTCAGAAGAATCTGAAAATGGGTCATGTCGGGTCAAAAACAAGGTCACTAGGTCAAATCTTAGAAAAACCATGTGTACACTGTTGTGGCCACATTTTTTGTCCAATACTCTTTTAAAGTTGCTCAGAATGTTTGCCTTGGTAATATCTTGGATGAGTTCGAAAATGGGTCATGTTGGGTCAAAAACTAGGTCACTAGGTCAGATCTTAGAAAAACCTTGTGTACGCTGTAGAGGCCACATTTTCAGTCCAATACTCTTGAAATTTGGTCAGAATGTTTGTCCTGATGATATCTTGGACCAGTTTGAAAATGTGTCATATTGGCTGAAAAACTAGTTCACTAGGTCAAATCTTTGAAAAACCTAGTGTACGACTGACTCTCAGAAAGAAACCTTTTGGAACACTGCTTGTAACCAGCATTTTTTCCCTTTTTCACAATGTTTTCTACCCCTTTGAGAGACCAATCCCACAGCTTGATCCACATATTATTTGCTGTATGCAAAAGGTTCAAACTTTGATGAGCCTAAAATTTTATTGTGTAGTAATACATATATCTCATAAGATGTTGGAAATTGGTTGTGCTTGGTCAAAAGGCTCAGGTGAGCGACTCCAGGGCCATCATGGCCCTCTTGTCTTATTTACGCGATAAAGTCTGCATTTATCGTCGGACTTTAATGGAACTTGTACAGTTTGTTTATCTCATCAATAGCTTCAACCCTTTTTTTAGTCCCCTACCGGCGAAGCCGAAGGGGACTTTAGGTTTGCACTCCATCTGTCCATCTGGCTGTCAGTCCGGCAATTCAGTTTTCCTGACTTTTTTTCTAAACGCTGGTACATATTGAGCTGAGTTTTGGTGTGTAAGTCAACCACCATCACTTACAGATCAAGTTCGACTTTCGTTGCGGTCCACTGGTTTTTACGGATTTACAGGCCTTGGACTTACAAAATTTCACTGATAAATCAGTTTTCCGGACTTTTTTCCTAAATGCTGGTAGGTATTGATCTCAGATTTGCTGTGTAACTCAACCACCACGACTTACAGATCATGTTCGACTTTGGTCCGGTCCACTGATTTTTCACGGATTTACAGGCCTTGGACTTACAAAATTTCACTGATAAATCAGTTTTCCAGACTTTTTTTTCTAAATGCTGGTAGATATTCACCTGATTTTTGCTGTGTAAGTCAACCACCATGACTTACAGATCAAGTTCGAGTTTCGTCCCGCTCCACTGCTTTTTGACGCATTTACGGGCCTTGGACTTACAAAATTTCACTGATAAAACATTTTTCCGCACTTTTTTTCTAAACGCTGCTACATATAGAGCTGATTTTTGGTGTGTACATCAACCACCATGACTTACACATCAAGTTTGAGTTTCGTCCCGCTCCACTGCTTTTTGACGCATTTACGGGCCTTGGACTTAAAAAATTTCACTGACATGCCAGCGATACATACAACCGGTAGGGGACTGTGTATTGCTATGCAATACTATCAGAATGCTTGTTGTTTTTTTTTTTAATCTGACAATCAGTGTGGTAAAAGTAGCCATTTAAAGTTTAAAATTTCCATTTTTTGTTTACGAGGTAAAGTCTGCATTTGTGGTAGGATTTTCGTAAAACTTTCAATTTGGTTATCTCATCAATAACTTGAACTGTATTGATTTTGAAAAAAAAACTGACAATCAGTGTGAGAAAAGTAGCTATTTAAAGTTCAAATTTTCCTTTTCTTTTTTATGAATTTCAGTCTGCATTTGTGGTCGGATTTTCCCGAAACTAGCACAATTTGTTTATCATATCAATAGCTTGAACCCTATCGATTTTGAAAAAAAAATAACAATCAGTATGGGAAAAGTAGCCACTTTAAGTTCAAAATTTTGATTTCATCTTTATGTGATAAAGTCTGCATTTGTGGTTGGATTTTCGTGAAACTTGCACAGTTTGTTTATCTAGTCAATAGCTTGAACCCTATTGATTTTGAAAAAAAAAAAAATTGAGCATCAGATTTGGAAAAGTAGCCATTTAAAGTTGAAAAAATACAGTTATTGTTTACGCTATAACATCAGCATTTGTGGTCAGTTTTCATGACGCTTGCACCCTTGTTTTATATTATCAATGGCTTGAACCCTATTGATTTTGAAAAAAAAAAAAAAAACATTTGACAATTAGTATGAGAAAAGGAGCCAGTTAAAGCTGAAAATTTTCATTTCTTGTTTACCCAATTAAGGCCGAATTTTATATCCAATTCTTTTGAAACTTGTAAAGATTATTTGTATCATCAGGGGATTGAACTCTATTAAAAATGGAGAAAATCTAGCAATTGGTTTAGGAAAAGCAGCCATTTGATGACTTAGTATTGTTTACTACATTATTAGTCACTTTTCTTTGAAACTTTCAGGGATATGTTAATACAATGAGTACTGATACCCTATCAAAATTTGGCTGGATTGCAAACAGTTGGTTTTGAGAAATTGTAGTTCAACATTTTTTCACTATTTGTTCAATTCACCATGCCTATTTGTGCTGTCTTATTGGGTTCAAGCCCAGTTGCACCCCCCCCTTTTTTTTGGGTGGGGGGGGTGTCTTTTTCCCTTTTGCATCATAAATTCATAATGTATGCTAGAAAAAAAGCAAATTTTCTGCCAGAACAGCGATTCAAGCCCTCAAGGGCCTCTAGTTTCAATTACTGGTATCTACTTTCAGACAGGTGAAAATCACAAGTTTAAACCTCGATTTCTCGCGATATAAGCATCACAGAACACTAAGATTGTTTTTGTTAACATATTCTTGCATAGTTTTATCAGATTTTTAAATAAAGATTTTGGACTGAAGTTATCCTTTAAATTGGGGGGATCAAAGAAAAATTTTGTACAGTGTACCATGCTCTTCAGTAGTTTATTGAGAAATAATGGTGGACAATGGTTTAATATTTCATGGTTACGACCAGTGAAAAATACAGATTTCACATTTTCTAATTCTTCAATTGAAGGTGGAAACGATAGTTCCCATGCATTTGTTACCTAGGTAAACAGCCCGTGCCATTCAAATAGAGGGAAATATGACGAAATTTAAACTCCACAGTGTTCAGTATGCTATGACATACTCTAGCTAAATCTGATGTAAAATTGCAATGTGTTGCTGACTAGTAATGCTTAACCAAACCTTTACCAATCAGTTCTGCATTTTGACGGCACTAAAGAAACAGGCTTTGAAAACTTTGTGGGAAAAGAAGAAAATGCAGATAGGCAGCATTTTCTCCTTTTCCCACAATGTTTTCTACCCTTTCAAAGACAATTTTCATCATTTGAGCCACAGTTAATCTTTTGCTACAAATACTTTGGATTCAGGCTGGTCCAAAATTTTGTTATGTGGTACGAATTTATTCAGATTTTTGAAACTTCAACCTTGATTACCCTTATTCAACGCAGTGGTTCACTTTCAAAACATTTTGTGACATCTTATTGATTTATTTCTTCTTCAACAGAACAATCCTACAGTATGTAGCACAGAATTTATATCTGTTAAAGTCTACAAGACTGCTGTTAAATTGTTAGCTTACCCTTGTACTAAGTGCTCACTATGAGAGTTAGTGATAGCCAATTTTTGGTTTTGTGTCTTATATTGGTGCTTTGTTTACCCTGTACTACATGACAGAAATTTATAACTTTCCAAATTGAAAGCATTTGCAGACGACAATTTCATTGGGGCTCAGATGACGTGATTTTTGTTTGATAGGTTAGAAAACATGGTGGGAAAAGAAGAAAATGCTGGTTACCAGCATTTTCTCCTTTTCCCACAATGTTTTCTAAAGGTGTCTTCCTAGGGGTCGTTAAAAGTCAGTATTGTATGGTAAAGGGTTAAGATGACAGAGACAGCATTTTTCAATATAGCTATAACTTTGTTGGGAACCTTAAAACTAAATCATGCAGCCAAAAATTGGGTTATGGTCATGTTGTCAAAAATTAGGTCACTAGGTCAAAGTATTGACAACTACAGAGAATTTAAATACCTCAGCTATCATTTTCATCACCATAAAACTTTTCAGGATATTTTTCTTCATACTGAAGGGGAATAGTACAGAACTTTTTCATGACGATCAAAACTAATTCAATCATGTGAATGAGTAACAGGGCTGGGAAAAGAGCTATATAGGTCCTGCCTTTCACATTACAAATTCTGGGATAGAATCCCCTTGATAAAAGGGGTTAATCTGTGGAACTGTCCACATTGGGTGAGAACTAGTCAAGGTTTCCTGGGAGCAATCAGCAAGTGTGATTATTTTAAGTTGTAAACCTTGTTTTCCAATCAGTGTAAAATAAGTTGAAACTAGATGATGAGAATATCCCCACTAAATCTCTGACCTCAGAAAGTGTCCTTGCCCTTTACCATACAATTCTGAGTCTAAATGACCTCAAAGATGAATTCTTTGGAAGACTTTGTGGAAAATGATCTCATAAAATGTCTTTAACCTTTAAATTACCATACAATTCTGATTTTTAATGATCCCAAAGATGTTATTTTTTTTTTAAAACATTGTGGAAAATGGGGGAAAAATGCTGGCATTTTCTCCTTTTATCAATGTTTTCTTCCCTTCCAAAGCAAATTTCACTTTTTGAGTCTGCAAATGCTTTCAATTTGAACAAGTCTTAAAATTTTGGAATTTGGTAAATAGTTAAGGCTGGATGTTCTTTTGGATGTTCTTTTGAAGCAATATGATTACAAAAAATGTTCCACATAGCCAGCTATTTTGTTCTGATACAGCTCTGCCTTTGTCATGCAATTTCAATGATCCTAATTATGATTGAAAAGACTTGAGGTGAGCAATAAAGGGCCATAATGGCTCTCTTATTGAAAAAGATTTTGTTAAGGTGTTTGTTTTATGTTTTCTCTGGTTTGATTAAGAAAAAAATGTTTGTTTGGTATATTACCCTCAACATGACTTTTTTCAATTATTTTGTTTTTACTGTAATTATTTGTAATTAAATAGCATTTGATATATACATGTAGTAATCTGAGCTCCAGATAAGAGGGAGTGATGGTATTCTAAATCCATTGTCTCTCTTCGAAACCCTATGTTTGGGGTACTCATTAGAATCGTCTCGATGAGACGATTCTAATGAGTACCCATATCATAGGGTTTAGTGGAGAATAGTAAATATTTTCAATTTTGAAATCAAAGTCACTACCTCTGTCTGGAGCTCTGTAGTAATTGATATACCCTGAAAATGTGGAAATACTCATACATAAACAGTACTTGCCTTTGAGCTTCAGTAACATAGATAGTTAGGCACTGTTAAAAATATATACAGGTGGGTTGTAAAGAAAAGTTGCTCCTTTTTCGAGTGATTGCATTGGCTCTAGAGTGTTCCTACAATGAATTCATGGGTTGCAGATTGCAGGGATGTTTAAGCCATCTCTGAATAGTAATCAAACATCTGTATGAAAAGAAATGCAATAGGCAGTTTCAGACAATATTAAATAACATGTACTCAGTTCTCAGTCAAATATTTTTATTGTAATTTGGCAATCATTTTCTTCATTGTAACTCATGAAATGGAATAAGTGGAAATCAAAGATCAGACTGCACATTTTGTGGATGTCTGATCTTGGTCAGCACTGTCTGCAATAATAGCTTGAAATTTTTGTGGCACTTCAACTATTAACTCTTTACCACACAATCCCAACTTTTAACACCTTTGAGAAAGAAGCTTCTTGAAAACATTGTGGCAAAAGGAGAAAATGCTGGTAACCAGCATTTTCTCCCTTTTCCCACAATGTTTTGTACCC
This sequence comes from Tridacna gigas, assembly GCA_945859785.2. Taxonomy (NCBI): domain Eukaryota; kingdom Metazoa; phylum Mollusca; class Bivalvia; order Cardiida; family Cardiidae; genus Tridacna; species Tridacna gigas. The sequence goes on from OX244033.2 coordinate 27,109,586, forward strand.
TATTAAACAAAAATCACATCATTTGAACCATGTTGAAATTGTTGTCTGCAAATGCTTTCAGTTTGGACTGGTATAAATTTTTGTCTTGTGGTAAAGGGTTAACACAATTTGAGCTATGCTCTGGCTAAAAGGGTTCAATGTATCTCTGTGAAGCATAAATATCAGGGAAGTCATCACACATAATGATGGATGCATGAAATCCATTTTGCCTTACAGCTGACTGGATAATGAGGTAGACTGGTCCTTGGATATGCATAAAATTGACTAGTAGTGAAAAGTTTCGGCCCAGGTCAGCCTTTGTGGACTGTGCAGGCTGACCTGGATCGATAACTTTTGCAGATGCGTTAAGTGCCCTTTCCACAATGCATGGCTCATTCATAGAATTATGTTGGGAATGTTTTACAGGAGAGACAGAAAGCTTTGAGAACAGTTTTGAAGACAGTGATATCAGTGCGGGTGCGATTGCCTTGTCGTTTTACTCTGGTTTCTGGGCATATAGTGGTTGGTAAGTTCTGTCACATCTTGATGTGACTTTTTTGTGTTTAATTGAACTTCTATAGCATCTTGCATTGATAGTGGGAGTTAATAATTTAAAACCAGGACTGGTGGTAGCTCAGTAATATGCAGGGATTTGTAATCGTGGCCGAGGTTTTGCAAATAAGCTTAAGTCTGATATTTTACTCAAATCTGCAAAGAGACTTATTTTCTGACTTAAGTTGAGTTTGTTATTCCCGCCGCATTTTACTAACATTAACCCTTTCCCAAACGACAAATTTTGGACTGGTCCAAATTGAAAGAGTTTGCAGACGACAATTTTAAATTGGATGAAAATGGCAGAAAGGTCTCAAAAAGGGTAGAAAACACTGTGGGAAAAGGAGAAATTGCTCGTTACGAGCAATTTCTCCTTTTCCCACAGTGTTTTCAAAAGACTTGTGCTGCAGACACGTGAAAACCAGAGCTTGTTTGGGAAAGGGTTAACAGACTATGAAAAACGAGGACTCAATATTTTGGACTCAAATCAGCAAAATAATGGACTTAAGTCTGTTACTGGTGACTGACTTAAGGCTTACCAGCATTTTCTTTTTTTCCTTCAATGTTTTGAAAAGCTTTTTTTTTGACATCCTTTTAGCTCTTTACCACATGGCAAAATGTTGAACTAGTCCAATTTAAAAGTGTTTGCAGACAACAAATTTAATGTGACCCAAATAATAAATTTTTTCTTTAAGATGGTAGAATCATTCTGGGAAAAGGAGAAAATGATGGTTTTCAGCATTTTCTCCTTTTCCTACAATTTTTAGCTCCACTGGCCGAAGGCCAGCAAGCTATTGTCATGGCGTTGTGTCCGTCGTGCATCCGTCCGTCCGTTCGTCCGTGCGTGCGTCCGTAAACTTTTTCTTTAAAAAACTTCTCCTCAGAAACTATTGACTGGATTTTTACCAAATTTCACAGAAATGTTCCTTTGGTGGTCCTCTTTCAAATTCCTTCAAATAATTGTGTTCCATGAAGAATTCTGGTTGCTGTGGCAACCAAAGTAAAAAACCTTTAAAAATCTTCTCCTCCCAAACCGCTATTTGGATAGCATTATTATTTTGCAGGAATGTTCCTTAGATACAGGTTTACAGAATTCCTTTAAAAAAAAATGATCAGTCAAAAAACATGGCTTTTATGGGAGACTCATTTTCCTTTTATGGTATAAAGTAAAATCTTTGAAAAATTTCTTCTCTAAAACTATTCATTGGATTTCATTGTTGTTTTGCAGGTAAGTTCCTATGGTGGTTGTCTGCCAAATTGTTTCTATGGTGGTTGTATACCAAATTCCTTTTAAAAAAATGATACACCTAAAAACACATTTTTTTATAGACAAGGCTTATATTTCAAAAAAATGTTCTTCTCCAAAACTATTTATTGTGTTAGTTTTATCGACTAACAAAGAAAAAGGAAGAAAATTGGATTGACTTGACCTAGTCAGGGCTGTCCTATTTAAGCCCACACATTTTCCTTGGTATTAAGATCACAATTTACTCCAATGATATGCTATTAGTTAGTACTAGTAATAAAATATCACTGGCCATAAATAAGATAAAAGCTTGAGCACCTTTCACAACTTGAGCTTTTCAATTTTGCCTTACTACTAAGCCTGAGTAACCATGCCAAGATAAAAAAGAAAAAGTATTTTAATAACAAAACCCCCATGTTGTAGGTACTTTATAGTCCTTTTGATATAGAACAAGAGAACCTCTGCACTTTTATTAGTTCTGGTAAAGGTTTGTTGACCTACTAATGAGTAAATGCAGAGTGGACAGAAGGGGTGTAAATCCTGGTGACCTGGTACAAAGTGGGACAGGGCTTTACATTTGTGATAAGGCATTAATGTTATCCAGTCAAACTGATCCCACAACTTCAGTACACCAGAATTAATCTGTGCCCTGGAGCAGGATATTTGATTTATGTAAATGCATTTGTAGACCATTTTGTGTTGTTTGCCACAGAAGACATTCTAACTGTGACTGTGAAAAGTTGATTATTAGGGATTAGGTGTTCATTGTATGCCAGCATATTTCATTCTAACTGGTGTATTGATGTAAGTTGATCTATATTGCTATAACATTCATTCATTTGCCCTCCTAGCTGTTCTTTTAGATTACCCCTTTACCACACAATCACAACTTTTAACGACCCTGAGAAAGACATATTTTCTATATTTTGATGTTTCCCCACCCAAAATGGTTTGTGAAAGGACCTGTTGCAGACAACATATCTTCAAATTAGTAAGACATATATAAAAAAGGATAGAAATTATCGTGGGAAACTAAGAAAATGCTGGTTACCATTTTTTTCTTCTTTTCTCATAAGTTTTTTCCATACCTTTTTTCTTCAGTGAGCTAAAATGCAGGATTGAATGGTAATTGTTAAAAACTTCTTTTCGCCATTATAGAAATATCAGGCCTGTGGAGCGATACAGGCGCTCAAGCGCCTCTAGTTTCAAAAGCCTATCTCCCCAAGGTTGTTAAAACTCAGAATTGTGTGGTGAAAGGTTAAACTGGGTATTGTTTGGTAGACAAAGGGTTAAAATCCTCACTTAGGATTCATCTCTTACAATAATAAAATTCATTCTCTTTTATTTCCAGGAGTTACCTCAACTTTTTGGTGGATGAGCTTGTGAATCCTGTGAGGTCAGTAATCATTAGTTTGGCTGTTTGTGAAGAGAACATCAGGGTATTGTCATAGCCCTGTTGCTGTCTGTGTCATAGTCATTCTTCAAAAACTTGTAACAACTTCTGATATACACTGTACCTGTCACTTCTGAAGGTATTTACCTCAAACTCAGGCTAGTTATTAATTATAATACAAAGAGTCCATAACAGTAGGGGCAGGTAACCCAGAAAAATATTTCTGACACAGTGTGTCCCTTTTTGGACTTTCCCCTGAAAGCAACTGCAGCCAAGTACTGGCACCCAAATGTTCACAAGAATGGTATCTGATGCCAAACACATAAAATATGTCATTAATTTAGAGAAAACTACTCATTATTTTTTCAGCTCCAGAGTGAAAGTAATCACCTGACACTGCATCCTTTTGTAAATGCATCTGTCTGTGCATTGATAGTGGGAACAATAGGCAATTTCTCCTATTGTCTCCATGCCTTCCCATGTTTTAAGCCTTTACCATGCATTTCCGACTTTTAACGACCTTAGAAAGAAGCATTTTAGAAAACATTGTGGGAAAATGAGAAAATTATGGTAACCAGCAGTTTCTCCTTTTCCCACAATGTTTTCTAGCCTTTCACAGACAAATTTCATTATTTCAGCCCTGTTTGATTTATCATCTGCAAATGGTTTCAATTTGGATGTGTCTAGAATTTTGCCGTTTGGTTAAGAGTTAAGGCATAAACCACAAGGCATGATAATTATCCACCTTTTACAAGGATGCTTTCAGCCAGTTGGTGCAAATTTGCTTCAGGATAACATATAAACAGTGAATTGAGGCCTGCTCTATGCAAATGGGGCTTAATGCATCTGCAAGAAGTATCGACCCAGGTCAGCCTGCACAGTCCGCGTAGACTGATCTCAGCCGAAACTTTACACTATTGGTCAATTTTCTGTATGTCAAAGGATCAGTCTACCTCATGATTTAGTGATTTGTTAGACAAAATGGGATTTAGGGATCCCTAAGTATGTGATGTCTTGCTTGGTACAATGCATTATAGGAATGGATTAAGCCCCCTTTTGCCAGAGCTCAGCTCAATTAAATGGTGCTCTTACATTTCAGAAATCTTCCCCTTGCTATTGGAATCTCTATGACAATCGTTATAGTCGTATATTTATTGGCAAATGTCGCCTACCTTGGAGTGCTGTCTCCACAAATGATGCTGTCATCACCTGCTGTTGCAGTGGTAAGCTGCTACTCTTTCAACCCTATACCAAACAATCCCGGGTTTGAACAGCCCAGAGGTAAAATACTTTCGAAAACATAGTGAAGAAAAGAAGAAAATGCAGGTAACAAGCATTTTATGTCTCCCACAATCTTCTTTTACCCTTGAAAGAGAAATCTTATCATTTGACATATATTTGTTGTCTGCAAATGCTTCCAGTTCAGGCAGAGCTAAAACTTTTTTGTTTGGTAAAGAGTCAAAGCCCTATATATATATATATGAAACAGACTTTCTCAGTTAGGAAAATATGCCCAAAACACTGATATTTTAATCATGATTTTGCTAGAGTATTTGACAGATCAGCGGATATTCTAGATTCAAGCACTATAACCAACTTTTTCTCCTTTTCCTACGATGTTACCATATTTCTAAGCGAGAAATTCAATTATTTGAACTGTAATTAATTTGTTGTTTGCAAATGCTCTGACACAGTTTGTATCCATAAAATATTTTGCACATTCAAAAAATGTAAACCTCTGCAAAGGAATTCCCTGCTCTTATGTCCCCAAGGCAGAAAACATGGAGTGGGGTGGAAAATGATTGTATTGAGCACTTTGTTTTTCTTATGATATTTTCTGTCCTTCCTAGGACAAAATACATCATTTGAGCCACAGTAATTTTTTTTTCTGCAGTTGTTTTCAATGTGCACACATATGAAATGTCATTTGGTGATAAACATTTAACTCTTTACCAAACAACAAAATTTTAGACTGGTCCTAATTGAAAGCATTTGCAGACGACGCATGTGGCAAAAAAATTGAAATTTGATATGGGAAGGGTAGAAAACATTGTGGGAAAAGGAGAAAATGCTGGTTACCAGCATTTTCTCCTTTTCCCACAATGTTTTCAAAAGACTTTTTCTGCAGGGTTGTTAAGTCAGGATTGTGTAGTAAAGGGTCAAATAGTACCCATGTTTTTCAGACATTTGCTGACAGCACTTTGGGCCCAATAAAATGGATAATGCCAATCCTGATAGCCATTTCTGTGAGTGGTACAATGAACGGTACAGCTTTATCCATGTCAAGGTAATCGAAACATAATTTTCACAACACTTTTTGAGTTTAGCAGGTTGTCATTGGATATAAATGAATGGTTACTTAAACTCTTTGCCAAAGAACAACATTTTAAATTTGACAAAACTGAAAGGATTTGCAGATGTGGAAATAAATGTAGCAAAACAGTGATTTCTGTTTTTGAAATGGTAGAAAACACTGTCGGAAATCGGCATTTTCTGCTTTTCCCAAATGTTTTCTAAAGGCTTCTTCCTAAGAGTTGTTAAAACACAGGATTGCTTGCTAAAGGGTTTTATCCTGTCACCTCCTATAAATTCCACCGTATAACAGGGGGTCATATAAACTTGGTGATATACGGTCACTTGACCACGTGACTAGGTTTATTATGTCAATTGGTCACGTGATCAAGATTTATTAGGCTAGTTGGTCATGTGACCAGCAGGAACTCCTTTTTTAGGTGCCGGTACACGAAATCAATATTTCAAAGTAAAATTATCGCTTAACATTCGATGCACATGTTGATTTTTCTTATTATTTAAAATAAAATAGAATTCTTCGCCACAACATTCTTCCGAGGGTTTATGTCACGTTTATGACGTAGTCAGTATCATTCATGACATCATTATCATAGCTGCATACCCAAAGCGCTTTGCACAGTTCGCCATACAAGTATGTTTTTTTTTTAATAGTGCGAAAGATGTCAATACGTGCCTGAATTTCGAGCGAAATATTCTATCTAGTCGGATTTATGTTTGTAAATGTGAAACAGGATAAACAGAATAGTGTCATGGATTGGAAAGTTTGAAGAATAGACAGTAGTGTCTTTGATTCCAGGAAAGTTTGTCAGGCTCGGCTCGGGAATTTTATGGTATCAGTACCATAAGATATTGAATAGAAGGGTACGGTCTTTGTATCATGTTTGTTTTTTGTTTTGTTTTGTTCATTTACAGTGCGTGACAGGATAAATAGAATAGATGGTTGGTGTCTTGGATGGGTTAAGTTTATCGGGCTCGGCTCCAGAAATTATCCGGTTCGCCTTCGGCTCACCAGATAAATTCCTCCGCCTTGCCCGATAAACTTAACCCATCCAAGACACCAACCATCTATTCTCTATAACTAGGTCATTTCAAGTGTGGCCCTTGTGTTGACCCCTGGGGTTGTGAGTTTTAATCCTGTGTTAAAACTCTTTTTCATTGACTGACAAATTTCATTGCCACAGATGTGGGAAAAAATCAGACACTGCAAATTTGTTTTGGCCTTGATTGCAACATCCCAGAAAGTGAACCATCTTCGGGTAAAATTTTGTACCTTTTAGCTTTTTCTGCAATCAGACTGAAAATACATGCAGGTAAAATCTGTTTCTGTTTTGGCAAAATACTTTCACATACTTGCTAATTAATACAAACACACTCTCCATTTAGCACTGTGGTTCAAAGAGTGGTCTGCAGTAAAACACAAAAAAGTGTTTTAAGAAAATAACAAGTTAACCTTTTACCATACAGTCCTGACATGTAATACCTTTCAGGAATAAGGCTCTTGAAAACAGTAAGAGAAAAGGAGAAAATGCTAGTAACCAGCATTTCCTTCTTTTCCCACCATGTGATCTATCCTTTCAAACACAAATCCTACAGCTGAAGACACATTCGTTTTATTGTCTGCAAATACTTTTTACTTGGACAAATTTCATCATTTGGTAGAGAGATAAATAGCATGTAGATCTCTTTGTTTTCCAGATTGTTTTTCATTGGAGCTGGCAATGGCCATTTGCCACAGTTTGTGTCTATGATTAACTACAAGAGGTATACTCCCATGCCTTCACTGCTCATTATTGTAAGTTATTAGGTTTACACTTTACATCATCTTTGCAAGCCAACAGTGATGCTATACAATACTATTTTATTCATCCCAAGCTGATAAGCTCTTCTCTTGGAATTGCCACTATATGCTGCCAAGCCCAGGTAGCACATCCAGTGGCGTACAGGACTTGAGAACAGGGACTTGCTTTGAATCCCCACCTTGAACAATTACATTATTTCAAAGATTGATGGTAGTCATTGTGACAGGATTCATTATTGTTTTGAAAATGGCATGTGGGGAATCAGCCAGTGGCTTGGAAATAATATTCTACAAAATACTGATAGCAGAAACTCCAGGAAAGTTAGGTTCTCTGGCTGCCAAGATATATCTGAAATAATGTTGAAAATGGCGGTAAACACCATACAGTCATCAATTAACCATTTTTACAGCACAGTGCGAAAATTTGACGACATTGAGAAAGGCTTTTGAAAACATTATGAGGAAAGGACAAACAACCAGCATTTTCTCCTTTTCCCACAATGTTTTCTGTCCTTTTACAGACAAATCTCACCATGTGAACCATAACTCTATTTTGTTGTCTGTAAGTGCCTTCAGTTTGGACAAGTGTAACATTTGGCTGTGTGGTAAAGGGTTAATCCACTATATGCTGTCTACTGGGTTTGTTATGACCTTTTGAAATACAACACTTATGTTTTTGATGGCTTTTTGGAAATTGGATACTTTTTTTAACCCTTTCCCAAAGAAGCCCTGGTTTTCACGTGTCTGCGGTACAAGTCTTTTGAAAACACTGTGGGAAAAGGAGAAATTGCTTTTCCCACAGTGTTTTCTACCCTTTTTGAGACCTTTCTGCCATTTTCATCAAATTTAAAATTGTCGTCTGAAAACTATTTCAATTTGGACCAATCCAAAATTTGTTGTTTGGGAAAGGGTTAATCTGTATCTTAACCCTTTACAACATATCCCAAATTTTAACAACCCTGGGGGAGATGGTTTGGAAAACATTATGGGAAAAGGAAAAAATTCTGGTAATCAGCATTTTCTCCTTTTCCCACAAAGTTTTCTATTGTTTCACTAATTTGCTTTGAATTTGGACAAGTCTAAAACTTTCTTGTTTGGTAAAGGGTTAATTGGCAAAGCTGCAACCAATAAAAGCATGTGCCATGGAGTGTACAAATTATTATGCATTCAGCCAGTGGTGATAAGAGAAGTGAGAATTAACACTTTACCACACAATCCCGACTTTTAACGACCCTGAGAAAGAAGACTTTTGAAAACATTGTGGGAAAAGGAGAAAATGCTAGTAACCAGCATTTTCTCCTTTTCCAACAATATTCTACCCTTCCCAAAACAAATTTCAATTTTTTAGTCACACTGATTTTGTCGTCTGCAAATCCTTTCAGTTTTGGACAAGTCTAAAATTTTGTCATTTGGTAAAGAGTTAATGCACCTTGGATTATAGGTTACAGATTGTTGCAACAGATTTCATCATTATGTACTCTTGTAAACCCAACCCCCACACCAAAGTTGGAACAGCAAAGTTGGAATGGGGGTGTTAACCTTTATCCAGTGAAATAAGTGAAATGAAACTTTCAAGCCAATAGTAAAAACCAAGATTTTGCTATTTCAAAGGGTTTTTTTTTTTTTTTTTTTTTTTTCTTCATTTTTTGGAAGATACCTCCTTATCAGACAGTGTAGATCCAAGATAGGCTGCAGGTTTTGTGCAGTCAGATCTTGATGTACACTGTCAGCAAGAGATCCTTGAATTGCGCTAAGCAGCCTTAATGGAATCTGGTTTTTCATTTGTGCATCTTTAGAGGAAATTTTATGTCCTCTTCTCCTACTGTTTTGAACCATTTTGGTTGAAATTAGAACAGAAGCCTTCCTGCTGTGGGAATTTTTGCACCTGCATTTCATTATGAAACATGGGAACTGCATTTATTTTGCTATCTTCAAATACTTTCATTTTTGGACAGGTCTCAGATTTTGTCGTCTTGTAAAAGATTAAGACTTTTTTTTTTCCTGCCTTATAGTATTACAGATGATATAAGTGCAAATATCTAAAGACAAGGAAGGTATTGCTTCAACCATTTACCACTCAATCCTGAGTTTTAATGACACCTAGAAAGTGAGCTTTTGAAAATATTGTAAGGAGGAAAAGCTGGTAACCAGCATTTTCTCCTTTTCTCACATTGTTTTCTACCCTTTGCAAAACAAATTTAAATTTTTAAGTCAAATTTATTTTGTGGTCTGCATTTTCTTTGAATTTGGACTAGTGTTGTTTGGTAAAGAGTTAAAACAGGAAAATCACAACACAGCTGTAGCTTGTCACAAGCAGTTGCTTCTTTTTCTACAATGTTTTCTATGTTCACAGCAAGAGCCTGAAGTCATAAGACAAGAGAAGTCAACTTTGTATAGAAATTAATCTCAATGAAATGTTTTCTCTTTTCAGCTTACGTTGACACTGATATTCCAGAACAGTGGTGACATTTTTTACCTCATTGAAATGGAAGGGTTGGGCTTTGCTTCCATTCTAGTATTAACATTTGCCAGTCAGGTTTATTTACGATACAAAGAACCAATGCTAAAGAGGCCAATCAGGGTTTGTGCTTTTATGTACTGTTTGAACTAGAATTATTTTACCTAGAGTAATTTAGATGTTTTCAGTGATATATTGGTCCATCTGTCTATCCATCTCTTCTTCCCTCTGTTATTATATATATATTTATGGGCTGTGCTCTGTGAAAAGGGGATTTATTGCATGTATCAGCTCAGGTCAGCCTGCACAGTACACATACTGTCAGGCTGAATCGGTTGAAACATTTTGCCATTGGTCAATTTTCTGCATGTCAAAGGAACAGTCTACCTCATGATTTAGTCAGTTGTTAGACAAAATGGATTTTATGGATCCATCATAATGTAATGACTTGCTTGGTATTCAAATCTCAGCTCAGTGAAATTCCCTCTTGGGATTTATGATTGTCATTCATAAAACCTAGGAAAGACATGAATGGGTGAGCTGTGGCAGTTATCTGGAACACCATTTAACCCTTTACCAAACGACAAAATTTTTGACTTGCCCAAATTCAAAACATTTGGAGACCACAATTTTAATGTAGCTTAAATGAATCTGTTGCAGGTAGAAAACATAGTGGGAAAAATAGAAAAATTTTAATGCTGGTAACCAGTATTTTCTCCTTTTCCCACTGTGTTTTCAAAAGTCTTCGTTCGTAAAACTCAGGATTGTGTTGTAAAGAGTTAATTCGACATAAAACACCATTTGTACAAATGATAAAAAATCTCTTTCAGGTGCCATTAGCATTGCCAGCATTCCTGTGTTTAGTGAGCTTGGCAATAGTTTGCCTGACGTTCTACCAGAAGCCCCAGGAAAGTTTCTTGGCCCTGGGTTTAGTGGGTATTGGCATGGTGTTGTACTGTATTGGTGGAAAGTGGAAGAACAAGCCAAAAGAAATCCAGTCCAAGATTGGTAATCCTGCCCTATTTGTACCAATTTACCTTATACGCTGTATTTGGTATAAGAGTTATTCAAGAATTTCTGCAAAGAGAACATGAAAATCATACATGTTATACATTTTTGTAGGGATGTAAAGGAATAACATTTTGTCAAATACAGGGTTTGCTAGTTGTTTTTTTTTTTTTCTTTTAACAATTTCTACATTTGTCAAAATGTTTTCAAAAGCTTTTGATAGTGAGGTTGTTTAAAAAGTGCTTGGATAGGGCTGATACAGTAATCAAGATGGAAGAAAGAAGTTTCTTATCTACTAGTCAACAGCAATGTGATTTTTTTTTATTTCGCAAGTAATCTGTACATGCAGATTTAAAAATTCTGTTCTTTTCATTGATTGAATGTTTTTTATGGTTTACATGCTTAAAGTTGATTACTCGACCTGAAAAAGGCAGGTCAAAATTGACCACTGTTTCAATAAGAGACCCTCTTGTCTATAAGACCTCTTCAAATTTCCTTTTGGTGGCCTAACGGATTAGATTGTACTCCAAGTTGTTGTGGTGAACCTTGATTTGATTGCTTACACTGACAATGTAGATCAAGATGAGGCTGCTCAAATTGTAGCCATATCTGTACTGTTTGTTGCTATGTCAAACATTCTGAAAAAAACAAGTTTAACCCTTTAGCACACAATTCTGAATTTTAATGACCCTGAGAAAGAAGCCTTTTGAAAACATTGTGGGAAAAGGAGAAAATGCTGGTAACCAGCATTTTCTCCTTTTCCCACAATGTTTTCTATCCATCCCAAAACAAATTTTAATTTTTCAGTCACATTTATTTTGTTGTCTGCTTCTGTTTTCAATTTGGACAGGTCTAAAATTTTGTTGTATGGTAAAGAGTTAAAAACTGCAATATCTGGATCCTAAGTTCTGAAAAAGAATGTCCATTCTATTTTAGCCATGCTCTGGCAAAAAGGGGCTTAATGCATCCCCGTTATGCATGATACTAAACAAGTCATCACATGATTATGGAGCCATAAATTCCATTATGTCTAACAACCGACTGATTCATGCAGTAGAATGGTCTGTTGACACACAGAAAATTGACAAACAGCGGAAAGTTTCCGCTCAGGTCAGGCTGTGCGGACTGCGCAGGCTGACCTGGAACGATACTTTTCGCTGATGCATTAAGCCCCCTTTTCACAGAGCATGGCTCATTTATTTGGTATTACAGGGGTTAACATTCTGCATTAAAATGTAAAAGCCATGCTCTTGCAAAAGGATGTTTAATGCATCTGAACAATTCATTATACCTAGCAAGTCATCATGTAAATATGGATCTGTAAGATCCAGTTTGTCTAACAACCAGCTGAATCATGTAATAGAATGGCCCTTGGACATGCAGAATATTTACCAAAAGTAAACAGTATGGACCAAGGTCAGCCAGCGCATCTGCCCAGGCTGACATAGGCTGATACTGTTCGAAGATGCATTAAACCCCTTTTGCTTAGAGCATGACTCATATGTTACCAGGAATAGTGTCTTATGGAGACAGCTGACTGTAGTACCCACAATATAGGATTTGGTGAAAAAGTAGTAACTATGAACAAGAATGCTCTTCCTTATAAGGAATTATGATTCTACATAAAATATTCTTTTACAGACTTAGTAACAACCCTTGTGCAGAAGACACTCCTTGTTGTACCACCATCCAAGCCTGAAGATCTACAGTTTGACTAAACCAGCATTGACAACTGTAATTATTAGACCTGGACATGTCATAAAGTCATCTTTTTTTCAAGCCAAAGACTTTAGCAGGAGGTTTCATGCATCAGAGTTTTAGGGTTTGAGCTTTGAGTGATGCTTTGAAGAAATCCCATGGATATATAGTCAAACTTGTCTAAAACAACCACCCAAGAAAATAAACAAAACTATTCTCTCAAGACAGGTAGCTGTTTAACACAGCCTTATTTTCATTTCAAACTAGGATTTTGAAACTCACGGTGGTTTATTTATACAGGTGACTGATTCATACAAGAGTATGTTGACATCAGTAAGGCTTTTAGACTGTGCTTGCATTTGTGTAGGAGAAAAGATCTCTTTATTTTTCAATGTGATGAATATGTTTGCTGTTGGTGCTTCATAGGGTAGTTTTGTTAATGTTAACTTTGTTCCTGCAAAACACATATTTGTCCATGATTACGAAGGTAGATCAAGTGAAGTTAAAGGCCCACTAGCTGCCAAGTGTAAACAGTTCTAGCAAATTGTTGACAGATTAAATTCATACCGTGTTTAAAAAAAATGGATGTTATTATGATTCTGGGTCTATATTCACCAACCATTCTTAAGAACGTTCTTTGTGTTGTTGTCCTGAATTTTCTACATTTTAAAGTAACACAACTCCTGATTGGCTAAACCATATGGTTTAGCCAAATCAGGAGTTGTGTTTATACTTTCAAATATAGAAAATCTTGGAGAGTAAGACTAAGAATATTCTTAAGAATGGTTGGTGAATACGGACCCTGATAATGTGTTATGGTGCTATCTGACACAGTTCCAGTTGCTGCCAGAAAAATTTATCTCTTTACCAAACGAAAAAATTTTTTGACCAAATTGAAAGCATTTGCAGATGACTAGTTAAATGTAGCTCAATTGAGGATTTCTGTCTATAATAGGGCAGAAAACATTGTGCGAACAGGAGAAAATGCTGGTTACCAGCATTTTCTCCTTTTCCCACATTGTTTCCAGAAGACTGCTCTCTCAGGGTCGTTAACACTTGGGATTGTGTGGTAAAGGGTTATTGCAAAACTAGAAGAAAAGTTGGCAATTTCTACCCACTAGAACTATGATAGATTTACACAGTAACAGATTATCAGACTGATAGTAATATCCATACTTTGATATGGTATGAATTAATTCTTTTCCACACAGTCCCAAGTGTTAACAACCCTGACAAAGGAGCCTTTTGAAAACATTTAGGGAAAAGGAGAAAATGCTGGTAACCAGCATTTTCTCCTTTTCCCACAATGTTTTTTTCCACTTTGAAAGAGAAATTTTAGTTTTTGAATCACATTTTATTTGTCGTCTATAAAAATGCTTTCGAGTTGGACCCGGCCTAAATTTTGTTTGGTAAAAAGTTAAATCTGCCTGCAATATAAATCCCCAATTACTTACATTTGGCTGCTGGTGGGCATTTAATTTGCATTTGGGATATGACAGAAACTGTTATTAGAGAAGTGGTGAGTGTTGAGCATGATCAGACAGCACATAATGATTTGAGCTGTCTACAAAATACATCCATTGTCAAGTACAGCATTACATAGAGGATATTTGGGGGGGGGGGGGTTTCAGTGAAAGATCAAAATTTATTTCATCTCGTAACCCCTTACCAGTTTACCAGACAACAAAATTTTAGCCTTGTCCAAATTGAAAGCATTTGCAGACGACAATTTTAATGGGGCTAAAATGGTGCAATTTTCTCTTCATAGGGTAGAAAACAATGTGGGAAAAGGAGAAAATGCTGGTTACCAGCATTTTCTCCTTTTCCCACAATTTTTTCAAAAGCTTCTTTCACAGGGTCGTTAAAAGGTGACGTTGTGCGGTAAAGGGATAAACATCTTCGGTAATGTTTTCATGACTGGCACAGCCACAAGTGAAAATATTACCATATGATGTTCACAAGATGAAATAAATTTGGATCTGTCACCAAAAAAAAAAAACAACAAATATTTTATTTATTTCATCCTTCAAATTCTTTTTTTGTTCGGACTTGCAAAGGACAGAAGAGCTCTCGGTATTTCCATAGCAGTGAGTTTATCAATCATTAAATTCAGTGGTTGAAACAGTGAAATTATCAAACCGTAGTCCACCATTATTTCATGATAATTTACTGAAAAGAATGAAATAAAAGGCTCAGATAGTTTAATGTTTCCATATTTAAATTGACATATTACCATAGAAATACGCAAGTCTATGCCACTTCATTTAATAGCTTTGAAAACATTGCACAAAAGAGGCTTTTACTTGTTACTTTACGAGTTTTTACATTTCTCTCCATGCTCCATATTAATATCTCTGGGCTCCACATGAACCAACTTGACTTTCATCAAATAGCATAAGAAGCAATCCACTGGAAATAGATAGATTTTTCTTAGTAGACTTTGACTAAACAAGTTGATGGTATAGATCTTGCATCAGACTGCCAGTTCTATGCAGTCTGATCTTGATCTATGCTGTCTGCAAGAGCTCCTCTTTTCATGTGTGGTGCTGAAAGTGCTATTTAACCCTTTACCACACGATGAAGGTTTTTAACGACCTCAAGGAACAGGACTTTTGAAAACATTGTTGGAAAAGGAGAAAATGCTGGTAACCAGCATTTTCTCCTTTTCCCACAATTTTTTTTACCATTTCAAAGAAAACTTTCCTAATTTCTTAACATTTAGTTATCTTCTTCAAATGTTTTCAATTTAGACCAGTCTAAAATTTTGTCATGTGGTAAAGTGTGAACAAAGATCTCATCTGCAAGGTTGCCCTTGCTCTAGACTTAGCTGAGAAATGGATGTTTTTTCCTTTTTGTTTCTTTTAGATTTGGTGTTTTGAAAAAAAAAGTGGGGGGGGGGGACATTATGAGCTTAAGGTACATTTGTCTCACAGCTTATTTTCACTGCCTTATGGTCCAACTTCTGTTCTTCCATAGTATATCTTTTTTTAATTTATAACTTCCTTTTTAGGTCTTCATCATAGGGCGAAAAAAAACTTTAAATGTTAGTCTTTCCTATCACATTTTTATCCATGTTCTTTTAACTCTTTACCAACGTTACAGCATTTTGACAACCCCTATGAGGAAGTCTCTTCAAAACATTTTGGGGAAAAGAGAAAATGCTGGTAATCAGCATTTTCTCCATTTCCCACAATATTTCCTACTCTTTTAGAGTCAAATTCCATCAGGTTAGCCACATCTATTGTGTGCAAATGCTTTCAATTTTCACCCATTTATAAATTTGTCATTTGGTAAGGAGTTAATTCCTTCAATCATGTGGCTGCCATTTTAACTTCACCTTTTAAAAAAACTAATATTGGCATTTTTGATTAGCAGGAATTACCTAACATTTTACTTTTCTTTTTTTTTATTTGAATACCTCAATACTGATTTTTAGCAGAGTAGATCCAGGATAAGACTGCAAATTTTTGTCTCAATTTACAATGTTTGGTAAACTGTTTTAAATCTTTAAATGTGCAAAATTTTGAAAAGAAACTTTTGAGTAGTTACCTGTCTCTGGGGAGGTAATGATTTAACCCTTAAAGTGCCTGTCACAGCAGTAGGTACTTTTGCAGCCTGTGTAGATTTAGATCAGACTGGGTTGTGCAGTCTGATCTTTGATCTTCAATGTCAGCTTTGATGAGATATTCTGGACAAAAGTAATTTTGATACTGTAATTATTTTGGTCTTATTTCTAGAATGAAAATGTCTGTTGGGTTAATTTGGTGCTCCAAGAGTTAATATTTAAATAAGTATTTTTAGCTTCATTAGTCAAAGGTTATATTACCCACTGAGTGTGTATCATGGCAGTATGCCTGTTGTGTACTCTTCCGTCTATGAATAAACTTTTCTATCAAACATCTTGAAACTACCAAACCAGTTTTAACCCTTCAAAGGTATGAATCTGCCATGACGCTTTTAAATCTTTACTATGCAACAAAATTTTAGATTTGTTCAAATTGGAAGCATTTGCAGATGACAATTTAAACATGACTCAAAAATTGAAATTTGTTTTTGGGAAGGCTAGAAAACATTGTGGGAAAAGGAGAAAATGCTGGTTACCAGCAGTTTCTTCTCCTTTTCCCACAATGTTTTCAAAAGGCTTTTTGTTCAGGGTCGTTAAAACCCATGATTGTGTGATAAAGAATCAAAGAACTAAAGAAGCTATTCTTTTACAATTGTTTACTTTAACTGTGACAAAGAAGAGTGGTGCATTGCAAATTCTCAATCTTTTTGTGTTTGATTACTTTTGAGGCGGTTATTTTTTTATGTGTTTTTTTTTTTAAACAAACTTTTTATCTTTCAGCAGATTTTCACTGAATATTATATAAAGGTTTATTTTTCCAATGGACAAATTTGATTAACTCTTTACCAAACGACAATATTTTGGACTGGTCCAAATTGAAAGCATTTGCAGACGACAAATGTGACTAAAAAGATTGCATTTGTTTCTGAAAGGTTAGAAAACATTGTTGGAAAAGGAGAAAGGCTAGTGCTTATCAGCAAGTTGGAACCAAGTTTCTGAAACAGCTTTAAATAAATTTTTCATAGAAAGTATTTAAGTCTTTCATGCATTTATGATTGGCTGTCATGCCAGGGGCATGGTGGTCCTTCAAACACATCATGTTTATCCTTGCAGAAACAAATTCCATCATTTGAGCCACATTTGAATGGCTATCTGCTAATACTTTTAACCCTTTAAGTGCTGAGTAAATCAGATGGGATTTTCATTCTGGAATAAGACCAAGATCATTGTAATTTCATGGCTGCCCATTGTCTGTACTGTTTCAGCAGAGTGGGCAATGTAGATCAGAAATCAGACTGCACATTTTGTGCAGTCTGATCTTGATCTACACTGGCCGCAAAGGCAACATTAGTAGTGAAAGGTGCTTTTAGTTCTAAAATTTGGTCACCTGGTAAAGAGTTGATCAGTTTACAGCTAAAATTAACGACATTTATTGTTAGAAAATCATTACAAGCAATGATATTTATTATGTTAAAATCATTTTACCGCTAACACTCTCAACAAAATTTTAATTGTGTTAAAAATTATTTTACTGCTAATAGTTTCAATGAAATTTTATCATTGTAAAAATCATTTTAATGCAGATATAATTCATTATGTTCTTTCTGTTAAAAGTCATTTTTACAGCCAGCATTAGTCATGGCATTTATTATGTAGTAAGACGTCGTAACTTGAAAAACAACAGCCTCTGAGCTCAAGTGAAAATGTACTGGGACCTTTTTTTTTTTCCATTGTCATTTATGTGTTCATAACAGTTTTGATGTTTAGATGTATCAAGTTTGTTAACATGTTATATGATCTATGTAGTTTTTATAGAGATGTTGTTAGCGTATATTGTATAACTGTACCAGAAGAGAGAATTGGAGACTTGTCCAAAATTGAAAACATTTGCAGACGACAATGTAAATGTAAGGCAAAAACAGAAATTAGGCTTTTAAAGAAGTTTCTTGGCAAAGGAGAAGATGCTGTTTACCAGCATTTTCTCCTTTTCACACAATGTTTTCAAAAGACTTTGCCTTCAGGATTGTTTGGTAAAGAGTTAACTCTTTACCACACAATCACAAGTTTTAACGACCCTGAAGAAAAAACCTTTTAAAAACATTGTGGAAATAGGAGAAAATGCTGGTAACCAGTGTTTTCTGCTTTTCCCACAATGTTTTCTACACTTTCAAAGGCAAATTTTCTCATTTGAGCCTAAGTTAAATTGTCCTCAGCAAATGCTTTCAATTTGGACAAGACCACATTTTTCTGGTGTGCTAAAGAGTTAAAAGGTTATCTCTAGTGTGTTTTATGTAGTTTTAAACAGAAAACCCATGACTGAAAACACGAAAGTTCATAAGTGATAAAATATGTATCTTGCAGATGATATTGCAAGGGGATAATTGCAGCAAATTGGGGAGTTGCTCAAGAGAGACAAATATCTTTACTTACAGCAACACTTTCATTGCTGCTGTCTATTGTAGATATATGAAAAGAGTTGTAAATTTGTGTATGAGGACTGAAAGATGCTGAATGATGTTCTGTTTATGAGTTACATTTCAACCCTTTACCAAACGACAAATTTTAGCCCCCTTCCAAATTGACAGCATCTGCAGACAAGAAATTGTAAATTGGTACAAATGAATTTAAGGTTTTTTGACAAGTTAGAAAATTTTGTGGGAAACGGAGAAAATGCTGGTTACCAGCATTTTCTCCTTTTCCCACAATGTTTTTTTAAAAAGGCCTCTTCCTTACGGACGTGAAAACATGGGATTGTTTGGTAAAGGGTTAAAGTTGAAGTGCAGAAAATTACTGTTTAGATGTACATGTACATGTAGTATCATAATTACTTATTTTGTTATTGCTGTTTTGACTTTATATGCAAACATTTTTTTCCTTCTCTATTTGTTTTTTTTTCCCCCGAGTTGTTATTTTTGTGTGGCACTGTAAAGTATATTGTATGCCAAGTGGAATTCTGGACTCAGCACATAATAATGAAAGGAATTGCTGTAGTAAAGATGAAAACAATGCAATAAAATTCATTTTCCTCAACCCAAAATGCATGAAAAAAGCAAAATATTGGTATTTTTGTATGTTAGAAAGGCAAACAAGAATAATAGTGTTATAAATGTTTTTAGTTATTTTCACAATACATATATTTATTTAACCATGT
This sequence comes from Tridacna gigas, assembly GCA_945859785.2. NCBI lineage: Eukaryota > Metazoa > Mollusca > Bivalvia > Cardiida > Cardiidae > Tridacna > Tridacna gigas. Next base: position 27,128,747 of record OX244033.2, read on the forward strand.
ACAATACAATCCTGAGTTTTAACGACAATGAGAAAGTTTTAACGACCCTGAAAAGAGAAAAAAATTTCTGCTCAGTTTAGGGCAAGATCTATCTCTGCGCTACCTTTAATTTGTCACAAGCAAATACTTTAAATTTGGACAAGTCTAAAAGTTGTAGGGGGAAAAAAAAAAGAGAAAAGCATAAAAAAGGATGGATCTCTAGAAATGCTCTGGTTTTACTCCTTGCCATTCAAGATTTACAATTGTTCTGGTTATGATCGCCGGGAGACATTTGTTTTATTGGTGTTTGTCTTGTTGCCTTTTGCATGAGGAAATACAGTTCCAGGAGATTTTCTCTCATTTCTCACCATACTGTTGACTCCCCTTTTTTGTTTAACCTTTTACCACATGACAAAATTTTAGACCAGTCCAAACCCAAAGTATATGCAGATGCCAAATTAAAAGTGGCTAAAATTGTGGAAGTTGTCTTTGATAGGGTAGAATACATTGTGGGAAAAGGAGAAAACGCTGGTTACCAGCATTTTCACCTTTTCCCACAATGATTTCAAAAGTCTTCTTTTTCAAGGTCATTAACAGTCAGTATTGTATGGTAAAGGGTTAACCCTTAGTGCAATGAAATAAAGCCTGAATATTTGCAATTTTAAGATTTTTTTTTTTTTTTTTTTTTTTGAATGTCCAAAACATTTTTGCGCTCCGATCTTGATCTGCACTGGTCACCAGTATTTTCTCCTGTTACCACCATGTTTTCCAAAGGCTTCTTCCTCGGGGACATTAAAAACACAGTATCATCGAGAATTAAGGCTATTAGAGTCCTGTTGTTTATTTAACTCTTTACCAAACAACGAAAGTTTGAACATGCTCAAAATGAAAACATTTGCAGACAAAAATTTAAATGTTTCTCAAATGATTGAGTATGTCTTAGTAGGCGTTGAAAACATATCAGGAAAAGGAGACAATGCTACTTACCAGCATTTTCTCCTTTTACCACAATTTTTTCAAAAGCATTCTTTATCAAGTTCATTAAAACTCAGGCTTGTTTGGTAAAGATTGAATTGGAAGGCTATGTTTATGCTCTCACAAAATGAATTTTCGTGGCTATACAAGAATCGGCCTGTTTGTCTGTCTGTTAACATGCACATAGCATGTTTGTGTTGGCCTTCACTATCGTTTTACAGAACAACTCTTAATAATGACAAATATTTTGGATTTCTGCTATTAAAGGGGTCTCTAAAGGGCTCTTGTTAGATTTGTTTGCTGCAGATTCAAAATTTGAAGATCCTACCAAATCCAGCATACATTATTGATGACATGCAAAATATAAAATGCCTTAAGAGGCTATATAGACTATCAAGAAAATACTTTTTTTTTTTTTTTTTTTACATTTGCCTTTTTTTTTTTATTTCTTGTCGTCTGCTTGCTACTTCCTTGCTTCAATCAGTCATCCAGTCATCGGATTATTTTTGAATTGTGTTGAGATCAAAAACACCTGAAAAGCCCCCTTTAACCCTTTCCCAAACAAGCCCTGGTTTTCACGTGTCTGCAGCCCAAGTCTTTTGAAAACACTGTGGGAAAAGAAGAAATTGCTCGTAACGAGCAATTTCTTCTTTTCCCACAGTGTTTTCTACCCTTATTGAGAACTTTCTACCATTTTCATCAAATTTAATATTGTCGTCTGCAAACTCTTTCAATTTGGACCAGTCCAAATTTTGTCGTTTGGGAAAGGGTTAAGAATTTAAGACAATTTTTTTATGCATAATGTTTTAGATATTGATATCTACTTTCTTAATCAAAGCTCTTGAGGGCTATCAAGTCACCATTTATGATGGTTCCAGTCCGACATGTGCATGTCATAGCTTTGCGAACAAACAGACAATTATTGTAATTTTACCTATTCTGTTTATATCGTTAGAGAGTTTGTGTATACCTTAACTCTTTATCACACAAACCCAACTTTTAACGACCCCGAGGAAAAAGCCTTTTGAAAACATTGTGGGAAAAAGGAAAAATTTCTCTTTTTCCCACAAAGTTTTCTACCCTTTCCAAATCAAATTTCAATTTTTGAGCCACATTTATTTTGTGGTCTGCAAATGCTTTGAATTTGGACAAGTCTGGAATTTTGTCATTGGGTAAAGAGTTTACCAAAGGACATAATTAAGGACTGGTCCAACTTGAAAGCCTTTGCAGTTTACAAGTGTGACTCAAATGATGGAATTTGTGTCTGAAAGAGTAAAAAACACTGTGGTAAAATGAGAAAATGCTGGTTACCAGCATTTTCTCCTTTTCTCACAATGTTTCCCAAAGTCCTTTTCAACAGGTTTGTTAAAAGTCGGGATTGTGTGGTAAAGGGTTAAGCCTTTTCCAAACAACCCCATGTATTAAATACTCTAAGGTATTGAAAATATTGTTGGCAAAGTAGAAAATTCTGGTATTAAACCAGCATTTTCTCCTTTTCACACAAAGTTTTTTACCTGTTCGAAGACAAATTCTGCTATTTTAGCCACTTTTAATTTGTTGTCTACAAACGCTTTATATTGGATGAAGCTAAAATTTCATCATCCAGTAAAGGGTGAAACCTAAGACTGCCAGGTAAATAAAATGGGCATTTGCTGTCCGTGACTATGAAACAGATCTTGCAAGTTCCAGGTAATTTTGACCAAAATATCTAGCAAGATAATATGGATGCAGATGGTTTGTTTGTTTGGTGTTGTAGAATTGTCCGCTTTGTGACAATTCTAGTTCTTTTTGGTAAAGAGTTAAATCCCAAACAAACATAACATCAGGTATAAGGAAAGTTCGGGATGAAGAAAGACAAATAGACAAATAAATCCAAGATCAGACAGCATGTTCTTTGTGGTCTGATCTTGATCTTCACTATCTGCAAAAGCAACTTAAATTACACTCTACGGGTCAATTTAGACTGTAGAGTGTGCTTTGATTACAAGCATATCTCAATACATGTCATTATTCTAACATTTAGTTTACTAATTTTATGATTTGTTGTTGTTGTCATTGTTGTAAATACTACTATCTTGCTATCAGCGTGGATAGGATTAGATTTCGGGTTTTGAACAATCCAATATTGATTTACACTAGTTCAAGCACGGGTGAAAGTTTCCAGGATTATTCCTGATTTCAGTATTTGCAGGCCACCAAAAAGCCACTTTTTATTCATTTTCCTTAATAAAATTGCTAAATTTGTAGGATTTTTGCTAAATTTGTAGGATTTTTGAAAAATCTGTCTTTCACCCATAGTAGTTGCAGTGCACTTACTATATCCCATGGTAGTTGAATGCTTTTTAGGGTTTGATTTAGGATGATAAAGTTAACTCCTTCCCACACAACAAAATTTTAGCCAGGTTCAAATTGAAGGCATTGCAGATGACAAATTAAATGTTACTCAAAACATAAAATTTCTCTTTCAGAGAGTTAAAAAAGATTGTGGGAAAATGAGAAAATGCTGGTTACCATGCCATCTTCCTTGGGGTTATTAAAAGTAGGGATTGTGTGGTAAAGGGTTTAGGATAAATCTTGTTTTCAGGATTTAGACAGTTATGTGTGTCAAAGATTACTTAAAGTCCTAAAACTCATGGCACAATGTTGCTTTTAACTCTTTACCAAACAACAAAATTTTGGAATAGACCAAATTGAAAGCATTTGCAGATGACATATTAAATGTAGCTTAAATGGTGATTTATGTATTTGATAGGGTAGAAAACATTGTGGGAAAAAGGAGAAAATGCTGGTTACCAAATTTTGTCATTTGGTATAGAGTTAAACCCTATTTCTCATAGATTATTCATACTTCATCAAGGAATTTTTAAAGTTGTTTTCTGCAAATTTGTTTCAGGAGGTGATGGCTTCAATGGCTAGATACTAAGGATAAGTTTAGTTGTTTTTGTATACAGTGTAGATCAAGATCAGACTACATAGATGAAGTCAGATCTTAGATCCAAACTCTCCAATACTTTTTAACTCTTTACCACACAATCCCGATTTTTAACGACCCTGAGAAAGAAAGCTTTTGAAAACATTGTGGGAAAAGGAAAAAAATGCTGGTAACCAGCATTTTTTCCTTTTCCCACAATGTTTTCTATCCTTCCAAAATCAAATTCAATTTTTTAGTCATGTTTATTTTGTTATCAGCAAATGCTTTCAGTTTGGACAAGTCTAAAATTTTGTAATTTGGTATTTTTAAAGTTCAGCTATTCTGACCTAAACATTGTGGACAAAGCTAGTGAAAATAAGAATAAGTCCTTGTGATTTTATACCCTTTTGGGTTACCTTGACATATTATTCCTGCAGAAGACTTTTATTGTCTTACCGCAGGCTACTTTTGAAAACATTCTGACAAAAGGAGAGATTGCTTCTTGTGAACAATTTCTCCCATAGTCACAGTATTTTCTTTCTTTTGACATGTATTATTACTAAAAGCTAGTTCTTGTTGATTATACCTTCTTTACAAGGATGTCTTCTTTGTTGTCTGCTGCAAATTGGTTTCAGGAGGCAATGCCTTTAGGATTGTATATATACAATGCCAATATGAGTTTGATTCCACAGTTGTAGCATTATTGTGATTTCAACTGCATTATTGTGTTTAGTTTGAAGATTAAAATAGGTTTGACATCAATGTTTATGTAAATAGTCTTACCTTGTCCATTGTACAAATGTGTCCGAACCCTTGAAGCGTCTTTCCCTACATAAGTTGTGTTTGTGGCCAGTACAGGTTAAGATCAGGCTGCACAAAACATGCAGTTTGATCTTTGATCTACACTTACTGCCATGTTGAAACATTTTTGATGATAGCAATATTGAAACTACTTTTATTAGGGTCTTAAATTAGACTTTACTTTTACAATGGGTTAATTCGGCGCGTTAAGGGTTAAGCAACCAAATTCGAGTAAGATGCCCCACGTTGATTGGCCTACGTTTTTCACGTGACTCGCCTCTTCCATTTCCGATGCAGGAGATCCATGCCTTGGCCTCCAGACTAGTATTGTGTTTATTTATTGCCCATAGCTATGCATATACATTTTTCTGTCCCTCGGCAAAAAAACAAAAGTTTAGTCACAGAGCCTCAAGCCCATGAACTTACAAGTTTATGCCTCTATCTTCAGAGCCATATCGGAAACTCTGTTGCTAACTGGGCCCATATTCACCAACGATTCTTTAGAACATTGCTAGTCTTTTCCTCTTTTAGAATCGTTGCTAGTCTTTTCCTCTATAGTTTTCTATAGTTTTGAAAGTAAAACAACTTCTGTTTGGCTAAACCAAATGGTTTAGCCAATCAGAAGTTGTGTTACTTTCTAAATCCTTAATTAGACTGAACGATGCTCTTTTACGAATAAGGCATTTCAGAAATCTATTATGACGAAGAAAAAAAAAAAAAAAAAAACTGAGTGTTTTCGACATATGTTTTCTGGTATATCGGCAATTTACATACTCTTTGCAGTCTGATCTTGAGATAGTCTGTTTGATATTGCACAGTTCTCTGCATTCCGATAGTAATAAAACAATGTTAGCGAATATACAACGGTTCGCCGGCCTATGATGGGTCCTTGAGAAAAATGTCAACTCTTTACCAAACAGTTCTGTGTTTTTCAACACCCAGAGAAGGCCGGCTTTTGAGACCAGCAATAACCAGCATTTTCTTCGCTTTCCCACATACTTCATTTTTTTTTTACCCTTTCACAGACAAATCCCGCTATTGAATTCGTTACCAGACGACAAAATTTTAGAGTTGTCCAAATAGAAAGCATTTTGCAGACAACAATCTAAATGTGACTCAAAAATTACAAGTTATCTGTACAAGAGTAGAAAACATTGTGGGAAAAAGAGAAAATGCTAATTACCATGATTTTCTTCTTTTCCTAAAATATTTACAAAAGTGTTCTCCTTTAGGGACGTTAAAACTCGAGATTGTAAGTTACGGGCCCATAAACTAGTGCCTTGCTCTGCAAATTTTATTCTTTCGAGCTAGATTAGACTATATTGTAAAGAGATGATTAATGCAAAACGACATCATCCGCTATAATGATTAGGACAACATAAAGTACTTTGAAGAAAAGTTTATGAGATTGCGATCAGAAGAGAAAAGCTACCGTCTGATCATGAATCTGCAGCATACGATCTGCTGAAGTGCTCTGGTTATACAGGAGTGAATGTTTTAGGTTAGAAAAACGGCTGTTTTAGTTATTTATCTAGCTCACAACAGCTCATTGTGGGAAAAGAATTGGTTGACTGACGTTTAAGTTGATATAAATATATTTCCAGTAAAACCGGGGCGACAGCACATGCCTTTTTCTGTGTGTTTTTTTTTTTTCCTTCACCAGCACAAGGCTGGAACCCTGCAGTCCTGCAGTGCCTTGCCTAAGGACATGCACCCGAGCACCCAAAGCCTGGGGGTGATCCTCAAAGATGGTACCTCTGGGTTAATTAACCATTGCCCCACACAGGAGCCCATGAGAAAAGGAATAAGTGCCTATAACCAGTATATGCTTCTTTTCCGAACTTTTTTTTTTTTTTTTTTCCCTGGTTTAAAAAAAAAAGATAAAAGAATCAGGCTTATCTTCAATTACATGTGCTTTAGCTTTGTTTAACCCATAGATATTTAGTGTTGGTAGCGTTAAGTCTTTATTAAAGGACAGAAATGTAGACATGTACAAATTAGCAGCATTTGCAGATGACAACATAAATGTGACTGAAAAATTTAGATTTGTATTGGGAAGGGTAGAAAACATTGTGGGAAAAGGAGAAAATGCTGCTTACCAGCATTTTCTACACCCACTATGTTTTCAAAAGGCTTCTTTTTCGGGGTCGTTAATAGTCGGGATTGGGTGGTGGAGAGTTAACTGTATCACTTGAAACAATGCAGCAGACGACTAATATCCCTGTCAAATATGGGTTATGAATATGGTCTAAGGTTTGATATATGAATTTATTTGAAAACATTTGTGAAAAAAGAAGTTGCTCGCTGCTTGCACTTTCTCTTTTCCTCGCAATGCTTTCAAAAGCTGTCTGCTGCTGCTGGTTGATAAGTATCGTCTGCCGGTAGTAAAGAACTCTTTACCAAACGACAACTTTTGTGATGTCTCCATTTTGAAAGCATTTATAGACGACAAATTAAATGTTGCTTTCATGATAGGTTTTTTTTTTTTTTTTTTCATGAATGGGTAGAAAACGTTCGAAAAGGAGCGAAATGCATCTTTTCCAACTTTTTTTTTAATCTCTTTAAAAGACAAAATTTCAGACTCGCACAAATTCAAAGCAGTTGCAGACGATAAATCGCACATACACGTCTCAAAAGCTGGTATAAATTTGTCTTTGAAAAGGACAGAAAACTTTGTGCAAAAAGGAGAAAATGCTGATTTCCAGCATTTTCTCCATTTTCCGCAACGTTTTCAGAAAATTTATTCTTCGGGGTCGTTAAAAAACGGGGTAATTTGGCAAAGAGTTAAAATTTTCTCCTAGATGGTCGTAAAAGCAAGGGGTCGTTACGTAAAGGGTCAGGGATTGTCTTTCCGAATGAATCAATATTGTTTTTATTCTCGAGACACTCTAAATGTTAATGAAGGAATGACAGAGAGCGGCCAGCGTCGAGTTCAAGAACGAATTTGTCTTCAATTTGCTTTGTCAGCTAGCGTCGGATCGAAGTACAAATTTGTCTTCAATTTGCTTGTCAGTGATTCCGCTTCATTTTTTTTTTTTTCTTTTCCGTGATTTATTTCAGAGGATTCTGTGTTAGTAAAGTTGCTGTCAGAAAGGTAAGGACTATTGTTTTTCCCTTACTTTCAGGTGATGTTCTGCACACATTTTGACCCCGTTTTATAGTAGATTTCAACCATTTTTTTTAAAGAGTAAGTTGATATTTCGCAAGGAGAAATAAGTGTTTAGGGCGTGACTACTTCTCGTAATTGTTATGAGAAATGACCCAAATTAGGGTCGGTTTATTTTTTTTTTAGAAATTATTGAACAAGTGAATGGTTTGAAATATGTCGCTTTCAATAATTTTAGCTCGGCTGTTTTCAGAGAAAACGTCGAGTTATTGTCATTACCCTGGCGTCGTCATCTGCGTCGTCGTGTAAAGTTTGATAATTTATGTTTTCTCTTTTATTACTGAAGATATTTACTTCAAACTTGGACGAAATGTAAACTTTCAAAAGGGTAAACAATACCACAAGGGCAGATATTCATCAAAGTATTTTTTAAACAGTTATGCCCCTTTTTCGACTATAATTTTCACTTATAAACAAGCAACTGCAGCCGAACGTTGGCACCCGCTTGCTTTGCTCTTGTGATTTTTTTTTTTGTTTTGTTTTTAGTCATTTCACTACGTCAGGCATTCGTTGTATCCTGGTATGTGGGTATACAAGGCTGGGGCACCGCACGTTGTCTTACTCATGGGCATGCCAACGAAAAAAAAAAAAACAACAACAACACCGCCTCGCTTGAGAATCGAACCTGGAGCCTCCAAATTATCGGGCAGGCACTTGGTTTTTTGGCAATCTTTGCCATCTACATGTGTGGCCTGATAAATATCATTTTCTCCTTTTCCCACAGTGTTTTCAAAAAATCTTTCTCGGGACTGTTAAAGCACGAGTTTGTTTGGTAAAGGGTTAAATAAGTAAAAAAAATATTTGACGGATGGACGCTGGACAAACGGTGAAAACCATACCATGACGTGTTAAAAATCCAATACCAGACTGTACGTTCTGTGTAGTCTTGTCTTGCCTTATACAATGTTCACAATCAAAGTCTTTACCAGAACACAAAATATTAACATGTCTATACAGTAGGCATCTGCACACGACAAATTGAAAGTGGAACAGAGGATGGAACTTTATCAGAAAGACATGAAAGCATTGTGAGAAAAATTAATCAATGGTGGTCAATTTCCACAATGTTTTAAAAAGCTGTCTTGCTCAAGGTCGTTAAAACTCGGAATTTTGTGGTAAAAGGTTAAATCTTTAACAGAACACCAAATTTTACACATCTCTACATTGAAAGCATTTGCAGACGTCTCATCTAATGTGTTTCAAATAATTGAATTTCTCCTGAATTTCTCCTGAAAATATTATAAAACGTTGCACGAAAAGAGGGGAAATGCTTGTTATCAGCATCATAAGGTCGGCTATTTTCGAAGAAAACGTCGAAGTATTGTCGTAGCCCTGTCGTCGTCGGCATCTGCGGCGTCGTCGTGTGAAAACTTCGACATTTTATAAAATCTCTGTTCGTACCAAAGATATCTTCTTCAGATTGGTACAAGTTATAAACTATCAAAGGGAGAAACCCATAAAACAAGGGGAGATAACATCAAAGATTTTTGCACAGTTACGTCCCTTCGTCGACTTAGAATTTTAACTGAAAATCAAGCAACTGCAGCCGAGCCTTGGCACCCGCATATGGTGCTCTCGTTTATTTTTCTCACAGTGTCTTCACAGTCCCTTGTCTCAAGGGTCATTAAAATATGGGATTATTTGGTTCTTGAATTGTATCCGAATTTCGTGAAAAGCAGGTCAGAGGATAACACTGCTTTCTTTCTAAATCTGAAGTTTTGACCCCAAAAGCTTATCTTGTTTACGAAAGTAAAAACTTGATCACGAAAACAAACCTTCCTTTTCCATAGACTAAATAAACATTTGTTTCAGCTTTTTAACTAACTCATGTTCACTCGTCAAAAGCCTGCCGTAACTGTATCAAACGGATCGATCAACGGGTCATCCGAGTTTTGCTGAATGACATATGCCTGTCAAATTCGAATCAAATAATTTATTGTAAATAAAGGCCACGGGCCCAAAGGGGGCTTTATGCATCTCTGTGATACACTATGCCAAGAAAGTCATTACATGGTTGTGGATCCATAAAATCCGTTTGGAAGAAAAACTGACTGAGTCATGAGGTACAACCGTCCTTTGACGTGTAGAAAATTGACCAATAGCAAAAAGTTTCGACCCATGTCAGCCTGCGCGGACTTCGCAGGCTGACATGGGTCGATACTTTTTGCAGATGCATTAAGCACCCTTTTCACGGAGCATTACCCATGTAATCAGCTTACGATTCAGTCGGTTGTTTAAAATGGTGGCTATAATGGATCCACAATTATGTGATGGTTTGATTGATACAATGCATCACAGAGATGCATTAAGCCCCCTGTTGCCAGAGCATGGCTGTCTTTTATTAATGTTGATTTTAAATTTTAACCAAGCATGGTTTCAAAATCGTCTGCAGCAAATTTTTGTTTCCAGTGTTAAATGAGTTTACCCTTCCTAAGCCTTATGTTTGACAAAAGAAAAGTTTTGAAAGCAATTGCAGACGAAAAAATAAAATGTGTTTCAATTACAAAAATTGACCCTTGGACGGCAATTAACATTGTTAGTGAGGAGAAAATACTGGTTAACAGCATTTCCTCCTTTTCCGATAATGTTTGCAAAAGCCTTCCTCCGTGGGATCGTAAAAACGCGGAATTCAGAGGTAAATGCTTAATCATAGATGAAACTTTTAGGCTGATAGTTAAAAGCCCGAATGTTACTATTTCAAACTTATTTTTTGGAAAAAAAACTATCACTATTGGACAGTGTAGATACAAGATCAGACTGCATGTTCTGTCCAGTCTGACATTGATCTACACTGTCCGCAAAAGGTCAGTTGGGTCGCGCTTAGCAACCTAAGGGTTAAAATAAAAACTAATGGGGTTTAAGAATAAATGTTCTGTTTAACATTTAGGGTTAGTAACTGGGGGGCAGTCGGAAAATAGGGTCGGATGATAACACTGGGTCCTTCAGCAAGGAAGAATAATTGTTTTAACCCTTTACCACACAATGCCGCCTTTTAACGCCCCTGGAAAAGAAACCTTTTGAAAACATTGTGGGAAAAGAAGAAAATGCTGGTAACCAGCATTTTCTTCTTTTCCCACAATGTTTTCTTACCCTATCAAAGACAAATTGCACCTTTTGAGCCACATTGAAATTATCGTCTGCAACCGCTTTCAATTTGGACGTGTCTAGAATATTGTCTTCTAGTAAAGGGTTAACCCTTTCCCAAACAAGCCCTGGTTTTCACGTGTCTGCAGTACAAGTCTTGAAAACGCTGTGGGAAAAGGAGAAATTGCTCGTAACGAGCAATTTCTCCTTTTCCCACAGTGTTTTCTACCCTTTTTGAGAACTTTCTGCCATTTTCATCAAATTTAAAATTGTCGTCTGCAAACTCTTTCAATTTGGACCAGTCCAAAATTTGTCGTTTGGGAAAGGGTTAAGGTCACATTTTTAAAAACCCTTCGCTGCGCCAGCTAGCATTTTGTCATCTGCAGAGGCTTATGTATACTGCTAGAAAAACCGTGTGAAAAGTTCTTGTCAATCTGAATGTACTTAAGAAACCAAATGTTGTGATGTCAAATTTCTTTTCGCCGGTCGCAAAAGTATAAATGTCACCATATTGGATGGACAGCGTGGATTCAAGATCAGACTGCACGTTGTATGCTGTCTGATCTTAAACTATACTGTCTGCAAAAAAAAAAAGATCGTATTCAGCTGCGTAAGGGTTTCATGCCGTTAACTAAAGAGGATTGTTGAGAGAGAGGTCACCAATGCTGCGAGATTATTTCAGAGTTGGCCCTGTTGCGTAAGTTTTGTGGTGTTACAATAATGATTTACCAAACGACAAAATGTTACAATAGTAAAATTCAAAGCAGTTGCTGACGACAAAATAAATGTACCTCAAATGGTGGAATTTCAATTTCTCGAATGTAGACAACGTTGTGGGAAGAGGGGAAATTGCTACTTACCAGCATTTCTCCTCTTTCTACAATGTTTTCAACAGAGGTCTTGCTCGGAGACGAGATTGTTTGGCAGAAAGGATAAAAAAGGGTCTACCAAACCATCTGTCGAATTCTACATGGATTTTAGTTTGAATATCATGTTCTGTTTAGCTTCGACACGAACATTTTCAGCTGTGTTTTATTAGAAATGAACTGTTGTAAACAAGAAAATCTATCATTCTGTGTGTATATTATGTGATGCTTAGTCATTCTGATTCGTGTGCATTTACGTAGATCTATGTTTTGTGTTATTGTGAGGTACGGATTTTACTTGTATTTCTTTGAATCGAAGTGAATTACCTGACCAGTGTTTTTGCGCCGCTTTCAACATTATTTCAATCATATCACGGTGACAGCTCACATATTCATGTATTTCCTGGGTTCCACCAGTGCTAGGCTAAGGCTCTGAGGTGTCTTGCCCAAGGACAATCCTACGAAAAACGTAGTGGATCCAGTGGGGCTCGCACCCGGGGCCTTCAGGTCACTAGTCTCACACTTTGCCACTGAGCCATGCGGGACCCCCCTTACTTGTATTTCAGTACTTAACTAAACCCTTATAGCCCCAGTGAACAAAATAAAAATTTTCAGTTTAGAAACAAAATCACAATAAGCCTTTCTGCAATTTCTCGGTTGGTTTTGTTCATGGTGTCAAGGTATATCGAACAGTGTAGATACAAATATCAGGATGTACTTTCTGTGCAGTCTGATCTTAATTCGCACTGAGCGTAAAAACAAAAAATATAACGAAAGCCACTGAAAGGGTCTTGCTTTACATACACTGAGCTAAGCTCTGTGAAAAGGGAATTTAATGCATCTGCGAAAAGTACCGACCAGGTCAGCCTGCGCAGTCCGCGCAGGCTGACATGTGCCTAAACTTTTCGCTATTAGTATATTTTCTGTATGTCAAAGGACCAGTCTACCTCACGATTCAGTCTTTTGTTAGACAAAATGGATTTTATGGATCCGTAATTATGTGATGACTTGCTTGGTACAATGCATCACGGAGAGGATCAAACCCCTCTTGTCAGAGCATGGCTCATACGTTATTTTCTTGTTAAAGATCTACAGTCATTTCCAACTATAAATTATGATATTTTATTACTGTTCATAATGCACAAGTTTGTTTCCTTGTCAGCTTTTACTTGATAGCTTACGACGACGTAATTTATGCCTTGCCTCGTCTTTGTAAATTTAACCCTTTACCACACATTCCCGAATTTTAACGACCCTGCAGAAGAAGCCTTTTGAAACCACTATGAGAAAATGCTGGTAACCATCATTTACTCCTTTTCCCACCATGTCTTTGCCCGGTCAGAGACGATTTCTGTCATTTAACCCTTTATCAAACCATCTCGGGTTTAACGACAACTGGAAAGAAGCCTTTTGAAAACATTGTGGGAAAAGGAGAAAATGCTGGTGACCAGCATTTTTCTCCTTTGGCCACAACGATTTCTACACTATCAAGGTCAAATTCTGCGATTTGAGGGCCTTAAATTTGTCGTCTGCAAAAATGGTTTCAATTTGGGCAAGTCTAAAATTTTGTCGTTTGGTAAAGAGGTAAGTCATATGTAATTTGTCGTCTGCAAACGGTTTCAATTTGGGCAAGTCTAAAATTTTGTCGTTTAGTATACAGAGCAGCACTTAACTGCTTTGTATCAACTAATTAATAATTTTTACATTATTATTTCTCTGTGGCTATCAGGAAAAGAAACTCTTACCTTTTTTCTTCAAGTATTTCTCCCTAGCGGCGCTTTGCGTCTATTGCACTAGTTCTGTAGTTATCTAGAGCCTGTTCTGGAAAGGATTAGGCCTTTCAGTGTGGGAACAACTGTCTAAAAAAATCAGAAATATGGGATATTCACCAAACAAATGGGCCATGCTCTGGTAAACAGGGATTTAATACATCTCCGTAATGCAGTATACTCGTGCTGTGCAAGTCATCGCATAGTTATGGGTCCATAAAATCCAACTGAAGTCCAACAACCAACTGAATTATGAGGTAGGCTGGTTGTTTGACATGCAGAAAATTGACCAAGAACAAAAAATTTCGACTCAGGTCAGCCTGCGCGGACTGGCCTGGCTCACCTGGAGCGATACTTTTTGCAGATGCATTAAACTCCCTTTTCACAGAGCATGGCTCAAATGAAAGAAATGTACTCACAATAATTTCTCGAACGAATTTGAATGGTATGGGATAAATTCCACCGGAGTGCAATACGATGAGTTTTTTTGTTTTTAATTCAACGAGATAAGGTTCCTACTTTGGCAGCACACTGCTGTTAGTGGCACGAAAACAGTGTGTGTGATAACAGTGTGCTATCTGACATGTTCAGGGCGTAGCCAGGGATACAAAGATGAAGTCAATGACTATGGCTTCGACGCATTCTGCTATTTCATTCGTCCCTTTCTTTTTTTGTAGACAAAGCGCACTTGGACAAAAATAAATATGTTAAAGCCAAGACTGCAAGGCTTCCTCCTGGCTACGCGCCTGGACAACACGGCTAAAACTCGAGAGACTAGTTATTAATGATTGTGTCCTAAAGCCCGGTCGCTCAATAGGTTACGTATGGGACTTGAAAGCAAATGTCGCGGGCTCGAATCCCCAGCTCGACCATTTTTTTCCTGACAATTGATGATACTTATTGCGACATGTTTCATTCCCCTCTCACCGCTGATTATGGTTTTGACGGTGGTGTTTTTTTTTTAAAGCAGACAGTGGCTTGGGGAGAATGTTGTGCGAAGTACTGGTAATCAAAACTCCGGTAAAGCATGAATAGGTGTACCGGCCGCCGAGGCGTATAATTATAAATATGTAAATAATGTTGAAAATGGCATTAAACACCACTAAATAATTGAGCCATGCTCTGGCAAAAGGGGGTTTAATGCATTTCCGTGACGCATCATACCAAGAAAGTCATAACACACATTACGGAGTTATAAAATCCATTTAGTCTAGCTATTGACTGAATTTCGAGGTAGAGTTGTCCTTTGACATGCAGAAAATGTACAAATAGCAAAAAGTATCGACCCATGTCAGCCTGCGCGGACTGCGCAGGCTGACATGGGTCGATACTTTTTGGCTGATGTATTCAGCCCCCTTTCCACAGAGCATGGCTCAATTCTAAATGACCACTATGTACACGCCTTAGTCATCTCTCGGGGTTTAAAAAATGGAATTAGATTTCAATATCTGCCATGACAGCAGGCATTTAAAACTCTTTATCATATAATCCCGAGTTAAACGACCATGAGAAAGAATTTTTTGAAAACTATTTGGGAAAAGAAGAAAATGCTGGAAACCAGCATTTTCTGCTTTTCCCACAAAGTTTTCTATCCTTTCAAATACAACCTCCTTCATTTGTGTCACCTACTAATTGTCGTCTGCAAATGCTTTCAATTTGGAAAAGTATAAAATTTTGTCGTCAGATATAGAATGAAAAATATGTTGATTTACACATTCCTCTGCCGAGTTAAAACATTCAACGAAATATGCCACTTTTTATGACCCCCTCCATTGATTTAACCCTTTGTAACCAACCCCAATAGCTCAAGTGATAGAGCATGGGACTTGTAAACGGCAAGTCTCGGGCCACTTGAGGATGTGGGTTCGATCCTACGGCTGCCAATCAAAATTACTAAGTCTTTCGGGCGAGACATTAAACCGAGTTCCCGTGTGACGGCGCCGTACACCGAGCTCGTTATAGGCCCAAAAGCAAACATTATGGGTTAAAAAGTAAACTTAAGGTAGAGGGACTTGGCAACTTTTAAGATTTTAACCTAGTTTTAAAATGCATTTTTCTGCCAGAGATTGAGATGTGGACTAACCGTAAAATATCAAATTGTCACCTTCGCTTCAGGTATGATTTTCGATTTTAGGTGCATTTTAATAGTGTTTGCTTTAAAAGACTGGGCCTTTAAAAGAACCCAGGCGTAACTTACGGTGAGTATCATCCTGCATTTTGCACTATCCCCTGTAACATAATGATAAATAAAAGGAAATCAACCAATCAATCAATCAATTACTCCTTGACTGATCCCGAGTTCTGACGACTCTGGAAAGGATGGCATTTGAAAACATCGTGGGAAACTAGGAAATTCCTGGAGTTTCATGTACCAGTACTTCGCACAATATTCTTCCCAAGCCAATGGCTGCCTTCCCACATAACTGTCGTCGAAACAATGATCAGCGGTAAGAGAGGAATGAATAATCTCTAAATGACTTTCATCAATCCCCGGGCTGAGGATACGAACCACCGACCCCCTGGTCTCAAGTCCTGTACATTACCGACTGAGCTGCCGGGCTCGGCCCCAAGTTTTGACGAATCTGGGAAAGAAGACGTTTAAAATATTCTTCTTTGCCAACAATGTTTCTATTCCTTCAAAGACAAATTACATCATTCGAGTCACATTTCTTGTCTGCAATGCTTTGAATTTGGCTGATTTTAAAATTTTGTCGTTTCGAAAAGACTGTGTAGTTGTAATTAAGTTTGAGCGATTCATTTAAATCTAAACCAGACGGCAAAATTTTTACACACGTCCAAATTGTAGGCATTTGGAGACGAGAAAGTAAATGTTATTAAAAATTGAAATTTGTTTTTGGTCGGGTAGAAAACATTGTGGGAAAAGGAGAAACTGCTGGTTACCAGCATTTTCTCCTTTTCCCACAATGTTTTCAAAAGCCGTTCCCAAGGTTTGTAAAAAGTCGTGATTGTGTGGTTAGGAGAGATAACTAAGATTCTAGGCTGTTCAGATGTGCAGGCTAATGTATAGATTAAAGTGTCATCGCACAGAACACGAGGTAGCGAGGCGTAGTCACTGATCAGTCCAAAATGTGACATTTTAAAAGCCTTCACCAGACAATTAAGTTGCGGATGGGTCCAATCTGAGAGCAGTTGCAGACGAAAAAATAAACTTTGCTCAAATTATGGGATTTGACTCGAAGACTTCAAATGGGTTGGGATAAAAAATGGCCTTTTCTCTATTTTTCATAACATTTTCAAAAGCCTACATTCCTAGAGTCGTTCAAACATAGGACTTATTTACAAGTAAAGGATTAAATGTCAGGTATACATCAAATATTACTCGATCTATGTCAAAAGGTCAAAAAATGTATAGAGATCACACAGGTAGGCTAGTTGTTTTTTGATTAAGTTTACTCCCTAGCCTATAATCCAAGATAAAGAGCGAAGTTTGTTAAAAGAAAACAAAGGCCTGTGATAAGATAACAGAAAATGTGTGGTCACAGGCTCACAGTTTCAAATTTTCAAGCGCTGTGCAATCATGTAGATCCTGTTAGGCCCATATATAGGCCTACTCCCGGTAGCTCTGTCGGCAACGGACATGGCCAAAGAAACCTGGAGGGACGAGGATCGCTGGCGCGGCAAAGGATTAAAGCCAGTCACTGCGATGGGATTCTTTCGCTTGCCGCCGCAATAAAACTAACATAATGCCAAAACCGGCGTTAAACACGATACAAATAAATCAAATGTGTGCCCGATGTATCACCTTTAGATCTACTCGGCTAGGGATTTGAAGTCTCTTACCCAAAGGTACCCCCCCCCAACGAAAAATCCCAAGCCCCTCGGGAGAGGATTGAACACGCGGCCTAGAGCTACGTTACGAATCCTACACCTTGACTCACCGCGCAGGACCCTGCAGACACATAACGATTAGGGCGTGGGTAGGAGCACAAGGAGCTGCCTCTTCGCGATACACACCTCCATTAACGATTGCTTCGATAGTTTGAATAAAATTATATAAATTTGTTAAACATGAACTACAGCCGTATATGATAGAAGTGTGGTCGCGATTCATCCGTCCAGACCAACTGTGAAATATTTTCAAAACCGTCTTTTCGTTCACGGAACGGTTCGTTCCAAAGTGACTATTAATCTGAATGTCTAATTTATGAATTTATCGTTCGAAAACATTTAAATTTGATAATGATATATCGATCTATGTAAACCTGACCAGTGCAATTTTGACGTATCGATTATTCCGTGACAGTTCTTTTTTTTTTTAAATAGGATTAAACCGAGCACTTATGTAACGAATAATATGTGGGCGAAACGGCCGAATTCCATGGCAACACAAACATGGCGACTGCTTCAGCAGCCTCGCAGCTTATTTAAACGTTCAAAAGCAAGTAGCATGGGAGAACTTTGTGTTTTTATAGAGAATGGGCAAGTGGATAAGAAACAAGATTGGCTAGTTACAAAATTTGTCAGATCATTCGAAATACTGTCACTGCTCTGGGAATACATCCCACTTTTAAAGTTTCCGCCACCCTGAGCCTGAGGTGAAAGAAAACATCCGACGTTCAGTTGGATTGAAACAAAATTAAAGTGTCCCATGAAACACATTGTGATAGCTTGAATTGACCAGAATCGAGTCATTCTTCAGCAGTTTTGGGAGCATCTACATCCAACTTTAAATAAGGCAAAAAACACGAACAAAAACCATGGCTAAGTTTACAGTTACGTCATTGCTAATGCCTCATTCAACCCCTCGAATTGCTCAGTTTTTAGCAAGTTTTGCCTTCAATCTTTCGTACGCATTACTAGTTTAGCCTAGATCTATCTACTTTAAAATTTTCTGTTACTGAGCCTATTATGTACATGTAAGCCATGATCTGTGGAAAGGGGACTTAATGCATCTGCAAAAGTTACAGGCTTGCCTGGGCCGAAATATTTTGCTTTTGGTCAATTTTCTGCTGTTCAAAGCACCAGTGTACCTCATAATTCAGTCATTTTATATAAAATAGATTTCATGCATCCATAATACTGTGATGATTGATATAATGAGTCACGGAGATGCATTAAGCCTCCTTTGCCAGAGCATGGCTCATGTATATTTTTCTTCATAATCCAAAATGGTTTAAAAAAGTTTGACACAATCACTTCACTACAAAATTATCATACATTTAAGATCATTGAAATATATAGTAGGGAACATTGGTGCAGGGATAAAGCATCGACCTCGTTCATGAAAGGTTCCTGGTTTGAATCTCGTAATGAGCAAGGTAAACCTTTGTCATTACCCACGACAAGGCGCGAGCTACTGGTTACGGTTAAATTTCCAGAAAACAATCATCAACAGTGAATAGCTCAAGTTGAAAGACCTTGTGTCGCAATCGATGTAAAATGAAAATGGCCTAACTAAACTCTTGAAATAAATAAATGTTTGTATACCTATTTATTTTATGTAGATCTAGCCTGTTCGGAATTGATGACTATTTTTTCTACAAAGTGTAGAACATTTGTAGTATAGAACATTTTAATATTTTAGTTAACTCTGGGTTTTCCCTGATCACCTGTTTCTTTGAACCCCCATATTGTCCCCCAATACGTGAATCTGTGCTTCTTCAATTCATTTGGATGGGGTCAAGTGACCCTAGTATGACAAAGTCCATTGAAAACCCTGACATATAAATATTAAGTGTGTATCCTGTATTAAATTTTACCCAGGCTCCCAGTCTTTCAGAAAGTTATTTCTGGATCTAGTGTATTCGCAATGGTATGCAAAAGCATTCAAAAGAAGTAGAACTTTGAAAAGAAATTATTCGTAAATTTGCACAGACACGGCATGATAAAGTTGCAACTTTAGTTCTATTTCAACAGTTACCTGCAATATCAGTACTTTTGCGATAGTAAAATTGTCAATGTCAGTACTGTCGAAATGGTGGATTTGGCCCTAATATTTGACTCGAGAAAGAGTCGAAAATATCGGTACTCATCAGACAGACGTGTTGTAAGCCTCTGAATACAGATACGCTTCGTCTTGGCTACATACCTGGCAGTGACGTTCCTGGTTGCAACTCTAAATGATGTACTAGTATTATAAATCCAGTCTCAACGGTTGTCCAATTTATTGTCGGCTATCATTGTTTTTGCACACACAGAAATAAAACTAATTAATTGAGAAGTTGCAGTATATTTACAGATCTACTCACCAAAACAAGTTGAGGGTCTTAAGACAGTTTAGTGGACACTGATAACCTACGCCATCTTTATTTTGCAATGCTACTCATGTTGTGGCGAGGCCAACTACCGTAAATTCATTACGACCATCCGGTTCCCGTAGCGCAATGTTTTCTTACAGCCACATCTAGTGGGCCGTTCCCTTGTCGTCGTTATCGTTTTGGACGATTTATATAGTTACTGGCCCAAATACCGTAATAATATTCTTTCTCGATATCTAAGATAGAGTTGTTTTCATGATACCACAGGCCCGCAAGCGTATTTACAGGTGCCTCTTCTCTACTACCTGATATGGCGTGCAACTCACGAAAATGGGCCGTCCGACATATGCGTAAAAGTGTGACGTCCTAGATCAGCATCTGCAGTCTGTAACTAATCCAAGACGACACTTCCCGTTTTTGTGCGATTTTCAGTTTCAGGAAAGTCTACTGTATGAAAAAATCTTATGTAGTTGTAAAGTGCCGTCTCGGATTAGCCTGCGCAGGCTAATTCGGGACGACATTTTACGCAAATGTCCGAAGGTCTCATTTCGCATGTTGCGGGCCATATTATTTTATCATTCAAACATAATAAAGCAGTGCCTATTTCCGTGGTGTTTTTATGGGCATTTTCACATGGCATGCACAATGATTGTAAACGATAGAGCTGCTGTTATTTTTAAGTATTATAAGCTTCATACACATTCGCAAACAAGACTTTTCTGCAACCTTCCAGTACGGTTTGGCGGGCACTTGTGAGTTAATATGCAAAATGCTGTCTATTTAAACGATCTAGAATGACAATGATCAAGTGGAAAATAATAATCAAAACTATATTTTCAGGTACCTTTTTATCGTGAATCACAAGAGATGGATGCTGTAACAGAAACAAGCCCTCTTGATAAATCTGGTGTCATGAAAAGGAACACTTTAGACAGAGTTACTATTGACAGCGGGGAGGAAAACGCGCGTAATGCTGACATTTCAGCGGATCAATCTGACAAAGACAACAAAAAAGAAACAGTGGTTTCCCTAAAGAAACAAATCAGCTTGTTACAATCAGTGGCCATCATTGTAGGAATAATAATTGGTTCGGGAATATTCGTTTCACCTGTTGGAATTTTAAGTAATGTCAAATCGGTTGGAATGTCGTGTATTATGTGGGGAGTGTGCGGTGTGTTTTCAGGGCTTTGTGCCCTTTGTTACGCCGAACTTGGGGCGTGTATCCCTATATCCGGTGGGGAGTATGTGTATATCAAACGGGCTTTTGGAGACTTCCCCGCATTTCTCTGCCTGTGGATAAATTTCATCATCATTTGTCCTGTTGGGATAGCGGCGTCGTCATTGATATTTGCAACTTACGTGCTGCAACCGCTGTTTGCTGATTGTGATCCGCCTCCGTCCGCTCTAAGGTTGCTCGCTGCTTTAATCGTGAGTAAGTATATCTTGCAGCTTTTGCAAACCTCTCCCTCTAAACTTGATATATTATAAGTAGAATGTATTAGGTCGTAGATAACGAAATTTGTCCAAAAAGTGCCCGAGTCCTATATGGTTATTTTTTTTGCGCTGTACAAAAATGTACAATGTCCCCGAAGCACTGACTTGTAATCTGTGATGCCATTTCTTATACGGGATGCGATGAAAATAGACAAACGAAACTTCTGACTTTGGAGGATAGTACAGGAACTGGACTAGAAGGTGAACACAGCAATGCGTCTGGCTTATATTTTTGCTTCCTTAAAACTCTTGAAGTCCGTAATAGTTCATTGAAATAAACGCAGAACTGTTCCCTTCCATAATCTTTGCCCAAGCACTTTACAGTGAGAGTATCGTTGTTCTTGAGCCACAGATTTTTGTAGCATTTACTGCAATTTCAGACATGGGATTTACCCTTGATGCAGATATTCGATCCAGACTGTAACTGCACCCTTTTATTATGATGCTCCTGATACTATCATTAGTCTGTTACAGATCATGAGAGGGTAAACTCGTGACTTTAAACAATAAATTTGGTGGATAAGAAGTCGCACATTTGCGTGTTGATTTACTAGTTAACCACACGTCCAATTGATTGTCTCCATTATTTCATTGGAGTTATCCACCATGTCATGAAACATAAAAGATCCAACTGACACTTTTAAAAATCAGAACGATTTTAAAACTTTTTTGAAAATTCTGACTTTATAGTATTTTTTTCGGTGGAATCTAAGTTTACAAGCGATTCAGCGGAGTAATTTTAGCGAGGAAATAAAAGGCGTATCACAACTCTGTGCATATCGCCAACGCAGTAGAGTTGAGGATTTATCATTTGGTGCCGCGAAATTACCGGATGTCAAAAACATGCCTCAAATACCAGGGTTGGGTGCAGAAAATAGAATAATACATTGTTAGTGTCGATCCATTTGCTGTTCTGATCAGGTCTGTATCACAGTATCGAAAGAAGTGCTATATTATTGCGCATCCATCACCAGATGTAAACTTACGGCATGAATTTGCATTTGGTAACAAATCTGATTCTTTAAAACAAGGTTTTATATATAGAGTTTTATATAAAGTGGTAACATAAGCATGGTATGTTGATTTGTCCAGCTGCGCTGCTGTCATGAGCTCCATCTCGGAAGTTTCGTTGGCTCATTTAGTAATGCTTCTCTAAGAGGTCTCGCACGAGATGCGGTATTTATGAAATTATGCAATATTTATTTACATGTCTGAAACATAATAAAAAGATTCTCGTGAATAATATTTAAATTGCTGGTTGTACTTTTAAAAGAATTGAAACTATGGAAGCTCTTTTTGTATTTTTTACCAACGGGCATTCTGGGTACAGACCCTGACTACTTTTCAAGGCGCCAATCAATGGAACGACTTTCAAAATAAAATACAATTATACGTTTACTCACTAAAACCCACCTTGTACGGTTCATCCGGCCATGGTTAGCTATGCACCAGCTATTTATAAACTCTCTTTTTCACACAATGTTCCTCAGGGGGCTTTAAAATTTAGGATTGTTTTTGAAAGGGTTATTTAACCCTTTACCACACAGTTCCAACTTTCAACGACCCAGTTAGAGAAAAAGAGAAGGATTGTGAAAACAATGTGGGAAAAGGAGAAAATGCTTGTATGCAGTATTTTATTCCCTTCCCACATTGTTCCCTACCCTATCAAAGACGGAAATCATCATTTATTATGTTGTCTGCAAATACTTCAAAATGGAAGAGTCAAAAATGCTGTCATTTGGTAAAGGGTTAATGAACTTTCTCTAGATTGAAAAGGCCACATTAGGGAGAAATGTCATAATGCATTTAACTCTGTACCAAAATGACAATTTTTTGGACTTGACCAAATTCTAAGCATTTACAGACGACAAATCAAATGTGGCTAAAATTGTGGAATTTGGCTTTGAAGGATAGCATACGTTGTAGGAAAAGAAGAATAATGCTGGTTACTATCATTTTCTCCTTTTCCTACAGTGTTTTCAAAAGTGTTACACTTTAGGGTTGTTAAAATACAGGATTGTATCGTAAAGGGTTGAATATACAGTTCATTGCCACCAGCTGACAGCTTCCTAGACATGTATTTTGTGTTCTAAACTCTAACTCTTTCCATGACAAGAAAATTTTAGACTCGACCAAATTGAAAGCACTTGAATTGAAAAATTGAAAAATAAAATGGGTCTTTCATGGATGTAATAATGTACTCTTTGAAAGGGCAAGGGTAGGAAACACTGTCAAGTCCAAAATGGAACTAAAGCCTGTAGCTGATCATGTCGCAAATTATGGGATAGACAAAAAAACGAAGTCAGTGACCTCCATTTTTTATTTTTTCATTAATGGTACGTTTAACAAAAAATACAAAATTTGAACATGTTCTGTTTTTAGAAAAAATGAGTTAAATGTAGCAAATTTTAACCTCTAATTCTTTTATCATTGCAGCAGTACTCGTCAGTCTTAATTGTATCAATGTGAACTGGTCAGCTAAAGTCCAAGTAGTCATCACAACATGTAAACTAGCCGCTCTCTTGATGATCATTGTGATTGGATTTGTCTTTTTGTCAAAGAGTAAGTCTTTTTAATGTATATTTATGTCATTTTTATGCATAGGAAAACCTGTCTTTAGCAGCCACCCTTTGTTACAAACATGATTTGCATACCAAGTGGCTGTTTAACACAAAATCCTTTGTTTTGAAATTTATGGATATGGAAATTTGAAATGGAAGTTGCTTAATCCTTTATTAAATGATACTGTGCTTTAATGACCCTTTGGAAGAAGGCTTTTGAAAACCGGTTTGCTATAAGGAGAAAAAAAATGTTTAGAATCATTTTCTCCTTTTCCATCAAAGTTTTCTACCTTTCCCAAAACACTGTCACCATTTCAGCCACATTTAGTGTATCATCTGCAAATGCCTTAAATTTGGTCAAGTCTGAAATTTAGTTGTTTGCAAAAGACTTAATTGTTTACTAAACAATTCCATGTTTTAGCAACCTGAAGGAAAATTGAAAACCTTGTGGCATAAAGAGAAATTCTTTGTGGCAAAAAGTAGATCTGTGTATTTATGGCTTTAACAAATGATAGTAAAATACAAGAAAAAATTCATTCTTGATTTACCAAACCTACTGTGAATCAAATAAAAAATACTGAGAATGCTTAATTCTTTGCCATACAACAATATTTAATACTTGTCCAAATTGAAAGGATTTGCAGAAGACATATCAGATGTGGTTCAAATGATTGGATTTGTGACATGGAAGATTAAAAAACATTGGTGGAAAAAGAGAAATTGCAGGTTACCAGCATACTGGATTTGTGAGATGGAAGATTAAAAAACATTGATGGAAAAATAGAAATTGCAGGTTACCAGCATTTTCTCTTTTTCCTACAATGTTTTGAAAAGTCTAATTTCCAAGGGCCGTTAAAACTCTCGGTTATGTGGTGATTGGTTAATTTATTGTTTGATTTAATTGTTTACTTGAATTAACTTAATCTTGGGGATGAAGGCTTGTTTGTTTGTATGGACATTGATACTGTTTTAATAGTATTTCACTTGTATCATGGTGGCCAATGCACCTATCTGTGTGTTTCTGGGGTCTCTTTTACCAGTCCTCTGCATTGAATTCTTTCCTGACCACTTGTGGCTTTCCCACATTTAGGAATAAGAGAGGAAGAATCCTGTCGGAAATAAATCAATCTTTCAAAAGTGTTTTGTCATGCTTAGATTAAATCTCATTATCCCCCAGTTGCGTGCCCTGGATCCTATGAACTGAACTACTGGCTCGGAAAGGAAGAAAATTGATTGATTGACTGGAAGGTGGCTCACAAGTTGGCAGGCGAGTGGACTGACAGACAGACGATGGATGAGCGAATGAATGGATGGATTGACCAGTCGGTCAGTTGGTCGATAGATCAATCAATCAATCAATCAATCAATCAACCAATCAATCAATTGTATAGAGTTTAAAACCATTTTCAACATTATTTTAGTTGTATCACAGGGGCCAGTGAACCTATCCATGTTTTCCCTTAGTTTCTAATGGTTCATTGCACAATATTTTTCCCATGCCACAGTTGGTTGATTGATTGTTTGATTGATCAGTGGATTAATTGTATGGTGTTTAACACAAGTTTCAACATTATTTCAGTTGTATCTCAGGAGCCAGTGAACCTAACAAAGTATGCATTTTTTCCAGGAGTTTCTTCCGGTACTTTGCACAATATTTTTCCCATGCCACTGGCTGCTTACCAAGATAACCATTGTCTAAAAAATGATCAGCAGTGAGAGAGGAATGAATCTTGTCGCAATGACTATCATCAATCCTTGGATATCAATTTGCCAAGCTGGGGGTTCAAACCAGCGACCCCTTGATTGTGACTCCTGTATGTTACAGACTGAGCTTCCAGACCTGGTATGGAACAAATATGGGGCAGCAGTACTTATACTATGCACAGAAGTTCTGTGAATTTTTCGTTGCATTTAGAAAAGTTTGACACAGATAGAAAAGATCAGATTGAGATGTTCCATGATTAATTCTCCTCAAGTATTATCACATCCCTTGAGGCTGTTATTAAATTTACATAAATTGTGAGATTGGACTGTCTTACTGCATTTTAATTGGCAGTCTTTAATTTGTTTTGGTTGGCTAATCAATACATAAGAGGGATATCAGACTCTTAGAATTAATGACTCTGTTAGACTCAGGGATTTTATGTGTGTGTGCCTAAACCTTTGCCAAACAACCCCAAGTTTTACAGAACCTGAGGAAGAAACCTTTTTGAAACATTGTGGGAAAAGGAGAAAATGCTGATAACCAGCATTTTCTCCTTTTCCTACAATGTTTTCTACTCATTTAAAGACCATCAATTGAAATGCAATGATCTTGTTATCACAAAAACAAAGTTTAAATATTACAACAGGTCTGAAAATTACATTTTTCATCCTGCTGTAGATAATTTTTGAGAACTTTTGGCAAAGAAAATGGGTTATTTTGGCTTGAAATGGGTTTTTTCTACTTTTTAGATAATATCACATGTATTCATATATTAGCCTACTGTCTTATTCTCTAAGCAAACTTGTCTCAGGATGTAACAAGTAAACCCATGAGCAGTACTGAGATTCCCTTTTCAGGACTTTGTTGATCAGTATTGGGCTGCACAGAGCATGAAATCTTATCTTAAGTCCACCTTATTTGCTACAGTTACATACTCTGAACAAAATGGCTTGGAATTTTTCTCTTTTAAGTCCATGTTAATTACTTAATTTTTTTACCAGATGCCAAAACTTTTGACTCTTCTAAAGTGCAAACTGTGAGTTGGAGTTCTCTAATAAGGTAGAAAGCATTGAGGAAAATTTATAAAATGCTGGTTACCAGCATGTCCTTCTTTTCCCACAATGTTTTCTACCCTTCCTAAAACAACTTAATTTTTTTGTCAAATTTATGTTTCCTTCTTCAATTGCTTTCAATTTCATTTGGCAAAAGAGGTCGCCACTTAGACAGGGTTTACTGTATTTTCACAATGCAGCAGGTACAAAAAGGTAACAGAAGGAAAAGGATTAATGAGATATTATCTGAGAGTTTTTCCATTTTAGGAACAGTATCTGCTAGTAAATGTTCTTTTTATTGTTATCTGGGCTCTGTCACACTATTTATGGTCCAAAACAGAAACTAAAGTAAGACGTTAGCTCTTTACCAGATGACAAGAGTTAAATTTTTGCAGACTTGAAAGGATTTCTCTTTCAACTCTTTGCCAAAATATTACGTGTTTTAAGGTCCTGATGAGAAACAGCTTTCAAAACCATTGTGGGAAAAAAGAATTTCCTTTTTTTCCTCCCACTTTTGTTTTCTACCCTTTCAGATACAGATCCCCTCATATGAGCCAGATGTAATTTTTTGTCTGCAACTGCCACAATGTTTCATGTTTCGAAATTTGTCAGCTGCTGGAAGAAAGTTGTCTGCTTGAGGCTCATTGGTTTAACTCTTTACCAAACAACAAAATTTTAGACTTGCTCAAATTAAAAGCATTTGCAGACAGCAAATAAAAAGCAAGACACATGTCTTTGGAAGAGCAGAAAACATTGTGGGAAATGGAGAAAATGCTGGTTACCAGCATTTTCTCCTTTTCCCACAATGCTTTCAAAAGCCTTTTTCCACCAGAGTGAAAACTCTGGATTGTGTGATTAAGGGTTAATGCAAACAAGTACTAGGTTAGAACTATTCTGAATTTCAGATGAAGGTGAAAATTTCAAAGACTCCTTTGCAGACAGTGATTTCAGTGCTGGTTCCATTGCAATAGCATTTTATTCAGGTTTCTGGGCTTTTGGTGGCTGGTAAGTATTAAATTTTCATGTTGGTCTTCCCTTGGGTAACCTTTGAAAAATAACAAGCAACTTCTTCATTTGTCACTTCTTTTTTAATGTCATAATTATACACTAAGATGATTTACATGTAACATGCATCTATCAATGAAAATGTTGCATCACAATTTCACGTAATGTAATTCACTTTATTTATAAGAAAGCTGAAAATTTGAAATTTAAAGATTTTACAAGAGAAGAGCAATATATTCTATAGCTGTAAGAAAGAGGTGCAATATAACTCTTTGCCACACAATCCCAAATTTCAACAAGCCTGAGAAAAAGGCTTTTGAAAACATTGTGGGGAAAAAAGAAAATGCTGGTAACCAGCATTTTCTTCTTTCACCCATGATGTTTCATACCGTTCCAAAAATGATTCTCAGTTTTGAGTAACATTTATTTTGTTGTCTGCAAATGCTGTCAAATTTGACATGTCTAAAATTTTCTGGTTTCCTTCAGAGTTAAACCTATTGTTTAATGTAGACAATGTACATGTAGATGTACATCAGACTGCCTTTTGCAAACAATGGTTATCAAGGTCAGACTGCACAGAACATGCAGTCTGATCTTGTATCTACACAGTCCACTATTTTCAAAAAATGCTGATTATCAGCATTTTCTCCTTTTCCCACAATGTATTGAATTGCTAAAGATATTTTACCTCTTGACCTCCTGAAATCAGATAACTTTGAAAATTGAATATCCCAGAAATAAAGGCATTATCAACATGAATTAGCTTTTTATAGATGTGAAAACACCATGGCAAAGGGACTAATTGCTTTATATGAGATATTTCTGGCTTTATCAGAATGTTAATTTTCAAAAGAAGTCTGTATGAAGACAAAAGAAGTTATCCGCATGTGGTTATGTATGGCCTCATTAACTCTTTACCAGTCAATCCAAACTTTTAAGGATCCTGAGGAAGAAGGCTTTTGAAAACATTTGAGAAAAGGAGAAAATGCTGGTTACCAGTATTTTCTCCTTTTCCCAA
Organism: Tridacna gigas; assembly: GCA_945859785.2. Classification (NCBI taxonomy): domain Eukaryota; kingdom Metazoa; phylum Mollusca; class Bivalvia; order Cardiida; family Cardiidae; genus Tridacna; species Tridacna gigas. The sequence goes on from OX244033.2 coordinate 27,157,351, forward strand.
AATGTTTTCTACCCTTTCAGAAACAAATCTTGACATTTGAACCATGTTTAGTTTCTGCTGTACAAATGCTGTCATTTTAGATGAGTCAAAAATTTTGTCATGATGCAAAGGGTTAAAAACTTCAGTGGAAACAAAGCACTTGACTTAATTATCCTTTACCAATCTTAACAACACTGGGGTAGAAAACTTTTGAAAGAATTGTGTGAAAAGGAGAAATGTTTGCATTTCTGCTTTTCCACAGTGTTGTAGGCCCTTTCTCAGGCATACTCAACCATATGCACTTTTTTTAATTTGACTTCTGCAAATGCTTTCAACTCAGACAAGTCTAAAACTTTGTGGTCTGGTAAAGAGTTATTCAAACCAAGGCCTGATTTTTGCCCAGCACTTCATATTTTGAGAAAAATAAAATTTGAAGTTAACCCTTTACCACACAATCCCCTGTTTTAACAAACCTGGGAAAGAAGCCTTTTGAAAACATTGTGGGAAAAGGAGAAGATGCTGGTAACCAGCATTTTCTCCTTTTCCCACAATGTTTTCCAGCCATTTAGAGTCAGGTTTCATCCATTGAGTTACGTTTATTTGTCGTCTGCAACAGCTTTGAATTTGGACAAGTGTAAAATTTTGTTGTTTTGTAAAGAGTTAACTATACAGTAATTTAGACCCATCAAAACTGTAAAAAATTTACACAAGGGACAAACAGGAAAATGTTATTTTTCAACATGGTGTAAAATTTTTACAGCAGAAAGAGCAATTTGTTTGTTTTATGCTACTGCTTGTTTTCCCAGATTGTTTTCAAAAGCTGTCAACTTCAGGGCCACACATACCATTTCTACAGTAATGAGTTGGAATGAAATTTTGTGGGAGAGCTTTGGCCCCTGCAATGAAAGGTTCCTGATACAAATACGGTGATGAGCTGGACCAACCTTTGGAACATCAGGGTCTGTATTCACCAACCATTCTCAACCCTTAAGCTGGTAAGCACGACTCAATGACCTTTTGTGGAAAGTGTAGATCAAGATCAGACTGCACAGAACATGCAGTCTGATCTTGGATCTACACTGTCCGATAAGGAGATATTTTTCTCCAAAAAAATAAGTTCAAAACAACATTATTCAGGTTTTTACTGTTGCTTGAAAGTTTTATTTGACTTATTTAGCAGGATATGGATTTTCTAAATATGAAAGTAACACAACTTCTAATTGGCTAAACCAAATGGTTTAGCCAATGAGAAGTTGTGTTATATTCATATTTGGAAAATTATGGAGAATAAGACTAGGAATGTTCTTTAGAATGGTTGGTGAATAAGGACTCAGGGCCCAAGTTCATATTAGAATTCCAGGAAACAATCATTGAGACTGACTGAATTAACTCTCTACCAAACAACAAAAGTATAGACTTGTCTAAATTCAAAGCATTTGCAGATGACAAATTGAAAGTGGTTCAAATGTTGGGATTTGTCCTTAAAAAAATAGAAAACATTGTGGAAAAAGGAGAAAGTGCTGGTTACCAGCATTTTCTCCTTTTCCCACACTGTTCTCAAAAGCCTTCCAGCTCAGGGTTGTTAAAAGTCAGGATTGCTCGGTAGAGGGTTAAGTTGTAGAACTTGTTTCATGCTAGTTTTAGATGATTATGGGGTTTAAACTCATGAAATGTTTTGGTAGTAAAACACTATTGTATGAAATCATTTCAGAATTGTTCTTTCTTGTTAGAAAGTTGTAATTTATCTTCTTGTTTTCCAGGAGTTATTTAAATTTTTTGACAGATGAACTAATTGAACCTCACAAGTAAGTATTAATTGTGTTCTTTTTGGAAAAACTATGTAAAACTGCGAGATATGAAACAAGTCATGCTCTGTGGAAAGGGAACTTAATGCATATGCAAAGAGAATTGACCCAGGTCAGCCTGTGCAGTCTGACGTGGACCGAAACTTTCTGCTTTTGGTCAATTTTCTGCATGTCCAAGGACCTTTCTACCACGAGATGACTTACTTGGTATAATGCATCACAGAGATGCATTAAGCCCCATTGTGCCAGAGCTTGGCTTAAATTCAATTTGATTGATGGTAGGCTAATTTGCACCTGAATCCGTTACCATCAAAATCAGAGTTTTAATGACCTTGAGGTAGAAGCTCATTGTTGGACAAGGAGAAAATGCTGATAACCAGCATTTTCTCTTCTTCCTGCGATGTGTTTTATATCTCTAAAGACAAAGACAATTATTTGAGCCAAATTTAATTTGTCAACTGCAATTGCCTTGGATTTGGACAAATCGAAAGTTTTCTTGTTTGGTAAATGGTTTTGCTGATGAAAACTTTAATATGACTCAACTGATGGGATTTGTCTTCAGAAAGATGGGAAACATTATGGAAAAAGGTGAAAATGCACCTTTTCAGTCAAATCATGCCTAAGTTGATTTATTCATGTGCTACCTGTGGGATTTCACAGCTACAATGCAGGGCCTGATGGCACTCTCACATGACCAGTGTAAATGGAAATTGAACAATGGACCCAAATATTACTGCAATAGAGCCAAGTCATTTTTATGTACGAATAGGAAACCTCCTCTGTTTGAATAATTCCTTTAGGATTACTGATCTTTGTCTTTGATTTTGTGTTGTAAATATTGCTTCATGTTTAATCCTCTACCAGACAACATAATTTTTACTTGTCTATATTGAAAGCATGTGCAGACGGCAAATTATAGGTAGCTCAAATGGTGTAATTTGTCCTTGAGTGAATAGAAAACATTGTGGAAAAGGGAAAAAATGCTGTTTACCAGCATTTTCTCCTTTTCCCAAATGTTTTCAAAAGCTGTCTTTCACAGGATTGTTGAAAGTCGGGATTGTCTGGTAAAGGGTTAATCCAGTTAGCAGTGCTGATAAAAGCCAAAAGGTAGAGAAAATACCAACAGTGTACACAACTGCCTTCCCTTCACAAAGCTATCCTTTGAATAGTTGCAAGGATTTTGTATTGGAAAGAACCATCCACTGAAAATTGCTGTTACATATAACAATTAATAATTTGATATTGAATAGAATGAAAGAAGACATATCACTGGTTGAGTATTAGAGTACCAATTTAACTAGCTGCAGTTGCTCAACTAATCTGATTTTTTTCCAGAAACCTACCACGAGCAATTGTCATCTCCATCTCCATAGTAACCATTGTATATTTAATTGCAAACATTGCATATTTTGCTGTACTCACTCCTGCTGAAATGCTGACATCATCTGCTGTTGCTGTGGTAATGCTTTCCACATCTTTAAATTCTATCTTTTCTGGGGACATGCTGGAACCATGCTGTCTGACTGTTTGCTAGATGGTGGGAAAAGGAAAACGTCCTAGTAACCAGTATTTTCTCCTTTTCCCATAATGCTTTCTTCTCTTTCAAGTACAAATTACATGTTTGGATCAATGTTTATTTTGTCATCTGCAAATGCTTTCAATTTGGACAAGTCTAAAATTTTGTCATTGTGTAAAGAGTTAATGTTCAACTTCAGCATATATATTATGCCATTTGCACTGTATTGTCAAGTCATATTAAAAAAACCTTTATTGCTCTAGAAACTTTAGGTTTTGACAGAGGTTTATCTAGAACTTTCTTCAATGCCTTGAAATTAAGTGGCTATTTGCCACTAAAGAGTTTTGAAAACTTTACGGCAAAATGTATAGTGGCTTATTATTTTGTGCAGTTTCACCTTTTGACACCATGTATTCTACAGTTTAAAAAAAAAGTTTACATGTAAATATTTTGTTGAGATGTTGTTGTAGCAAAGCATGTGACCCTAACAAACTTTGACTTTAACTCTGTTTTATTTTTTGCAGACATTTTCCAAGCTGACAATTCCTCAAGCTGCTTGGATCACACCTATACTGATTGCAGTTTCTGTCATTGGTAGTGTGAATGGGAACTCTTTGTCAATGTCAAGGTAGTACCATTTGTACCATTGCATTTTCTTTATTTATTAAACCTGTATGAAGCAAGTGGTTAACCCTTGCCACACATTGCTGAGTTTTTATGACCTCCAGGATGAAGGCTTTTGAAAACATTGTGGAAGAAAGGAGAAAATGCCGGTAACCAGCATTTTCTCCTTTTCCAGCAATCTTTTCTAACCTGCCAGAGTCGTATCAAAATATTTGAACCAGTCTACGTTTGATTTCTTGCCTGAAAATGCTTTTGATTTTGGCAAGTCTAAAAATTTGTCATTTAGTAAAGGGTTAAGGGATAATTGAAAACTGGTGGCCAGAGCTTGATGCTTAACCATTGTATCTCTGATCCTGGATTTAATTGCTTGTTCAGACAGTGTAGAACAAGATCAGATTGAACAAAGCAAGAACACTGATTTTGGATCTACACTGTCCTCTTTTTTTGCCAGATAATCTTACAAAAAAAGCTTTGAAATATTGTGTATTTACCAAAATTTTGGTTAGTTCGACAAATAGAATTAGCCTGAACACTTTACAGAACACAAAAAAATTTCCAGCATTTTTTCCCTTTTCTTTTATGTTTTCAAATGCCTTTTACCTAAGACCTATTAAAACTCTTTGATTGTGTAGTAACAAGTTAACCATGTACTGTAAAGGCTATTTCTACATTACAAAAAGCAATTACAAATTATGCATTTTGGATGGAACAGATAATGAGAAAATTAGCATTATGTGAAGGATGGAAAAGATAATGAGAAAATTTGCATTATGCACAGCATGCAATAAAATATGAGAAATTAGCCTTATTAAAGGTTGGAATAGATAAAAACAAATTAAAAATTATATAAAGGATGGAATAGATAATAAGAAAATGAGCATTGTGCAAAGGATAGAATAGGTAATGAAAAATTGAGAATTTTTCGAAAGATGGAATAGACAATGAGAAAAATGAGCACTAAACAAAAAATGGAATAGATAATGAGAAAATGAGCATTGTGGACAGAATGGAATAGATAATGAGAAAGTGAGCATTATGCAAGGATGGAAAAGATAATGAGAAAACGGGCATTGTGTAAAGGATGGAATAGGTCATGAGAAAATGAGCATTATGCAGAAGGTGGAAGAGATACTGAGAAAATGAGCATTATGCAGAGGATGGAGTAGAGAAAATGAGCATTGTGTAAAGGAATGAATAGATAATGAGAAAATGAGCATTATGCAGAGGATGGAGTAGATAGAGAAAATGAGCATTGTGTAAAGGAATGAATAGATAATGAGAAAATGAACATTATGCAGAGGATGGAATGGATAATAAGAAAATGAGCATTTGCTTGTTACATGCATTTGCTTCTTTTACCAAAATGTCCTTCAAAACCATTAGCTGTAGGGTCAAAATTGGTATCTGAAAAGTGATCCCCTTTTTCTTAAGTTGGTTTATCCATTAAAACACAATCCCAAGTTTCAATGACCTTGGGAAATTAGACTTTTGAAAAAACATTGAGATAAAAAGACAAAATGCTCGTAACCAGCATTTTCACATTTTCCCACAATGTTTTCTTATCTTTCAGAAACAAAGCAAATCATTTAGCCACAATTGGGGTCTGCAAATGCTTTCAATTTGGACTAGTCTTAAATTTTGCTGTGTGGTAAAGACTTTAAGCATTTTCGCCTCAACAAAAATTATAAAGGCAAACTGTTCAAACTTTGGTTTTGCTTTCTTTTCAGACTGTTCATGACTGGTGCAGAAAATGGACATCTTCCCAGCTTTATATCTATGATTAATATTCGATATTTGACTCCCGCCCCAGCATTGTTAGCTGTCGTAAGTTGTCATACATGTACACTCCAATGGTACCTTTCTCTAAGCTGCGTATGCAGTTAAGGTATGCATGCGTCAAGTCTGAAAACAAGATTCACTGAACTGCATAACTTTAGGATTTGAGTAAATATTAGCATAGCTTTACACCAGCTCATACCTTTGGGTAAAGCAGTGATCGTATGTGTGTCTAAATTCAGTCCTCCCAAAAATTTGTGTAAATCTATTCAGTTTAGAGGAAGATACCCCAGTTCTGTGTATGTTGCTGTATAAGAAATCAATGACGGTATTGCCTATAAATTAACCCTAAAACTGCTAAATAAATGAAACACAAATTTAAACTCAATCGTTAAAACCCAAATATTGTGGTTTTGAAGATGATTTCATCAGAAAGAAAATACTGTATCGGACAGGGCAGATCTTTTGTTAAGACTGCACTGTCAGCAAAAGCGCTGAGGTCGCACTTTGCAGCCTGAGGGTTAATCCTAAGAGTGCTCATGAAGGCTTTCCCAAAGAAATACAGTAAAACCTGTCATAGTAGTCATCTCTATTTAGTAAGCAACCTGTATTAAGCAAGTATGTGATGATGGATTTTCACCAAAGAATCAAGTTTTCTAACCATGACTTTGGGAAAAAAGACAGTTGAAAACATTTGGGTATAAGAGAAAATGCTAGTAAACAGTGTTGAAACAACCCTGGGGAAAAAGGCATTTGAAAACATTTTGGGAAAAGCAGAAAATGTAGGTAAACACTGTTTTAAAGACTCTGGGGAAAAAAGACATTTGAAAACATTTTTGGAATAGGAGAAAATGCTGGTAACCAGCATTTTCTGTTTTTCCAGAAATGTTTCCTACCTCTCTTTGCTATAGTGCATGTTTGGGATGAAAGTAGTTCCAGAGAAGCTAATGCATTACTTCTTTGATTTTAAATCTTTAAATTAAACTAATTCTAGTTTTACTAAAATCAGTGGTTTTCATAGTTCTATTGACTGCAAATTTTGTGTTGGATGTGGTTTGGAAATCGAGGACACAAATACATTTGAGTTAACAAATGATGTTGTACAATGATACTGTGACATCGCATCTGTTACATCTGTTCTTATCTCAAACAGATGTAAGATGAGAAAATTTGTAATGAAAGGTTAGGTGATGAATGTTGGTGTTGTTTCAGATGGTGATGACGATAATAATGCAGAGCTTCGAAGAAATTTTTTACTTGATAGAGTTGATGGGATTTGGTTTTAGTACTGTACTGACTGCAGTGTTTGCTGGACAGATCTACTTGCGATACAAAGAACCTGATCTCCATAGACCTATAAAGGTAATGGGAAAAATTCTTGTCTTCCTGATTCTTCATCATTTAGGACCCTGAGGAGAAGGCCTTTGAGAATTTTTCCACACTTTTTCTCTACCCTTCAACGATGAATTTTATCTTCTTAACAACATTTTACATTTTCATTGGTAAATGCTTTCAATTTGCATGCCTAAATGCAAAGGACATTACAGTTGATATTTTGGACAGGAAAATCAGATAGACATGACTGTTTACCCTATGTTGAAGAGTAACAACAAAAATGCTGAAAATAAAAAATGCCTGAGGTGGGAAGAGAACTTATGACATAGTGACTCTACCAACAGAGCTATGGGACCAATTACTATGTTACCGTTTCAAAAATGTACTTATCCCTTGTTATGCAGTAACGGCTATACAATCACTTACAGAATAGGAAATTTTCAAGTTAAAATATAAAAATGTTCGTAATTTCTCCTTTTGCCACTTTTTTTTCACATTTTTTTTATACATCAAACCTTAATTCACAGAAAATTATACATATTTTACAAGCATATTTATGAAGTGATTTGCTGCAATTTAAATCGTTTCTGGAGGTTGTGATTTGTGGCAGACATTCAGCTTCTGTATCTCTAGTTCATTGAAATATTTAACCTTTTACCAAATATGACCCTGAAGAATGAAGGCTGTGGAAAACATTATGGAAAAAGGAGAGGCATTTTGTCCTTTTCCCACAATGCTTTCTGCCTTTTCATAGAAAAATCCCATCATTTGAAACATTTGCAGTGTGTAAAGGTATTTGATGTTAATGGGTCTTAAATTTTGTTGTCAAATCACTAGAATCAAATCACGGTGGTGTTTATATTTACAGCTTCCAATAGGCCTGCCAATATGTCTACTTCTAGTCAGTATTGTATTACTTGCCCTAACCATTTACCAAAAACCCACCGAGAGTGGACTGGGTGTCTTGTTGATGGGATCAGGAGCCCCTCTGTATCTGATCTTTATTCTGTGGGAAAGTAAACCTAAAAGTGTTCTATCTCTGATACGTAAGTTGTGGTTTTGATGTAGTTCAGTTGCTTTTGTTAATGGTCCATTTATTTCATGGATAAGTTTTGACTTTTTAAAACAGTTTTTGGTATATGTTTTTTTTTTTCACATTGTAACTGTGCAGATTCTTTTTTCTTTGGTCTTGCTACAGACCACTTTTGGAAACACTGTTGCAGGAAGAAATTACTCATATTGAGCAAATAGTTTTTCTGAGCATTCTATTAAAAATAGTTATGACAGAGTTTCCTTCAATTGAGCCATTGAGCCTGGTATTACAAAATAAAAGAAGTGGTGATTTACAGCTTGTAACTTACCAAATATCAGATAATGTAGATGATCAACGACTATACTGTAACAGAATGTGAGCCATGCTCTATAAGAAGGGGGTTTAATGCATCTGCAAAATACATGTAATACCAACCAAATGCCAGCCAGGGCAGTCCATGCAGGCTGACATTGGATCATTACTTTTTGCCATCGGTTAATTTTCTGCATGTCTAAGGACCATTTTACTTCATGATTAAGTTGGTTCTTAGACAAAATTCAATTTTTAGGATCCATAAATATGTGATGCTTCGTATAATGTGTCAGGGAGATGCACTAAACCCCCTTTTGCCAGAGCCTGGCTAATTTAATCTTGCTCTACACTGTCTGGAAGAGTCTTTACCCTTTACCAAATAATTTAGACTTGTCCAAATTCTAAGCATTTGAAGATGACAAGTAAAATGTGGCTCTGTTGATGGAATTTGTCTTTGAAAGGGTTAAAAACTTTATGGAAAAGGAGAAAATGCTGTTACCAGCATTTTCTTCTTTTCCCACAATGTTTCAAAAGCCTCCTTTCTGAAGGCTAATAAAACTCGGTTTTTCAACAAAGGGTTAGAATAGCCAGTAGCATCCTGAAGGTTAGTTGTAAGCTAGACTGTTTTTGAAGTAAATGTCATACAGACAAAGTAAACACTAGATCAATACACAGAAAGTAGAATGTAAACTTCATATTATAATCTTGTGCTATATGTACATGTATCTGAGGTTTTGCACCACAGAAGTTGGCTGATTTAGTTTGCATCAAGGAAAAAAGCGCAGTTGCAAGCAATTGCTACATTTTCAATAATGGTTTCCAAACTGCTGAAAAACAATATTCTCTTTTCCTGCATATTTTTGCCGTTCTGGTAATTTCAACATTAATGATGGGGGGGGGGGGGGGGCAAGTCCATACACAGCCTTGACAGACAAGGGTTAAAATTAAAATGTGACCAGGCTGGCCAGGTAGCTCTGTTGGTAACAGTCAGGGCTTGGAACCAGAGGATCACACTGGATGACTCTCCATGGAAAGCATACATAGCTACAGTGGTCACTGCAATAAAACTAAGAAAAAAAATGTTTAAAAAAGGCGTCAAAAAACAAAATGAACTACCAGTGACTTACGTCTATTTCTTTTTACAGAAAGAGTGACAGTATTACTGCAGAAAATAACTTACTCGTGTTCCTCGGATGAAAAAGTTCAGTTGTAAAAGTTACCATAGACTGGATCTAACTCAAAAGAATTATGTTCAGAGGAATGACATTATTGTCTCAATAAATGCTGTTAATTTAAAACAAAACTTTGTTTTAAATAAGTTTACTTCAAATAACAAGTTAAACATTTACCAACAAGCCCAGCCTGGTTACTAACATATAGGACTTTAAACCCAGGGGCAGCTGGTTAGATTCCCATCTTGGCAAACTTCTTTCCGACGATTGATGATAGTCACTGGGACATGATTGATTCCCCTTCCTACACTAGTTGTTTGGACTAGGTTTATGTTGGAAATCAGCCAGTGGCTTGCAAAGATTATTAAAATTCCAAAGTACTGACGAAAGAAATCCCAGGGAAGCATGGATAGGTGCACTGGCCACCATGATAATACCGAAATAGTGTTGAAAATGGCATCAATCACCATACAAAACAAGAGGGCCATGATGGCCCTGTATCGCTCCACTGGCTTATAAATATAAACCATGAAGAGAAGTCTTCACTATATAAGCCCTTATAAAACTTTGACCCCAGGGCTACAGTCGGACTAAATGGGGAATATGTGTATTAGAAGAATAACATGCCAAATTTGGGAGTTCTTGGCCTTATGGCTAGTAACAAGACGGTTTCTGAACTTTTCACTCCATAAACCCATGTAAAACTTGTGACCCCTGGTGCAGGGCCAAACTTGATCCTAGGGCTGAACTTGGGCCCTCTTTGTAGTTGTCCACTAGATAATGCTATAATTATGCAAAATTTGGTAGCCTAAGCCTTATGGCTATGTACACCAAGATTTAAAAGTTTTCCCTATGTAAGCCAATGTAAATCTTGTGAAACCCCGCACCCCCCCCCCCCCCTCGCCCCCGCCCAGCATGAGGCCAAATTGACCCCAGGACTATAATTTGGGCACTTTTGGTAGACCCCAACTAGATCAAGCTAAATGCAAAATTTGGTAGCTCTAGGCCTTATGGCTAGGTACAGGAAGATTTTTAAAGTTTTCTCTATATAAGCCTATGTAAAACTTGTGACCCCTGGGGCAGAGCCAATTTTGACCCCAGGGCTATTTCAAGAAACATGATAGAGGTTTACTACATAAAGCTACATGCCAAATTTGGTAGCCCTACGCTTTATGGTTTCAGACAAGAAAATATTTAAAGTTTTCTCTATATAAGCCTATGTAAAACTTGTGACCCCTGGGGCAGAGCCAATTTTGACCCCAGGGCTATAATTTCAAGAAACATGATAGAGGTCTACTACATAAAGCTACATGCCAAATTTGGTAGCCCTATGCCTTATGGTTTCAGACAAGAAGATTTTTAAAGTTTTCTTTATATAAGCCTATGTAAAACTTGTGACCCCTGGGGCAGAGCCAATTTTGACCCCAGGGCTATAATTTCAAGAAACATGATAGAGGTCTACTACATAAAGCTACATGCCAAATTTGGTAGCCCTATGCCTTATGGTTTCAGACAAGAAGATTTTTAAAGATTTCCAATATTTTTCAGTTTTGTTGCCATGGCAACCAGAGTTTTTGAAGGAATCAAATTCTTTCAAGAAATTCTGAAGAGGACCATGGCAGGATCATTTCTGTGAAGTTTCATGAAAATTGGATGGGTAGTTTCAGAGAAGAAGATGTTTGAAATAAAAGTTAACGCACGGACGGACGGACGCACGCACGGACGGACGCACGCACGGACGCACACCGGGCCACGACATAAGCCCGCTGGCCTTCGGCCAGTGGAGCTAAAAAACAAATCTTTGCTAACAACCCTGTGTTTTAACAATCCTGAGGTAGAAAAGTTTTGAAAACAGAGTGGAAAAAGGAGAAACTGCTTGTAACCAGCATTTTTTCTTTCTTTAACAATGTTTTTTAAACTTTCAATGACAACTCCCATCTTTTGAGGCACATTCAATTTGTTGTCTGTTAATGCTTCCACTTTGGAGAGGTCTACAAATTTGGCCTTTGATAAAGATTCGACTGTGCTAGATTTTCTGTATGGAGTAGATTAACACATTGTCATTGAAAGAATACTCTTGAAAATAGCGACACAATGGAGAATTGACTGTAATGAGCAACCCCTTACGCAACAATGGAGGATTTTTGAAAACACTGTGGGAAAAGGAGTACACGCTGATCACCTGCATTTTTTCCTTTATTTGCAATGTTTTCTGGATTTTCAATGGCAAGGACACGTGTAACATCATTTAATCCTTTACCACACAATCCCAATTTTTAATGACCCTGAAAGAAAATGCTTTTGAAAACAATTTGGGAAACAGAGAAAATGCTATTAACCATCATTTTCTCCTTTTTCTTCAACGTTTTCTACCCTATCAAAAAGAGAAATCATCATGTTAGCAACGTTTAATTTGTTGTTGGCAAATGCTTTCAATTTGGTCCATTGTAAAATTTTGTGGTTAAACTACATTTAATTTGGTATTTGCAAAATGCTTTCAATTTAGACAGGTCTGAAATTTTATCTTCCGGTAAAGAGTTTACCCTTCACCACACAATCCTGAGTTTTAACGACCCTGAGAAAAAAGCCTTTTGAAAACATTGTGGGAAAAGGATAAAATGCTTGGGAACCAGCATTTGATCCTTTTCCCTTAACGTTTTCTGTTTTTTATAGACCTATCTCACCATATGAACCATATCTAATTTGTCTTCTGGAAATGCTTTTAATTCGGAAAAGTGGAAATTTTGTCTTCTGGTAAAGAGTTAAGACACTTGAAAAATACAAAGCAAGATAGGCTTGCAGGCGTTGTGATTTCATGGAAAGATGTAAAATTTAACACTGAAAATTATACTTTAATTTAATTCTACAATAACATACAAATATAAATCTTAAGCCATAACAAAATATAATTTAAAATAATCACAACGAGGCAAATTGTCATAAAAACCACTTAAGTCTTTAACAAATGACAAAATTCCTGACTGGATCAAATTGAAAGCATTTGCAGATGACAAAGTAAATGTAGCTTAAATTGTGGTTCATGTATAGGATAGGATAGAAAACATTTTTGGAAAAGGGGAAAATGCTGGTAACCAGCATTTTCTCCCTTTCCAACAATGTTTTCAAAAGCCCTCTCTTTCAGGGTTGTTAAAACTCAGGATTGTGTGGTAAAGAGTTAACCCATATTCCCCCAACATTATCCCTAGTAATTCATAACAAAACCTTTGATACTTCAATTAACTCTTAGCATAGGACAAAATTTTGGCCATTTCCATACTGAAAGCATTTGCAGACAGCAATTCAAATGTGGCTCAAATGACATAGTTTGTCTCTGGAAGGACAAAAAGCATTCTGGGAAAATGAAAAAAAATGCTGGTAACTAGCATTTCCGCCTTTACCCACAATGTTTTCAAAAGTTTTCTTTGTCCGAGTCATTAAAACTCAGGACTGTGTAGTAAAGGGTTAACTCTTTCCCATGAAATCCTGACTTTTAACAACCCTGAGAAAGAAGCCTTTTGAAAACACTGTGGGAAAAGGAGAAAATGCTGGTAACCAGCATTTTCTCCTTTTCCCACAATGTTTTCTACTCTATCAGGGAGAACTTTCCTCATTTAGGGCAACTTTAATTTGTCATCTGCAAATGCATTCAATTTGGACCAGTCTAAAATTTTGTCACTTGGTAAAGGGTTACCTGCACCATCCTTCTTCCTTTTAACAAGCATTAGCTCATTTTCCCAAAGTACTGAAAAATGATACTTTTCTTAAAACTTCAATGTTTGGTTTTAATGCCACTGATAACATGTCCAAAAATATTCCGTATGTTTAAATTAGGTAGTACAGTATTTGGTTAACCCCTAACCAAACAAGCCTGTGTTTTAACAACCCCTTAAGAAAGAGGTTTTAAGTATCCAAAATTTTCTCCTTTTTGCACAATGTTTTCTTTCCTTCCTGATCCAAATCATATTATTTGAATAACATCAGATGCTGTCGGCTGAAAATACTTTCAAGTTGGACCAGTCTAAAATTTTGTTGTTTGGTAAGAATTCAAAACAAGAGGCCTTGGATCAGCAGAGGTAAAAATGTTCACAACACATCTAAATCAAACAGATATCACAGTAAGTAGATCAGTCTAACTATTCTACCTCTCTGTCCTTACTCCATACAAATAAAATGTGTCATTAGCTATTTTCAGCAACGTTTATTTACACTATACCAAACAATCCCCAGTTTTAATGACCAAGTAAAAGAAGACTTATGAAAATGTGGGAAAAGGAGGTTGGTGATTTCAAAATGGAAGAGTCTAACATTTTGTAATCTGGCAAATTATTCAAACATGAATAAATGTAATCCTTCCTTTCCCCAAAAAGATTTTGGTCCCTTAATATTCCAATCTAGAGTGTTCACAGTTACTTCGAATGTCCACCAAGATAATAACTACAAAGTTCAACAGCAAAATGTCTATCGTAAATTGAATTTTACATGTTGGACAAGTTTATTCAAATGCATATATTATACCATAGGCCTCTGGCAAAAATTGCCTATACATATGAGCCTTGCTCTGGAAAAAGGGGGCTCAATGCATCTCTCTGATACATGATACCAAGCAAGATATCACACAATCATGGATCCATAAAATCCATTTTGTCTAACAACCGACCGAGTCATGAGGTAAGCTGTCCTTGGACATGCAGAAATTGATTGATAGCAAAAAGGTCTGGCCCAGGTCAGCCTGTATGGACTGGGCAGGCTGACCTGGGTCGATACTTTTTGCAGATACATTAAGCCCCCTTTTCACAGAGCATGGCTCATATATAAGATTGAATTGAGGCTGAGTATCTGCATAGAAATTTTATTGTCATATAACAATGTTAACATACAAGAAGTACATTATAAGAGATAATGATGAATAGCAAATATGACACTGTGTCTTTCAAAATTTTCTTTACCATGTGCAAATGCATAAAAAAAAATCATTATCACAATATACTTCTATCATGATTTAAGAAATCTTTTCCAGACAACAAAATTTTATGCCGGTCCAAACTGAAAGCATTCGCATAATCATATATGTCTTAAATAAGGAGAATTTGTCTTCAAAAGGGTGGAAAATAGTTTTGGAAAAAGAAAAAATTGAGGAAAACAAGAAAGTGCTGGTTACAAGTATTTTTTCCTTTTCCCACAATCTCTCAAACCCTTCTTACCTAGGGAAACAGCATAATCTGAAATTACTCTAGTAGAACCTGCTTATTTCATTCTGACTGCACAGTTAGGGCAGTCTGATCTTATTCTACACTGAAAGTAAAGTCCTAAGACATTGAAAGGCTTTATTAGAACTCTTCAAGGCCAAAAAGATATCCTCAACCTGGTGCCATGTCACCTGATCAACTCCAACTTCTGTAAAAATTTCAGAGCCCTACCTCCTGTTATAGTCAATTACTTGCAATGAAAATTGCAAGCCCTTAATTTCCTAAAACACTGTGGAAATAGGAGAAAATTTTGTCCACTAGAAACGCTTCCATTGAAATTCCAACCAAATTGGTTTAAAAAAAAGAGAAGAGGAAACAAAATTGGGTCCACAGAGACATATGGACTGACTGACAGACATCCTGATTGCAGTATATCCCCCAACTTTGTTGTGAGGCATATTTTTATACAATTCTATAACCTATAAAAGCATGGGAACATATTTAGCCACCATTGCCCCTATTATTTTGACTGATATGTATTATGTACAGTTATGTGTTATGTACAGTATTGCACTGAAGTAAATGTTTGTGTTTGTCACAACACTATGACTTGCAGGTAATGCTCTTTTCCTAAACTAAATACCTAGCAGCAGTCCTCTTTGATGGGCTTCTTTTCTGGGAAGAATGATAAAAATGATCCAGGACAATTGCATGAATAATCGCACAAACATTGAGGCCGAAGTAGAAATTGCCCAGCATGAGCACCTTCTCTCTTGTCACAATGTTTTCAAAGTGATCTGTCTCTGAGGAAAAGAGTCATCTGCAGGTGGTATTATGATATATCCCTTACCCAGTAATCACTTGTTTTAACAACCCTTTGGAAAACGGCTCATGAAAACATTGTGGGAAAGGGGGAAAATGCTGGTAACCAGCATTTTCTCCTTTTCCAACAATGTTTTTTATTCCTTTAAAAAACAAATCCTAACACTGGAGCCACATTCTGTTTATCTTCTGTAAGTGTTTTTAAGTGGGATCAGTCAATTCTTTTGCTGTCTGGATAATCAACCTTACTAACAACCATGGTGTTTCTGCATATGTGTTGCTTAATCTTGAGATACATACTTTACTATATTATATTTGACATTCCAGCCAGAGAGTTTGTCCTTTACCAGATGACAAAGTTTTGAACTTGTCATCAATGAAAGCATATGCAGATGAAAGATTGAATGTGGCTCATATGATAATTTTTGTTCCTGAAAATGTAGGAAACATTGTGGAAATATTTTCAAATGCCATTCTTCTCAGGAACATTATCTCTTTATCAAACAACAAAATTTTAGATTAGTCCAAATTGAAAGTATTTGCAGATGACAAAATAAATGTGACTGGAAAATTGAAATCTGTTTTGGGAAGGGTAGAAAATATTGTGAAAAAAGGAGAAAATGCTGGTTTCCAGCATTTTCTCCTTTTCCCACAATGTTTTCAAAGGGGTTGTTAAAAGTCAGGATTGTGCGATAAAGAGTTAAAAAACTGTTTTGTTTTGAAAAGTGTTAAAATGACAATCCAGATAAAATTGAGCCTGTTATGGTGACTGCCATTCCAAATACCAACACTAGAATATTCTTTGTTCCCTGAAATAGAAATATATACATTGCCATATAATTGTGTGCCACAATTTAACTCTTTCCTGTCTAACAAGAATTTAGACTTGTCAATATTAAAGCATTTTCAAAGGACAAATTACAATACAGCTCAAACAAAGGGTCTTTTTTGTCTTGAATAGGGTATTAAACATTAAGGAAAAGGGAGAAAATGTGACTGAGTTAGCAGCATTTCTCTTCTAATAATGTTTTTAACAGCCTACTTCTTAAAAGTAACAATGGCTGCCAAAAGTAAACAGACCAGGGGTTAAAATACATTTAAATTTAAATAATATCATTTAAATGTACGGAAATTATTGTGAAGATGACAGTCTTTTATTGGACAGTCAGTCAGTTCAACTGTTAGTCGCTGGCAGAGAAATTGACTTCAAAACTAGGTTAAAACTTTCCAGGTCACTCTATCTTTTGTTTACTTTTTGCCTGATTTTAAAATTCATTTTTCTGTCAGCGACTAACACTTGGACCAACAACACCATATCAAAACATCATCTTCACAATATTTTCCGTACTTATGAATGGTATGATTTAAATTTAAATGTATATTAACACTTGCATTGTCTTTTGGCCACATTGGGCTTTCAAAATTGTATAAACTCTGAATCACTTGGGAAAGGCTTAAAAGAATACAACTCTTCATGGGAAAAGGAGAAAATGCTGAATACCAGCATTTTCTCTTTTACTGTGATGTTTTCAAGAGCTTGTTTTCCAAGAGTCATTTAAACAAGGGATTGTTTGGTAAAGAGGTAAGAGAATGGACAGAGAGGATAAAGACCAGATTTCACAGAAAAATGGATTAACCCAATATAAGTACAAACAGTAATTTCTCAATTATTTCTGCATAATATTAGCATGAGCCATCCACTTAACAAACAAAAAACTTTTTCACAGAGTAGAAAAGGAATAAAACTAAATCTGAGAAAAACTGATTGATTGATTGTATGGTGTTTAACGCTGTTTTCAACATTATTTCAGTTATATCGCGGCAGCCAGTGCATGTATCCATGCTTTCCTAGAGTTTCTTTTTACCAGTACTCCGCACAATATTCTTTCCAAGCCACTGGCTGCTTTCCCACATAACCATCATCAAAACAATAGTCAGCGGTGAGAGAGGAATGAATCCTGTCACAATGACTATCATCAATCCTCGGAAAGAAATTGGCCAAGCTGGGGATCGAACCAGCGACCTCCTGTTCTCAAGTCCTGTACGCTACCAACTGAGCTATTATGGGACTTGGCTGAGAAAAACAGTGTGTCTACTTACTGTAATTTCTCTGAACACCAACACCCCTAACAAAGATGCCACAACTGCCGGTCCTGTGGTTACTATTGGAAATGCCACAGAATTTGAAAGAACCTTATTGGCAACAAACCAGCTGGAAGTTGCCACGCCCCACATTAGGCCGGATATAAATCCTGGTAAAATAACTTTTGGAAAAATCTTGGGTTTGTTCCTCTGGAAAACTGCATAAACCAGAAAGTAAAAGGTGCTGCTGGCAATAATACCACAAAATGTGGAGAACACATAGTCCAAACCTGCAACAGAAATATAGATATGTCATTCTCTGTGAAAAGGGGGCTTAATGCATCTGCTATAAGTATCAACCCAAATCAACCTGTGCAGTCCACACAGGCTGACCTGGGCTGAAACTTTGTACTATGGACATTTTTCTGCAAATGTTCTTTGACATTTTTCTACTGAAATGACAATTTTTTAATCGAGATACTGAATATAGGTCAACTGTTTTTGCTACTTTCAAAAATTTTCATACCAAGGTAATACTTTTATATAAACAGTCTTTCATGCTGTCTGGAAAAGATATGTTGATCTAGAAAAAAAGGATAACTTACAGTGAAGTTAATTAACTGAAAATTGCACACATTCTTACAAGATACTTAACAGACAGCTTACGTAGTTTTATTATATACACTTCTTGGCAACTATTGATCTGCCAAACACATTCATTCACATACATGATCTTTTTTTTTCATTCCACTCAAAGTTCTTTAAATCCAACTCTTCACTGTTTGCGACCCTCAGAAAGAATGCCTTTGAAAAACACGCTGCTTGAGTTAAATACAAGCAGCAGGAAAGTTACTACAACATAATAATCTGTATGGATCAAGCTGTTCTTCTTTTTTCAAATGATGTTTTCAGGGCTTTCTAATGGAAAAAAAACTCCTTTCCTTCATATGTATCCCACTAGTGCCACATCTACATACTTCTGGTTTATTTATATTAACACTTCACCACATGATTCCAAGTTTTGACAACCTTGTAAAAGGCTTTTGAAAACATTTTGGGAAAAGGAGAAAATACTGTTCCCAAAATGTTTTCCACCCTTTCAAAGACAAATTCCAATATTTAGGCCACATTTAATTTTTTGTCTGCAAATCCTTTCATTTTGGACAAGTGTGACATGTTGTCATTTGGTAAAGAGTTAATAGGACATATTTTCACAGCTTTATTAGACAATAAAATTTTGAGACATGTCTATATTGAACGCATTTGATCAACAACTTAAATTGGACAAAATGAGAAGATCTCTTTGAAGAGGTAGAAAATTTTGTGGGAAAAGATTATCTCCAGCAATCTCACCTTTCACCAGAGGACAGTAGTCTTGACCATAGTGAAAGTAGTTTCAGAAAACAAATGTAGCGAAAAAGAATGGCATGTCTTTGAAAGTGCAGAAAACTCAATGGGAAATTGAGAAGATTCTGGTTATCAGCATGTTCTCCTATTTTTCAAAAGGCCTTCTTCCTTAGGCATAATTAACCTCTTACCAGACAATCCTAAGTTTTAACAACCCTGAGAAAAAAGGCTTTTGAAAATATTGTTGGAAAAGGATAAAATGTTGGTACCGAGCATTTACTCCTTTTCCCACAATGTGCTTTACACTTTCAAAGATGTTTCCACCATTTGAGCCACATTTTATTTGTTGTCCTCAAATGCTATTGATTTGGACAAATCCAAAATTTTGTCATTTGGTATAGACCCTTTTAGTCTCTGACCACTTCCTGGTAACGAGACCGGAAAACTGCGCATGTGCACTCGTGTAGGGCAAAAAGACAAAATAAAACAGTGGCAGATTATTGAAAGTGTACACAAAATCATTAAATTATGAGCGATTATATGAAAAGCTTGCCCCCAGAGGCAAAGAAACGATAATCAGACTAACTTATTTGCTAGGGATTCAGTAACGTGAAAGAAAACGATCCGCATATTAATGACAATATAAGATGTAGACGTCAAAAACCGTGTCACTGTTGTGGGTTGACTTTATCATCAAAGGAAATGTTAACCGACCACAGGCAGTAACAAACAAACCCCATGAAGCATGGGCTGGAACACTGCGGGAATGGGAAAATGCATGTTACCAGCATTTTTACCTTTTGCTGTAGTGTTTCCACAAGCCCATTGATGTAGGGTCGTTAATTAAGACGAGTGTGAGACAGGTAAAGGGTTTACAAAGGGTGGCCATCTGATATATCACATATTTGTTAGTTTAATCGACAATACGGTGGATATTTTAGTTTAACTTCAATGGCGGAGAGTGTCGGTTGAGATCGGCATAACATGCTGTTACCCCTAATAGTTTAGAGAGTGTATTGTGAACAATTTCATCATGAAACAAATTTTGGCGCAGATGTATTTGAAAACATGAATGAATGAATGAATGAATGAATGAAAGAGCGAGTGAGCAGATGGATGGATGGATGAACTAAAGCACGAACCAAGAGCGAACGAACAACTGTATAATGCTCTGTTGTCGTCTCTGGCTACTCTTTTTCCAATCCATAATTGCCTTCCACCAGGGACCGTATGTAACATGTACTTTAAAAACATTCCTTTTCCGAAAACAGTGTTGGAAAAGATTGAAATAATGTTTACCAGCATATTCTCCTTCTCTCACAATGTTTGAAAAGCTTTCTTTTCTCTTGGTCGTTAAGACTTGTGATTCTTGGGTAAAGGGTTAAATGGAAATTGTGACAGTAATTAGTTGAGCACATTGTATACGGGGAGGCATTTTAGCGTGTCACATACATGATAATGTAGGGAAACAATGTGGACCTTAGCCTTAACCCTTAGCCTCCGTTACATGACGGTGATCTTGAATTTACTTTGCGAAAAGCATAATGAGAGATCTATTTGCACATTGGGGTAGCGTGGTCTTAAAATACACTGTTACAAATCCTAATTATGATTTAAATAATACTAATTAAGATTTATGACATAAACTTAACGCGAATTCCTCTTGTGCTGGTCAAAAATATAAGTACGGCGGGATATGGGTCAAAATTCAATTAAATGATGGTCAATAAAATACAAAACATTAATGATGAAAAATCTCTATAAAAAACATACGAGATCAAACAAATAATTTGAATAAAATATACGGGGACGTTTTTAGGGGGACGTTTAGCCAAATCGGAATGGATGTTTTAACCAAAAGTAGGATGTTTGGCTCTGTGACGTTTAAGCCAGATACTAATTTACTAATCTGTTTGTACATCCCGGTGCAAAACATTATAACGGCATCCTGTAACACAGTTAATCTTCACAGATTTTATCAATAAAATCTTTCGACAAGTCCCAAACATTACGTGTGAAAATAGCTTTCAATAGTGGCGATATTGAACTTTTTGTCCTACAAACAGTGCGCATGCGCGGAAAGTGGAATTCTGGGATCGTATTTCCTTGGCAACGAACAGCGTTGTAAAAGGGTCTATAGAGTTAAAACACAGTATTGGTTAGCAAAGGTCTTCAGACTTGTTCAACAATATCTTATAGGATTTTACATGGTTCAAAATGCTGTAGGGTGTGTACCATTTTTACTTTTCCCATGATCCTGCAAGTATTTAGCTGGGGTAAACAGCTGCCCATACATCACTCCAGACACAACTGATAGAAATACTCCCCTGAAAAAACATTAAAAGAAAAGCTATTTGACACACATATTTAAATACATGTACTATCAACTACATGTATTTTGTAGTTGTCACCAGTCCCAGCCCTTGACCAAATAACCCTTTGGTAATGGGTTAAATATTACACTATCCTACTTGAGTGGCATAGATATTACAATATCTTATATGAATGGTTAAATGTTGCATTATGTTACACTGTGTTTAAACATAACACTATGTTACATAAGTTGGTAAAATATAACATTATGTTGCACAAATGGTTTAAACATTGCATTGTATTATACAAGGTAGTAAAATATAACACTATGTGACACAATTTGGTTAAATATTACAGCACACATATTCAGATAGTTAAATATATCATTATGTTACTAAATTGATTCAAATATATGCACCACATCATCTTACACAAGTGGCTTAAATAATGTATTGCCTTACACAAGTTGCTTCAATATCACATTACAGTACACAAGTTGGTTAAATATTGCAGATGATAAACAAGTGGTTTAAATACTACACTATCTTACATAATTGGTTTTAATATTGCTCTATATTTCACAAGTTGCTTAACCCTCAGTGTGCTGAATTAATGAAATGGACCTTTTCAAACAGGAAAATACATCAAATATATTGTCATTTCAAGGTTGGCTTGGCTAGAATATGTAACAAAGTAGTGGACAGTGTAGATCAAAGATCAGACTGCATGTTCTGTGCAGGCTGATCTTGACCTACACTGTCCACAAAAACAACTTAAGTCCGTTTCAGCACTTTATGGATTAATTATTACACTATAATATGCAAGTTGGCTAAATATTACATTACTTTACATTAAATACTACACTACTGAACAGAACTGGCTTAAATAGGGTATTGCACTATGTTACATGGGTGGCTTCAATATAGCACAATGTTACACTAGGTTTTAAATATTACACTATCCTTCACAAGTGGCATAAATATTACGCTGTCTTACCCAAGTGGCTTAAATATTTCACTATCATTTAATAAGTTGATTACTTTAGTACTATCTTCCAAAAATGGTATAAATATTACTCTTTCATACTTAACTCTACCAAACAACAAAAATGTAGACTTGTCCAAATTGAAAGCATTTGCAGACGACAATTTATAGGTGGCTCAAATAATGTAAGTAGTCTTTTATAGGGTAGAAAACACTGTGGGAAGAGGAGAAAATGCTGGTTACCAGCATTTTCTCCTTTTCCCACAATGTTTTCAAAAGGCTCCTTTCTCAGGGTCGTTAAAACTCGGGATTGTCTGATAACGGAGTAATTGGGTTATACATTACGTAATACATGTGTATCTCAACCCTTTACCAAGCAATCCTGATATTAACAGCATTCAGGAGGAAGGCCTTTAAAATCCTTGTGAAAAAAAGAAGCAAAATTAATGCTGGTTACCAGTATTTTCTCCTTTTCCAACAGTGTCTTCTACTCTTTGAATGACAATATCATGTTTGAGTGATATTCAATTTCTTCTCTCCAGATGCTTTCAATTTGGACAAGACTATCTATTATTGTGTGGTTATGGATTATACAAGAAGATTAAATATAACACAATCTTACACAAGTCTTTTTGAGGTAGGACTAAGTTTATCTATGAAAGACTGTTCATCCTCTCCAGTCCCTAGGTTGATACTTCCTTTCTCTTGATTGATACTAGGTGTTCCCTGAAATATACACTGCATATGGGAGTCTTATCAGATAATAAAATCTTAAGCTTGACCCTACTGAAAGAACTTGCAGGAATTTATTAAATATCACTTATTTGTCTTTAAAAAAAGTAGAAGTCACCCTGAGAAAAGAAGAAAATGCTGGTTACAGCAACTTCCTCTTTTCCCAAAATGTCTTTGAAAGCACTCTACCTCAAGTCTTTAACTCTTTACCACACAATCACCAGTTTTTACAACCCTGAGGAAGAAGGTTTTTGAAAACATTGTGGAAAAGGAGCAAATTCTGGTATCCAGAATTTTCTCTTTTTTCCACATTGTTTTCTGCCCTTCCAAAGACACTTCCAAACATTCAATCCACATTCAAAACACATCTAATTTGTTATCTATAAATACCTCCATTTTGAATAAGTCTAAAATTTTGGTGTTTTGAAAAAGGATAACCCTTTGTTACACAATCCCAAGTTTAAAAACCTTTAGGAAGAATCATCTTGAAAACAATGTGGGAAAAGGAAAAAATACTAATTACCAGCATTTTCTCCTTTTCCAAAAAAGCTTTCTACCCTATCAAAGAAAAATTCCATCACAGCAGTGAAGAGTTAAATGCTTTCTACTGCAGGAGCCTTCTGTAGAATTAATATTGTCAAAAGTAGATGCCAGTTTTCTTCTTTATATAGCTGACCTTATTAGAAAGCATTGTTGAAAAAGTTAAAGGTTTAAGAAGTAACCTCCATTATTTAAAATAATCTTTTGCCAAGCCCCAATAGCTCAACTGGATTTGAGAAGAGGGGGTCACTGGTTTGATCCCTGGCTTGGCAAAATTTCTTTCCGAGGACTGATGATAGTCATTACCAAAGGATTCATTTCTCTCCCACTGCTGACTACTGTTTCCACTATGGTCATGTGGGAAAGTAGCCTGTGGTTTGGAAAGAATATTGCACACATTACTGGTAAAAGATATTTAAGGAAAGCATGGATAGGTGCACTGGCCACCGCGATATGATTCAAATAATGTTAAAAACAGCATTAAACACAATACAATCAACCAATCATGTAAAATGGTATCAAAGATATTTTGCTATAGTTAAACCCTTTCCAAAACAAACAAATTTTAGACTCTTCAAGAGTAAAGGCTTTTGTAGATGACAATTTAATACCAATAAGCTGAAGTTGTCTAATAAAGTAGAAAACATTATTGGAAAAGGAGAAAATGCTTGTTTGAAGAATTTTCTCCTTTTCTCGCAATCTTTTTAAAATCTTCCTTGCTCAGGGCTGTTAAAACTCAAGATGTTTTGGTAAAGGGTTTAACAGAGTTTGTTTATATTGTATCTATATAATTTCAATAAATATTTTTAACCCTTTACCACACAGTCCTAGGTTTTAATGATCCCTAAGAAGAAGCCTTTTGAAAACATTGTGGGAAAAGGAGAAAATGCTGGTAACCAGCATTTCACCTTTTCCCACAATATTTTCTAACCTATCACAGACAAGCTCCATCATTTTAGTCACATTTAAACTGTTGCCTGCAAATGCTTTCAATTTCGACAATGCTAAAATTTTGGTTTGTTAAAGAGTAAACACACTTCCATCTACGGACCACATTTCTGTTTTGCAGCCAATCACTTTAGAAAACAGTTGCGCCACAGGTAATAGGCTCATAACAAGCATTTTCTCTTTTTGCCACAAAGTTGTCACATGCATTCATGTATCAAGTCTTAGTTTACACCAATTATCAGCCGCTTTTTTAGATTAACCCTTTACCACATGATCCTGAGTTTTAATGACCCTGAAGAAGGCTTTTGAAAACATTCTGGGAAAAGGAGAAAATGCTGGTAACCAGCATTTTCTCCTTTTCCCCACAATGTTTTCTACTCTATCAAGAGACAGAAATTATCATTTGAACTGCATTTATGTTGTTGTCTGCAAATGATTTGAATTTGATAAGAGTCCAAAATTTTGTTGTTTAGGAAAAAGTTCACATTTTCAAAGGTGTCTGCTGTACATTGGCATCAGAAGATACAATTTTATACCATGATGTAGGGTGACATAAAATAAAATACATTTAACTATAAATTAGTAATTAACCTTTTACCAAACGATCCCGGGTTTTCACGACCCTGAGAAAGACTGCTTTTGAAAACATTGTGGGAAAAGGAGAAAATGCTGGTAACCAGCATTTTCTCCTTTTCCCGCAATGTTTTCTACCCTATCAAGGACAGAAATCATCATTTGAGCAACGTTTAATTTGTCATCTGCAAATGCTTTCAATTTGCTCCAGTCCAAAATTTTGTTGTCTGGTAAAGAGTTAATAGTTATTGCTAGCTTTATCTGATTCACCCTTGTTAACCCGGGTGTGAAGTATTACCATTCATCACCCCTGGGACATTCAACTGCGAAACTGTCGTTTCTATGAATATTCATAAGATTGCGAATTACACCCAATAGCCAATTGAATTGTCGATAACATAACGATACTCTCTTGTAGAGGAGGATAATCACATTTCTTCTGTTACTTCGAATACACCGGGTAAAACCCACATCATTATCAACGAATATGGCGGCCACCGGTGGGCCTACTGTCTGTGGCATTTGCCTTACGACAATCCAGGGCAGACATTACAAATCCTTGTATACACAGGCAAATATTCAGAAATACAGCGTGCTGTTGCAGTCTTTAGGGGTATGTGGCAGGGGTGACATCATCCTCGTTGACCCAGTTCCGATGTATTCCATAAACTACATATGTCAATTTGATTGGTTGTAGATGAGGTAAAAATAGAAATATGGCATATGGTTGATAAAAATAGATTAAATTTTCTCACTGAAAAACTGAGATTACTAATCAAAATGCCTCATGAATAATTCATGAGAATGAGAAAACATAAGCGAGATAACCCAGGGGCGATGAATGTAGTTTACGGAATACAATGGAAATGGGTTAATGAGGATGTATCTGATTTATATATCAAGGAAAATTGACATTTACTTTATGAGCAAGGGCAGGGAGGATAGAGAGGTGAGGACAGGCGTTAGTAATATTTACAACAAAACAGAACCATAGGACATTAGAAATTTTCCAGAATAAAAGAATGCTTAGCATACTGCTAGCTTCTTGAAACCTTTTAATAATGCCTGTGACATACTTCTTATGTGTCGGCATAAAAATTATGTTAAGAACTATATATTGAAACATGGCATAACTCTTTGCTGCAATTCTCTCAGGTTAACTTTTTACCAAACAACACATTTATATATTTTCCCAAATTGAAATTATTTCCAGACAACAAGTTTAAATTTGGATCAAATGACTGAATTTGTGTTAGGATAGAAAACATGGAAAAAGCTGGTTACCAGTATCTGTGTTAGGGTAGAAAACATGGCAAAAGCTGATTACCAGTATTTTCACCTTTTCAAATGTTTTCAAAAGCCTCTTTTCTCAGAGTTGTTAAAACTTGAGATATATTGGTAAGAGGTTGAACCATTTCCAAGGAACAATCTCTACATGATGAAATAGATAGGTACATGTACTTTTATGGAAGTTATAACCCTTTACCACACAATGCTGCCTTTTAACGACCCTGATGAAGAAGGCTTTAATAACATTGTGGGAAAAGGAGAAAATGCTGGTAACCAGCATTTTCTCCATCTTCTGCAATGTTTTCTATCCTTCCAAAAACATTTTTCAATTTTTGAGTCAAACTTACTTTGTCATCTGCAAATGCTTTTAATTTGGAAATGTCTAAAATATATTACCATGTTGTAAAGGGTTAAATGTCTTAGACTTACATTTGCACTGCTAGGAAAAAAGGTTATTTTATGGTATATGCTTCTAAGACTTTGCTTTGGTTAATTATGCTTGTATTTCAGAACAAGACCTTAATGTCTTTTTATACAACAATTTACAGCAGACAAGACCTTAGTGGACTACAAGTAATTACAGACAGCAAGGGATAGTCGCTACTGCAGGTACACTCAAAACTGGATGAAAAAAAATCTGTGACTGACGTCTTTGGCAACATCCTTGTAAAATATGGGAAATTAATATGTCCTAACCCTTTACCGAATAACCCCAAATTTTAAAGACCCCTAGGAAGAAGTCCCTTGCAAACATTGTGGGAAAAGAAGAAAATGTGGGAACCATTATTTGAACCAAATCTTTTTTGTCATTTGCAAAAGCATTTAATCTGGACAAGTCTAAAACTTGTTCATGTGGCAAAGAGTGGTCTGATACATGAGGAAAACCTCATTTGCAGGAGGTAAAGGTGTATCTATATATGGCTCACAACATGCAAAAATAGACCTTCTGACATTTGCTTAAAGTGTCATCTCAGATTAGCCTGCGCAGCCCATGCAGTCCAAGTTGAGACGGCACTTTATGACTACAGAAGATTTTGTCGTGAAACAGAAAATCCCATAAGAATGGAAAGTGTCATCTCGGATTAGTCACTGTGGACTGCACAGGCTGATCTTGGAGAACACACTTACCCATATGTCCGAAGGTCCCTTTTCGTTTGTTGCACGCCATATAATGTTTCATGGGATCAATCTTCACATGATATGCTGAATCTCAAAACAATGCCCCATAATTAATTTAACAACTGAAGTAACTAAAAGAGGCAATCTAAAACCATCATTTTACATGAGGCTATTTTTCCTTTTAACAAAATATTTTTCATAAGTTTCGAAATTGTTTATCAAGCCTAAATTCAAAACGATTATCCTTACATTACAAGGAAGACATTGGCTGCAACTAGGTTTAACAAGGTAAACAAAGAACTGTACAACAGTTTACTGTTTCAGAGTGGCCATGTCGCCATTAGGAAGAATGAGAAGTAAAAGTATTATATACATTCAAATTTCATTTGAATGTTTTTGAAAGCAGTTTTCCTTCATAATTAAATTCAAAGTAGTTTCAAAATTAGGTAATACTCAGGCTGACAACATGTTTTATGTGTTTTGCTGTCATTGTGGATCAAGATCAAAGAACATGAAATATGCATATAAGCAGTCCGCACAGGCTAACCTGGGCCAAGACTTTTTGCTATTGGCCAATTTTCTGCATGTCCAAGGACCAGTCTACCTTATGATACAGGCGGATGGTAGACATAATGGTATTTTTGGGTCCCTAATTTATGTGATGACTTGCTTGGTATCATGGATTGCGGAGATGCATTAAGCCCCCTTTTGCCAGAGCATGGCTCATATGTAACTTTAAGATCTTTTCACTGTCAATCCTTTTAACTGACAGAAAATATCCAAACATATATTGGTTCACTATTTCCTAAACATGTTCTGGTCTGAATTTTTGACCAGAATTTTTTAATTTTTCTTGGCCCCCTCTCAAACCCCCCCCCCCCCCCCCCAAAAAAAAAAAACAACAACAACACAATTATGAGTATCAAATCTTGACAGGAATCATTTTCCAAGAATACATCAATTTTGGGGCATTATTTCAATATTTGGCACATCACATATACCTTAGTGCTAGTCCCATTTATAATTATTTGTTCATGGGTATCTTTCATGCTATTGGTGTAAGAACTTTCTGTATCACTTAAAGTCTGCAAAAAAAATACATAAAGGTTTTTTCATCATTTAAGTTATTTGTTTTTGCATATTGTATCAAAAAGCTATCTTAGCAATTATATGCATAAATATTAGCAGATAGACAAAGTTAGATCTAACATGCAGGGTATAAAAATAAAAGCAGAGTGTTTACTGATATCAGGAAGGGAAAAACTTGGACTTTGCCAAATCCAGAAGTGAAAATCCTATGCTACTTATATACACCAGTCATCTCAGACAGCCCCAGAATTCAGAATCATCACCTCAGGTTATTGAAAAATAAAGTTACCAGTAACTCAGAGCAAAATTAAGACAAAACACTGGTCCTTTGTAATGTTGAAATACCTAGCAAAATTGAAAATTTAGTAGCAAATTACAAAACAATTCTCATGTTAATTTCCAGCTTACAGACACAAATTTGCATAAGTTTATCAAACAAGTACATGTACCATCACTTTTTCCTAGCATTTGTTAACCCTTTAGCACACAATCCCAACTTTTAACCACCCTGAGAGAAGAAGCCTTTTAAAACCATTGTGGGAAAAGGAGAAAACGCTGGTGAACAGCATTTTCTCCTTTTCCCACAATGTTTTCTACCCGTCCGAAAACAAATTTTAATTTTTCAGTCATATTTATTTTGTCATCTGCAAATGCTTAAATTTGGTTAGGTCTAAAATTTTGTCTTTTGGTAAAAAGTTAACAAATGTGTTATTATCTACATCATTTCATATTGGAAGTCTTGATATTTTTCTCGAAGGAAAATGTGTTCAGATCCAACAACTAGTTTCAACTGGTAATCCAAGATTTGTTGTCCTGAAGAGAGACATATCTATCACTAAATTAATACATCTGAAAAAAAAGTGATAAAAGGAGAAATTGTTCATTATGCTCATCATGATCTTTCACTGGTTGATAATTAAATAGACAAACTGAGACAAAAGTAGATCCAAATATCGAATTTGAAAGTCTTTAAAACTAGTTTGCCTTGAGATGAAAGAGAAAAAAAAAAATCTGCTGCAGGGAGTGAGGAATGATTTAATTTACTTACATCTTTAATTAGGGGTGTTTCCTCTGTGATCACTACCTCAATGTCACTGTCTTGGGATCCATCTACATTGTTTTTAACAAGAGAAAATATAACAGCACTGGAAAAAGAAAACAGGAAAAAAATGTTAACCCTTGACCAAAGAATTCTGCATTTAAACCACCCTAAGGAGAAAGGCTTATGACAAATGGGAAAAGGACAAAATGCTGGTAACCAGCAGGCTGACCTGGGCTGAAAATGTTTGCTTTTGGTCAATTTTCTGCATGTTAAAGATCTGGTGTACCTTGTGATTCAGTAGCTTGTTATACGAAACAGATTTTAGGGATGTATAATACTGTGATGGCATCATGCGTCACGGAGATGCATTAAGCCCTCTTTTGCCAGAGCATGGCAAAAAAAGTTATTTTACATATTTCCTCCTACAAGCTTTATCAGTCTTGCAGCAGTCTGGTCCTGAAGACCTTGTGGAAAGAAAGGAGAAATGCTCATATGATGCAAAGAGTAAAACATTTCTTTGCAAAAGAAACATTACGCTAAAAGTTGCAAAATTCTTGTTACAATTATTTCTTAGTCAAAAAGAAATTAACTTGAAAGGAAATGAAAAGCAATTCTAACATTTGCCTGTGCAGTAAGGCTCTAAACCAAAATTTTCTCACCTGCAAACAGCTAAAATAACTCCAACATCATTCATGGCATAATTAGATAATGTTTCTTTGTCCACACCAAACAGTCCAAATCTGAAAGTGCATGTAAATCAACCCTTATCCTGCTAAATAAAAGAAATGAAACTTTCAAGCCCATCGTAAAAACCCAAATTTTCATATTTCAAAAGTATTTCTGGAGGTAAAATATCTCCTCATCGGACATTGTAGACCTTGATCTATGCTGTCCGCAAAAGGGCTGTGAGTCAACTCAAATGACAAAATTTAAGACAAGTCCAAATTGAAAGCAACTTCAAACGTCAAATCTTGTACAAATAAAATGATAAGAATTGTCTACGAATGGCTGCAAAACATTGGCTGGTTCCCAGCATTTTCTCTTGTTCTCACAATGTTCTGAAAAGCTTTATTCCCAAGAGTTGTGAAAACATGAGATTGTTTGGTACAGGTTTAAGCATTTCATACTGAGTAAAATGAGAATTAAATGTGTGGATAGCGTACATCAAGATCACACTACATTGAAAGGGTAACTTTGTCTTGGGTCTATATTTTGCAATATTTCTTAAAAGATTTTCTAGCTAATAACTTTATAAGGAATTGAAAATGTAGTTTCCTTTTTCATTTCTTTTTTTCAGTATTAAAAGAGTCCAGCATACTTTGTTAAGCACAGTAAGTATACATGCATCTTTAACTCTTTACCACACAATCCTGACTATAAATGACCCTGAAAAAGAAGGCTTTAGAAAAGATTGTGGGAAAAGGAGAAAATGCTGGTAACAAGCATTTTCTCCCTTTTCCACAATGTTTTCTATCCTTCCAGTGACAAATTCCGACAATTAGCAACAAAATTATTTTTGGCTGCAAATGCTTTCAATTTGGCCAACTCCAAAATTTTGTTGTTTGCCAAAGAGTTAACACTGCTTCAAAATGGGATCTTTTCAGAGTAAAAGACCAACACATTTTTGTTTCAAGAAAAAAAAACACAATCAACCCTTTATCACGCAATCCCGACTTTTAACGACCCTGAGAAAGAAGCCTTTTGAAAACATTGTGGGAAATGGAGAAAATGCTGGAAACCAGCATTTTCTCCATTTCCTACAATGCTTTCTAATCTTTCAAAATCAAACCCAATCATTTGAGACACATGTAATTTGTCATCTGCAAATGCTTTCAAATTGGACATGTCTAAATTATTGTCTTGTGGTAAAGAGTTTAAGACAGTTCAGGAGGTAATGTACTAAATGGATTTATTTTTTGATTACTTAACTCTTCACCAGATGACAAAACTTTGGACTCAATCAAACTGAAAGCATTTGCAGGCGACAGAAGAAATGACTTTTGTCTTTGATAGGAAAGAACGCTTTGGGAAAGAAGAAAATGCTGGTTACAAACTTTTTCTCCTTTTCCAAAAATTATTTCATAAGCATTCATTTTCAGGGTCATTAGAACTTGGGATTGTGTGGTAAAGGAGTTAAAGTTTGTACAACATTTATAATAAGCCTTTATTACTTTACTACAGAAGAAGTTTAACGCTGTCCTTTTTGAAAGCTTTTGTAAAATACAAATTAAATGTGATTCAAAATGCTGTCATTGATCTTGAAAAGGATAGAAATCATTGTTGGCAAAAGAGTACATGTAAATACTGTATATCAATATTTCCATCTTTTCTAACATATTGTTTTCAAAAGCCTTCACACTCTGGGTTGTTTCAAACTCTGCATCATTTGGTAAAGGATTTATAAAAAGTTTTGCTGTTCTGCATGGTCTTTTCAAAAATGATAAAAATGATCACAGAAGGATTACTGATTCTATGTTGATGAAATGACAACTCACTTGAACTGCAGTGAAAAGAAATAAATTAAGTTCTGCAGAGAACTGAAAAAAAAAAGGTAAAAAGGAGAACCAACCTGCCTGTTGCCCAGCCTGACAACAAGTTTGTCATACCCCATATGCACAAGCCGAGACCCAGTCCGATTGTCTTCACAATTGGAACCACACAAATATTTCCTGTTGAAATCATAGACATAAAATAAGCATAGCATTCTGATACATGGACAAGATTGTGCACACTCATCTTCTCTTTTGGTGTATCAAGTATCAAAAAAATGTTTTACTCTTTACCAAACAACACAATTTTGCACTTCCCCAAATTGAAAGCATCTGCAGATGACGAATAAAATGTGGCTGAAAAATTGAGTTTTGTTTTGGGAAGGGTAGAAAACGCTGTCAGAAAAGGAGAAAATGCTGGTTACCAGCATTTTCTCCTTTTCCAACAATGTTTTCCGAAGCTTTCTTTCTCAGGGGCTTTAAAAGTCTGCATTGTGTGGTAAAGGATTAACTCTTAACCAAAGTATCCTGTGTTTTAACTCTTTATGAAACAAAAAATTTTAGACTTGTCCAGTTCGAAAGCATTTGCAGACGAAATAATAAATGTGACTCAAAAATTGAAATATGTTCATAGAAAGGTTGAAAACAGTGCGGAAAAAGGAAGAAATGCTGCTTTGGAGCACTTTCTCCTTTTCCCACATTGTTTTCAAAAGCCTTTCTTGTCAGGATCAGTAAACACTCAGGATCGGAAAAGGGTTTATAAGCCTTTGGAAAAAGGCTTTAAGAACATTAAGAAAAAAGAAAAAAAATAATGGTAAACTTATTTTCACCTTTTCCCACAATATTTTCTACAGCTTTCAAATACAAATCCCACCATTTCAGACACATTTTGATGGTGCTTGCCTTTTTTCAAAATGTTTTAAAAAGCCTTCTTTATCAGGATCATTTGTTCGGTAGAGAACTAATATCACGTAAAACGGAACCATCTGGAGTTCCAACCGTAAAGACACAAATAGACTCCTTTATGTCAAAAATAAATGTATATAAGTATGGTTGATATAACCTTTCAATTTCATGCTGCATAATAATTCTCGAATGAAATTTTAAAAAGTAGCAGTGATTCACTGGGAAATGCTTTTAACTAAAACTGTTTTCAAAAGCCTTCATCTGCAGGGTCATGAAAACAAGCGAATGATTGGTATAGGGTCTAGGAGTTCAAGGACTTTGAAGCTCACCTGTTTCCCAAAAAAATCCACCCAGCATACAGATGGGATAAAATTCTGGAGATTTTCTGATTAACTGCACCACAAGTCCGGTCATCCATATAGCTATGCAGAGGATCCATTGGAAGAACATCCCTTGAAGAGCAAGTATAGCCTGGGGATTAACTCTTTACCACACAACAAAATATTAGCCTTGTCCAAATTGAAAGAATTTGCAGACGACAATTTCAATGTGGCTCAAATGGTGCAATTTTGTTTTGGGATGGGCAGGAAGCATTGTGGGAAGAGAAGATAATGCTGGTTACCAACATTTTTTCCTTTTCCCACAATGTTTTCAAAAGGCTTCTTTCCCAGGGTTGTTAAAAGGCAGCATTGTGCGGCAATGTGTAAATAAGTTTTTACATTCTTGTGTTTTAGCGACTCTGAGGTAACAGCTTTTAAAAACATTGTGGAAAAAGAAGAAAATGCTGGTAACCAGTATTTTCTCATTTTCTCACAATGTTTCCCACCCATCAAAGACAAAATTTTTGTCATTGTTTAAAACACATTTAATTTGTAGTCTTCATAGCTGTCAATTTGGATAAATCTAGAAGTTTTTCATCTGGTAAATGGTTATAACTATGCTAGGAGGTTTTCTCTAATTGGATTTGTAATCTAAAGGTTCTTGGTTTAACTCTTTCCCAAACAACAAAAAAGTAGACTTTTCCAAATTGAAAGATTTTGCAGGCAACAATTAAAATGTCCCACAAATGATGGAATTTGTCTGTGATAAGGTAGAAAAGACTGTGGAAAAAGGATAAAATGCTGGAAAGCAGTATTTTTACTATTGTCCACAATGTTTTCTACCCTTCCAAAACTTATTCCAGTTTCTGAGTCGCATTCATGTTGTGGTCTGCTACACTTTCACATTGGGCGAGTCCAAAATTTTGTCTTTTGGTACAATTTAACTCTTTATGGAATGACAGAATTTTAGACCTATTTGAATTTGCTAACCAGTTCATAGTGTAAGTATGTGGGGGAAAAAAATGTATGTAGATCTACTGTAATTTGACTCTATGTTTGCGTTTCTTTTTGAAATGGTCAAAAACATCATCGGAAAAGCAGAAAATGCAAGTCAGCAGCATCTTCTCCTTTTTCACAATGTCTTCAAAAGTTTTTTCTCTCATTGTCGTTTGAACATCCAATTGTTTGGTACAGAGTTATTCTCTGCTGCCACCAGATGACAAATTAAATGTGGCTCAAATAATAGGATTTGTCCCTGAAAGGTTAGATAACATCAAGGGAAAAGGACAAAATGCTGGTTACCCGCATTTTCTCCTTTTCCCATGATGTTTGCAAAAGTCTAATTTCCCAAAGGTATTAAAAGTCGTCATTGTGTGAGTAAAGAGTTACGGGTTATGACTGTACAGTAATTGTGTAGTAAAGTGACAATATTGACTTACCATCTCCGGTCTCAAATTTCTTCACCGGAGCAAAATTAGTCCCATACAGAAGTATTGCCAGCCCAGCTGTCAGGAAGCCCACATAGCCTGGAATGTCACTTGGGGTCTCCGCAGTAGTTCCATTCATATGCTGGGTTGTACTTAAGGTCGAAAAAGTAGTATTAAGTGTTAAGTGACCGGTCGTCAGTTTGCTTGTTGAAGGAACAGTTGAGGTATGAAATGGTTCCGTTGTGTCAGTAACATCCCCTGTGCTGGCATTTAGAGTAGAATATGCTGTAGATAAAATAGCCTCTGTGCTAACTGTAAGGGCATCCATACTTTTTTTTTCTGTCTGTTCACAAACTGTTTTGAACTAATACTTGGGTACAATCAAATCTCCATATACATGTGCCTAAGTCTCTCTCCATTCTGTACTATTTCTCCATATCACTGCAACAGAAATTAAAAGATAACAACAATACTTTATAATCTTTACCAATGAAACAGCAATATTTTAGACTTGTTCCTATTCAAAACATTTGAATACAAGATATTATAACAAGGCTCAAAAGATGGGATTTGTCTTTAGCTGGTTAGAAAGTCATAGGAAAAGAGAAACTCCTGGTAACCAACATTTCAACAGTATCTCACAAAGTTTTCAAAAGCCTTCTTCAAGTCAAAAATTGCAAGTGTACTTAATTTTTAACCCTCTACCAAACAATCCAGAATTTCAACAACCACAAAAAACACAGCATTTGAAAACACTGTGAGAAAAGGAGAAATGCTGTTAACCAGCATTTTCTCCTTTTCCTACAATGTTTTTTTACACTGTCAAGGACAAGTTCCATTGTTTCAGCTAGTTTGATAATGTCACTTTGAAATACTTTCAATTTGGTCAAGTCTAACAATTTGTTGTCTGGAAAAATTTAAGCTTAATCATTGTTTCATCCAGAAATCATGTATGTAGAAAAAATAAAATCACATACCATATATGAATCAATCTCATGAACATGGGGAGATGATTGAGAGTATTGTGGCAAATAGAGAAGCTACTACCAGTAAACATTTAACCCTTTACCACACAATCCTGACTTCTAACGACCTTGAAAAAGGAGCCTTTTGAAAACATTGTGGGAAAAGGAGAAAATGCTGGTAACCAGCATTTTCTTCTTTTCCCACAATGTTTTCTACCCTTTCCAAAACGAATTTCAATTTTAAAGTCACTTTTATTTTGTCGTCTACAGAAGCTTTCAATTTCAACCAGTCTAAAATTTTGTCGTTTGGTAAAGAGTTAATAAATGTGACTATCTTAACTGTCCTATTAAGTTCAGTACAGAGAGATAAAATGCTTTTCAAATTAACTTCTGAAACATTAGTTTTGCAGCAGATGAATTTGAGAACATCCTTGTAAAATATAAGCAATAAGCTTAATGATTACATGTTTATGATTAATTATCAATGATAATCACTGATCATTTGTAACAGACAAATTACTGTATATTTTTCCACAAAATTTTCTCTATCATTCTGAAAGCTTTTCAAGTACCTAAAATACTCTGTGTGCTTTGTGATAATTTGATTTAGGACTTGACCTTTTTCCAAATGACAAATTTCAGGCTTGTCTACACTCGTATATAGCAACTGACGACAAAATAAGTGTGAGTCAACAATTGAAATGTTTTAGAAAAGGTAGAAATCATAGTGGGAAAAGGCAAAACCTTTTAAGAACACTAAGAAGTATTTTTTCTTTTAGTCTGCATCAGAGTGACAAATTTTGTTTCATATGTTTATCTATCATTATAATGTCATTGAGTTTGAAATACCATTATCTACAGATCAAAACAAGGTCAAGTTATCCACGATGTAATCTACATTTGACCCACTACCAAACAATCCCGACTTTTAACAGCCCTGAGAGAGAAAGTGTTTGAAAACATCGTGGTAAAAGGAGAAAGTGCTGGTAACTACCATTTTCTCCTTTGCACCACTTCTCCTTTGCACCACAATGTTTTTTACCCATCCCAAAACAAATTTCAATTTTTGAGTCACATCTATTTTGTCATCTGCAAATTGTTTCAATTTGGGCAAGTCTAAAACAGCTTTAAAGATACAGGGGGAGGGTGTGTGTGTTTCTTTACAATGCTCATTAGTTGTTCAACATGCATTTTCAACATCTATTACTTTTTGAAGGATTTTGAAAACATTTTTAATATTTCAACATTTTTTCCACACAATCTGCAATTTTAACTACACTGAAGAACATGGATTTTGAAAACATTCTGGGTATAGGAGAAAATGCTGGTAACCACTACTTTCTCCATTTCCCACAATATTTTTCTCTAATCCAATATTGAACAACATTTAATTAGTTGTATGCAAATGCTTTTGATTTGGGCAAGTCCAAAGTTTTCTCATTTGGTTGAAAGTTTAAAATTTGCCTATGTCACAGTTATCATACCCTCTCCAGCTGTTGTGAAACCTAAATATAACAGGGGGAGGAAGGGTTTGGATAATAAGGGCAAAAGGTGAAGAGCTGTAGGTATAGTATCATCAAGATGGTTATCATACATGTTAACCCTTATCCTGCTAAAGAAAAGAAATGAAACTTTCAAGGTGATAGTTAAAACTAATATTTTCTTATTTCGAAGGTACATGTATTTTTGGAGGAACGATATCTCAGATCCTTATCGGAAAGTGTAGATCAAAGATCAGACTGCATGTTCTGTGCAGTCTGATCTTGATCTACGCTGTCTGTTAAAGGTCAGTGAGTTGTGCTTAGCAGCCTATGGGTTAAGATTAACCTTTTGCCTTCACTATAAAAGTTTCCAGTACTACAAAAGTTTCCAGTCCATTTCAACCCTCACATATTTTGCTACTAATGATGCATCGGTATCTTTTCTTTAAATGATAAAGCAAACTCCTTCTTACTTTCCTGGAGCATGCTTCAGTTGTAGTAAGCCCTTCTTAACTCTTTACCACACAACACAGTTTTAGGCAGGTCCAAATTCAATGCTTTTGCAGACAACAAAATAAATGCAACTGAAAAAACTGAAACTTGTTTTGGGAAGGGTAGAAAACAAAGTGGGAAAAGGAGAAAATGCTCGTTACAAGCATTTTCTCCTTTTCCCACAATGTCTTCATGTTTTCTGGGTTGTCAAAAGTTGGGACTGCGTGGTAAAGGGTTAACCCTTTACAACACAATCTTAAGTTTTAGGAACCCTACGGAAAGAGGCTTTTGAAAACATTGTGGGAAAAAGAGAAAATACTGGTAACCAGAGTTTTCTGCCCCTTCAAAAATGAATCCCTTTATTCGGACCACATTTAATTTGCCCTCTGCAACTGCTTTGGATTTTGATGCTTCGTTACATTCAGAGATAAAACATCTTTCGGGTTTGTTATGATTACAATACATGTACTTCTACAAGAGGCCTTTTTGGTCTTAAGAATCACAACTGACACCACAGTAGTAGTTTCCTTAGGGAAAAAGTGTGACTCTAGCGTTCCTTGGACCCCTAGCTTACAAGACGAGAGCTCAAACCACTGAGCCATACAGACTGCTCAACATCATTGCTATTGTTAATCACTACAATTCAAAAATAGCAAATGCAAATGTGACCATACCCCTAAGGCCTTAGATGGAGGGTAGCTTTGATATTATTTTACATGATTGTGTCTCGATCTGCTTCCCCCCAATAATAACCTTTCTTTTCATGCTCCTGGAGAAAATCCTACCATACTGGCCTCTCTTCAAACAGCTTTCACCTTTTACCACACAAAACCGCCTTTTAACAATCCTGGGAAAGAAGCCTCTTGAAGACATTGTGAGAAAAGGAAAAAATCCAGGTAACCAGCATTTTTTCCTCTTCCCATAATGTTTTCTACCTTATCAAAGAAAATTGCACCATTTGAGCCACATTGAAATTGTCCTCTGCAAATGCTTTCAATCTGGACAAGGCTAAAAGCTGACGAGCAGATTAAAGACACAGAAAAAAAGACGACTTCTTGTTTTACACTGCTATCTATGCAAAGGTACTGGTTAAAGTCATAAATAAGGCTGAAAAGACAGTCAGAAGTGATCAAACAATGTCCAACTAAGATTTTGTTTGTCATGGGTTTTCCGCAGTTTTTTTTGCAGTGATCTATTTTTCAAGTCAGTTGATTTTTTGATAGGTATTCCCGTATGATTTGATAGAAATTTATCAATAAAGATAGCAGGTAACTTCAAAACTTGTCATTTGTACACTAGATAAGTGATTAATATCATCATCACATTTTTCATTAATGACAGGCCAGCTTGATTAGCTGTGATAACAGTACACATGCTTCCTTCACACTTGATACACATTGTTTGTGTCGGAGATTAAATCTTAAAAGATTCATGTATAGGCATTATTTGTTGCCAGTTGATTGGCCAGTGCTTCATTTTCTTTGTCTGTGCATGTCAATATTCTTTGAAAGATTTGATCGATCAATATCTAAACAGTGCACCAGTTTAATATTCATCAGGATTCCAGTCTATGAACACTACGGTAAAAAAAAAAAAGAATCAGAAAATGGTGTGTTTCCATATTTGATTATGGAAAATCCATGTTTGTAAATTAGCAATCCGACTGACTTACAGGGTGTCTTTTTGCATCAATCATTTCTAATAGAATTCATGATTTTTGCCATCCATTTGTGTATGTTCTGAAATGTATATGGCCATTAAGTTTTATGCAATTATTTTGAAATTTATGTGATTTACATACATTTTTACATGATCTGACACACTGGACAGTATAGTGCACCATAAATGTCCAAATATGAAAAGAAGCATTGTAACCATCTTATTATTGAGATTAATGGCTGTCAAGGGGCACAGAGAAACAATCAGGAAAATACATAGGAGCCACCAGCATTTGGATTAACCCTTTACCACACAATCCCGACTTTTAACGACCCTGAAAAAGAAGGCTTTTGAAAACATTGTGGGAAAAGGAGAAAATGCTGGGAACCAGCATTTTCTCCTTTTCCCACAATGTTTTCTACCCTTCCTAAAGCAAATTTCAAGTTTTTAGTAACATTTATTTGTCGTCTGCAAATGCTTTCAAATTGGACAAGGGTAAAATTTTGTCGTGTGGTAAGGGTTACAGCTAATGTGGTTAGAAATGTGGTTGTTAATGTGGGAAATAATAATAAAAAAAAAATAGTCCATTTCCAGGAGTTGTGACTTGATAGTTCAAATCCAAGCTTGTCAAAACCCTCTTCCGAGGACTTGTAAGCGTCACCGTATTATGAGTCATTCCGGGGTCCCCCTAAACACAGAACCTAACCGAACCTTAGCTATTTTTAACGAACCTAAGTTGTTTTTGGGCCATACAGTGTTTGTATGACCTCAACAAGTATATTTTCTATTTCAGAAACAGTTTGATAGTTATAATTCGAAAGAAAATGCAGCCTTTTGTGATATATAATGATAAATTAGGACCATATCGTTCAACGTACCTGAAAATCTCGCAGAACTGTCCGCCATATTGGAGGCTATTATAACCCGGGAATGCTATACACCGGTACCATCCGGTCTTTTGCGTGATATTTGTCTACGATATGCGGATTACCTTCTTAATAAAGACTTATTGTGAATTTTTAGTTTGTTTTATGTCCCCATATTAATTTCCTCATGTCTGTTTATATTTTTACTTTTATTGAAAATATATCGAATTGTGTTGTTGAAATGTGACAAAATTTGTTCTTAACCTAAAATAACCGTTACCACCGCTGAAAAAACAGCATTTGGAAAACATTGTAGGAAAAGGCTAAAAAGATGGTAACCGGCTTTTTATCATTTTCCTACAATGTTTTTTTTTTCACTTATCCAATGAAAAAGACAACACGTTGAGTCACAGGTAGGGCTATTTTGTTGTCAGCAAATACTTTCAATGTGAGGAGGGAAAAAATTTTGTCCAGAGGTAAAGTCTAAATGAATGCTATGTGCAGATGGTAATGAGTTAAGGGGTGTTTTGGAAGATGTCTCATAAGCTCCCAGAGTTCCTCTTCTCTTAACCCTTATCCTGCCGTTCTTGACTATGGACTAATTTTGCGGAGAGTGTGGATCAAGATCAGCATGCACATACGTGCAGTCTGACCTTGCTCCACACTCCTCGATGCTCAATAGTTTACGGCAGCGAATGCCAATGCCATTTAAATAATTGAACTCAGATTTTATGTCCGTCAAATATTTCGATTCGGCAAGAAAAGGGTAATCGAAAAGGACCATAAATTATATTACAGGGATAATAATTGGATCAATTCAATTTCAAACCATGTCTGTCCATTCTTGGTTATCGGTCATTTTGACTATCCATCCAATTACCAACCTATCCATCTTTCCTTCCTTTCCTTCCTTCCTTCCTTCCTCCCTGACAAAATTTTGACATTGTCCTAATTTAACCCATTACCACATAATCCCTACTTTTGACGCTCCTGAGAAAGACGCCTTCAGAAAACATTGTGGGAAAAGGAGAAAATGCCGGTAGCCAGCATTTTCTTTTCCCACAGTGTTTTCTACCCTTCACAAAACAAATTTCAAATTTTCAGTCATTTTTATTTTGTCGTCTGCTAATGCTTTCGTTTTGGTCGTTCGATAATGAATTAACCCTCGCCCAAACAAGCCCCGGTCAACACACATTCCCGACTTTTAACGACCTTGAGGAAGAAGTCTTTTGAAAACATTGTGATTAAAAAATGAAAACAGTATTTTTTCCTTTTCCCACAATGTTTTCAACGTTATCAGTAACTGTTCAGTAACTGTTGTCCACTGCAGTTTCTTTGTTGGCAAAAGAAGTCGTTTGAAAACATTGTGAATTTTAAAAACCCAGTATTTTCTCCTTTTCCCACAATGTCTTCAACCTTATCAGTTATTTATTGCAGCTTTTTTGAATTTCGGACGGTCGAACGCGTCAACACACATTCCCGACTTTTAACGGCCTTGATAAAGAAGTCTTTTGAAAACATTGTGATTTTTAAAAGGACAATATTTTCTCCTTTTCCCACAATGGTTTCAACGTTATCAGTTGTCCACTGCCGCTTCTTTGTTGGCACCTGATTCGCTAATATACAGGGGTAAGTCATCACCTTAATTAGTTCATATTCAACACCTTTATGTTATAACGACAGGGCAGAAATAACAAATTGTACAATATTCTAACCCTTCACCACAAATTCCTGACTGTCAACGACCTTGATGAAGAAGTCTTTTGAAAACGTTTTGTTAACAACAAGCATTTTCTCCTTTTCCTACAATGTTTTCAACCTTATCAGTTGTCTCATGCAGCTTCTTCTTAATTTCGGACGGTCTAGCCCTTCACCACCCATTCGTGACTTTTAAGCCTGAAACTAAAAAATTGTTTGAAATTAAGTGGTGGCATTCTTTTGATTTGAATCATTGTGCAAATACTCGTGTTTGTTGATACCTACAAAGGACTGGGGAATAACAACAATCATTGAAATATTTTTGACTTTTGCAACTTCATTATTATATGATACAATACAGTATACTGTATTGTTGATAAATTAATTGAAAGCAATAAAAGTTGCAGGAAATGCCCTTATTACATCAAACTGTTATTGACTGATTGCATAATCATGATTAAAACTTTGACTCGTAAAAAAAAACAGTATGCACATGTTTGATAGGATATAAAACTATAATACTCTATGTATAAAACATTGTGAGAAATGGGTTTCAAATTCTAAAATTGTACATAAAGGGTAATATTGTGGGAACGGGAAAAAAGTGATTGCATGACGGAATTTCTCATTCTTCCACAATGTCTTCTACACTAGAAGATATTTATTCTTCAATTCAAACTCAATTCGTCTTGTCCAGACATCTTTCAAACTGGAAAATTGTGTTGTATGGGACAGGGTTAAATATTTAGAGAACCTGCATACAACACTCAAGATAGCATATGGAACAGTGTGGTAAAACAAGAAATTGCCTGTTTTCCGTCTCCTAAAATGTGTTCAATAGTCAGCAGCTGAAGCTATACCTCTGGTTTGGTAACCCATGTTCAGAAAGGAAGGCATAAGCATGCAAAAGATTTTTCATGAATACAACTAACTTTTATTTTCTTTGTACGATAAAAATGAACAAATACTTCTTTTTCAACATTGTTTTCTAAGCACCATAGGCATGTGTATGGAAAGATCAAGGGTTTAATATAAATTTAGGTTGATTCAAGTCTTGTGTCAAGTATTGTTATCAAACAGCGTTGCAAATCTGTCTTGTGTTTTCCGGAATAACGTGTTACTTAAAGAAACAATTAGAATTACAGTGAAATACTGCATCTCCCTTGTTTCCGTTGAATGAATTATGATTATCCGATCTGAATTGACACCTTGCGTATATATACACACGTACAATTTACAAGCCAGACCAGCCGATATAGCTCAGTAGGTAGAGCGTAGGACTCGTGAACACAATGTCCTACAGATTGTGGGTTCGTATCCCCGGCTGGCCAACTAAAAATTACTAATAGTCTTTCGGATGAGACATTAAACCGAGGTCCCGTGTGACGGTGCTATACGCCGAGCACGTTAAAGAACCAGGCGAAGCTCTCAGTAGTTTCGACCTGTATCCTTGCACTATCCCCCGTAACAAGTAACCGTCTTCTGGGGGCGTCGCTCAGATGGGCAACCGGTAGCGACGATAAATAAACGGAAATAACCAACCAAGCTAGCCACCAGCCGATATAGCTCAGTAGGTAGAGCGTAGGACTTGTGAACACAATGTCCTACAGATTGTGGGTTCGTATCCCCGGCTGGCCAAC
The DNA here is from genome assembly GCA_945859785.2 of Tridacna gigas. Lineage (NCBI taxonomy): Eukaryota > Metazoa > Mollusca > Bivalvia > Cardiida > Cardiidae > Tridacna > Tridacna gigas. The sequence continues at coordinate 27,200,913 of OX244033.2, forward strand.
TAAAAAATTACTAATAGTCTTTCGGATGAGACATTAAACCGAGGTCCCGTGTGACGGTGCTAAACGCCGAGCACGTTAAAGAACCAGGCGAAGCTCTCAGTAGTTTCGACCTGTATCCTTGCACTATCCCCCGTAACAACTAACCGTCTTCTGGGGGCGTCGCTCAGATGGGCAACCGGTAGCGACGATAAATAAACGGAAATAACCAACCAACCAAGCTAGCCCAAAATGATGGAAACGTTATCCAGAAGGATAGTCTTCTACCTGAGACATGATTCGTCTGCTCCGTTTGATAATTACGGTTACGTTAGAGTACAGCATATTTTGGATAAATTCAATATAACAAAACGCCAGCTATCGGATGTCATTAAACAGCCAAAAGACAAACAGAGATTGTTTTTAACAACCTGCAACACCTACATCAGAGCAGGCTCAGGACACAGCGTACCAATCTCCTTAGATAAGATAGCAGTCCAAATTCTATCAGAAGTTGATGTCCGCTACTGTTGTCACGGCACTACTAAAGACGCCCTGTCGAGCATCAAAGATCAAGGGCTCAGCAGGATGAAGCGCCAATATATACATTTCGCATGCAGCAAGAAAAGACTAAGAGTCGGATCAGAAGTTGTTATATCCCTGAACGTGAAGAATTATTTGAAAGCCGGCCTTAAGCTTTACAGACTTGAAGACGGAAACCTGGCTGCGTCGGGAAACAGAGATGGTTTTATAAAACCCCAATACTTCAAGTCCATTTCTTTAAAACAGTAAACATAAACGGCCCTTTTCAGGGCCACAAAATAAATAGAAAGATATTTTTCTCTAATTGTCAACATACCCCTTCCCCCATTTCCCATTTAATCATCAACCCTTTCCCAAACAAGCCCTCGTTTTTACGTGTCTGCAGTATAAGTCTTTTGAAAACACTGTGGGAAAAGGAGGATTTGCTCGTTAATTGTGGGAAAAGGAGGAATAGCTCATAACGAGCGATTCCTCCTTTTCCCACAGTGTTTTCTACCCATTCGGAGAATTTCTGCCATTTTTTTTCAAATTTGAATTTTTTGTCTAAAAACTCGTCCATTTTGGAAGAGTGTAAAAATTGACGTCTGGGAAAGGGTTAGAATTAATGATACTCCTTTTAGGTTGACCTTGACATGAAACACTCATGACCACATTGTGAGAAAGGAGAAATTGCTCAACAATACCAACTTCTCAAAATTCCATCTGACTCTTATTCCCATACTCTATATAAAACTGATTTGTATAAGCGTAAACATTGTCTTCTGCAAATACTTTCAAATTCTATCAGCATTAACATGGTCATCTGCAAATACTTTCAATTTTGGACAACATTGTGAGAAAAGGAGAAAATGCTCAACAATAACACATTCTAAATTTCCCACACTCCACATAAAACTGCATGGATTCTACCATAATAAACACTGTCGTCTGCAAATACTTTCAATTTCGGACGGTGTAGAAATTGGCGTTTGGAAATGGGTTAGAAAATCAAATATTATTAATTCATTCAGATTTCGAAAATCCGCAATTTCATCAAGATGCATTGTATGTAGTGAATTCGACTGCTACTCTGATAAAAAAAAAGACTGAAAATTTGAAGTGGATGGAAACAATTCAATATACAATTTCCGGGAAAGACGGGCTGTTACCGGTGTATATAGCATTCCCGGGTTATAATAGCCTCCAATATGGCGGACAGTCCTGCGAGTTTTTAGGTTCGTTGAACGATATGGTCCTACTATATCGTTATATATCACAAAAGGCTACATTTTCTTTCGAATTATAACTACCAAACTGTTTCTGAAATAGAAAATATACTTGTTAAGGTCATACAAACACTGTATGGCCCAAAAACAACTTAGGTTCGTTAAAAATAGTTAAGGTTCGGTTAGGTTCTGTGTTTAGGGGGACCGGTCATTTCCGTCTCCCTGCTAAATAAATTTTCAAAACTAAAATGCAGCAAGTGGCCTGGGATACTTAGGGAATATATGGGCAGGTACACTGGTCCCTGTGACATTACTAAAATGTAAATGAAAAACAGTGTCAAAAACAAGTATAAATGATGAGATAAGTAAAAACTATTGCCGATTTGTGTTTCTAATAAAAACATAAACAAAACTTACGCGACTGTTGCAGTTGTTGTTGTTGTGCTCTTTCCATAGAATGCTGTATCCCGGTAACGATAACCGGTTTCTATCGGTATCATTGCCACACACTGGGGTGCAGGCTATTCTAGATACAGACTGGATATAGACGTACAACAGATACCAAATTAGAGTCTAACTTACACCATTTCGAAATGCATTTTTTTAAGCGTCCTTCCCAAAATGAAGCAAGAATTTCAATAGACCTACCGCATGACAAATAAGACTTCTAACGCTTCTGTGGTAGCATAATTCGAAAAAAAAAAAAAAAAAAGGTTGAAAAAGTTGAAATTACTCACAATGTCTCCTTTTCCCAACAATATTTTACATATCATTAAAAATTTTGCTTTCCCTTTCTCCCAATATTTCTACTTGGTGCAAAATGAACTAGTCAGCGATGGATAAAAAAATCAATCTGTGTTGAAACGGGCGATTTGCGATCTTTCAATTGAATCCAGAGCTTTTATTTTTGTTTTCCACTTACTGTAGTTCAGTAATATCATGTGGTAACAGCTTACCTGTTCATAAAATTCCGGGCTTTCATTAATGCTAGGCTGGGGCTCACCGGTGCCTTGACCATCTGTGCAGTCTATTTGGCTAGAAATAAAGCATCAGTCAAGTTCTTTTCTTCTATGTTCGACATATAGGCCCTCTAATTCACGTGTTTCAGTCAGGGACGACTTAAATGTTAGTATTGAAAGGCGTTAGATACTACTCCGAACATAGTTTTGCTGGGTGATCTTGATGAAAATCTTCTGAATGAAAGTTTGGTACATTTAAAAAACATCATGCTTATCAATAATTTAAGGAACGTCATTGAGACACATACCAGAATAACGGAACATTCCTCAACACTCATAGACCCCATTATTATTTCAAATGATTTTGAATTTTACAAATCCGGTTGTTATGATATTTCAGAGTCAATGAGTGACCATAAAGCAACGTTTATTTTATTTTTCTTAAGTCGGTTTATGAAAGCCATGAATGTTTGACACATAAAGTTTGGTACTACAATAGAGCAGATTTTGGCCGCCTTAATGAATCATGTAATCGAAAATGAAAATTGGGATTTTATTGACTCTTTTACAGTGACGACTCTTGTGATAAACTAACAAAAATTCTTCTGAATCATTTGTCTGACTGTATTCCATCAAAAAATGTTACAATTAGACCAGATGACAAACTTTGGTATGATTCTGAGCTACGGCGTTTTAAAAATTACCGAAACAGACAAACAAAGATTGCTCTAAAAACTAATAACGAAAGTAGTTGGATTAAATACAAAAAACTGCGCAACAAAGTTGACAATCTTAAAGAAATTGCAAGAAAAAGTTTTCTATGACCAAATGGAAAATAGAATAGAAAACGGCAGTTCTAATAACAGTAGAAATTATTGGAAAACACTGAAAGATCTAATAAAAGATTTTAAGTCAGCTGATTCTATCTCTGTGCTTAGTCGCAATATTAATGGTATCGATGAATATTATTTTACTGATCAGGAAAAGGCAAATTGTTTAAATGAATTTTTCACGTCTTTTTCAAATCTTTACGACTCCAATACAAATCTCCCTCCTTTTGAGTCTAGGGTTGACGCGTCCTTGGATCAAATTCAAATAGAACAACAAGAAGTTGAAAAAATCATCGATGCCAAAAAAAGCTGTAGTCCCCGATTTGATTTCGCATAAAGTTTTAAAAGGAGTGAAACACTCAATCTCTAAATCTCTTTCCCGTTTGTTCAATAAATCACTACGTGAAGGTATTTTTCCTCAGTCATGGAAACTCTGCTCTAGTTTTGCCCCTTTTCAAAAAGGGCGATAAAAACTGCCTAGCAATGCCTCATATCTTTACTTAGTTGCATAGGTAAATTAATGGAGAGATGGGTTTACAAACATATGTGCAATTTCTTTATTGGTAATAATTTAATATATTCAAATCAGTCGGGTTTTTTAACTGGTCATTCTACAGTTTACCAACTAATTTCATTATACCATCAACTCTCTCAATCTTTTGACAAAAAAACTCAAACCTGTGTCATTTTTTGTAATACTTCCAAAGCTTTTGATAGAGTTGGGCTCAAAGGACTAGTATTTAAATTGAAGCAGAATGGTATATGCGGACAATTGCTTAATTGGATTGAAAAATGTCTAACTGATAGAAGTCAACGTGTGTTCATTGGAACCTCGTATTCTCGTCCTGAAAGAATACTGGCCGGAGTTCCGCAAGGCTCTGTTCTTGGCCCTTTATTGTTTTTGGTTTATGTGAATGATATAACCGAGTCACTACTAAGTGTTGTACGGTTATTTGCAGACGACACGTCTCTTGCATTTACTACCTCTAACACAGCTGACCTACAAAGTATTCTAAATCATGACCGGGATATTATTACTACGTGGTCGAAACAATGGCTTATCACATTTAATGCGGCTTAGACTGAAGTTCTTTATTTTGGAAATCAGCAAGTTCCCCTTTTGACTTTTAACGATACGCGTTTAGATGTTACTGATACTCACAAACACTTAGGGCTGACTTTTAGTGATGATTGTAAATGGCACAGACATATTGATAATATTATCCTATCAGCATCAAAACTTCTAGGTATAATGCGTAAGCTGAAATTTTCTGTTCGTCGTAAAACACTTAATCAGATATATCTTTCTTTCCTTAGACCAGTTCTCGAGTGCGCCTCTGTAGTTTGGGACAACTGTACTCTGTATGAAAAGGACAAATTAGAAAAGATTCAAATTGAAGCTGGAAGAATTGTTACTGGACTGACGCGCTCAACCAGTTTGTATAATCTTTTTCGTGAATTAGGTTGGCTAAGATTATCAGAGAGACGTAAATACCAAAAGCTTGTTCTCGCCTATAAAATTACACATAATATGGTTCCGCAATATTTAAGTTCACTTTTCCCACAAAACGTTGGTAACTCTGTTAATTATAATTTGAGAAACAATGATGATTTTGTGCTTCTCCCATGCCGCATCTCTTTGCTCGAAAATTCGTGTGTTCCTTCTTTAATTTCCCTCTGGAGTCAACTTCCTCTGAACTTGAGACATTTAAGTAGTATTTCTTCCTTTGAACGAGAAATTTTTAACTATATGTTTCAAACATATAACGTCCCGTTATACTTTTCGTATGGAACACGATATCTTTCAGTAATTCATGCAAGAATACGAAACAATTGCAGTGACTTAAAAAACGGTCTTTTTTTAAATCATGTTTCTTGTGAAAATAGTTGTGCCTTTTGTGATGAACATGAAAATGCTGAACATTATTTCTTCAAATGTTCCAAATATCAACTTGAACGTCTTCAGCTTTTTAATATTTTAAGACATCTTCATCCATTGAACTGTCATCTTTTATTATGTGGAAACACTGAAATATCTGTAAAAGCAAACAATTTGATTTTTGACACTCTACATAAAGATATAGCTGCAACTGGGCGCTTCAGGATGGTTGATTGACGTTATACGTATTGCTTGTAAAGAGTAAAAAACTGATCTGATTCACCCATTTCCCCCCTTCTCTCTATCTCCCTGTCTGTCTCTCTCTCACACACGCACACACACACATACACACTCGTAGAGTTCATACTTTATGCAGCATATTTGACCCTTTTGCATTTTTTACACTCTGTTCTTCCTTAGACTTAACAAATATCTATATTTTCCATTTAGATACATTGCTAACAAATATTTCTCTGCCATGTAGTAAAGTATGTTATTTCAATGATCAATGTGGAGAGCCGTAACTAAGTTTTTGAACTTGTGGCGCAACCCATTTGCCAATTTAATTGTTTGTAATTATGAATTGTATATGCATGTAAATTATGGCAATAAAATATGTTTAAACTAACTAGTGCCTTGACCATTTGAAGACACTCCACATTTGACAAGCGCCACCGTTGATGTTTGATCCACCGCGGGGAACATATGCTTTGAAATCATCGACATGGCGCCAATAGCATATGCTTCACTTGTTATGCATATATTTGAGCCGCGTTCTGGCGAAGGGGGTTTATTGCATCTCCGTGATGCATTATACCAAGCAAGTCATCACATAATCATGAAACCATAAAATCCATTTTGTCTGAAAAACCGACTGGATTCGGGTGTGAGTGTGTGTGTGTGTGGAATGGTCCTTTGACATGCAAAAAACGATTGCAAAAGGTTTCGACCAAGGACTGCAGAGGCTGATATGGATAGAAAATTATTGCAGATGTATTAAATCCTTGTTTCACGGAGCGTGGCTTGTTTGTTTCTGTCTTGTGACGGTCTCAGTGGTAAAGTGTGGCATTCGTAACCTGAAGGCCCAGCGTTCGAGCCTCACTGGAAGCACTTGGGTTTTCGTGGGAGTATCCTTAGGCAAGGCACTTCAGAGCCTTATTATAGTACTAATGTAACCCAGGTCATACATGAATACGTGTGCTGTACCGTGATATGACTGGAATAATTTTGAAAGCAGTGCAAAACACGACCATTCAATCAGTCAGTCTCGGAGACAATTTGTAGCCAATCGAACTGTTTATATATATATAACCCTTTATTAGGAGACAAAAGTTTGGACTTGTTCAACTTAACCCTTTGGCTGCTGATCGCGACTCACTGACCTTTTGCGGACAGCGCAGATCAAGATCAGACTGCACAGAACGTGCAGTCTGATCTTTGAACTACACTGTCCGATGAGGAGATATCTTCCCTCAAAAAATCCCTTTGGAACAGAAAAGTTTTGGGGTTATACTATCGGCTTGAAAGTTTCATTTCTTTTATTCAGCAGGATAAGAGTTAAAAGCATTTGCAGACGACAAAGTATACGTGGCTAAAATAAAAGGATTTGTTTTTGAAAGGATAGAAGACGTTGTCGGGAAAGGAGAAATTGTAAGTTAGCAGCATTTTCTCCTTATCGCGCAATGTTTTCAAAAACGCTCTCTCGTTGGGTCGTAAAAACGCGGGATTATTTGGTGAAAGGTTAAATTAGGAAATGAGTGTTGTAGTTGTTTTTTCTTCGACACCTCTGCGTTTTCTGTCATGTTCAACTTCTGGTTGATGAATGCTAGAAGTATATGTCAAAAAAAACAAGTGAGCCGTGCTCTGGCCAAAAGAAGTTTACTGCATCTCCATGATACCATTATACCAAGTATGTCATCACATAATTATGAATCCTTAATATCCGTTTTCTCTAACAATCGACTTATCTTGAGCTAGAATTATTTGGTCCTTTGACATAATTATAGAAAATTGACCAATAGCAAAAAGTTTCGACCCATGTCAGTCATCGCGTACTGGGCAGGCAGAAATAGGTCGATACTTTTTCAGGTGCATTCAACCTACTTTTCACAGAGCATGGCTCACGTAAATTCGATATTGATTCTTGACCTATTCCTAAAATCAGTCAGTCAAATCGATTTTTATCTCTTCTTCAACATGTTTATTAACATTCTAAATTAATTTGTCTTGGGTAAATTAATAATAATGATCAGAAAAATACAAAGTGTTTTCTGTGTAAATATTCACAAAGTAAACATTATCCCTGATTAACATACATGAAAAATAAAATATTAAAAGTAAAAATGATAACTATTTGGTATCAAATTAATTACTATCAAAATTTCTATATTTAATTTTACTATAATGTTTTCTACTCTTTCAACGATACATCCCTTACTTTGAGCCACATTTCTCCTTTTTCAGATACTTCCACTTTCACCAGTCCAAAACTTTGTCGTCTGGTAAAGTGTTAGAATGAGACCGCATGTTTTTTTTTTTTTCAAAAAATGATATCGATCTTTACTCACCACAAATTACAGTTGTGTCACATTCTGGTAAAAGAGGGCTTAATGCCTCTCTGTAATGCACTATACCTACATGTAGCAAGTTATCACATAATGATGGATCCATAAGTCTATTTTGTCTAACGAATGGCAGAATCATGGGGTAGGATGGTCCTTGGACATGACGAAAACGTATCAAAAGCAAAGAGTTTCGACTCAGGTCAGCCTGCGCGGAGTATGCAGGCTGACCTGGTCGATACTTTTTGCAGAAGCACTAAACCCCTTTTTCAGAGATCACGGCTCATTTTTGGTCGTGATTACCGGAAAAGATCCCACTAATGCAAAATAATCCGATTAAATATTCCAGGTTAGGGTCAAGATCATAGATTCAACCAGAAACTCGAACTAACTACATGTATACAGGTGGCCGGTAAGTGACAGGAAGAATTCTGTTTTACTTTACTCTTTTTGACAAGAATCTTAAAATGCAAATACGCGCTTTGTCAATACTGCTTATTTCCCTTAATGAAAATCTTCATGTTAAAGGCGCGTATAGACCTACAACCCGGACCACGCCTGAACAAAAATCTGTGGAATCCAATACGAGGTACATTCAAACGTAACCTTCTGTACTAACGGAGGCGCATCTCATTGTAATGCAGTGTCTAATAAATGTATTTCGGCGTTTATTTCGCATTTTCTTTTCCCGTTATGGCTAACTTAACGGTTTAGCTTCGTTAAAGCACCGTACACGTTCCGATAATATCGCGCTGTCTCACGTGACTGGTTCATTTTTTTACCATCTATGAAAGAGTGCTCAAAGAGAGATAACCCTATCGGACTGGCGATAATAAGTATTGCACTTGTATAGTAACTTGTACTGCCTAATATATATCCTTGCTGTAGAAAGATAGTGGTCTTTTAGGCATAAAGATTGCAATGTTTCCTCTTGGTAACGGTGTGAAAAAAAGTGGATCGGTAGATTGCAGGAACTTTTCTGTTTAACTTCACTCTTTCAATAACAATTTCAAGCCAAATACTACACGTGCATTAGTGATGCTCTTTTTTTTACTACATGTTTACCCTGAAAAAATACAGTACGGTGTAAAGATTATTTTTGAAGTGCAAAATATGTAAAGGGTCGGACGTTTTTTGTCTGTATTCTCTATTTTCATTTTAGTCACAGGTAATCACAGAGTCCGGAAGTCAGGGACAAGGTCGGTCGGGTGATAGAGATACGAGTCATGTTTCGGAAAATAAGGATTTAAAGCATCTCCGTGATGCATTGTACAAGCCAGGCAATTCATCACATAACAATGGGTCCATGAATCCTGGGGTAAAACGGTCCTTTGACATACAGCAAATTTACCAAAAGCAAAACGCGGTCTGCGCAGGTTGACTGGATCGATACTTTTTGCAGATGCATTAAGCCCCATTTTCACAGAGCATGGCTCATAGTTTTAGCTCTAAACCCAAGCACTCCGACTTTCGTACGACGATGATGGTAAAAACTTTCGAAAACATTGTGCGAAAAGGAGAAAATGCTGACAACCATTATTTGATTTGTCTTCTGCAAATGCTTTGAATATGGACGAGTCTACAGAGCAAGAAGAGTGCGGTACATGTAACTGACTGTCAGAATCTAGATGACATCAGAAGGTGTTTTGGTCTAGCCAAAGAAGTCTACAGTGCCCTGTGTAATTCTACCACTCTTAACGTCATGGACTTCAACAATCAGCTCAGTGCCACCAAATATTAGTTTGACTCGAACTTTTGCCCAAATATCTCCCTTTGGATCGATATCAACCTTAATGAGTCCAACGAAAAAACATCCTGGATCATCGGTAAACTTTGGATCCCTGTTTGAAGACGCATAGACTTCTAGAACTGCCTGTTTCATATTCCCAGTCGATGGGTAGTACTCATGAGCCTTTGTTAGGTGCCCAGAATCAACAGCAACAGTCTCACCAATAACTATATGCTTGTTGAATAAATCGTCACAGTAATCCAAGTCACCGACTCAGATACGCTTCCTTTCGGGATGCTGACCTTCTTTGAATACTAACATCCTGGCTATACCATAGGTATATTTGCACACTCGGGATGAAATGGCTTTGGTTTCATGGCCATATATCACTGCTCCTTTGACAACAGCACCGGCTGGCTCTTTGGGTATTCTGATTAGGTTAGGAAATCTTTGTTCCATTAACTTCTGGATATAAGGTGACTCAGAAAATCCGCCAACGAGAATAATGTGCTCAATACCATCTATCTTTTTAAAGATTTCAACGGCAGCTTTATAAATCTTATCCGCAGTTGTGTCAAACATTTCCTTGGCCATCTGGTTTTTAATGAACATCTTCCCTTGCTTGAATTCAATCTTGCATTTTAGAGGGGAGGTTTGGAGCGTCTCCATGACTGTTGCTTGTGACTTCCTCACATGCATCTCTAGAAATTTCACTGGGAACTGGAAGACTAATTTATTAGACCCGTCAAAAAAACGTTTCTTTCTCTCGAACTCTTGCATCAGTTCCCAATACTCATCCATGCTTTCATTCTTGAATTCTTTGATTACCCTTCCTCCAAAGATACTGACAAGGATATTCATAAAATGTTGATCCACACTTGTACCCCCAAAGTCTCCGCCCGTCGCCTTATGCAGTTCCTTTAGTTTTCCGTCTTTTTCAACTTCATGACAGATGATATCTGCGGTTCCACCTGAATAGGTACAATTAAAAGTAATAGTTAATTCATAAAACATGTTTACTCACTGATATCATCTTTCCTTTTGTAACAACATTTCAAAAGCTGAAGCTTACTGTGGTATCACAGGAAGTCTTAGTGGATTAATGCTTACTGCGCTACCTTCGACGAGTAGACGAAAAAAGTAACGGTCACAAAACAGATATTGATGTTAGGACACTGTAGAAATTATTATTGCAAAGCCGAAATTTGCTAATTTTGAGCAATCACACATTACTGTCGCAACAATGCTTTCAAACGTTTCTGTGAATTCAAAAACAAAAACAAAAAAAACTACAACTGAAAAAAAAAAAAAAAAAACCCTAAGATGTTTTTCGACAGCTACTTAAGGTAAACGGGATAAAAGAGCCTGTACTAAACCTTTCATTCAAAGACGACTTGATTGTAATTGCGTTTATTTAACGTCGCCACCTTTTGCCCATGTGGGAGACGCCCCCTAAAACTGTTAGTTTTGTTACGGGGGATAGTGCAAGATACAGGACGAAACCCATTCTAAGTAACGCTTTGTTCTTTAGCGTGCTCAGTGTATAGCACCGTTACACGGGACCTCAGTTTAACGTCTCACCTGAAAGACCATTAATAAATTTAGATGGCCATCCATGGGGCTCGAACCCTCACCCTCAAATGACCCAAGAACTGATACTAATGTTAACAAGTCCTACGCTCGAACAACTGAGCTATGGGGGCTGGTCACAAAAAGGCAACTTACGGATATTGTACACAGGATATGAACTGTTACATGCTGCTGAAACAGTTTCAGAATATGCATATTACAGTGCTAAATTTGATTTTCCCCATTTCTTTCCTTAAGATCGTCTACATTATTACATTTTTAATATTAACTGTATTTGACAACGTATGATAATGTACCAAAGCTGTCAATTCATGCAGCTCCGATCTATCCTTCCGCACGTCGTCCCGCCCTCCATCCATCCATCCATCCATAACGCTCACCTCCAAGATCCAGTACAAGATATCTGGTGCCCGGTTTCATCTCAACTTCTTGTGTATCTTCCAAGTGCGACTTACAAAACAGTGATGCAGCTTCTGGTTCCAGTGCAAGGGATAGCATTTCGTCGGGGATCCCTGCCTGCAATTTAGTAATGTAAACAATAATTATTTTTGTGTCTTCTTGAAGACATTATTAATGTTAGCCAGTTGCTGCGCAAAGGAGAGCTGGTGAAACTTCTCGCAAAATTTATGCGGCTAATTCGCAGTAAACGAGCATGAGTAAAACCAGATATCTACATCGTTAACAAGTGTTTTTCAGAAGTTTCTAAAATACTAATCCAAAAAGTTCGAGCTCGACTGACTCAGCTGATTCAAGAAAATTAAACTTTCTGTAAAAAGTTCTTCATAGCCACACTCGTAATAAAGGGGTACACCAGACATTTTAATTGTGAGAGAGCTTCAGTGGGTTTCATGACCTGTATACCGCAACACAAAAATGTTTTGAATTAGCCTTTAGCTAAGGACCCAATATAACAGCAAAGACATGTATTGTTCCTCAAAGTGACAATGTGTTGAATATACAATCAAAGTAAAACTGACGCAACGTAAGGCTCTACTTTTGAGTAAGTCTAATCTTTGTATGTATTTGTCGCACGTATATCAAGGTAAGCTTGTCAGATATTTAAGCTTTATTTTTAGATGAATGGAATATCAATTATTACGAGGAACCCTGAGTCAGTTTTGCTTTGACTAGAATATTAAACAAATTGTCTTTACGTGTAGATCTTCGATCAAAATGCATGTCTGTATTATGACATTGACTTTCACCATCTGCAAATGTATAGCCTGATGTTGACCTTAACGCGCTGAGAATTGATTTTGGCAGTTTAGATAAAATTAATTGGTGAAAATGATGTTGAAGGGGGCATTGATTTTTTTCGATTACATATAGCTTAGAGCAATTCAAATGCCTAAAAGTAGATGAGTACACCTAGGACTTGGAAAGGCAGATTGATTTTAGAGATAGGATCTTAAGACGTCTAGAATAAACGGAGAGATGAAAGGCGATGTATAAATGAAGAAAAAATTACTTTTGTTGCAGCAGTTCTCATGAAACGTTTTGACAAATCGTCCCATATAGCAGGAACAGTCAGTACGCAGTGAATATCCTTATCAAAGTTCACCTTTACGTTGCTCTCTCGCTCGTTGAGTACACCTTTACAGTGCTCTATCATAAACTTAATGGCGGCAGTAAAAACATCAACTGCTAGCATCTCTTTGCCTCCAATGTCTTCCAACTTCATCCCAATATCTAAGGGCTGACAGAATTATTCAATGATTAATACCCATTCCCATTGAAGATCAACAAATCTTACCTTTTTAGACAGGGACACCAATGAGAAACAAGAACTGTCATGAGGCAGCACAGTTCGCCTGGATAAGTTAATTATTTAGGATGGCATTGCCTTAAAACATCAAGAGGGTTCCAACGTAGGACAGAAGACCCAACACAAACTTCGACGCCAGGGCTAATGTAATACCTATACCTGAACTTCATCTAAGATTTTGTTTTTGACCTTGACCTTTTGGCCACAGGCATAGGAAGCGGTATAGCTGAATGGAAATTGTACCTATGTCCATCATCGTTCTAAATATGAATCAAATCAATCATTCAGCCTGGAAAATAAGAACTACTAGTATATGAAAACTTAAAGGTGAAATTTCAAATTGTGACATTGACCTTAGTATCACTTGCATCGGCATGGCTACAGCCTTGCTCAGTAAAACTTTTGACTTGTATCTGTCATCAAGCTAAATATGCACCAAACCCATAGTTTAGTTTGGAAAATATATGCTCTTAAACTTTGATGTAAATATATGTAAATATCAAAGTTATGACCTTGACCTCCAAATCATAGGCGTGGGCGGGGTTAGTGCTATGGACCTATATCTATCATCATAACAAATATGAACGAAACCATCATAATGGTGTAGAAAATGTGAATTCTTAACACTTAAGGTACTAAGCGCGACTCACTGACCTTTTGCAGCCAGTGTAGATCAAGATCAGTCTGCACAGAACGTGCAGTCTGATCGTGGATCTAGATAATATCCGATAAGGTGATATTTTTCAACAAAAAATAAGTTTGAAATAACATTATTCTGGTTTTTGAGGTGGGAGGTGAAGCATCCCAACTCAGATTTGCCGTGTGGGAAATTGAACCTAAAAAATCTGATTCTTGGGTACCTAACATTGCAAAATCATTACCTGGAAAAGTAGTACTATTAAAAAAGTATTTCACTCACTTTGGCATCAAGGCATGACTAAAACGTTAACAAAAGGGGAACTAACACCACTTGGACGATAAATATGTAAACAAATACACCATTATCATAACACAGTTTTGAAAAAAAATTGTTAGAACAGACTACCACAAAGCATGCGTAGGTATACGCGTTTATATATCAGTTCCACCAAATAGCGTCAAGTAGCGTCAACAAGTGCCATGGAAAGCTTAGAAGCATCATGATTACTCATTTTGCTAATTTCGTTGAATAAAATTGCTTTATTTGTCAACATAGTCTTTAAAAATACTTCTCACATCGTTTTGATATTCTATTGAACTACCCTCCCCACAAAAAAAGAGAGAAATTTGTCAATTTGCTCTGAGATTTATCGGAGAGGTACCTCTCAGCTCTAATAATGTCTGCTTGCTTTTACTCAACTCTTTCTAGCGGCACTACGCGCTTATTTTGAGATACAACAGTTGGATTTCAACTTGAGCAGGATTAAACGCACTCCACCTCAGCAGGACTTTCATCGCTTTGATTACTATCGGCTGGAAAGTTTCGCTTAACTTTATTTAGCAGGACAAAGGTTAAAAAAACTACAAGTAAATGTTTACTCCGACTCCAACGCCGACACAACGCTAATGCTGACGCCGACGTGGGTAGTGCAACTGCTCTATCTGGACTCTGTAATGGCAATCTAAAAACCAGTCCCCTGATACCACCATCCCAAAACTACGAGACAGCCTTTAATCCGTTTCCAAAAATGTTTTCTACCCTTTGTCATACAGCAAACACGACCATTACATCGCCTGACTTATATTGCTGCATTGTGAATGATATCCAAGATACAGAACATGGTACAACTTTTTTTGGTATGTGAGACGCTCTGGAAAACGTTAAATTTTGGTATTCCAGTTCATTTTATTTTGCACTTGTCATAAACTGAACAAGTTGTGGGGTAGTCTGGTACCCCACAGTACTACAAGAGTATGTCAGGCAAAGCGCAATAATGGCGGTCCCGTTGGTAATATGCAGAGGAGACGGCATATTATTATTTCACATGATCAAATCGGATCATAGGCTGAATTCAAAACAGATCGCTTGCAATAAAAAAATGGCAGTGAGTTTTTCTACAAGTCGTTCTTATTTAGCTAGAAAAACTACATATCAGAAATGCTTTAAGAATCCGAAATGTCAATGGTTCTATATAAAGTCCGAAAACAGGGCTACTTTTAAGATGATTCGTAGTCGAATTTATATCTAAACCATACTCCAACAACACGTTTTAGATTTGGTAATGTATTTTTTGTACAAAATTGATCTCATTTTATTAACTGATCAAACTGGATCACATGAAATTAGGGAAAACGGGGACGCATGTAGGGGTACGCTTTAGGACACCTAGGAGGCCGCCATTATTGCACTTTGCCTGACCCGATAGCGTAGTGGTAGGGGCAGGTAATCCAGACTAGTTGGGGGGATATTTTCCCTTTATTTTTTTCTGAACTGAGTGAGTGTCCGTAAGTTTCGAATGAAGTGGTTCCTTGGCCGCCTGCCATCAGTATAAAATAACTACAGCTTAAACTGCTTCAAATGAAACTGTTTCATAAAATCAAAACCACGCTGTCAAAGTAGGTGTCACGGGATCTCAATTACATGTATATCGTACGACTAAGGGTTTCTATAGGCCTTTTTGAGAACCGTATATACTGTACATGTATAAATGCTTACCTCGTCTCTAGCAAAGAGTTTCATTTTAAATCTGGAAAAAAAATACCATCTCTCATGTTCTTTGTTCTTGATAAGCGTCAGAAATTTTTTTCTTCCCCTAAGGCCACAGGAATCTAGGGTCCCGTCAGGTGTGAGCAGAACTTCAGTTGGAGTCTTAAAAATACCAATAAATTACATTCGAACTTAGCAAACGAAGGGTTTATTTCTATGTTGCTTTATAAACGAAAGGGTAATTCTCAGTTGTAAAAGACTCGAATATGGCAAATTCAAGGTCATTTTTGCTATAATCTGACAAAATACTCGAAAATGTAAATTTAAATCCAGACTGCGCGTTTTATGCAATGCAACCATAATGTTGATAAAAGCACATGAGATGACACCTGCTTTAAGGCCAGTTTACACGACTTGCTTTTTCAAATCTGTTGCAACACATGTGCTAGAAATCATCGTGTAAACCCTCTTTTAATGGGAGATTTGCTAGCAAAATTGTTAAGCAGAGCAAATAGGACATGTTCTATTTTCCCTGTTTTTTCAGAAAGAACGGACCAATCAGTGCTCAGTATGGTAAATTCCAGCCCTATATCTCTATATTGATTATACCTTAAGCACTATCCAAATGATTACTTTTATTTTCTATACCTAAACAGACCCTTATGTTGTGAAAAGTCGCATACAATTACACAATTACACAAGTGACAGGTGGTGATTTATTCCATTGAAGAGGTAAAATAGATAATAGGAGGCAGATATTCTGAACATACCATGTAAACGTAAAAAATGCAGATATGCTTGAAATTAGACCTGCATTATCAATCTGTTAAAACATACCGTGCAAACTAGCCTTTAAATTAAAGTTATATTACTGTTCTTTGTCATTGTTCATGGATCGACAACCTCGCCAGCTACTAGCTGATCCTCTAATACTTTATTGAATCTTGTATCGAGTTTATTTCCATATAGTACATAGAAGCCGCCGGCGAAAATCGTAGCAAAATTTAAGCACATTTGAAAACAAAAGTCATAACTTGTAAAACACCACATGAAAATAGGTAACTAATAGTGACTTACAAGAAAAAATAGACTCGTTCAATTTTTGCGTTACACGGAGTTAATTGTAGACTTTCACTTTCATGAAAGCAGTTACAAGAATTGTTTTTTATCTAATAGATCCTTCCGTTTTTTTTTTTTTTTCACTAATCTGTAAAAGGTGTGAAGGGTGTTTCAACCATATACCAGTTAAAAGATAACGCTGACTCCAATTAGAACTATGCTCGAAGCATTTGAAGAAGTTATGGTATTCGTATTCAACATATTTATAACAGACTTTGCCTATTATAATAGTAGGTACGAATACTTCTTTTCTCTTTCAGTTCTTAAATTTCTTCTTATTCTTTATTTAATTTATGGTTAGAATATAGAAACTTTGTAAAATCTTTCGTCAGTGAATATAAAATGTTAATACTAAAATATCTTTCAGGATTTAATATAATGTTTAACACAATATACATCGACGACTCACATTTTCAAGATAATCGTTGTACCAGTTATGTTATCAATCTCTTCTAGCTATAAATAACATACACCATTCTTTTCGTAAATATGTATAGAGTATTGTTCCGTTTTACAATAAACTGCTATGACATAGATCTACATTCTGTAATATCCTTACTGACTCCGATGCTTTTTCAAATTGAACGAATGTTGACCTTTTGATCGCCATTAAAGTCATTTCTGCACAAAGGGTAAGGGTGGTAAATACTTTCCAGTCAGTCCTTTAAATTGATTTTATCTAAAGCTTACCTTAATGTGTGCACCATCCCAATAATTAGTGAGGATTGTGTCTTTATCTGCTTTAAATGAATAACCATAGCCACTGTAGGTGGTTCCAAAATCTATGGCCACTACAAGTAAAGCACTGTCCTTTGGTGAAGTAAGTCGTACCTAGAATGAAACCAAAATCAGGGTCCGTATTCACCAACCATTCTTAAGAACGTTCTTTGTCTTGTTCTCCAGAAATTTCTACATTTTAAAGTAACACAACTCCTAATTGGCTAAACCAGTGGTTTAGCCAATTAGGAGTTGTGTTACTTTCAAATGTAGAAAATCTTGGAGAATAAGACTAAGAACATTCTTAAGAATGGTTGGTGAATACGGACCCAGGGCCCGTATTCGTAAGTACGTCTAAATTTTGTTCAAATCGTATATCTGATTTGCCGGAGCGTTTTGTCTAGGCCAATAAGATGGTAAGCAGTTAAATTAAGATTTAGAATAAAAATCAAATGTGTAACTTGAATTTGTGAGATTAATGTATTCAGTGGGTGAAAAAATACCCCAAACCCTATTGCCCTCGTGGATTATTTATTGTGCCTCATAACTCACAACCGTGGTTTATTTAACGGTAAACTACGATAGAAAAAAAGTTTATTTCTTAAGCAATGAATAGAAAGAGAACCGTAAGAGAAAAAAGATCGCTTTTAAATGGTATTTCCACGAACTGATACGTAGCCTCTTAAGGTATTCTCAGGTTTAGCACCAGCATTTCGCAGAAGTATGTAGGAATGCTATATTATCGACAACAGGCGTCAATTTGTGGGGTTATAATTCAAATAGGTATGATGACATATTATCTAGTCACATAAAAACAGACTGGAGTTCGCGTCATTTTAGTACCGAAATTGCACCTTTTCTCGGACTGCAATTGACCAGTTTCTTCAAACTTGCAAAGGAAAATTTATCAGCATTTTACGAGACATTGCAATTCGTGGCAAACGATCTAAATTTAAAAAAACAATCACCCAATAAAAGAGAAAATTAGGACAGAGATTAACATAGTGCCGTTCTCTAACTAACGTGCATGTATGCTTCTTCAATTCCTGAAATAGAAAGCGCAGAGAGACAAAACCTTGGAGGTCCTGTATCAACCACCTCAAATTAGCCTCATTTAACTCTTTCCCAAACAAACCAGTGTTTTGACCATCACGAGAAAAACTATGGTAAAAGTAGAAAATGCTGATAATCAACATTTTCTCATTTTCCAACAATGTTTTCTGCGAATTCAGTGACAAATTTCAATCAATTGTGTAACAGTCATCCAGTCGTCTACAGATGCTTTCAATGTTGACAAGTCTCTAATTTTCGTCTGGTAAAAGTGGTAAATAGTTAAACGAGAAAAAAAAAATGTACAGAAAATAATATAATACCGTTTTCTGACTGACGGGCGCATATGCCTGTTCACTTCCTGGAAAACACAGAATAAAAACACAAGACAAGGGCACCATGGGAGTCCTGTATCTACCACTTCGGACAAGCCTTGTATAATATGAGCAATGCTCTATGAAAATGGGGCTTAGTGCATCTGCGAAAAGGATCGACTCAGGTCAGCCTGCGCAGTCCGCGCAGGCTGACCTGGGCCGAAACTTTTCGCTATTGGTCAATTTTCTGTATGTCAAAGGGCCATTCTACCTCATGATTAAGTCGGTTGTTAGAAAAAGTGGCTATTATGGATTCATAATTATGTGATGGCTTGACAGGTATCATGCATCACGGATATGCATTAAGCCCCCTTTTGCCCAAACATGGCTCATATATAAACTCTTGACCAAACGGACAAATCTTAGACTTGTCCATACTGAAAGCACTTATAGTCGACAAGGTGATTAGCCTGCACGGACTGCGCAGGCTAATCCGAGACGACACTTTACGCAAATGTCCGACGGTCTCATTTCGCAGTTGCGATAGGATAGGATGTGCTCGTTACCAACGTTTTCTCCCTTTTCTCTACAGTATTTTCGAAGGCCTCCTTCTTCAGAATCTTTGAAACACAGAATTGTTCGATATGGCCTGCAACATGCGAAATGAGACCGTCGGACATTTGCGTAAAGTCTCGTCTCGGATTAGCCTGCGCAGTTCGTGCAGGCTAATCCGAGACGGCACTGTACGACTACACTAGATTTTTTCATGCAGTAGACTTTCGTGAAACAGAAAATCGCACAAAAGCGGGAAGTTTCGTCTCGGATTAGTCACAGACCGCACAGGATGATCTGGGACGACACACTTTCACGCATATGTCCGAGAGCCCTCTTCATGTGTTGCACGCCATATAGGGTTTACTCGCTATCTTTTTCGGACGACGTTTAGCGTTTTGCAAAAGACATCATGTGAAACCTTGTGAAAAACTATAAATGAGCCATGCTCTGGCAAAAAGGGGCTTAATGCATCTTCGTGATGCATGATACCAAATAAGCCATCACATAATTATGGATCCATAATAGCCCAGTTTTTTTAACAACCGACTGAATCATGAGATAGACTGGTCCTTTGGCAAACAGAAAATTGACCAATAGCGAAAAGTTTCGGCCCAGGTCAGCCAGCGCGGACTGCGCAGGCTGACCTATGTCGATACTTTTCGCAGATGCATTAAGTGCCCTTTTCATTGAGCATGGCTCAAATTATTTGTTTCTTTGTTTAGAGTTTAACACCGCTCTCAACAACATTTCACTTTCATCTCGGCGGCCAGTGTACATATCCGCGTTTCGTTTTACCTCCAGTAATACGCACAACTCTCTTTCAGAGCAACTGGCTGCCTTCCAATTTAAAAAAAAATGTTCGAAAAGACTTTCAGCGATGAGGGAGGAATGAAACCCAATCAAATGACAAGGTTCAATCTTGGGAAAAAGTTTAGGAAAAAATGACAAGCTTCTTTCCATTTACCACGCCAACCCGGGCCGACCTGGGCAATCCGCGCAGACTGACCTGTGTCGAAACATTTTACTATTTGTCAATTGTATCTTCCGATACAGTCAGTTGTCAGATCAAACGGATTTTATAGATCCATAATCATGGGACGACTTTCTTGGTTTGATGCATCACGGAAATGCATTAAGACCCCTTTTGCCAGAGCATGGCTCTCTCATATATATATATATATATATATATATATATATATATATATATATAGTTCTGCCAGTGACGAGAATCTTGACCAACCGCAATTTAACCCTTAGGCTGCTAAGCGCGACTCAGGACTCTTTTGCGGTATTTTCTTTCCGGTAAAATCAACTTTGAAACTGCCATATTTGGGGGTTTTACTATTGAGTCAAAATTTTCGTTTCATTTATTTAGTGGCTAAAGGGTGAAAAGATCGCGAGACTTAGAATAATCGCAAAACTTTTAAGAGGTATGAATAAGAATTTCCTGTATTTCATGTATATAGAATTAGGCCGTGCTCAAAGAGGGCTTAACCCTTTCCCAAACAAGCCCTGGTTTTTACGTGTCTGCAGTACAATTCTTTTGAAAACACTGTGGGAAAAGAAGAAATTGCTCGTAACGAGCAATTTCTCCTTTTCCCACAGTGTTTTCTACCCTTTTTGAGACCTTTCTGCCATTTTCATCAAATTTAAAATTGTCGTCTGCAAACTCTTTCAATTTGGACCAGTCGTTTGGGAAAGGGTTAATGCATCCCCGTGATCCATGATACCAAGCAAGTCATTATATGATTGTGAATCCATAAAATCCTTTTTCTCAAACAAGCGACTGAATCATGAGGTAGACTGGTCCTTGGACATTCAGAAAACCGAACAGTAGCGAAAAGTTTTGCCCAGGTCAGCCCTCGCGGACTGCTCAGGCTGACCCGGTCGATACTTTTCGCAGATGCATTGCCCAATCATTTTTGTTTGGCCGGGATTGGGTCTTTAGCTATACGTACTTTACGAGCCTATAAAATCTACTTTGATTACCTGAATAAAGGTTTCCTACACCTTCCTGAAACTTCCTTGCATAACCTGGTCGAAAAAAAAAAGTGAGAAATAAAACCTTAAGTTTGTCCTGAGATATATAGGAGTTGACATGGGTTGGCATTTGACATAAAATTTGATTAAACGGATATTGAAAAAAATATTACAAAGCAATCCATAGGCGAGCTTGATAGCATTTTTATTGATGAGTTTAATAAAATTTTACATCAAAAGCCATCGAATGTCAGATATTCTTTTTATCACATAACTGTAGCCTGTACCGATCCCTGTGTATACGCTTTGCTGTATGAGGGGAGGTAACCGGTCTAGAGGGGTTCACCTTTAAAGGGAGAAAGAGCTGCCTTGAAACCTACGTTGTAGGTACTCATTAGGATTGTATTATCAATACAGTTCTGATTCGTATCCACAACAAAGGTTTAAAGGAAGAACCTTTGTAAAATTACTCTCTTAAAGTAAAAACATTTCCCTTGACTGTACCCTTTCTTGATATATAAATGAGCCGTGCTCTTGCAAAAAGGGGCTTAATGCAGCTCCGTGATGCATGAAACCATGCAAGCCATCATATAATTATGGATCCAAAATAGCCATTTTTAACAGCCGACTGATTCATGAGGTAAACTGGTCCTTTGACATGCAGAAAACTGACCAATAGCGAAAAGTTTCGGCCCAGGTCAGCCTGCGCGGACTGCGCAGGCTGACCTGGGTCGATACTTTTTGCAGATGCATTAAGCCCCCTTTTCACAGAGCATGGTCCAAATACAGTCGATTTCCGTCGGTATAAACGATGTGGATATTGCAAATTTAAGGCTGCTTAGGTCATACCATGTAGCAAAAGTACAACGTAATAGATCAAAAATATAAAGTTATATACGGGACGGTTTGGAGACAAACAAATAAGACGTATTAGGACCGAAAATAGGATGTAATGCCGTTTGTTAACGATTGTTTTTAACAATTCAGAAAAATACAGAAAATACAACAAATATTCTACTGACCGCGATCTTTCGTGACCTTTCCCTCTTTACCGTTGTAAGCTGTTTTTAAAGGTGGCTATTCAGTTTTTTTAAGCCGTAAATCAAATTTACACTAGGTACATGTACATTTTTTTTTCTTTGCAATCTTATAAACTGAACACTTACATTCAACAAAAGGGTGCGATTTTCGACAACTGAATAACGGAATGGTCGTTTTTCGATGGTAACTCCGTCGGTTTTTCTTTTTACATCTGGTACGATGTCATCATACTAATTTGAATACTCCGAATCCTCGTAATCGACGCATATTCATCATGTGAAAATCTCGCAACTCTTTGCGAAAGTCTGTCTCAAAATTTAAAAATACTTGAACCAGTGCTCCAGATAGAGGGAGTGATTTTGATTTCAAAATGGAAAATATTAATCACTCTCCACTTAACCCTATGTTATAGGTACTCATTAGAATCGTCTCATCGAGACGATTCTAATGAGTACCTACAACATAGGGTTTGGAAGAGAAATAATGGATTTAGAATACTATCACTCCCTCTTATCTGGAGGTCTGACTTGAACACTTAGGCTGCTAAGCGCGGCTCAAGGACCTATTGCGGACAGTGTAGATAAAGATGAGACTGCACAGAACGTACAGCCTGATCTTGGATCTACACTGCCCGACTAGGAGACGTCTTTCCCTCAAAAATACCTTTGAAATAGCAAACATTTGGGTTTTTACTGTCGGCTTGAAAATTCTAAATTTTATTTCACTTATGTAGCAGGATAAGGCTTAAGAAATTGCGTAGTCCATTAAGGAATTCATTCTATCGAAGTGTTTGTGTCTGTAACCCGCTTGCAGGCTCTGTAAAAGTAAGAGACCATGATTGATAAAATAGTTGATCTATTCCAGTTCGCTTTCTACATAATTTGTTATATCGCGGCGACAGCTCGCTTATTAATGTGTTTAATGGTTTTCACCAGGACAAGACTAGGATTCTGGAATTTCTTGCCCTAGGACACTCCTACGAAAAATTCAGCCCAGTTGGTAAGGATCGAATCCATGACAAATGAATCACTTATCAAGACAATAAGTCACTGAGCTTAAGTGGGTCCCCTGAGTGAAAAAGAGCTGTATCTACCACTTTAAAGAAAAATCATCATGTAAGTCACATTCCAATGCTTTCAATATGGGACAGTTTACACTTTTTTCTTCTCTGGTAAAAAAACCTTTGTCTGGTAGAGCGCATTGTCAATCAATATTTAATATATATCACTACATCACGGAGTACGAAAAGGCATATAAAAGTGTCGTTCTCACCTGTATTCAGGCGGGGACTGCTTCGAATAGCTGAAACATCAAGATGACATCATATTTGTTCTGTACAATTAAACTTTATGAAAGTGACATACTCAGTTCCCTATCACCGTGACGTTAAATAATTACCACTGGAAACAAATTGCAGCGGAAGACATTTAGCGAACAATCCATTGTTTTAATGCAAAATCGTGGTAACCAGCATTTTGTCTTTTTCCGTCCATGTTTTCTATCCTTACAAAGACAAATCTCATTTTAATAGAGCTACCATCTCATCATAAAAGAGCCACTTTAAATAACCCTTAAGCTTCTAAACGCGTCTCAAGGGCCTTTTGCAGACAATGTAGTTCAAGATCAGACTACACAGAACATGCAGTCTGATCTTTGATCTACACCGTTCGATAAGGAGATATCTCTTTCTCTCCCCCACCCCCCACAAAACTTTGTAAATAGAAAAAAATGGTGTTTACTATCGCCTAGAAAGTTTCATTTCACTTATTAAGCAATCCATTTTTAATCAAAGTTTGAAAATTCAGCCTTAACAAAGTTAGAGAATCCAACTTGTTTACCCGTAGTTTGCATATTTGGAATGATTTAATTTTCTCATCTAAAAATCTCGATTCCATTTAGGTTCGATATGGAAGGGAGATGATCATGTGACTTCGGTTTGCAGGCCTCCCTAAAACATAGACGTCCTACCCGATGGGTCCACAAACCAAGAGACAACAGCCGTAATGTTGTGCGTATGGCGAGACGCATGTATTGGCATCAATAATATAATATTACATACATATACATGTAAAAAGCGGACCATGATAAAATAAAGGTCTCTACTACCGAAAGAAATATAATACCTGCTGATTCCACGAAACACGGAACTACTTGTTAATGAAGTTTGGCCTGACTCGCCCAGGAAAAACCAGAGATAAACCTTTCTTTTAAATGGAAAAAAAAAAAACTCTGGAAACCTGTGCCCATTTGTCAATGTCAGATGCCATGGATTGTTGCCCCGCATTCATTTTTTTTTTCGGCGTAGCTGAATGTGCTGGCTTTTGACCTACTTTTTGGTACTGATAACAAATGAATATACAGAAATTTGTGATTGGTAAAAATTGTTAACATGTTTATTCAAGGGGCCTCTGCCCATTTGCGGGCAAATTTACGCCGTCCATCTTTTTGAAAGATATTTCTTGTTTTAACTCCTTTGTTCAAAAGAATTTTAATATTTCGACTTCAACTGGAATATAACTTCATTCATCTAAGAAAAATATCGCATTTAAAGTATGTGTTGATGCCACGAAGGTCTCTCTAAACGTGAAGCTCGACTACACCCAGCTGGCCCGGGTAGCTCAGTGGTTAGCGTATCTGACTGGTGGTTGCGAGTTCGATACCCGGTTGAGGCAAACTTTCTTTCCGGCGATTTTTCGCCTCTAACCCCTGATGCATGTGAGAAAAGTGGTCATTGACTTTGGAAAGACAGTTGTGTCAGTACTGGTGTGAGAAAGCCAGCAAACACATGGCTGCGTCACTGACCGCCATAATATGACCTGAGCAGTTAAAATGGCGTTAAACTCTAATAACAGTACCAATCGACTTCGCCCAATCTATACATACATGTAGCTACCGCTCATCCCACTCATGCAAAGATGGTTTTGTATCTACCCGTCCGCTGGGACAATGGTACTCAGCTATATGATGCTGAGTACCAACAATTATTCACGTTTCAACTATATAATTATGGGAAGAATCGTTAAGTTGGTATGAACATAGATCTCCACAGACATAAGGAATTGTAGTTTTTATGTTATCAAAACAGTCCCTGTCCAATATGAAATGCCGAAAAAGTTTTTTTTTTTTTAAATATTTATAAGCACGACGCGTTGTATTATTTACATTGTGCAATTTATAGTCTTGGCTTCATTTCGAAATTTTATTTGATTACACCACGTAAACGAGGTGAAGCCAGAGATTTGAGTCGGTTGTATCGGGCATACTACATGTATACTATATAAAACCTACCAGACTCCGAATTCTGTCTGCTGTAGATTGGTTCAATGTCTTCATATACATGTGCTCTTAAGGCCTGTCTCCCTGTGGTCGTTTCTCGCCCTTGTGTACTAGTTGCTGTATAAGACAGAAATTATCATAAACATGAGGGTCATTGAGGTCATAACTTGGCTGCTTCCATGATGTGTCCAGTCGTGTGTCAAAACTGAGTCCCGTGACCCCATTCTCAAAACGACTTTTTATCAAAACTCTAAAAGAATTTGAACAATTGAGTCCATAAATATGAGGCATGCTCTGTGAAAATGGAGATTAACGCATCTCCGTGATGCATAGTACCAAGCAATTCAACTCATAATTATGGATCCATAAAAAACATTTTGTCTAACAAGCGACTGTATCATAAGGTAGATTGGTCCTTTGAAATACAGAAAATTGACCAGTAACGAAAAGTTTCGGCCCAGGTAATCCTGCGAGGACTGCGCGGCCTAATCTGAATCGCTAATTTTCGCAAATGCATTAAGCCCTCTTTTCACAGAGCATAGCTCATATATATTTCCTAAGAGGACCTCTTTACAACTGAGTTAGCTTTTTGGCGATGGAAACTTTTTTAAAAAGACAACTACAAACGTTTCCAAATTTGGCTACCGCTGATTTTGTTTCGAAAGGCAATAAGAAAACGATGTTTCGCTATACATGTATAAACCAAAGAGCAGGCAATTTCTACTTGTTGCCTTTAGGACCTTAGACCAGGGGTCGCTGGTTCTAATCCCAAGTTCGACCAATTTCTTTCAGAGAATTGATGATAGTTCATTCCAATACGATTCATTCTTCTTTCACCGCTGATCATTGTTTCAACAAAAGTTGTGTGGGAAAGCAGCCAGTGGCCTCAGAAGAATATAGTGCAAAGCACTGATAGCAGGAACTCCAGACAGCATAGATATTTGCACCGGCCGCCGCGATATAACTGATACAATGTGGTTAACGGCGTTAAACAAAGTACAAACAAACACACAAACAAACAATTTCTGCTGTTCATGCCATTAGAAAAAAATACAGTTATCTATCCTTTGCAATATTTGAGGCTTTATTACACTTTAGATTGAGAAAAAGTTTTTTTCCCTCTGCTAAATGTTCACAAGCTGACATACATTTACTCTTTGCAGTTTTTTCTTCCTTTGACGACTTCCCTCCCATTTCTATTTTGGCTTCCACTCCTGTCCCTTTATAATGCTGCAAGTAAAAATACTGCATGCGTCGATTCTTGAGCAAACATCCCAGTTTTTTGACGACTCTGAAGTAGAAGATATGTGAAAACATTATGGGGAAAAGGAAAGAATGCCCGTGACCAGCATTTTCTCCTCTTTTCCACAATGGATTGTATCTATTCAAAGACAATCCTCATCATTTGATTCAAGGTCTAGTCTGCAATGCCTTTAGTTTGGACCGTCTAAAATTCTCTCGTCTGGTAAGCATTGTCTATCTCTCCGACGATTCTCATGGGAGCCTACAACAAAGGTCTCAGAGAAGAGCTAGATAATTCTCATGGGTTTCCACGACATAGATTGAGAACACCTCGTGAGCTGGGTAAAAAACGACAACATCCACATACATGTATGTAGTATCCTTAATCCTATACAGCGCCGGATTAACCCTGCAGAAAGTTCCAGTCTAGAAATAAGACCAGGACAATTACGGTTTCAATGTTGCATTTTTCTAGAATCTTTCATGAAACCGGATAGCGTAGGTTAAAGATGAGACTGCACTTTTTTGTGAAGTCTGATCTCGATCTACATCTGCCGCAAAAGGCAACTGTGATTGTAAAAGGCGCGGATCAGTCCTGTCTTAGACAAACACCAAATTATAAAGGGAAGCATGACCTTGGGCGTTATCAATTTTTTAACACTGTGGCAAATGGAGAAATTGTACGTTATGAGCAATTGCTCCTTTTGCCATATTATTTAAAAACAATTGTCTGGTTTAAGACAAGTGGCCTGGCGGTACATGCGCTAACCCTAAGCTCTTCGCGACTCAATTGCCTTTTGCGGACAATAAAAATCAAGATCAGAACGTGCAGTCTGATCTTTGATCTACACTGTCTGATAAAGAGATAATCCAAAAAATCCAAAAAATACCTTTGAAATAGCAAAATATGGGGCCTTACCATCAGCTTGAAAGTTTTATTTCACTTATTTAGGACAAGGGTTATATTTTATCACTCCGGCTAGAACAAAGCAAGGATAAACATACCTAAACTTAATCCCTGAGGCTCTGAATCCGAAATTAGCTAAATAAGCGGACGGTGTAGATCAAGATCAGACTGCACAGAACATGGAGTCTGATTTCAGGTCTATACTCTGCTTTCCCTCGAGATGTTTTATGTAAAGCAGCTTTGAACTCATTACATTTTATATACATATTTAGTACCGACCTAACATGTCTATTTTATTTATCTAGCACGACAACGGTTACAACTGACAAGCAGGCCTTACATATTATCTACGTGTGGGTGTAAAAAGATAAACTAGAGGTTTTGAGATTCGACATCTTCGAAAGCCAAAGATACTAAGGTAGTACCCTTGGCCGCTCGCCTCTTTAAAAATCGAAACTCCCGCTGCGCCATTCATTGGATGCGATCAAAACCCATCGCTCCAATCAAACCATCCGTAGCAAGAAATCTTCCGCGAAACAGAAAACAATAATGGCGGCGCCCGTCAAAAACGAAAGTTGTCGTGTTTGTGACGACGAAAATTTGCCAAAAAAGAGTAGACGATCGATATTTAATGAGTTTTTTTTTTATAGTTCATGATCAATTATGTGAAATATTAGGACGGGTTCCACAGCCAGATGATTGCGAATCATCATATGTCTGTTCGTCTTGTTTTAACAAGCTCAACAAGCTTAACAAACTGGAGCGCAGCCATATCTGATGCATAGCTTAACAAATTTTATTACGAGCATTTTGATTGGTCACAAATAACATCAGCAAAGGTTACGCAACTCGTGATATTCTTCACAGCCCCTCCTCCTCTCCTTCGAGCCATGGCACTACCATTTTACACAGTCACTTACATGTTTCTTCTTGCTGAGCTTCCACAGACTGGAATCAGTCTCAGACCAAACAATCCTGTTGGGCTTGGAAAATCTAGTTGGAGAAACTGTATGTATACAGCATGTTCTCTTCTTTCCACAGCGTTTTTCACCCATTTCTAAGATTTTTAAAATTTTGTCAAATAGAACATTTTCATCGAGGATAAAAAACCCTGAAACTGTAACACAAATAAGCTCACTTACTGTTATATTCTCCATATCTGAATCAACGGACCAGGGAAAAAGTCTTTGCAGAGAGTGCAGATTCAGACCAGACTGCTCAAAACATGCAGTCGGATCTTGGATCTGTCATGCCAGTTTTCCGAGTTATTCTACTCAAGACAGCAATGGTCCTGCAATATTTAGTCTGTTTTTCCAAGCTTAACATGTCTATTTTAACAATTTAGCGCTCTAAGCGTGCAGATGTCAGCAACATGTTTGTCTCATCAGCTATTCCATATTGGTCGATTCTCATCCTTTCCATATTTCAGATAAGGAGATCAAGGCTACCGCAGTTATGCTCTTGCTGATTAGAATGACTCAAATACAATGACCTTTGTTGGCTATGGACAAGTAAAGTCGCTTTTGAAGACAATAAAAGATAAAGATCAGACTGTCCTTTGAACGCAATGCAAATCAATATCACAGACGTCCATATCTTAGATCTAATTGTCTGTTTATTTGGGATGTATATGGAAAAAAAAAAAAAACGACCGTGAAATTGTAGCCTAATGTTTGATATTGTTTTCCTGACGGTAAAAGGCTAGTCGATTAACTTAGTGTTTTAACTCTTTACCAAACTATCCTTTTTTAATGCCCATGAGAAAGAAGTTGAAAACATTGTGAGAAAACGGGAAAATGCAGGTTACCATTTTCTCCTTTTTCCATGTTTTTTTTTAACCGTTTCAACGATTCAAATCATCATTTGGTCTACATTTAATTCACCATGTGCAAATGCTTTTGATTTGGACAAGTCTAAAATTTCATCATTTGATAAAGTGTTGACGGTTAGGGAGCTATTGGTTATCTACATTCTTTGAAAATATAATGTAGGAGAATTTTGCCAGCAGACGTTTGGACTGGACGATTTGGCCCGCTAAAAAATAGGTAGGACAGTTTGTCAAGATGAATACGATGTCTTGCTATAAAGGAAAAATGAAAGGCCCAAAAGCAGCCAAAAGTAAATAATTCCAAAGTTATAATGCAGGCACATTTTATACAGCTTTTATATGTTACAATGCAGTTACCAAAGTTACAGAAAAGAATATATGTATTTTTCACTCTTTTAAAGGGTTGGTAGGTTCATGATGAGTGATATCTAAAACTTGATAATGGTGATCAGAATTGTCACGTATTTTTTACGTTCTATTGCTTTCGGCTGGCAAACATAGCCTATATTTTAACCAATCGTTAAATTACTAATTTGTCAAAGACAGTTTAAAAAAGTGGGATCCTACGTGGCTCATTTGTTACGGTGTAGGACTTTTTGTCCCATACATAGTTCAAACATCTACCATTTGATCTGTGATTTCAAACCACTGTATTTATTCAATGTCGACCGATTACAGTGCCTACAGCACTTTGATTTTTTAAGAATTTTATACAGAGTCCCAAGTTTTTTAGTTGGCTTTTTTTTGCCCTGAAAATCATTTTATGAAGATGAAAAAATTATATTTCAATTCAACAAAAAAAAAAAAAAAAAAAAAAATTACAGGAGAAAAAATATCGTCTGCTACCGTCATGGCCGAATCGGGTTTTCCAACATTTCATATTGGCGAAATGGACGAAATACTAGGGGATACGGACTTCATCGGTCCCGATTTTAACCTAGAGGAAATGGCTCAGTTAATAAACCATTGGAAACATCATACCAAGCAAACTTTACCTACCAAGAACATGAATAGGCCTATTCTTATTACCTTAACCTTAAACAGCAATGGCAAAACCGAAAGAAGCACAGTTCAACAACTTAAAAAAAGAAACATACAACCTCTATTTAGTCGTAAATAAACCATTGGAAACATCATACCGAGCAAACTTTACCTACCAAGAACATGTATGGGCCTATTCTTATTACCTTAACCTTAAATAGCAATGGCAAAACCGAAAGAAGCACAGTTCAACAACTTAAAAAAAGAAACATACAACCTCTATTTAGTCGTAAATAAACCATTGGAAACATCATACCACGCAATCTTTACCTACCAAGAACATGAATGGGCCTATTCTTATTACCTTTACCTTAATGAGCAATGACAAAACCGAAAGAAGTACAGTTCAACAAATTAAAATAAGAAACATACAACCTCTATTCAATCGTAAATAAACCGTTGGAAACATCATATCAAGCAAACTTTACCTTCGAAGAAAATAAAAGGGCCTGTTCTCATTGGCCTGACCTTAATGAGCAAGGACAAAACCGAAAGAAGTACAGTTCAACAAATTAAAATAAGAAACATACAACCTCTATTCAATCGTAAATAAACCGTTGGAAACATCATATCAAGCAAACTTTACCTTCGAAGAAAATAAAAGGGCCTGTTCTCATTGGCCTGACCTTAATGAGCAAGGACAAAACCGAAAGAATAACTTTCAACAACTTAAAGCAAGAAACATCCAACATCTACTTATTCGTATATAAACCACTGGAATCATCATAATCAAGAAAACCTTACCTTCAAGAGAATCAGTAGGTCTGCCAGTGATTCAAATGGACTACCATCTTCTTCAAGAATTTATTCACAAATCCATGTCATGTCTTCAGTTAACCTGGATGAACATTTAACACTTTACAAGACTAATAAAAAAAAAAAACAATTACAGGCGGCAAACTAGATGTTGTTCAAATGATGAATATTGTCAATGAAAAGATAGTAAACTCTGTTGGAAATGGAGAAAAAGCTGGTTACAAGCATTTTCTCCTTTTCCTGTAATGCTTTTAAAAGTCTTCTTCCTCAAGGTATAGTTGAAACTCGGGATTATGAAGAAAGCGTTAAATTACAACTACAAAGTTTATCTTTTCTCTTCCTGGTTTAGGCAAAGTCCTTTCGTTTAGTCATCTTAAATAATGGGGTTCGTCTTTCAAAGGACAGAAAACTTGGTCGGAATGAAAAACAAAGAGCCACGCTCTGGCAAAAGGGGCTTAATGTATCTCCGTGATCCATGATACCAATCAAGCCATCACATAATTATGGATCCATGAAAGCCACTTTTTTAACAACCGACTTAATCATGTGGCGAACTGGTCCTTGGACATACAGAAAACTGACCAATAGCGAAAAGTTTCGGCCCAGGTCAGTCTGCGCGGACTGCGCAGGCTGACCTGGGTCGATACTGTTCGCAGATGCATTAAGTGCCCTTTTCACAGAGAATGGCTCATTAATGCTTGTCACCATTCTATCATTTTCCCGCGATGATTTTCAAAATCTTCCTTCTTATGGTTAAGGGTTTCAATTTAATAAACAAATCGTTCTGTCCTGATCCGGAAAGGCTATTTAAGCAGCATGTTCGATCCTTTCTGCCTGCCAATGCCAGACTTTAAATTCTAAACGGAATCGTTTGTTTAACTATGCTTTTTTTTTGTCATTTTCAAAAATATTTCAGGTAAATTGCTTCAACTTTTTAAGATACGTTCCTCTGAGAAGGAAGATTTTATTTTATTTTCGAAAGATTGTGAGACAAGGGGGAAAAGTCGGTATTTAGAATTTCATCCTTTTGCTACACAGTACTCTTCCATTTCAAAGAAAACTGCCATCACTTTAGCCTCATTAACCCCTTACCGAATATTTTAGTGTTTTTACAACCCTGAGGAAGAAGCTTTTTTAGCCACTTTGAGTAAATTTAAGAGTATATGCTGGTAAACAGCATTTTCTCCTTTTTTCACAATTTTTCTGCTCTTTCCAGAGACATATTTCATTAACTGGGCACACTCAATTTTTCGTCTGCAACGGCTTTAAATTTGGACGGGCCTGTATAAAATTTTGTCGGTTGGTAAAGAGTTAACTTTCGTCTGCAGGCACTTTTGTTACAGCTAACGTAATCACCCCCTTAAATCAATGCAAAAAAAAAATAAAAAAAAAAGAATCAAAGTACTGAAAGTACTGACAGACTAGCGAATTTGATTGTTTGTATGTTTTCAACATATTTCAGTTATGTAATAGTGGCCAGTGCACATATCCATGCTTTCCTGGATTTTCTTTTACCAGTACTCCGCACAATATATTTCCAAGCCACTGGCTGCTTTCCCACATAACCATCGTCGAAACAAGAGGGAGAAATGAATCCTGTCGCAATGACTATCATCAGTCCTCGAAAAGGTATTGGTCGAGTCGAACTAGCGATCTCATGTTCTCAAGTCCTGTATGCTACCGACTGAGCTGCGGGGAATATGCGTGCTATTGGTGAACTATAATCCAGTTTAACATTAACCTGCTAAAAAATGTTAAATGAAACTTTCAAGCCGATGGGAAACACCTAAATATTGCTATTTCAAAGTTACATTTTGTAGTGTAGATCCAAGATCAGACTGCATGCTCTGTGCAGTCTGACCTTAATCCACACTGTCCGCAAAAGGTGATTGAGTCACGGTAGTGCTGGTAAAAGAAACTCCAGGAAAGCACGGATGGGTGCTTTGGCCGCCGCACTATCACTGAAATGATGTTGAAAACGGCGTTAAACACCATGCAATCAATTAGTCAATATCTGATGTAGTTAACAATTTAACTCTCTTTACAAAACGGAAAATTTTACACTCGTCCAAATTCAAAGCTGTTGCAGAACTCAATGTGGCTGAACTGATGAAATCTGATTCTAAAAGGGCGGACAACAATGTGGGAAAAAGAGAAAATGGTGGTTACCAGCATTTTCTCCGTTTCTCGCAATGTTTTCAGAGGGATTCTTCCCCAGCTTCGTTAAAATTTGGGACTGTTTGGTAAAGGGTTAAGACGTAGAATAACAGTTTAGCCTAACAATTTAACCGTACACAATGATCGAAATAATGAATGACTGAAGGAATGACAAGGATTCCCTGTCCAGTGAGGGTTAATATAGCTGGGATTAGCTACAAGTTACCTAAGGTGTATCTATTAATAGATTCATTCATATAATGTTACAGAGGTGTAGGAATAAGTGATTCTCTGCTTTACATAGGTCACTTAATTTACATATATGCAAAGAACTTGTACCTTATAAATAACATCTTGTTCAGTTTATTACTTTGTAAGACGACATGTTCAAGTTTGAGTGGTAGAGATTTAGTGGTTTTTGTCAAAATTGTAATATATAACAGAATTAAGATTTCTAACAGAAAGAAGTATTTTCTGTGAGGCAGTATTTGGCAACTGTGGGGTTTTTTGTTTACTTTGACTCTGGGTCAGTCTTGATGCCTATAGACTAGTTTCGCTAGTCTAAAAAGTGTTGGTTCACAAGCGGACGCTGGAACATGTTTGTTGATATGCCGTGCCTCTGTTTGTTTAAAGATACATGTGTACTCATTTTCTGTCAGTTTTTTTTTTTTTTTTTTTAACCATTTCATCTTTATGAAACAATAACCATTTTCGTATCTTCATGCCAAATGTTGTCCCTGACGGTTGTACAGGTTACGACGGATAGCCAATGTATTTTATTTTCTGGAGGCCATCAAAGAAATCACTGTTATCGTTTCCTGTTTTGAATGAGGACAAATTCTTTCAATTTTTCTATCCCTTACACCATATATATTGGTATTTTTTGTAATGTTTACACAGCTAAAAGGTTCAGAGCCATCATGCAAACTATGAAGTTTTAAGAGAGTTTTTTTTTTTTTCTCTCTGTCTCTGGCTGTAAGGATGTATCTTTAACTCTTTACCAAACAATCTCGAGCTTTCACGACATTAAAGAAAAAGGCTTTAGAAAACATAAAGGGAAAAGGAGAAAACGCTGGAATCCAGAATTTTCTCCTTTTCCCAATATGTTTCTATCATTTCAAAGACAAAGTTCATTATCAAAGTCACATTTATTTTGTCGTCTGCTTTCAATTTGGGCAAGTCTAGAGCTTTGTCGTTTGCTAAAGACTTAACTCTTTACCACGCAACAATAACTTGTACCAATTGAGAACATTTGAAGACGAGAAATTAAATGTGGCTCAAATGCTGGAATGGTCTTTAAAAGAGTCGAAAACATTGTGGTAAAAGAAGAAAATGCTGGTTACCAGCATTTTCTCCTTTTCCCATACTGTTTTCAAATGGGGCCATTAAAACACAGGATTGTGAGGTAAAGAGTTAACTGCAACAAGTGCGTCACTGTAGGCTGCTAGGCTGCCAACTTCACGAACCTCATTTGTCTATTGAAATGCTGGATGCCTGTGTCTGTTTAACCCTTTATCCTACAATCCTGAGTTCTAACGACACTGGCCCGCCTGGGTGGCTCAGTGGTGAGCGTGTCGGACTCATGACCTGGTGGTTGTGAGTTCGATACCCGGTTGAGGCGAACTTTCTTTCCGGCGTATTTTCGCCTCTCACCTCTGCTGAAGCATGTGAGAAAAGTAGTCGGTGGCTTTGGAAAGAAAGTTGTGTTAGTACTGGTGTGAGAAAGCCAGGAAACACAAGTGCGTCACCGACCGCCATGATATGACCTTAGCTGTTAAAGTGGCGTTAAACCCCAATACAACCAACCAACCAAATCTAACGACACTGAGGAAGAAGCCTTTTGAAAATACATGTATTGTGGGAAAAGGGAAAAGAAAATAATGGCAACCCGCATTTTCTCCTTTCCCACCATGTTTTCTACCCTATTAAAGACAAGTTCCATAATTTGAGTCACATCTGAATTGTCGTCTGCAAATGCTTTCAATTTGGACACGTCTACATTTTTGTCATCCGGTAAAGAGTCTACTGCACCAGGTGCCTCAACTAGGCGCTTTCGTCATACTTCTCTTGTTTGTCTCATTTCCTTTTTGGTGCGACTCGCTGGTTGTAAAAATTTTAATCCCTACAAGTCTAAAACATGTCCCTGGTCTCTATACCAAACGACAAAATTTTAGACTTGTCCAAATTGAAAGTATTTGCAGACGACAAAATAAATGCGACACAAAAAATGAAATTTGTTTTTGGCCGGGCTAAGAGGATAGAATAAGAAATGCCCACACATCCTTGCAGTCTAATCTTTGTCGGGCCGGATACTGAATGAAGGGTTTCACCTTTATCAGATCCATTTAGAATCATCTTGTGAATTCTGTAGCCTTTCAGCCATATGATAAAGCATGGAATTTCATGAACGGCATAGATCAAGATCAAATGTAGTCTAATCTTGGATTCACACCGTTCACTTTGAGAAGTCAAGCCTTACAGATAATCAAAGTACTGAAAGTACTGACAGACTAGCGAATTTGATTGATTGATTGTTTGTATGGTGTTTAACCCTGTTTTCAACATTATTTCAGTTATGTAGCGGTGGCTAGTACACATACCCATGCTTTCCTGGAGTTTCTTTTACCAGTACTCCGCACAATATTCTTTCCAAGCAACCGGCTGCTTTCCCAAATAATCATCGTCGAAACGTGAGGGAGAAATGTATCCTGTCGCAATGACTGTCATCAATCCTCAGAAAGAAATTTGCCGAGTCGGGGAGCGAACCTGCGACCTCCTGATCTCAAGTCCTGTACGCTACCGACTGAACTGCTTGTGCTATGCGTGCTATTGGTTAACTATAATCCAGTTTAATTTTAACCCCTAACCTGTTAAAATGTTGAATGAAACTTCCAAGTCAATGGTAAACACCTGAATATTGCTATTTCAGAGTTACGTTTTGGAGAAAATATATCCTCTTATCGGACAGTGTAGATCCAAGATCAGACTGTGCGCCCTGTGCAATCTGATCTTAATCCACACTGTCCGCAAAAGGTCATTGAGTCGCGGTAGTCCTGGTAAAAGAAACTGCAGGAAAGCATGGATAGGTGCTCTGGCCGCCGCAATATCACTGAAAGGTTGAAAACGGCGTTAAACACCATGCAATCAATCAGTCAATATCCAATAGCACAAGATGTCATTACATGTAACTATCTAACTCTCTTTACAACACGAAACACTTTACATTCGTTCAAATTCAAAGCTGTTGCTGACCATAAATTAGATGTAGCTGAACTGATGAAACCTGATTCCAAAAGGGCAGAAAATAATGTGGGAAAAGGAGAAAATGATGGTTACCAGCATTTTCTCCTTTTCCCGCAATGTTTTCAAATGGATTCTACCCCAGTGTCGCTAAAAATTGGGATTGTTTGGTAAACGGTTAATATTCAAGACGTAGAATAACAGTTTAGCATAACAGTTTTACTGTACACAATGATCGAAATAATGAATGACTGAAGGAATGACAAGGGTTCCCTGTCCAGTGAGGGTTAATACAGCTGGCATTTGCTAGAAGTTACCTAGGTGTATCTATTAATAGATTCATTTATAATGTTACAGTTGTGTAGGAATAAGTGATTCTCTGCTTTGCCTAGGTCACTCAATTTACATATAAGCAAAGATCTTGTACCTTATAAATGACATCTTGTTGTTCAGTTTATTACTTTGTAAAAAGACATGTTCAAATTGGAGTGGTAGAGATTTAGTGTTTTTTGTCAAAATTGTCATACATAACAGAATTAAGATTTCTAACAAAAAGAAGTATTTTCTGTGAGGCAGTATTTGGCAACTGTGGGGTTTTTTGTTTACTTTGACTCTAGGTCAGTCATGATGCCTATAGAATAGCTTCGCTAGTCTAAAAATCATTAAGTTTCAGAAAATTGTATTTTCAACTCGAGTTTATATATTTGGCTCTGTTCAAAACAGTTAATAGCCATTTGGTCTGTGATTACCTTGAGCGAGAGGACTGTTACAGGCTAGAGTTAATGTGACAATTAAGCATGCAAATTTCAACCATTGAAGTCTTCTGCTAAAAGAGCTAACCAAGATCAGCCCGCTCATCCAAATAGTATGATCTTTGTCCACACACTTCGCTTTAGATTTTAAACTTTAATAGAATTTATCATACATACATAAAAAAATCTGTCTCTAGACCAAACGACAACATTCTAAATAGTTCATATTGAAAGCATTGACAGACGACGAATGAAACATGACTCAAAAATTGGGATTAATCATTTTTTAAAAAAGTAGAACGCATTGTGCTGGTTATCAGCATTTTCTCATTTTCCCACTCCTTTCTCGTGATCTTTGACAATAATATCATAGTCTGCTCCTCAAGTATGTCTTTTTTACAATGTAACGCCAGAAAATATGAAAGGAAAGAAATGATCAGACCGAAACCCAGGCTAGCGTATCGGCACGTTCAGTTTATATAGCGCAGGTAGATACGGCCTCACTACACGAGACATTTCTTTCGCCATTTCATATAAAAATCACACTAGGCGTTTTCAAATTCTGTGGTCAGTTTGTTGATGAAATGTTTACTGAGCTTTGTCAATCTAAACGAATCCTACATATTAAATTACCGGTAGTAATCAGCTACACTTCACAAAATTAAATTGAATTAAATGACTTTTCTGTAAAAACTTGCCCTAGGCACGAAAACGGGAAAACACAGCAACAAGAAAAACATGTACAGGTATATCACATTTGTTGATCTCTGTAGCTCTCTTTACAAACGTCACTTTTTTTTTTAAGCTTTATTTACCACGTCAATGGGTACGTGGGGGTTGTGGTCATCCCCCACCATACCTTACATAAGATGTTAGTAAGCAGTGTTAGTTTCATTTTTAAACATATAAACGTATTTACCAACATTTAAAAGTATTTACAATAACTTCATGAAAGAAAACATTTTCTAATAAAAAACATACAAAATATATATGAGACATGCTCCGGCAAAAACATGCTCAATGCTTCGCCTCTCTGCAATCCATTATGCCAAGCAAGCCATCATATACTTTTGAATGCACAAAAGCCACCTTTTTTCTAAAAATCGACTTAATTACGAGGTAGAATGGTCCTTGGACATACAGAAAACTGGCCTTTAGCGAAAAGTTTCGGTTCAGGTCAGCCTGCGCGAACTACGCAGGCTGACCTGAGTCGATACCTTCTCGCAGATGCATTAAGCCCCCTATTCACGGAGCACGGCTCACATACATTCATCTTTTCAAAAAGATAGCATTATGAAAATTGAAATAATTTCAGTTAAAATCTGTGGCAATTCAGCTTGTGTGTGCGTGTGTGCGTGTGTGTGTGTGTGGAAAACAAAAATATGATGAAACTGATTGGTGTTTAAAAAAATGGCATCATTGACTGTGTGTTTAAAAAACTATGCTTATTCTAAAATCGATAGTGATTCATGGAAGGCGTTCTAAGATATGTTCCACAATTGTCATGTTATAGTTTTCAAGCCCAGTCGTTTTCGTATTGCTATAGATATTCACAGCAGTAGTAAGAAAATTCTTCATACCAATAAGTGACAGTTTATAAGTTTTATTTCTACAAAAGTAAATATATTTTTTAACTTCTAAAAGCAAATTGTCTAACAAAAAGTTTGGTTTATATGAGCCCAAAAGAAAAATTCTACTATTTATTTGTAAATTGCGGTCAAAATTTTTCAATATTGTTGTAATTTTATCCATCAAAGGCGTTATATACTCACAATTATAGAACAAATGTAAAAGTGTTTCTTCATGTGTTCCACAGAAAGTACATAAATTAGTATCGATCAAGTTCATTTTGAAAAGTAGCGAATTTGTTGGGAGGATCCTGTGAACTATTCTTGTCTGGAA
This sequence comes from Tridacna gigas, assembly GCA_945859785.2. Lineage (NCBI taxonomy): Eukaryota > Metazoa > Mollusca > Bivalvia > Cardiida > Cardiidae > Tridacna > Tridacna gigas. Next base: position 27,240,453 of record OX244033.2, read on the forward strand.
CCATTGTGTATAAGTATCTTGAGTACATTTAAAAACACTTTCGTGAACTAGATTCCAATTAATTTCTAAATCATTGTATATTGAGTTCCACTTGACTCTACATGACGCAGTTTCTCTGTTCTCAATTAATTTGTTGTAAATATGTTTGTTTATCTCTTTTTTAGTTAATATTTGATAAAAATAACAGTTAATGCTAGGGTTATGGTATTCATTTAGAAATTTCTTTTGAATTAGTATATGATGCTTCGACAAGAAGCTCTTAACTGAGTTTAATAAACTGTAGTACCTTAAAAAATTTGTTTTATTATTGGTTAGGTTATTGATTTCATTCCAACTTTTAAAATGACCATTTTCATTTAAAAGGTCTTTGATATATCTTATACCGGCATTGTACATTATGGAATCATAGACGTAATTTGACTCAATTATAATATTGTCGTTATAAAACAATGGCATATTAATTATATCTACCCAATTTGTAAATTTACATTTCGATATATAGGTAGTAAAAGACTGTAGGACATCAATCCAAAAATCGTTTTTAATACTTTTCACGATTTGTTTACAGTACGAAATACCTAAATTGAAAAAAATTTGTGTATCAAATATTCCATTAATAAATATATAACAGTCGCCTTTGCTACCAGCAACAAGTTTTTTTAACCATTTAATTTTCATACTGATGTTATAGCTATTTACATCTATCATTTTTAGACCCCCTTCTGTGTACTTCTTTATAAAAATACTCCGTTTTATTTTAGCCGTACCATCCCATACGAATTTATATAACATATCATTTAAACTTTTCATGTATTCATCCGATGGTGACGGTAAACTAATAAACAGGTTAGTAAGTAAGGAGATTAAAATGCTTTTAACTACAGTTATTTTTCCAATAGGAGTTAGTTTTCCCCTATTCCAGTAGGATATACTATTTTTAATGCTTTGTAGTTTTGGTTCAAAATTGTTTTTTATCATTTGTTTCAGATCAACATTGAAATGTATCCCAAGTAATTTAAATTGTGTTTCCCCCCTAGATAGTTTCCATTTTGTTTTAATAGATCTTGAACTATATTTCATGCATCCAATCCATATTAGCTTCGTTTTATCGAAATTGACCTTCAGGCCTGAAATATGTGAAAAATTTTCAAGTAACTGTAATGTACATTTGAGCGATTTTTCTGAACCATCTAAAAAAAGGGTTGTGTCGTCTGCAAATTGTGATATTATGTATTCTCGTTGTTTAACTTTTATTCCTGTGATGTTTTTTTCATTTTTTATTTTGATGTTAAGAATCTCTGTACAAAGAATAAAAATGTATGCTGAAATTGGATCTCCTTGGCTACAGCCCTTTTTGACCATGAAGTAATCTGAAAGAAAACCATTAACTTGAACACATACTTCCGTATCATACAGAAATAACTTAATCCATTCTCGAACCATTTCACCAAAGTTAAAAAAAGATAACGTTTTTTCAATAAAGTTACAGGATAAGGAGTCAAAGGCTTTCTCAAAATCAATTAACATTTACAATCCAGGTATTCTGTGTTCTTCACAATATTGCATAATATCATACACTAATCTGGTATTTTCCCCTATGAATCTATCTTGTAAAAAACCCGTTTGATCACTTGAAATTATATCATTTAAAACATTCTTAGTTCTTTTAGCAATACTTCCAGATGCAAGTTTATATAGGACATTTAAAAGCGTGATTGGTCTCCAATTTTTTAAAAATTGTCTTTCTTTATTTTCTTTCGGAATATAAGTTATTGTTCCCAATTTAGCATTCCGTGAAAATGATTTAGATATAAACGCGTGATTTAAGGCTTTTACTACAAAACGACCAATCTTATTCCAAAAAAACTTATAAAAATTTTAAGTAAATCCGTCATTTCCGGGGCTCTTATCATTTTTCATATTCTTTAGGGTATCTGTGACCTCATTGTATTGTAGCAGTCCTTCAACATCCTTTTTCTGTTTCTCATTTAATTTTTTTACAGAACACCCTGCTAATTGTTCAGAAAGATCGAAATCAACAATGTTATTTGGTTCAGTATATAAATTTTCATAAAATCGTTTAGTTTGTTTTAAAATTTCTTTTTGATAAAAAATGTGAGTTCCATCTTCTTTTTCTATATAATGCATAGTTTTTGAAGCTGCATGTTGTTTCTCTAAATTACAAAAATAATTAGTTACTTTTTCTCCGTTGTCAATCCAGTTTGATCTTGATCTAATGAAAAACCCATTTAGCCTTTCTTTCCTTAAAGTTTCCAATTCTAATTGTAGTGAACATAGCCTGTCTTTGTTTGTTTCATTAAGATTATTTTCTAAATAGGATATTTCTTTTTCAATAGAGTTTTCTCTTATGCATTTCGTTTTGACTTTATAAGTAGAAAATGAAATGGTTTCCCCGCGTATTTCCATTAACAATGTTTCCAAAAAAAGTTGATCATCTACTATAAATTGTAACTGTGATTTATCAATGTTTAGGACATTTTCAGTATTGTATACTGGCAAACAATATTGCAAGATTACGCTATCTATTTTTTTGTTTATACAATCGACATATTCTTTATCTTTTAATAATGAAGTATTGAACTTCCAAAATCCTTTTCCATGTTCCTGCTTTGAAAACTGAAGTTCGAGCATTATTATTGAGTGATCAGACCTGTAACCTATATCTATATCACAGTTTCTAACAAATGAGAGAAGGTTTTGATCAATTAAGAAAAAATCTAACCTTCCCTTTTGTAATGGTGATAACCTTTTCCATGTATACTTTCTTGTAGCCCCATGTAAATGTCTAAAAGGGTCAACAAGCTCGTTATCATTAATTTGCATTGTTAAAAATTTTCTTGATTTTTCGTTGTGGTTACTGTACTTGTAGTTTTCATAATCTATTGATGGGTCTAAAACTAGATTAAAGTCGCCACCAATTATAAAACTATGAACATTATCAAAGGACTTAATTTTATCAAACACGTTTTTAAAAAAAATCAGGGTTATCGGAATTTGGTGCAAATATAATTGTAAGGATAAATGATGTTTTTTCGTAAGAAATATTAAGCGCAATAAATTGCCCATTATTATCTTTTTTGCATTCCGCTACTTTAATATCTAATCCTTTCCTAAGTAGAATAGCCACACCTTTCGAGTTAGAAGAACCATGACTATAAAAGCATACTCCTTCCCACTGTTGATAAATTTTGTGTTCAAGTTCTTCAGTGAAGTGTGTTTCCTGCAAGCATAAAACATCGACTTTCTTTTCCTTTAAAAGTGCAAATAAATCAAATCGTTTTTTAGTGCTATTTAAACCACGACAATTGTAGGAACATATCTTTAGTTCATCCACAACCTTTAATAAAATACAACAATTTTACTGATATGTCATTATTTTCAAAACCTTTCACTGAAACAGTATCGATAATTGATGAAACGGTAATAAACACAAAAATACTATTCTTGTTTGGTGTGTGCTTTATGTTTAAAAAAAGTACAAAGTATAAAGAAAGTGTAATGTTGATTGTGCAAGAGAGGATATATACGTGGTTTGATTATATACAATACATGGTAAAACGCCATGAAAAATCGAAGCAACTGGAGCATGGAATGATGTTTATCCTATTTTATGTTAACACTTAAAGCGTTGAATTAAATGACTTTTCTGTAAAAACTTGCCCTAGGCACGAAAACGGGGTAACACAGCAACAAGAAAAACATGTACAGGTATATCACATTTGTTGATCTCTGTAGCTCTCTTTACAAACGTCATTTTTAGTTTCTTTCACAAATTTTTAACAACTATAAATTTATAAAATTTAGTCAAGGAAATTAAATGACGCTCTGGTTTTTTCACCAGTTTCTGCATTCACTGCTTCCACTTCTAATTCGGTTTTACCAAAAATCAAATTTACGTAAGCTCCGCTTACCCCACCTCTCCTATTCCGGCAATCAACAAGCACTTCACCTACGATAACGCATCCTTCGTCATCCACATAGACTGGATTCTTATCAGGTGTGGCAAACAGCTTTAACTCAAAGGAAAAACAGCCCTTTGCAGACGGAGTGTAAATTGTTTTTCCGAGACAGGGTTTATCTGCAGATACAGGCTGTCCTACTTCAACGAGCTTGTCAAAGACACCGCGTACCATTTTTTCCTGGTTGTCGTCGATATACATCCTGTCTTTCGAATGTTTAGTTTGGTCATACTTTCCGCGTACTTTCTGCCCATATGTGTATCTGCTAATTCTTTGTGTTATGACACTTTCATTGTGACCAAATATCACTGCACCCTTCAGCACCGCTAGGCCTGCCTCATGTGGGCTTATAACTCTCTTGTCAGGAAATGCCTCTTCGACTGCGTAGCGGACCATTGGGGATTCTGAAAACCCTCCAACCATAAGGATAGAGCTTGTTCCTTTTGTTTGTGGGTCATTCAGGATTTCATGAAGATGGCTTACGATCTCATTACAAGTTCTCTTAAATAATGACTGCACAACTTCCGGATCTGCTCTCAGTTTGTCTCCGGCAAAAGTGATCTTACCGTCAAGCCTGGGGATATTTTTTACGGCTGTTCTCAATTCACCAGCTGTAACTTCTCTGTATTTCTCGAGTAAACTTATTGGTATTTTAAATGTCATTCTTGAATCTAGTGTTGGTGATACTGACCTTTTCTTGATCTCAAATTCTCTGAGTAGATCTATGTAATCGTCAGTGTTTTCCTGACGGAATCTTTCAAGGACCTCTTCACCTACTATTCTTTCTAGAAAATTCAAAAACTCTTGGTCGATAGTGGTACCTCCCCACGGCCCCCCGCTCGCTTTGAACAGCTCGTGCATTATCTTGTACCTCGTGCACGGTTATGTCAACCGTTCCACCTGGAATAGGAAAGATGAACTGATTAATGCCATGATTTGTTAACCGATTTCGTTATCGTTCGCTTTAAACAGCTCGTGCAATGTGCCATTATCTTGTACCTCGTGCACGGCTATGTCAGCCGTTCCACATGGAATAGGAAAGATAAACTGATTAATGCCATGATTTGTTAACCGATTTCATGATCGATCAGTTTATCTATCAGCGTTATCGTTTGATTGAATTTTCATTTTTGGCTTGCTTAATACTTAATCAGCATCAAGTCGACTTTTGCAACGCAACGACGCTGCTCAAGTGATCCTAAGCCTAAAAAAGGTAAACCATCAAATTCTTTTATTGGAATTTAGTTTTTACTTTTCTACAATTTGAAACCAAACCCTTCAACGTTAGAGCTTTTGAAGAATCAAATGCGGTTTCAAAAAGCATATTTTTACCTTTTGCAAGTCATTAATGACCTCCAATGAATAAATGTTTTAATTTCTAAATGAGCCATGTGAAAAGGGGGGGGGGGCTTCATGCATCTGCGAAAAGTATCAACCCAGGTCAGCTTGATGACTTGCTTGGTGTCATGTATCACGGAGATGCATTAAGCCCCCTTTTGCCAGAGCATGGCTCATATCTATTTTTACTACTCGACGGTCACTATTCTTCCTGGAGTCAGTAGAATAAAATGCTATGTACAATGACTATGTTCGTGTCAGTTAAAGCAACGATAAAGGTTCTTTAACCCTATAGAATGTACTAGAAATGTGAAGATGTTTTTGACGGGTACCTAGATCACTAGATTAAAATGTTCAAGTGGGAAAATGAAATGAGAATTCAAAGAAGAGAAAAACCTAAAAAGAACATTTTACACAGTACAAAATTGGTCTCTCTCTCTCTCTCTCTCTCTTCAAGATATTCATATAAAAAGTATCTATTTTTAAACGATATATTGTTTGAATTATTGCATTGTCAAAAATCCAAGTTTATTCTTGTGTCTTTGTATGTGATCATAGATGTGCATTTGTTTTACCTCCCGCATCCAGTACCAAGTATTTCGATTTTGGTTGAAAGCATGTTATTTGTCCTCTCATTCCGCTGTTTATCTTTTCCACCGGAAGGTATTTGCAGAACATGGAGGCAGCTTCAGGTTCGAGGGCCAATACCAATTTGTCGCCACGAATACCCGCCTGTAAGTCAAAAGTTTTGGTTCTTCCATTCTTCGATTAACAATTAACAATGTAGCACCTCTAGCTCAATAATAAAGTGACTGTGCATCCATTTTTTTCCAGAATTTATTTCTACTAAACTGTACCCGTAATAGTATCCTGGCACTCATGAATCAGTCATAACACCACTGTCTTATTTCAGTGCATTAAGAATCAGTTGTTTCATAGTCTTTTGTATGACTGTGTCCATATTTACCAATCATTCTTAATTAAATTCTGATTGTAACTCTACGTGTAAATTAAAAAAGAAACACAATTTCTGATCGGCTTAACTAAATGGTTTAGTCAATCAGAAATTCTATTACTTTCTTCAATCAGAAATTCTGTTACTTTCTAGATTTAAGATAGGACTATGTACCCTATTTAGAATGATTTGTGAATACAGAGCCAGTTAAGACATTAAAGTTCACAGCCAGCGATGCTGTTTTGTTCAACTGAAAGTAGAGTTTATTTTTCATGTGAATTTGTTAAAGTTTTTTTGTTGGCATAAGCACGTTTCCGAGTCCAACCCCCTCCGACAGTGAAGTTTAGGAACGGTATACCGAGTTAACCACATGTTCTTGTCTTCAAACAAACAAAATTTTTCTTTGGTAAGTAAATCGTGCCATAAAAACATTAAAACTGACAGTTGATTATAGGGTTGTGTACGGAAAGCACATAACAAGCAGAAAAATGACTTTTGTTGAAACTACTTGTCGATTTACGTTATTGAGACAAATCATTCGAATTCGCCAAGTATTGGTTATCAAAACAAATGGTTCAAGGACAAGATTGGTCAAATTTATCGAAATTCCTGACTTTTCGTTTTGCATAACCCTCTATTCGCTTGTTGATTACTTAACCCTTTCTCACACAATCCCAAGTTTTGATGACGCTGATAAGAGTTAAAAAAAGGACAACATTGGTCACATTCGTCGAAATTCCTGACTTTTCGTTTTGCATAACCCTCTATTCGCTTGTTTAATACTTAATCCTTTCTCACACAATCCCAAGTTTTGATGACGCTGATAAGAGTTAAAAAAGTGTCAGACGGATTAACCCCTTCGACTTACCTGCTCAGCGGCTGCGCGTGTAAACTGTTTGGCGGCATCATTCCAGATGGCAGGTACAGTAAGGACCCATTTTACTTCCTCTTTCCTTATTTCATAAACTCTGTTCCTGATTGCGTCAAGTAGATGTTCGGTCAGATATCTTATTGCAGCAGAAAACACTGTCATTGCTGGCATTTGTTTCCCAGATTTTTCTGTGATCATTGTGCGTCTATTCACGTCCTGTAAGGTGTATGATAGGCTGTCGTAAACAATTTCAGCGCTATTTATACGATATGCGACGATTTCTTTATTTCTTCTTTGTCTATGTCCATAGATTGAATAACGGAAGAAAAAGCTTCCTGGGCAATTGAACATAGATCTCGTATACATGGGTTGGCTTAGAATAGTAAACCGAATCGTTTTTTGTCTTCTTCTTTCTTTTTTTCTTCTTAAATAGAAAAACTTAAGCTACAGTAAGAAAGCTGAGAAGTGTTAGAAAAAATAATTCATGATAATAAGTATAGCATTGTCTTATATTGAAAACGCTCTAATTATTATCATTAATTATTACTTTAATTATTTGTGCTTATTGTTAGATCTGTGCTCTAACCTCCAGTGTCAATTATTTTTGTATGGATCATCTAAATAACAAAGGTTATCCTGATAGGTTCGAAAATGAGAATATACTTCAGTGAAAGAGATAGAGAGATAAAAAAGTACAGGTGGTACCCCAGTATCATAAAGCAGCATCTTAAAACGCCGAAAGTAGTACCACGCTGTGTGTTCTCCACCATAAGACAAATCGCTATACTTGTCCTCTGCCTCGAAGCCAAACGAGTGGAATTGTCTGTCCGGATCAAACAACACGCATGTCGAAGTCTTTAGGGATATTGCAACACGAGAACCTGTTGACCACTGGCTGGAGCACACTCGCAAAGGGTCAGTGTCATACTCATGGCGAAAGGAAAATGCATATCCGGAGAAAGTAATTCCAAAATCAATGGCTGCCACAACTAGAGTAGGTCCTTTATGTGCCATGCCTCTGTGAAATTAGAGCAAGTATTCCTGCACCATGAAAATCTCTACGAGCACCGAAAACCTACTTCAGCTTATTTGAAAAACAACACAAGAAGAAATACATCTCCTTCTCTTCCCCTCCCCAACACAAATAAACACTTTGTTAATTACATGCACGAATCACACGCGCTTTGACTGGTAATTGAAACAAAATAAGCGAATCAATGAAGAATTTTTTTCCCATATTTTGAATAACTAACTGCAGACTATGCTATGAAGAGGGTATCTGTCATTAATTTGACACCTAACCTTGAAGTGTATCAAGAGAAATTTCTGTTCTACGAATTTTCCTTTCGGGTTCTCTTCCTAATTTCCCACTTATCCCTTTCAATGTATTGTTCTTAAATCTTTGTTTCAACAAAAATTGAGCCGCGCTCTGTGAAAAGGGGGCTTAATGCATATGCGAAAAGTATCGATTCAGGTCAGCCTGCTCAGTCCGCGCAGGCTGACCTGGGCCAAAACTTTTCGCTATTGGTCATTTTTCTCTATGTCCAAGGACCAGTATATCTCATGATTAAGCAGGTTTTTAAAAGGACGTGGCTTCTGTGGATTGATAAGTACAATGTGATGGCTTTCTTGGTATCATGAATCACTTAGATTCATTATTAGCCCCCTTACGCCAGAGCATAGCTCTTTAATATACATTATCCGCGGCAGGCATTTAGTTTTATCATATAGAGTTTATATACGTAAGCTTTTGTTTTTGTATCAAACTTTTTTTCAAGAGAAAGTCATAGTGACACTTCGTTCGTTTATACATTCGTCTGTGTATAAAGAATTATCACTTTCGCTCGTTTTCATAAAATACACCCGGATTACCCTGATACGGGTTGGACTAAGAATTCGTTGCACTTATCAATCTGCAACTAGACGCGTACGTTTCTTACACAGGAAGGGCGGATAAGCCGTCCTTGAATTTATGACTCTAATCTTTAAGTATTCAGACATACTAAACAGAAAGGTCCCTAATTGCCTCAAAAATAACCACTTTTTCTGTATAAATGTTTAGGTGGACCCTTCGATCCTCATTTTGTGATCAAGTCACTTTAGTTTCAAGCAAAATTTCATAACAATCGACAAAGATCTTTAAATACCTTTGTTGTCCGTGAAGTGGAACACGGAGACTTTTGCTCTGCACCGTAAGAGGAAACTTGAAGCCAAAGGAGGACAAAGAACCTGGTTGGTTTGCAATCAGTTTACTGTAGGGAGAAATTGGTTTGTCGAGTTGTTCACTATAACCAACTGATGCAAGAGCTTAAGGACGAATATTAGGGAGCATTCCTTAAAGCTTTTATAAAGGAACCTACCATTCTAACGCACCCCAGCAAAAGATTGGACTATTATTCCCGGGGCTTTTTGGTTGTATCAATATCCGTCTCAGTAGATATTTTTTACAATTTCTTATGACCCCATGTGGATAGTTTTGGTACTTTAGGTACAAAGTACTGCCTTGTTGATGGAAACAAGCTATTCAGATCTAAACGCACTGTTTGACGATGATTGCAACACCCCCCTACTTCATTCTGGTGGACAGTCGAAGCGTTTGAATGTATAAATTTATGCGGAACATTATGTTCTGGTAACTTTTCTGGTGCTGGAATTTACTTCGAGCTGCATGGGAAAATTTGATATCTGCCGAGACCGAGATGGTCAAGGTAGGTATCAAATTTTCCTGCTCAGTGAGAAGGAAATACAAGCCTCATGATAGTTACTACAGCACGATATTCCTTTCATTATATACCAACGAATCTTAGTAACAAAATATTGCAGTTACTGACAATCTTATTCGATAGCCGCAAGAAATTTAAACAAAAACTGGTTCAGTAGGTAATGGCTTCTTTTCATGTATGGTGGATGAATATCATAATAATATTATAACATCCCGATCAATCAAATCTGAAACCAAGCGGACAGTAGTCCGTGCGCGGGTTACATCATCACACCATGTTTTGGATAGTATTTGACACTGTGTGAATTTGAAATCCGTCGGTTATGATTTTATCCGTATTCTAAGCATGTATTTGAGTCGAGAAATTTGCAGGGATACAATAATTAGATTTCCGCATTAGAAAAACTTAGTACTTCATTTGCGTTTAGCGTGCTATCACTGAACACATGGTCAAATACATGTAGCATAGTCATAGTTAAATACGTATTTGCATGTATTGCATTGTATAGTATAACGGCGTTGTATTGCATTGTATAGTATAACGAGATAATGTGTCACTTGAAGAGGGATAAAGCAAAATTTATGGTTTTCCTGTAGAAATATGTGAAGTAAAACCTCGATATCTAAAAAACGATAACCTACATTCCTAAATAAACAAATATAATAATTCCGTTATCCACAATACGCGATCTGTGCTGTTGTTTCGGGCTCTTTGATGGCCAGGCAAGTACAATTGATGTGGTGCTGCTGTACGTAGAATATGCTGACATAAGCAGCGCTGCATCTGGCGTTGTCCTGCTGGAATAACGGCAAATCCTGGTGGGCGTTCATTAGCGGGAGAACAACAGGGGCCAGTATTTTGTCCCGATATCGCAATGTGATCAGATTTACTCATATAATAAACAGTCTTGAGCGTAGATTAAAGAACATTGCTCTACAAACCATAACGTTACCACCTCCATAACTGTCCACTTCACGTACACATGGGTTTGAAAATCCTCCCCATGTCGTCTGTAGACCCAGTGCCATCCGTCAACACGATCTATCAGAAAACATAATTCGTCGGTAAACAGCACTGTGCAACACTGACTTTAAGTTCAACGTGAGTGAGCCCAAACCCACTGCAGCCTGTTACGTCTGTGTCTAGGTGTAAATTTGACATCGTTATATGGACGCCTAGCTTTGATCTCATATTCGGCCAGCCTTCTTCATACTGTTTGTGCACTTATTGTGTTACTTTTGCGACCGGGCGTCGCCGCAGCGGTAGCTGGTACCGACCGAAATCTGTTACGCAAGAGTAACGTCCGTATAACGGTCTTAGACGAATGTCGGCACACGCGGCTGTCTGGAAGGAGGGCGGTCGCGGACTGCCCGATATGCTCTGTATCGCCCGGCTGCTAAGAGCGTTATCGTTATCCGTAATACCCCAAAGTGAGTTGCGACGTCTATATGACACCGGCCTGCCTCAAGCACGGTAATATCCCGAAAACCATGGTTTTCATCTTGTCCTGGAACTTCGGTGTTAACGGTTTTGATTTCCATTCTATGTATTTTTTTATGTTCCAGCATGTGCCCTATAAACTACACATATTGTTTAACCTGAGTTGTACCTGACAGCATTTGAACCAGATAACACATGCAAATATCAAAAAGTGACGTTATTTGGCGACAAGACATGTGTTGACTTTGTGCAAAATCTGTTAAGATAACAGCCAAACATTGTCGTGTTTCAAAAACGTCAGGCTAGCAAGCATTGTGTGAAGTTACATCAACCTTAACTATACTTACTTCCATGAAAAGTGTGCACTTTTTAATGTTGAATATTTCAATAAGTAGCAGACGTTTGACTTTGAAGTTCGGCATACTTTCCCTCAAGTAACTTGTCATCGATCCCTTTTAGAATCCGTCCCATGATATGGAGAGGTTTTGTGTTTATACGACAAGACATGATTTTGCCTGATTTGCATGTGCAGCCCGAGGCGGAAGAACATGCCATAGTAAATGTGTATGGATATAAACCTTTACATCCTTCTTAGGGAAAATCACATTTGAATTCGCAACGCTTGTCAGTGAACATGCCAAGACTGAGTCAGTATCAGCAAATTCAAGCATTAACGATGCTTGCTAACGGCGATAACGTCTCTAATGTAAGTAGGGCGTTAGGTTAGAAACACCATAATTCGGTTGCGCCAACGTTTCCAGCAAGCAGGTGGGGCGGCAGATCGTCCTAGACCTGGTAGACCTATTTGTACAAATCCTTGGACGGACAGATTTATCACGTTGACGCACCTTCGACGTCGATTTCAAACAGCGTCAAGTACTGCAAGGCAGTACGGTATCAGCAGCCAGACAGTGCTGCGCCGCCTCAGGCAAGCTCGGGCCCCTATCCGGTCTAGGAGGCCTTATGTGGGACCTGTCCTGACGGCACGTCATCGAGCTGCGCGTTTGCAATGGGCCCGACAACATTTACGTTGGGGGCGACAGCAGTGGGCTCGGGTTCTATTCTCTGATGAGTCTAGTTTAACCTTTTTCATCATGATAGTCGAACCCGAGTTTTTAGAAGAAGAGGTGAACGATTTGCTAATTGCTGTCTCGTTGACAGGGACAGATTTGGGGTGGGAGTGAAAAATGGTTTGGGATGGAATTATGGGAAGAAGGAAAACAAATCTTATCACTGTACGTGGCAATCTCAATGCTCAAGGCTATATTAACCAGATTCTGCAGCATGAAGCAGTTCCTATCCTTCAGAGACAAGGGCCTGCAATTTAGATGCATGACAATGCAAGACTTCATGTTGCACGGAGAAGTCGACAGTTTCTTAACAGAAATCACGTTAACATGCTACCCTGGCCTGCTGTCTCACCGGATATGAACCCGATAGAGCACATCTGGGATTATCTTGGTAGAAGAGTGCATTCCAGAGGCAATATCCAAAACTTTAGGCACCTCGAAAACGCCTTAATTCAAGAATGGAATAACATCCGCGACGTCGTCATCAGACGTTACTTTAGGTCAATGCGAGGTCGCATTGTCGCTTGCATCAACAGCCGAGGTGGTCACACACGATACTGATTAAAATAAACATTAAGATTCCAATTTGAGCCCCATGAAATTCTACACTGTGCAAATTCCGCTTTTCTGAGTACATTTGCAACTTTTGTTTTCATACCCAGTCATTTCTCGTAGCTATAAATACCCTTTACGTGACAGGAACTTAAAACCTAACATAATGTCTAAATTGCACATGATCTAATCTCAATTGTGATACCAAATACGTCGGCACTGAGAAAAAACAGTTAATGAAAAATCACCGAAAACAAAGTGCACATTTTCTTTTGGAAGAGAGTATATGTATCGTTTCTTCTAGAACTAAGTATGTATGAGGTAAACAGAATAACTGACAAATGCAACTGTTTTTAGAGATGAATAGCACTCGTAAAGAATTAGTCTACCGTAATAATGTATTGTTGTATCACATTTCATGAAAAAATAGTTTTAAATGTTTACTATTAGTATAATAAGATAATGTGAAAATCGATTGTTTGTTTCTGTCTTTGCTAGTCTGTGTGGTGTTTGACGACGTTTTGAATACTTTTCAGCTTTGCGGTTTCTATGATGGCATGCATCATAAATTTGGCTTGTTATATGGTTAGGGTGCTAGGGGAACTCCCTCGAATTGAAAACAAAACTACAACGTATTATTAAGTTCCTCAGAAACGAAAACGAAACTACTACGGATTCCCATGGATCAATTTTCGATGTCAAATTGTAAATCAAGCATTTACAATCGTGGCAGCTTTAAACTGATTATAGACTTTCCTGTGTGTCAATTTTCATCTAATTTATCTATAATTTTGCATAAAATCCAACACATATTTGTTTAACAAAGTTTCACTCGTAGAAATACCTCTTAACTATCGGATTATCTCTTGCTAAAAATAGATTTTCATGAAATCTCCAATCCACAGTGATAATGTCGTTTCTTTGAGATTCATGGAAAATATGTGCACAGATTGACTTGTGTTCAGGATTCTCGGAATAACAAATAAAAGATCGCACAAGGAGAGAAGATAACCATTGCTACAGTAGAACGTCGGCTTATTTTGTCTCGGCGACGGCTAAGAAACCTTATGTAATTTTCATCCTGACCAGATTTTTAAAGCGAAAGCGGAAGAAGATTCCATGTCAGGCAAAGTAAGAATTATTACAACTAGTGATTATTATTATTATTATAATTATTAATTATCTTTTCGTTTAAGGTTAGACAAGGTCTATCGACCTAGGGATGCAAAGATCGTTTTACATAGTCTTTAAATGCAGTTTTATGATGAAATCCTATTATATACATAACGGTGACAGAATCTACAAAGGCTGTTCAAGAAATGCGCGGAAAATGTTGCCACGCATTGAATTCTTGACTGAAATTCACTTTCTTTTCATATTTTGTAAATACAAGTATAAGAAGTATATACAAGAAGTTACATCAAAATTGGACACAAACAAGTGCGAAAATTACGTGCTTTTTTACAAGGTGATGACTTCATTACCTTCTTATGGCAACCGACAGACAGAAGTCCCGTGAATACAAATCACTCTTCTGTTTCAAGAAAAATAGGTCTTCATGGATCAATGAACAGACTCGTCTGTGTCATTTGATATGTGAAAAATAACATGCGGATTGAAATATGCGTAGGCCAATTACACAAGCAATGAATTTCAGAGTTAACATTAGTCTCATTCCACAGCTTTGACCTGACCTGCCTCACAACGTTGTCTGAGCATGTCAATATTCTTCGAAGTTTTTACCTGTCTGCTATGACGCATTACAATCCTGAGCAGGATAAATTAATACGCGAAATAGCAAGCGGGAAATGACTATGAATAATGTCTGTGAAAAAATCAAACCAGTTTTTCGCTACAAATTTTTTGAAAATATAAAAAAAAAAAACGTGATTTCTGCAACAGACTGGCAACAAAGATAACGTCCCCACCTTGCTGGGCTTATTCCGGAACCTTTCGCAAGCCTAAAGGGGCTATGTTTTAAATGGCTGATGCATAGGTTATATGCTAGCTAACCGTGCCTGGATGAATCATACAAGGATGGTTTTAGTGAGTAAATGTATATTTTGAAATTCGCTACCTTGATTTGCCACCTTCAAAAGTAGTCCAGTTCTGTACCCAGAATGCCCATAGCAGATAGGTTATCTATTTGAAAAATGCCACCTAGCGGAAGATAATGGGTTTATGAAGCATGCATCGCAGATGAGTAAGTTAAAGAAACACCCCAAAACACCCAAAGCCACTCGAAAATCACCCCAAACGACTATCATTACAACCCAATTACTTTCCTTACAACTACAACTGCTTTCAAAAAGCTTAGTTTCACGATTTATTGAAATTAGTCATAAATAAATGTTATCGATTGTAGTGTTTTAGTACGTTGATTCGCATTTGGTCCATGGAAAAATCGGATTTTACCCATGACAGAATTTCACCGTATTTCCCATCAAACAGACCATATTTCCCGTCTCCCTAAACAGCGCCTACAAGCGTCCACAAGCATCTATAAAGTGTCTACAAGCGTCTACAGCAAAATTAAACGATTTTTCATCTTCATTAATTTATTGCAACGGTAAAGTCACTTCATAGTTAATTTTATGTCAGAAATACAAAAATAGCCTTCCTTAAAGTATATAGGATGGCCACACTGTAGACGCGTAAAATAGCAGCAATTACAGGTGAGCGTCCACAAGCTTAGAGGCGTTTACATGTTTTTAAATAAAACATTTCTTTTTCATTAGAAAACATACTTGTTTCTCCACCTGAGTTTTTGGTGATAGTCAAATACGTATTTGCATGTATTGTGTTGTATTGTATAACGGGATAATGTGTCACGTGAAGAGGGATAAACCAAATGGTTTTCCGGTAGAAATAGGTGAAATAAAACCTCAATAAATCTAATAAATGATAAACTACATTCCTAAATAAACAAATACTGTATAATAATTCTGTAATCCACAATACAAGATCTGTGCTGTTGTTTCGGATTTTTTGTGTATGCTGCATGTACAAGCTACACAAGATCGACGTTGGAGTATTACACACCGAATAACTATACTTAATTCCGAAAGAAACGATACAATCTCTCCATGGATGAAAAATTTAATATAATCCAGTAAAAGCGCTTTGATCTAAGATAAAATGAAAGCACTGTACTTTCAGGAATAAAACACTATGAATAAATTGAATTTAATCTCCATTACTGACGTTCTAGGACGTTTGATCACAAAAAGGTCTCAACGTAAAGTCACATAAATGTTAGTGCTGCGTATGTCCACCGTTTCAGTCGCTGAATGAAATTAACCGCTGGCGCATCGACTGAACAATTCTGTTTATCTGCGGTATGGCATTCCAATCTTCCACCAGGTAACAGTCAAGTTTTAAAAGCGAACGTTGTTGGACATCAACGTCTAACTCTGCGATCCAGTATATCCCAATATGTTCTATTTACAACAGGTATGGGCTCCTAGATGGCCAGGCAAGTACAATTAATGTGGTGCAGCTAGCTGTACGTAGGATATTCTGACACAAGCAGTGTGGCATCTGCCGTTGTCCTGCGGGAATAACGGCAACTCCTGGCGGGCGTTTATCAGCGGAAAGACAACAGGTGCCAGTATTTTGTTCCGATATCGCACTGTGATCAGATTTCCTCATACTATAACCAGTCTTGAGCGTAAGTTGGAAGAAATTGCTCCGCAAACCATAACGCTTCCACCTCCATAACTGTCCATTTCACATACACATGGGTTTGAAAATCCTCCCCATGTCGTCTGTAGACCCAGTGCCGTCCGCCAACACGATCTACCAGGAAACATAATTCGTCAGTAAACAGCACTGTGCACCACTGATTTTGTGTCCAACGCGTGTAAGCCCGAACCCACTGCAGCCTGTTACGTCTGTCTGGGTGTAAATTTGACATCGTTATATGGACGCCTAGCTTTGATCTCATATTCGGCCAGCCTTCTTCATACTGTTTGTGCACTTATTGTGTTACTTTTGCGACCGGGCGTCGCCGCAGCGGTAGCTGGTACCGACCGAAATCTGTTAAGCAAGAGTAACGTCCGTATAACGGTCTTAGACGAATGTCGTTACACACGGCCGTCTGGAAGGAGGGCGGTCGCGGACTGTCCAATTTGCTCTGTATCGCCCTGCTGCTAAGAGCGTTATCGTTATCCGCAATACCCCAAAGTGAGTTGCGACGTCTATATGACACCGGCCTGCCTCAAGCATGCCAATATCTCGAAAACGATGGTTTTCATCTTGTCTAGGAACGTCGGTGGTAACAGTTATGATTTTCCTTCTATGTGTTTCTTATGTTCCAGCATGTGCCCTATAAACTACACTTATTGTTTAACCTGAGTTGTATCTGACAGCATTTGAACCAGATAACACATGCAACTATCAAAAAGTGACGTTATTTGGCGACAAGACATGTGTTGACTTTGTGTAAAATCTGTTAAGATAGCAGCCAAACATTGTCGTGTTTCAAAAACGTCAAGTTAGCAAGCATTATGTGAAGTTACATCAATCTTAACTATGTATCGTTTTTTCTAGAACTAAGTATGTATGAGGTAAACAGAATAACTGACAAATGCAACAGTTTTTAGAGATGAATAGCACTAGTAAAGAATTAGTCTGCCGTAATAATGTATTGTTGTATCACATTTCATGAAAAAAAAAAATTAAATGTTGACTATTAGTAAACTAAGATCATGTGAAAATCGATTGTTTGTTTGTGTCTTTGCTGTTTACACGTCGTTTTGAACATTATTTAAATCATATCACGGTGGCCAATGCATTAATCGTTTTAATCCTTGAGTTTCTTTTACCAGTACATCGCAAAACACTGGCTGTTTTCCGACACAAACATCCGTCTAAGCGATGAGAGACTGATGAATCCTGCCGCAGTGGCTATCATTTTCGAGTTGGGACTTGAACTTGCAACTAATTGATTACAAGCTCTGTGTGATTCCGACAGAGGGATCGGACCCGGCAGATCGTTTGAATTTCTCACTATACTCTACTAAATGACAACATTTTAGACTTGTCCAAATGAAAGGGATTTGCAGACGACAAGGGTGTCTCAAACAATTAGATTTGTCTTTGGAAGTGTAGAAAACTTAGTGGGAAAGGCAGATAATGCTGGTTATCTATATTTTCTCGTTTTCGAACAATATATTTCAGGGTCGTTAAACTTAGGAATTGTTTGGTAAATTGTTGTATAAAGTCCTGTAAAAGGGTTTAAAAGTAATGTTTACTGTTTAATTAACAGCGGCTGTCATTTATTTTAGTCCAAACAGCGATCGTATCCATATTTCTGATTCCTCACTCGGGAAAAGGTAGACCCTTGGGTAAACTTCAGACAATGGTAAACCATTTATTATTGGTGAAATCCGCTTGCAAGCGCTATCCATTAGCACTAGCCTTAATGAATGTAAGCGAGGGGTGGCTTCGAACACTTTCTTGCAAATTAGCCTTTTCGACAAACCAATGACTTTAGTTGAGCCATATCTTTGATCCTTTGAATCAGACTATTCGATTAAAAAGAGGCTTAATTCGATCACAGAGTTATTGCTATTTAGGGCCAAAGGGCATTCTCTCATTTTAAAACGAAACTACATTTCAAATTTAAATTAGATTTCGATATCAGAAAGTACGTGATTGTAATCGGCATTTGGTCAGAGCAGATTGTGTTAAGTATATAGTACCGTTACATCGTCTAGCTTTTAGGGAAAAAAATCCGTCTTTGATTTATGAAGAGGAAAAGTCTTACCTAGGATAAGTCTCACTTGTATAAAAATCTTACCTGTAGACTATCTCTTGCTTACATAGATTTAACTATAAACTATATGTTTTCTGCGAACTGTAATGTCGTCTTTTTGAGTACTTAAACGAAGATAAATGTACTCCCAGTATTCTTGAAAATCAATGAAGACAAGAAAATGTTGTCACAGGATAACCGTGAATTTTAAGACTTTCTTCTTGGTCTTGTAATTCCACTTTTTTTGGCCGCACAATACCCGGAAGTAATTTTCGGGCTGACTAAGCCTGATCCGGTAATGACGTCCGATCCGGTATATATATATTCAGCGAATCGTACTGAATTTTGCAGATCGGACCGAATTAAATCTGCATTTGATCGTTTTTTCCCTTCTCTCGCCGTACAATTTTATTTTATCTTTATCATTCTTATCATAATTATTATTTTATTATCAGTAGTAGTAGTAGAAGTTGTTGTTGTATAAGTAGTAGGAGGAGGAGTGTCTGAAGTCCAGGAGATAAGGAAACTCAAGATTTAATAAATACTACAGAAATGTTTGAACTTTGTAAAATATTTGACTGACTAAAATAAGGTCACATTCTAAAAAAATGAGTTATAAAAGTTAAAATACAAACATGAATCCTAACCCTTGACCTTCGGCTAATCCTTGGCGATCAGACTTGTAACCTAGTTTGTTTAATCTTTTTTTTAGCTTTATAACAAAAGCGTGACTCAAAGTCCATTTAGAACTTGTTTATTTTTTTTTCTTCCGAACGAGATTGCGTTCGTTAAAAGTACTTCTTACTTCTTTAGTTTAGTACAACTTTAATGGCATAAAGACTTTCTCGCAACTGAAGACTGTTTACAATTAGAAAAATGTGATACTAGTGTCATTTTAGGCAGGGTCATGATAGATTAATGTGTTTTAAACTTTAATGCTGCTTAATAAAAAGTAATCTACTGATGACAATTTTAAAAAATCAACATTTTAACAAAGTAGGAGGCTGATTCTGGTTAACTCTCTTCGTCAGGAATATTTGAGGAGCCAGAGTGTTGGATACGGGCTAAGGTTAACGTCACGTGAAATTAGTCCTTCAGTAAAATTGAACGACACCTTACTAGGTTATTTTCAAAGACTTTTTTTTTTACTCACAGACGTTATAAAGTCGCAGTGAAGGTATGTTGGTTTCATATTCTGAAGGGCAAATATCCTGTTCTTGTATCAATTATAGTTATTTTATTGTTTTTGTTGTTGCAATTCATGTATAACAATTTGTTTGTTTTCTTTTCACGCATGAAAGGCCCTATAGCGGCCAAAAGTGCAGGCTAACATGGGTCTTTTTGCTATTGGTAAATTTCATGCATATCCAAGGACAGTTCTACCCCATAATTCAGTCGGTTGTTAGACAAAATGAATTTTACTGATCGATAATCATGTGATGAATTGCTTGGTTTGTTTGTCTGGTGTTTAGCGCCGTTTTCCACATTATTCAGTAATATGGCGGCGGCCAGTAAAACCTATCCATGCCTTCCTAGAGTTTCTTTCACTAGTTCTTTGCACAAAATTCTTCAAAAGCCATTGGCTGCTTTCCCACATAAAAACAGTCGAAATAGTCATCAGCGGTGAGAGAGAAACGAATCCTGTCGCCATGACGATCATAAATCCCCGGAAGGAAATTCGCTGGGATAGGAATTCGAACCAACGACCCCTGGTCTCAAGTTCCGTACGGTTTAGACTGCGCTACCGGGGCTCGGCGATGACTTGCTTGGTAAAGTGCGAGCGCGGTGATGCATTAAACCCCCTATCTCAAAGGGCCGCTCATATAGTGTGTATATACTTATTGACTTTAAATATCGTTAGGCAATTTTACTTTTTTTTTCTACAGATCAGAACCTTGAAACCAGAACCAAGAAATATTTAGAAAGAAATTTGAGCGATGCTCTGGCAAAAGGGGGCTTAATGCATCTCCGCAATCCATGATATCAAGCAAATCATTGTGGATCCACAAAATACATTTTGTCTAACAACCGACTAAATCATGAGTTAGACTGGTCCTTTGACATGTAGAAAATAAACTGGTCCCCGTTGTAGATTTACATATTACAAGTTACGCAGGCTATTGGGTCGTTCCTTTTCATTGGGCTACATGTATGTCACAGAATAGCCAATCAGAGCATCTTAGACTTTTTCACTTTGTCTGTATAAGTAACATGGCGATTTTTTGCACAATTTGAAATTGGTAATCGAAACTAAAAGGAAATTAGCAGAAATAAACATTAAAAGGTGATACCAGAAATACAATTCACTTATTCGTGAGGTCAAAAATATTGGAAAATCTACTGCTCAGAAAGTTAGAGTGATTTCCCTGAATCTCTATTACTCTCGCGACATGACTGTTCTAAAAATAGACGGCATAATTCTGCCCGTTTTCAGTAGCCCGTACCGATCCCTATATACCGTACTTGCTGTATCAGGGGAGGTTACCAATCTACGTAGAAAATTGACCAACAGCGAAAAGATTCTAATCATAAGTAAATTTATGTCAGTCTAGGGAATTTCAATGAATGAAATTCAGTCATTAATTGATTAAATTTCCTGTGGTATTAGCATCTTTCAACAGTCAAACTTCGTTACTCGGAAGATAGTTGGACCTAGAAATTATTTCGCAAAGCAGAGTATTCATTTCTATCAAAATCCTTCAAAACTGAAGTGGGCTGTTAAATAGTGGGGGAAAATCGGATCCTTTACATTATCTTCCGCTAGGTGGGATTTTTTAAATACATACCTATCTGATATGGGCATCCCGGGTACGAACCGGACTATTTTTTCAAGGTGGCAAGCAATGTAGCAAATTTAAACAAAAAAATAAGTTCACTCACTCAAACGTACCTTGCACGATTCATTCAGCCATGATTAGCTGGCATAAAACCTATGCACCAGCCATTTATAAACATAGCTCGTATAATCTTTGGAAAATGCCCCGGTATAAGCTCAGCAAGGTGGTGAGGTAATTTTTGTCAGTCTGTTGCACAAATCTCGGTTTTCCCCATGTCTATATTTAGAAACTGTATGCAGAGATTTGCAGTAAACAATTGTATTTTATCAAATTATTTTCCCCGTTTAAAATTATTATATATTTAAGAAATCTGTAGCGCAAATTTGGCTTGATTTTACCACAGACGTATCATTTACAGCCATTTTCCGCTTGCTATTTTGAGCACCAATTTACGCGTCGCGTATTAATATTTATGCTGTACAGGATAGTGATGCGTAGATTTCGGAGTCCTTAACAGTCTTTATTTATATGAATATTTTCTCGGGGGAATCTTGTACAGCAATATTTCTGATAGCTCGTATAAACAACCAGAGCTGCTGATACAATCTTTTTTGAAGTCGTGTCAGTTACAGCAGATATTCTGTATTAAATGATATTTCTAATTAATTTCATGCTCGAATCATCTACAGTTCATAGTATGGTTAATTGCTCCGAGGAAAAAGGTACAAGGGAAAGTCCCACGAATCGAAAACGAAACCACTGTATTACGGTGAGTCATTTTCGATGTCAAATCGCCAATCATGTAACTAGAATCAGCTCTAGACTGGTTTATCCACATATCGCATAAAATCTAACATATACCAATTCAGGAATGTCTCACGCTTTGAAATGCCTCTCTAACAACCATTGGATTGCCTCATGCTAAAAATAGATTTTTATGAAATCTACGATCTACTGGAATAATGTTTCACTGAGATTCATTGAAAATTTGAGTACGAATTGAGGTGTTTTCAGGATTTTTGAAACAAAAAATACAAGATCAAACTAGGAGAGGAAATACCACTGCCATAGGAAGACGTTTGCTTATTTTGTCTCGGCGACAGCCAGCCAAGAGATCGGCGACAGCCAAAAACCCGGATGAAATTTCCATCCTGACCAAATTTTCAAAGCGAAATCGGAAGAAGATACCATGTCAAACAAAGTAAGAAGAGATTTTCTGTTGATGTTTATTCCGATGCTATATCCCTGAAACATTTTACGTAGATCTTATTTGAAATGGTAGAAAAGATGTAAATGATGATGATGATGTTGTTATTATTATTGTTGTTGTCCTTTCGTTTAGGGCTATACAAGCGCTATCGACTAAATGATGCATGGATGTGTTTACATCAACGTAAAATAAAAATTTTATTTTTTTTTTAAAACCTATCATATACAAATGGGTGACACAATCTATGAATACACAGCATATGAAAGGGGATTCCCGTTTTAAACAAAATTATATCGTACCCACTTGTGTCCAACCGTTTTGCCAAATTATTAAAATAACAATATTAATAACTATAAAAATCACAAATGATATTCCTTATCAGAACAGAAGATTAACGAGGGAAACTTCGATTTCAACCTTGGGAAATCACGTGACTTCCAGTGAAGCAAGAAAAGTAGCTACTGCAACAAAAAAATAGCACCATTACATTCGAAAATCTTAATCCCTAAGCTGCTAAGCGCGACTCACTGACCTTTTGCGGACAGCTTAGATCAAGATCAGACTGCACAGAACGTGCAGTCTGATCTTGAATCAATATTGTCCGATAAGGAGATATCTTTACCCAAAAATTACCTTTGAAACTGCAAAATTTGGGTATTTACAGTGGCTTGAAAATTTCAATTCACTTACTTAGCAGGATAAGGGTTAAAGAGATTTATTTTGTTTATCAAGCTGTGTATTTCTTAATATTACAGGGAACAGCTGCGTCCAATGGCAAACTTCTTGTTGCAGCTATTGACTTTGGGACAACGTACTCAGGATGGGCTTATTCATTTGTGCACGAATTTCAGCTGGAACCGACCAGGGTTTTTTCCAAAAGCTGGTAAGATCTAAAAGCCCTTGGTGTTGCTCACAATATGTAGTGTTACAAGTTGTTTACAGCAAGTTTGGACCAAGTAAGCAGAAAATATTCTCTAACAAGTAAATACTGACTGTATCTGTAGGTAAATTTCACATTGCTGCGTTTTAGATTAAATAAAAATAGAGTGAAATTGTCCATATTTGCAGCTTCGCTGGTCTGGTCTAGGCAACTGATGGCTTCTGTCTCTGTTCCTTTACATCCAAAATCTTTCAAAAAAAAAAAGCAAAATCAAACAATAAGTGAGTTCACATTTCCACCGATTGCCTACCAACACGAGTTTGTGGCTGTGACCCCATATCTAAGTTTCTCCCCTCAGACTATGGCACAAGTGATCTTCTAAATATACATTGACAAAAACATTTAAGAAATCCGCATTATACACCACTGATGGGCCTACAACGACCCTGAAGCATCCCCAGTGTGGTGCGTTATCAAAAGCCCTGTTCACAGGTTCACATTATTGGTCTCGCTTTCTTCCAGTGAAAGTAGCGGGGTGAAATGGGATGATATATCCCCCCAAAGTGTTTACATTCTCATACCCCTATGTTGTCGCGGTTCTATCCTGAATACGAAGCCTATTCGTAGAGATTGACTACCGATTTGGCACGACTCGGCTGTTTTCGATGATTGCCGGTAACGTTCTGTTTTACCGCGGTTGGTGGCAGGTGCTACCCGATTATCACAACAGGCTATGAAAGCTGGGACTGTTCTATTGGATGTTGAATTACCAGGCATTGTTTATCAGTGTATTAGCCTCAAGATTAATACGTTTCGGCTTTGATGAGCACACGATGCTCGTATGATACCCGTATCCCTCTACACCGGCGGCTGTGTGATTATCGTACGAATTCACGAGCGTCCCTGCACCCACACGGGCACCGTACGGAGGCCGCACTCTGATCGGTCGGACAACGAACATTTGATTATCATTTGGGCTCATATTGTCGTGGGATAATTGTACAGTCTTTGCACAGCTATCGCAAAGTTGACGTACGGTGACTACGCAATGCTCGTTAAGTCGCACGGGTAGTAAGTAATCCTGTGGCTATCTCACAGCGATCACACAATGACCTTTCGGCATCCTTGCGATGGGACAGTATTTTTCTTGATAGCAATCCACAATGCCACTCGCCAAAACTTGGCTGATTCCGTAACTACATCTAAACCCGTCCTTATCAACGAAATTTCCATTTCCACGTGGTCGTAAACACGGCGACACCCATGAAAATTTAATCAGCAACGCCATCAACAACCATTGTGAAGTTATACATATTAATCACTTTGTTGGTAAAAACTGCCTACGAATTTGATAAACCATCTTAAAAATGACTTTACAAACTTTTGTAAACGGAAATGTATTAAAAAAGATTTCGATAGAAAATTGTGACACTCGTTTTCTTTTTTAATCGGGAGTCTTACATTTGTAAGAACAGTAAAGCGGTCTGTTTCCGGCGAAAAAAAAATGTACCGTATAGGTGCATATCATCCATCGTAATACAGCCGAAGGATTTAAATCAACGGATCATCCAAGGTTTGCCGAATGTCCACAATACATGTAAAATCGCAAAGAATCAAATCGTACGGCACCCGGGGCAAACGTACCAGGCATAAGAGAAGTCGTTCTATGGAATGGAATTACTTATGAATGCAAGAAACACTTAATTTGTTGTCGTCAGGTGATGCCCAGCAACAAAACGCGCGCGTTTTACAGTTGCATAAAACTATATATTTCCTTTCGAGATATATGTTTTTTAATAAAAACTGACAACATATACTCCTCTACAAAGCTTTTGCAGGGATGAAACTTATATAGAAAACACGACGGGTGTCCCAATTTCTCGGATGTTCCCCTTTCCCGTTATCTTCCGTTCAAATTCTTACCCTGTTATCATGAGGAAACCGCGTTTGCCAAATATCTAACTATAGTTCACTCTCGATGGATACGCTGCGCGTTGTCTCGGTTGAGCGTCTGATTAGGAACTTTAATGGTTTCATTTATATCCTCTTTTTGACATTTTGTTTTTAGACTAGCGAAGTTAGTCTATAGGCATCAAGATTGACCTAGAATCAAAGTAAACAAAAAACCCCACAGTTGCCAAATACTGCCTCATAGAAAAATACTTCTTTCTGTAATAAATCTTAATTCTGTTATACATGTATATGAAAATTTTGACAAAAACCACTAAATCTCTACCACTCCAATTTGAACATGTTGTCTTACAAAGTAATAAACTGAACAAGATGTCATTTACAAGGCACAGGATCTTTGCTTAGAATGTTTGTCTTGATAATGTCTCACGGGAGTTTGAAAATGGGTCATACTGGGTCAAAAACAAGGTCACTAGCTCAAATCTTTGAAAAACATTGTGTATTATCTAGAGGCCACATTTTCCTTCCAATACTCTTGAAGGTTGATCAGAATGTTGGTCTTGACGATATCTTGGACGAGTTTGAAAATGGGTTATATTGGGTCAAAAACTAGGTCACCAGGTCAAATCTTTGGAAAACCTAATGTTTGCTCTAGAGGCCAAATGTTCAATCCATTACTCATGAAAAGTGGTCAGAATGTTTGTCGTTATGATTTCTTTTATGAGTTAGAAAAATACGAAAGCCTACAAGTGTCAGAATGAAGGTAAAATGTTTTTTAAAAACACGTTATAATGTGAATCTAAAACACCTTATAACGCAAAAAAAGTCGCACTAACGCGAAAATTCTCGTAATAACGTGTTTTAAAACACGTAATAACGCAAAATAAATTGGACTAACGCGAAAGTTCTCGTAATAACGTGTTTTAAAACACGTTATAACGCAAAAAAAAAGTCGCAGTAACGCGAAAATTCTCGTAATAACGTGTTTCAAAACACGTTATAACGCAAAAAAAAAGTCGCAGTAACGCGAAAAATCTCGTAATAACGTGTTTTAAAACACGTTATAACGCAAAAAAAAGTCGCACTAACGCGAAAGTTCTCGTAATAACGTGTTTTAAAACACGTTATAACGCAAAAAAAACAGTCGCAGTAACGCGAAAATTCTCGTAATAACGTGTTTCAAAACACGTTATAACGCAAAAAAAAAAAAGTCGCAGTAACGCGAAAAATCTCGTAATAACGTGTTTTAAAACACGTTATAACGCAAAAAAAAGTCGCACTAACGCGAAAGTTCTCGTAATAACGTGTTTTGAAACACGTTATAACGCAAAAAAAAAGTCGCAGTATCGCGAAAAATCTCGTAATAACGTGTTTTAAAACACGTTATAACGCAAAAAAAAGTCGCACTAACGCGAAAGTTCTCGTAATAACGTGTTTTAAAACACGTTATAACGCAAAAAAAAAAGTCGCAGTAACGCGAAAATTCTCGTAATAACGTGTTTCAAAACACGTTATAACGCAAAAAAAAAAAAGTCGCAGTAACGCGAAAAATCTCGTAATAACGTGTTTTAAAACACGTTATAACGCAAAAAAAAGTCGCACTAACGCGAAAGTTCTCGTAATAACGTGTTTTGAAACACGTTATAACGCAAAAAAAAAGTCGCAGTAACGCGAAAATTCTCGAAATAACGTTTTTTAAAACACGTTATAACGCAAAAAAAGTCGCAGTTACGCGGAACACAAACTCGTAATAACATGTTTATCACTATATAATCTGTGCTATTTCTTTTCTTCGTATTCTCTTGGATCTTTTGTAAGAAAATGGAGCAGGACAATTTCGAGATATTCATTTCTGGACTCTCAGAGACTGCTGCGAAAAAAATGGAAGAAGAAAAGGTAAGATAGTTCTTCTGTTTATGTTGTTTTTTCTGTTAGGATGTACAATTTATATTTGTGGAAATACACAAATTCCGGGCATCTCTTATGTAACAATGAGCATTTTGGATACAAAAACCTAGTGTATTTCAACAGTTTCATAGGGAGTCTGTAAAGTTTTACTGGCATATGAAGATTATCAACGGGAGTCATCTTATTTTAGATGGAAGTATAATATCGTTGTACAAAGCCTTGCATAATTAAGCCAAGTTTCGGTACCAAAGTGATAACCTGTCGAGCTTGTCATCCAGAGAATTTGATTTCTAATCCAGCCTCTGTCAAACTTTTTGCGAAACTTGTTTTTAGCAATTTCTACGATCAAAGCCTCTCCAGCTGCTGACATAATTTCGACTTCATTGATACCGTACAGCAGAGGTTGTGAACGCAGTACTTGTAAATAAAACTCTAGGAACAAATGGATAGGTCCAATGGCTGTCGAGACATAAATGTAAACTATTGAACAGGTCGTCAACTCATTACCAGACAACAAAATTTTAGACTGGTCAAAATTTAACGAAGTTGTAGACGACAAATTAAGTATTGTTCAAATTATGGAATTTGGCTTTGAAAACATTTGTGGGAATAGATTAGGGAAAATGCTGGTTACCCGTTAAGGTTTTGGGGAATATCACGTGTGTTTTCTGGGGTCGTATTAAAATTCGTACGATCTCTCCGTAGTATTCGTACGATCTCTCCGTAGTATATCTCATAAAAATAAATATGTAGTTACCAATCGCAACGACGAACCCATTATTTGCACGTTTTTTACAGCATGTAGCCGCCTAGTTTTCTACTGTTGTCTTTATCAGAGTATAATAATAATGATTTGCATATTATATTTGTATATGTGTGAGAGAGCCATTCTCTGTGAAAAGGGGTTTAATGCATCTCCGTGATGCATCGCAGCAAGTAATTCATCACATAATTATTGATCCATAAAATCAATTTTATCCAACACAACCGACTGAATCATGAGGTAGAATGGTCCTTTGACATGCAAAATATTGACCGATAGCAAATCATTTCGATCCAGGTTAGCCTTCGAGGCTGCGCAGGCTGACCAGGATCAATACTCTTTGCAGATGCGTGAGTACACCCTCTTTTCACAGAGCGTGAATCATACACATATCTCCCCTTTAAAGTGGCCTACTTAGATTTCTTTGCTATCAGTTAAATATTTTTTTTGTAAAAATACTGAGAAAAAGATCTTCTACAAAAAATTATTGTATGCAGGCGTGAAGAAACTTAACGGTTACACTCAGTAAAAAGGTTCAATTCTGGCGCTTTAATGGTTGTGATGCAATCAGTAACTTCGTCTATTTTTATGAGATCTGGTATGGCGTCATCAGACTTATTTGAAAATGATCCCATCTTGTTGATGTATCCTATTGATCATGTCACATTACCACAAGCCTATGCGAAAATATTGGCGCGAAGTATAACAATACCTCAAGAGGCTACGTAGCCCATTTATTACTTTTGTTTTTATTCTAATTTTGTGTCACATTTATTCTATCGTCTACAAATGCTGTCAGCGTGGAAACGTCTAAAATTTTGTCATCTGGTAAAGAATTAATAGGTTCATGCGGTGAGTAAAAACAAGGCAAAATGCATGTGAAACTGATGATGAACATACCATATTGCCATATTAGTGTCGTATTTGCGACTTACACGCTGTAAAAGTTGCACATACAGAAATGTAAAAATGATGACCTCGTGTTACTTATCAAAAGTACTGGTATTCATTATGTTCGAATTCCCCTGTAGACTCTATTATGTTTCAGCAAATTTGTTTAGATCCATGCTTTTGGTACGTACCGTACCAAACAGAATTCGAAACTAACTTGCATTAAGTGCATTGCGGAATTATTGTGGCATATTTCAATTCAGCGACAGATCAAGCAGTAAAATGTTTAATTCAAATATACGTATTTACTTCCTGATAGTTTCCAGTGCTAAAATAGACTCGGCGTTGAGGAAAACTAGAGGTTAGTTACTGATACATTACCGTGTTAATTAGCTACAGATCAAATCTAGATCCAGACGGCTTTGCCTTTCTTTGAAAATACCAATTCTAGCTAGAATGAATGGAAGATTTTATTTCTCTCTAAAAATATAGATATATCACGCAACGGGTCGCCTATCCGTGTGTTTCCTTGCTTTTATACTTGTACTATAGTCTGGACTTTTCTTCGCCTTGGTCATAGAGTATTTATCTGTGATAGTAAAGGATATTCAGAGTTGATTTTAGCAAGTAGTTTAGATTCAGATCAGACAGCGAGGAAAATTTAGTCTAAATGTTTGATTCACCTATTACGTTAGAATATTTTGGCTACACGCATTTTCTTTTACTCGCTTGACTCATTGAATATAATTGATTGGTTGATTGTGCGGTGCTCTATGCTGCTGCCAACATGCTTTCAGTTATATATGTGTCCGCGGCTTCAGTGCTCCGCTGAGGCTCTGAAATGTCTCGTCAAAGGACATTTCAACGAATTCTTTGGCTCTTTAGGTGAGGATCGAACTATTGCTTTAAGGTAAAATTTATTTTTCAGCCTCTCGGAAGAAACTCGAAAACGGCACATAGATAACCGGGGAGGGGGGTGGTGGTTAAATGCCCAGTAGCGGCCAAAAATCCAGATTTTAAAATGCATTTGAGCCATGCTCTGTGAAAAGGGGGCAAAATGCATCTGCAAAAAGTATCGACCCAGGTCAGCTTGCGCAGTCCGCGCGGGCTGACCTGGGACGAAACTTTTCACTATTGGTCAATTTTCTGTATGTTAAAGGGCCAGTCTGCCTCAATATTTAGTTGGTTGTTTGAAGAAGTTGCTATAATGGGTCCATAATTATGAGGTGACTTGCATGGTATCACTGAGACGCATTGAAACCCCTTTTGTTAGAGCATGGCTCATTTATATTTAAGTTATTGAAATTATTTTGAATATGATATTTTGTTGTAAGGTGGGCCCGATCGTTAGACGCCGTAAGACAATGAAGTTTAAAACTAGGTAAAAAGTTGCCAAGTAGCTCTATCTTTTGTTTACCTTTTACCTGATTTTAAAAATCATTTTTCTTCCAGCGACTAACACTTGGATTGATCGTACAATAACAGATTGTAATTTTCACAATAATTTCCACACTCTGAAATGGTATAATTTAAATTCAAAACATTTTAACACCCGCATTGTTTACTGTGCCGCCTTTTAAATCAAGTACACAGAGTCTGATCTACGAAAAGTGTTATCGTGTATAAGCCTGCAGACTTACCGTGGTCGATAATTTCCTCTCAGAATATGTTGCATTTATGTGAATATCGTGTATTTAGTTTTATTTCTTGTTATATATTTTAGATAACGCCAGACGTTGTAAATCACATGACGGACGAAGAATTGTCAACTTACTTACCTCATCACGGAGACAGACTTAGACTTAGAGCACATCTGCAGCGGAATCCGCAGACAAAACGACACCAGTTGTTAAAGGTTCTACAAGAAAAGTTGGAAAAGGCAGCAAGCAATAAACAGTCCACAAACATATCAGATCAAGGCGATATGAGAAATCCACATAGGCCCTGCGGCAATAGGTTTGCTGCAAAACAGACGAGACTAATAGAACTTGGGTGGATCCACAAGCATCATAAAAGGAGCATACAAGTTCGGAAAAAGAAGGGAGGTGGAACTAGGAAGACCGTGGTCAGCAAGACAGCTACCAAAAAAGAGATACTGTCAGAAGCCATATCCCTTTTTTTCCCGAATGGATACTCAACAAAAGGTCATGTGACAGAATTTTGTCTAGATCTGTGGGACTTTTCAGATCGGCCCATAGATGACGAAACAACTGTCTCAGAAATGTACGATCAAACAAAATTGCCCTTACTGAGATTTTATTTGGCCACATCTTCGAAGGAAAATGAAACAACTCAAGAAGAAGACAGTAATTCTGAATCTGAAGTGTCCGATAAGCCAGTTGCATCTTCTTCCAGTGATATAATTTCTCAAGCAATGGAAATTTCTGGTGTTACAGGAGCTGATACAGCACCTGAACTACCGGATATTGAACCAGTGACACCTAATAACATCCCCGTTGTAAAACCAAAGGAGGTTATGTTGAAACTTCACAGGGGTCACCTGTTGAAAGAGCTTATTCAGTCATTTAAGGATATTGATGCAGCTACAGATGCTGTTTCTATCCTTATGGTAATGCCAGACGGTAACATGGAAGCCGCAGCAGATGACGGTGGTGTGACTAGAGACGCATTGTCCGAATTTTGGATGTCATTTTATGACCAGTGTGCAACAGGGACAAAATTCAAAGTACCATATCTGCGACATGACTTTGGTGAGGAAGAATGGCAGTCAGTGACCAGTCAGTGGCCAAAATTCTACATTTTGGATGGAAGAAGTGCGGTTACATGCCCGTGAGAATATCGTTGCCTTTTCTGCAGCTCTCTTTTTTCTTAATTCTGTGACTACTTCGATAATAGACGCTTTCTTTGATCTCATACCCGAAGACGAAGTCAAAACGTTGAAGACAGCAATTACTGATTTTGCCTCTGTGGATAAGGATGAGCTTCTCGACATCTTAGATCATCACGATTGCAAAACTGCCCCTACCGAAGAGAATATTTCAGCACTATTGCAAGAAATTGCCCACAAAGAGATCATTCAAGTTCCCATGTTTATCATCGACTGTTTTCAACCTATAATGAAAAACATAGAAATCTCGGAGGAGAAACTGAATAAGCTATACAAAGACCTCATTCCTACACCCAGAGTGATTAACAACATGCTAAAGTTTCCGGAGTCCATGACATCAGAAGAGCAAACTGTCGCAAACCATCCGAAACGATTTGTCAGGGAACTGAGCGGGGATCTTTTAAGGAAGTTTCTAAGGTTTTGCACCGGATCAGATTTACTTCTGACAGAAAAAATAGACGTTTCTTTCGTCAATGTTGTTGGTTTAGCTAGAAGACCTGTGGCACACACATGTTCCTGCCTGCTTGAATTGTCAAGGACCTTCGAAAGCTACCCAATGTTCAAGTCAGAATTCATGGCCGTATTGGAGTCCAACATTTGGGTGATGGACATAATTTAAAATCTGGAGATTTTGTTTGAATCATTTCTAGAAAGAAAACTTTTCACGGTGAAAAAAATCTATTGTCCATCAGTTTGAGCAGAAAGTGCTGTGTGGACTCATAAGTTTTATGTTTTTCATAACACTTAGTCCTTTGCCTAGGAGGTCATTTTGTTTATTGTATTTTGATCATTTTCCCGATCGTCCTTTTTATTAGAATTCCCGATTTCCTTTTTGAAAGTCTGATATTATCTAGAATTCTGTTGATTATGCCTTATCATTTACATGTAGTTTCAAAAGGCCAAAATTGGTCTAGCTATACTGTTTTGATATACTGATTAAAACTCTTTGCTTTTCATATCTTTTGCATTGTATATCCACCTATTATTTGATATTTTACTCCGATTTCAATGGTATTTCATCAATATCACGGCGGCCAGTACACCTATTAATGTTTTCCATACCAGAATTAAGCATAGCCGCTGGTTATTTTGCCACATGTACAGTCTCAAAAATGCTCAGCGGTGAAAGAATAAATCTTGTAGCAATGGCTATCGATAAGTTCTTTAAAAAAAGTTCGGCCGTACTAGCATTCGAACTGGCGGTCGCTTACTAGGAATGTGTATTACCAGTCTGAGCCTGATGCTTTCAGTTGAGTGCTTATAAACATTTGAGCCATGCTTCGTGAAAAAGGAGCTCAGTGCATCTGCGAAAAGTATCAACCCAGATCAGCCTGCGCAGTCCGCGCAGGCTGACCTAGGCCGAAACTTTTCGCTACTGATACATTTTCTGCATGCACAGGGACAAGAAGTTTACCTCGTGATTCAGTCAGTTGTTCGACCAAATGGATTTTATGGATCTATAATCATACGATGACTTGCTTGGTATCGTGCATCACGGAGATACATTAAGCCCCGTTTTGCCAGAGTACGAATCATAAAACTGTGATTTCTTGTGCGCTACGGCAAATGGGGGTTTGATACCTCTGATGCATTATATAAAGCAAGCAGTCCCCGCAGGCTGACCTGGGTCGAAACTTTTCGCTATTGTTCAATTTTCTGCACGTGAAAGGACAAGTCTACCAAAATAATTCAGTTAGTTGCCATATGGATCTCATAGACCTATAATCATGTGATAACTTACTAAGTATCATGCATCACGGGGATGCAATAAGCCCCCTTTTTCTAGAGCATGGCTCATTTGATTTTATTTGTTCGTTAGTATTGGAGTTTAACGCCATTTAGACAGCTTAGGTCACATCATGGCGCCCAATGCACTGACGCATGTGTTTGTTTTCTCACACCAGTACTGACACAACTTTTTTTTCCAAGCCACTCACTACTTTCTCACATGCATCAGAGGCGAGAGGTGAAAAATCGCCGAATAGGAAGTTCGCCGCAACCGGGTATGAGCCCTAAACCTCCTGGTCACGAGTCAGATTCACTTACCACTGAACTACCGGGCCGTGCTAAAAACATTAGATTAATAGCCCTGTAATAATGGTGTTCGTCTAGTATCGCACCAAGGTGAACTTCTTTTTATCTATGGTGCCTCATAAGGACCATTGCGACTTTGCAATTAAATCCAATTTACCGGCGAAACGATCGATTGATAAAATATATTTATACTGGTTTTAAGATAATTTCACTTAAATCATCGGTAAACTAGAGGCCCGGGCACGAGGCTCAACGGACGCACTGGGTCTTTCGTGTGAGTGACCTTAGGCAAGACACCTCAGAGCTCTCCCATAATACTGGTGAAACCAAGGGTAGAGTTACATGCATTTGTGAAATTCCGCTGTTCTATGTCTGAAACACTGTTGATCATGGAGAAAGACGCTATTCAATCAGTTAATCTCTAAATTATGTTTCCTGGATCACTCATATCATCGGAAAAACTCTCCTAGTAATTTGGGTTCTCCGTGGCTCTGTGGTAAAGTGTAGGACTCGTAACCTGAGGGCCCCGCGTTCGAGCCTCACTGGACGAACTTGGTCTTTCGCTGGAATGTCCTTGGACAAGACACCTCAAAGCCCTAGCATAGTACTGGTAAAACCAAGATATGCATGAATACGTAAGCTGTCGCTGTGATATGTCTGAAATAATGTTGAAAGCGGCGTCAGACACCATTCAGTCAATTAATCTCTTAATTATGTGTTTCCTGGATCCTCCTAGTGCTGACCTAATATGCCTTGCACATTCCCGTGCAGAACACCAGTACTGTGGTTGAGGGGAAAGCTCAGCTCTCCTGAACTACTATTCTTTACATCAAGTACGAAGTCACGCAGGGTACCCCAATGGCAGTTGAAAGGCGATTAATTACGTTAAAACGATTTATAGGATTCAGTCATAAAAGACGAATACTATAGAGAAAGTTTTCTTCTCGGTCGTGATATTCTTAAGAGAAAATTCAACGTTTTACTTCAATTACATCTGCGAAAGTAATAATAATTTCATGATAACTGATGAAAAAATAGAGCACCATATTCATATGAGCCATGCTCTGTGAAGAGGTGGCTTAATCCATCTGCCAAAAAGAACCGATACATGTCAGCCTGCACAGTCCGCACAGGCTGACAGGGGTGAAAACTTTTTGTTATTTACATTTTTTTCTGCTTGTCTAAGGACCACTCTTCTTCCAGATTCAACCAGTCATTAGACCGAACAGACTTTGATGGATTCATAATTATGTGATGACTTGTTTGGTATTATGCATTACGGAAGTGTGATAAGCCCCTTTTGCCAGAGCATAGCTCACAAACATGTATCATGTACCAGTAACTGCCCTCGTTTTCAGTCATCATGATTTCTGTTATCTCACACGCGTTTGACATAAGCAAATAGTGCCTGCCATATAAGCCTCTTTTCTGAAACATTGATGACCCAGAATTATCTAAGAATTTCATTGTCAAAATTGATGATCATGACAAAGCTGCATTTTTATTATCTTTTGACGCAACTAAAGCTTATTATGTGCAAGTTTCCGTGGGACTATTTTTCACCCGTAATGTATACACCTGTCAAAGAAGCGAATAGGCTTCACGTAAATGTTAACTCTTATCCTGCAGAGTATAATTAGATGAAACTGAAAAGCCGATAGTAAAACCCAAATATGCTATTTCAGTTTTATTTTCTGGAAAAAAAATATGTCCTTGTCGGACCCTGAAGATCCAAGATCAGACTTCACGTTCTGTGCTGTCTGATCTTGATCTATATTGTCCGCAAAAGGTCAGTGAGTCGCGCTTAGCAGCCTTAGTGTTTAATACGCACATTTATGCGTATGCTTTAACAGATCATGAACTGTAATTTTTGAGAAACGGTAATCTAATAGAAAAAATATACAATTCATTGGCTTTTGGGGTAAAAATTCTATCAAATTCGTCGGCAAAACAAATTGCTGTTGGGCTTACCGCCACAGAAGCCCAACAGATCATTTTGACTTTTGCACGACATTACCACAAAGAGTTCGTCAATGTTTGATCTGAGGAGCCCCGGCAGCTCAGTCGGTAGCGTACAGGACTTGAGAACAGGGGGTCGTGAGTTCGATCCCCGGCTTGGTCAATTTCTTTCCGAGGATTGATGATAGTCATTGCGACAGGATTCATTCCTCTCTCACCGCTGCTCGTTGTTTCGACGATGGTTATGTGGGAAAGCAGCCAGTGGCTTGGAAAGAATATTGTGCGGAGTACTTGTAACAGAAACTCCAGGAAAGCATGGATACGTGCACTGGCCGCCGCGATATAACTGAAATAATGTTGAAAACGGCGTTAAACGCCATACAATCAATCAATCAATCAATGTTTGATCTTGTTTTAAAAACGGTCCCAACAATGAAGAATGATTTGGTCTTGAATAAACAAAAGAAGGGTTTCCACCATTTACTAAACATTTCGGCATACCAAAAAATGTTGGCGTCTTTTTTTAACTTTGTGAGAACGTCGTTTTTAACAGTATTTCAGTAACAACAAAAGCACGTAGGCCGAAAATGATAATTCGGTTGCAAATGCACAGAGCTTGAAACCCAGGGGTCACAAGTTCGATTCCACAGCTGGACGAGATTATTCCTGTGGTTTGGTTTTAGTGATTGTGAGTAGATGGGAATATGAGAGTTAATAGACTTTGTGGTTAATTTAACCACGAAAACCCCCAAAATCACCTACATTTTTTAAGTCAAAAATCAACCGCACACATCATCATCTTACGCAAATGAAATTTTCTTACTCCCCAAGCAGAAGTACGAAAATTGTAATGTCAACCTCCTTTCTTAAACATCTTTACTTAACTTCAACTTTTTAAAAAAAAAAATTGTATTTTCGCTAACCAAGCAAAGATGCTCACACACACACACACACACACACACACATCCTCTAATACTTTAGCCGACGCATCCCCACACTGAATCGATTAGACGTCAAGAGAATTAAAGAATAAAAATTGAAAGCGGTTTTGATATAAGAAGAAAATATATATAAGAGAAAAAGATGAGTGTTTTAAAGAAACTTACTTACAAACAGATTGAAGCTTTAGAAAGGATATTAACTAACAAGCTAACCTTTTCACCAAAATATAATACATTAGAAGAAATAATAGAACTGCCAAATTTAGGAGTAGTAAGAGCGGAAGACCTTTTTAAAATTTTAAGAAAGATTGCTGCATATACATATTATGAGTTTAGCAAAATTAAATGCATACTTGGATGGTTGTCGGAACCATATGTTTTTTTTTAATTATGGGAATATGCGGATTATTAGAGCATCTGAATTTAATGAATATGGTTTTTTAGAAAATTTAGATCTAGAAACAACATCTTACAATGTACCTCATGATATTGATGAAACTGAACTTTTTTTTAAGATTTGTGGTTGAAGGTGATGATACATTAGTTGAAAGAAATCCATTTTTTATTGCTGCGGTTTATTGTTGGGAATTTAGGGAGAGTAGATATGATGGTTTGGAGTATGATACATCTGAAGAAGAATCCATTAACTCCATAGAAACATTTTATGAACCTGTTTGCGTCATCTGTACTGAACAAGAACCAAACATCCTATTTTGTCATTGTGGGCATATTCCTCTGTGAGAAAAATGCAACATCAACTACAAAGATAAAAAATGCCCTGTTTGTAAAATTAAAAATAGAATTAAAAGAAAAATATAAATATTAAAACATGTAAATATATAACCTCTATAAGGTTATATATTTTTGAATTTCTGTTAAATACAGCGGTTAAGAATATTGTGGAGAAGATGAGCGTTTTAAACAATATCTCACAGGAAGAAAAAGAAAAGTTGGAAAAAGTCTTAGAAGATAAATATGACTTTTCTAAACACAGTATTGATTTAATGTATAAGAAAAAATTAAAAGAACCATGTTGTGAAACTGTTTTAACTAAGTTAAAACCAGAATTACTATATATATATTTAGTAAAGCAAAGAAAGAATATCATACACGAGGATATTTAACAATGTGTTTTTCTATTGATTACTGTAATATTGAAGGATTTTATAGTAGATTTTCTCATGAATATGATTTTAAAAGAAAACATATTTTACCCGAATATGATGGATTTTGTATAGAATTAGAAGATTCTATCACTTTTGAAAAAGGAAGATTTACACCGCGAAATATGTTTTATGGTCAGTAATAAAGTTTTATCAGAATTTTTTTATAACGTAGAAAATAGTTTTGAATATGATAGTGATTATGATAGTGATTCTGAACCAATACCTGAACATGAACTTGAGAATGATCTTAGAAGAGATTTTAGTGAAAAACTTAATATGAAACTTAGTCTTAGAAATCAACTTAAACACGAGATTGAACTTAAAGATAAAAATATAGCTAAGCTTGAACACAGGCAAGATCTAACACGTAGACTTGAACGTGAACGTAGACTTAAAAATAGACTTAAACTTGAGCTTGATCTTGAACGTAAACTTATAAGTGATCGCAATCTTGAAAATAATACTAAATCATGTTACGAACAACAAAAATATTCCTTTATATAAAGAGTGTGATAGAGAAAATTGTTCACCTATTTGCCCAGTTTGCAATACAGAAAATAGTATAAAAAAATATATATAATATTTAAAAATGGATTTAATCGAAGATAAATTTATTAAAAATAAAAAGCCTTTTACTTCTTTCTATTCACCTAAGTCTCCAGAAGAAAGAGAAAGAGCTTTATATTATCATTTTATAAAAGATGGATCGAAAATGGCTAAATCTGCAATTAAAGATTATGTTAACTTTATTATTGATGAAAAAACTAAAAAATATTTATATAAAATTGGAACAGACAAAGGAATTGATATTGGAAGCGACGCATACATCTATGAGCTTCTTGCAGTCTTTTTACGTGATATAGGTAAACATTTTAATATTCCCGAGGATGAAGAAGACTGGCACTATGAAAAATTTAGGACATTTGTAGAAAAGCATGTTAAAGAGTTATAAATATTTAACCTTTTACCAGGTTAAATATTTCTTATAAATCCAACTCTATCAGTATAGTCAAATATGCATTTTTAGCGTTACGGTTGTTAGACCTCGTTATAAAGTTTATAACATCACATTGGTCTATTACTAAAGGTTGAGGAAAAACTATACAACTACAACCTTCTCCTTTCTTTTTTACTATGGAGTAGTCAGCTTGTTCAACTCCATTTATAACTATATTAACTTTTGCCTCTTCTTTTAGAATACCATTACCTTTAGCAACCATTAAAGTTCCTCTTATAATTCTACCAGGAGCAGACATACAATAACCTCCTATCCCATGACTCATTCCAGAGCTACCATTACCAAAGGAAAACTCATAATTACCATCTGCTAATGCACCTTGTTCTTCGGCACACACGCTTATAATTGGTTTAGGACTTAGTTTTTTATCCACATAGGATTTTGTTGCCAAATCTTTTTCATCTACAGGTTCAGGTAAGTTTATAATTCTTTTTCCTCGCATATCTATGTTTCCACGCGCTAAAACATCGTCTCCGATATCTGCTGTATCAAAAAGTCTCCCCGCATTGCCTGCAACAACGCTATCTATATAAAATTTATTTGCAGCCTGATGATTTTTTAAAGGTCTTCCAAGGTTGTTAATTATGCGATTACCCATAGAAATGTCTACAGCAGCAGTAAAACTACCATCAGGATTTTTTACTATATCCCCACCATTGTCAACATAATTTTTATTAGCAGCAGCATCACGGTCTATAGGATTTGGTAAGCCAGTAATCGAGTGTCCATTCATGATTATGTTACCAGCTGCTAAAAAAGACCCGACATGGTTTTTTGTTAAAGCCTTATCTTCAGCAGCGACCCCATCGATAGCGGTATCTACATAAAGTTTATTCGTAACATCTTGCTCACCAATAGGCGGCGCGACATTGGTAATTCTCCGGGCACCCATAGAAATGTCACCACTAGCTATGTAATATCCCATACCATCATAAACAAAAGCTCGATTGTTAACATCAACATAATTTTTAGTTGCTACATCTTGAGGTTCTGCAGGTTCTATAACATCCGTTAAAGTATATCCTCGCATATTTATATTCGCAACAGCAGAAAAACTATTATCCGGATTTTTTCTGATGGCTCCGCCATTATCAACGTAAAACTTATTAACAGCTTCATTCGGCTCCTCAGGTTCAGGTATGTTTCTTATTTTATTGAAACCCATATTTAAATATCCTGTCATATGATATCCTCCATTTTCATCTAACAGCTTTGAGTTACCATCAACATAACTCTTAGTAGCAACATCCTGAGGATTTACTGGATTACTAACCCTAGTTAGCGTGTTACCATTCATAT
Source organism: Tridacna gigas (assembly GCA_945859785.2). Taxonomy (NCBI): domain Eukaryota; kingdom Metazoa; phylum Mollusca; class Bivalvia; order Cardiida; family Cardiidae; genus Tridacna; species Tridacna gigas. The sequence continues at coordinate 27,280,745 of OX244033.2, forward strand.
TTATTGAACCGGTGACGCTAGTTGTTCCATCTTTACGTAAAAAATTATTACTTATGTAAGCGAGTGACACACCATCACCGCTCGTTTTAACCTCATCCATTCTACCAAATTTATCAACAGGCATTTTTATATATTGTTAAAAAAGTTTATTTAAAACATTTTGGAATTTATTACCCAAACCCAGTTCTTTAAGAATGTATAAGCATAAATGACCGCAAAATACTTCCCCCGCTTGTTGCAATTGGTCACTATTGTAATGCAATGGACTTTTTAAATAATCTCTAACTTCATAGGCGGTTGAATACCATAACTGTCAAAATAGATTTTAGTTTTACCATTCTTATACCAAGCAACCCAATGAGTGCCAGGTCCACTAATGTCATCAAGATTTAATATACCGCATTCTTTGTTTTTTACTTTCTTAGGTAGGGCTGCTCTTAAAAATACTCCCCTAAAGTTTTTTATATTTAATTTACTCGCTGCATCCTCAAGCTCAAAATTGCTTAAAGGTTTGTTTGGTAAAGTTACATTATCGATTAAGATATGTGGCATTTTTATATGTTAAATATTTTCGATAGCACTATTATCAACCCACGAATTAAACTCATCAGAGTAACCTTTCCACTTTACGAGAGATTTCTTTTTTCCTCTTTTAATAACCTTTTCTATCCTATACAACTCTTGTATCGTTTTTTGTAGTTCAGGCTCATAAAATGTTCCTTTTATTTCCTCTCCATTTAAGTCTTTAATTTTATATGTTACGGGTGATGTATGTTTTACTTCTGAAACTGTAAAAACCTCTTCTGTCCATCTTGTGGTATAGCCTTTTTCAAAGGTCTTTTTCTTTTTACTTATCCTTACTTTGTCTCCAACAGAAAACTTTGGCTCGATATCTTCTCTTACTTGATCATAATCAGGATACAATGTTTTCCAAACTTTATTTTCATTCTTCTTTTTACTCGCATCAACTGGCGTCATCTTAATAGAAGAATGTCTCGTGTTGTTATATTCTTTAACAAGGTCTTGTAATACATCGATATAAACATTTGTTGAGTGAGCAGAAAAATATTTCCACATTTTTTCTTTTATTGTTCTAATCCATCTCTCAACAAAGCTGGATTTGTCCTCGTTTTCAGTAGAATATAATTCAACCAAGTCTTTAACTTCTTTGTTATAAAACTCTTTACCTTTATCCACCCACATTTTCTCAGGCTTTCTTTGCTTAAAGATGCTCTTCAATGCGACAGAAACAGATTTTCCAGTTTAATCTTTTAATGGTATTAGCCATCCATACTTTGAAAAGATATCAATGACAGCAAGAAGATATTTTACACCGCGATTAAGTTTAGAAAATGCTTGCATATCTACTAAATCCGCAGCCCATATCCTATCAATACCATTTACTCTAACTCTTCTTTTCTTAAATTTTCTTTTAACGGGTTTGTGTAATTCTTCCGATAAATTTATCATGTCGAAATTTTTTTTTTTAACTCCCATTCCAAATTTAGCCTTAGTTCCAATTAATGAAGAAACTAATCCACGTTCCATTCTTTCCCTAATCGTTGGATTATAGATACCCTTTAACTCTTTAAGCATATTACGATCACAAATAGCATTTCTTGTAGCCGTATCATCATGTTTAGCATAACACACATCGTGATGATATGCTGCTTTGTCAACACGATTAATAGGTTTCGACCATTGTTTAGGCGTTAAATCAGGATTGAGTCTTTTCTTTAATTTAGTACCCGGCCCCGTAAAATTTTGACCTGGAAGATGCATTTCAACGGGTAACTTATTGATAAGCTTGCTTAACAATGATCCACCTTTTTGTTTCTTAATAAATTGTGTTTTAGTTGTCCCACATTCAGCACACCTACCATGTTTCATATTCCTTCCGTTTTTGCTTACAACATAATTTATATCAGTTGTGTCTGTTTGTTTTCTACATTTAACGCAATACATTTTATATTAAATAATTTTAATTTAATATAAAATGGAAGTAGTAAATTTATCATGGAATGATGCAATAACAAAGAGATTTAACCATTCTTTTTTACCTAAGAGCATTAGAGGAGTAATAGTTGGTAAATCAGGATGTGGAAAAACAACTCTTTTACTAAATCTTTTATTAAGACCCGATTGGCTCGATTATGACAACTTATACGTTTTTGGTAAAAGTTTGTTTCAACCAGAGTACCGCATACTTAAAAAAGCTTTTGAAGAGAAAATACCTAAAGAACTTATCCTAAGGTTGTTTAATATTAGAGATGAAGTACAAGATAGAAATATTTCTCCTACTGCGTTAGTTGAAGAGTGGGTTAAAACGCTTAAAAAAAAAAAACTGATATAAATTGTGAGTTCTTTGAAAATGCTAGTGATGTTCCCGACCCAAGAAATTTAAATCCGGAAAACAAAAACCTAATGATCTTTGACGATTTACTTTTAGAAAAACAAAACAAGTGTGAATGTTATTACGTCCGAGGAAGGCATAGTAATATCGATTGTTTTTACCTAGCGCAAAATTATTTTAGATTACCTCGACAAACTATTAGAGAGAATGCAAATTTTATTTGCTTGTTTAGACAAGACCTTAAGAATCTTAATCATATTTATGATGATCATATAGGAGATGATATGCCAAAAAATGAGTTTCGCGATTTTTGTAAAACAGTTTGGGAGAAACCACATGGTTTTGTTGTCATTGATTTAACCAGCAAAAAACAAAATGGTAAGTACAGAAATGGATTTGATAACTTTTATATACCTATGTCGGTATAAATTTTAAAAAATGAAGATGAATTAAGAAGAGAAACACTATATTGTCTAGAATGGCGAAACAAATTTTTAGAAAAGATGTTTGTAGCAAAAATACTATTGTTAATTTAAATCAACTTAACGCAAATAAGATTTTGCTTAAAGTTGAAGATATTTCAAGTAAATTACAAGGAAAAATTGGAGATGCTTCACTAAGGTATTTAAGAAAAGTAATTAATCATTTAAATCTAGGAATGGGTTTAGATCTTACGCTAAAAGTTTTGAAGGTATGGATGAAAAAAATGTATGTACTTTTTTTCTACAAGAGCATCTTTCAAAATTGCTTTCTAAAGTAAACAATTGTGGAAAGATTTTTAAAACTGAAGAGGAAGATAAAACTAATAAAAAACATAGAAGACATAGAAGAGACATGATTGTATATGTAGATAAGATAAATGAAATATACTGTTTATTTGATGAAGACTGTAAAAAATCTTTTAATAATATAATTTTTGGTAATATAACAAGAGCTTGTTATTAAAAAAAATATATCTTACACCAAAGATATATTTTTAGCATGCGTTAAATATTATATTAGTAAATTGAAAAAGATGGAAGAACTTTTAGAGAAAATCGTTAAAAACACCGACCACAAAACATCATTTCAAATTATAGTAAGCAGCAACAAAAGGAGTTTCAACACGAGATTTACTCCACCGCTTCAATTAGAAAATGATAAAGAATATGAAGTAGCGTTGGTTAATCTCGAAACTTACTACTCTTTTCCAAATATCGATTCTAGAAATGATACTCTCGTTTATTCACCCGACACTGGTGCTTCATGGGAGAAAAAAAAAATACCTGAAGGAAGTTATGACCTCGTTGATATCAATGATTTTATTCAGCAAGAAATGAGGAAAAAAGGTCATTACGATGCAGTTAACGAAGAATATAATATTAATATCTCTGCAAACACTAATACCCTCAAGTCTGTTCTTACTTTCGAAAATGGTTATCAAGTAGATTTTAATCAGCCAACTTCAATCGCTAAAGTATTAGGATTTACTCACGTTAAATATGTACAAGGATTTCACGAATCAGAAAATGTAGTAAACATTCTTAGTATTAATAGTTTACTCGTTAATATCGATATCATCTCTGGAAGCTATGTTAATGGTTCGACTAAAAACACTATTTATTCTTTTTTCCCAAATGTTTCCCCAGGGTATAAAATAATAGAGAATCCGGTAAATCTAGTTTATCTCCCATTAACATCGGATAAAATAGATAATCTTAATGTTTCAATTACGGACCAAGATGGAAATTCACTAAACCTTAGAGGAGAAAATTTAACAATCAGATTACATATAAGAGAAGCGAGATAGATATAAAATGACAGAGTATACTACAGTAAAATTAAATATATCGGATGGACAAAAAGAGAAACTTAAACACGCTTTAAAAAACAAATGTCCGGTAAGTATTCGTTTAAATCATAGTGATTTAGAAGGTAATGATGTTGTGGCTATAACCCAAAGTCAGGCAAAGAAAATAGCAAAAGCTTATGGATCTGGAAGAGGAACCACGATTAAAATGACACAAAAACAACTTAAACACAACATGAAAGTAGAAGGTGGCTTCCTTGGAATGTTAGCAGGATTAGCATCATCAGTTTTACCCACATTAGCAAGAACCGTTTTACCAGCTTTAGGTGTTGGTGCTTTATCCGGCTTAGCATCATCTGGAGTACAAAAAGCAATGGGGTCGGGTCTTTACCTTAAAAAAGGCGGATGTGTTTGTCAAGTAGAAACTGATGGAAAAGGTCTTTACCTCGGACCAGCTAAAGGTAAAGGATTAGGTTCTGTCGGCGATGGATTGTATTTAAAACAAGGAGGAAAGTTTTATGATGGAAAAGGATTTCTTTTAGGTCCTAATAGTCCATTTGGTAATATTCCTATATTAGGAGCAATATTATAAATAAAAAGATATGAACGTTTATAAATTTGGAGTTAAGCCAAAAATAGTACAACCAAAAACAATTTTTTGGAAACCGTTTAAAGTTAAGCATCCTCCAAAAAAGGTTAATCCTGTTCTTTGGGAAATCTTTGCTCAACAACCTCTAATACTAAAACCAGGTGAAACAAAGTCATTGTCATTAGGTTTTGGCGTTTTAATGAGTAGGGGTGTTGTTTTAACCTCTTTGTCTTATAATTTAAAATTAAAGCTCTTAAGTTTATTGAATGAAGTTATTCTTAGGGATACCGAGGATATTGTCGTTACTATTACGAACAACTCGAGTAAGCTACTAAGAATTGAGGAGAGCGAGTTTTTGTGTCACGTATGTTACACGCTTTAAAAAAAATATCTCTCTAATTAAAAATGGAGATGAAAGAAAAGATATATCCGAGCTTATCTAATGAACGTAATACGCCTAATGCACCTCCTATCGAATTATCCTTAATAGGTGATGATAATGGTCATTCATACCGTTTAAAAAAGATATCAGAAGTTCAGTCTTTCCTTGAAAGTGAAGTTCAACAAAGAGATGCTCTCGCGAAAAAATATTTTAGAACTGCTAATATAGTGGACAACATCGATACAGTTTTAATTACCATGACAATGGTAAGCGGTGCTGGAGGAATTGGTTTGTTATCGACCGTAGTTGCGATACCTGTGGTAATAGCATTAGAAGCTTCAGCCCTTGTTACCGGTTTAATGAGTGTTATTGGTAAATATGCCGTAAGAACCACAAGAAGTAAAGGTGAAAAACATCAGAAGATAAAAATGATTGCTGATACTAAACTTGACACAATATCCACGCATATATCAAAAGCATTACTCGACAATCACATCTCCGATGATGAATTTAAGTTAATTATGGAGGAATTGGAGAAATACAAAGCTATGAAGAATGAGATAAGATCTAAGTTTAAAAAGAAGATAGCTGCTGAAAACGAAGAAACATTGATTGAGAAAGGGAGGCAAGAAGCACGTGAGTCCTTTCGGAGGTTGGTGGAAAAAAATCGTACCACGGACTAAGTTTAAATGTTCTTGCGCGTGTGAAATAAAAAATAGCGATTAAAACTACGTTGAAAATAGCGATTAAAACTACGTTGAAAATAGCGATTAAAACTACGTTAAAAATAGCGATTAAAACTACGTTAAAAATAGCGATTAAACTACGTTAAAAACAATATAAAAAACTATTCTCGTAATATAAAATGTCGTTTTTAAAGATAACTGATCCTGTGAAAAGGGAACAAATTGTAAAATACTATCTTGCAACAAGCAAAAGAATTAGGGATAGTCAACTTGCAGAGAGAACGGGTGAAATCGAATTACAAACGGGGCTTTCAAAATTTTTTAAACCTATTACAGAAACGCAAAAAGCTTCAACAAAGGAAATCACAGTAAGGACTTAAACCTATTAAAGAAGGGATTGAACAGTTACCACAAGCTATTAATTTCCCAGCCTTTCCTTCTATAGTGGCTTACGAAGAATCAGAAGATAAAGATGAAGAGCCATTATTACTTATTGGACCAGTTGCAGCAGGGTACCTAAGAAAATTTGCTACTAAATCTAAAGCTGATACAACGTTTGGGTTACGTGACGAAAATGGTAAATTTTATATTGGTGATAAGAAAGCTGAAATTTTAGGAAATGATATTTTAGTTGAAGATATAACCTATGAAGGTACACCTGATTTTTGGGAGTTAGTAATATCTAAAAACCCGGATGAAAGTAAATATACTGACGAGGATTATAAAAATTATAGTAAGTTAATAAAACAAACCAACGCTGTTTATACTAAAAATAACCCAAACAGTGGGAAGGTCAGACACAGTAAAAGTTATAAATGGATTAATATACTTAACCCTATTTGGGAAGAAATCAAAGCAGAAAAAGAATCAACTGGAAAAGGAATTACCATTATCCCATCTGACCCAAATGCATTGGTAGAAAGATTAGACCTTTTAATGGCAAGTAAAGAAGCTGGCAATACAGGAGTAAAAAATGAGTTAGTAAGTATATGTGATGAATTAAAAAGGCAAGGTATATTTGACTCAAGGAGTTATAAAAATTTAATGTCTCTATTATAAAATGATTACAACACAAAAAAGAGGATTTAAAAGAAACTATTCCTATGGTGGCGCCGGAATCTTTGATAGCATGGTTAATTTTTTAACGAGACTCTTTACGAGTAGTGCGGCAAAACAAATTGCATCTTCTGCTCTTGATGTTGGTAAAAGTGTTGCTAAGGAAGGAGCAAAGAAGGCATTAGAAGTTGGAAAGAGTGCCGCTGTTGATGCGGGAAAGAGGTTGGTTGAAAAGGCTTTAACACCAAAATCTAAAAAGATTTTAGAAAAATATGCTCCAAAGCCAACAACAACAACTCAACCTGCATCACAAAATATTAATACCATGATAGATGGTAGCGCCATTGCTATACAAGATTTAGTTAAGAAATTAAATAGTGGTTCGGGGATTAAGACAATTTAAGATATCGACTCAATTATAATTTTAATTTAAAAAATTATAATTGCATATATAAAATGGATATATTAGGCATAAAAGCACCGATTATAAAAGATGATACTATTGATGAGTATGAATATCATGAGTATGAACCTATTACAGGAACTAATCTAAACAACCCAGGAGGAGATATAAGAATTAATATCGAAACTCAAGATATTTTTTATCATCCTTCTGAGTCTTACTTACAAATCATAGGAGAATTAGTAAAAAATGATGGAACAGTTTATGGAGCTGCTAACGATGTTACATTAACAAATAATGGATTGATGCATCTGTTTAAAAATATTAAATACCAACTTAGCGGACAAGAGATAGAATCCATTAATTATCCTGGTCAAGTTACAACAATGCTCGGGTTGTTAAAATATCCTGATGACTTTTCTAAATCACAAGGGTTAAACCAACTATGGTATAAGGATACCGGAGCCAATGCAGACAGTGCTACTAATGCTGGTTTTTCAGTAAGAAAACAGTATATTTTTAGTTCTAATCCAGTTGGAACCTTTAGTTTTAGGATCCCTTTAAAACATATATTCGGTTTTTGTGAAGATTACAACAAAGTTCTGTATGGTATGAAACAAACTTTAACCTTAACAAGAAATGGTGATAATGATGCAATTTTTAGAGCTGGTGGAACCGATGCTGGTCGAGTTAATTTACTGAAAGTATCTTGGTTTATGCCTCATGTGGAGCCTGAAATTGGTAATAAGCTGGAACTTTCTAAATTTATAGAGAAGAAAGAAAAATTTCCAGTTGGGTATAGAATGATACAAAGTGACTCTATTGCGGTTCCACAGGCTTCAACAGGCTTTACTTGGAGACTATCATCCAAATCATCTCCTGAGGTGCCACGTTTTTTAATTATCGGTTTTCAAACTGATAAAAGTGGTGATCAAGAACAAAATCCGTCTATATTTGACAACTTAAATGTTAAAAGTATTTATGTAATGCTTGGCTCAAGAAAATATCCGGCTTATCAGATTAGTAGAATATATAGTGAAGCTGCTTTGTTTAGAAAGAAGTTTTTTAACATGGATGAATTAGTATCAAACCCTAATATTACTCCTTCAGATTATAAAACTCTCTTTCCTTTGTTTGTGTTTGATGTATCGAAGCAAAGCGAAAAGTTAAAGTATTCCGTAACTGATATTCATATTAAAACAACATTTACTGCAAATCCTCCCGCAAATACTGTGGCATTTGCGGTTTTACTTAGTGATAGGTTGATTAACTTCCAGAGTGATTGGAATAAAACGAGTGTAGTTTATTAAGTAATTTTTCTCGATATATAAATGATAAAGGCCATTGATTTAAAAAAGATTTTAAAAGATAATGGTATAAAGTTTTACTCTTACTGGACTAAAAAGAAATTAGTCGATGTGGTAAAGGAGCATGGGTTATATCCTGAGGAGGAAATCAAACAGAAGAAGAAAAGAGAAAGAACTAAAAATAATGAGTTAATCAATTATGATCGATTAAAGACGATTTTAAAAAACCCGAAACAAGTTACTTTAGAGGATGTTGAAACGGGGGAAAGCATAACTTTTCCATCAATTTACAAAGCGGGTAAATTTATAGATAAATCTTCTCAAACGATTGGAAACTGGAATGGAAGAGTTTGGAACGGTAAATATAAAATAAGCATTCAATAATCTTATTATGAAGAGAAAATTCATAATAAGATTTGAGTTAAAGAATTTTATTTTTATAATAAAACATGAGTTCTTTTTTTAGAAGATTCACCGATGCTGGTCAAAGGCTTGCATCTAATATGTACAGACGAGTTGTCCCTCAACGCATTAGACAGGGGGTAACTAATTTTACTAATTGGCTAACTGGCAATGCAGAAGAGGAACAGATTCCTCATGTTTTAAATCAGATTACCTCAAATCTTAGAGAACATTACCCACCACATCCACCAAGACCACCACATGTACGAGCACCGCCAAGACCATGGAGACCACCACAAAGAAGACATACTTTCGAATTAAGAGAAGAGGCATCCGCATTTAGAAATTATGCTGTTCAATATACAATGGATGGCGTTAGAGGATATGGTGCGATTGATTTTTTAGAAGCTGCTAGACATGCGGTTACAACATATTTTAACAACAATAGGAAAGCAAAAGTAATGTTGGAATTGTATTGTAAAATGTGGCATGAAAAGAATGATACAGTACATGATCGTCCATTTAGAACGAGACAAATGGTAATCGAAGAAGGATCTGATGTTGATGAAATATATGATGCTATGATAGATCGTATTGCTGAAAACATAGAAAAGTTTCAGAAAGAGGGTAGCGGATGGACTTTTGTTAGAGTTTTACATTTAAGATTGTATGCTGTTGAACATCAACCTTTAGCAGAGGCAGCTGGTTCGTGGATCCCTCTGCCAAAAGGTTTGCAAAAAGGTAACAATAGAACGGGATTGATTAATATTCAAAATAAAAACGATAACAATTGCTTCGAATATTGCATTGATAGAGCATTAAATCCTGTAAAAAAGCATGCCTATAGGGTTGACTCGGAATTAAAAGAAAATATTAAAAAGTTAAATATGGATGGAAATGAGCATCCTGTTAGTCAAAAAGGAATAGATAGGTTTGAAAAACAAAATCCAGCAATTGGTATTGTTGTTTTAGGCTATGAAGAACGTAGCAATGAAATCTATATAGTTAGAAGTTTAAGAAAAGAAAATTTAAAAAGAGAGCATATTGTCACGCTTTTGCTTTTAACTAATGAAGAAGGAAACAAGCATTACATTTTAGTTAAAGATCCTAGTATATTGCTTTCTCGAAGGTTGTCAAAACATAATGGAAAGGTATTCTTTTGTTGGAATCGTTTAGCTCATCGTCATAGTAAAGAAGCTTTAGAAACTCATCAAGAGTATTGTTACGAACATGAAGCTGTAAAAATTAATGTTCCGAAAAAGAAGAATATGTATGTTGATTTTAAAAACAATATTAAAACACAATGGCATCCTTTTTCTGTCTATGCTGATATGGAATGTGCGCTTGTTCCAATACATACTGTAAGGCAAGATCCTAGTAAAAGTTCTACGACAAAAATTCAGAAGCATGTTCCAACAGGATTTTGTTTCTATTTTAAAAGCCAATATGAAAATGTAATTAAATCGAGGAAAGTAAAATATCGAGGTGAAAATGCTGAAGAAAAATTTGTACAAGAGATAGAAAAACTAACTAGGGAGATTTTTAATTTACCTAAAAAAGAGATGGTGTTTATGGATGGTGAAGCGGATAAATTTAATAAAGCTGATACCTGTCATATTTGCAAGAAAAAGTTTGGGGAGGAAGAAGAAGAGATAGAATATGATGATGAGGATGGTGTGGAAGAGGATGATGATGCAGATGAAGATGAGGAAGAAGATGAGGGTAACAAATGGGAGAAGGTGCGGGATCATAATCATTTCACTGGTGAATATAGGGGGGCCGCGCATAGAATATGTAATATTAAATTTAGTAAGCCAAATTTTCTTCCGGTTGTCTTCCACAATTTGTCTAATTATGATAGCCATCTTTTCATTAAAAATCTTGGTGTTAGTGAAGGTGAAATCAATGTAATTCCGTGCAATGAGGAGAAATATATTAGTTTTACAAAGAAATGTTATATAGGTCAATGGTATAATATGAAAAAGAGGAAAAAGAAAAATTGGTATAGAGATATTAGATTTGTTGATAGTTTTAGATTCATGGGCACCAGTTTAGCAAAATTAGCGGAAACATTAAAAGATGAGCAATTTGAAACCTTAATTAAGTTTTATCCTCGAAAAGAAGAGTTTAATCTTCTTTGTAAAAAAGGGGTATTTCCGTATGAATATATCGATTGTTTAGAAAGATTGGATGAAAAACAACTTCCTCCAAAAGATGCGTTTTATTCTAAACTTACTGGAGAAGGAATTTCTGATGAGGACTATGAACATGCAAGAAATGTTTGGAAAACTTTTGGGATTAAAACTCTCGGAGAATATCATGATTTGTATTTGGAAACTGATTCTATGCTTTTAGCTGATGTGTTTGAAAACTTTAGAAAACTTTGTTTTAATATTTACGGTTTGGATCCATCGTGGTATTTTACAGCGCCGGGATTGGCTTGGGATGCGGCATTAAAGTTGACTGGTATTAGACTGCAGCTGATTAGAGATAAAAATAAAATCTTTTTCATTGAGAAGGGAATGAGGGGTGGAATTTCAATGATTGTAAAAAGACATTTAAGGGCGAATAATAAATATATGGGTGAAAAGTATGATTCAAAGAAACCTATTGTGTTTAATAAATATTTGGATTGTAATAATTTGTATGGCAAAGCGATGAGTATGAAGCTTCCTGTTGGTAAATTTAGATGGATGTCGGATAAAGAGTTAAAAGATTGGGAAAAGTTTCCTTGTTTTTTAGAAGTAGATTTAGATGTTCCGGAAGAAAAGCATGATTATTTTAATGACCTTCCTCCTGCTCCGGAGAAAATTAAAGTAAATGGAGTTGAAAAACTTGTTCCGAATTTAAATGATAAGGAGAAATATGTTGTTCATCATGAAAATTTAAAACAATATCTGTCTTTGGGTTTAAAGCTGAAAAAGATTCATAGAGGTATCAAGTTTGAAGAAAAAGCTTGGTTAAAAGAATATATTGATAAAAATACTCAGCTTAGAGCAAAAGCAAAAACTGCGTTTGAAAAGGATTTTTTTAAGCTAATGAACAATTCTGTTTTTGGTAAAACTATGGAGAATATAAGAAAACGGGTAAATGTTAGACATATTAGGAGCAAAGAGTCGGCAAGAAAATTTGTAAATAAACCAAACTTTAAAAATTTAGAAATCTTTGATGAAAATTTAGTATCTATTCATATGGGTAAGACTAAAGTCACGTTTAATAAACCTGTATATTCCGGATTTAGTATTCTCGAGTTGAGTAAAACTGTGATGTATGATTTTCACTATAATTATATCATTCCGAAATATGGTAATAGAGTAGCTTTAGGGTTTACTGATACTGATAGTTTGTTATATGAGATTGAAACGGAAGATTTTTACGAAGATATTTCTGGTGATGTTGACAAATGGTTTGATACTAGTGATTTCCCGGCAGAGGGGCATCCTTCTGGTATTCCTGTGGGAGTGAACAAAAAGGTAATAGGTATGTTTAAGGATGAAACAAATGGAAAAGAAATAGAAGAATTTGTTGGATTGAGGGCAAAGATGTATAGTATTAAAATGGCTGATGAAAAAGAAGTAAACAAATGTAAAGGGATTAAAAAAAGTGTGATTAAAAAGGAAATTTTTCATCAGAACTATCTGGATTGTTTAAAGAAAAAGGAGATTCAGCATAGAACTATCACAACGATTAGAAGTTATAAGCATGAGATATATACTGAAGAAGTAAACAAAGTTGCTTAAGTGCGGATGATGATAAGAGATATATTTTGGAAGATGGGATAAATACTTTGGCGTGGGGACATTGTAGGATTCCGAAGTAAAAATATATAACCTTATAGAGGTTATATATTTACATGCTTTTAATATCTATATTTTTCTTTTAATATTGTTTTCCATTTTGCAAACAGGACAAACATGAGAAACACTTTCGTGATCACATTTTTCGCAAATAGGAATATGCCCACAATCAACAAAATATATATTTGATGAGTTTTCTAAACATGCTACACATTTTTCGTTAAAAAATATTTTATCACCATTAATTTTTTTCGGTTCGTCTTCTTCGAAATTACCTCCTTCAAAGATTAAATATAAACAAAAATTTATATCCTTCGTATTATGAGCTAATGTCATTAAAGCGAATTGTGAACAGGAAACGGTATTTTCATGAGATGTTGCTTCGAGAAAAACTTTTACTTCGCATGAAACAGGAAAAGTATTATAACCTACACATATTTTAAAATCCTTTTTATTTTTTATCTTTTCTTTACTGGTAAAATAACCTAAGGCAGTAACTATTCTTTTGTAGTTTCTTTCAAAGCCAACGGAAGTAAAATAAAGAATTACCATTTTTCTATCAGGGATATTGTGATTGGTAAATACTAATTTTACTCTATCATCAAGACATCTCTCTAGAGTCTTTTTTTCTTTTTTAGTAAGTTTCCATAAAACATTCATATCCACAATATTTTTACCGTTGTATTCAAAACCGTTTTCAATTTTTTTAAAATATTACAATTTTCTTACTGCTGCTTGGGGAGTAAGAAAATATCATTTGTGTGAGATGATGATGATGATTATGGTGATTTGGGGAATGACGATGATGATTATGATAATATGACTTGTGGGGGATTGGATGATGATGTGGGGAATGATGATGTGGGGAATGACGATGTGAGGATGTGTGTGTGTGTGTGAGCATCTTTGCTTGGTTAGCGAAAATACAATTTTTTTTTTAAAAAGTTGAAGTTAAGTACAGATGTTTAAGAAAGGAGGTTGTTAGTTGATATTACAATTTTCTTACTGCTGCTTGGGGAGTAAGAAAATTTCATTTGCGTAAGATGATTATGATGTGGGTGGCGGCGTGGTTTAAAAATGAGGAAAAAGGGGAAAAAATTGCGCCCAGAAGATTAAAAAAATGGGGAATGGGCCCCCGCTCTCATATATATAACTACTATTGTGACCAATTCCTCTCTCCTTCCCTTTGAATATAGTTTAATATTTTCACGTGGAATAGCAATTAGTATGTTTGAAAGAATGGTGCGCGTTACCAGTAAAAGAAGCTAAAGGAAAGCATGGATGGGTACACTGACCACAGCGATATAACTGAAATAGTATCTAAAACCACGTTAACCCTTTACCAAACGGCAAAATTTTAGAATGGTCAAAATTGAATGCCTGCAGACGACGAAATAAACGTAACTCAAAAATTGAAATTCGTTTCCAGCAGGATAGAAAACATTGTGGGAAAAGGAGAAAATGATGGTTACCAACATTTTCTCCTTTTCCCACTATGTTTTCAAAAGGCTTCCATCTGAGGGTCGTTAAAACCAGGGATTGTTTGGTAAAGGGTTAAATATCATAAAAATATCATGTCCTATCCATGCGTTTCTGGAACTTCCTCACTAATCACCCCAGATATTACCCTCTAAAAGCCATCAGCAGCTTAACCTTCTCAATAAAAACGAAACAAACTAGAGCTGTCACTGAATGTGACTTAATACTCCCGCCAGCGCTTTGACAGAAACAGGCAATTACTAGTATTTTGTAAACAGACGGATACACGGACGGACACACACACGGACGGATACACGGACGGACGGACAGACAGGCTGATTCCAGTATACACCCGAAAACATTCGTTTTGCGGGGGTATAATTAGCAGCGGCGGGAGAGAAATCATCCCGTCTCAATGACTTTTTTCTCGAGCATAAAATACGACCTTGCAACCCCGGATTATAATTTATCTCGGGAGTTACCTTTGAGCTATCGGTGCCCGGCTCGGGTATAGTAAGAGCTGGGCATTTTCATAACAGAAGACAAGTGCTGTTGAAATCCGGCCGTGAATCAATACTATCTGCTATAATTATATTAAGGCAGAAATACAGTTTCAAATGAAAATTTTTATCAACTCAGAAAAAGATCGTTTTTCTATATGGAAAATGTAACTTCTTTTCTGCATCCTTTTTTTTACACTTCCAGCGCCGTCAACATTTTAAGCCTAAGTTCTATGTACAACTGACGTGCCTCGGCTGTATCATCTGGTTTTGAAAGGTGACTTTCTGTCATAAATATGTCACAAAGTTTTCTCACTGTGTCATCGCACGGCGTTCGTGGTTTTGGCGTTGTCTCCTGTTCACATATAACGATTTCATTGCTGTCTACGTAACAGAGTCTATCTTCAGCACCATAAAGTTGAGGAAGGTTGTAGAGAACAGTGGGCTTCTTTCTTCTAAGTGCTTCTCCAGGTTTACTTTGAAGAGTGTGAGTGTTCCAAGTGGCAACAAGTGAGCCGAGATCTCTCTGGATATATCGGAAAAAAAGACGAAATAAAAAAACACGATTATGCGCTGGGAGCAGTCGTGCCATACATTGCATGATAGGAGGCTAAATAGACTTTAAGATACATGTATCCAAACTGAAAGTATCTGATAACTGAATAATTTGTAAATCAGCCATATACGAGTAAGAAAGCGATGCTAAAAAGATTTTATAAAAGGTATTCCCTTCAAGTGATACGTAGCCTCCTAAAGGATGTTCAGATTTCTAGCATTTTTTTCAAAGGGTCTTACAGAAAAAAGCGTTTAGCATCATTTTGATATATGACACGAGTGGTTTATGTGGGATCGTATCAAGATATATGTAAGTAGAGCAGTGTCAAATCTGATCTAGTGAAAATAGTTCGAGTTTTCATTCGCAAACATATCATTTCAGTATTCGAAAGCAAAACTGCATGTTTTCACCGAATGTAAAAGTTGACTTTACCCCCTGCAGAGAAAAGCATATTTAGTAGTAATTATCGATATTTTACCAGAAACTTCAATTAACGGCAAACATCTAAATACGCCTCTTTAAACAATATACCAGTGAAACTTGTAAAAAAAAAAGTCAAAGGCACACCGTATTTAAAAAAAAAACTTCAATTTTTGTTCGTATTTCCCTAAACAAAGCAAGGTGATAAATTATGGTTATGAAACCATCTTATGAAACGAATTTGTTGTTGTTGTTATTGTTGTTTATTTTATGCTGTTTCAAGTATTGTCGCCAGTGCAGCTATCCATGCCGGTGTAATGCAGAGAAATGACCCACCCCTACAAAATGACCTAGGGGTCATTTCTCTACGTAGAATAATGACCTGGGTCATTCCTCTACGTAGTGAAATGACCCATGGGTCATTTTGTAGGGGAGGGTCATTTCTCTGCATTACACCGTCTCGAAGTTTTGTTGCACGTCCTACGCACATCTCTTAGTCACTTGTCTAGATAAACAGTTGTGAGAGATGGGATACTGTTATAATGACTTTCATCAATTTCGGTAAGAACGAAAAGCAATTGTACATAAAAAATCCTTTTATCTAACATACCTGAATTAGGTCCATGAAACAAAACTGGATGAGGCTCTTATCAAGGAAAGAACCACAAAACAGATCTGTGCCTTCATCACCCAGACTTGAAAATAGGTCCATGTAAAACTGACCCATCTGTTTCCTCAGGCATCCCCAAAACCATTCTATTCGCTGGTTGTGAGTACTTTTGCCATATAAAAAGCTCTTATTCCCTGATAACTCATCAGTATGATTGCGCCTTAGAAATTTTTGCATTTGTTCCACATGTCCGTTTTCAGTTCCTAAATCTGCACGAATTCTTTGAGGACATCCTGATTTTCGACTCACAGCCTTTATATAGTAGTTTGCGATTACTTTTGGATCACTGTTTGTCGTATTTGCTTCAAGCCAAATCACGTTTCTGGAAAATCCGTCATTGCATCCGTTAATAGCAATACCATACGGTTTCAATTTGTCCTACGAGTCAATATGCCACACGTAGTTTGGTCCTTTACTGACATAAACGCGTCGCCTTAATCTATTTCTCCGACGTGCTAGCAATCCCTCAGGGTCAAGGAGTTTCATCAAGTCGTATACAGTATCCCGTGGCACGTTCAGGCCTGACTGAATACACTTAAGATGCATCCAGCGGTATCCGTGGGATTTCCCCGAAGAAGAGACCTCTTGTTGAATAAAAACTGCAACATCTGTTATATCGGAATATAATTTCCTTTTGAATAACTTTAGATTCTTTAATCTTCTCTTCAGAGTAGAACTGCTAATGCATACTCTGTGTTGAATAGCTAAAAACTGCTGCATTTCATTTTGACTTAAGCCCAGTCGGTGATAGACAGATAGCATGTTATCCAAATCCATATTTAGATAGTAGAACACAATGTGAGTTAAGTACCTTTTGATCTGCTGCATATAGTGAAATCAGAGTAAAGAGTTTCATTCAGTCATATAAACGTAAAAAATTACGTTATTACGAGAATTTTCGCGTTAGTGCGACTTTATTCGCGTTATAACGTGTTTTGATTTCACGTTATAACGAGAATTTTCGCGTTAGTACGACTTTTTTCGCGTTATAACGTGTTTTATATTCACGTTATAACGAGAATTTTCGCGTTAGTGCGACTTTTTTCGCGTTATAACGTGTTTTGATTTCACGTTATTACGAGAATGTTCGCGTTAGTGCGACTTTTTTCGCGTTATAACGTGTTTTATATTCACGTTATAACGAGAATTTTCGCGTTAGTGCGACTTTTTTCGCGTTATAACGTGTTTTAATTTCACGTTATTACGAGAATTTTCGCGTTAGTGCGACTTTTTTCGCGTTATAACGTGTTTTGATTTCACGTTATTACGAGAATTTTCGCGTTAGTGCGACTTTTTTCTCGTTATAACGTGTTTTATATTCACGTTATAACGAGAATTTTCACGTTAGTGCGACTTTTTTCTCGTTATAACGTGTTTTATATTCACGTTATAACGTGAATTTTCACGTTAGTGCGACTTTTTTTCGCGTTATAACGGTTTTTTTTTTTTTTTTTTTCTTATTGTTCATATTGACCCTTATAGGCTTTCGTAGAAAAAGGATTATTTCGGCTCAAAAACAAGGTCACCGGATCAAATCTTTGAAAAACCGTCGGTACGCTCTGCAGGCCACATTTTAATAATCTTGAAGGTTAGTCAGAATGTTTGTCACGATGATATCTCAGAGGAGTTTGAAAATGGGTCATATCGGGTCAAAAACTAGGTCACCAGGTCAAACCTTTCGAAAACCTTGTGTTCGCTGTAGAGACCAAATTTTCAATCCAATACTCATGAAATATAATCAGAATGTTTGTCTTGATGATTTCTTTGATGTGTTTGAAAATGGGTCACATCAGGTTAAAAAACTAGTCATGGGATCAAATCTTTGAAAAGCCTTCTATATATTGTAGAGGCCACATTTTCAATTCACTACTCATGAAAGTCGACTAGAATATCTCACATGAGTGTGAAAATGGATCATTTTTGGTTAAAAAAATGGGTCACCAGGTCTTGTCTTAGAAAAACCTTGTGTACACTCTTGAGGCCTCATCTTTAGTCCAATACTCATAAAAGTTGGTCGGAACGTTTGTCTGATGATATTCAGGAAACGCTCATGTCAGGTCAAAAAGTAGGTCACTCGGCTTAATCTTAAAAAAAAATAAAAAAAACTTGTATACGATCTAGAGGCCACATTTTCAGTTCAATGTTCATGGTGATTTCTTTGATGAATTGGAAACTGGCCCACATTGGGTCAAAAACTAGGTCATGGATACAAATCTTTGAAAAACATTTAATACCCTCTAAAGGCTACATTTTCAGTCCAGTACTCATCAAAGTTTGTTAGAATGCTTGTTACTTTATCTAGGAAAAGATTTGAAATGGGTCATGTTTGGTCAAAAAGCTCAGGTGAGCGACATCAGGACCACCATGACCCTCTTGTTTAAAGATATTTCTTTTTTTCTTTCATTCGTCGTTTTTCCTCTACAAAAATATATGTTAGCACCTTTAAGAGCCAAGCGCAACTTTTTCAGTTTTTTAGAGGATGAATATCAAGTTCAGACTGCATTTTTGCGGACAATGTAGATCAAGATCAGACTGCACAGAATGCAGTCTGATATTTGATCTGCATTGTCCTCTATTTAGCTTTTATTTTCTGGCAAAAGCATCTTTGAAAGTGAGTCTCAATGAGATAATTTTTTGTCTCTTCCTGATTGAGAAAGTGCATTTCGGGTTTGTTGTTGTTGTTGTTGTTTGATGCTATGGTGGTTAATTTTGAAGCCTGGGCTTCCTGGCTTCCGTCAGCTACGCGCCTGGCTTTTGTGCTAAACTTTTCCACAACTTGTTACATGAATGGCGATGTTTAAAGGGGTCTTTTTATATTATATTCATGATCTCACCAAAGTTTAAAATTGATTCGTTACTGAATGTCACTGATCAATATCAAACGCGTCGATTATGTAGGATGGTATTCATATGAGTACAACGACATCAAACATCTGCTGATCTCATAAAAACAGATAAAGTAACTGACTGAGATTTAGAGATAACGTCCCGTTACAAACCGAATTCATGAACAAGGTATTCGCCTCATAAAATATTCTCAATCCCTGTCATTAATGCATTTGTTCGTCTACAAAATGTAATGCCGACCAGAAATATACAAGATTGAAGTCTTCCCCCTTCCCCTCTCTCTCTCTCCCTCTCTCCTTGATACTAACACGAATTATGTTTGTTCAAATATATTTTGGAGTATATGCGTAGAAATTTTGCATGTTATATGTCCGTGTTTTAAACAAATATGAATGAATATTAGTTTGATAAGTAGACGATTGAATTTCTGATCAAAGTTGATTATAAGCAAACGTTAATAATGATATGCTAACGAAGGACATTATTACTTTACATTCTGTCTAAATGTACACTGTGCAAGTGATGTAGAAAGCTTTGAAAAAAAAAGCCGTATTTATTTACTAGACACATACAATCAACTACCACCTTTATTTATGAAACCGGTCTCAATTCCCTTCCCTGCAAAGCACAAGGATTCATAAACTTTTCCAGTATTGGATGGTTCGTATGTGTAACATAGAATTGAGCCATGGTCTGTGAAAAGGGAGCTTAATCGATTTGCAAAAAGTATCGATTCAGGTCAGCCTTCACAGTCCGCGCAGACTGACCTGGGCCGAAACGTTTTGCTTTCGGTCAATTTTCTAGATATCAAAGGATCAGTGTACCCTGTGATTCAGTGGGTTGTTATACAAAACAGATTTTAGGGATACTGTGATGACTTGCTTGACAGACTGTGATGATTTGCTTGATATCATGCATCAAAGAAATGAGTTAAGCCCCCTTTTGCCAGAGCATTGCTCAGTTATAAACACTTTTATTTATGTCCAATAAAAACAAAAGTAGAAAGTAGAGCTGCAAAGGCTTTGTATGCTAATCTTTGTTATGTCTTCTTCTTACACAATCAAGGTCCACTGGAGACAGTATATCACAGAAAGCCCCAACAACTGTTCTTATAAAGCCAGATGGCGAAACGCTGGAGGCGTTCGGTTATGAGGCGGAAGATAGGTATGCAGAACTTGTAGAGGACAACTTACACACTGATTATTACTATTTTAGCAGATTCAAGATGGCCTTATTTGAAAAGGTAATGCATCTTTGAAAAAAAATTGCAATTATAGTCGATTACAATGAATCCAAAATAGTCAAGCAATAAAATCTACCAACACTCATGCAGAATGAATAGGCGTAGCCAGGATTAAAACATGTATACGCACGGTGGGCTTTATGATGACGTTTGCCTGACAGCATGACGCCATGTATAAAAACGTCACCTTTTATTGTAGAGCGTAGAGAAATTCCCAGGTCATCAGTGCATCAATTTAAACCAATCATTTAGTTTGAAAAGGCGCATAGATCTAAAGAAATATCAAATATTGTAATTTACAATTTCGGTTGCGGAATTTTATATACGTACATATGCGTATTGCGCGTAATGGGCTCTACGACACCATTCTGTAACTTGTTATTTCATCATACATAGGTGAACCAGAAGTACGCGATATGAAAATAATTGATGATGGGGGCGTGGGGAATGCATTCTTATTCTTTCGACTCTCGCTGTCGCTATTTGATTCAGTTTTACATACTCCATTCAGTGGAACACATAATCGTCATTGGTGATGTTGAAACGACCCCCCCGCGTTTCTCCGCTTTCGGCTTTCGTTCTCGACCTTGGACTCTCACTGTACATGTCTATTACTAGTATATACCTGTAAGTTTTCTGGCTGAAATACATGCTTTGCACGCGGATAAAATAACACACATGACAAAAAAAAAACGTATCTACACACTTTGAAATACAGTTCCAAATATGGTATGACCTCACGCATGAATACCCATGTATTGATTCGCGATTTGATTGGTCAAAATGTTACTCCATAATATTCGTCATTCATTAAAACGAAGTTACTGTACACTTTACCATTATTTCTTTTATTCCGTTTACCGTCATCGAATAAAATGTCAATAATTAAAAATTTTGTCTTTGAAAGTGGTAGGTATATAATAAAAGGAAATTTTTTAATAACTTTCCTGGTGGTTGTATTACTTTTCGGAACGCTATTTCACACAGTAACCGCCTGCTAGCGGCCGCTGATAAAATATTTTCAGGCATATTTCATTTTCTATAGGTAGTTTCTGAAAGGTTTATTTTACATTTAGCTAGAAATATAAATCATTTTAATTTAGAAACTACGCTTCAGTTTTAATTGGACCAAAAACGCACTGTCCAGGTCAAAGCTAAATTCATAAGTAGGAAACGGTGACAGAAATGTTAGCATCACGGAAAATATTGCACGAATCTGATTCGTCAATAGTGAAATCGAGTCATGCTCTGTGGTAAAGGTGTTTAATGCATCTGCTAACGTTAACGACCATGTAAGTCTGCGCTGTCAACGCAGCCTGACATGGGTCAACGTAAATTTCCTGCATGACCAATGACCATTCAAACAACCTTATGATTTAGTCGTTCAAAAAAAAAAAGAAAAAAACCATTATGTGAATCCATAATTATTTGGGCCCAGCCGGGTAGCTCAGTGGTTAGTGTATCTGACTCGTAAGCTGGTGGTTGCAGACTCGGTTGACGCAAAGTTTCTTTCTGGCATTTTTTTTCCGCCTCTTATCTCTGATGCACGTGAGAAAAGTAGTCGGTGACTTGGAAAGAAAGTTGTGCCAGGAAATATGTATAGGTGCACAGACCGCCGGGGTATTACTAAGCTGTTAAATCGGCGTAAACCTCCAATACAAAAAACAAACATAATTATAATTAACTAACTTGGTATAATGCATCGCAGAAATGAATTAAACCCCTTTTCCCAGAGTGCTGCTCATATGTATTCTAAGCAGCTCGCAGTTATTTTGATAGCTAATCGCTAATTTTACTAACAAACCAGTTTCGTTTAGTAAATTCAACGTGGTATAATTTTAAACTTCCATTTCACGGTGGGGTGAGAAAAAAATTATCCCCCTCCAGTTTCGAAATTCACAACTCTCCTTACCCTTGGGCGGCTAAGCGCGACTCACTGATTTTTTGCGGACACTGCAGATGAAGATCAGACTGCACAGAAACTGCAGTCTAATATTGGATCTAGACTGTCCGATAAGGAGACTGTTTTTCCCCAAGAAGACACCTTTGAAACAGCAAAATTTGGGTTTTACTATCGGCTTGAAATTTTCATTTCACTTATCTAGCAGGTTAAAGGTCAATACTTATCTATGTGGTCCATTCTATGTACAAGATTTAAGATGACTTACCTGAGAACACTTTAAAAGTGACGTTTTCCATTTTAGTGTAGAAATATATGAAAAATTCTTAAAAATGATTGGGATCGTGTCCGACTCTGAAAAAAAATAAAAAAAAAAAAAAAAAAATAAATAAAAAATAAAATCCATGCTCTGTGAAAAGGGGGCTTAATGCACCTGCAAAAAGTAACTACTAAGGTCAGCCTGCGCAGGCTGACCTTGGTCGAAACTTTTCGCTAAATTTTCTGCATGTCCAACGACCATTCTACCTCGGGATTCAGTCATTTGTGGGAAAAATTGATATAATGGAATCAAAATTACATACATGTATATGATGACTTGCATGGTATAATGCATGATGAAGATGTATGAAGCCCACTTTTGCCAGAGAATGGTTCGAATGTTATTGACTGAAAGCCACGAACTTTCTCATGCAGTCCGTATAGAAAGCGGTCCATTTTGTTTCCAGCTTCAAGGATGAACAATGTCGTTATACCGATTGATGATGAACCATGGTCTTTAATATTGTTGACAAAAAGACTGTACATTTGGTTTTTGTACGAGAATTCGGTAAAAACCCTAAAACAAAGCACAGTTTACCTTTAAAACGAGATATACATTTTTTGTTAATAATATCACCAAACTTTAAAAAAAAGAAGATTTATCACTGGATTATGAATGCCGATAGCTAGCAAATCATCAGAAAAGAAGAAAGCCGAAACCAAATAAATAAAAAACACATTTTTCAATGGTTTTTCCATAAGTTGGCTACATAGCCTATTCAGGATTTTTTTTTAGATTTCGCAACTTCAGGAGTTTTGCAAAGACTTGTGGGAATGTCACGTGATCAATTACACGCGTCGACTGATGAGGATTCATATTCAAATCAGTACGATGATGTCATATCTGATGTAATTAAACTAGAAAGAGTTACTGATTGCAAAACGACCATCCCGTTATTTAATAACTTCACCTTTTGGTATATGATTGCAGAAGAAAGAAAAAAAAAAAAAAAAAATGGGCCATGCTCTGGCAAAAAGGGGCTTAATGCATCTCCGTGATTCATTATAACAAGCAAGACATCATGTAATTATAGATCCATAAAATCCATTGTGTCAAACAAACAATTGTATCATAAGGTAGACTGGCCCTTTGACATACAGAAAATTGACCAATAACGAAATGTTTCGGCCAAGGCTAGCCTGTGCGAACTGTGTAGGCTGACCTTGGACGATACTTTTCGCAGATGCATAATGCCCCCCTTTTCACTGAACACGGCCCAATTATATCTAGCCATATTTATCGGTATTTCACAAGAAATTTTGATTTACGATGCAAAAACTAAATGGGCTCCTTTAACATGATGCAAAGTTGTAAGAGAAGTAAATGTATCGCGTTCTCATAGTGTAACTTGACAGTGAACTGTTTTGGTTGTTGTTGTTGACCCGTGACGCCCTAAAAACATACATGTAACAAAAGATGAAACCTTTCTAACCTGATCTTATCGGTCCCGCTCCCCGTTTCCAACCCCCCCCCCCCCCCAAAAAAAAAAAAAAATAGCAGACATGTTTTTTCACTAAAGGGCCTCAGCAGAACAACGACTCTTGAAGATGACAAAGGTCGAAGCCTTCCCGCTCAAACTGTTTTCTCAAAGGCAATTGAGTATCTCCGGGATGACTTGATGAAGCATTGCTATTCTAAAATAAAAGATGGTGTCGGCGCTGAAGATATACAGTGGGTTCTTACTGTACCCGCAGTCTGGAATGATGCGTCCAAGCAGTTCATGAGAGAGTCAGCAATAAAGGTAATGTTGTTATTTCATCCTTCCGTTTTTTAACACATAGAAAAAGATGTCATTAGATCTACTTTGACGAGGCCTGAAGGTATGCCATTTACACTGATAAATAAATTTGAGCCATGCTCTGTGAAAAAGGGGCTTAATGCATCTGCGAAAAGTATTGAGCAGGGTCAGCCTGCACAGTTCGCGCAGGCTGAGCGTGGCCAACACCTTTCGCTATTGGTAAATTTTCTGTACGTCTAAGGACCAGACTACCTTATGATACAGTTAGTTGTTAGACTTGAATTTTTGGGATCCCCAACTACGTGATGTCTTGCTTGGTATGATGCACCAGAGATGCATTAAACCCCTTTTGCCAGAGCGCAGCTCATTTGCATATCGTTCAGCTCATTTACATTTTCACATTTTACACATACTACATTATATTCATTTAACATCTATGGAGAAAAATTAATACTCTCGATTATTGCTTCCTGGAAACCTTTCTCAGCACTCATATCGTAACGTGTGTAGTTCAAAATGCTGACCCCACTTATTACATGATTCGAAGCCTGAACCTTTGATGTGAGAGGCCACTGCTCTAGCCCTACACTGCTGTCTCCCCGTGTGCGTGCCAGTGAAAATTTTAAACAGGTCCCAGTGTGTGTTGTAAAGTGATGATTAGAAACCAACTCGGAATTACAGTATTTTGATATTCATTAAATCAAAGTACTGAAAGTACTGACAGACTAGCGAATTTGATTGATTGATAGTTTGTATGGTGTTTAACCCTGTTTTCAACATTATTTCAGGTATGTAGCAGTGGCCAGTGCACATATCCATGCTTTCCTTAAGTTTTTTTTACCAGGACTCCGCACAATATTCTTTCCAAGCCACTGGCTGCTTTCCTACATAACCATCGTCGAAACGTTAGAGAGAAATGAATCCTGTCACAATTACTATCATCAGTCCTCGGAAAGAAATTTGCCGAGTTGGGGATCGATCCAGCGACCTCCTGTTCTCAAGTCCTGTAGCTACCAACTGAGCTGCTGGGGCTATGCGCACTATTGGTTAACTATAATCCAGTTTAAGTTTAACCCTTAATATGCTAAAAATGTTAAATGACACTTTCAAGCCGATGTTAAACACCTAAATATTGCTATTTCAAAGTTACATTTTGGAGAAAATATATCGTCTTATCAGACAGTGTAAATCCAAGGTCAGACTGCATTCTCTGTGCAGTCTAATCTTAATCCACACTGTCTGCAAAAGATCATTGAGTCGCGGTGGTGCTGGTAAAAGAAACCCCATGAAAGCATGGAAAGGTGCTCTGGCACCGCAATATCACTGAAATAATGTTGAAAACGGCGTTAAACACCATGCAAAAAAGTCAATATCCAATAGCACAAGATGTAGTTAACTATTTAACTCTCTTAACAAAACGAAAAACTTCAAATTCAAAGCTGTTTCAGACCATAAATTAAATGTGGCTGAACTGATGAGACCTGATTCCAAAAGGGCAGAAAACAATGTGGGAAAAAGAACAAATGATGGTTACCAGCATTTTCTCCTTTTCCCTGCAATGTTTTCAAAGGGATTCTTCCCCAATGTCGTTAAAACTTGGGACTGTTTGGTAAAGGGTTAATAGAATACCAGTTTAACATAACAGTTTAACTGTACACAATAATCTAAATAATGAATGACTGAAGGAATGACAAGGGTTCCCTGTCCAGTGAGGGTTAATATAGCTGGGATTTGCTACAAGTTACCTAGGTGTATCTATTAATAGATTCATTCATAATGTTACAGCAGTGTAGAAATAAATGATTCTCTGTTTTGCATAGGTCACTTAATTTACATATAAGCAAAGATCTTGTACCTTATAAATGACATCTTGTTCAGTTTATTACTTTGTAGCACAGGCCTTTGAAACTCTATTTGTCTGTCACGGAACACCAAAATTTTCCTCGGTCAGTCATTGCAGATTGGTGCATCGCCTGTATATCACAGATTACTCAAATTTTCTTTACACTGTTACTATAAATAGCACATTGGCGACTGCCTCTATATTGTATATAATAAGACAAGGTGTGCAACGAAATCGAAGGAAATTTTTACCCCTGTCCCCTTTCAGAGATGACATTTAACTGCAAACGGGAAAATAAACGTAGTTACCGTTGCAGATGGCTTCACAAATGATTTTTCTCGTGTACCCTGACCTTCGAAAGTTCCAAACGGCTCTTGCGATCAAGCAATAGCTCTTATCTAAAAAAAAAATAAAAATATTCTACATTTTCCGGATCGCCATGCGCTGACGTCACACAATTTATTATGACGCAGTGAATTATAACTCACGTGAAAGGACGCGCCAAAGTTTTTGACCAATAAACGGTAAATACGCGTTTGAAAATATGAAAAATGGAAGATGAAAATAGTGATACTGGATTAGATGACAAGATATATTATAACAGAGGTAATATTATTTTAATAATTTCATCAATATATCAACAAAATAATTTTAGATCTTTGTTTGAAAAAAATATTTTAGTTTTAGTCCGCTGCGGGATGATAAATTGTGTGACGTCAGCGCATGGCGATCCGGAAAATGTGGAAGCTTTTTAAAATGTTTTAGATAAGAGCTATTGCTTGACTGCAAGAGCCGTTTGGAACTTTTGAAGGCCAGGGCACACAAGAAAAATCATTTGTGAACCCATCTGCAACGGTAACTAGGTATAGGTTTCCGTCTTCGGTTAAGTATTATCTCTGAAAGGGGAGAGGGGTAAAAATTTTCTTCGATTTCGTTGCACACCTTGTCTTTCTATATACGGTATAGAGGCAGTAGCCAATGTGCTATTTATAGTAACGGTGTCCGCTCAGGAAAATTTTATCATCCCGTCACTGCCGTGATAGATCAATGGAATTTCAGTGGCCTATGCTTTGTAGGACGACATGTTCAAACTGGAGTGGTAGAGATTTAGTGGTTTTTGTCAAAATAGTCATATATAACAGAATTATGATTTCTAACAGAAAGAAGTATTTTCTGTGAGGCAGCATTTGGCAACTGTGGGGTTTTTTGTTTACTTTGACTCTAGGTCAATCTTGATGCCTATAGACTAGTTTCGCTAGTCTAAAAAAAATAAGTGCTTGGGTCCTACCACAGGCCTTTGAAGCTCCATTGGTCTGTTACGGAACACTAACTTTTTTCTTTTTTGATTATCGAATACTTGCGAATTGGTGCATCGCCTTTATATCAGTGAATACTCAAATTTTCATTTACATCGTTACTATAAATAGCACACTGGCGACTGCCTCTATGTTGTATATAATAAGACAACGTGTGCAACGAAATCGAAGAAAATTTTTACCCCTGTACCCTTTAAGAGATAATATTTGACCAAAAACGGAAAAATAAACCTAGTTACCGTTGCAGATGGGTTCACAAATGATTTTTCTTGAGTATCCTGACCTTAGAAAGTTCCAAACGGCTCTTGCGATCAAGCAATAGCTCTGATCTTAAAAAAAATTAAAAATATTCTACATTTTCCGGATCGCCATGCGCTGACGTCACACAATTCATTATGACGCAGCGAATTATAACTCACGTGAATTTCCTATCAAAAGACGCGCCAAAGTTTTTGACCAATAAACGGTAAATACGCAGTTGAAAATATACGAAATGGAAGATGAAAATCGTGATACTGGATTAGATGAAAAGATGAATTATAACAGACGAAATATTAATTTGATAATTTCATCAATATATCAACAAAAGAATTTTAGATCTTTGTTTGAAAAAAAATATTTTAATTATAATTCGCTGCGGGATCATAAATTGTGTGACATCCACGCATGGCGATCCGGAAAATGTGGAAGCTTTTTAAAATTTTTCAGATCAGAGCTACAGCTTGATCGCAAGAGCCGTTTCGAACTTTCGAAGGTCATGGTACACAAGAAAAATCATTTGCGAATCCATCTGCAACGGTAACTAGCTTTATTTTTCGATTTTCGGTAAAATATTATCTCTAAAAGGGTACAGGGGTAAAAATTTTCTTCCGTTTCGTTGCACACATCGTCTTATTATATACAATATAGAGGTAGTTGCCAATGTGCTACTTATAGTAACGGTGTCCGATAAGGAAAATTTCATTGTCCTGTAATAGACCAATGGAGTTTCAGTGGCCTATGGTCCTACCTTTTCTCTATTTAGTAACAGTGACTGACTTTACCATACTATACCGTACTATTGATGGTATGTGCATATCAATATCCAATATCATGCTATCAAAAGATCTTTAAAAATACTCTCCTCTTTTTGAGAAATAATTGGTCTTCACTTTTACCTTACCTGTAAGATGAAGCTTTGTGACTAATCTGCATATCACGTTCTACTATCATATAAAATTTTCAAGCCATAGCACTAAGATTATTGAAGTTACTGCAGATTCCATTTTCTATTTTTTCAGCTGGGCTATTTTCAAAGAAAACACAAGGTATTATCATAGCCCCTGTCGTCTGTGTCAAAGTCGTGCGAAAATTTTGAAATTTCCCATATTTCTGTTACCATCGGAGACATTTGCTTAACAAGAACCCATATGACAACAACAGGTAGATCTAACCCTGAAATATTTTAACACAGTTATGTTTCCCTTTCCTATTCAAAATTTTCGCTGTAAAGCAACTTCAGCCAAGCGTTGGCACCCACGCTGTCATGCGCTGTTCTTGTTCGTAAGAAGAAAAGGGCCGTAACTTTCACCCCAGGGACACAATATGAACAACTTTGATTTAGACCATTAAATGGTGTTACTTACCAAGCGTTCACTCTCTATGCAGTTTTTTTTGTTTTTTTTTTGTGCATATTAACGTGATCAACGCCATAGAACTATGTATAACATGTGACTAGACTAGAACATATGACTAGCCTGTGCCTTTTTTGACCCAAAGAACACAAACAGAATACCTTTGATGTAGGACTATTGTAAATATTACGTGACAAATTCACTTGCCCATTCTTGTAGTTTTAGACATTGTTTTGAATTAAAAGTTAAAATGTTGAATTATATATGTACTGATAGTGCTCTATATAAAACTTGTTGCCCCTGGGACGGAGCTACTTACTGATCCTTATATAAACAACTTTAACAACAGATACCTATATGATGATAGATACAATTACCAATACTGTAGGCCTGGCGGTTCCAAACAAAAAGTTTTCTTATAAAAAATCAATAGAAAATATAGCAGTTTGGATACCCTGCATCAACTACAAATCAGCGATGTAAACTTTTAAAATAGAAATATGCCAAGGAGTAACCTAAATTAAAGTTAAATTATATAATTTACAAGGACTGTTGCAAGGAAGAAAATCTGTTATTGTATGTCGGGTCAAGAATTAGTGGCTGGCAGACAAAATGAGCTCTAAAACTAGGTAAAAAGTAAATAGGGGATAGAGCCACTCTGCAACTTTTTGTATGGTTTTGAAATTCATTTTCCTGCCATCGACCAACACTTGGACCTTCTGTACAATAATAGATTGTCATTTTTGCAATATGCAATAACTTCCATACTTTAAAATGGTATTACAACATTGTTAACCTTTTGTTTCCACCAAGCCTTTAATGTAGAAGATATAGCTCGGACAAGCTCTAGTAGCCAGCTACTGGTAGCCAGCTACTTGTTCAGGTAAAGTTAGCTACTAGTGGCCAGCTACTTGTTCAGGTAAAGTTAGCTACTTGTTTAGGTAAAGTTAGCTTCTAGTAGCCAGCTTCTAGTAGCCAGCTACTTGAGCTGGTAAAATTGGTTATTTGTAGCCAGCTACTGGTAGCCACCTTCTAGTAAGCAGTCACTTGTAAAGGAAAATCTGGCAATTCGTACCAAGCGACCAATATATAGGTTATTAAAATGGAGGTTTTTATTAGTCCCCAAAAGGTACAAGTAGCTGGCGAACTAAATGTCGACACTTTAATCGAAATGTTTTTCTTCCATCCAGAATACTATATAAATGCATCAGAAAAATCAAAATCAAATAATTTCCTGTATTAAAGGGTCAAGCTGCGAGATCTGTCACTAGGATATTTTTTTCACACTTGTTTTTAATTAGGGATTCAAAATGTACAAGTAGCTGACGAGATTAAGACAGACATTTCAAAATATTTCAAAGAATCACATTCACTTTACTACGGAGAAATTGAAAATATCATTTTCAATTTATTTTTAATTATTAAAGGGGCCAGCTACTCGTCATGAAAATTTTTCAATTTCACTTAGAAAGGAATTCAAAGGTAAAAGTAGCTGGGTATATAAGAGCTGTTTTTGTAATAAAGTGCTTGTTTTGAATAAAGTAGACTATAAATGCGTCAGAAAACTCAAAATTGAAGCATTTCCGGTTATTAGAGGGCCAGCTACTTGATATAAAAACGGGTTAACTTTGCAATTTAGCGAAATCATGATTTAAAATGTACAAGTAGCTGGATATATTTAGAGAGATTTTTCAAAATATTTCAACGAATCATATTAAGGATACTTAGGAGAAATTAAAGATATCAAAATCAATCCATTTTTGATCATGAAAGGGGGCAGCTACTTGTCAGGAAAATGCGGATATTTTTCAATAATACTTAGTGTGAAATCAAAAGGTACAAGTAGCTGACGAGCCTAAGAGCGAATTTTGAAATTAAATGCTTGTTTTGAATAACAGAGACTATGAATTTATGAGAAAGCTCAAAAATTGAATCATTTCCGATTATTAAAGGGACTAGCTACTTGATTAAAAAACTGAACTACTTTGCTGTTTTTCGAAATCATGATTTCAAATGTACAAGTAGCTGGCTAGATTTGGAGAGATTTTTCAAAATATTTCAACGAATCATATTGAGGATATTTAGGGGAAATTAAAGGTATCAATATCAATCCATTCTTATTCATTTTAGAGGCCAGCTACTCGCCAGGAAATATTTTTCAATTTTACTTAGAGTGAAATCAATAGGTACAAGTAGCTGGCGAGCCTAAGATCGATTTTTGGAACTAAATGCTTGTTTTGAATAACAGATACAATGAATTTATCAGAAAACTCAAAATTGAATCATTTCCGGTTATTAAAGGGGCCAGCTGCTTGATTTGAAAACTGTACAACTTTGCTGTTTTTCGAATAATGATTTCAAATGTACAAGTAGCTAGCGAAATTAAAAGAGATTTTTCAAAATATTTCAACAAATCTTTTATGGGACACTCAGGAGAAATTAAAAATATCAAAATTAACCCATTCTCATCCATTTAAGGGGCCAGCTACTCGTCATGAAAATGCGGATATTTTTCAATTTTACTTAGAGTGAAATCAAAAGGCACAGGTAGCAGGCGAGCCTAAGATGGATTTTTGAAATTGAGTAGTCGTATTCAATAAAAGAGAGTATAAATGCACGAGAAAACTGGAAATTGAAGCATTTCCGGTTATTAAAGGGGCCAGCTACTTGATATGAAAATGGGACAACTTTGCTCTTTTGCGAAATCATGATTTAAAATGTACAAGTAGCTGGCTAGATTAAGAGAGATTTTTCAAATTTTTTCAGCAAATCATGTTTTGGATAAGTAAGAGAAATTAAAAATATCAAAATCAATCCATTTTTATTCATTTTACAGGCCAGCTGCTCGCCATGAAAATGCAGATATTTTTCAATTTTACTTAAAGTGAAATCAAAAGGTACAAGTAGCTGCCGAGCCTAAGAGCGATTTTTGACATTCAATGCTCGTTTTCAATAAAAGAGACTAAAAATGCACGAGCAAACTCAAAATGGAAGCATTTCCTGTTATTAAAGGGGCCAGGTACCCGTCGTGAAAAGGGGGACATATTTCAATTTCACTCAAAGAGGAATTTAAAGGTACAAGTACCTGGCGAGTCTGAGAGCTGTTTTTAAAATTAAATGCTTGTTTTACATAAAGGGGGTGATAAATGCACTAAAATAGTCAAAATTTAAGCATTTCCAGCTATTAAGGGGGACAGCTACTGATTTGAAAATGGGACAACTTTGCTGTTTTTCAAAGTAATGATTTCAAATGTAGAAGTAGCTACCAAGATTAAAAGACATTTTTCAAAATATTTCAACAAATCACTTTGAGGATGCTTAGGAGAAATTAAAAATATCAACATCAATCCATTCTTATCCATTTAAGGGGCCAGCTACTCGTCGTGAAAATGCGGATATTTTCAATTTTACTTAGAGTAAAATCAAAAGGCACAGGTAGCTGGCGAGCCTAAGAACGATTTTTGAAATGCTCGTATTGAATAAAAGAGAGTATAAATGCACGAGAAAACTCGACATTGAAGCATTTCCGGTTATTAAAGGGGCCAGCTACTTGATCAGAAAATGGGACAATTTCGCACATTTGCGAAATTAGGATTTAAAATGTACAATTAGCTGGCGAGATTTTTCAAAATATTTCAACAGATCATATTGAGGACACGTAGGAGAAATTAAAAATATCAAAATCAATCCATTCTTATTCATTTTAGGGGCCAGCTACTCGTCATGAAAATGCGAATAGTTTTCAATTTTACTTAGAGTGAAATCAAAACGTACAAGTAGCTGGCGAGCCTAAGAGCGAATTTTGAAATTAAATGCTTGTTTTGAATAATAGATACTGTGAATATCTAAGAAAACTCAAAATTGAATCATTTTCGGTTATTAAAGGGGCCACCTACTTGATGTGAAAACTGGACAACTTTTAATGATTTCAAATGTACAAGTAGCTGGCGAGATTAAAAGAGATTTTTCAAAATCTTTCAACAAATCCTTTTTGGGACACATATGAGAAATTAAAAATATCAAAATCAATCCATTCTTATCCATTTAAAGGGCCAGCTACTCGTCATAAAAATGTGGATATTTTTCAATTTTACTTAGAGTAAAGTAAAAAGGTACAAGTAGCTGGCGAGCCTAAGAGCGAATTTTGAAATTAAATACTTGTTTTGAATAAAGGAGAATATAAATGCATGAGAAAACTCGAAATTGAAGCATTTCCGGTTATTAAAGGAGCCAGCTACTTGATCAGAAAATGGGACAATTTCGCACTTTTGCAAAATTAGGATTTAATATGTACAAGTAGATGGCGAGATTTAGAGATATTTTTCAAAATATTTCAACGAATCATACTGAGGATACGTAGGAGAAATTAATAAAATCAAAATCAAGCAATTCTTATTCATTTTAGGGGCCAGCTACTCGTCATGAAAATGCGGATAGTTTTCAATTTTACTTAGAGTGAAATCAAACGGTAAAAGTAGCTGGCGAGCCTAAGAGCGATTTTTGAAATTTAATGTTTGTTTTGAATAACAGAGACTGTGAATGTATAAGAACACTCACAATTGAATCATTTCGGTTATTAAAGGGGCCAGCTACTTGATTTGAAAACTGGACAACTTTGTTGCTTTTCAAGGTAATGATTTCAAATGTACAAGTAGCTGGCGAGATTAAAAGAGATTTTTCAAAATCTTTCAACAAATCCTTTTGGGGACACTTAGGAGAAATTAAAAATACCAAAATCAATCAATTCTTAATCATTTTAGGGGCCAGCTACTCGTCATGAAAATGAGGATAGTTTTCAATTTTACTTAAAGTGAAATCAAAAGGTAACAGTAGCTGGAGAGCCTAAGAGCGAATTCTTAAATTAAATGCTTGTTTTGAATAACAGAGACTGTGAATGTATAAGAACACTTAAAATCGAATCATTTCCGGTTATCAAAGGGGCCAGCTACTTGATTTGAAAACTGGACAACTTGGCTGTTCTTCGAAGTTATGATTTCAAATGTACAAGTAGCTGGCTAGATTAAAAGAGATTTTTCAAAATCTTTCAACAAATCCTTTTTGGGACACTTAGGAGAAATTAAAAATATCAAGATCAATCCATTCTCATTCATTTAAAGGGCCAGCTACTCGTCATGAAAATGCGGATCTTTCAATTTTACTTAGAGTAAAGTCAAAAGGTACAAGTAGCTGGCGAGCCTAAGAGCGAATTTTGAAATTAAATGCTTGTTTTGAATAAAAGAGAGTATAAATGCATGAGAAAACTCGAAATTGAAGCAGTTCCGGTTGTTAAAGGGGCCAGCTACTTGATCAGAAAATGGGACAATTTCGCACTTTTGCGAAATCAGGATTTAAAATGTACAAGTAGCTGGCGAGGTTTAGAGGAATTTTTCGAAATATTTCAACAAATTATGCGGAGGACACGTAGGAGAAATTAAAAATATCAAAATCAATCCATTCTTATTCATTTTAGGGGCCAGCTACTCGTCATGAAAATGCGGATAGTTTTCAATTTTACTTTAGAGTGAAATTAAAAGTTACAAGTAGCTGGCGAGCCTAAGAGCGAATTTTGAAATTAAATGCTTGTTTTGAATAACGGATACTGTGAATGTATAAGAAAACTCAAAATTGAAGCATTTCCGGTTATTAAAGGGGCCACCTACTTGATCAGAAAATGGGACAATTTCGCACTTTCGCGAAATCATGATTAAAAATATTTCTCCTAAGTGTCCCCAAAAAGATTTGTTGAAATATTTTGAAAAATCTCTTTTAATCCCGCCAGCTAATTGTACATTTGAAATCATTACTTCGAAAAACAGCAAAGTTGTCCAGTTTTCAAGTCAAGTAGTTGGCCCCTTTAATAACCGGAAATGATTCAATTTTGAGCTTTCTTATACATTCATAGTATCCGTTATTCAAAACAAGCATTCAATTTCAAAATTCGCTCTTAGGCTCGCCAGCTACTTATACCTTTTGATTTCACTCTAAGTAAAATTGAAAAATATCCGCATTTTTATGACGAGAAGCTGGGCCCCTTAAGTGATAAGAATGGACTAATTTTGATATCTTTAATTTCCTCTAAATATCCTCAATATGATTTGTTGAGATATTTTGAAAAATCTCTCTAAATCTAGCCAGCTGCTTGTACATTTAAAATCACCATTTCGCAAAAGTGCAAAATTGTCCGATTTATAATAAGTAGCTGGCCCCTTTAATAACTGGAAATGCTTCAATTTTGAGTTTTCTGACGCATTTATTGTCTACTTTATTCAAAACAAGCACTTAATTACAAAATAGCTCTTAGAATCCCCAGCTACTTGTACTTTTGAATTCCTCTCTAAGTGAAATTGAAAAATGTCCCAATTTTCATGACGAGTAGCTGGCCCCTTTAATAATTAATCAAAGGACTGATAGTCCTGAGAGTCGCCTGGTGTTTATTGATGTGTAAACTCATCTGCTTTACATCATCCTTTTTTAAATTTCAAATCAAAAATCTATTAACAGTATTCAAGATACAAAGTAACCTGACCGCAAAATTTGTATATGCAAGCATAGGTTCTGAATTGTCATCCTAACATTACAAACATTAATATCAAACTTCACACGAAAAAGAAATATGTAGACAAAATTGTGCTTTGTGTATAAGTAAAAGCTTTGAAAAGTCCAAAGTGACCTAGTCTTTTACCCTAGTGACTTTAGTTAAAAAAAAGGAAAGATTTTCAAAAGGTATCGTCAAGATAAAATAACTGATGAAGTTCTATCGCTATTTGCAGTTCCTCCTTAGCTTAATGCGTCAACAGAATCTGGGCAAAACTAAGGACTCTGCGTGGCAGCAGGAGAAACTGTCCCTAAATTGAATTTTGGAGAAAATGTTCCCACATTCAAAATTCTTTTATAGTGTTTTTAAAGATGCCTAAGAAAACTTTTTTTTTTTTTTTTTTTTAACTTTTTCTTCCCTGCTACCTAGGTTTTCTTAATTCAAGTGCTATAAACTGTCACTGTTAATACAGTAATGACTAGAAATGTCGCTACTACAGCACAAGCCAAACAATATGGCCAAATAACGTGACCATCGGCCTCTAAAGCCCACACAATCTTTCTCTTATGTCTGGCCTATTGAGCCACATTTTCACTAGAGGCAACCAATTTCTAACATGTGCAGTTTTTCAATCAAGTTTGATGTCCGTTGGACTGTAGACTCTACTATACAGTAAGACACTACTAAACAGTGCCCATAACTTTCATCAGCGTAGCTGACTACGCTGGTCTACTTCATGGTTTTGACATACTAGAATGAATAAATACAATTTTGAGAATGATAAAAAATGTTGACATATATATTCTGCGTTCCCCCTTCTCAGGCCTATTTGAAATCACGAAGCTTGCAACCGCTAATTAATATCTTTTAACTTTTTGATAGCGTTACCCTATAACCCATTACCATATGTCTACATGTATTTTTAGACACATCAATTTTAGCAATAACTAGTCACTACTCAACCCTTCTTGTCGCTTCCCGGCCCCGTGCATTTAAAAAAAATATTGAGAACAATCTCATGCTTAGCACAAAACTGTAGTCAACTGCCTTAGTTTTGCTCACGGGAGTTTTGAACTCAGACGGTGCTTATAAACGTCTCTTTAGAAGGTTTTCATCTGAGCACAGTACGCACTAAAAATTCGTTCACGAACGTAAGCGACCCAACATCTGAAAATAGCCTATACTAGAAGATTCGACCCCAAGAAGATTCAGCCCATGGCCCATGGCCAACCATGTTTTTCGAGAAGACTTCGCCCAAAAATTCTGAAAGTTCAGCTCCGAAAATGAGGAGATTCGGCCCAATTACTCTTCTTAATTATGATTATGCTTAACTTGTCA
This sequence comes from Tridacna gigas, assembly GCA_945859785.2. Taxonomy (NCBI): domain Eukaryota; kingdom Metazoa; phylum Mollusca; class Bivalvia; order Cardiida; family Cardiidae; genus Tridacna; species Tridacna gigas. The sequence continues at coordinate 27,317,826 of OX244033.2, forward strand.
TGGTTTATGGTACATACTACAGGTTCGGAAAATGGCAAGTTCGGTATAAATTATCTATATAGAAAATGATTTGGAGGTTTCCATGAAACAGAAAGTTATATAACTATAGAAGTTCAGTACACTTTTAGTACTTTATTATCATTTCTTAATGTGCCCAAGACCCCTCCCCCCCCCCGCCCCACACACAGACCTTGAAGAAGGTGTGACACTGATGCGGTTGTCATTGATTGGGTTTTGCTCCGATGAATGGAGACTGGTGTTGGTGATGAAAGCCATGTAAAGGTGTAATAAACGCCATTCTGCAGTATCTCTTTCTGTTATCTACACTTTAAATCTATTAAACCTCCACTTCCTTTTAACCGAACTTCGTTGTCATTTACCAAGATCCCTGTCACCCCTTGATATAAATCTTAGTTGCAGTCATCGGGGCATTTTAAATGGATTTTTCGGAAAAACTTGACTGAGCTGTGTTTCAGTATATCTGATGCTGCTATCACTAGCATAATGACAATTAGCAGATGTTAAGGCATGCTGACGCAGTGTCACAACTTTTTTTCAAAAACAACCAGTGTCAAAGATCAAGTATGGACAAAAACATATACATACGCATAAAATACATCACAACTTAAGTTTATATTTCAAACGAAATCGTTTTATAGGTAGTAAATCCAGACAAATAAATTTTACATAACTAACATAATGTATGAGTGGAAATGAGAAAAACGTCAGAATTAGATAAATAACTAAAACAAACAGGAAAATCTACATAAACGGGCAAAATTTTCCAAAATTCTCCTTATCTTCTCCATTGTTTGCACTACATAGGGGTCACTTTGAAGGCAAAACAGGAAATGACGTCGTAGCGTGCCCAGGTGCAGGCAGGTCATAGAGTGCAAATTTGCATAGTTATGGCTTTTTAATTGCTTTTTTATGGCTTTTTAATGACTGACGCGTGACGTCATAGCGTGCCCAGGTGCGTCGAGGTAAGGTATTTATAGAAACGACGCTCTTGAATCGTGAGAACCGGAAACGGTATGTCCGTATAAGGAAAAGACGGGGTCCTTGACGACGCGAGCGCGGGCCAGGTATTTTTTAGAAACGACGCGGCGGGTGTGTGCGAACCGGAAACGGTATGTCCGTATAAGGAAAAAGTGGGTCACAGACGACGCGAGCGTGACGCGAGCGCAGAGTCATCGCGGTGAGTCAAGCCGCGAATGGCGCGAAAAAACCGGAAATGTTTTATGCAAATAAGGAGAAGAGCGTCCGAGTCGAGAATTCGTGGGAAAGCAGCTCCTAGGAGAATAGGTGTCGAGCTTTGAAAACTGCATTCAAATCTTCACCTCGAGTGAATTTGCGCGTGACTGATTAAATCAGAAATTTATCTTACGTTGTATTCTCTTTTGCTGCCAGACAGAAAAATAAGGTAAGATTTTTCTTTTGTATTTTATTTCAGTAATGTTTTTGTTTTGCGAAGATCAATCTAGAGAGGTACTACGATCCTATCGTTGTTCGATCTGGATCCGTATTTGTTATCGTCTAAACAAAATTTTATGAGAAGATTAAAAAAAATACACCAAAATGTAAAGGATTCTGAATGAACGAGGCGCGTGGAAAAGTATTTGGACAATCTTTACCTTTCCTCCGCGGTACGATGTTTTACTGAGTAAGAAAGAAAAACGCGTGAATAAATGGCAGATCATACGAGACCATTGGCTTTAAGAGCCGAACCTTTTTCAAACGATAGTTATTAGGCTTCTTGTCAAGAAATGGTTATCTATCGGGATAAGATAAAAAAAAACAAGAGGGCCATGATGGCCCTGTATCGCTCCACTGGCTTATAAATATAAACCACGAAGAAAAGTCTTCACTATATAAGCCCTTATAAAACTTTGACCTCATGGCTACAGTCTGACTAAATGGGGAATATTGTATTAGAAGAATAACATGCCAAATGTGGGAGTTCTTGGCCTTATGGCTGGTAACAAGATGGTTTCTGAACTTTTCACTCCATAAACCCATGTAAAACTTGTGATCCCTGGTGCAGGGCCAAACTTGATCCTAGAGCTGTAACTTGGGCCCTCTTTGTAACTGTCCACTAAATAATGCTATAATTATATGCAAAATTTGGTAGCCTAAGCCTTATGGCTATGTACACCAAGATTTAAAAGTTTTCCCTATGTAAGCCTATGTAAATCTTGTGAACCCCCCCCTCCAAGTATGAGGCCAAATTGACCCCAAGACTATACTTTGGACACTTTTGGTAGACTCCAACTAGATCAAGCTAAATGCCAAATTTGGTAGCTCTAGGCCTTATGGTTTCAGACAAGAAGATATTTAAAGTTTTCTCTATATAAGCCTATGTATAAAACTTGTGACCCCTGGGGAAGAGCCAATTTTGACCCCAGGGCTATAATTTCAAGAAACATGATAGAGGTCTACTACATAAAGCTACATGCCAAATTTGGTAGCCCTATGCCTTATGGTTTCAGACAAGAAGATTTTTAAAGTTTTCTCTATATAAGCCTATGTAAAACTTGTGACCCCTGGGGCAGAGCCAATTTTGACCCCAGGGCTATAATTTGAAGAAACTTGATAGAGGTCTACTACATAAAGCTACATGCCAAATTTGGTAGCCCTATGCCTTATGGTTTCAGACAAGAAGATTTTTAAAGATTTCCAATATTTTTCAGTTTTGTTGCCATGGCAACCAGAGTTTTTGAAGGAATCAAATTCTTTCAAGAAATTCTGAAGAGGACCATGTCAGGATCATTTCTGTGAAGTTTCGTGAAAATCGGATGGGTAGTTTCAGAGAAGAAGATGTTTGAAATAAAAGTTAACGCACGGACGGACGGACGGACGGACGCACGACGGACACCGGGCCATGACATAAGCCCGCTGGCCTTCGGCCAGTGGAGCTAAAAAAATCAATCCGAATACAGGGTACAAAAAAGAAAAAGACTAAACATGCTAAATTCCTCCCTCTATCGCACATCGATGCATACAGAAAATCTTTTCACGCTTATGGAGCCATGACCGTATTTTTCGGCCTGTTACTAACTTTTTCATTTTTAGAAATAAGTGGTTGGTACCTGCGGACCGATGTTGGAGGAGAGTTTGAATTTTCCTACGGTGCAGGAAATATCGCGATATCTCGAACCTAAAGCCAATGCGACTCGTTTGAAAGACCGCTAATTCGCTGAGCTGAGCAAGCACCAAGAATGAAAAGGATCTTGACCTCTATACAAGTACTTTCGCTGGAACATTACAAGAAAACCTTTTCCCTTATGGCACTCATTTTTTCGGTCTGCTACTAACTTTTTCATTTGTCGAAATAAGTCCTAAGTATCTGCGAACGGATTTTTGGGGAAGCTTCGAATTTTCCTACGGTACAAAAAAAAGATCGCGATATCTCGATCCTGAAGCCGGTGGAACTCATTTAAAAGACCTCTAACTCGCTGAAGGTCGTAAGACTAATCGGAGAAGGGTCTTAACCCCGGAACAAGTACAGACGTTGTATCCTTTCAAAATACCTTTTCCTTGAGGGACTGATTTTTTCGGTCTGCTACTAACTTTTTTATTTGTCGAAAAAAGTAGTAGATACCTGCGAACCGATTTTAGGGGCAGCTTTGAATTTTTCAATGGTGCAAAAATGACTGTGGAATCATCGCCTAATCGCAGTCAATGCAACTCGGCTGAAGTTACCACTCACTCGCGGAGAAGACGAAACAACTTAGAAAAAAGGGTTTTAACCTTCGAGGTAAATGCGTGCTGAAATAGTTCTAAAACCTTTAACCTACTGTGTCGACTTTTTGCGGACTGCTACTAACTTTTTGTTGTTTTGCCGGTAGCAGTCTCGGGTACCCGCGGACCGATTTTAAAGAAGACTTTGAACCTTTTTTTTTTAGGATGCTAGAATGAATGTAATACCTCGTCTCTACAGCCAAAGCGATTTAAAGAACCGTCAAATTAATGCTCAGAATAGCTAGTTGGGGAGAAGGTGTTTATAACTCTAAAAAAAGCTTTACCTTCTAGAATGTTCTTTTTTAATCTCTTACCTATGTTTAAACGGCTATTACCGCGTACATTTTGACGGAGAAGTCAGTTTATCCCAGTGTGACGAGTTCTGGCGGTGTACAACGTGCAAAAAGGTGGTTAACCGGTTCAAGCGACCCGTTGAGTTGCATGAATGCGCGGAATGGCTGTGCAAATGCTGCAAGTCTTGGGTCACCGGTAACCACCGGTGCTACTTGTTTCCCGAGGAGCCGAAGAAACCCGTTAGAAAGTTTATATTTTTTGACTTCGAGGCTACCCAAGACACGATTGCAGAATGTACGGACGGATACTCGCCCAAGAGCTGTTGCCAGACCCCCTGCAACGATTGCACCAAATGTCAGCGCTGTTTCAAGTCATGGTGCGGACAACCCAGACACGTCCCCAATTTTGTAGTAGCCCAGACGGTGTGCGAGTGTTGTATGGAGAAAGAACTTGTCCCGGGAGCCGTATGCAACAACTGCGGGAGCCGATGCCCCGAGTGCGATATATGGGACAAAGAGGCCAAGACCTACGCCAAAGACCCGTGCCCCGAAACGTGTGGCAAGAGGGAGGTCGTGTTTCAAGGGGACAATACTCTCGACGATTTTGGCCGATGGTTGTTTAACATCCAGCACAAACACAGCACCGTGTTGGCTCATAACATGAAGGTATGTATATAAACCAAATGGAAAGTCTTGAAGCGATTTAGCCGACCAAGACTTAGAAGCGACTTATTTCGAAGAAAATTAATACCGAGGAATCTTATAACTGGGTTAAAATGAAACAACCCCATTTTTGTAATGCTTCTAGGTTTCATATCACTTAAAATCATTTTTGGTACAGAACACGTCCTTGATTGAAATAGATGTTTAAATCTTTAGCAACGATTCGTATTTGTGTTAACGTGTAAACGAACGTGATTTTTAAACCTTCCTTTTATTTTCATTTCAGGGCTATGACGGCGTGTTTCTCCTGGAATACCTTTTAAACCATAGCATTCGGCCTTCCAAAGTGATCTACAACGGCTCCAAGATTATGTACATGGAGGTGAGCAAAGGCCATAAAATTTAAATGTAAGAACACTCTCGATCCTTCCATGGCGTAATCGATATGAGGGAATTGATTGCAAATCGATTTTTGATTGTTACAAGAAACTAATTAATCCAAGTAAAAGTTCCGTAACTCCCGAACTAGAAACCGTAAGGTGTCGTATCTAAGTCATCTAAGACCACCCTCTCATTATATACGACTCTGTATTGTTTGCTTTCTTTTTTGTTAAAGAGCACGTTGTTATATTTGTCTCTGGAGATCTTGCTTGGATTGGTCATGACCATGATTTTAGAAGCCGGTTGTTCTCCTTCATCCAATTTTCTCTTTTTAAAGGTACTTGGCTTGGAGGGATCCACGTGTTCCACCATGTCTTTCATGGAGCCGAAGTTTAATCGCCTGGCATTAGCGTAATTGAGGTGAAATCCCCGAATTTTACAGGTCTGTTTACCTTTCATCGTGGTATAGGCGTAACTTTTTGGTCCACCGCTGACAAACTCCACAATGTGGTCTCCAGATTCTAATTCATCGGTCAGTTCGCCTGCAATATAAACAGAAAACGTTTGAGGCTTTAAGAACAATCGAAATAGATAAAATCAAATATCTATGCGTGTGTGCGTACGTGTGCGTGCCTGCGCGTGTGTATATGTGTGTGTGTGTGTTAAATTTTAGACATTATCGTTTAAATATTAATGTACGAAAAACTTACCTAAATAATCCCCCAGGGGTGGATCGTATTGTCCCTCTCTGCTGACATATATGATCGAGTCTGTGTCGTAATAGAGCACTCTCTCTCCGAGCTGATCTAAAACACCGTACAGTTTTAGCCGAGCCCAGCAGGTAGTAAATGTCGCCAGGAAAATGTTCGTTTTCATGTCCTCTGGCACAAATCCGGACTGGTGTTCGTACTCGAGGTGAAGGCGCTCCTCATTGATGATATGAAAGTCCTTCACCTTCTTGGTCCGATCAGTCAATGTTTTGTAAAATTTGTCGAGCTGCGAGGAATGGATGAATTCGTAGATTCCCTGGTTTAAACGCTGACCAAATTTTCCCCAGAAACTGTGAACAACAGGAAAAAAAAATGGTTACACTTGTTATTACATTATGTTACAGAAAAAAAAAAAACGGTACAGTTATATGAATGTAGTTTAACATGTAATGAAAAGTATATTTACCTGTTAAGACAGAGCTTGGCCAGGGCACGGTGTCTGGGTTTTTTTTTTATCTTGTCTGGCTCTAACTGGATACCTTCGTTGCGGAAATAGTCAGAGACGTACTTCTCTTTGTCCGCTGCAGTCTTGCACCAGTCAGGCCACCCAAATGCCTCCTGTTTGAACTTTAGGAAAGTGTTAATGTAAGGGGCGAATAATCCTCCTTCTTTGGTAGAAGTGTCGTACTGGGTAGAATCTTCCCAGTCGTACACTTCGTAGATTTTGAGAAGAGTGTAGCCCTTGTCCAAAGCCTTCTCGATTTCGGGAGTGCACCACGTTCCGACAAAGGCCTTGTGTTCGTCCGTGTGAAGGCAACTGGTTCTATTTTCGGTGTCGGCGCATGTACGACAGAGTGGAAACTTCAGTTTGCCATTGGAACGAGTAGATAGCGTTATACGTATAGTCGATAATTTCTCTTCTTTTTTCTATATAAATGACGCCACCAGGTCGGTGTAGTCAATTTTCAAAATCTGTTTTTAGCCACATAGTTATCGATCGTGTCTGTAGCAGACGAATTCTGTGGTAGTATACCTCGCAGTGCAAAACCAGGGTGGGAAAAGTCCTATTCTCAGTTGGAAGCAATCAAATCTCTTTCTTACAAGAGTGAGTTAGACGGGAGAAGAGTTAGACGTGTCCGTATAGTCGATAATTTCTCTTCTTTATTCTATATAAATGGTGCCATCAAGCCGGTGCAGGGACTTTTTGGTGCAGGTAACTTTCAGAATCTATTTTTAGCAACGGGGTCAAGAATGCGTGACATAGGTATATGATCGTGTCTGTAGCAGACGAATTAGATCTGGTAGTTCGCCTCGCTGTGTAAAGAAAAACAGACGAATTCTATGGTAGCTCGATCCGGCGTGGTAAAACATTGTGAAAAAAAAGTATTTGGGGAAGTAGACGATAATCTATCCTCCAACAGGGTCGGTCATATAGAATCGTCCAAAACAGGTTGGAAAAAAAGTCCTACTTTCTATAGGGAGCAACCAAATCTCTTCCCTACGTGATCATAGACGGGAGAAGATAAATCTTTTTTAAGCCAGTGAGTTCAACAACGCTCGGCATAGGTAATTAAATGTGTCTCAAGCAGACGAACTCAAGGGATCCGCTGTGGTAAAACATTGCGGAAAAATTGGTAGGCAGACGATCATTTTAAAGTCTAGCAGGGTCGATAGTTTACAAACGACTTCAAACACAGGGTGGAAAAAGTCCCATACTCTATTGGACTAGGACAAGCAATCAGTTCTCTTTTCTACAACTGGGAGCGGGAAGGGCCTCCTCCTCCTCCTCCTCCTCGGGAGAAGATACATCTTTTTTAAGCCAGTGAGTTCAACAACGCTCGACATAGGTAATTAAATGTGTCTCGAACAGACGAATTCAAGGGATCCGCTGTGGTAAAACATAGCGAAAAAATTGGTAGGCAGACGATCATTTTAAAGTCTAGCAGGGTCGATAGTTCACAAACAACTTCAAACACAGAGTTGAAAAAGTTCCATACTCTATTGGACTAGGACAAGCAATCAGTTCTCTTTTCTACAACTGGGAGCGGAGGATAATCTTTTCTTCAATAGGGGTTGGTTGTGGTACAGACGACTTCAAAAATAGGATGGAAAAAATGCTACTCTCTGTTGAACAGGGAAGCAATCAAATCTGTTGCCTACAACTATGAGTTAGACAGGGCAGAGAATCTCTCTCTCTCTCTCTCTCTCTCTCTCATAGGTCACACAGTGACAACGATATTATGGACTGAACAGAATGATGGTCTAGACATGTCCTACTATTAGCTCTAATAAAATAATGTAACCCTTCCAATTATAGGGCTGAAGCAGACGATAATAGTCTATAACAATAAGATTGGATCCGTTGTGAAAGACATTGTGAAAAAAAAATGGGTGAACAGATGATAATTCATTCTCCAAAAGGGTCGATAATATACAGAAGATCTTCCAAAACAGGTTGGGAAAAGTCCTCCTCTCTATCGGATAAGCAAGCAATTAAATCTCTTTCCTACAAGTGTGAGCGATCATAGTCGGGAGAAGGTAAATTTTAGGAATCTATTTTTAGCTGCAGGGTTCAACAATGCGTGACACAGGTAATTACTGATTGTGCTCGAGCAGACGAATTCTAGTGTAGTAAGATTCGATTCGATAAGAAAAACATTGTGGGGAAAAAAAGGTATTTGGGAGCATAGGAAAATCTATTTTCCAACATCGGCATTTCCAACATCGGCAGACAGGAGTACAAACAGACATTTTACATGGTGGGAAAAATCCTGTTGGACAGACAAACAGACAGATCTGTTTCCTACAGCTATGAGCTAGACGGGGGAAACGTTCGAGAAAGTCTCCCATTCCCATCTCTCTCTCTCACTCTCACACACATACTAAACACACAAGAATGAGGGAAGTGATACAGTTGTTGAATACAACAAAACCAGATTTTCCTGTGGGAAAGCAGCCAAGGGCTTGGAAAGGATATTGTTCGTAGTGTTGGTAAAAGAATCTCCAGGAACACATGGATAGGTGCCCTAACCGCCGCGATATAACTGAAATAATGTTGAAAACGGCGTTTAAAACCATCTAATTTATCAGCGACCAATCAAGAATGCGTGACGTAGGTGATCATCGTGTCTCGAGCGGACGACAGTATTCTACGACAGTAAGATTCGATTCGCTGAGTTAAAACATTGTGGAAAAAGAAATTGGGAAGCAGAAGATAATCTATTCTTCAAGACAGGTCGGTACTATATACACCGACGACATTTTTACATGGTGAAAAAAGTCCTACTCACTGTTGGTCTGGCAAGCAGACATATTTTTTCTCCTAAAGTGTGAGCTACCTCAAAAGAGAAACTCTCACTCTTTCTCTCAATAAAGGAGTCCCGGTAGAGCAGTCGATAGCGTAAAGGACTTGAGAAAAGGAAGTCACTGCTTTGACCCCTCCTGCTCGACCAGTTTTTTCCGAGGATTGGTGATAGCCATTGCAGTAGAAGTTATTCCGCTTTCACCGCTGATCGTTATTTCGACAATGGTAATGTAGGCAGGCAGCCAGTGGCTTGGGAAGAAATAATGTACGAGGTGCTGGTAACACAAACCCCAAGAAAGCATAAATATTTACACTTATCCCGTGGTATAAGTTAAATAACGTTCAAAACAGCGTTAATCTCAAATATCTCTCTCTGTCTCTGTCTCTCTCTCTCTCTCTTTTCGATGAAAAGGAAGTATTTAAGAACGCCGCGGCCGCCGCCGCCGCCTGCCACAGCCAGAGAAGGAGTCGGGGATAAAGAAAAAATAAGAGTAAAAAGAAGAGGGGAAAAAGGCGGCGGCGGCGGCGGCGACGGTGGCGGCGGCGGCGGCGGCGGTGGCGTCGTTCTTAAATACTTCCTTTTCATCGAAGAGAGAGAGAGAGAGACAGAGACAGAGAGAGATATTTGAGATTAACGCTGTTTTGAACGTTATTTAACTTATACCACGGGATTAGTGTAAATATTTATGCTTTCTTGGGGTTTGTGTTACCAGCACCTCGCACATTATTTCTTCCCAAGCCACTGGCTGCCTGCCTACATTACCATTGTCGAAATAACGATCAGCGGTGAAAGCGGAATAACTTCTATTGCAATGGCTATCACCAATCCTCGGAAAAAAACTGGTCGAGCAGGAGGGGTCAAAGCAGTGACTTCTTTTTCTCAAGTCCTTTACGCTATCGACTGCTCTACCGGGACTCCTTTATTGAGAGAAAGAGTGAGAGTTTCTCTTTTGAGGTAGCTCACACTTTCAGAGAAAAAATATGTCTGCTTGCCAGACCAACAGTGAGTAGGACTTTTTCCACCATGTAAAAATGTCGTCGGTGTATATAGTACCGACCTGTCTTGAAGAATAGATTATCTTCTGCTTCCCAATTTCTTTTTCCACAATGTTTTAACTCAGCGAATCGAATCTTACTGTCGTAGAATACTGTCGTCCGCTCGAGACACGATGATCACCTACGTCACGCATTCTTGATTGGTCGCTGATAAATTAGATGGTTTTAAACGCCGTTTTCAACATTATTTCAATTATATCGCGGCGGTTAGGGCACCTATCCATGTGTTCCTGGAGATTCTTTTACCAACACTACGCACAATATCCTTTCCAAACCCTTGGCTGCTTTCCCACAGGAAAATCTGGTTTTGTTGTATTCAACAACTGTATCACTTCCCTCATTCTTGTGTGTTTAGTATGTGTGTGAGAGTGAGAGAGAGAGATGGGAATGGGAGACTTTCTCGAACGTTTCCCCCGTCTAGCTCATAGCTGTAGGAAACAGATTTGTCTGTTTGTCTGTCCAACAGGATTTTTCCCACCATGTAAAATGTCTGTTTGTACTCCTGTCTGCCGATGTTGGAAATGCCGATGTTGGAAAATAGATTTTCCTATGCTCCCAAATACCTTTTTTTCCCCACAATGTTTTTCTTATCGAATCGAATCTTACTACACTAGAATTCGTCTGCTCGAGCACAATCAGTAATTACCTGTGTCACGCATTGTTGAACCCTGCAGCTAAAAATAGATTCCTAAAATTTACCTTCTCCCGACTATGATCGCTCACACTTGTAGGAAAGAGATTTAATTGCTTGCTTATCCGATAGAGAGGAGGACTTTTCCCAACCTGTTTTGGAAGATCTTCTGTATATTATCGACCCTTTTGGAGAATGAATTATCATCTGTTCACCCATTTTTTTTTTTTTTTTCACAATGTCTTTCACAACGGATCCAATCTTATTGTTATAGACTATTATCGTCTGCTACAGCCCTATAATTGGAAGGGTTACATTATTTTATTAGAGCGAATAGTAGGACATGTCTAGACCATCATTCTGTTCAGTCCATAATATCGTTGTCATTGTGTGACCTATGAGAGAGAGAGAGAGAGAGATTCTCTGCCCTGTCTAACTCATAGTTGTAGGCAACAGATTTGATTGCTTCCCTGTTCAACAGAGAGTAGCATTTTTTCCATCCTATTTTTGAAGTCGTCTGTACCACAACCAACCCCTATTGAAGAAAAGATTATCCTCCGCTCCCAGTTGTAGAAAAGAGAACTGATTGCTTGTCCTAGTCCAATAGAGTATGGAACTTTTTCAACTCTGTGTTTGAAGTTGTTTGTAAACTATCGACCCTGCTAGACTTTAAAATGATCGTCTGCCTACCATTTTTTTCGCAATGCTTTACCACAGCGGATCCCTTGAATTCGTCTGTTCGAGACACATTTAATTACCTATGTCGAGCGTTGTTGAACTCACTGGCTTAAAAAAGATGTATCTTCTCCCGAGGAGGAGGAGGAGGAGGAGGCCCTTCCCGCTCCCAGTTGTAGAAAAGAGAACTGATTGCTTGTCCTAGTCCAATAGAGTATGGGACTTTTTCCACCCTGTGTTTGAAGTTGTTTGTAAACTATCGACCCTGCTAGACTTTAAAATGATCGTCTGCCTACCAATTTTTCCGCAATGTTTTACCACAGCGGATCCCTTGAGTTCGTCTGCTTGAGACACATTTAATTACCTATGCCGAGCGTTGTTGAACTCACTGGCTTAAAAAAGATTTATCTTCTCCCGTCTATGATCACGTAGGGAAGAGATTTGGTTGCTCCCTATAGAAAGTAGGACTTTTTTTCCAACCTGTTTTGGACGATTCTATATGACCGACCCTGTTGGAGGATAGATTATCGTCTACTTCCCCAAATACTTTTTTTTCACAATGTTTTACCACGCCGGATCGAACTACCATAGAATTCGTCTGTTTTTCTTTACACAGCGAGGCGAACTACCAGATCTAATTCGTCTGCTACAGACACGATCATATACCTATGTCACGCATTCTTGACCCCGTTGCTAAAAATAGATTCTGAAAGTTACCTGCACCAAAAAGTCCCTGCACCGGCTTGATGGCACCATTTATATAGAATAAAGAAGAGAAATTATCGACTATACGGACACGTCTAACTCTTCTCCCGTCTAACTCACTCTTGTAAGAAAGAGATTTGATTGCTTCCAACTGAGAATAGGACTTTTCCCACCCTGGTTTTGCACTGCGAGGTATACTACCACAGAATTCGTCTGCTACAGACACGATCGATAACTATGTGGCTAAAAACAGATTTTGAAAATTGACTACACCGACCTGGTGGCGTCATTTATATAGAAAAAAGAAGAGAAATTATCGACTATACGTATAACGCTATCTACTCGTTCCAATGGCAAACTGAAGTTTCCACTCTGTCGTACATGCGCCGACACCGAAAATAGAACCAGTTGCCTTCACACGGACGAACACAAGGCCTTTGTCGGAACGTGGTGCACTCCCGAAATCGAGAAGGCTTTGGACAAGGGCTACACTCTTCTCAAAATCTACGAAGTGTACGACTGGGAAGATTCTACCCAGTACGACACTTCTACCAAAGAAGGAGGATTATTCGCCCCTTACATTAACACTTTCCTAAAGTTCAAACAGGAGGCATTTGGGTGGCCTGACTGGTGCAAGACTGCAGCGGATAAAGAGAAGTACGTCTCTGACTATTCCCGCAACGAAGGTATCCAGTTAGAGCCAGACAAGATAAAAAAAAAAACCCAGACACCGTGCCCTGGCCAAGCTCTGTCTTAACAGGTAAATATACTTTTCATTACATGTTAAACTACATTCATATAACTGTACCGTTTTTTTTTTTCTGTAACATAATGTAATAACACGTGTAACCATTTTTTTTTTCCTTTTGTTCACAGTTTCTGGGGAAAATTTGGTCAGCGTTTAAACCAGGGAATCTACGAATTCATCCATTCCTCGCAGCTCGACAAATTTTACAAAACATTGACTGATCGGACCAAGAAGGTGAAGGACTTTCATATCATCAATGAGGAGCACCTTCACCTCGAGTACGAACACCAGTCCGGATTTGTGCCAGAGGACATGAAAACGAACATTTTCCTGGCGACATTTACTACCTGCTGGGCTCGGCTAAAACTGTACGGTGTTTTAGATCAGCTCGGAGAGAGAGTGCTCTATTACGACACAGACTCGATCATATATGTCAGCAGAGAGGGACAATACGATCCACCCCTGGGGGATTATTTAGGTAAGTTTTTCGTACATTAATATTTAAACGATAATGTCTAAAATTTAACACACACACACATATACACACGCGCAGACACGCACACGTACGCACACACGCATAGATATTTGATTTTATCTATTTCGATTGTTCTTAAAGCCTCAAACGTTTTCTGTTTATATTGCAGGCGAACTGACCGATGAATTAGAATCTGGAGACCACATTGTGGAGTTTGTCAGCGGTGGACCAAAAAGTTACGCCTATACCACGATGAAAGGTAAACAGACCTGTAAAATTCGGGGATTTCACCTCAATTACGCTAATGCCAGGCGATTAAACTTTGGCTCCATGAAAGACATGATGGAACACGTGGATCCCTCCAAGCCAAGTACCTTTAAAAAGAGAAAATTGGATGAAGGAGAACAACCGGCTTCTAAAATCATGGTCATGACCAATCCAAGCAAGATCTCCAGAGACAAATATAACAACGTGCTCTTTAACAAAAAAGAAAGCAAACAATACAGAGTCGTATATAATGAGAGCGTGGTCTTAGATGACTTAGATACGACACCTTACGGTTTCTAGTTCGGGAGTTACGGAACTTTTACTTGGATTAATTAGTTTCTTGTAACAATCAAAAATCGATTTGCAATCAATTCCCTCATATCGATTACGCCATGGAAGGATCGAGAGTGTTCTTACATTTAAATTTTATGGCCTTTGCTCACCTCCATGTACATAATCTTGGAGCCGTTGTAGATCACTTTGGAAGGCCGAATGCTATGGTTTAAAAGGTATTCCAGGAGAAACACGCCGTCATAGCCCTGAAATGAAAATAAAAGGAAGGTTTAAAAATCACGTTCGTTTACACGTTAACACAAATACGAATCGTTGCTAAAGATTTAAACATCTATTTCAATCAAGGACGTGTTCTGTACCAAAAATGATTTTAAGTGATATGAAACCTAGAAGCATTACAAAAATGGGGTTGTTTCATTTTAACCCAGTTATAAGATTCCTCGGTATTAATTTTCTTCGAAATAAGTCGCTTCTAAGTCTTGGTCGGCTAAATCGCTTCAAGACTTTCCATTTGGTTTATATACATACCTTCATGTTATGAGCCAACACGGTGCTGTGTTTGTGCTGGATGTTAAACAACCATCGGCCAAAATCGTCGAGAGTATTGTCCCCTTGAAACACGACCTCCTTCTTGCCACACGTTTCGGGGCACGGGTCTTTGGCGTAGGTCTTGGCCTCTTTGTCCCACATATCGCACTCGGGGCATCGGCTCCCGCAGTTGTCGCATACGGCTCCCGGGACAAGTTCTTTCTCCATACAACACTCGCACACCGTCTGGGCTACTACAAAATTGGGGACGTGTCTGGGTTGTCCGCACCATGACTTGAAACAGCCCTGACATTTGGTGCAATCGTTGCAGGGGGTCTGGCAACAGCTCTTGGGCGAGTATCCGTCCGTACATTCTGCAATCGTGTCTTGGGTAGCCTCGAAGTCAAAAAATATAAACTTTCTAACGGGTTTCTTCGGCTCCTCGGGAAACAAGTAGCACCGGTGGTTACCGGTGACCCAAGACTTGCAGCATTTGCACAGCCATTCCGCGCATTCATGCAACTCAACGGGTCGCTTGAACCGGTTAACCACCTTTTTGCACGTTGTACACCGCCAGAACTCGTCACACTGGGATAAACTGACTTCTCCGTCAAAATGTACGCGGTAATAGCCGTTTAAACATAGGTAAGAGATTAAAAAAGAACATTCTAGAAGGTAAAGCTTTTTTTAGAGTTATAAACACCTTCTCCCCAACTAGCTATTCTGAGCATTAATTTGACGGTTCTTTAAATCGCTTTGGCTGTAGGGACGAGATATTACATTCATTCTAGCATCCTAAAAAAAAAGGTTCAAAGTCTTCTTTAAAATCGGTCCGCGGGTACCCGAGACTGCTACCGGCAAAACAACAAAAAGTTAGTAGCAGTCCGCAAAAAGTCGACACAGTAGGTTAAAGGTTTTAGAACTATTTCAGCACGCATTTACCTCGAAGGTTAAAACCCTTTTTTCTAAGTTGTTTCGTCTTCTCCGCGAGTGAGTGGTAACTTCAGCTGAGTTGCATTGACTGCGATTAGGCGATGATTCCACAGTCATTTTTGCACCATTGAAAAATTCAAAGCTGCCCCTAAAATCGGTTCGCAGGTATCTATTACTTTTTTCGACAAATAAAAAAGTTAGTAGCAGACCGAAAAAATCAGTCCCTCAAGGAAAAGGTATTTTGAAAGGATACAACGTCTGTACTTGTTCCGGGGTTAAGACCCTTCTCCGATTAGTCTTACGACCTTCAGCGAGTTAGAGGTCTTTTAAACGAGTTCCACCGGCTTCAGGATCGAGATATCGCGATCTTTTTTTTGTACCGTAGGAAAATTCGAAGCTTCCCCAAAAATCCGTTCGCAGATACTTAGGACTTATTTCGACAAATGAAAAAGTTAGTAGCAGACCGAAAAAATGAGTGCCATAAGGGAAAAGGTTTTCTTGTAATGTTCCAGCGAAAGTACTTGTATAGAGGTCAAGATCCTTTTCATTCTTGGTGCTTGCTCAGCTCAGCGAATTAGCGGTCTTTCAAACGAATCGCATTGGCTTTAGGTTCGAGATATCGCGATATTTCCTGCACCGTAGGAAAATTCAAACTCTCCTCCAACATCGGTCTGCAGGTACCAACCACTCACATGTATTTCTAAAAATGAAAAAGTTAGTAACAGGCCGAAAAATACGGTCATGGCTCCATAAGCGTGAAAAGATTTTCTGTATGCATCGATGTGCGATAGAGGGAGGAATTTAGCATGTTTAGTCTTTTTCTTTTTTGTACCCTGTATTCGGATTGATTTTTTTTTTTTTTTTTTATCTGATCCCGATAGATAACCATTTCTTGACAAGAAGCCTAATAACTATCGTTTGAAAAAGGTTCGGCTCTTAAAGCCAATGGTCTCGTATGATCTGCCATTTATTCACGCGTTTTTCTTTCTTACTCAGTAAAACATCGTACCGCGGAGGAAAGGTAAAGATTGTCCAAATACTTTTCCACGCGCCTCGTTCATTCAGAATCCTTTACATTTTGGTGTATTTTTTTTTTAATCTTCTCATAAAATTTTGATAGTTTAGACGATAACAAATACGGATCCAGATCGAACAACGATAGGATCGTAGTACCTCTCTAGATTGATCTTCGCAAAACAAAAACATTACTGAAATAAAATACAAAAGAAAAATCTTACCTTATTTTTCTGTCTGGCAGCAAAAGAGAATACAACGTAAGATAAATTTCTGATTTAATCAGTCACGCGCAAATTCACTCGAGGTGAAGATTTGAATGCAGTTTTCAAAGCTCGACACCTATTCTCCTAGGAGCTGCTTTCCCACGAATTCTCGACTCGGACGCTCTTCTCCTTATTTGCATAAAACATTTCCGGTTTTTTCGCGCCATTCGCGGCTTGACTCACCGCGATGACTCTGCGCTCGCGTCACGCTCGCGTCGTCTGTGACCCACTTTTTCCTTATACGGACATACCGTTTCCGGTTCGCACACACCCGCCGCGTCGTTTCTAAAAATACCTGACCCGCGCTCGCGTCGTCAAGGACCCCGTCTTTTCCTTATACGGACATACCGTTTCCGGTTCTCACGATTCAAGAGCGTCGTTTCTATAAATACCTTACCTCGACGCACCTGGGCACGCTATGACGTCACGCGTCAGTCATTAAAAAGCCATAAAAAGCAATTAAAAAGCCATAACTATGCAAATTTGCACTCTATGACCTGCCTGCACCTGGGCACGCTATGACGTCATTTCCTGTTTTGCCTTTAAAGTGACCCCTATGTAGTGTTTGCATTGGGTGGAATCGTCTTGAAGCTAAAAATTACATATTCTAATTGGATGCTGAACATTGACAAACAACATGGTGGCTTTGACAGCTAATGCTAGCAAGTGTCGATCCAGCTAGTTTGCTGGATCCTGCAAACAAAAATGAATTGAATTCTTATCCTGAACAGTTAACAAAAAGTGATTCTGGGGGAAAATTATCGTAGATTTAGCAGTTTTAATAACGAAATCAGCGCAAACACTAGCTTCGGTGGTATTTTCTTGAAATTAGTAGCCCCCTACTTCAAAATGTAATGAATACAGAAGTAGCAACCAACCTTAAAACGTAAGTTGTTTACGTGACAACCAATCAACTTCCGTTTAATCAAAGTGTTGTAAGCACTGTAATCGGTCGACACTGAATAATTACAGTAGTTTAGTTAGTTTAAACATATTTTATTCATATATTGATAACATGCGTATTCATAATTAACAACAGCTAACTACATGAAAAGGATCGGAACGAAAGCTATAAGCTTATAAAGTTCCTCTCCGATAAGTGGTCACTATTTAACAATAGTATGATAAGGACAAAATATGGTCAGTTGTGTATGTGTGTATGTATGTGTGTGTGTGTGTGTTTATGTGAGTGTGTGTGTGCGCGATTGTATGTAGCATGGAGTGTCACCAACAAATATTCATTTGACATTTTAACAACATTTGCGGGAGAAAAGAGAAAAAAAAAAAAACATTAGTTATCAACCCTTTACAACATAATACAATCTGACCCTAAAAGATAAGAATGTAGGGGGGAAAAAATAGTACCAATATAAACAATAATAGTACCTTTATATTTAAAAGTGCGGAGTTTTTACAAAGTAACGGAAATGGCATCTCAAACCTTAAATCGTTTACTTTCCGCAATATAAGAATGAACTGCTGTAAATATCTTTTCATTATCAGCAATACTGAGACTCTCGTCACCAAAAAGAATTGTTTGTAGGCTAACATGGCCGATTTCTGACACACGTTTAATTAAACGGTTCCTAATTTCACGATAATATCTGCAGTCAAAAAAATAGTGTTGATTTGATTCTATTTCACCACAAGCACATAGAGGAGAATCAATTAAATTTCTGTAATAAAGATGTTGATTAAGTGCACTACATTTTGTCCGTAGCTTAGTGTGAATAACCTGAATCTTCCTTTCACCGAAAAAATAAAGCTTGTTTGGAACCGGTTTTTCTCTATTAATGAAACTTTTAAAGGCTGACAAAGAGTCCAGATTCCTAACATCAGT
Source organism: Tridacna gigas (assembly GCA_945859785.2). Taxonomy (NCBI): domain Eukaryota; kingdom Metazoa; phylum Mollusca; class Bivalvia; order Cardiida; family Cardiidae; genus Tridacna; species Tridacna gigas. The sequence continues at coordinate 27,336,350 of OX244033.2, forward strand.
GGGTAGAGCATTCCAATCATTAACAACAGAGGGTAAAAACGACTTTAAATACAGATTAGTTCTGCATGCTATAGTTTGTAAGTTATGAGAACATCTTAGGCTATAGGAAGATGTACTGCCAACTGATGTAGGTACTAAAGCATTCAAATAGGCAGGAGCCAGTCCCTTTACCATTTTAAAAAATAATATAAGTTTGTGTTTGGATCTCCTATCATTAAGTAATTCCCATCCAGACTCCATATTAAGATCAGCTAGAGACACAAGTTTACTACACCCAGTTACGATTCGTGCTGCCTCATTTTGTACTTTATCAATTTGATCTTTTTGGTATTGTGATAAATTAGTCCAAATAACATCTGAATATTCAAGAACTGGTCGGATAAAAGAAAAATATATTGTTTGAAGAGACGCTCGATCTAGCCGCATCTTTAGCCCTCGCATAATTCCAATTCTCTTCCATGCCTTCTCCAAAAACTGGTCTACATGATGATCCCAAGAGCCATCATTAGAAATGAAAATACCTAGATGTTTATGAACATGCACTGATGGAATTTCCACACCAGACATAAACAGCTTGGGATGGTCTGGTTTATTTCGTTTGCGAGATATTATTAATGACTCTGATTTTGAGGGATTAAACTTTACAAGCCACCTATTTGCCCAATCTGTTATTTTGTTGATGTCTGTTTGTAAAACTGTCCAGGCTAAATTAGGATCACCTACAACCATGGATAAACTAGTGTCATCTGCAAATAGATTTATGTTTGATTCAATATCATTTACAATATCATTAATATAAACTAAAAATAGAAGAGGTCCGAGAATAGATCCCTGTGGAACTCCAGCATTAATTGGACATAAATCTGAGACAACACCAGGTAAGACAACCCTCTGATACCTATTCAAGAGGTAGTCGGAGAACCATGAAAGAAGATTACTTCCGATTCCAGCTTTATGTAGCTTGAATAAAAGGCCTTTGTGCCATACCTTGTCAAAGGCTTTACTGATATCAAAAAATACAACTCGGACTTCTAATCCTTCATCCAAGGCTTTGCAAATTTTATCATATAAAAATACAACTTGGTTGATGGTTGAGTCTCCAGGCATAAATCCTGATTGACTAGGTGTGAAAAAATTAGTATCTTTCAGGTGATTAAATACATATTTAAATATTATTCTTTCGAAAACCTTTTCCATGGTGTTTAATAAAGATACAGGTCTATAATTACTTGCAAGAGCAGAGTCACCACTTTTAAATATAGGACATACATTTGAAATTTTCCAAGAAGAGGGAAATCTACAGGTGTTCAAAGATTGATTATAGAGTTGACTGAGCGGGTTGCATATTTGATGTGCAACTTCAATTAAAATTCTATTACTTATACCATCAGGACCAGATGCCTTACCCAAACGGAGTGTTCTTAGAACATCTAATACTTCATCGGGGGTAATCGATATTGAATCCAAGAAGTTACCATTAATTCGGATATCATTATCTGGCAGGATATTGATTGGGTCGTCAATGTTTGATTGCTTGGCGAAAAATAAATTTAAAACGTTAGCCTTTTCACGTTCATCAACAACCATTGTGTCAGTGGAGTCATCCATTAGTGGAGGTACTGAAGATGAAGAAGATGGATTCATAAAGGATTTGAGGACTTTCCACCAATCCCTCGATGTAATATTACTTGAACGCAATTTAAGTGCCATCTGGTCCAAATGGTCTTGTTTCCTTTGTCGAATAAGAGCAATAGCTTCATTCCTTAACGCTCTAAATTTAGACCAGTGATGCTGATTATTTGTACGTTTTGCTTTCTGATATGCTCTTTTTCTTTGCCTAATTTTTCTTTTTATTATACTATTAATCCAGGGAGGTTCATGTGGATTAATAACTATTTCACTATTTGGAATACAGTGCTTTGATTCTTTAGATATTAATTCTGTAATATTTTGAGTGAAAATATCAATATCATCGTCCTTCAGCTCACCCCAGTCAACTTCTCTAAGAGTATTTCTTAATTGATTATAATCACCTTGTTCATATTTCCATATGGTGCGTTTGAAAGTTTTATAGTTTGGTTTTATGAAGTTAAAAACACCAAAAATAGGACAATGATATCTCATATTAAGACCAAGACATGGTTCTCCAACACCAGTAGTTAAAACGGAATCTTTATTTGTCACGAAAAGAAGGTCAATTATTGTTGCAGAATTTTCAGTGAAATGGGTAGGTTCATCAATGCATTGTATCAAATTAAATTGATTGCAAAATAAGTCTACTTTTCTAGATTGGCTTGCATTCAATATGTTCAGATTGAAATCACCAGTGATAATGACATCAGAAATATTAGAATCTATTGCAAGACCAATGGAATCTTCAACTAAAGAATCATATATTGAATCAGAACTTGGTGGTCTATAAAAGACACCATACAAAACATTTCTTTGGTTATGGAGTTTTATCTGGATCCAAATACACTCAAGTCGATTTAACTCCAAATCATGTCTCCTTGTATATGTTAATGTATCCTTAACATATAGGATAACACCTCCATATCTGTCACTGACCCTGTCTTTACGTTCAGGTGGGTGAAACGTGGGAAAAAGCACATCTTGTGATGACACTGATTTATTTAACCAAGTTTCAGAAAAAGAAACAAGATCAAAATAAGAAAATTCTACTATCAGCACATCAAACTTGTTTACTAGACTTTGTACATTATAGTGAACAGTAGACAGATGATTTGGAAGATTTAAAAATTTATATAAATCTGTCGAATTTGATGATTGGTCAATACAGTTATCACTACCTGGACCAGGATTAGGATGAATATCACCAGAAAGTAGAATGAGCCTTCCAATCCCCAGAACAAAAAACAGGGTTGCAAAAAGAAAGAAGTGTAATACAAGGCAATATAAGGTTCTTATGTTTTGGATCTGTCTTCCGCCAGTCTGAACACGAGTTTTATTTTGATGCATGACTTTTTGGGTCAGGTATGCTGTTGACTTAATACTTAAAAATATGGATTGTAAATGAATTTGGGAAATCTGAATTAGGGCAAGAAATAAGACAGTTATTGTAAGACTGAATCTGATTTTTGGACGGTATGCTGGCATCATAAAAGGATAATAGCTACTTTGTCTCATGTTATGTGACCAATGACAGAATGAAATAGCAAAAAGCACAGCACACCCCCATAGTTAAGTTCAAGTTTGGTCAAAAGAAATAAAATACACAGAAATATGAAAAAAATTGGTTGACACTCCATTAAAACAAAAAAATATGTAGTAAATAATATATACATGTAAGTAACAGATAGAAATAATGAAAAACGATAAGTGAAAAAATAACACATCTGTACAGGAAGATATCTATGGATGCGTCATTTTTTTCAAACAGTCTTGGCAATATTAATTTCAACACTGATCATTATTAATATGCTATTTGGGTAAAGCACAGATGGTGAGACCAAAAATAAGCAATAATTAGCAATACCCAGTTTTTGAGATTAATCAGATTAATCAGATGCAGTACATCATCATGTATATAAACAAATACATGCTTTATCCAAATAGAGACAATAATGGGAAAATTCAGTTATACAATAATTAGCAATACCCAGATCTTGAGATTAATCAGATGTATCACATCATCATGTATATAAACAAATACATGCTTTATCCAAGGAGATAATAATGGGGAAATTCAGTTATAAAAGCATATCACAATAATCAATTCATATTGCTCTTACCAACAGTGCAAATCGAGATCAGGTCGCCCAGAATGTGCAGTCCAATCCCAATCCTCACCATCAGATATTATTTGAAATACTGTTACAACAGAAGTAAATGGCACTGCAATATTGAGGCCCAATACAGTATACTGACTATATAACTACTGTGTATATGCTTATGTTTGCAAGTGTAAAGAGTGAGAGTAAAAAAAAAAAAAAATGAAACCTCTAATACTGATTACTATTAACAATATACCACAAACAATAGTAAAGGAATAAACCCTGAAAAAAAAAAATCAGTTTGATTAAACAAGGGAAAGGCGTAGATTCAAGATTAGTCAACACATCTGTGCCGCACAATTCAAATCCAGGCCATCCTCAAAACTCATGAATTCTGCCCGCCTTGACAAACGGTTTAGCATTTTAGTAATGCAGAAAGAAATAGGCATATAGAAAGAAACACTCCCCCGGAAATACAGACTTAACCGAGCAAATGAGTAGCATAGGTAAATGATCAGACCGCATATTTTAAATTGCAAGATTCAAACCCATCCCATCTGCAAAAACACATGGTTATGCTTTCCAATTCAAAGGATTAAGAATTTTAAAAATTTGTGCAAAAGAATAAGTCACTGAAAAAATGGACTTGACTAAATTATGCAAAAAGCATAGATTCAAAATCATATGTCCCTCCTGATCCCACCCACGACAATCGTGACAAAACTCATGAAATCGCCTGCAGCATAAAAGGCTTCGCGATGCAAAACACTGTTAAAAGGGATAAACCACAAAAAAAAAAGCCTTAACAAGCAAAAGGCGTAGATATACGATCAAATAGTGCTCTCAGCTTGGCCCGATCCAAACCCATGCCATCCACAAAACCATAGGATTTTGCATCGATGCTAAAGGGTCAAGCATTTCAAATTGATTACAATAGCAATAAACCATTAAAAAGTATAAACATGGACAAACAAGCAAAAGGCATAAATTCAAGATCACATCGCCCATTCTGTGCCACACGATCCCAACCCACATAATTCCAAAAAATTTACATGATTTTTCTGCATCTGCAAAGGATTAATCCTCAGACACCGAGGAAATGAATATACTACAAAAAAATGAATACTGTATATGACTAAACAAGCAAAAGGAATAGTTCCAAGATCAGACTGTAACTCGTATGTCACCCAACCCAAGTCCATAGAATTTAAAAAAAAAAACTCATAATTTCATTTGTGGCATCAAAGGGACAAGCATACTAAAACATTGTTGAAAGAAATAGACCACTAAAACTTATGCACTTTCCCAAACAAGGGATAGACATAAGATCAGTTTGCACATCCCATGGACAGCAAGGACTGTCTGGGATATTAAAACATTGTACAGTACAAATAAATCAGCATAATCAGTTATACATTAAGGAGAAGGCATTATATGAAACTAGGCACCTGACAGCCTCAAACCATGTAGTAGTTTGAAATCACAAATCAGATGGTAGATGTTTGAACTATGCATTGGACAAAACATCCTACACCGTTACAAATGAGCCACGTAGGATCCCACTTTTTTAAACTGTCTTTTACAAATTAGTAGTTTAACGATTGGTTAAAATATAAGTTACATGTATGTTTGCAAGCCGACAGCAATAGAACGTAAAAGATATGTGACAATTCTGATTAGCAATACCCATTATCAAGTTTTGGATATCACTCATCATGAAAAGCAACCTACCAACCCTTTAAAAGAGTGAAAAAATACATATATTCTTTTCTGTAACTTTGGCAACTTTGGTAACTGTATTTTAACATATAAAAGCCGTATAAAATATGTCTGCATTATAACTATGGTATTGTTTACTTTTGGCTGCTTGTAGGCCTTTCATTTTTCCATTTTGAACTAGACATCGTATTCATCTTGACAAACTGTCCTACTTATTTTTTAGCGGGCTAAATCGCCCAGTCCAAACGTCTGCTGGCAAATTTCTCCTACGTTATACTTTCAAAGAATGTAGATACCCAATAGCTCCCTAACCGTCAACTCTTTACCAAATGATAAAATTTTAGACTTGTCCAAATCAAAAGCATCTGCACATGACGAATTAAACGTAGACCAAATGATGATTTGAATCGTTGAAAGGATAAAAAAAAAACATGGGAAAAGGAGAAAATGGTAACCTGCATTTACCCCTTTTCTCACTATGTTTTCAACGTCTTTCTCATGGGCATTAACAAAGGATAGTTTGGTTAAGAGTTAAAACACTCAGTTAATCGACTAGCCTTTTACAGCCAGGAAAACAATATCAAACATTAGGCTACAATTTCATGGTCGTTTTTCTTTCCCATATACATCCCAAATAAACAGACAATTAGATCTAAGATATGAACATCTGTGATATTAAATTGCATTGCGTTCAAAGGAACAGTCTGATCTTCATCTTTTATTGTCTTCAAAAGCGACTTTACTTGTCCATAGCCAACACAGGTAATTGTATTTGAGTCATTCTGATCAGTAAGAGCATAACTGCGGTAGCCTTGATCTCTTTATCTGAAATGTGGAAAGGATGAGAATCGACCATTGTGGAATAGCTGATGAGACAAACATGTTGCTGACATCTGCACGCTTAGAGCGCTAAATTGTTAAAATAGACATGTTAAGCTTAGAAAAGCAGCCTAAATCTTGCAGGACCATTGCTGTCTTGAGTAGAATAACTCGGAAAACTGGCATGACAGATCCAAGATCTGACTGCATGTTCTGAGCAGTCTGGTCTGAATCTGCACTCTCTGCAAAGACTTTTTCCCTGGTCCCTTGATTCAGATATGGAGAATATAACAGTAAGTGAGCTTATTTGTGTTACCGTTTCAGAGTTTTTTTTTTATCCTCGATGAAAATGTTCTATTTGACAAAATTTCGAAAATCTTTCAAATGGGTGAAAAACGCTGTGGAAAAAAGAGAACATGCTGAATACATACAATTTTTCCAACTATATTTTCAAAGCCACACAGGATTGTTTGGTCAAGGATTTACAGACTGATTCTAGTCTGTAGAAACTCACCAAAAAGAAACATGTAAGTGAGTGTAAAATGGTAGTGCCATGGCTGGAAGGAGAGGAAAAGGGACTGTGAAAACAATTCAACCCGTATCCCGCTAAAACATTGAAATGAAATTTCAAACCGGTAGTAAAACCCAAATAATTATATGTCAAACTTATTCTTTTTTAGAAAAAGAAATATCTCCTTATAGGACAGTATAGATCCAAGATCAGACTGCACGTTCTGTGCAGTCTGATCTTGATCTATACTATCCGCAAAATAGGTCAGTGAGTCGCACTTAGCAGCCTATGGGTTAATACATCATACGCTGAAAGATGCGTAATCAGTCAGTATTGTGAATGGACAGTCTGGGTACCAAGGTTGCAAGCGATTAATCGCCAGTCCATTCTGAAAATGTTTACGTAATGGCCTCTCCGCGAGGGCCATAACCTTTACACAACTCTATACCCTTTGTCCCCACAGCTTCACACGCTTCGCCTCGCCGGTTACTGTTTTAAACTTACGGCTGTTACGAGTTGCATTTACATCAGTTTTCTCTTAGGCAGAGCAATCTAAATTTTCAAAGTCTTTTCAAGCAATGTTTCCTGTTGCGATTTTATTCCTCTCAAGACCAAAATGACCTTTTATCTTTACAACACCTGCTACATATACGGAGAGCACTCGTCACAACTCGGCCGATCCCGTAACTACGTATAACTATCAACGGATCACTCGAAATTTGCCGAATGACATGGACAGCAGACGACTACAAGATGTGTTCACATCACCCAATACAGTTGATTCGCACTCGTTTCATTCATAAAGCTGCTGCGAATCACTGACCCTATTTCTTATAATCGTGTTGAAAGTAAACTGCTCCAGGTTTTGTTGGCCAGAGATTTTTATAATACTGTAATTATGACATACTTCAATACTAAACAAATTGTAACCGCCGTTTATTACATAATTTAAAAGTTATTATGGGATTACTTGACATTACTTAACGCCTATTTACCGCTAATTACTATTCCTGCGCTTATCTGGGTCAAGAGTGCGTTTATCTGGGTCAAAATTTGTAATAAGGTCATCACAGCAGGTATAAGCGTTAAAACGCTGTAAGTAAAAGCTGCTCCGAGTGGCAGTTACACCAGTTTGCCCTGAGTGGACGGGTTTCCGAAGTTTTCCATCTCTCTAATCGGTCTACCGCCCGATTAAAAATAGAACACCATCGATCTTGCCATCGATTATTACCAGCATATTATCTGGAAGAGCTCATGTAAATGTCCTTCCAGCTACGATTCCGATGGGGAAAACGATATTTTAAAACATTTAATCAACACCTCTTTTCTTCGGATACACTGTGCTGCCGTCGTTCGGCACAAAACTATGACTCCTGAAGACGAGCAAGAATGCGATCGTTGAGCATGAGGTTGAGCTCAAACAAGTTTTATAGGCACGGGGCCTGGATGTAATGTTGAACCGCCACAATCCGGAAACTGTTTCATGACTGCCACATACATGCATAGTTATATGCAAATGAAACTTGATGCTTGTGTAAATGATTGGTTATCGTATCTGCAAGTGGACGAAATGATTGTTTCAAAGATTCGAACTGTTGAATAGTTCAGTCTTTAAAGACATATTCATGATCACAAAATGCACCGTTTCTGAGTTATAATTTTATAACGGCAAAAAAAAACTTGCTTGTTCACCGAATAATTACGGAACTAGGTTACGTCTCGCAAACCGGAACTGGGACAGGAAGCAGTACAAGGCCGGAGGTATGCTTTCGTCACCCCATGGATCAAGATGATAACAATGAGAGCCTGGTTGCTACGCAACCAGGCGACTCAAAAACGGATTGAAAATGATATTTTCCATTTCTTCGTAGTACAGTGAATGTGATTCTTTGAAATATTTTGAAATGTCTGTCCTAATCTCGTCAGCTACTTGTATATTTTAAATCCCTAATTAAAAACAAATGTAAAAAAAAATTCTATTGACAGATCTCGTAGCTTGACCCTTTAATACAGGATTTGATTTTGATTTTTCTGATGCATTTGTATAGTATTCTGGATGGAAGAAAAATATTTCGTTTAAGGCGTCGACAATTAGTTCGCCAGCTACTTGTACCTTTAGGAAACTACTAAAAAACATCCATTTTGATTACTTATACATTGGTCGCTGGGTACGAATTGACAGATTTTCCTTTTATAAGTGACTGCTTACTAGAAGGTGGCTACCAGTAGCTGGCCACAAATAACCAATATTACCAGCTCAAGTAGCTGGCTACTAGTAGCTGGCTACTCGAAGCTAACTTTACCAGCTCAAGTAGCTGGCTACTAGTAGCTAACTTTACCTAAACAAATAGCTGGCTACTAGTAGCTAACTTTACCTGAACAAGTAGCTGGCTACTAGTAGCTGGCTACTAGTAGTTAACTTTACCTATCTATATATACGTTGTTTTACCTCTCTTCTCTTACCGAAGCAAGAGCTATATAGGCCATAGTTAAAGGCAGAGGCATCAAGTTTTTCTTTGTAAAGTATTCAAAGGGATCAGATAAATGTTACATGAACTAGTCATATCTTAAATTAAATTTGCTGTCTGCAAAGTACAATGTATTGGATATCTATATTATGTACCTGAATTTTTTCCGGCGCAAATAAAAAAACGTGTCGCAAGCAATAAAATAGGGATCCTTTCGTCCTAAACCACATTCGTCGAAAACGATCCCTAGCCCTGACCCGTACGCTGACCCAGACGAATTGTGGCTCAAATATTCCTCACAGACAGAGCTTTTCATGAAATAAATCCGAGACTTTAGCAATCGGTATTTTAAAACATATGCTTTCATGGATTTCGACGAAACACCCTTTCGACGAAATGTCGTGCACCGAAAAGATATCACACACAACGGAACAAAAAAATCCGTATCTACACAGTGTCAAATACAGTTACAAATATGGTGTGACTATGATGATGTATCTCGCACATGGAATATGCATGCAGTGATTTGCGATTTCATTTGTATAGTTGTAGGTGTATAATAAAAGGACTAAACATGTTGTAGCTCTAACTTTCCTGGTGCCTGTATTCGCAGCGTTAAGAAAATGTTGACATCTCGCTCTACCTTCGGTCTCGCCCTACGTCAAATTTTCTCACACTGCTCGAATGAAATACCAAGGACCAGGGAAATTACTACAACATAATATTCTGTTTATGTATCCTATATATATATATATATATATATATCCTACTGTTTGTAACTACTTTGAACAGTATATAATGTCACATAATTATGATGAGTAACCAATGCAAATACTGGTCGGCTATATGCAAGAGGTGATCATATTTTTGCTGTTATTTGAAAGGGAGGGATATCATCCGACAGCCTGAGATTAGCTCTTGAGCCTGAAGCCGCTTCGATATACTGTCACCTCTTACCTGTGGAGAAGTCTAACCAAGAAAGGAGTGCTGTTACATCTTTCAAACAAGGAGCAAAGTACATGGTTCTGGATTGCGGGGGTGAGTTATGCTGTAAACCTAAACCACGGGTGGTAAACGGGGCAACTAGCTCCAAAAGGAGTCAATAGTATTTTGTTGCCTCGTAACATACGGGTATTTGCGTGCTAGTTGCATAGATAGAAAAATTGTCAACAAAGGTAGGTGTCGATTACTTTAATCTTTGTTTATTTCCATAGAGGAGACCTTTTGAAAAATCCGGCAATGCTATGCGATATAAAAATGACTAAACTTTATTCACCGCTAGCATATGGCATATAAGTATGCAGCGCTTAGATAAAATCTTGGACAAACTTTCGAACATCGAGCGGTAAAACTGTAAATCGGAGATTTGAAACTACGGATTTCCTCATTGAACGTCCAATATATAGCCACTACAATACCTGATGCACCTTCCCTATTAATTTCAAGCCCAGGGAATTACGAAATAACAAAAATTGAAAATTTTAGAAGTTGTGTATGTAGAATAATAGCTGAATTTGTGTGCGGGCTAGTTGCCTAGCCCGGGGGGTAGTTGAATAGACAAGGAGGTAGTGGCCTAGTAATTAAAATTCAGTTAACCTATTTGCCCCAAATCAGCACCGTACAGGGTAATTCAACAAGTAATTTTACTTAGCTAGGATTCAGCCGAGTAGCTGAGTAGCTCTTTGGACACTCTGAACATGTGTACCGTGAAGAATTTGGAATTTTTGACATCTTTGCTTGTTTCTGAAAAGATGATAAAGATATATGTCAAATTTAACAAATTAAAGTACTTTAAGGGGGTGCATCAGTTACATGCATGAAAAGGATACCACCCATTCCTTGCAGTTTTTCATTAGAACAACAAGCACTCGGTTTTCCGATCTTTTAACAAGTTGCCAATTCTTAGGACTGTATATAAAGTAGCCTACACACGTTTTTGCAGCTGCTTTTTTCTCAGTTTACACTGTCACCATGTTTGGGCTGTGCCAATTTCTAATAAGGGTACCAAGGATGTCGGAAACCTTTATAGAAATGAACGCAGCCCCAACGTGGAGTCAGTATAAAATTCCTTTGCTAGAAAAAAAATGGCAGCTGCGGAACCTTGTGTATTTTATTGATCTCAGTATTTGTGAGTTGTTCAAACATCGGGAAACCGAGTGTCTGTGTCTCGGACACATATTTGAAAATATTATATAAAGTATTACTTAGTCATCCGATGACCGAATGACAAATTTAGACAGGGTCGAAAATATAAGCACTGGCAGACGATAAATATTACTAAGCTCAATCTGAGATAAAAGCTGACTCATGTGTATCATTTGAAGTACATATATTAGGAGGCAACTACCTCCTTGTCTATCCAACTACCCCTTGTGCTGGGCAACTGGCGCGCACAAAAATATTGCCAGTATTCTCCACATACAAATTCTTTAATTTCCAATTTTTGGGTTTTTTAGTCTTTTATGGGCTTGAAAATACCAGAAAACGTGCATAAGGTAGTGTAATGGCCATATGCTGGACGAATATCTAGAAAATCCGTGCTTCCAAATCTCCGTGTTACATAAAGTGGCGGGTTTGCAGTACTGTGTTCGAAAGTTTTGCCAAGATTTTATCCAAGCGCTGCATACTTATATGCCATATGCTAGCGGTGAATAAAGTTTAGTCATTTTTATATCGCATAGCATTGCCGGATTTTTCAAAAGGTCTCCGGTAAGGAAATGAACAAGGTTTAAAGAAATCGACACCTACCTTTGTTGACAATTTTTCTATCTATGCAACTAGCACGCAAATACCCGTATGTTACGAGGCAACAAAATACTATTGACTCCTTTTGGAGCTAGTTGCCCCGTTTACCACCCGTGTAAACTCAACTTTGAACAAATACTCTCGTGTAATATTTTTGTATTTATTATGCCTCCCTTACTTACTCTAATTGCATTCAGTATTCTCATGAAAAGGCACCTAAAATTGTCTGAGCCTTTGGTGGGAAAGAGGGTATCCTTCCAGTAAATTTGATTGTCTCTCCTTTGTTAATCAGGTGGAACGGCAGATGTAACAGTTCATGAAGTAATGTCTGCAGGCTCTCTTAAAGAACTCTGTAAAGCCAGTGGTGGGGCATGGGGAGGCACCAAAGTAGATGAAGCTTTTCGACAAATGCTTATCAAGATATTTGGAAAGAGTGTTCTGGAGAAATATCAAGAAAAATACCCTGATGATTATATAGATCTTTTTCGGACTTTTGAGGTCAAGAAACGGAATATTTCTCCAGGTAAAAAGGATAAAATTACTCTACATGTTCGCGCTGGACTCAAAGATCTGTTAATTGAAGAGAAGAAAAGGGATCTACAGGAAACAATTAAAGACAGTGAGTATGCAAAGGACATTACGTTATCCAGTGACAAACTCAGAATCGCTGCCTCTGTCTACAAAAATATGTTTGAAGAAGCCACAAACAGTATTGTAGAGCATGTCAAAAGTTTACTGAGCGAGCCCAGCACATATGGTACTGACTCCATTCTAATGGTTGGAGGGTTCTGTGAGTCAGGCATGTTGCAGGACGCTATCCGCAAGAATTTCCCACACATGAAATTAATCATACCCAATGAACCAGGGCTTTCGGTTCTCAAGGGCGCGGTTATCTATGGACATAATCCGAGTTGCATCGCTGAAAGAGTCTGCAGGTACACATATGGTATTGAAATATATGCACACTTCATCGATGAAATGCATGATTTAAGTAAGAGGGTTAAAAAAAATGGAGAATGGTATTGCAAGGACATTTTTGACAAACATGTAAGAACAGGACAAACTGTAAAATATGGAGAGCGGCAATCGAAGCGATCCTACACTCCTGTAAATGAGAATCAGTCATGCATAACGTTCTCCATATATGCTTCAAAATCTAAAGAAACAACATACATAACCGATTATGGCTGCAGCAAAATCGGTTCATTTACCATAGATGACATAGATATGTCTTTGCCATGTGAATCTCGAACCGTCAAAGTGGCCTTCACTTTCAGCAATACTGAAATAGAAATAGATGCAATAGAGGAGAAAACGGGCAAAAAAGTTGTTTGTCACCTGGATTTCCTAGGTTAAGTTTCATGACATGCTTTAAAAGTAAGATGCAGCAAAAGCTGAGCTTTCCTATGAAGACAATATACATGGTGTTTATACAAATGACTGCTTATAAAAGGCAATGGGCAAAACTACTGGGCTCATTTTGCAACAATATATTCCTAGGCTTGGCATCTATATATGGAAAAGACCTTGTTCTGCTCCTATGAAATGTAATAATCAGCAGTTAAGTTTTCTTTCATGACACATAAAGTAAGAGAGTTGTGAAAAATTATTGAATTATTCAAATCTTATGGCATGTAATCATATAAATGTAATTAAAATGGTAGCTAATTACTACACATTGATTTTTATAATTGAGAAAAAAAAAACAGTTTTCTTGAATTTGACAGCTTCTATTACTTGTTTGACAAGGAGTTTTGTATTAACTCTGTACACAAATGGCCCAAGTTCTAGCATATATAATGAAGTCATGGTGCAAAAAAGGAAAACGACAAATGCATATAAAAAATGAATTGGGGTCAGAAATGTTTAAACTGGGCTTAAACCCACTATGACAGCATAATACATAGGCATGTGACTTGAACAGATGGTGAAATAAAGTACAATTTCTCAAAACCAACTGTTTTGATTCCAGCCAAATTTGATAGGGTTTTAGAAGTACTTCTTTTAAACAATCCCTGCAAGTTTCAAAGAAAAGGTACAAAATTAATAATGTGGATTTTGTTAACATGGTAAACAAGACTAAGTGTAAACTAACAGCTTCATTTCCTTCATTTTCATTGGGATTCAATCCCTTGATCAATGGTACACTAATCTGTGCAAGTTTCGAAAGAATTGAAACAAAAACGAACTATTTTGTAAACAAGAAATGTAAATTTTCAACTTTAAATGGCTACTTTTCCCTTACTAATTCTCAGATTTTTTTTCAAAATCAATAAGATTAAAGCTATTGATGATATAAAAAAAAATTGTGCAAGTTTCACGAAAATCCGACCACAAATGCAGAATGTATCACGTAAACTGGAACAAGAGGGCCATGATGGCCCTGGATCGCTCACCTGAGCCAATAGGCAAAATGACCCCAGGTGACCGAATTTCAAACTCATCTAAGATTTAATTAAGACAAATGTTTTGACCAATTTTCCAGTCAATTGAGCGAAAAATGTGGCCTCTATAGTGTCCACAAGGTATTTCTTTAATTTGACTTAGTGACCTACTTTATGACTCTGGGTGACCCAATTTCAAGTTTCTGAGATTTAATTAAGAAAAACACCCAGACCAATTTTCAAGTCAATTGAGCGAAAAATGTGACCTCTAGAGTACCCACAAGGCATTTCTTTAATTTGACCTTGTGACCTAGTTTTTGACCCCGCATGATCCAATTTCAAACTTGTCCGAAATTTTATCAAGACAAACATTCTGAATAAGTTTCATGAGGATCGGACTGAAAATGTGGCCTCTACAGCGTACTAAAGGTTTTTCTAAGATTTGACCTAGTGAGCTAGCTTTTGACCCCACATGACCCAATTTTGTGCTTGTCCGAGATTTTATCAAGACAAACATCTTGACCAGGTTTCATGAAGATCGGCCTGAAAATGTTGCCTCTACAGCGTACACAAGGTTTTTCTAAGATTTGACCTAGTGACCTAGTTTTTGACCCCACGTGACCCAATTTCGGTCTTGTCCGAGATTTTATCAAGACAAACATCCTGACCAAGTTTCATGAAGATCAGCCTGAAAATGTTGCCTCTAGAGCGTACACAAGGTTTTTCTAAGATTTGACCTAGTGACCTAGTTTTTGACCCCACATGACCCAATTTCGAACTCGTCCGAGATTTTATCAAGACAAACATTGTGACCAAGGTTCATGAAGATCGGACTGTAAATGTGGCCTCTAGAGCATACACAAGGTTTTTCTAAGATTTGACCTAGTGACCTAATTTTTGACCCCACATGACCCAATTTCGAACTCGTCCGAGATTTTATCAAGACAAACATTCTGACCAAATTATACAAGTATCTGGCTGAAAATGTGGCCTCTAGAGCGTACACAAGGTTTTTCTAAGATTTGACCTAGTGACCTAGTATTTGACCCCACGTGACCCAATTTCAAACTCGTCCGAGATTTCATCAAGACAAACATTCTGACCAAGTTTCATGAAGATCGGACTGAAAATGTGGCCTCTAGAGCGTACACAAGGTTTTTCTAAGATTTGACCTAGTGACCTAGTTTTTGACCCCAAATGACCCAATTTCAAACTCGTCTGAGATTTTTATCAAGACAAACATTCTGACCAAGTTTCATGAAGATCAGACTGAAAATGTGGCCTCTAGAGCGTACACAAGGTAAAAAGTTGACGACGGACGACGCACGACGGACACAGCACGATCACAATAGCTCACCATGAGCATTTCGTGCTCAGGTGAGCTAAAAACGACAAACAGACAGTCGGACAACAAATTCAACTCCATGATGTAAGATCTGCTGGCCTTTGACCACTTGAGCTCAAAAACATTTTATGCACTGCACACGCAGATATCTGAGTGTTTTAATCTATAACCCTTTCAGCACCGTAGGTGTAAATGGGCTTTTGCAGACGGCATACATCAAGATCAGACTGCACAAAACCTGCGGCCTGATCTTATATCTGTATTCTCCACTACAGTCTTGTTTAGTCAAGCCTGTCAGACAGATTTTATCCCCAAAGTTCTGAGGAAAGTTCATGTATTTTCCGTCGAAAACGGTTTATATTTTGGGGGCTGGTAGAGATAAAGTAATTGTGTTGACTTTTGATAACTTGGTTTATATATAAACTTTAATCAGATCATACTGCTGTAACTATATGTAATTATTCTACCAGACTTTCATTAAATGATAAAACAATTTATTTTCTGAGGTTACGATTGTGAAAAAACTTGTAGCTGGTATACATGTATGGTACAAATTTTAAAGGGCAATTCATCAAGATTTAGAATTTTGATGGTTAAGTGCCCCCGTTGTATTGGTTCCCCTTTTGATAGTAAACAACTAGTCCATCCAAGTCTGAAGTAAATATCTTCAGTAATTACAGAGATATTACAAAATGCCAGTTTTAGCTCCACTGGCCAGCGGGCTTATGTCATGGCCCGGTGTCCGTCATGCTTCTGTCCGTCCATCAGAGTGTTAATTTTTTTTTCAAACATCTTCTCTGAAACTATCACATTTTGATGAAATTTCACACAAATGATCCTGCCATGGCCCTCTTCAGAGTTCCTTCAAGAATTTGATTCCAGTAAAAAATCTGGTTGCCATGGCCACAAAACTGAAAAATATTTAAAATCTTTAAAAATTTTCTTGTCAGAAACCATAAGGTCTAGGGCTACCAAATTTAGCAAAGACCTTTATCTAATAGACCCCTACCAAATTCTTTGATTTCACAGCCCTGGGGTCAAAATTGGACCCATCCCGGGGTCACAAGTTTTACATGGGCTTATATAGGGAAAAAATTTAAAAATCTTCTCCTCCAAAACCACAAGGCCTAGGGCTACCAAATTTACCAAGTAGCTTCATCTAATGAACTTCTACTAAGTTTCTTCAAATTAAAGCCCTGGGGCCAAAATTTGCCCTGCCCCGGGGGTTACAAGTTTTACATGGGCATATATAGGGAAAATTTTAAAAATCTTCTTGTTCTAAATCATATGGCCTAGGGCTACCAAAATTAGCATGTAGCTTCATCTGATAGATGTCTGCTTAGATTCTTCGAATTAAAGCCTCTGGGCCAATATTGGCCCAGCCATGGGGTCACAAATCTTGCATGGGCCTATATATGGAAAACTTTAATAATCTTCTGGTCCTAAATCATATGGCCTAGGGCTACCAAAATTGACATGAAGCTCCATCTAATAGACCTCTACTAAGATCCTTCAAGTTAAAGCCATGGGGCCAAAACTGTTTTACAGTGGAAAACAAAGGTAAAATATATGAAATACTAATAAATAGAAAGTATGACATTGTTCACTTAAATAGCTAACCTTGTTTAATAACCTCTGCACATCCCAAAAAAGGGGCATGTGTCATCAATGTTTCAATGTGACATAACATTAAACGCAGGTGCGTGAAGAATGCTGAATGTGTAGATACAGATCAGAGTGCAAAAAAAAAAAAGCAGTTTATTCTTGGATTCAAACCATCTGCTACTTAAATTAAGTACATTTACATGTATTCTTTACTGAAGGTACATGTAGATTTCAATTATGAAACAGACTAAGTTCTGTTTTGTACAGTTTTGGAAGTTTATCTCAAAAGGCATCGTATGTATATTAAATCAACTTTTGATCTAGCCATATTTAGGTGGATTAGCACATCTGCCATTTCAAAGGGTATGTCGGTAAACTGTTAACTGATAGGATGTGTGTTTGATTGCCGCTGTAATCCACTTGACCACATGTTGTCTTCAGTATATCACAAGATAAAACAAACTACTGCCAATGATATTAACAAATTTGTTAATCAACGACACTTTACACATTTAAAAATCATCAGGCAAACATTTTCCCTTAACTTGAAATTTAAACATTTCTTAGAATTCCATCTTTCTTTTGAATGAGACAATCTATAAATCTATAAATATTTCAAAATGCTTGTAATTCAGTGTAATTTATTATCGAATACGATGTTGAGACAACCTAACAAGCCTTACAAAAATATTAATCATCTTTAATTTTATTACATGTATACTAGGACGAAAAAGAAACGCAGGGTAACCTTTCAAGGTAGTTTAGAGGTGTGTAACTTGATTGAGAATTCTAAATTATGATTTTATGTTTACCACTGATCAGTTTTGAATATTTTGACGAAATTTCATTTCAGTGTGGCCAAAAAGAAATGAGAAAATGGCTTCTTATTGACAGTACCCCCTCTGGAGTGAAAAAAAGTAGTGACTGACTGCATATGGAGACTCAAAACTTGTTCAATATCTCGTATGGCCTCCTCGAGCATTTGTCGCAGCTATGACTCTCCTATGCATGGAGTTTATCAGCCGGTTAACTGTTGCCATGGGATGTTTTCCCACTCTTCTAATAGAGCATGCCTCAGCTGGGCCAGATTTACTGGGGGTTCTGGCGTCTCCTGACTCTTCTGTCCAGTTCGTCCCAGAGGTGCTCAATAGGGGATAAATCAGGGCTGTAGGCTGGCCAATCAAGGGGCAGGATATTCTGGTTTGCGAGAAAATTTTGACAAATATGGGCAACATGCGGCCTAGCGTTATCATGTTGGAATGTGAGGTTATGCCTCTGTAACAATGGCACTGCAACAGGGAAGAGTATTTCATCTCTGTACCGCATGGCGGTTAGGTTACCGTCAATCACAATTAACTGAGACTTCAACCCATGAGAAATCCCTCCCCATACCATGACCGATCCTCCGCAAAACCTATCGTTCTCAAGAACGCAAGCGTCAGTATAGCGTTCCCCACGACGTCGGTATATTCGACGTCGACCATCAGAACGATACAGAGTGAACCGGGACTCATCAGTAAAGAGAACCCATCTCCACTGCCTCACTGAGAAATTTTGTGGAGAATGTGCCGCTAACCACGCCCTACGACGTGCGCGACGTGGACCGGTAAGTGGCAAACCAATATAAGGGCGTCGGGCTTGCAGACCGTAGACACGTAGCCGGTTCCGTACAGTGTCAGCATGAATATGGTGACCATGATTGCCTAGTGTATTATTAGCGGTTTCACTGGCTGTACGGTGGCGATTGCGCAAGTGGGCTAGGCTGATAGTCCTGTCCTGACGTGGCGTCATAACGCATGGACGTCCCGTTCGCGGTCGGTCTTCGAGCCTTCCCGTCTCTCGCATGCGTCTGACAAGGCGTTCTATAGTCGAGATATGCACATTGAACTGTGCAGCAACCTGTTGTTGGGTTCGACCCTCCAACAGCAGTGCTATAGCTTGCCCCCTCTGAACTACGGTTAAGCGTACCATACTTTTCAGATGTTGAAAGCAGTTCAAAACTCAGAAAATCAATGTGACAACTTCAAAAGCATGTCATTGACTAAATTTGACAATTGAATATCTCGTCCTCAAAATTGTGCACGGGTATTTTGCTTTTTCACAATTACCCCGCTTACGGTTAACTTTTATGAGGTTCATTAATTTTAGCCATCTGATATTGCAGGCATTTACCGATATTTGGACCTGACCGAATTTTATCCATTTAGGTCAAGCAATATTATTTTTTTTGCTTAGTTTAGGTACCCTACGTTTCTTTTTCGTCCTAGTATATTTTTAAGCAGAACCGAGATTTATGAGGCGTTTCATTCTTTCTCGTAGAAGTTCAAAACTTTGCTGGCACAGGTATTACATTGTCCATAGCCCCTGTACAAATCCTAAATAAGTTCAAGTATATATTTCTCACCCAGAATCCATCATCGGCAGAAACATATGAAAAGGAATATTTTTCCGAAATTTAATCGATAGAAACAGTCATGACAGCAGGAATTTAGTAGTCTTTCTGCTATACTGTATATGTATTTACTGCGTTTGTTTGTGAGCCCTTAATGATGGTAACCAAGGAAGTCGGTTTATCTCATCGCCACAGATCCATGTACTGGCCCTGTCCCAGGGGTTACAAGTTTTACAAAGGTTTTTTATAATGAAAACTTTAAAAATCTTCTTGTTCTTAGCTGTAAGGCCTAGGGCTACCAAATTTGGCATAAAGCTTCATCTAGTTGATCTCTTCTGAATTTAATCAAAATTTAGCCATTGTTCAGATCGAAATGAACCCTCTCATGTTTTATAAAAGAAACTTCGAAAATCTTGTTTATAACCATACAGCCTAGACCTATATTATTTGGTATTTGGCTGTATCTTGTTGAACTCTGTCAGTAGCTTACAGGACTTGAGAACAGGAGGTCGCTGGTTCGATCCCCGGCTTGGCCAATTTCTTTCCGAGGATTGATGATAGTTATTGCGACAGGATTCATTCCTCTCTCACTGCTGACCATTTTTTCGACGATGGTTATGTGGGAAAGCAGCCAGTGGCTTGGAAAGAATATTGTGCGGAGTACTGGTAAAAGAAACTCCAGAAAAGCATGGATAGGTGCACTGGCCGCAGTGATACAACTGAAATAATGTTGAAAACGGCGTTAAACACCATACAATCAATCAGACAATTGTTGAACTCTACCAGAATTCAATTAATTACAGCCCATAACTATAGCTTGAAATCATAATTATAGGTTAAAAATGGACTTGCCCTGGAGCCACAATTTTCACATGGGCTTTTATAGACAGACTTATCAGTCTTCTAGTTCAAAAGCTTTGGGCCTAGGATTGTTTTGTTTGGTGTGTATGGTTTGTACATATTAGCCAGTGGAGAGATAGAGGGCCATCATGGCCCTCTTGCTTTGCAGATTTACTAATCTGGCTTGTCAGTCCACAGTAAACTGCTGGAGTTGCCCAACTCTGATTTTCCTAGCCTCTGCTTTTTCCATTGTTAATGTCGTCAGTATGTATTACATGAGATGAAATACTTATTTTTCCTTCCTCGATATTATTACCCAGGGCAAGTCCAGTTTTTACCTATGATTACGATTTCAAGCTATAATCATGAGCTATAATTAATTGAATCCTGGTTGAGGTAAACAAGATATAACCACATACATGTACCAAGTAATATAGGACTAGGCTGTACGGTTATAAACAAGATTTTCAGTTTCCTTAATAAACCATGAGGGGGTTTAATTCAATTTGAATAATGGCTAAATTTTGAACAATTCACAAGAAATCCACTAGATGAAGCTTTATGCCAAATTTGGTAGCCCTAGGCCTTACAGCTAAGAACAAGAAGACTTTTAAAGTTTTCCCTATAAAAGTCCTTGTAAAACTTGTGACCCCTGGGACGGGCCAATTTTGATACAAGGGCTATAAGTTTTAGAATCTTAGTAGAGGTCGATTAGGTGAAGCTTCATACCAAATTTAGTAGCCCTAGGTTTGGCCAATTTTGGCCCAAGGGCTATAATTTGAAGAATCTAGATAGAGGTCTATTAGATGGAGCTACATGCCAATTTTGGTAGCCCTAGGCCATACGATTTAGAACCAGAATATTTTCAAAGTTTTCCCTGTATAAGCCCATGTAAAACTTGTGACCCCCAGGGCGGGGCCAATTTTGGCTCCACGGCTATAATTTGAAGAATCTAAGTAAAGGTCCATCAGATGAAATTACATGCTAATTTTGGTAGCCCCAGGTTTAGAAGGAGAAGATTTTTAAATTTTTACCCCATATAAGCCCATGTAAAACTTTTGACCCTGGGGCAGGGCCAATTTTGGCCACAGGGCTATAATTTGAAGAAATTAAGGAGAGGTCCATTAGAAAAAGCTACATGCCAAACTTGGTAGCCCTAGCCCATATGGGTTAGGACAAGAAGATATTTAAAGTTTTCACTATAATAAACCTATGTAAATCTTGTGACCCCCGGGGCAGGGCCAATTTTGACCCCAGGGCTATAATATGAAGAGTTTTTATAGAGGTTTATTAGATGAAGGTACATGCCAAATTTGGTAACCCTAGGCCTTATGGTTTCAGACAAGAAATTAAAGATTTAAAGATTATTGATATTTTTCAGTTTTGTTGCCATGGCAACCAGAGTTTTTACAGGAATAATATTCTTTGAAGAGTTTCTGAAGAGGGCCATGGGAGGATCATTTCTGTGAAGTTTTGTTAAAATCCGATGGGCAGTTTCAGAGAAAAAGATATTTGAAATAAAAAGTTGATGCACGCATACACGGACACATGATGGACACAGGGCCATGACATAAGCCTGCTGGCTTTCAGCCAGTTGAGCTAAAAATGAACAAAGCATTGTCAGATTCCAGATGAATGTCAGTTCAAAGCAGGTCAAAGGTCAATCAAAATTTATTATTCAATCTCTACATTTAAAACATGGTCTGTGAAAAGGAGGCTTAATTTATCTGTAAAATGTATCGGCCCAGGTCAGCCTGCGCAGTCCACGCAGGCTGACCTGAGTAGAAACTTTTTTGCTTTTGGTCAATTTCCTGCATGTCTAAGGACCAGTGTACCGTATGATTCAGTCGGTTGTTATACAAAAAAGATTTCATGGATCCATAGTACTGTGATGACTTGCTTGGTACAATGCGTCACTGAGATGCATTAAACCCCCTTTTACCAGAGCATGACTAATTTGTATTATACAAGCAAATTTAATGTCCTGATGATATACAATGAATAAATAAGTCTGAAGAAAAAGACTTATTTTCTACAATGTAGTAACAGTGTGCTTGTACAGCATTTGCACACGATGTCACTGACAAACAACCGGCTCATCTACATGCCCAATTTTCATTGCAGGGTAAAATAATCAAAGCACCATACATATTGAATGTTTAATAAACTTTAATATTGCACATCTAAAGTCTCACATCACCAAGGTCTGTTCATTAAGACCAGTTGGAATGTATTAATTCTGTCCAAAATGACAAAATTTTATACTTCTCCTAATTGACATCAAATGCAGACAGCAAAAGTATGACTCAAAAATTGAAATTTGTCCTTTGAGGGTTAGAAAACATTGTGGGCAAAGGTGAAAATGCTGTTTACCGGCATTTTCTCCTTTGCCAACAATGTTTTCTATTCTTCCACATGTTTGAAGTGGTTCGATAGAACCCTTAAGAATTAGCAGCGAGCTGTGTAAAGTTTACAAATGGGCATGACATACAAGTACACCTTACAAACTAGAACTGCTACACAATTGACTGTTACAGCTCTGACTTGAAAAGGAAGGCAGATACTGTATCCCCTAGAGCTCCAAATAAACCAAACATACATTTTCAGACTAAGAAACAAGAAAAAAAAAAAAAAAAAAAAGCCAAAATAGTTGCAATTTCAAGGTTGCTCTACTCCAGACTACCACAGGAAAGCAGACAGTGTAGATCAAAATTTATTTGGTAAAGGGTGAGGAATGCAATCTATTGCTGAAAAACTTATCAAGAAAAGACTAGAAATGACAGACTAAACAAACCAACAAACAAAAGGTGTTTTTTTCATGACTCTGCCGAACTACCCATCACTGTTGCATTATCTGAAGAACAATCCTTGGAACTCTCCTTCTCCAGATATCTAGCCAAGTCAGGTATCATGTGGTTCAACGGCAGCTGTAACACCCCAACAATATAAGTACATGTATTGTTCATTAACAAATCAACAAACACTAGGTAGTTTTCATAGCTCATGGCTCTGCCAATCTTACCAACATAGCTGCATTATCTGAAGAACTATCCTGGAAAGTCTCCTTCTCTAGAAATCTTGCCAAACCAGGTATCATTGGTTTAACAGTAGTTGTAACATCACCTTCAACAATATAAATGAGCCATGTTCTTGCAAGAGGGGGCTTAATGCATCTCCGTAATGCATCATACCAAGCAAGTCATCACATAGTTAGGGATCCTTCAAATTAATTATGTCTAACAACCAACCTTATTATGAAGAGGAATGGTCCTTTGTCAAACAGAAAATTGACCATTAGTGAAAAGTTTCGGCCCAGGTCAGCCTGCACAGGCTGACCTGGGTTGATACTTTTCGCAGATGCATTAAGCAACTTTTCACAGAGCATGGCTGCAACATATTGTTCAACAAACAATAGGTAGTTTTCATGTCTCAGGCCTCGGCCAAACTGCCCATCACAGCTGCACTATCTGAAGTACTATCCTGGGAATTTTCCTTCTCTAGAAATCTTGCCAAGTCAGGTATCATGTGGTTTAACAGTAACTGTAACATCACCTTCAACAATATAAATACAAAGTTTAGTAATTCTTTTTCAAACAACAGAAGTTTAGACTAGTCTGAATTGAAAGCATTCATAGACCACAAAATAAAAGTGACTCAAAAACTGAGTTTTGTGTTTGGAAGGGAAGAAAACATTATTGGAAAAGGGGAAAATGCTCTAGTTACCAGTATTTTCTCCTTTTCCAATGTTTTCAAAAGGCTTCTTTCTCAAGGTCGTTGAAAGTCAGAATTGTGTGGTAAGGGATTAACAAAGATCAGCTTTAAGACATATCCCAACACAGGCAACAAAGTGCCACAAAATTAACTCACTGGCCCTCTACCAGTGGAGCTATAAAGTCCCTTGACTCTTTACCAAATGACAGATATTTAGACCTGACCATACTGAAAGCTATTGCAGACTACAAATCTGGGCTCAAAGAATGAAATTACTCTATGATACGGAAGAAAACACTGTGAGAAAAAGGAGAAAATGCTGGTTTCCAGCATTTTCTCCTTTTCCCAAAATGTTTTCAAAAGCCCTTTTACTTCCAGGCTGTAAAATTCAGAACTGTGTGATAGATCAAAAGGGTTAACAAATTTGCAGCTGACAAAATTGACAACATGGAATAATCAATGAACAAAGGTAAGATACATAAATACATGTGAAAACATTGCAGCAAAATGAAAATATATCATTTTTAAGAGAATTTATTCCTTTTGTCACCATGTTTTCAATAGCAGTCTATGGAAAAAAGAAGATGAGGGATATCTGCAGGTGGTAAGGTTTGAAATATTTTATTACATTGGAAGAACCAAAATGAATCTTGTAGTACCATAGAAATGACAAGAACATTTTTAGTCGAGAAAAAAAAGGGACCAAAATACCATTTCTATCTAGGTTGTTTTGACCATTATATCTCACAAAATAGTCAAAATAGCCACATTCTAAGCAGTCTGACCTTTACCCTTTAGCTAAGGACCAAATACTGGACTTGTCCAAGCTGAAAGCATTTGCAACCCAAATACTGATTTGAAAGAGTAGAAAATATTGTTGGAAAAGGAGAAAAAGTTAGTAACCAGCATTTTCCCCTTTTCACACAATGTTTTCCAAAGCTATCTCTCTCAGGGTCGGTAAAACTTGTGATTGTATGGTATAGACTTAATCAATACTGTCTGCATGCAACATGTCCTGCAGAGTAGAGGTTAAAGTTTGTGATGCTACATACAAAACAAGAGGGCCATGATGGCCCTGGGTCGCTCACCTTAGTAGAGTGCCTTTAAGGTTTTTCTTTAATTTGACCATGTGACCTAGTTTTTGACCGCAGGTGACCCAATTTCAAACTCATATTTCATGAAGACAAACATTCTGACCAATTTTCAAGTCAATTGAGCAAAAAATGTGGCCTCGAGTGCCCTAAAGATATTTCTTTAATTTGACCTAGTGATCTAGATTATGACCCCAGATGACCCAAATTTGAACTGGTCTTTGACTATATCAAAAGAAACATTTTAACCAATTTTCAAATCATATGAATAATAAATGTGGCCTCTAGAGTGCCCACTAGCTATTTCTTTAATTTGACAAAGTGACCTAGTTTATGACCCCAGTTGACCCAAATTCAGACTCATGTGAGATTTTACAAAAACAAACATTCTGACCAATTTTCAAGGCAATTAAGCAAAGAATGTGGCCTCTAGAGAGCCCACAAGGTATTTCTTTATTTTGACCTAGTGACCTAGTTTATGGTTCCAGGTGACCCAAATCCAAACTCATCTGGTATTTCATCAAGACAAACATTCTGGCCAAATTTCAGGTCATTTGAGCAATAAATGTGGCCTCCAGGGTGCAAACAGGGTATTTCTTTAATTTGACCCAGTGAACTAGTTTATGACCCAAGTTGACCCAAATTAATCTTATGTGAGACTTCATAAAGACAAACTTTCCAGCTAATTTTCAAGGCAATTGAGCAAATATTGTGGCCTCGAGAGTGCCAACAAGGTATTTCTTTAATTTGACCTAGTGACCTAGTTTATGACCCAAGATGACCCAATTTTGAACTCAATGAACTTGTTGCGCTTAGATGAGCAAGCAAACTTAGAAGAGAATCACTACATACCAAATATCAAAGCTCTACGCCTTCCAGTTTTAAAGAAGTATTTTAAAGTTTTCCTTCTTTGTTCCTATGTTCGAACTTGTGACCCCCGGGGCTGGGCCAGTTTTGACCCAGGGGCATCATATTAACAAACTTGGTAGAGGTCCACTAGGAAATGCTACATACCAAATATCAAAGCTCTACACCTTCCCGTTTAAGAGAAAAAGAAATTTAAAGTTTTCCTTCTTTGTTCCTACCTTCGAACTTGTGACCCCCGGGGCGGAGCCAGTTTTGACCCAGGGGCATCATATGAACAAACTTGGTAGAGGTCCACTCTGAGATGCAACATACCAAATATCAAAGCTCCACACCTTTCGGTTTCAGAAAAGAAGAATTTTAAAGTTTTCCTTCTTTGTTCCTATGTTCGAACTTGTGACCCCAGGGGCTGGGCCAGTTTTGACCCAAGCAGCATCCTTGGAACAAACTTGGTGGAAGTTCACTAGGAGATGCTACATACCACATATCAAAGCTCTATGCCTTCCCATTTAAGAGAAAAAAAAAATTTAAGTTTTCCTTCTTTGTTCCTATGTTTGAACTTGTGACTCCCAGGGCAGGCCCAATTTTGACCCCAAAGGCATCATATGAACAAACTTAGTAGAGGTCTACTAGGCGATGCTACATAAGAAATATCAAAGCTCTATGCCTTCTAGTTTTAGAGAAGAAGATTTTTAAAGTTTTCCTTCTTTGTTCCTATGTTCGAACTTGTGACCCCTGGGGCGGGGCCAGTTTTGACCCCAGGGGCATCATATGAACAAACTTGGTAGAGGTCCACTAGGAGATGCTACATGCCAAATATCAAAGCTCTACGCCTTCAAGATTCAGAGAAGAAGATTTTTAAAGTTTTCCTTCTTTGTTACTATGCTCAAACTTGTGACCCCTGGGGTGGGGCCAGTTTTGACCCCAGGGGCATCATATGAAAAAACTTGGTAGAGGTCCACTGGGCAATGCTACATACCAAATATCAAAGCTCTACGCCTTCCAGTTTCAGAGAAGATGATTTTTAAAGTTTCCCCTCTTTGTTCCCATGTTTGAACTTGTGACCCCCGGGGCAGGGCCAGTTTTGACCCCAAGGGCATCATATGAACAAACTTGGTAGAGGTCCACTAGGAGATGCTTCATGCCAAATATCAAAGCTCTATGCCTTCTAGTTTTACAGAAGAAGATTTATAAAGTTTTCCTTCTTTGTTCCTATGTTGGAAATTGTGACCCCCGGGGCGGGGCCAGTTTTGACCCCAGGGGCATCATATGAACAAACTTGGTAGAGGTCCACTAGGAGATGCTACATGCCAAATATCAAAGCTCTACGCCTTCCAGTTTCAGAGAAGAAGATTTTTAAAGTTTTCCTTCTTTGTTACTATGCTCAAATTTGTGACCCCCGGAGTGGGGCCGGTTTTGACCCCAGGGGCATCATATGAACAAACTTGGTAGAGGTCCACTGGGCAATGCTACATACCAAATATCAAAGCTCTACGCCTTCCAGTTTCAGAGAAGATGATTTTTAAAGTTTTCCTTCTTTGTTCCTATGTTTGAACTTGTGACCCCCGGGGCAGGGCCAGTTTCGACCCCAAAGGCATCATATGAACAAACTTGGTAGAGGTCCACTAGGAGATGCTTCATGTCAAATATCAAAGCTCTATGCCTTCTAGTTTTAGAGAAGAAGATTTTTAAGGTTTTCCTTCTTTGTTCCCATGTTGGAAATTGTGACCCCCGGGGCGGGGCCAGTTTTGACCCCAGGGGCATCATATGAACAAACTTGGTAGAAGTCCACTAGGAGATGCTACATGCCAAATATCAAAGCTCTACACCTTCAAGTTTCAGAGAAGAAGATTTTTAAAGTTTTCCTTCTTTGTTACTATGCTCAAACTTGTGACCCCCGGGGCGGGGCCAGTTTTGACCCCAGGGGCATCAAATGAACAAACTTGGTAGAGGTCCACTAGGAGATGCTACATACCAAATATCAAAGCTCTGTGCCTTCTAGTTTCAGAGAAGAAGATTTTCAAAGGTTTTGCTTTTTTTTCCTTTTTGTTGCCATGGCAACCAGAGTTGTGGGTGGAATTCAATTCTTTGAACAATTTTGGTAGAGCTTCACCCAAGGAACATCCCTGCCAAGTTTCATCAAGATTGGCCCAGTGGTTTAGGAGAAGAAGATGTTTAAAGAAATTGTTGACGGACGACGGACGACAGCACGACGGACGACGGACGCCGGACATATGGCGATCACAATAGCTCACCTTTAGCACGTTGTGCTAAGGTGAGCTAAAAACAACACTGCGGTTACAGCTCATTGCTTTTTCGTTGTCAAAACTTACATAGAATAGGTGCTTGTTTAATTTGACATCCTGGAAAACTTCAAACATTTTGATGGTCCCTCGTCTTGCATTCTCTTCTCCAACTAGACTCTTCACAGCATCTATGAATATATGTACAAAATTAGCCTCAATTTTCACTCTAATAATTCTTTTGACCTCTGACAGACTTGGCTGTTATTGCTAATTTTTCTTTTTCTTTTTTCAAACAGCGCTTACGAACCCTTCTAAAATCAAATCTCATTGAGGACTGATTATCAATTTTCAAAGTATGGCTTTTTTCTATTAAATGTGTTTTCAAAACCAGCTGTAATTACAACTCGCAATTTTGTGGAAAAAAGATTTTTAGACAGGAATAGTAATTAAGAGTAGTGCATTTTTCAACTGAATAAAAGGTTTCAATACGGTGTAGGTAATAATTTCAATGATATGGATTATTCTATTCAGAAGAAGAATTCCTTTCCATTTGTTACACAGGTTTCATTTCCACTTATGGTTTCTACAGTAAAGAAGATTCTTATTTACTTTCCTTTTCCCTAGAAGTCTGACAATTCAAAAGTTTTATATTTAGTAACCAACCAGGTTGAATGAGGAGGAATTTCTCTTTAGCTTTCATCCTTGTTCTTTGTTTTTCCTCTTGAGATCTCTCTGGAAGGGGATCAGCCAGAACCCCATTTGGCCACATGGAGTCTTTAAAATTACGCAGGTAGTAGATTATCATGGGCTCGGAAAATATCCAGTAAACAGTTTCTCGTAACTGCCTGATAAGACAAATAAAACATGTAATCATGTGATCTGTTCTTGTACTAGTGTATAGTACAGGATGGACAAATGAATTATCCTAACATTTCAAAATAAGTCTAACAGTAAATAAAGATGTCAAACAGTCAACTAAAGATGTCAAACAGTCAACTAAAAAAAAAAATGTTAGCATATACCACCTAAAATTTTATACATGTGTGTGCACGCAAATCTCATCATTTGGTGAAGTCCAAACTTTTGTCATCTGGCGAATTTCAGACTTCTGTTCAAAAGTACTCATTTTTCACCAATTGTGAAACGAGTTCCATAACACACTTGAATCATTCTCAAGAACTGCTTCCAGGAAACCTAGCCAATGCTCACAAAGTGGTGTGGATAGTTCCAGCTGACCATGCTCTTTTATAACATTCAAACCCAAACCTCTTGTAAAGGAGACTAGCACCCTACTCCAATACTACAGTATCAAGTAAAAAGACCAGAACTGAAGCTCCATTAACTTTTAGAGCACCAAATAAATCACAGACATTTCAGATCTAGAAATAAGACAAGACAAACAGAATATCAAGCTTGATTTTGTCTAGAATCTCTCAACAAAACAGACACTGTAGATCAAAGATCAGACTACACTTTTTGTGCAGTCCGATCTTGATCAACACTGGCCACAAAAGCAGCTATAGTGGTGAAAGGCTCTTTAAGGGTTAATTAAAAAGTGATTATCCATTGTACCTGTTTATACTGCGCCCAAATGTCACCTCCACCACCGAGATAAAACTTTTTCTGAGCCATTTAAACATGCCATGGAGATCATAGATCTCTTTAATAAGTCCATACAGAGGTTCAGCAATGGAGTCTTTACTTCTGTCTTCCATCCTGTAAATAGAGTAAGAGCAATTTCATTACTGTAAAGCATGTTTACTTTTTGTATGCCGCGGCCCGTATTTTTTATACGGAAACGATTACGGAATGTACCGACAATTCCCGGTGTTTAAATTTGCCCGTGCGTTTTGTGAGCACTATATGCGTGCGCATTAGTATATTCTTTTCTTTGTATCGCATTCCCGCGTCGTCTTCCTTCAGGGACAGTCACATGCTACTATGGGACATTCTCTATAATCTTGCAGAAGATTCATAGAAGTCATCTTTTCTCCTTGGTAAGTTTTACCCCTCCCTCCGTCCCGTATTATTGCATTTTTTGTTCATAAATATGTATTTATCTACATTGTATATGTATTCGTTAGCCTGACCGCTATTTTTTTCATATTTCAGGCTGTTTGTTACACATCTTTTATTCTTGGTAATAAAAGTACTGAACACGACCAAAACCGACTTTTCCTTGGTTTGCCCCGGTCACATTACCTTGATATCTGTAAAATAAGGCAGCACCATTTTATTGGATTACTATTTCATAGGCAGTTTAAGCAGCCACGAAAAGAAATTCTTTGGATAGCTGTTGTAAATTGGCTAATAAAAAATAGATGGGAAAATAAATAAACAAAGTCAAAACTTAACTACAAAGTTGTTCAGTAAATCTACTGGCTAGAGAATTAAAATAAAAGACTAATATGATCTATTTAACACTCATGTTTTCAACAGCCTCTTCTGATGGGTCATAAAATAAGTATAGTTGTTTGGAAAATAAATTCATCAACATTTTAAACTTTGTTCAATGTGATCAAAATGCATTTTGTCATTGAAAATAATATGAGCCATGCTTTGTGAAAGGGGGCTTAATGCATCTGCAAAAAAAGTATTCACTCAGGTCAGCAGGTGCAGTCTGTGCAGGCTGACCTGGACCGAAACTTTTTGTTATTGGTAAATCTTTTGCAAGTCAAAGGAACAGCGTACCTCATGATTCAGTCTGTTGTTATACAAAATGGATTTTATGGATCCATTGTTATACAGTGACTTGCATCACGGAGATGCATTAAGACCCCTTTTATCAGAGGATGGCCTGTATATATTTTTTTTCTCCAATGTGAAACATTATAGATGAAAGTAAAGCAATTCTTCAGTGACAGTGCAGCATTCCGAACAAGAATTGAAAGGGGGAGGGAAATAAAGGACTGCTGTTTGAAAACATGGTAACAGGACTATTGTTTGAAATGGATTTCTTACCCTATATGTCTAAGAGAGTTTTACTTGTAATGGCAGGATCTTTTGACAGAAAAAAAAAAAGTTAGGAAAATATTCTAATTATCTCTTTAACAAACGACAAAGTTTTAGACTCATCCAAATTGAAAGAATTTGCAGACGACATGTTAAAATGTGCAAAAATTATGAAATTTGTCTGTGGAAGGGTAGCAAACATTGTGGGAAAAGGAGAAAATGCTGGTTACCAGCATTTTCTCCTCTTCCTACAATGCTTTCAAAATTCCTTTTCCTTGGGGTCGTTAAAACATGTGGTAAAGGGTTATTCAGTATACACTGAACAAGCTCAAAATTCCAACAAAACAACCTACTTGTCCTCTGTACTAAAGAGTAACTCATCATCCTGGTCCTGTCTGTTTTGACTGATGCTCGGTAAGCTGTGAATTATACAAGAAAAAATCCACTAAAAATCAATGCATTACACAGATTAAGCATCTTTCTCCTATTGCCTTAGTATGTCATCATCCCAACCCACAAAAATAGCAACAGGGATATAAAAAGGGATATAAAACATTAATTAAGGTTTAAGCCTATAACACACGGCAAAATTTCAGCCTCGTCAATATTGTAGGAATTGACAGATGACAATTCAAATGTTTTTTACAAGATAGTATTTATCCTTGAATAGGTAGAAAACATTGTGGAAAAAGGAGAAAATGCTGGTTACCAGCATTTTCTCCTTTTCACACAATGTTTTCAAAAGAAAATTCTTTCTCAGGGTCATGAAAAGTCAGGATTGTCTGGTAAAGGGTTAATACATCAAGTTAAACCATTAACTCTTTACCAAACGACCTAATTTTGGGCCAGACTATATTGAAAGCATGTCCAGACAACAAATTAAGTGTAGCTCCTTTTCCCACAATGTTGTCCAAAGTATAATCCACCATGATCGTTAAGACTCGGGATTGTGTGGTAAAGGGTTAAGGCACATGGAAAGACTGCAAGCAATTTCTCTTTTTGCCACAGTGCTTTCAAAAAGTGGCCTGCTGCTGCAAGAGATAACTTTTAACTATTAAACAATTCAGAAGCATCTAGAATTTTGTCATCTGGTCAATGATTAACCCCGAGAGCACTGAATAAACACAGGACACATTTCAGTCTTGAAATGAAACTTAACAATTTACCAAACGAAAAAATTTAGACTGGTCTAAAGAAATTCAAAGGATTACTGTGACTCAAAAATTGAAAACTGTTTTGGGAAGAGTGGAAAACATTGTGGGAAAAGGAGAAAATGCTGGTTACCAGCATTTTCTCCTTTTCCCACCATTTTTTCTCAGGGCCGTGAAAAGACGGGATTGTGTGGTAAAGGGTTAAATTAAATAAATGCAATAATTTCCTGTATGCAAAGAATGTTGCAGCAAAGCTGACAGTGTTGATCAACGATAAGACTACAAATTTTGTGCTATCTGATCTTCATCTACAATGGTTGCAATGACAACTTAGTGGTGAAAAGCACTATAAGATCTAATAGTAGAGTACTAATAAGTGTGCACACAAAGTTAAAAATGCTTTTTTACAAATGCATTTAATCTTTACCATAAGATATAGAGTATATTTGTTTTTTTCGGAGAAAGATCGAAATTTATTTCCAGTAAACATCATTGGTAATATTTTCATGAGTGGCGCAGCCACAAGTGAAAATATTACTGATAATGTTCACTAGATGAAATGCATTTCGATCTTTCACCGAAAAAAAAAAAAAACAAATTATCTACTTATTTCATGCTTCTTACCCCTATTTTGTTGGAACTTTCATCAAAGTCCAGTGCAGTTGTTTTTGATAATTCCCTGTAGTGTACCCCCCTCACTTAACAATGCATTACAACATTACGTAAAATGCAAGAAATATAGCAAAAATTACATCTTATTTCCCTCCATTTGAATGGCAAGCCCTGATTACCTAGGTAACTAGTGCATGGGAACTACTGTTTCTGCCTTCAATTGAAGAATTAGAAAATATCACTGGTCGTAACCATGAAATATTAAACCATAATCCACCATTATTTCTCGATAAACTACTGAAAAGCATGAAATAAACAATTGAGACACTTCAGTGACTTCAATAGTGCAAGCATTTGCAGCTGACACATCAATTGTAGCTCAAATGATAGGATATGTCTTTGAAGGGGTAGTAAATCTTGTTGAAACAAGAGAGAGTTTGATAACGGATTATCCCTTTACCACACCGTCCCAACTTTTAACACTCCTGAGAAAGAAGCCTTCTGAAAACACTGTGGTAAAAGGAGAAAATGCTGGTAACCAGCATTTTCTCCATTTCCCACACATATTTTCTACCCTTTCCAAAACAAATTTCAATTTTTCAGTCATGTTGTCATCTGCAAATGTATTCAATTTGGACTAATCTAAGAAGTTTTTGTTTTGTAAAGAGT
This sequence comes from Tridacna gigas, assembly GCA_945859785.2. NCBI lineage: Eukaryota > Metazoa > Mollusca > Bivalvia > Cardiida > Cardiidae > Tridacna > Tridacna gigas. The sequence goes on from OX244033.2 coordinate 27,370,208, forward strand.
TTATGCACTTTTCTAATCAAATTTGCAATAGAACAACTTCAAAAACTCCTTGAGGAATATGGATAATCAACATAATTTAAGGTTTAACTCTTTACCAAACCATAACATTTTAGATTTGTCCAAATAGAAAGCATTTGCAGACGACAAAATAAATGTGACTCAAACATGGAAATTTGTCCTGTGAAGGTTAGAAAAAATTGTGGGAAAAGGAGAAAATGCAGGTTACCAGCATTTTCTCCATTTCCCACAATGCCTTCAAAGGCTTTTTCTTCAGAGTCATTCAAACCCGCGATTGTGCGGTAAAGAGTTCATACACATAAGTATGAGTAATTTCTGTCCTTGCCAGCATCTTTTCAGATAGATCTGCTGCAAGAAGAACAAAAGCACCGCATGCGAATGCCAACACTCGGCTGCAATTGTTTGACTTTCAGTGAAAAGTATAAGTCGAAAAAAGGGCATAACTGTGTCAAAAATACTTTGATGGTAACCTGCCTTTCTTGTATAGGTTTCCCTTTTGATAGTTAACAACTTGTCCAAGTTTACAGCAAATATCTTCAGTAATAACAGAGATATTATGAAATGTTTTCCCACAACGAGATAGATGCCGCCGCCGAAGACGACATCAGGGCAAGGACAATATTTCAACATTTTCTTCAAAAACAGCTGAGCTAAAAATGCCACCTGAAGGTGTACATATGTTAGTGCAGAAAAAAATTCAGAGGGATCCTATAAGCTATGCACATGTAAAGTCTATTACAAGAAAAAGCTCATGACAAGACTGTTATCCCTTTATCATACAATCCCATGTTTTAACCCTTTACCACACAATCCTGAGTTTTACCCACCATGTGGAAAAAGCCTTTTGAAAACATTGTGGAAAAGGAAAAAATGCTGGTAACCAGCATTTTCTCCTTTTCCCACTTTTCTACCCTATAAAAGAAAAATTCCATCATTCGAGCCACATTTAAATTGTTGTCTGCAAGTGCTTTCAATTTAGACAAATCTACATTTATATCGTGAGGTAAAGAGTTAAAAGATCTAGCAAAAAAAGTTTGAAAACATTGTGGGATTACAAAGAAAATATTTTAGTAACCAGCATTTTCATCCTTTTTCCCCCACAAGGTTTTATTCTACCACTTTCAAGCAAAAAACCATATTTCAAGTTACAACAGACTTTGTTGTCTGCAAATGCTTTTTATTAGATCAAGTCTTATTCTACCACTTTCAAGCAAAAAACCATATTTCAAGTTACAACAGACTTTGTTGTCTGCAAATGCTTTTTATTAGATCAAGTCTGAAATTTTGTCCTTTGGTAAATAGTTATTTGAAGTAATGCATAAAATATACAGCACAAAAAGTTAACTCATACGTCATATTTCACAACATGTAGTTGTCTTGCAGATCAAGATCAGATTGCACAAACACAAAATGTGCAATCGGATGTTTCATTTTGTCTGCTTTGCTGAAACACTCTGGACAAAAGTGGCTTTGCTATTACTGGTACACTTATTAGGGTTTTGATTATAGACTTTAACTCTTTACAAAATGACAAAATTTTTTACTTTACCAAATTGAAAGCATTTGCAGACAACAAAACTAATATAGCTCAAATGATGATTTCTGTCTCTGACATGGAAGAAAACACTGTAGGAAAAGCAGAAAATGCTGGTTACCAGCAATTTCTCCTTTTCCCACAATGTTTTCAATAGGCGTCTTCTTCAGGGTCATTAAAAGTCGGGATTGTGTGGTAAAGGGTTAAAGGTTTGTAGTCTTCATTTGGTGTTTTAACCCTATACCAAACAATTCTGTGTCATAAAAACCCTGAGGAAGGAGCCTTTTGAAAACATTGTGGGAAAAGGAGAAAATGCTGGTAACCAACATTTTCTCCTTTTCCCACAATGTTTTTCTACTCTAGCAGAGAACATAAGCTCATTTGTATCAAGTTTGAAATGGTTGTCTGCAGACGCTTTCAAATTCGACAGCCCAGGTAGCTCAGTGGTTAGCGTATCTGAAGCGTGACCTGGTGGCTGTGAGGTCTATATCCGGTTAAGGGAAACTTTCTTTCTTGCGATTTTTTGCCTCTCAACTCTGATGCATGTGCAAAAAGTAGTCAGTGGCTTGGAAATGAAGTTGTGTCAGTGCTGGTGTGAGAAAGCCAGGAAACACAGGCATAGTTCCACTGACCACCGTGATTTGACCTAAGCTATTAAAACGGCATTAAACTCTGATACAATCAAAGCTTTCAAATTCACAATCTAAAATTTTGTCATTTGGTAAAGAGATAAGGGTTAAGATTTCTGAAAGATTCAGAGACAGATGAGCCTCTAACAGTAGAAAGGACTAAAGCTCCAGATAAAGGGGAAGTATGTCTAAATTTCAAAAAAAATTTTTGAAACCCATTTGAATGTACTCTTTTATCAAATGAGCAAATTTGTACCTGTCTTGTGTGCAAGTATTTGAGATGATAAATGTGGCTCGAATGATAGGATTTATATTTGAAAGGACAGAAAACAGTGTGGGAAAAGTAGAAAATGCTGGTTATCAGCATTTTGGCCTTTTTCCACAGTCTCTTCATAGGCCTTTCTCCTCTGGTTTGATAAAAAACCCGACTATTTGAGTAAGAATTAACCCTTGACACACAGTCCTGTGATTTACCAACGCTGAAGAAGAAGCCTTTTGAAAAAGTGGGAAAGGACAAAAATGCTGGTAACCAGGATTTTCTCCATTTCCCACGATGCTTTCTATCCTTCCTATGACAAATTTCAATTTTTGAGCTACAGTTGTTTTGTCGTCTGAAAATGCTTTCAATTCAGAAGAGTCTAAACTTTTGTCATTGGGTACAGTTTTAGAGAAGACTTAATACCCTAAGAAATACACATACATACACAACTATCTGGAACTTTAGGTATGAGAGATAGTTTTTCATTGTGCTGATAAATGACAAAAATCATATATAATTGTTAAATAGGAGTAAAAAGTGGCTAATATTAGTCAGATATCAATCAAAATATAGATTATTTTATACTACCGGAATTTGATAAATGGTTGAGTCACAGAGTTTCTAGAAGGAAAATAAAACAGAAACATGTAATAAAAAAAATGGCCTTGTAGAAGGTCTTGAAATTTAAACATCTCTAATATGTACAATGACACATTTAACATAACATATTTTATTTCAATGTTTTAGCCTTTGACCATATTTGATTTGCCGACATCATTCATCGTCTGCATCAGAAGTAAAAATGAAAAAAATACATGAATATTTTCAAGAATCCCAGTTCTAGTAGAGTTTAACTCTTTACCAAACGAAAAAATTTTAGACTAGTCCAAATTCAAAGCATTTGCAGATGACAAGATAACTGTGACTTAAAAACTGAAATATGCTTTTGGAAGGGTAGAAAACATTGTGGGAAAAGGAGAAAATGCTGGTTACCAGCATTTTCCCCCTTTCCCACAATGTTTTCAAAAGGCTTCTTTCTCAGGGTAGTTAAAAGTCAGGATTGTGTGGTAAAGGGTTAAGTAAGATTTGGTCTTCTTATGTGGTATTACTCCATAATGTCCATTCTTCTGAGTGGACCACTAATTTCATAAAGGGCCGCATGTGATCAGTTCATGAAAATTCGATGTTCAACCCTTTACCAAACAATTCCGACTTTTAACGACCCTGAGGAAAAAAACCTTTCAAAAACATTGTGGAAAAAGGAGAAAATGCTGGTAACCAGCATTTTCTCCTTTTCCCACAATGTTTTCTACTCTTCCCAAAACAAATTTAAATTTTTGAGTCACATTTATTTTGTCGTCTGCAAAAGCTTTCAATATGGATGGGTCTAAAATTTTGTTGTTTGGTAAAGAGTTAAAAAGGGGGTCATACATGTGTCAAAAATATTTTGAGGGTGACCTGTCCTTCTGGTAAAAGTTTCCCTTTTCACTCATTAGCAGACAACAATATTTTGGACAGGTGAACCAAGTTCAAAGTATTTGCAGATGAAACATTAAATGTGGCTCAAATGACTTGTTTCTGAAAGGTTAAAAAACATTGTGGGAAAACGAGAAAATACTGGTTACCAGCATTTTCTCCTTTTCCCACAGTGTTTTCAAAAGTCTAATTTCCCAGGGGTGTTAAAACTCAGCATTGTGTGGTAATGGGTTAACCCCTAGCCACACAGTCCTGACTTCTATTGACCCTGAGGAAGAAGCCTTTCGAAAACATTTTGGGATAGGGAGAGATAGCATTTTCTCCTTTTCCCACAATGTTTTCTACTCTACCACAGAGAATTCCATCATTAGAGCCACATTTAAAACGTCGTCTGCACCTGCACCTGTGTGGTGAAGAGTTAACCCTTTCCCAAACAAAAAATTTTAGCCCCTTCCAAATTCAAAGCATCTGCAGACGACAAATTTGAAAGTGGTACAAATGAACTTAAAGTTTTTTGACAGGGTAAAAAACATTGTGGGAAAAGGAGAAAATGCTGGTTACCAGCATTTTCTCCTTTTTCCGCAATGTTTTCAAAAGGCCTCTTCCTCAGGTACGTGAAAACCCGGGATTGTGCGGTGAAGAGTTAATAGTAAACAGTCCATCCTTGAAGTACATTTCTTCAGTAATGACAGAGATATCAGTATAAAACGTCAAAAAGTTTACACAAAACGATAATAGCAAAGTCAATTATGCAGACAACGACAGGGCTGTGACATATTCTTTGAACACAGTTGCACTGAAAAAAGTCTCTTTCCCAAGGCAATGTTATAGCAAGTGGAAAAAAGAGCAATACTCACCTTTTTAATATATTTTTCAGAAAAAAGCCACTTTTCTTTTCAGGTCCTTGTTGTGGAAAATATTCTGGTGTTGGTGTGAGAAACTTGTATAGTGCCTCACTCTGTGCCAGCCTCTCATCTTTTAATATCATCTATAAACAAATTATCAGCTGCAATCTTAAAATTTACCTCTTAATTCTTCACCAGAAAATCACGGATTTTAACAACCCTTAAAAAAAAGCCTTTTGAAAACACTGGGGGGAAAAAGGAGAACATGCTGGTAACCAGCATTTTCTCCTTTTCCCACAATGATTTCTACCCAATCAAAGGCAGAAATGATCATTTAAGATACTTTCAATGTCATCTGTAAATGCTTTCAATTTGGACCAGTCTAAATTTGTGTCGTTTGATATAGGGTTAAACACATGACAAACTTTTAGACTTGTCCATATTTGAAACCATTTCGGACAAGAGAACTCTTTTCCAAATGACAAAATTTTACACTGGTCCAAATTGAAAGCATTTGCAGACGACAAAATAAATGTGACTGAAAAATTGAAATTTGTTTTGGGAAGGCCAGAAAACATAGTGGGAAAAGGAAAAAAATGCTGGTTACCAGCATTTTCTCCTTTTCCCACAATGTTTTCAATAGGCTTCTTTCACAGGGTCGTTAAAAGTCGGGATTGTGTGGTAAAGGGTTAATAGGTAAATTCTATCCACTTCTAAACTGAATTATCAGAAGAGAAAAATTTGGCAATTTTTTAACTCTTTACCACACCTAAAAACTTTAGACTTTTCCAAATTGAAAGCATTTGCAGACAAGAAATTCAATGTGCCTCAAATGATGGATTTGACTGAAACAGGTGAAAAACATTGTGGCAAAAGAAGAAAATGCTGGTTGCCAGTACATGTATTTTCTCCTTTTCCAACAATGTTTTCAAAAACTTTGTCAAGATTGTTAAAACTCCAAATTGTTTGGTAGAGGGTTAAGGTGTTATATCAGTAATTAAGCAAATCTCAGAATGATCCTGGCTGCAGGCACTGGTCTTATGAAAATATCCTTGGGCAAAGCATTCCAGAGCTTGAGCTCGCTCTATACCAGTGAAACCCAAAAAAGATATGAAAAAGGAAGATGTCTCTATTAAATGACTGACAGCTGTGTTACACAACATAAAAATCTACCTTTATGCTTATTGATTCAAGAAAACATTCAAATCCGATTGAAATTTAGTATCTTGGTTTATCCCTTTAGCACACAATCCCTTGTTTTAACAACCCCGAGAAAATTTTTGGAAAACATTTTGGGAAAAGGAGAAAATGCTGGTAACCAGCATTTTCTCCTTTTCCCAAAATGTTTTCTTCTCTGTAAAAGGCATATTCAATCAGTTGAGCAACATCTAATTTGTCATCAATAAATGCTTTAAATTATGATCTGACTAAAATTGTGTTATGTGGTAAAGGGTTACCAAAACATTATCAAAGGAAAGACAGAATGGAGACTAAAAGAAAAGATATGCAACTTACTGATAAATATTCATTTAAAGTACCCTTGGCGTTTTTCATAAATTTGTCATCCACTGTTGTAAATCTTCCAATCTTTGGTAGTTCCTTATTTTTTAGCCAAGAACCTGCTATCTGAAAATATGCAAGAGTTGAAAGAAAAGGTAAGTCATACACTCTCAGTACAAGAGTCTGTCGCGAGAACAGCTATAGTTGGTACACTTGTTTCACCAGGGCCCAGCCAAATCCATTCTATTCAAGGGCTAATACTCCTTTTCCCACAATGTTTTCAAATCTTGTTTACTATTGGGGAATGAAAATGTGTTTGAGCAGTGCCCTGGGAAAAGGGGTTTTAATGTATCTCCAATATGCATCAGACCAAGCAACTCATTACATAATTATGAATCCATAACATCAAGTTTGACTAAAAATTGACTGAATCATGAGGTAGACTGATCCATTGCCATGTAGAAAATTTACCAAAGAGCAAAAAGTTTTGAACCAGGTCAGCCTGCGTGGACTGCATAGGGTGACCTAAGTCGATACTTTTTGCAGGATGCATTAAACCCCCTAATCACAGAGGATGACTCATTTCTAAAGCAGTAGGTTGAAACAACGATAGAAAACATTTCTCATTCTGCTGCAGACCTGTTCTGAAAACACTGTGGCAAAATAAGAAATTGCTCATAACAAGCCCTTCCTTAGTGGCAAAATTATAAATTACTCAGGGCGAGCCACTCATCCTCCTTCTTTCTTGAGGTTTCAAGTTGTAGTCATGTATAAAACTCAATCTGTCTTGAATACCCCTAATTCTAAATGGATGCTTTAACTCTTTACCACACAACAAAATGTTAGGCTGATCCGAACTGAAAGCTTTGCAGACAACCAATAAAATGTGGCAAAAATTAAATTATTTTTATGACATCAGATAGGGTAGAAAGCATTCTGGGAAGAGGAGAAAATGCTTGTCACCAGCATTTTCTCCAATTCCTGGAATGTTTCAAAAGTTCCCTTTCTCGGAGTTGTTAAAACTCAGAATTGTATGGAAAAGGGTTTAAACTTGTCTGATACAAATTCGTTTCAGGGGCAAATGAGGCAACCCTTTACCAAATACGTTGGTGTTTTTTAGACCCTGAGGAAGAAGGCTCTTGAAAAGATTGTGGAAAAAGAGATAATGCTAGTAACCAGCATTTTCTTCCTCTCCCACAATGTTTTCTACCTTACCCTGAGTAAGCCAGCTCTTGAGAAAATTGTGCAAACAGAGAAAATGCTGGTAACCAGTATTTTCTTCCTTTCCCACAGTGTTTTCTACCCTTACAAAGACAAATTCCTTCACCTGAATCACATACAATTTGTTGTCTGTATTGTTTTCAATACAGTCAAGTCTAAAATTTTGTTGTCTGGTAAGTATTTAAGCAACATTGAAGAATGTTCCCACCTGTACCAGCTTGTCATGTACATTATAGAAATCTTGCAGTTTTCTATTGATGACCCAACCCTCTGTACTATTCTGCAAGTTTCTTGATGTGGAACTTCCCGACAAATGTATGACTAACACAAACACGGGATCTTTTTTGTCATCATCCCCTGGAATCTGAAATCAATACAGTAAATTACAAGTTAAAGAAACATGTCTGTATACAGACCACTTTTTATTGGACCAATATTTTTCTTCAACCTTAAAATGGTTGGGACCTTACTTTCAGTTTCAAGAAAAGCAAGGTAATGAAACTGTTACATCTTAGTGCCGCCGAGCCCCCGTAGCTCAGTCGGTAGCGTACAGGACTTGAGAACAGGTCGCCAGTTCGATCCCCGGCTCGGCCAATTTCTTTCTGAGGACTGATGATAGTCATTGCGACAGGATTCGTTCCTCTCTCACCGCTGACCATTGTTTCAACAATGGTTATGTGGGAAAGCAGCCAGTGGCTTGGAAAGAATATTGTGCGGAGTAGTGGTAAAAGAAATTCCAGGAAAGCGTGGATAGGTGCACTAGCCGCCGCAATATAGCTGAAATAATGTTGAAAAGGGTGTTAAACACCATACAATCAATCAATGAATACATCTTAGTGCCAAAAATGGTCTAAAGTGTCTTTATACCACGCTCAATTACATAAAATTAAGATTCGACCTTTTCTGCTTTAAATACACAGATAGAAAAATACAATCAGGTAGAGATATTGACAGTAAAAGATGATGGAAGATGGAGAAACAGAAAGCAGACAAGGAGTCTTGTCACACTTCTTATTCTTCCCCTAATACTTCATTTTCTGTCATTTTTCACTAAGTATCTCCTGAATATTACATCTGAAATCATATTAATGAATGAAAAATCACCTATCCCTGGCAGCAAACTTTTGCTGCAATATTTTCAAAAGTCTGCTGCAAGACAAACAAGTAATCTACAAAAAAGTCATGCGATTCAACCCTGTACACTCACCTCTGTCTCATAAACATGTGCTTTCCATTTCCCAACATTTTCACACCACTGCTGTGTTCTCTGAATATGTGACTCAAGGTTTCTTTTTTCCAGCTTCATACCTTCTAACTCTCTCTCAATGTCCTCTTCTACTTTCTGAACCTGTAGAGCATATCGGGAATTATTGTCACCCTGACGTTATAATTTTTGATTCAACTGTTCTCAAGCCAACAAAAATTTAGACTAATCCAATCTGAGAGCATTTGCAGATAACATGTCAAATGTAGCTAAACTAATGTAATTAGTCTTTCTACAGATAGGAAACATCCTGGGAAAAGGATAAAAAGCTAGTTTCCAGCATCTTCTCCTTGTCTGACTGTATTTTCAAAATCCTTACTCAGGGTCCTTAAAACTTGGGATTGTTTGGTAAAGAGTTAAAACAGATTTAAGCACTGATGGCTTTCACGTGTTGGATTTAGAAAACAGCTGACAAAATATGACAACATCAATCTATGATATATTACCCGTAAATATTTCTCCACAAAAGCAAGCTCATATTGGTCTTTCAAATCAAAATTCGAAACCTTTGGACATCTTCAAAGAGTTCAAGATCAGACATTACAAATCACACACTCTGATCTTGCATCTAACTTTTTTTTAAATACCTGCAAAAGTGATAGTTCTGTTCTTTCAACACAGTTAAAACATCAGTCTCACTATTAAGAATTCTGCAGGTTAAACAAGAATATTGATAAAACCGATAGATGCTCCATCAACATTTGATGCAAGATGCGACCTAAATCAAAAACTTTACTAATAACCACATGGTAATTCAGAGGGTATAAATCAAGAAAAGACATTAACTCTGATTTAGCTGATAATATGGCTCCTCTTCTTGACTGGAAAGCTTTCCCTGAAATCTCACTGAATTTAGTCTAATGATTATGAGAAACCGAGCAGAAATGAAGATGTGGACACACAGGCTGATACGCAGATGCACAAGACCAGACAACATTGCCGCTATATGCTCTGCAAAAATTCTAAGAGCATAAAAACAACAATATGATTCCACATCATACCTTTGGATCTGATCTGTTCGACATGCGTAAAGCCTCCAGTGCGTGTGTTTTGTTCACTATTTTAGTATCCAAATGTTGCAGTTTTTGTTTAGCATGGTAGGACTGAGCTGAAAACATTTCTTCTTCATCTTCATCTGACCAACCTTCCTCTTTAGGCTCAAAGAACAGCTCATCTGGGAAAATAGAAATACATGTATGAAAAAAGGCCTTATTATGCTGCAAAGACATTTCTCATGATCTGATTGGATAATATGCTCCGAATATAGATTGCTGTACACTGGCAGCTCCCAGGGTACAGCACAGCAAAATCCAAGATGACATCATGAAAACAAACCGTGACGTGTGACAGGTCATGCATTTTAACATTAACTCTTTACCAAACGAGGAAATTTTAGATTCATCCAAATTGATAGCATTTGCAGACAGGAAAATAAATGTGACTGAAAGGTTGAAATTTGTTTTGGGAAGGGTAGAAAACATTATGGGAAAAGGAGAAAATGCTGGTTACCAGCATTTTCTCCTTTTCCTACAATGTTTTCAGAAGGCTTCTTCGTAAGGGTCATTGAAAGTCGGGATTGTGTGGTAAAGAGTTTAAAAAAAATAAAAAATGATAAACTAACGGTTGTTTGAAACAACTGATGGTCTTCTACTTATGCCAACAAATAAAATGAATAGTTACTTTCCTTAGAGTCATTTAAATCCATGTTTAAATAAAAATATGTTGAATATCTATCATAGTGACTTCATGCACAAAACTGCCCCTTTTACCTAGGTTTCAGTGACGTCAGTTTTCAGTGGGTTCAGTTTTCAGTGTGTTTTGGGCCTCAGAAAGGAATTTTGATTTCGTTATCATACTAAATTTGTGAGACCATAAACAGGGAAATGTTCCTTGAATACATGTTGGAATGGTAAAACTATGCAGTTTAATAAATTTGTTGTCCGGTCAGGTAGCAGAGCAATTGGAAATTTGTTCACAGCTGTGGTGAATATCACCCCATTTTCTCTTTTTCCTACAATGTTTTCAAAAAGGCTTTTTTAGGGTGGCTAAATATTGTGATTGTGTGGTAAAGGGTTAAAATGGCCAGTAAAATTAGCTGATTAACATACAATCCCATTTTTTCACAATCCTGTATTTTGAGGCCTTCTGAAAATATTGTAGGAAAGGGAGTAAATGCTACTGATCAGCATTCTTCTCCTTTGCCAACAATGCTACCTAACCTCTGAAGACACGTTCTATCACTTGAAACACCTCTAATGTGATGTTTTAAAATGCTTTCAGTTTGAACAAGTCTTAAACTTTGTAATTTAAGATTTTTGTATTACATGTAGTAATAACCAGGGATAGAAAAGAATGTCAAAAATGATATCCATATATTTGCTCTAAATGTTCAAGTATGTCACTGAATATTTGTTTTAGATCCTTTTTCCATGTCCAAAAACTGAATGTCTGAGTACTGGTACACCTTTAACCAAAGCTTAAATCTGAAAATACTTTGCACACTTTGCTTAATAAGCAAACCTAATAAGCCCATTAAAAAAGTATACAACCGTGAGTTTTATGCTTGAATATTTGGTCAATTTTAGAATATTCAAACTAAACTTTCAACTTTTCAGTCCCTTCCCAAATAGTAACCAATCTATATTTCTTTGTTTACAAAAACTATCTCTTGACTACAAAAACTGTTGACTTTTGAGGTAAAAAACAAAATTCTAAATCACAAATCAACTCTTTAGTAAACCCTTGAGACCTTGAATCCCAGAGGGACAAAAAATACAAGTTTGAATTATTATTCTATAATTTAGCTCTGTGAAAAAAGGGCTTAATGCATCTACGAAAAGTATCGACCCAGGTCAGCCTGCACAGTCCACACAGGCTGACCTGGCCAAAACTTTTTGCATTGGTCAATATTATGTATTTCCAAGGGCCAGTCTACCTAATGACTGAGTCAGTTGTCAAAAAAAGTGGCTATTAAGGATCCATAAATATATGATGCTTTGATTCGTATCATGGAGATGCATTAGGCCCACTTTTGCCAGAGAGTGGCTAAACTGCATTTGTTGTTGTTATATAGAGATCTTACTTTGTCCTGGGGAGTTATCCGACTCCCCAACATTGTCCTCTAGGCTGTTCACAAAACGGAAGTACAAATCACTGACAAGGAAGGACGGGTAATGTTTGACCTGGATAAGGTGAGACACTTGTTCCTGGGCCTCATAGAATGCATCTGGTCCCTAGAAATATAACAGAGAAAATATGTGTATCAGCTTAACCCTTTACCACACAATCCCCAGTTTCAACGATCCTGAGGAAAAAGCCTTTTGAAAACATTGTTGGAAAAGGAGAAAATGCTGGTAACCACCATTTTCTCCATTTCCCACAATGTTTTCTATCCTTTCATAGACAATTTCATCAGTTGTGCTATATTTGATTTGTCACTGCAAATGCCTTGAATTTGTCAAGTCTAAAATTTGGTCATTTGGTAAAGAGTTAACAAATAAAACAGAAGTTTTCCATGTCTTATTGCTATTTCATATATTTGAAAATAGCATTTTATCTAGCTGACAGAAAACTATTCCAAGTTTTAAAATGCTGACAGTTCTGTAAAAAGGCATATTTTCAAGTGCACTAGAAAACAGTACATTTGTAACATTTTTTAACTGAATATTGTTTTGTGCCACATTCAAAATTATTTCAGCCATGCTACCAGCTCACTTATATATGAGTTCCTTGGGTTTAACAAGTACTATGCTGGGAATCTGAAGTGTCTTACTATAGGATACTTCTATGTGGGTGAGGACTGAGCCCAGGATATTTGGATTATTAACCCATAATCTTAATCATCCAGCCATGCAGACCCAATTAGCACAAATGTCAAATAACTTTTACCAGTACTACATCCATAATCATCAAAACAGCTGCAAAAGATCTGTCAATCTTCACTCCATTACATGAAAAATGTACATATCTACAGATTTGTCAATTTTTGCTGCACAAGATTATCAATTTATGTAAATATGAGTATCTCATACTCTCCAAAAATCAACCTCACCGCATCAATTTTCACTGTACAAGATGAACTACACAAAACAGAAAACATTGTGGGACAAGGAGAAAATGCTGGTTACCAGCATTTTCTCCTTTTCCCACAATGTTTTCAAAAGGCTTCTTTCCTAGGGTTGATAAAAGTCGGGATCATGTGGTAAAGGGTTAAGCCCCCTTTGCCAGAGCATGGCTCATATAATAAAATACTCTGTAAAACTGAACTTACTGTGTCCCCTATCATAAAGGCTTCCATACGTTTAGCAATGGACTTGTCTATTTTGACAGCACCTGATGAGCTTGATATATACCTCTGGTAGATGTCTGTAGCCACATGGTGTTGTTGTCTCTATATTAAATATAGAAATACATCGATAAAGGAAGTGCAGATCACGCTTTACCAGACCACAAAATTTCAGACTTGTCCAAACTGTAAATCATTTGCAAATGATTAATAAAATGTAGCTGAAATTAGATTAGTCTTAAACCTTTACCACACAACAAAATTTTAGACTAGTCCAAATTCAAAATATTTAAAGAGGATAAATGAAATGTGGCTCCAATGATGAAATAAGCCTCTAAAAGGGTAGAAAACAGTGCATATTCTCCTTTTCCCTAAATGTTTCCAAAAGCTGAAGAATAACAAGAGCATCTCATGTGGATGCCAGCACTCTGCTGCAGTTGCTGTTAGAAAAAGAAATTGATTTGCAGCGAAAATTCTATGTTGAAAAAGGGGCATAACTGTGTCAAAGATATTTTGATCGTTACCTGACCCCATTGTTAGGGTTCCCTTTTGATAGTTAACAACTTGTCCAAGTTTGAAGTAACAAGAGCTGTCGGAATGAGAGCAATGCCCCCTGAAAGCCCTATTTCCAGAAACTGTGACCTTAAACCTGTTGTTGGGATCAGATGACCCTGATTATTGTAATTTCAAAATGGTTTCCAGCTGGCCACCTTGTATCCAATCCAAGGAAAAAAGAGATGTTTGTAAAACATGTATGCCCTCCTAATGGCATCCAATTCTAAATATAACATGTGATTATAAACTGTTAAGTTCAAAGTGTAAAAACGAACAAAGGGTAATTACTCAAAAATTATTAATGATAAATTAACAATTCTTGGGCACTGCACTTCCCATTTATGTGAACTATCAACTTTTAAAGTTTCATGATTTTACCTCACATACTTTTTGAGTTATGCTCCGGAAAAAAATTAAGTACGAAAATCAACAAAGGGCAATAACTGCAAAAATATAATGGGCAGAGTTATGGTTCTTGTGCAATGCACTTCTCCTGAATAAGATCTATCCACATGTAAAGTTTCAAGATGATATCTGAAAAACCTTTTGAGTTATGCTCCGGACAAAAATTAAGTATGAAAATCAACAAAGGGCAATAACTCCAAAAATATGATGGGCAGAGTTATGGTTCTTGTGCACTGCACTTCTCCTTAATAAGATTAATCCACCTATGAGGTTTCACGGTGATATCTGAAATACTTTTCGAGTTATGCTCCGGACAAAAATTAAGTATGAAAATCAACAAAGGGCAATAACTCCAAAAATATGATAGGTAGAGTTATGGTACTTGTGCACTGCACTTCTCCTTAATGAGATCTATCTTCCTATGAGGTTTCAAGATGATACCTGAAATAGTTTTAGAGTTATGCTCTGGACAAAAATTAAGTATGAAAATCAACAAAGGGCAATAACTCCATAAATATGATGGGCAGAGTTATGATTCTTGTGCACTGCACTTCTCCTTAATGAGATCTATCCACCTATGTAGTTTCAAGATGATACCTGAAATACTTTTTGAGTTATGCTCCGGACAAAAATGTGGTCTACGGACCGACCGACGGACCGACAGACCGACCGACAAGTGCAAAGCAATATACCCCCGCTTCTTCGAAGGGGGGCATAAATATCATCAGTAATACCAGAGATACTATAATATGTCAAAGTTTTTGCATGATGACAACACAGGCAACAACAGGATTATGGCAGTACCTTGAGGTTTTCTCAAAGAACTGCCATGCTAAAAATAAAACAACCACAAAAGCTCACCTTGAGCACATTGTGCTCAGGTGAGCTAAAAATGCAGAAGAAGAAAAAACATCTTACAGCATCTGTATCTTTCAGTTTTTCTACTGCCTCCCAAAATCTGGAAAGTAATAAGAGCTACCTAAAATTTTATTTTGGCCAGAAACTTTTTTCAACCCTTATCCAAACAACAAGAATTTAGACTTGTCCAAAAACATTTGCAGACGACAAAATAAACGTGACTCAAAAATTGAAATCTGTGTTTGGTTGGGTAGAAAAACATTGTGGAAAAAGTACATTATTCTGATTACCAGCATTTTCTCCTTTTTCCATCATTTTTTCAAAAACCTTTTTCACTGGGGTTGTTATAACCTGGTATTTTGTGGTAACGGGTTATGGAAAGTTAATATTTTTGAAGTTAATATGACATTGTGTAACATTAGGATGTTTACTCAAACTGAGGCAAAAAAAAAAATGTTCCCTACAAAAGGTAAGCAGCCAGTTGAATTCAAACAAGGGACCCATAAAAGTATTGCCCAGAATCTTTACAGACCATGAAATACAGTGAAAACAAATAACAATCATGTCTGTTTAACCCTTTCCCAAACGGCAAATTTTGGACTGGTCCAAATTGAAAGAGTTTGCCGACGACAATTTTAAATTTGATGAAAATGGCAGAAAGTTATCAAAAAGGGTAGAAAACACTGTGGGAAAAGGAGAAATTGCTCGTTACGAGCAATTTCTCCTTTTCCCACAGTGTTTTCAAAAGACTTGTACAGCAGACACATGAAAACCAGGGCTTGTCTGGGAAAGGGTTAACCCTTTTAACGACCCAGCATGTTTTGAAAACATCGTGGAAAAATGAGAAAATGCTGGTAACCAGCATTTTTTCCTTTACACACAATGTTTTCTACCCTTCCCAACACAAATTTCAACTTTTTAGTTACATTTATTTTGTCATCTGCAAATACTTTCATTTTGGACCAGTCTAGAATTTTGTCGTGTGGTAAAGAGTTAAGATGTTTAGGTACATGTATCTTTTAGTCGATAGCTGTTATCTCTAGTCTAATAGGTTTTAAGACAATTCAAAAGAACAATCGTGACAAATGTCATGTTTTCTATATGCACAGCGCTGTCGGCAATTTCCAGATACTATACCAGAAAATGTGAATAATACAAGAAGTATTCGAATGTCACAAAAATACTTATGCTGGTTACCTGATTAAACTTTTTACCATGGATTTAATCGAGTGTTGATGGTGTATACTTCAGAAAATCAAAAATGCCAGGTAACATTCATCACATGATGCTTGGCAATTTCAGATACCTTCGGGTCTTCCAAATATTTGCCCGATTTTTTAATAAAATGTTGCAATGGACCCTAGATTTCGGCAATGACAGTTGAATTAGTTGTTTGTTTTCACAACAAAAGAGTGTTATACTTTTTATGATATGTTTTAACTAAACATTTTATCTTGGATAATGGATTTTCTTTAATCTGTAAATACCCATCATTTTCAACAAAAGATGGATATAGATCAGACTGTACAATTTAATGTCACCTCTTCCGAACATATCCGAATCAATGTTTAAATCACTGACTTGCATCATTTAAATGCTCTTATACATAACAGCTTGCATTCTTTCATTAACATACCCTTGTACCGGCATACAAATTGTTCACATGACAGTGTAATGAGAAAATGTTAATACCGTCTACGTTGGCATGTAAGAGATATGAGATGGTTTCTTACCTTTCAAGCAAAGCAGAATTTCCACGCCCATTAAAATTTCACTTCAAATTCTCAGAATGGGGAAAAGGAAATCCCTCTTTTTACACATGAGCATTTACCAGTGACAGTGTACATGTTTGTAGATCTAGGACTTATTGACAGAACATATTCAGCATTTTACGATATTCGGAATTAGACTAACCCACCTGACTTTCTTTCATTTTTTTTAAAGTCCACTATTAGATGTGAAAATGGCTTAATCTATTTAAAGATATTGTATCAAAACTCCATGAAACAAAAATCTGCTTGCACCCAGCTTATAAAAAAAAAAAAAAAAAAGATTCTCTTTCTGCTTTGCCTACATTATGAAACACTATTTCAGTTGTTTTAACCTTGTACCACACAATCTCAAGTTTTAAGGACCTTAAGGAAAAGGCTTATGAAAATAATGAGGGTAAAGGAGAAAATGCTGATAACCATCATTTTCTCCATTCCTCACAATATGTTCTAGCCCTTCAAAGACAAATCCAACAATCTGAACCATATTTGAATATGTTGTCTGCCAATACTTGCAATTTGGACCAGTCTAAAATCCTATCATTTAGAAAAAGGAGAAAATGCTGGTTACTTTCATTTCCCCTTTTCTATATACTTTTTCCCATTTTTTCACCATATTTTCGAAAGCCCTCTTCCTTAAGGTCATAAAAGAGGACAGTTTGGAAAAAGGTTAAGAATGACTCCTCACAATACTATTCGTTATTTCCACTAACATTTTTTTTTCTCTTACCCCATCAAAGATTTCAGCTCTTCTCTCTCTAGAAACAAACCAAAGTATTCCCTGCCCGCCTGTGATGCCATTATAGCTTCAAATTCAAGAACCTGGAAACAGCATTGACCATCACTGTATAAGCTATCATTTGAATAAAAAACTATTATAGGGTTAATTCACATTTTTGAGGTCGTTAATATTTGCCACTCGGGCGTTTAAGTGTGATGGCCTCTACGAATGTAAATGACCAAAAAGAACATGAATTAATGTTTTAATTGCATAAAGAAAACGTACATGTATTTCAGCAATAATTTGCAACAAAAGCAAAAAATATTTCCATAGAAATGTGAAGAAACAGACTTGAAATGTACTGGACGTACACCAGTCAGAACTGGAATTCAGCAATGAAATTTTTGTTACGCGTAGTGATGGGCCGAAGTCCTGTGCCACTGTTTTGATCTCTTGAAGTAATTCACTTCTAATGATATTTAATATATAATGGACTTTTGTGGGATTAACTTGCTTAGGTTTGGATCTAAAACAACTAGGATGAATGAGTGGATATCAATTTCTGTAACTGAAAGATGGAAGACAGATATACCAAGCGAAAGAATTGCCTACCACGTTAAAAAAAAGGGTGGGATGTAGAAGTAATCATGCATAATGTTTTGTTCAGATCTCGATAAAACTAATTGTGTGCAAGATTTCGCATGTGATGTATTAAAATCATCAAAGACAAGCCATAAAAATGATCTAATATGGTACAAGGTCCTACAACTTTGTTGATCGGAGGCTGGGGATGTATGACAAGAACAAACGTTCAGCTTACATTGTTTAAAAGGTAGGCCCAGATTGAGGACTTTGAAAGTACAAAGCCGGGCATTTACAGCACATGAATTTACTGATTAGTAAATGTTTTCTCCCTTAATGCCTGCTTTTCCCCATTATTGCGTGTTTGTAACGGCCCGAAAACGTACAAGTTTTAATGACCCCGAGAAAGAAGACTTTTGAAAACATTCATGGAAAAATGAGAAAATGCTGGTAACCAGCATTTTCCCCTTTTCCAACAATGTTTCTACCCTTCCAAAACCTGATTTCAATTTCTGAGTCACATTTATTTTGTCATCTGCTAATGCTTTCAATTTGGACTGGTTTAAAATTTTGTAATTTGGTAAAGAGTTAAGAAATATACACAAGACAATAGAAAACTACTGAGGGAAATGAAACTTCAGTTTTTCAACAGTAAAGAAAATATTGTGGGAATATGAGCAAATTGCTTGCTTACATATTCGCCATGCCCTGACAAAAAGCAGTTTAATACATCTCCATTCCACTCAAAACATCCTGTAATTATGGATGCATAAAATCCATTCTGTTACATAACCAACTGGGTTATGAGGTAGTATGGTTCTAAGACATGCAGAAACTTTACAAATAGCAAAAAAGGGGGGGTCTCACCCTATATGAAATTTACATAGGGACCTGCCCACGCCCAGAATTTTATGAAAATTTATGTGAAGGTAGTGTATTACATGAGGATTATATTACTAAAAAGAAATTTCTTCCATCTACCACAGTTTTTGATTTTTTGAATTTTTTAGAATTTTTGATAAAAAATGGGTGTGCCTCAATTAAAGGAGCCCACAGTCCTTCTGATTTTTGATTTGCTGACCAAATTTGTTCCTAAAATAATGCTTATTAATCTCCAATCATGTATGAACCTTTAGTTTATATTGTTATATTGAACAAAATTGATCATATCAATTTTTGATTGAAGTGACCCCCAAATTTCACATTTGTAAAATATTTTGAACAAATTGAATTATTTTCACCATGTTACAGTTCTTGTCAACCTATGAAATTGATATTGAATTTGACCACAAATATGCTTGTTCTTATCCTAAAATATCAAGAAAAAATAAAACCGGTAACATAGTCTTTTTTTAATTTTAGTCTTAATGGTCAAATTTTCTCAAAATGTAAAATTCACATTTTTTTTTAGTTTTGTTTTAGGGTTTTTATTATTGTTTATTTACGCATGTTTATGATTTGTGCGATGTTCTGGTATAAGAAACTTCGCATACAATCAAAAGATAATGCTTTATTTACCAAAAAGAGTTTTTGCAGAAATAATAGCACCTTGTTGAACACCATAAAGAAAATCAAAAATAGCAATATTAAAACTCAATTGAAAGTCTGATAATGAAAATAGATCAGATGTTATCTATTAAAACTGCTCCTATGCGGACTTCTGAGGAGTTTACTATTACTCAGTGCAAACAGATAATTTAACACTACTTATTAATGATTTTTATTTTGTTTCACTCTCATTAAGCCAATTCTATACATCTTTTCCATATGATACCACAGAGGCCTTGAATCTTTTTGCATGTGGTAGTGCCTCTAACGATGGTTCATAAGCCATGCAACCGAGGTAGTAAAGAATACTGGCAACATGTGCGCACATTCCTATTGTCCTCTTGCCAGAAGGACAGATACAATAATAGTCCTTAACTGGGTCAGTCGTATCAGTCTTCTCATACTGAATCCAGACATTGTACTTGGTTTGAGATTTATGTCTGGATTGTATCTGTCCCCGTATCAGATCATCTGAATGTTGATACACCCAGATCTGATAGTCCCCGTCATCAGTTGTGTGCTCTTCAATATAACCTGGGGCTTGTTTAAGTTGATATGTACCACATGCCACTGTTTCAAGATATTCCATTTCAAGCTGTGGAAATTGAATATCAGAGGCGTCAAGCTTCTTCCACTCTGCCTTACATCTTTTGCTTAGAGATGGCTCACCCTTAACTCTTTTAGCCAAGAGACTTTCATGAGTCAATCTGGACTGCATGCGGAATGCAAGTTTCTGGTCCCTTGCATCTCGCTGTGGATTGGGCATATAAATTGGCCCCCTCACGCCATTCAGACAAGCAGACACAGTCCTTACCAGGTCACCAATTATAGGAATGAAATGATTAGAGTTTAGTTGATCCTTAAACATGTGCCACTGTTTAAGGCGCCCATGGTAGCTCTCGACTACCCAACGGGTCTTTGTACACTGGCGATCAGTGTTGGCTTCAGGACTTTCATGTTGGGATTGACCTGCCTTTAGGTAAGATGGCATTCGTGGCTCATAGCCAGAGGATTTCAGCAGATCGAGAACATCTCTGAATCCCCGATCGACAATAAAATTGTCAGTTTCCTGAAGCCATGTTTTCAACTCATCAACTTTGTTCAGGATTGCCTCTGTAATTTTGGCATCATTTTCATTGCCAAAGAAAGGACCAATGGTGTCCAGTACATAGCCATTAGGCAACAAAATACTCATGAACTTAACCAAGTTCCGTTTCTTTTGTCCTGAATATGAGGACCTCTGCAGCTTATGGTCTGAGCTTTTAGGGATGTAAATATATGTCCCATCTAAGATGAGGGTAACCTTGTCCCCATAGAAACACTTGGTGAAAGTAGTGTTATGATTTATAGCTTCAGCACGAGTCATGTGCCCTGCACCAAGATACTTTGGGACAACAGTTTTGCTCAGAGCCTCAAGAACTGCATGAAATACTCGAGATACTGTTGGCTTTGGTACACCACATAGGGTACTAAGTTGTGGCCAAGATATGTTGGTTTTAACTTTTGCCCAGAACAAAACAATAGCATTATGTGTTGACATACATGACAATGCTGGCAAGTTAGTGACACAAATATCATGTATTTGTTTCAGTTCGGCAAGGTTCCACCCAGTCCAAGCTTTGCAGTCTTTATCTGTGAGACGTGCAAAGTCAAGTCTGGGAAGTGGACCATGTTCTGATGCAGAATGTGATATTAAAAGTAGATCATTGATGATCTGATCTGCTCTGTCTGAAAGACGTTCAGACAGTGGGGAACGATTGGACAATTCAACAATAACATCTGGATGCAGGTCATCTCCTATCAAATGTTCTGGGCAGATTCTTGTATCTTCAGGGCACCAAAGTTTGTGGAAAAACATAAGCTGTTGCTTTGCTAATTCAGGTAAAGATACCAAACCAGAATCTATGTATTGCAAGCAAATGGTGCATTTTCTGTGTGACGCAGAACCATAAAACAATTGATCAAGTTTCAAAAGAGGTAACTGATTTGAAGCCGGTACAGATAAAGGAGTCGTTTTCTGATCATTATCAATGACATCATTACATTCCTCTGCATCATCGTTATCAGAATCATCATCAACATTTTCCATATTTCCGTTACTAGCAACGTCCATTTCAACATCTTGCTCATTTATAACGTTGTTAGATTCTTCATTGTCATGTGGATTAGTGGTATTATCTTCCGTCTTCCTTTCATATTTTTTAAAGCATTTGTAGCAGAGTTTTGCTTCATTTAGATTAGAAGCTACATCAACCCCATCTGATTGTAAGGAATTGAGTAACCACCCATACTGTGGCAAAAGGATATTCCTTGCAGACTTTGCAGCAGACTTAGTTTTATCCCTGAACCTTACTGAACAACCTGGTCCAATGCACCTATCTCCCATTATGGAAACTGATGTCAAAGCTTATGTTTTAAGCTACAATCTGCTGAGGACTTCTTGTCCAAATAATTGTATCAAAGTAAAATGTATGAAGATGTATAAACAATAAAGATATAAAAAATGGTGTATAATATGTACAATGGTTATAAAAAGTTCATTAATACTTCTCTAGAAAATGAATAACTACAATGAGATATCAAAGAACTGCCTGTCCTATGAACAACCTACTAAGGTGTAAACAATTAGACTTCTTGTCCTAAGTTTTACAAATAGTAAAATGTGTGAAAACCACAATGGAATTACCCAATTGATGTATAAATAATACAAAGTGTAAATTGATATGAAAAAGAAACACTGATATAAACAAGAGGAGAATAACCAAAGCTCAGAGAACCAAAGAGAGTGGAATACAGCTAAATAATGCTTAATCTTTTCTGTCACCCTTTTGTGAACTTCAGCCTTGACTGCAAATTGCTGAAGTCAAAAATGTATAAACAACTTTTAATAGAATTAAGTCTGTATTAATGTAGCTATGTTTTTTCAATTATTGGCAACTACAAAAGCTAGTATCAAATTTGACAAAACATAGACTAAAATACATGTAATAAGTAAACTACTCTCTTAGCTGATGAAGTGCAACAAGGCAGAATGAAATGTTTCAATTAGAAAGTAGTTTAGGCATGAGTGTTACACTAGCGTTTAAAATGTGACTTTTGGAGTTACAGAAGAAAGCAGTTTCAATGAAATACCAGTATGAGTACATGTACTTTTTGAAAAGCTATACAGTCAGACTTTGTTCAAAGAAATGAATTGTGTATGACTGCAGAAAACGGTTAACAAATATAGGAGTATTGTATAATGATGTAGAAGTGTTTTCTTGTTCTTTTCTGTTTAGTGGAAAGTGAATGTAATTGATAATCACTTTTAGTCTTTGTAGCCAGTATCAACCTCAAGGAAAAACAATTTGTTGATATCACGATGACTCTTGTTAAAACCATTCATATGTATAAAGAAAATCATCATTAAGGATGTTCAAATATATAAAAAAATATAAAATATGTTTTCAGACACAAGTATGTTTTGCTGACAGTTTTTTAATTCAAACTTCAAAGTTGTTGATATAGGTAACCTTACTAATTGCCAGGTACTGCCAGACCATTAACGTATGCACGAGTTGCATCTAGATGGTGTTAACAATATTGCTATTAGTATAATAATTGATTTACTGGTTGTCATCTGAATGTCTTTGTTAAGACATGCATATATCTATGGTAAAAGTGGAGCACCCTGTCTAATACTCTTTTAATGATAAGCCACTTTCTTCAGATGATTGTCCTATTGAAAATTAGAAGTGTAGAATATATTTTGGGATGAAAGGAATATTTATTAAATAAAAATAATTTGTGAATTGGTGTTTTTTGGGGTTTATTTTCATACATGCTACTTTCTTAGGAAAATATCTGTATAATTACTGCTATACCTTTACAGAAGTCTGTTTCTGTATGTGAATCTTTCATTTATCATAGTTAGTTATGCAAAAATATCGATATTATTGCATTAGAAAGTGTTTTGGTAACCATAACACATTTTAGATGGACATTAGATTTTTGTCCAAAACACCACCTTTGCTCATATCATGCATAACATGAGATTGTAAACGGTTTTCAAATTTTATAAAATTTTGTGTGTATTATGTAGACATACAGGGCCTACTTTCCTAGCAATTTCATAGGTTGACAAAGACTAGAACTACCATAAATGTTTTGTTGAACTTTGTGTTTGGAAAATTTCAGTGTCAATTTTATCCATACTTTTTACATTCAAGTTTTTAAAAAACAGTCAAGTCAATACCTATAATAGCACAATTTGTATCTAATATCTCTATAAGGTGTACCTTTACTATTCATGTTAAAGTTTTAGGAAAATAATGAATTTCGATAACTTTGGACTTAGTTTTTTCAAGGCAGGTACCAGCCAAAACTAGGAGTACCCCAAGGTGCCCTCCTGAGACCTACATGTCTTATTTGAAGTAGATAAATACATTTTTGCAGTTCATAGGCCAAAGGCAATTCGCTTGCAAAGTATCAAGAAAATCCATGCGTGGGCGCAAATGAGACCCCCCCTTTCTACCATGTCAGCCCAGGCCGACATTGGTCAACACCTTTTGCAAATGCAGTAAACCCCCTTTTCATAGAGCATGGCTCATTTTGTAAAGTAACTAGATATCTTTCTTTGAATCCTATGTTGTAATTAAGGTTGACCCTTTACCTGACAACAAAATTCTTGACATGTCCATGTCCAAATTGAAGGCATTTTGCAGACAGCAAATGTAATGTGGCTCAAATGATGAATTTTTTCTTTGAAAGACGAGAAAATATTGTTTGCTAGAGTGAAAAAAAAATTGTTGACAATGCTTTCAAAAGCCTTTTTGGTCAGAGCCATGAAAACATGTGTAGGAGAAATTGTTTCAACATATTGCTCATCAGGATATTTAGAACAGGATTTAAGACTGATTGAGTGACTTATGGTGTTTAACACCGTTTTCAACATTATTTCAGTTATATCACGGCGGCCAGCGTACCCATCCATGCTTTCCTGGAGTTTCTTTTACCAGTACTCCGCACAATATTCTTTCCAAGCCACTGGCTGCTTTCCCACATAACCATCGTCAAAACAATGGTCAGCGGTAAAAGCGGAATGAATCCTGTCGTGATGACTATCATCAATCCTTGGAAAGAAATTAGCCAAGCCAGGGATTGAACCAGCGACCTCCTGTTCTCAAGTCTGAACAGGATTTAAGCATTAAACATTGATTCATGTTTGTACAAGATTCGTTTTCAATATTGTTTGCTGCAAATTTGTGAAAAAGGAGGTAATGTACTAACTCTTATCTATCAAGTCAGTGCTTTAATGTCTCTGAGGAAAAAGGCTTTTTAAAACATTGTGGGTAAGGAAAAAAAGGTATATCCAATCATTTTCCCTTTTATCCACTATGTTCTCTACTCTTTCATAGGCAAATCCCATAAGTTGAGAGACATATCATTTGTCATCTGCAAGTGCTTTGATTATAAACAAGTCTAAAACTTTGTCCTGGGGTAAAGGATTAAACAAGTTCAGCACTCACTTTTTGTCCAGGTAAAACAGCTCCCTTTGATGAATCATCGTATTCATAACTATATCCTTTACTTTCACTGCCTCCTATCTTAGAGATCCTCTTTTCACAGCTTGTCTTCGCAACTTTCAGCTGAAAGATAAAAAAAAAAAAAAGAATTCTTAACCCTTTACCAAACAATCTCGTGGTTTAAAGACCCTGAGGTAGACAGATATGAAGAACACTATGGGAAAAGGAGAAAATGCTAGTAATCAGCATTTTCTCCATTTCCCACCATGCTCTTTACCCTGTCAGAGGCAAATTCCATCATCCTTTTCTGCCAATGTTTTCAAAAGCTTTCTTCCCAGGATCTCAATTTTAACATATGCAAGTGTATTTCAAATTAGATAAAGGAATATATGTAAAGGTAAGAAGATTATTAAAATTTTATTAAAAGAATGGAAAACAATAAGGGAATAGGAACAATCACTTGTTACAAAAAAATATTCCTTTTCCCACAATGTTATCCAATTTTGATAATTGCTGAGATGTAATTGCTTAAGGAAATAAGCTAAAATTCAAAAGGTTAGAAAACACTGTTGGAACAGAATAAAATGCTCATTATCAGCATTTTTTTCTTTTCCCACTGTGTTTTCAAAAGCTCTCTCCCTAAGGCTCGTTAAAAATTGGGAACGCTAGGTAAGGGATAGCCAAATCCTTGCTAGATGAGAAACCTCAGCCCAGAACTGTTGCTAATTACATGACAAATTCTTCATTCAAACAAATCTAGGGTTGTGAAACGTAATTTCATGGTAGTTACAGTCCAAACACGAAAAGCAGCAATGAACCAACTACAAATGTACAAAATGTTACGAATGTTTTAAACCTTCATCATTGAGTTAGTATTGCAGGAAATGACATTCCATTTTATCCAGATGTATGAAAGAAAACCTACCATGACCTCTGCATTTCTCAGCCATTTTGAATACACATCACATAAACTTATTATTATTATGAACCTTGTTAAGATAAAACATTTTTCAATGTTCGTGCCAAATAGCAGTATTGTGATAAAAAGGTGCCAAATTGCTGTCTGGTGATAAAACACTTGCCAAAAGATATTGCACATGAGCTAATCATGTTATCCATAATGGTCTTTTGTCAAAACTACAAGTAATAAAGGATTTTAGAAGGGTGGGGTAAATTAGAAAAAACAAGTAGGCCTAGGTGATAATTACATTGTTTTCACTTCCCAAATATTTTTTTTCATTCAATGCTTGTATTTCATAAGTTATCTTATGACTAGGGAAATTTGAAGTCTGGGACAAGGTATTTACCTTAAAAATAGCCACTAGACCAGAATCTAGACAGTATACATATTTGTTATGATGGAAAAATACTGACTACCAGGAAACAACATTTAAAGTGAGATGTACATGTACCTGCCATCAATTTACCTGATTTATGTATTTTTTCAAGTTCCTGGTTTTCAGCAGTTCACCTTTGGCTGTGCTTTTACTACCAGATTTTGGAACTTCTGACTTTTCTAGAAGATAAAAGACAAGACTAAATCTTTATCTCCATCTTTACAGTGTTTTCCTCTTGCAGCAGACCTGTTTTGATAACAATGTGGCAACAAGGAAACTGCTTTCAACAGACAATTTATCCTTTTGCCATGACATATACTGTACATACATATTCATATAGTAACCTGCAATGAGTTAACTCTTTATTACACAAACCCAGGATAAAATTGACCCTAAGTTAGAACCCTTTTGACAACATTGTTGAAAAGGGAGAAAGTGCTGGAAACCAGCATTATCTCTTTTTTCCTAAATATCTTCTCCATTTTAAAAAGTAAATCCCACCACTTATGCCACATTTTATTTCTCACCTGTAGATGTTTTGGATTTGAACAGGTGTAGAATTTTGTCCAGTGGTAAGGAGTTTAACTCTTTACCACACAACAAATTTTTGGACTGGACCAAATTCAAAGCATTTGCAGACGACAAATGAAACATTGCTTCAATGATGATTTCTGTCTTTGATAGGGTAGAAAACATTGTGGGAAATGGAGAAAATGCTGGTTACCAGCATTTTCTCCTTTTCCCACAATGTTTTCAAAAGCCCTCTCTTTCAGGGTTGCTAAAAGTGGGGATTGTGTGGTAAGGGGTAAACACATTTTTCACAACTAAAAACATCCCTTTCTGTACCAATATCTAGACAATGTCAACCAAAAAAATGCTTGCAAACACAATTTTCTCCCTAATACAGGTAAATTTTCTCCTTTTCCTACAATGTTTTTCAAAAACAAATCCCATCATTTGAGCCCGACTTGCCATCTTCATGTGCTTTCAATATAGCCAAGTCTAAAATATTGTCAGCTTGTACAGAATTAATCAAATGTTTGTGGGATACATGTATGTTTACCTTATGGCTGTGAAATTGCAAGAGTTGAAAGGAATAATTTACCTGGGTTTGATTGTTTTAAATTATCAAGTGTGGTTGCCTGCACTATTTCAGTCATGATATTCAGTCTGTGAAAATAAAGTTTAAAAAAATTAAACACAAGACAAATTTTTAGACATGTTCAGATTAACAGTACTTACAACTTTAATGACAATACTGATGTGGCTTAAATATTTGGGAATGTCAATTAAAGGTTATCGGCATTCTCTTCTTTTCCCACAATGTTTCCGGTAGCATACTTTTACATGGTTGCAAGAGCCTGAGATCGCTTGATGAAGGATTGAGACAACAAAACAGTTATAAGTAAACTTGACCCTATGGTTCAAATCTACACTTACACAGTCATAACAAAATTTGTTCCTAGTAAGCTAAATAAGTCTTCGTGAGATACATTCATATTGGTTTCCAAATGAATGAATGAATGAATGTTGTTTTATGGCGCATCGACAGCTTTGGTCATTTAGCGCGCATATCTGTGTTGAAGGAAGGATTAAGGCGGATTTTTTCTAAAAAGATTTGAGACATGCTGACAGTAAAAGAGTTAAATTAAGAAGGATCATGTGTGATCTAAGTATGTATAAAAGATATAATTGAGCAACAGGGCTTCCCTATTAACTCAAAAAGGTTTGGAATAATGATGTTAAGACTGTGATAAAAAGATTTGAACAGTCTTAAATTGATAATAAAGGAGTCTTTAAATGAAGAATGAATGTCTCCAATGAGATAAGATGCCCTCAAAAGAGGTAATCCTCCCATTAAGGAGATGCAAACTTAAGATTGTGATAAAAAATTTGAACAGTCTTAAAATGATAAGAAAAAGTCTTTAAATGATGAAAGGTTATGTGTAACTGATAATGTGCATAAAATATAATATTGAGTGGCTGGGCAATCCCTGCCTACTCAAAGTAAAGAATGTAAAAAGGTGGATAAGAAACTAAAGAGTAAATATCACAGTTTATTGTAAATGCCAATCTCCTTTATGAAAGCGATAATAGATTCAACGCTGACAGAATCAAAAAGATTTTTTAAACTATCGACGTTGAAATATTTTGAACGAATTGGTTGAAAGTCAATGCAATCTAGTAGGATATGTTTTATAGTAAAGGATGCATTGCATGGAATACATTCAGGGGCATCATCTCTGGTCAAAAGCCAGGAATGTGTAATGCGTGAATGGCCAATTCGAAGTCGTGCAATTATCACTTCTTCTCGACGAACAGACCTGTAAACGGGGTACCATTCACCAAGGGAAGGTTTAACTGAATGTAGTTTATTGAAAACATCAGCATCCCACTGGGATTGCCAGGAAGATTGGATATGTGTTAAAACAGAGGATTTAAAATCAGTGTGTGGAACTTTAAAATCTGAAATGGGAAGGTTAAGTGCAGATTTGGCAGACCTATCGGCATTTTCATTGCCTTTGATGCCTACATGACTTGGAAGCCAGCAGAACACCAATCTATTCATAGAAGAAATTTGTGAGATCCTTTCAAGTAAAGTACAGATCAAGGGATTCTCAAGTCGTTGATTTGAAAGGGCCTGTAATGTAGACAAAGAGTCCGAAAAGATAATGAAACGGTTGGAATTAGAATGTTCAGCTAGATTAAGGGCAAGATCAATAGCTTTAATTTCTGCAGAGAAGATAGAGGAATTGTTTGGAAGGCGGCACTTTAAGCTCCTTTCTCCATAAATAGCGGCAGCTGCTACAGAATTTCCCTCTTTAGATCCATCTGTATAGATTGGTTTGAAGGAAAAATAATGCTCCTTTATCTCGTTGTATCTAGCATGAAACACAGTTCTATCCGTGACTGACTTTTTGTCGGATGCAAGGTCAAATCTGAATTCTGCACTGTTTAGTGTCCATGGAGGGATTTCAGAGATTTTATAGTCGGCAATAGACTCAATGTCTATGCCAAGGTTATCTACAATGGGCTCCATGCGGATACCAAATGGAGGAATAACATTTGGTTTCCTTTCAAAAAGACGTTTATATTGAGGTTTAAAAACAACTTTATGAGTTGGGTTAAAACGATTTGACTTCAGTTTTAAAAGATATTGAAGTGAGAGTTTTTCCCTCCTGTAAGAAAGAGAAGGTTCATTAGCCTCAACATAGAGACTATTGACAGGAGAAGTTCTGAAAGCTCCAAGTACAAGACGCAGGCCTTCGTGGTGTATAGGATCGAGAATTTTAAGGTAAGATTTACGGGCTGATCCGTATACGATAGATCCATAGTCTAATTTGGAGCGAACTAAAGACCGATAAAGCCGCAAGAGGACTTTACGGTCTGCTCCCCATTCAGAATGGGCCACAACCTTTAGAAGATTAAGAGCCTTCTTGCATTTCTTTTTAAGTGCAGTGATGTGAGGAAGGAAGGAAAGCTTTCTGTCAAAGATGACTCCAAGAAATTTAAAGTCGGAAACGACTTCAATTTTAGTTTTGTCCAAATACAGTTCAGGGTCTGGATGAACACCACGTAAATTACAAAGGTGCATGCATTTTGTTTTGGACTTGGAAAATTTGAAGCCATTTTCTTCAGACCACGTTTGGAGTTTGTTGAGACACTGTTGAAGTTGTCTCTCAATAATATTCATATTTCGAGATCTGAAGCATATAACAAAGTCATCAACATAAAGAGAACAGTCTACACCAGGACAGATAGCTTTAACTATACTGTTTATTTTTACACTAAAAAGTGTAACAGAGAGAATACATCCTTGGGGCACACCCATCTCCTGTTCACGGGCTCCCGAGACAGTATTGCCAACTCGGACGCGGAAAAGACGTTCATCCAAGAAGGCCGAGATAAAAAGAGGAAGACGGCCTCGAAGACCAAAGTCATGTAAGTCTTTAAGAATTCCGTATTTCCAAGTCGTATCATAAGCGCTTTCAAGGTCGAAAAAGACAGATACTACATGTTGTCTATTAATAAAGGCTTCTCTGACAAAGGTTTCAAAGCGGACAAGATGATCGATGGTGCCACGTTGACGACGAAATCCACTCTGTACATCAACGATGAGGTTGTTTTTTTCTAAAAACCAGACAAGTCTGTCGTTTACCATACGTTCTAGAGTCTTGCAGAGACAACTAGTAAGAGCTATTGGACGATAGTTGGCGGGGTCTCTAGCATCCTTGCCAGGTTTTGGGATAGGAATGACTAGTGCCTCTCGCCAGGACGAAGGAAAATCACCGGACTGCCAGATATCATTAAAAATATCAAGTAAAACAGAGAGAGAAGTAAAAGGTAAGTGTTTTAAAAACTGGTAATGAACTTTATCTTGGCCAGGAGAAGAATCGTGAGCTTTATTCAGAGCAGATTTTAATTCTTTAAAAGTGAAGAGTTTATTATAGTGCTCTGAATTAGAAGAATTGAAATTAAGTTTTTTCTTTTCTTCTCTGGCTTTATTCCTCTGAAACTTTTCAGAATAGTTTGCAGAGGAAGACTTTTTACAAAAGGTGTCAGCAAGAGCATCAGCTATATCCCGGGGGGTTTCCAACGAAGTATTGTTAACTTCAAGGTGACTGAGAGGGGGTTGGCCTTTGCCATTGATCTTTCTGATCATGTCCCAGGTTTTTTTAGTAGTAGTTCTACTATTTAATTTAGAGACATATTGTCTCCAAGCCTTGCGCTTACTTTCTCTAATGGTACGACGAGCCTTTGCCCTGGAAATACGGAATAAGTCATGATTTTCTTTGGTAGGTCTGAGGTTAAACTTTCTAAGGGCTTGTTTTCTGTCTCTGACAGCCTGTTTACAATCATCATTGTACCAAGGTTTGTCAGGACGTTTTGGATTTGTCGAGGTCTGGGGGACGGACTGTTTAGCTGCATCAATTAATAGGGAAGTGAAAAGTTTTGCGGGATCATCGCAATCTCCAAATTTGTCATGTGTAATGGTCTGTTCACAGACGGTTTCAAATCTGTTCCAATTGGCTTTGGAGAGCTTCCATTTCTGTGGTTTTATGCTGCTGGATGGTTGTGTAGATGAAAAGATAATAGGGAAGTGATCACTTCCACACAAATCCTCAGTCACTTTCCAGGTGAAATCGGGAAGTAAGACTGGGCTGCATAAGGTTAAATCAATAGAAGAGTAAGATCCAGTTGCTGGATGTAGGTAGGTTTTGGACTTGTTATCATTCATGAAAGACAAAGAGTTGTTCGAAATGAAGTTCTCCAACTGTAAACCTCTCTGGTTAGTGTCATCACAACCCCACATAACATTGTGACCATTAAAGTCCCCAGCAAGAATATAGGGGGATGGCAATTGGGAAATGAGATCATTTAGATTGGTCTCATTAACAGGTGTGCTTGGGGGGAGATATAAAGAACATAGTGTAATGGCACTGTGTAAAGATAATCTGATGGCAACAGCTTGCAAGTTTGTGTTAAGAGAGATAACTTTATGAGGTATGTTGTTATTAACAATAACAGAAACACCACCTCTAGCTTTCTCGCCTTCGGTAAAGACTTTATTGTAAATGGAATGGTATTTGATTGAGATATCATCCTCCCGTTTAAGGAAGGTTTCTTGAAGACAAACAGCAACTGGTTTGTGATCACTAATTAAAAGGGAAAGTTCGTCAAAGTTTGACTTCAGACCTCGACAATTCCACTGGATTATGGTATCCATTGTGCATGAAGAAAGTATAAAAGCTAAAGTAAAAAAAGAGATTGTAAACCAATGCATTTTAAACTAGGTTGATTAAGACTTCATTACAGTTGTCTCGGGTTTGGACGTGTGCCAAGTGTCAGTGTCCTTGTTCCAAGTATCCTTAGAAATGGACCAGATAGAGGCTTCTGAATCTGAAGCCTCACCTTCCAGATTTTCAGCATCTGCATCCATGTCCTTTAGCTCCGAAAATCTGTTGGAGGTAGGGACAGGATCATTTACTCTGACTGTGATTTCACAAGATTCATGTGGTTTAGATTGTGGTTTAGGTTTGGAAGAAGACCTTTTAGGAGATCGAGGTGTATGATTAGGTTTGTTATCTTTAGATGAAACATTAGATTTTATTGTAGACTGTGAAGATGGAGGTTGGGGTTTCTTTGGAGGCTGTTGTGAAGGGGGAGATGGCTTTGAAGGTTTTTTTGAAGAGATATTTTGCGAAGAGGTAGACGGCTTTGAAGTTTTTTGTGAAGAAATACTTTGAGAGTTTGTGGGTTTTGAGGTTGCAGAAGGGGTTTTGTTTGTTGTAGACGCAGATGGAGAGTCAGGAATTAGTTTGGACAAGGTGGATGGAGGGAGAAGTTCTTTCAGCTCAGTAGCTACATCAGGAAATTTTTGAAGCAGAACTTTCGCTAGAATCTTACAAGTGCTGCAGTCATCCTTTTCAGTTGACGAGCCAACAACACCTGCATAGCTAGGACTAGAAGAGGTTTTCTTTCGTTGTTCAAATATTTTCCTTGCTTCTGGAAAGCTAACATTATTGTTGTATTTAATGGACAGTATTTCTTTTTCTTCTCTCCATACAGGACATTCTCTTGAAAAAGTAGAGTGTGGAGACTTACAATTAATGCAAAGAGGAGGATTTGAACATGTAGTACTGTCATGGTCAGGTCCTTGATGAGCACATTTAGAGCATGTTTCTTGGTTTGGACATTTACTGATGTGATGGCCGTACCGCTGGCATTTAAAACATCGCAAGGGATTTGGCACATACACATCTACTTTTACAATTTGAAAGCCTACCTTGATTGATGTTGGAAGAACAGGTGAAGAAAATGTTAAGATGTATGTATTTGTGAGTCTCTGTTCTCCATCTCTGCGTACAGAAATCCGTTGGACATCGGATACACCTTGTTGTTTCAGGTTATCTTTAATTTCTTGCAAAGAGTTGCAGTAAGTAAGCTCTTTGCATCTAATTACTCCTTTGCAAGAATTTAGTGAAGGATGTGGGAAAATTTTAACATCTGTGTCAAAGAATTTTGTGTTTTTTAAAAGATTCACAGCTTGTTGATTTGTAAGACATTCAACTAAAAGGGTCTGGTCTTTGAGTTTTTTAACAGATTTTGGAGTTCCAAGGATGCTGGTAATTTGTTTCTCTATTACGAAAGGAGATAGTTTTGTTATGGGCTTTAAAGGATCTTTGGATTGGATAACGATAAAACGCGGAGAGTGAAAAGAAGAAGTAGAAATTGAAGGTTCAGTTTCGGATTCACTGTCTGATAAAGGGCGTTTGCTTTCAATGAGCTTGGCCTTTTTTTGGGATGCCATGTTTGTGTGTAAAATTTCATCACCGATGCTCCCCACCCGCCATGGAGCCCAACAAGGGGACATGGTCTGGGGAAAGCCCATTTGCAGACCATGACAGGGATACATCAGTGGTATACTCGGTATGAAAGGGCTAGACTGGACAGATGCATTCTCGCAGAAAGTTCTACCAAGCTTAGACAATCATTGAGAGGTTACAAATGTCAGCCAAATACCAAAGAACTTTCACCCGATTGACCCATGAGCCACCGCCTTCTAGGGCAGAACAAGAAACATGAAATCTGGAAAGAGTGTGGATTACATATGGAGAGGACAGTAATTTTAATAGAGAGAAGGGTGTAACAGAAAGAACATATTAGATGCCCTAGGGCAAGGCATGACCAGCCGATTGATCAGGACGGGCCTTCCTGACCTCTCGTTTAGTTCAATTCAAGGCCAAAGTGGTGTGTTGCGAAAACAGAGCTATCAAACGGCCGAGCCCTGAATCCACTCAACCACCAGGATCCCGTCATCAAACGACACGAGTTGCAGCCCACGGCAAACGGGCAGGCACAGTGGGGGGGTCTTACCCCTGCTGTAGTGCGACAGCTGAGCTATTTCTATCCCCCCACCCAGCTGGGGGCTTGGTTTCCAAAAGGACAGGTGCAAGTTCCACCACAAAAGAGGAACAATTCAAAGGAAGGAAAAAACTTCCAATTTAATTTTACGGAAACTATTTCTGTGAACAACCAACTGCAAAAAATGCTATCTGCAGGATAAGAAAAGAAATCATTTTAAAGTATATGTAACAGGCTAAAAAGTTTAATAAACCAAAAGGAAGATTAGAACAAATCTATACAAACAGTATATTATTGTTAAGAAAGGATCAAACGAAAGCTAACCTCAACTGGACTAAATGCTCAATGTCTGTACATTTCTCAATCATTTTAACAAATTCCTCATATGTTGCAGCATAGGTGTAAGTTTTACGAGTATCTTCTGACAGTTTCTCTCTATATTCTATGTAGGCAATCAGTGTCATGTTTATGTAGTCTGGATCACACAGTAAATCAATGGATGGCTTTAACACTGAAAATAAAAATGAACCATTCTTTGTGAAAAGAGGGTTTAATGCATCTGCAAAAAGTGTTGATGCAGGTCAGGCTGACCTGGGTTGAAACTTTTTGCTATTGTTAAATTTTCTACACCTCAAAGGACCAGTCTACCTCATGATTTAGTCAATTGTAAGACAAAATGGATTTTGTGGAACAAAGATTATTGACCAAGGTCAGCCTGCACAACCCATGCAGCCTGACCTGGGCCAAAACTTTTTGCTTTTGTTAAATTTTATAAATGTCAACCTCATAATTCAGTCAGTTGTAAGATAAAATGGGTTTTATTGAATCCATAATTGTGTGATGACTTGCTTGGCATAATGCATCACAGAGATGCATTAACCCTTTACCAAACAAGCCCTGGTTTTAACGACCCTTGGGAAGAAAGCCTTTGAAAACATTGTGGGAAAAGGAGAAACTGCTTGTAATGCTTGTAACAAGCAATTTCTCCTTTTCCCACAATGTTTTCTACCCTATCAGTGAACTTCGGCTCATTTGTACCAATTTAAAATTTGTTGTCTGCAAATGCTTTCAATCTGACCCCTCCCTTTTGCAACAGCATGGCTCAAATAATTATGGAAATCACCTGTGCAACCAAAGTTTTTAAAAAGACAGTCAGAGATCAACAGCTCTACAGTACCTTTTTGCCAGTGTATATATTGTTTCATTTGGTATTTCACTGAATTTGTGTCCACAAAGTACAAAGTTTTGGCAAACTTCTTAGAATACATCCTTACAAAGAATATGTAATCAAAATGAAACAGGCCTACACACATGAATACATGCAAGATGAGAAATTACTCTTTACAAGCAACAACTCCTTTTTCGTGGATTTGGATAGCAAATCAGCTTACTGTGATCATTCTGACCGAAACCAAATACATCATGCCTAACGATGCATGCACGCTCACACTGTACTATGATATCCATTTGACCTGAACCAAATATACTGCCATTCACACTTGCACCCATCCTACTTTCAGTTTTAGCTAATACACCTCAACCTCGCTTTTGTCACTACCGTCTATACTGTCCTACACATGTATACATATTTATTCCGAAATCTAATAGCAGCAAGAAGCTGCATAAAATTGACGAATCAAATTACCACTCCTTAAGCAGTAGGCCTAATAGAATGACAGTTACTGCGTGACCCGCTCGGCAGAACAATTTTGACTTTCCCTGCCCTTGCTAACTCCATTTTAAAATGATTGCCCATGTCTTGCATGTGATTTTATTTTTTTATAACAACATATTACAGCTTTATGCTACTCCACAAATCCGCTTTCCAGGACTTTGAGTCCTCTGATTTTATAATTTTGTCACAGTGGTTAGGGCAGTCTATAAGAGATTGTGTCAAAACTGGTAAATCAGTATTTATTCACTTCCAAGAGTTTTCAAAAAAACTTCACAAAATGCAAAGAGACTGCACACATCTATCATAGGCTATTCCAATGGTAAGTTGTAAATATGTAAAAATGATTCTTAAATTTGTACCTGTATTTGCAAGGACCTCTCTAAATAAATTTCTTATTGGTTTGGCTTTAACATAATTTTTTGGTAAAACTTCTAGAAGAAGGAGCTCGCTGATTTTTTTCAAAAAGTTCAATTCATCTTCTTCTGATCTCAGCCATGGGTGAAGCATGAAGCGTCTGTGTGGCCCATCAGGATTAAGTCTGAAGGTATTAGATCAATTTTCTTAGTAAGTCTTTACCAAACAACAAAATTTTGGAACAGACCAAACTGAAAGCATTTGCAGATGACAAATTAAATGTTGCTCAAATGACAATTTCTGTCTGTGATAGGGCAGAAAACAATGTGGGAAAAGGAGAAAATGCTGGTTACCAGCATTTTCTCCTTTTCCCAAAATGTTTTCAAACACTTTCTTCCACAGGATTGTTAAAATTCTGGATTGTGTAGCAAAGGATTAAAACCCTTTACCAAATAGTTCTGAGTTTTAACAATCCTAAAAGAGAAAGCTATTGAAACACTGCCAGTGTGTGTAGACCTAATCTGGAACTGCTGGGTTTTAAATCCTATGCCTTCACCACCAAGCCATGCAGAAGCCAAGAAGATAATAGGTATTAATTCTGAATCATTTCAAAAAAGAAACCCTCTTTTCTTTTTTTTGGAAATAGGACAGAAAAAAAATTCCCACAAAAGAATAAATTAACCCTTTTCTGCTGGTAACCAGCATTTTCTTCTATTCTAATGTTTTCTGGTCCCAGTAGCAAAGTCTGTAACATACAGGACTAGAGACCAGGGGGTACTAGTTTGAATTCCCAGCTCAGCCAATTTTTTACCAAGGGTTGATAATAGTCATTGTGACAGGATTCATTTCTCTCTCCCTGCTGATCATTGTTTAAATGATGGTTATGTGGGAAAGCATCCAGTGGCTTGGGAAGAATATCATGCAAAGCACTGGTAAAGAAAACTCCAGGAAGCATGGATAGGTGAAATGCCCATTGCACTATATCTAAAATAATGTTGAAAATGTCAAAATTTGTCAAACATAACACAATCAATCAATTTCTACCTCTTCAAAGACAAATCCATTCGAGCCGAAATTAAATCGCCTGCAAATGCTTTTAGCTTGGATAAGTCCATGATACTGCCATCTGGTAAAGAGCTCAAGAAAAAAAATTCACCTACTTTTTGGAAGCAATCCTCACATCTCTGAAATGAACTATCAGTCTTTCTACAACATCTTTGGTCATAAACTGCACAGTGTCTATTTTAGAGAACATCTCACTCAGCCTCTCAATAATCAACCATAAATCAGTTCTGAAAATAAAATAATCAAGCCCTTGAAGTGCCTTTCACTACTTTAGTTACCTTTGCGGCCATTGTAGATCACAATCAGACTGCACAAAAGTGCAGTCTTGTTTTATTCTTAATTCTAGATTGAAAGTGTATGGTTAGCTTTTTCTGTGCTTTAACCCTATACCACACAATCCCGACTTTTAACTACCCTGAGAGAGAAGCCTTTTGAAAATATTGTGGGAAAAGGAGAAAATGCTGGTAAACAGCATTTTCTCCTTTTCCGACAATGCTTTTCTGGCCTTTGGTTCCAAAAACAAATTTCAGTTTTCAAGTTACATTTATTTTGTCCTCTGCAAATTCTTTCAATTTGGACTAGTCTAAAAGTTTGTCATTTGGTAAAGAGTTAAGGGAAAGTCAGGAAATAAGAGACCAATCTACAGAAACATGGCAACTATTTTAGCTAAAATATCATAAAGCTGGGATAAAGGCTTTTGAAAACATTGTGGGTAAAGGACAGAAAGATATTACCAAGCATTTTCTCAATTTCCCACAAAAAAATTTTCAACCTGTTCAAAGATAATACAACCATTTAACCCCTTACCACACAATCCCTAGTTTTAACGACCCTGAGAAAAATGACTTTCGAAAACATTGTGGGACAAGTCTAAAATCTTGTCTTATGAAGAGGAATGCATGGATAGTTACACATCACCTGCTATGAAAGACAGCATAACGAAACTTTCTTTGTCACCTAAAAATGTCCTATACTTACTGTATGTGTGACAACAGGGTCATTTGGTCCACCGCTAAATCTTTATACCAAGATTTGATGAAATCTCTGAGAACTAGCTCTATTATTTCCTGCAATGCCAGGTCCATGTTACGAGATATAACCACTTTTCTTGGACCAGTTGATGGACTACTCCTTGACTCCTGGGAAGAAAAATTCACCCTTTACCAGGTGATCTCTCCTTTTTCAAACCTGGAGAAAAAGTCTTCTATAATTGTGTGGGAAAAGGAGAAAATGCTGGTGACCAGCATTTCCTCCTTTTCTCACAATGTTTTCCACAATCCCATCATTTTTTTGTCTGGTAAAGAGCCAAACCTGCATTATTCTATTCACATAAACCAAAGGAGGTCAAAAGTAAGAAAAGTGCTATAAGTACATGTATATTATTAGTACAATTTTCACGTAAAATTTGGACCAAAGCTAACTTATAAAACACAATAGAGAAACTTAGAATTGGATACGCCATTACATGAGAATTCTTTAGTCGCCAAATCAATGACTTTTAAAACCAGCATTTTCTTTTTTTCAAACAAAGTTTTCTACCCTTTAACCCTTTACCAAACAATCCCAACTTTTAATGACCCTGAGAAAGAAGCCTTTTGAAAACATTTGTGGGAAAAGGAGAAAATGCAGGTAACCAGCATTTTCTCCTATTCCCACAATGTTTTCTACCTTTATCAAAACAAATTTCAATTTTTGAGTCACATTTAATTTGTCGTCTGCAATTGCTTTCAATTTGAACCAGTCTAAAATTTTGTCATGTGGTAAAGAGTTAAGCCTCTACCAAACAATCTGCTGTTTTATCAACCATGAGAAAGAAGGCTTTTGAAAACATTGTGGTAACCAGCATTTTAACTCTTTACCAGACGACAACATTTTAGCCTTGTCCAATATTGAAAGGCTTAGCAGATGAAAATTTCAGTGTGGTTCAAATGGTGTAATTTATCTTTGATTGGGGAGAAAGCATTGTGGGAAGAGGAGAAAATGCTGGTTACAAAAATGTTTTCAAAAGGCTTCTTTCTCAGCAGGGTCATCAAAAGGCGTTATTGTGCGGTAAAGGGTTAACCTTTAGCACACAATTCCAACTTTTAATGACCCTCAAAATGAAGGCTTTTGAAAACATTGTGGGAAAGGGAGAAAATGCTAGTAACCAGCATTTTCTCATTCTCCCACTATGTTTTCTACCCTATCAATGACAGCAATCATCATTTTAATAACGTTTGTTTTCTTGCAATTCCTTTCAAGTCAGCCCAGACCAAAATTTTGTTGTCTGGTAAAGAATCATGCCACATTTAATTTGTTGTATGTAGATGCTTCCAGTTTGGACATGTCTAACATTTTGTCTTGGTACAGAGGTCAAGGACAGGTGTCATCATTTTTTAACAACCTTTATTGTCTTCAATTTTCAGTTTATAACCAAAGCAAAAATTTGTTGCCTATGTATGAAATTTTGTCTTTTATCAAGCAATTTTGTCTTTGCCACCACATTTTCAAAGATGGTCTGCTGCAAAAAACAAAAAGTCATGTGCCAAAGGTATTTGACTTTGTACAGATCTCCAGACAGAGGGAGTGATTTTGATTTCAAAATT
Source organism: Tridacna gigas (assembly GCA_945859785.2). Taxonomy (NCBI): domain Eukaryota; kingdom Metazoa; phylum Mollusca; class Bivalvia; order Cardiida; family Cardiidae; genus Tridacna; species Tridacna gigas. The sequence continues at coordinate 27,410,063 of OX244033.2, forward strand.
GAAAATATTAATCACTCTCCACTAAACCCCATGTTATGGGTACTCATTAGAATCATCTCATCAAGACAATTCTAATGAGTACCCACAACATAGGGTTTGAAAGAGAAATAATGGATTTAGAATACCATCCCTCCCTCTTATCTAGAGGTCTGTTTATACATGAATGTTACTACAACCCACCATCATGTTCTGCAAGACAATACTGGCATGTTTATGCTGGAGCTCTTTTGGTATGGGTGGTGGTGTGTACTGCTTCCCTCTAACCAGAGTCCATGAGGCCCCCAGATAGATGCCCAAAAGTGACACAAAGATATGGATGGTGATGGTAAAAACAGTAAACAAAAGATCATACTGGTACAAGACTCCGAATATTACAACATAGACAGCTCCTGCCAATTTCCAGTTCATCCCTGCATTTAGATGCTAAAAGAAATGAATAGTACAAAGTTTAATGTGATGCAAGGCAAACTGTTTTAACCCTTACCAAACTATCCAACTTTTAAATGTGAGTTTTTGACAACATGGTGGGAAAAGAATAAAATTCAAGTAACCAGCATTGCCTCCTTTTTCCAACATTGTTCTCTAGCCTTTGAAGGCTAAAGCCCATCTTTTGAGTGACACTGAATTTGTTCTTTGCAATAATTTGCTTTCCACTAGTAGGATTGAATCTCCTATTATCGTGGTACTAAAACATTCCTCCGTGTGTAGAAAAATTAGCATCTTGCCCTGATATTTTTCTGTTGCAAAAAACATACAATGATATCTCATGTATATTTTACGATAACTGATTTTCTGTTTGTCAGTTAACTATTCTTAATCAAGGCAAAGCAGGGGCCAACATTGCCCAACTTTCAAAAAGGTTTACTTCCGGTATTATCGTGGCATTGAGATGTGGCTCTGGAAGATGTACATGCTTACCCTATTTATGTTCAAAACTTTGGCAAATGAAAATTCAGTTATTTTCAAAGTGTTGAGATGATTTTATCAAGAATTTTGTGCAACAGATATACGTGAATTCTCCTTGTCATTTTGTAAGCGAGGTTTTACTTTGGGCACCTGTAAAGATGGAGGAAAAAAAGGACGTCTACAAATCTTTGTTTAAAATAGCATCAAATACCCTATTTTGGACCTCTATTGTGGATAAAAAGTGAATATATAATTTCTAGAGTGTTCTCCCATTTCAATAGATCAGGGAACATAAGTAAGAAAAAAATGCAGTGCCTTGAGAATAAGATTTTTATAATTAGCGAGTCAAAAGTTTCGTCAGGGCCTCTTATATTCATTCCCATATTTGGAAAGCGCTGACGTCATCATTTAATGGTCGTCTGAAATTTACATTCCTGTTTCATAAACTTCAGTAACAGGAAAACAAATTTTACAGAATCTTTATACTGATATTGCTTTTGTTATGCTGATAAGATCATCAACTTCATCCAGGGGATTGAGTGATTTTGCAAAGAGGAAAGTTTTCTTACTATTGGGATGAAAACTTGATTTTACCTACCATTTTCGGAAAATTTGCCGAGGTAAGGTTGCAAAGTGTGCTTACAGTATCTGACCAACAAATGCTCACTTGAGGAAATCCTCAGGGAGGCGCATTTCAGCCTCACTTTCAGAAATTGTAAATACCACGATACTGAAGAACCCACAATAATACCGGAAGCGACTATATATGTCTAAAATGCCATGGGAGAAAGCAGACTTTTTTCAGACTGTATAGATTGAGATCAGATTGTCCTGGACATGCAGTCTGATCTTGGATCTATGTTGCCTGCTTGTATATTCAATCCTTAAGAACAGAAAATATCCATTAAAAGCAATGTTTCACATAATACTGTAGTTGCTAGCAGCATCTCAAATTGTCATAAATTGAATGTATGCAAAATTAGAAAATTTGCCTGGAAAATCTGTACAAGATTGTAAATGGGACACAAGAAAAAAAAATGTGACAAAAATACGAATTTGTAAAGTAAACCCATGGAGCATCCTCAAAAGCAGCTGTTATTCAGATATGACGCGAACTACCAATGTGCCGAATAAAGTTATCTTCAAAAAGTAATGGGGCGAATCGCATTATCGCTGGTGCACTTCAGACTCAAATGAATAATGTAGGTCTGCAGAATGTAAGAATCATATGAGAGCTATATAGCACATGAATATTGCAATAACTAACGTTAGTCCGGTTTTCAGAAAATTCCAAAGAATTCAATCCATATCGGCCTGCTTCCGCAATGAAGTAAGGTGTCTGGCCGGTTGCAAACGACAACTATTCGGTTCCTTCCGTAATCGCATTTTCGGCTTACTCCGTAAACGAGCAACTGCTGGTACCCGTGTTACGTGTTTGTTCCCTTACGCGTCAGGTCGTTGGAAATCAAAAATGGCCCGCCCGTCTAACTCTTTACCTGTAGAAATAAACTTGCAATAGAAGACTTTCAATATATCCTTGTGAAATACATGAACTATGTTTTAAGATAAAAGCATATAGAAATACTGCTTTTCTGAATCAGGAGTGAAATGTGCATATTTCATGTGTCAAGGATTGGGGCAATCCAAGGAGGATGAAAATTGAGAGGCTAGATCCGATGTTATTTTTGTGATTTTTTCTCTGCCAAGAAACAATCACAAAAGCAACACTGAAGCTACCCTTCGAATCGGACGTACCGACCTGGGACCTTGAAAAGTTTTTTTTTTTGCATAGACACATGTGTGTGTTGGGGGGGGGGGGGGGGGGGGGGAGGAGATTGTTTTAGAGAGACCTCTGTCTGATGGAAAATTGACCCTGGATTTTCAGTGTTAGATTTTTCTATAATAATAGCTTTTTCAGACAACAGAAAATCGGGATTAAAAGGAAAATGCTTCTTTCTACGATGTTGTAAATGCCTAAATCCTAAATTACCTTAAAAAAAAAAAAGCGATCGTTTGTACATCGATAGAGTTAAAGTAAGGCCAGTAGCCTACTGCAAGTATTCTGTTCAGGTGATCAAAAATGTTCTGGAAAAAGATACGGGTTGTTGTGAAAGGAACATCAATCAAAGCTAAAAGAAAAGATGCCTGCAGTCCCAGGAGTAATGCCTAAGTAAAACATTTCAGCGGGGTGTGACAGAGCTCTACTGTTTAGCCAAGTTAAAATCGGAAATGATCACTTATTCAGGCAGCGGAAAAAGCCGAAAGCTCTGATCTTATTCTAATTGTACTAGATCCAGATTTATATTTCTTCAACACTTACTGCGCCGAACGTAAGTAGAGTGGTGCAATGGCAAAAGGGGGTTTGATGCATCTCCATGATACAACTAGTTCAGCCGCGCTCTGGTAAAAAGGGGGCTTAATGCATCTCTGTGATGGATATACCAAGAAAGTTGACAAATTAAATTATGCAACCATAAAATCCATTTTGTCAAAGAGCTGTCTAAATCATGCGGTATACCGGTTCTTTGACATACAGAAAATTGACCAATAGCGAAAAGTTTCGAAACAGGTCAGCCTGCGCGACCTGCGCAGGCTGACCTGAATCGATACCTTTCGCAGATGCATTAGGCCCCCTTTCAAAGAGCACGGCTCAGTTATATACCCTTACGGAGAACGGTTCGATATTATAAGCTCTTCAAACCTGCTTTGCTGTAAGGGTAGCTTTTACAGCGACTGTGCGGCGGTTTGGTGTATTTCTTTCCGTGCAACTTTATTAAGTAGCCTGCGTTATGATTAGTGCCTGGATGGGTGACCAGGCCGTTGCACGTTACATTTGGTGGCAACGGTGGGATAATGAAAGCTGCCAGATTTAAGCTGTTTTAGCCTCTTATATTTCCCTGGTTTACTAGTTTGTATCTAATTGGAGGTCGAGACTTGTCGAAGGGGAAAGAAACATCATGGAAAACCATGGGATCGATATATAAGCACTTCAGAACTGCCATGCTGTACAGCTAGCTTTTTTCAGGGATGCGGTTATGTGTGTACCTGTCCGTGCAATCTTGACATACCGACAGCATGCAGCGTACCATATGATTAGTTCCGGGGTGGGTGACCTAGCCGTTGAGCACTACTCACTACAAAGCAAGTAGATCATAATAGGCCTAGTTCTGAGCCATGCTCTAGCAAAGGGAGTCTTTATGCATCTCCGTGATGCATTATACCAAGCAAGTCATCACATAATTACAGATTCTTAAAATACATTTTGTCTAACGATTGGCTGAATCTAGGGGAATAGTGATCCTTGGACATGCAGAAAATTTACAAAGAGTTTCGATCCATGTCAGCCTGCGCGGACTGCACAGGCTTACATGAATTGATACTTGTGCTGGTGTATTAAGCTCCATTTTCGTAGAGCATTGCTCATAAAGTCACGGATCCATAAAATCCATTTTGCATGGTCTAACAAACAACTGAATCATAAGGTAGATCGATAAGATCCCTGATCGACCCTTTGACATGCAGAAATTGACCAAATAACGAAAAGTTCCGACCCAGGTCAGCCTGCGTACGCTGTGCAGGCTGACCTGGTCGACATTGTAAGCAGATATGGGTCATTCTCTGAGAACATATTATTTCACACACCTTTTTTGTCCCAGTCGTTGCGTTTCTTTAAAAATGATGTATTCCACATAAATCCACCTTCAACAGTATTTTATACCCTCTTTAAACTCTTGTTATGTTAGACATGTAGTGAAATACAGTTCGTATTGTGATAAACATGCCTTTTATGTTTCAGTTAAATTACCGTCACAACGTGGACATATCGTGACGGCAGAGACTTTTCAACTCTATATTGATAAAAAATGGTAAACTATTGAGGGTTAAAAGACGCTTTAAATGACTTGTAGACCAAATGGTTATGATTGAAAGTGTATTTATAGTCAAATGTATTAAACACCACTTTTAACAAACTGTTGAATATCACTACTAAAATTACCGTCACGCCCATGTCAATATTGTCCCATTTTATACAGCCAATATATCATAACATGAAACACGGATTCATCAAGCTTATTACAAATCAGTTCTGGTATAATTATATTGTTAAGAGGTGCACGTCTTAAACTTGTCCGCTAATTTTACCAAAATTTTATTTTGTTTCAAATTTTTCAACTTCAAATTTTTATTCAAACTGTCCCACGAATATTTTTCTTTACCGTCACAGACATAAAGTTGTGTAAAAAATACAGATAATGATTTATTACGCTGTCATATTACGTCACTGTATGATGTCACAATGATTCGGAACACGCTTCCTTTTCCGCCAACCTCGCCATTGACGATGGCCCATGAAAACACAGTGGTAAGTTTTCTTTGCTAAAACCGTACTTTTTATGCAGTCTTTACCAAACGCTCACCAAAATAAATGTTTACTGTGTTACAATCGAGCCTCCACAGTTTGATTATGAATGAGATGTCACATTTACAATATATTTGTCGTTCGTAATTGTCGAAGGTCATATGGCCAGGGAATCACGTGTTTTCATAAATTTGTCACTACCGTCACAGTCTCCTCCATTACGCTAGTCACCGTGATGGTGAAGACCGTGTCTCTACCGTCTCGTGACGGTAGAGACACAATATTCTTATAATCCTATTGAAGCCTATACTAACTAATTTATGACGCATTTAACTAACATTGGAATTTAATATTCTCAATATTGTTGCTGTTATTATTGAGTTTTAAGCCCTTTGTAAATAGTTTTAGTAGTCAATGTTTTTGTGTAGGTAGTTATACTAAATTCATTAATTACAGGCTAACACAGATATCTCTCAGATTGCCAGACAAAACGAGGTATTAAAAGAGCTTTTGCATATCAATGAGCTATTAATAGATTTAGCTCTTGAAAGACGAACAGTCGTCAATATCATCGAAAGATTTTCCCTGCTAACTTTTCAAAGAGAATTTGATGATAGAAATAGACATTTAATTCAAACTTTAAACCAAAGAAAGGCTCAGCTCAACCAGATACTGGCATCTTTATTGTAAGCCACACTTACTCAGAATCATGGCAATGACAGCTGCTGAAAGGGCAAAAAAGTACAGAGATAACAAAAAGAAACATCCACTAAAACACCAGGATTACCTCTTAAAAGAAAGACAACGATACAGAAAACGGAAAGAAAATGGCGAGTTTGATCTTTCAAAGAAGAGTCAAAGAGAGATGACATTACTGAGAAGAAAATGGAGGCTGAAAAAAAGAGATCAGAGGAAAAAGAAGACTGCAATAAGAAAAGGTGAAGAATTTATGATGATAAATTCGCCATGTACTTCTCCAGCAAGAGAAGATATCCATGAATACGAGAATATGCCTGAAGTCCTGAAACATGTCCAGATAAATGAAAAAACTAAAGTTATACCTCATCAGGTGTCAACTGGAAAGAAGCGAAGGGTGAGAAAGAAAGCCAAAGCGTACAGAACAATTGACAAATTAAAGAACGAAAGATTGCGTTACAAGGCCATGTGGGAAACTACGAGAAAACGGTTACAGCGACTGAAAAAAGATTTAGGGAAAACATCAGTTAGATTAGAAGCTCCAAAACAGACAAAAGTTTTTACAGTAACACCGCACAGCCATAAAGTTGTAACAAAACTTGTCAAGAAAATCTACAATCGAACAGGACATTCGGTGACTTGGAATATCGAAATGCGAAAGAAAATAAGACAATTTCTAGAAGAGGACTTATATAGTTCCCAGGCTCCTGGAAAAAAAGACACGATCACGAGAGGAAAAATTAAAATGCAGAAACGTTACCTAAATGACACACTACTCAATTTATACAAGAGTTTTTTGGATAAGTTCACAGACTGCAAAATATCTTATTCCAGTTTTTGTCGACTTAGACCTTTTTGGATTGTTCAACGTAATGTTGATTCCAGAGAAACTTGTCTGTGTAAAGTGCACGAAAATGTAAAATATAGGATTCAAAAGCTGAATAGACTGAAAATCATATCTGAGTCTAACCCTGATCAAGTTGCAAAAAGCCTAGTGTGTGACATTACAAAAAAGGAATGCGCATACAGAGAATGCTGCAACTGCCTAGCAAATGAGATACAACACAGTTTAACAGATGACAATGCCGGAGAACAAGTGACTTATCATCAATGGGTAAACAGAATAGAAGAAATAAATACAAGCAAAGGAAGGAAATCAGTGACCAAAACACTGAAAGTTCAAGAGCAGGACACGATTGAAACTCTTCTAAAAGATACATCAGATCTGATGAAAAACAAGTATTTAAAACATATTTTCAACATCAGGCACCAATATGTTACGTTGAAACATCTAAAAGACAATATTACAAATTTAGACGCTGTCGTGCACGTAGATTTTTCTGAGAACTTTAATTGTAAACTATCTGAGGAAGTTCAGTCAATGCATTTCGGTGGATCAAGAAATCAAATTTCGCTTCATACCGTGGTACTGTATACAAAGGATAAAATTGAATCATTCTGTACCGTGTCAGACAACACGCATCATGGTCCAGGAGCCATATGGGCACATTTGGAACCAGTCCTAGACTCACTGAAAGAATTTTACCATGGAATCAGGAGAGTCCATTTTGTAAGTGATGGTCCATGCACACAATACCGATCAAAGGTGAACTTTTATTTGTTGCACCAACAGATCCTTGACAAATACGAATTTGAAATCGCAACATGGAACTTCACAGAAAGTGGACATGGCAAGAGCGCTGCAGATGGTGTTGGCGGCACTGTAAAACGCACAGCTGATCGACTTGTAGCAAATGGTATAGACATTCCAGATGCACGATCTTTCTGCAAACATACGGAACGGCAGTTACGCAACGTCAAACTGGTTTTTGTTGAAGACAGTCGAATTGAAAGATATATCGATATGGTGCCAAGTGGTTTACTAACAGTGAAAGGAACGATGAAACTGCATCAGGTAACAGTTCGAAGACAGAAGAAAGGTGTTTTGTTTTTGAAGAATCTGAGCTGTTTCTGCAAGTGGCCTGAACAATGTGCTTGTTACATCTTAATTGAAAACCCTGAACATCAATTGCCAGTTTCAAGTATTAGAGGTAATTGAGTATTTGTTTAATTTCAACACCGTTTTAACATCTTTGTTTGTCCTTCCACGGCGCACAATGCACCTACCATACTTCCCTGGATTATTTGCTCAAAATACTTTTCATGTCACTGTCTACATACTCACATGACCGACAATACAAAAGTGAAAACGTTGCCAGTAAAAACTTTGTTTCGACTAGGATTTAAACAGTCAACTTCCAGATCGCAGGCGTAATACGGCAATCTACTTAAGTTGATCCATATGTGTGATGTCCTGATAGCTGGTGAACGCGTCTATTTGATTGATTGATTGGTTGAATATCATAGTGCTTAACGCCTTTTTCAACATTATTTCAATTATATCGCGGTGGCTACTGCCCTATTCATGCTTTCCTGTACTCTGTACAAAATACTTTCCAACCTACTGGCTGCTTTCTAACATACCCATCGTAGAAACAAATGATGGCGATGAGAGAGAATGAATCCTGTCGCGATGGCTATCATCAATCCTCGGAAACAATATTAGCTAAGCGCAGGCATCGAACCCGCGACCTCTGTTCTGAAGTCCTGAGCGCTACTGACTGGGCTATGGGGCTCGGCATTTTTTCTTAGAAAAGTCCATGTAAAGAAGGTATCCTTAACCCTTTAATACACAATCCTGTGTTTTATATATCCTGAATATTAAAGCATTTGAAAACATTGCCGAAAAAGAAAAAAATTGTTACGAACAAGCATTTTCCTTTTCCGACACTGTTTGTACTCTATTACAGATAAAAATCATCTATTTAGAAACATTTAATTTGTTGTCTGCAAATGCTGTCAATTTGCGTAAGTCCAAAGTTTTGCCGTTTAGTAACGAGTTTAATTTTTGGTTTCATAATAGCATCATCACTCGATGACGTAAGTTTAGTATCATCGTCAGAAAATGTTGCCATGGAATTGACATCGGACCTTTACCCAAGTAATGGAGGAACAAATAGGAACGGTGATATGCGTCCACATCCTGATCTAGTAGGTACTTGGTGTGTGGTGAAATATGAGACACAACTCTATCCTGGGATCATACAGGTACGAGTAGATATATCAAGTACTTAGTTATAAGTGAAAACTTTGATTACGTATAAGATCAGGTTGCCCTGCTTTCTTAGTTGTATTAATGAATGCAGTTTTGCTACGCTCTATCGTTTCGTTAAAGGTTCTTTATTTACCTTACAATTTGATTCTTTACTCTCCACAAAGTTTGAAGGATATAAGAGTGACGCTATCAACCAGTTGGTTTGTTGTTCTAATTCTATTGGGTGTATGATAATTGTAAAAACATACATGTATTGTTACAACGCCTGTACATTATGCATAAATAAAGTTCCAAAATGTTTTATATATATCAACTAATTAATTATTGAAGTGTTTGCTTTGCATTGATTCATTTGATGATTGTCAGTCTCGGAAATTATTGATAACCATAACTATACCTGTTAATATTCTATAGGACCTAGACGATGAATCCGCAGAGGTGAAATGTATGTCGAGAAAAGGAACGAATAGATTCTTTTGGCCACTCATTGAGGACATCATATGGTATAGGTGGGATGATATAATAATGACCATACCGGAACCCAAACATGTGACATCTCGACATGTCCAGATAGATCCAGAAATATGGCAAAGCATTGAAGACAAGTGACCGAAGTTGGTCACATATGAAGTTCTGTGAAGGGAATGACTTTGATTAATAAGATTTATTATCCACTTGGTTAACTATTTTTTCCTGTTATTGTGTTTCGTTTTTGCAAGAGTTGTCTTCCTTAGAAAGTGTTTAACTCTATACTGGACGACAAAATTTTAGCCCTGTCCAAATTGAAAGCATTTGCAGACCACAATTTCTCTGCAGCTTAAATGGTGCAATTCTTAATTTATACGGTAGAAAAAATTGTGGGAAAAGGAGAAAATGCTGGTCACCAGCATTTTCTCTTTTTCCCACAATGTTTTCAAAAGGCTTCTTTCCCAGGGGTTTTAAAAGTCGCCATTGTCTGGTAAGAGGTTAATGTAAGAAAGCATATACAATATATTTGTCGTAGTCAGTACATAATTGGCTATCTTATGATCTACATGTACATCTAGAGTATACGTAATTGACGATGGATCTTGCAAAGCTGTTTTTTTTTTTTAATTGGATTGACTTTTAGTGTTTGTCAGATTTATGAATTAAAAGCTTTGATTGATTTAGTTGTTATAATCATCGATTACAAAAATTACAACTAGTTCTTGGAATGAAACATTTCAAGTCTCTACCGTCACTCATGCGTCTTTTCCATAACGCAATGTCTCTACCATAACAGGGACATTTTATGTCATTTTCCAGATATATGGTAAAATTACACCATTGTTTAAAATCTATATATCTCTATACCACCCTCAACAAATCGTAACGTACCCAAAATACTAATTTAAGTTTCCCGATAATTTGAAAATGAAAAAAAACCTAAACGTTTTTCGTCAGTTTTGTTGCACAGGTACATGGTAGTATCTTTACAATTGTAGATTGACAAAAAAAAGTACCTGCGTTTGTTTATATATTAAAAATCAATGTCTACTACAATATGACCTTTAAAAAAACAATATTTCTATGAACATTTAAGAAAATTAGCTATAGACTGCATTGTGATGGTAAAGACAAATCTTATACAGGTGTCAAGTTCAAGGCCATTTTCTACAATACCAAAAGGTCTCAATGTTTGCAAATTACCGGCAAAGTTTTGTAAAAACATGAATAAATGTAATGCACTAACTACATATCAGAATGTAGTTAGTTTCAAAAACCACTAAAATGCGATTCATTCTAGTCTCGTCCTCAGAGAATGACCCATACATTAAACCCCTTTTCACAGAGCATGACTCAATTATTACGAATTCGACCTCCTTCGACGGCTGAAAATACAATCCGTTGAGACTCAAAAAGATTTTTTTTAACTCATAGGCTTAACTACACAAACGGGCGGTATAGATCCAGGATCGGACTGCACGTTGGTTTTGTGCAGTTTGATCTTGACAACAAAACGCTGTCTACTAGTTGTTTTCGCCATGGCGTTGAACGGATCCAGAAAGCCGGGACCCAGCCTTGTTTGAGGTAGCTGATAACAGGTGCCCGCGAAAAAAACGATCACTCAATCAGCTGAAAAAGCGTGTAGGCGGTTGGCTGGAAGCGATGGTTAGATCAGCATTTCCGTGTGAAACGCTGTCATAATCTTGAAATCGAAAGACGCAATGGAAGGCAGTGTCGTTGATAAAACATGGTCCGACAGCAACGAGGTATTATTTGATAAATGTTTCCCTCTTCACCGGGCCTGCCGAGACGGCGACGTTCAACACCTCAGTTCTTTGTTGTCATCTGGACAATTTGATCTATATCAAGAAGATGATTTCTATGGCTGGACTCCAATACACTGGGCTGCATACTTTGGAAAGGTAAATTCTAATTTGTGCTCTAGTAAGATATCGTCTTACCTACATATATAATTTTATGAAATTAGGTCAGTCTATTTATAGAATTGTTTGTGGCTTTTCCCATAAATGGAATGACCTTGACCGAGGGATGAGTAGAGTAGCGTCCAGAGATGACCAAGTTAAAAAACGTTTGCGTGCAAACTTTTTACAGATCTACCCTATCCGAGCATGACTAAGTCCACCATTTGGAGATAATGTGGACAAATGAACAGTTGTCATTCAAAACAGTTTATTTGCAATAGATCTCGGTCAAATAGATCTAGTTGGCTGATGTGAAAGTAGATCTTTTTGGAAGGGTTTAAATGTGTTAAGTAGCTTTTGTCAGTGCTGCTATCACATGAACCCTCTCCACACAATCTTTTTTTAAAAATGCCCAAAGAGAAAGACTTTCGAAAATTTTATTTGGATAGGGGAAAAAACAGTTACCAGCATTTTCTCATTTTGCCAGAGTGTTTTCTACCCTTTCTGAGGTAAATCCTACCACTTGAGCTACATTTGGTATGTTGTTTGCAAATTTCTCAACGGTGGGATAAATCTAAAGTTTTATGGCCTGGTAGAGTTAACCCTTCACCACACAGTGACACTTTTTAATGACCCTGAGAAAGAAGCCTTTTTAAAACATTGTGGAAAAAGGAGAAAATGCTGTTAAACAGCATTTTCTCCATTTCCCACAATGTTTTCTGACCTATCACACAAAAATTATACCATTGAGCCAAATTGAAATTGTTGTCTGCAAATGTTTTCAATTTGGACAGGGCTAAAATTTTGTCATCTGGTAAAGAGTTAAAAGAAAGGCTCAAGCTTCAATCTGTTAACCCTTTCCCAAAAGACAAATTTTAGCCCCTTCCAAACTGAAAGCATCTGCAGACAACAAATTTGAAAGTGGTTCAAGTGAATTTAACGTTTTTTTGACAGGGTAGAAAACATTGTGGGAAAAGGAGAAAATGCTGGTTACCAGCAGTTTCTCCTTTTCCCACAGTGTTTTCAAAAGGCCTCTTCCTCAGGGACGTGAAAACACAGGATTGTTTGGTAAAGGGTTAACCGTTTACTAAACAGTCATAAGTTTGAATGACCCTAAGAAATGTCTGTCAATAATATTATGGGAAAAAGAGACGAGGCTGGTGATCAACATTTTTTCCTTTCTCCAAAGTGTTTATAAAAACTTCAAAGATAAACTCCATCAGCTTGGTTCCGTTTTTCTGTTTCATGCTATGTTCTGAAAGACTAATATAGGACACAATTTGTCAAATTTATATCAGGAAGAAAGAAGTTGGATGACATTGCAGGAACATGTGTTATATTATTTGATTCTTGAGACCCCTCTAAAAAAAAAATATAGAAAAGCGTAGCAGACAGTGTATATCAAGGATTAAGCTGGATGTTTTTTGCAGCCTGATCTTGATCTATACTGCCTGCAAAAGCAAAATGCCTTATAACTCCAAATGTTTGATTTCAGCCTAAATTCTCCAGACATTATTTGGTTTAAAGCACCTGACCTTATCTATAACTTTTTTAAAGACTAGTGTTCCCCCATTTTTTTAACCCTTTCCAAAACAACAAATTTTAGCCCCTTCCAAATTGAAAGCATCTGCAGAAAACAAATTTGAAAGTGGCACAATGAACTTAAGGTTTTCTGACAGGGTAGAAAACATTGTGGGAAGAAGCAGCATTTTCTCCTTTTCCCACAATGTTTTCAAAAGACCTCCTCCTCTGGGACGTGAAAACACGGGATTGTTTGATAAAGGGTTAATGACTCCAGATGAAGGTCTTTGATAAAAGGCTTTTGAAAACATTGTAGGAAAAGTAGAAAATGCTCGTTACAGTCATTATTTAATTATCTCTGGAACAACAATTCTTTTAAGCTAAAATGTTTTTTTTCCTTGATGGATTCTTAAATTTTTGTAGTTTTGTAAAGGGTTAAAAGAGTATAAACATGCATACATATCAATATAGTTTTCCTGCCTAATGATGCTGAATGACCATGACGCATGTTTAGATGCTACTACTGAAAGACTGAATCAATCACCGGCTCATATTGTTGCGTATGGTGGTCATGCCACTTGCCTTAAATGGCTGCTTCAGCATGGAAGCCTTATCAACAGACAGGTAATTAGGGTGAAGGGAATCTGACAAGTATGAAAAATATTGAGTTCATTGTGTCTGAATGGTCAAGTCTGTAGGTTGTGCAATCAGCTGTACTTGTAATAATACATGTACTGAACAAGCTAAAGCTTTGTCATCTATGTCAACCCTTGATAAAAATTTGCAGAAGACAACTGCAAGATCCGTCTTGTAAAATAGGGAATAGGAATGGCAGTTATGATCAAAACATGAATTGTGGGAATAGGAGAAATTTTCTCATGTATAGGAGCACTAGTATACATGTTTCAATTTAATATTACAAGTTTAGAGTATGAGTTTATACTGCTCTTGAACAAGCCACAAAATTTGATTGGCCATCAATTCTCAATAAGTGTTGTTGTTTTTTATGGAGAGGTCGACTGGGTACTAATCAGACACTTCTGTTATCAGTATTTTTCATACTAGTAAGAGGAGTTAACTCATAACCTGAAACAAGTTTGCAGCAGGCACTTTATAAAAAAAATACTGGCAAAATATAAAAAAGGACAGGAATGAACTCATACATGAATACATGAAAAACATCACAGCAAAAGCAGAAATTGCTCATAAACTGAGCAGTCTCCCTTTTATTGCAATGTTTTCTAAAGTGGTATGCCGCAAGAAAAAAAAATTGTCTGCTAGAGATTATAAGTTAGTAAATTCTCATTCTTATTCTTCTATCTTAATTGTGCTGTTTATAGCTGGCTTGTTTGAGACAACTGATTAACACCGTCGATGGTTCAGGTGTAAACAGGTGTGATCTGGTGTCATCACGTTTTTCTCAAACTCCATCACATCTCTCTGCCTATGCAGGTCATCCTCAGTGCTTGTACTGGCTGATACACTCAAAGTGCAATGTTAATGCGCAGGTAATACATGAAGAGGATGTAGTGTACAATGTTCGACCCTTGATAAAAACTCGAGTGTTTTATTGACCCCAGGGGAAGTAGCTTTTGAAAACCTTGTGAGAAAAGGAGGAAATATCTTGTACTCGTAACAAGTATTTCCTCCATTTACCCAGGGATCTTATATTTGTGTACACGAAGAGGATGTAGTGTACAATGTTCGACCCTTGATAAAAACTCGAGTGTTTTATTGACCCCAGGGAAAGTAGCTTTTGAAAACCTTGTGAGAAAAGGAGGAAATATCTTGTACTCGTAACAAGTATTTCCTCCATTTACCCAGGGATCTTATATTGTGTAATATAAGATCCCTGATTTACCCCAGTTTTACCTACTTTCTTCAACAACAAAGTCTGTCGTGTGAGCCAAGTTTAATTTTTCGTCTTCAAATTCTTTGCGTATGTTTCTCAGACTGAAATCTTTTCGGTACGTCAACGTCGTCAAGTAAAAAAGGTAAATTCATACACATTTTTGTTGAAATTATAGCTGAAATGGCAGTGATTCTGCATAGATACATACCTCCAGATTAAAGGGAGTGATACTATTCTAAATCCATTATTTCCTTTCCAAACCCTATGTTGTGGGTACTCATTAGAATTGTCTCGATGAGACGATTTTAATGAGTACCCATAATATAGGGTTTAGTGGAGAGTGATTAATATTTTCAATTTTGAAATCAAAATCAAAATCGCTCCCTCTGTCTGGAGCTCTGATAGATAGGCTATATAGATTTTTTTTGTCAACTGAAAATGTGTACATCTACATGTACGGTACTTCAAAATTAACCCTTTACCATACAATCCCAACTTTTAACGACCCTGAAATAGAAGGCTTTTGAAAACATTGTGGGAAAAGGAGAAAATGCTGGTAACCAGCATTTTCCCCTTTTCCCACAATGTTTTCTTCCTTATCACAGGCAGAAATCATCATTTTAGCAACATTTGTGGTCTTCAAATGCTTCCAATTTTGTCCATCCGAAATTTTGTCATTTGGTAAAGAGTCAAAGGGTTAACTGTAGACAGAATCTCAGACTTGTCCATATCAAAGTCATTTGCAGAGGACAATTACAGTATGGCTCAAATGATGGGAATTGTCTTTGGAAAGGGTAGAAAATGCTGGCTACCAGCATTTTCTCCTTTACCAACAACACGTTCAAAAGGCTTTCACTTGGGGTTGTAAAAGCATTTGCTTATTTGGCAAGGGTGGAGTTAAACTGCTAGAACATTTTTAACAAACATTCCTCCTTTCTTTTAACCTTTTACCGCACAACCCAGAGTTTCAAAGACCCAGACACGAAGGCTTTGAAAAGCATTGAGGGAAAAGGGGAGAATGCTGGTAACCAGCATTTTCTCCTCTTCCTAGAATGTTTTCCATTCTTTCATAGACAAATCCCATTGTTTGAGAAACATTATATTCAATTTTGTCATCTGCAAATGCTTTCAAATTGGATGAGTTGAAGTTTTTGTCATGTCGTTAGGAGTTTATAAAGTGTAGAAACACAACGCTGTCTTTCAATGATAATTGGACATAATAATCTGTTTTTATGCTTTACAGAATTATTCGCAGAATCACGCATTTTCATTCAGAACATCTTCTTTACTATAAAAATATATGAGCTATGCTATGGCAAAAGGGGGCTAAATGCATTCTACCAATCAAGCCATCACATAATTATGGATCTATAATAGCCACCTTTTCTAACAGCCAACTTAATCATGAGGTAGACTGGTCCTTGGACATGCAGAAAATTGACCAATAGCGAAAAGTCTGGCCAGGTCAGCCTGCGTAGGCTGACCTGGGTCGATACTTTTTGCAGATGCATGAAGCCTCCTTTTCACAGAGTATGGCCCATATGTACCTGTTGGAGCTATTGATTCTTTATCAAGCAGTCCCAAGTTTTAACAACCTAAAGAAAGAAGGCTTTTGAACACATGGGAAATGGGGGGAAATGCTGATTACACATGGGAAAAGGAGAAAATGCTGGTAACCAGCATTTCCCCCCATTTCCCATAATATTTGCTTATCTTTCAAAAACATGTTCTTTAATTTGACCCACAATGTCTTTTGTTGTCTGCAGATGCATTGGATATGGACAAATTAAAATCTTTAGTGACAAAATTTTAAATTTTTGTAAATTGAAAGTATTTCCGGCCTCCAGATAAAAGGGAGTGGTAGTATTCTAATTCCATTATTTTTCTTCCAAACCCTATATGGTAGGTACTCATTAGAATCGTCTCGATGAGATGATTCTAATGAGTACCCATAACATAGGGTTTAGTGGAGAGTGATTAATATTTTCAGTTCTGAAATCAAAATCACTCCCTCTATCCGGAGCTCCGGTATTTTTCTCTTGCAAATTAGATGTAACTTAAATGATAGGATTTGTCTTTTGATGGGCAGAAACATTGTGGAATATGGTACAAAATGCTATGTAAGAGCATTTTCTTCTTTTCCCATAATGTTTTCAAAAGGCTTTGACCACAAGGTTGTTAAAACGGGATTGTTTGGTAAAGGTTTAGTCTGTTTTGAGTTGTAGACAATGTATGATATTTTTATTTCCTGTTTTAGGATTACATGGGTGAGACACCCATTCACAAGGCAGCAAGGACAGGCAGCATGGAATGTATCAGCCTACTAGTCTCTCAGGGTGCTAAACTTAGGTAAATAAGAAGTAATACACCAATATTCTGCTTAAGATTATGCAGAGAGAACACAACTGGCCCCCAAAAGTGCAGAAATAAGGGTTTTCAAAATAAGTGAGACAATTGCACTCAAGAATAATTCTTTAAAAGAAAAGATTGCGAGGAACAAAGCCGCATCTGTTTGGATCATGATGGAATATTCTCCTAACATAACTTTTATCACACGACAGAGTGCTTACACTTATCCATTTTGAGAGCATTTTAATAAAGACATCAAATTAAAGGTGGTTTATCATAAATAATTGTAGCTATTGATTCAAGGGTTGAAACTTTGCTGGAAAAGGAGAAAAAGTTTATTACTAGATTTTTCCATTTAACACACAAGCAAAAGCTATTTCCAAATAGTCATTTGAACCTGGGATTGTTTGGTAAAGGGTTAATAAGACAATTTCCCAGAATCCCTCCCTTGCCAGAACAATGAAGAAACTCATGCGGATATTCAATTAACTTGAAGGGGGGGGGTCGAAATTGGGGTTCAGAGTGAAATCTTGTCTGTTCTTCACTCTGACCTATATTGTGAGAACTCTCTCTGTAGAATTTTCTTGACAGTTCTACTGAGTACCAACAATGCACGTTTTACTGAAGAAATAATGTTTTATATAATTTCAGATTGCAATATAAGGTACCTACTTTAGGAACCTATCTGGACCTCTGGCCATTGAACATCATCACATTACTATCAGTTTTCAATGTTATGACATCAGTAAAGTTAAAATGGAAACATTCATGTTTTAACTGATTTAATTTTTACCTTTTTAGAACCAAATTTGCAGCATATTATCATGACTTTGAAAACATCTTTGTGAAGTATGGATTATCAACTTGAATTCAGGTTTAGAACATAAATACAGAGGATGGGAAGGGGAATAAGTCTGGCATAATACCAGCAACTCCCCACCATTATACAGTTCTATGCATATATGTGACATTATTTTATGAGTGAAATGATAAGAAATTAATGAAATTACAGCTTCATTTTGTTGACCAGTATTGCATTTGATGCATATGGAATGAATCCATAAAAAAATACAATCTTTTTTGATGCATAATTTTGATTTTCATGGGTTTTTCGCAATACAGCAGTGGGGAGTTCCCAGTATTATGCCATAAGCCTTTTGAAAAATTTTGGGGTAAAGGAGAAAATGCTGGTAACTTATGTTTCTTACTGGTTCCAAGACAAATTCCTGAACATTTCAGCCACATCAAAATCATTGTTTGTAACTGCTTTTGATTTGGACAAGTCTAAAATTTCTTTATCTGGTAACAAGTAACTAAAATAGTCATTTTCCTCTTGTCTGTCAAGTAACAATGGAGCAGATTTATTGGATCTGCAACATGTCCATTCTTGGTAAATGACAGTACTGCCTGTCTGGATAGTTGGTACCTCCCCTGATGCTTTTGTGATGTATATGAGCCATGTTCTGGCAAAAGGGGGTTTTAATGCATCTCAGCATTAAAACAAGACATCACATAATTATGGATCCATAAAATCAAATTTGTCTAACATACGAATGAATCATGAGGTAGACTTTTATATACAGAAACATGACCAATAGTGAAAAGTTTCGTCCCAGGTCAGCCTGTGCAGACTGTGCAGGCTGACCTGGGTCAATACTTTTCGCAGATGCATCAAGCCCCCTTTTCACAGAGCCTGGCTTCATTTATTTGAACCCTGTTTATAGCTTTCCTTTACTTCCAGTATTAAAAACTACAGTGGCAATGATGCAAGTCAAGTTGCTAGACAAGCAGACCATATAGAATGTGCAAACTATCTAGAACGTGCCTTACAGCTTCAAACCAAAGATGCAGAACACAGCCGAGGCTCACCAGACGGACAGCCAGCGTCTCAAAATTGTTTCATCTCAAATAATATATATCATTCCCACCCTCATATCATTTCCAGTGTAAATGCTAGTGCTAGATTTCCTGTATTGCAAAATGGACAACGCTATAACAGTATTATCCAATCAGAACATAGCCTTGACAACAATAACCAATCAGAAGACTGTGATATGGAGATGGATGTTGGGATTGCTAATTCTAATATGGCTGCTAGTGGAGATGTTCTGCTAGATCAGGGAGTAACAAGTAACATAGTCCCAGTAGCTGGGCGAAAGCGAGGGAGGGAGGAGTCTGAAGAGAGTTGTTTGAAAAGAGCTAGGAATGATGGTATGATTTATCAATGTTCTTGTTTTCATACCTGCTTGTATTTGAAGATTTGTTGAAAAAAAAAAAGTACTGCTGTAAGTTCAATACCTAACTGATCAAACTATACATGTTTAGGCAACAAAATTGTGTAACATAGCTGTTTTTGATCTACCTGCAGAGCTCCAGATAGAGGGAGTGATTTTGATTTCAAAATTGAAAATATTAATTACTCTCCACTAAACCCTAAGTTATGGGTACTCATTAGAATCGTCTCATCAAGAAGACTCTCATGAGTACCCACAACATAGGGTTTGGAAGAGAAATAAAAATGTCACCAAAAGCTGTGAAAGGATAAAGAAGTTATGAAAATGCAATCTCAAAAGGGAAGTAGTAAGGGTAAGTTCATGAAACAATTGAACACACTTTGTCATAAATTTCAGGTATCAGACCTTGCACAGATTTTTTTTTTTTTTTAACCTTTATATATTACCCGACTAATATGTCCTTTTAAATCCCTGCAGTGCTCTTTTTCTCAGAACGTTTTCCATTTTAAATATGGCTTTTCAATCAAATAGAGTGAAATTTTGCTGTATCTTAGATGGAAAGTTTGCAGGCTCCACTTGGTAAAAAGATTCCTTTTTTTATTCAGATAAAAAGTTCTACCTTTAGTCAAAGTATTAATGTAGAATTTACTACTTATAGGCCCACTTGTGGCCAAAAGTAAACAGATTAGAGGTCAAAAAGCAGGCAAATTTAAAAAATTATGGATATTTTTATGAGTCACAGTGTGTTACAGTACAGTCTGTCAAAATTCTATGAATTTAGGCCTAACTCTTTACAAAACAACAAAATGTGAGACTGGTCCAAATTGAAAGCATTTGCAGACGACAAAAATAAATATGATTGAAAAGTTGAAATTTGTTTTGGGAAGGATAGAAAACATTGTGGGAAAAGGAGAAAATGCTGGTTACCAGCATTTTCTCCTTTTCCTACTTAGTTTTCAAAAGACTTCTTTGTTCAGGTCATTAAAAGTCAGGATTGTGTGGTAAAGAGGTAAATAGTATGAATTGACTTTGCTTGCATTTTGACTCCCAAATTATTTACCTTCAGCTGCTAGTGGGCCCTAAAAAGAATTTTCCTTGATATCTTAGAACCAAATTCTGCACGTAACTTACACCCCTGTTGTGGATTGCACTCAAACACTATATATTTTGCACCTCCTGAATAATGGTATTGGTCAAGAAACAGTAGCTTATTAACCCTTGTCCACACAATCCCGACTTTTGACAACCCTGAGAAAGAAGCCTTTTGAAAACATTGTGGGAAAAAGAGAAAATGCTGATAACCAGCATTTTCTCCTTTTCCCACAATGTTTTCTACCCAATCAAAGAAAAATTGCCACACTGAAATTGTCGTCTGCAAATGCTTTCAATTTGGACTACTGTAAAAAGTTTTAGCCTTGTCCAAATCGACAGCATTTTACATACAACAAATTAAAATTCGCTAAAGACATAAAATCTGTCATTCAAAGTTCAGAAAACGTAGGAAAAGGACAAAATGTTGGTTTCTCCTTTTCCCACAATGTTTTCTAAAGGCTTCTCCCTCAGGGTCGTTAAAAGTCTGAATTGTGTGGTCAAGGGTTAATATGTCTGACATCGCTTAAAATGGACAAAGATTGTTTTAGACTCTATCACAAATCCCTGAAAGAGAAGGCTTTTGAAAACATTGTGGGGGAAAAGGAGAAAAGGTGGGTTACTTAGAGCTACTGTGTTCTATAGTTTAACTCTTTACCACACAATCACGGGTTTTAATGACCCTGAAGAAGAAGCCTTTTGAAAACATCATGGGAAAAGGAGAAAATGCTGGTAACCAGCATTTTCTCCTTTTCCAACAATGTTTTCTAAAACAAATTTCAATTTTTGAGTCACATTTATTTTGTCATCTGCAAATGCTTTCAATATGGGCAAGTCTAAAATTGTATCGTTTGGTAAGGGATTAACATTATGTAGTATCTAAAGAACTAGACTGTCTTGTGAAGCTTGCATGGTTCATTCACTTGAGCCATGCTCTGTGAAAAGGGGATTCAACCCTTTTCCACACAGTCCAAAGTTTTAACAACCCATAGAAGAAAAGCTTTTCAAAACATTGTGGGGAAAAAGTCACTAGCATTTTCTCCTTTCCCCTCGATGTTTTCTACCCATTGAAATACAAATTTCATGCGTAGAGTAAAGGTTAATTTGATCATTTCAAATGCTTTCAGTTGGAAAAGTCTAATATTTTGTTGTTTGGTAAAGAGTTAATGCATCTGCAAAAAATATCAACCCATGTCAGCCTGCCCTGCGCAGTTCACACAAGCTGACACAGGTTGAAACATTTTGCTATTTGATGATTTTTCTTCATGTCAAAGGACCATTCTGCCTCCAGATCCAGTCGATTGTTAGATTAAATGGTTTTTATGGATCCATAATTATGTCATCCCTTACCTGGTATCATGCATTACAGAGATACATTCAACCCCTTTTTCCAGAGCACAGCTTATTTACATATATTTAAATAGAACCAACTGTATGCTTTCAGGCTTATTCTAACTAGGCTAGGTCAGTTTGAAATCAGGTCACATAGTCTGGTGCAAATAGTTTAAATGGTATTTGAAATATATTCAAAGTCATAGTATCTGATTAGCTGATTTTTCATGAATTTGGAATCGGAATATGTAGTATTTAAAATTGTTGGTACATGTAGATACATGTACTATGTGGACTGTTAACCTGTCACTGTGATGCAATCTCTTATTCAGCAATTTGCAGCTTTATTGCTTTGCATAAACAGGCTCATTGCAGGATTTTAAAACATGTCTTTCTTGGCACCATGAAACAACAATTTTTAGCTTACCTGGGTACAAAGTTAACAACTTGAGCTTTCTACATCTCCTTTTGTCTTCCTTTCTATATGGACTTATCGAACCTTAAATGGTTGGCCTGTTAAGATTCTAATAGCTACAGTTATCCTCGAATAGCCATACCACCTTGCCAGGATATATCTAGACCAGGTGCATGGGCATCAGATTTAGGTTAAAAAGAAATTGTGAAGAAACTAAAGGCCCATTCTTCATAGTTTGTCTTGATATTTGAGTCAGTTAGTCAATAGATAATTACAATGTATACATATATGTGATGACATTGGTGAAAGTTTAGATTGGTTTTTTTCATTCTCTTTTTAAGTAGATCATTAAGTATTATTTACTTTTAAGCCTGTGTACATATTACTTACCCACGTGTTTAATGTTACCTTTCCTATAATGAAATGTTAGGATGCGAAGATACTTCAATTGTTTATCAAAATAAATCCATACCTGCAGTTAAAAAATTTTCTAGGGCGAAAGGATGAAAATTTGCTACTTTTCTGACAGGAACGCTGAGTAAATTTGAGGAGGAGAGTTATCGTAACAATAATGTCCTGAGTAGTTACATGGCTGTGCTTGCTCTCTCTACTGAACCTTTATCTCTATGGAAATGATGGTGCCTCCTTTCTTTCTGCTGCAAGGGGCACTAACTCTGCTTGGTCAAGTGGCAGTGCAGGTTAGTGAAATAATGATTTAACTTGAACTAGCAACGGTTGCTTAATCAGTTATGTTTCTTATCCAGTTCTGTAGCATGGGTTATATTTTGTTTGCTAGCTTAACCAATGTTAACAGAAACAATAATGTTCTTCTTTCACCCAGTTACTCTAGTTGGTAGTGTTTCTGTTTGCATAGTTTTTTTTTTTTTTTTATCTTCACTGCTTGGGAAAGAGCCTGGATGGGTAGCTTAGTGGTTAGTGTATCTGACTCGTTACCTGGTGGTTGCTGGTTGGATACCCGGATGAGGCAAACTTTCTGTACGGCTATTTTTCACCTCTCACCTCTGATGCATGTGAGAAAAGTAGTCAGTGGCTTTGAAAGGAAGTTTTGTCTGTACTGGTGTGAGAAAGCCAGAAAACACATTGTATAGGTGCACTGACAGTCATGATACGACCTAAGCTGTTAAAAGGCATTAAACTCCAATACTAACAGACAAAGCTTGGGAAAGGTTATTCTTTTTCTTTTTCTGTCTTCCTTTGCAATACACATTGTAATTATGGGCTTGCTTTAATTTTTTTCACCCAGAAAAAAAAGTTTGTGTGTTTTTGTGCACTTGTAAAAGGAACTAAAAATGTCTGTTGTGTACATGTACATCTATTTGGAATTATAGACAAAGTTAAGGAAATAGAGATAGAATATACATGTATAATGAAATATTAGACAAGGTTTTGAGAGCTATTTGACAGGTGGAAAGTACTCATTAGCATTTCTACCCTTTCATCATTTGCCTCAATGTTTTGCATGTATTATATATAAAACTTTAACTGGTGTAAAGTACATGTAAATTAAAGTTGAACTTATTTCAATTTTGTCATTTGGATAAAGATAAAAGTTGAAATCTTAACATCCTTGCTTCTGCTTAATAACCTTCAAGTTATATACAGTTGAACCTTGGTGGCTCAAACATGAGAAATTTTTAACAACAAGGAAAGCTTGAACAATCTTGGAAAAATCTCTATAGAGTTCTCAATGTTGGACTCCCATACCCTGTAACTGGAATATTTCAGGATCCTGTCATTCATATTTGAGCCATACTCTGTGAAAGGGAACTTAATGCATCTGCAAAAGTATCATTTTCTGCATGTCAAAGGAGCAGTGTATCTCATGGATCGGTTGGTTTTGTAGACAAAATAGATTTTATGGATCCATAATTATGTGATGACTTGCTTAGTATCATGGATCACAGAGATGCACTAAGCCCCCTTTTGCCAGAGGATGGCTCATTTCTAAGTATTTTACCTGCCAAAGGTCAAACAAAGGGTTAGTTAATAATAGGTCACTGATTTTCATGCCTGTATCAGTTAATCCTTAGGCTGCTAAGCGCGGCTCAATGACCTTTTGCAGACAGTGTACATCAAGATCAGAGTGCACAAAATGTGCACTCTGATCTTTGATCCACACTGTCCAATAAGGAGATATCTTTTCCCCAAATTTGCCTATGCACTAGCAAAATTACGGATTTTTAGTATTGATTTGAATGTTTCATTTCACTTCTATAGCAGGATAAAGGTTAAGTTGAAATGTCAATTAGAGATTGTGTTACTGTGACTGAATAATTGTTTCGTCTTTAATATTTGTTTATCAAGGTCATCGAGATGACTTACCACGCAGGCCATATTTCATGGTATGGAAGTATGAGGAGTATAGGTTTCTAACACAACAGGTTTCATTTACCACAACTTTGATCTTACTCTGCACTCTTAACCCTCTACCAAACAATCCCGAGTTTTAGCGACCCTGAGAAAGAAGCCTTTTGAAAACACTGCAGGAAAAGAACAAAATGCTGGTAACCAGCATTTTCTCCTTTTCCCACAGTGTTTTCT
Organism: Tridacna gigas; assembly: GCA_945859785.2. Classification (NCBI taxonomy): domain Eukaryota; kingdom Metazoa; phylum Mollusca; class Bivalvia; order Cardiida; family Cardiidae; genus Tridacna; species Tridacna gigas. Next base: position 27,434,884 of record OX244033.2, read on the forward strand.
ACCAAATCAAAGAGAAATTTCATCATTTGAGGTAAATTGAAATTGTAAAGGGTTAAAATTTAAATGAGGTATAATAAGAACAGATAAAAAATTATCTAAAGTGGTTCTTAACTTACAGTCTGCAAATGAATTTTCTTTTCTTAGGTTACATCTCTATATTTCTTTTTTTCATAAAATTACTTGTAAATAAGTTCTGAGTAAATGATATGGTATTGAGTAGATACAGTATTGAGTAAATGATAAAGATACGGTATTAAGTGAGTTCTGTGCAAGATTTTCTTACATGAAAGCTATGAAGATGCAATGAGAAAAGACGTACTGACCACTTCATACTTTTGTCTGAAATATAGATTTATCAAACTTCCAATATTTTGAACAAATTACCTTGTCCACAAAGTGTTCAAGCTACTGAGGTTTGACTCAAACTGTATGGAAATAACAAATTTTAAAGTTTGTTGCATGTTCCTAATAATGTTTCAGAAAGCGAAGGACAGTAAATAGAATCAGTGCGATGGTTTTTAAACAACCTGTCATTGTCAGTTGTCCTATTTTGACCTTGGCTGTTTTCAAGGAAATCATGGAGGTCTTGTCAGAAGCCCTGTCATCATCTGTGTCATTGTTGAAGTGCAAAAAACTTTGACATTTTCATTCATTTCTATCATTACTGAAGATATTTACTTCAAACTCTGGCTAGTTGTTAACCTCTATCCAGCTAAATAAGTTAAATAAAACTTTCAAGCAGATAGCAAAAACCCAAATAATGTTATTTCAAAGTTACGTTCTGGAGAAAATTACCTCCTTATTGGATGATGTAGATCAAAGATCAGACTGCACAGAATGTGCCGTCTGATCTTGATCTACACTGTCTGCAAAAGGTCAGTGAGTCCCTCTTAGCAGCTTAAGGGTTAAATATTAAAAATGAAAACCCCAACCAGATAAGCAGGTAACACTCAAAAGTATTTTTGACACAGTTATGCTTCCTTTAACTTGGAAATTTTCTCAGAAAGAGGAACTGCAGCCAACATTTTCACCCACACAGAGTGCTCTTGTAAGCTCATCTGAGAGCTGATCATCATATTTCAGCTGGGAACAAAATGTCCTAGTAAACAAGATAATCTGAGTTCAAATCCCAACCCAACCAGACTCTTTTCAAGGATTAACCCTTTACTGAATGACAAAATTTTGAACTCGACCAACTTGATAGCATTTGCTGATGACAAATTGAATGTGGCACAATTGATGATTTCTGTGTTTGTCACGATCATGCGCTATTCAAATAAACATATCAGTTCTTTTTTTCTCTTAACCCTTTACTGCACAATGCCACCTTTTGACGCCCCTGGGAAAGAAGCCTTTTGAAAACATAGTGGGAAAAGGAGAAAATGCTGGTAACCAGCATTTTCTCCTTTTCCTGCAATGTTTTCAACCATATCAAAGAAAACTTGCATCATTTGAGCCACATTGAAATTGTCATCTGAAAATGCTTTCAATTTGGACAAGGCTAAAATTTTGTCGTCTGGTAAAGGGTTAATGTAACTTGTACCGAGTGATGGTTTGTCTGAAAATAACTTGTGTGATAATGGGTCAACTATGTACCAGACTGATGACATAAGTTTAGACTCATCCATGCTGGAAACACATGCAGACGACAAAATGATATAGCTGAAATGAAGAGAGTTGTCCTTTAACCCTTTACCACACAAACCCGACTTGTAAATGACCCTGATGAAAGCTTTTGAAAACATTGTGGGAAAAGGAGAAAATGCTGGTAACCTGCATTTTCTCCTTTACCCACAATGTTCTCTGCCTTTTCTGAGACAAATCATCATCTGTGCCAAATTTACCTTGTCGTCTGCAAATGCTAAAATCTGTTTGGACTAGACTAAAGTATTGTTGTTTGGTAAAGAGTTAAAGATTAGGAAACACGGTGGGAAAAGGAGAAAGTGCTAGTAAAACTAAAATTAAAGTTGCCATCAAAGATGAGTTTTGAGATTCATCTTTCTGCTGGCAACTAGAACTTTGTCAGACTGCACTGTAACATATAGATTCTTAAAAGTTTCCATACTTTAAAGTGATATGAATTAAAGTTGCCTTGAATTTGATGCTAGAACTGTTTACTTTTGGCCCCTCATGGGCCTGAAAGGGACACTTAAACCTTTACCAGACGACAAAATTTTAGCCTTGTCCAAGTTGAAATCATTTGCAGACGACAATTTCAATATGGCTCAAATGGTGCTATTTTTCTTTGATATGGTAGAAAACATTGTGGGAAAAGGAGAAAATGCTGGTTACCAGCATTTTCTCCTTTTCCCACTATGTTTTCAAAAGGCTTCTTTCCCAGGGGCGTAAAAAGGAAGCATTGTACGGAAAAGGGTTAAACAAAGGATTGTTCGGTAAAAGTCAGTAAGTAGAGTCTTTTGATCAGGTTGAAAGAACAGAATTTTATACCTAAACCATGTTTTCAAGGGCCATCTCTGTCGGGTTCGTCAGAAATAACAACACTATGGTAAAGAATTAACTCTTTACCACACAGCTAAATTTTAGACTAGTCCAAATTGAAAGCATTTGCAGACAACAAATAAAATGTGGCTGAAAATTTGAAATTTGTTTTGGGAAAGGTAGAAAACATTGTGGGAAAAGGAGAAAATACTGATTACCAGCATTTTCTCCTTTTCCCACAATGTTTTCAAAAGGCTTCTTTCTCAGGGTTCTGAAAGTTGGGATTGTGTGGTAAAGAATTGATGACCCTAGAGAAGTTGTAAAAAAAACATTGTGGGGAGAGGAGAAAATACTGGTAACCAGCATTCCCTCCCTTTTGAATGTTTTCTACTTTTTCAGAGAAAGATCATATCTTTTAGGGCACATTTATCTTCTTAAAATGCTTTGAACTTGGACCAGTCTAAAATTTTGTCTTCTGATATAGAATTAAATAACTTCTTGGATCTATTTTTGGTCTGTTTCAGATTATGTTTACACCAATGGCAATAATGGAGTGGTACATCAAAATAATGCAGCAGAAGGTGAGATTGACATGGATTCTTGTGAAACTACCTCAGCTTCCTTCTGCCAAAATGGCCAAATAAAAAAATCAAAAGAAATGCAAGCTTGTGAGACTAATTTTGATGTAGGGCACTTGAAAGAACATTTAAGTCATTCACAGATATCTGAATATGCAGCTTCCTCTTGCCTCAGATACAGGGATTTCCCCAGTAAATGTGTTGGAGCCATGTCTCACTATATATAGCCTCTGTTTTTAACCCTTTACCACACAATCCCAACTTTTTACAACCTCGAGAGAGAAGGCTTGAGAAAACATTGTGGGAAAGGAGAAAATGCTGGTAACCAGCATTTTCTCCTTTTCCCACAATGTTTTCTGGCCTTCCCAAAACAAATTTCAGGTTTTGAGTTACATTTATTTTGTCGTCTGCAAATTCTTTCAATTTGGACTAGTCTAAAAATTTGTTGTTTGGTTAAGAGTTAAATCCCCCATAACGTTATTGTGGGTTATACTGGAATTTGAGAGTACATGTTGTCTGTCCATAGACACAATTTTGTGTCCTATTCCATTCCTACAGTTTTCAACCTTCCCTATACAAAACAATCCCCAGTTTTAACTCTTATCCTGCTATATAAGTTAAATAAAGTTTTCAAGACGATAGTAAAAAACTTGAATAATGTTATCTCAAACTTACTTTTTTGGAGAACAATATTTCCTTATCGGACAGTGTAGATCCAAGATCAGACTGCACGTTCTGTGCAGTCAGATCATGATCTACACTGTCCGCAAAAGGTCAGTGTGTTGCGCTTAGCAGCTTAAGGGTTAATGAACTTGAGGAACAAGGTTTTTGAAAACCTTGAAGGAAAAGGAGAAAATGTTGGTTACCAGTATTTTCTCCTTTCCCCACAAAGTTTTCTGTCCTTTGAAATTGAAATTTCATGTTTTGATTTGTCACCTGCTAATGCTTTCAATTTAGACTAGGCTTTTATTTGGTCGTTTGGTGAAGAGTTAGTAAGGAAAACCATGCTTTATAATCCTGATGCAGAAGGCGTTTCAACCCTTTACAAGATAACAAAATTCTGTATGTGGCTGAATGAAAAGCATTCTGCCAACAACGAAATAAAATAACTGAAGGGCTGAGATGATGAGATTTGCCTTTGAAAGCTAGAAAACTTTATGGAAAATAGAGAAAATGTTGGTTAAAGGTATTTTCTTCTTTTCACACAATGTTTTCAAATGCTTTTTTGTTCAGGGTTGTTAAAACTTGATATTGTGTTACCTTTTTGATGAAAAGTCATTTTAGCCACAATGAAATTGTCATCTGAATGCTTTCATTGTGAACTTGCCTTATAATAGTATTTTGGGGGGGGGGGGGGGGCATCTGGTGACAATTTAGCAGTTGTACTGTTGATTTGGTACAAATAATGATTCTTTAATTGTTGGTGGATTATGTGAGTGGATGCTTAACAGATTTTGGTTTTTGTCTGTGATATGTGACCAATAAAAAAATGCAACCAATGAGGAAACATTTTTCAAGTTTGATTCCCTTTTTTTTTCCTAAAATTTGCTATTTGAAATAAAGATGCAGAATCCCATTATTCTTTGGCTTTCTCTTTTGCACTCAGTTTTTTTTTTTTCTCTCTCTAATTCCAGATCCATTGTTGTCAAGCCACTCAAAACTTAGTGGATGCTTGCAGAACAATGCTCATATGTCTCATGAATTGATCTCTCAGGATGCATTTTCAAGTCACATGAATCATCCATCACATGAACTGGCCAATCAGGAATCATTGTCAAGTCACATGACTCATGTATCAGAAAGTATGGTTGAACATTCCACAACAGTATCTGTTCAGCAAGGATATGATAGTTTAATGATGGACTCCCTCATTTCAGAATACCATGGTTCTTGACAATTTTTTCTCCCTCAATACAGCAAAACATGAAAAATTTTATAATTAGAGGGTTATCTCTTTACCAAACAACAAAATTTTAGACTTGTCCATATTGAAAGCACATTTGTAGATGATAACATAAATGTTATTGAAAAACTGAAATTTGTTTGTGGAAGGGTAGAAGACAGTATGGGAAAAGGAGAAAATAACTGGTTACCACCATTTTCTCCTTTTCCCACAATGTTTTCAAAAGCTTTCTTCCATAGGGTCTTTAAAACTCGGGACTGTGTGGTAAAAGATTAACTTCTTACCAAACAACAAAATTCTAGACTGCTACAAATTGGAAGCATTTACAGACGACAGAATAAATGTGACTCAAAAGCTGACATTTGTTCTGGGGTAGAAAACATTGTGAGAAAAGGAGAAAATACTGGTTACCAGCATTTTCTCCTTTACCCACATTGTTTTCAAAAGTTAAAGCCTGGGATTGTGCGGTAAAGGATAAACCCTTACCACAAAATGTTGATAATCCTTTATCACAAAATCCAGGTTACCAGCATTTTGTCCTTTCCTCAAAATGTTTTCTATCCATCTAAGCACAAATCCAATTGCTTGGGTTATATTTAATATGTTGTCTGCAGATGCTTTCAATTTGGACTAACCTAAAATTTTGTCATCTGGCAAAGAGTTGACCATTTTAGTGCATAGTAAATGAAATGGACATTCTCAATCAGTTCAGCGATTTCTATACTGTTTTTGTCTGAATGTCTGTCACAAAGAGGACAGTGTAGAACCAAAATCTAGACTCGCCCATAATAAAAGCATTTACAATGACATTAAACTTGGCTCAAATGATGAGATGATGTTTTCTACCCTTGTAGAGGCAAATCCCATCATTTGAGTAAATTTTCATCACAGTCTCCAAAATACTTTCCACTCAGAAAAATCTAAAATGATGTCATTTGGTAAAGACTTAATGCATTTACTCTTTACCACACAATCCCGAGTTTTAACGACCCTGAAGAGAGAAGGCTTTTGAAAACATTGTGGGAAAAGGAGCAGATGCTGGTAACCAGCATTTTTTCCGTTTTCCACAATGTTTTCTTCCCTTCCTAAAACAAATTTCAATTTTTCAGTCGCTTTTATTTTATTCGTCTGCAACTGCTTTCAATTTGAAGTAGTCTAAAATTTTGTCATTTGGTAAAGAGTCAATGCATTAATCAACAATTCATAGATCAAAACAGCATTTTCATATTACATGTACATACATAATATTCTACGGCTGTGCAAATCTGATTTTAACTTTATTTGCATGTATGAATTTTGGACAATTTTTACTTGCAGTGTTAGATTGACTGTGTGGAAGAAAGTTAGCTTGTCAAATAGTATCGTATGATAAATTAGGTTGTTGTATTTGTGCTATCTATTAATGCTTGTCCAATATTTGTCTTTTTTTCTCCACAATTTTTCTTTTTTTTAAATGAATGGCATAATATGTATGTGTATGTAGATCTACTTTAACTGTTACCAGCTAAGTAAATATTCGACTTGCCTACAATGAGAGTATAATATATTATGCAGAGAACAAAAAAATCATGGGCTTACTGATGGGTTGTAGAAGGGTATAAAGAATTGTAGGAAAATGGTCACCAGCATTCTCTTCTTTTCCTCACAGTGTTTTCCTCAAGTTCCTTCATAAAAACTTGTGATCAATCGGGTGGAGGGTTAACCCTTTACCACACAATCCTGTGTTTTAATAAGTCTGATGGGAAGCTCCATTGAAAACATTGTGGGAAAAGAAGGAACTGCTGGTAACCTGCATTTTGTCCTTTTCCCACAATACTTTCTAACCTAGCAGATATGAGTTGCAAAATGTGAGCTACATTTGATTTGGTGTCTGCAAATGCATTCATTGTGGACAAGGCTAAAACTAATACTTTTGGTAAAGATTTAACTGTTTACCAAATGACAAAAATTTAGACTGGTCCAAATTGAAAGCATTTGCAGACGACAAAATAAATGTAATTGAAAAATTGAAAATTGTTTTGGGTAGGATAGAAAACATTGTGGGAAAAAGAGAAAATGCTGGTTACCAGCATTTTCTCCTTTTCCTTCAAGGTTTTCAAAGGACTTCTTTCACAGGGTCGTTAAAAGTCGGGATTGCATGGTAAAGAGTTAACTACTGTGCAGTAAGATCCTGTACAGTAAGACATATAGTCAGAATGTTTGATCTCGGGATACATTTGTCTCTTAACCCTTTCCCAAACAAGCCCTGGTTTTCACGTGTCTGCAGTACAAGTCTTTTGAAAACACTGTGGGAAAAGGAGAAATTGCTCGTAACGAGCAATTTCTCCTTTTCCCACAGTGTTTTTTACCCTTTTTGAGACCTTTCTGCCATTTTCATCAAATTTAAAATTGTCGTCTGCAAACTCGTTCAATTTGGACCAGTCCAAAATTTGTCTTTTGGGAAAGGGTTAACAACAAATATGTGTATTTCATTAACATTTATATCCCAGTTATATTTTCCATGTTTTAGATGGAAAAGTTGAGTTTTAGGCATGAGCTTAGCTAATATTTTAGCTCTTAAACAGATGACAAAGTTTTAGACTTGTCCAAATTGAAAGCATTTGCACGCATAAACTCTTTACCACACGGCAAAATTTTAGACGTGCCCAAATTCAAAGCATTTGCAGAGGACAAATTAAGGATGGCTCAAATGATGAAGTGTGCCTTTAATTTAGTAGAAAAGATTGTGGGAAAAGGAGAAAATTTTGCTACCAGCATTTTCTCCTTTTCCCACAACATTATCAAAAGCTTTCTTTCTCAAGGTCGTTAAAACTGGGCATTGTGTGGTAAAGGGTTAAATGTCGCTCAGAAGATAGGATTTGCTTTTGAAATGTTGGTATGTATAGTAGGAAGAGGAGAAACTGCTGGTTGCCTGCATCTTCTCCCTTTCCCACAATGTTTTTAAAAGCTTTCTTCCTCCTTCAAAACATGGCATTGTATGGTAAAGGGTTAAATCTTTACTGTGTGTACATGATATTACATTTTACTCTATACATGACAACACTACTGGTGAAATGATTAATTATCAAGTATTACTATAGAAATGAGCCATGCTCTGGCAAAAGGGGGCTTAATGCATCTCCTTGATGGATTATACCAAGCAATACATGATCATTGATCCATAAAATCCATTTTGTCAAACAACCAACTGAATCATGAGGTAGACTGGTCCTTGGACTTGCAGAAAATTGACCAACGGCAAAAAGTTTCGGCCAAGGCTAACTTGGGTTGATACTTTTTGCAAATGCATTAATCAGCCTTTTCACAGAGCATGGCTGAAATGCAAGTGACAAAATCACTGATGACATGACAATACTGTTGAACAATACTGATGACATGTGATTTGGGAACATGGTTGATGGAATGTAATTTAGAATTTTCCAGATAACATGTAATTAGGAAAAAAGGCTAATCACATGTAATTTATAGCATTACTGACAAAATAGTGAACTCTTTTGACAACAGTAATTGATGAAGATTACCAATAACATTTAATTGGAGAATATAACTGATGGCATGACTTTTATATTTGATATTTTTTTAAACATTTTTTTTACATTCTTTGTAGCATCGCTTTTGATCTGGTCAGACATATATCATTATATAAACATTAACATGCAAATTACCACTTGAATGACATTATTTACATTACGCTGTACATAAAGACAAACCTGCATAAAAATTGACACTGACCTTTTGATCTGCTTTAGTTGATATTTTGCTAGATTTTCTAAAATGTGAAAAAAAAAAATGTATTACAAAGTTTTGACTGAAACTGTCCATTTTGTTTATTTGTTGTTTTGATGATTAACCCTATACCAAACAATCCCGGGTTTACACGACCGCGGTTAAGAAGGCTTTTGAAAACATTGTGGGAAAAGGAGAAAATACTGGTAACCAGCATTTTCTCCTTTTCCTACAAGGTTTTCTACCCTTCCCAAATCAAATTTCAATTTTTGAGCAACATTTCATTTGTCATCTGCAAATGCTTTCAATTTGGACAAGTCTAAAATTTTGTCTTTTGGTAAAGAGATAAGTACTATCTATGTTCATTTTCCATTTACATTTTACTTATTAGTTATTGCTTGCATTATATGGAACAATCAAAACTACCATTATTGTTCAATCTATCTGACATTTTTTAGCCCTCAAACCATTAATCCTTGTTACATGTACTTGTGTTGCTGAATGAATGAAATTGAAATTAGATGGTTTGTGCAGTCTACTCCTAGTCTGGCTGAAAAAGTATAGAATTAACCCTTTAACACACAATCCCAACTTTTAAAAGGCTTTACAAGGCTTTTGAAAACATTGTGGGAAAAGGAGAAAATGCTGGTGTGTGGTAAAGAGTTAAGGGTTTATTTACTTGTTAATTTAGTGTGTGATGTATTCTTTCCATTGACTGATCTATTTTACTTGCTGCCATTTTTAGAATTTTATGATGATGTGCCATTACCACGTAAACGTATTTCTTAACCCTTTACTATTAAAATTTGTCATTATTGACACCAAATTTATTAACCCTTGAAGAGCCTTTCACATCTTTAGTTGCTTCTGCACTCGGCATACGTCAAGATCAGACTGCAAAAAAAACGCAGTCTAATTTTTGATGATTTATACACTGTTTTGCTATGACATTCTGGGCGAGAGCAACTTTAAATTTACATTTTTTTGGTCTTATTTTCAGACTGTAAAATGTTTGTAGGGTTCATTTGGTTCTCTATGGTTAAATATGGCTTAAATTATTGGATTTGTCCTTGCCAGCATTTCTCTTTTTCCCAGTTTTTTCAAATGCCTTTTCACATAGGGTTGTGAAAACAAGAAATTGTTAATAAAGAGTTACTGCCATTCCACAAAATTATGTGCATTTTCTGTTCATAGTCGTTTGATTTGTGTGAAACCAGTGTGATAATGTGCTTATCCATCACCTTTTAATATCATGTATGTGTATGATGGAAAAGATGGACAATTTAATAATATGAATTAAGATTAGTATACTAATGTTGTAAAAAAGTAGTGCCAAAAGGTGAAATTACTCATATTGAGCATTTTCTCCTTTTGTCACTGAGTTTTCAAAAGTCCTATGTTGATAGAGTAGGACAGTCATCCGTATTGAACATCTAAAATTTGTTCAACTCCATTTTTGCCAAATTTTAGTTCTGTACTGATAGCCGATTATAATTTGTTGTATGAATTTCAAACTGTTCTGTGCCCAATACGGATACATGTACATGTTAACATAATTACATGTAAAGTGTGTACATGTATGTTCCAACCAAATTTGTTAATGATACTTGTTATTGTGCTTTCATTTTGTGTGTGGTTCAAAATAAAGATTTTCAATTACATTTCAGTAGTTTCTGCTTTTTTTCCCTGTAGCAGACTACAAAAGTAAGATAAATGTGGTTTCAAACTTATTTTATGGGCTCTTTAACTCTTTACCAAACAACAAAATTTTAGACTGGTCCAAATTGAAAGCATTTGCAGATGACAGTTTAAATGTAACTCAAAATACAACATTTTTCTTTCATAGAAAACATTGTGGGAAAAGGAGAAAATGCTGGTTACCTGCATTTTCTCCTTTTCTCACAATGTTTTCAAAAGGCTTCTTCCTCAGGTTCAAAAAAAAGTCGGGATTGTGTGGTAACGGGTTAATGCACCCAAGTAAATGGATTTTGCATTTTAAACCATTTTGTTTAGCCAGTCAGAAATTGTGTAACTTTCAAATTTAGAAAATTTTACAGGATAAGACTAAGAACATCGTCAAAAATGGTTGGCAGATGCAGACCCAGGTCTTGAAATATTAAACCCCTGCCCACATCCCACAGATAAAATTGATTTTGTTGATAGAGTAGTATTTTATTCTGCTTTCAACATTATTTCAGTCATATTACAACCACAGCTTATATATTTATGTGTGTTAGGGTTTCACCAGTACTAGGCTAGTGCTCTGAATGTCTTGCCCAAGGACACTCTCATGATAAACCTGAATGCTTTCAACATTATTTTAGTCATATCACAAAGGCAGCTCATTTATGCATGTCCTAGGTTTCACCAGTAAAAGGCTAGTGTTCTGAAGTGTCTTGCCCAAGGACATTCTCACAACAAACCAAGTGCTTCAAGTGAGGCTCATACCCAGGGCCTCAAGGTCACAAGTCCTAAACTTTACCACTGAGCCAAGCAGGACCCCTCAAATGGAATTTTATAGTTTAACTCCTTACCAAAAAATAACATCCTAGACTTTTCTAAATTGAAAGCATTTGCAGATGATAAATGGGGTGCAAATGGTGAAATTTTTCTTTGAAAGGGTAGAAATGTTTGGTTTGTATTGGAGTTCAACACCATTTTAACAGCAACAACATTTAAAAGGGTAGAAAACATTGTTACTGGCATTTTCTCCTTTTCCCACAATGTTTTCGAAAGCTTTCTTTTTCAGAGTAAAAGTCTTTTACCACACAGTCCTGTCTTTTAATGACCCTGATGAAAAAGCTTTCTGAAAATATTGGAAAAGAAGAAAATGCTGTTAACCACCATTTTCTCCTTTTCCCACTAAGTTTTCTATCTTTTCAAAGATAAATAGCATCATTATTGCTAAATTTATTATGTTGATTGAGAATGCTTTGAATTTGAACTACCTTAACATTTTGATTTTTGGATTCAAAAGCCTTATTCCTCAGGGGAGATAAAGGTCCGGATTGTTTGGTAAAGGGTAATCTACATCTAGACAACCTGAAACAAGTTACTATTATATGCCTGTGAACTCTTGTCGAACAAGAAGTCCTTATTAGCTCTTCTGTTGTTGTCATTGATTTTATTGCAATCCATGCTCTTACCTCCACATATGCAAATCTTAAAATATGCAGATGGGTTCAAACAGCAGTTAACTCTTTCAGAAGATGGAAGAAATGTAGAAATTGTAAAAAGCATTGCGGAAAAAGGATAAAATGTAGGCTACTTATCTCGTTTTCCAACAATGTCTTTAAATGCTGAATTCCTCAGGTGTGTCAAAACTCAGGATTATTTGGTAAAGAATAAAAAGAACTGGATGTGGATGCATGTATCATGTTGGAAACTCTTGATTGAAATGCTGGATGCAACAAACTCATTGCTCCAAGCAAGATTTCTTGTACATGTATGTTAAGCTGCTTTACTCTTTACGACACAAAATTTTAGACTCATTCAAATTGAAAAGCATTTGCAGACAATAAATAAATTGAGGATCAAATGATAACCAATGTCTTCGAAAAGGTAGAAAACAGTGTGGGAAAAGGAGAAAATGCTGGTTACCAGCATTTTCTCCTTTTCCCACAATGTTTTCAAAAGCCTTATTTCACACTTGTTAAAACTCAGGATTATGTGGTAAAGGGCTAATGCCCTCATTGCATTTGTAATGGCCTTTCCTCGTCTGGCACACATGGCTTAGTGGTTAAGTGCAGGACTCTTAACCTGGAGGCACTGGTTCAAGTCTCAATGGAAGCACCGAGATTTTCTTGAGAGTTTTTTAGGGGCAAGACACCTCAGAGCCCTAGTCTAGTACTGATGAAATCCAAGCGAGCTGTTGCCATGATTTGACTGAAATAATGTTGAAAGTGGCATTAACCCCTTTCCAAAGAATCCCAACTTTTAACGACCCTGAGGAAGAAGGCTTTTGAAAGCATTGTTGGAAAAAGGGAAAATGCTGGTAACCAACATTTTCTCCTTTTCCAGCAATGTTTTCTACCCTATCAAGGACTACTTTCTCCATTTGAGCCACCTTTGTTGTCTGCAAATGCTTTCAATTCCCATGTTCACGAACCTTGAGGAGGAACACCTTTGAAAACATTGTGGGAAAAGGAGAAAATGCTGGTGACAGGCACTTTCTCCTGTACCCACAATGTTTTCTACCCTTTCCAAATGAAAGTCAATATTTTGAGCCATGTTTACTTTGTCGTCTGCAAATTCTTTCATTTTAGAAAAGTCTGAAATTTGTTGTCTGGTAAAGAGTTAGTTGTCAGTCTGGATTAAGTGCTCAGCTTGGCACATTTGTCGTATCAGTATGGTTTTTTGTTGCAGCTGGTCTTTGTTGTGGTTTCCTAGTGCTAACACTGTATATTTCGTGTGAGCACTGGTCATAAAAATATAATGGGGCAAAGGATAATGGATAATGAATGACAACATAAATAAAATTGGCTGTTTTTCAAGGTATTTTATTCAATGTCAATGAAGAACAGGGCTATACTTAAATGATGACAATCCTTAACCTCCACCTTGTGTCATGATTATTTTTTTCTGTGATAAAGCTCTCTGTCCTACTTTCTGGTTTTTGAACTATGTTATTCTAGATTACAATAAGCCAATAAGAAGTCCATGTGATTGAAAATACACTGATTTTTTAAAACATCAAGAAAAAAAAAATCCATGTTCAGGATCTGTGTTATCATTCAATGGGTCTATTACTCTTTCTGTGATTTAAAATAAAATAAGAAAATAATAATAATAATAATCACTGCATAGTACAACAGAACACAAAAAGTATAATTTTTGGAATAAGTTGATAACAATTCCAATCCATTTTAATATGCTATCAAAAGTTAATAAAATAAGAGCAAAAAAGGGATGTTGTATAAAAAGCACTTTGAGAAGATGATTTCCATGCAATCAACACAGATCTACTGTGTATGTACCCACAATATTATATTATTTTGTTGCCTAGACAATGCAGAAATTATTCATAGACCCATTCCTTCTGGCAGCTGGTATAGTCACAAATTTCTTTTTCTGAGAACCAATGAGAAATCTCCTTTTTTGCACTCTCCACCGAGTCGGAACCATGGCAGATATTTCTGAAAAAAACATATTTTAACTCTTTATCAGACTCAAAATATTCAGACTCATCTTCCCTATTCCAGACAAATTCCATCATTTAACCCTTTACCAAGCAAAAGAATTTTAGACTGGTTTAAAATGAAAGTGTTTAAAGACAACAAGATTAATGTTTCTAAAATGATTTTTCCCCCCTAATATGGTAGAAGGCAAAAATGCTGGTTACCAGTATTTTCTCCTTTTTCAATTACGTTTTTAAAGGCTTTGATTCTTTGGGTTGTTGAAAGTCGGCATTATGTGGAAAAGGGTTAAAGAGCCACATTTCTTGTCATTGAATCTACAAGCTTTAGCTATAAACAAATCTGACATTTCATAAAGGCTTCAACCATACGATGTTAAACTGCTTTAACTTTACCATATAATGTGGAGTTTTAAAGACCCTGAAAGAAAAGGCTTTTGAAAATATTGTGGGAAAAGGAGAAAATGCTGGTAACCAGCATTTTCTCCTTTTCCCTCAGTGTTTTCTACCCTGTCAAAGACAGAAATCATCATTTGAGCTACACTCAAGTTGTCATCTGCAAATGCTTTGAATTTGGTTCAGTCCAAAATTTTGTCGTTTGGTAAAGGGTTAAACAGTGTATTTTCAGCCCACTTCCTCATGCATTTTCTGACCCAGGTTTCACCAGTGCCAGTCTGAGGTTTCACTGTGTTTTACCCAAGGACACACAACCAGCACCATCAGAGGAAAATTAAACGAAGACCTCAGGATTGAAAATGCCAACGCCTAAACTACAAACACACTAAGAATTTGAAATTAAGTTGCAAATGACCTATAACCTATTGCAAATGACTTTTGGATCACACAGGAGATCACTTCAAAAGCATTGTGGTACAAAACAAAATTAAATTTCTCCTGCCACAATGTTTTCATATGTTTTCATGAATCATGATACATATGTACCTTGATGCATATTGATGATCAGTGTGGCAGGCAGATATTTTCAGTGGTTGGCTGCAAATATCTTTCACAAGGCGAGTTTAAAATCAGTACAAACCTGCCAACTTGCAGACAGAAGTCACCTCGGATGGAGCCAGGCAGAGATTTCTGTGGGTCAGTCTCACCAAGCATCTTTCTCCCTCCTGCCACGGCATTCTTTCCTTCCCATACCTGTAACATCATGACAATTCAGTCAAACTTGTGTTAACCCTTTACCACACTATCCCGTTGTCATGACCCTGAAATTAAAAGCTCTTCAAAACATTGTGGGAAAAGAAGAAAATGCTAATAACCAGCATTTCCTCCTCTTCCCACAATGTATCAACAAAGACAAATCCTGTCATATGAGCCACATTCACCTTATTGTATTTAAATTCTTTCAATAATGACAGGTCTTAAATTTTGTTATGAGATAAAGAATTAGTGTGTCACCAGGCATCACAACATATTCAATAAAATTAGTGTTCATTCTTTAATTTTGTAAAAATAAAATTCGTAGTTTTTCTAGCCCTGTAAGGTTTTCAAACAGAGACCTAAACAGATATATAATCACATCCATATCCCGCTAACTCTGACCTTTGCATAACAAGTAGCCCAAATGTGCCTCCCAGCTCTGAATCTGTGCCACTTTTTCATACCTAATTAAATAACTCTTTACCAAACGACAAAATTTTAGACTGGTCCGAATTGAAAGCATTTGCAGACGACAAATCAAATGTGGCTCAAAAACTGAAGTTTGATCTGGGAAGGGTAGAAAACAATGTGGGAAAAGGAGAAAATGGCTGGTTACCAGCATTTTCTCCTCTTCCTGCAATGTTTTCAAAAGGCTTTTTCTTCAGGGTCGTTAAAAGTAGGGATTGTATGGTAAAGGGTTAAAGGTTTTGTCCTGTCCACTCTTATTAATATGCAAGTTAAAGATTTATGATACACATCTCATACTATTTAACCCTTTACCACACAATTCCAACGTTTAATGACCCGGAGGAAGAAACCTTTAAAACATTGTAGGAAAAGGAGAAAGTGCTGGTTACCAGCATTTTCTCCTTTTCCCACAAAGTTTTCTACCCTATTTAAGACAAATTCCATTATTTCAGTCACATTAAAATTGTCGTCAGCAACTGTTTTTTATTTGGACCAGTCCAACTTTTTCTTGTGCGGTAAAGAGTTAAATCTTCATTTGACTACAATTATTCCTACTTTTCCACAGGGAAAGCATAAATTTTGCGGACTGACTTCATAAATGTTGCACAAGTGATTAGACATGTCTTTGAATGGGTAGAAACATTTTTGGAAAAGGAAGAAATGCTGTTTACCATAAATTTTCTCCTTTTCCCACAATGTTTTCAAAAGTCTTACTAGGATTTCTTAAAGTTGTTAAAACAAAGGATTTTTTATTGAAGGGTTATTGGGTCTGACAAATGTTGAGAATAAAAAAGAACCCAACCATAGCCACCACTGGTCCCATATCCATGTATTCCACTAATGTTGGAAAGAAAGGTTTAGCTGACAGATCTGAGTAGTGCTCTTTCAGATGATCCTTACCAGGCTGAAAACAGATATGAGTAAAAATAAATATATCAGCCATGCTCTGTACAAAAGGGGCTTAATACATCTGTGAAAAGTATCGACCCAGGTCAGCCTGCACAGTCTTCCCAGGCTGACCTGTGCTGAACCTATTCGCTATTGGTCAATTTTCTGTATGTCAAAGGACCAGTCTACCCTACATTGATACAGTCAATTGTTAGACAAAATTAACTTTATGGATCCCTAACAATGTGATGTCTGGCTTGGTATCATGCATCACCGACATGTACCTCCTTTTGCCAGAGCATGGCTTATATACAAATATATAGAAGCCAAAGTAGATGTGCCAGTACACAATAAAAGCCACCTAGTAGCACATACTAGAGTATATGTACTGTGAGAATGCCTATTAGGACTAAAGGATGCTGCAATGTACTTTTATAGTACCAACATGAAACATGACCAGTAATAAAACTATGCCTTGTATACCATGCCTTCATCTTTAATACTTTACCACATAATCTTGAGGTTTAAGACCCTTACAAAAATTAGCTTTTAAAAACATTATGGGATTTTTCTACTCTATCAGAGATCAATACGATTATCTGAGCAATATTCATAATGATGTCTGCAAACGGTTTCAGTTTGGACAAGTCTAAAACTAAACTTTGTCGTTTTGTAAAGAGTTACGTTGGTCCTATAGAGATTATAATTCCTTCTCATCAAGCCATTTGAAGGAAAGCCCACTTGTAACTATCCTTGTTGATATTTTCATCCGAAACCACAGGTTTTGTTCAAACTTTTGCCAATGAATGGAAATAAACTCCACTTCTCATGTTTCATCTAGCCAACTTTGAAAATCTTTTTGTTTATAACCATATGGCCTAGACCTTTATTATTTGGTATGTAGCTGTATCCTGTTGACCTCTACCAGGATTCAAGTAATACCTCATAAATATAGCTTGAAATTCTATTTCATGGGTCACAATTTTGGCATGGGCTTTTATAAAGAAAACTATATCACGCGTCTTGTTCGGGTAAAATACGGTCTGTTTGAAGTGGAGTACGGTCAAATTTGGTCAAAGTGGAATTCAGTTTTTCAATGGACCGGTTGGATGAGGCCACAAAGGCTTTTCTTCCACTTCACTTATGAACACTACTGTACTCACCTTGCACATTTTCATTGCCACTAGCTTGTAACCTCTTGTTTCAAATCTTTTCGTAATTTCACCAACCAGTCCTCTCTGGACTCCATCAGGTTTCACCATGATGAAAGTGCGTTCTTTGTTAGCATCAGTCATTCTTATGAAGTAGGATATTACCGACAGCAGGGTCGCTACCATGTGGAACCGGCAAGAAAGTAACCAGTGCGCAGACGCAAAATTCCTTTTCCTTTGAATGGTGCCCGACTTGCATTCTCCACCAGTGTGAAAGATGGGGTAACAATCAATTTCCGCGTTTGATTCGTGAAGTCTATATTTTTTTCCAGAAAGGGGTTCGACAATAAGTGGAGTGTAGTCTGGGGGCAACAATTTATCAGCAGAAGGTACACATTTTTTTCCTTCATAGAACATCAGAAATAACGCCGTTAAAATTTCAAAATAAGGGTGTCAGGAGAAATCGGCCCCTGGAGAAATCGGCCCCTGGGGACGATTTCTCTGGAGAAATCGGCCTCAATAGAAATTTTGGAGAAATCGTCCCCAGTGTCAAATTTTATATATATAGATGTTGCTTTTTCAGAAAATATAATTTTTTCTCTGGAGAAATCGGCCCTAATAGAAATTTTATATATATGTATTTTGCATTTTCAGAAAATTATATATATAGAGGTTTTTGCCATTTTGGTTTTATTTAACACATACCCTGTGTAAGCCTGGTCTTCTTTCAATTTCAGAATCGTCCCCAAATGGAATATTTGCAATCGTCCCAAAAGTCAAATATTTCTATATTGACTTTATTCCAAATTTGGAGAAATCGTTCCCATTTCGATTTTTATATACATTGTACTGTAACCTGACTTTGATTTTTAATTTAGTTTAATTTTTACATTGTGATATTGAGTATAAATGTTTTTAGTATGTTAATTGTAATGTTAAATGGTTGCTAAATTTCCATTTCTAAGTTACATTTATTTTGTCGTCTGCAAATGCTTTCAATTTGGACCAGTCTGAAATTTTGGTGTTTGGTAAAGAGTTAATTTAATGGTTTATTCTCATTGTTCTAATTTTTGTGTACCTTCTCATAATTTTTCTATATGTACTATTCATACTTTAATGAAATAATATATAAACATTTGATATACATGTATGTGTTTTCTTTTTGTTTATTTGAATTCTACCCATAGAGTACATTCTTCTGCAAATGCATCCTTTTTTTCGATGAAATAAAATCGAGTCCACAATGGCCTAATTATCAGTTATATCACTCTTTTATATACAGCGTCACAATGATTCATACTCTCGTTGGAGAACTCTTTCGTTGATCGAACCAATGATCGATTAACTTAACCCATTAACACACAATCCCGAGTTTTAATAAACCTGTAGGAGAGGGCTTTTAAAAACATAGTGAGAAAAGGAGTAAATGTCAGCACTTTTGCACTTTCTCCTTTTTCCAAAATTTTTTTCCCTCATCAAAAACAAAAACAATTCTTCCAGTTATATTTAATTTGTTGTCTGCAAATCCTTTGAATTTGGACCCGTCTAAATTTTTGCCGTTTGGTAAAGAGTTAATTACACAAAATAACTGAGTCACTAGTAGTACTATGAAAAATGATAGAAAGAGAGAGTCAGAAAATGCAGCGGAAGTATACAGTGTGAGAGAGCGAGTATAATACTCGATCGAGAAAGAGAGAGAGAAAGAGAGAGAGAGAGAGAGAGAGAGGGGAGACAGACATAGAAAGACACAAAAGGTTGGAGACAGACATCTGATGGTTCTAAAACCATTCTGTAACATGAACAATATTCATAAACAGAGAGAGAGAGAGAGAGAGATCTGATCCGACGAAGAACAGCAATATGAAATTGATAATAATTACCTATGCCGAACATGCAGAAAGGGAGAGAGAGATCGAGAGAGAAAGGTGAAAAAAAAAAAGGTTTTAATTACATGACAAATACACATATATGCATCGTGAGCATTTATATTTCATAATTCGTTCAATATCAAATTCAAACAAACACAAACATTCAACAATCTTACAGGTGTAGGCTACCTGTGTGAAGGTGTGAAAAAAAGAACAATCAGTGTGAAAAACTGTGAAAATTGCCATAAAAACAACAAAGAAGGTGTAATCAATTACAACTTGAAACAAGACATGGCTCACACAGTGTATGTGTTAAATAAAACCGAAATGGAAATTATATTTTCTGAAAAAGCAACATCTTTATATATAAAATTTGACATTGGGGACGATTTCTCCAAAATTTCTATTGGGGCCGATTTCTCCAGAGAAATCGGCCCCAGGGTCCGATTTCTCCGGAGAAATCGGCCCCAAGCGTGTTGGGGCCGATTTCTCCAGGGGCCGATTTTTCCAGGGGCCGATTTCTCCAGCATTCAAAATAAGCATATAGCACGTACCTTTGAATGGTAGGCCATCAGAGCTTTCTGTAATCAATAATTTGCCCTTTCTGTAATGCGGTGATGTGAATTTTTTAATGTTTTTTTTTTTTTTAATTTTTAATATTGCTTGTTTAAAAAATATTTGTATCATGTTTTTTTGGTTTCTAACATCAAACACAAGAGAAAATTGATTTATTTCCTTATGTTCTAATTGTTTAACTTATACTTCAAAGTTGTGTCCAATCAAACGCACCTAAACAAATGGCAGGCCGAGATGGCCACACGTGGAAATGTCAAATCTGCGGAAAAACCTTCCTTAAAGCCCACTTCCTTAGAATTCACATTCGATCACATACAGGAGAAGTATATTTATTGGAATACCTATTTGTTCTGTTGCTCACTCATTTGTAATACCGCCTAATCCAGATGAATGTCAGAGGCATCCAGTCATTTCGACACCCGGTCATTTCGACATCCGGTCATTTCGACACTTTTTGGTCGTTTCGACCCCTATTTTGGTCATTTCGACACCCAAAAGAATTTTTTTGCAAAAAATGGTCGTTTCGACACCTGTTGATCTCCCCCTCCCCGAAAATTGATATAAAAGCAGGTAATTTTTTGCCCAGTATGTTGTTAGATGCACCGATTTTAAATTTGAGGTGTATTTTTGCGGTATATATAGCGAAAGTGGCCACTTTTCCGATCTTTGCGTTTACTACTTTTGTTATTCTATTGCAGATGGGCAACTATGTTGATTGATACATCCGTGGAATTCTATATGAGGAGGTTGTTAAAAGCAGAAGACAGATAATGTGTTATTTGTTAGTAATAATCGAATATCTGTATCTACTTTTATTTTCTTTCATGCTGCTTTCATAAATGATAATTATGAAACAAATTGTTGGTTAAGTTGGATTAATTGTTTTGTTTGATTTAATTGAATGTGTTGATTGTTTTTCACAAATTATACCTCTCATCGCTGTTTTGCTTCAATTTTCTATGTTGTATATTGAAGTAATTAAATCCCCGCATAAAGGATTTTTTCACATTACTAATTTACTGATTGAACAGATATATTTATTTCAATTCCCGTTGTTGTATATAATAATATTTGTACAAATTTTTTTTTTTTTTGGATGACAATGTACTTTGTACAAGTCTATCAATAAAATGTTCTGTCTGTCTGTCTGTTGTAGTCAATTTTTTGTTAAAGAAATGTCTTTAATGTAATTGATTATTGAATATAAAAAAGTAGTGTTAAATTTGTTGACGTTGTTTTGCGTTTGTTCACCATTGAAGTTTTGTAAATAAACGGGAGTTTGTAAAAGTAGTGGTTCATCGTTTTATTGTTCTGCAATGGCAGATAACTGTGTTAAGTGTAGTCGGGAGGAGACAACAGGCAAGGCTGGGCCTATCGACCGCACCCCTTTTTTTGTCTTTTCAGACGATTGTTCTTTCGCGCTTATCTGTGATTTTATTGATTCGCATCATCAACAGTGCCGAAAGTCATTGATGAAATTATCAAAGCGGTAGGTGCTCGTGCCATCATCAATAGACCTGGCCAAGGTGTGAAAACAACCGATCACACACCGCGCAAAACAATGCAGATATTATATAATGACACCTGTTTGATTAATTTCATAATCGTTAAAGGAGACATGACAAACTCTTGTTTGTTCTTACTTACGAAAGATGCGAGTTGAGGACGGACTGTATAAAGGTGCGGCCGATCTAGATTCTGCATAACTCTCAAAAAGCAACCTCATGATTTTCGTCTGTGTCAGAAGATTTGATCTAACGAACATGACTGGCCGTTACTGATTTTACAACCACATTTTGCGGGCAGTGTGGGGCGAGATCGAACAGAAGAAAACCCGGTCCTATCTTGACTCTACATTGTTCTACGTGTTGGATTTTGCTGGCTTAAAATAAGCTTCGCAAAGGCAATTATTTATGAGACTTACTTCGGAAAATTTCATATTACCGTACATGTAGTTATTGTCAGCGTAAAACAGGATCGGACTGAACCTAAGCTGACGGTTACGTGTGATTTCCCTCATGTATCGAAATACTGGTAAATGAAACTACAGGAAAGCATGGATAGATGCAATAGTTGCCGCAAAATAATCGAAAGAATGCTGAAAACGGCCATTAACTCATGTATCATTCCATCAAGTCTTTGCGAGACTCTGACCACTGCGAATCATATCCATGAATCATATGCTTGGAAAGAATATAATGTGCGGAGTACTGTAAAAAGAAAACCATTATGCCTGCCGGGTAGCTCAGTGGTTAGCGTATCTGACTTACACCTTGTAGTTGTGAGTTCGCTACCTGGTTGAGGCAAACTTTTTTTCCGGTGATTTTTAGCCTCTCACCTCTGATGCATGTGATAAAAGTAGTCAGTGACCTGGAAAGAAAGTTGTGTCAGTACTGGTGTAAGAAAGCCAACAAAAACGTGTAGGTGCACTGACCGCCGTGATTTGATCTAAGCTGTTAAAACGGCGTTAAACTCCAACAACAACAACAACAACAACCGTTAAAAGAGGAAAGCATGGATAAGTGCAGTGGTCGGCACGAAATAACTGATCAGTACAAAAGCAGAACCTTGACTAAACATAAGTAATTTTAATTGTCTAGGACATTAGGTTATAAAAGCAACACTTTGGTCATTTCGACACCAGCCATCAGTATTGACATTGCCGATTAATCAATTATTTGAATCTTCATATAAGGAACAAAAACACATATTTTGAACACGCACTTAACACAAAATTACAAAGTAAACATTTAGAGTAATTTAATTCTATGAACTCAAATATTAAAAATGCTCGGAAAAAATTCGGGTGTCGAAACGACCAAATTTTGCAAAAAATTTTTCACCGGGGGTCGAAACGACCAAAAAGTGTCGAAATGACCGGGTGTCGAAATGACCGGGTGTCGAAATGACTGTCATTCATGTCAGATGATTCGGATTCTCGAATTTCTGAGGGTCATTTGTGACCCCTTTTCCAAATTTTTTGGGGCATACAGAAATCTTGAGGGTCACTGTTTAAATGCCTATTTAAAGTTACTTATACAACAAAGCTATTTTCGATTTAGTTACCCCTTAAACTTATGTTTTAGGACTTTTCCCTTTCGCTGTTGGCCTCTGCCTACTCAGAACTGGAACTTTTTTTCTTCGTCTGACAAGACCCGGATATTTAACGCATTAGTTGATTTTCCATTTTTTCCATGTTTTCAGCAGATATACTTGTGGAAGGGACAGCAATGAACATTGTTTTCTCCAGGGCTCACCCTTGCGATACTTATCACACCAAAATCCCAATTGACACAATTCAGCCCTATGGGGCCCAAAGGGCACACTCAAAAAATAACGACAATTAGTCTTATCAAATCTGGCTCAAAATATTTTTCCTCACATTCATATTTACTTGCATGATGATAGCACAGTGCATCATTACTGCACTGTCCATCAGCCAATCAGGTTTTAGAATTCTGACTTGCAGACACTGATTTTAGCAAATTACCTATACAATTAGAATTAATCTTTAAAAGTAATGATAATCTTTATCTTTAATGGACGATTTGCATAAAAGAAGTACAAATATAACACCAGAGCTCACGTTCCAATCAAAGGTAGTAGTGCGGTTTGGTTTTTTTTTTTTTTTCGTCTTAATTTGTATCAAGATGAATTGTCAGAGAAGGACTTCGAGAATATTTAGACTCAGGGTTCTCATTTGACCCAGAACCCCGAGTTTTGACGCTTGGAAATCCAAAATGGCCCGTTTTTGACGCTCAAAAATGTCTGCCTAAGCGTCAATCTGACGCACAAGATTGTCGGATAAAGCATAATATAAATTAGCTAGCATGTATCCGGCAGAAGTAGAGATCGTAATGAACATGATCAGTACTATCAGATGTGAAAGACGCATGTAGGTCTGGTTATCATAACTAATCAAGCTGGGGAGCGGTGATTCATTTTTGAAAACGTGATAAAGGTGTTAATCCAATTATCTAGTCTAAGATGACATGTTTTAAAGTTACCTACTACCCTAACTGACAAATTCATGTCAAATCATTAAGTAATATTTCTGGAACAATCAACTGACATGAAAAAAGATCGCTGAAGAAAAACGTAAAAACCCATGACGCAACAAAAGTCAGTTTGACATCGTCTGATCAGAGGCACTTAAAACTATCTTTTCATCTTTGATAATAAATTTAAACAGTGAATTTACTCTAATTTTCTGTATAAAACAATAAGTGGAAGTTGAAATCTGTTTCATTTGTTTTTTTAACTGAAAATATACAACAACCTGTAGATTAGATTAGATGGGGGGGGGGGGGTGGAGGTTTGGCCTTCTTGTCTTACATTATTAGCACTGGAACAAGTGTGAAAGAGAAAAAGTTACTAGACAAAAAGAAACGACTAAAACTTGAAGAAACAACACTTAAATGGATGTGACCTTTATTTTCTCCCTTTTCCACAATGTTCTATTCTAAGCTATGAAAGAAAAATCTAGTCGTTCCAGCCACATTTGAATTGTTGTCTTCAAATGCCTAAAACATGATCGAGTCTAAAATTTTGTTGTTTGGTAAGCAGTTTGTGTCTGTTTATTCATAAAGATGAATTGCATGCTATGACTGCAATTTAAAATTCATCTATCCACTTCATTCCAACAAGTCTTTACATAAGATGAGCTGTTTTTTATTGTCTAATTTCTGTCAATAAATAAAGAACAATAATGAAAACTGTCTTTATTTCACCCTTATCTCTCTATAATAACCAAGTAATTGACCCTTGGACGTTTCTCTTTGACTCTTAGAAAAAAATGTTTTAATTTATTGATCTTCTTAGGTCCAAAAAGGACATAGACATGCTTCTGTTGACAAACATTTTGTGTTCACAAAACTGTTTAATTCAGTTTCATATGCTTGAGTGTTATTGCAAAGATTAATACAAGTGTTCTATTGATAGAACATAATGTATAATGTATATCACAAACATACAATAATGATGTATACCAACAAAAAGAGTAAGACAGTAAATTTCCCCAAATATGGCTTTATGGTGCATTTTTTCCCCTTTTGACCAGCAACCAATGTCTTCCCCAAATCCTAAAAAAAACCCTGCAGTGGCCTACATTCCTGGAGAACTATTCTGGTTAGTAAGAATTCTGGTGTTAGTTTGCAAAGATCTTTTGAGGGTCCATGAACTCAAGTGCCATCAATTTGTTAGTCCCATATTTTGTATACTTTGTGACATACTCTTGGGGAAAAAAGTCATGCTCTACATTAATATACAAAGCTAACAGTATTAGTAGACTAGTAGTGCCTCATGAAATGCTTCTTAGGGACTTTGGTTAGGTAGTGATATTTGAAGCCAGCCTTGTTATCATAGATGTTCAGCTTACATAGATCTTTTATTGAATATTTGCCAAAAAATCCTGCGTCTTCATCATCTAGAGGAATAAGGCTTTTGAAAACATTATGGGAAAGTGATGAAATACTGGTAAGAAGCATTTTTTACTTTCCCCATGGCATTTCTACTGTGTTAAAGACAAATCTTATCATGTGAGCCTCTTTTAGATT
Source organism: Tridacna gigas (assembly GCA_945859785.2). Classification (NCBI taxonomy): domain Eukaryota; kingdom Metazoa; phylum Mollusca; class Bivalvia; order Cardiida; family Cardiidae; genus Tridacna; species Tridacna gigas. The sequence goes on from OX244033.2 coordinate 27,460,322, forward strand.
TTTGTCTTCAAATGCTTTTAATTTTGACTCTTCTACAATTCTGTCCTCTGGTGAGACATTTATCAGAGTTTGTTGGTTGAATTTAATTAGTATGGACTAAATCAGGAGTTTCAAATAGATATTCATTAATGTTAGTTACATCTTATAACAAGGAGCTACAATTGTAAGTAGATTTTCAAACACTGGGAATTACAGTAAGTGGAATAGAAGCATGCAAATCTCAAGGTTTGTAAGTTCGAAATTTTGCAGCTTAGCTCTATAGCATTGTCTACAAAACTGCAGTAACTATGGTAATTTGACAGGTTAGATCAGTGCCTTAATCAAACAACAAAATTTTAGATTTATCAAAATTGAGCCTGATTTAACTCTTTACCACATGACAAAAATTTAACCTTGTCTAATGTAACCCTTTACCAAAAGACAAAATTTTAGACCCGTCCAATTTTAAAGCATTTGCAGACGACAATTTCAGTGTTGCTCAAATGATATGATTTTTCTCTAATAGGGTAGAAAACGTGGGAAAAGGAGAAACTGCTGGTTACCAGCATTTTCTCCTTTTTCCACAATGTTTTCCAAAGGCTTCTTCCCCAGGGTCGTTAAAAGTCGGGATTGTGTGATAAAGGGTTAAGAGCATTTGCAGACAACAAATTAAACATGGCTCAAAAACTGAAATTTGCCTTTAGAAGGGAAGAAAACACTGTGGGAAAGGAAGACTTTTCCCACAATGTTTTCAAAAGGCCTCTTCCCTAAAGTTGTGAAAACCCGAGATTGTGTGGTAAAGGGTTAAAGATGACATATTCAGTGAGGATCGTATCTTGGGATTTGTCTTTGGTTAGGCAGAAAACATTTTGGAAAAGGGGAACATGCCGGTTATCAGCATTTTCATCTTTTTCCCACAACATTACCAAAAGTCTTCTTCATCAGGGTCGTTAAAAGTCAGGATTGTGTGGTAGAGGGTTGCGGTAATTCTTTACTTACTGACTTTTTCATCCAGATGAGTGATACTGGACAAGTATGGTCCCCATTTTTTTTGTGTGTGTCATTTCAGAAGCCTTACTATTGCACACATGATGGATGTGACAAGGAATACAGAAGGTCAGATCACTTGAGAAGACATATGCTAGCTGCTCATGGGGTACAAGTACAGAAAGATGCCAGTACTCCTCCTCCTGTGTTCAGGTTTGGTCATTATGTGTATATGGACCACACTCTGGCAAAAGGGGGTTTAATGCATCTTTGGGATTCAGGCCAGTCGTCCTTTAACACTTTACCACACAACCCCGACTTTTAACAACACTGAGAAAGAAGCCCTTTTAAAACATTGTGGGAAAAGGAGAAAATGGTGGTAACCAGCATTTTCTCCTTTTCCCACAATGTTTTTCAAAGAAATTTCACTTTTTAAGTCACATTTATTTTGTCATCTGCAAGTGCTTTCAATGTGGACCTGTGTAAAATTTTGTTGTTTGGTAAAGAGATAATTATGGATCCATAAAGTCCATTTTGTCAGACAACCAGCTGAGTAAAGAGGTAGAGTGATCCTTGGACCGGCAAAAAAAATTTACCAAAGCAAAGTTTTGACAGAGGTCTGCATGCCTGGACTGCGCAGACTGGCCTGATTTAAAAATTTTTGCAGATGCATTAAACTCCTTTTCACAGAGCATGGCTCATATATTTTTTCCGTCACCTAGGTATGTCGCGTAAGGATACTCTAGACATGCCCATTGTCTCTTCATGGATCCATTTTGTTTTCAGAAAACCTGGAGCTAGAGTTTAACAAAAACTAATTTAATCCTCTACCACACAATCCCGAGTCTTAATGACCCTGAGGAAGAAGCCTTTTGAAAACATTGTGGGAAAAGAAGAAAATGCTGGTAACCATTTTGTTTTAAGAAAACCTAGAGTTAGAGTTGAACAAAAACTAATTTAATCCTCTACCACACAATCCGGAGTCTTAATGACCCTGTGGAAGAAGCCTTTGAAAACATTGTTGGAAAAGAAGAAAATGCTGGTAACCAGCATTTTCTTCTTTTCCCACAATGCTTGTTATTCTATCAAAGACGAATTTCATCTTTTGAACTACATTGAAATTGTTGTCTGCAAATGCTTTCAATTGGGAAAAGTCAAAAATTTTGCCGTTTGGTAAAGAGTTAACTGTTTACCAGACAACAGAATATTTGATGGGTCCAAATTAAAAACATTGGCAGATGACACATTAATTGTTGCCTAATTGATGAATCCTGTCTTTGAGAGAGTAGGAAACATTGGGGGAAAAGGAGAAAATGCTGGTTACCAGCATTTTCTCCTTTTTCCTCAATGTCTTCAAAAGGCTCTTTGGTAAGGATCATTAAAACTAGGGATCGTGTGGTAAAGGGTTAACACCATGTTTTGAAAACATTGAGGGAAAAAGAGAAAATGCTGGAAACCAGCATTTTCTCCTTTACCAACAATATTTTCTGCCCTTTCATAGACAAACATCAACATTTGAGCTATATTTACTATATTGTCTGCAAATGCTTTCAATCTGGACTAGTATGATACTTTGTTGTATGGAATTAAAAGTATTTGTGAAGGAAAAATTTAGCGTGGCTCAAGTTATGGAAGTTGTGGAAGGACGGAAGGGTAGAAAACACAATTTTTCTTATGTTTTCAAAAACCATCTTTCTGAGGGTCATTTAACTCTCTACGAAAAGATAAAATTTTGGGCTCTCAAGGATCGTTTAAACTCGAGATTGTGTGGTCAAGGGTTAAACTTGGGATTGTGTGGTTAAGGGTTAAAGGGTTGCACTACCTTCCCTAGACTGGACCTCTGTTAAAAAATGAAATCATGATCATTTGATTTTTTCAGTTGTAATGAGAATGGATGCTCTGCCAAATTCAGATCTAGTCAGAACTTGAAGAAACATATAAGACGGGCACATGAGGCTGACTCCTTCAAGGTGAAATACAGACTCTATGATTCAGATCTTTACTTCTTGAATCTAACTTACAGCAGATGACTTAAAATTTTAAAACATCCTTGTATAATATGGCTAATTAACATGTATTTAGGTTTATTGTATGAATAATACATGAACTATGCTCTGTGAAAAAGGGACTTGGTGCATCTGCAAAAAGCATCCACCCAGGTCAGCTTGGGCAGTGCGCAGGCTGACCTTGGTTGAAACTGTTCCCTATTTTGTCAATTTTCTGTGTGTTCAAGGACCATTCTACCTAATGATTTGGTCATTTGTTAAAAAAAAGTGGCTATTATGGATCCATTAATTATGTAATGGCTTGCTTGGTACAATGCATCACATAGATGCATTAGTCCCCCTTTTGCCAGAGCATGGCTCACATGTGAAAGCATTTGGCTGAAGAAAAACACTGCTCATTTTGAGCAATTTGTCCTGTTGCCATCATGTTTATGCAAGTGATCTACAGAAGAAGGGGAAAAAAAAAAGAAATAGTCTGTATGTACTAATTTGTTAATCTTCATTCCCCATATTAATCCCTCACCAAGCAGCACATTTTTTTTTGCAGACGACAAGCTCATTGTGACTCACGTTGTGAAATTTGTCTTTAAAAGGTTAGAAAACATATACCAGCATTTTCTCCTTTTCCCACTATGTTTTCAAAAGGCTTTTTTCACTGGGTTGTTAAAACCCAGGATTTTGTGGTAAAGTGCTAAAGGTCATTGGTCCCTATATATGTATGATTTTCAAGCAGTATGCAGATCCTTAGCTTCATCTGATGACAAAATTTTAGATTTATCCATAGTGAAAGTAGCTGATTATTTCTGGAGTTTCTTTTGCCAGTACTCCACACAATATTCTTTCCAAGCCACTGGCTACTTTCCCACATAACCTTCATCGAACAATGGTCAGCAGTGAGAAAGGAACGAATCCTGTTGCAATGACTGTCATCAGTCCTAGGAAAGAAATTGGCTGATCCGGGGATCGAACCAACGATCTCCTGTTCTCAAGTCCTCTACCCTACCGACTGAGCTATTGGGGCTCGACAAATGAAAGTAATGAAAGTAAAGTACATACTGAATAAGGCTGAACTGATAGGAGTTGTCTTTAAGAGAGTGGGTTATATGCAAAAAGAAGATTTTTTATCATTGTGTTTCATCCCTTTTAGCTCACCTGTGCTCAAAGTGCTCAAGGTGAGTTTTTGTCGTCTGTTGTCTGTCGTCCGGTCGTCAAAATTACCAAGTATGCACTCTAGAGGCCACATGTTTGTCTTGATAGAAGGTCGAAATTGGGCTAAAAAGTAGGTTACTAGGCCAAGTCTAAGAAAAACCTTTGTTTGTACTCTGGAGACCACAATTTAGCCTGAAACTCACGATACAAGTATTTGGTCAGATTCTTTGTCTTGATGATATCTCAGACACGTTCAAAATTGGGTCATGTCGGGTCATAAAGTAGGTCACTGGGGTAGATCTTAGGAAAACTTTGTGTACACCATAGAGGCCACATTTTCAGTCTTATACTCATGAAGATTCGTCGGAATGTTAGTCTTGATATCTTGGACAAGTTTGAAATTTGGCCATGTCAGGTCAAAAAGTAGGTCACTTTTACTCATGTGTTTAACATCATTAAAACTAGGATCTCTTCAGCTTCAACTATAGATTACTTTACCCAGATGAGCACTTTAGGGCCAATGTTCTGCAATGTCTTCCAAGGTCTTCTTTTACAGGGTGGCAGCAAAATAAATGGAAACAACACATATTTGGCCTTTACCACAATGATTTTATAAGTGGTCCTCTGCAAGTCAGAAAAAAAATTGTGCCACTGGTAATGTGTTGATTTTCTTTTCTCATTGACAGTGTCATATCTGTGGAGCAGTATTCAAAAAGCATCATCAGTTATCAACACACAGGGTTGAACATTCACAAGCTGACAAAAATATGTAAGTTTTCAAAGGGTTGATTTCGAGATAACATCCCCACAAACTTAGTTTGCCCCGGGTATAAGAAAAGACCAGGGTATAGGAATAAGACTAAATATGCAATTTAGGATGATAAGTGAATATGGGCTCCAGTAAGACTTTTTTGTCAGGATATCACAAAAAATATTTTTGCAAATGTTGATCCCATATCAAAATGTACATTTTGTGCTCAAGAGATTGGTTGGTCAGTCTGTTTGTCCACAACTTATCTATACATACTGTGCCGTGAACTGTAGTGGTTGTTGTCTTGTTTCATTTGAACTGGTGAATAATTCCAAAAGCATTTGGTACATGTTAGTTTGCAAGAGTTAATTGTTTAGACATGGTTCATGAAACATTTGAATACTTATCTAACCATCAAATCAAGATTAGACTAGCATAAAATACAGTATTGAACCTTAGACTGACATAAGTGATGATCATGAAATGGGACTGACTGAATTCTTCATCAAACAACAAACCTGTAGATACTATCAAATTGAAAGCACTTGCAGACAAAAAACAAGATATGTTTGGCTAAAATTATGACTTTGAAAGTGTTGGAAAAAAATGTGGGAAAAGTATTGAGTATTGGTTACCAGCATTTTCCCCAAAAGTTTTCGGAAGGCTTCTTTATCAGGGTTGTTAAAACGAGGGATTGTTTGGTAAAGGTTTAATAAATGGTCATATGCAAATCCATTGTTGGACCAGTCTAGAATTTTGTGGTTTGGGAAAGAGACTAGTAGTGGCAGCTTTCCTCTCCTTAGAAGCATTAGAGTGTTATTGAAAGGCATCAGATAGATGCAAATAAAGCACTTTGATAGCTGCTTTGGCCAGAATGTCCCACTAATAAGGACATCTACAAGATCTGACAGAATGTTCTGTGCATGTTTTATACTGACCAACCCTGACTGCACTGTCATAGTAATAAGTTGTTGTCTAGTTAAAAGTTTAATTTCCTGTTACAGATGTAAGGTAGAGGGTTGTGGGAGAGTCTTCAAGTTCCCAAATAAACTCAGAAAACACATGAAAGCACATGAAGGTAAGAGAACTTGCTGACTTATTTCAATATGAAATGAATTTATATCTTTTACAAACATTACTTAAACAAGAATTTGTAGTCACAACAGGAAAAAAATGAAGCAAAAAATCACAGTCACAATGATTCATACTCTTTACCAAACGACAAAATTTTGGACTGGTCCAAATCAAAAGCATCTGCAGACGACAAAATAAATGTGGCTCAAAAATTGAAATTTGTTTTGGAAGTGTAGAAAACATTGTGGGAAAAAGGGAAAATGCTGGTTACCAGCATTTTTTCCTTTTCTCACAATGTTTTCATAAGGCTTTTTCTTCAGGGTCGTTAAAGGTCGGGATTGTGTGGTAAAGGGTTAAAACTACAGCATTATTCAACATTTCCATAATTGACTTTAGCAGCCTTGCTATTTGGAAATGGTAAGTTTTTTGTTATTGTATCAATAATTATCTTGTGACAGAAAAATAAATACTGGTATGCTAGAAAATTTGACATGCATTTTGGTTACTGGTTACCAGTATTTTCTCCTTTTCCCACAGTGTTTTCAAAGGCGTTTTTCCTAAATGTTTTAAAAGTCAGGATTGCCAGGTAAAGGGTTGATCTATCATTGGAAGCAATTTTATAATTTAATTATGTATTTTTTTCAAACTGGAACTTGCCAAAAGGAACATGCTTGTGGCTTGCATTAAAAGTGCTAAAAATGTACTTGTCTGGGGAAAAAGGGACCATTATTCCACATGACATTGGTTTGTTGTACTTGACAAAAACATTTTACTCTTGCCCTTACTAAAAGCACTTGCAGACAACAGGTTGGCTCAAAGAGTCACCCTGTTTTTCCACGGTATAAAACATGGTTTCCAGCATTTTCTCCTGTCCTTGCTTTCAAAAGCCATTTGGCCTAGGATAAGTATTGATTGATTGATTGAATGGTGTTTAACGCCGTTTTTAACATTATTTTGGTTATATCGCGGTGGCCAGTGCACCTAACCATGCATTCCTGGAGTTTCGTGTACCAGTACTCTGCACAATATTCTTTCCAAGCCACTGGCTACTTTCCAACATAACCTTAGGATAAGTAATACATATGATAATTGGTAAATTGTGAAACCCTAGACTCCTTTTAGCAGCTAAACATATTTTCCATTAGTAGACAAAGTATGCCTAGAGCAATTTTAAAGCTGTTTGGACTAGAATCTTTTCAAAATATTGGATAGTGTAGATAGGCAATCAGACTGCATGTTCACTGCAGTCTGATCTTGATCCATACTGTAAAAGCGCTTCATTGTACCCTTGGCGTACTAAAAGTTACGATAGTCCAACCTGTACTGTGCAAGCATCTGAGGGATACTCAAAATGCGCTCAGTAATGTATACCACAAAACTGAGTGAGGAAGACAGCTACTGAAAACTTTATGGGAAAAGAAGAAATTCTTGTGACAGTGTTTTTTGTCTGTTCAGAGACAATGTTCATGATTTCGAGCACTTTTTTGTGGGAAATCAATACATGTACATGCCTAATACAATTTGCTTGCTCAATAAAGGTGGATGGCCACTGAGACAAGTTTTACTAAATGAACAGTGCTGTGGCAAAAGGGGGCTTTATGCATCCCATGATCCATGATACCAGGCAAGTCATTACATAATTATGGATCTATACAATCCATTTTGTCAACAACCAAGCGAATCATGAGGTAGACTGGTCCTTTGACAAAAATAATACTGACCAATAACGAAAAGTTTTGGCTCAGGTCAGCCTGCGCAAAGTGCGCAGGCTGACCTGGGTCGATGCTTTTTGCAGATGCATTAAGCCCCCTTTAGCCAGAGTATTGCTCATATGTACAATTATCATATTATAACATAATTTGAACCTTGTATACTTTCAGGGTATACGTGTAAGGAGGAAGGCTGTGGGGAGAAGTTTGATAAATGGACCCTGCTTGTCAAACATAATAAACTGAAGCATGCATCTGGTAGGGTCTTCATATTTACCCTTTGACCCATACCAAATACTCCTGAATTGACACAAGGGGAAAAGTATTTAGAAAATATAGTGGCAAAAGGAAAAATGTGTCATTAAATGGGTTGTTAAACCATGAGATTGTTTGGAAAAGGGCTAAGACTCTTTTGACATACATGAATGTACTTCAGAGGCCTTAGCAAAACAATGCCACTTATTCCATCCTGTTTAAGTTCAAATAAGTGCCCGTTGAGCAAGGCACTGCAGAGCCAAGACCTAGTACTTGTGAAAGTATTCAACTCTTTATGAAACAACAAAATTTTAGACTTGTCCAAATCCAGAACTTTTGCAAATGACAAATGTAGTGGAAATTGTCTTTGAAGGAGTACAAAGCATCGCGGGAAAGGAAAAGGTGCCGGTTACCAGCATTTTCTCCATTTCCCACAAAGTTTTCGAATTCCCCCTTCTTCAAAGTCGTTGAAACTTGAGATTATGTGGTAAAGGCATATTTGTAGTGGTGTAAAACAATCAAGAAAAAGACAGTAGAATTTTGATTAATTCAGATTATACCCCTTGTTCATATTTCTTTGACTTTGGAAGAGTTTATTAAAGTCTTTACCCCACAATCACGGGTTTTAATGACCCTAAAGAAGAAACCTTTTGAAAACATTGCAGGAAAAGGAGAAAATGCTGGTAACCAGCATTTTCTCCTTTTCCCACAATGTTTTCTACCCTTCCCAAAATGAATTTCAATTTTTCAATCACATTTATTTTGTTCTCTGCAACTACTTTCAGTTTGGACCAGTCAAAAATTTTGTCATTTGGCAAAGAGTTAAAAGGTAGTGGTAGTTAGAAGAGTATATGTCATAGCTTTTTACCAAACAACAGAATAATATCTACCAAACTTTAGCCTCTTCCATATTGAAAGTATTAGCAGACAAAAATAAACTTTCGTGAAAATGAGCAGATTTGTCTTTCAAGTGATAGATAACATTGTGGGCAACTGTCTTTCAAATGACAGAAAATAATGTCGGTAGAGGAGAAAAATTAATACTGGTTACCAGCATTTTCTCCTTTTCCCACAATGTTTTGAAAAACCAACCTTTCAGGATGGGAAAAAAAAAGAATGTTTGGTGAAATGTTAAATGCTATCCTTTACTGTTTCAGTGTATAAGTGTTCCATTTGTGACAAAGTTTTTCCCCAGAAAAACAGATTAAAAACTCACATACAGGTCCACTCTGATGAAAGAACTGTATATCCATGTACATTTGAGAACTGCAGTCGCGAGTATCTTCACTTAAGAAACCTTACACTACACATTAAAACTTACCACGGAGGAAAACGTCACTCATGTACAGAGGAAGGCTGCGGACAAACTTTCTGTACGAAGGTAAGCCAACTATAGCAAGATAGTTGTTACTAATCAATTACATCCAAGAGCTGCCTGTGTTAAAGGGGCTTGACCCAAAATTCTATTGGGAGGAGAAAGTTGGTATTTTGTATGGAGAATTCATTAGGATATGACTGGTCACCCTTAGTAGGGGGGAAAAAAAAGATTTAAAAAAAGTCACCTTGGGGAGCTTCAACCCATAATCATCAAAACAGTAGTTGGCAACTCTGCCAAATGAGCTATTGGGCCAACCGACAATTTGTTGTGTTCTATACAATCTCAAGTTACATAACATACAGGAACAAGGCTCTTGAAAACATTGTGGTAACTAGGATCAACTCCTTTTCCCCCAATGTTCTCTACCATTTCAAGGACAAATCCCATAATTCGAGCCACATTAAATTTGTCGTCTGCAAATGCCTTCCATTTGGCAAAGTTTTGTTTTTTTGGTGAAGAGACAAGCAACAACCTAGGGGAACAAACACTACTAGCCTCTGAAGACAAGCGCCTATTTCACACAGACTCCTTTAACTCTTTACCAAGTGGCAAAATTTTTGAGAAGACCAAATTGAAAGCATTTGCAGACAACAAAGTAAATGTTGCTAAAATGATTATTTCTGTCTTTGATAGGGTAGAAACCATTCTTGGTAAAAGAGAAAATGCTGGTTACCAGCATTTTCTTCTTTTCCCAAAATGTTTTCAAAGACCTTCTCTTTCAGGGTCATTAAAAGTCAGGATTGTGTGGTAAAGGGTTAACCCTCTACCAGATGGCAAATTTATAGACTTGTCTGAGTTGAAAGCATTTTTCAGATGACAAATCAGATAAGGAAAAAATAATGTAATGTGTCTTTGACTGGTTAGACAACACTGTGGGAAATGGAGGAAATGCTGGTCTTTAGAATTTCATTCTTTTCTCATAAAGTTTTCAAAAACCTTTCTTACCGATATTTTGAAAACATTTTTTTTTTGTAATGACTCATGTCGAAAACGGTGATTTGAATAATGAAAATGAAGGTTGCTTGAATCTTAGTGGATAACAAAGATAGATTTGTTTTACATTCCTATTCTCTTGAAAATGTTGTCATGTGTTTGCCTTTTTTTTGTTTGTTTTCAGCAAAAATTACAGCAACATCTAAAACTACATGATCCAACTGTACCATTACCTCCAAAAGTAAGTCATTTTTTCTATATAAAGTGTATTTTGATATGATTTGATTTCAGAGTGTTGAATGCCATTTTCAACATTATCTTAGTTTTATCACGGAGGCCAGTGCATCCATTCATGCTTTCCTTGAGTTTTTTTTACAATGATCAGCGGTGAAAGATGAATGAATCCTGTCGCAATGACTATCATCAATCCTCGAAAAGAGTCTGGTCAAGCCTGGGATGGAAGCAGTGACCCCCTGTTCTCAAGTCGTGTACGCTGCTAACCGAGCCACCGGGGCTCGGCCAGCTGTATTTTGAAATGAAAAGTGTTCAACAAGGAATTTAAATATGCCAACGAATTTAGGATCTTGTTAGTTTCTTCCAAACCAGGAAAACCCAGTCATAGTAGTAATTTTTAGCTCAGCTATTTGTTATTAAGCTAAGAGTTATTGGTATTACCTTGAAAGCACTTTCAGGCGACAATTTGAATGTGACTCAGGATTGGATTTAAGGTTGAAAAGGTTGAAAATTTTCTAGGCAAAGGCGAAATTGCTGGTTACCAGCATTTTCTCCTTTTCTCACAAAGATTTTTAACCCTTTCCCAAACGACAAATTTTGGACTGGTCCAAATTGAAAGAGTTTGTAGACGAAAATTTTAAATTTGATTAAAATGGCAGAAAGGTCTCAAAAAGAGTAGAAAACACTGTGGGAAAAGGAGAAATTGCTCATTACGAGGAATTTCTCCTTTTCCCACAGTGTTTTCAAAAGACTTGTACTGCAGACACATGAAAACCAGGGCTTGTTTGGGAAAGGGTTAAAGCCTTCTCCATCATGGTCATTAAAACTGGAACTCAGGAAAGGGTTAAATCACCTGAATGATTATGAATGAAGTTTTATTAAAAATGTGATATTCTTACCTCAACCTATTTTTCCTTTCAGAAGAAACCAAAGAAAAAATCCATTGCTGAGAAACTGACAGGTTGTAAACAGAAAAATGATGCATGTGAATTGGTTGACAGTGTTTTGAACTCTCCAGAAATGGAGAACAGAATGAACTCACCTGACCTCTCAAATTTGGATAGTCTGAATGAGTGTGACATAAACCTGAAATTTAGTTTAAGTAAAACTGAAGGAATTGGTGATGAGAAAATTGAAATGTGCAATATGGGATCAAGTGAAATGGTGGCAAATAGTATATCAGAAAAAGTAGACAACCCTGATTCAGGGAACACAGAAGATCTGTGAGGGACGCTAACTCTGAACCCTTCACCACACAATTCTGAGTTTTAATGACCCTGAAGAAGGAGCCTTTCGAAAACATTGTGGGAAAAGGAGAAAATGCTGGTTACCAGCATTTTCTCCTTTTCCCACAATGTTTTCAACCATATAAAAATCAAATCCAGCCTTTGAAGCTACATTTAGTTTGTCATCTGCACAGTTGTTTCCAGTGATGAGTCTAAAATGGATGAGTCCAATATTTTGTTGTTTGGTAAAGAGGTAGGTTACCCAGATAACAAAATTCCAGACTTGTCTAAATTGAAAGCATTTGCAGGCGATAATATTAATGTGATTTGTCTTTGAATATCTAGAAAACATTGTGGCAAAAGAAGACCATGCTGGTTACCAGCATTTTCACCTTTTCTAACAATTTTTCAAAAGGCTTTTTCCTCAGGGTCGTTAAAACTTGGCAGTCTGTGGTAAAGGGTATTTTACTGCCCATTACTGTCAAGCCTTGCATTGACCCATTAATTCTTTACCAGACGCCAAAATCTCGTACCTGTCCAAATTGAAAGCAGTTGCAGACGATAACTTAGCCCTTTACCAGTTGAGCAAAGTTTTAAACTCTTCTATTTTGAAATCATTTAAGACAATAAAATGAATTAGGCATAAATAATTGAATTTTGTCTTTGAAAGAGTACAAAACATTGTGGGAAAAGGAGAAAATGTTTAGTACAAGCATTTTATCCTTTTTTAAGAATATTTCGAAAGTCTTTTGTCAGTATTGCGATGGAAAGGATTAAACACGGCTCAAATGATGGGATGTCTCGGTGAAGCAGTAAACATTGTTGAAAAAGGAAAAATGCTGGTTAGCAGCATTTTCTGCTTTTCTCACGACATTTTTAAAAGCCTCTACCTGAGGATTGGTAAAACTTGGGATTGTGTAGTAAAGGGTTACCAAGCAAAAACATAATTTTGATACTCTCCAATGGACAGCTTCAGCAATGGTTTGATGGGAGTAAATTCTTACAAGCAATTGTTCCATTTCTGGCAGTATATTCCATACTAATGAAAAACAACAGTTTCCTTGTAAACGTTTGCCATTTGCGTTGTTTTTTATGGATTTAGGTAGCTTGATAATGAGCCGGAACAGTAAGAGATTACATTCAGGGACTACAAATGTGCTTACATGATGCACAACAAAAAATGTGCTTAAATGATTGCATCAAATGACTTGAAAACCCTACAGTGTGTCAAAATCATTTGATCTTGGCAATTTTTTGAAGTAAGTAAAATTGAAGATCATGTTCCATATTCACCAGTCATTTTAAATTACAGTCTTTTCCACATTTTTTCTACCGTCCAAAGTGTCACAAGTTCTGATTGGCTAAGCCATTTGGTTTAGCCACTGATTGGCTAAATCAAATGGTTTAGCCAATCAGAACTTGTGTTACTTTTTCTCAGTGTAAAATTAGAGTAGAAATATATTTTAGAATGTTTGGCGAATACAGGCCAAGGACTACCTATACTATTTGTTCCTATTTGTTTTATCACTCTTTCTCAAGTGCCTTGTTGCTATGCAATGTCCTACAATTAAACACTTCGCCAAACATGATGGTGTCTTTGCAACTCTGATGAAGGAGGATTTTTAACTCTATACAACTGAATCCTGAGTTTTAAAGACCCCTTTGGAAGGGGCCTTTTAAAAACATTGTGGGAAAGAAAGAAAATGCTGGTAACCTTCATTTTCTTCTTTTCCCACAATGTTTCCAACCCTTTTTTAGACAAATTTCATGGTTTGAGTTACATTTTATTTGTCGTCTGCAAATGCTTTCAATTTGGACCAAACTAATATTTTGTTGTATGGTCAAGAGTTAGATATGTTTAAGGGAAGTAGAACATGCTGTAAACCAACATTTTCTCCTGTATTCTATCCCCTCACATAAAAATATTTTCTAAGCAACCCACATTTATCATCTAGATTTTTTTTTTTTTCAATTTGGACGAGTCTGAAATTTTTTCATCTGGGAACAAGTTGAAAACTAATTCAAAGGTGGATAATCTTATATGAGGCAAAGGGGAATATCAGTTAGTTTTATGTGAGAGAAGTGCTTCATTCTGAGTTTGGTTAATGTGATGATGGAACTTTATTACCTCAGTGTTGCTGGGTTTGAATCCAGTGATCATCAGCTCAGCCTTTTCATCTACCCACATTATTAGCTTTGCTGTTTTTTTTTTTAAAATGCCAAGGTAAAGTCATAGCCCTGGGGTTGTCTTTATTGGCATGCGAAAACTTTGACATTTTATAATATCTCTGTTATCACTGAAGATATTTACTTCAAACTCATACTGATAGGTAACTATCAAAAGGGGAACCCATACAACAAGGGCAAGGAACCTTTAAAATATTGTTTACACAGTTATGCCATGCCCCTTTTTCAACTTAGAATTTTCACTCAAAGTAACTGCAGCTGAGAGTTAGCATCCCCATGCAGTGCTCTTGTTGTTCTAGTACTGATGTAGTTTCTAGGGGATAATCTTTGAGAGTAATTGTCACAAGTCGCAAAATTTACATCACACTCAATGTAAAATATAGAAATCATGACTGACTTGTGGACAGTGTGAAACAAAAGCATGCTGCACAGCAAATGCACGATGGTCTTGGTTTTACTCTGTCCTTAAATTAGAAAAGTTAGTGCTATCTACTGACAAACTGAATATGTCTGTTTGCTTTACATGTATTTATTTCTGTGTATTTCATATATGTCAAGAACAGGTAAGAAAATTGTTGAAAGGTTAAGTATTTTGTATTTTTGTTTTGCAGAAGAACTTGTTAAATAAAATGAAAGTTTAGAAATATAAAGGTTTTCTTTGTTTGAAATCATAGTCAGATGATTTTAACTCTTTGCCAAACAACAAAATTTTGGACTTTTCCAAATCCAAAGCATTTGCAGATGATGAATTAAATGTTTTAAATGGTGGTATTTGTCTCTGACAGAGAAGAAAACAATTTAGGATAAGGAGAAAATGCTGTTCACCAGCATTTTCTCCTATTCCTAAACTGTTTTCAAAAGCCTTCTACATGTATATCAGGGTCTTGTCAGGGTCTCAGGATTGTATGGTTAAGGGTTAACCCATTAGTTGTAGGTGGAACTTTTAGTTGCACCTAAAACTAGCATAAAGCTCATAGGAGAGATATTGTAAAAGACAATTCCTTCTTCAAATAGTATTGAAATCATTGTGTGAGAGGGAGCAAGCACTTGTTCCAATATAAAAGATCCATATTGATTTAAAGGCAAATAGATCAAGGCCACTTTGATCCCGGTAGAGTAGTTGGTAGCATACAAGACTTGATACTAGGCAATCGCTGGTTCAAATCCCTAGATTGGCGAATATCTTTCCAAGGATTGATGATAGTCATTGTGGTGGGATCCATATCTGATCATAGTTTCGATGATGATCATGTGGAAAAGCAGCCAGTGGCTCGGGAAGAAAATTGTGTGAAGTACTGGTAAAGGAAACTCCATGTAAGCATGGATAGATCCACTTGCTGCTGAGGTATAACTAAAATAATAGTGACAACAGTGTTAAACACCATGGTTATAAACAAAGGCAACAGAAACATGCAATGAACTCCATCTTGTCTACTATTAGTAAAAACTTAAAGAGGCAGTCATGTCAGTACTACGTAATTCATAACCAGACGGCAAAGTTTTAGGCCAGTCCAAATTGAAAGCTTTTGCAGACAACAAATGTGACTTTGTCTTTGGAAGGTTAGAAAACATGAGAAAAGGAGAAAATTTGTTTCCTAATGTGGGTAACAGACTATGTAAATGCACTACTTGTAGACTCTACCAAACAACAAAAGTTTAGACTTGTCCAAAATGAAAGCAACTGCAGACACACAAGTTAATGAAATGTGAATCAAATGATAAAGTTTGTCATCAAAAGGGTTGAAAACAATGTGGAAAAAGGAGAAAACCATTTTCTTCTTTTCCCACATTGTTTTCAAAAGCCTTCTTTCTCGGGGTTTTTAAAACATGAAATTGTTTGGAAATGATTAACTTTTTACCCACATAATCCCTAGTTTTAACAACCCTGGGAAAGGGGCTTTTTGAAGGCATTGTTAGGAAAGAAGAAAATCCTAGTAACAAACATTTTCACCTTTACCAGAATGTTTTCTACCCTTTAACCCTTTACCACACAATCCTGGATTTTAATGACCCCGAGGAAAAAGCCATTTGAAAACATTGTGGGAAAAGGAGAAAATGCTGGTAACACAATGTTTTCTACCATGTTATAGATTGACTGTATTTGCTCTTGAAATCTTTGTCATACAGGATAAAATTCAAGAAATAGGTTTGACTTGCATGTCCATACAGATTTCTCATTACAAACAACCACAACGAATACAAGTCCTAAAACCTACAGACCAAACTGGAGGACATCAGCCAGCAAAAACAACAAACAGGATTCCAATCACAGGCACTTGCTTTTTCTACTTAACCTTTTATGACTTTATATATCAGGTTAAAGAGACCAAAGCTTTTTTCAAAAAAAAAAAAGGAACAAATGCCTATGTCCCCAAAATATATTTTGATAAAAATGCTATCACCTTACCAAACAACAAAATTATTTTTGTTTACCTCTTTACCACATGGCCAAAATACTAATATTAGACCTGTCGAAATTGAAAGCATTAGCAAGCAGCTCAAAAAATATGACTCTAAAATGTGTTTAGAATTGGTAGAGTAGAAAGATCATGGAAAAGGAGAAAATGCTGGTAACCAGCATTTTCTCCTTTTCCCATGATGTTTGGGTCATTAAAAGTCGGGATTTTGTGGTGAAGGATTAAACTGAAAGCATTAGCAGAGTACAAAGTAGGTAAAGTTCAAATGATGGGATTTGTTTTACAAAGTGTGGAAAAATTGTGGCAAAAAGAGAAAAAATTAATCCTGTTTTGCCACAATGTTTTTCCAACTTGCTTGTTATGACCAATTTCTCCTTGTACCACAGTCTTTTTTCATAAGTGGTCTACTTCAAGACTAAATTGTTATTAGTTGGTAACAGAGTTTTTTCTGTCTACTTTGGAAAGATAGCCCATAGCCTTAAGACTTTGAAATTTATTGGCCTTCTGATTCAACTTTTGAAAATCAATTCTGAAAGAAACCAGAAACACAAAAATCTTTAAAACAGAGTTTTTATTTATTTGACAATTATTGCCAGAGTTTTATTTTTACTTTCTGTGGGGCATAGCCTGGGTCTAGGCAGTAATAATCTTTTAATCACTTCTTATCGAAGTCTCCTTTCATGGTCAATTCAGTATAATGGTATATTTGCTTCCATAAGTTATTACCTCATTTTTGACAAAGTGACGTCTGAAAATGTAAAAGGAAAGAATGATCGCGTTGGAGCCCAGGCTATGTGGGGCGAGGTACATTGTACAAAGTGATAAAAATGAATTTTGTTTCACAAGACTTGTAACACTTTCTGATGACTGGAGGAGTGACAGAACTTCTACTAGACATAAAACTCTGTGACCCCCGAGTTAAGAATTTCAAGAGTCACATCCAAGTTTTCAAGGGTCAGAACCAACCATCCAAGAGTATTTCTCTCAAGACATTCTCGATCCTAATAGAATATGTATACATATCTATTTATTTGAAAAACAACTACCGGGTAGCTAAAATTTGGTAACCCACCGACCAACTAGAGTAATATGAATGGTGTAGGGGAGAAAACTCATACTATCTTAGTTTTCCCCCTATTTTTTGCTTCATCACCACCATCCCCCCCCCCCCGGCAAAAAAAGACGAATGATGTACAGTGTCACAAACAGACCATAGTAACGTTGAATAGGCTTTCAATCTCACAGAAAATTGAGGAATTGTCTTCAAAAACAGGGATCATGTAGTAAGATTGACTGTTATCTTTTCTGAATCGGTAACGGACACTTCGACCAAACTACTAGTAGATCTATGTAGTTTTTGAGAATAGTTTTTTTATATTTTTGAGAATACATCTTTCTTGAAAAATGAACAAGCAGGATTTCGTAAAAACTTTCGAACATCTGACCATATCTTTGTTTTACGGATAATTATTGATAAATATGTCATGAATTCCAAGAGCGGTTGTAAACTATTTGCATGTTTCATAGATCTCAGAAAGGCCTTTGATACGGTATGGCATGATGCATTGTTTCTGAAACTACAGAGAGGTGGAATTAATGGTAAGATATACCATGTAATAAAATCAATGTATTTTAACACACACTCAAGAGTTAAATGTAAAAGCACAATGTCTGATAAGATTGGAATAACAAAGGGAGTACATCAAGGAAATGTTTTAAGCCCATTGCTGTTTAATATTTTTGTAAATGATTTAGGGGATGAATTAAGTGATGATGATGCTCCAACTCTGCACAGTTATAGAATTAGCCATTTACTTTATGCAGATGATTTAGTATTGTTGTTGACCTCAAACAACGGATTACAACATAATATTGATATGGTCTATAGATTTTGCGACAAGTGGGGTCTTTCAATTAACGCGGATAAATCCAAAGTAATGGTATTTTCTAAAAATGGAAAAGAAAGGTCTAACATAGAATTTAGAATTGGTCAGAAAAAGTTAGAATTAGTATCAGAATACAAATATCTTGGAATTAACATTACCTCAAATGGTAAGTTTATGAGGGCAGAAAAGATTCTGAGTTTGAAAGCTAGTAGAGCACTTTTTTCTGTAAAACAAAGTATTTTTGATAATAGGATCATGCCCTGTGCAATGCTTCGAATTTTTGATTCACTTATTAAGCCAATAGCTACTTATAACAGTGAGATATGGTTAGGGTATAAGCCATGTTTTCAGAAGAAGTCCATTGATGAAATGTTTGAATTGTCTTTTAAATCCTTAAATGAATTTGACAAAGTGTACATTAGGTTTTTGAAATATGTATTAGGAATGCACTCAAAAGCTTCAAACTTTGGTGTCTTGGTGAACTTGGTCAGTTTCCACTGATAATTTCTATGATAACAAGTTGTGTAAATTTTTGGGTCCATGTTGTCCAATCTAGTAATGAGTCACTAATTTCAAAGGCTTATTGGGAGCAATGCAACATTCTGGGAGGAAAAAGCATGTGGCTAAATTTTGTGGAAAATGTTTTAACAGAGTTAGGTTTCTCTCATGTTTGGGAAAATCAATCAACATTTAGTGGAAATGCATTAGTTTCAAGTTTAAAAAACAAGTTGAAGGAGAGGTTTATTTATTTTTGGACAAAAAAGATTAATTCAATTGCAGAAAAGGACAAATTAAGAAATTATAAGTTCATTAAGATATCATTTGGTATGGAAAAATATTTAAAAGTTATAACTGATCGTAAGCAGCGGAGATCTTTAACCGCTTTCAGAATAAGTGCCCATAAACTGCAAATTGAACGTGGTAGATACTCGGGTCAAAGATTGGAAGAAAGATTATGTACTGAGTGCAAGGTAGTTGAAGATGAAATTCATTTATTGTGTGATTGTACTAAATATCTATCACAACGCTCTAAATTGTTTAAAAATTGCTCGACCTTTGATTTTTCTGATTCAAGTAAAAATATTTTCATCAGTTTAATGAATTGTAAAGATGATAGGGTTCTAAAGTCTATTGGATCATTTATCAACATGTGTTGCGTTTCATAGCATGACCCTTGTGTCAAGACCAGTGTGCCCTTTCTGTTGTTGTTGTTTGTATTATTTAATTTTTTTATGAATGTATTTATGTGTGTGATGTTTGTAACTATATATGCCTTTAACCCTGAAAGGGTATAGTTGTGCATTAAATTAAATCCTAATTCTAAATTCTAATTCTAATTCTATGTATGACGCATCAAAATAAGAGTGACGTTTTTCTGCAGAGCCGATATTTGTGCTTTACATAAATTTTATACCAATGTTTACTACATTTTATCTAATTGAAAGGTACTTGAGATCGTGCAGCGTATACTACATTGCAATATCACTCCTCTTGATTTTTGGTGGAACTTCTGAGAGTGAGGTATAGGGGAGACAAATCGTTCAATTATAAAACCTAAGGTAGCACGAGTTTTCTCCCTTAGACCATGATATGCATCGGGAAAGGGGGGGGAGTGGAAAAATGTAAACCGAATGAAACTATAAATGAGGTATACTGTCTTATAGCGAGAAAAGCTAGCAATTACGCATAAGACATATGAAGAGTTTATATTAGTATATATGCAGAAACAAAATACAAACATAGGTCTATATATATAAAAAAAAATGTAAGTTCCGGTTCTCCAAATTAAGTAAATGAAACCATTTGATAAATCCCATGCCAGACGATACCGTGTTCAATAATACTGGTGAAGAACCCTTTTGCAAAACATTGGATAAATTGGTGCTAACCATATTTTTGCGCCTTTTTCACAATGTTTTCCACCCTTTTAAAAATAAAACCCCTAATCTGCAGTTTAATTTGTCAGCTGCAAAATAGTATGCACATAGTTACTGACAGGCTATTATCAGTTTTATTACCGGACGGTAAAAGTTTTAATATATTTAAGTCAAAATACCTCTTAATCAAAATACCTCTTAAACTAATTATTTAAACGGTATAGATCAAGATCAGACTGCACATTCTGTGCAACCTGATAGGAATCTACACGATCTGAAATTTTTGGAGATCTTGGCAGTAAAAAAAAAAAAACGTGAGACTGCAGATTTTTTTTTTATGTCCAGAGAAACCTAAACGATAATAATTGAAAATCAGAATTAAAATGTTGGATTACTGATTTACACGAAGATGACTATGCTATGCGATATTCGAATTTAGGAAACAAAACCGGAAGTGAATGGTTATTGGCTGCTCGAATATTTATTTAAATTAATGGCGCTTTGTTTATCTTAAAGATCCTTGAGCGACGGTTTACACAAAAAATGTCGTTCCCCAGGGCAAACATCAAAAGATTCAACGAGGAATCTGGTAATTTGATGTCAATAAGTATTTGCATTTATCGAGGCATTCGCCAGATGAGTTCAAAATTTTATTTGCCAGTGACAACGAGAGAATCAGAGACGTTTTGGTCCCAAGTCGCTTCGACCCTGGGTTGTTTCTGATCAAAAGAAATTGGACGAGCCGGGGCTTTTAATCAGCAACCCCCTGTTCTCAAGTCCTGTATGCGACGTACTGTGTTTCAGGGGCGCGACTCTTAGACCTACATGATTCTACTACCAACAAGTTGCCAGAAATCAGAACTAGACTATAACATTTGCTGGACACATTCTGGGAATTAGGCCAGTGACTTTCTCTTATCCATCATAATTTATTGGCTTTCTCTTTGAACAATGTGAATATTGTAAAGGTAATCAAAATAAACTGAATAATTCACTGTACAGTTTACTCCACTGAGTGACAAAATTTAGGACTTATCAAAGTGAAAGCATAATGCTTACGTCAATTTAATGTGACTCAAATGATAAAAATTGTCTTTGAAAGGGTAGAATTTAGGAAACATCATGGAAAAAGAAGAAAAAGCTGTTCACCAGCAGTTTCTAATTTTCTCCTTTTCATGCTGTTTTCGAATGCATTCTTTTCAGTTCTTTGTAAAATTAAGAATTTGTGTAGTAATGGGTTAAATTGTGAATCATGACACATTATTTATTTCCAGGTTGTGCTCCTCCACCAGGGACCTACAATCCTAAAGCAAAAGACAAATTACAAGGAGTTGTTTTGGATACTACAGACAGGTTTAAAGAATCTAAAGGTATATTTGGTGATATGACAGAATCTTTACTCTTTAATTACACTTAGACACAAGAAGCTTTTGTGCATAGTGTATATTAAGATCAGACTGCAAATGCAATGGAGTATTCAGTCTGATCTTTAATCTACACTCTTCACTGCTTTGTTTCAGATTATGACTGAACTACTGCTTCATCTTGCAGCAAAATTGTATTAATTTTGTAGCAGTTGATAAAGAGAGACTTATTTGGTGGTGAAACTGAAAGAGTTTTAAGCAGGGATCTACTCTTACAGTATCCCATGATTTGAAATATACCAATATTCTAGAAAGAACATCTGAAATTTACCATTTTAACCCTTCACCACACAATGATCCAGAGTTTTCACTATCCTTAGGAAAGCCTTTTGAAAACATTGAAGGAAAAAGGAGAAAATGCTGGTATTGTGAATTAAAGGGTTTAGGGTAAAGTTGTTTCAGTTCACTTTGTTGAGCTTGGGCTTCAGCACTTCAACAATTTATATATGCAATCATATTATGGCTTGATCCCCTTCCTGGTAACCAGCATTTTCACCTTTTCCTCACAATGTTTTCAAAAGCCTTTTCCTCAGGATCGTTATAACTCAGGATTGTGAATTAAAGGGTTTAGGGTAAAGTTGTTTCAGTTCACTTTGTTGAGCTTGGGCTTCAGCACTTCAACAATTTATATATGCAATCCTATTATGGCTTGATCCCCTTTCCTGAATGACAAGTTTTACTCTCTTTTAAATTCACCGCATCAGCAAATTGACAATATCAAAATTGATAAAATTGAGTTTCAGTTCTTTGATAGAAAAGCAAAATAGTGCAAGGAAATGGAGAAAATGCTGGTTACCAGCATTTGCTTTTCCCACCAAGTTTCCAAAAACATGGTTTTTAAAACATGGGATTGTTTGGTAACAGGTTTAACTCTCACTAATGTTTATTCCTCTGATGGCAGTTTCTTTATTGCTTTTTCTTTTTGCTAAAAAATAAGGCAAGAGTTGTAAGTTTATGGAATTTATTTAAAAGTGAAACCTATTTTCAATGAATACATGTCCTATAAATTTTGATTTTTCAGCCCCCTTGAATGAAAGTACATGCGCTGCAGTGAAAACACCTGTCAAACAGCTATTTGCTGTGCCCCAGGTAGGATGCAAGTGTATCACCTAAACAAACACCAGTCTTTAAACAATTGTGACAAAAACAGCTTTACCAAACATTCCCATCTTTAAACAACTATGAGAAAGACAGCTTTTGAAAATATATGTTTTCAAACAAATCCTGTCATTTGAACAAAATTTGTTTTGATGCCTGCCAATGGTTTCAATTTAGGCAGGTCTAAAATGTTGACTTCCTCCAAAATGGTATTTGCAAGCTCAGATCTTATTCCAATACTTTGCCCATGTGTAGTATTTGGCTGCAATACAGCACACCTCCAGGGAGGTGTACTGCAGTCAAAATAACGGGACCAGAGAAAGAAGGTAAAAATATCTAGACTTCACACGATATTTGTAAACAAATCATCTGATATTCTTTGTTACGGCAGGAGTTACTCTAAAATTTATGGTCATTTTGAAGTTGTTATACATTGTATATTTATAACAGAGAGGAAAATAACTGGAATTCTTTGATTTTAAATCAGTTTGGAAAGGGTCACTCGACACACCTTTTTTCTGGCCTAATTTGTGGTCTGCAAATTCTTTTTTTCAATTTTGGCAAGTCTGACATTTTGTCATTTGAGGAGTTCTTTAAAGTAGGCTGCTGCAAGTTTGTTGCAGTTGGTAATGACCAAATACATTCAGGATGAAAATAATACTTCTGATCATAAGTCCAAATAGCTTCATTACTGAGTTATTCAGGACCCATTTAAAATTTTATACATGTGTCATGATAATGTAATTAATTATACTTGGCATTATTTTTTGTTACAGCCAAATTCAAAGAAAGCTACAAAAAGTAGTACATCAGCAGATTCAAGCAAGATTAAAGAACTTGAACAGGAGGTTTGTCCTAACTCTTTTGTATTGTACTGTACTATACTTATGAGAAAAGGCTTTTGAAAACATTGTTGGCATTTTATCCTGCAATGGTGTTTATCCTTTTGAAGAAAAAACTCAACTTTTTTTGCCACACTTGAGTTTTTGGCTTCGTATGATTTCAATATGGATAAGTTTAGCAAATTATTCTGCTTTTTTTTATTTTCCACATAATTGTGGTTATAAAGAAAATATTGAGGTACAAATATTCTGTAACCTGATCCTCATTTTCCCCAACCTGTTATGACTACCTTCCTGAATGATCTGCTGTATTTTTGAGGGCAAGGAAGGCCATTCTGGTAAATTCAGACTAGTAAAATAGTATTGCTAACAGAGCCCTGTCTGATTCATGAGAGGAAAAAACACACAATAAAAGTAAGTTTTTGCACTGTCTGTAAGTGGAGTTTTTCTGGCTATATTCTTTTATATGAAAAGTGTCAAGTCAGGAACAAAACTTTAGGTGTATTTGTATTAATTTTAGAGCGATTTCTTATGTTAACCTGAGGTTGATTTCTCTGATATTTTTGATAGATTTTTTTTTTTATATGTGTGGAAACATTTTCAGCAAGATTTTTTTGTCTGGTTATGTTAGACCATACCTGTCTTACCTACAGGTGTAGTGAATGGACCCTCTGCAATAACCATAGCCAGTTACATGAAACCACACCTTTTTCTCAACAATTTTTATCTTTCAGTAATGGCATTTTCTTGCTTCGCCTTTTCATAGGTCATTTCACTTTCTTGCTGTGTTTGTGTTGCAATTTCTTGTGCAGTTCTCTCCAGTAAAGTTTTTATCTGAATTCTTTTAACCTATTACCACACAATCCCGAGTTTTAACGACCCTGTGAGAGAGGGCTTTTGAAAACATTGTGAGAAAAAGAGAAAATGCTGGTTACCAGCATTTTGTCTTCTTCTCACAATCTTTTCTACCCTATCCAAAACAGAAATCGTCATTTGAGCTACATTTCACTTGTCATCTGCAAATCCTTTCAATTTAGACCTGTCTAACTATTGTTGTTTGGTAAAGAGTTAAACTTAAAACAATGTTTTTTTTTTTTATGATTTGCAGATTTTGTTTACTTTGTATTTTCATTTTTGTCGGTAAAGGTTGCATGAATTCAAAAATAGGTCATGCCTGACAAACGCTTTGCACCATCAATAAGTTTTAGCTCAGCTGTTGTAGGAGAAAACATCGTGGTGTTGTCATAGCCCTGTCATTGTTGTCGTGCAAAAACTTCGACATTTTATAATATCTCTGTTATTACTGAAGATGTTTACTTCAAACTTTGAAAAGTTGT
The DNA here is from genome assembly GCA_945859785.2 of Tridacna gigas. Lineage (NCBI taxonomy): Eukaryota > Metazoa > Mollusca > Bivalvia > Cardiida > Cardiidae > Tridacna > Tridacna gigas. The sequence continues at coordinate 27,485,071 of OX244033.2, forward strand.
TAAGTATTAAAAGGGGAACCTGTACAGCAGGGGCAGGTAACTATCAAAAGTTTCTTTGACACAGTTGTGCACATTTTTCTTATTTAGAATTTTCACTTAAAATCAAGCAACTGTATCCAAGGGTTGGCACCTGCATACAATGCTCTTGTTATTGCCTCTTGTACTAGTCTTTTATATACTTGTAAAACTACCATGGTTTGTGATGGGTTACCATTATGTCTCTTTAACTATTCATTTCCAGGTTCGTAAAATTTGTAAAGAGAAGACAGAGAAAGAGAAGGCTCTTTCCCTAAAAGAGGAGGAATTAAGGAAACTCGATGGCAAGCTGCACAGCGCTGTATCTGAGAGGAGTGCTTTACAGGCCAAAGTAGCAAGCCTCGAGAAAGAATTTAAAGAACTGAAAAAATCTAATGAGCTCCTGAAATCCAAAGTAAGAAATTGTTTTTTATTCAGTGCAAATTCTTTTTTTTTTTTGTATGATTCCAGAGGTCCATAGGCATGGTAGTGAAGTATTAAGCAAGCACTTTAGGGGTACACAAAGTGTTTGCTTAACCCTTTACCAGATGACAAAATTTTAACCTTGTCCAAATTGGAAGCATTTGCAGAGGACAATTTCAGTGTGGGTCAAATGGTGCAATTTTTCTTTGATATGGTAGAAAACATTGTGGGAAAAGGAGAAAATGCTGGTTACCTGCATTTTCTCCTTTTCCCACAACGTTTTCAAAAGGCGGCTTTGTGCAGTAAAGGGTTAACCCTTTAACAAAAGACAAAATTTTAGGCTTGTCCAAATTCAAAGCATTTGCAGATGACAACTCAAAAATTCCTCAGTGATGGGATTTGTATTTGAAATGGTATAAAGCAATGTTGGACAAGGAAAGGGAGAAAATGCTGGCTGCCAACATTTTGTCCTTTTTCCACAATGTTTTCTAAACCTTTAATCCCCAGAGTTGTTTAAACTCGGGATTGTGTGGTAAAGGGTTAAGACAGGTGCTTTTTTGTGCATTTTGGTATTTTTGACCTCTGAACTCAATGATTATTTATGAGCCTTGCTCTGTGAAAAGGGGTTTACTGTATCTCCAAAATTCTCCATGATGCAATATACCGACCAAGTCATCACATAATTGTGGATCCATAAAACACATTATGTCTAACAAGCAACCAAATCACAAAGTAGAATGGCCTTGAGACATGCAGAAAATTTACAAAATAGCAATAAAAACACACACGCAAAAAAAATTTTTTGGCCCAAGTCAGCCTGCAGGGAGTGCAGAGGCTGACATGGGTCAATACCTATTTCAAATGTATTAAACTGCCTTTTCACAGTACATGGCTCATATATGTTTGCTTGATAAAGGTAACTGGCATTTTATCCTTTTCTACCCTTCCAGAGACAAAGTCCCATCCATCATTTGTGCTCTAAATTATTAGTCTGAAAAGCTTTCAAAATGAATATGTGTCTGTAATTTTGTTATTTTGTAAAGGTTTAAATGACTTGATGATCTGTCAGTGTGATGTGTTAAACCATGTGTATTGAAATGTATTTATTTTTGTAAAGTACAGTATAAAGTGGTTGAAAACACCATTCATACAAGCAATTTAGATGCAGCAATGATTTATTTTCAAATTTCTAGGTTTCATCGTCCAAGGTAGCAACAAAAAAGCAGGAAGATACCCAGCAGGAGCTGATCTCAGTTAAACAACAATTAACAGCCAAGGAACAGGAGATAAATTGTCTCAACAAAGAGATAATACAGATATGGAAATTTTTAGCAGAGCATCTTGAGATGTTTGAAACAGTGACAATGTCTATTGAGAAAGCTTTAGACACCTATAGTAAGTAACTATTTCCTGAGTTTGAACTTGTCTTCTCCAACATACAAACATACAAATTTGTGGCAACCAACTTTATAAACATTCATATTGAATTATGGATACAGATTATCAACATGAGTTAATCCTCTACCAAATGACCAAATATTTTGAGAACAAATTGAATGATTTTACAGAAAAGAAAAAGAAAACAAGGGCTAAATGTATCTCTGTGATGTATTGTGCCAATCAAGCCATCACATAATTACGGATCCATAATAGCAGCATTTTTTTAACTGAATCATGAGGTAGGCTGGTCCTTGGATATACAGAAAGTTGCATTAAGCCCCTTTTTCACAGAGCAGGTTTATTTTTATTATGTGTTATGTTTGAACATTAGTCTTAGCGTATGTGTAGGGACTGTCATTTTTGTAATTTCGCACAAGTTCGTATTCTGGGCCAAGCCCCCGTAGCTTACAGGACTTGAGAACAGGAGGTCGCTGGTTCGATTCCTGGCTTGGCCAATTTCTTTCTGAGGATTGATGATAGTTATTGCGACAGGATTCCTTCCTCTCTCAGCGCTGACCATTGTTTCAACAATGGTTAGGTGGGAAAGCAGCCAGTGGCTTGGAAAGAATATTCTGCGGAGTACTGGTTAAAGAAACTCCAGGAAAGCATGGATAGGTGCACTGGCTGCTGCAATATAACTGAAATAATGTTGAAAATGGCATTAAACACTATAAAATCAAAATCAAATCGTATTCTGGAAGGAAGCATTTTTCTACTTTAGAAGCTGGGGTTAGAGTAATTCTATTGAAATGCCAGATTCATCTGGCTTTTGACTGTATTTCAGTCTCCAGCCAGAAGACTATGCTGTAGTGGCTGGTTACCTGGCCTATGCAGTTTTTGTCGTCATTGTTCCATACAACCTTAAATGTTGTATACATAAAGTAACTACCCATTATATTAGCATACAGCCTGAAACAATTTCATGTTTGTTTAAATCTTTTTCCATATGACAAAATTTTGGACTCAACCAAGTTGAAAGCATTTTGCAGACCACCAATTGAATCTATCCCGAATGTTGTTTTCTGTCTTTGATGGGATAGAAAACATTGTGGGAAAAGGAGAAAATGCTGGTTACCAGCATTTTCTCCTTTTCCGACAATGTTTTCAAAAACCTTACCTCGTCAGGGTCATTAAAATTTTGTATTATGTGGTAAAGGGTTAAAGTATATACTTGTGATTGTCTTTCTCAGGATCGACTGTTTCAGAGCTAGGCAAGTCTGATGTAGATGACATAAGACAGTCAAACAATTTACAAAAAAAGAAAAGTGATACAGGTAATGAATAGATCTTCAGATATTTTATACCATTGATGCTGTATTTTGTCGTATACTGTTGCCAAACAATGAGTTTTAAAGACCCTGAGGGAACTTTTTGGGGAAAAGCAGAAACTGCTGGAAGCCAGCATTTTCTCCCTTCTCCCATAAGGTTTTCTACCTATCAGAGGACTAGACCTAATTCTTACCAAATTGAAATTGTCGTCTGCAATTCCTTTCAATTTGGAAGAGTCAGGGGTTAAAAGTTGTTGTTTTGGACAGGGTTAACTGTTTGTCTGCTATGTAGGATTTTATTAACGTCATCTTGAAAGTAAGTTGTCATAAACTTTAAAAAATTTGTAGATCAATCACATAAGAAAACAACTCATTCATAGACAAATGTTAGTCTCTCTCTTTTAACAAGATATTTTTCAAAAATAATAACAACATTGTATCATGATATTATGCATAGATTTTTCCGGAACTACATAATTTGTCCTTATTCAACATAATAGCAATCAATGGAATGTCTGTTTGATAAAGTGTTTTTAATTCTGTACCAAACATGGAAAGCATTTTCAGATGACATATTGAATGGAGCTCAAATGAATTGATTTATCTCGGAAAGTGTGGAAAACATTGTGGAACAATGAAACCAGCATTTTCTCTTTTTCCCCCCACAACATTTGCAAAAGTCTTCTTTGGGGTCATTTACACTCTGAGTTTTTTATTAAAAGTTTTAGTAACTTGTAATGCCATGTGCCTAATTACATGTACCTTTCCCTTTTGTTAATAGTGCAAACTGAATGTGGCAACCATTTAAGAATCACAGTGGCTCAGTGGTAAAGTGTAGGACTCATAACCTGGTTGCTGTGGGTGTGAGCCCCAGTGGAAGTGTCCTTGGGCAATACACTTTAGAGCCCTAGCTTGGTGAAACATGTATGAATATGTGAACTGTTGCTGTGACATGACTTATAAAAATGTTGAAAGAATCATAAAACACATTTCAATCAACCATTCAAAAATCCTTGTGGCAAAAAGTATTGAATTATATACCTTTAATTTCTTTCTTGATTTTTTTCATTACAGATATTTCTTCTTCTCTAAGAGATTCTTCACTGAAAACAGAAGCCAAGTTAAAGCTTTGTAGGAAGAAATCTGAGGTAAAGTAAATGCAATATTCAATAATATAAACTCTTTAGTTCATATAGGCTAATTTTCCAGTTAGTCAAGGTGATGTTTTGGATAATATTTCTTCTCACAGCTTTAATCTTGAGGATTTTTAGGGTATCTTGCAGCCAAGCACTATTGAAGACATTGTGGCAAATGGAGAAATTGCTCATAAGGACTAATTTCTTTTTTGTCACAATGTTTTTACTTATATTCATGACATTGTATAGTTGTCTGCTGCAGATTTGTTTGAGTGAGCTATGAGAAAATAGATGAATGCCAAAATTGCTAATGAAATGAATATTTCTATGACTCTCTTCAATATCACAACATAACACTGTTATTGTGCTTTTGTAATATTTTATAATATTTAGTGTCGATTTCAAATTGGTTGTTTTTAATAGGAACTTAGGACCAGATGTGATGTGACAGTCACTAAATTTGAGGCACTATGTACTTTGGTGCAGGAGAGGTATAGTTCAATTGTAACTGAACATGAGACCCTTGTAAAGGACCTACAGCAGACCAAACATGAACTAGAGACAGCTATAGCCAACAAAGCATCACTTGAACAGCAGAGGTATACTATGTCTTTTGTTTTCCTATCTTAGTCTTCTTTGAAATCTCCATTGTTTCGACGATGGTAATTTGGGAAAGCAGCCAGTGGCTTGGAAAGAATATTGTGTGGAGTACAGCTAAAAGAAACTCCAGGAAACTATGGATAGCTGCACTGGCCGCCACAATTTAACTGAAATAATGTTAAAAACGGCTTTAAACACCATACAATCAATTAATCTTTCAGTTGTCAGTGTAACAAATGAAAATTTAGTGATCTCTCAGGGCTTCATATTTGTGATATTATCACTAAAAATGTTGATATATTGTGTAGAAATAGATATTGATGAGACATTTATAGTTGAATTATTAAGTATTTGTCCACCAGTTCCCTGGTAAGTTGAAATGAAGTATTTTGCTCTGAGAGAGTAATTTTCAAGATATAGTAAGAAAATAAGATCCTGTCTTTGTGCACACTCTCAAGAGCAAGACTTTTTCATGAGTTTTCATGTTTCAGTAATATCCAATCCTACTGCCAAAGGATTGGTGTATGAAGTACTGATAATTAAAATCTTTTAATCGTATCTTTTAATGAAAAGTGTATTGAGTCTTTGTTTTAGGGATTATTTTTAAGAAGAAATATAGCCTAAATTTTTGGCAAAATTATGATTTTAAAAATGTGTTTAATGTTTGGAAGAAAACTGGAAGTCTTTAGTACTGAAAAATCAAGGCTGCTTTGAATAGAACATTTCTGACCCAATATTAGCCTGCATGTTCTGTACTGTCTGATCTTAATAATATGTTCTTTACTTGATACATATTGAATGATGAATTTTTTGTCATTTCATAGGGACAGTCTCCAAAATGAGAAGTGTGATTTACAAAAAGAGTTGTCAGATAGATCTCAGGAAGCAGAGGGAAAATATGGGTAAACATTTTGTTTTTGACTGAAAGCATTAAAACATTGTTAAATATATCATCATTAGTGAAAAAAGTCTATGTGTTAAAACTATAATGGTTCCTTTTTGCAATGTTCATCACCATATCCAACTGTACCTGAGGGCCTGTATTCACCAACCATTCTTAACTCTTTACCACACAATCCCAACTTTTAACGACCCTGAGAAAGAAAGCTTTTGAAAACATCATGGGAAAAAGAGAAAATGTTGGTAACCAGCATTTCTCCTTTTCCCACAATGTTTTCTACCCTTCCTAAAACAAATTTCATTTATTGAATAACATTTGTTTTGTTGTCTACAAATGCTTTCAGTTTCGACTGGTCTAAAATTTTGTCGTTTGGTAAAGAGTTAAGAATGTTCTCAGTCTTATTCTCCAGAATTTTCAAAATTTGAAAGTAATGGAACTTCCAGTTGGCTAAATCATTTAGTTTAGTCAGTCAGAGGTTGCATTCAAATTTAGAAAATCTTGGAGAATTAGACAGAGAATGTTTTTAAGAATGGTTGGTGAATACGGGCCCAGATGCTATACAAAGGATGCTGTTAAAGCTAATAAGGGACAAATTAAGGGACAAAAGCAATAAAGCCAGTGTTGAAGATGGCAGTCTGGAAAACAGTGTCAGCCATTTGGACTTGAGTGTTATTCATGTTAGGTTTGAATATGTCATCTACATCAAAAAACTTGCCGGATGTGTTAACTCTATACTAAATCAACTTGTCCGAATCCAAAGAGTTTGCAGATAGTGGAATTGTCTTTGAATGGGTAGAAAACATTATGGGAAAAGAAAAAAACATCGATTACCAGCATTTTCTTCTTTTCCCATAATGTTTTTTCAAAAGATTACACTTTTGGAATCATCAAAACTAGTGATGGTGTGGTAAAGGGTTAAGTCATTTCTTGTGACAGTTCTAATTATACCCCAACGACAAAGAATGGTGATGAAGTGTATACTGGAATCAGGTTGTCAGTCAGTCTGTAGACACAATTTTGGATCCTCTTTTCCTCCTACAGTTTTCAACCAATTTGGCTGAAATTTGGATGGAAGCCTTGCTACCTTTGGAACTTGTGCACATGCTACTTTCATCATGATTTGTTGATTACTACAGGTTTTCTACATTCTACAATTTTCTATGATGAGTTTTCTATATTCAACAGGTCTATGATGAATCAAATAGATGAGCTGTTAAAGGATAAGGAAGATACCAAGGTACAGCTTGCAGTTTTACAGAAAGCCTATGATATCAGCCAGGCAGAGTTTATAAGTAACCTCAAACAGCATGAAGATAGGGAAGTTTTAATGGGGGACACAACTAGGAATTTACATGAAAGGATCGTTGAACTACAAGCAGAGAATGAAGACCTGACAGCCACCTTAAAGAAGACCAGTGAACTCCTTAGTAAAACAAAACATTATAATACAGAACTTGAACAACTGCTCAGATCTGCTGAGCATAAGCAAGAATCAGATAAGAAACAGTTTTTCGTGCAGATTGAAGAGCTTGTATTTAAGAACTCGAAAACAGAATCTCAGCTGTGTGAGGCTGAGGAAAGGATCAAAGACATCCAAGTTAATCTAAACAATCAAAAGTCAGACTCTGAACAACAAATTCAGACATTGACCTCTCAGTTAGATGCTAAAACAGCTGATTTGTTACAGCTTCAAGATAAACTTGGAAATTTAGTGTATGAAAAATCTCAATTGCACTCAGAAATAGGTCATCTAGAAGCTCAGATGAAACTTATAAAATCCACATCAGAACAGACTAAAGTAGAAGCAGAGAGGGCAATGGAGGTAGTACCAGAATTAATGGCCAAGTTGGAAGAGGTGAATGCAGATAAATCTGAGCTGGACATTGAAGTTGCTAAACTGCAATGTCAGATTAAAGGTACTATAAATATAATCTATTCTCAAATTTTTCATCATTGTCCTTAACCCTTTACAGAATGACAAAATTTTGGACTTCACCATAACAAAAACATTCATAAACAAACTAAATATTGTTCAAATGTTGGGATTTTCACTCACTGAAATTGAAAGGGTAATACATATTGTGGGAAAAGGAGAAAATGCAAGTCATCAGCATTAGCCCTACAAAAGTCTTTTTTACTCAAGGGTGTTTGAAGTCGGTATTGTGTTGTAAAGGGTTAATTAGATGAATTTCTATTCTGAAAAGTAAATTTTTCTCTTTTTAGCTTGCTTCCCCTCCCTTTTTTAGGTCTTCATTACTTAATATCTGCATGTTTTGAGCAGTTCCAGAGCTGGTTCTATCAGAACTTGCCTACATTATGTTTTCAAATGGTGGTTTATATCCTGATGTATCAAAATTCATCCAATAAGAGGACTGATTGATTGTTTGTATGTTGTTTAACACTGGTTTCAACATTATTTCAGTTATATTGCAGCATGCTTTTCTACAGTTTCTTTTACCAGTACTATGCACAATATTTCTTCCAAGCCACTGGCTGCTTTCCCACATAATCATTGCTGAAACAATGGTCAGTGCTGAGAGAGGTATGAATCCTGTTGCAATTACTATCATCAATCCTTGGAAAGAAATTGTCAGTAAGAGGAAGGGTTAACGTTTATTTTCTTTTCATGGTTATCTTAACTTTGATGTATGGAGTGGCATTGGAGTATGATTATTCAGAGGTAAAACAGATTGAGCCTTGTTCAATGAAAATGGGGTTTATGCATGATGGCACATACCAAGTAAGTCATCACATGATTATGGATCCATAAAATCTATCTAGTCTAACAACCATTTGAATCATGAGGTAGATTGATCATTTGACATGCAGAAAATTGATCAGTAGCAAAAGGTTTCGGCTCATGTCAACATATGCAGGCTGACCTGGGTTGATAATTTTTGCAGATGCATTAGACCCCTTTTGTGCAGAGCATGGCTCGATTTTATGTGCCTGTCATTGTCTTAGTTTTAGAAATGGAGGCAGGGCAAGTGAAACAAGAGTATGAAACTGCTCTTCATGATAAGGAAGTAATGTTGGACAAAGTGAAAGAAGAGAAACTGCAGATGGAACGTGACATGGAACAGTATGGAATAGATCTTCTAAGTAATGCTGCACAACTACAAACTATCCAATCCAAGTTAGACAGGTACTGAACATAACCATAGTCTGCAAATAACTACTTAACTCTTTACCACACGAGAAAAATGTGGACTTGTCCATATTGAAAGCATTTGCAGATGAAAATTTAAACATGGCTCAAATGATGGAACTTGTCTTTAATAGGGTAGGAAATATTGTGGGAAAAGGAGAAAATGCTGGTTACCTGCATTTTCTTCTTTTCCCATAATGTTTCAAAAGGCTTCTTCCTCAGTGTCCTTAAAACTTGGGATTGTGTGGTAAAGAGTTGAGAAACTTCTGGATTAGCCTTTGCTTTGGCCATACTCACAAACCATTTTACAATTGGTTCTTAACTTTTTCCCAGATGACAGAATTTTAGACATGTCTACATTGAAAGCATCTGCAGATGACAAAATAGATGTGGCTCAAACAATGGGATTTGTTTTTTAATGGAGAAGAAAACATGGGAGAAGGAGAAAATGCTGGTTACCATCATTTTCTCCCTTTCCTACAATGCTTTAAAATCCTTTTTAATCAGCGTCATTTCAATGCATAATTAGTCTTGTCATTTGAATGATTGAGGCATTCTGTCCTTACTAATGGTTCCTCTGGGTCTTGCCTTGTTTTCTCAAGTCCAATACATGCATTTCCACATCACCTTCTTGTGAAGCTAAGAAGAGCAGATTTACTGAAACATGGTTCTGATCCAGCAAACTGCAAATCTATTGCATGTTTTGATAAAAAGGCCAAAGATATTATCATATATTATGCAAGTAAGGAACAAAAAAGATAAAATTGAATCAGGACATAGAAATAGATGTGTAAATGAATATGAAAAATGCACAGCACTTATTAAACTAGTGACTTTGTAGTGTATAATTATTGCATACCTTTTTTTTAAGATTTGAAGATTCTTTTCCTTTGAACTTGATGTTTTTATTTGTAATACGCATTTGATTCTTGTTTTTTCTAAGAAAGTACTTGGCGCGGTATTACATTGCCTTTCATAACAGTTTTTGTGTATTTGTATTAGTTAATAGTAGAGATACTATGATGGAATACATAGAACATGAAGACTATGCATTCTAGGTATTGTTTCAGTAAGGAGAGTGACTATGAAAAGTTGTTGGAAGATACCGACAGTCTAGAGGAAGAGTTACAGGCACAGAGGGACATCAGTGAGGACCTTCAGTCACAGATAGAACAGCTAAGAAGAGACTTTATCAAGTAAGGAACAGAAAAATTTGGTGTCTAAATCCTAATCACAACTTTAAGTGCTTTCTTTAGCCAGTGTAGATCAAGATGAGGCAGCACAAAACATTTGGTCTGATCTTGGATCTACATTGTCGGCTAATCAGAAACTTTGCTGCTAATAGCAGCCATGAAGATGCAATTCTACTTGGTCTTTTTGTTCTGCATGGAAATGTCTATTTTATTATTTTGGTGCTCTTATGTCAACACAGAATTTATCTAGAGATAGCAACAGGTAGTCAGTTTACTGGAGTAACAGTCCAAGTAAGATGGTTTTCAGAATCAAGCAAATTTTCCTATTAATTAATATGGGAAATTTGAAATAAAGCATGAAAGTATTTGAACGAAAAATAAAGAGAGGAAATTGTTTCGTCATTGATAATCTATTCAACTTGGAATGTAGAAACAAAAAGTGGCAAAACAAGCACTCATTAAAGGCTTGTATACAAGTAGAAAATTTTAATGTCTGAGACATGAGATGGAATGTTACGCACTTGTTAGTGTCAGAGAAAATACTTCTTCTTCACCGAACGGCAAATTTTTTGACTTGTTCAACTCCAAAGCATTTGCAGATGGCAAAATAAATGTGGCTTAAATGATGAGATTGATTTTGGTAGCGTAGAAAACATTGCAGGAAAAGGAGAAAATGCTGGTAAACAGTGTTTTCAAAAGTATTCTACTTAAAGGTTTTGAAAAATTAGGAATGTTGTTAGCATACATAACAAAAAAAGTCAGAATGATAAGGATATTAATTTTTTATATGATTTTCATAGATTTTTTTTTGTACTTATTCAAGGCGATGTGATGAAAGAGATGAACTTGCAAAGAAAAATGAAGCCAAAGACAAAAGTTTGGCAGTGTTAACAACACAAGTGTCTGCTCTAACAACCCAGATAGAGTCTCTGAACGAAACTTTGACACAGTACGTATTGTGACTGTTTGAAATCTTTTTGACTTCTAACACGAATTTCATCTGTTCATAGACATTTTTCTCAGTGTATTTTTAGCTCAGCTGTTTTCGAAGAAAACATTGAAGTGTTGTCATAGCCCTAGCGTCATCGTGCGAAAACTTTGTCATTTTATTATATCTCTGTTATTACTGAAGATATTTGCTTCATACTTGGAGAAGTTGTTAATTATCAAAAGATTCTAGTTATTTACCTTTGCCTTCAGCAAAGTTCATGTAGAAAATATTCTCTACATTTATGGTGAATTTACGTTTACTAGGTGAATTAGGAAGGGTGTCTTGGTGTATTCTTAATTTTCACATATCGCAATAAAGGCAAAGTTGAACAAGTTTTATTTTCTACTAATTTCTTCCAATGTTGGTATATTAATTTACACTGAATCAGTTCTCCCTACGCAGATATACTGATTTACGCTAATTTAGACAGTGTTTAACTTTATGTTTTGTTTAGCCTTAATTGTTCTGGCCTACAAGAACCAAAAAACCATAACATTGCTATATATGTAGTGTATAACTCATTGATTCAGATGTCATCTGTATTTGACACGTAAAGTTTCGAATGTGATGGAAACTGTTCACCAAATAATCCTGTATTTTTTACGACCATGGGGGAAGAAAGGCTTTTGAAAACATTGTTGGAAAAGGAGAAAATGCTGGTAACCAGCATTTTCTCCAATCCAATCTTTTTGAGCCACATTTGATTTGTTGGCTGCATTCAAATACTTCCAGTGTGGACAAGCCTAGAAATTTTGTCATCTTTCTTGGTGAAATAGATTCCGTTAGCTTTTATTTTACCCTTTCTGTCTCTTTATTCTTGCATTTTAGGAGAGCATTGGTTGTTAAATGATAATAATACTCCTTTTTAATTTTCACAGAAAGACTAGTGAGTGTGAACATTTAACACAGAAACTGTCAGAAACAGAAGATAAGCTGACTCTCTCATCCAAGCAAACATCCAATTATAAACAACAAATAGAGGATTATCTTGATCATCTACAAATGTGAGTTTTCTTTATAAAAAAATCACATTTTCTCCCAGTAAAGCTGCACATGGCAATGTGTTTGAAGATGTTAATTACTGTTATCTGAACTGGGAAGTGTAATTGTTATCTGTACAATAAACTGTAAAGGTTTCCTAGGAAATATAATTAAACATGATTCTGACTAGATAATTTTTTTTTTTTTTACCCAGGAAATGTAATCAAACATTACTCCGACTAGAAAAAATAAATCTTTTCCGATCTTGGAAATGTAATTAGTACTGGAAAACATAGTTGGTTTCTACGGAATGAAATCGGACATTGTTATAACTAGAAATGTATAATCAGTTATCTGAATTAGATGATATATTTGTTATCTTAACTGGAAAATGTAATTGTTAGCTTAAGTATAAAGTGTGATTGTTAAGCTGAACCAGAAAATGTAAATTTTATCTGAACTAGGAAATCTATTTGCTACCTTAGCTAGAAAATGTACTCACATTTATTATCTAAACTAGGCAGTGTTATTGTTTGTCTGAACTGGGCAATGTAATTTATCTGAACTAGGAAATGTGATGAATGTGAAGAACTACAACAAAGATGTGAAGACTTGGACTCTGAACTGACAGCTTCAGCCAAGGAGATTGTTGACCTCACTGAAAGGGTGGAAGCAGCTACAAGGTGGGTGGTATATTGACACAAATAATGTAAATCATGGAACCAGGGTTGCATAGATTATAGACTGGTTTGGGTACTTTTAACCCTGCAGTATGGGATACTATAAGCCCCAGAGTATGAATTAACATGTCCCATGTTGGAGATAACTTTTAAATCATCTCCCTTGTGTGATATGGATAGCCGACATCAATTAATGTTAAATACATGTGAAAATTTTTGACAAAAGGAGAAATTGCATTTTACAAGCAAATTTTCCTTGTGTCAAAATGTTTTCAGTCATGGTCTTCTGAAACACACACAAAAAAATATTGTCTTTCAGTGATCTTTTGTAAAATAAACAAATGAATGGACATTTTCAGACTAGAAAAAATATCAGACAATAGCATTCAATTGGACTGCCAGCTCTTTGATGTCTGGTCTTGATATTCACCTGTCATTTGAAGTTGTGCTGAACTCTTTACCAAACGACAAAACTTTAGACTGGACCAAATTGGAAGCATTTGCACACAACAAATTAAATGTTACTGAAATAATGATTTCAGGCTTTGATATAGTAGAAAACATTGTGGGAAAAGGAGAAAATGCTGGTAACCAGCATTTTCTCTTTTTTCCCCAATGTTTTCAAATGCTTTCTCTTTCAGAGTTGTTTAAAAGTCGGCATTGTGTGGTAAAGGGTTAATACTGTATTTATCAGTGAGAATCCAACTAACTTATTAATACTACTATGCATCAAAATATGTTTGTATTTAGGTGACTACTCACTGGATGTTGACAGACGAAAAGGTTTTGACAAATGGGAAACTTGCAAATTTTAAATAATTGCAACTATATTGTCAACACCTGGCTATGGCATATAGCTAAACACATCTACATAAGCTGCATGTACTTCTGTGAAGGAGACCAACTCACGTCTTTCACAAGAGCGTACAAAAGCATAATGTAACAATAAAGATAAAATTGATTATAGTATTGTCAGAATCATTAATTTTGATGGTTCTGCTGACATGGAAATCTAGGTCAACAGTGTTTTAGAGATAAGGTTTATGCCTTTAACTAATCACATCACGCCATGCACATCTGAAATGTGTGAGATAAGAACATTTGTAATTGGTATCTTATGCTGAAAACAAGGTTTGTTACATGATAAAATTATTGAGGATTAAAAGTATCCTTTTTATTGGTGGTAAGCGAAATTAATCTCCATTTCTATGTTCCAAAACTGGCCTTTTGACTGTGGCTGAGACATTCTGTCTCAGAGAACCAGATGGCTTGTTATGAAACAGAAATAGAACATTATTTAAAATGTTTGTTGAAAAGCCTATGCTCATTATTGGTTGATATTGATCATACAACTGAATGAATGAAACATACATGAATAACATGTTGTAATATAATTTTTATGTTCACACCATATTTAACTGGTACTGATGAGATTTTAGAATTATCTAACAAATCTCTATATCCCAAGAGAGCCTTAAATACCATATCTAACAAAATCTATATAGCTGCAACTTGGTTGATGTTTTTATACTAGGTATACTAGTTTCCTGTATGACAAATTGGTCAGTGTAACACACACTGGATACAAGATCTCTCATAGTCGTAAATCAGCCACCTCTAGGTGAGAAACAGATGCTTAGTTTGTCAGCTTGTTTCCCATTCAAAAATATATTTTGAAAAAATTATCCACTTTCCTGGTTTGAGATAAAAATGTATATATGTATGCAAAAGAAATAGTTAAGATTGCTGTATTTGTGTGTGCCTCAGCAGTATTGAGTATTTTTGGTTTCTTTTTTACTTGATTTACTTGCACTAGAAGATCTAACAGGGGAAAAGTGTTGTAAATACATTTTTAATCATCCAGAAACTACAACATGCAGATAAGAATTAGACAAAATTTTCGTTTACAAAGTTGGCATTTCTTTCATTACTGGTAGGAGTAAAGACAGAATACATGTAGTAATGATGAATTTTACATGCATTTCATATCAGCTATGTATTCAGGAATAATTAGAATATCTACTGAAAATTCAGATGTAGTCTTGTAAGATTTGAATTCTCATACATTTCACTTTGATGTACATGTTTATGAATGCAATGGGAAACATGCTGAGAAATTCCACACTTTTCCCCTTTTAGCACACACTAACCTCTGTTATGTTGTTTCTGATCATGTTTGTCATTGGTTCGTTATTAACCCTTTCACTGCTAAGTTTGGACAGTGCAGATCAAAATCAGACTGCACAGAACAAAAACAGTGTTCTTGAGTGAATGATTGCCTTCTTTCCTTGTCCTGATATGTTAATAGAATTGAAAGGGTTTTTAATTTTTTACTGATATCTTGCTAAAGGGTGGTGGATGCTTAATAGTTGCTAACAATTAACACCTTATAGTTCAGTATTTATCATAAACTACATGTACATTTGAGCCATTTTTAAGGCTTTAAATGCTTGAAGCACTTATTCTTCTTTTCTCACAATGCATACTACCCAATCAAGGCTTATTGTCATTTGAACAACATTCACTTTATCTTCTACAAGCACTTTCATTTTTGATGAGTCCAAAATTTTGGTTTTCTTGTTTGTAAAGAGTTAAGTGATTACCAATCAGCAAAATTTTAGACTGGTCCAAATTCAAAGCATATGCAGAGGACAAATCAAATCTGGCTCACATATTTGCTTTTGAAAGAGTAGAAAAAATTGCAGGAAAAGAAGAAAATGCTGGTTACCAGCATTTTCTTCTTTTCTCACAATGTTTTCAGTGGTCTTCTTTCTCAGGATGGCTAAAACTTAGGATTGTGTGGTAAAGCATAAAACAGAGTCTTGAGACAGACAGTGTTGTTGCAGTTATTGCTGCTCAGTCTTTTTGTCTTAATCTTTTTTAACTGAAGAGGACTCTCATTTAGCTACCTTTCGTAATTTTTATTTGTTCACAACACAGTGTAACTCTTACTTAACTCTTTACCACACGACAATAATGTAGACTTGTCTAAATTGAAAGCATTTGTAGATGACAATTTAAATGTAGTTTAGAAGATGGATTTTGTCTATAGCAGGGAAGAAAACATTGTAGGAAAAGGAGAAAAGGCTGGTTACCAGCATTTTCTCCTTTTCCCACAATGTTTTTATAAGGATTTTTCCTCAGGGTAGTTGAAAGTCGGAATTGTGTGGTAAAGGGTTAACTCTTTACCAAACTACTTGTCCAAATTGAAAGCATTTGCAGAGGACAAAATAAGTCTGACTAAATCTTAAATTGAAATTTGTTTTTGGAAGGGTAGAAAACATTGTGAGAAAAGGAGAAAATACTGGTTACTAGCATTTTCTTCTTTTCCCATAACATTTTCAAAAGCTCCCTTCCTTAGGGTTATTAAATGTAAAGATTTACTACATTTATCTTGAAGTTTACGGAATGGTCTGATAAAGTAAATGGGCATAATCAGCTGAAAAGTAATCCACAAAATTGCAACTTTAACATTGTTTTGGCTGGAACATGTCACATCATAACAGATAGTGTAGTTCATAGATCAGAATGCTTGTACTGTGCAGTCTAATCCTTTGTTCTTTTCAATCCTCGAAGTGTAAATAGAGGTTTAGTATATTTAGTGACCATACAATTTAAAGTTTTAACAATCCTGAGGAAAAAGACTGTTATAAAAACATTGTGGGAAAAGGGGGAAATGCTAGTAACCAGCATTTTTCTCCTTTTTATACGCCCGTCGAAGACGGGACGTATTATGGGATCACCCGTGGCGGGCGGGTGGGTGGGCGGCGTCCAGTTCTTTGTCCGGAGCATATCTCCAAAACTATACTACCTATGGTTATGAAATTTCATGCGTGGATAGATCTCATCAAGGGGGAGTGCAGTGCACAGGAATCATAACTCTTGCTTCCTTAATTTTTGAGTTATTGCCCTTTCTTGTTTTTCATACTTGAATTTTGTCCGGTGAATATCTCCAGTACTATACTACCTAGGGTTATGAAATTTCATGAGTGGATAGATCTCATCAAGGGGGAGTGCAGTGCACAGGAATCATAACTCTTGCTTCCTTAATTTTTGACTTATTGCCCTTTGTTGTTTTTCATACTTGAATTTTGTCCGGAGCATATCTCCAAAACTATACTACCTACGGTTATGAAATTTCATGCATGGATAGATCTCATCAAGGGGGAGTGCAGTGCACAGGAATCATAACTCTTGCTTCCTTAATTTTTCAGTTATTGCCCTTTCTTGTTTTTCATACTTGAATTTTGTCTGGTGAATATCTCCAATACTATACTACCTACGGTTATGAAATTTCATGTCTGCATACATCTCATTAAGGGGGAGTGCAGTGCACAGGAATCATAACTCTTGCTTCCTCAATTTTTCAGTTATTGCCCTTTCTTCTTTTTCATACTTGCATTTTCTCCGGTGAATATCTCCAAAACTATACTACCTAGGGTTATGAAATTTCATGCCTGCATACATCTCATTAAGGGGGAGTGCAGTGCACAGGAATCATAACTCTTCCTTCCTTAATTTTTGACTTATTTTCATACTTGAATTTTGTCTCGAGCATATCTCCAAAACTATACTACCTATGGCTATGAAATTTCATGCGTAGATAGATCTCATCAACTGGGAGTGCAGTGCACATGAACCATAACTCTTGCTTAATTTTTGACTTATTGCTCTTTCTTTATTTTGAAACTTTAATTTTGTCCAGTGCATATCTTCAGAACTATACTAGCTAAGGATATGAAATTTCATGCATGGATACATTCCATCAACGGGAAGTGCTGTGCATATAAATTTCAACTCTTGCTTGCTTAATTTTTCAGTTATTGCCCTTTCTTGTTTTTTTTTCGAACTTGAATTTTGTATGATGCATATCTCTCAAACTATACTACCTCGGGTTATGAAATTTTAGGGCTGGATACATCTCATCAAGGGGTAGTGCAGTGCACATGAAATATAAATTGCTTATTTTTTATGCACCAGCATTTTCTCCTTTTCCCACAATGTTTTCTACCCTTTCAAAACCAAATTTCAATTTTTGAGTTACATTTAGTTTGTCAACTGCAAATGATTTCAATTTGGACTAGTCCAAACTTTTGCTGTGTGGTAAAGAGTTAATAGTAATACAATAATAAACAAGAGTTTCGTCAACACAAATACACTGCCATTATCTTCAATCAACAGTAAAAAAAATATTCTGCACTACTATTTTTCTATACCTCCCCTTTATCATTATTATGCCCCAACTTTACAACTTGGGGTAAGACGGGCGTATCTTGCGACAATTGCCGCTCTTGTTTCCTCAATGTGTTCTACTCTTTCATAGGCGAAGTCCATCAGTTAAGCAGCATCTGATTTGCCTGTCTGTCAGGTTTCACTTTTGACAAGTCTGAAATTTATCGTTTGGTAAAGAGTCAAGTTTCTGTGGATCAAATGAATAATCTTTCATACTTTGTGGTAGTGGTAGACTCAGAAGATATTCAGTACATTTTGTATTTCAGGGAAAGTGAGGAGAAAACTAAGCAAACTGCTAGTGTTTCTAGTCAGGTGGAGGAAGAACTTGCAAGGTAAAAAATGATGAAATTTTAACCCTTTACCACACGATCCTGAGTTTTAACAACCCTGAAGTTTGTTAAGAATGCTTTTGAAAACATTGTGGGAAAAGGAGAAAATGCTGGTAACCATTTTCTCCCCAACCAAAGACAGAAATCATCACTTGAGCTACATTTGTTATGTTGTCTGCAAATGCTTTCAATTTGGTTGTTTCCAAGATTTTGTTATTTGGTAAAGCATGTATAAACTATCCTGTGTTTTCATGACTGAACAGACATATCCCATCGTTAGAGCCACATTGGATTTGTCTTCTGCAATTGATTTAAATTTTGACTGGTCTAAAGTTTTGTTGTCTGGTAAAAGATCTATAACTTGTCTCATTCTGAAAGTTGAACCTAATGTCTTTTGATACAACATTATTGATTGGCTTGACTATTTTTATGAATATGTAAAATTCCAAATTCTATGGCAGATCAGGTGAAAACAAAGCAACTTATCTTTCATATGTTAATTATAAATTTCTGTTTTATTACCTTTATTCATCTAATCAGTTTTTAACCCATTACCACATAATCCTGAGTTTTAATGACCCTGAGAAAGAAGCCTTTTGAAAACATGATGGAAAAAGGAGAAAATGCTAGCAACCACAACAGACCTGATAAGCCTATTGGAATTTATCAATAACGGAGGGGTAATGGGCTTTAAATACTCATTTCTCCATTTCACCAAATACAACCTCAATAATACTTACATTGTTAAAAAGCTTATTGAATAAGCTTTCTTCTTGTGCAAAAATCATTTATTTTTCAGTTCATTCCTTATCACCTTTAGTAGAATAACATGAATACATTGTTTAAAATCCATATCCAATATACGGGCAGCGAGATGGACGCGTTTTTCAGATGGTGGTATTTTTAAATTAAAATGCTCCCTCGGATACGATAATGTTTTCTACCTTATCAAAGACAGATTTCGTCCTTTTAGCCACTTTAAATTGTTATCTGCAAATGCTTTCAATCTGCAGAAATCTAAATTTTTGTCATTTGGTAAAGAGTCAAAGTCTTTGGTGCAAGTCTGTCTCAAGAGGTATAAATGAATTAACCCTTTACCACACAATCCCAGGTTTTAATGACCCCAAGGAAAAGGCCTTTTGAAAACATTGTGGGAAAAGGACAAAATGCTGGTAATCAGCATTTTCTCCTTTTCCAACCATGTTTTCTACCCCTCTAGAAATAAATTTCAATTTTTTCAGTCACTTTTATTTTGTTGTCTGCTTTCAATCTGGACCAGTCTAAAATTTTGGCGTTTGGTAAAGAGTTAAATTACTTTAGTCAAAATCAATCACTATAATATTATAATGTTCATGATATCTTGCTATCTAGATACAGATCCCTGTATGAGGAACTGCAAGCCAAAGTAGAGCCATTTATAGAACAGATTAATGCCTTTGAGTTGGAGAAGCAGGCACTTCTAGGTATACATGTATTTAGTTAAATTATTTGACAAGTCCCAGTCACCGGAATGATGAATCGATGAGCCATGCTCTGGCAAAAGGGGTTTAATGCATCTCTGTGATGCATCATACCAAGCAAGTCGTCATATAATTATGGATCCATAACTGACCTTATTATGAGGAGGAATGGTCTTTTGACATCCAGAAAATTAACCAATAGCAAAAGTTTTCGACCTAGGCGAGCTGGGTTGAGGTCTAAGCCAGTCAACCTTTTTGCAGATGCATTAACTCTTTACCAAATGATAAGATTTTAGACTGGTCGATATTGAAAGCATTTGCAGAAGACAAAATAAATGGGACTGAAAAATTGAAATTTGTTATTGGTTGGGTAGAAAACATTGTGGGAAAAGGATAAAATGCTGGTTACCAGCATTTTCTCCTTTTCCCACAATATTTTCAAAAGGCTTCTTTTACAGGGTCGTTAAAAGTCGGGATTGTGTGGTAAAGCGTTAAACGCTGATGCATTTCATAGAGCGTGGCTTATATATAGTGTTAAGTTCAGAGTTTGACCAAAAAAAAAAAAACCTACTCAGTTTACAATTAATAAGTGTGAAGTTTGCCAAGTTGAATCTTAATTCTTACATTTCTCCTTGATATTAATGGCCATAGTTTGGTATGTTAGTTACTGTAAGCAAAACCTTGTAACTCAGTAAGATACATGGCTAGTTATCCAGAGGTCATGAAATCAGATCTCAGGTCTATTAAACTGTTTTCAAGGACTGATGATAGTCATTGCCACAGGATTTATTCCACTCTCTTTAGATAACCCTTTACCAAACAATCCCATGTTTTAATAACCTTGAGGAGAAAATGTTTTTGAAAGCATTGTGGGAAAAGAAGAAAATGCTGCATACGAGCATTGTCTCCTTTTCCCACAATGTTTTATACCCCTTCAAAGACATTAAAATGATTAAAAAATAATAAAGAATGTCATGCAAAGTACTTATTAATGTATGGACAGATACTTTGGCAGCCATGATATGATAGAAGTTATTCTGATAACCAGCTTAGCTCCATACAAAGACCAGAAAAGAAAAACAGTGAATTCACAATGACTAAGGATTTTAATAGTTTTACTGCATTAAATCTTGCTTTTTAATTTATCCTTGATATAAAGAATTTTCCTCAGTGCAGTCAGGGGGAAAAATTTGTCATTTGGGAAAGGGTTAATCATTGTAGGCAAGGAGAGCACTTGAATTACAATAGACAATAAAAATCTGAGATCACTTTGTATGATTCATTTTTCATGTTTTGTATTTATTTGTTTCAGGGCTGAACAAGAATACACAGGCAGAGATGGATAAATTGTCAGCTGACTATGCCCATCTTCTTGGGCATCAGAATCAGAAACAGAAAATCAAGCATATCATGAAACTAAAGGAAGATAACTCTGCTCTAAAAAATGTAAATACCTATGTATTCACTTTCAGTCTTGTGAAAATTTACCACACTTTTCAACCTCTGAAGTTTACTTTTGGATTTATCAGCAGATTGTTTTTGAAACATGTTGCAAAAAGAATAATCAATTGTATCCAGTAATTTTTTCTTTGGGCACAATGTTTTTATATGTATTTATGTATCAAACTTAAATTCATAGCCCCTAAACTTTGACATTTTTTTTTCATACTGCATATTAGGTTTTAGTATCTCTGATAGAGGGTCCGGAGTGGCTCAGTGAGTGATAACATGTAGGACTCCTAAGCTGGAGGCATCAGGTTTGAGCTTCTTTGGAAGTGCTGGGTTTTTCGTGGGATGTCCTTGGGCAAGACATCTTGCCCTAGCCTAGTACAGATGAAACCCAGGACATACAAGAATATGTGAGCTGTTGCTGTGATATGACTTAAATAATGTTGAAAGCGGTGCAAAACAACATTCAGTTAATTAATGTCTGTCATCTCTGTGAAAGTATTTGAAGATTGTTAACCAAACAACAATTCCAGACTTGGTCATATTAAAAGTGTTTGCAGATGACAAATTAAGTGATACACCAATGATAATTTTTTTATTCTAAAGGGTAGAAAACATTGTTGGAAAAGGAGAAAATGCTGGTAAGCAGCATTTTCTCCTTTTCCCACGTTTTCTAATGCCTCCTTCATCAGTGTTGTTGAAAGTCATCCTTTGCAACAGTGAGGAAGCAGCCAGTGGATTGGAAAGAATGTTATCTGTAATACCGATTAAGTTGAAGAGCATCCAGAAGTTCATAAACTACGTGCCTTTGCTGCAGTGGCATAACTAAAATACTGTTGAAAGTTCAAATAATTCTTTACCACACATTCCCAAGTTTTGTGACACATAAGGTGAAGGCTTTTGAAAATAGTGTGGCATAAGGACAGAATGCTGGTAACCAGCATTTTCTCCTTTTCCCACAGTGTTTTCACCTCTTTGAAGACAAATCCATTAACTTGAGACACATCTAATTTGTCTTCTGCAAATTTCTTTTAACCCCTTACCAAACAATCCTTAGTCTTAACAACCCTGAGGTAAAAGGCATTTGATAACATTGTGGGAAATGGAGAAAATGCTGGGAACATGCATTTTCTCCTTTTCCCACATTTTCTACCCTTTCTGATACAAGTCTATCATACTATCATTCATGTATCATTTCATTTATCGTCTAGAAAGGTTTTGAATTTGGACCAGTCTAAAATTTTGTCATTTGCTAAAGGGTTAAAGCATTTGCAGACCATGAACTAAATGTAACCAATTTCTTTCCAGGAAACAATGCAGTTGAGAGCGCAAGTTGCAAAGCAGAAACAGACCATTCGGAAACTGGAAGAGAAGAGTGCTCCAAGAAGATTTGATTCACCGAAAAAGTTTTCTCATTCCAAGGAAAACCTGACACAGTCAGACAGGCCTAAAACTCCTCTAAAAGAAGGTAATTTTAATCTAGCTATCCTTTTGACTCTTTATGTAACAATCCATTGTTTAAACAACTCTGAGGAAGAAACCTTTTGAAAACATTGTGGGAAAAGGAGAGAATGCTGGTAACCAGCATTTTCTCCATTTCCCACAATGTTTACTACCCTTGTACAGAACTTCAACTCATTTATACCTATTTCAAATTTGTCATCTACAGATGCTTTCAACTGTAGGGTTTTACATTTATCATTTGGAAAAGGGTTAACAATTTACCTCTGACAACTTGGAAGCAGAAAACTTTTTGAAACATCCAAATGAACTGAGAATGAACCAAATTCTAATAGCTGTTGGTTGTAAAATCTGACAATGTTTTTTTTTTTATTTCTTTCAGTAAACAGAAAATGATGTCACAAAAAGGACAAGTTTTCAGTACAGAGTGTTCCATCTGTTGCTAGTTTTGTACAATTAGTAAATTGTACCCATTTTTATGACTGTCAAATTTTAAAGATTTATGCCTTTTATGCATTGTTGAAATTATAATGGTTTTGCCCTCATTTATACATATCACTTAGTACAGCATTGCCTCTTGTCAGATTTCTCATATCTTTTAAAATCATATGGGTTTTTTGAATCTCCCTTTTCATGCTGTAGCCTTGAAATCTTTTTTTGAACATCAAATACTAGTATTCTCTATAGGTATGTATATAAACATTTTTGATCTAACCATTACCAAACAATCCTGAGTTTTAATAACCCTAAACAAGAGGAACTGAAAATATTGTGGAAAAAGAAGAAAATGTTAGTTGCCAGCTTTTTCACTTTTTCCCACAATGTTTTTTACCCTTCCAGAATTGAATTTCAAGTTTTTAGTCACATTTATTTTGTCGTCTACAAATGCTTTTAATTTGGACAAGACTAATATTTTGTCATTTGGTAAAGAGTTAAGAGAGGATATCTTGCTAGATAACCTTACATATGAGCCATGCTCTGGCAAAAGGCAGTTTTAATGCATCTTCATGATCCATTATACCAAGCAAGTCATCACAAAATCAAAGATCTATACAATTGATATTGTCCAACAACTGGCTGAATCATGATGTAGAATGGTCCTTGGACATGCACAAAATTCACCAAAAGCAAAAAGTTTGGACACAGATCAGCCTGCGCAGGCTGACCTGGGTTGATACTTTTTGCAGATGCATTAAATCCCTTTTAACCCTTTCCCAAACGACAAATTTTGGACTGGTCCAAATTGAAAAAGTTTGCAGACGACAGTTTTAAATTTGATGAAAAATGGCAGAAAGGTCTCAAAAAGGGTAGAAAACACTGTGGGAAAAGGAGAAATTGCTCGTTACGAGCAATTTCTCCTTTTCCCACAGTGTTTTCAAAAGACTTGTACTGCAGACACGTGAAAACCAGGGCTTGTTTGGGAAAGGGTTAACAGAGCACTGCTCATATTTCAAAAAGTAGTAAAAGTTGACTGTCTGCTGACTCATACTCAAGTGCCTTTTTTCGGGAAATGTTTTAACCCCAAAAATGTTTTCTTTTTATTGTAAGTAAAAAAAGGATGAATTAGCATTACAGCAAATTTCTTGTTTATCTTATTGTTATGCTTTGTTTATATCTTTACCCAACAATCCAAATTTATTATGACCCTTTAGAAAATACTGTTGGAAGAGGAGAAAATTCTGATAACCAGCATTTTCTCCTTTTCCCACTTTGTCTTGTATCCTCTCTCAAGCAAATCACTCCATTTCAGCCACACTTAATTTGTTGTCTGGAAATGCTGTCAGATTGGACAAGTATGAACTTTTGTCCTCTGGTAACGGGTTAAAAAAGGTTGTGATTTTTGTATATTCCATGTGTTTTTCTTTGAATTAAAGTTTGATTATCATGTTTCAAATGAACCAGAATTCACCATGCATGCTAATAAATGAGAAATAAGCACATGAGTATGAAATAGATTGAAGGAAAGAAATTAATAATGTGACTATTGTCTGTTTTTTATAGTAATGAAATAATTTTTCTTTTTTTTTTAATTTGCTATGGCTTGTCTGTTTCGTTCCCTAAAATCATGAGTTTGGACATAATAAAATTTGTGACCACTTAAAGTTTTTATTTTATTTCAGTTGATTTATTTTCACTTCTCTGCTACAATATCTGCAAAGTATACTTGAACGGATCTTTCCATTTAAAACCATGAAAGGGAGGTAAAATCAAACTACTTTGTCTTTATACTACAGAAAAAATGGCTCAAATTATACACAGATAAAAGTAAATGATTTTCATTTTGTAAGATGCTGCATAGTTGTGAAGGTTCAGTTTATGTTTAACTGATTACCTACCTAACTTATGTAAACTTGACCATTTTCGAGGGTTGGCAGTACAATCCACTGAAACTCAATCAGATTTTTTTCTTATAGGCTTTACTAACCAATTAGTAACCTATCTTGTTCCATTGTTGCAAGCAATTTCTCCTCTTCCATAACAATTTTCAAGAAACTGGTCTTCTGTTAGATGTTTACAATAATGTTAGTCACTCATTATTTGTTTTTCTAGAATAGGGTATTTAATCTCACCTTTTTTTTTTTTTTTTTTTGAACCATAAGGTGCCTTTCACAGTTGTAATTGCCTTTGCAGCTAGTGTAGATTAAGGTCAGACTGCAACAGCCATGCAGTCTGATTTTCTATCTACACTGTGCACTTTGCTGAAACGATATAGATAAAAGCCACCATGATACTGTAGTTATTTTGGTCATATTTTTTAAGCTGAAAATGTCAGGTTTACTCAGCGCTCTAGGGTTTAATAAAACTGCACTTTGTTGTTTTATACATATCCTTGCGTCATAAAACTTAGTGTAGTAGAACAATCTGTCAGTAGAACATCATGTAGACAAAATAAAATTTAGAAAATGAGATCAGTTGCTTTTGTATATATTGGCAGCCCAACAAAAAGACATTGTCATTGTCAGAGTAAACAAACCCTATTACTGTATTTTCTAGGCTGTAGTCCTGCAAGACTGTCTCATGAAATACTGGACAGTGAAGATGATAAAGAATTTACATGCTTCTTGTTCTGTCTTTTCTTAGGCCTACCAAATGACACCAGGGAAAAACAGAGGTCTGGACGGGGACGGGGTTACCAAACTCTAAAGAAATATCTTCACAAAAAACCTCTTTTATGGGTACTCATGTGAATTGTCTCAGTGAGACAATTCTAATGAGTACCAACAAAACGGGTTTTGTTTTATAAAACAGCTTGAGATTTCAATCTTTAAACATAAAAATGCTACTCTTATGAAGTACTTGTGGGGAAAAGAAACGTCTGTTTCTGAAGTACATATATACAGAAAATATTGACAACAAAAAGAGCAATAAACATTACTACTACCAATTGCTTTTTTTTCAACAATGTTTTCAAAAAAAAATGATGTGCACTGGTGTAAAAATTCATATTTGTGTAATAATGGATGAAAAAGTTTACAAGAATCTGCACAAGAAAATGAGAGGGGTGTAAAACTGAAATCAGGTTGTCCTCTACTCAGGAAATGCTATTATGTGTCTACCACTCCTACAGTTTTCAACCAATCTGATTGAAACATTAACTCTATGTCAAACAGTCCCGAGTTTTAATGATGCTAAGCACATAGCCTTTTGAAAACCTTGTGGGAAAAGTAGAAAATGCTGGTAACAAGCATTTTCTACTTTTCCCACAAGGTTTTCTACACTTCCAAAGACATTACCATCATTTCTTGTAGATTAACTATGTCATCTGCATAGCCTTTTGAAGACCTTGTGTGAAAAGGAGAAAATGCTGGTAACCAGCATTTTCTACTTTTCCCGCAAGGTTTTCTACACTTCCACATACAATTACTATCATTTCAGGAAGATTAAATTTGTCATCTGCAAATACCACAATTTTGGACACATCTAAAATTTTATCATATGGTAAAGAGTTAATAGAAGCCTGTGTACCCTGTGCACCTGTAATTGTCAATATGATCTATCGACAATTGCAAGAGTTATGGCCTTTTGATTTTCTTCCCTGATCGAATGAAAAGGCAACCAGTGGGTAGTACTGATTGGTCTGTGATAGTTCTAGTTTAACTCTTTACCACACAAGCCAAATACAGACTTGTCCAAATTAAAAGCATTTGCAGAAGACAATTTAAATGTTGCTCAAAAGATGGAATTTGTCTTTGATAGGGTAGAAAACATGGGAAAAGAAGAACATGCCGGTTACCATCATTTTTGCCTTTTCCCACAATGTTTTCAAAAGGCATTTTCCTCAGAGTTAAAACTTAGCATTGTGTGGTAAAGGGTTAAACCAGCTAATTTTTTATTATCCTCCTTGTACATTAAAATTCTAAATTAAAAGTGTTTAATTTATTCTCCAAATAAGTTGTTGACACGTCACTGCCTGAAAGAAACATACAGTAGTCTGAGTAGATGACACTGAAAATGTAGCTACAAATTACAGTGTGTACAGGGTGTCCCAAAGTATATGTCCGAGTTTCAAAGTTCAGTTTTGCTACTAAATATTCAACATAACTAGATGGCTCTTCATGATAGTATTAAAATCATCTAAAATTTGTATAAACAGTAATTTTAAGGACTAGTTTACCTTTATTCAATCATAATACATGCTCTACATGTCCACCCATTTTCTGCTGGACTAGTCTGACACAACATCAAAATTTGTTTTTGATGTTTTGGCAGGTGCCCTCTGCAATCATCCATATTTGCCTACAAATAGCTTTTCTGACTGAAGTTTAGGACACCCTTTATAAAAACATCAATAAGGTATTAATATAAAACAACAGCTGTAAAATGTGGCAAAATGAGATGTTGCTGGTTACCTGCAATTTCTCCTTGTGCCAGAATATTCTCAGAGGTGGTGTGATGAAAGATTATAAAAGTCATTTGGAAAATTTTAAATATTTAACTCTTTAACACACCACAAAATTTTAGTCTTGACCATATCCAACTCTACAAAACAACAAAATTTTAGAATTGAAAGCATTTGCAAACCACATAATATAATGTGACTCAAAAATTGAAATTTGATTTGGGAAGGGTAGAAAACATTGTGGGAAAAGGAGAAAATGCTGGTTACCAGCATTTCCTCCTTTTCTCACAATGTTTTCAAAAGAATTCTCCTCCAGGAAAATCTTGGGCTCCACTACATTAAATTATGCAGACAACAAATCAATTGTGGCCAAAAAGATTTCTGTCTTTGAAATTCTAGAAGTCGGTGTGGAAAAAGAAGAAAATGCTGATTACCAGATCAGACAGTGCAGTCTGATCCTGAATCTATACCATCCATTTTTTGTCAGATATTTTGCATCAACAGCCCTTAAAAGAGCAGAAACTGTTTTTTTTTCTTCCCACTGGAGTTTTCCATCTTTTTTCCTAGTAATCTTCAACACTTTACCTCACCGTGAAATTCTAAATTGTCCAAATTGAAAACATTTTCAGATGACTAATTAACTCTTTTCCAAACGACAAATTTTTAGAGTAGTCCAAATTGAAAGCATTTGCAGACGACAAAATAAATGAGACTCAGAAAACCAAATATGTTTGAGAAGGTTAGAAAACATTGTGTGAAAAGGAGAAAATGCTGGATACCCCTTTTCCCACAATGTTTTCAAAAGGCTTTTTCTCCAGGGTCGTTAAAACCTGTAATTGTGTAGCAAAGAGTTAAGTGATATCAGTGATAGAATTCAGAGAGAGTGGACAAAGTCATAGAAAAAGGGAAATATACTGGTTACCAGCATATTCTTTTCAATGTCTTCTTTGTCAGGATCTTTAACCCTTTACCAAACAACTACCCTGAAGAGCAAAGATTTTGAAAACAACATGGAAAAAGGAGAAAATGCTGGTAACTGGCATTTTCTTCTTTTCCCACCATATTTTCTACCCTATTGTAGACGTATCCCCCATCCTTTTAGCTACACTGTATTTTGTCTGGAAATGCTTTCAGTTTGGACAAGTCTAAAATTTTGTCATTTGGTATAAAGTTACGCCTTTACCAAACAATCCCGTGTTTTAACATCCCCAGAAAGCGTCCTTATGAAAGCATTGTTGCAAAAGGAGAAAATGCTGGTAACCAGCATTTTCTCCTTTTTTCCACAGTGTTTTCTACCCTGTCAAAAACCCTAAGTTCATTGTACAACTTTCAAATTTGTCATCTGCAGATGCTTTAAATTCGTAAGGGGCTAAAATTTGTTTGGGAAAGGGTTAAGACACGGGATTGTTTCATAAAGGATTAAATTACAAATGTGCAAAATCAGCAATAATGCAGGTCAAGCTATTTTCTGCAAATTATATGTTGGAAATTGTAGAGTCTGTAATGACAAATGACCCTATTTGTAGGCCTAGTCAAGTACCCACTTGCCACAAAATTGATAGATGAAGGGTGCATTGGTTCAGTGGTCATGATTGACAGTGAAAGCGCTACAAATGTAAACACTGTGTCAGACTGAGAAATTAATTAACTTCCTCAGTGCCAAAGATATAAATAAACTCAACATCTCAATAGGTGAAATAAAATTTACTGAATCTCTTAAAGATGAAACAAGTGGACATTGTATGTCCAAGATCAGTTTGCATGTTCTATGCAGTGAGGGCCTGTATTCACCAACCATTCTCAAGAACATTTTTAGTCTTTTTTCTCTAAGATTTTCTTACTGTGAAAGTAACACAACTTCTGATTGGCTAAACCAAATGATTTAGCCATTCAGAAGTTGTGGTACTTTCAAATTTGTAAAACTCTGGAGAATAAGACTCAGAATGTTCTTGGAAATGGTTGGTGAATACGGGTCCTGACCTTGATCCATGCAAAAGCCCCTAATTTGGCCTATGGCACTGAGAGGGTTATGTACTATGCATTTCATTAAGTGCTTACCATAGGGCAAAATTTTAGACTCGTCCATAATGAAGGAATTTACAGATGACAATTCAGATGAAAGTTTTTCTCCTTGAATAGGTAGTAAACATTGTGAGAAAAGGAGAAATTCTGATAACCAGCATTTTCTCCTTTTCCACAATGTTTTAAAAAGACTTCTCTCTCAGGGCCGTTAAAACTTGGGATTGTGTGGTAAAGGTTTAAAGGCTATTATTATCTACCAGATGTTTGATACATTGCTAAAGATGGAAAGTTTTGTAATATTGGGGTTAAAAATTTATTATGGATTCAGTAATGCAGTCCTGCATAGCTCAGTAGCAAAGGATTCATTACCTGGGTCAGTATTTACCAACCATTCTTACTTTCATTCTATGTTTTATTCTAGATTTTGAAAATAACACAACTTCTGATTTGATAAACCATTTGCTTTAGCCAATGGAAAGTTGTTTTACTGTAGAAAATTCCAGAGAATTAGACTAAGATTGTTCTTAAGAATGATTTATGAATACTGGCCATGGGGGCCCTTAGTTCAGTCCAAACTCTAGGCTCAGGGTTTTTATGAGAGAGTATTTTATTGGGAAAATAATTCTGAGCCTTAGCATAGTTCTAGTAAAATCCATGACATACAGGAATAACTAAGCTGTCACTGTGGTATGACTGAAATAATGTTGAAAGCAGGTTAAAACACAAAATAATCACAAAATGATCAATCAGTCAAAGATTCAGTTAAAAATAATTGTTACCACAAAATATTTTGACACTGTTTGTTGCAGTAGAACCTTCCTAGATGCATGAGCATTTGACAACATTTTAGACATATCCAAATTGAAAGTATTTGTTGATGACAAAATGAGTGGGACTCGAAAAAATGAAATTTGTTTTTAGA
This sequence comes from Tridacna gigas, assembly GCA_945859785.2. Taxonomy (NCBI): domain Eukaryota; kingdom Metazoa; phylum Mollusca; class Bivalvia; order Cardiida; family Cardiidae; genus Tridacna; species Tridacna gigas. The sequence goes on from OX244033.2 coordinate 27,515,562, forward strand.
AGGGTAGAAAACGTGGTAAAAGGAGAAAATGCTGGTTACCATCTATACTGTCCAATACAATTGAGCCATGCTCAGGGAAAAGGGGGCTTAGTGAATCTCTGTGATGCAGTATACTAAGCAGGTTGTCACATAATTATGGATCCATACAACCCATTTTGTCTCAGAACCAACTGAATTGTGTGGTAGTATGGCACTTGGCCATCCAGAAAATTTACTAACAGCAAAAAGTTTTGACCCATGTCAGCCTGCACGGACTGCACAGGCTGACATGGGTTGAAACTATTTGCAGATTCATTAAAACCCCTTATCAGAGGGCATGGGTAAATTATTATTTCTTGAGAAAAGACCTTTTTAAACAATACAGTTTGGTTTTTACTATTTGCTAGAAATTTTCATGAAATTTATTTAGCAGTGTTACAGTCAACTCTTTATTTGAGGATTCTATTATTTTTAAGAACTAGCAATGAATGAATGAATGCTATTTTATGGAGACCAGCAAAAGAGGCCTCTTTTGAATACATTCTGGAAAACAGACAAAATGCTAGTAACCTTACCAGCAGTTTCTCTTTTACGAATAATATTTCCTATTCATTCTAAAATTAACCCTTGTCCTGTTAAATAAATAAAATTTAACATTTAACCGATAGTTAAAACCAAGATTTCTATATTTCAAAGGTGTGTTTTTAGTGTGTTTTTATCAGACAGTGTAGCTCCAAAATCAGACTGTCCACAAAGGGTCCTTGAGTCATGTTTAGCAGCCTAAGGGTTAATTTCATCATTGGAGCTACATTTAATTTGTCTGCAGTATGTTACCAAATTCTGGACAAATATGGACAAATTATAAGTGCTTTCATCTGGTAAAGAGTTAAACCCTCTTTTTCAAGATTGCAACTCCTATATGGCCCGCAACATGCGAAATGAGACCTTTGGACAATTGCGTAAAGTGTCGTCCCGAATTAGCCTGCACAGTCCGCGCAGGCTAATCCGAGATGGCACTTTACGACTCCATAAGATTTTTTCATACAATAGACTTTCGTGAAACAGAAAATCGCACAAAAACGGGAAGTGTCGTCTTGGATTAGTCACAGGCTGACCTGGGACAACACACTTCAACTCATATGTCCGAAGGCCCCTTTTCGTGTGTTGCACGCCATATTTGATCTCTCAGTGAACCAAGCCTACTAGCTCCGTGGGTATTAGCCCTTTCCCAAAGTAGCTACTTTAGACCCCTCCGTATTCAAAACATCTGCAGACAACAAATTCAAAATTAGTAAAAATGAGCTTAAGCTCTCTGATAGGGTAGAAAACATTGAAAAAAAAGGAGAAAATGCTGGTTACCAGCATTTTTTCCTTTTCCCACAATGCTTTCAACAGCCCCCTTTTCCAGGGTCGTGAAAACCCAGGATTGTTTGGTGAAGCGTTCAACAAGTCTTGGAATCCAAGTGTTGGGAGTTTGAATCCCTTAGCTTGGTTTATCATTTTTATTGGTTATAATCATTGCAACAGGAATTGTTTCTCACAGCTGAACGTTGTTTCAACTTTGCATAAAGGAAAAAGTAGCCTTTGGATTGGAAAGAAATTGTTTATGTGTTGTACTAGTAGAAGGAAACACCAGGAAAGCTTGGATAGGTGCACTGGATTTCATTATAATATAAAATATCCCTTTACTACACAATTCCAAGTTTTAACAACCTTGAGAAAGCAATTTGAAAACATTGTGGGAAAAGGAGAAAATGCTGGTAACCAGCATTTTCTCCTTTTCCCACAATGTTTTCTCTATTTCCAGAAGCAAATTTTATCATGTTATCAGCATTTATTTTGTCGTCTGCAAGTGCTTCAAGAATGGACTTGTCTAAAATTTTGTCTTTTGGTAAAGAGTGATTGTGGAAAGGGGCATAAACAACAAATAAACAAGCAAATGAACCCTTACAAGAAAAAAATAAACTGGAGAATTGTGTATTGATCTGCTTTGAGTATTTTGTGTACAACACTTGTTATTTGACTGTCTTATATTGCTTATTGATACAGGGCAAATTTCTCTATTTATTACTTGCCGTTTTACTATCATTAATAAATTGTTTCTTCTGAGAGAAACAAATAAGAACAGTAATAGACCAAGAAGATTGACTCTGATTCATAGTTTGGTTGTTGAAAGGGAACTTTTTCTTCATTTTTTTCTTTTCACAAGAAATCAAACATAATTATACAAATAAAAATAAAAAGGTTAAAAAAATAAATGATCAAGAAAGGTATTGAACATTATTTTTTTTGCGGGTAAAAGTTGTGTATTTATTTGTGATCATTGTGTTGCCTTCTATTTTAATTTTGTAATCTTTCTTTGGACAAAGAACAAGTTTGGAAATACCTGTGGTATACCAGTGTCTCATCAACATAGGACATATTATACAAATGCTGTAGAAAGGTAAGATTTTCAATTTTGTTTTTAAATATTTTACTATAAAAGTACAGGTGTTTTCACAACCCTGAGGATGACAGCTACAACCAACCAGCATTTTCTCCTCTTTCAAAAATGCTTTTGACCTGTTCAAAGACAACGTCCATCAGTTAAGCTGTATCTAATGTCATCTGCAAATGTTTTCAATTTTGACAAATTTGAATTTTGTCTTCTGGAAAAAAAGCTAAGTGATGCAGTCATGGAAAAAAAGCTAATGAACATTATAGTTTTGTAAGAGAAAACATTGAGTATGGAAAAGATCTACAAAACTGTCAAATGAATATAGCAAGGAATGTAACTCTTGCATCTGTTAAATCTATCAAACTATCAAATGCATACAGCGAGGTATGTAACCCTTGCATCTGTTACATGTATATCTATCAAACTGTCAAATGCATATAGCAAGGTATGTAACTCTTGCATCTGTCATATCTATCAAACTATCAAATGCATATATAGCAAGGCATGTAACTCTTGCATCTGTTATATTTATCAAACTGGCAAACACATATAGCAAGGAATGTAACTCTTGCATCTGTTATCACACGTGTACATGCCACATCCAAAATACACATGCAGAGTGACCAGCCTCTAGGGCCAAGGTCATAAAGTTTTAACAGTACTGAAGAAGAATGCCTTTTAAGAACATTGCGGGAAAAGGAAAGAATGCTGGTAACCAGCATTTTCTCCTTTTCCAACAATCTTTTCTACATTTTCCCAGACAAATCCCACTACTCGAGTCACATTTAATCTGTCGTCTGCAAATGCTTTCAATTTGAACCAGTCCAAGAATTGCTTGTTTGGTAAAGGGTTAAGGGAAGAAGTCTGTTTTTATTGAAAACTGACATGTAATTTTTGCTGTGGTAGCAGTTGTACTATCAGATGATTTTGTTAATCATGCTTATCATGGTCTCTCAAGACCGATTTATCATAATATAAATCTGGTTTTCTCTTCTCACCTTCATTATCCCTCAGTGCAATGAAAGGCACTTTTTGCCTGTTGGAAAAAGAAACATTTTCAGCTCTGCTGTTTTTGAAGAAAACGTCTAAGTATTTCCATAGCTTTGTCATTGTTTGTGTCTTTTTGCAAAAACTTTGACATCTTCTTTTACCTCTGTCATGTCTGAAGATATTTAATTAACCCTTTACCTCACAATCTCGAGTTTTAATGACCCTGTGGAAAAAACCTCTTGAAAACATTGTGGAAAAGGGAGAACATGCTGGTCACCAGCATTTTCTCCTTTTTTCCACAATGTTTTCTACCATTCCAAAAACAAATTTCAATTTTTGAGTCAAGTCCACGTTGTCGTCTGCAAATGCTATCAATCTGGATAAGTCTACAATATTGTCATTTGTCAAAGAGTTTGAGCTACTTGTTATCTGTGAAAAGGGGAATCTCAACCAGAAATGCAGTTAACCTTCAAAATATTAATAACACAATGCCCTATTTTCCACTCAGAAATTTCAATAAAAAGCAACTGCAACTGAGTAATGAAATACAAATGAGGTGCACTTGTTGACCCTAAACAACAAAATTTTGGTTACAGCTGTCATCCTCACTTGTCAAATTCAAAATATTTGCAGGTGACAAATTAAAGTTGGCCCAAAAGGTGGAACTTGTGAGTGAAAGGACAGAAAACTTTGTTGGAAAAGGAGAAAATGCTGGTTACCAGCATTTCCTCCTTTTCCCACAATGGTTTCCAAAGCCTTTTCCCTCAAGGTAGTTACAATTCAGGGATTGTGTGGCAAAGGGTTAAACTGTTGTTCACATTTTACCGTACATATAACATTGTCACTACTAAATGAATAATTTTGTTTTTTCTGAGGGGATGAAATTACAATTTTTCTAGATCTACAAACAAAGACACTTTTTGGTCAGTTTCAAATCAAGTAGCAGACGGTGTAGATCAAAGTCTGCACAGAAATCCCTGTGCAGTCTGATCTAGATCTACACTGACCTCTAAACGCTAAATTATTCTTGTATACGATGAAATGGGAATTTAGCAGTCACTAAAATATAGGTCTGTTAGCTCTTAGGCTGCTATTTTAGCCCAACACAAGGACCTTTAGCAGACAGTGTCAATCAAGATCATACTGCACAGAACATGCAGTGTGATCTTGGACCTACACTGTCCAAGAAGTAGATATTTTCCCCCCCCAAAAAAACTAACTTTAAAATAGCAACACTTGGATTTTCAGTATCAGCTTGAAAGTTTCATTTAACCCTTTACCAGACGACAAAACTTTAGCCTTGTGCAAATTGAAAGCATTTGCAGACGACAAATTCGGTTTGGCTCAAATTGTGCAATTTTTCTGTGATAGGGTAGAAAACATTGTGGGAAAAGGAGAAAATGCTGGTCACCAGCATTTTCTCCTTTTCCTACAATGTTTTCTAAAGGCGCCTTTCCCAGGGTCATTGAAAGGCAGCATTGTGCAGTAAAGGTTAACTTATGCAACAGGTTAAGGGTTAATACTGCAGCTTTCATCTGAAGCTATCACTTGCAACTGATGAGACTTGGTAGTCATTAGAGAATAAGAAACAATTACTGGTAACCCTCTACAAAACAATCCCAATGTGTTAACCCTTAGGCTGCTAAAGCATGACTCACTGACCTTTTGCAGACAGTGTAGATCAAGATCAGACTGCACAGGACGTGCAGTCTGATCTTGGATCTGCACTTTTGGATAAGGAGATATTCTTCCAAAAGTAAGTTTGAAATAACATTCATTACTCGGGTTCTTCATACCAGGTTGAAAGTTTTATTTAAGTTATTTAGCAGGATACGAAGGGTTAACAACCCTGAGTGAAATGGCTTTCTGAATGGCTTTTTTTCTACCCTAAACTCCATTCGAGCCACAATTTACTCTGTACCATAATTTATGGCAATAAACTGGTCAAATTTCAAAGCATTTGCAGATGACAAAATACGTGTGTCTCAAATGATTGAATTTGTTTCTGAAAGGATATAAAACTTTGTGGAAAAAGGAGAAAATGCTGGTTACCAGCATTTTCTCCTTTTCCACAATGTTTTTAAAAGGCTTCTTTCTCATGGTTATTAAGAGTCTGCATTGTGTGGTAAAGGATTAAATGTTGTCTGCAGATGCTTTCAATTTGGACTGGTCTAAAATTTTGTTGTCTCGTGAAGACTGAAACAGGACAAAAAAAATCTAAGAAAACTGCAGTCAATGAATGGAGGAAGGAGACAATGAGATAAAATTTCTTCTCTTTTGCATTGGATTTTTTTTTTTGGTACTTCTCAATTCAGGTTAGAAGGTGTCAAAATCCGGTCATAAACTCATTATCAAAGCTTTCATAGAACCACTTGGTCAGTATTCTCACGTGATGAAATATAAATAATAGATTGTCTTCCCTGCATTCCTAGAACTTCCAGGCCCAATACAGGCCAAAAAACATGCGTAAGTGTTAAAGTTAAAACACATTTAAATTTAAACCATACTTTGTAAAAGTATGGAAAACATTGTGAAGATGACAATCTGTTATTAATGTGTGGTTGGTCCATATGTAAGTAACTGGTAGAAAAAAAAAAGAATTTTAAAATCAGGTAAAAAGAGAAAAAAAGACAGAGCGACCTGGCAACTTTTAAACTAGTTTTGACATTTATTTCTCTGCCACCACCTAACACTTGGAACAATAGTTCAATAACAGATTGTCATCTTAACAATAATTTCCATGCTTTAAAATGGTATGATTTAATTCTAAATGTATTTTAACACCTGCTATGTTTACATTTGGCCACTACTGGGACTTTAAGTCTTTGAGATACAAACACATTTTTGGTTACTTGTAGACAGTTCGGATTGAACATCAGACTATACAAAAAGTGCATATTCTGTTCAATGTTTTGTGAAATGTTGTAGAGATAATGGAGAAGAGTTGAAGTTCAGTAGTTAACACTTTACCAGACGACAAAATTTTAGCCTTGTCCAAATTGAAAGCATTTGCAAACAACAAATTAAATGCTACTCAAAACATAACATTTGTCTTTCGTGGGGTAGAAAACATTGTGGGAGAAGGTGAAAATTCTGGTTACCAGCGTTTTCTCCTTTTCCCACAATGTTTTCCAAAGCCTTCTTTCTCAGAGTCGTTAAAAGTTGGCATTGTGCGGTAAAGGCTTAATGCACAGTACTAATATTTCAGGAATCGCAAAATCAAATTCCACTTTAGCAAAGTTCTGATAATTGTCAATGCAATAAGTCCTCTCTCACCACTGAGCGTTCTTTGAATTTGAAGGATATTTATGTTGGAAAGCAGCCAGTACCTTGGAGTAAGCATTTTGCAGGGTACAAGTGAAAGAAATTTTTGGAACACATGGGTAGGTGCAGTGGTTACTTTGATATGCTTAAAATTAAATGGGATGACAAACAAACTTGACATTTCAGTATTTAAAGGGTAGGGTAGGGTTTACTAACTGAAAATGTCTATTTTCAAATAGTGCTTTACCATTTACAAAATAAGCCCATGTTTTAACGACCCTGGGGAATAGTGTGCTTTGAAAACATTATGGGAAAAGGAGAAAATGATGGTACTCAGCAGGGTCTCCTTTTCCCACAATATTTACAACCCTTTGTGCTTCATTTGCACCACGTAATTAAAGTGACATGTTGCCATCAAGTGCTTACATTATAGACCAGTCTGAAATTTTCTCATCTGGTATAGGATTAACTCTTTACCACACAATCCTGAGTTTTAACAACCATGAGAAAGAAGCCTTTTGAAAACATTGTGTGAAAAGGAGAAAATGCTGGTAACCAGCATTTTCTCCTTTTCCCACAATGTTTTCAACCCTTAGCAAAACAAATTTCAGTTTTTGAGTCACATTTATTTTATTGTCTGCAAATGCCTTCAATTTGGACCATTTCAAAATTTTGTCGTTTGGTAAAGAGTTAAGGGTTAATGTTTTCCTTCCTGCCTAAAATGACTAGATCTATAATTATGCTGCTTAGACTGTCATATTGAATTCATGCAAATCAGACAGAAATGTTTGGGTAAAACGATTTATGCAAATCAAACTGAGCACAAGTCCCCATAAAGACATTCACAAAAACATTTCTAAGAAAATTTCATGTTTGTGAAGCCAGCACTTCTTTAACTATTTACCAAATGACAAAATTTTAGTCTGTTCCAAATTGAAAGTATCTGCAGAAAACAAATTAAATGTTGCTCAAATGATAATTTCTGTCTTTGTAAGAATAGAAAACATTGTGGGAAAAGGAGAAAATGCTTGTGCTATGTTTTCAAATGCCTTCTTCTCCAGGGTTGTTAAAACTCTGGTTTGTCTGGTAAAGAGATAACCCTTAACCACACATTCCGGAGTTTTAACAACGCTGAAGAAAAAGCCTTTTGAAAACATTGTGGGAAAAGGAGAAAATGCTGGTAACCAGCATTTTCTCCATTTCCCACAATGTTTTCTACCTGTCACAGAACAAATTTCTATTTTTGTGTCACATTTATTTTGTTGTCTGCAAATACCTTGAATTTGGACTAGTCTAAAATTTTGACGTCTGGTAAAGAGTTAATGCATTTACTGCCTACAGACAACTTTTTTCCATTGCAGCAGACCACTTTTAAAAACATGTTGCCAAAAAGAGAAAACTGGTTGTAACAGTTTTTCCATTTGCCATATGATTTCATTTCTTCATATAGTAATTAACTCTTAACCCTTTACCACAAAATCTTGAGTTTTAACTACTCTAAGGAGACAGCTTTTGAAAGCATTGTGGAAAAAGGAGAAAATACTGGTAACCAGCATTTTCTCCTTTTCCCACAATGTTTTCTACTCTATCAAAGCCAGAAATTATCATTTTAGCAACATTTCTCGTCTGTAAATGCTTTCAATTTGGTCTAGTCCAAAATTGGTTGTTTGGTAAAGAGTAAAAGTGCCTTTCACAGCCAGTGTAGATTTTTAAGATTAGACTGCACTTAAAGTGCAGTCTGATCTTGATTCAGCTCTGTCTGCTTTGCTGAGACATTCTAGACAAAATCAACCTCGACATTGCATTTAGTTGGGTCTAATTTCTACATTAACCCTTTACCAGACAACAAAATTTTAGTCTTGTTCAAATTGAAAGCATTTGCAGATGACAGTTTCAGTGTGGCTCAAATAGTGCAGTTTTTCTATGATAGGGTAGAAAACATTGTGGGAAAAGGAGAAAATGCTGGTTACCAGCATTTTCTCCTTTTCCCACAATGTTTTCAAAAGGCTTCTTTTTTTAGGGGCATCAAAATGCAGCATTGTGCGGTAAAGAGTTAAAAATGTCTTATTGGTTTATTCGGCACTCTAAGAGTTAAAACATAATTTTTGACACTCTTTCCTACTTTGGTAAGAGTATGTTACAGATTTGTTTCAGGAGATACTGAAAATTGTCTTCCTAAGACAAAAATGTAACTTTCACATACATGTAGTTTGAAATCTGCAAAGTAGATAAAGGCCTAATTTACTGTTGGTTAATGGTTCTTAACACTTTACCACCTAACAAAATTTTGGACTAGTCCATATTGAAAGCGTTTGCAGACTAACAAAATGGGGCACAAACAACAGTATCTGTCTTTGAGATTGTTGAAAACATTGCTGGTTACCAGCATTTTCTCCTTTCCAAAAATGTTTTCAAATGGAATTTCGGGATTGAGTAGTAAAGAGTTAAATCATCGATCTTTACAACTAAAATACAGCGACTTAAGATTGTCCCTGGAAAGCCTTTCAGTAGGGGCAAGCCACCCAGATTTCGCCCCCTACCAAATCCACATGCAGGCTTGCTAGACCCCAGTAATCTGATCTTGATTTATATTGTGTACAAAAGGACATGCTGTGCTCAGTATTATAAATGTTGGATCATAGCAAGATCGAATGATCGTCTATTTCAGACAAAGGGTCATTTTGAAAGATATATTGTAGTTCTTCACTCTGTTCTTGTCAAAGCTTGGTAACACATTCTTCTAGATTGAACGGACCCAAGAATTATTTGAAGGATACTTGTTTAACTACTAGTGCTACAGGAGAAAAAACAGCTCTGAAATACCTTCAAAATTTCAGGTTTTTTTTTTCCCTTCTAAATCCATGCTACACTAGCCTAAAGCAAAGCCCTGGTAGCGCAGTCAGTAGTGTACAGGACTTGAGACCAGGGTCTGTATTCACCAACCACTCCTGAGAATGTTCTTTACTATCCTACAGAATTTTCTATATTTGAGAGTAACACAGCTTCTGAATTGCTAAACCATTTGTCAATCAGATGTTGTTACTTTCATATTTAGAAAATCTGGTAGGGGCTGCTAGCTTGAATCTCCAGCTTGGTCAATTTCTTTTGAAGAATTGAGGATAGTCATTGCAATGCCATTCGTTCCCCTCTCATTGTGCATCATTGTTTTGATGATGGTTATGTGGGAAAGCAGCCAATGGTTTGGGAAGTATGTTGTGCAAAGCGCTGGTAAGAGAAACTCCGGGAAAGCTTGGCTGGGTGCACTGGCTGCCACAGTATAACTTAAATAATGTTGAAAATGGTGTTAAACACCATACAATTACTAGCCTTAGGATTGGTTAAGCAATATCCAATGGAATGCTGGCTAGACCTTTCCTTACAGTATAGGAATCACAAATTTAGAGTGAAACACTTCTCCCAACCACTGCGATCACTTACCAAATATTCATTTGTCAACCCAAGACTGACATCTAAGTTTTATTGGTCTGGAAGCCAAAACAAGCAATCATTCGATAGTATTGTTGTAAACACTCTTACCATCAACTTAGATGGTATTAATCCTGTACCAAAATGATTCTGCAGGCTATTATGGCCATGTAAATTTGGGATATCAGTCTAATTTACCTGTATCTTTTTTTATATGGTAGATAAATGCATATATAACTTGTCAATTTCAAGAATATCAAAATAACTCAAGTGCGATATCAAAATCTGATTTATGCTCTTCCAAACGAATTAAATTTTATTAATTTTATCAAAGGAACTCTTGGTCCTTTTATTAACCCTTCACCCCAAAATGCCGCCTTTAAACGACCCTTAGAAAGACGCCTTTTGAAAACATTGTGGGAAAAGGAGAAAATGCTGGTAACCAGCATTTCCTCCTTTTCCCACAATGTTTTCTACCCTAGCAAAGAAAGACTGCACCATTTGAGCCACATTGAAATTGTAGTCTGCAAATGCTCTCGGTTTGGACAAGGCTAAACTTTTGTCGTCTGGTAAAGGGTTAACTTTAAAATTGCCAGTAGCGTTGATATAGATATATATTTTGTCCTTTTCCCACAATGTTTTCTACTCAATCAAAGGCAAGTTTTATCAATTAATCTCCCTTTTATTTGTCATCTGCAAATGCTTTGAATTTGGACCAGTCTAAAATTTTGTCCTTTGGTATAGAGTTATGTATGATACATGTATCTGCATAATTTATGGCCTGGAATACATACCCGGTCGTTTGATCGTGACAGTTTCCCTGTGATACTTTTATATGTATCTTATAGATCTAATATAAAACCAGAATTTCGATATTTATGAATTTGTTTCCATGCATTGGAGATTTATTAGAAAATGCACAGTTGCTACCTTTTTCCTCTCTTCAGCCTTTCGATTCAAATGTATGGTGATTAATGCAATTATATCATGGCAACAGTGCACATACTCATGTTTCCTTGCTATTCTTAAACCTATTCTTGACCTGTCACACCATATACAGTATAATGAAAGCTTTCGGGAAAGCTGTAATGCTTCAGTCGCGACCAAAGTCCCCAAGAAAGTAAGCTCTAACAGACTCATGAAACATCACTAAGAAAAGGCAGCATTCTGAAATGGCAGTGTTGGAAAAGGTAACACTTGAAAAACAAATGAGCCATGCTCTGGCAAAAAGGGGCTTAATACATCTCTTGTAATGCACTATACCAAGCGAAGCAAGTCATCATATAATTATGGATCCATAAAAGCCACATTTTTTAACAGACGGCTTAATCATGAAGTCCTTGGACATACAAAAAATTAACCAATAGTGAAAAGTTTCAGCCTAGGTCAGCCTGCGTGGACTGCGCAGGCTGACCTTGGTTGATACTTTTCACAAATGCATCAAGCCCCCTTTTCACAGAGCATGGCTCAAACATTACCTACCAGTATCACTGTATAAATGTGACTACTAAAGACCTCCAGTTGATTGCTTTGGAAAAATTATGGAAAAGGGCAGAATAGCTTGTAATAAGTTATCCCCTTCTCTTCTCAAAATGTTTTCTATCACTCAAAAGGTGTAATGTTTCTTTGAATGTTTCCCCTTTATTTAACTGGTATTAACCCATTACTACACAATCCTGAGTTTTAATGATCATAAGGAAGAAGCCTTTTGAAAACATGGTTGGAAAAGGAGAAAATGCTGGTAACCAGCATATTCTCCTTTTCCCACAATATTTTCTACCCTTCCAAAAGCCAATTTTTATTTTTGAGTCAATTACTTTCTTGTCTGCAAAAGCTTTCAATTTGGGCAAGTCTAAAATTTTGTCATTTGGTAAAGGGTTAATTGTTCATTGGTAAAGAAATTAAGGCTATACAATGATGAGTTAACTCTTTACCACACGACAAATTAGAGACTGGTCCAAATTGAAAGCTTTTGCAGACGACAAAATAAATGTGAATAAAAAATTGAAATTAGTTTTTGGAAAAGTAGAAAACATTGTGGGAAAAGGAGAAAATGCTGGTTACCAGCATTTTCTCCTTTTCCCACAATGTTTTCAAAAGGCTTCTTCCTCAGGGTCGTTAAAAGTCGGAACTTTGTGTTAAAGGGTTAAATGTAGATTCATCCATAGTAAAACAGTGTAATCTGCAAAAAGTATTAATTGCACAAAGGATGACCATACTGATAAGTGACACAGACTATGGATATAGTAGGGGGAAGGGTGTACTACAAGGGATTTTCTCCTTTACCAGAGACTGTAGAAGTTAGCTGCTGCATGAATTATAATTTACAAACTGGTTTAACTCTTTACCACGCAATCCTAAGTTTTGACGACCCGGAAGAAGAGGCCTTTAGAAAACATTGTAGGAAAAGGAGAAGATGCTGGTAACCAGCATTTTCTTCTTTTCCCACAATGTTTTCTGCCCAATGACAGAAAAAGTGCACGATTTGAGCCACACTGAAATTGTTGTCTGCGAATGCTTTCAAGTTGGACAAGGCTAAAATTTTGTCATCTGGTAAAGGGTTAAAGAGGCGTGTTATTTAAACAACCTAGCATTTACCGGAGACTTAAGAAGTTGGCTGCTGCATGAATCATAATTTAGAAGTCAGTTTTAAGTGGTTGTGTTATTTAACCCTAATCCTCTACCTAAAAGAAATGAAATTTTCAAGCCGACAGTAAAACCCCAAATTGTCCTATTTCAAAGACATTTTTGGACAGAAGATATCTCCCTATCAAACACTGTAGATCCAAGATCAGACTGCATGTTCTGTGCAATCCGATCTTGATCTTCACTGTCCGCAAAAGGTCAGTGAGTTGCCCGTAGCAGCACAGGGGTTAAAGAACCTAGCATTACAATTGATGAATATCTGATATTATGACTAGGCTAAAACTGTTCTAGGAAATTTTGATTTTCAAAGCTAGTCACATGATAGGCTGTGACAAATACCGGTATCTCAGCCTATCATATGGCTAGCTCTGAGGTTCAGAATTAGAAGAAATGCATGTAGAATCATCATAGCCAACTTTCACAGGCCTCATCAGCAATGTCGTGTGTCAACAAGTGGATAAAGATTGGTAACCAGCATTTTTGCCTTTGCCCACAATGTTTTCTAGCCTTTCACAGATGCTACAGTCTCGGCCACAGATAATTTGACGCCTGCTAAAGCTTTCAATTTTGACAAGTCTAAAATTGTTGTTTGTCAAAAGGATTAAAACATGTACAGAAAGTTCTGACTAGCCTGATCTTTGTCCAAAAGCATCATCAAATGTTGTTCATGCTCTTAGATTGTGCCCCATGCTAAACAATCCAATTGGAATCTTTTATTAAACTGGCAGCCTGTTATCGATCTTCGTATCGACAACAGGTAACACCCAATACTTACTACAAGTCGAGTTTCTGCCCGGTTTGAGATTTCATGAGATAATGCGAGACTTGGAAATTTAAATCTTAATCTTATTTATGCACAGAAATAGACATTATCGATAAAGATTAAATTCTTTAATGATTTTGATAAATTAATTGTGGTCAGAAAAATCTTTGTCTATCATGAAAATCTTGGCCAAAGATAGAATATTGCTCGTTTATTTTAAAACAAAATAAGGCATTCTGCTATGAGCTGTCTGATTGGTGGATTTGGTACATGTGAAAACCAATACCTGCCGTCGATAAATCCGGTGTTGCCTGTTGTCTATCGGACGGCTACGGGAGATACAACGGGTACCAGTTTAATCTTTTATCAGCCTGAGGAAGTGCATGTGCTTTTAAGAACATTGTGTGAAAAGGAGTCAGTGCGATCAGCCAGAATATCCTCTTTTTCCCAGGGTTTTCTGCCCATTTAATCTTTACAATACAAGATATTTAAGGTTATCCGAATTGATCCTCAGGAAATTTTAAACTCTTGTTTGGTAAGGAATAAAGACACATCCCATCATATAGTCCCATTGCCGAAGGAAAGCGGTTGAATTGTTACGGGTATCAGAGTTTTCTCCTTTTTTCACAATGTTTTGTACTAAACAGAAATTCCAAATTTTGAGTTGTGTTCTTTTGTTGTCTGCCAATGTTTTCAGTTTTGACAAACTTAAACTATTTTTTTTTTTTTGGGGGGGGGGGGGGTTAAAGACTTCAGAGGTTTTGTTGCTTTAGCCCTTAAACTGCTAAGTAAATGATAAAAACCCAAATCTTGCCATTTCAAAGTTGATTTTACCTGAAAGAAAATATCATATAGGATGAGTAGATCAACGACCAGACTGCATGTTTTGTGCTGTCTGATCTTTATCTACACTGTCCGTGAAAGCACCCCGAGTTGCGCCTAGCACCTTAAGGGTTATTGTTTATTTAACTTGAATGATAGTAAGTTTGGTAACTTGCATTTTCTCCTCTTCCCACAATGTTTTCTACCCTTTTAACGATATTTTGTCCTCTTTGAAGCACATTAACCCTTATCCTGCTAAGTAAGTGAAATGAAACTTTCAAGCCGATAGTAAAAACCCACATTTTGCTATTCCAAAGGTTATTTTTTTGTTGAAAGATGTAGTGTAGATCCAACATCAGACTGCATGTTCTGTGCAGTCTGATCTTGATCTATATTGTCTGCAAAAAGTCATTGAGTGGTGCCTAGCAGCGTAAGGGTTAAATTGTCTTCTGGCTACCAGCATTTTCTCCTTTTCCCACTGTTTTCAAAAGGGTTTTTCCTCAGAGTCGTTAAAACTTGGGATTGTGTGGTAAAGGGTTAACTCTTGACTAGACGCTGAAATTTTAGACGTGGCTTAATTAAAAACATTTGCAGATGACAGACTAAATGATTTGTCTTTGGGCTATGTGTATAAAATGTGGTGGGTAAAAAAGCAAATGCTGGACACCAGCATTTTTTTTTTTTCCCACAATATTTTCCAAGGTGTTCTGCCTTAGGTTTGTTAAAATTTGGGATTGTGTGGTAAAGTGTAAAACTCTTCCAGAGTATTGATAGTAGTCATTTATCTCTTACAGCTGAGAGTTTTTTTTTTCAACTGAGTTTATGTTGAAAGTAGCTAAAGCCCAATAGCTCAGGCCATAATGTACAGGTTTGAGACCAAGGTATGGCTGTTTCCAATCCCCAGGTCTGCCAATTTCTTTCAGAAGATTGATGATAGTCATTGCTACAGGATTTGTGCTGATAACCAGCATTTTTTCCTGATCAAACAATATCTTCTTTCTCTTGAAAGACAATTTCCATTATTTGAGTCACATTTACTTTGGTATCTGCAAATTTCTTTTCTCATAAAGCGCTCAGGTCAATCTGTGTAATGAAGGGAATAGCAAGTATAAAATCAAGAAACATTCAGTGTAGGAAAAGCAACTTTTGTTTAACAATGTACTAAACAATACCAAGTTCAAATGACCCTATGGTAGAGGACTTACAAAAATATTGTAGGAAAAGGAGAGAATGCTGTTAGCCAGCATTTTCCTCTATTCCACAATGCCTTCAGCCCTTTCAAAGATAAATCCCATTATATGAACCACCATTGATTTGTCTGCTACAAATGTTTCAAATTGTTTAAGTCTAAAGTTGTATTTCTGGTAGAGGATTAGTTAAGAAATAAAGTACTCATTTTTCAAATTATTGTATTAATGTATCAAGTGGTAGTCCACCCATAGCCATATGAGCCATGCTCTGTGAAAAGGGGGGCTTAATGCATCTCCATGATGCATTACACCAAGCAAGACATCACCTAATTATTGATCCATAAAATCCATTTTGTCAAACAAACAGCTGAATCATGATGTTGAATTATCTCTTGACATGAAGAAATTTTAAACAAAGAGAAAAATATTGACCCATGTCAGCCTGCACAGGCCGAAATGGGTCAATACTTTTCGCAAAATGCATTAAGCCCCCTTTTCACAGAGCATCACACACACACACACACACACACACGAGACGCACCATTCATTAGTGTACCCTTTTGCTGTACAGTATGTGCGCTCTCCCTTGAAACTCATTGGTTGTTTACTAAATACCAGTAAAATCAAGTATGTATTGTTGGACACAAAACATTGCTCAATGTGACTAAACAACTTAATGAAAAATCTAACTGATCTGTTATTATAAGACAACCCCATTTTGAAAATCTAGTGATAAACAGCCCCATTTTAACAACATTGAGGAAGACGGCTTTCGGACAATTTGTGGAAAAAGAAGAAAATATTTCCTTCCTTTTCTGTAATGTTTTCTACACCCTCTAAGACAAAATAGCAATGTTTGAGTCACATTTAATGTCATTATCAGCTGCTTTCAAATTGGATAAGTCTGAAATTTTGTTGTCACGTACAGAGTTAATTAGCCAGTTTTGTTCTTGTGATATCATCAGAGTAGCTAACACACATCATCATTGTGAAGAAAACACTGCTTTTGCCATATTTAAAAAAAAACTGTCCAGTACAGGGGTATGAAGAGTGTTATGGTAGTTGCTGGAACTGTACTTTTTACACTGGTATATCATCCACTGTTTCAATTAACAAAAATCATCTCAGCTTTGCCTTCCATATTTTGTCTGCGTTGCTCTACTCCTTTACTTTACCTAAAATGAAAACAGAAATAGAGGTAAGGAACAACAACCACATCCCCAAGTAGGCCAAAGTTATCATTTGATTTAGCCTATTGCTGACAAAGAATTACAAATTTTGAGAAAATCTATTTATGTGAAAATCATTGGGTTCCTTTCCCTTTAAGCCGACACAATATTCAAGTCTGTATCATACACCAAACATACAACCAGACAAGACTGTTCACCTAGCACGGTGTGGCCAATATTTTAGGGGATGTATTACAGGCATGTTCATGGTCATTTTTAAAAAAATGCTGATTTTGGTGTCGGCTTTGCAATGACCATTCTACTCTCATTTTGGGATCACGATCAGATGTTTTCAGACATGCCCTGGCCTAACAGTCTTTTATCAAAAGACTTAACTCACTACCATACAGATATTACTTGGTAAGCCCCTGAAGATCTTTCTTTTGAATTCAGGAGTAGTATATGCATATTTCAAGAAATTATGCCCTCTCTCCTTGAAAGTTTTCCTGTTGACTCTTTACCAAATGACAAAATTCTAGACCAGTCCAATTTAAAAACATTGGCAGACAATATATTTTCATAGGCTAAAATGATAAGACTTGTCTCTGGAAATGCAGAAAACATTGTGGGGAAAGAAGAAAATGCTGTTTGTTGGCATTTTGTTCTTTTCCCACAATGTTTTCAAAAGTTATTTTTTCCTCAGGTTCATTTAAACACAGGATTGTGTTGGTAAAGGGTTAAATGGACACAACTTCACTTTCAAATGTTTCTCAGCTGTGTTTCTTTTCTCATAGATCAAAAACAAAGAGGCTGTATGGTAATAAGTAGAACCCATTACCTAACAAATATGCTGACACAATATCTAATGTTTATTTTATACACTCCAGACATCAGACAAGACTGTCCACCTAGCACGGTGTGGCCAACATAGGGAGGAGCATTTTTTTCTAGGCATGTCAGTGGCCATTTTCTTATCTGCTCAATACAATTTGGGTGTCAGCATGTCAATGGCCATCTTGATGTCACTTTGGGGTCACGATTACGATGCTTTCGGACATGCCTTGGCCTGACAGTCTTATATGAAAGACACGTGGGCGGATTTTGAAGAAATAAATATTTGGGGTGAGGTTTTGAATCAGACTTGGCAGAGATCCTATAGTCTCTATAGATGATCTCCGCACCTGGGTTGCCAACACACTCCATGACAGTACCATCTTAACCTACAAAATACTTTGTAACAGAAAAAGCATAAGGCCCTATATCCTTTCTGTACATTGGCCATATCGGGTACATTTTTGCAGGCCGGTACCTAGGTTATCAATGTGGTGATTGCACTGTCCACAAAACCTCTGCAGAAGTTTGAAATAAGTATAAAAAAATGTACAAACAAATTTGAATTTAGAAAATTATTAGTTTGTCACATAGAGGTTTTCTGGTATGTTTTACTTCATTCATTTTGACATTGCACAGCATGACCAGAAAACAGTCCAGATGCAATAGTAAGAGAGGTGTAAGACATTCACAGTGTTGGCTTGAAGTGTACAAAGTTTGATTTTGACAAAGGCATTAATTCTTTACTTTCAGACTTGTCTATAGTGAAAGCATTTGCAGATGGCAAATTAAATGCAGTTTAGACCATGGGAATTTTCTTTAAAAAAAAATATTGTTGGAAAAAAGAAATAACTGTTGGTCTAATGAATTCAGCTGTTTATAGGAAATTTCTTTAAGTATGAGTTTTATCAAAGAACTTTAACCCTTTACCACATGGCAAAGACTCGAGTCATGCTGAAGGTATTTACAGAGTATCATTCAAATGTTTTTTCAAATGGTAGTATTTGTCCTTAACTTGTTACCAGCATTTTCTCCTTTTCCTACAATTTTTCAAAAGGCTTCTTTCTCAGCATTATTAAAAGTCGGGGTTGCGCAGTAATGGGTTAAACCTAACTCTAAGATAGTTGAGTTTTTTTTTTTTTTAACTTGGCACCATAATATGCATATCACCTGACTGTTTACAAAATAGTTGACAATTTAAGGTATTGCCAGCAAACTAATAGCTGAAATTGCCTTCTTGGTTGTAAAACCCCTGTCCCTGGTCACGAAGTATATGAAGGAAATTCCAGCTGTTAGTTAACTGATCCTCACCTTTTTATAGTAATTCAGCTCATGTACAGAAGTTGTTTAAGTGATCTCTTTTTTGATGATGTGTTGTACCTGGCACCTACATAAACATTCGTACAGTGAAAATTCTGTCTCTCAGTTAACTTAAGCTTGCCTTTTTAGAGGCATTTGATGATAGTGCAAAGGTTTAATAAAGTGATTGAAAAGGACTTTATGCTTTCATACTTAATGTATACCCAGTATTTGATGTATTACATATGATTTGAAAATGGTATTGCCAGCAACCTGATAGTTGAAACTTTCATTTGTTGTATAAAGCCCCTGTCCCTGGACACAATGTATTAACTGGTAATGGAAATTCCAACTGTCAGTCTGCCGATAACCGCAAGCCTATACAACCTTAATGCTAGAAGTTTTATGTAAGAACTTTTAAAATTACCGGTAATCCTTTGATTTATATATAACCTAGCAGTTTAAATATTTATGTGTTACAGATGGGTTTTCTTAAAACCAAAATCAAAATGTTAACCAAACTTGCCAAGATTTGTATTTAACCTAACAGTTTACATATAATTCAAAGAGGATATTTCCAGGAGCTAGATTCTGCAGACTGTATTTAGTCCAGTGCTAAATGCCGTAATGAAAGAACATTTTACTCAGTACCTGAGGTATATTTTACCTGTTTACAGTTAAAGTATTGCTACCAACCTGGTAGTTGAAACTTGCTTGCATTTGTGCTTTATAGTTCCTACAAACAGTTAAATGAATCTCACTGGTTTACTTTATATGGGTAAAACATCATATTATAAGTTGACTGGAAAGAATCTTTGGTGTGTAATTTGAAAATACATGTGCAAAAGACTTAAAGACACAAATCATTCCAAACATTCTCTAATTATTCAAAAACTCCTACAATGTGAAAAAGTTTAAAGTTTTTCCATTTTCTAATCGTCTTAGCTCTTTCCCAAACAACAAAATTGTAGGCATGTTGAAACTGAAAGCATTTTCAGATGACAAATCAAATCTGTGTTGGATAATAGTTTTTGTCTATGATATGGTTGAAAACATGGAAGGAAAAGGAGAAAATGCTGGTTACCAGCATTTTCTCTCTTTCCCATCATGTTTTCAAAAGCCATTTTTACTTAAAGCTCAGGATTGTGTGGCAAAGGGTTAGTCTATAATCTTTCATATATATTCAGGTAACTGATGCAAAACCACACACACAAAAATATAACACAGATATAATACAGAAAATAAAAACAAGCAAAACTTTGCACAATCAATATGAGTATGAATGTCTTGCACCAAGAATTCTTACTATTGCATCAGTACTGCCAAAATGAAGTGTGTTGCAGACAAGGATTTTATGCACAAAATGATGAAGTAAGAAATACACTATAACCTTCTCTAGCTTTATACTGATCTATGAAAACTGAGCCAATGCAATATAATTTAGAAAAAAAATATTGAAAACTGACAACTTTGACCTACCTCTAGTCCATAATCATGCCAAAGTGTCTTTATCAGCCTGAAAGAGATTAAAAAGTAACATTAAAACACTGAAAATAAATCTGTTCATCATCTACATATACAATGTACATGATTAACAAAATTCAACACCCACTTTAACCCTTTCCCAAACAAGCCCTGGTTTTCACTTGTCTGCAGTACAAGTCTTTTGAAAACACTGTGGGAAAAGGAGAAATTGCTCATAACGAGCAATTTCTCCTTTTCCCATAGTGTTTTCTACCCTTTTTGAGACCTTTCTGCCATTTTCATCAAATTTAAAATTGTTGTCTGCAAACTCTTTCAATTTTGACCAGTCCAAAATTTGTCGTTTGGGAAATGGTTAAAGGCATGTACCACAATGAATGGATGAATAGTGTTTCACAGTGCATTGGCAGCTACTGTATTCTAATACCTATGAAAAGATTTAATGATTAATTGATTAAATGGTGCTTTTCACTGTTTCAACATCATTTCAATCATATGACGGTGAAATCTCACACATTCATGTAAGTCCTGGGTTTCACCAGTACTAGGCTGGGGCTAGGAAGTGTCTTGCCAACGAAACTCTGACAAACAACCCAGTGCTTCCTGTGAGGATCAAACCTGGGGCCTCCAGGTTATGAGACCTACACTTTAACACTGAGTCATGCAGGACCCCACATGTGCACTGGAAATTTAAAACAAAAGGATGAAAGACTTAAGAAAAAATAAAGTTGTAAAGGGAGATATACATATGAGCCATGCTCTATGAAAAGGATGCTTAAAGCATCTGTGAAAAGTATCGACCCATGTTGTGTTTTCTACTTCCCACAGGTGTTTTAAAAACCTTTGGGGAAAAGGGGGAAAATGGTAACCAGAGTTTTCTTTTTCAACAATATCGTTTACAACATGAACCTCGTTATTAGAGCAACATTTGTTTTGTTGTCAATAAGTGCTTTCAAAATTTTGGACAGGACTAAAACTTTGTTGCCTGGTTATGATTTTACTCTTAACCAAACTAAAAATTTTAGATTAATTGTATGGTCTTTAATGCCATTTTCAACAGCCAGTGCACCTATCCATGCTTTCCTGGAGTTCCTTTTACCAGTACTATGCATAATATTTTTCTTTCCAGGCCACTGGCTGTTTTCCCACATAACCATTGCCGAAACAATGGTCAGTGGTGAGAGAGGAATGAATCCTGTCACAATGACTATCATCAATCCCCGGAAAGAAATTAGCCGAGCTGGGGATCAAACTAGTGACCCCCTGTTCTCAAGTCCTGTATGCTACTGACTGAGCTACCAGGGCTCGGCTACAAAATTTCAGAACTGTTGGCATTGAATATACATGAAGACAATGTACTTAATCTGGCCCATAATCTGAAAATTGCTTGTGAGTGGGAAGTAAACTGTGTTGGAAAAGGAGAAAATGCTGGTCACAATGTACAGTGTTTTAAGCAAGCTCTAAGGGACTTTAAGGGAAAATATGTTGGCTAAAGGTATATTCCTTATTTCTCCAAATTCCATTTGACCTAAATAAATGTCAGTAATGCCTATTTTACAAAAATATTTTCATATGTACCTGCAGCAAATTTGTTTCAGGAGTTTGCTTAATAAACAGGGCGGATATTTTCAGTTAGTTTAACCCTTTACTACACATCCCATATTTTAACGCCCCTGAAAGAGAAGGCTATAGGAAGACATTGTTGAAAAAGGAGAAAATGCTTGTAACCAGCATTTTCTACTTTCCCCACAATGTTTTCTACTGTATCTGTACTGTATCAAAGACAAAATCATCAATATAGCAACATTTAATTCGTCATCTGCAAATGCTTTCAACTTGGACCACTCCAAAATTTTGTCATTTGGTAAAGAGTTAACCCTTTACCACACAATCTCAAGTTTTAATGACCCTGGGAAAAAATGCTTCTGCAAATATTGTGTGAATAGAATAAAATGCTTGTAACCTGCATTTTCCTCTTTTCCCCAAATGTTTTCTACCCTTTCAAAGACAAGTCCATTTTTTGAGCCATATTTAAATAAGTTGTCTGCATATGCTAACAATTTCGACAAGTTTAAAAAATAGATGTTTATTAAAGAGTCAAAAGACTTTCAAGATATTGCATTTTTATATACTCCTATTACTTCAGAGAAAAAAATCACATTGTAGATTTAAGATCAGATTGCATAGGCTGTACAGCCTGATCTTAATATACCTAATCCATGTTCAACTCACCATGTAGATGCTTTGCTGACTTGTTGATTGTTCACATAACTGCTTTAGGCAATGTGTCTGTCATCGTTTTTTCCAAGTATTATCATCTCAAAGCCATGGTATCTTAAATTGAAAACAACAACAAAAAAGGAAAAACCTTGTTTTTTTTGGGGGGAGGGGGGGAAAGCTAATTGTAGGGAAGGAACATTTTTTAAGAAAAATTCATGTGTTACTTTGTTCACATTTTTTTACAAGCCTGTTATTCAAATTTTTGTTTTTTTGTTTTTATCATCTCAACTGATGGAATTTATCTTTGAATGGGAAGAAAATGTGGGAAAAGGAGAAATATTAAATGAGCATTTTCTCCTTTTTCCTATAATCTTTTCAAATGTCTTATTTCATAGTTCATTAACCACACTCCTTTTTGTTTCATCTTTGTTTTTCAGTTGTATTTCATCATAATATGAATAATCTTGCTCTTGCATAGGAATCAAAATTCAAACTCACATTTCGCAAGTCTTTCTTGCTTACACATGTGTTTCTGAGTAAGAATGACCTGCTGCTGTATGAAGCTGTGTGCATATCTAACTTGTCAGTTACACCTTTGCTACGTAACTTTACTTTTCAAGTAAATATAAAGTAGAGTTTGGTTCTTTTAAGTTAATATTTTCATTTTTCAATCACAGATATTTTCATTCATAAAGTCCTGGAAAGTTTTAGTTTATACTCCATATGCAGTTTCTTGACTGTCGATTTACAGTTTTAATATTTTTTAGAATCTAAGTTTGTATCTGAAGTAATTTTTTTGAAGATTCCCTTGCACTTCGCAAATTTGTTGTTTTAGTTCCTCGTGAAAATTTTTGTGCAAATGCCTTCCATTACTCTTAAATTAAGATTTAGTGGAAAATGCTAGCTTCTGATACTTATTGCAATATTTTTGCCAGGGACAGGGGGTATCAGAAACAAACATATCCCGATTGAATTCCCTACATTTTCAGTTTTTGGTTTTAATTTCTCTCTTTATGATTATATTTTTCTTTTCCTGTTATTTCACGTTATTCTTTCTCAGTTTATTAATTCTTTATATAAGATTTTTTTTTATGCAGTTTCTATTTATTCTTTTTCATTTGTTTTATTAAATATGATTTCTCTTCTTTTTATTATATTGTTAGAATTTTTTTTTAATAGTTTCTTAGTTCTTCTTCTTTTTGGTATTTTTCTTTTTTTTTTTTTTTAATTATTTTATTGTAAATTTTGCTGTTTACATTTTTTACATGTTTCTTTTAAGATCTGTTTTTTCTTTCTATTTCGATTTGATTTTTAATCATTTTTGTTTATTATTATATATTTTCCCCCGTTTTTTTCTGTAGTTGTTGTTTTTCACTCTTTTTATTTTCTGTTTCTTCACTTTTATTTCTTTCATTATAATTTTTTTACATTTTTTGTTTAGTTATTTTTTTCCGTCATTCTTTTCATGCTTCATTTTCTGTTTTTCATTTTTATTTCTCTTTTTATGTTTTTTTTCTTTTCTTTTCATGTTATGTTATTGTATTCTTTTTTCAAGTTCTTAATTCTTTTAGTGACATTTTTTTTTCTTTTTTTTCATAATTTGTAATAATATTATTTCTCTTTTTTTTTTTTTTTATATTCTTTAAAATTTTATTTCGATTTGATTTTTAATCATTTTTGGTTATTATATATTTTCCTTTGTTTTTTTATGCTGTTCTTGTTTTTCACTCTTTTTATTTTCTGTTTCTTCAGTTTTATTTCTTTCATTATAATTCTTTAAAATATTTTGTTTAGTTATTTTTTTCGTTCATTCTTTTCATGCTTCATTTCCTGTTTTTCATTTTTATTTCTCTTTTTATGGGTTTTATGTTTTATTTTCATGTTATGTTATTGTATTCTTTTTTCAAATTTTTAATTCTTTTAGTAACATTTTTTTTCTTTTTTTTTTCATCATTTTGTAATAATTTTATTTCTCTTTTTTTCCCCTCATTTTCTTTAAAATTTTCTTTATCTTTCTTATCATGTTATTTCTTTTTATTCTTTTTAAAGTGTTTCATTCTTTTGATGAGATCTTTTTCAGTTCTTTTATCATTTTGTTATAATTTCTTTCTGTTCTAGTATTTTCTTATTTCTTCTTTCTTTTGGTCTTTATTCTTTGTTCTAATCTGTTGCCTTTTTCATTTTTTACACAATTTTTTAAAAAAATGTTTACTTTTTTTTTACATTTGTTTTTTGATCATTTTAGTATTTTGTTATTATTGTTTTCTACCCTTTTTCTGTTGATGTTGCTTTTCTTCATTTTTTAAAAATTCATTTCATAATTTCTTATTCTAAATTTTGCTATTTTCAGTTGTTTTTTTACAAGTTTGTTTTACAAACTGTTTCTTTTTTTTTTACATGTTTTTTTAATCATCTTTGTTTATTATTATCATATTCCAATTGTATTTCCTTTTTTCTGTTGTTGTTTTATCCTTTTTTCAATTTGTTCAGTCCCCCCCCCCACAAGTTTTTCATTTTTTTTTTACACGTTTCTATTTCTACGATTTTTTTTTAAAATTTTGTTTTAGTTTTTTTTTTTTTCCCTGAGTTTTTCAATTTTTTTTTTTGCAACTTTCTATTAAAAAGATTCTTTTTGGTTTTTGCTTTGATCAATTTATTTTGTTTTCTGTCTTTTAAGATTTTTTTTAAGTTTTAAGCATTTTGTTTCAAGATTTGTCCAATTGCACTGAACAGAGTAGAACCATTCTTTTTTTGCATTTCGAACCTTTTCATATTCTACCTCGGTGAAATATAACCATGTGTGTAACATTTTAAGGAATAAAAAATTCATGAACAACCCAGCTAAAAATAAAAATCATCCTCTACAAAAGTAAGTAACAAATTTATGTTTTAGGGAATGGTTTGGTAAATTGTTTGGTAAGATATGGTGTCTGCTTTGAAAGGAGAATTTGCTTTCCAATCTGTCCCCACTGTCAAGATTTCATATCAGAATTTGCTTTCCTATCTGTCCCCACTGTCAAGATTTCATGTCAAAGTCTCAGTATACTTGTGTAAATGTTCCTAATTTATTATGGAAAACTTTCAGCCCAGACACATGGGCTGAGACAGCTCTGTTTCATGTTGTGTGTGTGCTTTTGCTAGTCAAAAGTATGTTTGTAATGAGATACATTATCAGTGTCCTTGATCTGCTATGACCTATACTCCACCAAATGCTTCACACAAAATCTCCAAAGGATGATTAGAAATAACTAGCCTTGATTACCCATCACAAAGTTGATTTTGAAAAAATGTTGCAAAGATGAAGATGGAATTCAGAAGATATTATTGAAGAGCGCTTGAATTATGTTTTTATTTGGATGTTATTGACACAATTTAATGTGTAGTGTACTGGGGTCATCCAGGCTTAAGTTCATGTGAAATAAGGTAATGTTCCTAGGGTTAACAAATGTTTCTAGGCTTGCCAAAATTGTGGAAATTGTTTTCTAAATGACAATTTGATACATCACAGGAAAAACAATACATGTATGTGACAAGTTTCCTCAAACAATTAAGCCTATAATATAAAAACTTGGACCGTGCTGGTAAATTGATGAAAGTAATATTAATGAAAGGTCAATGGGATGATCTTGAAAAGTTGCTCTATGTATACTTTAGTGTTAATAATTAGCATCTTGATTTTGATCAGTATTTCTACTAAAGCACTAAGCATTTAATGGGTAAATTCTTCATTTTCAGGCATTCTTCGATGCTTATAGGTACCTGAATTGTGAAGGTGACATTGTGTTCAATGCAGTTCAACCCTTTTCCCTATGTAAAACAAACAACAGCAAAAATACTTAAATTCCTTGCAAATACTAAACAACTTCATAAAAAAACTTCTTTAGATGAAAGTGTAAAGACCATGCTTATCCATATGATAGTAATTGTCAGATTTAACCACAAATATAAGTATCAGGACTCTGCTGAGGTATTTGAAATCAGGCAAGCATTTATGATCTGAATTCCTGTAATTTTAAACAAGATATCTTTCTGTCCTGATTTAACAGGAAAAAAATGTAATTAAAACATCATTCAAATCATTGGTTGTTTTTGCTTTGTGGCTGATTCCAGTATTCAAAAGTATTTCAAAAGTATTCCAAAAGCTGATATGCATGTGTTCCCCAGTTGAAATCAAACAATGTCAGTATATAAATTGACAGCCAACAGATGAATCTTTTAAAAGCACCAAGTCTTGGATTTTCCTCAATATCTGTCTTATATTGTTTCCCCAATTAAATCTAAAATCTTTTCACAGACCACATCTTTGAGATGTTTTTAAACCAACAGGGATTGCATTCATGTAGAAAAAAAATGACTACTTCACATCATTAAATACAAAATACAACCTAACTATGATAAAATACTCCATATTACAAGGTAAACCACTTCTAAAATTGTGTACCTCCTTACACAAAAACAACAAGAGCATGACATGCAGGTGGCAAAGCTCGGCCGAAGTTGCTTGATTTTTAATGAAAATTCGACGTCGCAAAAGGGGCATACCTATGTCAAAATATTTTAGTGATTATCTGCCCTTGTTCTATGGGTTCACCTTCTCATAGTTAATAATTTGTCCAAGTTTGAAGTAAATATCTTCAGTAATATCAAAGATATTATGAAATGTCAAAGTTTTTGCACGACATTGCAGAAGGTGACAGGGCTATGACAATAACTTGACTTTTTTTTGAAACAGCCGAGTTAAAAATAAATGAATATCTATTTTTGCTTGTGGAAATAAGATCCTTAGCCTGCAACATTGTGCAAGGCTGTCAGCAACTTAAATGGAATATGAGGCATACTTAAATGTAGAGTGTGATCTGAAGTCTTACGTGAGTGGAAAAAAAGAACAGGGTCCACTCTTCTATCAGCACTGGATTTAATTTTAAACTTAAAATTGCCCCAGAGCTGTTTTACAGTCAATGATCCTACTTCAACCGGAGCACTTGCCTTCATAAGATGCATTAATAGACAGTCAGATCACACAAAAGCAAAAGCTCCCATACTGAGAAATAGCAAACTTGTTATTATAAATCAAAATGAATGAAAGAATGAATGAATGAATGAGTGAAAGAATGAATGAATGTTGTTTTATGGTGCATCAATTGACAGCGTTGGTAATTAAGTGTGCATGTCTGGAATGTTTGAACTTAAAAAGATTTGAACAAAATAATGAATTCATGGCAAAAAAAATCAAATGAAGTAAGACTGTATAATGCATAAAAGACATTACTTAGTGGCTGGGCAGTCCCTGCCTACTCAAAAAGTTTTCGATGAAAAAGTCACGATTTGAATTAAAAACATTTGAACAAAGAAAATTTAAAAAGAAAAACAAAAAATATCCATACACATGTTGTAATAACTACATAAATAAATGTACCATTAAGCCTTGCATATCTATTGGGTAAAACCCATGAAGTGCCAAACAAAGTGGATACAGAACGTCATTATGAGACTGAATTTTGCAAGTGATGTCTATCCATAGTATGCTGTGTAGATCTAAGAGCAGGCTGCATTGTGCAGTCTGATCTTAATCTGCACTAGCCAGAAAAAAAAACTATTTTTGTTAAGGCACTTTGCAGGCCAAGATCTTTCTCATGAACCTTGTAGAGATTGACACAAGAAAAAACTGTTGTGTGGTCTTAACCCATTACCAAACAATTCTGTTTTTAAACAACCTCTGGAAGGGAGGCTTTTGCAAACATTGTGGAAAAAGGAGAAAGTTCTGGTTACCAGCATTTTCTCCTTTTTCCTCAATGTTTTCCTACCTTTCAAGGGCAAATTCTATCTTTGTGCCATATTTGGTATGTTGCCTGAAAATGCTTTCATCTTTGACTATAAAACTTTGTTGTTTGGTAAAAAGTTAAGTCTTTTGTGAATGGACAAAAAAAAAAATGGTACCTTTCACAAATGAAAAGGTAAGATAAATGCATTCACGTAACTTTTGAAAATGGTCTTAGGAACTGACTAATTATTTTTCAGTTACATGTACTTGGGTTTTGACCAAAAATGCTCAGATGAGGTTAACTTTGCAAATGAAACACAGTTGCCGCCCCTGAATAGACCGACAAACCTTTCTGGATTGCCTTGATCCGTCATTGGTGACAGTTTAATTTCTATATTTTTTGTTTGTTCATGATTTAGAACTTTTGGACAAAAGACACGAATCTTTCCTGGATCCCACCCAGTAATCAACTCTGTCTACATGTATCTTTCTGTGTTTCCTGGATACTAACCAGTCCAATGCATGGATAACCTCTCTGAGCAATGAATTATAAAAAATAATTTTGTTTCATAAATGCAATATTTTTCACCTATATCTTTGGCAAAGTAATTAGTTTACTTTATTCAAGCCATTTTCAGAATTTACATGAACAGATTTAACTTACTAATCTAATTCAAATTCTGCTTTATTTAAGATCACACTTATTATCTGCACGAGAACATTTTTTTTTTTCATTTTTTTTTTTTTTTACTTTTGGATTCAAGATCCTTAACATCAAACATTGCATAAGTTTTTCTTTTCTTTTGGATTTAAGATCCTTAACATCGAATAGTGCATGAGATAATTTTTTTTTTTTTGGATTTAAGATCCTTAACATCAAACATTACAATGGGATAATAAACTATTTCTTCTTTACTTTTGGATTTAAGATCCTTAACATTAAACTTTACATGAGATAATGCATTATTTTCTTTCTTACTTTTGGATCAAAGATCCTTAACACCATAATAATTGCATAGGACTTGGTTTACAAAGAACTGCAGGGTTCATTTCAAATTTGTGTACAAAAAAAAAAGATACTTTCATATCAATGCAACGAGAAGCTATTCCTTAGAGCACCAAATAAACCCAACAGGCATTTTTCTGTCAAGAAAAAAAGACGCAAATTATTACAATTTCAAGACTGCTTTTTTTGTTTTGAGTGCTTCTGCCAAGCAGAAAGTATAGATCAAAGATCTGGCTGCACATTTTGTGCAGCCTGATCTTGATCTATACTGCCCGCAAAGACAAGTGTAGTTGTGAAAGGCGCTTTAAGGGTTGAAAAACTGAAATGAACCCTACAAATTAACTCTTTACCAAGCAACAAATTTGGATTTGTCCAGTTCGGAAATATTTGCAGATGACACATTACATGTAGCTTAAATGGCGCAAATTGTCTTAGTAGGAAGGAAAACATTGTGGGAAAATGAGAAAATGCTATTTCTCTTTTGTCCACAATGTTTTAAAGACCTTTCTCCTGAGGTTGCTAAAATGTAGGGTCATTTGGTAAAGGGCTAAATAAGGTAAATAGAATTTAAATAACAGAACAGAAAAATATACTTATGTAATAAGAAATTACACCCACTTTTATTGTTATTTGATATATTTAGGATTTAAGATGCTCAACATTACATAAGGTGTGTTGATAATACCCTAGTGGCTATTACAACTCCCTTTGGTTTACACACCCTCAAACATGTTTAAGTTAATGTGTGTCTGATAGACACACATCATGTAAGGATACTTCAATATGTATCACACCTAGCAATTTGATAGACATAGTGCTGATTTAAAGGATTCATCCATTGTTAACTTTGTCATTCTGTACCTATCAAGTAATGAAATACTTTGAATACACAGGCCATAAAACTAAAACGTTAGTAACTTCTACAAGACTTTTTTTCTGCTCTACTCTGAAACTGAAGCCTTTGGGTCAAAATTTTCAGAAGTCAAATCCAATTAAGAGCTAGTCAGAATTATAATTTCAAGAGTAATACCCTGTGCAAATTTTTGACAGACTAGACCCTGTTGTCTGTAGGTGTCAAACACTGAATGAAATTTGTTGTTGTTTCTGATGTTTTTCTATTTATTTAAGGACAATAGCTATGTAACTCATACTTAATATGATGCAGACTAACAGTGGGGCAACAAACATGTTCTTTGCTGATCTGTTACTAGCAGGAAATCTAAGTTATATTTCAGTGTTTACCTGATTGGTCTATGATTGGTCTAATTCAAATGTTTTGTAAAGTGACAATGAATTATTATGTGGTTCAAAGAAATTAACAAATTTCAGCCTCAATAACCTTTTAAAATCACAAGTGATGTAGTTATGATATCATGTGTGATATAAAGAGTATGCTCAATTATTTTGACTGTCCCATCCACATGGCCCCACTTTAAGATGAATTCTTAGACATATACAATGTGTAAGCACAAATACCTTAAACCCATAGCAAGCCACTTTTGAGTTGTTTTGTGAAAAATAGTGTGACCTATACATGACTGATGACTGACATCGACCTACAAGATCAATGTAAAGAGACTGATCTCTGGTAATGTTAGATTATTGAAAGTTGAATGAATTAATGAATGTCGTTTTATGGCACAATGACAGCTCAGGTCATTTAGTGCGCATGTATATATTAAAAGATAATAAAATGCAATTTTTGTGCTTAAAAAGATTTTAATATGAAAATTGCAGGAAAATGTGTCAAGAAAGATTATGTGTAATCTGTAACTGCATAAAAGACATTATTAATTGACTTATTTAAAGTTATTGTTCCTACCATATTTCAACTAATTAATGCGCTGGGGCGCCATTCAAAATACTAACAGGGCGCTCGTATTTCATAGCCAATTTCCCGAAATTTTTAGTGCCATCACTTAGGGTAAGTATAGTACTTTGATCTGAGTTTTAGTCAGTGCCCAGTGCAAATTGATTGCCGTTTTGAAAGACACCCTGTAATGCAGTAATGCAGAATGTTGATTTTACCACCGATCATGATTTATTTGGACATTTAGTAGCATTCACGATTAGTATGGGACACTGAAATGCAATACTTCATTTTTTTAATGTTTCTCGAAGTTAGTTGACAAATTTTGTTTGACCGGAAGTTTATAATGTTATTGGAAGTGTATGTGTATTCAAATAGTCAGGTGTTAATGACATTGATTGCTAAAGTAATTAGGATTATGTCAATGCTGTAGCAGTAGGTTTATTTATAAAATATCGGTCATTAGTCATTTTCATGAGTTTGTGTTTGAAAAGTTTTAGTGAAGTTATCTTGCATTTGGAAGTTTGTCACCCCAGTTTCGATTTTAAGATAAGATTGGGTGTGGGTGGGCGTTGTCTGGAAGTGTTTGGAGTGAGAAATAATAGTGGGGGGACGCTACTATTAGGAAGGGAGTGTTAATTAGGTGAAATATGGTATTTTATCAAAGCATCATTGCAAAACAGTACCCGTCATATTGACATAATAATTATAAAAATAAAGTACTGTGTGTTTTGTTGATGACTGGGATGTAGCAAGAAGGGGTGGTCAAGGAGTATTATCACATTTTTACTTTGAACCACAAAAGATGTTACAGGATATCAGAGGCATAGTGTAACAGTATGAATGAACTTATGTCATAGGGGTCAGAATATATTTGGTACTGCTCGAAGACGGTTTGTGCTAGAGACTGACAATGTACCATATGTTTCAACTCTGCAATCTGAAGGTTTATTAAGACATTATTTGTTGGTAATTTTGGTTCTTTGCATAGTACATGGGATTGGTCTGTATTGATTTATTTGGTATAACTGAAATTACTTTTAGAAATAAAACAAATAGGTTTGGCAACAATGCAAGTTTAACAACAATGCAAGTTTAACATTCATGATACTGTGCCTGATTTTTATCAACGCAAACTTCATACTAATATCCATACTAGCTTATGTTTCTGTAAAATTTTGGACCTATGAAGCTGATTCCAGGGCTTGGCCTCATAAAATTAGGTAGAATGCTGTAGTTTGAGGGCAGAGTGTGGCATCTTAGTAAAATGGCTTCATTTGTGTGCAGTTCGTATTTTGAAATTAGATGCAAACTTAGAAAGTTTGCTACCTTTTAACAGTTTATGGCAACCACATTGCCTTACACCTTTGACATCATGACAGCGGATCAAGTTTCTACCATGTTATATTTGAAATTTGAATTTTAGGCAGGTAAAAACATCAAATTCAAACCTCCGTGTTTTGTAATATACATACCACATCACAATTTTTTAGAAATTTTTATGAACTTATCCATCATTAATATGACAGACTTTGTATATTTTTTCATACACTTATTTTAACCTTTGATTACCCCATGTTAAGTGACTCTTACCTCAACAAAGTCCAAATCTGGTCACACTGTAAATCTACAAAGATAAACATAAGTTTATGTAGAATTATTAACAAGTGACATAAACACCAACTTGTTCCAGGTGAAAAATTTTATTTCTAAAAAAATGTGTATATTTAACAGTGTTAACACACCATCCCAACTTTTAATGACCCTAAGGAAAAAGTCGTTTGAAAACATTGTGGGAAAAGGAGAAAATACTGGTAACCAGGATTTTCTCTTTTTCCTACAACTTTTTCTATTCCCTCAACAAATTACATCATGCAAGTCACATTCAATTTGTTGTCTGCAAAGGCTAGTAATTTGGACCAGTAAAAAGTTTTGTGGTCTGGTTTAGGGTGATTAACTCTTTACCACAACGGCAATATTTTAGACTGGTCCAAACTGAATACATTTGCAGATGTCAAATTGTATGTGGCTCAAATTATTGGATTTGGTTCTGATAGGTTAGAGAACATGGTGGGAAAAGGAGAAAATGCTGGTTACCAGCATTTTCTCCATTTCCTACAATGTTTTCAAGTCTCATTTCCCAGGGTCGTTAAAACTCTGGATTGTGTAGTAATGAGTTAATACAATTATTATAATTATACACAACTCAGCATGCTGTAATGGCATATAGGTGTTTCCCTACCCTAAAATATTTAATTCTGTTCTGAGCATAGGCCCAAGAAATTCCCCGAAACATTCCAGTGCTTAAATGACCTTGAGTAAGATGAATATTGAAAACATTGTTGGATAAAAACAAGAAAAAGCTCCTTTTCCCACAATGTTTTCTACCTTACAAAAGTCAAATACCACTTCCAATCACAGTTTGTTGTCTGCAAATATTTTCAATTTAGACAGGTTGAAATTTTTATTGTCTAGTAAAGAATTAAAGCATAATCACGCACAGTTCACTTTGGCCTTGCTGTATACAACAACCAAAAAATAATGTGGCAGGAGAAATTGTTGGGAATGACCAAATTATATTGCATTTTACCACAATATTTCCACTTGTATTCATGTCTCAAACATTATCATTCATATTTCAAAAGGACATTTTCAAAATACTCTGCCACAAATTTCACCCAGAGAGGTTAAGATATGTTAGGTTTTCAGTCAACATATAAGTTCTTGATTTCTGGATTTTGTTGAATTTTCTTCATTGTTTTTTCCATACGGTTCCAGACCTCCAGATAAACTGGAGTGATGGTATTCAAAATCCATTATTTCTCTTCCAAACCCTATATTGTGGGTACTCATTAGCATTGTCTCGATGAGACGATGCTAATGAGTACCTATAACATAGGATTTAGTGGAGTGTGATTAATATTTTCAATTTTGAAATCAAAATCACTCCCTCTATCTGGAGCTCTGTGGTTCAATCTCTTGATAATACAAAAGAATTGGAAAAAAAATGTTGACTTTATCCAGTAAACATAATATTATGTAAATCTTCAAGTTTAAATGGCTACTTTTCCTTCACTGATTGTCAGATTTTTTTTCAAAATCAATAGGGTTCAAACTATTGATTAGGTAAACAAACTGTGCAAGTTGCACAACAGTCCGACCAAAAATGCAGACTTAATCAGGTAAACAAGAAAAAGACGAATAGACAGACTGATGGACTGATGGACAGATGAACGACGGAAACCTCACCATGACATAGGCTCTGCTGGCTTTCAGCCGGTAGAGCAAAAAACTGAAATGGGTAAAAAACTGGCTGAAAACAAGTTAAGATGTATTTTTAATAAGGTGTATTGGGTTTAAGCTATACACAATATGTGGTCTGATCTGGGATTTACGATGTGTGCACTATATTTTGCAATACATCCTGACCAAGACTGTCTTTTCACTTTTATTTTCAATTAGAAAAAAAGAGACCTAAATGCTGTAATTTCAAGGCTTCTTTTAAAAAGATTTCACAGAACAGCAAGTGGTTCAAATCATTATTAGACAAAAAAAATTTTAGACCTCCCTAAATTGAAAGCGTTTGGAAGTCTACAAATTAAATGTGGCTCAAATAACGTAATTCATCTTTAATTCTTACCCAAACAACAAAATTTTAGACTGGTCCAAATTAAAAGCATTTGCAGATGACAAATCAAATACAGCTGAAAAATTAAAACTTGTTTTGTAAAGGGTAGAAAAGATTGTGGGAAAAGGAGAAAATGCTAGATACCAGCATTTTCTCCTTTTCCCACAATGTTTTCAGAAGGGTTTTTCTTCAGGATTGTTAAAAGTCTGGATTGTGTTGTAAATAGTGAAAGGGGTAGAAAACCTTGTGGAAAAGTAAATAAAATGCCGTAATCAACATTTTCTCCTTTTCACCACACTCCAGGCTTCTTTATCAGGGTCATTAAAACTTGGGATTGTATGGTAAAGGATTAAATCCAAGATCATGTATTGCCAAAGAAGTTTAACTCTACCAAACGTCGATCTTTTGGACTTCAACTATACTGAAAGCATTTCGCAGATGACATCATATAGGGGACACAAAAATTGAAAATTGTTTTCGGAATGGTAGAAAACATTGTGGGAAAAGCAGAAAATGCTGGTTATCAGCATTTTCTCCTTTTCTCACAATGTTTTCAAAAGGCTTCTTCTTAAAAGGTCATTAAAATGTGAGATTGTGTAGTAAATGTTTTAGAGAGAGAAATAAAGTCCTACGAACAAGAGCAAATACATGTTTTTTTTTAAAAATAAGCTAGACATATGCACTCAATAATTATTATTCTGAAATGAAGAGAGAGAGAAATGCCAATCTGTGCTTCCTACGATGGGACAATATCACAGAATCCCTACCTTGGCAAAACATTTAAGATCACACTGCATGTTCTGTAGTCTGATATTGTATGAAACTTTTTGCCAAGACATGTAAAGCTGTCCTTAGTTCTTAAAGGGGACTATTCAGATTTTTAATAATCTCAACAAACTCAACAATGCTGCATCACTAAATTAACCAATGCAATAGCAGGCAAACCATCAGTTAAAAAAGGATGTATGTACGAAAAAAACATCTATTCCTTGATAGGCTATGTAGCCATTAACTCTTTACCACACAATCCTGACTTAATGACCCTGAGAAAGAGGCCTTTTGAAAACATTATGGGAAAAGGAGAAAATGCTGGTAACCAGCATTTTAACCTTTTCCCACTATCGTTTTCTATCCTATCAAAAACTAATTTTATCGTCTGAGGCATGTTTAAATTGTCGTCTGCAAATGCTTTCAATTTGGACAAGTGCAAAATTTTGTCGTTTTGTAAAGTGTTAAGGTATTTTTAGATTTGTACAAGAATGTCACAAAGGTTTGTCAGAATGTCAAATACTAAAAACCATGTACAGATGATGTGGGAACAATGACGAATAAATTGCTCTCATAAAACTAGACAGTCACCGATTGCAAGGCAAGCCTGTTATTTAACCCTTTACCAAACAATCCCTGGTTTTCATGACCCTGGGGCAGAAGGCTTCTGAAAACATTGTGGGAAAAGGAGAAAATGCTGGTTACCAGCATTTTCTCCTTTTCCAACAATGTTTTCTATCCTTTCAAAAACAAACTCCAACATTTGAGAAAACTTTAATTTGTCATCTGCAAATGCTTTCAAATTGGACAAGTCCAAATATTTGCCGTTTGGTAAAGAGTTTTGTTTTTTACCAGAGGTAACTGTCCAGTTGCTTTATGTTTGCATAAAAAGAATATTTTGTGGTACTTACTAGTGTTAAACAAAACAAGAAATAAATAACTTGCCGCAAAAAAAAACAACTTAACAAGGCCTCTTCACCTTTTATTACACAATCCCAACTTGGAGTGTATAGATCAAGATCAGACTGCATACAACACACTGTCTGATTTTGGATCAAAACAGTCCAACACAGAGAGATTTTCCTGGCAAAGACAAGTTTGAAATCACAATAAATCTATCGGATTTTTCTTTTGCTATCAACGGGAAATTTCTCCTTTATTTGTTTAGCAGCTTAAGGATAAATATTCGATCAAGAAATTCTGATTTTAATGGCTTCACGGTATTTCTTTCTCTAAGCAAGGATCATACAGTATGTAGACATGTCTATGATCCCTGCACCAAGAATTTTTTCTACTTTCCACAATGTTCCCCTAAGTAGTCAATGGCCGATATTAAACTATATCTCCATGCACTAAAGACTGAACCCGTAACAACAAGATGCCCATTTTTATGCTCCTTGTGCGAAAGGCCACGATTCCCGCCCACACCAAACAGTGTTCCCAGTTTTATTTATTTATTTATTTATTTTTTCTTTAATTTCTAAGATGTCTGCGATCTCCATGTTATTCAAGAAAAACTTTGTTTCAGTTTCAAAACAAATTTCAAAAAGATATGCATATTAGAGCGACATTTTAAGAAGAAAATCGGGAGGCAGGAGCAAACATAGGCACAAAGACGCTGGCGTTTTACAAATGCGAGGGAAAATTAGAACAATATAACCTCAGTTTTCAACTACAATGCCAGATCTAGATATACATACATGTACTTTACTTACTTATGGAAAAAAATATAAAGATTACGAACGAATAGGAGACTTACTTCTTTTTTTTCTCGGATCAACCTGCTTGGCTCTTCGTTTGAAACTCAGTTCTGCCCGCCTAAACGTCGACTGAGTTCACGCTTGAGTAACAATCACCTGAGTGGTTGAGGAGTCACGTGATAGGGGTCAGCCTAAATCCAAGTGAACAGTCGAAAAAAGGAGCAACGATTGACCCTTAGGCACCTTGACAATTATAGTTGCTTATGCGGCCGGAATAGGTCGAGATCAGACTGCATAAAATTTCAGTCTGATTTTTGATCTGCACTATCCGCTTGCCGAGATATTCTGGGTAGTAAGGCTCAAAATTGCAATCATTTAGGTCTTACTTCTAGACTGAATTAATTAAATGGACCCTTTCATTAGGAAAAACATCCAAAATATCAGTTCAGAGTTGTTTTAGCAAGAATATATAACAAAGAAGCAAACAGTGTAGATCCAAGGTCAGACTGCACGTTCTGTGCAGTCTGATCTTGATCTATTCTGTCCGCAAACAACAACTTACGTCGGTTCAAGCGCTTTTTGGATTAATAGTTTAGGTAAATAATTTAGGTGGTGTGATACGCCGGTTTCAACAGTATACACTTGTATCACGGTCATTCGTATTCATTGTCTTTGCTGGGTTTCACCAGCACTAGTTCTACCCTGCCAGGGCACTGTGCACAATGCGGCTTGTAGCCCGCGTTTTCTTCTTTTCCCACAATATTTTAAACCTTTCAAAGCCAAATTTTATCACTTTAGGTACATTTTATTCGCCGTCTGCAAATGCTTTCAATTTGGACGCTTCCAAACTTTTGTCGGGTAAAGATTTTAACGCAGGGGTCAAGAACAAAATGACGTCGCGTTCAATTCTGTAGGTTTCTGCGGGATTTGGATGAGTTGAAAATCCGAGAAAATGATTTATAAATCTGTTTCTGCCAAATTTCTCCCTCGCCAGTATTGGAAAAAGATAAAAACTCAGAACTTCCTGTCCAAGAAATGTCAATACGACTCAATGAACATAATGTTTGACATTGCTCTGACAGTTTGCTTCCGGATGTTTCGTAACAACCTCTGAACGAACTATAACTTTTTCAGCACCGCGCCTATTATATAATAATCTGGACCTCAAAGAGCAATCTACTGAATCTCTGAACGAATTTTGGCGCATAGTCTTGACTAAACAAGCGGAAGGTATATATCCACGATCAGAACGTACGTTCTGTGCAGTCTTATCTTAATCTATTCCGTGGGCGAAAGTATCTCTATGGTGCTGAAAGAATTGCAGACGTTTTTTGGGGGGTTGGGATGGGGTGGGGGTGGCGGTCCTTGTACCTTTGAGATTTTATCCCGTTTTCAATAGTGTTTTAGTTGTTATCAGGGCAACATTTTACTTTTCAGACAGTACTATCAATTGTAGGCTTGGATTCTGCTCCGCCCTGCCTCCAGATCATTTTGCCGCCATTTTAATAAACTCATTTTCAGACTCACACACACACACACAAAAAAAAGTAGACTCGTTTATATTCAAAGCATTTGCAGACAACAACTCATTCGTGGATCAACTCTTTGGATTTAGTTTGAAAAAAAAAAGCATCGGTGGAAAAGGACCAAATGCTAGTTGGACCTACAAGAAGTCACTTAAGTTTTCACCTTTGTTTTCAAATGCATTGTCTGATAAAGGTAATAGGAAGCTAAAATATGTAAACAACATCGAAATTCATAAAATTAAGAATGGTAAAAACGCTGGATTAAA
Organism: Tridacna gigas; assembly: GCA_945859785.2. Taxonomy (NCBI): domain Eukaryota; kingdom Metazoa; phylum Mollusca; class Bivalvia; order Cardiida; family Cardiidae; genus Tridacna; species Tridacna gigas. The sequence goes on from OX244033.2 coordinate 27,554,545, forward strand.
TTAGCACTCTCATGGCCAATAAAGCAGTTCGTCATTTTTTATGGGAGGGGGACGACGGAGAGGGGAAATATACCTCGAGTGCCAATACAGAGACTAGGCTATGGAAGGGCTGAAAAAATACGTTTCCATAGCTAATGAAACTACTTTTTGATTAATGTTCAAAATACAATTGTAGTAAGAAAACATTTTGTTTTGATGTCTGAAAATAGGGACTACACATTTCCAATGCAAACGAAAAGACTTTTTTTAAGACCGAAAAAAAAAATCGAACGGCGAGACAATTTTGGGACTCGAAGTACACCTGTTTCCAATATAGAGAGGTATTTTAGAGACATACAATATGATTTAATTAACTCTTTACCGCGCTTGAAATTTTAGGGTCATCCAATATGCAAGCATCTGCAGAGGACAAATTAGATGAGCCTAAAAATGAGGATTTCGTCTTTGAAAGCTTGAAAAACAATGTAAGTAAAGTAGAAAATGCTGATCACCAGCATTCGTAAAGGGTTAAATCTAAAGAAGAGACCGAAATACATTTCCAGCGCTGAGTTAGAGACCTTGCGTGGACTGCAGACGAAATGATCTCCTGAGACTCGAGATACATTTCCACTGCCAACGATGCGACTTCTTCAGGATTAAAAATACACTTCCATGGTCAAAGACGGGACATTGTAAAATCTGAAAATACATCTCTACTGGAAATCAAGGGACTGTTAGGGCGTTATCTTCCGCTGGGTGGCATTTTTCAAATACATTATCCTCGAAGAATATGACATGCGCAGACAACACTTTTAGGGACTAAAAATACATTCCGCCTGTCAGCAAGGAGACCTTTTGTGGACTGCAAAAATACAATTTCAACCTCCAATGGAGAGTACTCGTACATGAAAAGAAGATACCTCTTTAGAGAGAAAAAAGAAATGGTACCATACAACTGCCAACGAAGTGATTTGTTAACGACTCGAAGTATACTTTTATGAATATGAACATTCCCCCTCCCCTCCACACACTCAAACAGATATTTTTTTTTTGAAACATTTTTTCCAAGTAGATCTAGACTTTTTTTGAATTTCTGGGTTCCGTTTAAGAAATTTCTGATTGTTTCCCATGTTGTTGTTAAGCGTTGTGGACAATTGCAATTGCTACCAATAATTGTAATTTGCTTCTTTGAATAGATATCCTTTTCACCATTTAAAGTTCATTTCTGTCATTAAATGCCTTTTCGCCATTTAAAGTTCTTTTCCCTCATTAAATGCAGACGACATAATCGAACGCCATGTTGAAAAGTGTAAATTACTTGTACCCAAAATCAATTTACAAAATTACACATTGCTGCTTCTGGTACAGACTTTTTTTTCACCGTCAGTGAACGAATTGTAAACTGGAGAGAACTTCTCAACAGACACGAAAGACGAAATTTAAGAGAAGCCGTTTGTAACGACGATCTAAACTTTGGCGGGAACAGAAATCTCGTGGTTAGTTGCATTGCTGTCATTTTCGTCATTTTTGCTGGGTCTCTCTGCGACACTTGGGTTTGGTTTGTACATTCCTTTTATTTTCTTCATTAGTTGACCCGTATATTAAACAAAAGTTTTTTCTACAGTTGGCGTTTTGATAAATTGACCCAGATCCTCACGGTCCAACAATGAGGGTACGCATGGAATAAATTCATTTGTTTTACTTCCTTAATCTGGTATCAAGCGAAACAAATAAATTTATTCCCTGTGGGAGGGTGGTCCAAAAAGTTCTTTTGGCGTTGTCAGTTCTTTCTAATATGGGAAGGTTTTATGAAATTTGAATTCTTTTTCTATAGATCAAGATCTAGCTGACAAAATGTGGTCCGATGTTGATTGTTATCATCTGACTTAAAAAAAAAAAAAGTGTGAATCGCCATAGATCTATTTGTTTGTTTCTTTTGGCTGGAAGTTTATATGAGCCATGCGCTGTGAAAAGGGGGCACAATGCATCTGCAAGAAGTATTGGTCCAGGTCAGCCTGCGCAGTCCCAGCAGGCTCACCTGGGCCAAAACCTTTCGCTACTGGTCAATATTCTGCATCTCAAAGGACCAATGTACCTCATAATTGACTTGGTTGTTATACAACATGGATTTTATGAATCCATAATACTGTGATGACTAGCATGGTATCATGTGTTACAGGGACACATAAAGCCCCCCTTTTGCACAGCATGGTTCATTTGATTTATCCAGCAGCTTAAGGATACATAATGATTAAACTACCACATAACCGCAAGTTTTAACAACCCTGAGGAAGAAGCCTTTTGAAAACATTATATGTAAAGGAGAAAATGCTGGTAACCAGCATATTCTACTTTTCCTACTATGTTTTCTAGCCTATTCAGAGATCTACAGCTCATTTGTACCAGTTTCAAATTTGTTGTCTGCAGTTAATTTCAGTTTGGCGTAGTTCACAATTCGTTGTTTGGGAAAGGATTAATCCAGTCAACTATACTACCAGATTTGTGATGTTTTTTCAGACATACTGACAGCATTTACAGACAATAAATATGATGTGGCCCCAATGATGGGATTTGTCTTCGAAAAGGTAGATCTGGAAAACATTGTTGGGAGTGGATGAAATAGTGCTTTCTGACATTTTTTCCTTTTCCCACAATGTTTTACAAAGGCCTTTTCCTCAGGTTTGGTAAAGAACAGGATTGTTTGGTAAAGGGTTAAGAGGTAATAATATGGGGACTTTTCTAGGGTTCAAAGAGTATTCATATCACACTAGACTGTGTTGAGGCTACTCTTTAGTATTGTCTCGATAAGACAATTCTAATGTTTACCAACAATAAAGGTTTTCCTGGAAAAAAAAAGGTTTTTGGAATCTGAATACCCTCAGCTATTTTTTTAATGACCGGCTAGTAACGTTTTACATTTCATTTTTTTTTGTAATAATTTCAGGATCTACTTTGATTGTATGCTTCATCAGGAGTAGCAGGCCAAGATGAAGGCAGGTAAGTCTGGTTTTACTGCCATTTTATAAACTTATATGATACTACTAATGTTTGTTTGCATACCTCTGTACCACAGGAGAAAAATTTCGACTGGTCCAAATTGAAAGCAGTTGCAGACAACAATTTAGATATGACTCATATAATGGAATTTGTCTTAGATAGGGTAGAAAACATTGTGGGAAAAGGGGAAAATGCTGGTTACCAGCATTTTCTCCTTTTCCCACAATGTTTTCAAAAGGCTTCTTCCTCAGGGTTGTCAAAAGTCGGGGTTGTGTGGTAAAGGGATATAGAAAATGCAACAGACAAGGTTAATCCTTTACCAGACAACCTGATTTTATGTTTGTCCAGATTGAAAGCATTAATTTTGAAGATGGCAAATTGACTTGGGCTGAAATTATGGAATTTGTCCTTGAAAAGGTAGAAAACATTGTAGGAAAAAGAGAAAGTGTTGGTTACCAGCATTTTTATCCTTTTCCAACGTTTTCAAAAGCCTTCATCTTTAGGTTCCTAGGGATTTTGAGGTTACCAGGATTTTCTCCTGTACCCATAATGTTTTCAAAAGCCATCATCCTAAGGGTTGTTAAAACTCAGAATTTTGTGGTAAAGGGTTAAAATTGTACAAATGTATCTTTTAAAACCCTCTAGTTGACAGCTTTTGAGAACTCTGCGTGAGTTCTCATGTTGCTTGTAAACAGCATTTGTGCCTTTTCTATAAGCCCTTAACACTTTACCACACAATCCAGAATTTTTACGACCCTTAGAAAGAAAGCTTTTGAAAACATTCTGGGTAAAGGAGAAAATGTTGGTAACCAGCATTTTCTCCTTTTCCCACAATGTTTTCTACCCTTCCCAAATCAAAATTCACTTTTGTAGTTGCATCTATTTTGTCATCTGCAAATGCTTTCGATATGGACTGCTCTAAAATTTTGTTGTTTGGTAAAGAGTTAAAGGGCTCAACAGACTTTTCTAGTCTAGAATAAGACTGGGCAGATCATTGCTCAGAGAGGGAAGAATATTGTTCCATGAACTTGCAGCAATAGAGTACATTTTTAAAACCAAATGAAACAAATACACCAGAGATTCTCTTGTAAGCATTACAGGACAAAGTCTGTGCACTATGATGGTTTGATTTTCTTATTAATTCTTTACCACACAATCCTGAATTTCAATGACCCTGAAAAAGAAGCCTTTTGAAAACACTGTGGGAAGAGGAGAAAATGCTTTTAACAAGCCTTTTCTCCTTTTTTTTGAGTGCTTTCTACCCTATCAAAAGCAAATTTCATCATTTGAGCCACATTTTAATTGTGGTCTACAAATGCTTTCAATTTGAACAAGTCTACATTTTTGTCATCTGGTAAAGAGTTGAATGAGACAGTGTTGCAGAATCCCTGCCTTAACCCTTTACCAAACAACAAAATTTTAGACTGGTCCAAATTAAAAGCATTTTCAGACAACAAAATAAATGTGACTGAAAAACTGAAATGTGTTTTGGGAAAGGTAGAAAACATTGTGGGAAAAGGAGAAAATGCTGGTTACCAGCATTTTCTCCTTTTCCCACAATGTTTTCAAAAGGCTTCTTTCTCAGGGTCGTTAAAAGTCGGGATTGTATGGTTAAGGGTTTACAGAACACTTACAAGACCGTTAAGTTTGAAAAGCCATCTCTTTGTATAGATCAGGTAGCCTATTTCTTGGTACATCACTTGCTGAAAACAATCATCTAAATTACGAAAATATCCCAATTTGTCTGTGTTTTCATGTTAGCTTGAATTAGTTGTGAGTTATCATGCCATATTGTACAGTTCCAAAATTGGTGTATGTTAATTGTGTATTGGTGTCTGTATTTTGTAAAAAATGTGAATAAATACAACAAATTTGTCAGACTTCTCCAGAGCTGGAAAGTCTCACATTTGCATAATGAGGACTAGTTATGTCTGTGAAAGTCCCTTATGATTATTCTCTTTTGTTTACCTCTTGACCAGGCAACAAAATTTCAGACCAACCCAAATTGAAAGCATTTGCAGATGACAAAAAAAAAAAATGTAGTATAATCCTAAACCAAACAGTCCAATGTTTAAATAACCGGATGAAGAGGGCTTTTGAAAACATAGTGGGAAAAGGAGAAAATGCCATCAACAAGCATTTTCTCCTTTTCTGACAATGTTTTTTACTCTTTCAAAGACAAATTTGGCCAATTAGGCCACATTTTATTTGTTGTCTACAAATGTTTCAAATTGGAAAAGTCTAAAATGTAGTTGTTAGTAAAGAGTAAATATATGGGGTTTGTCTTTGAAAGGGTAGATATCATTGTGGGAAAAGGGGATGTTGGTCAGCAGCTTTTTGTCCTTTCCCTACAATGTTTGGGAAGTTTACTTCCTATATGATAATTTTCTACTTGCATTCGAATTGTCACGCATGTAACTTACACAGTATGGGTTCTGTGTGGCTCAGTGGAAAAGTGAAGGACTCGTAAGGTTTGAGCCTTACTGGATCCACTGGGCTTTTCATGGGCGTGTACTTGGGCAGGACACTTCAGAGCCCTAGCCTGGTTCTAGCAGAACCCAGGAAATATGTAAAAATATGTGAGCTGCTGCTGTGATATGACTGAAATAATGTTGAAAGTGGCATACAACCAATTCAATCAAATCAACTTAGACAGTACTATTTGCATATGCTTTTGTCTAGTGTTTTGAGTGGTGTAAAGTTTGAACCTGGTTGACTTGATTCACATATAATAAGCCAGAATGTTCCTATATATCCCTGTGATTATATTCTGATTCTGTGTTAGTTTTTAGACACACAGGCAAAGTACAGATATGATGGAATATTTAGCTTACTTTTCTGTACCCTTAAAGTGCCGAAGAAACCCAACAGACATTTTCAGTTGAGAAATAAACCCAATGATGTCAAACTTAACTTTCCTTTTGCCTATATTGTTTCATGACATTGTAGGTCAAAGATCAGAAAGCATGTATTTTGTGGTCTGATCTTGATCTACACTGGCTGCTAAGGCAACTATAGTTGTGAAAGGAGGTTTAAAGGGTTAAAAGGATTTCATTTCAATAATGGCCACTTATCCATTTATTATTGGTGGGCAGGAAATAGGTGCACTTTACATTCTCGTAAATGGTATCTCTATTTTGTGACTTATGAACATCATTGTGAAATTTTCCATTGATCTGGTTTGAGTGAATCTGGCTATATGTAACTCTTTACCATGCAGCACAATTTTAGAAACAATCTAAATTGATAGCAAAATTTTGTAGATGTGATAAATTATGACACAAATGTAGCTCCACTTTCATATTGTGGCTCAATATACGATTTGTTGCTGAAAGCATTGTGGGAAAAGAAGACAATGCTGGTAACCAGTTTTTCTCCTTTTCCTGCAATGTTTCCAAAAGTTGTCTTCAACAGGGTATTCAAAATATGGGATCATTTAGCAAAGGATTATTCCATATACTGTAATGAACCATGCTTGTATTTATGCCAAGTAGAGAATAAGATCAGCCTGTACATGGGCTTGGTCTGATAATAGTCTTCTTGCACCATTTCTTTTTACAGTCATTTCATTCCATATAAAGTCTTTATAAAATGATCTCATGTTTTCAAGACCCTGTAAAAGAGGGCTTTTGAAGAAATTGCCAGTAACCATGGAGAAAATTTTGAGCTATTTCTCTCTGTCCAGTAATCTGCTAACCCATTACCACACAATGACGAGTTTTAATGCCCCTGGGTAATCAGACTTTTGGAAACATTGAGGGAAAAGGAGAAAATGCTGGTAACCAGCATTTTCTCCTTTTCCCACATTGTATTGTTACCATTCATTCACAAATCCAATCATTTGAGCTGCATTCAAATTGTCGTCTGCAAAAGCTTTGAATTTGGACTAGTCTAACATTCTGTTCTGTGGTAAAGAGTTAAGCTGAATAATTTTCTTCTAAGGATTGCAGTTGCCAAAATACCATATTGCGATATATTGTGATATTTTATAAGCGTTTTATATCGTGATATGCGTTGTGATATTTTCAATTCAAGCGTGTGACTGGTTCCAAGTGTTTTCTGGTGAAAAGCTTAATACTGGCCCTTGAACCCTCTTTTATAATGATAAACTGCAAGTATTATTGAACAAATGGGATTTAGTACAGACAAAGCTTAACAATAAAAAGTAAAATATTGTCAGATTGGCGGTCCCTCTACTAAATTTCACTATTGCATAGCAGATTTTATTGCAAGCAGCATTATCCCTATTTTCCCTGCTACTTTGGATCAAGCCAAAATGCTGCCATACAAGCCAGGGTTTCCCTTGAATTTTTCTCAAGGGAATCATTGAGTCTCCCTAACCCTGTTATTTAGAGTCATTTGTCACGGGGGGGGGGTCACATTTTGAGCTGCAAAATATGTAAAATCATTTAACGCCTTACTATACAATACTGGCTTTTAACAACCCTGACAACAGCATTAGAAAAGGAGAAAATGTTGGTAACCAGCATTTTCTCCTTTTCCTGCAAGGTTTTCAACCCCTCCCAAATAAAATTTCAATTTTTGAGTCACAATTATTTTGTCTTTGGGGTAGTTTAAAATTTTGTTGTTTGGCATTTAAGATTTAAGAAAAAAATAAATTACATGACTGTATTGTAACTTTAAACAGTATCATGATCATCTGCAAGTATATTTTACAGCAGCAGCATATTGCAATCAAATGATAGATATTGATCTAAATCTGTAGATGTAGACGACTGTTGAATTGTGAGATCATGATAGTAGCATTGAGGATTATTAAAGTATCATGTAGTAAAATGTTTAAACATTGAAGCATTGTGAACCATCATTCAATGCAAATAGAGGTACACATTACTGTCGAGTTCTGATGTCCACATGGACTGCATTTCATTTTACTGTCATGTCTAAGACTTAGACTAAGTGAAACCATCTGTAATATGAGAGCCATTTAACACAAAAAGCTCATGTCAAGATCAGACTTAGGGGTGTTTTTTTCTTTAACTTAGCTTTGGTTCAGAACTATAATTTTTGGAGCTTGTTTGTTCATTTTGGCCACCCAAAGCTTCGCTTTACTGAAAAAATTTATCAGCCTTGATTGTGACATGATGCAGTTACCTAGAAATGAATGGACAGAAAGGGTTTTCTGTATTATTTTGTATGTGTAGAGCAAAAGCAGATACAGCCAAAAGAGTGAGCACAGTCTAAAATTTGAGCGGCTAGAAGGGTTTTAGCAAGATAATTGATTGAATAGATAATTATGCATGAATCAATTGAAAATATACGGACATCTCCCATTGAAAAAAAAACAGTTGAAGAAAACAGTTTCAACAGGTTATGGAAATTTATTGAAACGCACAAAAATTCCTGAGGGATCTAATATAGGCCAACCATACCAAAATATGTACTGTTTCTGAAGCACACCGCGATAAATCAGTATACCAGTAATACCCAAACCACTATCTACCTCTGCTGTGATGTTTTTCTACCCTTTCAGAGACAAATTCCATTATCATGAGATATGTTTCATTTGTTGTCTGCAAGTGCTTTTAATTTGAACAAGTATAAAATATTGTCTGGTTATTATTAACCCTTTCAGTGCTAAACCTGAATATAATTGCTTATGCAGACAGTGTAGATTTAGATCAGACTGCACAGAGCATTTCTATTTAGAGAGCTCTTCAAATGTACTAATAATACTTATGCTTAAAATGCCAAATAAACCCTATGGACATACTCAGTCTGGAATGTGGCCCAGATACTTGCAATTTTATGGCTGCTTTTTGTCTGCAGTAATTCAGCAAAGCAGACAGTGTAGATCAATGATCAGACTGCATGTTTTGTGCAATCTGATCTTGATCTACACTGGCCACAAAGGCAACTGTAGTAGTGAAAGGTGTTTTAAGGGTTGATATGTCACATTAACTAATAGTTTATCATTTCCTTAACAGTCTACAGCCTTGAAATTATTTTTATGCACTTATTCTTTGAATGAAATATCTTCTCTTTCATATCTTTTCTTTGATCTCCCAGTGAGGCTGCTTCCACCTCATTTTGGACTGAGTGAATGCTTTACCCCCTCTACCACACAATCCTGACTTTGAAGGACCTTGCTGAAAATGCTTTTTGAAAACATGTTGGAAAAGAAAATGCTGGTACTCTCCCAACAAATTTTAAATTTTGAGTCCCATTTATTTTGTTGTCTGCAAGTGCTTTGACTGGTCTAGTCTAAAATTTTGTTGTTTGGTAAAGTGATACTTGGCCTTTGTAGCTGTTGACAGCTTGTCCTCTGTCTGACATTGCTGTGCCTCTAGATGGGAAACAAGAAAGTGGCCAAAAAAATCAAAGAAAAGAAATTTTTCCATAACAAAGGATTTCCTTGAGCTCTGGTATGTTTAGCGGCAGCTTATTTAGATCAGGTGAAGTGTAATAACATGATAAAGTAGGTATCTAATTGAGGATGTCCAGACATCTAAAACTTGTCTAAATCTGTGTCTGATTAAAACTGGTCATGAGAAATGAGGATTTGTCAAATCAAATTAATGATCACATTTATTGACCCCGGGATAATTTTGCATTTTATTTGGGCTTGGGTGCTTCGAGCTTTTGCTTTGTTACTCTTGTACCATTTTCCAAACAATCCAGTGTTTTAACAACACTACGGAATAATGCTTTTGAAAACACTTTTGGAAGTGAGAAAATGCCAATAAGCAGCATTTTATCTTTTTCCCACCATGTTTTCTATCCTTTGAAAGACAAACCACATTATTTAAAGCAACATAAGATTTGTTTTCTGCAAGATCTAATGCTTTTAAAAATGACCAGTATAGAATTTTATCATTTGATAAAGAGTTAAGACTGTTATCAGTGGAAGATGATGATATAGTAGCATTGGCCTCTCATAGGTTATGGGTTTGCTTCCTGTATTGATTTGGTTAATAACTTCTGGATCCATCCACATCATGGAGATTTCCTGGAAACAATCTCCAGAGTGATTATTCTTCAACTCTTTACCTGATGCCAAACCCTGGTAGCGCAGTTGGTAGAGTATGGGACTTCAGAACAGGTAGTCACTGGTTCAAATCCCAAGGTAGTCCAATTTCTTCCGAGGATTGATGATAGTCATTGTGTCAGGATTCATTTCTCTCTCACCACTTACCATTGTTTTGATGATGGTTATGTGGGAAAGCAGTGGCCTGGGAAGAATATTGTGTGAAACACTGGTAACAAAAACTCAGGAAAACATGGAAAGGTGCACTTGCTGCTGAGATATACCTGAAATAATATTGAAAACAGCGTGAAGCACAAGAAATTGTTTTCCAGATGACAGTCTTAGTCTTGTTCTTATTGTAAATATTTGCAGACAAGAAATTAATTATCTCTTAAATGATTGGGTTTGTCTCTGTAAGTTTAAAAGTCATTCAGCAAAAGGAGAAAATGCTGGTTACCACTATTTTGTCCTTTTCTTATGGTGTTTTCAAAAGCTTTGCTCCTCAGAGTTGTAAAAAGATGGGTTTGTTTGGAAAAGGTTAACTTATGCATGCAAATAGCAGCTTGAGTTTGAAAATGGAAAGCATATTTTTCCAAATGTTACACACAGAAAGGATAAGCAGATGAGCCTATAAGCTTGTGTTATGATTTTCAGTTTACTTTCATGTGAGCCATGCTCTGACAAAAGGGGGCTTAATGCATCCCTGAGATACATGATACAAAGCAAGTCATAACATGATTTTAGATCCATAAAATCCATTTCGTCTAACAATGAGATAAACTGCTCCTTGGACAGTGTTCCCACTCACATCTCTTTTTGGGAGTGCATTGCACTCCATGGAATGCAAATTTGGGACTGCAAGAGAAATTCTAATATTGACATTTATAGACAGGGTGCTGAATCACATACTGCAGTACGTGATTCACGTATAAATTCTACTCCGCGCATGCAAATTTTTTGTGCTTACGTGCATGCACGCACTGTCTAAAGTATGCACATATGAAAAGATAAGTAATTACGTAAACTGCACGTACAAATTAGATACCATTTCGAATTGCATGCCAAACAAACAAAACGAAAGTAGTTTTCCTCGTAAGTGGGTACCATGCTTTGTCCTCAACATAGAGCAGGTAACCAAATATTTTCACTATAAATATTTTGTGGCTTCCTCGCCTGCCTGAATAATTTTCGCTACGATTTTTTTAAGGTGTCGAAATCTACCACGTGTACAGGAAATCTGGTAATCAATTTTCCATGAGAAATTAAAATCATTTAATAATATTATGATGCGCAGCTATTGTTAAAACACAATTTTTTGACATATGAAAGCTGAAAAATCAAGCCGCAAATTAAACATGTAATTTTCGTATGTATATGGCGTCTGCTGCAGAAAAAAAATGTCATCACAACAAAAGCTGTTAAAATATTTTACAGCATGAAGATCTGAGAAAGGTAGGTTTACACAAGTGATTCTACCATTACACATTTTGTTTTATTTTGCCCTAACACAGCATGGCCTTTATTTGACAGAGTTTGAGCTAACAATGAGCCAATCGGCATGCTCCTCTGTGATTTTAAAATAGCCAGATCTACGAACATCATCTTGGACAATGAGCATCAATCTGTCTACGCTTCCTTTTTAAAGCAGTTCTAATGTACTTCGCAACTTTGAGAAAGGAATAAAGGTGAAAAATCTTCCATAAAGGCGGTCGATTATCAAAACTCATGGCAGTGTTCGGCTGTTAAACCCTGACCGCTGTTGCGATTACATCAAAAAAGTATGTGCCTCGGAGACATATGGTGCATCCATATAGAATCACCAAATGCACAGTTTACTAAATTAAGACCCCATTCATTATGGTAAAGGAGCTAGGGTGTTAAAATTCATAAATAAGACTGAAACAGCCCAAAGTTACTCTGTACCCCCTAATTTTTCTTTGTACCCCCAATTCAAAATCTAGGGGGTACAGTGTACCCCCAATTTTTTCTCTGTACCCCAATTCAAAACCTGGAGGGTGCATGTACCCCCAAATTGAAAACCCAGTGGGCATGCTGATAGAGCATCTGTGGAGGAATGTAAGGGTCTGTTGTATTGAAAATTTGTTTTGGTGAGTCTGACTCTGCAGTCATCTGCTCTTGAAAACAATATGGGTAATCTAAAAAAAGAAGATGCTTGTTATAATTTCCTTACTCACAGGACCAGTTTCAGAGGTACAATTTACAACCTGATGGCCAGTAGAATTTTTCATTTCACTGTCAATTTCAGACACTAATTAGCTTTCACTTATTTTTCTATAGAGATGTTTATGTAAATTTACTATTTTAAGTCATTGATAAAGCTGAATAGACAGTTTGAAATGCCTATGATCGGACAATGTCAAACTAATTTTTGTTGTGTCACGAGTTTTCGCGTTTTTTGCAGCAACCTTTTTTTCATGCCTGTTTAGTTTTGGTGTAGTATTTCCGCATGATTTGACAGATTTGTCAGTAAGAATAGCATGTAACTTCAAAACCTGTAATTTTTACACTAGAAAAAAGGATTGATACCATTAATACTTTTAAATAAATGACAAGATTGATTAGCGGTGATAAACAGTGATGTTCACACTTGATACCTATTGTATATGTCAGAGTTAAGATCTTTCAGATATCATGTAAAGATATTACTTTTTGCCATGAGATTCGCCTGTGCTTAAGTTTTGGAGACATTTTTTTCTAGGTTGTCCCAATTGGCGCCACTGGTGATCAACAGCGGGAGCCCTGAAACCTGTGCATGCATGCATGTTTCACGTCATATTTTTGTGCTTGATTATTCAATTCAGTGTGTGAATCACGCACATGTGTGTGTGAATGGGAACCCCGTTGGACATGCAGAAAATTGACCAATAATAAGAATCTGCCCAGGTCAGCTGGTGTGGACTGTGTAGGCTGAACTGGGTTTATACTTTTTGCAGATGCATTAAGCCCCCATTTCACAAAGTATGGCTGATATGTATTTGCAAGTAACATACTTGCATGTAAAAAAGGAAAAAAATGAAAGGAGTGGGATAAACTGCACGTCACCACATAGAGACAGAGGAGCTCTTAAATCTATATGGGTGTGTGTGTGTGTGTGGGGGGGGGGGTGTTTCAGGGAAATTAGCAAATAATTATCCAAAAGAATTCTTTGAAAATCATACTTCTCAATGGACAAGAATTCATCAGTAATGTGCTTGTCCATCAGTTGTCTATCTGATTCATACAAGTATCTCTTGCAGTATTACTGGTGTTGCTCATATGGTTTGCGGTCTTCTGTGGTATTGTTGCTGCAGTTAGCAGTGTTCTATGGGATTTTCTTTATTGTCAACCACATAAATACAGGTTATGAACATTTAGGCATTGTCTGTGACTGTACTGATGTACTGATGATTGAAACTTGACATTGAAGAGCAGAATGAGTATACTGATTTAAAACTACCAGAAGACAAAAGGTGATACGATAGAGTGATACTTAAATATGTGAAAATTTGTTGTCTAATGTTTTTTGTTGATGTAAAAATATTTGCAACTGTATGGAACACCTGAGCTGTCTGGTACAATGAGATTTCATGATATTGAGATATCATTCTGTTATATATGAGCATGGTTTTTGTGTCCAGCTGTTTTTGGTTACATCTGACCAAAATTGAGTTTTAGTGCTTTTTCTTTGAAAAGTAACAAATAATTGCACATCATTTATGTATATCATGTGTGTCCAAATCTCCATAAGTATGCATGTTGAAAGTCTGATAGGAAAAAAATTATAAAATGATGCCAATTATGCTTATATATTGGACAAAATGGTTGACATTTCTGAAGAGCCTTTGTGGAAATAGCATTATCAGCAAAAAAAATGTTAGACATAAACTGGATGCAAATAAATTTGTTGTTCAACTAGATTTAGGGTTTCAAATAATGCTGATAGTCGTGGAAAATAATGTAGATTTTATATGATTTAGATGAAATACCATGCAAAAAAAATGACGTAACTTTCGTGTCAATTTTGTTACGTCTGACAGCTGTACCATTATCCTAATGATAATGACCTTGCTAAATCACGCGGAAAGATCGTGTGCGAATCTTGTTTGTTACATAATCGAATGGGTATGAATACGCGGTTTCCCAGAGTGGCGAATTTTTCTATCGAGCTCCGATTTTTTTTGCCTAGAAATCGCGTCTTAAATGTTACGTCATTACAGCCATTTAAAGACCGACATTGCAAAGTACTTCTAATCTTATTACTGACTTTTGTTAGTTAGTAATTTTATTTAAGATGTAAGCGATATTTTGATTGACATAAGCGACCCGATATCCAAACATGGAGGACAAGTTGGAGGGGCAAGGGTAAGTAAGAATAGATGTTACGTCTTTTCACTGCTGAATAAGATAACCCCCCCGAGGAAGGGGTCTTTGTTACGTCGTTTTGAAATTTCAGTTAAAAACAACCCATAATGGAGCATTTTATTCCCCGTGTGTCGAAATTACGTATGTTAACAAGTCCGATTTTTTTCGGCATAAAAGAGCGCGAAATAAGGAAAATAGTTTCGAGAGAAGAACATTGACACAGTAGTTATAAAAATTGTTTCAAAGTTACATCTTTTTATGATTTTACCGTTTTTAGACGTAATAGATTTGAATTGAAAATATTGGGCATCTAGAATTGTGGCAATGTCAACTAGAATCTAAACATTCCATTTTTCATCCAGAAATCTGCAAATTGGCGAAAATTATCAATGAACTGGAAAAAAAATTGCCAAGATGTAACATTGAAACACATCTTTAGTGTCCTTGTTTGTCATTTGTATAATGTGTTGCAGTCCTAGTTACATCTTAATCTGTAAATTAAGCTTATTGACACTACACACTATATTTGCATTATTTTGTATACAATTTATGCATTCTACTCCCCTGTGTTAGTGTGTAAGGAAAAAGGTATTGGTGCACAATGCTTCATCTATTTGTTACTGATTAAATAAGTGGCAATGATGTAACTTGAACCCATATCTGGTGTCCCTGTTACTCAAATGCAGTAGATGTTGTTGTCCATGATACATCATTACCTGTGAAATATTATTAGGTAGAATTGACAGCTACGTAATTTACATTTGATTAGGGAAATGACATAGATTGCTGCACTTGGAATTACAAATTAAACATAAAATTGCAATCTGAACCTGTGATGAGCTGTATGAATCAAATTCTTAGCAATGATGTAACTGGACATCAACATTTGTTTCAAAGTTACATCCTAATAAGGATTATGTCCTATACAGGGGGTTATTAACGATTTGAAATTTGTTTGTAATGAATAATGTTGCTCATGTAATTTTGCCTTTCAGTTGAAAGTTGTTTGACATTGTGACATTTGGGACAAATTTAAAAACAACAAACATGGTTTAGATGTAACTTGACACTAAAGCACAGCGTCCATGTTACATCTTTTCAATCTTTTTTTGTCCTCGTTACATCTTTGCAACTTTGTTTTTTGTCCTTGTTACATCTTACCTAAGAAATTGTGGTTTGTTCTGAAATCCCTATCCCATTTTTTCAATAAACAGTTGTTGTGAAGGTTAATATAGATTATGTGATAAAATGTTGATCATTTCATCAAGGGACAAATATTGTCTCAGCAGTCATTAACTGAAATTTATGATGTAACAAGACACAAAACTTTGTGTCTTTGTTACATCTATATTCAGTTAAAATTTTCCACTCTGGTTTGTTATTATTTTGGCCCCCATTGGTATAGATCTGTGTATTGATGTTGAATAATTAATTATCACATAACTTTATATGCACACTGAAATTACTGTCCTGTTTTCGATTTTTTTTTTACTCCCAAGGATAACACGATAAAAAGACAAACTCTTATTTCCAACGTGGTCATAACTCGTACCAGATGTTAGCTTGCGCACTAAAGAGAGAGGCAATGGATTCTAACCATTGCTACCCATTTATACAGCTGGATAGACTGGGGGCTCTGTCTGTAAAGTGTCCTGCCCAAATACACAACTTGCCTCCAGATTACGAGTCAGGAGCCCTAACCAACCGGCCAAAGAGCCAGACAATTATTAAACCAATTACCACTGATTCCCTTGTTTTAATGACTCTACATTAAAAGGTTTAGGAAAACATTGTGGCAAAAGCAGAAGTTGCACAGAACATGCAATTTCTCCTTTTTCCCCACAATGTTTTCTATCCCATCAGAAAAGCAGAATCATTATTTTTTCTGTTTTAAATTTGTCTGCAACTCCTTTCAATTAGGAAAAAATCAAAATTTGTATGGATGGGCAAAAAAACAAAACTATGATGGAATCATTGTGGTGGGTTGTTGCTATAGATCCCTTGTTTGGCACCCTTTTGCCCTGCCAGACAACAATGCAAAACTACAACAGATTGCCATTTTGTCGTGTTTTTGAGCTTTGATTGGCCAGGCACCAGGCCAAAACACAACACGGCATTAGTCAGCCACCATAATTATTAGCTCTACTGGCCAAAGGCCAGAATATCTATAGCCATGGCAAGTTTTCAGTCCGTCTGTCTGTCCTTCCGTCCATGCGTGAATCTGTCCGTTAACTTTTTCTTGTTAACATGATAAAGTCCATCATAAGGATTCTTCATTTAGAAATTTGGTCAGGTCTGTCAAGTAATACGGGAAAAGGGGCCTTATGAAAATACAATTAAAATACCTTTGCTTATACAACCTAAGGCAATCAAATTTAAAATAGGTACTCATCAGGTGCTTGACTTTCACTTGGCATCAAATTCATTGACCCTGTGACCTTGGGTCTGACCTTTGACATACTTTCCAAAATCCAAAACTATGTTTACATTTGTCACACTCTAAACACCTATGACTTCCATTCAATCCCAACACCATTATATATAATTGTAATCCATTAATTTTTTAACTCAATATGGTTGTAAGCTTTCATTTTAATGACCTTGCCCTTGACCTTCGACCAACTTTAACGAAATTGCTTATTCCTTTGTAAATACCTTATATATTCCATGATTATATCTTGTATAGAACTATCAGGTCATAGGCTTATACAGAGAGCCAGTAGGGTGTTTCAGGCCCTCATGGGCCTTTTGTTAGAACTGCTGTGCTAAGTGTATTTTCATTTGTTCATCTAGGTATTCCTTGCGGGTAAGAATGATTGCCTCCTGTCCTGTTCCTAGCCCAGCAGTGAAGATGAAAGGCTTGTATGAACAGAGAAGGCAAAAACTTAAAAGCGATCCAGCCAAGTGTAACGAATACAAAATCAAAGATGCTATCAATCATCGCAAACATCGAAAGTCTATGAATGATATGCAAAGACAAATCTATAATAAAAAAGCTGCTATGCGAATGAGAAAGTACCGTGAAAGGAAAAAGGAGTTGGGATTGTCACAGCAAATGCCTTTAACCAGAAAAAAGGTGCTTGAGCAAAGAGAATATTGGAGAAAAAAGAAACAAGAACAAAGGGCTAAAATGAGTTCTCAAAAGAAGAAATCTGAAAATGAAAAAAGATGACAAAGATATGCTGCAAAGAAACAACAGTTTCACTCTGAAAAGACAGAAACTCCAACCCATGACGATTGTTTAAGACAAGCAAAGAGGAAGTTGAATTTTACAAGAAATCCACAGGTGTTTGCATCCGTTATAGGCAGCCTTGTCAAAAATTCAACACCTAGAAAGAAACAAATGCTGAATGAAAAAGGTGTGTTTGTTCTGACTCCAAAAACTAAAGTGAAACATGAAATAAATGCAAAAATTGTTGCTCATCTGAAACTGAACTTAAAACAGTTAAAGGCAAACCAAACCAAACGTGGAAAACAGTTTTACTATACATTCACTCAGAATCTAGTGGGAGAACATATTGTAAAAAAGCAGCTGCGAAAAGCACTGGACTTGAAATGGAAACAATGGTGCAAAATGTCACTACTTAATCAAGAAGAAATCCCAAAATCTGACTCTATGTCTGATGAAACAAAAGAATGTATAAAAACCTTCTATACAAAAGAATCTGTCACTTTGCCTACCAAGAGAACAGTCATAAAAGATGGTTCCCAACGAAAAGTCCTTACAGAAAGCTTACAAAGTGCGTATGTAAGGTTTCGTCATCAGAACCCTGGATACAAGATTTCTTTAAGTTCCTTCAAGAAATACAGGCCAAAAGAGATATTGACAATGAACAAGGAAAAATTCCGTACATGTTTGTGTGAATATTGTTTGAACATAGAATTCAAACTAGAAGCTATCAACAGAACTTGTGAAACTGTAAACATGAAACATCTTAAACTGAAGAATAGATTTGAATGTGTAAAAATGTCTCTCTGTGACAAAGAAGAGTCAGAATACAATAACAGAGAATGTTACAAGAGAAACTGTTCATTGTGTGGTGTGGACAAAATCACCACACACTTCCAGCCACTGACTCAACAATGTGGCAATAAAACAGTAAAATGGAAGAAATGGAAAATGTGCAAGATGACAAGTCTGGGTAAAGAAATAAAACGTCAGATGCTAATTGAAAAGGATGGTACTGTAGATAATCTCATCAGTGAGTTCACAGAAGAAATGAAGCCACATGCAAATCACACATTTATTGCAGATTGGCAGAGAAAACAGTTTAGAGACATTACACAGAGTATACCAAATGGTTGGTTTGTTTCCAGTGTAGACTTCGCTGAGAACTATAGATGTCTGAATCAAGACGAGATTCAGTCGGCTTACTACAACTACCAACAAGCAACACTTTTCCCACTCGTGTCTTACTTCAAATGTCCATCTTGTGAAAATGGTACAGTGCAGGAATCAGCTGTTTTCATAAGCCCAGATTTGAAACATGACGCTGATGCTGTCAATCACTTCAACAAATTAATGAATGAACATATCAAGGAAAAGGTCAACATTGAACATTGTGTTCAGTTTAGTGATGGATGTGCAGCCCAATTTAAATCTAAAAAACCATTTTTACAGGTCTCTGAAGAAAGAAGTCACACTATGGAGAGAATATATTTCGGTTCGAGGCATGGCAAAAGTGCTTGTGATGCCCTCGGGGGTCTAGTAAAAAATCAGGCAGAAAGCTTTGTCAAAAGCAGGAGAGGGACAATTTCAAATGCAAAAGAACTTTTTGACTTTTGTGAACAAAATCTAGCGGTCAAAAGATCAGGAAAGTGCACTCACAGTCACAAGATCAGAACTTTTTTCTATGTAGAAAAGGTGAATAGAGAGACAGAAGAAAGTTTGCTAAAGACAGTCAAAGGAACACAAACATTTCATCAGGTCCGTGGTGTAAGTAAAGGTGTTGTGAAAGTAAGGCATTTAGCCTGCTTCTGTAGGGTTTGCACTACAGGTATGTCAGTTGTAGAAGAAGAATGCAAAAATATACATCTAGTAGGTCCATGGGAAACTCATTCTCTCTACAAGAGAAGTACAGTTAAAAATAAGAAGGAAGAAAACAAACCAAGTAAAAGAAGCACATGTACACAAAGAAAGACAGGACAGTCGAAATGTAAAAGCCAACCAGTGAAAGTTAAGATCTCAAAAAAGGACAAAGCACCTCCAAAGGAGAAGGATGATCCACTTTTGACATGTTCAACTTTTGAGGAGCTGAAGAAAATTGTTGCTGAAAATACTGACTTCAAGGAGATACCCAACATAGGTACATGTTGTTGGACATTCTGCAATACCAAGAAAATAATAGACAGCAACAATGTTGATTTGGTACCACAAGACATTCCATTGAAGCCAAAGTCACAGTTACATCCTGCATCTATCTATGGAGATGGAAATTGCCTGCCAAGGGCTGCCAGTGTTTTAGTTTATGGGCATGAGGATAAACATGCAGAAATGAGAAAACGAATAGTTGTGGAGTTGACAAAGAATCAAGAACTTTATCTGAGCAATGAGTTGATGAAAAGAGGAAAACACCCCGATGGCCAAGAGAATGTAACCAAAGCTTTTGCGATGTACTCCAGTTGCTACATTGCACAAAGACTAACAGAACAGAGTATCAGATCACTGTATGAAAGAGAGGTTTTACAAGTAAGACGAAATGGAGAGTGGATGGGTTTGTGGCAGGTAGCAAGTTTAGCTAACATTCTACGGCGACCTGTAGTTTTAGTGTGTCCAGATTATGGAACACGCCACACAAGAAAGGATGTGCACAGAGTATTCTACCCATTCCATGACTTCTGTGATGAACAAAAGCCACTGTTCATTCTATGGACAAACATAAATGGTGAAGTACCGGAGAGCGAGTTTTCCCTCAATCATTTTGATGTTCTAATGCCATTGATAGATGAACCTGACCCAGACGACAGTATGAACTCTACTGTACTTGGTATCATCGAAGATCTGATATCTGATGAAGACGAAAATTCAATAAGGTAACTGCATATGCCATTTACAAAATTTGATTAAGTACATTAAGTCATATCTAACGCCGTTTTCAACATTTTTTCAGTCATATCACTGCAAGGTGTTCACTTATCCATGCTTCCTGGGTTATACCAGTACTAGACTAGTCACTTTATCCTGATACTGACGAACCAGCCGTAATGCTAAATCCCATAATCCTGAATGCCAAGGTGATAAGCCATTACTACCATTTTTTGAATGTCTCTGGTATGACCTGGTCCGAGATCAAACCCATAACCTCCCACACTTAAGGCGGATGTCTAACCACCGAGCCACCAAGGCAGTTAGATAATAGCTTGGAGATATTTGTCCAAAACTGGTGTACTGTAAGAACATTACTTAAATCATTGTTCCATTTAATTTTTTACAGGCTAGAGGATTTGATAGACAACCAAATGTGACTTTCACAAGAGGTTCCACAGGGCTACCAGCCAGAGGTTTCCAAAGCAGAAACTAGTGTTCGTTCAGACGCAGATACCAAGGTTGACCACGAAGTTCTCAACGCAGATACTGAGGTTGACTCAATGGTTCCCAATGCAGATACAGATGTTGACCTAGAAGTTCTCAACGCAGATACTGAGGTTGACCCAGTGGGTCCCAACGCAGATATTAATGATGGCCCAAATGTTCTCAACTTAGATAGTGATGTTGGACCAGATGATCCCAATGCAGATACCGAGGCTGACCCAGTGATTCCCAATGGAGATATCGATGTTCACCCAAATGTTCCCAACACAGATACCGATGTTGACCCAGAGGATCCCAAAACAGATACTGCCGTTGACCCAGTGGTTCCCAACACAGATGCCGATGCTGGCTCAGAGGATCCCAAAACAGATAGTGATGTTGACCCAGTGGTTCCCAGCACAGATACCTATGTTGGCCAAGAGGATCCAAACACAGATACTAACGTTGACCCAGTGATTCCCAACGCAGATACCGATGTCGATCCAGTGGTTCCAAGCACAGATACCATCGCAGGAATTGATGTTAGCCCAGTGGTTCTCAACGCAGATTCGGATGTTGGCCCAGAGGCTTCCAACATAGATAGCGATGTTCTTCATACCACATCCGATGGCGTTTCCATAGATTATTTTCCAAGGTAAATTCTTATCTGGTCATAATGAATTCATGTTGATTTGCCTGCTGTAAACAGAGGTGACAATTTGAGGTCACTAATCTGTTGTTTGTCCATTTGTCACACTTTGTCTGTCGCACTGAAAATTGATAACCCATTGTCTAAGTTTTGTATAGCTTTCTTGTCTTGAAATATGCCAATTAATTTTGGTTCCGGTTAGATGGTATCATGCAGTCATATCTAATGCTTCAGCAGGAGACACGTTTAAGTTAGAGGTAAATTTTACTTAACCTTTAAATTTAACAGTTATGAGCCTGGAACATACATTAATGTGTCACATGGTAAAGAAGTGGTCCCTGCAGTTGTGAGTATCAAAATTGTTGAAATGTTTTATGTTTAGATTCAGAGTTCAACTTTTCAGTTTTTGGTCAGTTCCAAAGTTTGAGATATATCTGTTACATGGTTACTTTCTGTTTATTGTAATCCTTTTTTAATGTTGATTTGTCTAATGGTGTTTTACGACGCTTTCAACAATTTTTCAGTTATGTCATAGGCAGATCACTTATAGAAGCTTCCTGTATTCTACCAGTACTACTAGTCTAATAGGCTACAGCTCTGAAGTGCCTTACCCAAGGACAGTCCCACGAAAATCCAGCGCCAACTGTTATCATTGCATTTAGACAAAAAGTGGTTCTTGAGGCAATTTTGAAATGGATGTATACCAAATGGGCAGTCCAGAATTGAGAACTTCTCATGAAGTATCTCTACTGTATTTAAAGATTATAATCTGAAATATATATGAGACAGTGCTTTTTGATTTTCTATTGTTTTTACATTATTGTTTGAAATAGCATTGCCATTAGGTAAGCAAATTATTATAAATGTAAGAAAAAACAAATGTAAAAACATCAGATTTTAATGTTGACAACATAACCCAAGCATACATGTAGCTCCATAGATACTAGTAGACAAAATATATATATATATATATATATATATACTGGTAGTACATGTATTCATGCAACATTACAATAGGTGAAAATGGTTGAATGTTAACTCGTCCAATAATGAACGTAACACTTGAATGTCAATTGGTCATTAACCCATTACAACTCCACAAAATTTTAGACTGCTCCAAATTCAAAGAAGTTGCAGACGACATGTGTTTGAATTGAAAAATAACTATCATACAGGGTAGAAAACATTGTTGGAATAGGAGAAAGTGTTTGATTCAAACAATTTCTCATATTCCCACAATGTTTCCCAAAGCTTAATTTCTTCAGTGTGTAAAAATGTAGGGTTGAGTGGGAAAGGGTTAAGCCTTTCCCTATTATTACTTGTTAAAGAATGCAAAGGAAAAGATATTTATCTTCGGATTTAAGGTTGACCACTGGCCATTTGTACGTTTCTTTAAACGTCATGAAAAGACGGACCACTGGAGTGAGTGTGACATTCTGCACACTGTCTTGCCAGATGATGTCAAAGGGACGTTGGATACCCCCACTTTAACCGTGAAAGGTTCAAGGTTATATTACTGTAAGTAATTTTACCTCTTTGTTGTTTGTTTACGTCCGTGTTTTGCCACCTAGGGCTAATGGGCGTCCCAGAGAGAGGGAAAGCGGATACAGGGGACTGTTACCCCTACTCTTTTTCGAAAGAATCCAGCCGTAATGCTAAACCCCATAATCCTGAACGCCAAGGGGGGAAGCCATTACTACCAATTTTTGGAAAGTCTTTGGAATTACCCGGTCATGGATCAAACCCACGACTTCCAGCACCCGAGGTGGATGCTCTAACCGCTCTAACCACTGCATAACCAAGGCGGTTTTTAGCTCTTTCACTGACTCTCAAAGTTAGAAATATATATACTAACTGAATAAGTGAATTTATATAAATAAACAAAATTCTGAAGTTTTCACTCGGCTATAGTTATACATTGCTAAACAAAAGTACTAGAGTGAATCTCGTGACTCGAGGAAATATTTGTTTTTGTGCAAGAATGATACATTATCAACTTGTACCATTCTGCTTTCTCTTTGCAGTGTTCTGAGGAGATGCCTGCTAGCTGAACAGTTTCTGGTGTTTTATTTCAAGCCTCAATAAAACATTTTTCAGATAATGTTATTAAATCTTCTTCACAATATTTCAAAAAAGATAACTCTTATCGTAAATTTAAAAATTGGCTCTTTCGCATAAACAATCAAGAACATTTTGGTTGTATCATGTCTTAACCCTTTCCCAAACAGCTAAACTTTAGACTGGTCCAATTTGAAAGATGTTGCAGACGAACATTTTAAAGTGAGTTTGAATAGGGAAATTATTGTCTTTACACGTCTTACAAGCAATTTCTTCTTTTCCCACAATGTTTCCCTAGTACAAAATTGTAGGGTTGTGAAAACGTGATTGTACAGGAAAGGGTTAAGATTTATTGTGAATGCAGCAAACAAAGCATGTCAAATTCAGACTGCACGGATATGCAGACTGATCTTGATGAACACCGTTTGCAAAAATGGCTGAGATTATAAGCTAACATTCACCATCATGTAAGTCTTTAACAAACAGGCTAGTTTTGGACAGTCAAATATGAAGCTTTGTGACAACAAGTTAAGTTGTAAAATTGCACTACTGTAATAAGACCGATCTGTGAGTTAATGGAGCATTTGCCTATCATGAGCAAAAACTCTGTTTATCACATTCTTTTCTAAACTGTTTGTTAAAAGGTTTCATCTACAAGTTCCCTCTACTCATCTGAACCCCAAGGTTGCATTGTGCTTGCAGAGCCTTGTTAGTGGCTGAAATGGTTAGAGCACTTTGGAATTAAGACTTTGCCAAGTTTCCAGACACAAGAAGAAATACAAGTGAGCGTTTGCATCTGGTTAGCAAAGTCTGAAATTCCACATACCTTTTGATGAGGAATCCATATACTACACTACTACAATTTGTATCTGCTTATTGACAAGGGAATTAGCCAAGTGTTACCAAGCTCATTTTGTACACTACCTTATAGATGCTTTATATTACTGAAATATTGTATTGCTTCTGGGTTCCTCATCAAAAAGTTCAACATCCACTCACCATGCAGACTATGTTACAAGCAGATAAGCATGCTACAGAGGGTGACTAACAGCCAGTGGGTGCATACAGAAGGATCTACAGGATCCTGCTTGAATTAGAAGCCAGTGGGTGCATACAGAAGGATCTACAGGGTCCTGTGCGAGTTAGAAGTTAGGGCGGCAGACTTGTGATTTCAGGTGTTACACTGGTGGTCATGGGCTCAAATCCCAACCCCAATGGCAAGCCACTTAGTCTCACGGGAGTGTCCCTGGGCAATACACTTCAGAGCCTAGCCTAGTATTGGTGTAACCCAGGAAACATGGGTAAGTGAACATGTTGCCGTAATATGACTGATATAGTGTTGAAAACGGTTTGTATGGGGTTTAATGCCGCTTTGAACAAACTTTCAGTTATATCACGGCAAAGTTCGCTTATCAGTATTTGTCCTGGGTATCTTCAGTGCTAGCAGGCTAGGGCTCTAAATGTCTTGCCCAAGGACACATCAAAGTGACAAGTGGCGCGGCCGGCATTGGAACCCATGACCTCTGATTACTTTCGGAGCCTAGCCTAATATTGCTGTATTACCCAGGAAACATGGATAAGCGATATAACTGAAATAGTGTTGAAAATGGTCTGTATAGAATTGAATGCCACTTTGAACAATCTTTCAGTTATATCATGGCAAAGTTCACTTATCCATGTGCATCCTGGGTATCACCAGTACTATGCTAGGGCTCTGAAATGTCTTGCCCAAGGAAATACCCACATGACAAGCGGTTTGGCCAGGATTCAAATCCAAGACCTTCGATTAATCTCGGATCACAAGTCGCATTAACTACCACTCAAAAAAAAAACAAAAGAAGCATCTACACACTATACCACAACAAACACAGGCAAAATGGCTAAGAACTGGTAAAAACATGCAACGCTAGATTATGAAATTTACATTTTTTTCAGTTATGTCCTGTCTTACAATACCATTGTTGTCTCATGTTACATCATGACATGTTTGAAAACCTACATATCTGGCATGCAAGTTGTAAAAATGTATTAGATAAATATCTAAGAAGTAAATGTTTCAGAACTACGACATTGGATGTACTGAATTTACACAAATGATGTAATTATGCATGAAACAAATACTTTTTTGTGTCCAGTTACATCATACAGACTTAAAAGGGACAAGTCTCTCCATCCTATATCCAAAATAATAAAGCTGCTCAAAATAAATGCAGTTGCCTAGGGCAAACATGGATTTTGGTTAGTTATATAAAATACTGTCCTTCTTGATGTTTTTTACAAGTGTTTTGAACAATGTGTCCAATGTTACATCATTGACTTTCAATAAATATAACTTGCATTTAATCCCTTACTATTAACGAAAAGAAAAAAATATTTTCAACAGTTTGTAGGATAGTCCACAAACTTGACATTGAATTAAAATTTTGTGGTATACAAATCATTTAAAAATGCATTAATTGTTGGACACTAAGCAATTTATGATGTAACCAAAAACAGCTGGACACGAAAACCATGCTCATATATATATGAAGGCAAATGTTTACAATGTGCGGCATTTAGGTCTGTTTGTGCAGAAATGAGACCGTTGTTGAAACATAATTTCTTCATTTATAAACACGTACCACTATTACATAAACTGTAACATCTCTCACGTGTACATAAAGAATATGTCTTTAAGGCAAACAATTAATCACACACTGTTTAAAATAAATTTTCAAAAGGTGAAAGTTTATGGCGCAAAGGCACAGTCCTTTGGATGAAGTCAATAACATATTTCATGCCGAAATATGGAAACGACATAAGAATATAATAGCTTTATACAAAGGTGAAACCTTTATACATGTACGTGAAATAACAACACTTTAACTCGAAACTTTTGGTTATGTACACAAAGGTTTGACTTACATTGTAGATTTTCAATTACATTAAGACAAAATTTAGATATATGAAGGCATACTTCCAATATATGCACAGAATCTATTATATTGTGACGGTAAAACTCTTGAACTTACAAGGTAGAGTGTTCCCGTCATTACATGGACGTAAAAAATCAATACATGTGGGTATCTTTTCTTTATATGCAGTGAAAACATTATATAAAGTAGATTCTTTTCATGTGGAGATTTTTACAATAGCATCGTCCTAGTTTTGCGCCAAAACCCACCCTGGTGTGACCAAGTACAAATAGTATACATGCACATCATACAATGCTGGTGTCAATCAAATATCAGTTTCGTATGACACCCCTTGTAAAGATAATATTTTTGGTCTGATTCTTGTAAAAGTTAAATCTATACAGTATTAAAAATTCTGTCAAACTGTCTGTCAGTTGATCATTATGCCAGTCCATCTGTCTGTCCCTGTCTTACTCTTATTGTCTGTCCCCTCCCTGTCTCTCCTTGTCTGTCTTGGTCCTGTGTGGCTCGGTGGTAAAGTGTAGGACTCGCAATCGGGAGGCACCGATTTCGAGCCTCACTGTAAGCACTTGGATTTTCGTGGGAGTAACCTTGGGCAAGACACTTCAGAGCCACAGCCTAGCTCAGGTGTAACCCAGAACATACATGAATAAGCGAGCTGTTGCCTTGATATGACTTAAATAATGTTGAAAGCGGCGTTCAACGCTATTCATCAATTCAATCAATCAAACAATTTATTTGTCTGTCTGTCCGTCCCTCCCTCCGTCCGTCCCTCCCTCCATTCTTCTCATTTCAGTGGTATGAAATGGCAAAATTTGGTACAATTTGATAACAGTGCATTGAGTAATTTCTCCTTAATTGAATTTTAACATTGTAAATGAAGGTAAAATTATCATTAACTTTTGTGTAAAGTTCCGTTGCATTTCAAAAAGCGAGATTCTAAATACTATTAGTCGGTCGGCCGGCTGGTCAGTTGGCCAGTCAGTCAGTTGGTTGCTCAGTTCCTCACCCCGTCTTTCAGCCACTGAATTGAACATTACGTTTGTAGACTATTATGCTCCAATCGTAAACCGTAGAAATGTAAAAAAAAAAACCAACCATATCTTTTTTTCAAGAATAGGTCGTCATCCTTGTAATATTGGTCTCGTCTGAGTTCTAGTTTTGCAATCAAGATTTAGGGTCCCAGCCTTCTTCATACGGACAGCACATATAAAGTCTGATAATAATTTCAACTGTGAGCCATAGGGGCTTGTATAATGCTTAAATTGAGAGGAAAGATACAGACAGATGGACGGACAGACATCAGTAGAATTTGATCAAATGACAACCAGTTTCTTTGATGTTATGCAATGAAAATTTACGAAAAGATTCTTGCCATTTTACAAGATGGTGATCGTTTCTTTATTTATAAAAAAAAAAATGAAATCTTTTCCAGAACCAGAAGTAAGAGTGTGTTGTAGTTTGGCATAGATGATCACTATCAGAAATACTACAAACTATGTTCGAATGATTAGCGTCATTTGACCTTTGACCTATCTTTTCGGGAAGGTCGAACTTTGGGCTACCATGTATTATGGACATCTATGAGGATAACTCTTGTGCTTGGGGGTGCTTTTGCCAACAGTGTAGATCAAGGTCAGACTGCACCATGAAATTACTATTTGTAGGAAGAACAAGCACATATTTCAATGTTGATTGAATGCAAGACTAATCACTAAAGTATTCCTTGTATAGAAATGGTTGGAAAAATTAAGACACACACACGCAAACACACAAACATGCAAAAACAAGAGGGCAATGATGGCCCGAAAGTCACTCACCTGACACTGTTTGACCCAAATAATCATTTCCAAACTCGTCCGAGATATCACGACAGACATTCTAATAAACTTTCATGAGTATTGAACCAAAAAAGTGGCCTCTAGAGCATAAACAAGGTTTTCACAGATTTGATCTAGTGACCTAATTTTTGTTTACCCCAAAATAACCCATTTTCAAACTCATGTAAGATATCATCAAGACAAACATTCTGACCAAGTTTTATGAGTTTTGGACGGAAAAGTGAGGCCGGGTAGCTTGATGATTAGTGTATCTGACTCCTGACCTGGTAGTTGCAGGTTTGATGTTGGGTTGCAGCAAACTTTGTCTACCGTGATTTTGGGCCTCTCGCCTCTGATGCATGTGAGATAGTAGTCAGTGGCTTGAAAAGAAAGTTGTGTCAGTACTGGTGTGAGAAAGCCAGGAAACACGGCGGCCAGGTGCACTGGCCGCCGCAATATGATCTTAGCTATTCAAACGGCATTAAAATCCACTACAAATACAAAGACATTGGACTGAAAATGTCGTTCCTGGAGTGTTCACAAGGCTTTTGAAAAATCTGACCTGTTGACCTAGTTTTGACCTGACATGCCATATTCAAAATCATCAAGACAAACATTCTGACCAGTGTTCATGAGTATTGGACTGAAATGTGGCCTCTTGAGTGTACACAAGGTTTTTCTAAAATTTGACCTGGTAACATAGTTTTTGACACAACATGATCCATTTTCCTACTCATATGAGATATCATCAAGACAAATATTCTGACCAAGTTCTGTAAGTAGTGGACTGAAAACATAGCCCCTAAAACGTACATAGAGTATTCAATGATTTCACGCAGTGACCTATTTTTGACCCGAAGTACCCCTTCTTGAACTTGTCTTAGATGTCATCAAGAGAAATATTCTGACTCATACATGGCAGAAGAGGGTGACATGTGCACCCCTTTTACCATGCAATGTAAACTCATTGCACAAAATATCATGGAATAGATGTGGTCATAACTCTGAAGGTATTCATTTTACAGCTTAGGTTGTTTTTTTTTTTACAAAGGAAGATATACAAATATAATTGTTCCTATGCAAAAAAAAGTGTGTATTTTGGCCCTGAAAACTGCATATACCCCTTTTACCTGTAACCCTCGATATGAGTATTGATTGATCAATTAGTTGAATGATTGAATTAAAATGGTTTTTATCGCCATTTTCAACATCATTTCAGCTATATTACGGCAGCCAGGGCACCTATCCATGCTTTTCCGGAGTTTCTCTTACCAGTACCTCGCACAGTCTTCTTCCCATGCCACTGGCTACTGTCCCGCATAATTATCGTCGAAAAATTGATCAGCAACGAGAGACAAATGAATCCTGTCGATTGAAAATGATAAATCCTTGGAAAGCCTAAAATTGGCCTAGCCTGGAGGTTCGAACCTGCGACCCCTTGTGTCAGCTTCAGTACGTTATTGACAGAGCTACGGGGCTCAGTCATACTCATGAAGGAAATTAATGAATTAAAAAAAAAAAAACATTTACGAAAGTTAGTACTCGTTTCATATTTTAGAAAAGAAATGATGCTCTTTCTAGCATAATGACAATAGGTGTGGAAAGAGTTGTTTGATCAGTAAATGTTTCATCTAGATCAATTAGTCCGTTTAAAAGGGTTTAAACATACCATTTTAATTTGTTACGGTCTTCAACTATTTTAATCTAAGCATTGTTAAATAATATAACCATGCCAGGGCTCGAAATTAACTTTTTTTGCCAGTAGCAAATTTTTGCTAGTGGACAAAATTTTTACTAGCAAAAATTGACGCTCACTAGCAAATTTTACTAAATTTTTAACATTCATTAAAATAAATGTCAAAAAGATAGAAAGATTTGTTGGTGCCCAGTGGGATGATGATGTATTCAATATTCTGTAATACTGTTAACTGAGTAGGTTCTCATGAGGTCATTTATAAAAAGAAAAAAATGTGAAAACAGGCTGTGTACGAATTGTAATTGGTACGAATCATCATTATTTCCTAGACTTGTAGTGTTCCAAGGTATTAATTACTGTATGAAATACACTGTAAGATCTTTCAATATTTATGGTTAAAACAATGTTTTACTATTGCCGATGACGTTTGATCCGGACTGTATAGACAACAATCATCCGCTTAGACATTATTGTTGTCATCTGCTAAAAATAGACTGGTTTATGATTTGCAAAAAATTCCATAGCTGAATGGAACCGTAAGAGCTAAGATTAGGATTGTAAACCAGTCGGCATGGTATAAAATGCAAACCAGTCACAACTGGGTCATTACGGTCGGCAAACAAATTTTCATTTGTACTCGCAAAAAAATGCTAGTGGTCGTAAAATCTACTCGCAAAATCAATTTTCCACTCGCATTTTGCAAGTTCGCTAGTGTTAATTTCGAGCCCTGCATGCTCTGGCAAAAGCGGGCTTAATGCATCTCTGTGATGCATAATACTAAGGAAGTCATCAGAAAATTACGGATCCATAAAATTCAGTTTGTCTGACATCGACTGAATCATAAGGTAGACTGGTCCTTTGACATACTGAAAATTGACCAAAAGAAAAAGATTTCGCCCCAGATCGGCTTTCGTGCACTGTGCAGGTTGACTTGAGGCGATACTTTATGCAGATGCATTAAGCCCTCTTTTCACAGAGCATGGCTCATTCATTTTTGCAATTTCCAATACACTTCAAGTTATTCTAGGAGTGAAATTCTAACAAAGTTAATGCTTCATATATGGTGAATTTCGCATAATATTTTGTTCCTTGGCATAAAACCTTTAAATGTTGCTGATGTTGTAATGGTTTTCAGGTGTTTCCCACTATATATCATTTAGGAGTAAAATCCGTTAGGAAGCGCTTGCTGCGCTGCAAGCAATCGAGTGAATGAAGGTCACAGATGATTTGCAATCACTCTATATAAAGTTGTCCTACCTTCATATAAAGATAAGATAGCCACATGCATTGACCTTTTACGTTCATGCAAGAAGCACTTGAATTTTACCATAACAACACAATGGTTTGCCTGTGTATATTGGAAATATACCTTTATATAATACTTTTTTATGTGCATGTTATGTATGTTGTAGTTTATGTAATATCAGTATGTCTACATGAAAGAAGAGGTTATGCTAAAATTAGGGTTTTATACCTTCATATTGGGGCAAATGCGGTGAACATGGTAAACACTTGCCTTCATCGCAAACCATTTTGTGCTTTCATGTTAAAATTACACCTTTATATAATGGAAAGATATCCGAGTGTCATGAAATATCGTTACATCAGACAGCTTAGGCATTCCATACAACTGTGTGTGAAAACCACATATTCATGTATCAAGCCTGTATTAGACAGGGCAGAGGATTAATAATCCTTGTGGAAAAAGAGAAAACGTTGGTAACCAGCATTGTCTTTTTCCCACTGTTTTATGCCTTACTGCAGACCATTTGAACCATTTGAGCAACATT
The DNA here is from genome assembly GCA_945859785.2 of Tridacna gigas. Classification (NCBI taxonomy): domain Eukaryota; kingdom Metazoa; phylum Mollusca; class Bivalvia; order Cardiida; family Cardiidae; genus Tridacna; species Tridacna gigas. The sequence continues at coordinate 27,586,310 of OX244033.2, forward strand.
TTAATTTGTTGTCTTGCAACTACTTTCAAAATGGAAGAGTCCAAAATTTTGTTGTTAAATTTGGTATACCTTTATCAGACCTCCAGATAAAAGGGAGTGACAGTATTCTAAATCCATTATTTCTCTTCCGAACCCTATGTTGTGGGTACTCATTAGCATCGTCTCGATGAGACGATGCTAATGAGTACCCATAACATAGGGTTTAGTGGAGAGTGATTAATATTTTCAATTTTGAAATCAAGATCACGCCCTTTATCTAGAGCTCTGCCTTTATTCATGTTGATTATCTACATTTAAAATCACCTGCAGACTATATTTCAAGGTTTTATGAATCAATACCTTTTGAGGCAATTATAAACAGTTAAAATTTTCATAAAAAATTATGTCTGTTGGTTAAAAAAAAAAGAGAGATTTTAGTAATTCACTGGTTTAATGCGACATGGAGAAAACCAGTGAAAATGGAGTTAATTCTGATAAAATTGTGACTTCAAAGCTCAGACTGAATTACATCCCTTGGTAAAAGTGTGTATCTCTCTCTCATCAACCCAGAAGCTGCTAAATAAACTTTCAAACTTATTTTTAGGGAAAAAATATCTCCTTATCGGACAGTGTAGATCCAAGATCAGACTGCACATTCTGTGCAGTCTGATCTTGATCTACATTGTTCGCAAAAGGTCAGCTTAGCAGCCTAAAGGTTAAGCCAAGTTCATTTACCTCCATAACTGCTTGAAGTATGTGACATTTTTTGAAGTTCAAAACCACCTTAGTCAAAATATCTGCACACTTTTAGTGTGTGACAAAGCTTTCTGTGCAGTTTTATCCAGATCTAAGCTGATTGCAAAAAGCTGGACCAAGACTGCAAATATAAGGCTTATTTTTGTAAACTTAGGTTGACTTCGTGTGAGGTGTGATGGCAGACTATTCCTAATAATAGACTTGGTTAATTTTTATTAGGTTTGAACTAATCAACTCGTAAGTCTTTTGTCAATAATTGTGAACTCTTCCATTAATCTTCTAAAGGACTGACGTTATTACCATGTTTAAGATGACTAAATCTCTGCCTACATTAGAACCCCAACAGAGGAAAGGTGTAATAACCTGCACAGAATTTTAAACTCTATTTGCATACTTTAGCATCTATTAAAATTTGTCTGGAGCAAAAAAAAAAAATGTTCAGTCTTTACCATACAACAAAATTTGGACCAAATTGAAAGTGCTTGCAGATGACAAATTGAATCTTGCTGAAATGGCGATTTTTGTATTTGATATGGTAGAAAACGTCATGGGAAAAAGAGAAAATGCTGGTCATCCGCATTTTCTCCTTTTCCTTTAATGTTTTCAAAAGCCGTCTTCCTCAGGGTCATTAAAAGTTGAGATTGTGAGGTAACAGGTTAACACATAACTACAGATGACTTTACTCTTCTTGCAGAACATTTTTTTTAACATTGTGTTAAAGGACAAATACTTTGTACATAATTTTTCCTTTTGCCTTTGTTTTTCACATGCATTCATAATGATTATCTAATGTTTAAATGGATTCTTTTCCGAGCTGTCTGCTACAAACTTGTTTCAGGAGGTAAAGCCTTGAACCATTGTGACAGTGTACTAGGGAGAGGGTAATTGATATGAATGTTGATTGATTGTTCTGATTGATATGCATTAGTCTGTATATTCAGAAAATTGGAAATCCTCACATTGTCCCCTTACACTATATCAGATAACAAAATTCTGATTTGTTTGTATTCGGAGTTTAACACCATTTTAACAGCTCAGGTCATATCATGGCAGTCAATGATGCACCCATGTGTTTCTTGGCTCCTCACACTAGTACTTACCCAACTTCCTTTCCAAAGACACAAACTACTTCTCTCACATGCATCAGATTTTGGACTTGTCCACTAAAATAATTATCAGACAACAAATTGAATGTGACTTAAGTGATAACAGTTGTCTTTGAAAGGGTAGAAAACTGGAGAAACCGGTTGACAGTGTTCCCTTCTTTTCTGATATTCAAAAATCTTTTTACTTAAAATCATGACATCCAAGAATTCTTTGGTGAATAGTTAACTGAAGCAGGCTAATTTTTTTCCCATCCTATTTACTTGCTGAACAGGTCTGCGACAATTGTCATACTCTAAATTTCAGCACTATTTCTTTTAACAAAATGCAACACTGAAGATGAAGGCTTATGAAAACAATGTTGCAAAAGGGCAATATGCTAGTATTAAGCAGCATTTTCTCCCATACCAAGTTGCCCATTCTCTGAAAAATGTTTACAAGTTAAACTGAATCAGATGACAAAGTTTTAGACTGGTCCTAATTGAAAGAAATTGCAGATGACAAATGTGGTTCACATGATGAAATTTGTCTGTAAAGGGACGAGAAGTGTGTAAAAAGAAGAGAATGCTGGTTAACCTTTTCCCAAACAAGCCCTGGTTTTCATGTGTCTGCAGTACAAGCCTTTTGAAAACACTGGGGGACAAAGGAGAAATTGCTCGTAACAAGCAATTTCTCCTTTTCCCACAGTGTTTTCTACCTTTTTTGAGAACTTTCTGCCATTTTCATCAAATTTAAAATTGTCGTCTGCAAACTCTTTGAATTTGGACCAGTCGAAAATTTGTCATTTTGGAAAGGGTTAACAGCCATCTTTTCTAAAGCTATCTTTCCCAGGGTCGTCAAAACGCTGGATTGTTTGTAAAAGGGTTAAACAAAATTAACATGGATTTGTGTTGCTTGGAGTCTGAACTGGAAAGCTTACATTTGCATGAATACATCTGTATAACCTTTTACTTAGATGCAGTTTTAAAAAAGAAATATCACCAGTATCGAGTATAGTAGGCCACAATGTGATAACAAATGATAAAACCATTGATCAAGTAGTAATGTCCTGCCATAGATTATTCAGAGAAGGGACAATTCTCGTAATGTGGCCTGAAAAGTTTGCGCAAGTTTGAAATCAGCAGGAACCAGTTTCAAACTTGGAATTTCTGTTCTCTCTAAACTTGAGTTATTGTTTGATTTTTCAAAAACAGAGAGACAATTAATGCACTTGATAAAGTGATTACAGTAATGTACCTTATTATTGCTCCCCATTTAATTAACACTCTCCCAGCTTTTTTCTAACTGAAAAAGGGCTTACCAGACAACCAATCCATCGATAGAGTTAAAGATAAATTAATTGTGAATGCTGCTTAACTTCCAAATGAATCGTGATTGGTGGTAAAATCGATATACCGCATTAACAGCTGGAATTCTTATCATATTACATTAAGTTTTCCCACCTACCTGCCCCCTTTTTTTTTCAAGGGTCACCTAAAACACAGGGTTTTTTCTGCCTTGAGTAAAACAGCCATTTGAAAGATTTGTTCATTTAGGTCCAAGGTCAAGGTCACACATGAAGGTCAAACGATAAAATGGTGAGAGCTTGTTTGCGTTTTAAATTATATTTGTGGAGCCATTACAGTAAGTTACAGTACACATGCCGCAAAAATTCGAGAATTTGTGCTGGCACTTGATAGGTGAAAATATGCAGAAAGGATAAAATGTCAGTGCAAAACCCTCACAATACATGCTCAAGTTCTGTGAGAGCTCCCTACATCGTGCGCGAAGAGAAAACTGCGTTACTGCCTGCAAGTGGCATGTGACTTACCATGGGATGTCATGAGCATGCAGTTCATTACCACAGAAACAAAGGTTATGTTGACTTTAACAGCCCAGTCAACAAGATTTCAATCATGATGAGCTGTCTTCAGGACAGGTAAAAGAAAAACTATTACCGAAAAAACAGAACAGAAACAAAAAAAAGGGCATTCAATGCAGGCCCTTGTGCTATTATATTGTAATAGAGAGTACATGAACATTTTGAATGATATGCTGGTCTGTGTTTAATGTGAAACATCTTTGTTTAGAGATTTTCTGTTTTGTTCTCAGTGTTATAATTAAACAGTTCTTTATCTGAAACATAAGCCGACAAGGAAAAACCAACTGGGTACTTTTGAGATCTAATGTTGGCAGGGAATAATTATAATTATGCCTTCTCACCACAATCAGTCAGATAATTATATAATTATGATTTCCTGCCAACAGTGCCTCTTATTGTTCTATCCAACCAGTTCTTAACAAGATACAATAATGATACCATGATCAAAGTAACTCAAATTCAAAATCGGTATTACTGAAAGCCAGCCTGGCTATCACAGTTAAGGGCTCATTCTGACCCTGCATGCATTTCTGTTTTTTGAAAATCTTGTTAGAATATTTTCTTGAAAAAATGACTGCTACAGAATAATGCATGCTTCCCAACTCTCCCAATTCAAGACAAAATACCCGATCACCCCGACAGACAGTTAAAAAACCCCGATTTGGAAAAAATCCGACATAAGAGTAAAAAGGCTGTGATAAACTTGTACCCAAGGTACATGTATATTATCCAAAGTTCACAACTAGTTGACAAGTGTGTGTATTACACGGTCAATCAGGTTTGTTATCTATAAATAGGAATTAAGATACTGAGATTCATTGATCGATGATCGTGAACCAATCAAATTTGAGAATGGGCCAAGGTACTTTTCAGAGTAAACTGGCAGCCTGTGTTCGATCTTCTATCAGACGGCTGCATGACAAACAACGGGTACCAGTTTATTTTCAAAGTGGAAATCAAAACGTCGTTCACCTGACGTTAGCAGGTAAATTACGTTTTAAGAGTATAGATCTATAAACAGAAAATACCAGTGCTCATTGCGTCCCCGGGATGCAGAGAAAAATGAGTGAAAACATTAAGTTAATAATCATCAGAAACAATGAACAAATACGAAGTTTTAAACTCTTACTGCTCAGTGACCACTGGAATTCCAATTTATGCAAAAAGAGATTGACCCAAACGTGATCGTAGTTTTATTTAAAACAATGATGTTGCGATATTCGACTGGTTACCGGCGATCAGGTAATATTGTAATGCTCAGGGCACTGATTGGAGGAACCAAGTGTAACCTAGCGTTACCGATGCTGACGTTTGCTTCCAGAATTTTTTCGTGTGAAGAATGCCTCCAGGTTTTTTTTTTTTGAAAAAAATGCATTTTTTTTTATATTTTCTTCATGCTTTTGAGATATTTTACTGATGATTTATGCAGACAAAAATGATATTCAAAAGGAACTCAATGGGACTTGACTTTTTTTTTTTCAAACAGTATGACAGCTTGTCCTTTTGATAGTTACCAGCAATTCGAGCCGGATTATTTGAGGTTTATTCGATATACCTGTTTGCGATTATTGAGTACCAAAGAGAATGAATAATATAAGGATAAAATGTGGTACTCTGTAGTCTATATTTCAAGCTAAAACATTATGGGTACAATATAAAATGGCAGAATATCTTTACACTATAAGTCAAAATTATATGATATACTTACAAAACAGTGAAAACACAATGGACAAAGTAGCATTTGATAATAAACATTACAGTGCTTCTCTACCATAGTCAGTGCTTTCTATATATTCATGACTGTAATGACTGATTTTGTTTTAGCTCTAAATATTCACATGTATACATCTGAAAAACAATAATATTCAATAAGGAATAAAAAAAAAAAAAAAAAGTAAATAGATAAATCATAAACTTGACTTTTGTTCAATTGTAAAGTTATTTAGCCTAAAATGGTTTAAAAATGATCTGTAGAAGGACCTTCTGGTATGCCTCAAAAAGTCTCCCCCTTGAAACCCCAAATCTCCCCCTTTGAAACTCTCAAAAACCCTCTTTGGTGTTCGAAAAAGTTGGGAAGCATGATAATGTCTTCCATGGATCAGGTTTGAGATGCTCAGTGAGATTTTTAGAGGATGGGGATGTTTTAGTTGTAAAGAGAAGCAGAATATTTAGGGAGGGGAGACTGGAAGTAGGGGGCAAACCTAATATGCAGTGAGGAAGAAAATCAGATGAAAGTGCTGTTGGAGAAATAGTGGACATGGGCAGCTATGCTGATCTGATGAATAAGAAAGGAAATGTTAACTCAAAAGTGCAGACCTAAAAATATTCAAACAAAAAGGATTGTTGAAGGAAGGAAATCAAGTGATGAACCAGGTGACCAGCAATAAAACTGAAATCAAGGATGAGTATGTATTTCTTTAAGAGCCAATCTGTTGTATCCTCTGCCAGATTCCCAATGATCTCCCATATTCAGCTGCACCATAACCTGCACTGAGTGTCTCTAACAAAGTCAGTGGCCATTACCTCTCTACCTGACACCTAATTTTAGACTTGTACATTATTAGTTGTACAGTCAGGTGGCAGGGAACTTGGAAACTTGTTCACGGCTGTGGCAAATCGTTTCCCCCGGAGCCAAAGGCGAGGTGGCAACATGATTTGCCTCAGCCATGAACAAGTTTCCACATCGGTGGCAGGGGACTTGGAAACTTGTTCATGGCTGTGGCAAATCAAGTCGCCTTGAGCCGTGTATTCAGCGAAATTTCCGTGTTTTATGGTCTCACAAATCGACTATGTTTACTAAATCGAATTTCCCTTCTGAGCGCCCAAAACACATTGAAAAATGGTGTCGCTGAAAACTGATGTCATTGAAACCTAGGTAAAACATGTAGTTTTGTGCATGAAGTCACTGCGATAGACACTGGACGTATTTAAACATGGATGAAACAACTCTAAGGTAAGTAAGTAATCATTTTATGATTTGTTGGCAAAAGTAAATGACCATTAGTTGTTTCAAATGACCATTAGTTTATCATCATTTTTTCTAACATTACAATGCCTGACCATTAGCACTTCACGGTTTGTTTTCATAATGGTCCAACGCTGCCATCTTTGATTTTGCTGTGCTGTTCCTTAGGCGCTGCCAGTGTACTGCACCATATATTTGGAGCATATTATCCAATCAGATCGCAAGAAATTTCTTTGCAGTATAACAAGTAAATATTGAAAGCACTCGTAATACTATACTTATCAAATTTGGATAAAATGGCAGACAAAACATAAGAATGATACTGCTGGTAACCACAATTTTTTTCGTTTTGGACTTGGACTTTTAGACTTAAATTCTACCATAAATTCTTTTGCCCTTTTAGATCAATGATTTGGGTCATTATCTTGTATAAATCTGTGACGATCAGTGACAAAATGATTAATGAATGGGATAAGACTATTTCGAAGGACACACTTGACATAAAATTCAGAACCCATTATTCCATCAAAAATGAGCAACTTTGAGGGTAAGCAATTGGCCACAACATTTCCTTTTACAGTTATCAGTTCCATTGAACCCCGTCAATCATCAACTAGACCATGACGTTTTTAACAATTCCATTATAGAGACCCTCCCAATGGCAGAGCTTTGACAGCCATACAGTATGCAAAGCCCACGTCAGCTGTTTGAAGGTGATTTGCATTGAAGAGAGACTCAAAAGTGGGAGAGAGAACTCAATGGCATCAACAAAAAACTTTAGTCAGTCGCAAAGCAACAGCAACAAATTTTAAAAATCTTGTCGTCCATTATGCAGAAAAACAGCACTAATGAAAGTGATAACTTTCAGGAACCTGTCCAACAACAAGTACTCTCGGATATTTAATCTTCAGCCAACTCTGAACACACAACAGAAGGTCTTTTAACCCTTAAAGCGCTGGAACCAACTTAAGTTGTTTTTGCTGACAGCATAGATCAAGATCAGACTGCGCAGAACATGCAGTCTGATCTTCGATCTACACTGTCAGTTACTTCATTACACCTTCTGGCTAAAACAACCTTGAAATGACAATGTTTCAGATGTTTTTCTTCATTGAAAAGATATATTTTATAAATTCAGCACTCTAAGGGTTAAGAGATATCGGTCATCTTGTCAAATAACTTTAGACCAGCTCCAAAAAAATGTAACGGGAATCAAATGGCATAGGAAACTTACCAGCGATGCTTACACTACAACTCATACTGAACGTTTCACAACAGAAAACCTCAGATTCAGGTACAACTTGATGGAGTAAGAAACCACAAGGAACCCTTGGACTCACAGTGGAAGATATCTACAGAGATACATACTATATTCTTATCCACAACCCAGGGACCAAAAATGATTACATAGTAATGTAATTGCTCCCATCAACAAAATCTTACGAAGAAAAAAATTTAAGACAAAAAGTAATTTATAAGTTTGCTTTCTACATTTCTGCTCTTAAAAACATCGTGGAGAAAGGATAAATTGGTTGCAACCAGCATTTTGTCTGTTTCCCACAATGATCCCTATCTGTTGCAAGGTTGATATTGTCATTTTAAATGCATTTACTGCTTTAGATTTGCACAAGTCTAGAATTAAGTCATTTTGTCTTGTTGAACTAGTGTTAACCTATATCTAGATGAATCCCGTTTAATCCTTTCCCAAACGACAAATTTTGGACTGGTCCAAATTCAAAGAGTTTGCAGACGGCAATTTTAAATTTGATGAAAATGGCTGAAAGTTCTCAAAAAGGGTAGAAAACACTGTGAGAAAAGGAGAAATTGCTCGTTACGAGCAATTTCTCCTTTTCCCACAGTGTTTTCAAAAGACTTGTACTGAAGACACGTGAAAACCAGGGCTTGTTTGGGAAAGGGTTAAATTAAACTTGAAGAAGCCTTTCTGAAAGCATTGTGGCAAAAGCATTGGGTAAATTTCTCAATACATTTTGTCACAGATCTTCAGCCCTTTGTTTAACATTCAAATTTTGTCATTTGCAGATGCTTTCAGTTTTGCAGAGTCTAAAGTTTGTCTTTAAGATAAGCTGTTAAAGAATATAACCGAAGAAATATCTTCGCTTAAGATTTTAGTGTGTTTATTGCTGGGTTGCTGTTTCTGAAACTGATGATGAAATGGACAAATCTAAATTCTGTTATCTTCTAAAGAGGTTAAGTTTTACTTACTGTAAAAACATTATTGCATATACGATAATTTGTATTTTTTGTTGACAGTTCACCATTATCTGCATTATATTGTGAAACCACTTTGACTTGTCACTACTTTGTTTCCGCGACCGTGCTCGGTTTCCCAATATTTGTCTTGTTCTAAACGGAATTCAAATGTTTAATGTTTGTATGATAAACTGACTTTGTCTCCGTGCCCATGGTGTAAAATACCTGGACACATGATCCTGGAGTAAACATCCTATAAAATCATAAATTTATCGGAGATCTATAAGTAGTTCACATAAAAAGATGGAATAAAGTGACAAATTAAAGTTGTTTCGCTATAAACCATAATTGTTTTCAAATGTGGGTGAGGAGATCATGACCCTGACTCCACCCACTGCACAATTTGGAAGACACATGAATAAATGTTACAGGCTCTTTGCCCTTGTAAGTGCTTGTTTAACCCTGAAGCTGCTGAGCATGACTCCATGTCCTTTTGTGGACAGTGTATATCAAGATCAGACTGCTCAAAAATATGCACTCTGATCTTGGATCTACACTGTCCAATAAGGTATTTTCTTTCTGGTGAAATCAACTTTGAAACTGTAATATAATTTTGTTATTGAGTGGAAATTTTCGTTTCATTTATCTAGCAGTTTGAGGGTTAACATTCTGTAGGAATGAGCAATTATAGTGGAGTTTGCTCTTAAGGAGCTAGGTATGGCTAAAGACTGATGTTTATTATACTAAAGAGCGTTTTACCCTTGGCCTAGAGTTTTAACTCTTTACCAAATAACAAAGTTTTAGACTGGTTCAAAACGAAAGCATTTGCAGATAACATATTAAATTTAGTTGAAATGATAGTAATTATCTGTGCAAGTGTAGAAACCCTTCTGGAAAAGGAGAAAATGCTGGTTATAAGCAATCCCTTCTTTTCCCACGAAGTTTTTCAAAATGCTATTTCCTAAGGGTTGTTAAAACTTGGGATTGTGTGGTAAAAGGCAAACGATGGTGGAATCTGGGTTTGGTTCCCACTCATGGTGCTGGCCACAAGAGGCTGCAGCAGGGTAAAATGCCTCTCATTAACGCTCTACCATTAATTTTACACTGTAATATTTCCTTGTGTCTTATTAATATGTTCTCCAAATGCTGTTTTCACAGCTAAGTAAGATTACCTGATGTTTTAAAAACAGATTGTATCGAGCAAAAAGGTCAGTGACTTCCTAAAAATGTTTCTCTTTGAATTCAAGAAATTTTTAATACACAAGTCAACAATATATCATGGACTTTCTCCAAAATGTTTTAAGGTTAAAATAGCAATGGAGAAAAGAAACCTCATTAATTGATTATCATGTAGTATTAAAGAGATAACGTTAAAAAAACTATACACAAAAAGTGTTTCATCCAGGATTTGAAAAAAGTGGGTTATTTGCCCCATGCTTCTAAAAAATGTGGGGGATTTTCAAAATATGTGGAGGCCCATAAGGCAATGTATATAACTAAAGCATCAAGTTTGTTAAATTATTTGGTCAGTCTTTTTTCATGCAAATGTAAAAAGACAAAAACAGAAAAATAATAGCTTAACTCTGTACCACACAATCTCAAGTTTTAAAGACCGTAACAAAGAAGGCTTTTGAAAACATAGTGGGGAAAAAGAGAAAATGCTGGTAACTAGCATTTTCTCCTTTTCGCACTATGTTTTCTACCCAATCGAAAACAAATTCTATCATTTTAGACAAATTTAAATTGTCGTCTGCAAATGCTTTCAATTTGGACCCATCTAAAATTTTGTCATTTGGTAAAGAGTTAACAATTACAACACCATGATACGAGGGGCGTTCATTAAATAATGAAAACAGCTGCATATCTCGGGTGTCCGTCATTCGATTTCATTTATTTTTCTACAGTCCCTCAAAGTACTCTCCTTCTCTCTCTATGCACAGTTGCAGCCTCCTGCGCCATCTATCAAATGCTGCTCGGTACTCTTCTTTAGGTATACCCCGTAACTCTGCATTTACGGCTTTAGAGAGGTCTTGGACACGTGTATACTTGTTTCCTGCCAAGATCTCCTTCAGTTTAGGAAACAACCAAAAGTCACATGGGGCCAAGTCAGGACTGTAGGCAGGATGGGGGAGTGTAGAAATTTTGTTCTCTAACAGATACTGGTTTACAGCTGCTGTTTTATGGGCACTCGCATTGTCATGCAAAATCATGATTCTCGATGTTCCTGTGATGGGACGACGGTCATTCAACTCAGAAACCACCTGAGGAAGTACAGTGTCTCTGTAGTATCGCCCAGTCATGGTTGCTTTTTCTGGTAGAACATCTACAGCTACAGGTCCTTCATGGTTGAAAAAAATTGTGAAAAGCCTCTTCCGACTCTGAAAACCTGGTTTACAGACCACAGGTCTGGGTTCATCTTTTGTCAGCCACATCATGTTAGAACGTTTGTTTGGGATCCCATAGAAGTATATCCAAGTTTCGTCTCCCGTGACTATGTCAGATATCCTTTTTGGGCCGTTGGGTTCGAACATGTCTAAAAGTTGCCTTGCACAAGAAACCCTATTCTTCTTCTGTTCGGGAATCAGCACATGAGGTATCCATCGCGCGGAAATCTTTCGCAGCCCAAGTTCTTCATGCAGCACTTTATGGATGGTACCTATGGACACATCTAAGTCTGAACTAATCTCCCGCACTGAAACATTGGGGTCATTGTCTACTTGATTTTTAACATTTATGATCAAAGTTTTGTTCACCTTGAATTTAGGTGCTCCTGACCTTGGTTTGTCTGCAATAAGCTTTCTTCCATCTTTAAATTCTCTCACCCACCTGGAACAGGTGTTATAAGGTACAGCTAACTCCTTATATACCGTATGCAAATCTTCATGAATTTGCTTTAACTCATCTCCAAGTTGCAGCCTTGTGAAGATGTAAAACCTTTGGTGTTCTCTGCTGACGTCCATTTTGAACTAAACAGGAAGTGACATCATGTTTTGATGACGTCATCATTGCACGACGTCAGAACGTCATGATAACGTTTGGTGCCAAAAATAAAGCAGAGATCTTCATTTTTGTCTTGCTAAAATTTCGTTCAAATATCTGTAAGGGTTAATGATATACAGGTGTGTTTTCATTAATTACTGAACACCCCTCGTATGGTTCCAATCAGGAACAATCAATATTGATTGAGGCTTCTTCAGTTTCCTCATCAGCTTTCTGATACAAGGATGCAGTTGACGAAGTGAAACAGTCACTTATTTTGCGTTCCAACATTTCTGTATTGCAGAATGGTCCAGTTTAGAAATTTGTGTTATAGATGACAAAATGTTACTGTCATACCTTTAATATGGGTAAAGGAAAAGGTGCATTTATTTTCTGGCTACAATACAACATTGAAAAACCTATCGCATGTGTAATGATTTTGAAAAAATGGTCAAAACAAATAATCATTAATAGAGTTTTGCATAAATTATCTGTAACAAGTCAAAAAATATTTTCAAATGATTCTCAATGCGACATTCCTATTTTTTGATAGCAATTGTTTTGAGGTATTTAAAATTCTGAGGCCGCTTTTAAAATGTGACTGCTGCCCTGGTTCTCAAATTGATTATGAAGCAAGGAACCAGTGAATTCTGAAACACTGATATTCTCCCAGCATGAAAATCACCTGACTTTTCTAATGTCAAATGCAATGGACAATAGCCATGTTTGACTGGTGATTATGTTTTTTTTTGTGTTGCACTTTTTGTATTCGACAGATAAATTTCACGGTTTCGTAAACTTTTGTAAGGCACAAAGCTTACGCTTTTAAATTGTCACAATGTTTGTGCAGCATGAAATGGGAACCGAACAGGTAGGCGGAGCTTAATATTTATTTTAGTGCTTCACGAAAGCTGACCAGTCGAATACGGCTAATATTTCTAACCAGTGTTTAGATGTTACAGGCTAGCTACTAAATCCAGTGATAGAGAGAAACATAATCAAGGTATTGGTTTTTAAGCAAGGCGAAGGCGGCTTTGTCTGTCATAGTGTCAAAAAATGTGGGGGATAATTTACAAAAGAGCAGGATTCTCACTATCCGACTGCAAAGATGAAATACTGCACAAGACATTCAGAAACTTTGGCTTATGTTTCTCAAGGCAGCAAAAGTGGCAACATCAACTGCATTGTTGAATTCATAAAATAACTGCACAAGGCAAGGTTTTTCTTACTTGTCTATGGACATGTAAATATTTGAAAAAGTTTGATTCCATATAGATCTAGTTTCACATATGGCTCTGCTCATGAAAACAAAAATCTCTAGCTGTCACAGGGGCTGATCAGAAAGTGTTTTAAAATTTGGTATTTAGCATCAGTGCATCTCCATCAACAAGTTTAATTATCATTTTTCTCAGATTCTATTTTATCTACTTTGCTGAATTTACTTGTCTAGGCTTTCTGGCTAGTGGGCAGGGCTGGGCAACGATGTATTGGTCCTGTGACAATATAGCCATTATTATTTATAGTTCAAATTATTCCAGTGAGCTATGATATTTTTTCCATTAGCGAAATAGAATGATAACCCAGGTGGAGAGCAGATATCCAATATCGACAGTCACTTCCTTTGTGAGAGAAAACACATTCTTGGAGCATCAACCATCTCCAACGGCTCTCAATGGGATGGTCAAGCATTAGGCCACTGTGTTTTTTCCTCATGTTATAAACCTTGGAGTCAATAGGTGGCACATGCTATACATGGACTACATACATGAAGTTCCACACACAAGGTTAAGAACTTGGTAGTCCTCTTGTCCTTGTTATTTCAGGCATTTGTGACCAAGGGTCCAAATGGCACTCGGCGGCTGTCGTTGGGGAATCAACTTTCTAACAGTGAGGTAGAGGCAGTCTTAGCCCTCGGCCACAAGATTCACATAAAAACGTGTTTGCAAGGTCAGGGATCCAAGTCCCAGATTATTAAGAAACAACACTGAAGTCCATGTCCGGTTCCATATTGATGTCTTTATTTAAGTTATAACAGTATTTGTGGAACACCTTTCAATATTATTTAATTTATTGTACTCAAAACATTTTCAGATTTAGACAAGCACTGATAAAGTTATGTTTAGATTGTTATATTAAATTCTCTCTCAATTCTAAGTTTCTCTGATTTAGTCTAAGTGTAAGTGTGTGTAAGTAAGTGTAATGTCAAAAAAGTGTCTCTACATGAAAAACTACATATTTTATATTACTTAGAAACATAGTCACTAGACCAATGAAACTTTACAATTTTAAGTAACCAATGAAATATACAAGGGAAATTAACCAATAGATATAAAGTGATTAACATTGGGTTTCACCAGAGGCAAGCTATGGTTTCACACCTAATCAAATATGGTGACAAAAGAATAGATCTTAACATTCCAAAGTCAAAGGTGCTAAGAGCAAACAAAGCAGACTTGATTGATGAAAGAAACTAACTGATTAGATCTAAAAGGTGTAAAAACATGTCCAGTAAATCTTAACAATTGGGATAAAAATGCCAAACTGCATCAAAATCCTCTGTATTAAAACATAATAGACTTTACAAATGTAGATCTCCAAGAAAGATTAATTTCTTGTGAGAAAAAGGGAAGTTTTAACAATTATGCAATATAATCTAATATTTTGCATATAACAATATATTAGATTTATTGCTAGGTTACACATTTCACAATGGCCAGTGCCTTTACTGTACAAAACATTCTTATCATACCAGTCCTGGTGACTGGCTGCTTTCCTACCTAAACATTGACAATACATATTTTTCATTGGTGACAGAAAAAAAGATAGTACCATGGAATGATTATCATCAAACCGAGAAAAGAGTTTTGCTGAGCTGGTGTTATTTTTTTTCCTAAAATAGGAGATATAGATATATACATTTGTCAAAAGCATATTTTTGTAGAACTTGGGAAGGCCATAGATATTTACATTTGGCAAAAGCATATTCTTGTAGAACCTGGAAAGGCCCAAGTTCAAATGGTCAAGTGGATAAACTTGACCGCATTCATGCATAGTTATTTTACTGATACATTCCATTATCAAGATTGGTCTGGCATTGAATAGGCTTTCCATACACCATGGTGTGCAAAATTAATAACATGGAGATTTCAGTCAATAAAGAGGAACAAAATTTAAAGAATCGTAGTTGATTTTTCAAGGATATCTCGAAAAATAATGAACATTGTTGTCCTAATATTGGACTACACATTCTGTGTAGTGCAATCTTGATCAACAATTTCAGTTTAGGCGATTTAACCCTTTACCACACAATCCTGAGTTTTAATGATCCGAACAAAGAAGGCTTTAGATGACATTGTGGGAAAAGGAGAAAGTGCTGGTAACCAACATTTTCTCCTTTTTTCACAATGTTTTCAACCCTTCCAAAGACAAATTTATGTTTCTGGGCCAAGTTTAATATGTTGTCTGCAAATGCTTTCAACTTTGACCAGTCCAGAGTTTGTCATTGGTAAAGACTTAAGGCCTGTGTAGTATTTCAACTCTTTGCCACACAGCAATATTTAAGACCTGTCCAAGTGTAAAGCATGTTCAGATGACAAATCAGATATGGCAGAAATGGTGTGATTGGTGTCTTACACTCTCAAATGACAGAAAACGCTGGGGGAAGAGGGGAGAAAATGCTTATAACCAGCATTTTCTTCTTTTTCCACCATGTTTTCAAAAGCCTTCTCTATTGGGATCATTAAAACTAAGATTGTTTGGTAAAGGGTTATGGGTTGCCTCCATGTAATAACCTCATTCAATTTATTATCTTCCGGGAATGAACTAGATTATCAGCTCTTTTGAGGGGCAAAAAAAAAAGGGAAGCCTGGTTTTGATTTCTAATTGGTTTTTGTGAGACCATCTTGCAAAATATTTGATACTGTGCACAACAAATCAGCCTGTGTAGACTGACTTCTATGCGCAATGTGACTATTATCTTCCCTGTCTGCAAAAGCAACTCAAATTTTGTTAACACTGAAGGCTTGAGTTGGGGTTTTATTGTTATGTACTATTTTCTAGGCATCTGAATCAACATAATAGAGATATTATAAGAGATATAGATATATTAGATGAAATGATCAAAATGAGCAACTTTTCATATGCCACAATGTTTTTACCATGTTTCCCATATTCATATTTCTTTCTCACAGGGCTCTAGCTTGTCAAATTTGAAGTGTACAAATTTGGCTTATGAGGTATTCACTAGATCAACAGGAGAGATTCAAAATCAGTAAATGTACTAGGGAAGCCAAAGAGACTAAGAGTTTCCTTGTTCTTAAACAGATTACACAATTGTACAACTTATCATAGGAGACCAGTTTTAAGAATAATGCTGGAGAAAATAATGCTGGAGAAGTAACAGTTGCTATTTTTCCAACAAGGTTTACCATATCATTCAAAGTAAACATATCTATTCCTTCTTAGTTGTCACCAGTGTTATGTTCTTACCCTATGTCTATAATTATGTAGCAACAGCTACACTTTGAGATACTATAACTGAACAGTAAAAAGACAGAATTCACCATTATGAGCCACAAATCTTACACAAAATTCAATTGCCCAACCCTGTCATGTGACCCATAGGGAAAAGGCTTTAGAAAACATGGTGGGAAAAGGACAAAATGCTGGATACCAGCATTTTGTCACTTTCCTACAATGTTTTCTGCCCTATCAGAGACAAATCTCATTGTTTTAGCTGAGGTTGATTTGTCATCTACAACTGCTTTGAATTTGGGCAATTTGGACATTTTGTGGTTTGGTACAGAGTTAGTGGCTGAATATGTGTGTCTGAAAATGGACATTACCCTTCACCAAATGATTCTGTGTTTACATAACCCTATGAAAGAAGGATTTTGAAAATGGAGGAAAAAAAGAAAATGCTGGTAGCATTTTCTCCTATTCCTACAGTGTTTTCCACACTTTGAAAACAAAATAAGGTCTCATCATTGAATCATTTGAGCCATTTTTTTTTTTTACTGTCTTCAAATATTATCAGGATGATGAGTCTGAAATTCTGTCACCTGATAAAGAGTTGAGGATTGCTTGTTCCAGTGGCCACATGTAAATTTGGTTTGAATGGAAACTGATTGGAGATGTAGTTTGGAGATGTAGTATTCCATGTTTTATTTTTCTGAGTAGATTCCAAACTTGCCAGAGCTCCAAAGCAATTTTTTTTATCAATAACAGAGATTTGTTGGTATAGTTTGTAAGAATTGACCTGGCAGGGCCAGGCTAACCTTTGATATAAGTCTACCAGTTTATTTTTCATTTTAGTGACCTCAAGCTAGTTTGAAATTATGTGTCGTAAATCAACATAAACACATACATCATAACAGTACCTTGTTGATCCTTTACGGCTACTCACGATGATTTCCGAATAATCTAACTTGCCTAAAATACAGTGAACTGTGACAAATCTCTGCCCTGCCAGGTCAATTCTTACAGTCTATATTACTCAAAAATATCACTAATATCATATATATGGGAAATTTTCCATTAATAATTTATTCCCCTTGGAAAACTGAAGATCAGTATTTCTGGATTCAAGCATGAAGGACATTTTTTGAAAAACTGATTTGTAAAGAAAATCTTGATATGCGAAAATGTTAGGAATCTTTTGTAGTGTCTCAAAAATCCTATTATGTATTTGTTCAAGGTATTCTCTGGACATTATCCATCACAGACACCCAGTTGGAAGTTAGTTCTTATAAGACTTTCACCACATCTTTATGTATGTTCATGAAAAATAGTCCTTAGCACAATACTGTTGTTCCCACAAGGAATAAAAGCTAGCAACCAAGTAGATGCTTTGAACATACGTATGTTGACTCAGATGTAAACTTGTGATCATCTGAAATCAAGAGTGGCCAAGACACTGGAAGCTGCAGTGAAATAGCATGTTTATGACCATTTTTAAGCAAGATTGCATAATTATGTCTTCCCTACAAGTTTTTCTGCTCTAAAAATTTCTATCATTAGGAATATCATTTTCATTAAGTCCAGCACTTAAACTCTTTGCTGTGAACTGTTCTGGAATTTGGGTTTTATCATGGTATGTCATAAATTTATCTAGAAATATTCCTTATGCCACTTAATTTGCTGATGACAACAATGATTGATTGATTGATTGTATGGTGTTTAACATCATTTTCAACATTATTTCAGTTATATCGCGGCGGCCAGTGCACCTATCCATGCTTTCCTGGAGTTTCTTTTACCAGTACTCCTCACAATATTCTTTCCAAGCCACTGACTGCTTTCACACATAACCATTGTCGAAACAGTGGTCAGCAGTGAGAGAGGAATGAATACCCTCGCAATGACCATCATCAATCCTCGGAAAGAAATTGTCCAAGCCGAGGATTGAACCAGCGACCTCCTGTTCTCAAGTCCTGTGCGCTACTGACTGAGCTAGGGGGCTTGGCTGATGACAACAAGCACCATATTTAAAGCATGACATAGGAATCCCTTTTTCAGTTGGGATGGCTGTGAAAGAAGCTTACAGTGTTTGAGTCTTGTATCTTTCTTTTATTAAATAATCAGTACATCTCATTCATAAGCATGCACCAACTAGAAAAAGCAGCAGTGTTGCAGATTTGTAGTTGTTATTGTGTTTGGCTGTCAAACTAAAGGAGATTCGATGGTTATGGACTGGTTAAATAAGTGAACTGAGCAAGTGGAATTTGATTTTATTCATTTTTTGTTAGAATTGTCTTGTCATGAATGCTGTCTTGTAGAGTGGTGATGTTGGCTTCTATGATGACTGTTAAAACAAAATGACTGTCCATCCCTGCTGCGCTTTATCTGGCAGAGGGTCCTTTTCAGACCTCAGATGACCAGTGGTGTTTATTTATTAGTGTCATTGTGTTGCTGCAAAACCAAGACAGCCAGATGTCTACTTCATTTTTCCCGCTTGAGCCTTTTTTGAATTAGTATGATTTGTCTCCCAGTAATCTGAAGAAGAGCCCTTGAAGCATTTAGCAGGATGACACCCAATTTGTATACTTTTGTCTGCTACTAGGCCTTTATGTTCCTGCCCCAAAATCTGTCTATTCTGTATTGAGTGCTGTCATTGAAATTTTTAGATTTGCCCGATGTTGTAGATGCCTATACTTTATCAGCTCTGCCATTTTTTGTCAGCGTTCTGCCTTAATCCAGATCCCATTTTTTTGGTGCCACTTGTCTCTGTATTCATCTGAAGCTTCATGATATAACATGTGTGCCAACATATTTGAATAGATTTGATTGGTCAGCTCCCATGGGCAATTAGGATCCATGTGGTTAATTGGTCTCGGTAGGAACAAGGTTTCTAATGAGTACACTTGGAATAACAGATGACCAATATAGTTAGACCTTTTCACACCCACAAGGGACAGGGCTTTATTTATGTCTTATGAAATACTTGCTGTACCAGATATTAAGCTTATTCACCCATGGAAGGCCTATCAGGACTATTTACTTTTACCAAAAGTGTAATACTGTACAGAAAATAGCCTTACTGTGACCTTCCTCAATCCTTTTTGCATGTGAAGTATTAAGTGTTTAACAAACAATCCCATATTTAAACAACCCTGAGGTAGGAAGCTCCTTAGAACATTGTGGGGTAATGAGAAGATTTCACCTTCTCTAACATTTTCACTGCTTTCACAGAAAATATCCATAATTCTTGCTGTATTTTGTCATGTGTAAATGCTGAAAAATCTAAATTTACCTTGTCTGGGGAAGACTTCAGGTTTTAGACGATCTCATAGAAATATCATTAATGAGCCAGGGGCTTAATGTAATCTATCAGTATTGACTCAGGTGAGGATGTGCATTCCATGCAGGCTGACCTGGGCTGAAACTTTTTGCTATGGGTCAATTTTCTGAATTTTCTGTATGATAAAGGACCAGTCTGCCCCACAATACATTTGATTGTTAGACATAATGGATTTTATGGATCCTAAATTCTTTTACGTCATACAACTTCTGGTCTCAAATGAGATGTGCAGTAAAACTGTATTGATTTGTCAGTGCGATTTTACTACTCGGTGGACGCGGACGTGTCCATGTCGAGCTTTGCACTGTAAAACTTGTCAGTCTGTTACTATTCATAGTAACAAAAGCTTAAGTTGTTATTTGTAGCAACATAATTATCTGGCCTATATTATTATTCGTAATAATATAAAAGAGTTATATCTAATTTTTTGCGACCTCCGCTTTGTGGCTTTTATGACATAATGTAACCATGTGTTTTGAGTTATGGTGGAGGTTCAAGTGCAGGCCAGTAAACCAGCAGCTAAAAAGTCGGTTTCGTCTTCTAAGACGTCAAAAATAGATGAAAATAACAACCCAAATACAAACTCGACTCGCTCTGTGACAGAATCTCAATCGAATAATCCTGCTAAAGTTTCTACTGCGGTCGGAACGAAGGACAATTCAGCCATCACGAAGGAAGTTTTGAGCATTTTGAAAGAAATGAACTCGCACGTCGCCGCACAGGGCACCAGGCTAGAAAAACAAGAAGAGAAACTTGAATCGTTATTCAACCAGTTTAATGAAATTTATAATGCTGACCCTGGCTACGAGCCTTATGACAAGTCGTATGACGAATCTCATGATGGCAGTCTTTGCAACGAGGATGCCGAGTCCCATAGTACGAAAGGCAAGAGGCATTTTTAAATGTCTGATTGATAAGTTTCAGCAATGTGAAACAGTTGATGCAGAGGTAAATTGTGATTTGGCACACTTTGTCAATAGCTCCTTTAGAAATGGCTTGCCAGATGATAAATTGAATGACGTTTTAAAAGACACTCACAGACCCCAGAATTGTGAGTCTTGAGTAAAGACCAGAGTGAATCAAGGTATTTGGAGGCTGCTCAAAATGAACTCTCAAGCAGATGACAATAAAATGCAGGCTATTCAAGAACTTTTAGTTAAAGCAACAAGTTGCATTGTAAAACTTGCTGACAAAGGTGCTGAAAAATTTGATGGGGAGGATGTTGATTGGATCACCAATGCTATTGCGTTATTGGGCCATGTGAATAAAATGATAAACATTCGACGTAAAGAGACCCACAAACCTGATTTAGACTCAAAGTACCACTATCTTGCTTTATCTTCTCTTCCCTACACTGAATTCCTTTATGGGGATGATAATGATGCCAACAGAAATGGGAAAGAAATAAATGATCTGAACAAACTTGGAAAACCATCAGATTCTGGTCGTGGTTTTCCACATAGAGGATATCCCAGAGGTGCTAATAGTGGGAGACGTTTTCAGCCCTATCAGAGAGGGGCCTTCAGAGGTAGAGGCTTTACTGCCAACTTTCATGGTCGTCAAGAGACCCAGAATGTAAAAAACCAGAAAACAGCACCCAAGAAGTAAATAAAGTGAGTTCTGACCAATTTGAAGCTGGTAGACTTAGATATTTTTTAGATAATTGGAAAAAATTAACGACGGATCATTCCGTGTTAGATATAGTGCAAAATTGTCACACTGAATTTCTCAAAGGTGCCAATCCAGTAAAAACTTCTTACAATGAAAGGAGATTTCCACATATAGAAAATACAATTATCGATCAAGAAATTCAAAAGCTTTTATCTATGAAACTTATCAAAGAGGTAAAACATGATCCAAATGAATTAATTTCTCCCATTTTTGTCGTTCCAAAGAAAGATGGAGACTATAGAATGATACTAAACCTGAAAGAAGTGAATGGATTCATTGAGTATCACCATTTTAAAATGGAGCATTTCGAAACTGTTTTAAAATTAGTGAAACCAGGGACATTTTTCGCTTCAATTGATATTCGGCATGCTTATTATTCAATCTTTATTGCCCCTGAACACCAAGTAAAATTGAGATTTGTAAAGTCTGGAAAAGTTTACCAATATCAAGCTTTACCAAATGGTATTTGTTGAGCACCTAAGCAGTTCACTCCCCTAATGAAACCAATTTATGCATCTCTATGCATGCTTGGCCATACCCTATCTGGTTACATTGATGATTCAATTTTGATGGGTGATACCTTTACAGAATGCAAAAACAATGTTTTGGATACGGTCAATCTTATGACTGAGGTTGGGTTTATCATTCATGAGAACAAATCTGTTTTTATACCAACACAAAGGATCACTTTTCTTGGCAATGATATTGATTCAGTTGCAATGATTGTTTCTTTGCCAGCCAATAAAGTGGCTGAAATAGTACAAGCATGCATAGAGTTGTATAACAAAGAAATTGAGGTTATTAGACAGGTTGCAAGAGTTCTAGGTCTCATGGTTTCTTCTTTTTCTGCTGTACAGTTTGGTCCATTATATTACAGAGAAATAGAGAGAGCAAAAATCTTAGCATTGCATGAGAATAGAGGTGATTACGATTCAAGCATGTTAATTACTTCAGAAATGAGAGAGGAACTCATTTGGTGGATTGATTATCTTCCATCCCAAAAAAAGGGGTATTTGTCATGGAAATGCTAAGAAAAGTATTACTTGTGATGCATCGGGATCAGGATGGGGTGCAGTTTTTGAAGATATAGAGATTTGGGTTGATGGTCTTCTGCCGAAGTAAATCACCACATTAATTACCTAGAATTACTTGCTATTAGTCATGCTGTCTAGTCATTCTGCAAGTTTGACATAGATACCCATGTTCAAGTTCGATCTGACAACACATGTGCTGTGTCTTACATAAGGAACATCGGGGGCAAAATAGAGATCTTGAACTCGATTACTAAACAAATTTGGCAGTGGTGTATTACAAAAAATATATGGTTGTCAGCAACGTATATCCCAGGGGTAATAAATGAGGCTGATTCACTTTCGAGAGAATTTGATGATAGCACTGAGTGGATGTTAGACAAAAGTATATTCAGTGCTATTGTAAAGGAATCTGGCCTACCAAATATTGATATGTTTGCATCCAGATTGAATATGCAGGTGCAGAACTTTGTATCATGGAAGCCTGATCCAGATGCGGTGGCTATTGATGCTTTCTCAATAAAGTGGTCAGAAAAATTGATATACGCTTTTCCACCTTTCAGTGTAATTGGACGAGTTGTACAGAAAAGAAAGTTCATTTGGACAAGGCAAGGGTGGTCCTGGTGGTGCCTGTTTGGATAACGCAGAACTGGTATACAGCAGTTCTTCAGATGTTAGTGAGGGATCCTTTAATCTTAAAAGTAATGGACAAAACTCTGAGGATACCACAGTCGGACAAAGTTCACTCCCTTGTAAACAAACTACATTTGATGGTATGTCGCATATCAGGCGATCCTTCCAAAACAGAAATTTATCAAGCAAGTCTGTTGAAATCATCATGGCATTATGGCGACCCTCCACTCAGAAGCAATATGCCTCAAATATTAACAGATGGGTTCAGTTCTGTTCTGAAAGGCAAGAAAATATTTTTCAGACCTCTATTGATGTAGTGATTGAGTATTTAACTAAACTTTTCAATGAAGGACCTTCTTATGAAACACTTAATTCAGCACGAAGTGCATTATCAAACCTATGTGAAGTTCAAGATGGCTACCATGTTGGATCACATGGATCCATTGGTTGCAAGATGTATGTCTGGAGTGTTTAATTTGCGCCCTACAAGACCGAGATATTCAGAGACTTGGGATGTTTCTAAAGTTCTGTGTTACTTAAAAATGCTGCCACCAGTCCATAAATTGACATTAAAGTTACTCAGTTACAAGTTAGTTACTTTAATTGCATTGACTCAGGCAAGTCGATCGCATTCGATTAGTTTATTAACGTTAGAAAATATTCAGAAAGATGAGACATCTTTCACCGTGTATTATAGTGGGTTGTTAAAGCAAACTCGTAGAGGTAAAAGAAACCCTGTTTTGACATTAAGAAAGTACACTCCAGATCAGAGAATCTGTGTATATAGCGTTTTGCAAGAATATATTTCAAGGACAAAATCTTTGAGAGGGAATGAAAAGATGTTATTCATAAGTTACATTAAACCATTCAAGCCAGTTGTAACAGAAACAGTCAGCAGGTGGATTCGTGCTGTTTTAACACTCTCAGGTATAGATGTCAGTAAATTCAAAACACACAGCACAAGATGTGCGTCAACATCTAAAGCAAAACAGTCAGGTGTTTCTATGACAGAAATTCTTAAAGTCGCTGGCTGGGGAATATGGAGGGGAATATCCGCCGAAACTCTATGTGTCTAGATGACATTCTTATTTATGAACATTAGATGTCTATTTGTCCTCTTTCTTAAATCTTACATGCATATAACATTTCATGGTTCATTATTACTAGTGCATGTTGCTTGATGCTAATTCCATTTTTCTTCTTCCACTTGTATGCCATAAAATTGTTATTTAGTAGCGTGTGCTTCTGTTCATTTTGCCCCTTTTGACATTATGATTTTATCCATCTTACTTCCTTATCCTGATATTTTTCCCATGTCTGTATAGCTTATCATTAAAGTGCTACATTCTTGTTTATGCATATTCTGGCAAAAACTATGGGCTTTTGTGATATTAAATTGAAGCTATGATAGGTAGCTGAATTAAGGCGAACGAAGTATGCACTAACAAGAATGGCATTTACATGAATACGACAAGTCATATTATGATACCAGATGGCGCTTTCATATACATTATTCGGTAACAGACAAGTTCGGTAAATTGGACTTATAAATATATCAATTGGATGTTCTGTAACAAGGCAGTGCCCTGATGTTTCTCACACCCAATACATAGCTTTCTGTGCAAACTTTTTTTTTTAATTTGCAATTGCCGCTCGTTTTCTGACATAATAATATTTGTTATGTTGTACCTTTCATGCTGTTTATAAATGCCTGAAATTGATAAATTCTGATCACCATCTTATTTTCGGTTTTCACCCTTTCACCCTTAGTTGATTTAATCAATAATACACAATCCTAAACCTGTACCCATTGTGGTCGTCCTACAGATAACAGACTCCCAGCTTAAGCCAATTTTAAGTTTTATAAATATGTTTTATCAAAAAGGCACTGGCTTTGTTAACATTTCCTTTGTGAAAATATTTTCTTTTGGGAACAAAATGGCTGGCTTGCAAACCAGCCATTTACCCTTAGAGCACCATTCACCCTTACAGCCAATTCAGATCAAGATCAGACTACACAAAACATGGAGACTGATCGTAGATTTACTCTGTCTATTTTTCTAATACATTATGAATAAGGACAACCTTGAAATCATTTATAGTAGATGTTCTTTTTCTAAAATGAAAATGGCCGTTTGGTTTATTCGATGCTCTAAGGGTTAAAATTGTGGTTAATCAGTGCGAATTAATAAAGATATTACGGGTGAAACATTGTAGCAAATGAAGAGAGAGAGAGAGAGGCCTCGACAATGCTTTGTTGCATACTTCTTGTAATTTTGACTATGTACATTGTGCTTGTCTAGAAAAAATGTCCTGCTTTGTTCCTCTCCTGCCTCCACAATGTTTTTAAATCTGGTCTGGTGCACACAAATCGTTGTCCGCAGGTTTTAAAGTGTGTTCATCAATACAACACGGACATCACTGCATAAAAAAATCATATAAGGTCCCTGACACCTGTACGAACTTTGCGAGAGCAAAGGGAGTACTGTATACTATATATATGTATAGACATGTGTCTTTAACAGCCTATACCAGCCTGTATAGCTCATGTGGTAGAGCGTAGGGCTAGTAAACGTCATGTGTCTGGACACTTGAGGGTGTGGGTTCGATTCCCTCGGCTAACCATCTAAAATTACTAACAGTTTTTCAGATGAGACTTTAAACCGAGGTTTTGTGTGACGGTGCTATACACCGAGCACGTTTAAGAACCAGGCGTAACTTATGATAGGTTTTGTCGTGTATCTTGGACTACCCCTGTAATATAACTAATAGCCTTCAGGGGCCGTCACCCATATGGGAAACCGGTGGCGCCGATAAATAAACGCGAATTCTTTAACAGCCTGTTTTCATACCTCCCATTACCAACAAGATAAAGAAGATCCCCATAGATCTTAGAGATTAATCATGGTTTAAAGGTGGCTATTTAGAATTTGTGACGAAAAATTAAAAACAAAAACCCTAAACGCATTTTTATGTCCCTGAAACATCAATAGACGAGGAGAAATTCGCAGATCAGATTGCACACATAAAAGTTAAGGGGATAGGGCATGTTCAGATCACACACTGCTCATGCTGTTTGAAAAAAGTATTTGTCAAAAGAGTATGTGTCACTTTCTATCTATCCATGTCTCTCACCCCCTCTCTTCATTTGCCACAATATTTTTTCTATATTAGCCATCGTTCTGGAAACAATTGAAGTATCCATAAGTTTAACTCTAAGAGCTTCGAATAAACCTAACTGCCATTTTCATTGTAGAAATAAAACCTTAATTTTAGCGATTTCAAGGTTTTTTCTGTTCAGAATGCTTTGGAAAAGGAGCATGTGAAGATCAAAGTTTAGACTCGGTATTTGACGTTGTGTGATCTTGATCTGCACTGGCCACAAAGGCAACTGAAGTAGTGACAGGCGCTCTTAGGGTTAATGGTTGGTTTGGAAGTCTTTAAAGAAGAAAATATTTTCGCACCGAAATATTCATAAAAACATTTTAAAGGAAGATACATCGGGTACAAGGTTAGGATTGGGTATTATTCATCGCCTCAACTATATGGTTGGAATATCGAAAGTAATATGTTATTGTGATTTCAGGTATATTATTTTACATACAGCATGGCAGGAGCAACATAACTACATAACAAAATTATTATGTCTGAAAGCGTGTGGAAAAAAGAACCCTTGAACAAATGAGAGTCAAGACTTTACTTGGTGTGAAAAACATCACGGTGCATTACATAAGACAAAAAAGTAGACTTGTCCAAACTGAAAGTATTTGCAGAGGACAATTCAAATGTGACTCTAATGATGGACGTTGTCTTTGATAGGGTAGAAAACGTTGTGGGAAAAGGAGAAAATGCTGGTTACCAGCATTTTCTCCTTTTCCCACAATGTTTTCAAAAGGCTTCTTCTTCAAGGTCGTTAAAACTCGGGATTATGTGGTAAAGGGTTAAACACTATATAATTACCTTGTTACCGAAACATAGGATAGATGTACTTTTATAAGTCCAATTTACCGAACTTGTCTGTTACCGAAACATTTGTCACCCATTATGCTTCTCGTCTGCAATTAGGAAAGTTTCAATACTGAAGAAGGAAGTATAACAAATATAACATGTATTTAGAAGAAAGTAAAATGCTACTAGAAACATGCATCAAGCACTAGGAAAAAAGACGAATGCAATGACACAGTAGGAAGTAATCAGGAAGAATTAAGCATTCATAATCAACAAAAACACAATAGTAAATATGATCAAGTTATAATAATGATGCAGGCAATTAGCACGAAACAGTATGCACTAGTAATAATAACACATGAGATGCAATATGCATGTAAGATGTAAGAAAGAAGACGAATAGACATCTAATGTTCACAAATAAGATTGTCATCTAGACCCATAGAATTTTGGCGGATATTCCCCTCCATAGGGGAACAGATAAAACTTTTGCTCAATTCTATGAAAAACCATTAGAAGATGTTAGTGCCTTTCAAGAGGCGATTCTCCAGTAGACATGTAAGTTATGTTCTTTTGCTATTCCTCGTAGCACAAAAAGCTGTGTTAAAGTCTCCTTTTAGACCGGAAGTTGTATGATATAATAGAATCCCCCCAAACAAACTAGACTTACCTGGAAGTTGACGTTCGGTTGGGATTCTGTGTAGTCATATAACAACTGGAGGGATCAAATGCCCTCCTTTTTCCCACCCTTTACAATGAATGAAAGTACAATTCAGATATATTCAACTGATATACATCTTTATTTGACCTCCTCTTATCCACAAACCTTTTTGTGAATCGTTTCCAAGACTGACAAATCAATACAGTTTTACTGCACATCTCATTTGATTCCTCCAGTTGTTATATAACTACATAGAATCCCAACCAAACGTCAACTTCCAGGTAAGTCTAGTTTGTTTGGGGGGATTATATGATGATTTGCCTGGAAACATGCCTTACGGAAATGTATTAAACCCTTTTGCCACAGCATGACTCAGTTTTTTCTCTTGCAATTTGATCTTGATCTACTCCTAAATATGCCCGTTTATGCAAGTAGCTCAGTCCCAATCTAGTAACTTTTTGAATTCCCCTCCAAAAATTGAAGGACATGAAGGGAAAATTCCTCTTTGTGTATTTGGAAAACGCTATGGGAGAAGTTACAAGCAACATCTCCTTTTCCAGTGATTCTTTCAAAGGCAGTTTTCATGAGGGTATCAACACTACAAATAAAACTATTTGACCTCAGTAGATGAGAGCCTTGGAAAAAAAATGCTATGAATTGTTCTTTCCCACAATTAATTCCTTATTTTATTGTTCTTTCCCACAATTAATTCCTCACTGTGTAGAAAAGTTATTTTCCTTTCCTTCAGATTTAGTTATTTAAGGGATTTCAAATAGCCTGTACATTGATGGGCCAAAAGAAGTAAGCATTAGGTATATTTTGTTAGAGTTTGGAAAAAAACTGAACTTTATTTATGAAGAAATAGGAACAAATCTTGCTTCCTATTTGGGCAATCTTCACTTAATATTGACCATTAACACCCATTCAAACCCATTCACCAGTGTTCCTTAATTTTCCCATACTTGGCTTATTGGCATGACACCTTTTCTTCTTGGAAGGAACACTTATAGAAAATCCCAAGAATCTACGATATCTCTGTACGAAATGATAAAAATTGAGACGTTCAGTTCAAAAGCATTTGCAGACAAAAATAAAATAGAGTGTGGCTAAAATGATGAACTTTGTCTTAGAAAAGAGTAGAAAACATCTGAAACGAAGAAAATGCTGATTACTAATGTTTTCTCCTTTTCCGACAATGTTTTCAAAAGCCTTCTATATCAGAGTCCCTGAAGCTGGGAATTGTTCGGTGAACCCTTTATCAAACAATAACAAGTTTTAACACCTCTGGGAAATTAGATTTGAAAACGGCATGGGAAAAGGAGAAAATGCTGGTAACCAGCATTTTCTCCCTTTTCCATAATGTTTTGTAACCTTTCGGAAACAAATCCTATCATTTGAGTCACATTTAGTTCGTCGTCTGCAAATGCTGTGAATTTGGGCCTGTCTAAAATTTTGTCGTGTGGCAAAGAGTTAAAGGGTTTACTGATTATCTCCTAAATTAGAGGATTTGGAAACTTTGAAAATAACCTTGTGAAATATGAATGATCAAAATGAATTAAAGTTAAATACAATTATGAATACATTTCAAAACATTTTTGCAAAAGGAAACATAGCTCTTTTTGTCAATATTGTCTCCTTTTGCCAAATTGTTTTCAAATCTGTTCTGCTGTTAGACACAGATTCGTCTGTAGTTGGTAATATTAGTTAAACTGGAAAAGGTTGCTGTCTTTATTTTTGAGTGCTCATTATTGCAGCAATATAAACATTATTTCAATTATAGTGCGACGACCGATGCATCTATCCATGCTTTTCTGTAGTTTCGTAGTTTCTTTTACCAGATACTTTGTGCAATATTTTTCCCTAGCCACTGGCTGCTTTCCCACATAACCATTGTCAAAACAATGATCAGTGGTAAGAGAAGAATGAATCCTTTTGCAATAAATATCATCAATCCTTGGAAAGAAACTGGCCAAGCCGGGGATTCAAACCAGTGAACCCCCTGCCTTAAGTCCTTTTCACTATTGGGGCTCAGCAACCTATCTATAGTTGATAGATATCTTCCACAGTCATATTAGATAAGCTGGTTCTTGATTGTTTTGACAAAGGTTATGTGGGAAAGCAGCCAGTGGCTTGGAAAGAATATTGTGCGGAGTACTGGTAAAAGAAACTCCAGGAAAGCATGGATGGGTGCACTGGCTGCCATGATCCAACTGAAATAATGTTGAAAACGACGTTAAACACCATACAATCAATCAATCTTAGAATGATGCTACATGGTATTTTAATGCCAAAGGGTCTTAAATGGGTAATGATTATTTAACATTTCACCAAATGACAAAAATTTAGACTGGTCCAAATTGAAAGCATTTGCAGACCACATATTAGATTTAGCTGAAATGATGGTAACTGTTTTTTAAAGGGTAGAAAATCTGATGGGAAAAGGAGAAAATGCTAGTTATCAGCATTTTCTCCTTTTCCCAGAAGGTTTTCAAAAGTTTTTTTCCTCAGGGCCTTTAGAACTCGGGAGTTGTGTTGTAAAGAGTTTCAGTCCCTCTTACAAAATATAAACATATTGAACAGTCAAATATTTAGTGCTGGGCCAGGTAGCTCAGCTGGTAAAGTACAGGGTGTGAGAAACCAAGTGTTTGCTTGTTCTCTTTTCATGCATCATGAAGACCTGTTGTACTGGCAGATTGTGTATTTATTAATGAGTCACTGCTCTTTGAAAAGGGGGCTTAATGCATCTGTAAAAAGTATCGACCGAAACTGCGAAGGTTGATATGGTTTGAAACTTCTTGCTATTTGTAAATTTCCTGCATGGCAAAGGACCATTATACTCCCAGATCCAAACATTTGTTATACTAAATGGGGTTTGTGGATCCATAATTATGTGATGGTTTGCTTTGTGTATTAATGCATCACTTAGATGCATTAAACTCCCTTTTGCCAGAGCATGTCTCATTTATTTAACACTCATCACTTTAGCTCCTTGAGCTGGAAGTGAAGAGCACATTTCAGTGCACAAAATGTATGGCAACAATATGAAGTTGAACTTTAGCTAGTTTTGGAATTCTGTAATCTTAGTTCCAGTTTGAAACACAAAGGTTTAACCTTTTACCAAACGACAAAATTTTAGACTGGTCCAGACTGAAAGCATATGCAGACGATAAAATAAATATTACCGAAAAATTGAAGTTTGTTTTG
The DNA here is from genome assembly GCA_945859785.2 of Tridacna gigas. Taxonomy (NCBI): domain Eukaryota; kingdom Metazoa; phylum Mollusca; class Bivalvia; order Cardiida; family Cardiidae; genus Tridacna; species Tridacna gigas. Next base: position 27,617,111 of record OX244033.2, read on the forward strand.
GGAAGGGTAGAAAACATTGTGGGAAAAGGAGAAAATGCTGGTTACCAGCATTTTCTCCTTTACCCAAAATGTTTTCAAAAGGCTTCCTTCTCAGGGTCGTTGAAAGTTGGGTTTGTGTGGTAAAAGGTTAAAGCTCAGTTACTTTGTCCAGAAATTACCTTCTATTTTCTAGACCTGTATGAAAAAAGTCTTTGTTGTCAGTACTCTCTATTATTTGATATATGTGATTTAACTAGTATTTACAGGCTGACTATGCTAAAGTAGTGAAGAATGGCCAAGTTAGTGTAGTTAACCAGAAAACAAACATTATGACTTCTTCGTGCCTGTGAACAATTTGTTGCTACTTGACAGGACAAAAGCTTTGAAATGAAGTGCCCTGCCATAATTGCTGTACCAGGAAATTTTAGCCATAGAGTGTCAATTATAAGTTTCCATGGAAACCATAATTATTGTGTCTTTTTTATTCCTTGTCCATCATTTTATTTTTAGTATCTTTCCCTCAAATGCTTAGGAACTGTGAGCACTTTTCCTTGCAATTAAGAAAATGATGTTTCAGTCAGCATTTTTATAGCTCAATTTAAATGTTCTCACCACAGAATGTATTCCAGTCTCCTCTTGGAATTATGAATTTAGCTGATAAATTAACTAGATGAAGAAGGGAATCATAGACCTCAGACCCTTAACTCTTAGGTATGAACCATTTAACCCTTTACCGAACAATCCCAAATTTTAATGACCATGAGGAAGACGGCTTTTGAAAAAAATGTGGTTAAATAAGACAATGTTTGCAGCCAGCATTTTCTACTTTTTAGCTCACCTGAGCACATAGTGCTCAGGGTGAGCTATTGTGATCGATCGTTGTCCGGCGTCCGTCCGTCCGTGTGTCCGTCCGTCCCTCCGTCCGTCCGTCCGTGAACAATTACTTAAAAAATCTTCTCCTCTGAAACCGCCCAACAGATTTCAGTGAAACTTCACAGAAATGATCCTTAGGTGATGCACTTTCAAAATACTTCAAAGGTTTGAATTCCATGAAGAACTCTGGTTGCCATGGCAACCAAGAGAAAAAACTTTAAAAATCTTCTTGTCCCAAACCGTAAGGGCTAGAGCTCTCATATTTGGCATGTAGCATCATCTAGTGGCCCTCTACCAAAATACTTCAAATTATGGCCCTAGTGTTGAAAATGGCCCTATGTTGTGGGTTCTCGGATTTCACATAGAGATAAAGAAGGAAATCTTTAAAAATCTTCTTGTCCCAAACCTTAAGGGCTAGAACGTTCATATTTGGCATGTAGCATCATCTAGTGACCCTCTACCAAAATACTTCAAATTATGGCCGTAGTGTTGAAAATGGCCCTATGTTGTGGATTCTCGGATTTCACATAGAGATAAAGAAGGAAATCTTTAAAAATCTTCTTGTCCCAAACCATAAGGGCTAGAGCTCGGATTTCACATTGAGATAAAGAAGGAAATCTGTAAAAATCTTCTTGTCCCAAACCATAAGGGCTAGAGCTCTCATATATGGCATGTAGTATCATCTAGTGGCCCTCTACCAAAATACTTCAAATAATGGCCCTAGTGTGGAAATTGGCCCTATGTTGTGGGTTCTCGGATTTCACATAGAGATAAAGAAGGAAATCTGTAAAAATCTTCTTGTCCCAAACCGTAAGGGCCAGAGCTTTCATATTTGGCATGTAGCATCATCTAGTAGCCCTCTACCAAAATACTTCAAATTACGGCCCTAGTGTTGAAAATGGCCCTATGTTGTGGGTTCTCGGATTTCACATAGAGATAAAGAAGGAAATCTTTAAAAATCTTCTTGTCCCAAACCATAAGGGCTAGAGCTCTCATATATGGCATGTAGTATCATCTAGTGACCCTCTACCAAAATACTTCAAATTATGGCCGTAGTGTTGAAAATGGCCCTATGTTGTGGGTTCTCGGATTTCACATAGAGATAAAGAAGGAAGTCTGTAAAAATCTTCTTGTCCCAAACCTTAAGGGCTAGAGCGTTCATATTTGGCATGTAGCATCATCTAGTGACCCTCTACCAAAATACTTCAAATTATGGCCCTAGTGTTGAAAATGGCCCTATGTTGTGGGTTCTCGGATTTCACATAGAGATAAAGAAGGAAATCTTTAAAAATCTTCTTGTCCCAAACCATAAGGGCTAGAGCTCTCGTATATGGCATGTAGTATCATCTAGTGGCCCTCTACCAAAATACTTCAAATTATGGCCCTAGTGTGGAAAATGGCCCTATGTTGTGGGTTCTCGGATTTCACATAGAGATAAAGAAGGAAATCTGTAAAAATCTTCTTGTCCCAAACCTTAAGGGCTAGAGCTTTCATATTTGGCATGTAGCATCATCTAGTGACCCTCTACCAAAATACTTCAAATTATGGCCCTAGTGTTGAAAATGGCCCTATGTTGTGGGTTCTCGGATTTCACATAGAGATAAAGAAGGAAATCTGTAAAAATCTTCTTGTCTCAAACCTTAAGGGCTAGAGCTTTCATATTTGGCATGTAGCATCATCTAGTGACCCTCTACCAAATTACTTCAAATAATGGCCCTAGTGTTGAAAATGGCCCTATGTTGTGGGTTCTCGTATTTCACATAGAGATAAAGAAGGAAATCTTTAAAAATCTTCTTGTCCCAAACCATAAGGGCTAGAGCTCTCATATATGGCATGTAGTATCATCTAGTGGCCTTCTACCAAAATACTTCAAATAATGGCCCTAGTGATGAAAATGGCCCTATGTTGTGGGGTCTCGGATTTCACATTGAGATAAAGAAGGAAATCTGTAAAAATCTTCTTGTCCCAAATCATACGGGCTAGAGCTCTCATATATGGCATGTAGTATCATCTAGTGGCCCTCTACCAAAATACTTCAAATAATGGCCCTAGTGATGAAAATGGCCCTATGTTGTGGGTTCTCGGATTTCACATAGAGATAAAGAAGGAAATCTTTAAAAATCTTCTTGTCCCAAACCATAAGGGCTAGAGCTCTCATATATGGCATGTAGTGTCATCTAGTGACCCTCTACCAAAATACTTCAAATTATGGCCCCAGTGTTGAAAATGGCCCTATGTTGTGGGTTCTCGGATTTCACATAGAGATAAAGAAGGAAATCTGTAAAAATCTTCTTGTCCCAAACCTTAAGGGCTAGAGCTTTCATATATGGCATGTAGTATCATCTAGTGACCCTCTACCAAAATACTTCAAATTATGGCCGTAGTATTGAAAATGGCCCTATGTTGTGGATTCTCGGATTTCACATAGAGATAAAGAAGGAAATCTGTAAAAATCTTCTTGTCCCAAACCTTAAGGGCTAGAGCGTTCATATTTGGCATGTAGCATCATCTAGTGACCCTCTACCAAAATACTTCAAATAATGGCCCTAGTCTTGAAAATGGCCCTATGTTGTGGGTTCTCGGATTTCACATAGAGATAAAGAAGGAAATCTTTAAAAATCTTCTTGTCCCAAACCATAAGGGCTAGAGCTCTTGTATATGGCATGTAGTATCATCTAGTGGCCCTCTACCAAAATACTTCAAATTATGGCCCCAGTGTGGAAATTGGCCCTATGTTGTGGGTTCTCGGATTTCACATAGAGATAAAGAAGGAAATCTGTAAAAATCTTCTTGTCCCAAACCTGAAGGGCTAGAGCTTTCATATTTGGCATGTAGCATCATCTAGTGGCCCTCTACCAAAATACTTCAAATTATGGCCCTAGTGTTGAAAATGGCCCTGTGTTGTGGATTCTCTGATTTCACATAGAGATAAAGAAGGAAATCTGTAAAAATCTTCTTGTCCCAAACCTTAAGGGCTAGAGCGTTCATATTTGGCATGTAGCATCATCTAGTGACCCGCTACCAAAATACTTCAAATTATGGCCCTAGTCTTGAAAATGGCCCTATGTTGTGGGTTCTCGGATTTCACATAGAGATAAAGAAGGAAATCTTTAAAAATCTTCTCGTCCCAAACCATAAGGGCTAGAGCTCTGGTATATGGCATGTAGTATCATCTAGTGGCCCTCTACCAAAATACTTCAAATTATGGCCCCAGTGTGGAAATTGGCCCCATGTTGTGGGTTCTCGGATTTCACATAGAGATAAAGAAGGAAATCTGTAAAAATCTTTTTGTCCCAAACCTGAAGGGCTAGAGCTTTCATATTTGGCATGTAGCATCATCTAGTGGCCCTCTACCAAAATACTTCAAATTATGGCCCTAGTGTTGAAAATGGCCCTATGTTGTGGGTTCTTGTATTTCACATAGAGATAAAGAAGGAAATCTTTAAAAATCTTCTTGTCCCAAACCATAAGGGCTAGAGCTTTCATATTTGGCATGTAGCATCATCTAGTGACCCTCTACCAAAATACTTCAAATAATGGCCCTAGTGATGAAAATGGCCCTATGTTGTGGGGTTTCTGATTTCACATTGAGATAAAGAAGGAAATCTGTAAAAATCTTCTTGTCCCAAATCATAAGGGCTAGAGCTCTCATATATGGCATGTAGTATCATCTAGTGGCCCTCTACCAAAATACTTCAAATAATGGCCCTAGTGATGAAAATGGCCCTATGTTGTGGGTTCTCGGATTTCACATAGAGATAAAGAAGGAAATCTTTAAAAATCTTCTTGTCTCAAACCATAAGGGCTAGAGCTCTCATATATGGCATGTAGTATCATCTAGTGACCCTCTACCAAAATACTTCAAATTATGGCCCCAGTGTTGAAAATGGCCCTATGTTGTGGGTTCTCGGATTTCACATAGACATAAAGAAGGAAATCTGTAAAAATCTTCTTGTCCCAAACCTTAAGGGCTAGAGCTTTCATATATGGCATGTAGTATCATCTAGTGACCCTCTACCAAAATACTTCAAATTATGGCCGTAGTGTTGAAAATGGCCCTATGTTGTGGATTCTCGGATTTCACATAGAGATAAAGAAGGAAATCTGTAAAAATCTTCTTGTCCCAAACCTTAAGGGCTAGAGCGTTCATATTTGGCATGTAGCATCATCTAGTGACCCTCCACCAAAATACTTCAAATTATGGCCCTAGTGATGAAAATGGCCCTATGTTGTGGGTTCTCGGATTTCACATAGAGATAAAGAAGGAAATCTTTAAAAATCTTCTTGTCCCAAATCATAAGGGCTAGAGCTCTCATATATGGCATGTAGTATCATCTAGTGGCCCTCTACCAAAATACTTCAAATAATGGCCCTAGTGATGAAAATGGCCCTATGTTGTGGATTCTCGGATTTCACATAGAGATAAAGAAGGAAATCTTTAAAAATCTTCCTGTCCCAAACCATAAGGACTAGAGCTCTCATATATGGCATGTAGTATCATCTAGTGACCCTCTACCAAAATACTTCAAATTATGGCCCCAGTGTTGAAAATGGCCCTATGTTGTGGGTTCTCGGATTTCACATAGAGATAAAGAAGGAAATCTGTAAAAATCTTCTTGTCCCAAACCTTAAGGGCTAGAGCTTTCATATTTGGCATGTAGCATCATCTAGTGACCCTCTACCAAATTACTTCAAATAATGGCCGTAGTGTTGAAAATGGCCCTATGTTGTGGGTTCTCGGATTTCACATAGAGATAAAGAAGGAAATCTGTAAAAATCTTCTTGTCCCAAACCATAAGGGCTAGAGCGTTCATATTTGGCATGTAGCATCATCTAGTGACCCTCTACCAAAATACTTCAAATTATGGCCCTAGTCTTGAAAATGGCCCTATGTTGTGGGTTCTCGGATTTCACATAGAGATAAAGAAGGAAATCTTTAAAAATCTTCTTGTGCCAAACCATAAGGGCTAGAGCTGTCATATATTGCATGAGGTATCATCTAGTGACCCTCTACCAAAATACTTCAAATTATGGCCGTAGTGTTGAAAATGGCCCTATGTTGTGGATTCTCGGATTTCACATAGAGATAAAGAAGGAAATCTGTAAAAATCTTCTTGTCCCAAACCTTAAGGGCTAGAGTGTTCATATTTGGCATGTAGCATCATCTAGTGACCCTCTACCAAAATACTTCAAATTATGGCCCTAGTGTTGAAAATGGCCCTATGTTGTGGGTTCTCGGATTTCACATAGAGATAAAGAAGGAAATCTTTAAAAATCTTCTTGTCCCAAACCATAAGGGCTAGAGCTCTCGTATATGGCATGTAGTATCATCTAGTGGCCCTCTACCAAAATACTTCAAATTATGGCCCCAGTTTGGAAATTGGCCCTATGTTGTGGGTTCTCGGATTTCACATAGAGATAAAGAAGGAAATCTGTAAAAATCTTCTTGTCCCAAACCTGAAGGGCTAGAGCGTTCATATTTGGCATGTAGCATCATCTAGTGACCCTCTACCAAAATACTTCAAATTATGGCCCTAGTCTTGAAAATGGCCCTATGTTGTGGGTTCTCGGATTTCACATAGAGATAAAGAAGGAAATCTTTAAAAATCTTCTTGTCCCAAACCATAAGGGCTAGAGCTCTCGTATATGGCATGTAGTATCATCTAGTGGCCCTCTACCAAAATACTTCAAATTATGGCCCCAGTGTTGAAATTGGCCCTATGTTGTGGGTTCTCGGATTTCACATAGAGATAAAGAAGGAAATCTGTAAAAATCTTCTTGTCCCAAACCTGAAGGGCTAGAGCTTTCATATTTGGCATGTAGCATCATCTAGTGGCCCTCTACCAAAATACTTCAAATTATGGCCCTAGTGTTGAAAATGGCCCTATGTTGTGGGTTCTCGGATTTCACATAGAGATAAAGAAGGAAATCTGTAAAAATCTTCTTGTCCCAAACCTTAAGGGCTAGAGCTTTCATATTTGGCATGTAGCATCATCTAGTGACCCTCTACCAAATTACTTCAAATAATGGCCCTAGTGTTGAAAATGGCCGTATGTTGGTGGTTCTCGTATTTCACATAGAGATAAAGAAGGAAATCTTTAAAAATCTTCTTGTCCCAAACCATAAGGGCTAGAGCTCTCATATATGGCATGTAGTATCATCTAGTGGCCTTCTACCAAAATACTTCAAATAATGGCCCTAGTGATGAAAATGGCCCTATGTTGTGGGTTCTCGGATTTCACATAGAGATAAAGAAGGAAATCTGTAAAAATCTTCTTGTCCCAAATTATAAGGGCTAGAGCTCTCATATATGGCATGTAGTATCATCTAGTGGCCCTCTACCAAAATACTTCAAATAATGGCCCTAGTGATGAAAATGGCCGTATGTTGTGGGTTCTCGGATTTCACATAGAGATAAAGAAGGAAATCTGTAAAAATCTTCTTGTCCCAAATCATAAGGGCTAGAGCTCTCATATATGGCATGTAGTATCATCTAGTGGCCCTCTACCAAAATACTTCAAACAATGGCCCTAGTGATGAAAATGGCCCTATGTTGTGGGTTCTCGGATTTCACATAGAGATAAAGAAGGAAATCTTTAAAAATCTTCTTGTCCCAAACCATAAGGGCTAGAGCTCTCATATATGGCATGTAGTATCATCTAGTGACCCTCTACCAAAATAGTTCAAATTATGGCCCCAGTGCTGAAAATGGCCCTATGTTGTGGGTTCTGGGATTTCACATAGAGATAAAGAAGGAAATCTGTAAAAATCTTCTTGTCCCAAACCTTAAGGGCTAGAGCTTTCATATATGGCATGTAGTATCATCTAGTGACCCTCTACCAAAATACTTCAAATTATGGCCGTAGTGTTGAAAATGGCCCTATGTTGTGGATTCTCGGATTTCACATAGAGATAAAGAAGGAAATCTGTAAAAATCTTCTTGTCCCAAACCTTAAGGGCTAGAGCGTTCATATTTGGCATGTAGCATCATCTAGTGACCCTCTACCAAAATACTTCAAATTATGGCCCTAGTCTTGAAAATGGCCCTATGTTGTGGGTTCTCGGATTTCACATAGAGATAAAGAAGGAAATCTTTAAAAATCTTCTTGTCCCAAACCATAAGGGCTAGAGCTCTCATATATGGCATGAGGTATCATCTAGTGACACTCTACCAAAATACTTCAAATTATGGCCGTAGTGTTGAAAATGGCCCTATGTTGTGGATTCTCGGATTTCACATAGAGATAAAGAAGGAAATCTGTAAAAATCTTCTTGTCCAAAACCTTAAGGGCTAGAGCGTTCATATTTGGCATGTAGCATCATCTAGTGACCCTCTACCAAAATACTTCAAATTATGGCCCTAGTCTTGAAAATGGCCCTATGTTGTGGGTTCTCGAATTTCACATAGAGATAAAGAAGGAAATCTTTAAAAATCTTCTTGTCCCAAACCATAAGGGCTAGAGCTCTCGTATATGGCATGTAGTATCATCTAGTGGCCCTCTACCAAAATACTTCAAATTATGTCCCCAGTGTGGAAATTGGCCCTATGTTGTGGGTTCTCGGATTTCACATAGAGATAAAGAAGGAAATCTGTAAAAATCTTCTTGTCCCAAACCTGAAGGGCTAGAGCTTTCATATTTGGCATGTAGCATCATCTAGTGGCCCTCTACTAAAATACTTCAAATTATGGCCCTAGTGATGAAAATGGCCCTATGTTGTGGGTTCTCGGATTTCACATAGAGATAAAGAAGGAAATCTGTAAAAATCTTCTTGTCCCAAAACTTAAGGGCTAGAGCTTTCATATTTGGCATGTAGCATCATCTAGTGACCCTCTACCAAAATACTTCAAATAATGGCCCTAGTGTTGAAAATGGCCCTATGTTGGTGGTTCTCGTATTTCACATAGAGATAAAGAAGGAAATCTTTAAAAATCTTCTTGTCCCAAACCATAAGGGCTAGAGCTCTCATATATGGCATGTAGTATCATCTAGTGGCCTTCTACCAAAATACTTCAAATAATGGCCCTAGTGATGAAAATGGCCCTATGTTGTGGGTTCTCGGATTTCACAGTGAGATAAAGAAGGAAATCTGTAAAAATCTTCTTGTCCCAAATCATAAGGGCTAGAGCTCTCATATATGGCATGTAGTATCATCTAGTGGCCCTCTACCAAAATACTTCAAATAATGGCCCTAGTGATGAAAATGGCCCTATGTTGTGGGTTCTCGGATTTCACATAGAGATAAAGAAGGAAATCTTTAAAAATCTTCTTGTCCCAAACCATAAGGGCTAGAGCTCTCATATATGGCATGTAGTATCATCTAGTGGCCTTCTACCAAAATACCTCAAATAATGGCCCTAGTGATGAAAATGGCCCTATGTTGTGGGTTCTCGGATTTCACATTGAGATAAAGAAGGAAATCTGTAAAAATCTTCTTGTCCCAAATCATAAGGGCTAGAGCTCTCATATATGGCATGTAGTATCATCTAGTGGCCCTCTACCAAAATACTTCAAACAATGGCCCTAGTGATGAAAATGGCCCTATGTTGTGGGTTCTCGGATTTCACATAGAGATAAAGAAGGAAATCTGTAAAAATCTTCTTGTCCCAAACCATAAGGGCTAGAGCTCTCATATATGGCATGTAGTATCATCTAGTGACCCTCTACCAAAATACTTCAAATTATGGCCCCAGTGCTGAAAATGGCCCTATGTTGTGGGTTCTGGGATTTCACATAGAGATAAAGAAGGAAATCTGTAAAAATCTTCTTGTCCCAAACCTTAAGGGCTAGAGCTTTCATATATGGCATGTAGTATCATCTAGTGACCCTCTACCAAAATACTTCAAATTATGGCCGTAGTGTTGAAAATGGCCCTATGTTGTGGATTCTCGGATTTCACATAGAGATAAAGAAGGAAATCTGTAAAAATCTTCTTGTCCCAAACCTTAAGGGCTAGAGCGTTCATATTTGGCATGTAGCATCATCTAGTGACCCTCTACCAAAATACTTCAAATTATGGCCCTAGTGATGAAAATGGCCCTATGTTGTGGGTTCTCGGATTTCACATAGAGATAAAGAAGGAAATCTTTAAAAATCTTCTTGTCCCAAACCATACTGGCTCACGACCAGTGGCGGCCATTTTTTGAAACCTTTTCTAATCTGTAATGTAATGTTCTTCAAGTTCACAGCTCATACTTTACATGGGCGAATTACAGTTCAGTATTGAAAGATTCACGACTGGAAATCTGAAATAGACTGTAACTGAAACTCGGCACGATATGAATAACCCGTCGGTCAACAGACGGACTTACGTCACGAAGAGTACCAGTGGCGGCCAACCGAATTTTGTACACAGAATTACCGTAATATTACTATTGCCAGAAGATATCGAATGAAAAACCATTTTTCTTGAAATTCTGCAAATTTCTAGCAAGTCTAATGTTTTATATGACGCCTACAAAGAGTTAATGAGGAACAACCTACAACTGTTTCCCTTTTCTACTTTCACAATTCTAACACGCATGCGCGAGCCAAAAATAGATCTATGAACTGTGGCAGGTGAGGTTGCACAGGGGGTAGGGTAGTTATGTCAGTTGATCAACATTTAATGGTATTCTATCGGAAAAGGGGAGAAATGCGGAGGGAAAAACAGAACTCAGGTAAGTATATGCTCAGTTTGTTTTTTTAAACAGCATTTCATTTGTTGTTGTACTTAGTTACGATGGTAAAATACTGCCCATTATTTCAATAAGGATACCAAAAATGCTAATATTATTTCATAAATATACAATTACAAAATGATAATGTTGAAAAACTGAGTCATTGAAGAGATTAAAATTATATTTTGTTAATTCACAATCGCAAATGCCTTTATAAGAGGAATGATGTCAGGCGACTTCCGTTAGCTAATGGTACCACATAATTATTAAAATGTTGATGATGTGCACATACAGGAAAATTAGACGATGCAAAATGATGAATTGTCACATTTCATAAATATCTTTATTGTGAAATAGATGTATTTCTTTACAGTCAAACTGTTTCGCAGACAACAATTCCTACACACAAAATAACTATTATTAACCATAACATGGATAAACCTACACACTCTTGGGGAAACTACATCTGTTCTTACTCAAGGCAAGTACATGTAGTTCACTGCCTGTAAACAAAGACTTAAACACATATCATGCTATCATGTTAAACAGAATAAGAATGATGACTTTCTGTTTTTGATTTATAAGCCTCTTTAAGCTCGTTAGTGCATCCAGAAGTTACACACATGTTGCTTCTTCTTTTTCTTTCCTGCTATTCTACTTTCTATCTGCATTTTCTTTATTGTTCTGCATTTCACTTTTCTTCCAGCCTCTTGTGAACTCTTAAGTATGTTATCACTGTTGCCTACAAATAATTCAGAAATCCCAAATAGATATGGCGTTAATTTGGCATGTACATGTATGTATGTATGTATGTAAATGTTTTTTTTTTTTTTTCCTTTCTTTTTGTGTTCCAAGTATAATTTTTTATGATTTGGTAATTTAAATTGAAATACATATTTTGACACGTTCAAGACACATCTATGAATACTGCATAATACCTGTTTAATATTTCATATTTAGATAAGAGTAGTACACATTTGTATAAAAAGAGCTTTAAAAAACTGTAACAGAAAATCTTATCTGGTAATTTCAGATTTGGCGGGAGCTGGTGGAAATACATGTGACAAGAATTCTGGAATCAATCCCTCAAGTTAATTCTGGAGGGATTGACAAGAGGATTGGCTAAATAAAGAGCAACATGCTAAGCAAATTGATCCTTTATTCGCTGCGGGTGCATATGCCTTAATATTTCCTCTGCATTTGGTGTCCTGTCTTCCCCAGATCTGTCTCTATATCAACCATGATGGAGTTACATGTGTTATGTCAATGGCATCCAAGTTGACTTGGGGGATTTCACACTTCATTAAAGAACCCTAAATGACAGCCTTTGTCCCTAATACACATATATTTATAAAACTTTGCTTCATACAATTACCTTTGGAAGCAAAAGGCATTATGTTCAAAACTCTTTGTAATTATTTGGTAATATGTTTGTGATACTTGAAATAAAGTTTTGGAAAATAAATCTACTATCATCTTGATAATCAGATTCATAGAGGTTTTAGCACTTTTGGTGTTGAAGCTCACACTTTTTCCAATGAAAATGTTGAAAAAAAGTTACAGTCTCAGACCTCAGGGACTGATTGTTTATACAGATGCACACCTTTGCTGACAGCAGTAGAACACAGATGGTCCACTGTGTGGTTTCAAACTGCAGGAAACTTGGCTTTGCTGATGATGGCATTCTCATGGATAAAACCCAGCCTTGCAGCCAACAATGAAAACTTCAGCTTAAGTAAAGCTGAATTTTGCTTTATAAGAAAACAAGTTTTATTAGTTTAACTATTTTTGTAAGTTCAGCTCATTAATTTTGAAAAATGTGAAAAGTTGAAAAAAAGAAGGATTTTAGAAGCATTATGGGATGGAAGAAAATGTATGCTACCAGCATTTTCATGTTTTCTTACAATGTTTTCTTCACTTTAAAGGCTTCTTTTATTGGAACCACATTGTAATGTCATCTGCAAATGCTTTTAATATGGACAAGGCTAAAAATTTATTGTAGGTCTAGCACAGAGTAAGATACATCGACTGATTTAAGATGAACTTGGCTGTCTAAAAATTTAAATCTGTAAAACTTTGTGTGTACAACTCAATTTAGTGTGTCATCAAGAAGATCAAAGTCATTGTTCATTGTTTACCATTCTTGATCTTGATCTGTCAGTATCTTCCAAAGAAAGATCTAAACCATTTGTTTGATCGCCAACATCACATTGTAAACAAACTTACTGCCTTTTTTGCCTTAATATCCCGTATTTGTTGCTCCTTCAAAAACCTTGTCTAGTCATGTATTCTAGATAGATCTACTTGACTACTGCAATTTGCAACTTCTTCAGTATTCTGGGTGGTGTTTCATTTATAACCTCCCTCCCCGACATGCAGGATCAAACTTGTGTTTCATAAATACCACCCCCATGACTGTTGACAATTTTCCTTGAAATAGAGTATTTTTTGTTGTCTGTCGGACAGTTATCCGCAAGATATAGCCGTTTTAAGTATTTCCGTTGAATAGGAATATGGCAGATGTCTGTTGAAAAATCGAAAAACTTGAATTTATACCTTTTTTCACCAGTCCTACAGGAATACAATTTATATCATAGATTTACTTAAATAGATTTTTTATTGATACATTAAAATATGAAATAAGAACAAATTAAACTTATAATTATGATACTCTAGTATTGTACCCGTTTATAGCATTTTTGTCCAACCGTCCAAGGGGAACCAGAAAAGCAATAATGAGGTTTATGAAAAAGAGTATAGTGACAGACTGAACTGGATGCCCTGGATAGCTATGCCTCTGCATGACGTCATTTAACGCGTGCCTTCTGCAAGTCAAATGTGATTTGTCTCTCTCGTGAATATCTGGGAATTACTGCTTAAGCAGATAAAGAAATGGACCAATTGATGTAGTAAGTGAAAAATCATCGTGTATTTGACATTTTTGATATAGAAACATTGTTCTTTTGGGTTATTTCAGACTTAAATCGGTTGGAGAAATGATGAAGGTCAATCCCCCGAAAGTGATTTTTTGACACTTACGGGGTTAACAGGGATACTTGTTTATATTTTTACTTACATTGCATCAAGTTTCGATTTTTATTTGGTATCTGAAACATAATTTCTTCTCTTTCAACATGATTGAGAGCTTTGATATGCAAATGAACGCACAAACGTGATATCATAAGAATGGCCGCCACTGGTACTTGGCCGCCACTGGTAGCGAACCAGTAAGGGCTAGAGCTCTCATATATGGCAGGAGGTATCATCTAGTGACCCTCTACCAAAATACTTCAAATTATGGCCGTAGTGTTGAAAATGGCCCTATGTTGTGGATTCTCGGATTTCACATAGAGATAAAGAAGGAAATCTGTAAAAATCTTCTTGTCCCAAACCTTAAGGGCTAGAGCATTCATATTTGGCATGTAGCATCATCTAGTGACCCTCTACCAAAATACTTCAAATTATGGCCCTAGTCTTGAAAATGGCCCTATGTTGTGGGTTCTCGGATTTCACATAGAGATAAAGAAGGAAATCTGTAAAAATCTTCTTGTCCCAAACCATAAGGGCTAGAGCTCTCGTATATGGCATGTAGTATCATCTAGTGGCCCTCTACCAAAATACTTCAAATTATGGCCCCAGTGTGGAAATTGGCCCTATGTTGTGGGTTCTCGGATTTCACATAGAGATAAAGAAGGAAATCTGTAAAAATCTTCTTGTCCCAAACCTGAAGGGCTAGAGCTTTCATATTTGGCATGTAGCATCATCTAGTGGCCCTCTACCTAAATACTTCAAATTATGGCCCTAGTTTGAAAATGGCCCTATGTTGTGGGTTCTCGGATTTCACATAGAGATAAAGAAGGAAATCTGTAAAAATCTTCTTGTCCCAAACCTTAAGGGCTAGAGCTTTCATATTTGGCATGTAGCATCATCTAGTGACCCTCTACCAAATTACTTCAAATAATGGCCCTAGTGTTGAAAATGGCCCTATGTTGGTGGTTCTCGTATTTCACATAGAGATAAAGAAGGAAATCTTTAAAAATCTTCTTGTCCCAAATCATAAGGGCTAGAGCTCTCATATATGGCATGTAGTATCATCTAGTGGCCCTATACCAAAATACTTCAAATAATGGCCCTAGTGATGAAAATGGCCCTATGTTGTGGGTTCTCGGATTTCACATAGAGATAAAGAAGGAAATCTGTAAAAATCTTCTTGTCCCAAACCATAAGGGCTAGAGCTCTCATATATGGCATGTAGTATCATCTAGTGACCCTCTACCAAAATACTTCAAATTATGGCCGTAGTGTTGAAAATGGCCCTATGTTGTGGATTCTCGGATTTCACATAGAGATAAAGAAGGAAATCTGTAAAAATCTTCTTGTCCCAAACCTTAAGGGCTAGAGCGTTCATATTTGGCATGTAGCATCATCTAGTGACCCTCTACCAAAATACTTCAAATTATGGCCCTAGGCTTGAAAATGGCCCTATGTTGTGGGTTCTCGAATTTCACATAGAGATAAAGAAGGAAATCTTTAAAAATCTTCTTGTCCCAAACCATAAGGGCTAGAGCTCTCGTATATGGCATGTAGTATCATCTAGTGGCCCTCTACCAAAATACTTCAAATTATGGCCCCAGTGTGGAAATTGGCCCTATGTTGTGGGGTCTCGGATTTCACATAGAGATAAAGAAGGAAATCTGTAAAAATCTTCTTGTCCCAAACCTTAAGGGCTAGAGCTTTCATATTTGGCATGTAGCATCATC
Organism: Tridacna gigas; assembly: GCA_945859785.2. Lineage (NCBI taxonomy): Eukaryota > Metazoa > Mollusca > Bivalvia > Cardiida > Cardiidae > Tridacna > Tridacna gigas. The sequence continues at coordinate 27,632,381 of OX244033.2, forward strand.
TAGTGGCCCTCTACCAAAATACTTCAAATTATGGCCCTAGTGTTGAAAATGGCCCTATGTTGTGGGTTCTCGGATTTCATATAGAGATAAAGAAGGAAATCTGTAAAAATCTTCTTGTCCCAAACCTTAAGGGCTAGAGCTTTCATATTTGGCATGTAGCATCATCTAGTGACCCTCTACCAAATTACTTCAAATAATGGCCCTAGTGCTGAAAATGGCCCTATGTTGTGGGTTCTCGTATTTCACATAGAGATAAAGAAGGAAATCTTTAAAAATCTTCTTGTCCCAAACCATAAGGGCTAGAGCTCTCATATATGGCATGTAGTATCATCTAGTGGCCTTCTACCAAAATACTTCAAATAATGGCCCTAGTGATGAAAATGGCCCTATGTTGTGGGGTCTCGGATTTCACATAGAGATAAAGAAGGAAATCTGTAAAAATCTTCTTGTCCCAAATCCTAAGGGCTAGAGCTCTCATATATGACATGTAGTATCATCTAGTGGCCCTCTACCAAAATACTTCAAATAATGGCCCTAGTGATGAAAATGGCCCTATGTTGTGGGTTCTCGGATTTCACATAGCGATAAAGAAGGAAATCTTTAAAAATCTTCTTGTCCCAAACCATAAGGGCTAGAGCTCTCATATATGGCATGTAGTATCATCTAGTGACCCTCTACCAAAATACTTCAAATTATGGCCCTAGTGTTGAAAATGGCCCTATGTTGTGGATTCTCGGATTTCACATAGAGATAAAGAAGGAAATCTGTAAAAATCTTCTTGTCCCAAACCTTAAGGGCTAGAGCTTTCATATTTGGCATGTAGCATCATCTAGTGACCCTCTACCAAAATACTTCAAATAATGGCCCTAGTATTGAAAATGGCCCTATGTTGTGGGTTCTCAGATTTCACATAGAGATAAAGAAGGAAATCTTTAAAAATCTTCTTGTCCCAAACCATAAGGGCTAGAGCTCTCATATATGGCATGTAGTATCATCTAGTGGCCCTCTACCAAAATACTTCAAATTATGGCCCTAGTGTGGGAATTGGCCCTATGTTGTGGGTTCTCGGATTTCACATAGAGATACAGAAGAAAATTTGTAAAAATCTTCTTGTCGCAAACCTTAAGGGCTAGAGCTTTCATATTTGGCATGTAGCATCATCTAATGGCCCTCTACCAAAATACTACAAATTATGGCCGTAGTGTTGAAAATGGCCCTATGTTGTGGGTTCTCCGATTTCACATAGAGATAAAGAAGGAAATCTGTAAAGATCTTCTTGTCCCAAACCTTAAGGGCTAGAGTGTTCATATTTGGCATGTAGCATCATCTAGTAGCCCTCTACCAAAATACTTCAATTTATGGCCCTAGTGTGGAAATTGGCCCTATGTTGTGGGTTCTCGGATTTCACATAGAGATAAAGAAGGAAATCTGTAAAAATCTTCTTGTCCCAAAACTTAAGGGCTAGAGCTTTCATATTTGGCATGTAGCATCATGTAGTGACCCTCTACCAAAATACTTCAAATTATGGCCGTAGTCTTGAAAATGGCCCTATGTTGTGGGTTCTCGGATTTCACATAGAGATAAAGAAGGAAATCTGTAAAAATCTTCTTGTCCCAAACCTTAAGGGCTAGAGCTTTCATATTTGGCATGTAGCATCATCTAGTGACCCTCTACCAAAATACTTCAAATAATGGCCCTAGTGTTGAAAATGGCCCTATGTTGTGGGTTCTCGGATTTCACATAGAGATAAAGAAGGAAATCTGTAAAAATCTTCTTGTCCCAAACCATAAGGGCTAGAGCTCTCATATATGGCATGTAGTATCATCTAGTGGCCTTCTACCAAAATACTTCAAATAATGGCCCTAGTGATGAAAATGGCCCTATGTTGTGTGGTCTCGGATTTCATATTGAGATAAAGAAGGAAATCTGTAAAAATCTTCTTGTCCCAAATCATAAGGGCTAGAGCTCTCATGTATGGCATGTAGTATCATCTAGTGGCCCTCTACCAAAATACTTCAAATAATGGCCCTAGTGATGAAAATGGCCCTATGTTGTGGGTTCTCGGATTTCACATAGAGATAAAGAAGGAAATCTTTAAAAATCTTCTTGTCCCAAACCATAAGGGCTAGAGCTCTCATATATGGCATGTAGTATCATCTAGTGACCCTCTACCAAAATACTTCAAATTATGGCCCCAGTGTTGAAAATCGCCCTATGTTGTGGGTTCTCGGAGTTCACATAGAGATAAAGAAGGAAATCTGTAAAAATCTTCTTGTCCCAAACCTTAAGGGCTAGAGCTTTCATATATGGCATGTAGTATCATCTAGTGACCCTCTACCAAAATACTTCAAATTATGGCCGTAGTGTTGAAAATGGCCCTATGTTGTGGATTCTCGGATTTCACATAGAGATAAAGAAGGAAATCTGTAAAAATCTTCTTGTCCCAAACCTTAAGGGCTAGAGCGTTCATATTTGGCATGTCGCATCATCTAGTGACCCTCTACCAAAATACTTGAAATTATGGCCCTAGTCATGAAAATGGCCCTATGTTGTGGGTTCTTGAATTTCACATAGAGATAAAGAAGGAAATCTTTAAAAATCTTCTTGTCCCAAACCATAAGGGCTAGAGCTCTCATATATGGCATGTAGTATCATCTAGTGGCCCTCTACCAAAATACTTCAAATTATGGCCCCAGTGTGGAAATTGGCCCTATGTTGTGGGTTCTCGGATTCACATAGAGATAAAGAAGGAAATCAGTAAAAATCTTCTTGTCCCAAACCTGAAGGGCTAGAGCTTTCATATTTGGCATGTAGCATCATCTAGTGGCCCTCTACCAAAATACTTCAAATTATGGCCCTAGTGTTGAAAATGGCCCTATGTTGTGGGTTCTCGGATTTCACATAGAGATAAAGAAGGAAATCTGTAAAAATCTTCTTGTCCCAAACCTTAAGGGCTAGAGCTTTCATATTTGGCATGTAGCATCATATAGTGACCCTCTACCAAATTACTTCAAATAATGGCCCTAGTGTTGAAAATGGCCCTATGTTGTGGGTTCTCGTATTTCACATAGAGATAAAGAAGGAAATCTTTAAAAATCTTCTTGTCCCAAACCATAAGGGCTAGAGCTCTCATATATAGCATGTAGCATCATCTAGTGGCCTTCTACCAAAATACTTCAAATAATGGTCCTAGTGATGAAAATGGCCCTATGTTGTGTGGTCTCGGATTTCACATTGAAATAAAGAAGGAAATCTGTAAAAATCTTCTTGTCCCAAATCATAAGGGTTAGAGCTCTCATATATGGCATGTAGTATCATCTAGTGGCCCTCTACCAAAATACTTCAAATAATGGCCCTAGTGATGAAAATGGCCCTATGTTGTGGGTTCTCGGATTTCACATAGAGATAAAGAAGGAAATCTTTAAAAATCTTCTTGTCCCAAACTATAAGGGCTAGAGCTCTCATATATGGCATGTAGTATCATCTAGTGACCCTCTACCAAAATACTTCAAATTATGGCCCTAGTGTTGAAAATGGCCCTATGTTGTGGGTTCTCGGATTTCACATAGAGATAAAGGAAATCTGTAAAAATCTTCTTGTCCCAAACCTTAAGGGCTAGAGCTTTCATATTTGGCATGTAGCATCATCTAGTGACCCTCTACCAAAATACTTCAAATAATGGCGCTAGTATTGAAAATGGCCCTATGTTGTGGGTTCTCGGATTTCACATAGAGATAAAGAACGAAATCTTTAAAAATCTTCTTGTCCCAAACCATAAGGGCTAGAGCTCTCATATATGGCATGTAGTATCATCTAGTGGCCCTCTACCAAAATACTTCAAATTATGGCCCTAGTGTGGAAATTGGCCCTATGTTGTGGGTTCTCGGATTTCACATAGAGATACAGAAGAAAATTTGTAAAAATCTTCTTGTCCCAAACCTTAAGGGCTAGAGCTTTCATATTTGGCATGTAGCATCATCTAATGGCCCTCTACCAAAATACTACAAATTATGGCCGTAGTGTTGAAAATGGCCCTATGTTGTGGGTTCTCGGATTTCACATAGAGATAAAGAAGGAAATCTGTAAAGATCTTCTTGTCCCAAACCTTAAGGGCTAGAGTGTTCATATTTGGCATGTAGCATCATCTAGTGGCCCTCTACCAAAATACTTCAAATTATGGCCCTAGTGTGGAAATTGGCCCTATGTTGTGGGTTCTCGGATTTCACATAGAGATAAAGAAGGAAATCTGTAAAAATCTTCTTGTCCCAATCCTTAAGGGCTAGAGCTTCCATATTTGGCATGTAGCATCATCTAGTGGCCCTCTACCAAAATACTTCAAATTATGGCCCTAGTTTGAAAATGGCCCTATGTTGTGGGTTCTCGGATTTCACATAGAGATAAAGAAGGAAATCTGTAAAAATCTTCTTGTCCCAAACCTTAAGGGCTAGAGCTTTCATATTTGGCATGTAGCATCATGTAGTGACCCTCTACCAAAATACTTCAAATTATGGCCGTAATCTTGAAAATGGCCGTATGTTGTGGGTTCTCGGATTTCACATAGAGATAAAGAAGGAAATCTTTAAAAATCTTCTTGTCCCAAACCATAAGGGCTAGAGCTCTCGTATATGGCATGTAGTATCATCTAGTGGCCCTCTACGAAAATACTTCAAATAATGGCCCTAGTGTTGAAATTGGCCCTATGTTGTGGGTTCTCGGATTTCACATAGAGATAAAGAAGGAAATCTGTAAAAATCTTCTTGTCCCAAACTGTAAGGGCCAGAGCTTTCATATTTGGCATGTAGCATCATCTAGTGGCCCTCTATCAAATTACTTCAAATTATGGCCGTAGTGTTGAAAATGGCCCTATGTTGTGGGTTCTCGGATTTCACATAGAGATAAAGAAGGAAATCTTTAAAAATCTTCTTGTCCCAAACCATAAGGGCTAGAGCTCTCATATATGGCATGTAGTATCATCTCGTGGCCCTCTACGAAAATACTTCAAATAATGGCCCTAGTGTTGAAATTGGCCCTATGTTGTGGGTTCTCGGATTTCACATAGAGATAAAGAAGGAAATCTTCAAAAATCTTCTTGTCCCAAACTGTAAGGGCTAGAGCTTTCATATATGGCATGTAGCATCATGTAGTGACCCTCTACCAAAATACTTTAAATTATGGCCCTGGTGTTAAAACTTGACCCTATGTTGTGGGTTCTCGGATTTCACATAGAGATAAAGAAGGAAATCTTTAAAAATCTTCTTGTCCCAAACCATAAGGGCTAGAGCTTTCATATTTGGCTTGTAGCATAATGGTGTTGAGCTGAGTTGCATTTCAGGTGAGCGATTTAGGACCATCATGGTCCTCTTGTTCCACATTGTTTTTGACCCTTACAAAGAGAAAAGATATCTTTCAGGCTATGTTTGTTTTGTCATCTGCTACTGCTTTCAATATGAGAGAGTGTCTTAAAGTTTGTAATGTAGGAAACAGTGGTGCCCTTTCTACCAGCGTAGATCAAGATAATATTGTACAGAATGATGCGCATTCAGATCTAGGATTTACATTGTCTGCTGAGCTAGAGACAGCTCTTGCCAAATCAGCTATCAGAATTTGTCCTTTATATAGATTAGAATATTCAAGTTGGTTCTCAGCAATTCAAAGGTCAACCCATCGATCACCAAATATTAACCTTCATCAAACAAAGCACATGCATTAAGAACCCTGAGGAAGAAGACATTTGGAAACAGTGAGGGATAGGGAGAAATGCTTGTAACCAGCAGTTTCTCTTTTACCCAGTTTTCTACCCTCTCAAAGACAATTTTCCTCACTTGGGTATCATTTAATTTGTGGTCTATAATTGCTTTAAAGTTTGACCATTCTAAATTTTTTCATCTGGTAACAACAGCCTAGTTTGGTGTACAAAACCATGACAAGTGCTCTTAGGTCACCAGGTAACTGTGTACCATGTTGCTGTAAACTTATATGAGCCATGCCCTGGCAAAAAGGGGCTTAGTGCATCTCTGTGACGCATTATACCAAGCAAGATATCACATAATTAGGGATTCATAAAATCCACTTTGTTTATCAACTGACTGAATTATGGGGTAGAATGGTCCTTGGACATACAGAAAATTGATCAAGAGTGAAAAGTTTCAGCCCAGGTCAGCCTGCACAGACTGTGCAGACTGACCTGGGTCAATACTTTTCGCAGATGCATTAAGTCCCCTTTTCACAGAGCAAGGCTCATATCGTTTTAAGGTGTTTCGGATTTCCAGACATTTTAATAGTATTACAGTGCAGACCTAGGTTTATCCTCAAAGGCCTTTGTTGGACAAAGATGTGATGAGCTCCTAGATCACAAGCTGACAGAGTACCATGTTGTTGCAAAGTTCTTTTTGCACTGCTGCAGTAGCAACATTTGTGAGATCATCAAGGAAAAAGCAGCAAATGCTTGGAACAAAAAGCAAGAATATTGCTCCTGTTCCCTCATTCTTTTTCATATCATCAGTCAATTAACTCTTTACTAAATCTCAAAATTTTAGACTGGTTGAAATTTAAAGCATTGCAGACATCAAAATAAACATGACTTTATAATTAAAATTTGTTTTGGGAAGGGTAGAAAAAATTGTGGGAAAGGGCTAAAGTGGCTTCTTATAGACTTACCCACGATAAGAAAATTTGTGACCTATATGAAAAGTGCACGAGAGCCAGGAAAAAATTGTTTTTTACAGTAACAAGGAAAGTGCAAAAGGATAAGGAGCAATGACTTGCTAAATGTTAACCCTTATCCTGCTGAATTAAGTTACAATGAAACTTTTCCAGCCCATAGTAAAAACCCGAATAAAGCCATTTCAAACTTATATTTGGTAGAAAAATACCTCTATATTGGATGGTTTAGATCTAAGATCAGGTTGCACATTCTCTGCAGTTTGATCTTGATCTACACAGTCGGCAAAAGGTCAGTGAGTCCTGCGTAGCAGCTTGAGGGTTAAGTGCTCTGTTTTTATTTTTGGAAGCTGTCTGCTGCAATGTTGGAAATAGGTAAAACAAGACATTTTCCTTTCTCTCATTTTTTTTCACTTTGTGTCAGGTACAGCTGCTGCTTTTGTTACTGAAATATGAGCCATGCTCTGTGAAAAGGGGGCTTAATGCATCTGCCAAAAGTATCAACCCAGGTTAGCCTGTGCGAGCTGTGTAGGCTGACCTGAGCAGAAACTTTTTTGCTATTGGTCAGTTCTCTGCATGACAATGGACCAGTGTACCCCAACATTCAGGTGGTTGTTGGACACAATGGATCTAAAGGGTCCATAACTATGTGGTGATTTGCATAGCATCATGTATGCAGAGATGCATTAAGCCCCCTTTTGCCAGAGCATGGCTCATATATTTTTCCTATCCTTCAAAAGGCTTTTTTCCTGTATGTCTGACATAGGCCTAACCTAGCTGTTTTTAAGTTTTGAAATAAGGTGAGCTCTTCATCAGACAACGAAATTACAAATTTGTCCACATCAAAACCAACAGACAACAAATCAAATGTCAAACAAATGATGTGATTTATCTTTGAAAGGGCACAGTATATAGTGGAAAAAGAAGACAAGCGAAAGCACCCTAAATGTGAAAGGACACTTATCATATGTGAACATTATGATTGTGAAAATATTTTCGAAATTGGAAAAGTTCCTTGCTACAAGCAGTTTAAGTTTATGATACCATGATTACCAAAAACGAACTGCTGCAAGACACTTGAAAAAATGTTCGCAGTGGGTAATGTGTTACATGGTACACCTGATACATGCACGAAGGAGATCAATGAATAAAGAGGATAGTTACAGTTTGATGTATTGCAATGTCAGAAAATCGTAATAAAATGATCCATCAGCCAGCATGACCTCTCAATGCAGGCAGAATTGAAGTTGATTCTTTACAAAATGATCCTTTGTTTTAAACCCTTTGTCAGACGACAAATTTCTAGGTTTGCCCAAATTGAAAGCATTTGTAGACAACAAATAAAACATTGATTAAGCAATGGAATTTGTCTTCAAAAGGGTAGAAAACATTGTAAAAAAAAACGAGTAATTGGTTACTAGCATTTCTCCCACAGTATTTTCAAAAGCCTATTTTCTCAAAGTCATTTAAACTCAGGGTTATTTTGCAGAGAATTAAAAAATTAAGCAAGAAAGCGATTGAAAACTTTATGAACAAAGGATGAAATGCTGAGACCAGCTTTTTCTCCTTTTCTGTCTCCTTTTTCTACCCTTTCAAAGACAAATTCCATCCTTTGAGCCACATTTAATGTTTGGTCTGCAAAGGCTTTTAATATGGAAAATTGTGTGGTAAAACGTTAAGCCCTCACAAATGCTTGAATGATAATGATATACCACATTGCTGAATCTTGTTTCTGTAATGGCTATTGATGATGGAGTAATATTAGATCTTGACTCTTTTTCAAACAACAAAATTTTAGACAAAACATTGGAAGAAAAAGATAGTAAAGTGGTAATCAGTATAATGGCCCTTTCAACTTTGTTTTCTATTCTTTCAAAGCTAAATTCAGTTGTCACCTGCACTGCTTTCAGTAGAGATTTGCGAATTAATACGAAGACGAATACGATGACGGTGACGACACAAATCGAGGGGTTGTTTCAAAGTACACATGTATGACGCCCTTGTAAAAAAATGTTTATATAGCTCTCATGTGATAAACATATCATCATCAATTTATATTATTATTGTTTGTGTTTGGATATACATGTTTAAAGTCACGCACCGTGATGATATAATGTTCTGAAAACAGAATCAAGATAATCAGGTATGTCTAGGGTGCACTTACCTATCCATTGGGCTATTGTAAATTTTACTTTGGTGTGGAAAGTTCATACATATCAATAAAAATAATCACTAAAATAATCCTATGCATACCTTTATTACTGTTGTGAGATTTCCCAATAATATATACATTATCAAGTGGGGTTTATATAAGCGTAAATCACATAAAAACCTGCAAAGCCAGGTTAAGGGCGGTTCGATCCACATCTTCAAAAATGACTGTAGATTGACCATTTAAAACACAGAGAATCACCTAAAGCAAAAGGTTTTCGATGCACACAGACTGACAAGACTGCACATGCTGATCATAGTTGAGATTTCTCGCAGATGTCAGATGGTTCCCTAAGCGTGACAGGTCCCCTATATACATAAAAGCATCATTTTCTATACAACTAAACCGATTTTTTTTCCTCCTGCAAACAACTCCTGAACATACAAGTATAGCAACAACATAAGGTAACCTTTCCCGGCGATGCCTAAATAGCATTCGAATGGACTTGTAATTGTTTCATTAACCCTTTGCCAGATAATTCCATGAGTTTACAACCTATAGGATGGCAGCTTTTTAAAGCATTGATGGAAAAGAAGAGCAGACTGGTAGACATTATTTTCTTCAATTCACACAATGTTTTCTACCAATTTATGACAAACATCTCCACTTGATCCTCATTTGCCATCTGCATATGCTTTCAGGTTGGACTAGTCTAAAAGTTTGTCATTTGGTAGAGTCCATTGACAAATAAGATAAAAAAAAAGCCTGAAAAGCTATTGGTGTACATGATTTTTATACGCCCGTCGAAGACGGGACATATTATGGGATCACCCGTGGCGGGCGGGCGGGTGGGCGGGCAGGCGGCGTCCAGTTCTTTGTCCGGAGCATATCTCCAAAACTATACTACCTACGGTTATGAAATTTCATGTGTGGATAGATCTCATCAAGGGGGAGTGCAGTGCACAGGAATCATAACTCTTGCTTCCTTAATTTTTGAGTTATTGCCCTTTGTTGTTTTTCATACTTGAATTTTGTCCGGTGAATATCTCCAATACTATACTACCTAGGGTTATGAAATTTCATGAGTGGATAGATCTCATCAAGGGGGAGTGCAGTGCACAGGAATCATAACTCTTGCTTCCTTAATTTTTGAGTTATTGCCCTTTGTTGTTTTTCATACTTGAATTTTGTCCGGTGAATATCTCCAATACTATACTACCTAGGGTTATGAAATTTCATGAGTGGATAGATCTCATCAAGGGGGAGTGCAGTGCACAGGAATCATAACTCTTGCTTCCTTAATTTTTGAGTTATTGCCCTTTGTTGTTTTTCATACTTGAATTTTGTCCGGTGAATATCTCCAATACTATACTACCTAGGGTTATGAAATTTCATGAGTGGATAGATCTCATCAAGGGGGAGTGCAGTGCACAGGAATCATAACTCTTGCTTCCTTAGTTTTTGAGTTATTGCCCTTTGTTGTTTTTCATACTTGAATTTTGTCCGGTGAATATCTCCAATACTATACTACCTAGGGTTATGAAATTTCATGAGTGGATAGATCTCATCAAGGGGGAGTGCAGTGCACAGGAATCATAACTCTTGCTTCCTTAGTTTTTGAGTTATTGCCCTTTGTTTTTTTTTCATACTTGAATTTTGTCCGGTGAATATCTCCAATACTACACTACCTAGGGTTATGAAATTTCATGAGTGGATAGATCTCATCAAGGGGAGTGCAGTGCACAGTAAATCATAACTCTTGCTTCCTTAATTTTTGAGTTATTGCCCTTTGTTGTTTTTCATACTTGAATTTTGTCCGGTGAATATCTCCAATACTATACTACCTAGGGTTATGAAATTTCATGAGTGGATAGATCTCATCAAGGGGGAGTGCAGTGCACAGGAATCATAACTCTTGCTTTCTTAATTTTTGAGTTATTGCCCTTTGTTGTTTTTCATACTTGAATTTTGTCCGGTGAATATCTCCAGTACTATACTACCTAGGGTTATGAAATTTCATGAGTGGATAGATCTCATCAAGGGGGAGTGCAATGCACAGGAATCATAACTCTTGCTTCCTTAATTTTTGAGTTATTGCCCTTTGTTGTTTTTCATACTTGAATTTTGTCCGGAGCATATCTCCAAAACTATACTACCTACGGTTATGAAATTTCATGCATGGATAGATCTCATCAAGGGGGAGTGCAGTGCACAGGAATCATAACTCTTGCTTCCCTAATTTTTCAGTTATTGCCCTTTCTTCTTTTTCATACTTGCATTTTCTCCGGTGAATATCTCCAAAACTATACTACCTAGGGTTATGAAATTTCATGCCTGCATACATCTCATTAAGGGGGAGTGCAGTGCACAGGAATCATAACTCTTCCTTCCTTAATTTTTGACTTATTTTCATACTTGAATTTTGTCTCGAGCATATCTCCAAAACTATACTACCTATGGCTATGAAATTTCATGCGTAGATAGATCTCATCAACTGGGAGTGCAGTGCACATGAACCATAACTCTTGCTTAATTTTTGACTTATTGCTCTTTCTTTATTTTGAAACGTTAATTTTGTCCAGTGCATATCTTCAGAACTATACTAGCTAAGGATATGAAATTTCATGCGTGGATACATTCCATCAAAGGGAAGTGCTGTGCATATAAATTTCAACTCTTGCTTGCTTAATTTTTCAGTTATTGCCCTTTCTTGTTTTTTTTTCGAACTTGAATTTTGTATGATGCATATCTCTCAAACTATACTACCTCGGGTTATGAAATTTTAGGGCTGGATACATCTCATCAAGGGGTAGTGCAGTGCACATGAAATATAAATTGCTTATTTTTTATGCACCAGCATTTTCTCCTTTTCCCACAATGTTTTCTACCCTTTCCAAACCAAATTTCAATTTTTGAGTTACATTTAGTTTGTAAACTGCAAATGATTTCAATTTGGACTAGTCCAAACTTTTGCTGTGTGGTAAAGAGTTAATAGTAATACAATAATAAACAAGAGTTCCGTCAACACAAATACACTGCCATTATCTTCAATCAACAGTAAAAAAAATATTCTGCACTACTATTTTTCTCTACCTCCCCTTTATCATTATTATGCCCCAACTTTACAACTTGGGGTAAGACGGGCGTATCTTGCGACAATTTGCCGCTCTTGTTTGTATTGGATAACCCATCTTTTAAATTAATAATAATTGAGTCATGCTCTGTGAAAAGGGGCTCTAGGCATCTGCACAAAGTATTGACTGTGGTCAGCCTTCGTGGACGGTGCAGGCTGACCTGGCCCAAAACTTTTTGCTTTTACCAGAGCATGGTAATCACACATTGGTCAATTTTCTATGTGTGAAAGGACCATTCTACCACATAATTAGTTGGTTGTTAAAAAAGTGGCTATTACGGATGCATAATTATATGATTTCTTGCTTGGTATTACGGAGATGCATTAAGCCCCCTGTTGCTAGAGCATTGCTGTCTATTGCTCTGGAAAAAGGGGGTTCAATGCATTTTCGTATTGCAGTTTACCAAGTAAGTTGGAATGTGATATAGCTCTTTTTTGTCTAAAAAGCAACTGTAGAACTGTCCTTTGACATGTAGACCATTTACATAGAGCAAAAAATTTTGACTTAGGTCAGTCTGCATGGACTGCGCAGGATGACCTGGGTTGATAATTTTTGGCAAAATGCTTCAAACTCCTTTTTCATGGAGCATGTCTCATATCTTTGCAGCCAGAAAAAAAACATGTCTACCTATTTTTAACCTTTACCAGACTTTCCTGACATTTAATGACCCTGACAAAATAGCCTTATGAAAACATAGTGGGAAAAGGAATTTTGTTGTCTGTAATTGTTTTTAAATTGGACAAGTCTTAAATTTTGTCATTTGGTAAAGAGTTAAAGCATGGATGAAAGGGATATTGTTTATCATATATCAGTATTTTATTTATTTTTCCCATAGGCATTTACAAACACAATGGATTAATGACAATTTAGATAGGGCAAAACCTTTGTAGTCACTGTTATCATAATATCATGAATGGCAACAAGGACTTTAAATGAGACTTTGTGCTGAAAATATTTTACTGGTTGGAGAGGCACTCAATGAACAGATTTCTAAAGAATCCAAGATACAATACAAAAGAGATCATTAAGATAGTTCTCCATGAATCCCATAATGGTATCCCATAAGGCCATTAAAAGTTCTGGTCACATAACCTGTCAAAGAGTGTCATGGGAAAGGTTGTAAAATCAACCGAGATGGGCTTATCTTGAAAATGAATTTTGAGTCCCTTGAATCAAGAAAACAAATGAAAGCCATTATATAATTTGTCCTTAAAAACTTAATCACGTAGGTATTACCTTTCCATCCAACTTGTAGAGCTTTCTGAATCTTTATTAGAAGAAGAGCAATAATTGCTTGTTACAAGTACTCACACATTTTTCCTACTTTGTAAGAAAAGTTTTTCTTTTCCTTAACACTTGACCTCTTACAAAATTTTAAACTGGTCCAAATTCAACATTCGGAGTTAAAAATTAAATGTGGCTCAAATTGTGGAAATTGTCTCAAATAGGGTAGAAACCATTGTGGGAACAAGAGAAAATGCTAATTAAGTATTTTTTTTTGTTTCCACCAAGCCATGTCCAGAATCAATCAGCAAGATGACAAAAATACTGATTACCATAGCTGTTTCAGCTACATTACGTTTCGAAATATTGGAAGTTATGGTCAAAGATCAGGCTGCAGGTTCTCCTTTATTCACAGAAAAGAAAATTATGAATCGTATATATTTTTGGGTTCCTTCCAATTATAAATCATCATGATATTGTTAAACATGAAAAAAAGGAACTGAAAGACTGCATATTCTCTTCTGCATCATTATGGCAAGAAACTGTTGACAACCAAGCAATAGGAAGAATTGTTTCCTTTTTCATATTATCTTCCATTCTACCCTGTTTGTTGTATTTTCCTCTTTGGGCTCATCTCAAACAATTGCCTGACCAGTGATTGGTTAATAGCTTGGACATTTATAACAAATTGGATACCATTGTCAAAATGGGAAAATACATTTATGTCATTAATTCTGTAATTATAAAGTTATGTTCAAGCCAGACCAATTATGGCCAAAGAGCTCTTTGTCGGCTGATCAATAGCCCAGAAACACTTATACTGATGTCACTCGTAATAGTATGAACCAATTACGTCAATCTTGTTGTATTTTATCCTACTCTCTGAGCGTTGTTCAATGACCTACTCGAGCCTCCCATGCCAGACACAGCTGTATCCTTTTTGACAAATTCTGGTTATAGTGATGTTTCTAAGGAAGCAGGTTTGACGTCAATGAAAAATTCACCCTCAACTTATAACTGAGTAATTGGTCTTTTTACTACTTACATGTCAATACCAATCATAATCTACAGTGATTTTGCACATCATGTTTTCATCCTTTTCTAAAACAAATACCAAATTTGAGCAACATTTAATTTGTAGCGTATGACACTTTCAATTAAGCAAGTTCAAACTTTTGTTGTCTTGTACAGGGTCAAATAACCTGAGTTGAGATTTGATTTATGAAAATGATGGAAAAGATTGTGGCTTAACCCTTTTCTCCGGAAAGGGCTTTTGAAAACGTGTTAAGTGGTGAAAGTGCTAGTAACTGGCATTTTCTCCTTTTATGTCCAATTATCTTTTTTCCTTGGTAAAGAGTAATTTCCTTGGTGAAGAGTAATTTTAACAATCGAGTCACACTTGACTTCTTGTCAGCAAATGCTTTCAATTTGACAAGTTAAAAATTCTGTCATCTGGAAAAAATGTCAGGCTAAGTGCTAAGCAAGATATACGTTGCTTTTGCAGTTTGCTCAAAATCAGATTACATACGTAATGGAGTCTGGCTGCATACATAATGGAATGGAATCAACATTTTCTCCTTTTTCCAGAATTTTTGCTGCACTTTCAAAGGTTAATTGAAACTGAAACTGAAATTTATTTACTTGTGCAATAAGGCCTCCGGCCCCAAATACAACATAGCTGGTACAATATGTTGGCAAGTTGTGTCCAGTTCATACATCAAATTTTAACCACAGAATAAAGTCTAATTATAAATGGCTGAAATAGGTAAAAAAAAAAGGGTGTTAAATCTGTTTCAGATATTCTGCAATAGCAGGACATAATGTCCATATAACATTTATTTGTTAATGTTGCAGAACATCTGAAGGTCTTTACTTATTTCTCAGTCTCTTCAGCTGATTAGATACTATTGATGGGGAACTATTTTTTCTTTATCTGTTATTTCTACAATTTTGGAGACATAAATTGCTACTTTTTTTACTACGGCGTCTTTAGTTGATTGAAAAAGTCAGTAAAATCCGTAACAATCTCTACTTCCAGAATACCAGTTATATAGATAGCGGTTTCTTTCCATATTAAATCTAGAACCTATAAAAAACACATGGTATTTGTCTTCAACTGACAACTTGTCTTCGGTTATAAAACAATGTAAACAAATTTGGTCATCTTTATCAATATTATAGTGTCTTCCAATTTCAATGTTTAGCTTATGTCCCGAGCATCTGAAACGGGCGAAACATTCTCTCAATTTAAAGGAGAGTTCAAGTTTTAAATACTTTTCAGGGACAACTAAAGATTTAAAATATCTGTATGTATCACAATGCGAAGAATTACGCATATCTCCGGGCCAGTTTTGTATCATGCGATCTTTAAACCTTTGCTTGAATGCAGATAAGAATAAATTTTCGTCTCCAACATCTTGAAAGAGCCAAACATGTCCGAAACCATACATGAAGAGAAGTTCTTTAACTTTTGTAGCCCATGTTATTCTACCACCGTCATCGATCTGTTTCAACATTAAGTAGCAGTTACATGGGTAATGATAATGGGGCATATGAAGAGGTTTACACCAATATGAAACGCACTTGGAGTAATAAGTTACACATAGTGGATATCGACCACATTCACCGAGAACCATGCAATTATTAACCGATTGGTTAAGGCCTAAAAAGTACCCACAAAAGTCTGTTGGGCCTTTTCAATCTGTTCCAAGTAACTTTCGCCCTACGTTTCTGATCCATATGTAAGTATAGGAACTATCATCAAATCAAATAGTTTGAACATTTCAGAGTATGGTAAAGTGCCAAAATTGTGTTGAAAATGTTTAAGAGTGAAAATGGCTTTTTGTGCTGGAGCACAAAATTTTGATTTAGCAGAATACCATGATAATTTTGGGGTGAATAAAAGCCCCATATATTTATACACAGATGTAACTTTAATTGGTTTATCATTAAATTTCCAACTCTCATTTTTCCGCAGTGGCCCAGCATTCCTGAAAAGAATAATTTCTGTTTTATTTAGGTTAACTTTCATACCCGAGGTATCACAAAATTGACGAATAATATTTATCTGTTTCTTTAAATTATTGACCGTGTCCGCACAATTAGCCTCCTCGTCTGCAAACAGAAGACAATATATTTCAGGTAATTGGTTTGAAATAAAAATACCATTTTCACCATGTTCTCATAAAAGTGGATATATATTATTAATGTAAATGCTGAAGATTAAAGGTGATATAGAATCTCCTTGAATGGTGCCAATATTACAAGGAAATGGTTGTGTGACATGGCAACTACCTATCTTTATACATGCTTTTGTTTTTGAATACATGGAAACCAAGACCACCAGTATGTTCCCACTTAATCCTTGTCATGACAAAGTGGAAAAGAGATTAAAACAATTTATAGTATCGAATGCCTTTTGGAAGTCAACGAACAAAACATAAAAATGCCCCCCTACTTTTGAAATATGTTTCTCAATCATGCTCTGTAGACAAAACATGTTATCTATAGATGAATATCCAGCCCTGAATCCAGCTTAAGATTCATCTGTTACATTAGAATCGGTCGTCCAGCGTGTTAATCTTTTGGTCACAATATTAGAGAATATCTTATACATAACGTTTAAAAGGGAAATATACCCCTGTAGTTAGATGGGTCATTTTTGGATCGAGATTTATATATAGGGATAATTAAAGTCCCAATAAAGTCCAAATGTAAACAATGCGGGGTAAAAAATGAAGTTAAATTTTAATCATACCATTTAAAACTATGTAAATTAATATAATGATGACACTCTCTTAATGTGCGATTGGTCAAAGTTCCATTCGCTGGCAAAAGAATTACTTTCAAAACTACAAGAAATACTACCAGGTATCTCTAACTTTTGTTTACATCAATAACGATGACGTAGTTACACCACGTGATACCTTGGAGCTAAGGTAAACGAAAAACAAAATGGAGGACGGTGTGACGGTCGTGAGAATCATATTCGACAGAAAACCAAGTTCGTTTACCGAATTTGCCGAAGAGCGACACAGAAAGAACAAACGGGCGTGTATTTTAGGATTTGTTTCTTTTGTTTTGAACAAGAAGCTCCGTGTAAACATACAGAATGAGCGAACTGTCTGAAAACTGATGCGGATTTCAGTTCGCATTCTCGAATCAGTAAGTCGCCTTACGTTCATCTTATATTTATTGTGTTAAAAACAGATTTATCGCTATATCTGTATTGATTTCCGCATTTACTGTTGGATCAGGATACGTAAGCACTTTCTGATTAATGAATATCGGCTAGTAAGATGAAACACAGGTGAACGGCGAGCGACAGTATAATTCATATATTACACACTAATTTACTATTACTTGGTGTGTAATACATGAATTATACTGTCGCTCGCCGGGCACCTGTGAGATGAAAGTGATCTTTCATTTTTGCGCAGCACCCGATTGACCCATTTTCTTCGCAGAGAATGCAGATAATGATTAAATGTGCATGAATGTAGTCTGAACTTCGGATATACGCGACGCATATTTATTCGGAGATTGGCCATTTACCTAGCCATCCCTAGTTTTTACGATATTGAAAAAATGCTTTTGAAAACATGGTGGAAATATGAGAAAAAGTTGGTAGCCGACATTTTCTCCTATTTCCGCAATATTTTTCTTGTATCACAGACAAATTTCATTATTTGAGAAATATTTGTTTTTCCGCAAATGCCTTAGTGTTGGACAAGGCTAAGTATTTGGGGGGGGGGGTGTGGGGGGGGGGGGGGGTGTGTATAACACTTTAGAAATGCAATTGAAACTCAATGTGTTGAATTAAATCTGCACCATTTTTAAAAAAAAAAATTGGCTGAATTTCTTGGGTGACACAAATTTGAACGTAGAACCCAATTATCTTTCCCTAATCTGGTCAGTGCACATATCAATGGAATCTTGGTGTTTTTTTTTTTTAGCAGATGACAAAATTTTGGACTTGTCTAGACTGAAAACATTTGTAGACGACATAGCTTGTATTGGATCTACATGATTTGTATTTGAAACAGGAGAAACAATTGTTGAATTAAAGGTAAATACTAGTCACAAGCAGCATTTTCTCCTTTTCCTACAATGTTCTGAAAAGGTTTATGCCTCTGGGTCATTACAGCACTGGATTGTATGTTAACCCTTTACTACACAATCTCGAGATTTTACGACCCTGAGAAATAAGCCTTTTGAAAACATTGTAGGAAAAGGAGAAAATGTTGGTAACCAGCATTTTCTCCTTTTCCCACAATATTTTCTCCCCTATCAAAGACATATTCTATCGTTTGGCCCACATTAAATTGTCGTCTGCAAATGCTTTCAATTTTGACAAGTCTAAATTTTTGTCGTTTGGTAAAGAGTAAAAGATGAATTTGGACATTATTAGGTCTGGGGTTCGATCTGCTGGTTTTTTCACGGGAGTGTCTTTGAGCAAGACACTTCAGAGCCCTAGCCTAGTACTGGTGAATCCCAGGAAATACATGAATTTGTGTGATGCTGCCATGATATGACTGAAATACTGTTGAAAGCGGAGTAAAACACCATTAAATTTCTAGCATAGAATGTTAAATGATATATAAATGATATTCCAGAGTATGGAGATAGTTACTTTACACATCTCTGGCCAATTTGAATGGATCCTCCTACGTGGTGATACACATACTGAATTATACTGACTGTGCAGATGCAGATGAGCCTTAGTTTCTGACTCTGTCATGATTGTGATTCCATTCCAGTAGATTCAGAATTTGGCGACCACTTTTCAGGTACATGTGTCTCAATCAGATAAAACAAATTTTATTTTCAATAGCCAAATTCACAAAATTTACATGACTGGTAAAGTAATGAAAATTCAAAACAATGTATTGCAGTTTCAGGGATTCACCTCAACCCACCGCATGGGCTATACCTTTAAAGAAGCAGTGTAGATTCAAGATTACTGGTATACTGCAAGAAGTTTTTGCTGTCTCATTTTGCTAGATCTTAAATGAAACCCTTATTATAGGCCAGGATGAAAATGGAGCAGAATTCTTGAAAATATGCTGTTGGACAAAATACCGGTAGACCGCTGATTAAGCTACTACTGTGCTTATGCGACTGAATTTTGTTTTGTCACTTAGGGCTTCACAGTTCTCCTATATTACTTGAGCTGACCTAGTAATGCCACAAGTTTTATTCAACTGAACAGATGTAAAGGGCTCAAGGATTACTTCATGTCTCAGTGGTAAATGCATAATATAAGTAATCCATGACTCAAATTCAATTCTCACTGGGTTTTGTTGGGATGTCCATGGGCAAGTTACTTCAGATATTGTTAAAACTCAGGAAACATATGAATTAACGATCTATCAAAATGGTATGACTGATATAATGTTGAAAGCTACATGTATGTATCACTCAGTCAATCAAACTGGGCTTCATTTGCAAAAGTGCTGATTATTGAGTAAAAGATACTGCATTACACTGTTCTAGAATTTACATGTATCATACATGTAAACAGAATGATTGTCAGAAATTGAAAGGCTAAAAACTACATTCATTTGTTTGATGTATAGCCCATACCCATGATTGTATGTGCTACTGTTTAAAGGCCCAGCAGCCACCAAAAGTAAACAAAGTGGGTGTTAAAATGCATTTTGATTTAAGTCATACCTTTTGAAAGTACGAAATTGTTGGGAAGATGATAATCTGTTGTTGTACAGTCGATACAAGTGTAAGTCAATGGCAAAAAAAAAAATTGAAATCCAGTAAAAAGTTAACAAAAGATAGAGCAGCATAGCAACTGCTGACCTACTTTTTGTGTACTTTTTGCTACTATTCGGGCTTTGAGACATATGCCATACTAGAGTAAAGAACATGTGAAGAAAATTAGTAAAAGGTTGGAAATGCAGCAGCAGTCAATTTTGATCCATATGGAAAAGTAACATTGTGGAAGATGGAACACATGTTTTCTTCCCTACAAATGATAAGTAATTACCAATGCTGTTTCGAAACAGGTTTGTTAAAAGCTGTATTTGTACAGTTATTACTTCATACATGTACAGTTTTCAACATTATTTAAGTTCAACCACATGCTGGACAAATGCTGCAATCAGTTCTGTTATCAAATGGAATGAAGTTGGAGTAAACCTACACCTATTACTATACTGCTGTCTTTGTTTTTTTTACAGTTTCAGATTTAGATAAATTAAAAAAGAGAATACGTCTTTTTTTTATTTTTCAGATATACAGCAGAATAATCAGATTTCCAAAGACATATTCTGTGGTGTTGCTGAAGAATATGTAGCATGTGAATACTTGGCCTTCAGTACTATGATATAAAACTGGCTGGTTCAGATCACAGCTCTTACAAAGACAGATATGTTTCATGCAACAATCAAGGCAATATAATGTAATATTATTTTATTATTTTAAATACATGTACATCACAATAGTCTTACAAGAAGAATTTGTGGACAAAAAATAAAAAAATATATTCATACATACAGAGCAATGTTAGAAGCTACTGCTTTCCCTCAACCCTTAACTCTTTACCAAACAACAATATTTTGGACATTTCCAAAATGAAAGCATTTGCAGAAATTTGTTTTGGGAAAGGTAGAAAACATTGTGGGAAAAGGAGAAAATGCTGGTTACCAACATTTTCTCCTTTTCCCACAATGTTTTCAAAAGGCTTCTTTCCCAGGGTCTTTAAAAGTTGGGATTGTGTGGTAAAGGGTTAACCAAAACATCCAAGTTATTATGTAAAGCACTATTTAATCACTTTAACAAAGAAAAATGCTTTTGAAACATTATGGAAATAGCAGAATTGCTGGTTACCAGTATTTTTTCCTCCATAATACTATTCTTCTTGAAGCAAATCTTTTCATTTGAGCTAATACGTCCAATTTTTCATCTGCAATTGTTTCCAGTTTGAACAATTGAACTAAAATTTTACCAACTGGTAAAGAGTTGCGCATCTGCTTGGAAAGTAAGAAAATGGTAGCCGTCTTGCTTTATTTTGACAAAACTTGTTTCATAGTAGCAGACAGTATAGATCTAAAATCAGACTACATATTATGTGCAGTCTGATCTTTATCTACACTGTCTGCAAAAACAACTTTTGTCTGCAAAAACAACTTAAGTTGGTTCCAGGGCTTTAAGCTGCACCCTGTAGCTCAGTCTGTAGCGTAAGGGACTTGAGAACAGGAGGTCGCTGGTTCAAACCCTGGCTCGGCCAATTTCTTTCCTCTCTCAACGCTGACCATTGTTTTGACAATGGCTACGTGGGAAAGCAGCTAGTGGCTTGGAAAGAATACTGTGTGAAACACTGCTAAAAGAAACGCTAGGAAAGCATGGATAGGTGCACTGGCCGCCACGATATGACTGAAATAATGTTGAAAATGGCATTAAACACCATAGAATCAATCAATCCAGGGCTTTAAGGGTTAAGGAATGTCCTTAGGCAAGACATTGCAGAGCCCCAGCTTTGTGCTGGTGAAATACAGAAAAGACAGTAATGAGTTGTCACACTGACATTAATAAAAATCTGAAATAATGTTTAAAGTGGTGCAAAATGCTCCAACAAATAAACACCCAATCTTTACAAGAGAAGAACATTTTAGTCTCGTCTAAATTGAAACTATTTGCAGATGAAAAAGTACATATAACTCAACACAATAAATGTCTCTCTGGAAGGGTAGAAAACAGTGTGGGGGAAAAAAGAAAAAAATGCAGGCTACCAATATTTTCTGCTTTTTCTACAGGCTATATTGTACCAAAATTTTCTCTTTATCCCACAATATTTGGAGAGGCTGTCTTACTAAGAGTTGTTAAAACTTGGATTGTTTGAAAAAGGTTTAAATTTAATAATGCGCCTTTTACCTCTATTTCATATACTAGTAATTCTCAGCAAATTCTCTAAAATTCACTGGCTGTTTCCCCCATGAGCAAACCCAAATCATGTTCAGGAGTTTGAGAGGATCAAATCCAGTTGCAATGACACTTAACTCTTTACCACACAGCACTATTTTAGATTGGTCCAAATTAAAAGCATTTACAGACAACAAAATAAATGTGACTCAAAATTTAAATTTGTTTCTGGTAGGGTAGAAAAGACAGTGGGAAAAGGAGAAAATGCTGGTAAGGAGCATTTTCTCCTTTTCCCGGAATGTTTTCAGAAGGCATCTTCTATAGGTTCGTTTAAACCCGGAATTGTGTGGTTAAGGGTTAATAAACAAGGACGTGAAGATGCTTGCAAGCCAACCATGGCCTTTTGGTTGATATGATTTGTAAAACATGTGTTCAAAATTCAACTGTAGCTGGAGCTTGATAGGTAGTTTCCTACAAAAAGTAACCTACCCCAGCTTTATTGCCAGTAATATCTCTTTACCAAACAACAAAACAGACTGGTCCAAATTGAAAGCAGTTGCAGACAACAAAATAAATGTGACTGAAAAATTGAAATTTGTTTTGGGAAGGGTAGAAAACACTGTGGGAAAAGGAGAAAATGCTGGTTACCACCATTTCCTCCTTTTCCCACAATGTTTTCAAAAGCCCTCTTCTTCAGGGGTCATTAAAACTAGGGATTGTGTGGTAAAGAGTTGAGTGTGATATTTTTGTGACCATTGTTTTTTGTTACTAAAAGGAAAATTATTGAAAGATACTAAACTCTATTTCCAGTATAAGCCTTTACCACACACTCACGGCTTTTAACAGCCCTGAGAGAGAAGCCCTTTGAAAACATTGTAGGAAAAGGAGAAAATGCTGGTAACCAGCATTTTCTCCTTTTCCCACAGTGTTTTCTTCCCTTCCCAAATAGAATCTTAACTTTTGAGTCACAATTATTTTGGCAACTGCAAATGCTTTCAATATGGACTAGCATAAAATTTTGTCATTTGGTAAAGGGTTACAGTTTTAATTCATGTTTATGAATTTTAAAACAAAACCATATCTTACAAAGTTCGAGACCAATAAAAAGTACATTTGAGCAAACTGCAATTGTTTTCACTATCTACATATTTTCAAGCTTTTAAATCAAGTATACAATGGTCCTTTAGCAAACAATCTCGTCTTTTAATGACCCCCAGGGAGATAGCTTTAGAAACTTCGTGGGTGAAGGAGAAAATGTTAGTAACCAGCATTTTCTTCTATTCCCTCAATGATTTCTACCATTTCAAAGATAAATCTAATCCTTTACGCCACATTGAATTACAGTAGTTGTCAAAAAACACTTCCAATTTGGACTTGTCCAAAATCTGTCATCTGGTAAATGGTTAACCCATTTCTGCACATAGTTTTTAGCTCTTGACAAACAACAAAATTTTAGACTTGAAAGTATTTGCAGATGATAAATGGGACCCAAGTATTGAAATTTGTTTTTGGAAGGGTAGAAAATATGGGAAAATGAAAAAAAGTGCAGGTAACCAGAGAATTTCAACAATGTTTTCAAAAGTCTTCATCTCTAGGGTCGTGAAAACTCAAGATTGTTTAGTAAAGGGTTAAACCGACAAAAACCCTTTTTAAAGTACCTCACACAATAATCTTTCCAAGCCACGGGCTGCTTTCCCACATGTCACAATGAATATCATCAATTCTAAGAAATTGGAAAAGCCAGGAATCAAACCACTGACCCCCTGTTCTCAAGTCCTTGACTGAGTTCCAAAAGAAACCTCCAAAATCCACAATTTTGATCCAAAATTTCTAATATTACGATCACCAATCACTGCAGAAGTCCATTCCGATGTTACTGGTATACTGTTAAGTTAGTAGATGCACAAATATTGTCCATATTTGTCTATAAACTGAGAGTGATTTTTTCCCTGTCCACACTGTTCAAATGTCACTTCACTCTGTTCAAAATGAGACACTGAAATGACAAGAACATAAATTTCTTTTTAACTCTTTACCACACAATCCCGACTTTTAACAAACCTGAAAGAAAAGGCTTTTGAAAACAGTGTGGGAAAAGGAGAAAATGCTGGTAACCAGCATTTTCTCCTTTTCCCACAATGTTTACTACCCTATCAAAAAGAGAAATCATCAGTTTAGCAACACTTAATTTGTCGTCTGCAAAATTAATGCTTTCAATTTGGTTCAGTCTAAAATTTTGTCGTTTGGTAAAGAGTTAAATAATGCAAAGTATGTATGGGCCACACTCTGGCAAAAGGGGGCTTAATGCATCTCCAGGTGTTTTGAAAACATTATGAGAAAAGGAGAAAATGCAGGTAACCAGCATTTTCTTGATTCCACACTATGTTTTCTACCCTATTAAAAACAAATTCCATCATTTGAGCCACAGTTAAATTTTTGGCTGCAAATACTTTGAATTTGGACTAGTCCAAAACTTTGTTGTTTGGTAGAGTTAAATGAAATCCTAAAGAGGCCATTTAACAACTATGTCCTTGTATCTTACACTGCCATTGAGACTGCATTCGCATTTTGAGTCTGAAATACAAATTTATTTAAGGTCTCCCTGGCTCAGTGGTAAAGTGTAGCACTCATAACCTGGAGGTCCGAGCTTTGAGCCTCACTGGAAGCAATGGGTTTTTCATAAGAGTGTTCTTGGGCACGACACTACAGAGCCATAGCCTTGTACCATTAAAACCCAGGGTATACATGAATAAGCAAACTGAGGCAATGAAATGACTGATATAATGTTGAATGCCGCATTAAACACCATTCAATCAATCAAGTAAATTTAGATTGAAAAACACATGTATTTTTAATCTACTAGTCTCAGATTGTATCTCTAGAACTATTTTACAAGATATGCTCATTTCTTTATACAGTAAACCCTGCCCTTGTGGCCACCTTTATACTAATTCTTTTCAAGCTGATAAAATTTCTAACTTGTCCAAATTGAAAGCATTTGTAGACAACAAATTGAACGTGGCTCAAATGACGGAACTTGTTTAAAAAGCTAAAATCACTTTTGGAAATAGAAAATGATGGTTTTCACCTTTTTTCATTATGTTTCAAAAGCCTTCTTTTTCAAGGTAAAAAAAAAAAACCACAATTTGAGAGTCTCTTTGGTGCTGGCTTAATACAAAGCAGCTTTTGAGTGTACCTTTTGTGCTTGCTTACTAAAAGTTGGACTTTAATTTGTTTTAGCCCCAAGGCATGCCTTTTTCTCTCTCAAGAGTACATTACTTTTACAAAATACTACTGCAAAGCCCTAGTGGTGCAGCTAGTCGCATACAGGGCTTGCAATTGGGGGATTGCTGCTTCAAATCCCTAGCTCAGCCAATTTCTTTCCCAGGACTGATGATAGTCATTGCAACAGGATACATTCCTCTCTCAATGCTAATCATTGTATTGACAATGATTACGTGGAAAAGCAGCCAGTGGGAAATTATGCAATGGAAACAGAAACTCTTGATAAGCATGGACAGGTGCACTGGCTGCCGTGATAAAACTGAAATAATGTTGAAAATGGCGTTAAACAACCGACAACTGGGGAATGTTCACGAAAAAAAAAAAATCAACTAAATGGAGGAATGTGAGAAAGGAGCAGTTGAAAAATCAACAAAATGGAGGAATGTGAGAAAGGAGCAGTTGCTTGTAGCAAACAATTGCTCCTTTCAAAAATTTATGGCAAGGGTGTAAAAAAGTTGTATTTGATCAATTATCCCTTCAGCAGCTGATCCTTTCTAAGCTTGAAATATAATAGACTTCAAAGTTCTAACATTAATGTGTAATAGATGTAGATCTAAATATCATTCAAATACCTGTTGACATGGACTGTGCTAAAATCTGTGAAAAAAAAAAATT
The DNA here is from genome assembly GCA_945859785.2 of Tridacna gigas. Classification (NCBI taxonomy): domain Eukaryota; kingdom Metazoa; phylum Mollusca; class Bivalvia; order Cardiida; family Cardiidae; genus Tridacna; species Tridacna gigas. The sequence goes on from OX244033.2 coordinate 27,658,325, forward strand.
GTCGTACAGCAGAGATATAACACCAGACTGGGATATCTATTTGGCGGTTAACAAACATCTTGGTCTCTCTGTATCACACCCTAAAAAAATACACTGTTTTTAGATTGGAAAGAAAAGAGATCAGTAAAAAATGACATAAAAGATTATTTTTCTTAATCACAATGTGGTAGATAAATATTACTTGAGTACTAGTAAACTTCTACTTCTGTCTTCAATTGTCTTGCACTCCAACAGCTTGAAGTACATGTATTTATCAGCTTTGGAATATGTATCTATAATTTTGAAAAGTATGGTTCATCTGCATGCAATAACTTGATTGATGAAGTAACATCAACTCTGTCTTCAAAAACTAGCAGTAAAAATAACTATAAGCAATGTGTTTTACTAAACTCTTGAAAGTTGAGAAATATCCTTTGTTGACAGCATAGATCGAGATCAGATTGCACCTAGTAAGAAGTCTGACCTTTGATATAAAACGTCCACCACCTGATGCTAAACTCAGGTCAAAATTCGCTAGTAAATACAGACCCGAAAAAAAAAAAAAAAAAAACCCACAAAATTCTTAACTTTTTCATCACCTACGAAGATCAAGATCAGATCGCACATAATGTAAAGTCTGATCTTCGTTATAAAACGTCCGCATTTTGTTTGACTTATTCCCAATGGCTCATATTACAAACCTTTATACCTTGTGTAGACATTCGATTTTGTATGCGCCGAATTTCTTACTAGTCGAAATTGTAATAGGCCGAAAGTGTTATAGGCCGAGATGTCATTCGATGTTTGGACGACTCTTGACAAGAAGAAATAGACATATCATGATCGAAATAAATATAACACAACTCCGATTTACCAATCAAATGCATACAAATAAATTAGATACGATGAGCGCAGGTAATTTAACGAAAATTAAAGACTCACCGAAGTTTCGCAACGTTTTCTAAGGAGAGAAAGCACATCGTCTGTGTAATACGTAATACGTCATCGGTCACATGGTGTCTACAAATAGGACACCAGAATGATTCCGAATAGTGCGTGGTAACGTCAGTTGGGAGAATTGATAAAAAAAAATTAGGATTTTTGTATGGTTCTGTGACATGAACCGATGCTGCTATGAACGCCCCTATCCCATTGGTGACAAAATAAGAGTAAATCTAACCGATTCATGCCTTTTTTTAAGCATAAAAAAATTCTAATTTTGGACTTTATTGGGACTTTAAGCTTTCACTCCACATATCAGGGAAATTACCAGATTGAAGAATCTTATTGAAAAGACTGTTTAGAAGGGGCAGTATACAGAAACAAGTTTTCTTGTAAAATTTGGCCCCTATTCCGTCACTACCGTGAGCTTTGCTATTTTTTAATTTCTGAATGCCATATATTATTTCATCATTTGTAATAGGGGAGTTTAAATAAAAAATTCGTATTTTCATTTTGTATTTCAGCCCGATTTAAGTCAAAGGTCGAAAGGGATTCTTGGTCAACTCTATACAGTAACTTAATGAAATAATTTACCCACATATCACTATTTATATGAACTATTTTTTGTACATGTTTTTCCCTACCTCTCACTGATTTCCAGAATTCGTTTGGATTATTCCGACAATCAAGAAGTTCTTGTCTCTTTGCATATTGATAAATGGTCTTCTTTTTACGACATGTCATTTTAAAACTGTTATGTGATAGTCTATACTTTTCAAAATCCGAATCTAGACTTGTCCATCTAAACCGCCGCAGAAGTGCATATTTATCTCTCTTTAATTTGGTACACTCTGAATCCCACCACTGGGGCTGACTATCAGATTCTACCTTTAAACAAACACGTTTTTTCATGCCACAGACTGTGGAGGATTTCTGATAAAGCTCAATTCAGGGCTACAGAAATTTTGTAATCTCAATCAGTCCGGCCGATCGACGGTACATTCGGCAAACTTCGGTTGATTCCAGAATTGGCCCAGCTGTGATGTGTGATCGACGGCAGCGAGTCCACGTTACCCCACCCACTTTCTTTGTCAAAATAAACTCGCGATTGGTCCGGGAATGTCCCATCTCAAACGCACTGACGGTGATGGCATCGGTTAAAATTTTCTGAAGAATATTTTCTTCTTCATTTTCATCAAATGATTTCTGTCCGTCGCTCTCGCTGCCAACAAAGATTCGCTGCAAAACGTCTTAAAATATCGGTCTGTGTTTAGCCATTTTACTTCCGTTTTCAAGAAGAACGTGGCCAAAGTAAGCGTGAGTCTCTGTCTGCTAAAATTACATCCGATTGATTCGTTTCTTCGGAAAGTATAACTTAAAATTACTTTGTTCAACATTACATAATTCATGTCTACAACCCTGAGTGAGCATACCTATACCAAAAGCGAAAACGGGGCAAATTTCTTAGGCAACCGCCCGGCGCAGACAGTTCTCCAAGTCGTGTTTACCACATGACAGGTGAGATAGTTGGGTGCGAGTTGTGTCTGTGCTAATGGAAATGGATTAATAATTCAAGAATGTGAGAGGTCGTAGCTAAATATACACCGTGTAATGCTAGTCATGAGTTCGTGACAGGATGCACACTACCACATAACGTAGAGTCAAGGCGCGGCTTAACAAAATTATGGGCGGCAACTAAATCTCGTACGTGATTTCTGATTGGTTCACAGTAGATATTGTATGTAAACTCTGATGCAAATGGGGCATGGCGAAATTGACTGACTGATTAGCATTGCATCGTGTGTTTGCATGTATGGTGCGTAATTAGACAAAACCGATCGCGAATAGGGCCGTACCAAGCTTAAGGCAACGATGCATGATGATATCTCTATAAGCTGTGATTTATGTCACAGTGAAATGGCAATTATTAGATAATGGCCAAATAACAGTTTGACACTCTAGATACCAAGGGATCTTATATACGATCACTGCTTTGCCTAACGTTCAAAATTGCCTGCAGCAATGATATAATGTTTGTAAGTTTGTTTCTGACTGGCCATATTATGATATTTCGGACCGAATTTTTAGGACGTTTTTGAAAATAAATCGGTTTTCAGTGTTCGGAATCGGTCTGATCCGGCAATTTTTTGGATTTCTGTAGCCCTGGCTCAATTAATGAATGGATACCAATATCAGCTCCTTGTTCTATTTGATGTATGATATAGTGTTCCTTTAGATTCAGATTTTGTTGAAAGTGTTCAATGAAGGCGTAAGCTTTGTGTTCATCCCAACAAAAACTTTCTTGTTTGAATAAGACTTCTAAGTTATGTGCTGAACTTGATTCTGGAAGTAGAGATCTAAATTCAAATTGTATTATTTGAACCATATGGAATTTTTAGTTTGCGAAACATTTTCAAATTGGAGAAGTGTAATATACCGTCATTCAGCTAAGAGTATGAGCACTTTATGGGTTGAAATGACAAAGTTTCAGACTGGTCCAAATTGAAAGAATTTGCAGACATCAAATTAAGTGTGACTCAAAAACCGATATTTTGTCTCTAGAAGTGTAGAAAACATTTTGGAAAAAGGAGAAAAAGTAATGCTGGTTACCAGCACTTTCTCCTTTACCTACAAAGTTTTCAAAAGCCTTTTTCCTTTGAGTCATTAAAATTTGGGCTTGTCTCATCAAGGGTTAAACACATGAGAAATTAAATTGTGGGTCTTTTGGCTTGATCCTGGCTAGAACCAGGGATAGTGGTTTGTTTGTTAGTTTGTTATGCCCTGCTTTTAACCCTAATAAAACCAGTAGAGCCATCTATACAGATGGCTCTACAGATGGTAACTCTGTTGCAGCCGCAGCTGTCTATGGAGAAAGGACAAAAAAATGTCGCCTTCCGGACAAATCTTCCATCTTTTCTGCCGTAATTACTGCCATTGATCTTGCCCTTGACTTAGTAGAAAATGCCAAGTCTGATCATTTTAGCATTTTTTCTGACTCTCTGTCAGTCTTGCAGGCCCATAAGTTTGAGAACCCTTTAGTGTGCCATATTCTTGAACATATCGATTTAATTTCCTCTTTAAACAGACTAGTCTTCTGCGGGCTTCCAAGTCATATTGGCATCAGTGGCAATGAGAAAGCTGATAATACTGCAGAAACTGCTCTTGACCTGTCTGTTTCTAATCGTAAGGTCCCCTATAAAGTCTTCTGTTTCAAGCTACATCCTATCGTCATGGCAGTCCCAGCGGAACAGAGACATCTTCAACAAGCTTCGCTCAATTAAACCTTCCCTTGGGGAGCGGTACCCTGCTTACAGGTCTGTACGGCGAGAAGAAGTCGTAATTGTCCATATTCAAATTGGACATTCACGGTTGACATATTCCTGGTTATTAAACAGAGAAGATGCACCTGAATGCATTCCTTGCAACAAGCCTTACACTTTACAGCATGTTCTTCTGGATTGTGTTGATTTTCAAGCAATCTAAGCAAAGCATTTCAGTGCACTTAGTATGTATAACCTTTTTGACACTGTTGGCATCGAACCAATTATTTCCTTTATTAAAGAGATTTGTATTTACCTAAAGTTGTGATACCTCTTTTGCATTCGACCGCTCCCCATGTCTTGACCTTATATTTAGTATCTTTCCTTTACCCATGTAAATCCCCCAGCTTAACCCCTTATCCCCTGTTAGTCATATTACTCAAACTAGCATTTATCTTTCTGCTAGAGACAAAAAGGCTTTCCACATCCTATCTCATTGGAGACAGGACCTCTTAAATGGGAGTGTTTTTGATCCCAGTGGAGGCTCCACACTTTCTCAATTTTCAGCTATCATTTCCTTAAAGTGACCGATTGCATTCTTAACTTTCCATTTAAACTTTTGAGTAGGCAGATATTGCCCATACAGATATGCGCGCTAAATGACCAAAGCTGTCAATACACTGTAAAATACCATATATACATTCATTCCCATCTTGATCTACTCCAGTGGCAGAAGTAATTATAGTTATGAAAGGTACTCAAAGGCTTAGCATCATGGCAGTGACTATAGCCAGGGCTACATCCAAGTGTTTCCAAGGAGTTTCTCATAAATACAAGTACTTTGTACAACACACCTTCGAAGCCATTGACTGCTTTCCCCTATAAATATTGTCAAAACAATGTTCTATGGTGAAAAGGGAATAAGTGTTGTTGCAATGAGTATCATCAATCCTGAAAAAGATTTGGACCAACAGGAATTCAAACTCCAAAGCCTTGACCCTTAGAGTGCCAGATAAACCCTGTGGATATTTTCAATCTACAAACTAATAAGACCCTTATAATTGCAATTTTAAAATCACACTTTTTCAGAATATCTCGGCAAATCATACAGTATAGATCAAAGATCAGACTGCACATCTTATGTAGTCTGATCTTAATCTGCATGGGCTGCAAAGGCAACTAAAGTTTTGAAAGGGTTTAAAGGGATAATTTTATGTACAAGGGCTGAGCAAAAAGTATGTGGAATTTGTTAATTAAAACAAAACTGCTACTGCTATTACATTTAAATTTTCATTCACTTAAGATCATAATGGATAAAATTGGAAAGTTTCAGACAAATTGATACCAAAACATTGATTGCTGTGACTCTTTGTACAACGATCATAACAGCTGCCCAGAGCATGCCGTGACTTTAACATCATTTAGCTACAGCGTTACTAATTATCTTCGTGCGACCACTCCTTGGGTCATCTTCAAAACTCTTTCGTCCTTTTTTTAAACTGCGCATGACACTTGAACACTGCAGACTTTTTCATTGGTAGCTTTAAAGGTTTCAGATGGACTATGCCCTAAGTTTACACATAATTTTATTGCTGTGCGAGTTTCTGTCACTTCCGAAACCACCTATTTTTTTTGCCTTGTTTTTCCTTTGATAGGTCTCACAAAAGCTATCGTCCTGACGTTGTTTTTCAGAAATGAGGTCAGAAATTTTGCACAGAACGTCAAAAGGCACCACCCATTATGTTGACCTAATTTCAGGAGATTTAAATCAGACGATTTTGAAATATGATCATTTTTAAAAGCATGACATGGATGATTTTAGGGCATGCTCCGGGGTAGCAGACCCTTGCACTCTTTACGTGAAAATATAAATACCTTAAGTAAAATGAGACGGGTGACTTTTGACTTGGGAATTGATATAAAAACATGATTACACAAGTGAAAATCTGAAAACAATTGGATATCAAATATAAAAGTTTTGAAGAAATTCCACGAACTTTTTGCTCAGCCCTCGTAAGTAAATGTGCTACTGCACTGAGTCATGGTAGAGAACCTTCGGGCAAGGCTCTTTTTCCTTAGTCCTTGCCTGGTTGATGACTTAGGGAGCATAGATAAGTGTATTGTCACTGCAGAATGACTGAATAGTAACTGTTGAACATGGCATTACCACACTGTCCCTTGCAGATGAAGTTTTCGGCTTGCAGCAGACTACTTTTAACAACACAGTTTCAAAAGATGAAGTTGTTCAAAATGAGACATTTTTCTCTTGGCTCTTTAAAAGTTTCTATCAAAACTATAGTCGCATTTGCGGCCAGTGTAGATCTTGATCAGACTGCAGAAAAAAAAAACCAAGCAGTCTGATTGTTGATTTATGCTGTCTGCCTAGCTTAGACACTGAAGACAAAAGCAACCATGAAATTGCAAATATTTGGGTCTGTATTCTAGACTGAATATGTTTGGTTTTCTTTGGTGCTCCAAGGGTTAACACAGTACTTTGTCATTGTATTAAAATATTTATGTTAATCATACCTATCTTTAAAAATTCATAGATTTACAAACGAATTGAGAAAAAGGTTGAAATATCAGAGAGGGAAAAAAAGTTCCAATAAAAAACCTTGTCATTTTTAACCCTTTCCCAAACGACAAATTTTGGACTGGTCCAAATTGACAGAGTTTGCAGACGACAATTTTAAATTTGATGAAAATGGCAGAAAGTTCTCAAAAAGGGTAGAAAACCAACTTTTTCTCTATTTGTCTGTAAATCTATGAATTTTTAACCCTTTCCCAAACAAGCACTGGTTTTCACGTGTCTGCAGTACAAGTCTTTTGAAAACACTGTGGGAAAAGGAGAAATTGCTCGTAACGAGCCTCAAAAGTCTTGTACTGCATACACGTGAAAACCAGTGCTTGTTTGGGAAAGGGTTAAAAATTCATAGATTTACAGACAAATAGAGAAAAAGTTTGAAATATCAGAGAGAGGGGAAAAAAAGTTCAACAAAAAACCTTGTCATTGGATTTTTTTTCTTGGGTTCCATTCTCCTTCTCTGGATATTTTTTTTCAATCACAAGTTGTCTTAATTAGACCAGGAAGACTTAAATCCCAGTCTGATAGAGGATTGTTGATTGTTGCTATGGAAACGGGTTGTGAAAGCAGTTTAAAAAAGTGAAAAACAGAGAACTGGATATAATTATTTTGTAAATAATACAGGACAAGCAGTAAGTGAAATAATTTTCATTACCAATTCTATTATTGAAATGTCTGTTTCTGTGATATGAATGAAATGTGCTCTTTCAGTAAACTGTGAAGACCAAATAGTACAAAATCAAGGTTATTTAGTCAAGGTTTTCTTGCAAAATATTGTGTTGCGTAGACCCAAGATGAGACTGCATCTACAAACAACTCATCTTTCCCATGGCAGAGTAGGAATAAATTATGATTTCATACTATTTTTCAGATTTTTGTCACTTAAAGATTATTTGCATAAAATTTCTTAAGCCAATTACATCTTGATGCATATTATTGTAAACAGCAACTTTTGATTAAATGATGATGTAAAAGAAAAAAAAATGAAATGATGAAATAAGAAATTAAAAAAATGTGACAATTGATTTTTTTTTTTCAAACTTTCTGAATACTTTCTCAGCTGTAGTATTTTGACCTCCAATCAAAGTAATGGTATATTAATCATATATTAATGGTATAAATTATTTTAAGTTGTTAAAAAGAAGTCTGTACTTAAACTTAAAATTAGCATCGTTTGCAAATATTGTTTACTAAAGATATTTGCACTATGGATATAATGAATTTCTTAATGATGGATTGTAAAATTTCTGAACCTGTTAGTCATAGAATCTGATAGCCTATGACCAGCTCAAGATGCCTTTTAACTCTACCACACAATTCAAACTTATAATGACCCTGAGGAAGAAGCCTTTTAAAAACATTGTAGGAAAAGGAGAAAATGCTGGTTACAAGCATTTTCTCCTTTACCCACAATGTTTTCTTCTCTATCAAAGTCAAATTCCATCTTTTGAGCTACATTTAAATTGTCGTCTGCAATGCTTTGAATTTGGACAAGTCTTTATTTAGCATCCTCGTGTGGTAAAGTTAAACATACATGATATATGTATAATGGTAGGACATAGTGGGTACAGGTGCCAGACCTAGAACAAAGATCAGGCTTCATGTTCTTTGCTGTCTATTCTAGGTCTACACCATCTGGAAAAATACATGAAGTTTTGCTTGGGATACTGTACAGGTATTTTATGTTAGACCTTGACTTCAAAAAATGGAGAAAAAGAATTCATGCCAAGGGTGTGGAAATACTTTGCCCGACTCGTCCGACTCGGGAAAATTCAGCGTCGGACAAGTAAATTGTTTCAGTCTAGTTGTCCGCGGACAAGTAGAAAATATGAGGAAAATTTTGAAACAAAAATCTGTTGTATATACATATCCAGTGAAATACGCATGCTCTCACTTCGTACAAAATGACATTTCGAATGATTAACAATTACTTGAGAGGATTCCTGATTTCTGGAAACCCAAAATACAAATTTGGTCTACCTCCGCTTTCACTGCATTAAACAAAATCGGTAAAATATGCGGCTGTTGTTGCACGTCGATTTTTTGAAAATGTGTAAACACCTTCAAGATCATCATTATGGATTAAAATAATTTTATTGGTATAATTTTAGCACCGATTCAGAGATCTTTGATGACAATGTCGCACACGTGAAAATTTTAGCCTTTAATCTGATTTAAACAGATTTAAACAGGTGCGAAATAGGCCTTGATTCAACACCTCTACCGGAAGCTGTCTCAATATCCGAAAGTTTTCTATTCAGTGATCAGTTGATGCGTAAAATCGGAGAAGTTTTTTTTTTTTTCAATCAAATTTTCGATGCAAACGGAAATGGGAAGTCTGAGACTCCGAACCATTAGGCGGCTCCAAACGTAAAGCGGACCGTGACAAGAAATATGACAAAAACATTTTGTTTTTTTTTTTCAACGAGGCGTGCTTGAAAGAATTCCCGTGGTTGAATGCAGACGATCGTAACAATATTTTTCAATGTTTGTCAAGAGTATCCCCATGTTGCAGACATGTCACTTTAAGTGTGCCTTTTAATTAAAATGGTTTTGTTTTGGACAAGTTAGCCACACTGGCAGACAAGTAGATTTTTGCAATTTACTTGTCCACGGACAAGTAGAAATTTCTAAGATTTCCACAACCTTGCATGCAGTCCCAGATGATATGCAAAATATGCTACTCTGTCTGAAATTTTAACTTTTTTTGACAAAAAGCAGCCTTGAAATTGCATAACTTGGTCAATTTTACTGTCAGTTTAACTCTTTACCACATGATCCTGACTTTTAACAACCCGAGGAAGAAGCCTTTTGAAAAAATTGTAGAAAAAGGAGAAAATGCTGGTGACCAGCATCTTTTCCTTTTGCTACAATGTTTTCTACCCTATCAGACAAATTCTATCATTTGAGCCACATTTAAATTGTTGTCTGCAAATGCTTTGAATTTGGACAAGTCTATATTTTGTTGTGTGATAAAGAGTAAAATTGTCCACCATTTCATTTATGCAACATTCCAAGGCTGTGGCAGATTCTGTGAGCCCATCATAAATTGCAATTATGATAGTGTTTCTCAGAACCCATATGACACTTTGATTTCCAAATTTGAAGAAGAAAACCCTTTTCCACAAAAACAGAAGCATTCTGTAGCAGCTGTAGGAATCTTGAAAAATTGATGAATATTTTGCAACATACCAGGCGTTGTAGGTTCCAGATCAGACCGTTTATTCTGAATCTTGTTTTAATATCTGGAGAGTAAATCATATAGAATCCAGTATTTTGTTCTCTACTTTCTCATTTCAAGGTGACGCAATTTTAGACTTGTACATAATTAATAACTCTTTACCACACAATCCTGAAATTTAACGAACCTGAAAGAGGCGGCTTTTGAAAACATTGGGGAAAAAGAGAAAATGCTGGTAACCAGCATTTTCTCCTTTTCCCACAATGTTTTCTACCCAATCAAAGATAGAAATCATCATTTGACCTACATTTGTTGTCTGCTAATGCTTTCAAATTGGTCTGGCCCAAAATTTTGTTCGGTCAAGTATTAAAGGCATTGGGGAATAGCAAACTAAAAATAGGTCATTTGATTGGATTCATCTCTAAACATGTAATTAAAAAAATAAACATTGAGGGAAATTTTGAAAATGCTTGTTACCAACATTTTCTCCTTTTTCCAAATGTTTTCAAAAGCTTAATTCACAGGGTCGTGCCCACCCGGGTAGCTCAGTGGTTAGCATACCTGACTTGTGACCTGGTAGTTGCGAGTTGGGGCAAACTTTCTTTGTGGCGATTTTTCGCCTCTTACCTCTGATGAATGTGAGCAAAGTACCAGTGGCTTTGGGAAGAAAGTTGTGGCAGTACTGGTGTGAGAAAGCCAGGAAACACATGGGTGCATCACTGGCCGCCGTGATATGACCTGAGTTGTTAAAATGGTGTTAAACTCCAATACAAACAAACAAATTCACAGGGTTGTTGAAACTCTGGATTGTTTGGTAATGGGTTAATTTATGAATTGTGTTCATGGTCAGTGTTCCAGGTTTGATGACTCTAAACCGCCTTCTTAAAGATTCATTCCAAGGTTTCTTTTGTTTATAACAAGCAGTAACTGCTCTTTTTTATAACTATGTCTTCAAATTTGACTACTTTTGGGATGTGAAAAGTTGTAATTTACCTCAAAGCATTAAATTAGCTGTTAAAGATGAAGCAGGGTGGGAACCAATCAACCAACCCAAATTAACCTCTCCAGCTATTAATTCAGATCTCAGAAAATGCTTTTCACCCATATGAAAAGGACTTCTGGTCTTTTTAACTCTTTACCAAATGGCAAAATTTAATACTTATTCAGTATGAAAGCATTTGCAGATGACAAGTTAAATGTTGCTCAAAATATTATTTCTGTCTTTGAAATAATCAAAAACAATGTGGGAAAAAGGAGAAAATACCTGTTACCAACATTTTTTTTTCTTTTCCCGTAATGCTCTCCAAAGGCTTCTTTCTCAGGTTGGTGAAGCTCAGGATTGTGTGGTATAGGATTAAGTGGTCTTCAAATGGGTTTCATTTTGATAGTTGTTAAGAAAATTCTTATAAAAATGTATCTTCTATGTGCCAGCACAGATATACCTTTTCAACTAAGAATTTGATAGAAAATACAAGTAGAAAACAGAAAGAATGTCTCAAATTTTGATACTTTTTTTTGTAAAATTTCTTATCATATCAGCCAGAGGGTAGCCACAATTGCATAAGAAACCTTACCAGTTAGTCATTTAAGAGTGACTCAGTGACCTTTTGCAAACACTGTAGATCAAGATCAGGCTGCACAGAATAGGCTGTCTGATCTTGAATCTACTATCTCCGAATAGGAGATATCTTTCCCAGAAAAATACCTTTGAAATAGCAAAATTTGAGTTTTTACTATTATATGCTTGAAAGTTTTATGTCACTTATTTAGCAGGATATTTAGGATTAAACTATCAAGTCCCGTCATATGTAGATTAGTATCAAAACTATAAATTTCATTTCAAATCACTGACATATAAATTTTGCAAAGAGTATGAATTTTTATGACAACACTATGGTATCATTGAATCTAGACTTAAGCTGGGAATAGGATCCATAGATAGATTGATAAACTCTAACACAAAAGACAGAAAAAGCCTTTAACCCTTTACTACAGATTGCCACCTTTTGGTGACCCCGGGAAAGAAGCCTTTTGAAAACATTGTGGGAAAAGGAGAAAATATTGATAACCAGCATTTTCTCCTTTTCCCACTATGTTTTCTACCCTATCAAAGGAAAATTGCACCATTTGAGCCACATTGAAATTGTTGTCTGCAAATGCTTTCAATTTGGACATGGCTAAAATTTTGTCATCTGGTAAAGATTTAAGTGTAGCACATTTTCAAAATTACACAATTTTTCTGTGCGTTGTATCAAAACAGATACTGTGTGATTTTCTGCTGTGCTTACCAAACAACACAATTTCATTTCATCTGAATTGAATTTGCACTTGCAGATGACAGTTGATTGTTGCCTGTGTGAGAAAAGGAGAAACTGCTGGTTATCCGCATTTTCTCTTCTTCTTTTTCCACTGTGTTTAGCAAAAGCCTTCTTCGATAAAGTCCTTAAAACATGGGATTGTTCAGTAAAGGGTAATCTAAATTAAGGAAAATCAGAATCCCTGAGAAAAACATCAAGGTCTGGTTTGATTTGATTTTGGAAGAGAATTCTGTCAGTTTCATGAACCAGATAACTATTTTTCTTGGAGGTACAAAAATGTTAAGGCTTTTCCAAGACAAAATAAACAGATGAGAAAGCAGCCAAGATCTATCATACAGTAAGAAAACAAACAATACATCATTTTTACAGACAGTTTGTGTGTTTTCTGACTCCTAGCCTTGTTCTTCAGTTTGTGTGTTCTCCGAGTTCTTGGACTGGTTTGCATGCCTAACCAGACATTCTGATTAATACAACAGAACCTTCACCAGACCACAAAGCTTTAGACTAGTTTGTAATGAAAGTACCGAAAGGCTTATAAAGGCTTCTTTCTCAGGGTTGTTAGAAATGAGGATTGTGTGGTGAAGGCTTCTGTCTTTGCCAAACAATAAGATTTTGGACTTGTCTTAAATAAAAGCATTTGTGGGTAACAAGATGTGTCTTTAATGATGGAATTTGAAACAATTTGAAAAAAAATGTGGGTTACTAGCATTTTCTCCTTTTCCCACAATGTTTTTTTTTAAAAAAGCTGTCTACCTCAAGGACATTAAAACACTGCAATGTCAGATAAAGGGTTAATTGATTTGTTGAAATATTTGTGATGTTAGCTGTGACTGGTTTATAAATGGAACTTAAATATTTTTGGATAAATGACCTCAAAGAATTCTTGAAGACCTACTTTGATGCACCTGTCATGTAGGGCTCTTGAAAAAAGAATGGAAAATAGACAAATTACTGGAAGAGGGCACTTTCTTGCTATGCTATGATAGATTTCTTGACTGTGCAGGACTGATTGTCAAAATCCTTTCTAGAGTATTGATGAAAGTGTTGTAGAAAGATTCTTCCCTGAGCAATTTCTTCCTTTGTCACACTATTTTCCTGACTCTATCAGTCCTTGCTTTGTCAAGTTCTTCATAATAAATGAAAATGAAATGGTAATATATGAAACTGGAAGATGTGAATATTAGTTAACACTGCTAATGATCTGAAAAATTCTAAGTTTGTTTAGGAATGGATCCTCCATTTTTACAAGCTAAACAGAGGGTGAAATTAATTTTTTGTTTGACCCTTTACTACACAATCCTGACTTTTTAAATACCCAGAGAAAGCTTTTGAAACATTGTGGGAAATGGAGAAATACTGATAACTATCATTGTCTCTTTTTCTCCCATTGCTTTCTATCCTTCCCTGAAAAAATTTCAATTTTTACATCACATTTGTCGTCTGCAAATGCTTTCAATTTGGACTAGTTTAAAATTTGTTGTTTAGTACAGGGTTTTCATTTAAAGCCGATTGCTGATCAAAAACATCGGTTGAAATCGGCCTTTAATCGGTTGTTTTTGCTGGATCTTTGAAAAATCGATTGCGTTGTTTATATCGAAAATATTTCATGTGTTGGTAACTGTACTGCGACACCAGTTCAATTTTACTGCAAAACCAGAAACAATTGGTTTATGAATGTTACGCGGTCATTCATTGGATACTTGCATCCAATTATCCAATCGTAGGCGACGATACGTTTCTCCGATCTCCATTTGGTAATCATGGACGCCAAAGCCTAGGCGGCCCCCTTGACCCTCGGCCTGTTGTTTTTGTCAATCAATTGGTTGCTTCATTTAAAAATGAAAATCCTGTTGGTAAAGAGTTAACTCTTCCTCATGCAGTTTTGATTTGATATTTTTTGGCTAATTTATAAGATACAAAAACTAAGAAAAACTTCCTGAAATACTACATATGATTATTTCTTCCTTTTTTTCCCCCACAATGTCCGTTTATTTAACAATTTGTCTGTTTGTTCTACCATAGGCCACTGAAATTTCACTGGTCTATCACAGGATGAAGAAATTTTCCTTGGCGGACACCGTTACTATAAATAGCACATTGGTGACTGCCTCTATATCGTATATAGTAGGACAAGGTGTGCAACAAAATCGAAGAAAATTTTTACCCCTCTCCCCTTTCAGAGGTAATTTTTAACTGCAAACAGAAAACTATACCTAGTTACCGTTGCAGATGGGTTCACAAATGTTTTTTTTGTGTACCCTGACGTTCAAAAATTCCTTGCGATCGAGCAATAGTTCTGATGTAAAGAAAAGTAAAAAGCTTCCACATTTTCTGGATCGCCATGCGCTGACATCACACAATTTATCATCCCGCAGTGAACTGTCAATAAGATTTTTTTTTTTTCAAACAAAGATCTAAAATTTGTTTGATGATATATAGATGAAATTATTAAATTAACATTTCGTCTGTTATAATTTATCTTTTCATCTAATCCAGTTTCACGGTTTTCGTCTTCCATTTCGCATATTTTCAAAGGCGTCGTTACTGTTCATTGGTCAAAAACTTTGGCGCGTCTTTTCATGTGAGTTATAATTTACTGCATCATAATGAATTGCGTGACATCAGCGCATGGCGATCCAGAAAATGTAGCAGCTTTTCACATCATTTTAGATCCTAGCTATTGCTTGATCGCAAGAGCCGTTTGAAAATTTTGAAGGTCAGGGTACACAAGAAAAACAATTTGTGGACCCATCTGCAATGGTAACTAGGTTTATTTTTCCGTTTTCGACTAAATGCTATCTCTGAAAGGGGACGGGGATCAAATTTTCGTTGCACACCTTGTCTGATTATGTACAATATAGAGGCAGTTGCCAGTGTGCTATTTATGGTAATGGTGTAAATGACTATTTGAGCATTGAGTGATATACAGGCGACGCATCAATATGCAAAAGCGTTGGATGATCGACCAAGGAAAATTTTAGTGTTCCGTGATAGACCCATTGAGTTTCAAAGGCCTGTGGTTCTACTAACAAATATCAGTGAAGTGCCAGATGAGATTGATAATAGTCATTATCTATTGGTATTTTGTAAGTTTTACACTTGTCCAAATTGAAAGCACTTGCAGATGACAAATTAGATATGACTCATATGGTGAGATTTGTCTCCTAAAAGGACAGAAAACATTGTGGGAAAAGGAGAAAATGCTGGTTACCAGCATTTTCTCTTTTTCCCACAATATTTTCAAAAGGCCTCTCTCAGAATCATTATAACTTGGGATTGTGTGGTAAAAAATGGTGCCATTGGGGAATTTCTGTTTTCATTAAACAACTGCAGTATTTCCATACATGGCTTTATTTATGCCAAACAAGATTGATGATAAAAAACTGGTGTAAAATTACAAAAGAACAGGACTTTGAAAGCATGAAAACTTGGAACTTCTCTGTTTCTGTCAAATAACAAACATATTTATAAACAGAGTTATATGGAAATATATTTTTGACTTATAACAATGAGATGCCATGGAATTTATCAATGGTTAATATGTGCTGAAATTTATCAGTCATGTGTTTTTCAAATTTAGAAAATATGTTTTTTTCTTGATTTCCATGAAATAACTTAACAGTTTTTTATACAACTGACTTTGGTCTGATTACGGATTCAAGTAAAAGGACTGAAGAAAATGTTTAAGTCCAGACAATCATGTTTTTCGAAGCAATCATGATCGGCTGCCTGATTCAGGAGCATAGCATGTCTCAAACACATCTTGATTTTTACATTTGCTTCTTGGATATGAACATAACTCAGTGTTTATGTTAAATCCATTACATCGTTTAATTGGATGAAGCTTAAAAATTTTCAAACAAATAAAAATTTATGAAGCATAACTCCCAGAATCCATCTGTACACCTTTACTCATCTTTTTAGAAAATTGTCTTGCCTCATGGATTTGTTAATGCAATGAACAAGAGGAATTCAGCTTTTGAAAACATTATGACAAAGTGCTGGTACCCAACATTTTATCCTTTTCCGGAATCATTTTCTTACCTTTCCAAAGGCAAGCTCTTTCATTTGAGCCAAGTTTAAAATGCTTTTGATATGGATGGGTCCACAATTTGTCCTCAAGTAGAGTTAAGATTTGTGTGTACAATTGTTTATTTTTTATCTGATAGAAAAAGGCCATTTTTTTCAGTTTAACCTGTTACCATACCATCTGGAGGAAGATGGCTTTTGAAAACATTGTGCATTAAGGAGAAATGTTGGTAAATGATGTCATATTTAAGTTGTGTCTACATATACTTCAATTTTTACATTACTAATTTTTCTTTTTGTTTAGTTAACTCTATACCAGACAATCACGAGTTTTAATGAACCTGAGGAAGAAGCCTTTGTGGGAAAAGGAGAAAATGTTGGTAACAGGTATTTTCGTCTTTTCCCACAATGTTTTCTACCCAATCAAAGACAAAAATCATCACTAGAGCTACATTTATTTTGTCGTCTGCGAATGGTTTCAATTTGGTCAAGTTCAAAAATTGTTGTTTGGTAAAGAATTAAGAGTTAAAGGTTGCTACAACAGAATTTAGACTTGTTCAAACTGAAAGCCTCTGCAGAGGACAAACTAGATGCAGTATAATGAAGAGATTTATCTTTTGGAGGGTAGAAAATATTTGGGTTAAAGAGAAAATACTGGCTATGAGCTGGTTACAGGCATTTTCTTTGTTTCCTTTGAAGTTGGTAAAAGTCTTATTTTCTTAGGGTTATACAGATATCAAATTGTGTGGTACAGCTTAAGCCAGATTATCTCACAAGATACTGGAAATAAAAGATAAAAGCACAGTAACTTTTGTTGATCTCATAAAAAATCTACACTGCAAAAAGATTCTGATGATTGGACCAGCTGGGCTAAGGGTAACCGCAAAAGCACACAATATGCACTTTTATGTCTCTGTCCTAATGATAGGTAAATTTACCTTGACTTGTAACTCTTGATGCCAGGCTAGGAAGCAATTATAAACGTTTTTTATTGCCTTTGCAATAATTTTCTGTTATATAAGAATTTATCTTGACAGAATTGGTACTGGCTGAGTTTAACCCTTAACCAAACAAACTTACGTTTTAAGAACCCGAAAGAAGAAGGCCTTTGAGAACATTGTGGGAATAGTAGAACCAGCATTGCCTTCTAATCCTGATATAATTTTTTGACCTAGCCGCATGTGGTTGCTTATGACCTACTTTTTTGGTACTGATAAAGAATGAATAATTAGAAATTTGTGATTAGTCAAATACGTAGACATGTTTATTCTAAGTTGCACTGTGGTAAAAAATGTAGACATGTTTATTCTAAGAGCCCCTGCCTATTTGCTGGCAAATTTATGCCATCTATCTTTTTTAATGATATTTTTTGTCACCTTTTCAAAGACAAAATTTATCATTCGAGCCACATAGATATATCATCCACAAAAGCCAAATAATCATGTACAAGGCAGAGCCCCAGATAATTTTTTGAGCCAAGGAGTATTTAAGCATCATTTTTTTTAATGGCAGGGGTAAAATGAAATGACTTTGCTTATGCAGCAAATTTTTAAGCAAGAAAATTCTAATGGTAGTGTAAAAATCGAGTTTTACCCCATAATTGAACATGGTATGTTTCAATCCCATAAAGTTAACTTTTTTTTTATTTTATATAGTGTGCAGCTAATAGGATTGATTGAACAATATGGCAATTTTATTTTATTCTTTTTATCTGTTATATGCTGAGCATGGTATGAAAAGAAACTGTGTTGCTAAAATATGGATACCTTGGTTACAACTGTTCAGTATTTCCAAGCACTTGATCATCAGAAAGATGGAGAGATGAATTTTAACTTGCAGCCCAAGCATGCAAGTCGCCATTATAAATAAATGGACACAGACAAGGTTTTAACAGTTTTCCAAACAACATAATTTTAGACTCTTTCGTATTTAGAGCAGTAGCAGACGACAAATCAAATGTAGCTTGAATGACTGGATTTGTTTTTCATGTAGCATACTAGAATGTAGTGGAAAAGGGAGAAATGAAAGGTCACCTATGAGTGACCAATAACTTCTTTAATACTTGTTCCAGTGCTAACACTGTAAAACAAGAGGGCCTAACACCCTCCCCTGTCTAATTTGTAGGTTGTCATATACATGTAGTTTTATTTCATAATGAAACCAATGGTGTTTACTCACTACAAAACAGATATTTTGGCTTCCACTTCTTGATTTATACAGAGATTTGTGTAAATTTGCTCTTTAATTTCATTATTAAAGACTATAAGACAGATTAAAGTGCCTCTGATAGGACAACATCAAACTGACCTTTGTTGTGTCATGGGTTTTCGCGTTTTTTAGTGTCAGATTTTTCATGTCAGTTAATTTTTCAGATAAGTATTTCTGCATCGTTTGATATGAATTGTTCAATTAGGATAGCAGGTAACACTAAAACCTGTCATTTTACACTAGATAAAAGGATGAACACTTTTATCACGTTTTCATAAAATGACATTTTGATTAGCTGTGATAAACAGAGCCATGTGCGTAGGCCTGCTTCACATTTGATACTAATTTTGCAACTTATTAAAGCCCATATATCTACCGGGTACATGCCTGCAAGCTAATTTATATGAAGCTTTAGCCGATGATCTCATGTGTCACATTGACCCTTAGGCAGATTATTTTTGAGCATAAAAAACTCGGGTTATTTCAAATTTCCAAGTGTCAATGAGAACTGATAGACCCAGTTAGAAAATTAATGTGCAAGCAATTTTTCAATGGAAATGTATTAAGAAAGATTCTAAGAGAAAATTGTGATGAGTGGTTTCTTTTCCTAAGTGGAGTATTACGATTTAAGAACGGTAAAGTGGTGTATTTTTTTAGAAGAAATGTACTGTGTAGGTGCATATCAATCTACGTGATACAGCCAAGAAAATTTGATCAAAAGATGACCCGAAGTTTGCCGAATGCCAAACCAAGTACACATATAATCAGCATTCAGCAAACCTTGGGTGATCCATTGATCAAAATAGATGTAGGTACGAAATCGGCCGAGTTGTGACGAGTGGTATAATCAGCTGATTTAAGAAGCTTGCAATTCATTCAGAAAATGATATGCGAGCGTTTCAGTGGCTACACAGCCAGTCAAGATGACTATCTCGGTTGTCAACAAAATATGCAATGAAAATCAGTCAAATTGCTTACCTTGAGAAATATGTGCGTATTTGTTACGCTTTAAATTAAGTTTTGTTGCGTGTTTGCTGTTCCAAATAGTGTAAAATAAGCAAATACGCAGCTTATCTGGGGCGCTGCAAGGGCAGAAATGTCATAATACCATGGTAAAGAGTTGAATGTGCGAAATCTCCATTTTCTTGTGTCAGAGCCGAGCCTGGTTGGACAGTCAGAATCATACAGGACTTGAAACTGGGGGTTGCTAGTTAGTATCCCAAGCTAGGTGAATTTCTTTCCAAGGATTGATGATAGTCATCTTGACAGGATTTGTTCATCTCTTACTGCTGATCATTGTTTCAACTATGCTTATGTGGGATAGCAGCCAGTGGCTGGGGAAGAATATTTTGCAAACTACGGGTAATTTTGAACCCCCCAGGAAAGAATGGACATGTGTACTTGCCACCATGATATACTGAAACAATTTTGAAAATTGGGTCAACCACCATACAAACAGACAAAATCTGGAGTTAGATGATAGGTACAGATCAAATGAGTTTAACCTGTACATTGGTCAAAAAAGACAAATAATTTAAGTTTGCAAACTGATAGTAAAAACCCAAATAATGTTATTTCAAAGTTACTTCGTGAGAAAAATATCTTCTGTACGGACAGTGTAGATCCAAGATCAGACTGCATATTCTGTACAGTCTGATCTTGATCTACACTTTCTGCAAAAGGCCAGTGAGTCGCGCTTGGCAGCTTAAGGGTTAATGCACTAATTACAGTCTGCAGATGAAATCAGTTGTCTGTTTGTTTCATCATTTCACTAATGCCTTACCTATATTCTACAATAAACAGCTCCTAAAGGGACTGATTCATTACCTTCTTGATCAAATTTATAGAATCAGTTATAAAATTTGAAAAATGTATAAGAATTCAATTTAAACCCTTAGAGCACCAAATAAACCAAACAGACATTTCCTGTCTGGAAATTATTAACCCTTTACAGCACAATGCCGCCTTTTGACACCCCTAGGGAAGAAGCCTTTTGAAAACATTGTGGGAAAAGGAGAAAATGCTGGTAGCCAGCATTTTCTCCTTTTCCCACAATGTTTTCTACCCTATCAAAGAAGAATTGCACTATTTAAACCACAATGCAGTTGTCGTCTGCAAATGCTTTCAATTTGGACAAGGCTTAAATTTTGTCGTCTGGTAATGGGTTAAAGACGAAAATAAGTGGAATTGAGAGATTTGCTTTTGTTAAAGATACATCCTTACGGCCAGAGAGAAAAAACCCTGATTAAGAGTGTAGAATGGCTCAGAAGTCAGTCAGCTGTTTAAAAGTTGAAATTGCCTATACATGTGATGTAAGGGATAGAGAAACTCGAGGGATTTTGTCCGCATTTAAAACTGGAAAGAACAATTAGTGATTTCTTTGAAGGCTGACAAAAAATGAAATGCATTTTCTATCTGTCTTAATCAGTGCAACCTTGCAGCCATCAGGGGCAACATTTGGTATTAAGATACAAGACTGATTATAGTTTCATAAGATAAAGATGAAATGGGTTAAAAAACTAACTGAAAACAAATGTAGATGTATCTTCAAGAATGTCTCGGCAAAGCAGACATCGCAGATCAAAGATCAGACTTCACATTTTGTGCAGTTAGATCTTTATCAACAATGGCTGCAAAAGCAATTTAAGTTGTGAAAGGCACTTTTGGGTTTATACATGTGTACATGCAAAAGCACTATAGCAAAAGGAGATTTTGCTTTCCATTATCACAGTGTTTCAAATATTTACCACACAATTCCGAGTTTCAATGGCCCTGAGAATGAATACTTTTGAAAACAATGTGGAGAAAGGAGAAAATGCTGGTAACAGTCTTTAATCCTTTACCATGTAATTTCAAGTTTTAATGGCCCTGTGAATGAGCGTTTTTGAAAACGTAGTGGAAAAAGAAGAAAATGCTGGTAACTAGCATTTCTCCTTTTCCCACATAGTTTTATGTCCTTTTAAAAAAAAAATCACTTTATTTGAGTTCCATTTGAATTTTAGCTCGCAATTGCTTAACTCTTTACCGAACAGAACATTTTTAGACTGGTCTGATTTGAAAGCGTCTTGCAGACAACAAAATAAGTATGACACAGATTATTGGATTTGTATCAGATAGATTAGAAAACATTGTGGGAAAGGAGAAAATGCTGGTTACGAGCATGTTTTCAAAAGGCCACTTTCTCAGGGCATTAAAACTCTGGATTAAGGGTTAAACAATGAGAGTCTGAAATTTTGTCTTCTTGAAAAGCTGCTGCAAGATGAAGTCGTAGGTAGGTGGTTTTGTACTGAAAGAAAAGAAGTTAAAAAGTGAAGGGGACATTATTCTAGACAAGAAAAAATAAGTAAAATCATAGTTTCAAGACTACTTTCAGCAGAAATTCTCAAATATTCTATAACAGTGTGGACCTACTTCAGGCTGCATATTTGCCAAGTTTAAATTCATGTCTGGCTAATGGACTGAATCATGCTGCAAGTGTAATCTTGAAAATCTGACAGTGTTGACCAAAGATCAGGGCACATACTCACAAAAGCATTCTAATGAACATGCTTAGTCTTAGTCTCAAAAATCTTTCACGTTTGGAAGTTACACAACTTCTGATTGGCTACATCAAAAGGTTTAGCAGACTGCAAGTAGCATTACTTTCATGGATCTAGAATAAGACTTACAATGAAATCAAGAATGGTTGGTGAATGCAAACCCAGGCTGCATGTTTTGTCCTGTCAAATCTTGAATATCTGACAGTGTGGACCACAGATCAGGCTGCATGATTTGTCCAGTCATATTGTAACGCCCCAGCTCTGGACTGTGAACTGACATCTAGTGTAAATAAGTAGAACTGCTGCAGTAAGGCATTTTAAGTTAATTTTTCCAGTTTAGCCCTATCTTGTTGGTAGGAAATACAGATGTAGATAGAGAGAGCATTTTTATTGTGTACTTCCACAAGTCGATAGTGTACTATTTGTGCAGTAAAATTCAAGGCGGAAAGGATGGATGCAGATCAGCCTGCACATATGTGCAGTCTGATCTGAATCTTTGGTATTCGCAAAACTTTGATGCTTGAGAGCTAGCAAGATAGTTTAAAGTGTTAAAATAGTGACGTACTTTCAGTCTTTTCCTGTAAGAGTTGGTTCTCGCGCGATGCATGAGCCAAATCACCACTCATAGCATATGCAGACAGACATTATTGAAAAGCCAGTCGGCCTGCATATAGAACAAACGGTGAAACGCCATTTCATTTCCTTATCCGTGTCCCCGTAGCCTGCATGAGTTATTTTTGGGTCAGTTGTTGATCTTATTTCTCAGCCTTGTGTCTCCGCAAAAATCACTTGTTATTATTCTTAATCCTTTACGAATCACTATTTTGTTTAAGTATGTGTATTTTGTCAAGTTAGCTCCTTATTGGCCTAGTATGCGCACGTAATTCCAGCGATGTTGCAGTTTAAAAGTTTGTTCACTGTAAACTTTACACCAGATCGGCCATGTTTAAATTGCATTGTGGGACCGATACGCCTGAGTGTATGCCGAGTCACCGTTCCAGATTGTAATTTAAACTCTTCGCATCAGTTTAATTCCAGTTAGGTGTGTGTGCTAGTGTGGTTTAACTTGTAATTTAACTTAAACTTGAGGCAGGCAAGCCTATCTTGCTGTTTTTTAGCGTCGCCATCTTGCATTTTGGTCTGATGGTCTTTCTACCAAGTTTCAGGTATTTCTACCAGAGTCATGTCGGTAGCTACCAGTTTTGGGTAGTGGCCAGACTACCAAGCGTCGGTAGTCGCTACCAGAAAAGGGGTATCTACCGTGTTTCTACCAGTTTTTGGTCAGGGACGCTATATAAGCAGCGCGTTTTTGGTAGTCGAAATTTGATTTCTGAGAACTGAAAAGAGAAGTCACGGCTATTCGGATGTCAAAACATTGTAAGAAAGTATTTTAGATCCTTTTTAAATTGTGTCAAACTTTGGGAAATAGAGAGAAGTCTCAAGCCGTAGGTTTTTTATGGAAGCCGGACTGAACAATTTCTTTTTGATACATTTATCTTTTCTGACGAGTTTTTTCGTTCTGCTTTGACTCTATAGAAATATGCATACGCCAAGTGTAAATTGACCGTTTCAGATAGAAGAGAAATTTTACATAGTAGAACGCACGGAGCTCATCTTGTGACACCGAACGCTTTAGATCAGCCTATCTGCAATATTAAATGGTTTTATATTAATTTCACCTAATTCGTGAATTATCAACTCATGTAATAAAAGCTGTCTGTGTTTTTCCAAGCATTGTTTTCAAATTCTATCCACCTTGCGTGGGGCTTACCGAAAGACAGATAGGGATCAGCCCCCACTCTACCAAACCCCGATATAGGTCTAGACTAGTCTGTCTTTCGTACCAAGGGACCGTAATAATATCTTAAATAACTGGCAGTGTTGACCAAAGATCAGGCTGCATGTTTTGTCCACTCTGATTTTGAATTTTGTACAACGTGGACCTGCAAGTTTTGTCCAGTCCAATTTTGAATATGTGAAAGTGTGGACCAAAGATCAGGCTGCATATTTTGTCCAGTCTAATATTGAATACTGGACAGTGTTGACAAAAGGCTGCTTGTTTTGTACAGTCTTATCTTGAATATCTCGCTGTGTTGACCAGAGATCAGGATGTGTGTTTAGTCCAGTCTAATCCTGAAAATCTGATTGTGAGTACCAAAGATAAGGCTCCAAGTTTTGTTAAGTCTAATTTTGAATATATGATGATGTGGACCAAAGATCAGGCTGCATAATTTGTCAAGCATAATCTTGAGTATCTGACAGCATGGATCAAACAAAATGTTGCATGTTTTGTCCAGTCTGATCTTGAAAAATCTGACAACATGGACAAAAGAGAAGACTGCATATTTTGCCAGTCTAATGCTGAATATCAGTCTGACAGTGTTGACCAAAGATCAAGCTGTATTTATGCATAATCTTGAATATCTGACTGTTTGGACCAAAGATAAGGTTACATTTTTTGCCCAGTCCAATCTTGACTGTCTAACTGTTTGGGCCAAAGATCAGGCTGCATAAAATGTCAAGTCTAATCTTGTATATCTGAAAGTGTTGACCAAAAACCTGAAGCTGCAAATTTTGTCCAGTCAATTCTTGAATATCTGACAATGTTAATTAAAGATCATGCTGCCTTTTGCCCAGTCTAATCTTGAATCTCCGACAATATGGACCAAAGATCAGGCTGCATGTTTTGTCCTGTGTTGTCATGAATATCTGAGAGTCAGGACCAAAGATCTGGCTCAATGCATCTGCAGATAACAAGTTCATTGGTGAAAATTATTGGATTTGTCTTTGAAAGGATAGAAAATGCAGAGTCCAGTCTAACTTTGAACATCTGACAATGTAGACCAAAGATAAGGCTGCATGATTTGCCCAGTCTAATCTTGAATATCTGACAGTTCATACCAAAGACCAGGCTGCATGTTTTGTCCTGTGTTATCTTGAATATCTGACAGTCTGGACCAAAGATCAGGCTTCACATTTTATCCAGTCTAATTTTGAATATCCAACAGTGTTGACCAAAGATCAGGCTGCATGTTTTGCCCAGTCTAATGTTGAATATCTGACAGTTCGTACCAAAGACCAGGCTGCATAAAATGTCCAGTCCAATCTTGAATATCTGAGTGTGGACCAAAGATCGGTATTTATGTTTTGTCCAGCCTAATCTTGAATATCTGATTGTGTTGACCAAAGTTAAGGCTGCCTGTTTTGTCCAGTCTTGTCTTGAATATCTGACAGTGTGGACCAAAGATCAGGTTGCATATTTTGTCCTGTGTTATCTTGAATATCTGACAGTCTGGACCAAAGATCTGGCTTCATATTTTATCCAGTCTAATTTTAAATATCTGAGTCTTGACAGAAGATCAGGCTGCATGTTTTGTGCAGTCTAATCATGAATATCTGACAGTGTTGACCAAAGAGAGGCTGCATGTTTTGTCCAGTCTGATTTTGAATATTTGGCAGTGTGGACCAAAGATAAAGCTGCATTTTTTGTCCAATCTCATTTTGAATATTAATTTTGATGGTGTGGACCAAACATCAGGCTTCATGTTTGTCAAGTCTAATCTTGAATATCTGACTGTGTTGATCAAAGATCATGCAGTCTTTTGTCCAGTAGGGCCAAGAAAAACCACATTTGTGCTCAATATGCTTCACATATTAAAGTCTGGACCAGTACATGAAATATTTGAAACCATTGCAGAAAAAGGACAAATTACTGGAAATCAAAGTTTTTCCTGTTCCTTCAATGCTTTTATCTTTTCAAAGACAAACTCATTATTTGAGCAACATTTGATTTGTTCTCTGCAAGTGCATTTCATATGGAAGAGTCTAAAATTTTGTCACCTGATAAAGAATTGAAGGCATGAAATTTATGGAAGGAATTCTGAGTTTTTGGACATACAATCACCAGGCAAACTTATCAACCTCCATGTTATTTCCTCTTTTATCAGACATCCTGAGAAAACTTCACTACAGGTTCAGAGTCCATTAACCCTAATATGCTGCAAAGCCACTCCACTTGTTGACCTTTTGTGGACAGGGTAGATCAAGATCAGACTGCATGTTCTGTGCAGTCTGATCTTTGATCTACAGTGTCCGATAAGGAGATACCTATCCTCTAAAAATACCTTTCAAATAGGAAAATCTGGTTTTCTTCCAATAGGCTTGAAAGATCACTTGTTTTATTTAGCAGGATAAGGGTTAAAATGTTTCCTGTTGCCTTTTCAAGGTTTTGATTGAATTTGAAGCGAGCATGACAAGACAGTTTTTCATGTTATTCCCAGCACAGGCATTTCATTTCTGTAAAGTGATTTGACATAAACTTAATTTATCCCTTGTCCTGCCTTAGCGAATTTTGTCAGTATTATGTCTCTGTCACACTTGTGTGGATTCAAAACTTTTGGGCTATTCTCCTGCTAAAATCTTTGGTAGAATTCTTTCAAATTTACAACAACTAAGGTCTATGAGATGCAGTAGTGCTGTCATAACTTTTGTCTTTGGCATTATGAGTGTTTCAGAGATACTAGTCCTTGAAATAGGATATAAGCAATTACTTGTATCTTCAACAGTCTTAATAATTCATTGGAATCCTTCCCTTTACTAAACGACAAAACTTTAGACTGGACCAAATTGAAAGCATTTACAGACGACAAATTAAGTGTAGCTTAAATGGTGATTTATGTATTAGATAGGGTAGAAAGCATTGTGGGAAAAGGAGAAAATGCTGGTTACCAGCATTTTCTCCTTTTTCCCACAATGTTTTCAAAGGGCTTCTTTCCCAGATTCATTAAAAGTCAAAATTGTATGGTAAAGGGTTAAACTTACTACATAGTATCATCACTATGATGCCTGGTTGTGCATTGAAACCCTTAACTAAATAATCCTGTCTTTCAACCACCCTGTAACAAAAGCCTTTTGAGAATATAATGGGACCAGCATTTTGTCCTTTTCTCGCAACTTGTTCCATCCTGTTCTGTCCTTTCAAACAACTGCCGTAGTCAAATGACCCCCCATTTGCAAAATCAGTTGCCCCCTTTTTCTTTTTTTTATTTCAGAAAAAAAAAAAAAAAATGAATTATAACATGCAGTCATGTTTCAATAAAATCTGGCCATCTTGCTGATGAATTTGAGGTATCTTGAATTGGTCAACTTTAGATTGCCTGACATTCTGTATAATAAATAGCCCAAACATGAGGTTGCCTACCTAGTGATGCCTATGCGTAGGGCTATCTCCTGTCTTTAAAGTTTCATATTATGCATAATGCAGTATTAGAATGAAACTGCTTTTGTTTAACCATTTACCGTACAATGCTGCCTTTTGATGCCCCTTGGAAAGAAGCCTTTTAAAAACTATGTGGGAAAAGGAGAAAATGCTGGTAACCAGCATTTTCTCCTTTTTCCACAATGTTTTCTACCCTATCTAAGAAAAGTTGCACCATTTGAGCCACATTGAAATTGTCTACAAATGCTTGCAATTTGGACAAGGCTAACATTTTGTCGTCTGGTAAAGGGTTAAGTGGTTCTGTAAACTGTCATGTCTCAATCACATCTCTGCTTGAGACAGGAGGGAATAATAATGTTGTCATAATTACACTGAAGGCGGGTTGCCATGCATTTGTTTGGGTTATTAGTTTTGTATATGTAGCAAAAACATTGTAGAAAATGCTGGCTATCAGAATTTTGTCAATTTCTAACAATGGTTGTAATTTAACCACTGGCTAATTTGAAAAATAGGTGGAAGTTCCACTTCTGTCGAACCAGCATTCCTGCCAAAGGGCCGTTACATGACTGTCTTTGTATTTATTTCTCTAGCTTCCCCAATTATACCTTACGGACAGATCAACAGCTCTGAAAGAAACTAAAGTAAAACCTTAGGACTTTTGAACCCTTTACCACACAATCCAGAGTCTTAATGACCCTGATGAAGAAAGCCTTTGACAACATTGAGGAAAAGGAGAAAATCCTGGTAACCAGCATTTTCTCCTTTTCCCATAATGTTTCCTACAATTTTAAGGACAGGAACCATGTACTTTATTGTCTGCAAATGCTTTCGATTTCGTTGAGTCTATAAATTTTTTTTTTGTTTAGTAAAGAGTTAATTCTGATATATTGTCAGAAACTGAAGCCTTATTTAGAGCAATTCAATTTTCAGTTTCGCCTAAGCTGTGTCTGTGTTGTGATAAATTAGCCATTTTGATTCTGTAGAGAGACACAGGAAGATCAGATAAGGCTTTTCCAGTAAATTGTTTCATGTTATAAAATCTCTGATTGAATTTTTTGGTTTCCAGAATCTAGGTCAATTTTGACAAATATTTTACGGTAATGCTTTCGACCGCAAGACTTAAGAATTTTCACAATATTAGAAATGTGGAGAGAACAATGTCTGACGAGTCATTGTGGGATAGCAACAACGGAGGGACAACCAAGGTTTTAACCCTTAGAGCCCCGAGTAAACCCCACAGACATTTTAAATCTAGAAATAAGACCCAAATAAATACACCATCAAAGTCAATTGTCTCTAGAATGTCTCAGCAAGGTGGACAGAGTAGATCAAGGACTGCATGTTTTGTGCAGTCTAATCTTGATTTAACTGGCCACAAAGGCAACTTTAGTCACAAAAGAGGCTTTAAGGGTTAAAATCATTGTGTACCCTCAACTGAGACTTATAGCCGGTTCGTTTGGGCCAACGGTAGAGCTGCCAGAATTGGAGGAGATATTCCGGTGCGTTCGATTGGGCGTCTTCCGCTTTTAGAAGCTCTGCCGTCTCTTCCACTCGATATTTGGAAGAGCCGGCAGAGATTCGAAACAAAATGGCGGAAGCCGCCAACAAAACGTGAGTTGAAGAATGGTTTCTTTTCAGTTGACATTTGTTTTTTTTGTTGTCATGTGCTTTTACTTGCTGAAAAGATTGCTCTTGCTCAGTATCCAATTTGCGGTGGTAAATATACAGTAAATACTGATTAATTCCTCCGCATATCTTGAATCGCCCTCAGAATTTTTAGGGGCGAAATGTCTTGGGTTTGAAGCGTTCTAATATCTCTCGAATTGGTATAAAAAGTATATATATTTTTATCACTAATTCGACTTACACTGATGAATACAAAGCTGCTATTTTGGGGATTGTTCAAGGCCTGTTTAGACAGAACAAGCTAGCGCCATTCTCATCAAATAGCCATTCTTCTACAAGCAACAGCAGTTTGTTGTAAAAAGCCGCCATGTTGAACGATTCTAAATTCGTTCGATTGGCTTTCTATTCTAATCACTTCTGTGAATAGCATTCTCTTCTTAGCAGAGCCCAAACGAACCGGCTATTATATTTGACCTGGAAGTGCTAAATAGATTAGTGGAGTTTTTAACTAGGAAAAAGCCCGAAACATTACAGTTCCAGAGGTGTTTTTCATTAATGTATTCAAATTTAAATAGCACTTAGATTTAAGATAAGACTGCATGTTCTCAGTAGTCTGATCTTAACCTACACCTTTCACAAAAGGCGGTATGATCTTGGTCTCTCTTAATTTTGTTGTTTACAAAAACAACTTAACCCTTTCCCAAACAAGCCCTGGTTTTCACGTGTCTGCAGTACAAGTCTTTTGAAAACACTATGGGAAACGGAGAAATTGCTCGTAATGAGCAATTTCTCCTTTTCCCACAGTGTTTTCTACCCTTTTAGAGAACTTTCTGTCATTTTCATCAAATTTAAAATTGTTGTCTGCAAACTCTTTCAATTTGGACCGGTCTAAATTTTATCGTTTAGGAAAGGGGTAAGTTGATCTGTGAGCTGTATTTTGACTTTGGTTGATGAAAAGAATTGAACATTATGCTGGTTGATGAAAAGAATTCAACATTATGCATAAAACTCTTCTTTGATCTAATCCCATTTTTTCCAACCGTATACACTTGTGTAAAGAATGTTACGGGTGTCATGTCCGTGACAACTATTTGAGTCATGCTCTGGGAAAATGGGGTTTAATACATCTCTCGGTTGCTTTGTACCAAACAAGTCAATCACATAATTGTGGATCCATAAAATCCACTTAACTTGTTTAACCCTTTACCACACAATCCTGACTTTTAACGACCCTGAAGAAAAAGCCTTTTGAAAACATTGTGGGAAAAGGAGAAAATGCTGGTAACCAGCATTTTCTCCTTTTCCCACAATGTTTTCTTCCCTTCCCAAAACAAATTTTAATTTTTGAGCTACATTTGATTTGTCGTCTGCAGATGCTTTCAATTTGGACCAGTCTAAAATTCTGTCGTTTGGTAAAGAGTTAACAACTGACTGAATCATGAGGCACACTCAGGTCTTTTGACATGCAGAAAATGTAATTAAAGCAAAATGTTTTGAATCAGTTAAGCCTGTGCAGACTGTGCAGGCTAACCCGAGTCAATACTTTTTGCAGATGTATTAAACCACCTTTTTTACAGAGCATTGCTCATTTATTTTCACAACTACTAGGTTGAGGTTTTGCTGTGCCTTGCTGACCAGGATACTCCTTAAGAAAAACCCAGTGTCCTTGATAGAGGATAGAGCCCAACACCTCTGGATTATAAATCTATTACCTTCTTGATCCACACAGGACAATTATTATTTACATCCAAAATAGATGCAATTAACCCTTATCCTGCTAAAAAAGTAAAAGAAACGAAACTTTCAGGCTGATAGTAAAAACCAAAATTTTCCAATTCCAAAGGTATCTTTGGAGATGAGATATCTCCTTATCAGACAGGGTAAATCCAAGATCAGACCGCACATTCTGTGTAGTCTGATCTTGATCTATGCTGTCCACAAAATGTTGGTTAGTCACGGTTAGCAGCCTAAGGGTTAAAGATATTTCAAATCTGAAAAAAAAAATCTCAGGGTTGATTAATCCTTTGAAGTTTCATTGTTCAACACTTCATATCACCTCACAGAACTTTAGTTGATTTTCCAATGTCACAAGATCACTCTGCACTGTACATGTAGTCTGACCTAAGATTTTACACACTTAGTTTTATTTTTTTGTGTGATCCTTGCCAAAAGGAAGCCTTTAATTTAATGTCTTTTTTTTACTGAATAAATACTCATGCATGTTCATTTCATTTTCAAAGAATTGAATTGCTTTCAACAATCCACACCCACATTTATGATGGTTTTTGCAGACATAATATGGTCAAAACAGAAAAATTTAAATGTTTTTACAAACGATGAATATTAGATATGTCCCAAATTCACTGCATCTGCAAATAACAAGTTCAGTGTAGCGAAAATTATGGGCTTTGTATTTCAAAGGATAGAAAATATAGTTGGAAATGGAGAAAATGCTCAGTATACCAGCATATTTTTCTTTAACCACAGTGTTTTCAAGAATCTGTTTTCTTAGGGTTGTAAAAACCTGGAAGGGGACCCTGAGAATTTTACTTTCAGAAACATTGTAAGAAAAGAAGAAAATGCTAGGATCCAGTGTTTCTCCTTTTCCCATTATGTTTTGTACTATTTTTAACAAAACTCAATTGAGACCCATTTAATTATACCCCCGCAAACAAAGTTTGTGGGGGGTATACTGGAATCAGCCTGTCGGTCGGTCGGTTGGTCGGTGGTCGGTCGGTCGGTCGGGCGGTCGGTCTGTCCGCAAAATCTTGTCCGGACAACTCCTCCTACAGTTTCAATCTAATTCCCTTGCTACTTGGCAGAAGTGTTCATTAGGAGCTGTAGATGTGCAAGACACACATTTTGTAAAAATTCCATCAAGAATTACTGAGTTATTGCCCCTGATTTGACTTAAAAATGCTTGTCCGGACAACTCCTCCTACAGTTTCTGTCTGATTCACTTTAAACTTGGCATAAGTGTTCATCAGGAGTTGTAGATGTGCAAGACGCAACTTTCGTGAAAATTTTATGAAGAATTAATGAGTTATTTACCCTGATTCACATTTAAAATGCTTGTCCGGACAACTCCTCCTACAATTTCAGTCCGATTCGCTGTATACTTGGCAGAAGTGTCCATTTGGAGTTGTAGATGTGCAAAACACAAATTTTGTGAAAATTTCATCAAGAATTACTGAGTTATTGCCCCTGATTTGACTTAAAAATGCTTGTCCGGACAACTCCGCCTACAGTTTCTGTCTGATTCACTTTAAACTTGGCATAAGTGTTCATTAGGAGCTGTAGATGTGCAAGACACACATTTTGTAAAAATTCCATCAAGAATTACTGAGTTATTGCCCCTGATTTGACTTAAAAATGCTTGTCCGGACAACTCCTCCAACAGTTTCTGTCTGATTCACTTTAAACTTGGCATAAGTGTTCATTAGGAGTTGTAGATGTGCAAGACACAACTTTCGTGAAAATTCTATGAAGAATTAATGAGTTATTGCCCCTGATTCACATTTAAAATGCTTGTCCGGACAACTCCTCCTACAATTTCAGTCCGATTCGCTTTATACTTGGCAGAAGTGTCCATTTGGAGTTGTAGATGTGCAAGACACGCATTTTGTAAAAATTCCATCAAGAATTACTGAGTTATTGCCCCTGATTTGACTTAAAAATGCTTGTCCGGACAACTCCTACAGTTTCTGTCTGATTCACTTTAAGGAGGTCTTTTCTGTCATATGTATAGTTGGCCAACATTATGCAAAAAGGCACCATTTGCAACAAGCATGGATCCAGACCAGCCGCTGTGTCTCAGACATATTGTCAGATCATGGTCTACACTTTTTTACACTCATTTAGTTTTGTGTCCAATTAAATTGATACTTTGCATAAATATTCACCACTAGCAGTAGAGGTTCAAGATGCATTTTTCTCAAATGTTTGCCAAATTAATTACCCCTGAATTTACTCAAAACTTCTTGTCCAGAGAACTATTCCTTCAGTTTAAGTCTTATTCACTTGATATTTGTCATGATATTCACCAGGAGCAGTAGATGTGCAAAGCACAAATTTCATGAGTGTTGGCCTAATGATTATGGAGTTATTGCCCCTAAATTGACATTGCAGAGTTATTGCCCCTGTGACATGAAATATAGGGGCGGGGGTATTTATCACCTATAGTGATAGTTATTCTAGTTTTAGTCTGTAAATGCTGTTGATTTCATCAAGTCTGAAGTTTTGTTTGTCTAGCATAGAGTTGACTCTTATCTTCTTTCGATCAAGTCAAAGTTTCGATGGTGGAGCGGCTAAAGATTAGACCATACAGAATAATGATGTAACAGTAGTCGATTATAATCAATGAATCATTGCTGACTGCTCAAGGTCGGCAACCATGGATGACGGTGGTGTTAAATCAATGTCATTACAGGTGGTGGGGGGTGTAAACATGGGGATGTTACTCTCACTTGACAGCATATACGATAATCTGAGGTTTAGAGTGAAATTTTCTTATTTTCCTAGGAAGTCCAGATCAATAGGTGGATTCCAACTGAAGAAACAAGAGCCTCCGATTATAGAAAACTTGGATACATACCTTAATCATATCATACTACCTTAACATTTATCAGTTATGCAGTGAGCAAACATAACTACGTCGTGACTGGTAGTTTCATGGGTGTTTTGCACAGCTGATCCTGCACTGTGTTTTGCCAGAAAAAGCATTGAAAAAGTATCAAGAGAGAGAGAAAGAGAATGGTGTGTAATGCACTCAGCAATATACTGTATAAGGGGATTTTTTTATGTCCTGCCAATTCTTACTAAGTTTTATGAGTCAAACAGATTCATAAAAATTTGGCACATAAATAATTGTCGCGTAAAACAAAACCGATACAGAAATACAATAAAGGGATATCAGTATGCAAAGGGTTTTACATACACCTGTGCCACTAAATACACCCTTCAGTGATAACTGTAATTTGCCAATATACTTGGAAAGAGAATAGTAAGTTTTTTTAGTGTCTGAATCTTTAGGAAATTCTCATTAGGAAACAAGAGGGTTTGGCCAGAGTAAAAGTTTTTACCATGTTGACCGAACGTGCTTCAGATATCAGGCAAATTTAGATCCATAGCACTGATGAAGCTGTAGTACATCTGTAGTTCCGACGTGTTTTCGATCTTTAAATTGATCTAGATCTAAGTTTTATTTTTTACTTTTTTAGACCTAAAAGAAGTAGCTTTTTAATATGAGTTGCGTCATAGTTCAGCAGTTGATGGTGTAGATCAAGATCAGACTGCACATTCTGTTTAGTCAGATGTCCATCTACACCATCCGCATACACTCTGAAAACAGCATCTTGCTATCGGTAGAGTAACTAAGAACAACCAAAATACAAGCCATCTGTCAACAAGATTTTACGCCTGTCTGGATACACAAAATGTTTGTGGTAAAATTTGGATTAGGGGTATGACATAATGTGCAATCATTGGACGTGATAGTGTTGTAATGCAAGCGTTTGTTATACATACCGGTATTTACAACCGTTGTGCTCCAAGAAATGTATATACCCGTATGTATGCTGACTGCCAGTAAACACAGTAAGCCAATATCATGCCTGCTTTACATTTGTTGATAGTGCCTTTTTGCGTTTGGCAATGGTTGTTTCAAGAACACCTGGGAAGTCGTGTGACATGTTTTGTGTAGTCAGCAGACAAATAAGTTTGGCTGTTTTCTTAAGGAATATTCCTTGCCGTTGAAATAAAAAAAATACGATAACTAATGCATTAGTTTTAGATATCAATGGATTAACTATATCTTTGACTACGAGGTTTAGTATTTATTCATTCTTTAATAGATCAATTCTTTATAGAGGGACAACACAATTTTAAACCATTTCCCTCACAGTCACAGGAACCACTCTTCACGCTTCTTCACAACTTGACTTTTGAGAATGTTACGAAAAAAGGAGAAACTGCTTGTATAACACCAAAAAGCTTGGAAAGATTAAATCCTTCAAGCCTTGTTCGATACTGTAGTTGTTCATTAGCGGCCTGTGTAGGTCTAGATCAGACTAGACAGAATGTTTGGTCTGATCTTTGATCTATCTTGATGTTTTGAAAACAATATGTCTGGTAAAAGAAATATGTCAAACCTGTTAATTGACCACTTATAATCAAAGTAATTGAGCTTTTTACTCAAACAGGTATCAGAGGTGCCTGTTAACACTTTACAAGACAACAGAACTTTTGATCTATTTTCTCCGCATTTGACACATTAACTGTTGAGGTTTGGCTTTGAAAGGGTAAAATATGTATATATTCATGTACTGAAAATTTTAATGAGCTAATTTTTCATGCATGTGTGTAATTAGTAAACAATAAATTCGTAAAAATTTAAATCGCCTGTTTTTTTTCCCAATTCTGATAACTTTTACAGCAGTAAAAAATACCTGTTATATGGTATCTAAATAATTTGATTCATAACTTTCAGGAACTGTTCACCTATGAAAAGAGTCTTTAGCACATAAATCTACATATTGCCTAAAATAATGAGAAATTTGTCCTTGAATATCTTTTATCTTCGGAATGTTGGAAAAAATATGCATATCGTAATTCAAGGATGCAATGAATACATCTGGGTTGTAATTAACTTCTATAAAGATTTTGTCTGAAATTTTCACTGAAAATCAATTTGTTCCTAAAAACAACTACAGCCAATTTTAGTGGTGGCACCTGCATGTGGTGCTCCTGTTTAAAAGTGGGACATTCCTTATGTTTTCTACATATACTTTTGTCTGTTTCTTTGGTTTCAAAGCCATCTTAGCAGATGAATTGAAATTATAGTGTTTTATTAAAATCTTCTCTAAAACTTGCTAACAGAATCTGGTTGCAGTTGGCACTTTTTAAAGTCTCATGGTTACTTTCAACTGTCAGATACTAATTTCAAGTGCACTATTTTCTTGATATTTATGGTTGTATTTTCAGTTTTCATAAGGGCTAACAGTTCACTGTCTCTGCTTATCTAGCTCATTTTTCTGTGAATGATGGCCATTTTTGGTAATAAAAAGCTATAATGTGACAATTAGATTGTACCTATGCCATTTACAGTCTCCCACCTGAGTATTAAAATTTTACAATGTTGAATCAATCCGTTGTCTAAATATTTCACATTTTTGATTGGTACCAAACAGAGTTTTAATAACTGTAAAACTTTGAGGGAAAATGAAAACACTGGTTACCAGCATTTTCTCCTCTTTCCACATAATGTCCTACCCTATTGAAGATATTGCCTTGGTTTGCGTCACATTTTAATTATGTTTTCTGCAAATAATCTTTATTTAGGCCACTTGTTAACTTTGTCGTCTGGTAACGGGTTTATATAATCACTAATTCTGTTTGAATTTTGCTAAAAAAACCTGTGATAGTTCCTTTTTAAAAAATAATTACTTATCTAAATGACTGCTATTACTTTTAATTATTGGTTCACATTTTTCCTAGTCTAGTGACAAATTAAGCAACCAGTGGGGGTTATTCATTGGCATGCAACAGCACTAGCTAAACCAGACCCAGTTACCAGGTGATAATGCTCAGGGCTTGAACATGGTGGTCACTGGTTCAAATCACTGCTAGGCAAACTTCTTCGCGAGGATTGATGAGTCATAGTAAAAGGGTGATTCCTCTTTCACTGCTGATCACAGTTTCAATGATGATTATGATGGAAAGCAGCCTGTAGCTAGGGAAAAATTGGGTCAAGTACTGGTTAAAAAAAGTCAAGGAAAGCGTGAATAGTTGCACTGACTGCCATGGTATAAATTAAATAATGTTAAAAATGGTGTTAAGCACTATACAAACAAAGTTTTAGTTGACCATGTATATTCGAGATTAGAAAGCATGTTTTGATGTACCTTTTAAGACAATCTTACGAGTGACCAAGTCTATCAATCAAGATTTCAATCAATATGTTTAAAATTTTGTAGATTTTAGCTGGGATAAATTTCCCCTGTGGTAGAATCAATTTATTGATGGCCCTCTAAGTTCTCCCAGAAAATTGAAAACCTGGTCTGGATGCAAAGAATTACAAGTGGTTTCTAAGAAATGTAATTTAGTAACAATTCAAATATCTGTTTAATCCTTAAGCTGCTAAGCAGGATTAAAGCTTTTTTGCAAACAGTGTAGATTAAGATCAGACTTCATATGACATTGTCTCTGATCTTAGATCTTCACTGTCAGAAATGGTAACATTTTCCTGGCAAAAAGGAATTAAGATCCAAATGTCTTGGATTTTAACATTTGCTGTAAACTTTATTTGATTTAAAGAGCTGATCAAGGGTTAATTACCGTTGTTCAAAGCATGAACATTAAAGTAACAGTTGCTGCCAAAAGTATAGAAAGCAGGTTTTAAAATGCATTTGAATTTTAAATTATATCATTTAAAAGTATGGAAATTGTTGTGAAGATGACAATCTCTTGTTGTACAGTCAGTCCAAGTGTTAGTTGATGGGAAGGAAATTAATTTCAAAACTAGGATAAAAGTTGCCAGATCACTCTATCTTTTGTTTACTTTTTGCCTGATTTTAGAATTCATTTTTCTGCCAGCCACTTACACTTGCACAGACCACACAATAACAGATTGTCATCTCCACAATATTTTCCATACTTTTGAAAGGTATGATTTAAATTTAAAAGCATTTCAACACCTGTATTGTCTTGTTGGCCACTATTGGGCCTTTAAAAAATTTCTGTAGTTGTGCTAAGTAACCTCTATAAATGTAAGTGAACGAAAGAACCAGGTCATAAATGTAAATATGGAAGATCTCAAATAAACTTTAGCCCGTTACCAAACAATTCCAAGTTTTAAATACCCTGAAAAAGAAATCTTTTGAAAACATTGTGGGAAAAGGAGAAAAAGCTGGTCACCAGCATTTTCTCCTTTTCCCACATTGTTTTCTTCACTATTTGAGACAAGTTTTGTCATTTGAGTTGCATTAACCCTTATCCTGCTATATAACTAAAATGGAAACTTTCAAGTCGATAGTACAAAGTCAAATATTGCGATTTCGAAGTTATTTTGGGGGCAAATATATCTCCCTATCGGACTGTGTAGATCCAAGATTAGACTGCACATTCTGTGCCGTCTGATCTTGATCTATATTGTCCACAAATGTGGAAGGGTTTACAACTTTGTTTTCTGGTAAAGAGTCTGATCATTCCAAGGCAATACCTGGTGTAATGTAGAGAAAATTGGGGTAAATTGGAGCAGTCAAACCAAAAATAATGTCATGCAGAAACTGCCTAGCAGAGTAATTTTTCCAATTTAACTATTTTTGCTGTGAATCAACATTTTTTGGGTAGAACTGATAATTGCTAAAAAATGTATTTTTGTCGGCAAGCATAAAGAAACTGGAAGTTTACATTCAGTAAAAGTTGCAAATTTGGCATTTAACCCTTTCCCAAACAAAAAAAATTTAGACGTCCAAAGTTAAAGCATTTGCAGACAACAAAATAAATGTGACTTAAAAATTGAAATTTGTTTTGGGAAGGTTAGAAAACATTTTCGGAAAAGGAGAAAATGCTGGTTACCAGCATTTTCTCCTTTTCCCACAGTGTTTTCAAAAGGCTTCTTTCTCAGGGTTGTTAAAAGTCGGGACTGTGTGGTAAAGAGTTAAATAACAGGAGGGTCAGTTTGTGACCATTTAATCCATTTATGTCATATCAGATCAGATGTGGTGACATTGTACCTATTTGATTATTTATCATTGATTATGTAACATTCCCATAGACTTTTGCTTAATTCTTGCGCAAAATCTAAAAGTACCTGAGAGGCTAGGTATCCAATTAAGAAAATACCTTTGGAATGACTTTTTTCTTGCACTTTTTCATTTATTGATGGTTTGCTACCTAATGCTCCACTAAATTTAGTGATGAAACAATTTTCAAGTTTAATTGGAATGATTATAAAAATCTAAATAACTCCCTTCAACACAATGTTTCTACAATTACTGTATTGTCCCTTTTTTAATCACCTGGGGGTATTACATTTTCAGAAAGGGGGGTGATTAATAAAGGTAAAAGGGCATAGAATTTTACGAGGATGATGATAACATTACTGTCAGGGCTTTAGTTTGAGTGAGTGCTGACAATGAAGCCATTGCCATTCGAGAAAGTGACTGTACTGTTCAATACAGAATATTAATTTTTCCATTGATCATGGTTCATTTAGACATTAATGCAGTAATGATTAATGACACTGGTCTTGGATACTTTCACTTTCTTACAGTTTTTCCAAGTTACAAGTTACAAGCTGTGGGAGCATTAATTTGAGGGGTAGCCGTTTATAAGGGATATTGTGGTTAATATAATTTCATGTGCAGGTGCATTATGATACCTTGTCTAACTCAATGTACAGATGTCATTATGTTTTGCCATGTTTAAAAACATTGGGGCGAACAATGAAGTTACCACTAATAAAGAATTAACCAAACGACAGACGATAGATCGCTCCTCCCACTGATGTCACGTGACTCGCAAATCTAAAAACCTAGACAAACATTACCCAGACACGAGGGCTTAGCTAGGAGACATATGCAAGTTACCAGAAGATACTTTAACACGAAATAATTGTTCAAGATAAAATAAGCATGGGAACAATTTGAGAAAAGGTAGTTACATCTTTTGGATTTAGGTTTTTCGAAGTTTTATTGGTGAAAATTGAAATAGAGACTGTTTATTTCGAAGTCAGTTGACTTACACCTCTTACGCCACTTACGTTTGATAATGTAGGTACAATATGTGTACATGTAACTCGTGCTTCCTAAATATTTCTTAAAGTCATTGGTCTTCAAATGCAATTCATCTTTTACCTGGACAAAAATAAGCTTTTTCAAAGTTACAGAGATTTTACCATTACTTAGTCCGTGATATATGCTTCAATAATTTCACCACAAATTGCAAGACTTTTACATTACCAAATGAAATACACATGTTTTTAACAGGGCAATATGATTACCAGATGTTTGAATTAAAATTAGAAGATACATTAACAAATGATAGGTTTACCAAATTGATTTTTTCAAGTTTGAGGGAAAAACCCGAGGAGAAGAATAAAAAGAATAAAAACATGAATATATTTCTAAGCATTCGCCGGTAAATACTATGCTGTAAGAGTAATAGAAAAATAAATTGACTTATACATTGAACATGTATAATCCAAATTTCAAACACTTATAATCGTTGAAAGGGGTTATAGATGGTCACAAAGAGTCAGACTGATATGACACGTGCGTGTAATTATGCCCCCCTTCGAAGAAGCGAGGGTATATTGCTATGCACTTGTCGGTCGGTCGGTCAGTCCGTCGGTCGGTCCGTAGACCACATTTTTGTCCGGAGCATAACTCAAAAAGTATTTCAGGTATCATCATGAAACTACATAGGTGGATAGATCTCATTAAGGAGAAGTGCAGTGCACAAGAATCATAACTCTGCCCATCATATTTATGGAGTTATTGCCCTTTGTTGATTTTTCATACTTAATTTTTGTCCGGAGCATAACTCTAAAAATATTTCAGGTATCATCTTGAAACCTCATAGGTGGATAGATCTCATTAAGGAGAAGTGCAGTGCACAAGTACCATAACTCTGCCCATCATATTTTTGGAGTTATTGCCCTTTGTTGATTTTCATACTTAATTTTTGTCCGGAGCATAACTCAAAAAGTATTTCAGATATCACCTTGAAACCTCATAGGTGGATTAATCTTATTAAGGAGAAGTGCAGTGCACAAGAACCATAACTCTGCCCATCATATTTTTGGAGTTATTGCCCTTTGTTGATTTTCATACTTAATTTTTGTCCGGAGCATAACTCAAAAGGTTTTTCAGATATCATCTTGAAACTTTACATGTGGATAGATCTTACTTAGGAGAAGTGCATTGCACAAGAACCATAACTCTGCCCATTATATTTTTGCAGTTATTGCCCTTTGTTGATTTTCGTACTTAATTTTTTTCCGGAGCATAACTCAAAAAGTATGTGAGGTAAAATCATGAAACCTTATAAGTTGATAGTTCACATAAATGGGAAGTGCAGTGCTTAAGAATTGTTAATTTATCATTAATAATTTTTGAGTAATTACCCTTTGTTCGTTTTTACACTTTGAACTTAACAGTTTATAATCACATGTTATATTTAGAATTGGATGCCATTAGGGGGGCATACATGTTTTACAAACATCTCTTTTTTCCTTGGATTGGATACAAGGTGGCCAGCTGGAGACCATTTTGAAATTACAATAATCAGGGTCATCTGATCCCAACAACAGGTTTAAGGTCACAGTTTCTGGAAATAGGG
This sequence comes from Tridacna gigas, assembly GCA_945859785.2. Lineage (NCBI taxonomy): Eukaryota > Metazoa > Mollusca > Bivalvia > Cardiida > Cardiidae > Tridacna > Tridacna gigas. The sequence continues at coordinate 27,699,551 of OX244033.2, forward strand.
CTTTTGGGGGGCATTGCTCTCATTCCGACAGCTCTTGTTTTACAAGTAGGACAGTACCAGACGCTTTTGGGGTGGTATACCGATATCAAAGGAATACCGCATAAACCCTTGCTCCACGTTATGCGTAAAAAGTGGCAACATGTACAACAAATCAAACAAAAACGGCTTGATTGGTACCTGATTGATTTTCGATAAACAAGTTGGCTTCTTTCAAAAAGAAGCCAGGAGAGGTCAGCGTCAGTGTTTTCAAATAGTTTATTGGCCTTTAATTTCAACCTCTTTTGCTTTACATGACGGTCATTTGATCTTCTTTCTGCCTTCTCAAGTTGCATGATCTTGTCCAGCGGTCTTCTTTCTCTTTTTTGACAAAATTCTTCATACTTTTTCTTCTGCTTAGATTTATTTGCTTAATGAAGAATTAAAGTTATTTGAGACGTCATTTGTAATCATGGCAAATTAATGTAACAAATCTTTTCTGAAATTCGTCATATCTAAAAGTGGGTGCAGGACAACTAGCCCCAAAGATAACTCGCCCCAAGGCAACTCGCCCCCCAAAAAAACTCGCCACAAGGCAACTCGACTCACCTTCAGAAGACGACTAGCCCCAAGTTATGAGACAACTCGCCCCACATATAAGACAACTCGCCCCGCTCTTAATACTGTCACCTGAACGTATTTATAAAACTACACGACGATTTTTTTGTGGGGCGAGTTGTCTTTTGAGCGAGTTGTCTTTTGGGCGAGTTGTCTGTCATTCCTAAAAATAGAATCATGTCTATTTCTTATTTCGGTTTTTTTATTTCGCTTTATTTTACAAAACCATGACGAAACAGACTGTGTACCATACTAATTTCGCAAGAAAAATGGATTTAGACAGCGAATTCTGTGGCAGTCTGCGTTTTAAACTCACCACTGTTGGAGAGGTCTGATGACCTCTCCAATAAATAACAGTTTAAGGGAGATTAAAAGATTGAAAATAAAGGGAGGGGAAAGATGGTTATATATATAGGGTGGCATATCGTCTTTAACCCTTTCCCAAACCATAAAATTTAGACTGGTCCAAATTGAAAGAGTTTGCAGATGACAATTTTAAATTTTATGAAAATGACAGAAAGTTCTCCAAAAGGGTAGAAAACAATGTGGGAAAAGGAGGAATTGCTCGTTACGAGCAATTTCACCTTTTCCCACAGTGTTTTCAAAAGACTTGGACTGCAGACACGTAAAAACCAGGGCTTGTTTGGGAACTGGTTAATTTAACAGGCTTTAAGTTTGCATTCATAGATATGTTAAAATACAGAGACCAATGGGAACAACGTTTTTAATGGTGTACTGATGGAGGAAGATGGCATTTATTTTTAATTAAAACAAATGTCAAAACTGTGCCTACATTGCATTTACATTAAAAGCCGGGGGGAGGGGCTGTTTAGGTTTGACTTCTATGAAGACTATATGAAAAGCATTTTTACCCGAATTTCATCAACTCAAATTTTATTGAAGGATAATTTGCGAGGGGGGAAAAGATTCAACAAAAGAGATGTGACCAGCATTCAAAATAACAAGTCAATTCAATTTGGTAAGAAAATGAATTACCGAGTATATATTTAAATGAAAAATAAGGTAAAGGAAATAAATAACTGAACATGATAAAATCCAGTCAGTTGTCTAAAATATTATCTATACATTTCTTTTAGTAAAGAAACAGGAATCTGTTGCCAAGATTGAAATTCTGGAAAATTTATGACAATAAAAAAGCATGTTAACAAGAAGTATTCATTTATTTTTCTCCTTCTGAATTTGTCTTCTGCAACAATAGTTTTACCTGGTGTAACTCTGCATCTTGAAATTGCAGTCGTAAGGATTAATAATGGATATCAAGTTTAAAGTTATTCATCAGTTTTTTCTCATAAATATGCTATACATTTATATATAGTTATAACTCCTAATGATTCAGAATGTCTAGGTTTTATAACGGCAAGACGGCTTCCGCTCTGAAAGGAAAAATACTGATCGCTGATTGACTTATTGATTTTTTTGATTGACAGCTGGCGTTTTGGTTAATTGTCCGTTTGACAGATGTTTTTATGTACTTGTTGTTTTAAACTTTCATTCATGTTGATTATTTGATCTTAACTCTGTTGCTTGTGAGAAAAGTAGTTAGTGACTTGGAAAAAAAGTTGTGGCAGTAATGGTGTGAGAAAGCCAGCAAATACATGGGTAGGTGCACTGATATGGCCAAAGCTGTTAAACCGGCGTTAAACTCCACTAGAAACAAAAAAGTTGAAATACTCAAATTTCACAAGTCCACATCGTTGACTGCAAAGTCATCTGCACCCAAATTGTACAAGGTGGTAATGAGGTAAATGGGGGCTTAAGTTCAAATCAATTGACGTAGAAGAATGAGAGAAAGGATGGGATAAACACACCTTTTACCATTTGTTTATAAATTCCTGTTTATTTACCACATTCCTTGAGGAAAAGAAATTGGAGCAGGGGAATCTGCGAAGTGTTCATGGACATGATACCAAACCAGTACTTCTTACCACACAACAAAATTTTAGACATTGTTGAATTGAAAGCATATGAAGACAAGAAGTCAACTGTGGCTCTAATGAAGGAACTTATTGTTGGTAGAATAGAAAACCTTGTGGCAGATACGGAGAAAATGTTTATTACCAGCATTCTCTATGTTTCTAACAGTGTTTGCAAAAGCCTGTTTTCTGAGGGGCCTAAAAACAACACTGTCTGTAAAAGAGTTCTCAGTGTAAATGAACCATGCTCTGGCAAAAGGGGGCTTAATGCATCTGCCTGATGCATTATACCGAGCAGGCAATCACACAGCTATAGATACATAAAATTAATTTCGTGTAACAGCAGTCCAAATCATGGGGTACACTGGTCCTTTGACATGCAGAAACTTGACCAATAGCAAAAGGTTTTGGCCAGGTCAGCCTGCACGTTCTGTGCATACTTTTTGCAGATGCATTAAGTCCCCTTTTCACAGAGCATGACTCAAATACATTCACCTTGTGGTCTCATGTCCTTCCATTCCTGAGAGTAAATACATGCTAGACTCTTTACCGTATGACAAAATTTTAGACTTGTTCAAATTGAAATTATTTGCAGACTGCAAATCATATGATACTCAAATGATGAAAGTTGGGTTTGAAAGGTAAAAAAAAAACATTGCAGAAAAAAGAGAAATTGCTGGCTACCAGCATTTTCTCCTTTTCCAACAATTTTTTTAAAAGCCATATTCGTCAGGTTGTGTGGTAAGGGTTAGTACAATACCTCTGAAATTTTTTCCTTTCGCCATGACGTTTTCAGTTCTTTTCATGTGTTTAACCAAGATTCATGTCCATACTTCACTTGGATGTTTTTAAAGTCTGCGGAAAATTTCTAACATCAGACAATGTAAAGAACATGGAAGGGAAAAAGATACACATTGATGTCAAAAATGGTAATTACTTCGTGGTTTATGGATTATGAAATATAAATAATGGTTTTTTTGTCTGTTACAGCATATTGAATTTTTATTCAAAAAACCAAATTTCAGGCACCTTCAAATTGAATGCATTTACAGACAACAAACGAAATGTGGACCAAACGATGAGATGAGCACACCATCCCAAGTCTTAACATCCATGAGAGATTAGAATTTCGAAAACATTGTGGGAAAAGGAGAAAATGCTGGTAACCAGCATTTTCTCCTGTTGCCACAATAATTTCTAACCTTTCACAAACAAATACAACATTGAGCCAATTTATTTTTTTGTCTGCATATGCTCTTAATTTGGACCAATCTGAAATATTGATGGTTTTATAGAATTAAATAGGATAGAAAACAATGGGAAAAGGAGAAAATGCTATTGACTAACATTTTCTCTTTTTGCCACAATGCTTTCCATAGCCCTCTTCCTCATTGCTGTTTACACAATTTTTTGATTGGTAAAGGACAGAAAGAGTTTACAGTATCTGAGGTTGTTTTTGAATAGAAAATCTCAAAAGCATGGATTAACCCTTTACCAGGCGACAAAATTTTAAGCTTGTTCAAATTGAAAGCTTTGCAGATGACAATTTCAGTGTGGCACAAATGGCGCATTTTTTTTTTTGATATGGTCGAAAACATTGTGAGCAAAGGAGAAAACACTAGTTACAAGCTTTTTCTCCCTTTTCCACATTTTTTTCAAAAGACTTCTTTCCCAGGGTCTTTGAAAGTCGGCATTGTGCAGTAAAGGGTTAGGAGCTTCTGAGAATCCATGTGTTTATTTGGCAGCCTGATCTAGATTTATACCACCCAGTGTGAAGAAAAGCGCCTGTCATTGCCTTCATAGAATTGAGATTTAATTGATGCAACCTTTGGACAATTACCAGTAGAAAACATTCTGCAAGGCATTATTACAGCCTTCCATAAAATATTTAATTTTGGGTAATAACGCAGCTAGGAAGACACTGTAACAAAATGGAAAAAAGATTGTTCTATTGTAGCTGTTTCTCCATTTGTTACAATGTTTGGAAAAGGCACCTGTTTCAGCTTGGTTGAAAAAGTAGTATAGAGATGATAAAAGGTTAAGGAGAAAAGTGGTTATTGATCGTTAAAAATGGCTGCATGTCAAATGCTGATCTCTCACCTGATAATCACCTGTAGTGTCGGCCAAGTGTTATCCTGTTATCCATTAACTCTTTTGCAAAGAATCTCGAGTATAATCAGCCCTGAGAAAGGGGACTTTTGGAAGAACTTTGGGAAAAGGAGAAAATGCTCGTGACATGTGTTTCTTCTTTTCCCACAATGTTTTCCAGCTGTTTAGGTGATGAATTCCATTATTTTGTTGCCTGTAATGGTTTGAAATAGGATGAGTCTGAAATTTTATTGTTTGGTAAAGAGTTAATTCCAAGAGCGCCCAATGACAACAGATATTTTCTGTCAATAAATAAGACCCAGATAGTTTCAAAGTTGCTTTTGTCAAGGGTGACAACCTATGTCATAGCAGAGGTGTCGGAAACATTTTGAATAGCCGCAATTTTGTGCGCAAAGTGCAGATTTATTACTTTAAAAAGATATATGTATCTAAAATTTACTTAGAATACCTACTTCATCTGGTGACGGTAAATATATTTGTCCTATTCATGAAATCAAAGTGCCATGAAACAATGTTGTAGCTGTAAACACTTCAACACAATTGAAGTGTATACGACATCTATTGTTAAATCGCACATGTATCACTGGCTTCGAAAATTGTGCGGAGGTAATTGCAAAATCAACGAAACTAATGAACAAAATATTAATGTATACTACTAATGAAGAAAGTTGTCAGGTACCATATGCACTGCTTTGTTTGGACAGATCTTCAATAACAATAATGTACAAGCTGAAAAACTTACCTTTTAAAACGAAAATGGCGGATTTAAAATGTCTCCGATGACGTATGCTATGACATAGGTTGTTACCCCTGTTTGTCATTAAGTATCTTGGTAAGGTTGCAGTTTATAGACCAATAATCAGACTGCACCTTTTGTGCAGTCTGATCTGTACCACACTGATCACAAAACCAACTATACTCGTGATTGGTGCTTTAACTCTTTACCACACAATCCAGGTTTTCATGACCCTGGTAAAGAAGGCTTTTTGAAAACATTGTGGGAAAAGGAGAAAATGCTGGTAATCAGCATTTTCTCCTTTTCCCACAATGTTTTCTATTTTATCTAAGACAAATTCTATCATTTTAGCCACATTCAAATTGGTATCAGCAAATGCTTTCAATTTGGTCAAGTCTACATTTTTGTTGTGTGGTAAAGAGTTAAGGGTTAACAGTCAGGAACTGTTATGCTTAGGACCTTGTTCTATTGAACTTTTGCAACTGTGTCTGGCTGAAGCTGTTAAAATGTCAGTCTTTATTCTAAGGATAGAAGATTGAATAGTTGGATTTTTTTTTTGCAAACTTGTGTTCTGTAAGTATTTTTCTTTTAACCTTTTCTAACAATAGACTTTCATAGGAATCTTTTATTTAATGCCTGTTTAATAAAGCCTTTGCTCTTATTATCTTACTGTTTTTAGATCTAGTTCCTTAACTCTTAACCATACCACAGAATTTTAGACTTGTTCAAATATTGAAAGCATTTGCAGACAACAATGAAGTTGACTCAGAATTTAAGAATTTATGTTTGGAAGGGTAGAAAACATTGTGGGGAAAAAGAAGAAAATACTGGATACCAGCATTTCTCTTTTTTTCACAATATTCCAAGTCTTCTTCTTTGGGGTCTTTAAATCCAGGATTGTTTGGTAAAGGGTTAAACATTTTGATGAAATTCAAGTAAGTTAACAGGATAGGTGATTAATGCAGGTTTAGGTATAATTCTGCTACTTGCTCTCAACCTTTTATCATAAGTTGTAATGACCCTCACAAAGAGGGCTTTTGAAAACATTGTGGAAAAAGGAGAAAATGATGGTAATCAGCATTTTCTCCCTTTCTCACGTTTTTCTAACATGTCCTTGACAAATTCTATTTTTTCCGCCACCTTAACCCGTAACGAAACAATCCCAGGTTTTAACAACCCTGAGGAAGAACCCTTGTGAAAACAGTGTGAGAAAAGAAGAAAATGCTGATAACCAGCATTTTCTACTTTTCCCACAATGTTTTCTACCCTACCAAATGCAAATTCCATCATTTGAATCTCATCTGAATAGTCGTTTGCAAATGCTTTTAATTTGGACAAGTCTAAAATTTTGTTGTTTGGTAAAGAGTTAAATGTGTTATTTGCAAACAGTTCAAACTGAGGAAGTATGATACATTGTTGTCTGGTAAAATGTTAACTCTTTACAAGACTATAAAATTTTAGCCTTGTCCAAATTGAAAGCAATTTGACAAATCAAATGTTACTCAAAACATAAAATTTGTTTCTCATAGGGTAGAAAACATGTGGGAAAAAAAAATGCCAGTAACCTGCATTTTCTCCTCTTCTCACACTGTTTTCTAAAGGCTTCTTCCTCAGGGTTGTTAAAAGTCACCATTGTTTGCTAAAGGGTTAACTCATTACTAGAAACAAAAATTCTAGATTCATCTACTTTAACTCTTTACCACACAACAAAATTTTAGACCCGTCCTAAAAGCAAGCAGTGGCAGATGACAATTTCATTACGGCGCAAATGATGTAATTTTTCTTTGGTAGGGTAGAAAACATTTTGGGAAGGGGAGAAAATGCTGGTTACCAGCATTTTCTCCTTTTCTCACAGTGTTTCCAAAAGGCTTCTTCCTCAGGGTCGTTAAAAGGGGGCATTGTGTGGTAAAAGGTTAAAAGTATTTACAGAGGATTAAATATTAAGTTTTCTCAAATGATAGAATTTGTCTTTGAAGGAGAAGAAAACTTTGTGGTAAAAGGAAAAAATGATGGTCATCAGCATTTTCTCTTCTTTCCTCACTGTTCTCAAAATAATTTTTCCACAGGATTGTTTAATAATGGGATTGCTTTTTTTGGAATAGTGTAGATCAAGATCAGACTGATATTAGATCTGTTCCTCCTGATATCTTGTGATATATTATGAAACATCCTGGCCATTACTCTGCTCTACAGGAGGAACTAACTTGTGCGTAGTGCTATAAGGAATAGAAACTGGGTAACCTAGGGTACTTTGATCCTTGTAGAGATCAAAGAGCAGAGAGTTTTGCACCATGCAATAAGATAGAAAACTAATGGGTGGCATAAATGCTTGTTGATGTGTGGGTATAATATTTCTTAGTATCTTTAACAAAATCCTGCTCTAGCTGTATGGAGATTTATGCAATAATTTGAGAAATAAATGATGTAATGCATTACCATACAAATATTTGATGTTGAACCCCTTCAGAAGATGGGTTGTGGAAACATGGAGAACACAACTGCTTGTTGCAAGAGATTTCTCCTTTTCTCACATTGTTTCTTTGATATAAAGACAATAGGAGAATTTTGAAACAAAGATACCACAATCTTTTGCGTTCAGTTCAGGTATATGAAAATTAGTATGAAAACTGAAGCCATAGAGCATAGATATTTGACTCTGGCACAGACGAAATTCTGGTGCAACCATAATGCTCACCCTTGTATCGCCAGATTTATAGTTCCCTCAAGTTCAACCGGATGTCTCCTCAACATTTTTCCATTCACAACACATTGTTGTGATTCAGGAGATAAACGGCTGTGAATAGATGTGATTCAAAAATAGAAATTTGTTCTGGAAGGGGTAGAAAACATTGTTGGAAATGAAGAAAATGCTGGTTACCAGCATTTTCTTCTTTCTCATAATGTTTTCAAAAGGCTTCTTTCCCAGGGTCGTTAAAAGTCATCACTGTGCTGTAAAGGATTAAATGAACAATATGGGCAAATACGGTCTGGAAAAAAGGATCAAATTTGAAGGCTGTCAAGCCGTAACTCATAACATATTGGAAATTGCAGTTCTGAGAGATTGTTTTTTTTTCTTCTCCAAAAGTTGAACTCTTTACCAAATCACAAAATTTTAGACTTGCCCAAATTGAAAGCAAATGCAGTCCAAAAAATAAATGTGACTCACACCAAATTGCAGTTTGGTTTTGGAAGAGTAGAAAACATTGTGGGAAAAGGAGAAAATGCTGGTTACCTGCATTTTCTCTTTTTCCCACAATGTTTTCAAAAGTTCTCTTTTGCAGGGTCATTAACCCTCTACCACACAATCCTGACTTTTAATGACCCTTAGAGAAAAAAGCCTTTTGAAAACATTGTGGATAAAGGAGAAAATGCTGGTAACCAGCATTTTCTCCTTTTCCCACAGTGTTTTCTACCCTACCTAAAATAAACTGAAATTTTTCAGTCGCATTTATTTTGTCGTCTGCAAATGCTTTTAATTTGGACCAGTCTAAAATTTTGTCATTGGTAAGGAGTTAAAACTTGGGATTGTTTGCTAATGGGTGTAGAGTTTTCAAGGCTTTTATAAATGGATTTGGAAATGCATCAATTGCTTGTGACCAGCTTTTTCTCTTTTTTTTTTCCACAATGCTTTTTAATCTTTTAGTAACAAATCTGACCATTTCAGCCAATTATTTCATTTGTCATCTGCAAATACTTTCAATATGAACAATTCTAGAATTTAGTCATGTGGTAAAAGAGTTCAAAATCTATTGTTCATATACATGTATACCAAAGGCCTTTATTCCCATTGCTTCATTAATTTGATTATTTTGATGGGCAGATCATGGCAAAATGATGTCAAAAGGTCATGTAACAACAATCAATATTATTTTCAATATTATTCCACTCACAACAGCCTGTGCACTCCTCCATGTGTGGTGTTTCTTTTACATGCACAATACTCATTCCAAGCCATTTTGTAGCTTTCTCACATACACACAGTTGTAACAATGTTCAGCAATGAGAGGTTGGATGAATCCTGTGGAAACTGTGATTATCATCAATCCCTAGAAAGAGTATAGGGAGCTTGGATTTAAACTCATGACCCTTCGACTGTAAGTCCTTGTATATAACTGAGCTACAGGCTTGGCACAAAACAGTATTTAGTCTGTAGATTTACTTTCTGATCCCATAGTGGTTTATTTGCATTGGATTGGTAATTAACTCTTTCCCACACAATCTCCAGTTTTAACGACTCTTAAAAGGCTTAGGAAAACATGGTGGGCAAAGGAGAAATTGTTGGTAACCAGCATTTTCTTCTTTTCCCACTATGTTCTCTATCCCATCAAAAACAAATTCCATCATTTGAGCCACATTTAGGTTGTTGTCTTAAAATGCTTTGAAGTCGGACAAGTCCAAAATGTTGTCCTTTGGTAATGAGTTAAGTGGCTCCCATTCAATACCAGGAACTGATTTTGAAAAAGCACTGCAGAGCTCCCACTGATATTGTTACAATAAAATTGAAATGCTGTGGAAAGCAGAATAAACCACTGTATATAAATACTTTCTGGTCGACTCTGACATCATGTCTCATACGCTAAAATTAAGTTTACACTGCAATGCAAGATCATTTTGGCCATAGTTAGGCAAAAGGTTGGGAATGGTGCAGATCAAAGATCAGACTGCATATTCTGCAAAGTGTGCTCTTGATCTATGCCATCAGCAAAAGCTCCATAAGACAGCATAAATAGTGAAAGAATTAATTATATGAAGTCCTATTGGATTGTATGTCATGTACATTTTCACCTGCTGGACTATATCATAACTTGGCATGGACAGTACATGTGATTGTAATTATACAATGAGCACCACAGAATCCCCAGATAATTATCCCTGTTCCATCATAAAGATGCTGTCTTGCATGTTTGGCTTTGTTGACTTGTGAAATCATTTTCATGAAGAAAGAAATTAAACCATTACAGAACAATTCCCTTCTAACATCCTGTAATATTTCTTGTCCCTCTGCCACTATACTGCCTGGCATGCATTAACCCTGTAAAGAACAACAAAATGTTGAGTTTATCTCAATCCAAAGCACATGCTGATCACAGATAAGGCTCAAATGATGGGATTTAACCGTTGAAAGGAAAGAAAACATTGTAGGAAAAGGAGCTGGAGGCCAGCATTTTTCTCTTTTCTCACAAGTTTTTCAAAATGCCACTTTCTCAAGGTTGTTCAAACTTGGGGTTGTTGGTAATGGGTGGGTGCAAGGACTTAAGTGTCGGTGCTCCATAAAACAATATTCTTTGAATTGCCCCTGCGAGGAATTCAAGAAACAGCTCTAGAACAGTTCTTGAACCTAGTTCTTGAATAGTTCATGAACATTAAATGGTCATAATTCTAGAACTGATGTTCAAGAACTAAATCAAGAACTCCTGTGAGGAATTCAAGAAACAGTTCTAGAACAGTTCTTGAACCTATTTCTTGAATAGTTCATGAACATTAAATGGCCATAATTCTAGAACTGATGTTCAAGAACTAATTCAGGAACTTCCTTTAGAAAGTTCTAGAACAGTTCTTGAACCTAGTTCTTAAATAGTTCATGAACATTAAATGGCCATAATTCTAGAACTAATGTTCAAGAACTAATTCAAGAACTTCCTTTAGAAAGTTCTAGAACAGTTCTTGAACCTAGTTCTTGAATAGTTCATGAACATTAAATGGCCATAATTCTAGAACTGATGTTCAAGAACTAATTCAAGAACTTCCTGTGAGGAATTCAAGAAACAGTTCCAGAACAATTCTTTACTCTAGTTCTTGAAAAGTTCATGAACATTAATTGGCCGTTCTAGAACACTGACGTTCAAGAACTTAATCAAGAACTTAAAAAAAAGGTTCTTGAACACATTCTTAAACAAATTGTTGAACCTGTAATTCTAGAAGTATAATTTAAGGTTCATGAACAATTCTAGAGCTGGGTTACAGAACTTATCTAGAACAGCAATTTTATGATCAAAACTAAAACTTTGGTATCCTCCTACTTATCTGGAGCTATGGACTCTGCATTTCAAGATTTAAGCTGCTATGGTCTTTTTCTGGTCAGTGAGTCGCTACAAAAAAGGACAATCAAGACAACAAACAATACACAAACAATTTACAATTGATGTTTTTGATTGTCATCTCTTTACCAAATGACAATAATCTTATCCTCATCCATACTAAAAAAACTTGCAGACATCAAATTAAACGCCACTCAAACAAAAGGATTTGCCATTGAACGAAGAGCAAATATGTAAAACAAGAATGCCAGCACCATTTTCCCTTTTTTTATTCAAAATTTGTTTTCAGAAGTGTAACAAAACATGTCAGTGAGAAGTGACATATCTGTCAATGTGGTAGTATCCCATAATTGTATCTTATATTTTGATCTTTAACAGACTTCAAAAAAAGATGTAGATCGACATCTAATGAAATTAAAATCTAATTCAAATGGTTGCATAAATGTACTAGGTACAAACAAGACATTTTGAAATTTTTGGTAAAATCGCCAATCTGGAATCACAAACACAAAAAACTCCGGGATGAACTGGTTTGGGGACGAAGGAGCAACGGCAGAGCAACATAAAACAACGGTGGACGAAATATTGGAAAGCATCGCGAGATTAGATCTACTATGAGATATTCTCGATAAATTGATGTTCTTCAGTCTTCTGTTCTGTTGCGGGGTTCTGCAGAAGACACACGCAGAAAACACGAAAATTGAAACGTTTCTTACCTGACATTCAAGCATCGTCCATATTTCTTCCCTGTGAAGTTATCATCCGGGTCTGATTGCGCTTTACAGAACTAGCCAATGAAAATGGACAAGAGGAAATCGACATCCAACCGCAAAAGTGGAGAAGAGCTCGGCCGATATAGTCTATGTATCTAACAGATTTAAATTGGACAGCCGTTGATTGCGCACGTCATGTGAAAAATGTCACCTAGCGGAAGGTAATGTTGAATAACGGATTACCCGAGATTTTCCGGGTGCATGAAAAAAACCAAATTCCACAGGATTTCAACACTTGATGACCGTATTTCACCCAAAAATGACAATTTTTATTGCCGTAGTGATAACTTTGGACCTGAAATGAAATATATTTATGTATAGTATAATTTTATGCTAATTTTCTGGAAAATACCTTTTTCTAACGATAATTTGTCAGGGTTTCTTCTAATTCCATTTGAAAAGATTTTTTTTTGGCATGTTATTGATAATTACATAATAAATTAGCTAAATAAGTATAGCCATGGCGAAGAATTTACTATTTGATGTATGGTCACAAGAGGTGAAATATGGTTATCAAGCAGTTCGAAGTGAAACCCGGTGTTTCCATGCACCCTTCCGAATGAAAGTAAACATAAACATGTTCCTCCATATTCTCTATGCTTCTTTTTCAGAAAACTGCAAGTTTACGATTTTGTTAACCAGCATGACGATTAAATAAGGGTTAGTAAACTAGTACATTGTAGATCTCTATCTGTTAATATTTATGACGAGATTAATATGAACGAAAATGATAGGCGTAAATAATTCAGGTAGCTGTATCTACTTTCGGTTTCATTATCCGAACTTGTCCTCAAGTGCGAGTTCTAGAAAAAAAAGTTTGCAATAATATCGTCGAGTGATGATGAAACACAAAAATCCAGGCCAATGAACATTAAAACTTTACATGTTTTTGGATGGTACTAGAAATGAATAAGTCTTATCATTATTTCAGCAAAGTTTAACAAAGGACTTCTGAGTGAAAATGATTGTCCATAGTTTTCTTAACAATTGCTTAGGTGAATAAGGTTTTAACCCTAGCCACCTTGAACATAATCACTATTGTTCACTCCACATCTATATTGCAATATTAATAATATGTCCAACAACAACAAAAAGTTACTATAAACTCTTAAGTTTCCGTTTTTAACTCATGATTTTTGTTGTTTGACTCTTGAAAAATTAGATTTGACCCCTGAAACTTTTGGGTCAATGGGTCATCTACTCCTGAATTTCCGAGGCTAGCTAAAGTCCTGCTTATTCACCAAGTGGACTTACTCAGTTTTGGGCTTGACTCCACCATTACATAAGAGACTGCAGCAATGCAGAGATTGTTTGTAACTTAATTTTAGTAGCAAGATAAAAGTCCATAAAGAGCCATTGTGTAAATCATCAGTAGCATATTATGCAATCCCACGTAGATCAAGTGGAAAATGAAGTCGCAATTTTCAAAACATTGTGATGGAAAAAAAATTCAAATTATCTGATTGACTTCAAAAATGTAAATGAGTCTGCAACAGTTATATTACTGCCATTTCACATAAATCAGGGATAATATTTGTACACATGTATGATCCCTGCATAAATACACTAGACCTCATGGCTTCTAATGTATCTGAAAGTTAGCACATGTATGCATCTGAAATGTAAACAAGCATCTGAAACCACTTTTATGCAAATTGAAGGAAAGACAACTTGCTAATTTTTGCCATTACACAAATTTGCAGCAAAACATACAAGTTTACCAAATTCTAGATTTCCAACCGTTCAAGATCTGGTACAGTTCTAGAACCAGGGTTTGTAGAATTTGGTCAATGTATTAAAAGCAATGTTCTGGAACCATTTGTATTCTAGGTCAGCTGTTCAAGAACTTTCAGATCAGTTCAAGAACTGGCAGTGTTCTAGAATTAATGTTCTTTCACTTTGTGCATTTAGAACCAATGTTCAAAAACCATTTGGGTTCTAGAACCTCAGTTCAAGAACTGTTTTAAAAGTTCAAGAACAGGTCTAAAGGTTCAAGAAAGATTCTTGAAAGTTCATGAACTTTCAGATCAGTTCAAGAACTGATGGTGTTCTAGAATTAATGTTCTTTCACTTTCTTGCTTTTAGAACCAGTATTCAAGAACCATTTGGGTTCTAGAACCTCAGTTCTTGAACTGTTTTATTGGTTCAAGAACAGTTCTTAAGGTTCAAGAAAAGTTCTTGAATGTTCATGAACTCACCACAAATTCTTGAACATTTTTCGCAGGGGTACCTTGTTATAAGCATCATGACAACCCTTTCTGACATATGGCTAGGTCTGACAAGGTTGAAAGTTACATAGGTTATGCATTGAGACAGGAATTACCAGCACAATATATTTGAGCCATGCTCTGTGAAAAGGGGGCTTAATGCATCTCCGTGATGCATCATACAAAGCAAGACATCATGTAATTAGAGATCCATAAAATTTATTATGTCTAACAACCGACTGAATCATAAAGTAGACTTGTCCCTGAACATACAGAAAATTGACCTATGGCGAAAAGTTTCAGCCCAGGTCAACCTGTGCGAACTGCGCAGGCTGACCTGGGTTGATACTTTTTGCAGATGCATTAAGCCCCCTTTTCACAGAGCATGGCTCATTAAATTTGCTCACAGTGTTGATTAAGATTAGAATTCAAGAATCATGCAGTCGGATTTTGGTTCTACACTGATGGATATTCTGTGAAATAATATGATCCATTACCAAACAAGAAAGCTGTTGGCAAAATATCCATTACTGTTAGGTAACCTACCTGAAAAATCTGGCCAACAGTCTTTGTTGACCTCGATGGAGTCAGCATCAGTGTAGCTTGGTGCATGCAAACAATTTAGACAACTTTGTAGCAGTGATTGCAAAGGTTAAACTGCATACCTTAATTGATTTGAAAGAAAAGAAATCACCTATAACGATGTTGAAGTATAAATAATTCTAAATCATTTTCATCATGACCATGAAAAGAGAGGAAATCAGGCTTTGTTTTGTATTTAAAAAAAAAAAAGATATTTTTTTCTTGTAAACTTCATTCAACAGACATTTCTTTCTTCATTTTTAGGCCTTCAGCTTTGTTTGAACCATATAACATTTGGCATATGCTTTTCTGCAATAACATTATCAGCTCGCTCATACACTAAATCAAGCATTTTTAGCGGATTTGCTATACAAATCTGCTTACAGTGATTGTTCTGACCGGAACCAAATACATCATGATTGTGTAATGACATGTGCGCGCTAACACTGTAACTACTAGTATAACAGTTTGACCTGAACCAAATATACTGTCATTCACACTTGCGCACATTCTACTTTCAGTTTTAGCTAATACACCTCAACCTCACTTTTGTCACTACCGTATGTACTGTCCAACATGTACATAAATATAGCCCAAAATCTAATATCAGCAAAAAACTGCGCAAGATTGACGTATCAAATTACCACTCAACAGTAATAGAACAATTTTGACTTTCTCTGCCCATGCTAACTCTATTTTTAAGTGAGTGCACATGCGTTACATGTGATGTTTTTTCTTTTTTATTACAACATATTACAGAGTTACACTACTCCACAAATCCGCTTCCCAGGACTTTGAGTCCTTTGATTTGAAGATGAACCAAGCCCAGGAGAGATTGTATACAAAGGCCTCAATAATACATGTGCTGCTAAAGGATCCAGTGGGAGAATAACTTTTAAGTTCTGTACCCAGCTTTAGATACACATGCAGACAGTGTAGATCAAGATCTTGATCTACACTGTCCACTACTTTGTTTCATGTTCTGGCCGAAGCAACCATGAAATATCAATAACATGGGTGTTTTTCTTAATCAGAAAATTCCATCCCATTAACCCTTTGCTTACAATCCTGTGTTTTAACGACCCTGTTGGTGAAGCCTTTTGAAAACATTATAGGAAAGGAAAAAATGCTGGTAATCAGCATTTTCTTCTTTTCCCACAATGTTTTCTACCCTTTAAAAGACAACTATCATTACTTGAGTTACATTTAATTTGTTGTCTGCAAATGCTTTCAATCTAAAATTTCGTTATTTGATAAAGTGTTAATTAATTTCTCTTTATTACTAAGGTTACTGGATCAGGGATTCCAGTATTTGAGCCATGCTCTGTGAAAAGGGGACTTAATGCATCTGCAAAAGGTATCCACCCAGGTCAGCCTGCGCAGTCCACACAGGCTGACCTGGGCCAAACCTTTTTGCCATCTTTAAATTTTCAGCATGTCCAAAGACCATTCTTCCTCCAGATTTAGTCAGTTATTAGACTAAATGGATTTTATGAATCTATAATTATATGATAACTTGCTTGGTATCATGCGTCAGGGAGATGCACTAAGCCTCCTTTTCATAGAGCATGACTGATATGCATAGAATATAAAGGTGGCGTTTTTCTAATACATACCTATCTGACATAGGCATTCTGGGTACAGAACCAGACTACTTTCCAAGGCGGCAATCAATGCAGAGAATTTCAAAATAAAACATATGTTTCACTCACTAAAACCTACTTGATACGATTAGCTAGCATGTAACCTATGCACCAGTCATTTATAAATACAGCCCCTATAAGCTTTGGAAATAGCCCTGGTATAAGCCCAACATAGTGGAGACTTTATTTTTGTTGTCAGTCTGTTGCACAAATCCAGGTTTTCCACATGGCTATATTTACAAACTGCATACAGAGATTTGCAGATAACAATGGTATTGAAAAAAATACATTTTTCCTTTTTGAAATTATTGTATTTTAAGAAGTTTGTAGCAAAAAAAACTGGCTTGATTTTTCCGTAGACAAATTATTTATAACCATTTTCGGCTTGCTATTTAAAGTGAAAATTTACGCAACATGCATTAATATTTAACCTATACAGGATTGTGATGTGTCATAGTAGACAGGTTTACCTTCGAAGAATATGACATACGCAGACAACATTTTCAAACCTGACTGTGAATTAGATTTTTACAAATCATGCTAAATACCGCAAAGCCTACATATATAATGAAATGATATTGATTGAATGATGAGAAATTAATGATTAGAAGTTAACTCTTTACCAAACGACAACATTTTAGACTGGTCTAAATTAAAAGCATTTGCAGACGACAAAATAAATGTGACTGAAAAATCGAAATTTGTTTTGGGAAGGGTAGAAAACATTGTGGGAAAAGGTGAAGATGCTGGTTATCAGCATTTTCTCCTTTTCTCACAATGTTTTCAAAAGGCGTCTTTTACAGGGTTGTTAAAAGTCAGGATTAGGTGGTAAAGTGTTAAATGATGAGAAGTTTGAGATCTTTGTGCAGGACATTCAGAATCATTTGTCACTTGCTGATTTATCAATGTGCATTGGAAATTTCTAGTTCATAAAGAAACTGGTAGTAAAGACTTAAGTAGGGCATTACCCTCTGCTACCGGAAAACAAGGTACAAAAAGGATACATAAATAAGACTGTTGAATTCAAGTACGCCACAATGATGGAAGTCAAAAAAGGAGTTGGAGTAAGGCACAGATTACCCTTGATCCAGGAATAAGCAGTAGCTTTTTGTCTACATGGATAAGGCAAGTTGATATGATCAGGCAAGGCTATTCGGTCCAAAGTGTATGAACATGAAGACAGGGAAATAGAAAGAACTTGAAGAACACCCAATTCTAAAATGGTTTACAATTGCCTATGACCAAGATGCTCTTATCTTGGTACCTATTCTAATTGCCAAAGCAGAGTGATTGCCAAGGCTCTTTGAATCAACAACTGTAGAGGTACACATAGTTTGATGGAGAGGTTTAAATATCATCAAGAAATAGCTTTCCGTTCCATTAATGGAGAATCAAACAATGTCAACCAGACTTTGGACTCTATGAACGAATGGAATGATTGACTGAAACACCAGGTAAACCTTTATTGTCTCGAAGACATTTTCATCGCTGATGGAACTAGGCTGTTTTATAAATGTTGATGGAAGAAACTCTTTCAATGAAAGGAACAGACTGCCATGGTGGCAAGCCAAGCAAGGAAAGGTTAACTATTCAAACATGACTGGATCTAACACACCTCCCTCGCTAGCTACCTGGAAAACAGGCAAACCCAGATGTTTTAAAAACATGAAAACTCTGCCAATGGAATAAACATCTAACAAAAAATCATGGGTGACTGGCAAATTTCCACGAACTGGCCAAAGAACCTAAATAGCGACATGAAACGACAATCCTGGAAAATAGCCCCTGTTCTTGACAATGCCCCTTGTCACCCATAACTAAGGGACTTGTCCAAGGCAGAATAGATTTTCCTGCCAACAAACACGTCCAGCAAAACACAACTAATGGACAGGGGAGTTATCCAAAACTTTTAAGTCCATTACACAGAGAGAGTTGGTTTTAGACAGCTGAGAGATATTGAGAGAAAAGAAGAGTAATCATTGACCGTTTTGGATGCATTCAGAATATTGAAAGAAAAATGGCAGTGTGTTTCTGATAAAACAATATCAAACTGTTTCAGGCACACTGGAATTAAGACTAGATTTGGGTTTTCTGATAAAAGTAGAGTGTCTGATCTAGAACACACAATTGCGGGAATCGCCGATACTTTTTGTGAATCACACATATTTTCAAACCAACTGCGGGATAACCCCACATTCAAATTTTGGAGAGAACAGTCAAATTTCCTACCTATTTTTCACCGATTTATGTGTTTATGAAGACAGATAGAGATAGAGCACATCACTGTTGCATAGAGTTGCTTCCCTTTTTGTTTAGGGTAGAGTTACCAATTCAACCTAACAGATTTTTTGTAAACAAAAAATTAAACTGAATTTTTTTTTTCTAAGTAAGCCTGGTAAAAAATATTTTCGTTGTATTTACAGCAATGATAGTATTTTTGATGCTTTTTTCTGAATATGAATTTATTTTATCGACAATAATATAAAAGGAGGGCGGAAAAAAGTAAATTCATTTTTTCGTCAATTTTTTCCAGAGCCGATTCTGTAAGTCGGGTTGGCAGTCAAACCAAATGCTGATGAATTTTTTTACCAACCTTTTCCATCAATGGATAAATTGGGAAAAACAAAGCATTACAGACTTTTTTTAGCCCTGGAAATGATCGTCCCTTGACATCCAAGTCTGATCCTATACCTACTACTGAAATTGAATCTTGGATTGAAACTGAGAGTATACCTAATATTGGCGAAACAGACGAGATGTCCGAGAAAAAGTCTAAGCCGTGCCACTTTCAGCAAAAGTGGCTACAGGACCAGCTGTGGCTAAAATATGAAGACGGCCTAATGAAATGCTCCAACTGTTTAGATAACAATATCACAAACATGTTAACAAGTGGTACAAATAACTTTAGAACCTCTACACTGCAGAAACACGTTGATTCAAAGGATCATAAGCTTTCAGTGTTAGCCAAAACGCAATATAGAGGCTTAGAGAAAGCTGTCAGTAAAACAATTTCAAAGCAAGAATATGCTGTTTGCTTGGCCATTAATACAGTGTACTGGTTTGCTAAAGAGAACATTGCAACAGAAAAGTATCCCTCATTGTTAGAACTCCCAGATAAACTGGATTGTGAGTCTGTGAAAAACCTCAATGTTGACCAAAATGCATCTTGTAAATCCCGTATCATTGCTGAAGAACTGCAAGAGGCCGTATCTGACACTATTATGTGTGAAATATTGGAAAACATGAAAGATGCACCGTGTGTTTCCATTCTTACTGATGAAAGCACTGATATTTCTGTTTCTGGCAAACTCATTGTTTATGTCAAATTTGTGAAAACTCATTATTTAGGAAATTTCAGTATTTCAGAAAAAGATGCATCAACCATTGCAGGTACTTTAGTGAAGATTTTGGCTGAAAGAGGGGTTCCAATTGAAAAGATACTCTGCCTTGACTCAGATGGTGCCAGTGTGATGACAGGTACCCACAATGATGTTGCAACTTGGATGAGAAGAAAGTCCCTATACCTAATCAATATCCACTGTGTACCTCACAGACTAGCTCTTTGTAGAAGTCAGGCTGCATCCAAGCCTGAACATATGAAGCAGTATAAAACTGTACTGACTAACTTATACTATTATTTTAAGTCTTCATCTTTGAGAAGCAGTAGATTGTCCAAACTTCAAGAAGTTTTGCATCAGCCCCAAATTAAAGTTAGAGAGAATTGCATGACATTAGATGGTTTTCCTTCTATAATACATTAGAAGGAATATATAAATCATGGGAGGCACTTGTCACTTATTTTGATACAACTGAGCTATCAAAGGACCCTAAAGCTACAGGAATCAGAAAATCAATCATTCAATATAAATTTGCAGGAATGAACTGGATGCTGATGGATATCATTTCCATTGTTACTACTCTGAATCTTGTTTTTCAAAAGGATTCCCTTGATATAGCAATTATACAGCCAGCTGTAGAAAACGCAATTTCAAATTTAGAGTTCTATAGAGAAAATGATGGGCACTATACAAAAGAATTCAAAAGTCCTCTTGCTGCTGGTGAAGGAAAAACATTATTGGGTCATAATCTTGAAAATATTGCCCAACAGGAACAAATTCCAAGATCAACTATCAATAAGTTTATTGATAATCTTATTGATAATTTGAAGACCAGGTTTCCCAAGGACAGCATGACTGTCATATCTGCAATGGATTGTTTGGCATTAAGGGATTTATCCTTTGTTGCATGTTCAGAGGTAAGTAAGTATGGGATAGAAAAGCTGGATGTTCTGTTAGATTTCTATAGGGAGGGAAAAAAGATTAAAGTGATAATGAGTTTGGGCCTTTGATTGACAAAAGGAAACAAAATCAGAATATGATTTACTGAAAAGCTTTCTTATCCAATAGAAGTATCCAAGAGACAAGATGAATATTTTGTGGAAAATCATCTTTGTATAGCACCAAGACTGATCCAATCCGATCAAACTTTCAAGGGTTGCCCTTTCAATTCCTGTACAGACTGCCATCTGTGAGAGAGGGTTTTCTGTCAAGAATATAATCAAGACATCTCACAGAAACAGACTGGCTGAAACAGCATTAAAAAGATTGAAGACAGTATTGAAGGGCCACCTTTGAAAGAATTTGATCCAACCAAGGCACTTATAGAATTTAAAATAAAAAAGCAAAGAAGGATTTTCCAAAACATG
Organism: Tridacna gigas; assembly: GCA_945859785.2. Classification (NCBI taxonomy): domain Eukaryota; kingdom Metazoa; phylum Mollusca; class Bivalvia; order Cardiida; family Cardiidae; genus Tridacna; species Tridacna gigas. The sequence goes on from OX244033.2 coordinate 27,720,872, forward strand.
ACATTCTAATTCATATAAATCATGTAAAAGTAACGGTTGTCAGTTATTTGGTACATGCAGATTGCATACAGAAAGTTATGATGCCTTAATAAAGAGTGTAGTTCAAATTTTTGTTTTCCTATCTACTTTTTTCCTATCCCCCATACGTTTGAGAAATCCCCCATCTTTTTCAAAGTAATGGGGGATTTTCCCCCTCATTTTTCAAATCCTGGATCAGACACTGTAGTATTTCTGAGGATTTTGACAAAGTAGATGACATACCATTAGCTCACCGGCAGGAATTTTTGTCCGACCTGTATATTGTTCAAGAAATTGTGGAGAAAAGTCTATCACAAAAAGAAGAACTGGAATGTGATTCAGATGATGCAAATGTCAAGCGCAATGAAATCCTGTCACATGACAAAATCTTGGAACATCTTAAGGGAGTGAAAATGTATTTTGAAAGTTTTGAGAAAACAGAAAATGGAAGTAAATGTTGTGTTCTTTTGTCATGTCTTGCAGTTAGAAACAGGTTTCTAAATGTGAACAAGTTTAAACAGTGTTCGATGGTAGATTTAATGGCCAGGCGTTAACCCAATTTACCATGCTGGAGGAGAGTTGTTGAAAACATTTTGGGAAAAGGAGAAAATGCATGTGATCAGGACATATGGTATGGTTTTTCCTTTTCCCACAATGTTTTTCCACCATTTCAAAGACTAATACAATCATATAGCCCACATTAATTTGATTTCTTCAAATTCATGACTCCAAAACTTTGTCAACTGATAGAAACTTAATGGCTAGGTACATTCCTGTGTTTTATATGACCATGATGAGAACAGTTACATAATTTAAAACAATTCCGGAAAAAAAAAAGTGCTGGTGACCTGCAAATTTCCTCTCTTCCCAAAAATATTGTCTTTGAATCCTCTCACAAACAAAACCCATCATTTTAGCTACATTTAATTTGTTGTCTGCAAATGGTTTCAGTATAGATGAGTCTAAGATTTTAAAGTGTGGTAGCTTTTACATGATGAGTATTGCTAAGCGTCACCAGCTCACTGAACTGTCTCTTTTTTATTTTCGATGTGACCCAGAGAAAACCGCTTTTGAAAACATTTTATATAAAGTAAAAAATACCGGTAACCAGCATTTTCTCCCAAATTCTAACAATGTTGTCTTCCCTTTGAAAGATGATATGTGTCATTTTGATCATTTTCACACTTCATTTTGTCATTGACATGTGTTTCAAATGAACAAGTCTAAAACTTTGAAGGCTGAAACATTTCAATATGAGGTGTTTAAAAAACTCTACCAAACAATCACATTGCTTTACAAACCTGACAAAGAAAATCTTAGATAGCACTTTTTGAAATAGATGTTGGTAGCTTTCATTTTGTCCTCTTCACACAATGTTTTCTACCCTTTCAAATACAAAACTCTAGTAAGATGAACAATATTCTTTCCAAAACACAGGCTGACCTTGCCTGAAAGCATTTTACATTTCGGGTACTTCCTGCAAGGCAGCATGTATTAGGGACAAATGTAAGTAAGCAAAACCTATGACGATGTAAAGAGCACAAGTCCCTCTGGTCTTCAGAAAAAAAAATTAGAATGAAAAAGAACAATATGTGAAGATCTACATGTAGATACAGGTCTGCATTTAATATCTTTTTTTTTTTTCACATGTAAGAGGAAGTTTTTTTTTTTTTCATTTTATTGATCTGCCAACCTGCTTTTTTTTAGCAAACTGAAAAGAATTAAAAGTACATATTTTCAATTTTATTTTCTGTGACTGGTCCAACTTGATTAGCTGCAGGGTATACTGCATACATGAACGTCGTTTTTACAAACACCAGCACAGTTAGCAGTGTTCCCGTGATACTTTGAAAATGGATAACGAGTCCAGAATTTGGAAAAATTCTTTCTTCAGTCTTGATTTTATACCATATCAAGTGAAGATCGGGAAGAAGATAGAAAAAATATGAGGTAATGGGTACCTGTTGTATCTTTAGTTTGACAGGCAAAGATCGAGGACGAGACTGCCAGTCATAGACTATTGACGTTGTATTAATTTTGCAAGTCTTCCAGCATGCACTTAAAACTCTCATATGGAAAATCAAATTTTCATGGACAAAAATGTGTTACGAATAATTCTTTATTGAAATATAGTAAACGATGAATTGTATCATCCTTGGTTTCGAATACTGTAAGAAGCCAGCTGTTGTTTTAGTTTCAAAATGGTCTTTGTCAAATTAACAAATAGAGTGTCTGGCTGTTCAGATGCAAGATCAGAATGCACATTCTGCACTTTCCCATCTTGTTTTCTGCTGTCTGCTTGCCACTAACATGTGCTAAGATTTAATACATGTAAATTTTTCTGAGGAGGACAAGTTTGATCATTTATGTATGAGTCATTGCTCTGTGAAAAGGTTTTGATGCATAATTATGCAAAAAGTATTGACCCATGTCAGAATGTGCAGTCTGCACAGACTGATTTGGGTCAAATGTGTTTACCATATGTTAATTTTCTGCATGTCAAAGGACTAGTCTACCTCTTGATTAAATCTGTTTTGTAGACAAGTGGATGTTATTGATCCATAATAACGTAATGACATACTTGGTATTATGCATCATGGAAATACATAAACCCTCCCTATTGCCAGAGCAACACTCATACCTTTGATGCAAGGATTAAGTATCAAATAAACATTCACAAGTTTGTTTACTTGGTAAACTGAAGGGGCTTGGCATGAAGTAGAAGTCTTTTCCTTTGATCCGAGTTCAAATTTCTAATGACAGCCAAGCCAGGGAAACAGTATTTTTCCCCAACCAACACATTACTCTTCCTGTTTTTCCAATTATTGATAAGAATATTTCAGAATCATTTTTGGACGACAGTTTTGTAGCAAGCTACCTGTAATAGTATTTTTGACATTGTATTAAACATTTCACATAGATGTTGAAATTTGTAACGTACAGATGTGAGAAAGTAATCATTGAGTACTTGGTAATGACTACTTAACTCAACAGAAAGGTATTTTAGGTTACTTCAGAGTCTTAGGTATACCATATGCACCACATGTTACAATGTTTCATTGAAGGTATTCAACTAGAGAGAAAGAGAGATTTTGCAGAGGGAGAATTACAAGAAATCCATTTATTTTACTCTAAAGCTGCTTTGGGGGGACATGACCTAGCATTGGAATAAATCTTGATCTGTAAATGGTGAGGTCCAGTGGTAATTGATTAGTTATGGTCAGCAAACACTGGGAGAGTGTTTCACTGTCATTCTAACAAGAATATTGACAAGTTGTCACGGCAACAACCTCTCTGAAGGGTCTTATCATATTGTCCTGTGATCTCAAAATCCACTAGACACCAAAAGTGAGGATCATGGCTAATTAGTTCTTTAGAATTTTTTATTTACTTTGAGGCTGGAATCTGATACCAGTATTACAAATACACTATAATGACCTTCAATAGGTTTGAGGTCAAGGCCATTTGGTTCTTTGAATGAATTTATGTTGTTCATATCATAGCATTCTGCTGATAAATGTCTTTCTTGCCCAAATAACCACCAAGTCTGCAAGGTGAGCGTTTTTGATGCCTCTTGTCTGAAGTATACCATGTACTGTAAAATTTTGTTTAGCTTTCAAAGTTCAGTTTTAATCTAATCTCTTTGAAACTTTGTCAGAAGCTCTCTATGATGTAACTACCTTCTTCAAATGTGGGTCAAACAGGGCTAAAAAACTAGTTCACTCAGACAATTTATATATCATACATCAATCACAAAATGAGTAACAATTTATTTCATTCTGTTACTAAAATTAAGTCTAAAGTGAGCTCATTCAGCTGTGGAATCTACTGTATCATTTTCAATATGAACCAAGCTCTTCAACCACTAGCAGACATTTTTTTCGGCAAAAAATTTGATATTATTGATATGGCAAATATTCAGAGAAAAGGACTTGTTATAGGAAATCTGGTCCTTTTCCTGCCATTAGTGTTTTCAAAGAGAATGAAGTCTAATTTCTATAGCAAAAGGTCAAAGTTGGTATACTTGGTTCAAATCAGATGAGTCATGCTTTGTGAAAAGGGAGTGTAATACATCTCCAAAAAGTATCGACCAATACAAGCCTGCACAGGTGGCCCAGGGTAACCAGTGTCAAAACTTTTTGCTCTTGGTACATTTTTTTGTTTGCCAAAGAACCATCCTAACCCAGGATATGGCCTTTGTTCAGACAAAATAGAACCATACCATGTGACAACTTGCTTGATATAATACGTTATGAAGATGCATTAAACCCCCTTTCCTTAGATTCCACTCTGATAATTTAGAAAGATATGAGCCATCATCTGCGAAAAGTATCAACCCAGGTCAGCCTGGCTGACCTGGGCGGAAACTTTTCGCTATTGGTTAGTTTCCTGTATGTCCATTAGGACCATTCTACCTCATGTTTAGGTCGGTTGTTAATCAAAGTGGTTATGTATGATGGATCCATAATTATGTGATGGCTTGATAGGTAGAATGCATCACAGAGATGCTTTGATCCCCATTTTTCCAGAGCACAGCTTATATAATGTATGTCATTTCATGGACAAAGAAGCATGGAAATAAGGAGGTAATAGGAAACATTCTGTCAACTCTTTTCCAGCTACTATCTTCTTGATATCTTCGAAAGATTATTTACCAACAATTCTGAATCAGTTCTAATTCTTGATTCAAAGACTATCCATCTGATTGGCTGAGATGATCTCTCAGCCAATGAGATGGCTAGTTTTGAAATTTTGAATTCGACCAATATTTAACATTTTGGAGAATAAGGCCTTTGAAAAAAGTTTCCTAGAAAATAAGGCGTGTAATAATATAAGTCATTCCATTGTTTTCATAAAGTTAACTTGTGTGATGCCATGGAGAACACATGCCTTTGTGAATATTTACGAAGGAGAAGTCTATAATCTTGGATCTGAATGGTCTAATTTTATACAAGGCTCTGACCAAAAGATCACAGAAATTTTAAGAAATTGTCTTCTACGTATTGACTGAAAGTGCCCATGTTATTTCCTTAGTTACATTTTGCTGATGCAGTTTTGAATAAATATTTGTTCAAATGCTAAGTGTTAAGGTCCAGTTACCTGCTCTTGAACCCAGTCACCCTTTGAACCTTTAACCCTTTACAACGCAATCCAGAGTTTTAATGACCCTGACAGAAAAGGCTTTTGAAAACATTGTAGGAAAAGGAGAAAATACTGGTAACCTGCATTCTCTGCTTTTCCCACAATGTTTTCTACCCTATCAGAGAAAGAAATGATCATTTGCGCTACATTTATTTTGTGATCTACAAAATGCTTTGAATTTAGACTGGTTCAGAATATTTTTGTTTGGTAAAGAGTTAACGCTGTGCATATACCACATGCAATATTTGGTCAAATCATGTAAAAAAAAAAAACCCAAACCTTCTGAATTGATATTTCAATTGCCTTTTTTTACAGAACTTTTGAACTTTCTGACAGTTTTTCATTTCAGCTTGTCTTGTATGTGGTTTTCACTTATCAGACTGCTTATGTGGTATGTGGTTTTTACTTGCCAGACTGCTTACGTGGTTTCCAGAGACAGAAACTCAAGCAGGAAGTTGAATTTAACACTTAGAGTGCCAAACAAATAAGAGCTAAATTTTTCATTGAGGGAAAAAAACACTAAGATAAATACTTTTTGAAGGCTGCTAGTGGTTATGTCTTTGCTAAGGGGTCAGTGTAGATCCCAGATCAGACAGCACAAAATGTGTTGTATAATCATGATCTGCTTTGTGTGCAAAAACAACTAAAATTGTGGAAGGCATTTTGAAGTTTGTTATTGTCCTCAACAATGGCTTGCTTGATCAAGGTCATTCTCAGAGGTCTTTTCCCCCTTCACATAGTGAATAGGAGCCATATCCTATTAGCCTCTTGAAAGAAATATGTCATTACATGGTAAACAAAACATGATTCAATTTAATATGTGATATGATCTAGGGATTTCCTTTTTTTTTTCTCGTGTAATTATGACTTCCTGGAAATTCAATACTCTTTGGCATTCATTTGAAATGATGTCCTGGAATGAATACAGTTTTATATAATTTCAGAATAAATGACAGTTTCTTCCCCTTGATTTTATTTCAAACAAGAAATATCTTTAAAAAAGATAGATGGCATAAGAGATACTGGAATCTAAATTTTGAAATTCTTTTGTGGCTCAATATGAAGTAAGATAATGAAAAGTAAGCTCATGAGAAATTGCCTCTTTTTCCTCACTGATTTTTAGCTCACCTGAGCACAAAGTGCTCGAGGTGAGCTATTGTGATTGGTCAATGTCCGTCGTACGTCTGTCCGTCCGTCCGTCCGTTCACAATTACAAAAAAAATCTTCTCCTCCTAAACTAACAATCAGATTTCAATCAAACTTCACAGAAATGATCCTTAGGTCATGCTCTTTCACAATACTTCAAAGAATTGAATTCCATGAAGAACTCTGGTTGCCATGGCAACCGAAGAAAAAACTTTAAAAATCTTCTTGTCCCAAACTGTAAGGGCTAGAGCTTTCATATATGGCATGTAGCATCATCTAGTGACCCTCTACCAAAATACTTCAAATTATGGCCCTAGTGTTGAAAATGGCCCTATGTTGTGGGTTCTCGGATTTCACACAGAGATAAAGAAGGAAATATTTAAAAATCTTCTTGTCCCAAACCGTAAGGGCCAGAGCTCTCATATATGGCATGTAGTATCATCTAGTGGCCCTCTACCAAAATACTTCAAATATTGGCCCTAGTGTGGAATTGGCCCTATGTTGTGGGTTCTCGGATTTCACATAGAGATAAAGAAGGAAATCTTTAAAAATCTTCCTGTCCCAAACTGTAAGGGCTAGAGCTTTCATATATGGCATGTAGCATCATCTAGTGGCCCTTTACCAAAATACTTCAAATTATGGCCCTAGTTTGGAAATTGGCCCTATGTTGTGGGGTCTTAGATTTCACATAGAGATAAAGAAGGAAATCTTTAAAAATCTTCTTGTCCCAAACCGTAAGGGCTAGAGCTTTCATATTTGGCATGTAGCATCATCTAGTGGCCCTCTACCAAAATACTTCAAATTATGGCCCTAGTGTTGAAAATGGCCCTATGTTGTGGGTTCTTGGATTTCACATAGAGATAAAGAAGGAAATATTTAAAAATCTTCTTGTCCCAAACCGTAAGGGCTAGAGCTCTCATATATGGCATGTAGTATCATCTAGTGGCCCTCTACCAAAATACTTCAAATAATGGCCCTAGTGTGGAATTGGCCCTATGTTGTGGGTTCTCGGATTTCACATAGAGATAAAGAAGGAAATCTTTAAAAATCTTCTTGTCCCAAACCGTAAGGGCTAGAGCTTTCATATATGGCATGTAGCATCATCTAGTGACCCTCTACCAAAATACTTCAAATTATGGCCCTGGTGTTAAAAATTGGCCCTATGTTGTGGGGTCTTGGATTTCACATAGAGATAAAGAAGGAAATCTTTAAAAATCTTCTTGTCCCAAACCGTAAGGGCTAGAGCTTTCATATTTGGCATGTAGCATCATCTGGTGGCCTTCTACCAAAACACTTAAAATTATGGCCCTGGTGTGAAAATTAGCCATATTTTGTTGGTCTCGGATTTCACATAGAGATAAAGAAGGAAATCTTTAAAAATCTTCTTGTCCGAAACCGTAAGGGCTAGAGCTTTCATATTTGGCATGTAGCATTATGGTGTTGAGTCTTCTTGCAAGTGGTTGTGGGAAAGAGGTTGATCACCATTATATCTTGAAAAGAGTCAACTCAATACTGATCTGCTAAAATATTAATTAATTTCTTGAGCATCTCTGCAACAATTACAGTAAACTTTGCTTATTACTATATTGCTTAATACGATATATTGCTTATAATTACGTTAATCCCTTGGTCCCAACAGGGTCTCTTTTGATAAGAATATACATCAGTTAAAACGATATTCAGATAAAACGATATGATTTCTTCGGTCCCCTGAGTATCATTATAAGTGGAACCCTATTTTGGGCTGTCGCAGATGTCAACCCATACCAGGTATGTGCCACTATTGGGAAACACTGAGTCTTTTAACTGCTTTCTGCAATTATTGTCTAATTGTTGTCAACTTTTCATTTGCCTGTCTATCAAAAAGTCATTGCATATCTAATTTATTTTTGGACCTACTCATAAAAAAGGTATAATCACAATATTAAGACTGAATATAAAGGCCATATCAGTGAACGATGGCTTATATGCAGAGCAAAAAACAAGAGGCAAGTGGCCATAACAATGACAGCTGAGTTGCATTTCAGGTGAGCGATTTTGGACCATCATGGTCCTCTTGTCATTTTGTTGAAAAGTAGTATTGAGTAGTATAGCACAAGAAAAGAATCATTTTCTACTACATTATTTTACTGTGGTATGAATCACGGCCCGGCATATTGCTCACCAGTAGCAATGCTTGTTAATAGTGGTTTCATAAATGTGTGAGCAAATATGCCACAGAGGCCCACCAAATAATCATGGGCACCTTTTTGACCAATCGCAAATTACCATCCATTCATTCTTTATCAGTACCAAGAAGTAGGTCAAAAGCCAGCGCAATCAGCTACGCTGAAAAAGAAAATAGACAAAAAAGACTGTTATGGCCCTTTGTCATCCACCTTAGATTTGGTAAAAGAGACTCTAGGAAAGTATAGGTACATGTGCTGGACTGTAATATCTAGGACAGTGGCAATGTAATAAAACTGAAATAAACGCCAAGTAATGGTTGAGTACAAAATTTTGTCCATTGGTAGAGAGTTCACTTTGCTCAGAAAGGAAGAAGAAAACACAGTCTAAAAGTCTAATGAAGATCAGATGAAAATTCTGAGATCTTGAAAATCATACAAACACTTTTCATTAATTTCAGCAGTCACCCACTTTTTATACGCCCGTCAAAGACGGGACGTATTATGGGATCAACCGTGGCGGGCGGGCGGGCGGGCGGGCGGCGTCCAGTTCTTTGTCCGGAGCATATCTCCAAAACTATACTACCTACGGTTATGAAATTTCATGTGTGGATAGATCTCATCAAGGGGGAGTGCAGTGCACAGGAATCATAACTCTTGCTTCCTTAATTTTTGAGTTATTGCCCTTTGTTGTTTTTCATACTTGAATTTTGTCCGGTGAATATCTCCAATACTATACTACCTAGGGTTATGAAATTTCATGAGTGGATAGATCTCATCAAGGGGGAGTGCAGTGCACAGGAATCATAACTCTTGCTTCCCTAATTTTTGAGTTACTGCCCTTTGTTGTTTTTCATACTTGAATTTTGTCCGGTGAATATCTCCAATACTATACTACCTAGGGTTATGAAATTTCATGAGTGGATAGATCTCATCAAGGGGGAGTGCAGTGCACAGGAATCATAACTCTTGCTTCCTTAATTTTTGAGTTATTGCCCTTTCTTGTTTTTCATACTTGAATTTTGTCCGGTGAATATCTCCAATACTATACTACCTAGGGTTATGAAATTTCATGAGTGGATAGATCTCATCAAGGGGGAGTGCATTGCACAGGAATCATAACTCTTGCTTCCTTAATTTTTGAGTTATTGCCCTTTGTTGTTTTTCATACTTGAATTTTGTCCGGTGAATATCTCCAATACTATACTACCTAGGGTTATGAAATTTTATGCATGGATAGATCTCATCAAGGGGGAGTGCAGTGCACAGGAATCATAACTCTTGCTTCCCTAATTTTTGAGTTATTGCCCTTTGTTGTTTTTCATACTTGAATTTTGTCCGGTGAATATCTCCAATACTATACTACCTACGGTTATGAAATTTCATGTCTGCATACATCTCATTAAGGGGGAGTGCAGTGCACAGGAATCATAACTCTTGCTTCCTCAATTTTTCAGTTATTGCCCTTTCTTCTTTTTCATACTTGCATTTTCTCTGGTGAATATCTCCAAAACTATACTACCTAGGGTTATGAAATTTCATGCCTGCATACATCTCATTAAGGGGGAGTGCAGTGCACAGGAATCATAACTCTTCCTTCCTTAATTTTTGACTTATTTTCATACTTGAATTTTGTCTCGAGCATATCTCCAAAACTATACTACCTATAGCTATGAAATTTCATGCGTAGATAGATCTCATCAACTGGGAGTGCAGTGCACATGAACCATAACTCTTGCTTAATTTTTGACTTATTGCTCTTTCTTTATTTTGAAACTTTAATTTTGTCCAGTGCATATCTTCAGAACTATACTAGCTAAGGATATGAAATTTCATGCGTGGATACATTCCATCAACGGGAAGTGCTGTGCATATAAATTTCAACTCTTGCTTGCTTAATTTTTCAGTTATTGCCCTTTCTTGTTTTTTTTTTCGAACTTGAATTTTGTATGATGCATATCTCTCAGACTATACTACCTCGGGTTATGAAATTTTAGGGCTGGATACATCTCATCAAGGGGTAGTGCAGTGCACATGAAATATAAATTGCTTATTTTTTATGCACCAGCATTTTCTCCTTTTCCCACAATGTTTTCTACCCTTTCCAAACCAAATTTCAATTTTTGAGTTACATTTAGTTTGTAAACTGCAAATGATTTCAATTTGGACTAGTCCAAACTTTTGCTGTGTGGTAAAGAGTTAATAGTAATACAATAATAAACAAGAGTTCCGTCAACACAAATACACTGCCATTATCTTCAATCAATAGTAAAAAAAATATTCTGCACTACTATTTTTCTATACCTCCCCTTTATCATTATTATGCCCCAACTTTACAACTTGGGGTAAGACGGGCGTATCTTGCGACAATTTGCCGCTCTTGTTTATATCATGATACCAAGTTTTGAAATTTGATTGAGATATTGTAGGCTGAGGAAAAAAATTTTGACAGAGGTTTTGAGACTGAACCAAAACTGGGTTTTAAACTCTAACATGCTTAAAGCCACGATAGAAGCTCAAAAACAGATGTCTCCTATCATAAAATTCTACTTTGAGGACACAATTCTCATATGAGCTTTTGAACAGATGAGCTAAAAATTAAAATGTTGATACCGTATAAATACTTTTTTCTGCGGGGTCCAAATTCTACGGATTTTCAAAAAAATGGGGTTTAAAAATCTGCGTACCTTTTTTCTGCGCCATTGAGTCTGATAAAAAAATGGATCTTATTATTGCGCTTTATTTTGATGACGTACCGGTAGCAGTAAACTGGTACCCGTTGTATCTCCAATAACCGTCTGATAGACGTTGATACGAAGATCGATAACAGGCTGCCAGTTTATGGTAACAGCTTCCGTTTTGGACAGGTATACTCTATACATGTATTTCGGTTGTTATTGTCTTCATTTAAAAGGACGATATTCATGTAGTTTAAAAAAAAACCACACACACACGCACATACTTGTAAAATGTCCCAAACGGGGACCTAAGCTCTAAACCTACCAATCGGGGACCTGTATTTCCGATCATCGTGAGCAACTCAGATGAAGAATTTGACGGTTTTAGGGCTGTTTAATTCTTTTCTAGTTGTAAAAAACATCCTAAATTGAAGATTTTCCAACTGAAATTTTCACAAGCAAAACGGGGAACCAATTTGTGTAAACCAAACGGGGACCTTGTGTATACCAAACGGGGACTTTGTGTATACATACCAAACGGGGACTTTGTGTACACATACCAATCGGGGACTTTGTGTATACCAAACGGGGACTTTGTGTATACATACCAAATGGGGTCTTCGTATATAGGGAAGTGGAAATCGAACATATCAAACGGGTAACATAGCACGGAGTGAAATTTTTGTATGATATTTGATTTTCAGCGGAAAAATAATTAGATTTACCTTCTAAAAGCAAACCGATGAATGATTGTTAAAATCATTTAAGGAAACATCTCCATCACATACAAGCAATTACATGCTGATCGGGAGAATGACAATAGGGATACAAACAATAAAAATAATTACAAAACTTTCAGTTAAATTACAAAGTAGATCTATCAGGATAACACTTTCAAGTAACATTATAAGGGCACTGCCGAGTGATACTGTTTATAATTTGATCTTTTAATTACTTACAGGTTTACTTCATCGGTTGCTTACATTTCTATCTTTTCTTTTTACTCAAGGAAATTTGCTGTTTACATGTCAATCATCCAGGTCGTGCTCAGTCGTTGCGATATTCAAATGACATGCAAACATGGAAAATCATGACAATAACGTGAGAAAAATGGTTATTCGTTCATTGAGAAAAGACCATACAGAAGACAGAGAATATCAATCAAGTAAAATATCAGTATGATACCAAACACTCGCAATTATAATTACAGACGTTATGACAAGCGGTTTTACCATTTGTTTTATGAATGATCCTTCGGAAAAGCTGCAGTAAATTTAGTTTAGATGTTCATAATTATTTTTAAATGAAAAGAAAAGAAAAAGGACAACTGTTATTTGAAATAATAAGGAATGTAGGTCAATCTACACGACTCAGAAGTTTGGAAAGGCGAGGCTGGAGAATAAGCAGTAACAAAAAGACCTCGGGAACATAAAATTTTAATACTATATGATTGCAGAACATGCCCAAACTGTTACGCATGCCTACACAGAAAGAAAAGAATTGTGACAGCACGACAAAATCTGCAAATTTGTACTGAAAGATTAAACAAGAGTGACCTCTAAAAAAAAAAAAAAAAAAGATAGACGGCATAAGAGGTACTCGGAAATTAATATTGAAGCTCTACTGGAGTTCAATATGAAGAGAGATAATTAAGGTAACCAAGCCTCTTTTTCATCGTTTTTTTTTTTTTTTTTTGCGAATTATTGACATTAAATTTTCAGACAGATATATTTTTCAAAGAAGCTGCTGCTACTTGACTGGTGAGTCTAAGATATGTGTAGGCTGTATAGTAATGAGTAGAATTGAATTGCATCAAAGAAATACATTTTTTTTCACGAATCCATTTGCTAAGGTGTTAGTAAGCACCAAGGTAGCTCAACGACTGTATATTGGTGTAATAAATGGGAACGCACATAGGCCCGTTTAGGCCAGCTGAATATACGACGCTAACTCTAGCACTTGAAGTAAGCAGGACATAACGAAAATATCTCTATAAATCATTATAACCAATGCTATAGAGAATGACTATAAAGGCCTTCAATTTACAGCAGGATCTCCTGCTACAATTTGAACTTCAACTGGTCAGATGAAATTTGGCCTACTGCATTACACACACTTTAAAAAATACATTCCAAGCAGAGTCTAATATAATCGTAAGCAACATGAGATAAATGTCTGAATATCTACGCACAGAAGCAGATGTCTCGTGAAACGACCAAGAGCTATTTGGTGCATCTGTCTAAAACTTTGTCTCACATACACTATATTGTTCAACAGACGCAGGGCTGGAGAGGTTTTAAAGACGAAAATTGACGTTTAAAAAAAAAAAAACACACACACAGACATAACTCGAAAAGGCTTCTGTAAATCTTTGTATCTATAGACCAGAAATCACATCGTCTGCCAGTGAACTATGCTTGGAATGTACTTTTTGAAGTGTGCGTAATACAGTAGACTAAATTTCATCTGACAAATTGAAGTCAAATAGTATGGAAAGAGCTCCCACTATAGATTGCAGTCTTCATTGTCATTCTCTATAGCATTGCTTCCTAAAATTTGATGATATTTTTGTTATGTACTGATTACTTTCAGCGCCAGAGTCGAATAGGTGTTAATGGCGCTGTTAAACCTGTGTAAGTGTATTAAAAGCATAATGATAAAATTCACTCGATAAGTCGGATTTTTCCTCTGGTACAGAGTTAAATGTAAGCAGGGCATACAGATGAACACAATAAAATGTTAACTTGTTTTTATTTTCATACATTATTTGCAATTTAAAACAAAGTAATTTTTCTTGTTTATTGACCCATTCTCACTTAAATACCGGGTTTCACTTACTTAACGCGTCGGGGGTGCCGTGCATAACGACGACAGGGTGCTCTTATCTCATAGTCAATTTTCCGAAATTTAGCCTTCATAATAGTAGAGTAAGTATAGTACTTTAGTAATAGCACAAACCAGTTTACACGTCATACATATTTATTGATCAGAAGATGTCAGGAATGTTTTAAAATGACGTCGACTACTTTGACAAGACCATAATTCGCCGATATATTAGGATAGGGGAAAAATATTATTTGTTTAGTGTCCGAATCTTTAGAACATTAATTATCATTTGAGAAAAACAAAACTTTGGTCGTCATAAGTTTTCCCTTGTTGTCCGAATGTATGTCCGACAGAAGAGGGGTAAAAGACTATCCGACAAATTAAGATCTATTTCGGCATGTTTTCAATTTTGAAATATAAGTGTTTTAATTATCCTGCCTATTTGGGTCACCTATTCCGTCTACCTATTCTGTCAACAAGATTTCATGCTTGTCACGGGTACACAAATGTTTGCAGTAAAATTTGGATGAGAGGTATGATGTAACGTGCATTCCAAGCGAGAGGGTCGTAATGTAAGCGTTTGTTGTACATATTTACATTTGCTCTGCTCCAAGAAATTCATACCCAGTGACTGCCAGTCCACACAAAATGATTATGCAATAAGCCAGTATCATGCCTTCTGTACATTAGCTGACAGTGCCTTTTTGCGTTTAGTAATGGTTGTTTCTAGAACACCTGGGCAGTCATGTCAATATGTTTTATGTAGTCACCAGAAAACAAGTTGGGCTGTTTTCTAATAAAATAAATCCTTGCAGCCGAAATAAAAAAAAGAATGCATAGTTTTACATATAAATGGATTACCGATAAATAAAGAAATGACGAAGTTTAGTATTTATTTATTATTTAACAGATCTATCTTTTATAGAGGAACAACCATTTCCCGCATATTCACAGAAACTTAAAACTGTATAAGGTAACGTTACGAAAAAAAGGAGAAACTGCTGGGAAAAATTCAAACCCTTCAAGAACCTTTCAAAACTTCAGTTGCTTTGCGACCTGTGTTGATTCCCTATAGTCGACTGAAGTGCACTTATGTAATACAAGATAAACCAAACAGCCGATTTTTTGTATGTATATGAAAAGGGCGTTTGTATATAGATTCGGGGGCGTAAGGGCGGGATGAAAAGTGGGCAGGGCGGCGCGCCCTGCTGTTCTGCTCTAGAATAAACACAACACACCCCTCTTAGTAGCAGAAGCTTCTTGTCCAGTCATAGTTGAATTTAGCTTTTCAATAATACGGAAAACAATGAGGAAAAAGAGGTACTAATTGGCGTGATTACCCTAAAGTAAAAATAGCCGTTAAAAGTAAACAAAGCGGATGTTAAAAATGCATTTAAATGTAAATGCCTGATTTTAAAATTTGTTTTTCTGCCAGCGACTGATACTTGGACCGACAACACAGTAACAGATTACCATCTTTACAATATTTTCTATTCCTTTGAATGGTATGATTTAAATGTAAATGCATTTTAACATCTGTGTTTTCTTTGCCGCTATTGGGCCTTTAACTATCTCTCTTCATATTGAACCCCACAGAGTTTCAATATTCCTTTCCCAATACCTCTTATGCTATCTAACTCTTTCTCTTTTTTAAAGGTCTTTCTTGTTTAATTTTTATAACCTCAACTTACGAAGTAGAGGAGGGCATACTGGTTTCATCATGTCTGTCTGTCTGTATGTATGTCTGTCTGTCTGTCCATCCATCTGTCCGTCCGTCCGTCAATCTGTCCATCTTTTCGTTTCCGTGCTCTAACTCAAAAGCCGTTTGACCTAGGACCTTGAAACTTTATACAAGTGTTGCCCATGACCCAAGAAGGCGCCCTATTGTATTTGGATTGCATGAGTCAAAGGTCAAGGTCACGGGTGAACTTTGTTTAAAAATCGTTTCGTGCTCTTACTCAAAAGGCATTTTACCTAGGACCCTGAAACTGTATAGAAGCATTGCTCATGACCCAAGGATGTGCCCTCTTGTTTTGGGGACACATGGGTTAAAGGTCACGGTCACGGTCATGGGTGAGCTTTGTTTTGATAATATTTTCCGTTCTCTGATTGTGCTGATTCAGTGACAAGGTGCTGGTGTGGGGGCGGTATTTTTCCGCTTCGTGACAATTCTAGTTCGGTACAGATTTGCAATTTTGTTGTGCTGTCACAATTCTTTTCTTTCCGTGTAGGTATGCGTATAGGTTTTGGCATGTTCTGCAATCACACCGTGTTAAAATTTGCTGTTTGAGGGGTCTTTAAGCGACAGCTAATTCTCCAGCCTCGCCTTTCCAAACTTCTGAATTGTGTTGATTTACCTTCTTTCCTTATTTTTTCAAACATGAGTTGTTCTCTCTTCTTTTTTTTTTTTTTTTTTTCGTTCTTTTCATTTATACAATTCTAAACATCTAAACTAAATGTTTCTGCAGTTTTTCGACGGATCATTTATATAACAAACAGTAAACCACTTGTCATAATGTCTGTTGTCATTATTACCAGTTTTTGGTATCATATTGATGTTTTACTTGATTGATCGTCTCTATCTCTTGTTTGGTCTTTTTCTTAATGAATGAATAATCATTTTTCCCACGTAATTGTCCTGATTTTCCCGCATGATTGCAAATTTAGATGCAGATTTCATCCACAATTTTCTTTCTTGATATCCAAACAACTGATAAGATAGATAGATAGATATTTTTATTTTTCACTTGTAGATGTACATGATAGTGTACATCATGTTACAGCATCCTATGTTTTTCAGATTAACAATAGTCAACAGTGACATACATATGGAGAGAGAGAGAGGGAGAGAAATATTTACTAGATTCATATATCATAAGGCATAAGGTACTTATAGGAAGATGTAAAAAAAAATAACGTTGAAACCACAGGAGTGTCTTTCAGAACATTACTTACTTGTGGGGTCAGTGCAGAGTCAGATCAGACCGCACAACACGTGCAGTCCGATCTTGGAACTGTACTTTCCACTATTAATTTTGGTTAGCATTCCTTTTATAGAATGCAAACTTAATAAACTCACTTGTTTTCAAAATGGTATTGTATTCCTCAGATTTCATCAGACTTACAAATTTAAACATACTTGGTTTGACGTAGTACTTTTTATCTATATATTTCTTACGAAGATTGTAATAAAGTCTTAGTGTATCTGGAATTCATCTGACGAAGCAAAACTGTTCTTAGAGGGGACGTAGTTACTGTATCTGTGCCACTGTCCTAATGTAAATTGTGAAAACAAAATAACCGCATGTTTTTATAATTCTATACAAATATCTATGGGATAACGAAATATGAAGATTAATTGAAAAGGAAATGAGTTTCCAAGCTCTAGAACATAAAAAAAAAAAAATGTTTCACGTCAACCTACACGAAAAAGAAAGTAGTTGTAATTTTAAGTATATAATTATATAACCTCAAGACAGTAAATATTTTCTTGACAGTGTTTCACTAGTTGAAGGAAAAAAAATGAAAGGAGTAATCTAGTTTTTGCGTATACATAGCTTATAATCTTGCAATCGTATTTTCTTCATTTATGCGGTCGATGTTTTTCGCACAATTTTGACCGAAGTCATAAGATAGAAATTGTTAGTTTTCGACATGACCTTGTTTGAATATAAAACTACAAAAATGATTCATTTAACTCTTTCAGGGCCATAGGCATTTCCATAGGCGAAAACATGGGATTATGCGGACGGCATAGATCAAGATCAGACTGCACAGAACGTGCAGTCTGATCTTTGATCTATGCCGTCCGCTTGTTTTGGAAAGCCTACGAGGTAAAACTCTTTCTTAGTTTAAATGGATGGTATTTTAAGCCGTCAGAAGAGGTGATATTTATATATATGTATTTGGCGCTGAAAGGGTTAAAAATAATAAATACTTCAGCTTTCTGCATTTTGCTGATCTGCACCAATATGTGTTCTTGAAATAGCTCAGTAGAAATGGCGGCAAAGTGTATGAATTTTTTACGGCACAATCGGGGAACTGTACTTGACAAAGTGTAAGAATTTTTTACCACACAACTGGGGAACTGGATTCCAACAGATACACACCAACTCGGATCATACCAGAATATGTGTATAATGTGTGTGTGCTCCTAACCGTCCAATCGGGGAATGCGTCAGATTACTAATTTAATTTGACATGTTGATAATTAGGGGGTCTGGAATGCGAATTTGAAATAAAAACCAAACGGGGACCTCCCTGTTTGGTAGGTGTTCCCCGGTTGGTTGGTGTGTATTCTCACAAAGTTCCCCGTTTGGTCTATTTTACAAACACACACACACACACACACACACACACACACACACATTTTTTGAATGTAAACTAATAACTATTTTATTCATTGCAATGCCATATTTATTTCTGTATCAAACCCAGAAGATCCCTGCTGATCTGAATCCGTTAGTTACTAACTCATTTTGTTTTGAAACTTCTTGGTGCATTTTGACCAGCCATTTTGAGACAAGCTGTTTCAAAACAGTTATGGATAAGTGTACTGGCTCAATTGGTACCTCATCGGACCCATTTTTCTTAATCTGGGCCACAATCTGTTCCGAATACCAATTTTCAAAGGAAGATTTCAGCTTGGAAATAATATTAAGGGGAAAGGGTTTAAATGGTTCGACGTGTGAAATTAACAATAGTATAACCTTTGTTTTCTACCCTTAGGCGATGTCATAATGGCATGCAAATATCGTAAAGTGCGAATAATAGGTCACACCTACCAAACTGTAAATTAACTTTACAGTTAACATTAAAACTCGTTTTAAAATGTATGCAGGAGAGCTCTAGTATTTTGAAAACATTGTGGGAAGGGAGAAAATTTGTCCAGCAGTATTTCTTTTGAAAAATTCACTCAACGTGCATAATTCAATTTCTGACCAATCGTCAGGTCAATTGAGCTTAAAATGTGGCAATCTATGAGAGAATCTATAACTCTGAAAGCTATTAGGTATAGAGAGTAGGTAATGGTAAAAAGACGATAATAATATGCCAAATTTGATAATACACATGTAATTTACATAATTATGACCCCCCAAAACAACAACAACAAGTAAAAGAACAACAACAACGACGATGATAGAAAAATTCTTTTTATTTGGACTAAATTTTCGCGTCTTTTAAATCTGCGCTCCTGCATGTCCCCGCAGATAAAGCAGAAATAAAGTCACCGCAGAAAAAATTGCTTATACGGTATGTGTCCTCTTAGACCAGATTTGTAGAGGGTGAAACAGATCTAATTACTGGTTTTTGCACCTGAGTCTCCTCCTTGCAGGAAACAGAGATTCTAAGCTCCCACTTTCCTTGTTATGAAGTGTGTATTACATTAAGTTCAACTTTTTAAAGTCATTATGGGGTGCTAAAAAGACAGTATGAAGTGTCAGTAGTGGGGCGGTGGTGACCAGCTGACAATAGTATTGTCATTGCTTTTTTGTATTTTTGCATTCAAAGCTCGTTTTCAGTGTTGATTTTGATAGTTGATTCTAGAAGTAGTTTGTCTTAGTAGTATTGATCCCTTCCTAATAGTTGCAAGTCAGCATTACATTGAAATTAAAAGAAAGCGGACCAAAAATAATTTGACAACTACAGGTGCTGAAGGATGGCATGTAGTAGTCTGAATTAAGATAGTGGTGGTCTTCTTGATGAAATAAGCATTTTGATAAAATTTGTGCTCTAGGTAAGATGATCAATCAACTGCTGAACCCTTTACCACATACTAAAATTTTAGACTTGCCCATATTGAAGGAATTTACAGATGACAATTCAAATGTTTTTCAAATGATAGCATAAATTTGTCCTTAATTGGTAGAAAATATTGTGGGAAAAGGAGAAAATGCTGGTTACCAGCATTTTCTCCTTTTCCCACAATGTTTTCAAAAGGCTTCTTTCCCAGGGTCATTAAAACTTGGGATTATGTTGTAAAGGTTTAAAGCTTCTTTTGTCATCTTACAAAAATGAAAATGAAGTCTGCGGTGTTGGAAAAGACAACAATGATTTCAGCAATCTTACTCCAGACTGAGGCCAACCCATTGGTGTCTCATAATGAACCAGTGTGAAAGTTTCTTTACAAATTTTGAATTGGAAATATATAGTTGCTTAGACTCAAAAAACTGCATTCCTCAAACAATTTTAACAGTTGATTGTTCCACATCTGTTCCAACAGATCATTTTTGAGACCTGTTGGTTTGAAGCTATGTATCCAAGAAGAATATTGTGTATGCAGTTGACAAACTTAAAAACTTTTTTAACCCTTTATCACACAATCCTGAGTTTTAACAACCCTGGAAGGAAGCCTTTTGAAAGTATTGAGGGAAAAGGAGAAAATGCTGGTAACCAGCATTTTCTCCTTTTCCCACAATGTTTTCTACCCTATCACTGACATCTCATTATGTTAGCAACATTTTGTATTTTGTCTGCATAATGCTTTGAATTTGGGCCAGTCCAAACTTTCGTTGTTTGGTAAAGAATTAAGCCACTTCTCGATCCTTGTGTGTGCAGACTGATAATCAGTGGTCATTGCAATGATGGACAGTGGTCATCAGACGAGTGTGATACGTTGCCGACATTAAATATTACCTTGGGGAAATAAGAACAAATCATTAGTTTAGAACTTCTCTTTGGCTCTTTAATTAGGTTGTCCACTGAGGAAATATGTAGTTTTCATCTATCATTTCTTCTATTGTTTTAAACCTTTACCAGATAACATTTTGGAGACTCATATTGAAGCATTTGCAGACAACAAATGTGGCTCAGAACTGATGATCAGATTTGTCCTTTGAAGGGTAGAAAATATTACGGGAAAAGGAGAAAATGCTGGTAATCAGTATTTTCTCCTTTTCCCACAATTTTTTCAAAAGTTTGTTTTTGTCAGGATTGTTTAGACATGTGATTGTTTTGTAAAGACTGAATCTCTTTATTGTCTAAGTGAAATATGGCCACATTTGCTTGATAAATTGATTGTATGGTGTTTAATGCCATTTGTAACACTATTTCAGTTATATCATGGCAGCCTGTGCACCAATATCAATGCCTTCCTGGAGTTTCTTTTACCAGTACTGTGCACAATATTCTTTCCAAGCCACTGGCTGCTTTCCCACATAACTATTGGCAAAACAATGGTAAACGATGAGAGAGGAATTAATCCTGTTGCAATGACTGTCGTAAGTCCTCTGAAGGAAATTGGCTGAGCCGGGTATCAAATCGGTGACCTCCTGTTCTCAAGTCCTGTATGCTACCGACTGAGCTACTGGGGCTTGGCATGGCCACATGTACAGCACATGTATTATGAAAGCTTTGTGACGAATGGAGTTACTGCTTCCTACAAGCTTCGCTCTTTGTCTTTATTTTTGAATTCTGTAGCAAATGGCAAAATTTTGGTCTCAAGCAAATTGAAAGCGTTTGCAGACGACAAGTTAAATGTAACTCAGGTGATAATTTCTGTATTTGGTAAGGTAGAAAACATTGTGGACAAAGGAGAAAATGCTGGTAACCAGCATTTTCTCCTTTTCCCATAAGGTTTTCAAAAACCACCTTCTTAAGGGTTGTTAAAACTCGGGATTGTGTGGTATAAGGAGTTAAAAGAAAATAAATCAACTTTTGGTATTGATTTCTTCCCATAGGTATTGCATAATTGTTAAAAATTGTTGTGCATTAAATATAAATTTTACATCCTGTATCATATTCAATTACATCTTTGCTATCAGTAGTAAATTCATAGCTTTAGAACGTTCATGAAAGTGTTATAATGGTATTGATTTCTTCCCATAGGTATTGCATAATTAAAAATTGTTGTGCATTAAATATAAATTTTACATCCTGTATCATATTCAATTACATCTTTGCTATCAGTAGTAAATTCATAGCTTTAGAACGTTCATGAAAGTGTTATAATGCCTGATTTCCTGTGTGACAAGCAACAGACAATTGATTTTGCAACCATATTACAGTGACAACTGTCTCAATAGTGGCCAAAAAGACAATGCAGGTGTTATAACGCATTTAAATTTAAATCCTGTCATTCAAACGTATCGAAAATTTTGTGAACATGACAATCTATTATTGTGTGGTTGGTCAAAGTGTTAGTCGCTGAATGAACAAAAGATGGAGTGAACTGGCAACTTTTTACCTCGTTTTGAAATTAATTTTTCTGCCAGCAACTAACACTTGGACCGACACTGTGCAATAACGGATTGAAATCTTTACAATAATTTCCATACTTTTAAATGGTATGATTTAAATTGAAATGCATTTTAACATCTGCTCTGTTTACTTATGGCAGCTATTGTTACTTAACCCTTTACCAAACAATCCTGGATTTTAACGACTCTTGGAAAAGAAACCTTTTGAAAACATGGTGGGAAAAGGAGAAAATGCTGGTAACCAGCATTTTCTCCTTTTCCCACAAGGTTTTCTACTCTATCAAGGACAAATCCTGCTTTATTAGTCATGTTTAATTTGTTGTCTGCAGATGCTTTCAATTTGGACCAGGCTAACATTCTGTCATTTGGTAAAGAGTGAATCTAGCAGAGTAAAGGTTATTGCAATGAAACCATTTTAACCCGTATCCTGCGAAATAACTTAAATGAAACTTTCAAGCCGTTGGTAAAAACCAAAATGTTGGTATTTCATGGTTATGGGGGATGGGAAATACCTCCTTGTTAGATAGAGTTAGAACCAGGATCAGACAGCAAATTCTGTGTGGTCTGATCTTGACTTACATTGTCCACAAAAGGTCTGAAAGTTGTGATTTGCAGCCTAAGGGTTAGAAGAGATGGGATAGCAGATTATTAGTGGTAGACAAATTGTTTACATGAAGTCTGGATGATTTATTCACAAATCTGGTCTGGATTCTGTTTGAAACATTTAGATTCCTGGTGGTGCTCTAGTTGTGATAAAATTTTTATGTCGAAACTTGCCTGTGATTATACTCTTTAACCCTTTACCACACAATCCCGACTTTTAATGGCCCTGGGAGAGAAGCCTTTTGAAAACATTGTGGGAAAAGGAGAAAATGCTGTAACCAGCATTTTCTACTTTTCCCGTGATGTTTTCTACCCTTCCCAAAACAAGTTTCATTTTTCAGCCGCATTTATTTTGTCTTCTGCAAAAGCTTTCAATTTGGACTGGTCTAAAATTTTGTCGTTTGGTAAAGAGTTAAAAAGCTTAAGTTCTACTCTTGCAGTTATGGTACATTTACAGTTAGTCACATTGCCAGTGACCAGCATGTCTTTCCTTATGATGTTTTCTAACCTTTCAAATACAAACAACCTCATTTAAGCCATCATTTAACCCTTTACCACACAATGCTGCCTTTTGACGCCTCTGAAAATGAAGCCTTTTGAGAACATTGTGGGAAAAGGAAAAAATGCTGGTAACCAGCATTTTCTCCTTTTCCCACAATGTTTTCTACCCTATCAAAGAAAAATTGCACCATTTGAGCCACATTGAAATTGTCGTCTGCAAATTTGGACTCGGCTAAAATTTTGTCGTCTGGTAAAGAGTTAATTAGTTGTCTGCAAATGCTTTCATTGTTGATGAGTCTAAAATTTTGATGCCTGATACAGTCAGCTCTATAATTTGATGACCTACTGTTAGGTATTGTTTCATGGTAATATAGAAGTTGCCTAACTTGACTGTAAGCCTATACAGAATAACCACAGAAATATTTCCTGATAGTCTTCTAGCTAAAGTGGTTAAAACTGTTAACAGATGCAGGACTGGCGTTAAGTGATCTAACTTGTCAGATTAGGAGAAAAGGTTGACACACAATCAGAACGAAGTGGTCTTATTTGTCAGGTTGTTGACAATAAGTGTCACAGAATTGAAGTTAATGTAATCTTGTTGTAGAATGAAACTATCGATTTAATAAAAAGAAAGATATAGAAATACCGTTATCACATTACCACTAGAAAACTGTTTTTATCCTTTCAAAACATTGTTGAAAAGGGAGAATTTGTTTAGAGATACAACATTTTTAAAGACACTGGGGCAGTTTTTAGGGAAGTCCATGTTGATTAAATCTTTAGCACACAACAAACTTTCAGACAAGTCGAAATTGAAAGCGTTTGCAGATGACAAATAAAATGGGGTACAAAAGACAGTATCTGTCTTTGAGATTGTTGAAAACGCTGTGGGAAAAGAAGTAAATGCTGGTTACCAGCATTTTCCTCTTTTCCCACAATGTTTTCAAAAGCCTCCTTCTCCAGGGTCGTTAAAACTGCTGTAGATTGTTTTCAGCAGGTAACCCAAAGATCACAAAGTAAACCTTATCAAAATTTATCTCAAGGAAAAAACATCCAAGTATTAAACTGCTGTTTTAAAGTTCCTTTTTAGTCAGATTGATGTATTAGCATAGCAGAAAGTTTAGATCCAAGATCAGACTGTATAGTTTGTGCAGTTTTATCTTGATCTACACTGGCCACAAAAGCAACTATAATTGTCAAAGGTATTTTCAAAGGTTAACAAGTTAATCTATATTGTCATATCAGTTGCTTCAAATCCAAAGATTTTACATTTTTTCCAGAGTTCAGCTTTAAAACTGATTGTATTGCCTAATGAGCTTTGAGGAGTAAAATATTCTGAATGAAAAATTTTGACCATTTACATTTCATCCTTTCCCCCTCCCCTTCCTACTCCCACTTCCCCTCCCCTTCCCCCCCTCCAACTCCAACAAAATATAATGCCTCTCTAGCTAGAGTTTAACCTTTTACCACACAACAAAATTTTAGACTTGTTGAAATTGAAAGCTTTCACAAACAACATTATATGTGGCTCAAATAGTGGATGTTGTCTCTTAGAGGGTAGAAAACATTGTGGGAAAAGGAGAAAATGCTGGTTACCAGCATTTTCTCCTTTTACCACAATGTTTTCAAAGTGCATTCTTTCTCAAGGTCGTTAAAAGTTGGGATTGTGTGGTAAAGGGATGAACCTGTAAGTGGGAGCATGCTTCTTCAAAAACTGGTTTAAGGTGACATATCAAAAGTGATTGGACAATGATATAAAAATTTTGCTACCTGGAAGTTATGAAATGGCATTTTCACTGGTCAACCAATGATTGGCTGATGGGTCTTTGCAATATCAGGGCCTTCCTTATTCACTAATCGTTTTTCATTCAGTTCTTATTCTTAATTTGAAGTCTAACCATTGTTTGGTCGAGATATTCTGTCATAAAGCCAATCAGATGGCTAGCTTTTGAATTGAGAACACTATTTAGGATCGCTAGTGTTTTGTAGAACAGTTAGAACCATGTGTCAAATGCCATCACACTTCTAACAACCCTGACAAAGAAAACATTGTGGGATAAGGAGAAAATGCTGGTAATCAGCCCTTGGACAAGTCTATTTTTTTTTTTTGGTAAATGGTTAAAACATTCATGCAAGATAGAGATAATTCACCAGAAATTTTGTTTCATACAAGAATATGCATCAAAATACTGTGGAAAAATTGCTTAACATACTGGTAGAAAACAGTTGTTTGTAGATAGTAAAATGTCAAGATACCTTTACCAGATGACCAAATTTTAGACTTGTCCAAATAGAAACCATTTGCAGATGATGAATTCAATGATACTTGTCTTTAACCCTTTACCACACAATCCGGAGTTTCTAACGATCCTAAAAGAGATTGGGCTTTTGAAAATATTGTTGAAAAAAGAGAAACTGCTGGTAACCAGCATTTTCTTCTTTTCCTACAATGTTTTTCTACCATATTATGACAGAAGTCATCATTTTGGCTACATTTATATTGAGCCTCAATTTGGTTGAGACCAAAATTTTGTCGTTTGGTAGAGTTAAAATGTAGAGAATATTGCAGGACAAAATGTAGTGACCAGCATTTTTACCTTTTTCCACAATAAATTAAAAAACCGTGCTCCTCAAGGTCATTTAGGGTTGCTGAGGGTGAGGAACATACTCAAACTGGTACTTGTAGCACCAAATAATTTTGGTGTTTGTGGATTTTGATGACAAGTGAGAGAAAAATTACTTGTCCTCTGTCTGCTTCATTTCCTGAAAATTCTCCCAGTTGTGCCATTTATCCCTTTACCACACAATGTCGCCTTTAAATTACCCTGGGAAAGAAGCCTTTCAAAAACATTGTGGGTAGAGGAGAAAATTTTGGTAACCAGCATTTTCTCCTTTTCCCACAGAGATTTCTACCCAATCAAAGGAAAATTGCACCATTTGAGCCACATTGAAATTGTCGTCTGCAAATGCTTTCAATTTGTACAAGGCTAAAATTTTGTCATCTGGTAAAGGGTTATCCTTAGGCTTTCAAACACAATTCAAATTGTTTTTACCAGATTGTTTAAATCAAGATTAGACTTCACACAACATGCTGTCTGATGCTGGATCATCTGTCCTGAAAAAGCTTTTGAATTGCATGGTTTAGGGTTTTTTTTTAATTGACAGAGTATCGTAGTTTCATTGCTTTGATGTTCTAATAATTAATTCTTTACAAGGTAGAGACACAGATTGAGAACGCACTGGGACATAGGTTGAAAACATTTTGACAGAGGGAGAAATGATTCACCAGTGTTTGTCTCCGTTTCCTTTGTTATGGTCCACGTTTTAGTATTTAAGGAAATTTAACTACTGTAAATAAAACTCTGAATTTGGATGTCAGTCTCAATTTGTCATTTGGTGAAGAGTTCATCCATTACTCAACAGTTAGTTTTTTCAACCAAACAAAACTAATTGCAAATGACATATGTTTGAAGGAAAGTTTAGTGTTTTTAATAATATGAAAGACATTGTGAGAAAAGAAGCAATTGCTTGTAAGAGGCAATAGTATACTCCTTTTCTTACAATGTTTTCCGCTGTGGTCAACTTCAGAGACCAAAGACATCCTACTTGTACAGTAGTGAGTTTACTCTTTACAGCTTTAGACTTGTCCAAATTGAAAGTATTTGCAGATGATAGATTCAGTGTGACCCAAATGATTAGTTTTTTTGTCTTTGACAGGTTAGAAAACATGGTGGAAAAAGGAGATAACATTTTCTCCTATTCCCCCAGTGGTCTCAAAAGTTGTTCAAAGTGGGATTGTGTGGGGAAAAGGTAACAGAGAATTGTTGGTGTTTCTTTCCTGGTAAATGTCAAAGCTTTTAGCTGCATCTTCCATCTTTTTATCTCATTGCCTGCAAGTTGATTCAACTAAATTCAGTGATCGATTGACTGAGTGGTGTTTTATCGAGCTTTCAACAGTAATGCAGTCGCATCACAGTGACGTCTGTCTTACTCATGTCTTTCATGGGTTTCAGCAGCACTTGACTTGGGCTTTGAAGAACCTTTCCCAAGATTACGTAATGAATACTATCATAATTCTCTGGTTTTGAAAAAAGTCAGGAAAACAGACTTGTGAATCAGAAAATTGTAGCTAATCTTTTGAAGTCATTACCTGGTGCCACTATGCCATACAACACTCTTCAACTGTGGAATGGAACATTGGTGTCTTTCACAGAAAGTGTAAATCAAAGTCAGATTGCAGCCTGATCTTTTATGGGTAATACCCTCCATTTTGTAAGATTTTCTGGCCAACACAGCCCTGAAATTGCAATATTTTAGGTTTTTCCCAAAAATATTTTCCTGTTTGAAAGCGGTATACCACCACATTCATGAGATGAAAGGACCAATCACAGAGTAGAGCTTGAACAAAATTATTGTAACTTTCCCCCTGACAGATGCACCATAACTCAGTTAGTACTATCAAATTTACATGATTAACAATAATGCAATCATAGAGGGGTTAGTAAACTCATATTAAAGTTAACCCTTTTCAGCATAACTCTTGACTTATAATGACTGTGACGAAGAAGATCTTTGAAAGCAATGTTGGAAAAGGACAAAATGCTGGTAAACCAGCATTTTTTCCTCCTTCCACATTGTTTTTTACCCTTCCTGAGACAAATTTCAGATTTTTGGTGACATTTGTTGTCTGCGCTAATGTTTTAAATTGGTCAAGAGCAAAATTTTATCATCAGGTACAGAGTTAACTCTCCGCAAAGTAGCAAAAACTGAAATACTGTTATTTCAAAATATTTTTTCACAAGAAAATTTTCATAGTATCTGAAAGTGTAGAACCAAGATTATACTGCATTTTTCTGTGTAGTCTGATCTTGATCTACAGTGTCAGCAAAAGGGCCTTGATTCAGGTTTTAAGTAGCAGAAGAGTTTACTCTAATCACAGGGGTAGGAAACTTCATATTCGGAGCCAACGGCTCAGATGAGAAAATGTTGTGTTGGTCTTCTGGTTTTGAAATTGTCGGCTCAAAAATAACTGAAAAACGTGTAAGCTTGTCATTCTTTGTAATTATGTGTTCTTATGTCTTTGAAATTCCAAAAAAGGAGAATGTCATGCAATTCTCAAGTCTTTCAACATGTTTTCTACACTGCAGAAAACCGTGGAATGTGTACAGTATTGTCTGAATCATCTGTGCCGTGGGTTGACCGTAGCCGAAATAATACGTCAAGAACCTAGATTCAGTCTGTCATTGCCATTAAATTAGCAAATAAGAGAGAAATTTGCTTTCCTAAAAGTGTGAATTATTATTTTGAACTGTTATAATCGCTGTTGGTAAAGAATCGAAAAGAAATAGCGTTAAAATGATAAAAACAAAGAAGGGCTCCAATTATGTGAACCGGCTCTGAATATGTAAGTTGGCACCAATTGATGAGGGCTTCCTTTTACAACTTTAGTTTTCTGTAAGCCATTACTTAATATATAAGCTCTGTTTTCCCGGAAATACCCTTCAGTCCTAAATTTAATACATTTTTTCGATGGAACGTGACCAAATTTATGACAATACAAAAGACTGATACTGTCACAATTGAAAAATACTGTCTAACATTAGTCTATCTAAATTT
This sequence comes from Tridacna gigas, assembly GCA_945859785.2. Classification (NCBI taxonomy): domain Eukaryota; kingdom Metazoa; phylum Mollusca; class Bivalvia; order Cardiida; family Cardiidae; genus Tridacna; species Tridacna gigas. The sequence goes on from OX244033.2 coordinate 27,749,765, forward strand.
TGAAAATACTTTTGTGTAGCTTTTTATTAACCGAATAGTCTGTATGTTACATTTGTAATCCTTTCGTCGTAAATGAAAAATATTTGGCATCTTCGGACCGCTGTGTGGTTTTCAAATGGTCATTCAAATGCTGAATAGAAAATGTAATGCACCTATCCTAGCAGAAATATTGAATTTAAAAAAAAAAAGAATAGAATATTTGATTTTTTTTTTTTTGCCAAACTACACATGCATATTACAGAAGCCATATTACTCTGGCAATAAGCACTGTTCCTTTACAAGTCAGAGAAGAGAAGAAAATGATACATGCAACACGTTTGAATGGTCTATATAGTATATACATACATTTGCATTATGCAATTTATTATGCATTCATCAACATAACTGTTTACACTTGATAATGTAACATGAAAAGTGAGTAAGTGTAACAATATGATTGTATCAAACTTAAGTTATAACGATTAATTAATTAATTCATTCATTCAAGCATCCATGCATTCATTCAGTCATAAGTTCATTGTCCATTTGTATAGCTTTTGTTCTCTATTTCTCGAGTGGGTGGGCGTGGACGATTGAGCGAGTGGGTGGGTGAGTGATCACCTTCTATATATGAGGAACAGGCTGATATGGTTAAACTGAAACGTAATGTCTTGCACATAAACATTTCAGATAACAATTTTATGTTTAGGCATAAATTACAAAAAAAGAACAACGTTGTCTTCTTCACAATCTCTGGTACGACCGGTAAAGTTGTAATTTGGACCTCAAATCAATCAATATTCTTTGCCCATGTATCTTACCAAAGAAGCTAAGGGTTAAGGGTCGCATTTGTGAACAGGAAGTTTAATATTGCAGTGTAATTGATTGTGTGTAAGCAAACTAATGGCGTATGCGTTGTAAATGTGACACGACATCATTTTCCCAACCATTGCAGATTTGATTGCTTTTTCAAAATTAATATAGCATTGATTGGAAAAATGGTGTCATTTACAGTGGGTATATCGTTAGTATGCTTACACGTCTGAGTTTGAGTTTGTTGTTGTTCTTTGTAACTTATGCCTAAACATAAAATTGTTACCCGAAAAGTTTATGTGTAAGACATTACGTTTCAGTTTTACCACATCAGCTTGTTCCCATTATATATTAGGTGATCACCCACTCACTCACTCCCTCACTCACACACCCTGCCCATTTTCAACATAGAGATAGAGAATAAAAGATATACAAATGGGCAATGAACTTATGACTGAATGAATGCATGAACGCTTGAATGAATGAATGAATGAATTGTGATAACTTAAATTTGATACATATTTGTTTCATTTACTCTCCATTCATTTTACATTTATTATGTTGATGAATGCATTACAGATTGTATAATGCAAATTCATGTAGAAATGTAGACCATTCAAATGTGTTGCGTGTATTTTCTTCTCTTCCCTTACTTGTAAAGGAACGATATTTAATCCCAGAGTAATTGGGCTTCTGTAATATGCATGTGTAGTTGGATAATTTTTTTTGTTTCGCAAAAAAATCAAATATTCTTTGCAGACTCAATTTTTTATTCAGTATCTCTGCTACAATAGGTACACTCCATTTTCTAATTAGCTGTTGAATGAAGACCACACAGCCTTCCAATAATGCCAAATATTTTTCATTATATGAGTTTATGAGTTGGCTGAACTTACGACGAAAGCATTTCAAATGCAACATATAAACCATTTTGTCTAATCAAAAGCTACATAAAAGTATTTTCAAAATTTAGATAGACTAATATTAGATAGTATTTTTCAATTGTGACAATATCAGTCTTTTGTATTGTTATAAATTTGGTCACGTTCTATCGAAGAAATGTATCTAATTTTGGACTGAAGGGTATTTTTGGGAAAACAGAGTTTATGAATTAAGTAATTTCTAACAAAAAACTAATTTTCTAAAAAGATGCCCTCATCAATCGGTGCCAACTTACATATTCAGAGCCGGTTCACATAATTGGAGCCCTTCTTTGTTTTTATCATTTTAACGCTATTTCTTTTCAATTCTTTACCAACAGCGATTATAACAGTTCAAAATAATAATTCACACTTTTAGGAAAGCAAATCTCTCTCTCATTTGCTAATTTAATGGCAATGACAGACTGAATCTAGGTTCTTGACATATTATTTCGGCTACGGTCAACCCACGGCACAGATGATTCAGACAATACTGTACACATTCCACAGCTTTCCGCAGTGTAGAAAACACGTTGAAAGACTTAAGAATTGCATGACATTCTCCTTTTTAGCTCACCTGAGCACGAAGTGCTCTGGGTGAGGTATTGTGACCGGTCATCGTCCGTCCGTCCGTCCATCTGTCCGTCCGTCCGTTAACAATTTCTTTAAAAATCTTCTCCTCCAAAACCAGATGGCCAATCTTGATAAAACTTGGCAGGAATGTTCCTTGGATGAAGCTCTACAAAAATTGTTAAAAGAATTTAATTCCATGAAAAACTGTGGTTGCCATGGCAACAAAATGGCTGAAAATGGAAAAAATCTTTAAAAATCTTCTTGTGACAAACCATAAGGCCGAAAGCATTCATATTTTGTATGAAGCATCATTGGGTGACCCTTTACCAAAATTGTTAAAATTAATCCCCTAGGGTCATATTTGGGCTTTGCCCGGGCGCACCCTATTTCACATAATAACAAAGAAGGAAATCTTTGAAAATCTTCTTCTCTGAAACTGGAAGGCGTGGAGCTTTGATATTTGGCATGTAGCATCTCCTAGTGGACCTCTACCAAGTTTGTTCATATGACGCCCCTGGGGTCAAAACTGGCCCCGCCCCGGGGGTCACAAGTTTCGAACATAGGAACAAAGAAGGAAAACTTTAAAATTCTTCTTCTCTGAAACTGGAAGGTGTAGAGCTTTGATATTTGGCATGTAGCATCTCCTAGTGGACTTCTACCAAGTTTGTTCATATGATGTCCCTGGGGTCAAAACTGGCCCCGCCCCGGGGGTCACAAGTTTCAAACATAGGAACAAAGAATGAAAACTTTAAAATTCTTCTTATCTGAAAATGGAAAGCGTGGAGCTTTGATATTTGGCATGTAGCATCTCCTAGTGGACCTCTACCAAGTTTGTTCATATGATGTCCCTGGGGTCAAAACTGGCCCCGCCCCGGGGGTCACAAATTTCGAACATAGGAACAAAGAAGGAAAACTTTAAAGTTCTTCTTCTCTAAAACTGGTAGGCGTGGAGGTTTGATATTTGGCATGTAGCATCTCCTAGTGGACCTCTACCAAGTTTGTTCATATGACGCCCCTGGGGTCAAAACTGGCCCCACCCTGGGGGTCACAAGTTTCAAACATAGGAACAAAGAATGAAAACTTTAAAATTCTTCTTCTCTGAAAATGGAAAGCATGGAGCTTTGATATTTGGCATGTAGCATCTCCTAGTGGACCTCTACCAAGTTTGTTCATATGATGTCCCTGGGGTCAAAACTGGCCCCGCCCCGGGGGTCCCAATTTTCGAACATAGGAACAAAGAAGGAAAACTTTAAAATTCTTCTTCTCTGAAACTGGAAGGTGTGGAGCTTTGATATTTGGCATGTAGCACCTCCTAGTGGACCTCTACCAAGTTTGTTCATATGATGTCCCTGGGGTCAAAACTGGCCCCGCCCTGGGGGTCACAAGTTTCAAATGTAGGAAAAAAGAAGGAAAACTTTAAAATTCTTCTTCTCTGAAACTGGAAGGCGTAGAACTTTGATATTTGGCATGTAGCATCTCCTAGTGGACCTCTAACAAATTTGTTCATATGATGCCCCTGGGGTCAAAACTGGCGCCGCCCCGGGGGTCACAAGTTCAAACATGGGAACAAAGAAGGAAAACTTTAAAGTTTTTCTTCTCTGAAACTGGAAGGCGTGGAGCTTTGATATTTGATATTTGGCATGTAGCATCTCCTAGTGGACCTCTACCAAGTTTGTTCATATGATGTCCCTGGGGTCAAAACTGGCCCCGCCCCGGGGGTCACAAGTTTCAAACATAGGAACAAAGAAGGAAAACTTTAAAATTTTTCTTCTCTGAAACTGGAAGGCATAGAGCTTTGATATTTGGCATCTAGCATCTCCTAGCGGACCTCTACCAAGTTTTTAGCTCACCTGAGCACGAAGTGCTCTGGGTGAGTTATTGTGACTGGTCATCGTCCGTCCGTCCGTCCATCTGTCCGTCCGTCCGTTAACAATTTCTTTAAAAATCTTCTCCTCCAAAACCAGATGGCCAATCTTGATAAAACTTGGCAGGAATGTTCCTTGGATGAAGCTCTACAAAAATTGTTAAAAGAATTTAATTCCATGAAAAACTGTGGTTGCCATGGCAACAAAATGGCTGAAAATGGAAAAAATCTTTAAAAATCTTCTTGTGACAAACCATAAGGCCGAAAGCATTCATATTTTGTATGAAGCATCATTGGGTGACCCTTTACCAAAATTGTTAAAATTGATTCCCAAGGGTCATATTTGGGCTTTGCCCGGGCGCACCCTATTTCACATAATAACAAAGAAGGAAATCTTTAAAAAATCATCTTCTGACAAACCATAATGCCTAGAGAATTCATATTTGGTTTGTAGCATTATATGATGATCCTCTACCAAAACTGTGAAAATTAAACCTCAGTGGTCATATTTGGGCTCTGCCAGGGCACACCCTATTTTACATGGAAACAAAGAAGGAAATTTTTTAAAATCTTCTTGTGACAAACCATATTAGCTTGAGCATTCATATTTTGCATGTAGCATCATCTAGTGACCCTTTACAAAATTTGTTATAATTATCCCTTTGGGGTCGTATTTGGGCTCTGGCTGGGCGCACACTATTTTACATAGAATTAAAGTTGGAAATCTTTTAAAATCTTTTTGTGACAAACCATAAGGGCCAAAGCATTCATATTTTGCATGTAGCATCATTTGGTGACCCTTTATAAAAATTGTTAAAATTATCTCTTTTGGGTCATATTTGGGCTCTGCTCGGGTTCCCCCCCCTGTTTTTTTTCGACCCCCTTTTTTTAGCTCACCTGAGGACATAGTGCTCAGGGTGAGCTATTATGATCGATCGTTGTCGGGCGTCCGTCCATCCGTCTGTCCGTCCATCCGTCCGTGAACAATTACTTAAAAAATCTTCTCTGAAACCGCCCAACAGATTTCAGTGAAACTTCACAGAAATGATCCTTAGGTGATGCACTTTCAGAATACTTCAAAGATTTGAATTCCATGAAGAACTCTGGTTGCCATGGCAACCGAGAGAAAAAATTTAAAAATCTTCTTGTCCCAAACCGTAAGGGCTAGAGCTCTCATATTTGGCATGTAGCATCATCTAGTGGCCCTCTACCAAAATACTTCAGATAATGGCCCTAGTGTGGAAATTGGCCCTATGTTGTGGGTTCTCAGATTTCACATAGAGATAAAGAAGGAAATCTGTAAAAATCTTCTTGTCCCAAACCGTAAGGGCCAGAGCCTTCATATTTGGCATGTAGCATCATCTAGTGGCCCTCTACCAAAATACTTCAAATGATGGCCCTAGTGTTGAAAATGGCCCTATGTTGTGGGTTCTCGGATTTCACATAGAGATAAAGAGGGAAATCTTTAAAAATCTTCTTGTCCCAAACCATAAGGGCTAGAGCTCTCATATATGGCATGTAGTATCATCTAGTGGCCCTCTACCAAAATACTTCAAATAATGGCCCTAGTGTTGAAAATGGCCCTATGTTGTGGGTTCTCAGATTTCACATAGAGATAAAGAAGGAAATCTGTAAAAATCTTCTTGTCCCAAACCATAAGGGCTAGAGCTTTCATATTTGGCATGTAGCATTATCTAGTTACCCTGTACCAAAATACTTCAAATTATGGTCCTAGTCTTGAAAATGGCCCTATGTTGTGGGTTCTCGGATTTCACATAGAGATAAAGAAGGAAATCTTTAAAAATCTTCTTGTCCCAAACCATAAGGGCTAGAGCTCTCATATATGGCATGTAGTATCATCTAGTGGCCCTCTACGAAAATACTTCAAATAATGGCCCTAGTGTGGAAATTGGCCCTATGTTGTGTGTTCTCGGATTTCACATAGAGATAAAGAAGGAAATCTGTAAAAATCTTCTTGTCCCAAACCCTAAGGGCTAGAGCTTTCATATTTGGCATGTAGCATCATCTAGTGGCCCTCTACCAAAATACTTCAAATTATGGCCCTAGTGTTGAAAATGGCCCTATGTTGTGGGTTCTCGGATTTCACATAGAGATAAAGAAGGAAATCTTTAAAAATCTTCTTGTCCCAAACGATAGGGCTGGAGCTCTCATATATGGCATGTAGTATCATCTAGTGGCCCTCTACCAAAATACTTCAAATAATGGCCCTAGTGTGGAAATTGGCCCTATGTTGTGGGTTCTCGGATTTCACATAGAGATAAAGAAGGAAATCTTTAAAAATCTTCTTGTCCCAATCCGTAATGGCTAGAGCTTTCATAATTGGCATGTAGCATCATCTAGTGGCCCTCTACCAAAATACTTCAAATTATGGCCCTAGTGTTGAAAATGGCCCTATGTTGTGGGTTCTCGGATTTCACATAGAGATAAAGAAGGAAATCTGTAAAAATCTTCTTGTCCCAAACCATAAGGGCTAGAGCTCTCATATATGGCATGTAGTATCATCTAGTGGCCCTCTACCAAAATACTTCAAATAATGGCCCTAGTGTGGAAATTGGCCCTATGTTGTGGGTTCTCGGATTTCACATAGAGATAAAGAAAGGAAATCTGTAAAAATCTTCTTGTCCCAAACCGTAAGGGCCAGAGCTTTCATATTTGGCATGTAGCATCATCTAGTGGCCCTCTACCAAAATACTTCAAATTACAGCCCTAGTGTTGAAAATGGCCCTATGTTGTGGGTTCTCGGATTTCACATAGACATAAAGAAGGAAATCTTTAAAAATCTTCTTGTCCCAAACCATAAGGGCTAGAGCTCTCATATATGGCTTGTAGTATCATCTAGTGGCCCTCTACCAAAATACTTCAAATAATGGCCCTAGTGTGGAAAATGGCCCTATGTTGTGGGTTCTTGGATTTCACATAGAGATAAAAAAGGAAATTTGTAAAAATCTTCTTGTCCAAAACCGTAAGGGCCAGAGCTTTCATATTTGGCATGTAGCATCATGTAGTGGCCCTCTACCAAAATACTTCAAATAATGGCCCTAGTGTGGAAATTGGCCGTATGTTGTGGATTCTCAGATTTCACATAGAGATAAAGAAGGAAATCTTTAAAAATCTTCTTGTCCCAAACCGTAAGGGCTAGAGCTTTCATATATGGCATGTAGCATCATCTAGTGACCCTCTACCAAAATGCTTAAAATTATGGCCCTGGTGTTAAAAATTGACCCTATGTTGTGGGTTCTTGGATTTCACATAGAGATAAAGAAGGAAATCTTTAAAAATCTTCTTGTCCCAAACCCTAAGGGCTAGAGCTTTCATATTTGGCATGTAGCGTTATGGTGTTGACCTGAGTTGCATTTCAGGTGAGCGATTTAGGACCATCATGGTCCTCTTGTTTGGAATTTCAAAGACATAAGAACACATAATTACAAAGAATGACAAGCTTACACATTTTTCAGTTATTTTTGAGCCGACAATTTCGGAACCGGAAGACCAACACAACATTTTCTCATCGGAGCCATTGGCTCCGAATATGAAGTTTCCTACCCATGAATCATGCCATTTGTGACCATGGATGTTTTTGCGGAGAGTGTAAAGCAATATCAGCCTGCACATATATACAGGCTGATCTTGCTTAACACTCAGCATTGCTCAGTTAGTACCTTTGATCAAATTAAAAGCCGTTCAGTGAATATAAAATACCTTACGAAATCTGTATGTGTAATGGTAACCCTTATCCTGCTAAATGATGAAATGAAACATTCAAGCCGATAGTAATTACAACCCAACTTTTGCTATTTCAAATCTATGCCTTTTGGAAAGATATCATTCTCCTTATTGGACAGTGTAGATTCAAGATCAGATTGTATGTTCTGTGCAGCCTGATCTTGATCTACACTGTCCACAAAAGATCAGTGAGCCTCACTTAGCAACCTAAAAGATTAATAGTTTGAATTCGGCAGGATAAGAGTTAACATTTTCCCTCAGAGACTGGCCCTCTCTAAAGACCAGAGACCCTTCAAACAACATTCAGCTTGTTATCTTTGATAATCATATTAGTCATCTATTGATCACTATCTGACAGATATAATTTAACCCTTCACTTTGGTACTGTTTCCTAACTCTGTAGATCATGACTTTGAAACCTTACATTCTATGACTTTCTTTCCCATAGAACTATTGAGTATCAGTGTCAGAAACTGGTAAAATATGATGCAAGGATTTCAGTGTCATCTTTGAGATGTCTGCAGTTAGTCCTTTATGGTTCATATATTAGCTATACTGACCATGTTTCCCCCAATGTAGATCTATATAAATTCTAACAGGTGAACAAAGCTCATAACCCCACAAAGCGCCTTTTGCGACTACAATTGCCATTCCGGCCAGTGTAGGTCAAGTGATCAGGCTGCACAAGATGTGCAGCCTGATCTTTGATCTACACTGTCCGCTTTGCTGAAACACTGTAAACAAATGTAAAGCAGCCCTGAAATTGCAATTATTTGGGTCATATTTCTAGGATGACAATGCCAAATAGGTTTATTTGGCACTCTAAGGGTTAATTCGAGTCCAGCATCATACTTGTGGTGAATACTAATGCCTCTGGTACTTTAGCCATGACGACCGCGGGCTGTAAAATTTCAGCACCTAGTCATGTGGCACTGCAGGAGCAGCAGAACAATAGGGGGGGGGGGGGGGGGGGCGGAATTATGCCTATGTGTTTCTGCTCTACATGTGTTCATCATTTTTGTCTTAGATGAAAGTATTTAAAGAAAAGTTCACACAACTGCAGGTAAAAAGTGTGACCAAATTGCTGCTACTGATTGACTGAATGGTGTTTGACCTGAGCTGTTAAAATGGCGTTAAACTCCAATACAAACAAACATACAGGGTGTCCCAAAAGTCCCAATTTCAAAGTTAAATTTTTATACTAAATATTAAGCATAACTAGATGGCTCTTCATGATATAATTAATATCATCTAAAATTTTGTATAAACAGTAATTTTAAGGACTAATTTACCTTCATTCTATTATAAAACATGCTCTACATGTTCACCCATTTTCTGCTGTACGCGTCTGACGTCAAAAATTGTTAATGACATTTTGAAAGTTGTCCTCTGTAACCTTCCTTATTTCCATAGGAATAGCAGTTCTGAGTTCAGTTAAACATGCTTGTTTATAATTATAACCCTTTTCATACACCTCTGCACAGCAAAAAAAGTTACAGTTTGGTTTGTATTTAAGCAGTAAAGAGGTCATCAAGCCTTATTTCTTCCAGAAAAAACGGAGAGACTGCCACTGTCGACTCCAATGGCTACGTTGATATTTTAGAAAAAAAAGTTTGTACCTGAATTTTCGAAAAGATGTTTTTCATTAAATGATTGCTGGTTAGACCAAGCTGGAGCAGCCACCCCATACAAGTAGAGCTGCAATTAACATTCTGACCGATACTTTTTGGAAGCCAGATGATAACATTAAAGACCACAGTAGAATGGCCACCTCACTCGCCCAATTTAAACCTGTTAGATTTCTTTCTATGAGGACTCATCAAAGTAAAGGTGTATGATTATAAACCAGCATATTCAACTGAACTCAGAACTGCTATTCATAGGGAAATACCAAATGTTATACAGGACACCTGCCAAAACGTCATTTACAGTCTTTGACGTCATGTAAGAAAAATGTAGAGCATGTGTTATGATGGAATGAAGGTAATCTAGTCCTTAAAATTACTGTTTATACAAAATTTTAGATGCTATTAATGATATTATGGAGAGCCATCCAGTTATGTTGAATTTTTAGTAGCAAAATTTAACTTTGAAACTGGGACATATATTTTGGGACACCCCGTACATGGCAACAGCCCATATATTCATGTATTTTCTGGGTTTCAACAGTATAAAGCTAGGACTCTTAAGTGTCTTGCCCAAGGACACTCCAACGAAAAACCAAGAGATCAAGTGAGGCTCGACCCTGGGACCTCCAGGTAACGAGTACTATTCTTTACCGCAGAGCCACACAGGACTCCTAAATTGTGGCTACATGTAATGGTTTGCTACACTATATTTTATTGCAGTTTTACAAAGCTTTCCCAAGTTTTTGGTGTATATAACTCAATTTATGTCTACAATTTGTTTAACAAAATATGGATAGCAGTAATAAATTTTTTTGCATACAAAATCCATTTAGCAATGTACCCAATCTACTTTTGCAAAACACTAGGGCAAGGTTTTGTTGAAGCACAGTCTCCATTTAGAAATCCTGTGTTGCATGACTGTTCCATCTATGATTGAGTCATGCTCTGACAAAAGGGGGCTTAATGCATCTCCTTGATGCATGATACCAAGCAAGTCATCACTTAATCGAGGGTCCATAAAATTCACTTTGTCTAACAACCGACTAAATCATGAGGTAGAAAGGTCCTTTGACACGCAGCAAATTGACCAAAAGCAAAAAGTTTCAGCCCAGGTCAGCCTGGGCAGACTGACCTGAGTCGAAACTTTTCGCAGGTGCACTTAGCCCTCTTTTCATGGAGCATGGCACAATTAAATGGCAGAAGTAGACAGACGAAATAATTGAAGTGTTCTGTGATTCTATAGTAACCCCTATGGCCTATCAAATAAGGGGTTAGACAGTATGGTGACCCTGTGATGTTGGCAGATTCTCTAGATACTGTGTTATCGAAGCTTTGGGGAACATTTTTGACTGACGCTTAATTATTATACAGAAAATCTGCCTCATGCATCCAGAAAAAAATTATGAAATTTGTCATTTATCAGAGCATGTTTTCCCCCGAGTTTTGATATGTAAACATTATCCTGTTATTAGACCAGCATAATATTTGCTTTTGATGAAAATTAATGCATCAGTACCTCTTCCCTAATACTCGAATATTTTGATGAATCCATATCTTGCCATTGTTAAAAATGGACAATATTCATTAGGAAAATAGAAATCTCCATTTGCTGTAACTTTTAATATATTGAGTCTTGTATTGATATATTTGTGACTGAAATGAAAATCTCTGTAGAAGAAGCCAGAATTAGGGCTTAATGTCTCGGACAACAAAATTTGTCTTTATTAAAAGAATTCGCAAAAACAAATTAAATGTGGCTCCAATGTTAGCATTTGCATTGCATAGGATAGAAAACACTTTTGGAAAATGAGAAAATGCTTTTTACTAGCATCTTCTCCTTTTCCCATAATGTTTTCAAAAGCCTTCTTCCTCACATTTGTTGAAACTCGGGATTCTTGTTGTAAAGGGTAAAGCAATGGGTCGCATCCGTGCTCAATCTGTAGAAGCTTTATTTACATTTCCAGATTTGATTTCAAGTTCCAATGCTGTGGGCTCTTCTATGTGAGTTAAAGCTGATACTACTCTAATACTTCATAAGCACTTTTAACCTGGGTACCATTTTACTTACAGTTAACCCTTTACCAACAGACAAAATATTACCCCTTGTCCAAATTAAAAGCATTGGCAGACAACAAAATAAATTTGACTCAAAAACTGAAATTTCTCTTTGGAAGTGTAGAAAACATTGTGGGGAAAAGGAGAAAATGCTGGTTACCAGTGTTTTCTTCTTTCCCCACAATGTTTTCAAAAGGCTTCTTTCACAGGGTCATTAAAAATTGGGATTGTGTGGTAAAGGGTTGATACTTTGTTTTCATGTATGAATTATCATAACTTTACACCTAAAATCAGATCTATGAAATATTTAAATCAGTCTTACTAAAGTTTTACAGAACTTCAAGAATTTGCATACAAAATTTCGTAACTCTTCAATGGAAGGTAGATACCTCATGTGGCACACACCTACCAGCAAAGTAAACAATACTTGCTGTTCAAACTGAGGAAGAAATGGCAGAACTTTCACACTACACTGCTTGCACTTTGTATCGTTTCATACTGAAGTCAGCAGCCTCTTTCAAATATGAATGAAGAAAAAAATGATGTCAAAAAACGATACTAATAATATCTGCGGACAGCTCTTTGGATGAATCTGATTCTGTCTCTGTCTCTGATTTCTTTCTCTTTGATGATGGAGTACAAACGCCTTTATTCTTTGGCCAGAGTTCTAACTTACGAATGATGGTTTTGTGCATAGAGATATTCAAAAGCTAAGCCAGTCTGTAAATACCAATTCTGATGCAAGGATAATGTTGCTGTTAACGCTTTACCACACAATCCCAAGTTTTGATGACAGTGAGAAAGAAGGCTTTTGAAAACATTGATGGAGAAGGAGATAATGCTGGTGACCAGCATTTTCACCTTTTCCCACAATATATTATCACACCCTTTCAAAGAAAGATCCCAAGATTTAAATGAACCATATTTGAATTGTCATCTGGAAATGCTCTGGATTTGGGCAAGTCGTTTGGTAAAGAGTTTACCCTATACGACACACAGACACACAGAGCTCTAGATAGAGGGAGTGATTTTGATTTCAAAATTGAAAATATTAATCACTCTCCACTAAACCCTATGGTATGGGTACTCATTAGAATCGTCACATCGAGACGATTCTAATGAGTACCCACAACATAGGGTTTGGAAGAGAAATAATGGATTTAGAATACTATCACTCCCTCTTATCTGGAACTCTGCACACAATTCCGACTTTTAACAACCCTGAGAAAGAGGCATTTTGAAAACAATGTGGGAAAAGGAAAAAAAATGCTGGTAACCAGCATTTTCACCTTTTCCCACAATGTTTTCTACGCTATCGAAGACAGAAATAATCATTTGCTCCACATATAATTTGTCGTCTGCAAATGCTTGCAATTTGGTCTGGTCCAAAATTTTGTTGTTTGGTAAAGGGTTAAGCAATTGTTTAATATAGCCTTCAAAACACAAAAAAAATGCTATAGTTATGCTTTGGTTCAATGTAGTCTGTTGTTGTTCTTCTGTGGTTCAATATAGTTTTTAACACCTTACCAAACAGTAATGTGCTCTTGTGACCCATGGGATGGAAGGTTTTTCGAAGCATATCGGGAAATAGTGAAAAAAGCTGGAAACAAGCATTTTCACCTTTACCTAGATTGTTTTTTATCAAATGAAACCAAATCATATCATTAGAGCTGCATTTGCTTTTTTGTCTACAAATGCCATTAGTACAAAGATATATAGAATTATGCATGAGATTGTGTCATATTACTGGATAGAATTTTAACAAGTTTGATAAATAGAGAGGCAGATCTATGACCATACTATTCCTGGGAAGTAAGTATTAATCATTAGTGGAATGAAATGCCTAACAATCCTGGAGAGGATTTATTATCAATGGCTTACAATCCATACAAGATATTTCCTCTAAATAAATTCTCTCCTGACTTGATAATATGACACAAATGCCAAGATTTTTATAATCATCTCTGTTAACCCATTACCAGACGACTAAATTTCAGCCTTGTCCAAATTGAAAGCATTTGCAGACGGCATTTTTAATGTCGCTCACAGGGTGCAGTTTTTCTTTGATAGGATAGAAAACATTGTGGGAAAAGAAGAAAATGCTGGTTGCCAGCATTTTCTCCTTTCCCTTAATGTTTTCAAAAGGCTTCTTTCACAGGCTCATTAAAAGTCAGCATTGTGCGGTAAAAGGGTTATTTTTTACCTGGTTGAATGAGAAAATTCAGCCCTTGTAGCACTGAACCAGGATTTAACTAATGCCGACAGATAGGTTAAGATCAGACCTTACAGTACATGCTGCCTGATCTAAACTGTCCGCATTTTTTGCAAAATATTTTGATAAGGTATCAGCATTCTCAGCAAAGACAGAGAATGTCCGTTTTATTTAATCAGTACTACAAAGGTTCATAGAACCAGCCATGGTGAACTGACGCATTCTGACCATAGTCTACTCTCTTTGCAAATCCTTCTGTCACTGAACATGGCATCACACGATACTTATTACATTACCGGATTTTTCTGAAAATAGAAGGAACTTTTAGCAGATTTGTATAGCAAATCCACTTATTGTGATCGAACTGGCTGGAGCCAGATACATCATGTGTAACGACGCATGCACATTCACTTTCAATTTCAATAGCAGGTCTGTATCATTGTTACCTGAACTAAACATGCTTGCACTTTACTCATTCTACTTTCAGTTAAAGCTAGTACACCCGAACCTTGTTTTTATCACTACTGTATAACTCATCCAGTTCTTCTATTTTCCTAATCTTACACCAGCAAGAAAACATGCCAGATTGATGGATCAAATTGCTGCTCCTTTATAAGTGATAAAATCAGTTCCTGTGCATCCCAATTGGCAGAACAACATAATGGAAATTTTATTTTTCAGTGTACACCATAATCATAGCTTAATACTGTTCAAAGTTCCACTTTTCAGGACCTTGAGTCTTTTGATTTAGTGTTAAAAGCACATTTGAGATCAGCCTGTCCCTAATAGCCAAGGATAAGTTTTAACTTGCAGCAGACAACTAGGAAAAGTGCACAGTATACATGCACAAAAGTGCACATTATGTGGACTCTGATCCTGTGCTTACACTGTCTGAATTCTTTAAGATCCTCAAACCAAAGCTTTTTCAAACTGCCTGTATTTTGGCTCATTTCTTGTCTGAAAATGTCCAAATTATTGAATTGCTGCTCTGATGGTTTAACCCTTTACCAAACAATCCCCAGTTTTGACAACTCTGAAAAAGAAGCCTTTTGAAAACATTGTGGGAAAAGGAGAAAATGCTGGTAACCAGCATTTTCTCCTTTTCCTGCAACGTTTCCTACCATTCCCAAAACGAATGTAAATTTTTGAGTCACATTAATTTTGTTGTCTGCAAATGCTTTCAATTTGGACAAGTGTAAAATGTTGTCGTTTGGTAAAGAGTTAAAAGTATGGCTTGCTTTATCTATCACCCAAATTTATAAAAAAGAATGTTGCATAGGAGATGTTTTAAACTAGTGAGCATATTATTGCACGAGGTGTTTTTTTTTTTTCAACAAAAGTTCATGGATTAAGGAGGAAAGAGTATGAAAAATGACTGCTTTTATTTACTCAAGATCTACAGCAGTTAACCCTTCACTAAACAATTATCCCGTGTTTGAACAGGTTAACCTTAAGAAAAGGGGCTTTTGAAAACATGGTGAAAAAAGGAGAAAATGGTGGTAACCTGCATTTTCTTCTTTTTATACGCCCGTCAAAGACGGGACGTATTATGGGATCACCCGTGGCGGGCGGGCGGGCAGGCGGGCGGGCGGCATCCAGTTCTTTGTCCGGAGCATATCTCCAAAACTATACTACCTACAGTTATGAAATTTCATGAGTGGATAGATCTCATCAAGGGGGAGTGCAGTGCACAGGAATCATAACTCTTGCTTCCTTAATTTTTGAGTTATTGCCCTTTCTTGTTTTTCATACTTGAATTTTGTCCGGTGAATATCTCCAATACTATACTACCTAGGGTTATGAAATTTCATGAGTGGATAGATCTCATCAAGGGGGAGTGCAGTGCACAGGAATCATAACTCTTGCTTCCTAAATTTTTGAGTTATTGCCCTTTCTTGTTTTTCATACTTGAATTTTGTCCGGTGAATATCTCCAAAACTATACTACCTACGGTTATGAAATTTCATGAGTGGATAGATCTCATCAAGGGGGAGTGCAGTACACAGGAATCATAACTCTTGCTTCCTTAATTTTTGAGTTACTGCCCTTTGTTGTTTTTCATACTTGAATTTTGTCCGGTGAATATCTCCAATACTATACTACCTAGGGTTATGAAATTTCATGAGTGGATAGATCTCATCAAGGGGGAGTGCAGTGCACAGGAATCATAACTCTTGCTTCCTTAATTTTTGAGTTATTGCCCTTTCTTGTTTTTTATACTTGAATTTTGTCCGGTGAATATCTCCAATACTATACTACCTACGGTTATGAAATTTCATGAGTGGATAGATCTCATCAAGGGGGAGTGCAGTGCACAGGAATCATAACTCTTTGCTTCCTTAATTTTTGAGTTATTGCCCTTTCTTGTTTTTCATACTTGAATTTTGTCCGGTGAATATCTCCAAAACTATACTACCTAGGGTTATGAAATTTCATGAGTGGATAGATCTCATCAAGGGGGAGTGCAGTGCACAGGAATCATAACTCTTGCTTCCTTAATTTTTATACGCCCGTCGAAGACGGGACGTATTATGGGATCACCCGTGGCGAGCGGGCGGGCGGGCGGCATCCAGTTCTTTGTCCGGAGCATATCTCCAAAACTATACTACCTACGGTTATGAAATTTCATGAGTGGATAGATCTCATCAAGGGGGAGTGCAGTGCACAGGAATCATAACTCTTGCTTCCTTAATTTTTGAGTTATTGCCCTTTCTTGTTTTTCATACTTGAATTTTGTCCGGTGAATATCTCCAATACTATACTACCTAGGGTTATGAAATTTCATGAGTGGATAGATCTCATCAAGGGGGAGTGCAGAGCACAGGAATCATAACTCTTTGCTTCCTTAATTTTTGAGTTATTGCCCTTTCTTGTTTTTCATACTTGAATTTTGTCCGGTGAATATCTCCAAAACTATACTACCTACGGTTATGAAATTTCATGAGTGGATAGATCTCATCAAGGGGGAGTGCAGTGCACAGGAATCATAACTCTTGCTTCCTTAATTTTTGAGTTATTGCCCTTTCTTGTTTTTCATACTTGAATTTTGTCCGATGAATATCTCCAATACTATACTACCTAGGGTTATGAAATTTCATGAGTGGATAGATCTCATCAAGGGGGAGTGCAGTGCACAGAATCATAACTCTTGCTTCCTTAATTTTTGACTTATTGCCCTTTGTTGTTTTTCATACTTGAATTTTGTCCGGAGCATATCTCCAAAACTATACTACCTACGGTTATGAAATTTCATGCATGAATAGATCTCATCAAGGGGGAGTGCAGTGCACAGGAATCATAACTCTTGCTTCCTTAATTTTTAAGTTATTGCCCTTTCTTGTTTTTCATACTTGAATTTTGTCCGGTGAATATCTCCAATACTATACTACCTACGGTTATGAAATTTCATGTCTGCATACATCTCATTAAGGGGGAGTGCAGTGCACAGGAATCATAACTCTTGCTTCCTCAATTTTTCAGTTATTGCCCTTTCTTCTTTTTCATACTTGCATTTTCTCCGGTAAATATCTCCAAAACTATACTACCTAGGGTTATGAAATTTCATGCCTGCATACATCTCATTAAGGGGGAGTGCAGTGCACAGGAATCATAACTCTTCCTTCCTTAATTTTTGACTTATTTTCATACTTGAATTTTGTCTCGAGCATATCTCCAAAACTATACTACCTATGGCTATGAAATTTCATGCGTAGATAGATCTCATCAACTGGGAGTGCAGTGCACATGAACCATAACTCTTGCTTAATTTTTGACTTATTGCTCTTTCTTTATTTTGAAACGTTAATTTTGTCCAGTGCATATCTTCAGAACTATACTAGCTAAGGATATGAAATTTCATGCGTGGATACATTCCATCAACGGGAAGTGCTGTGCATATAAATTTCAACTCTTGCTTGCTTAATTTTTCAGTTATTGCCCTTTCTTGTTTTTTTTTCGAACTTGAATTTTGTATGATGCATATCTCTCAAACTATACTACCTCGGGTTATGAAATTTTAGGGCTGGATACATCTCATCAAGGGGTAGTGCAGTGCACATGAAATATAAATTGCTTATTTTTTATGCACCCTTTCAAGACAGGATGTATTATGGGATCAGCCATGGCATACAGGCATCCAGGTAGCATAACTTACACATCTTAAAACCTATTAACTTTAAATTTGACAGTTGTGTTTGTTGTAATCATATGGGGTGCAGTGTACACAAAGAATAAATCTTCCTTATGAGTAATTGCCCTTTCTTCTTTTTCATACTTAAAGTTTGTCAGCAGCATATCTCTCTTACTACACTACCTATGTATATGAAATTTCAGTGATGCATACATCTCAGATTATTAGAAACATAACTATTGCTTCCTTAACTTTTTCTTATTGTCCTTAGTCATTTTTCAGGCTTAAATTCAACACTATCGTATCTATGGATATCAACATAAAGTGTATAAACAAGAGTTCCGTCAACACAAATACACTGCCATTGTCTTCAATCAACAGTAAAAAAAATATTCTGCACTACTATTTTTCTATACCTCCCCTTTATCATTATTATGCCCCAACTTTACAACTTGGGGTAAGACGGGCGTATCTTGCGACAATTTGCCGCTCTTGTTTTACTATGTTTTCTTACCCTCAAAGAATGAAAACATTAATTTAGCTACATTTATCATGTCAGTTGCACATGGTTTCCATTTGATTGAGTCTAATATTTTGCTATCAGGTATGTTAGATTACTGTTGGATAAGATTCCTTTTGCATCTTTTAGGGTGTTATCTGATTGCTGCTGCAGTTTAACTTTTTACCAAATGACAAAACTTTGGACTGATCCAAATTTAAAGTATTTGCAGCCAACAAAACAAATCTGACTGAAAAATTGCAATTTTGTTTTTCAAATGGTAGAAAACATTACGAGAAAAGGAGAAAATGCTGGTAATCGGCATTTTCTTATTTTTCCACATTGTTTTCGAGAGGCCTCTTTGGGTCCTACGTGGCTTGGTGGTAAAGTGTAGAACTTGTAACCTGGAGGTCTCTGGTTCGAGACTCACTGGATCCACTGAATCTTTCATGGGAGTGTCCTTAGGCAAGACACTTCAGAGCCCAAGCCTAGTACTGGTGAAACACAGGAAATACATGAATATGTGTGCTGTTGCCTTGAAATAATGATGAAAAAGGCATAAAACACCTTTCAATCGATCAGTCAAGCGAGAGGCTTCTTTCTCGGTGCCCTTAAAATTCAGGACTGTGTGGTAAAGGGACAACAGCTTAGAGGACAATTCTATTTTCTTCTGAACCTGAAAAAGAAAGCTGTTGGAAACATTGTAAGACAAGGAGAAAATGCTGGTAGCCAACATTTTCTCCTTTTCTGCAATGTTTCTTTCTCTTTCATTAACAAATTGTATCATTTGGGCCACAATTAATTTGTCCGCAGCAAGTGCAAATATAGACAAATCTAAAACTTTTGTCATGCAGTAAATAGTTAACCCCTGAGAGTGCCAAATAAAGGTAATGGATAGTTTATAATAAGACCCAGATAATTGCAATTTCGTGGCTGCTTTTTTTCCTTAGTGTTTTAGCTATGCAATGTAGATTAAAGATCAGGCTGCACGTTTTGTGCAACTACCAGCAAGTCCTTATGGTTCATTTGAAAACATTATGGCAAAAGGAGAGTTTGCTTTTTATAAGCAATTTCTCACTTTGCAGAAATGTTTTTACTTGAATTTATGTCTGTTCTTATGGCAATTATCGATATTTTTCAAGGAATCACATCGAAGTGGACTGTTGCAAGTTTGTTCGAAGAGGTATTGAGTTAATGGACAAATGTCTCTCATAACAAATAACATTTATTTTATTTAATAACCACTTGAAAGTTATTTGCACTTGAATGATTTTGTTTGTTGCAATAAAGAACTTGGAAATAAAGCACTATAGTCACAAATTTCTAATCACAAATTTCTCCCGTGATAGAGCTCAGTTATCCCTATACCAAACAATCCCATGTTTTAATGACACTGATTAACCCTTTACCATACAATCCCGAATTTTAACGACCTTGAGAAAGAAAACTTTTGAAAACATTGTGGGAAAAGGAGAAAATACTGGTTACATGCATTTTCTCCTTTTACCACAATGTTGTCTACTTTTCCCAGCATGCCCACTGGGTATTCAATTTGGTGGTACATGCACCCTCCAGGTTTTGAATTGGGGGTACAAAGAAAAAATTGGGGGTACACTCTACCCCCTAGGTTTTGAATTGGGGGTACAAAGAAAAATTAGGGGGTACAGAGTAACTTTTGGCTGTTTCAGTTTTATTAATGAATTTTAACACCCTAGCTCCTTTACCATAATGAATGGGATCTTAATTAAATTATCAGATCGTGCATTTGGTGATTATATGGATGCATCATATGTCTCCAGGGCATGCACATACTTAGATATAATCGCAACAGCGGTCAGGGTTTAAAAGCCAAACACGGCGAGTTTTGATAATCGACCGCCTTCACGAAAGATTTTTCACCTTTATTCCTTTCTAAAAGTTGCAAAGTACATTAGAACTGCTTTAAAAAGGAAGCATAGACAGATTAATGCTCATTGTCCAAGATGATGTCCGTAGATCTGGCTATTTTAAAATCACAGAGGAGCAGGCCGATTGGCTCATTGTAAGCTCAAACTCTGTCAAATAAAGGCCATGCCGTGTTAGGGCAAAATAAAACAAAATGTGTAATAGTAGAATCACTTTGTAAACCTACCTTTCTCAGATCTTAACGCTGTAAAATATATTAACAGCTTTTGGTGTGATGACATTTTTTCTGCAGCAGACGCCATACATACGGAAGTTACACGTTTAATTTGCGGCTCGGGTTTTCAGCTTCCAAATGTCAAAAAAAGTGTTTTTAACAATAACTGTGCATCATAATATAATTAAACGATTTTAATTTCTCACTGAAAATTAATTACCAGATTTCCTGTACTTGTGGTAGATTTTGACACCTTAAAAAATCGTAGCGAAAATTATTCAGACAGACGAGGGAGCCGCAAAATATATATAGTGAAAATATTTGGTAACCCGCTCTATGTTGAGGACAAAGCGTGGTACCCACTTACCAGGAAAACTACTTTCGTTTTGTTTGTTTGGCATGCAATACGAAACGGTATCTAATTTGTATGTGCAGTTTACGTAATTACTTTCCTTTTTGTACGTGCATACTTTTGACAGTGCATGCATGCACGTAAGCACAAAAAATTTGTACGCGCAGAGTAGAATTTGTATGTGAATTACGTACTGCAGTACGTGATTGGGCACCCTGTTTTCCCAAATTATTTTTCAAATTTTGAGTAACATTTATTTTGTCGTCTGCAAATGCTTTCAATTTGGACTATTTCAAAGGTATTTTTGAGGAAAGATATTTCCTGTTCGGACATTAAAGATCTAAGAGCAGACTGCACGTTCTGTGCAGTTTGATATTAATCTACGCTGTCTGCAAAAGGTCAATGAGTCACGCTTAGCCGCCCAAAGATTCATGATCCTTATTAACCCTTTACCAAACCACAAAATTTTAGACTGGCCCAAATTGAAAGCATTTGCAGACAACAAATTAAGAATGGCCCAACTGACAAAATTTGTCCCTGATAGATTAGAAAACGTTGTGGGAAAAAGGAGAAAATGCTGGTTACCAGCATTTTCTCTTTTTCTCTCTGTTTTCCAAAGCCTTATTCCTCAGGGTCGTTAAAAGTCGGGATTGTGTGGTAAAGGGTTAAAAGAGACTTTTGAAAAATTTGTGGGAACCAGCATTTTCTCCGTTTCCCCCCCAAATTTTCTAACATTTTCAGGACATTGATTGATTGCTTGCATTGGAGTTAACGCCGTTTTAACAGCTTAGGTCATATCATGGCGGTCAGTGTACCTATGCATGTGTTTCCTGGCTTTCTCTCATCAGTACTGACACAACTTTCTTTCCAAGCCACTGACTGCTTTTCTCACATGCATTAGAGGTGAGAGGTGAAAAATCACGAGAAGGAAAGTTTGACTCAACCGGGTATCGAAACCGCAACCTCCAGGTCAAGAGTCAGATAATTGCTAACCATAGTGAGATACCCAGTCTGACTTTTCGAGACAAATGTCATCATTTGAACACATTTAACCCTTTGACAAATGACAAAATTTTAGACTGGTCCAAATTCAAAGCCTTTGCAGATGACAAAGTAAATGTGACTCAAAAATTGAAATTTGTTGGCAAGGGTAAAAAACATTGTGGGAAAAGGAAAAAATCATGGTTACCTGCATTGTATCCTTTTTCTGCAATGTTTTCAAAAGGCATTTTCTTCAGGGTTATTAAAACTTGTGATTGTGTGGTAAAGGGTTAAAGTTTGGTCTGCTAGTGCTTTCTATGGACATGTCTAAAATTTTGCCATCTTAGAGTTACCTCTATACCACATAATCCTTTGTTTTGATGACTCTGAGGTAGATGGCTTTTGAAACCATTGTGAGAAAAGGAGAAAATCTTTCTTACCAGCATTTTCTCTTTTTACCATAATGTTTTCTACCCTTTTTGATGCATATTATTCTATCATTTGGGCCACATTCAATTTGTCATCTGCAAATGCTTTCAAATAGGACCAGTCCAAAATCTTGTAGTTTGGTTAACCCTTTACCACACAATTCCGACTTTTAACAACCGTGAGAAAGGGGCCTTTTGAAAACATTGTGAGAAAAGGAGAAAATGCTGGTTACCAACCATGTTTTCTAACCTATCAATGACAGATTTCATCATTTGGACAAATCTGTCATATGCAAATGCTTTCAATTTGGACCAGTCTAAAATTTTGTCATTTGGTAAAGGAAGCATTTGGAATTTATTTTCACTTGCCTTCTCTGTTTTTTTCTGACTCTTTACCAAACAACAGAATTTCCAAATTGAAAGCATTTGCAGACGACAAAGTACATCAGGAATTTGAATGAAAAAGTAGAAACATTGTGGAAAAAGGAGAAAATGCTGGTCACCACCATTTTCTCCTTTTTCAGCAATGTGTTTAAAAGCCCTCTTCACATTAAAGATTCTTAACCCTTTACCACATAATCCCAAGTTTTAACGACCCCAAAGAAGATGATATTGAAAACATTTTCTTCTTTTCCTACAATTTTTTTTCACTATTCTGAAACAAATAGTTTGTCGTCTGCAAATGCTGTCAATTTTGGGAAGTCCTAAAAAAATTTTGTCGGGTAAAGATTTAAAACGATGGATTGTTTGGTAAAGGGTTATCTGAATAACAGTAGAATCTCTTGGATACCTAAATACCTTTGGGAGATGCCATTGTAGATGGTATTTAAATTGTAGCACAACAAAATGTTTTCCACTGGTCGCTCTCCATTGTAAAGTTTACTTGGTTTTCATATTTATTAAGATTTGCATGCACTTTGAGCAGACAAGGAAACAAGTTAGAGAGTTTTTCTGCCTACTTTTGTTGAAAAGCATACAGTGAAGATCATGTACGGTTTATGGTTAATGTACCGATTCGGTCACCTTATCACAGCATGCTTCAGGTTGATCGAGATGAACTTTGTAATCCCCAAGATAAGTGTAATCATTGGTTGCAGCATGTTCTGTAAGCATCCATCAAATGGCATGTTACACTTTCTATCCATCATGAGCAAAGCATGACTGTAGTAGAGAATTGTCGGATACGAAGGGAATCATTACCAAAAACATAGATGGACAGTATTTACTTTTAACGTTCACTGTAACAATTCAGTTATATGAAGTTTTAGGACACATTCCAACACCAGATGATGGACTGTCAAAATAATGTATGTGGATTTTGCTGAAAGGGTTGTGTTACATGATGTTTGGTTTTTGATGATGTAATTCAAGGAGTGATAAGTATCAAAATCCAGTTGGCAGCTTATCCGTGGGATTACAAATTTCGACTGGATTAGCCAAGGGTGAATAGAGCAACAGTAGTGATTGTCACCCTTACGAAGCAAAGATGGTTATTGTGATCCCCTCATAAATGATTTTCAACAAATGTGTCATTAAACTTTGTTTGAATGATTATCTCTATGATATCTAGACTGGGCTCAAAATCTAGCCATACAGGATCAAAAGCCAAGTTATAAGATTAGAATCAGGTGTGATTAGAAATCTCACATTTGTACATTTCACAAGACTGGCCTAAATTTCATGAAAGTTCTTTTGGATGTGTATAAGCAGAAAGCTAGGTCATGTTTGTTAAAAAATTACCATAGTTTGCTTCTTAGAATTGATGAAAACTCTTGTAAGAACTCCTGAGGAAGGACTTTTAGCTAGTTTTATCTGACTGTTTTAATGATACCCTGGCCAGTTTTCAAAACTGGGTCATGTTGGTTCAAAACCTAGATCATTTCTTAATATTAATGAAAAACTTGCTAAGATTCTTCAGGCTGGAGTTTTATTTGTTTTTTTTTTAAAGCTGGCTTAACAACATTTTTTTTTAGACTTGTTTATAAAATCTTATCTCAAATGCCAGTTTTAGATCCTATCAATTAATTGCCCTCGAAAGTTTTCAAAACTTAGAAAATATTTATTAAAATTATTATGGACAAATCAGTGTTTGTTACATCTTGGTTTCTCTTAGCCTCTTTTACGTCACATGTGAAACAAGTCCTACAATGTATATGAGCCATGCTCTGGCAAAAGGGGGTTTGATTGCATCTCCGTGATTCATGGTACTAAGCAAGTCATCACATTACCGTGGATCCATAAAATACATTTTGTATAACAATCAACTGAATCATAGGGTACACTGGTCTTTTAACATGGAAAATTGCCTGATAGTAAAATGTTTCAACGTAGGTCACGTCAGCCTGTAGCAATTGTGCAGGCTGACATGAGTCAATACTTTGTGCAGATGCATTAAGCCCCTTTCACAGAGCATGGGTCATATCAATCTTTCCTGATGATTGCTCCTTGGACATCCAACCAGCACAAGCACTTTGATGGTGGCACTTTTGAAGGTTGGCCCAGCATGTAATAGAATTCAAACCCAGAAATTCAGATCAGATAGTTTGAAGTTTGTACCCCTAAACTACTGTCTCAAATCGATCTGCTGCCAAGGTTAGATACTGTCTGCAAAGTTTACATAAGTCTTAGCTCTAATACAGGAAAAATTGTCAATGTGATCCCAGAGGGACTCCCTTGAGGAAATATCAACTAGACATTAGCATTGCTAATACATGAACAGGTCTTCCTTGAAATGCTAGTGAGATCCTTGGCTTTGTATTAGCAACCTTATACTAGATATTGCTTAACCCTTTACTGCACAATGCCCCCTTTTAACAACCCTGGGAAAGACTCCTTCTGAAAACATTGTGGGAAAAGGAGAAAATGCTGGTAACCAGCATTTTCTCCTTTTCCCGCAATGTTTTCTGCCCTATCAAAGAAAATTTGCACTATTGAGCTACACTGAAATTGTCATCTGCAAATGCTTTAAAGACAAAAGTTTGGACTAGACCAAATTGAAAGCACTTGCAAATGACAAATGAATGTAGCTGAACTGATGATTTTAATCTTTGATTGGGTAGAAAACATTGTGGGAAAGGGAGAAAATGCTGGTTACCAGCATTTTCTCCTTTTCCCATAATGTTTTCAAAAGCATTCTTCAGGATCGTTAGATTTCGGGATTTTGTAGTTAAGGGTTTACAGAGTTTTGAGGGGAAGTACGTCAAAACATTTTGTGGCAGAGAAATTTATTCTTTTTGCCACAATGGTTTCAAAAGTCACCTGTCATTAATCCGTCAAAATATTGATATAATCATTACAGACTTGAAGCCAATACTGTACAAATAGACATTTTCCTTTCCCTGTGCTTGATATCTTTTGAAAATATAACTGGAAAAGGGACAATTGCTTGTCAACCATTTACCCACACAGTCCCGACTTTTAATGACTTTGAAGGAGCGGAAGGCCTTTGAAAACATTGTTGGAAAAGAAGCCAGCATTTTCTCCTTTCACACAATGTTTTTTACCTTATCAAAGATGGAAAACATCATTTTAGCAACAGTTAATTTGTCATCTGCAAATGCTTTCAATTTGGTTCAGTCCAAAAGTTTCATTTGGTAAAGAGCTAAAAACAATTGCTCTCTTTCTCATCATGTTTCTTATCCTTTCCAATAATAATCTGATCAGTTATGCCACACTCACCCAACAAAATATTCTGAGACTTGTCCAAATCCAAAGCAATTGCAGACGACAAAATAAGTGAGCAATGCTCTGGAAAAGGGGGGCTTAATGCATATCCATGTTGCATGGTACCATGTTATCATATAATTTATGGATCCATGATAACCACTTTTTTAACAACCGACTTAATTATGAGGTACACTGGTCCTTTGGATTTCAGATAATTGACCACAGAGCATGGCCCAGATGTAGTACAAAATGATGAAATATTTTTTTGAAAGGTTAAAAAACATTGTGGGAAAAGGAGAAAATGCTGGTAAGTTTTCTTTCTAAGGGTGGTTAAAAGTTGGGATTTTTGTGGTAAAGGGTTAATTTGTTGGCTGCAAATACTTTCAGTTTGGATAAGTCTATTTTCTTTCATCTTGTAAAGAGTCAGAGATGAAGGGGATGAGATGTTTACAGAGTATTGATTTTCTCCGCCATCAGTTATAGTTTCATTTAACACTGGACTTGATGATGATGAGCTGGAAACACAGAAAATGCCAACGATTATAATCGACACAGATCAAAATCATGTGACAGGCTTCGAAGGATAATTGCCGCAACCTGTTGTATGATACTCTACCTGGATCTGGATGAGAAGAAGTAATGCAAAGTATCATCGGAAAAACTGATATTGGTTTTCCATCAATTGAATGCAGGAATTATAGGCTATTCTTTTAATACATATGGAAGATTTTATTGACACAATTTAGCATGAAGGTGGGAGATTAGTGCAGAAACAGTATCATTCTGTCTATTTGGACATGGAGATTTTGTCATTGTAGTAATTGTTGAAATTGATTTCTCATTCATCAAAATTTTCTGGATTTCAAGAGATTGTGACATTTGTATATTACTTTTTTGAAAAGGCCAGATATAAAACACTTAAAGGTTGCTGATTTATCTAAATAACAAGGATTGTAAAATTCAAACTTTATTTATTGAGAGAACCTACATTTTCTTGGGAAGTTGTCTAACTTTACTGTTTAAAAAAAGAACGGATTATGAAATTCCTTGTGGATTTTGAAACTACTTGAGTAAAAATGCTGACCAGGTAATTATGTTTCATTACTCTGTAATTATACTGCTTGTACAAGCTTCTTTTGGCCACCAAGACAAACAAGGGAGAAGCCCTTAGAAAACATTGTGGGAAAAGAAGAAAATGCTGGTAAACAGCCTTTTCTCCTTTTCACACAATGTTTTCTATTCAATCAAGGATAAAAGTCACCATTTAAGAATGAATTAATTTTTCCACTGGAAATACTTTTAATTTGGACCATTCTAAAATTTTGTCCTTTGGTAAAGAGTTAGAGATACAATGCACTAACAAACAATGGCTCCTTTTTTCCTCATTGTATATACCGGGGCATAAGAAGAGGTATTTGTATGGTAATTGGATAACTCTTCTTCAGAAACTGACTTTGTACAATTCAGTGTTTATTCTGTACCAAACAATCCTGTGTTCTATGATCCCAAGGATTAATGGGTTTTTGAGACATTATGTGAAAGAAAAAAATACTGGTACCCAGCATTTTCTGCTTTTCTTAAAATGTTTTTGATCCTTTCAAAGACAGAGTCAATTATCTATTCCACATTTAACCCTTTCCCAAACCATCCCATGTGTTAATGAACCAGAAGAAAAAGGCTTTTGAAAGCTTTGTTGGGAAAAGGATAAAATGCTGGTAACCAGCTTTTTCTCCTTTTCCCACAATGCTTTTGACATTTTCAAAGACAAATTCCATCATCTTAGGCATAGTGAAGTTGTTGTCTGCCTGGGTAAATCTAAAAAAAATATTTTGGTAAAGATTTGATTTATTACCTGCGCATGTTTTTGATATGGACCAGTCTAAAATTTGTAGTCAGATAAAGAGTTACCTCAATTCTTCAAAGGACTCAAAGTCCTGAAAAGTGAATTTTTGGAGCAGAGTTAAGCTATGATAAGGTGTAGTGAAAAATAAAATTTCCGTTACATGTAATGCATATAGATGTATATGCATTTACTTTGTGGAGTCAGCAAGGGCAAGGAAAGTCAAAGTTGTTCTGCCAAGCCAAACATGCAGTAAAACTGTTATTTCATTACCTAAGGAATAGCAATTTGGTCCATCAGTCTGACAGTGGTTTTCTGCTGGTATAAGATTGAGGGCTGTATGTACTTGTGTAGGACTGTATACACTGGCATAGCCAGGTTTAAAATATTTTTAAGCACAGTGAGGCACAGAGTGCCAATGTTTCATGCGAATCGGGGAGGGAGCTGAAATGTCATCCTATTATTGTAAGTCACCTAGTCATCAGTGCATCAATTTAACCTATCTATTTAGTTTGAAAGGTGCATAGATTTAGAGAAAAATCATTTGATGTTTATGATGTTGTGATTTACAACTTTGTCTGCAGAATTTTTTACATGCATGTGCATATTGTGCATAATGGGCGCTACACCCTTGGTATATACAGTGGTGACAAAAATGAGGTCAGAGTGTACATGCTAAAACTGAAAGTAGTGTATGATAGTAGTTAGTTCAGGTCATACTGATAACATAGTACAGACCAGCTATTTAAAACTGAAAGTGAGTGCCTATGCATTGTTACACATAATGTATTTGGTTTCAGCCAATTCTATCACACAATAAGCGGATTTGCCATACAAGTTCACTGAAAACTGATTTCTTTTTATTTCATATAAACCCTTTACCAAGCAACCCCAAACAAGTTACCTCCCCGAGTACAAACACTATCAAAAACATCTTTGGAAAAGGAAAAAAACTGATACAAAAAAAATGCTTCTACCTTTTCAGTGCAATATGTATTTAGAGGGACATTCAGTTTGTTGTCTACAGGAGCTTTCAAGTCGTACAAATTTCATATTTTGTGGTCTGGTAAAAAGTTAAGTCGTAGGCCACATAGTATGGAATTGATATTTTCAGTCAGCATGGAAGATTGATATAACCAAAATAGTCATGTTGTCTTATAACATATTTGACAGGGTAGATCATATAGAGAATAGATGGTTGGTGTCTTGGACTGGGAAAGTTTATCGGGCAAGGCGTAGGAATTTTATCCGGTGAGCGGAAGCGAATTGGATAAAACTCCAGAGCCGAGCCATTTCCCCAAGATACTATCCATCTATTCTGTTTATCCTGTTTCTCATTTATAATCCATATTTTACTATATTGCACATGTCACTGGAAATGTTACACATATCAACCTTTTTTTCATGATGAGAAAAAAATGAAGAGGTGTGGAAAGCATTTTTTTCCTGGATATGCAGGTGCAATGATGACATCATGAATGGTATTGAATTATACATAAAAAACATGACATTTGCTGATGGAAAAACATGGCATCATTACCAAATGTCAAGATTTCTTATCATTATCAAACGACGAGGTTTCGGACTTGTCCAAATCCAAATCATTTGCAGATGACCAAGTAAACTTAAATTAAGAAGTGGTGTTCTATAGAGAAGAAAACATTGCAAGAAAAGGAGATGTTGGTTTAACCAGTAATTTCTCCTTTTCCCACTGTGATTTTGAAAGACTTTTTCCATAGGGTTGTTAAAACTCAGAATTGGTGTAAATCTTTCCAGACAACAATTCAACATGCCTCGAATGGGGGCTTCAATGAATATTATAGAAAATGTCTAAGGAAAAGGAGGAAACGCTGGTAGCAAACATCTTCTGCTTTTCCTTGAATGTTTTTGAAAGTTTACAGCAGGATCCTAAGGACACAGTATTGTTTAGTAATGGGTTAAAGAAAAGAATTTCAGAAATTTATGATTTTAAATTTTGATCTATGTGAAGAATGTCAAGAAACCATTAACAAATAATAATTGTGGATTTCCCATGCATTTATTTTATTTGTGGAAATGCTAATGCTTTTTTTTTACTTGGCTAAGGCTCTGACGTTCTTGAAGGACACTCTCTTTACCAAATCCTTTTGATTATGACTCTATAGACAGGTAGATTGGTATTACCTGGCTTGGGTTTCAACCCAGGACCTCAAGAGCTTGAGGGAAGCCCTTAACTCTTTACCACACAATCCTGAGTGTTAACAACCCTGAGTGAGAAGGATTTTGAAAAGATTGTGGGAAAAGGAGAAAATTCTGGTTACCATCATTCTCTCTTTTTCCCACCATGTTTTCTACCATTTTAAAAACAGTCTTTATTTTTGAGTCAGATTTATTTTGTCATCTGCAAATGTTTTCAATTTGGACAAGTCTAAAATATTTTTTGCTTGGCTAAGAGTGAAAACTCACATCAACCAGGACACAGTAATTCTTTAAGTTTCAATTGACATTTACAAAAATTCTTATCAATCAAAAGACAAGTGATGAATCCATGATGAAATGAGTTCCTAGAAGATTGATAAAGCAGGAAGCTTTGGTTTCCATTATATTAGAATTTGATTGTTTCCTGCTGAAACAGGCAAATCTATTTGATTCACTTTGACCCATAGTCTCTATCTTGTAAGGGTCCATGTTGCTTAGTGGTTAAGTGTAGGACTCTTAACCTGAAGGCCCTGGGTTCAAGCCTCACTCGAAGCACTGGGTTTTTCTTGGTAGTGCACTTGGACAAGACACTTCAGAACCATAGCCTAGCACTAGTAAACCCCTGACAAGTACGGACATGATAGCTGTTGCTTTGATATAACTGAAATAATGTTGAAAGTGGCATAAAACACTATTCAGTCAGTCAATCCATCCTGTAAAATGAATAGACCCTGTGAGTTGTTACTTATCTTAATCCTTAAAGTAACATTAGTTGCCAAAAGTAAACAAAGCAGGAGTTAAAACGCCTTTAGATCTAAATCGTACCATTTAAAAGTATGGAATTATTGTGAAGATGACAATCTGTTATTGTTTGGTTGACCCAAGTGTTAGTTGCTGGCAGAGAAATTTAATTCAGAACTAGGTTAAAAGTTGCCAGGTAGTGGTTTTTGTTTACTTTTTGCCGGATTTTAACATTAATTTTTCTGCCAGTGGTTAACCAACCACATAATAACAGATTTGTTATGTTTGTAATATTTTCCATACTTTTAAATGGCATGATCTAAATCTCAGTA
This sequence comes from Tridacna gigas, assembly GCA_945859785.2. NCBI lineage: Eukaryota > Metazoa > Mollusca > Bivalvia > Cardiida > Cardiidae > Tridacna > Tridacna gigas. The sequence continues at coordinate 27,780,818 of OX244033.2, forward strand.
CATTTTTCTGCATAGCTGAATGTGCTGGCTTTTGACCTGCTTTTTGGTACTAATAACAAATGAAAAAATAGAAATACATGATTGGTCAAAAATGTAGACATGTTTATTTTAAAGGCTACTGCCTATTTGCTGGCAATTTTACACAGTGTGTCTTTTTTAACGATATTTCTTGTAACACCTGCATTATTTTTTTGGCTGCTATTGTGCCTTTAAAGTATTGAACACAGATTAAATTACTTGTGCCAACAGTGTAAAATAAGATCCGACTGCATGGAAGATGCTATCATGTCTTGAATAGATTCTACACTGTCTGCTTCTTAACCAGGCAAAAGCAGCTTTGAAATTGCAGTATATGCATCTGTAGTATTGACTGAGAATGTACTGAATGATTTATTATTAACCCTTAGGCTGCTTAGCGTGACTCACTGACCTTTTGCAGACAGTATAGATCAAAATCAGACTGCACAGAACATGCAGTGTCCCATAAGGAGATTTTTTGTGCAGTCTGATCTTGATCTACATAAGCTGCAAAGGCAGCTATAGTAGTGAAAGGTACTTTAAGGGTTAACTATGGGATTGAAAGTTTTATTGAACTTATGTAGCAGGATAAGGCTTAATAGAGTTAAAAGGTTTACCCTTGTGAAGAGCTTAACCCACCCAGATTGCACAGTTTTGGGTCTCCACTCTCTGCTAATTTGCAAGATAGTCTCAAATAGAACAAAAAATAAGCCTTGTAATTGCAATATCTACACCCTTCGCACTGATTGAGAAAGTCCATTTATTTCACACTTTAACCCTTTACCACACAATCCCAAGCTTTAATGACCTTGGGTAAAGATGCCTTTTGAAAACCTTGTGGGAAAATTTTTTCCCACAATGTTTTCTACCATATCAAAGACAAATTGTACCATTTGAGCCACATTGAAATTGTCCTCTGCAAATGATTTCAGTTTGGAAAAGGCTAAAACTGTGCTGTCTGGTAAAGGGTTAAGCGTTATATGAGCTTGTTCAGCAAATCAAAGTTCACCTTGGACATGCAGATTCCTAAGTACATTTGGGAAAAAACGATCAAATTATGGCCATATTGCGTTCCTTTACTTAGTATTCAGCAGATCCAAGTTTACATTTGACCTGCAGATTCCTAAGTACATTTGGGAAAAAACGACCAAATTATGGCCATATTGTGTTTCCTTACTTGGTATTCAGCAAATCAAAGTTTACATTGGACCTGCCGATTCCTAAGTACATTTGGGAAAAAATGACCACATTATGGCCATATTGTGTTCCCTTACTTAGTCTCAAATATCATAATCTAAGACAGCCAGCTTGCAATAGAAAAGAAAATCAGAAAGATAAAGCAGAATATGGATGCGTCCGTGCTGTAAAAGGGATGGAATCAAAGCCTCAGGTGAAAACTGTACATTTTCTGCACCATATCGTGAGATAACTGTAATAGTGAAAGCAACATGATCTCAATGCTAATAGTATAGAGGGAATATATAAGAAATGTCAGTTTGAAAAATGATTTTATATATGTGCCTATGCATCCATCTGTTAGCAGTTTCTGGTGCAGACCAGTTTCTGGTACAGCTATCCTCTCCTTCAGTTTTCATTTAGGTCTCCTTATAACCAAAGGCTTTCCCAACTGGGAAATAAGTATTCCTTTATTTAAACAGCAAAATTACAGTTTTTCACCAAATGTAAATGTTCAGTTTCTCGATGCTTGCCAGAAAAATATATTCAATGTTATTTGTCAGTATATTACAAGAAATTTTATTTACCACAAAAAATCAGTTCCTTGTGTTCCAGGGTAACATACCCCTTGAATAATTCTGAATTCTGCAATTTCATGTGATAAGCACTTGCACAAGTGGTAATCAGGGGAACTAGCTTCAGAATGAGTCAATGGAATTTTGTGCCCTCTACACATCCGGGAACTCATGAACTAGAACCTTCAACAGAAAAACAGTAAACAAAGGTATGTCTCGGAGAATTTTATCAATATGTATTTCTTTATTGGCAATCTGTGAAAAAAATCTGGCAGTGCTATCATGCGTATATATGACTTAACTTTATTCCCTGTTAGGATTGGCTGTAGAAATATGCTGGGTTTGAATATAATTTTGCCAAAACTTTAAATCACCAAACTGACAAAATCCACCAATTTCTGTCAACACAGAAATTTGGGGCCATGATTTTTTCATTTCCTTCAAATCTACAGCCTTCAGACTCCCAGAGACGCCATCCCTGATAAAGTACAGCTTGAAAAAAGATAAATAAGCAAAAACTTACTTGTGGAGAAATCATTCCAATTAAATATAGACAAAATTACTGCCCAAGATGGGGTCCTGGACAGGGAATAAAGTTAAATCATATCTACACATGATAGCATTCAGGGATTTTTCTATAAACCGCTATGAAGGAATACAGGGTGTTTCATAATATGTGATACACTTTAAACCAAATGTCTCTTTTTATGTTGGAATGTCCATAACAGTGAAAAATGTACCATATTAAAGGGAAATGTTGTCCAATTTTATAAGTGTAGTTTACCCATTACACTTACCTATAAAATATTTAAGCAACGTTTGAAAACAGGGTCCGTTTACATCATATACTCAAAATGATGTCCATTATGGCGTCGCACCATCGCCACACGTTTCATGAAATTTATCATCACATTATTGCACATGTCACTGGTTATCTTTCTGATTTCACATCTGATGGACAGTTTAAGCTCCTCTGTTGATTTTGGCTGCACTTTGTAAACTCTGTCCTTGAGATGAACCAAAGAAAGAAATCCAAAGGACTGAGATCCGGAGAGTGGGGTGGCCAAGGGCGTTCCGTCTTCAGAGAGATGAATCGTGCATCAAATGTTTTTCTAAGCCATTCAAGAACTCTCTGTGCGGTGTGTGGAGTGGCACCGTCTTGTTGGAACCATGTTTGTGTAATATCAACCCCTTTCCGACGGAGTGCAGGCAGGAACTTGCATTTCAGAAGAGACAAATAGCGTTCACTGTTGATGGTCTTGGTGTTTCCGTCTTGATCTTGGAAAAAGAATGGCCCTGTTATTCCTGTAGAGTTAATGGCTGCCCATACCATTACTTTCTCAGCATGACACGGTTTCTCTACAAAAATGCCTAGTCTGACATCTGACCAGTGGCAATGGTTTTGTTTGTTTAACTGTTGATCAAAGATGAAATGAGACTCATCACTGAACCATATGTTTTCAAAAACCTCAGCATTGTCTGTCATCCAAATGGAAAAATCAAGATGTTGGTTGACATCACTGTCTTTCAGATGTTGGAGCACTGGTATTGTATAGGGTGTTAGTTTTAGATCAAACCTTAGAGCCCTGTACACACTTGTCACACTGGAGGGATTTGTAACATCAGAAAGAACCCTTCTTACCGACCTCTGTGGTGTTTCACTAATCACCTGCTTCACCTCTGCAACATTCTCGTCACTCCTGCTCATCCTAGGGTGACCCTGGTTATTGTGTCTCTGGTCCAGTACGCTTCCATGCTGCTCAAACCTTTTTACTACTCTGCTTACTTGTAGCCTGGTCACCCTCCTATCGCCAGGGTACAGTTGCCTCATTCTTCTGGTTACAGCTATGATAGAACGGTGTTCATAGTACAATTCTGTAATATCCTGACACTTTTCCATGGACAACGCCATCTTGAAAATAACAGTTAATAATGACGTCATATATGACGCCATGACGTCAACGTCTTCCCATAATTTACGTTGCATACAAAATGATGAAGTGTCTAGTTTGTTATAGTACAAGCATTGTGTTTATAACTATGGTATCAGTGAAGCAACAATTATTTGAAAGTGTATCACGTATTATGAAACACCCTGTAAATGTTGAAAAAATGCTTTGAAACATACCTTTGTTTACTGTTTTTCTGTCAAAGGCTTTAGCTCACAAGTTCCCAGATGTGTTGAGGGCACAAAATTCCACTGACTCTCTTTGGAGCTAGTTCCCCTGATTACCACCTGTGATTTTGGTGTGTTACTCTGCAAAGCTCTTATGTTTTTTAGTTTTCCATCAGTATGTGTTATTTTAAGGAGTGGAGTTGAATGGGATGGAAATGAGTAACCTTTGTAAAGAGATGTATAGATTTAATTGAAAAGGAAATAAATTGTTTCAATTGTCTGATCTGAATTGACTTCTGGGAATAACTGTGCCTTCATGGGGATTGATAAATGGACTCGAAGCTGAATTCCTATTTAACAGACTGTCATGTTTATTGATGATTGCTAAGATTATAGATAGATAGTCCTAGTTTTTCATCAAGAACATTTAGCTCTTTCTGCCCAGATAAATCCAATTGTTTTCATTACAAAACGTTGACCTATATTTTAATGAAGCAGGTTTATGAAAAATTTCTTGATGTTCAGAGACATAACTATAGACAAGGCTAAAATGCTTTTATGATCATTATTTTTCATCAATTGGGCACCTTAACACAATTTACCAAAAATAGGTTCATACAGACAAGCAGTTTGTAATTATTGCCACAACTTTAAACAGTTTCTCAATAATTAATTTCTTTCTAATTGTTTAACTTTACCAAAGGACTGTTATAATGTATCTTGTGTGGCAATAATGTTGAATTTAGACAAATTTTACTTCGGTACATTCTTCAATAGTTTCTGTGAAGATCCAGTTTTATGTGGTTTCACCAGGGTCAGATAGGATAATGTGACAATAGGTATGGAAAACTAGCTCTTTCCTTACCAACTCCAATAATTTCAATTTTTTTTCGATGTGTAAAGGTAGCTTTCCACTGCCATTGAAGATGACATAGTCTAGCATTACATAGAGGATGGTGTAGATCCTAGATCAGACTGCATTTTCTGTGCAGATTGATCTTGATCTACACCATCTGCAAAAGCTATTTAACTCATTGTTGGTAGTAAAAGAGCTAGTCAGCTCAGATTAGGCAGGCTGTACCAAAGTAGGGTTCACGGGATATGCAGATGATCTCACTGAAATCTTGTCAACCAATAGTTGTACCATCATAATTATTACAGTACACCTGGGCCCCGTTTTACTAAGGTAGTTATGAAAAAAATTTTCGTAAGTTTTTAAGTAAGTCTAAAGAAAATGCGTAAGTGTGGTTTACTGAAAAAGTTCATAACTTATTCGAGCGCAAGTTTTTGCGTAACTTTAAGAAAAAAAAAACCTGCCTTAACTTTTGCGTAAGTGTTTCCGATATCAGCAGGGTTCGTACTAGTTAAAATAATTAAGAGAGAAACAATTGGAATAAAAATATGGATTGGAAAAGTACACAATTCGCTTGAATAAGACCATCCTGGATGACATCTAAATCTAAAAAAGGCGATTGATGCAGCTTCTGAAAACTATTTTCTGACTGTTGCATGAAGGTTACAGCACACTTTTACGAGTGTTTCATCTGTTTCGCCTGCACTAAGTTAGAGCCCAACAGTGCCTTGCGAAAGTAAAAATTTCAGGTTAACAGTGATTCCACTGAAGATCGAACCCAGGATCTCTTAATTAAAGAAGGAATTCAACAATACATGAGCACCAAGCCACGGACGACCCTGCCGATGTTGCTATTCAACAATTATAATCATCGTATAAGATAACAAATACATGTAATATTTTTACATTACATCTGTACTCTATTGCCTTGTATCACTAATTAACCAAACGCCAGCTGTCAATCAAAAAAATCAATAAGCCAATCAGCGATCAGTATTTTTCCATCCAGAGCGGAAGCCGTCTTGCCGTTATAAAACCTAGACATTCTGAATCATTAGGAGTTATAACTATATATAAGTGTATAGTATATTTATGAGAAAAAACTGATGAATAACTTTAAACTTGATATCCATTATTAATCCTGACGACTGCAATTTCAAGATGCAGAGTTACACCAGGTAAAACTATTGTTGCAGTAGACAAATTCAGATTTAAAAGGAGAAAAATAAATGAATACTTCTTGTTAACATGCTTTTTTATTGTCATAAATTTTCCAGAATTTCAATCTTGGCAACAAATTCCTGTTTCTTTACTAAAAGAAATGTATAGATGATATTTTAGACAACTGATTGGATTTTATCATGTTCAGTTATTTATTTTCTTTACCTTATTTTTCATTTAAATGTATACTCGGTAATTCATTTTCTTACCAAATTGAGTTGACGTGTTATTTTGAATGCTGGTTACATCTCTTTTGTTGAACCTTTTCCCCCCTCACAAATTATCCTTAACTTAAAGCCTGTTAAATTAAAGATGATATGCCACCCTACATATATAGCCATCTTTCCCCTCCCTTTATTTTCAATCTTTTAATCTCCCCTAACTATGTTTATTTATCGAAAATCAATTAGGTACAAATCAAGCCATTTTCGTTTGATTTCTTGTACATGTTGCCACTTTTTACGCAAAACGTGGAGCAAGGGTTGAAATAAAGATATTTTTAATCCATTATCAAGTAATTTCATGCGCTGTGTCTTCAGCTTTGTATAAAATTCCATTCCTAGTGAGAAATCAGAGTGTCTGATTGATATACCTTCAATTAGAGAGTTACGAAAAGTTTACCAAAATACTTACACAAGCTTTGTAAAACGCACTTAAGAATTTCGTAACTTTTGCGTAAGTGAAAATTTACGAAAAAACTTAAGTAAATGTTAGTAAAACGGGGCCCTGGACATTTAGGAAGCAATAGTTCAACAGCAGTTCAATTCATTTTATCATATAACCTCACCATTTTCCAATATGGTATAGCCAGAAGAATTTTTTTTTTTATCTAAAACAAATTTGAGAGAAGATATTGGGATATCATAGGAGCATTATGATATCACTTGTTAAAGCATTGTCTTCTTGTCCATCATTCTAAAAACAATATTCCAAACAATTTTTGCAGTCAACTGCAAAACTGATGAGAGTGGTAGAGCAAAGGTTTGTATCATTTTCAGATTTAATAACCAGTAATTGAATGTCAGCCTTTTTCGAACAATTTTGATTCCAAACATACACTTTCGTCAAAGCTGATAGTTGTTCTCATTCATGAACATGTAGGTTTGTCATTGAGATCTAAAAAACTTCCAGTAATTCTTGAGATACTGTTATGTGATAAAAAGAAATCTAATATTAGTTGGTGTTTGAGTTTTTTTAAAGTTACCCACAAAAGTGTTACTGAGCTTAAATGTTATTGAGCTTACCAGAGGCTCACTAACATTTTTCTAGATTGTTTTATTAAAACTCTATGTCAAAAACTTTCTTATGTCTGATCCTACATGTCTTTTAACTCTTTATCTTGCATTGTAAACCATATGATTTATGAACAAAGAAGACAAGATGCACATTGGGAGCATTTTGCTTTTTCACCCTAAGCATTTTCAAAAGCTTGTAAAATTGGTTATGATTAAGATGGGATGATTAATAGCTCCCAAATGTTGGCTACCATTCACAAAGTGTTTCCTGTTATCTAATGCTTTGTGGTATTGTGTAAAGTGGATAAATAATTGACCCTATACTAAATAGGACCCAGAGCAAGACAGTTTTTGAAAACATTTTGTGAAAAAGGGAAGATGCTGGTAACCACCATTTTCTCCTTTTTCTGCAATGTTTCAGACCCTTTCAAAGACAAGTCCCATCAACGGCCACATTTATTTTGTTGTCTGCAAATTTTATAGCATCAAATCCAAGATAATGTGACCTGGTAAAGAGTTAACTACCCGACAACAAAGTCATAGACTTGTCTAATTTGAAAGGATTTGCAGATAAGCTGTTAAATGTGGCTCAAATCAAGGGATTTGTTAGTGAAAGGGCAGAAAACCTTGTGGAAAAAGGAAGAAATACTGGTTATCTGCATTTTCTCCCTTTCCTAAAGTGTTTTCAAAGGCTTTCTCTTTGGGTAAAACTCAGCGAATGTTTGGTAAAGAGTTAATTGGATTTATCAGAGAGATTCCATTTTCTCCCCTCTTACCTCCTCTTATTTATTTTGACAGGTTTAATCTGTAGGCTGATTAGCAACCTATTTTATAGGTCTGTTCCTTAATATAACATTTTGCAAGAAAATGTGCAGAAACAGTTCTGATTATTTTTTCAGGATTCAAGAAAATGCTGTTACAGTTTAGCCCACTTTAGGTTTCATGGTTAACTGTAATAGATGCTAAGCACAATTAGTTGCTTCAAAATTTTCAGACAGTGTAGGTCAAGATCAGAATGCAAAGGATGTGCAGGCTGTTTATGGTTCTACAATGCCTGATATTTCATGACAAACAATAGTGTTAAAATGACAATATCCCTGTTATCTTTAGCTCACCTGAGCACAAAGTGCTCAAGGTGAGCTTTTGTGATTGTGCTGTGTCTGTTGTGCGTCGTCCGTCGTGCGTCGTCCATTGTGAGGTAGTCAACATTTACCTTGTGTGCACTCTAGAAGCCACTGTGATTTCAGACAGATCCTCATGAAACTTGGTCAGAATGTTTGTCTTGATAAAATCTTGGACAAGTTCGAAATTGGGTCACATGGGGTCAAAAAATAGGTCACAGGGCCAGATCTTAGAAAAACCTTTTGTGCTCTCTACAGGCTATATTTTCTGCCTGATCCTCATGGAACTTGGTCAGAATGTTTGTCTTGGTAAAATTTTGGACAAGTTTGATATTGGGTCACATCGAGTCAAAAAATAGGTCACTGGGCCAAATCTTAGAAAAAGCTTGTGTGCACTGTAGAGGCCACATTTTGAGCCTGATACTCATGAAACTTGGTCAGAATGTTTGTCCAGATATAATCTTAGACAAGTGTGAAATTGGGTCATGTCGGGTCAAAAAGTAGGTCATGGGGTCAAATCTTAGAAAAACCTTGTGTGCACTTTTGAGGCCACATTTTTAGCCCATTACTTAATCAAAATGATTGTCTGGATGAAATCTCGAACAAAACTGAAATGGAATAATGTTGGTTTAAAAAGTAGGTCACTGCACCAAATGTTCAAAAAAACTTTGTGTACACTGTAGAGGCCACATTTTCAGCCTGATAATCATGAAATTTGGTCAGCATGTATATCTTAATAAAATCTTGGACACATAGAAAATTGGGTCATGTCAAGTTAAAAAGTAGGTCATGGGGCAAAATCTTAGAACAAACTTGTGTGCACTCTAGAGGCCATATTTTCAGCCTGAAACTCATTAAACTTGGTCAGAATATTTGTCTGCATAAAATCTCGGACAACTTCAAAATTGGGTCACTTTGGGTCAAAAACTAGGTCACTGGGCCAAATCTTAGAGAAACCTTGTGTGCACTGTAGAGGCTACATTTTCAGCCTGATACACGTGAAACTTAGAATGTTTGTCTTGAAAATATCTTGGACAAATTTGAAGTTGGGTCACGTCAAGTCAAAAAGTAGGTCACTGGGGCCATATCTTAGAAAAACCTTGTGTGCACTCTAACGGCCACATTTTCAGCTTATACTCAAGAAAGTTGGTCAGGATTTTTGTCTGGATGAAATCTTAGAAAAGAATGATATCAAGTCACATCAAGTCAAAAAGTAGATAATGGGGCCAGATCTTAGAAAAACCTCTAGAGGCCACGTTTTGAGCCAGATTCAAAATTCAACAATAGGCCAAATCGTCAAAAAGTAGATCACTTACACTCATATGTTTTTACATCATCATGAGCAGGATCTTTTCAGCCTTATCAATCCTAGATGACCTTACTCAGGTGAGCGCTTTAGGGCCAGTGATGAAAGATGCCCTCCTTAACCCTTTCCCAAACAAGCCCTTGTTTTCACATGTCTGCAGTACAAGTCTTTTGAAAACACTGTGGGAAAAGGAGAAATTGCTCGTAACAAGCAATTTCTACTTTTCCCACAGTGTTTTCTACCCAGTTTGATAACTTTCTGCCATTTTCATCAAATTCAAAATTGTCATCTGCAAACTCTTTCAATTTGGACCAGTCCAAAATTTGTCGTTTGGGAAAGGGTTAACCTTATTTGGCATGCTGAGGGTTTCCTCTAGCAGGTGACAAGGCTTTAGATTTGTCCAAACTGAAGGCATTAATTTTGCAGATGACTAATTAAATGTGTCTCAAATGACAGAATGTGCCCTTAAAAAGCTTGAAAACACTGTGTGAAAAACAGAAAATGCAAGTTCGTAGCATTTTCTCCCTCTCACAGAATGTTCTTAAAGCCTTCCACCTTAGGATCATTAAAGCAGGAAATTGTGTGGTAAAGGATTAATAATTAGTCCAACCCCTGATGACTGACGAGTGCATTAAGAGAACATAAATTTTTCATTTCATGAGAAATCAGATTCTACAAATTCAAGGTAGCTTTTGCTGTTATAGATTATGGATCAGATTATACATTCTGTACAATTTGATCTTGATCTGCACTTAATGCAAATTTTGTCCTGAGCATGCTTGAAGTGCATCCTTTACCAGACAACCAAGTTTACACCTCTCAATATCAAAGTTTGTGGAGACAAGTTGAATAAGTCTTAACCGTTTACCACACAGTCCTATTTTTTTAACACCCCTGGGGGAGGGACCTTTTGAACATATTGTGGGAAAAGAAGAAAATGCTGGAAACCAGTAAAATTTTTCTTCTTTTCCCACAATGTCTTTTACCATTTGAAAGACAAATTTTATACTTTGAGTAACATTTAATAATTGTCATATGCAAATGCTTTCAATTTGGACCAGGCAAAAATGTTGTTGTGTGGTAAAGAGTTAAATGACAGGATTTTTCTATGAAAGGGTGGAAAACATTATGGAAAATGAAGATGTTGATTACCTCCGTTTTCTCACTTTTTCATCCAATTTGTTTGGAAAAAATCTTCCACAGAATCATTCAAACGTGGAATCATTTGATAAAGCATTAACACTTTACAATACAATCCGGAGTTTTTATGACCCTGAGGAAAAAAACCTTTTTAAGCAAATTGTGGGGAAAGGAGAAAATGCTGGTAACAAGAATTTCCTCCTTTTCCCACAGTGTTTTCTAACCTTTCAAAGATAGATCCTTTCATATTAGCCAAATTTGATTTGATGTCATCCAATGCTTTCGACTTGAACAAGTAAAGAAATTTGTTTTTTGGTGAAGTGTTAAACTCATCTTTACCTTTTAGACTTTTCCAAATTCAAAGCCTGTACAGGCGTTAAATAAAATGTACTCCAAGTGATAAAACTTTATTTTGAAAGGGTAGAAAATCATTGTGGGAAAAGCAGAAAATGCTGGTTATCAGCATGCTGTCCTTTTTCTACTCTCTCAGGCTGTAAAACATGAGATTGTGTGGTAAAGGGTTAAATGTTATTTTCATTCTTGAGAAAGCCCACCGGTTTGAGAGAGATCATTGACATTTTCATGAAGCCCAGAGCAGTGATCGATGAGAGTACTATTAAGTCTCTTTTAGACCCAAACCATCAATTAGCATTCTGGTAAACAATTGTTGGATCCTATTATTTGAAATGTTTGTCTTATTCTTTACCGTTCAAGCCAAGCCCAGAATCTCAGTTGATAATGTACAGGGCTTAGAACTAGGGAATCACAGTTTCGAATCCCCATCTGGGCCAATTTCTTCTCGAGGATTGATGATAGTCATCGCGACAAGATTCATTCTCCTCTCACAGCTGATCATTGTTTCGATGATTGGTCCTGTGGTAAAGCAGCCAGTGGCTTGGGAAGAATACTGTGCAAAGTACTAGTAAAAAAGAAAGTCCAGGAAAGCATGGATAGGTGCACCTGCCTCTGCAATTTTACTGAAATAATGAAATGCCATACAAACAGACATATCTCTACTGCTGGAGCACTGTAGCCCTTTACCAAACAATCCCATATTTTCACAACCATAATGGAAACGGCCTTTGAGGAAATGATCAGAATGGAGAAAATGCTGGTAGCCATTTTCTCCATTTCCCACAATTTTTCTGCACAAGTTGAGCTATACTGAAGTTGTTGGCTGCAATTATTATGCCTCCAGTTTGGACAGGTCCAAAATTTTGTCATAAGGTAAAGAATAAAGGGCATCTGATGTTGCTTTTTTCAGACATTGTAGATCAAGATCAGACTGCACAGAATGTGTAATCTGATCGTTGATCTACACTGTTTGCTCTGGCAAAAGGGGGCTTAATGCATCTCCGTGATGTATTACCTGTATACCAAGAAAGTCATCACAAAATTATGGACAATTGAAATCTATTTTGTCCTAGAAACGGCTGAATCATGAGGTAGGCTGGTCCTTTGACATGCAAAAAATTGACCAATAGCAGAAAGTTTTGATCAGGGTTGATACTTTTTGGAGATGCATTAAGCCCCCTTTCACAGAGTGTGGCTCAGTATTGATTAATGCTCTCGCAGTAAAAGTTCCTAAAAACATTGTGAGAAAATAGCAGTTGCTTATTACAAGCAATTACTGTTTTTTGCACAATGTTGTGCTTATCATTCAAATATAACAACCTTTTCCACTCATTCATATGTTTATCTTTTATGTAACCTGTTCCTAATAGTGATATCTTTTAACCCTTTACCACACAATCCCGACTTTTAACGACCCTGAAGAAAAATCCTTTTGAAAACATTATGGGAAAAAGAGAAAATGCGGGTAACCAGCATTTGCTCCTTTTTATATGCCCGTCGAAGACGGGACGTACTATGGGATCACCCGTGGCCTCGGCGTCCAGTTCTTTGTCCGGAGCATATCTCCAAAACTATACTACCTACGGTTATGAAATTTCATGTGTGGATAGATCTCATCAAGGGGGAGTGCAGTGCACAGGAATCATAACTCTTGCTTCCTTAATTTTTGAGTTAATGCCCTTTGTTGTTTTTCATACTTGAATTTTGTCCGGTGAATATCTCCAATACTATACTACCTAGGGTTATGAAATTTCATGAGTGGATAGATCTCATCAAGGGGAAGTGCAGTGCACAGGAATCATAACTCTTGCTTCCTTAATTTTTGAGTTATTGCCCTTTGTTGTTTTTCATACTTGAATTTTGTCCGGTGAATATCTCCAATACTATACTACCTAGGGTTATGAAATTTCATGAGTGGATAGATCTCATCAAGGGGGAGTGCAGTGCACAGGAATCATAACTCTTGCTTCCTAAATTTTTGAGTTATTGCCCTTTGTTGTTTTTCATACTTGAATTTTGTCCGGTGAATATCTCCAATACTATACTACCTAGGGTTATGAAATTTCATGAGTGGATAGATCTCATCAAGGGGGAGTGCAGTGCACAGTAATCATAACTCTTGCTTCCTTAATTTTTGAGTTATTGCCCTTTGTTGTTTTTCATACTTGAATTTTGTCCGGTGAATATCTCCAATACTATACTACCTAGGGTTATGAAATTTCATGAGTGGATAGATCTCATCAAGGCACAGGAATCATAACTCTTGCTTCCTTAATTTTTGAGTTATTGCCCTTTGTTGTTTTTCATACTTGAATTTTGTCCGGTGAATATCTCCAATACTATACTACCTAGGGTTATGAAATTTCATGAGTGGATAGATCTCATCAAGGGGGAGTGCAGTGCACAGGAATCATAACTCTTGCTTCCTTAATTTTTGAGTTATTGCCCTTTGTTGTTTTTCATACTTGAATTTTGTCCGGTGAATATCTCCAATACTATACTACCTAGGGTTATGAAATTTCATGAGTGGATAGATCTCATCAAGGGGGAGTGCATTGCACAGGAATCATAACTCTTGCTTCCTTAATTTTTGACTTATTGCCCTTTGTTGTTTTTCATACTTGAATTTTGTCCTGAGCATATCTCCAAAACTATACTACCTATGGTTATGAAATTTCATGCATGGATAGATCTCATCAAGGGGGAGTGCAGTGCACAGGAATCATAACTCTTGCTTCCTTAATTTTTCAGTTATTGCCCTTTCTTGTTTTTCATACTTGAATTTTGTCCGGTGAATATCTCCAATACTATACTACCTACGGTTATGAAATTTCATGTCTGCATACATCTCATTAAGGGGGAGTGCAGTGCACAGGAATCATAACTCTTGCTTCCTCAATTTTTCAGTTATTGCCCTTTGTTGTTTTTCATACTTGCATTTTCTCCGGTGAATATCTCCAAAACTATACTACCTAGGGTTATGAAATTTCATGCCTGCATACATCTCATTAAGGGGGAGTGCAGTGCACAGGAATCATAACTCTTCCTTCCTTAATTTTTGACTTATTTTCATACTTGAATTTTGTCTCGAGCATATCTCCAAAACTATACTACCTATGGCTATGAAATTTCATGCGTAGATAGATCTCATCAACTGGGAGTGCAGTGCACATGAACCATAACTCTTGCTTAATTTTTGACTTATTGCTCTTTCTTTATTTTGAAACTTTAATTTTGTCCAGTGCATATCTTCAGAACTATACTAGCTAAGGATATGAAATTTCATGCGTGGATACATTCCATCAACGGGAAGTGCTGCGCATATAAATTTCAACTCTTGCTTGCTTAATTTTTCAGTTATTGCCCTTTCTTGTTTTTTTTTTCGAACTTGAATTTTGTATGATGCATATCTCTCAGACTATACTACCTCGGGTTATGAAATTTTAGGGCTGGATACATCTCATCAAGGGGTAGTGCAGTGCACATGAAATATAAATTGCTTATTTTTTATGCACCAGCATTTTCTCCTTTTCCCACAATGTTTTCTACCCTTTCCAAACCAAATTTCAATTTTTGAGTTACATTTAGTTTGTAAACTGCAAATGATTTCAATTTGGACTAGTCCAAACTTTTGCTGTGTGGTAAAGAGTTAATAGTAATACAATAATAAACAAGAGTTCCGTCAACACAAATACACTGCCATTATCTTCAATCAACAGTAAAAAAAATATTCTGCACTACTGTTTTTCTATACCTCCCCTTTATCATTATTATGCCCCAACTTTACAACTTGGGGTAAGACGGGCGTATCTTGCGACAATTTGCCGCTCTTGTTCCACAATGTTTTCTTCTCTTCCGAAAACAATTTTCAATTTTTATCGTCTGCTAAAGCTCTCAATTTGGACTGGTCTAAAATTTTGTCGTTTGGTAAAAATTTTACCCTTAGGCTGTTAAGCACGACTCACTGACCTTTTGTGGACAGCATAGATCAACATCAGACTGTACAGAAGGTGCAGTCTGATCTTGGATCTACATTGTCTGAAAAGGAGATATTTTTCCTCCAAAAATAGCCCTCGAAATAGGAAAATTTGGGTTTTTACTATTGGCTTAATAGTTTCATTTCTTTTATTCAGCAGGATAGGGGTTTTAATAACCCCTTACCACACAATCCTGACTTTTAACGACCCTGGGGAAGAAGCCTTTTGAAAACATTGTGGGAAAAGGAGAAAATGCTGGTAACCAGCATTTTCTCCTTTTCCTACAATGTTTTCTACCTTTCCCAAAACAAATTTCAGTTTTTGAGTCACATTTGTTTTGTCGTCTGCAAATGCTTTCAATTTGGAAACGTCCAAAATGTTGTTGTTTGGTAAATGTCTGTTTAGTTATAAATTACTGTAACACTTTACTATACAACAAAATCTTAAACTTGCCCAAACTGAAAGTCAACAAAATGAAATATATAAAAGTCATGCTTTGTGAAAAGGGGGCTTCATACATCTGCAAAACGCATTGACTCAGGTCAGCCTATGCGGTCTGTGCAGGCTAATCTGGGCTGAAATTTTTTTTGCTGTTAGTGAATTTTCAGCATGTGAAATGACCAGTGTACCTCATGATTCAGTTGGTTGTTAGACAAAATAGATTTTTATGGATCCATAATTATGTAATGACTTGGTGGTATAATGGATCCCGGACATGTATTAAGCCCCCGTTTGCCAGAGCATGGCGCATATTAAAATTGATGTTGGCATTTGTATATGCAAGGCAAGGAAACATGGTGGTAAACAGAGAAAAATGCCATTTCCCCTTTTTCCACAATGTTTTCAAAAACATACTTCTTCAAATATGGGAAAGGGTTAAACTGTGGGGGAAGTTCTTCAAAAGAAACTTTGGAAGGTAGAAGTTATTACAAATGCACCATGCTCTGGTAAAAAGGGGCTTAATGCATCTCCGTGATGCATGATACCTATCAAGCCTTTACATAATTACGGAACAATAATAGCTACTTTTTTAACAACCAACGTAATCATGGGGTAGAATGGTCCTTTGACATACAGAAAATTGACCAATAGTGAAAAGTTTCTGCCTAGGTCAGCCTGCACAGAGTGTGCAGCCAAACCTGGGTCGATATTTTTTTTTGCAGATGCATTAAACCCCCTTTTCACAGAGCATAGCTCAAATAATTTATTTGAATTGAAACAAACTTTGTCTTACTACTTTATAGCTGATATATATGTTACAATATTGTGATGTTGTACTTCAAGATTGCTTTTAGTTTTTGTCCTATTTATATGAATGGTATATGTGTTTGACATCAGGCTCTTATGCTGTGGACTATTAAACATGGTATGTACTCAGGAAATGCACTTTTGTTTACTCTCTGAACTGAATATGCTAGACTCTTCCATGCATCCAAAGGATTTGCAGACAATATTTAACCCTTTACCACACAATCCTGTGTTTTAACGACCCTTAGAAAGAGGCCTTTTGAAAACATTATGGGAAAAGGAGAAAATGCTGGTAACCAGCATTTTCTCCTTCTTCCACAATGTTTTCTATCCTTTCCAAAACAAATTTTAATTTTTGAGTCACGTTTATTTTGCCGTCTGCTAAATGCTTTCAGTTTGGACAAGGCTAAATTTTTTTTGTCTGGTAAAGGGTTAAACATAGTGCAAAATGGTCCTAAAGTGTGGAAAACATTTTGGGAAAAATTCTGATAACTAGTGTTTTCTTCTTTTCAACAGCCTTCTACCTAAGGGGCCGAAGGACATTAATGAGGAAAAATCCTTTGAAAGCACTTGAAAGCTTTTCCCTCATTGATTTCTGCAGCCCTTTCAAAAAAACAAATCTCATCTTTAGAGCCATATTTAACCCCTTACTACACAATTCCAAGTTTTAACGCCTCCAGGGAAGAGGCCTTTTGAAATCTTTGTGAGGAAAAGGAGAAAATGTTAACCAGCATTTTCTCCATTTCCCACAATGCTTTCTAAGACAAGTTCCATCATTTGAGTCACACTGAAATTGTCGTCTGCAGATGCTTTTAATTTGGACAATTCTACATATTTGTTGTTTGGTAAAGAGTTATAGAGAATACGTACATAGTGTTGTAGATCAAAAATATCTAACGAGGTTGGGAGAATTGATAATTGTCAAGCCTTGGCGAGACAATTATCAATTCTCACAACCGAGTTAGATATTTTTTGGTCTATGACAACACTATGTACGTATTCTATTTATTTTTTAACCTATGATTTGTACTCATTGTTAAAAGATGTGAAAAATGTTGCTGACAAATACATTTTAAAAGTTTTTTATGTCGGAACTCCCATTTTAAAATTGCATTACCCACATACATAGTACTTTATCGTAGTAATTAAACGTCCAAAAATTGCAACTGAGATCGCTTGGGATTATTCTATTTGAGAAGACGCAGTAAACGAGCATTCAAATGACGTCACGGGCAGGAATTACGTAGGCAGATCATCGGAAAGTAGCGTGTGTGCTATGACATCATTCTTTTTTCGCGGGCTTTCTGTAGTAATCGTTAATTTTTTTGGAATGCATTTCATTCATAAATGGTGATGGGGGCGGAGTCAGTGGAATGTACTGTTCTATAAATATCCGTGGTATATCAAAAATCTATAAATATCCGTGGTATATCAAAAAAAATATCGCATGGGTGTTATTGCATGGATATCTGATTAGTTGAAAGATAAAACCCTTTAGCTGCTAAGCGCAACTCACCGACCTCTTGCAGATAGTGTAGATGAAGATCAGACTACACAGAACTTGCAGTGTGATCTTGGATCAACACTGTCCGACATGGGAATATTTTCCCCAATATGTACCTTTTAAATGACCACATTTCGGTTTTTGACTAGTAAAGCTAGTGTATAGGCATCAAGACTGACCTAGATTCAAAACCCCACAGTTGCCAAATATTGCCACACAGAAAATACTTCTTTCTGTTGGATGGATCTAAATTTTTGTCATCTTGTAGAGAGTCTAAACATAGGATTGTTTTGTACAGGATTAAACCTGTGAAATTGTACACACAACTTTCTGCATCTTGCATGACTAATTTAAAAAGGAATTTGAAACAATAGAAATTCTTCATAAGGATTTATCACTTTGCCTTGCCTCTGTGTTTTCACATACTATTAATGCATCCCCTGTATCAAAAATCCTACATCCAACACTTATATATGAGCCATGCTCTGTGAAAAGGAGGAGTAATATATCTGCAAAAAGTATTGCAGTCTGCACAGACCGAAACTAGGCTGAAACTTTATACTTTGTCAATTTTCTGCATGTCAAAGGACCAATCTGCCTCATGATTCAGTCAGTTGTTTGAAAAAATGGACTTCATGTATCCACAACTATGTGATGAATTACTTGGTACCATGCATCGTGGAAATGCATTAAGCCTTTTTTTGCCAGAGTGTGACTCATGGATATTATGTATTAAACTTTATTCACATTGATCTACATTAAATTTTGTCAGTAAATACACCTGCACTTTCTTACAGATTTGTATTCTGCAATAAAAAACAAATAGCAGTAAACATTACCGACAGTTTGGAAACTAACTACCGAAATGTTGGTATAAAAAGTAAAGAAAATGGATGTTAACCCTGTACTACACAATCCCTCTAGTCTTAAAGACCCTAACTAAGAAGGCTTTGGAAAACAGAGATTGGAAAAAGAGAAAATGCTGGTAACCAACATTTTCTCCTAATCCCACCATGTTTTCTACACTATCAAAAACAAATTCCACTACTTGAGCCACATTTAGATTGTCGTCTGCATAGGCTTTGAATTTTGACTAGCAACATGAATTAGGAATCTATGTAGGAGTAGATTTGATAACATTAAGACAAAGGGATAGATTGTGTGTTTTGAGTATACTGCAAAAGGAAAATTTAAAATAGCTGCAAGATAGAAAGAGTTGTTTGCATAAGGTAATGATTTAGATGAAATTCAGCATTTTACCAAACAATTTCATGGTTTCACAACCTGAAGGAAGAAATCTTCTGAAAACATTGGAAGAAAGAGAGAAAATGCTGGTAACCAGCATCTCTTCTCTTTCCTCAATGTTTTCTACGCTTTCAAAGACACATCCCATCATTTGACTTTCAATCTTAATTCGCTTAAAA
The DNA here is from genome assembly GCA_945859785.2 of Tridacna gigas. Taxonomy (NCBI): domain Eukaryota; kingdom Metazoa; phylum Mollusca; class Bivalvia; order Cardiida; family Cardiidae; genus Tridacna; species Tridacna gigas. Next base: position 27,800,086 of record OX244033.2, read on the forward strand.
TTTTGTTGTCTGGGAAATGGTTAATTTAGCCCTTCCTGCATAGTAATTATACAACAAATTGTAATCATGAGTAATGATCTCCTGAAATTTCTCCCAAGAATGAACTTGTACTTTATGATAATTTAGAGAAAATTATTGTTTTACTTTTAGGTCACCAGGGCACTAAAATGCTCAAAGTTCAGCTAAGATGATACCCCAAAGTCTGTTTCCATTATCAGAAATGATTGTTCTGAAAGCCTGATTGTGCCCCTGTCTACAAGCCATTTTTTAGCAGGGATCTTTGATAAAACTTATCTTAATATCATGGTAGAACTTTGGTCATAGGTTACTCAACGACAAGATTTCTAATTGAAATCTTAAGTCTGTCCAATGGCTTAAGCATATTCATGGAAAAGAAAATCTTGAAAGACATGACTCGTGTATTTTGTTTCTCTCGTTTTACTGCAAGTTTTCCATTTATGCTCAACATGTGAAGAGTGGATCCTATAACCCACACAGTCACATGTTTAGCAATCCTAAGAAAATAGCCTATTGAAGATACTTTGTATTTGGACTAGTCAAAAATTTTGTTGTTGGGTAAATAGTTAACAATCATTTCCATGTTTTGACATATCTACAGGGAATAGTGTTTAGAAGAGTCCTGTAAGTAATAATAGCTGCCAAAAGTAAACAAAACAGGTGTTAAAATGAATTTGAATTTAAATCATATCATTTAAAAGTACAGAAAATATTGTGAAGATTACAATATATCAATGTATGGTCGGTCCAAGTGTTAGTCACTGGCAAAAAAATTTATTTCAAAACTAGGTTAAAGGTTGCCAGGTCACTCTATCTTGTTTTAATTTGTGCCTGATTTTAAAATTAATTTTGGACCGACCACATGATAACAGATTGTCATCTTCACAATATTTTCCATACTTTTAAATGGTATGATTTAAATTTAAATGCATTTTAAAACCTGCATTGCTTTTTTGGCCACCATTGGACCTTTAACATTGTTAATTGGGAAATGATTTACCTGAAAACCATACCTTAAATAGTGGCTTTTGTGGACAGAAAATATCAAGATGAGACTGCCCAGATCCAGCAGTCTCATCTTGGGTCTACAGCATATGCTAGTTTAGTCAAGCCTTGAACTCTTTACCACTCGACAAAAATTCAGACTTGTCCCAAATTTAAGCGCTTGCCGATGTCAATTTATATGTGCCTCAAATGATGGAATTTATTCTTGATAGGGTAAAAAACATTGTAGGAAAAGGAGAAAATGCTGGTTACCCTCATTTTCTCCTTTTCCCACAATGTTTTCAAAAGGGTTTCCTGAGGGTCATTAAAATTCGGGATTGTGTGGTAAAGAGGTAACAAAAATATTTTCAGTCATAGAAAGAAGTTGATTAATGCATTTGTCCCTGAAAGTAGTTAAAGATTTGAAGCCTACAATAGGAGACTATAAAAGACAATGAAGGAGAAACATGATAAAGTAATCTAGAATGCCAAGCAGAATGCTTTGGCAGACAGCTTAATTATAAAGATCAGACTTGACACAATGTTTCAGTATGATCTTTAATCTTTACCATGCAGTCCTTTGTTTTAACTTGTCACCAGAAAACAAAAGTTAGATTTGTCCAAATTATAAGGATTTGCAGAAGACAAATTAAATGTGGTTCAAATGATGAGAATTCTTTCTTGGGTAGTAGAAAACTTTTTGGAAAAAGGAGAAATTGCTGGTTACCAATGTGTCAAGAGTCATCAGGGTCATTTAAACTAGGGATTGTGTAGTAAAGGGTTAAAGGCCATGAGGAAGAAGCCTTTTGAAAATATTGTGGGAAGAGAAGAACTTATATGCTGGTCTTTTTTTTTCCATATTTTTTTCAATTCTGTCAATTAATTCTGCATTTTAATGACCTTGTAGAAGACAGCTTTTTGGAAATACTGTGATAAAAGGCTGATTCTTTTTGAAAAAATAGTGATGAAAAGCTGGTATTTTCTCTGTTTTCCACAGTATTTTCTCTTTCATTGTAGGATTGGAGTCATTGTTTGAGCAAAATTTTAAATATTGTGTTCAAAAGCTTTGAGTATGGAAAAGTCTGACATTTTGTCCTTTGGAACACAGTGAATGTTATCTCTTCCAACTGCAATTCTCATGCCAGACAAAAATGAAACTTCTTGTGTGCCTGACAACAGATGGCACTCTGTATTCTCTCCTTGAGATCAAAAACCCGTTCCTGTAAATTAATCAATAAAAAAAGAGAAATGTTGGAGCTGAAAATTGTTCTTCTTCGTGTCGGCAACTTCCTGTTGTTGACATCTATTTCGACCTTTTTCTTGAGTAGAAGAAGGAAGAATGTAGAAACGATCTGTAGTCTATCTTTTGTTGAAAGATAGAACAGTGCATTTGTAAAGAATATTGAAAAATTATATAAACTCTTTACCACACAGTAAGATATTAGACCTGTCCAAATTGAAAGCATTTTTCATCTGACAAAAAATATGACTTGAAAAATTGAATTCTTTTAGAAAGGTAGAAAATATTGTGGGAAATGGAGAAAATGCTGGTTACCAGCATTTTCTCCTTTTCTCAGAATGTTTAAAAAGGCTTCTTTCTCAGGGTCATTAAAATTTGAGATTGTGTGGTAGAGAGTTAAGTTGGAACAGGAACCCTAGTCAAAGAGAATGATAATGAAAAGTAAGTCCATAGTTTACTGGATACTGTTGCTAATAAGTTGCTGAATATAAGATGCGTACAGTTGAACAGTTGTTATCACCAAAGCAACTTCTTGTAAATTTCTAACCTAATACATTTAGTATTTAGGTTCTTCCATGCTATAGACGCAACCTAATACATTTAGTATTTAGGTTCTTCCATCTTATAGACACTGTTTTCTACACTGGAGAGGTTTATTTCATGCCTTCATAGCCATTTTTTAAGTGATTCCAAATTACATTATGAACATTCAGTACCATTTTCAGATATATTTTTCTTTTTAATTTTTGGTTTGGCCAAACAACAAGTAATTGCATGCAATTGGTTTTTGTGTACCAGTACTTTTTTGTCATTTCAGTGTTGAATCCGCAGGAATAATCTCTTGATGATGTCAACAGAGTGTAGAGGGCTGCTTCAATAACATCAACATTTCAACATGTTTCCTGTTCATCAGTTAAAAAAACATAATACAGTGGTTCAAAGAGTTAATGAGAGTATCTGATTGAAAGATCTGATTGAAATTCGACCATGGATGCACACTTTTGGCCTAATCATTACAAAATTTTTAGGCTTCCAAATGGAAAGCTTTTGCACAAGCTAAGAAAGATAGATAGGAAAAAAGAAAGATAGGTAAGAAAGATAGGGCTCAAAAATTGTCATTTATAAAGGGTAGAATACATGATGGGAAAAGGAGAAGATTCTGCTTACCAGCATTTTCTCCTAACCAACAATGTTTTCAAAAGCATTTTTTTCCTGAGGCATTGGATACATTGGTATGAGCTGTATTTGGTTTTATGAGGATCTTATGTGATCTGAGTGGTAAATAGCTTTACCACAGTCTAACATCAGTCAGAATGGAATTGGCTACATCAGCCTAAGTGTTATTTGGCTTCACTAAGATCTAAAACAGGTCTGAGTGATATTGGGTACATTGATCATGTGGTATTTGGCTTAGTTAATACCATATATGATCAGGCTGAGTGGTATTTGATTTTACTAAGATCTAACATGAGTCTGAATAGTACTGGGAACATTAATCTGCGGAGTATTTGGCTTCATTAACCCTTAAAGCGCCTTTCACAACTATAGTTGTGTTTGCCGCCAGTGTAGATGAAGATCAAGATGAATGTACAGGAAACATGTTGAAATGTTGATGTTATTGAAGCAGCCCTCTACAGCCTGTTTGATCAAGAGATTATTCCTGCGGACTCAACGCTGAAATGACAAAAAAGTACCGGTACACAAAAACCAATTGCATCCAATTACTTGTTGTTGATCTAGACTGGCCGCTTTGCCGAATCACTGTAGACAAAAGCAACCATGAAATTGCAGGTATTTGGGTGGTATTTCTACGATGAAAATGTCTGATAGGTTTATTCGGAGCTCTAAGGGTTAACATCTAGCTTTTAAGTTTCGAGTGGTATTGGGTACATTGAACACAGTGGTAACTGGCTTCACTAATATCATACAGTGGTCTGAGTGGTATTTGGCTTTGGTAAGATCTAAAATAAGTCTAGTTGGTGTTGGGCACATTGATCTGAATTCTGTTACGATTCACTGATATCATAAATCATTCTGAATGGTACTTGGTTTTACTAAGATCTAGTGGTGTACCGATAATCGGCAAGTATCGATTAGCGGCGTACTGGAAGCTCGGTTATCGATTGAACTTTGTCATAATCGATGATCGGCAGGAAGTCTGCACCGTCGGTCGGGTACCGGGTTTTATATACCGGTGTCTGTTAACCGTGTTTTATCACTCCCGCAATAACAACAATTCCCTCGATAACAAAAACAATCAGCCGAAATACTTGTGTGTTACAAAGCCAACTAGCACAAAGCAGAGATGGTTAAAAACCAAAAGGTGTATAGAAAGCAGGTGCAAAGGTAAAACTACAAAAAGTCTATCTACAACACAAACAACAGCATATTACATAAATGATACAAGGGTTTACAATGAAACATGCATGTAAGAGCGATTTATGAGGAACCGATTATAATTGGAAGAATGGCATCGGTAGCAGCAACCGATTCCAACCGATGATTGAGTATGATTTCTAACCAATGTCCCATCACTACTAAGATTTAACCTGAATCTGAGCGGTATTGAGTTTCAGTCAGATATAACTGCAGTGTCAGTAGTAGTGGATTCACTAAACTAGATCTTGGTATCAAGAGTAGTGGCTTCTCTAGAATCTAACATAAGTCAGAGTAGTATTGGGTGAATCAGTCCGAGAGGTATTAAATTTGCTTTCATTTAACACTTTACCACACAGTCACAAGTTTTAACAACCCTGAAGAAGAAGGCATTTGAAAACATTGTGAGAAAAGGAGAAAATGCTGGTAACAAGCATTTTCTCCTTTAACCACAATGTCTTCTACCATTTCAGAGACAGAAATTATCATTTGAGCTATTTTCATTTTTTCGTCGGTAAATGCTTTGAATTTTATCTAGTCGAGAATTTTGTTGTTTGGTAAAGATTTAAAAGATCTGACATGTAAGTCTTAAGTGGTAATGGGTTTCACTAAGATAATACATTACATCAGTCTGAATGGTATTAATATTGGCTTCACATACATATATCATCAGTCTTAGTAGTATTTGGCTTCAGTATAAGGTCAGTCTGAGTGGTATAACGTGAAAAGAAATAAGACATTACCTGTCATACCAGACACAATTTAAGTTGCTGTTGATGACAGTGCAGTCAAGATCAAATGCCAAAGTATGTGCAATCTGATTTTGAATCTACACTGTAAGCTGTCTAGTGAGACTTTCCTTCCAAATCAGCCCTCAGATTGCCATGCTTAATTTTTTTTTCTTAACTAGTTATCCCAATCAAACACCGTTGCTGCAGTAATCTTGCAAATGATTCAGTATTTTCAAGAGCCTAAGAAAGAAAGCTTTCAGGAGAAATGTGAAAAGGTAAAAATTACGGACAACCAGCTTTTTCTCCTTTCCGAACACTTTCGACATAGACAAGATAAGTCTAAAATTTTGTCATCTGGTAAACACACCCTTTTAACTCTTTACCACACAATCCCTACTTTTAACTACCCTGTGAAAGAGGCCTTTTGAAAACATTTTGGGAAAAGGAGAAAATGCTGGTAACCAGCATTTTCTCCTTTTCCCAAAATGTTTTCTGTCCTATCAGTGAGCTTAAGCACATTTGTATTAATTTTGAATTTGCCGTCTGCTGATGGTTTGAATGTGGGAGAGTCTCAAATTTGTTGTGTGGGAAAGGGTTAAGGAGTTTCTTCTAACATTGTGTTGATTGGTCTAGCGCTTTATCTTCTCCTCCACGGCCATAAAAGACTGTAGAAGCCTTTTCAGGCTATGTAGATTATGATCAGTCTGCACATAACATGGAGTCTGATCTTATGTCCTCTATACCTTTTTCAACTATGACCTCAATGTCTCCACAACTAAAAGACTGTAGAAGCCTTTTCAGGCTATGTAGATTATGATCAGTCTGCACATAACATTGAGTCTGATCTAATGTCCTCTATATTTTTTTCAACCATGACCTCAATGTCTCCACAACTAAATTCTTTACTCTTTACTCAAACTAATTAAACACAAGACTTTTCCAATTAAAAATCACTTACAGACAACAATTTAACCCTTTACCACACAGTCCCAAGTTTTAACCACCCTGCAGAAGAAGTGTTTGAAAACATTATGGGAAAAAGAGGAAATGCTGGTAATCAGCATTTCCTTTACTTCAGAAGGGTAATTCCAATCATTTGAGCCACAAGTAAGTTGTTGTCAGCAATTGCTTATAATTTGGACAAGTCTACATTTTTGACGTGTGATAAAGAGTTAACCTATGATGGCAAAATTTTTGACCCAATGATGTTGAATGAATTCGTTGTCCGTCCGTATTTGTGGTGGACTTTTCATAAATTGTCTGTTTGTCATTTAGGTTCTGGATATTTTAGAATGTCACAAATCAGGTCATCTAACTTGGATCTAAGAATGTCTCCCACTAAATCTGAGTCTCTCTTTCATGCAAATTGCTTTCAAACCTTTTTTTTTTTTTAAAAATCTACTTATTTTAAATATCTAAAGTCTGTCAGAGTAATGTCTGTATTGTGTGAAAGGAATAGATTCTGTCTTAACTCTTTACCTAATGACAAAATTTTAGACTTGCCCAAATTGAAAGCAAGCATTGTGGGGCAAAAGGGTCCTTAAAAGTCGGGATTGTGTAGTAAAGGTTAATAAAGTTAGCTTGTGTTCTCAAAGGTACATCTGCAGTGATGTGATGTCTGGTTTCATGAAAATAGGTGGAGTTTCAGATTGCAAAATGTCCATCCAGTTATTAACTCTTTACCAAACGACAAATTGCAGACTGGTCTAAATTGATAGCATTTGCAGAAGACAAATAAAAAGTGTATCAAATAATGAAATTTTTCTTCAAAAGAACAGAAAACATTGTGGAAAAGGGAGAAAATTCTTATTACCAACATTTTCTTCTTTTCCCCATCTTCGCAAGCCAAGTTGATGATCACTATGTGGATCTTACCCCTTGGCTGATCAAATAGAAATTTGTTAGCCTCGCAAAACAAGTAACCATTGGTTGCAGTCAGGACTGAAAGCACCAATCCAATAGCGTGTTACATTTGCTATCCAACATCAGCAGAACGTACATAAAAATGACCACAGGAGAAAGTTATCGGATATGCTGGGAATTATAACCAACAAAATACAGACGAAAAATATTTTCTTCAACATTCACTGTCACAAATCAATTAAATGAAGTTTTAGGATACATCCCAACACCAGACGATGGACTGTCAAAGTAAGTGTGTGGCTTTTGCTTTGCAAAACTTATGATTTCAACAATAGATTTTGACTTGATAAATCGTCTATCAAGTTTGCGATCTGAAAAGCAGTCAATTGTTGGTGAATTATGGAGAAAGCATGCTGAACAAACTATAATTGAACCAAATCTTAGTGGCCAATTATCAAGGAACCCCGTTAAAGCAACAACACTGAAGTCCTTAACAGATCATAGCCCAACACCGAGAAAGGTAAACAAGTCTTTGGCCAAAAGAGTTATGTTACGCAACATTTGATTGGTTTTCGAAGATGTAAATCTAGGGGTGATAACAATCAAAATCCAGTAGGTGGCACATTGCTGTGCTAACAAATTTTGACACGATCAGCCAAGGGGTAAGATCCACGTAGTGATTGTCACCTTGGCTTGTGAAGATATCTTTTCCCATAATGTTTTAAAAAACCTTCTACCCCAGGGTCTTTGAAACACTGAATTGTGTAGTAAAGGGTTGAAGCATCAGAGTTGGACCAAGCCATGTTTACTGAATATTTACTAGCATTTAGCATTGTTTTGATCATGTCTGAAGTTTTGTCTTCTGGTAAAGAGTAGCAGGATTATCAGGATACCGTACTTTATCTAATTAACACGCTAGAGTGCCATGCAAAAGGTGGACAGGGCACTCTCATTTCATGGCCAATTTTCTGAATTTAAGTGCTATCATATACAGTAATGGAGTATGGTACTTTGATCTAGGTTTTAGTCAGTGCCGACTGCAGCAAAGTGAATGCCATTTGAAAAACCTGCTGTAATAATGCAGAATTTTTATTATACTGCCTATCATGATTCATTTGGACATTAAAAAGCATTCTTGATTAATGTGGGACACAGATCTGTGTTGCTTCACTTTCGTAAAGTTTTCCCAAGTGAGTTGATAAATTACCGAAAGTTTATAAAGTGTATGTATATTCGGACAGTCAGGTGTTTTATGGCATTGACTTGTAAAGTAATTAGGAATATGTCGATGCCATACTAGTTAGTTTATTCATAAAATATTGGTCATCATTAATTTTCATCATTCTGCATTTGAAAAGTTTTAGTGAAATTATCTTGTGTCTGGAAGTTTGTCACTCCAACTGTTGATGTTAAGTTAAGGTAGGGATTGTCCAGAGGCCTCTGGAGTAAGTAATATAGCGGGGGGTGGCGGGGGTGCTACTGTTAGGGAGGGAGCATTGATTCGGTGATTTATGGGAGGCATTACTTGCTGTGAGATGAAGGAATTACATTCATTTTCCAATAAACAGCAACACAAAATACAGAGACCAACACATAATGCCTGAAATATTTTAATAATTGATTTAAATACTTGTAACCAAACACCCTGGAAAAGTCAAGCTGTTTTATTGCTATGCTTGCGGGAACGTTTTGTCTCCATGAATTTGCCAAAGCATCCCAATGTAAATTTTAAAGGACGAAAGAAGAATCTAATGAGTATTGAGTATGCAGGATTTTGTATTTTATAAGTCACTGCTGAAAAGGTCATTATTTGCATTTATATAAGGTTCTGTCAATTGATTGTTTAACACTTTACCACACTATCCTGTTTTCATGACCCTGAAAAGTAATGCTTTTGAAAACAAAGGAGATAATGCTGGTAACCAGCATTTTCTTCTTTCCCACAATGTTTTCTTACCTATCAAAACAAATTCAATCATTCTGAATTGTCACGTGCAAATGCTTTGAATTTTGGTAAGTCTTAAATTCTGCCATCTGCTTAACCCTTTACCACACAATCTGACTTTTAACGACCCTGGGAAAGAAAGCTTTGAAAAACATTGTGGTAAAGGAGAAAATGCTGGTAACCAGCATTTTCTCCTTTTCCCACAATGTTTTCTACTCTTCCCAAAACACATTTCAGTTTTTGATTTGCATTTGTTTTGTCGTCTGCAGGTGCTTTCAATTTGGACTGGTCTAAAATCTTGTTGTTTGGTAAAGAGTTAAATGAAAGCATTAAAATTTTGAGATAGGGCAATCAATAGAATGTGGCTCAAGTGATAAGATGAATTTTGTTGTTGAATGGGAGGAGAACGTTGTTGGAACAGGAGAAATGCTGGCTGTTTCAGGCCCATAACTGAGTATCAACATAGTTTTAGTTTGATGATTTTCCTTTCAGTTATGAGTCTGACATTTTTCCATTATTGAAATAGGAATGGTTAACCCTTTACCTACTGACAAAATTGTAGACTGGTCTAAATTGAAAGCATTTGCAGATAACAAAATAACTGTTACCGAAAAATTGAATTTTGTTTTGGGAAGGGCAGAAAACATTGTGGGAAAAGGAGAAAATGCTGGTTACCAACATTTTCTCCTTTTCCCACAGTGTTTTCCAAAGGCTTCTTTCTCAGGGTCGTTAAAAGTCGGGATTGTGTGGTAAAGAGTTAAATGGTATCACTAGTATGTGGAGAGAGTGCATCCTACTCAAACAGCCATTTCTTTTGTTACAAAAACACATTCTAACGTCATTATCTATCTTTGATGGCACTTGCTTTTAAAAGTTTTTAAAAGACAGATACTTTCAAAAGGGAGGGGTCTAAGGTTTTTCACTCTTTTAAAGGGTTTAACCTTTTACCACATAATTCTGAGGTTTAATGACCCTGACAGAAAAGACTTTTGAAAACATTGTGGGAAAAGGAGAAAATGCTGGTAACCAGCATTGTCACCTTTTCCCACATTGTTTTCCACCCTTTCAGGGACAAAGTGTATCATTTTAACCTTATATAAATTGTGGCTTGCAAGTGCTTTTAATTTGGACATGTCACAAATATTGCTGTATGGTAAAGGGTGAACACTATCCCAGGGGAGGAAGGCACTTGGATGATCCCTGCAAATATTATCCGTTGACAAGGCACTTGGAGATCCCTGGAGACACATATTAGGGATTTATAAGACACCCAGAGAACATTGTAAGGTGATGGAGAAGAGGTTTTTCTCTGAGTTATGGGCGTTTCTTCTGTCTGGACTTCCTTCGATTCAGGGAAATTGTGTGATTCAATGACCCGAGTTCATCACATACCTAGACAGAATGCTGCTTATTGTTGTCTTATACAGATCCGTGACATTTCGTCGAAAACCACATTCGTCAAAAAAAATCCCTAGCCCAGACCTTAACCCAAACCCAGACAAATTGTGGCTCAAATCTTCCTCTTAGACAGAGCTTTTCATGAAGGAAATCAAGGAATTTGGCAATTGGTATTTTGAAACATACATTTGGACAAAACACCCTTTTGACAAAATGTCGTGCACCGCTCTTATACAATGTTCCTTGTGGTCCATCATCTTTAGCACTTTAATCCTTTACCACACATTATTCTGAGTTTTAACGAACCTGACAAAGAAGCCTTTTGAAAACATTGTTGGGAAAAGGAGAAAATGCTGGTAACCAGCATTTTCTCCTTTTTCCACAGTGTTTTCTACCCTTTCAAAGACAAATTCCATCGTTTAAGCCACAATTAAATTGTCATCTGCAAACACTTTCAATTTGGACAAGTCTACTTTTTTTGTCATTTAACTGTTTAACTCTATTAAACGACAAAATTTTAGACTGGTGTGATTTGAAAGCATTTGCAGATGACAAAATAATATGGCACAAATGGTGTGAGTTGTATCAGAAAGACTGGAAAACATTGTGGAAAAGGGAGAAAATTCTGGTTACCAGCATTTTCTCCATTTCCCCACATTTTTTTTTTCGAAAGGCCTCTATCTCAGGCTTGTTCAGACTTGGGATTTTTTGGTAAAGAGTTAAATATGAGGAACAATTATTGATACTTTAGAAGAAGAAGACTGTGTAGATCAGGATCAGATAACACAGATTCTACACTGTCTAGTAAGGCAACATACATAGTCATAGGAAGATTTATAAGATGGAGGACTTTCAGTGATATTCAGCAAGTTCTTTTATTCTTTTAAAGACAGCTGGCATAATTAAGTTCCAGCCGAATCTAAAATTTTTGTTGTTTGATGTTGGATCTATACCGTCAAATATGCTAAGATGTTGTGGTTAAAACAGACCTAGACATGTAGAGAGTACCATTATTTTGCTATTTTCTTTCAGGCAGAAAACATCCGTCCAACTGACGTTCTTGGCATTTAACACCTGGATTTAAGTCCTTATAAAAAGACAAAAAATTAAAGTTGTTTTTATTGAAAGCACTTACAGACGGCAATTCAAATGTGGCTGGAATTATGAGATTTTGCTGGGAAGGGGTAGAAAACATTGGGAAAAGGAGGATGGTAATCAGCATTTTCTCCTTTTCTCTCTATCTTTTCTACTCTTTGAAAGACAAATCTTATGTTCTGAATAACATTTAATTTGTTGTCTGCAAGTTCTTTGAATTTGGACAGGGCTGAAATTTGTCATGTGGTAAGGAAGTTAAAGCAAGCTTGTTACAAATTACTCTTTCTTACAACTTCATTGCCCCCCAAAGTGATCAATATCAAAGGAACTTCACAGACTTGTCATTTCTCTTGAGCTTTGCGTGATTCAAACAGAGCTTTCTTGGAAGCTGTGGTTTATAGATTTCCTTCAAGAAAGGTCACGAAAAACTAAATGGTGAAAATTAATAACTCTGTGTTCTGCCAAGGCCGTCTTAGATCCCACAGTATTGTAAGAAATCCTGTTGAAAAGTTTAAATTTGATTTTGTCGGTTAACTTGAGAAATCCCTGTTGATAATCTGTCACATACAAATTTGTGTAGAGTGCAAATCTTCAGATGAGCACGTTTTCATGGCTTGGTGGAATAATGTGGTAACAGGCAATGTAAAACCCACTTCCATCTAATTGGAAGTACAATACAATCAAGACTGATTTAACCCTTAATCAGGCAATCCCGAGTTTTTACGACCATGAGAAAGAAAGCTTTTGAAAACATTGTGGAAAAATGAGATTTGTGAGTCACATCTGTTTTGTCATCTGCAAATGCTTTCAATTTGAAAGAGTCTAAAATTTATCTTATGGGAAAGAGTAAATCCTTTATCAAATGATCCAATGTTTTTACCAACCTGGAGAAAATGATTGAAAACACTGTTGGAACTAGAGAAAATGGTGATACCCAGCATTTTCTCCTTTTTCCAGCCATGTTTTACTGCATATCATCATTTGAGCAGTATTCATTTCCATCCTAATGGTTCATCAATGAAGGAATTATTTAAGTCTTTACCAAAAAATTGGATTTTAACACTCCAGCAAAAGAAGGGTTTTAACCAGCATTTCCTCCGTTTCTCACAATGTTTTCTGAAGTCGGAGACAAAATCATATTTAAGACACATTTCATTTGCCACCAGCAACTACATTTAAAACATAGGCCACTGAAACTCCGTTGGTCTATTATGGGATAATGAAATTTTCCTTATCGGACACCATTACTATAAAATTTTAATAGCACATTGGCGACTGCCTCAATATTGTTTACTGTAGGACAAGGTGTGCAACGAAATCGAAGAAAATTTATACCCCAGTCCCCTTTCAGAGATAATTTTTAACTGAAAACAGAAAAATAAAACCTAGATACAGTTGCAGATGGGTTCACAAATGATTTTTAGCTCCACTGGCCAAAGGCCAGCAAGCTTTTGTCATGGCCCTGTGTCCGTCATGTGTATGTGTGTCTGTCCGTATGTCAGTCCTTGTGTCTGTCTGCTGTTTGTGCATTAACTTTTATTTCAAACATCTCTGAAAGTACCTATCCAATTTTGGCCAATCTTCACAGAAATGCTCCTGCCAAGGTCCTTTTTAGAATTCCATGAAAGAATTTGATTGTTTTTAAAAACTCTGGTTGCCATGGCAACAAAACTGAAAATTTTTGAAAATCTTTGAAATTCTTATCAAAAACTATAAACCTAGGGCTACTAAATTCAGCATGTAGCTTTATCTAATGGCCCTCTACCAAGTGTCTTCAAATTATAGCCCTTAAGTGAAAACTGGCCCCGCCCTGGGGGTCACAAGTTTGACATGGGCTCATATAGTGAAATCTTCTTGTCCAAAACCATAAGGCCTAGGGCTTCCAAGTCTGGCGTGTAGCTTCATCTAATGGGCCTTTACCAAGTTTCTTCAGATTATAGCCCTGGGGTCAAGATTGGCCTTGCCGTGGGGGTCAGAAGTTTTACATGGGCTCATACAGTGAAATCTTTAAAAGTCTTCTTGTCCAAAACCACACGGCCTATGGCTGCTAAGTTTGGCATGTAGCTTCATCGAATGTGTCTTTATTAATTTTGTCCAAATTATAGCCCAGGGATCAAATTTGCCCCGCCCCGGCAGTCACAATTTTTTATGTGGGCTTATATAGTGAAAAATTTAAAAATCTGCTCGCTCCTAACCCAAAGACATAGGGCTACAAAACTTTGCATGTATATTTATCTAATGGACCTCTAACAAAATTGTTCAAATTATAGAACTGGGGCCAAAATTGGCCCTCCACCATCAGTCACAAGTTTTACGTAGGCTTATATACTGACAACTTTCAAGATCTTCTTATTCCTTTTCTTGTAATACAGCTGTAATATTTTGTGAGTTTTATCATCTAGCAGGCCTCTTCCAAAATGGTTCAAGCTAAATCGCTAGTGTCAAAATTGGCCCCATCCCATGGGTCATGAATTCAACATCTGGTGTAGAATTCTGATGTTGGTATGTATGGTCAGTACTTATTAGCCAGTGGAGCAATACAGGGCCATCATTGCCCTCTTGTTCTTGTGAACCCTGACCTTAGAAAGCTCCGAAAGGCTCATGCGATCTGATCTAAAAAATTTTAAAAGCTTCCACATTTTCCGGATCACCATGTGCTGATGTAACACAATTTGTTATCCCAGCAGCAAATTATTACTGAATTATTATTTTTTTCAAAGATTCTAAATTTTTTCTTTTGATTTATTGATGAAATTACCAAATTAATATTTCGTCAGGTATGATTTATCTTTTCATCTAATCCAGTATCACGATTTTCATTTTCCATTTCCCATATTTTCAAATGTGTATTTACCCTTTATTGGTAAAAAGCTTTTGATAATGAATTCACATGAGTAATAATTTGCTATGCCATAACAAATTGTGTGATGTCAGGGCTTCAGGTGATCCAGAAAATGTAGAAGCTTTTTAAAATTTTTTAGATCAGAGCTATTGCTTGATTGCCATTTGGAACCTTGTAAGGTCAGGGTACACAAGAACAAGAGGGCCATGATGGCCCTGTATCGCTCCACTGGCTTATAAATATAAACCATAAATACTAAACGTTTCAATTCTGAGCCAAATGGTTTCAAAATGAAGACTTACAAAGTTTTCTCTGTAAAAGCCCATGTGAAAGTTGAGACCCGCAAGGCAAAGCCATTTTTGATCCCAGAGCTATAATTACTTGAACCCTGGTAGAGGTCCACAAGATAAAGCCACATGCCAAAATAATACAAGTCTATGCTGTATGGTTATAAATAAGGTGATTTTCAAGTTTTGTCCATATGAAGCCTCTGTAAAACATAAGACCCCTGATGCAAGGCTAATTTCAAAAAAAAAAAAAAAAATCAAAACAGGAAGATTTCTTAAGTTGTCACTATGTAAGCCCATGTAAAACTTGTGACCCCTACGGTGGGGCCAATTTTGACCCCAGGGCTAAAATTTTGGCCCGCTTGGTAGAGGCCCACTAGATATAGCAACATGCAAAATTTGGTAGCTCTAGGCCTAATGGCTAGGTAGAGGAAGATTTTTAAAGTTTTCTCTATATAAGCCTATGTAAAACTTGTGACCCCTGGGGCAGAGCCAATTTTGACCCCAGGGCTATAATTTGAAGAAACTTGATAGAGGTCTACTACATAAAGCTACATGCCAAATTTGGTAGCCCTATGCCTTATGGTTTCAGACAAGAAGATTTTTAAAGATTTCCAATATTTTTCAGTTTTGTTGCCATGGCAACCAGAGTTTTTGAAGGAATCAAATTCTTTCAAGAAATTCTGAAGAGGACCATGGCAGGATCATTTCTGTGAAGTTTCGTGAAAATCAGATGGGTAGTTTCAGAGAAGAAGATGTTTGAAATAAAAGTTAACGCACGCACAGACGGACGCACACACGCACGGACGGACTGACAGACGGACGGACGCACGATAGACACCGGGCCATGACATAAGCCCACTGGCCGAGGCCAGTGGAGCTAAAAATCATTTGTGAACCCATCTGCAAAGGTAACTACCATATTTCACCAAATTAACACTCCCTCCCTAATATTAGTGTCCCACTATATTTCTTACTCTGAAAGCCTTGGGACAACCCCCACCAACACCAAAACCTTGTCTTAAAATCGATGACTGGAGTAACAAACTTCCAAACCCCAGATAACTTCACTAACACTTTTAAAAGGCAGACTTCTGAAAATAACAAATGACCGACATTTTATTAATGAATGTACTGGTACGGTTTAGATTTAATCCAGATTCCTTCACAAATTGATATCATAAACACCTGACTATCCAAATACACATACACTTCCAATAACATTATAGACTTCTGGTAACACAAAATTTGTCAACTAACTTGGAAGAACTTTAAGAAAGTGAAGAATTGAACACCAGTGTCCCATACTAATCATGAATGATACATAATGTCCAAATAAGTCATGATCGGCAGTAAAATTGCTATTCTGCACTACTGCATTAGAGCAAGTCTTTCAAAATGGCGATCGCTTTGCACTCAACACTAATTAAAACTTGGATCAAAGTACCATATTTACTCTAAGTGATGATGCTTAAATTTCAGGAAATTGGCTATGAAATAAGAGCACCCTGTCGGTGTTCTGCATGGCGCCCCAGTGTGTTAATTAGGTGAAATATGGCAGATTTATTTTTAGACTAGCAAAGCTAGTCTATAGGCATTGTGACTGACCTAGAGTCAAAGTAAACAAAAAACCCCACAGTTGCCAAATACTGCCTCAAAGAAAATAACTTCTTTCTGTTAAAAATCTTAATTCTGTTACATATGACAATTTTTACCCAAAACACTAAATCTCAACCACTCCAATTTGAACATGTCGTCTTACAAAATAATAAACTGAACAAGATGTCATTTACAAGGTACAATATCTCTGCTTATATGTAAATTAAGTGACCTATGGAAAGCACAGAATCACTTATTCCTACACCAATGTAACATTATGAGGGAATCTATTAATAGATATCACCTAGGTAACTTGCAGCAAATCCCAGCTGTATGAACCCTCAGTGGACAGGGAACCCTTGTCATTCGTTCAGTCATTCATTATTTAGATCATTGTGTACAGTTAAACTGTTATCTTAAAACTGTTATTTTACGTCTTGAATATTAACCCTTTACCAAACAATCCCAGGTTTTAACAACACCGGGGAAGAATCCCCTTGAAAACATTGCGGGAAAAGGAAAAACGTTGGTAATCATCATTTTCTCTTTGTACCACATTGTTTTTCAGGTTTCATCAGTTCAGCCACATTTAATTTATGGTCTTCAAAAGCTTTGAATTTGGAAGAGTGTAAAATTTTTTGCTTTGTAAAGAGAGTTAGAGTTAACTACATCTTGTGCGATTGGATATTTACTAATTGATTGCATGGTGTTTAACGCCGTTTTCAACATTATTTCAGTGATATTGCAGCGGCTGGAGCACCTATCCAGGCTTTCCTGGAGTTTCTTTTACGAGCACTGCCGCGACTGACTGACCTTTTCAGGACAGTGTGGATTAAGTTCAGACTGCACAGAGCGTGCAGTCTGATCTTAAATCTACACTGTCCGATAAGAGGATATATTTTCTCCAAAATGTAACTTTGAAATAACAATATTCAGGTGTTTACCATTGGCTTGACGGTTTCATTTAACATTTTTTAGCATTTTATGGGTTAAACTTTAACTGGATTGTAGTTAACCATTAGCACGCATAGCCCCCGCAGCTCAGTCGGTAGCATACAGGACTTGAGAACAGGAGGTTGTTGGTTTGATCCCAGACTCGGCAAATTTCTTTCTGACTATTGATGATCTAGTCATTGCGACAGGATTCATTTCTGTCTCACTTTTCGATGATGGTTATGTGAGAATGCAGCCAGGGGCTTGGAAAGAATATTGTGCGGAGTACTGGTAAAAGAAACTCCTGGAAAGCATGGATATGTGTACTGGTCACTGCTACATAACTGAAATAATGTTGAAAACAGGGTTAAACACCATACAAACAATCAATCAATAAAATTCGCTAGTCAATCAGTACTTTCAGTACTTTGATTCTGTTTTTGGTCAATTATTATCTCTGAAATGGGACAGAAATAAAATTTTCTTCAATTTTGTTGCGCAACTTGTCTTATTATAGAGGCAGTTGCCAATGTGCTATTTATATATTGAGTATTCTGTGATATAAAGGCAATGCACCAATGTGCAAAGGTGAAAAATTTTATTTTCCTTGGTGGACCATTTTAGCTTCAAAGGTCTGTGATTTAAAATAAAATTTTGTCATTAGGTAAAGAGTGAAGAAACAGTACAACTTTAAAGCTTTTTTGCCCATAGAAGATGGATTCCATTCATGGTGGAGGTTCAGATGCTGTAAGGTTTCCTTTAACTCTTTACCAAATGACAAATTTTTGGACTCAACCAAATTCAAAGGATTTGCAGACAACAAAATAAATGGAGTTCAAATGATGATTTCTGTCTTTGATAGGGTAGAAAACATTGTGGTGAAAGGAGAAAATGCTGGTTACCAGCATTTTCTCTTTTTTCCACAATGCTTACAAAAGGCTTCTTCCTCGGGGTCGTTAAAATTCAGGAATTGTGTCGTATAGGGTTAAACAAAATTTACAAAAATCAATAAACTTGCATTTTAAACTGTGATAAAAATGTAAATTGTGCTTTTAGAGTCACAAGTTGCAAGGGCAAATTGAATACCAATAAACTTTGAATTCTTTCTGTCTTTTTTTCCTGTTTTCTTCATCTGGTCTCTTCACTAGATGTTGAAATTTTAGACTTGTCCAATTTAAAGTTAATGTGCATGCTGACAGCAAAATAAACATGGCTTTAATAAAGGTATATGTCTGTAAAAGGGTTGAAAAACATTGTGGAGATAGGAGAAAATGATGATTACTGGCATTTTCTCCTGTCCCCCACAATGCTTTCAAGTCTTTCTGTAGGTCATGGTTGTTAAGATTTACATGAATTCATATTTATCTTGATTATTATCCTTAGAGAAAAATAGACTATTTTGTAAGATTGAAGTGAATATTTTCTGAATGAGACCATATTTTTGTTTATGATATCATGACGTCAACTCACAGCATTAGCAAAGATGTCTGGTATATTCCTGACCTTAGGATTTTTAGACCACCAAAAAACTGTACCTTTTCTTTATTTTCATTATTAAAGTTGATACATTTTGTAGGATTTCAGAATTTTACTAAAGATCTAACTTCACTCATGGATTTACACATTACCACCTGCAGACAAAATTTTTCAACTTCTATTGAAAACATTATGGCAAAAGGAGAAATTACTCGTAAACAGCCAAGGAACTTAAGAAGGTTAAAGTGGATACAAAGAGTGAATTGTTTGATTTTCTATTTTCAGGAGTAAGCAGCAAGCAAGATGGACAAGGTATATTATCAGTACAGGGATTCGCTCATGAACGCAGCACGAATCATGGACGACTCCGGAACAGAATTGGAAGGCGATAGCCTCGGGATGGGTGTCATTCGAAAGGAAGTGGATTTAACCAATGAAGAAAAGCAATACCTGCTAGCAGTAGAGCGGGGTGACATTCCGTCAACAAGACAATATTTGGCTATGATAAGTAACGGCTCAAATATCAACATTAACTGTGTAGATCCTCTAGGTAGAACAGCACTCTTAATTGCCATTGAAAATGAGAACATTGAAATGATTGAGCTGTTACTTGCACACAATATAGAAGTTGGAGATGCACTTCTACATGCTATCAATGAAGAGAATGTGGAAGCTGTTGAACTTATATTGAATCATGAAGTACAAATGAAAGGTGAAGAGGTTAGTATTTTCTCTACACATTTTCAAATACCTACATTTTCTGGGGTAGTTTTACAGGAATAGAAAAGGCTTTCAGATATATTGTTATTGATGAATGAAATTGCTGCATTATCATTCTGCTTTACCTTTCAGTCAGCCCATAATCTGCTGCAGAGTTTGTTTTGTTAACGCTTAACTTGCCAGATACCGGTAATTAAAATGGAAATTTCCAGCCATTAATAAGAAAAGCCCAAGTACTGTATTTGAATTTCAAAGGTTTTCAAGGGTCTTCTTGCCAGGAAAGTCTTACTGTATCGGACAGCATACATCCAAGATCAGATGACATGTTTTGTGCAGCCTACTCTTAATGCACACTGTCCACAAAAGAGGATTGAGCCTCATTTAGCCCAAGAGTTTACACAAAACCAAGATAGATAGGGATATGAATCATATGATTACAATAATGAACCACAGATGAAAGGAAACAGGCATTATTTCTTAGAAGGATAGATTCTGGGTCCACCATTCACCAACCATTCTTAAGAATATTCTTTGTCTAATTCTAAAGAATTTTCTAGATTTGAAAGTAACCTAACTTCTGATTGACTGAACCAAATGGTTCAGCCAATCAGAAGTTTTGTTACTTCCAAGTTTAGAAAATTCTCCAGCATAACAAAGACTAAGAATATTCTTAAGGATGGTTGGTGAATATGGATCCAGATCTTGGAACTACACTGGCTGATATTTTTGTGAGATACTTAAAAAAGATCGGTGGCACTGTCATACTGCGCTGTAATTTGCTATGTAAGGGTTTTTTCTCCTAATTGAAAATACACATTTCATATCTTTAGCAATTAACCCTTTACCAAACCCACCTTGAGGAAGAGGGCTTTAGAAAACATCGCAGCAAAAGAAGAAAATGCTGGTAACCAATATTTTCTCCTTTTCCCTACAATATTTTCAAAAGCTTTATTCTTCAGGGTAGTCAAAACTCAGGATTATGTTGTAAAAATTTTGTCAAATTCTGTCCAAGGATTGATGAAAGTATTGCAACAGGAATCATTCCTCTCTCAAAGTTAAACACTGTTTTGACAATGTTAAAATTTATATGAAAAAACAGCCAGTGGTTCTGAATGAATGTTATGTAAAGAACTAGTAAAAGAAACTCAGGAACACATGTGTAGATGCACTGGCCACCATCCTATAACTGAAATAATGTTAAAAAGGATGTTAGACACCCAAGAATCAAAATTTAATATGGCTTACTTATGATCTGCCAAATTCATCTACAAAGATCTGAGAGTCTCAGAACAGGAAATCAAGAAATATTATACTGCATTATGGGAATTTAAAATTGGAGAAGATGAGAAGAATTGTTCACACACAGAGTATCTTTGCAGATATCACAGACATCAAATTGTAAATCAAACTTCCTAGATGTAAGAAGCAAACAGGCTGAACCCTTAACCCTGTACCAAGTAACAGAATTTCAGACTTATCAAAATTGAAAACACTTTGAAGACAAAAAATTAACAGTGGGTAATGGAATTTGTCTGTGAAAGAGTAGAAGACAGTGGGAAAAGGAAAAAAATGCTAGTAATCAGCATTTTCTCCTGTTCCCACTATGTTTTCAAATGCCTTTTTACCCAGGATTATTAAAAGATAGGATTGTTTGGTAAAGGGTTGAACTACTGAAATGATCCAATGAAATTTAGTGGTCATTGGTAAAAATAACTTATTATATATTTCTGATGCTATTACAAGTATGTAATGTATCATAATGTCCATAAATACCAAATAGCCAAAAATTGAGATCAAAAGTTGAAATAAATGATTTTTGGAGTAGAAAGATTTAATATTAATTTTTAGAAATTACATTTAATCCTCTCCCCCCTAAAAAATGTTGAAAAATTTTGAATTATTTTCAAATTATATTTTGCTATCTTCTTTGACACTGTTTTGAATGTTTGTTAGTTAATTCGGCTATTATTATTTGAAAATGGCAAATAGTAAGATGGACTAAGGAGGATTCAAAGAAATCCTAGGTTTATGAATGTTGATAACATTATATCCTACCAACAGTGTCATAGCCAATCTGAGTTAATACAAAGCCAAAACTATTTAGATATGAGCTTTAGACTTATAAAACCCCTGTGATAAATATTTTGGTGTAATATCTACAATATTATAATGAGATGGGATGAATTTTGCAATTAGGAGCATTCACACAGGCATATTCGGATCCTATTGCAAAGGTAGAATTGCAGACTTACTAAATAAGACATTTTTTGTCCCACCTTTCCAAATTAATGAGACTTTCTTCACTAAGATAGCGGTAGCCAAGTCTTGCAACTGCAGCTTAGCCAAATTGCGAGAAATACCTGGTCAGGTTGCAATAAAACCTCTGCCTAATGGTTCATCTTAGAACTGTCAATCAGCTTATGCTGTTTTATTTTATGGAATCTCCTCAAAGAAAAATGCTGCTTGTCACTTTATCTAGCACCATTTTTTTTTCCAATTCATTTCACAAAATCATACTAATATTTCATCTTCTTTAAGGAAAAGTTAAGAAACTTAACTCTTTAACAGAAGACAAAAATGTACACTTCTCCACATTGAAAGCATTACTTTGCAGATGACAATTTAAAAGTGACTCAAGTGATGGAATTTGTCTTTGACAGGGTTGAAAACATTGTAGGAAAAGGAGAAAATGCTGGTTACAGCATTTTCCCCTTTTCCTACAATGTTTTCAGAAGGCTTCTTTCTCAGGGTCATTAAAAGTTGGGATTGTGTGGTAAAGGGTTATGTATAATAAGGCTCTTAGTGCTAGAAAATGCATGGGTTTGTGCAGCACAGGTCAGCAATAAAATTAATGCATTACATCAAAACATTTTCCTGCAAATTTGTTGTTGAAACGAAGTCTGTGAAATGTAAGCTGTGTAAGTGGCATGCTTGTGAAGGAGTATTTGAAAGAATATTTTGCCCATAATGTAAGCAGAATTTGATATCACAGGTTTTAATGAATATTTCATGAACATCATCCCCTTTTTTTGAATTTTTAGGATTTCTCTGAGGTTTGTATATTAGCATTTAGATTGGTGTGATTGAAATGATTGCTAAAATTTACTCCTAACTGATTGCATTATTCTGTTGTATTCTCTTCTCTTCAGATTCTATTTACAAGATATGGTTTACTCTGATAGCTCTTTATCAGGTGATGAAAATTTTAGACTTGTCCAAATTCAAAGCAGTTGCAGAAGACAAAATTTGATGTGGCTCAAATGGTGGGATTTTTTTCTGGTAATGTAAAAAATATTGTGGGAAAAGGAGAAAATGCTGGTCCCCAGCATTTTCTCCTTTCCTCACAATATTTTCAAAAATGTTTTCTATAACCCTTTCCCAAGCAACAAATTTAAGATTCTTCAAAATTCAAAACATCTGCAGACAGTATATTTTTAAATGGTATAAAATAATGAGCTTCAGGTCTCTGATACAGCAGAAGACATTTTTGGAAATAGGAGAAAATGCTGGTACCAGCATTTTCTCCTTTTCCCCAGTGTTTTCTAAAGACTTCTTTCTTAGGGTCGTTAAAACTTGGGGTTGTTTGGTAATAACATGAACTTATTCTGGTAAAGGGATATCTTACCTTCTCAACCTCTGAGTTGACCAGGACTGTTCACCAACTGTTCTGATTTTAATTTGGATTCTTGATTCCATGTAGCCATCTGGTTGGGCTTGACATTCTGAC
The DNA here is from genome assembly GCA_945859785.2 of Tridacna gigas. NCBI lineage: Eukaryota > Metazoa > Mollusca > Bivalvia > Cardiida > Cardiidae > Tridacna > Tridacna gigas. Next base: position 27,823,320 of record OX244033.2, read on the forward strand.
TGTGTGAATACATTTTTTCTGTTTTAATTTTGCTTTGATTTTAAGATTTATTATTGTTTTCAAGATAAAGAGAGGGTTTCATTTTATATGTTTCAGAAGGCTTTACTCTGCATTTCATAGTTAGCCTTCCCATGAAAAGCAATGTTAGTTTGACTCTAGTGTCCAAAACCTGTGTTCCTTTCATACTTATTTTTTTTTCAAAATTCAGTTGTGCAGCAGTGCTTATGAATACCAGTATGAGTTATTCAGAACTACCAAGAGACTGAGAATCTTTTTTTTTTTCATTGTATGCTCATTGTATGCTCTTCAAATAAAATCAAATGACGTATTCATATTATTGCATGTGTACATAAATATTAATATTGCACTATATACATTCACAAAATTGCACAGTTTCTGATATTGTTTAGTTTGCAAAGTGACTGCAGTCTGATCTTGATCAAGACTATCCACAAAAGCACCTTATTTTGCCTAAAGCATGGTAAGATTTGATCTTGCTGCATGGATAATATTGGTGTCATCAGTCAGGTACTTAATACTTCTTCAGTGTCCTCCATCCCGTAGAGAGAAGCTTTTGTGTGTACCTCGACCTTTGTTTAAAAAAACCCAACAAATCTCCTTCCTCATTCATTTTGATTGGTGTTTATAAAAGACATTTCCAACAGTTTTTAGTTACATACGGTAGCCAGTTTGCTCAGACATTATGGCTTAAGACAATGGATTGATTTGCAGTATGTTTTAAGACAATCGGACAGTTTGCAATATAGTTACAGACACGAGAACCATTTTGCAATATGGTAACAGACTGTAGGAACAAATTTGCAATATGGTAACAGACTGTAGGAACAAATTTGCAATATGGTAACAGACAGAGAAATGAATTTGCAATAATGACGACAGAAAAGTAGACTGATTTGCAATATGGGAACAGATTATTGAGCAATTTGCAATTTGTAATGGTAACAAGACATTGGAACCAATTTGCAATATGCTTACAGACAATGTGGAACCAATTTACAGTACAGTAATAGAAATAGTAACCAATTTACAATATGATTAAAGTTACAGGAACAACTTTGCAATACAGTTACAGACATGAGAATATACCTAATATTTGTAGACATAAGAACCAATTTGCTATATGCTTACAGAGAAAGGAACCAATTTGCTTTAAGGTAACAGACACAAACCAAATTGCAATAATGATGATAGAAAATGGTTTGGTTTGCAATACACTGGCATAGAATAGGGACCAATTTGCATTACAATTAAAGACATAGGAACCAATATTGCAAAATGGTTACAGTCACAGAAACCAATTTTTGGCAGCGGGTGAAACCCGCTGTCATAGTCCCCAGGTATGAGTTACTGATTTTCAACGCTTACGATATTTATCTAGGTCGAGAATTCTTGCATCCGGCAGCTTTTTCCTGGATACGCGAGGTAAACAAAACTTGATTCCTACACTTGACTAAATAGTTCCTCCATGAATACACAAACGATCATGTATAAATACGCGCTACTCGCGCAGACGACACCCTTTCAAAACTGCCTTACACCTTACGAGTTCATCCGTAATGTTACTGTAGAATAGAAACGGAAAGAGGGCGTCGGTATCTACATAGACCGAAAAAGTGCAAAAGAAAATATTTTCAGAGCAGAAGTTTTTATTAGTCGCCGCGCAGAAGCGCGCGACTATATTTTTAATAGTTTTTCGAGTTAGGACATGGCCAATGGGAATTTCTTTTTTATAGGGGTGTTAAGGTTAACAAGGAATCTTTCTACTTCGCCTTAAACTGGCTTTTTAATTCATTCTTAAACTACGAAGTATATACAATACAATACTATTTTTGCTCTGTTAATACTTACAACATCAAAAAATCCGCCCAAGTATTACTTTTATTTTCGCTATTCGCGAGAAATGGACTCATCCAAATAAATGCCTTGTTTCCATTGGTCAAGGCTGTACAGGTTTCCAGTCATTTCGTACCTAGTTAATTTCGTACCTAGGTCATTTCGTAGATACGATTTTGGTCATTTCGTACCTACCTATACTTTCTATTTTGGTCATTTCGTATCCAGTTGGTCATTTCGTATCCACTTTCGTCATTTCGTACACAGGTTTAATTATCATTTTGATTATTTAGTACCTAGTTTTTCCTACTATTTGTGTTTTTTGTTGAATGACCACCGCTAAAATTGTACATTGCTGAAATTGTGTTAAATTCCGCCGAAGAACAAGTATGATGGTTATGATTGTATCTAACCATTATTGGTTACTTCTTTCTAAGTTTAGTTTTTAAAACAAAGATTGTTTAGAACCCTTTTGTTTATTTCTCACCAAGTTCTAGATAAATTTACATGTACTTTGTTGGAAAAAATCTGGAGAGAGACCAGTTTTTCGCTGTGTTGTTCATAAATCGGAATGCAAAACCAATATTCTTTATTAACAGCGTTCACCAAACAGTATAGTTTTAGACTTGTTTAAATTGAAAGCATGCCTTGCAAACTTACGTTCTCTTGAATCATACTATCCTAGGACAGCAACATTTTAGTAACTTGGCCCTGTTTTCAACACTTTCCCAAACAAACGCGGGTTATCACGTGCGCTGTCAAATTCTTTTGGAAAAACATGTTGGATAAGGAGAAATTACTCGTTATAAGCAATTTCTCCTTTAACAAATACTTTTCCCCCCACTACTAGCGAATTTTCTACCATTTTTGCAGCTTTTTAAATTGTCGTCTGTCAACTCTTTGAATTTGGAAGAGTCTGATATTTTTCGTCTGGAAAAGAGTTCAGAGAGCGCTATGCGAGGGCATTAGATACTGTAACAGAAGACAACTTTTGATATAGATTCACAGTCACATCAATTTCATAATGTGTTAAAAAATCTGCTGATGAAAACTGACATTTACTTATTTGCCCTGGCTTTCTTGAAGCATTAAATAAAAAAATTTGTGGCGACTTTGATTCTTTGCATCAACTTTTTCTTGTCGGTGTTTGTTTGCATGATGAATTTTGAGCATAGGGCATCGTAATGGGATTCGTGTAACATCGCCTTTTATCACCAAAGTCGTACGGATTCGGCTATGACAGGCGATGTTACACGAAAAGTCGCCCATTAAGCCTTTGGCAGACGGCAAAATTTCAGCTGTGTTCAAACTGAAAGCATTTGCAGACGACAATTTCATTGTGGCTCAAATGGTACAAGTTTTATTTTATAGGATAGAAAACATTGTGGATAATAGAGAAAATGCTGGTTCCCAGCATTTTCTCCTTTCCCAGACTGTTTTCACAAGGCTTTTTTCTCAAGGTTGTTAGAAGTCGGCATTGAGTGGTAAAGAGTTAAAAGTAGTTATAACTGCAAATTATATTATGCATTTACTTGTACAACACAATCTCAAGTTTTAACGACCCTTAGAACATAACTTTTTACAAACATTGTAGGAATGGGAGAAAATGCTGGTAAGCAGCATTTTCTCCTTTTCCAACAATGTTTTCTACCCTATCAAAGATGTACACTGTTTTTGAGCCATGTTTCAATTTTTGTCTGCAAATGGCTTCTTTCAGTATAATTTATTAGCAGTTAATGAAATTTAAACAGCTTGGGTCATAACAGCTGCCAGTGTACCTATGCATGCGTTTCTTGGCTATTTCCTTAAGGTCATGCACTGAATAACAACATGGCATAAATGATAAGTGGATCAGAAAGAAGACCATGCTGGAAATTTAAACCAGCGGTACCAACTTCAAGTATTTGAGCTACAAACTCCTTAAAAGGGATCGGCAAAACTTTTATAAAGCACATTATTTGGCCTACAAGGATTTTGAGGTGTAAAACCTCAAAATTATACTAAGACTGGTTTTCAGTACTTTAAGATACCTTTCAAGAATTTCATAAATGTTACGGATTGATATAATAGAAAACATTGGTTAGAAGCACTTTCTCCATTTCCACAAATGTCTTTAAAGGCCTCTTCCACAGGGTCATAAAAACTTGGGATTGTTTTGGAAAGGATTAATATCATTTATTCAAGTCTTGTTTTCTGCCTGTGCTCATGTACTAGATTTTATCTTTATTTTAGCCACAAACAAATGAGCTGTGCTTTGGCAAAAGGGGGCTTCTTGCATCCTCGTGATGGATTATACCAAGCAAGACATAAATAATTATTGATCCATAGACCGACCCTTCGATGTACAGAAAATGGACCAATGGCGAAAAGTTTCAGCCCAGGTCAGCCTGTGAAGACTGCACAGACTGACTGCCTGCACAGGCTGACCTAAGTCTATACTGTTTGCAGATCGATTAAGGCACCTTTTTACTTCAAGTCAAGTATAAAGGAAACCTGTGCAAAGAAAGTAATAAGATCTGTAGCTGGCACAAACCTGCTGCCTTCAGTGCGTCAGCGCTTTGATCTATATGGTTACAGACAGTGGAACAAATTTGCAACACAGCAACAGACAATAGGAACCATTTTGCAATATGGTTACAGATATAGGAACCATTTTGAAACACAGTTACGTACATTAGAGCCAATTTGCAATAGGGTTACAGACATAGGAACCAATTTGCAATATGGTTGCATGATGCTGGTTACCAGCATTATCACCCTTCCCCACAATGTTTTTAAAGCCGTCTTTCCCAGGGTCGTTGAAGCTTGGGACTTTAGACTTGTCCGAACTGAATGTATTTGCAGGCAACAAATTGAATCTAGATAAAGTAATAGCTTCTTTCCTCAAAGGGGTAGAAAACATTGTGGGGAAAGGAGAAAATGCTGGTTACCAGCATTTTCTCCTTTTCCTACAATGTTTTCAAAAGGCTTGTGTCTGAGGGTTGTTAAAGCCTGGGATGCATGGTAAAGGGTTAATCATCAATCAATAGAGGGAAAATGATTGATTCTTAATCTTATGGGTTTTGAAGAATATTTTGTCTGTTCCAGTGGTCATTTGTAACATCTGTTGATAAGTTCTTGATAATCTAGGTCAGTCGATAGTGATTCTCTGACCTTGTTTTTTTAATTTCACAAAACAATATGTTTTTCTCATTAACCATTTGCCAGACAGAAAAGGTCAGAATTGCTCTCCTTGGAAGTATTTGCCGATGAAATATCAAATGAAGCTCAAATGATGAGATTTGTCTCCTAGAGTGAAAAAAAAGAAAACATTGTGAGAAAAGGAGAAAACGCTGGCAAAAAATTCCTTTTTATCAAAGTCACTTAAACTTGGGATCATGTGGTAACAGGTTAAAAGGACTCATTTAGATATTTAGATGTGAATGAAAATTTATTGATAAACACTGACAAATACTACCAAATAATTATATTTGAGTCATGCTCTGTGAGAACGAGGTATAATGCATCTGCTGAAAGCCTTCTTGCTAGTCAAGGACTGCGCAGGCTGAGCTGGATCAGAATCTTTGGCTATTGGTAAATTTTCTATAGGTCAAAGAGCATCTATACTACATGATTGAGCTGATTCTTGCATGACACAGTTCCATATTATGCTATGAATTGCATGGCATAATTCAGTAGGCAGATGCATTAAATCCTCTTTTCCTATATTGTTTGTATTGGAGTTTAATGCCCTTTGAACAGCTGTCATATCACGGAGGTCAGTGCACCTACGCATGTGTTTCCTGACTCTCACACCAGTACTGACACAACTTTCTTTCCAAGTCACCAACTACTTTTAAACACATACATCCGAGGTGAGAGGCAAAAAATTGCAGGAAAGAAAGTTTGCCTCAACTGGGTATCAAACTCAAAACCACCAGGTCATGAGTCAGATACGCTAACCACAGTAAGCTGTCTGGGCAGGCTTACCTTTCCTATAATACAGCTTACTTTTCTTTGCATGAGTTAAGAACCTGGGCTATTATGTTTGGAAAAAGTTACTATTTTGGTGTTCAAAAAATCAATTTGTGCTTTGAAAAGTCTGTGCAAAAAGTCTTGATCTACAATATTCACAGAAGTAGCGTAATTCCGGTCCACAGTTTTGAAGATTAACCCTTTACCACACAATCCCGAGTTTTAACGACCATGACAGAGAAGCCTTTTGAAAACATGATGCGAAAAGGAGAAAATGCTGGTAACCAGCATTTTCTCCTTTTCCCATAATGTTTTCTACCCTTTCAAAGACAAATTCCATCATTTGAGCCACCTTTAAATTTCATCTGCAGGTGCTTTCAGTTCGGATGATTCTACGTTTTTTGTCGTGTAGTAAAGAGTTGTCTAAAAATTTTATTACATGCAAAGAGAAAGATGTAGATCCAAGATCAGACTGTATTATTATTCTGTGCATACCCCTTACCAGACAACAGAGTTTTAGTCTTGTCAACATGGATTTTCCACAACTTAAATGACTGGCTCAAGTGCAGGAATTTGTGACTGAAAGGGTAGAAAATATTATGGAAAAAGGAGAAAAGTATGGTCATCTGCAATTTCTCCTTTTCTGACAATGTTTGTAAATTATAGACCTCCTCCTGTGGCTTGAACAACTTGTTGGTTGGTAAAGCATTCAGATGCTCCAAACAAATAACCAAACCTATTTATTTTGCAATTATTTGTTTTCCTGGTTTTCTGTATAAATACTGCTAAGTGATTTCTTGTCTCAGATTTAGATGAGTGGAAACTGTAGACATGATCCTTTTTGGAGGAGCAACAGCTTGGCAAATAATGTAAATTTAGCTATATAAACACAGTGCAATGGAACCTAGGTAAAATTGACGTCATTCGATATAGAGTGACTTTATTCTAATATGTAAAGTAAGTTGCCTGTCTGTGCCCTCAGATATTTTACCAATGAAAGTAACTTGACATAAGCAAATCATCATTTTGCATTACTTGACCAAAGGGGGGGGGGGGGGCGCGGAAAAACTCAAGGATTTTCCCATGTTACTGGTTTTGCTAAAAATTGACAGTGATGGAACTATTTGAAATGTTACCAGTTGGCATGTGTAAATCAAGTATCTTTTCATGTTGAAGATCAACATTTAGATTGGCCAGTGTTGAATTGGAATCCTTCATAACCATCATCAAAACAATGATCAACACTGAGAGAGGAATGAATCCTATTGCCATGACTATCATCAAGCCTTGGAAAGAAATTGGCTGCACTGAGGATTTCAATCAGCCACCCCCAAGTCTCCAGTCCTGCATGCTACCAAATGCACTACCGGGACTCGGCATATTCCTGTCATAGACATGTATGCCTGGGGCAGAGCCTGATATCTAGACTGGTGGAATAGCAATTCTCTGTACAAGGAATGTTCAAATATGAATGCATCCAAGCACCTAATATTTGATTCTTCAAAGGTTTCACTGAAGTTTTTATTTTGTTCCCTCAAAGTATTCACCTCCAACAGATATATGTACAAAGTTTCAGTCTCTGGATCTAATCTTTGAAGGCATTTTCATAGTCTTTTTTAGGGTATGCTATGAAGACACTGGAATTCATTTTCTGTCAACTCTATTTCCATGTGTGTAAACCATCAGTTTCAGTCATAGTCTTTTGTACTAAGGTGCAAGTCTTCCTGAAGCAGGAAAAAGTCATTGTGCTCTCCCACCCTCCATATTCACCTCACCTTGCCCCTTGTGACTTCTTTTTGTTTCCAAAGCTAAAAAGATACCTTTCAGGTCGAAAATTTGCTCAGCGCAAACACCTCTGTTCTTCAATATTCCAGTGTCTTCATAGTGTACTTAAAAAAGACTATGAAAAGACTATCAAAGATTGGATAAGCAGACTGAAATTTTGTACATATATTTGTTGGAGGTGAATACTTTGAGGGAATAAAATAAAAATTTCAGTGAAACCTATGAAGAATCAAATTTAAGGTGCTTAGATACATTCATATATGAACACTCCTGGTAATAAAGATTATGAAGACCTGTTTATATAAAGAGTGTGTATTGAAATTGAATGAAAGAAAACTAATAAATGCCTTTAAGATGTTAAAGTCATAATACATGGATACATTTATGAGTCTGATTCTGATCTTGGTGTATGACAAGTTTTTTTGTTCAGTTAACAGTAATATTGGTTTATTCTCCAACCAAGTGTAGAAATTCTTTTTCACAATTTTGAGGTGAATGCCATTCTTCTCTTTTGTAATAAAATTGTGTCTTTCAAAATCTAGAATCCGCTGAACTCTTGTCCTTCTGAATTTGAAATGCTGACAATCACTAAAATAGATTCTGTTAATTTATTGGCATTGGGTTGGGTTTAGTTGACAGAAACTACTGACTGCATATCGGTGTACTGTCTGCAACGTCCATGGTTGCAAAAGGTGGGAGAAGAGTTAATACCTTCTTGAAGTGATAAACACATTGGACGTGATGCACCCTGCAGACATCATCGATCAGTAAACACTATTCTCAGACATCTGTCACTATCTTTTATATTTATTGGTTATAGTCTCATAAAAACAGCAGTCTAAGACATCTATAATTTTTAATGCTGATATTTTTTTATTTGCATTGGAACAAACAAGAGAAACTAATTTATATTTTTTAATTGAATTTTCATCTTTTACATAAAGTTGTCTTCAGAACAAGTGCGAGAGGCTCAGATGGTGACAGCAAGTAAGCCCAGTTATGGAGGTTAAACTGGCCACCATAACATAATGACATATTGTTGAAAATAGCCTGATACAACATACAACACAATTTTTCAATAGTATCAGTATGTATTGACCCTTTACCAAACAATGCCATATTTTCTGAGGCTTTTAAAAGCATTGTGGGAAAAGGAGAAAATGCTGGTATACAGCATTTTCCCTTTTTCTCAAGTTTTTAGCTCCACTGGCCAAAGACCAGCGAGCTTATGTCATGGCACAGTGTCTGCAGTGCATCCATCCATCTGTCCATCAGTCTGTGCATTAACTTTAATTTCAAACCTCTTCTTCTCTGGAACTACAAATCCAATTTTCGCCAAACTTCACAGAAATGATCCTGCCATGGTCCTCTTCAGAAATTCGTGAAAGAATTTGATTCCATTAAAAACTCTGGTTGCCATGGCAACAAAACTGAAAAATATTGAAAATCTTCCTGTCCAAAACCATAAGGCCTAGGGCTACCAAATTTGGCATGTAGCTTTATTTAATGGGCCTCTACCAGGTTTCTTCAAATTATAGCCCTTTGGTCAAAATTGGCACCGCCCCGCCCTGGGATTACAAGTTCTAAACCATAAGACCTAGGGCTCCCAAATTTTCCATGTATATTTATCTAATGGACCTCTTCCAAGATTGTTCAAATTATAGCCCTGGGGTCTTAATCTGGCTCCACCCCACAAGTCACAAGGTTTACATAAGTTTAATATAGTGAAAACCTTAATGACCTCCAATGTTCCTGACCTCGAGAAACAGCTGTAATATTTTGTGAGTGTTATTATCTAGGGGGCCTCTTCCGAAAAATATTCAAATTAAAGCCCTGGTGTCAAAATTAGTCCCACCCGATGGGTCACATATTAACGAAGTGCTTAATGAGTCAAAATTAAAACAAATCTTAGTACTGGCTTTTAACCATGAATTCTAGGGCTACTAAAATTGGATCATGTCTGAATCTGTTCAAAATTTAGCCCTGGGCTTGCAATTGACCCAGCTTCAGGGGTCTCATATTGTACAGGGGCTTTATATTGAGGAAAATCTTCTTGTTTTTAACCAAAGACCTAGACATTATCATTTGGCATGTGGCCGTAGCTTGTTGATCTCTACCAAGATTCAAGTAATTATAACTTTGTGGTCAAAAATGGCTTTGCCCTGGGGTCACAACTTTCACAATGGGATTTTGTAGAAAACTTTGTAAGTCTTCTTATTCAAACCCATCTGGCCTAGAATTGTAATGTTTTGTATGTATGGTTTGAACTTCTTAGCCAGTGGAGCAATACAGGGACATCATGGCCCTCTTGTTTAATACAAATTTCAGCATGGTACCCAGTGCACCTTTCAATGCATTCCTGGATTTTCTTGCAAACCTTGCACAGTACTTAAAGCTAGTTCAATTGAATCAATACATTATGATAGGCTTTGATAAAAGAAATTTTTTATCACCAAAACTTTGACATGAAGGTGACAAATATTCTTTTAGTTGTCTATGAGCACTATTCTGATTTTTGAAACCTTTGATATTTTTTTGAATGGTATCCAACCCATGTAGAGGTGGCAGAATGGATTGCACATGCGTATATTGTCTGACATGATATTCAAGAAATCTGCTGTATTGTGACCCTACAGACTAATAGAATGTGAATTTTTCATCTAATGACAAATGCATTTAAGTTGAGTTTTGTTGCTCCAAACGTTCAATTAATACATAAACGTATTGAAAACAAATTTGCTGCAGATAAACTTGACATCCTTGTCAAATATGAATAGTCAATATGAGCTGTGCTTTGTGAAAAGGGGGTTTAATGCATCTGCAAAAAGTACTGACCCAGGTCAGCCTGCGCAGGCTGACATGGGTCGAAAATTTTTGCTATGGCTCAATAATCTGCATGTCCAATGACCATTCTACCTCATGATACACTGGATTTTCAGAAAAAAGTAGATGTTATGGATCCTTAATTATGTGATGACCTGCAAGGTATATTATGCATCACAGAGATGCATTAATCCCCCTTTTGCAAGATCATGGGGTCATATTAATTAAGGCTTAATCCATGAACACATGGGGAACCATTGCAGGAGAAAATAGTTGGTGCATGCAATTGATCATTTTGCCCAAAAATTAGCAAAGATGGTTTGCTACAAGAGGACAAATTTTTGTGTAGGAAGTAATGTGCCCAAGCAGTCAAATCTACAACCTTTGGTACCAAAGTTAATGCCCTATTATGAGGTTCGAATGTTATGGTATGAAAAGAAACAGCATTTAGACATTCAGTCCTTTACAAACCAATACTATGATCTTATTACCTTGTAAAGAAGTTGCTGAAAACATCATGGGAAACAGAGGAAATGCTGGAGCTCGGCATTTTGTTTTCCCCTATAACGTTTGTTACATTTTTAATGACAAATCCTATTGTTTGAGCCACATTCAACTTAATGCACGCAAATGCTTTTATGTTGGATTAGCGCAATATTTTGTCATCTGATAAACTGAGGTTTAATGTACGGAAATATGTGGAACTAATATGGTGACAGGAGTAATTTGTTAAATGCAATTTGTCATTTTATACCAATAATTTGCAAAAGTGGTTATGTGCAAGAGGGGAAAAAACGCCAAACCTTTAGCACTGAAATCAGAAACAGTGTTTTGAAGTTTAAATGCTTTAGCATGGAAACAAGGAATTTAGACATTTAACCCTTTACCACTGTCCCCAATTGTAATGACCCTGAGGAAGAAGCCTTTTGAAAACATTGTAGGGAAAGGAGAAAATGCTGGTGGACAGCATTTTCTCCTTCTCCTTCAATGTTTTTTACCCTATCAAAGACAAGTTCCATCATGTGAACCATAATTGTATTGTTGTCTGCAAATATTTTCAATTTAGCCATGTCTGTATTTTTGTAGTGTGGTAAAGAGTTAACATTATAACAATTCCTATGCACAACAACTCCAACTAACACCTTTTATGTATTTGTTTCAGGTTTTACATCAGTCTGTACCATCCAGTTCTTTCACCCCAGACATCACACCAATAATTCTAGCAGCACACAGAGACAACTATGAGATCATCAAAATGTTGTTAGATCGAGGGTTTCGCATTCCTAAACCTCATGATGTCCGATGTAACTGTAAAAACTGTGTCACACAAAGCAAAGAGGACAGCTTACGACATTCAAGATCAAGGATTAATGCATATCGTGCTTTAGCAAGTCCATCTCTTATTGCGCTCTCAAGTAAAGATCCGATATTGACTTCTTTTGAATTGAGTTGGGAGTTAAAGAGATTAAGTAAGTTAGAGAATGAATTCAAACTGGATTATGAAAAACTTGCCAAAAAGTGTCAGGAATTTGCTGTGGACCTGCTGGAACAAACACGAGGGTCTAAAGAACTGGAAATTATTCTAAACCACGAGTCAAGCTGCCCTGGTGATGAGCAGGATATTCCAACTGTTGATAATAAGATGAAGTTAAGTAGACTAAAGCTGGCCATCAAGTACAAGCAGAAGAAGGTAATTTACAGACCTGTTTCTTCACGTATCTTAAAGGCCAGGTAGCAGCCAGAAGTAAACAAAGCGGATGTTAAAATGTATTTGAATTCAAATCATACCTTTTAAAAGTATGGAAGTTATTGTGAAGATGACAATCCGTTATTGTAGGGTTGGTCCAATGTTTAAGTCACTGACAGAAAAATGGATTTTAAAATCAGGTAAAAAGTAAAGATAGAGCAACTTGGAGACTTTTGACCTTCTTTTAAACTTCATTTTTCTGCCAGGGACAAACTCTCATACAGACCATACAATAACAGATTGTCACCTTCACAATAATTTCCATGCTTTTAAATGGTATGATTTAAATCAAAAAGCATAAAGTATTGTTTACTTCTGGCCATTTTTGGGGGCTGTAGTGTATCTTTTATTTATTATTGTGTACAAAACTTTTCGAAAAGATCATGTGATATTACTATGCTGGAGAAGAAGGCCTTTAAAAACGTCTTGAGAAAAGGAGAAAGTGCTGATTACCAGCATTTCTCCTTTTTCCATAATGTTTTCTGCTATTTCAAAGGCAAATCAAATCATTTGAACCACATTTAATTTGTAATCTGCAAATGCTTTCTATATGAAAAAATCAAAGTTTTTTTTATCAGGTTAAGAGCTAACTTTCATTGCATAGACATCAAGCAAAAATGAAACTGACAAAGTAAGATCTGATGCTCTTAACTGTTAGATGCTTCATCAAGAGCTTGAACCCTGTGGATAATAAAGATAGTCCAACAGTTGGTATAGAAAGGGAACCATTTAACCCTTTACCACAAGATCTCGAGTTTTAACAACCCTTAGAAAAGTTGCCATTGAAAACATGGTGGGAAAAGGAGAAAATGCTGGTAACCAACATTTTCTCCTTTTCCGACCATGTTTTCTACCCTGTTAAAGTGTAAGTCTGTCATCACTTAATTTGTTGCCTGCCAGTGCTTTGAATTTGGGCAAACCTGACATTTTGTCATATGGTAAAGACTTAAAGAATGTTTATGGGTTTTAACCCTTTACCACACAATCCCAAAGTTTTAGCGACCCTGATGTAGATGGCTTTTGAAAACATTGTGGGAATAGAAGAAAATGCGGGTAACTTGCATTTTCTTCTTTTCCTATAATATTTCATGAAAGTCTCTCAAAGTCAGATTCTGTTGTTTGTGCCCTATTTTATTTGTCATCTGCAAACCCTTTCAATTTGGACTGATTTAAAAAAAATTTTTGTGTGGTAAAGAGTAAAAGAAGGATTAATCTGTTTAGAATGAGAATAGTCTAGATCATGGTGTCCGGATCTGAGGTATACATTATCTTTTACTAGATTTCTACAAAGACTGTTTCAACAACATAAAGGATTTGAATTGAATGAAATAACAGTAACAATCATTACATTCAGTGGATATTGCAGTCTAATTTTTGGTTGTAAGAACACCTTTGAAGTTAGAGATTATCTGCAAAATTGCTCTTTCAGATAGAAATAAAGGACTGTATCTCTGCAAACACTTCCCAAGTGGTTCCAATAATTGACAAGGAAGGTCTTTGAATTGTGAAGATCATTGCAATTAAGCCTGATGGAGCTACAGCATGCTTGAATTGTAGATCAAGATCAGGCTGCACAGAAAAATGCAGCCTGATTTTAAATTTCTGTCTTACACTATTGCGATACATATGCTAGCCAGAAGCACATTCAAATAGCAATATGTTGGCTGCTTTTCCTAATTGGAATGATCCATTTCATTAATTCAATACTTTAAGGATTAATCCTTAGGATATCAAGCAAAGCTTCTGTTGCTTTTGCAAAATGGATAGACCAAAATCAGGCTTAATAAAATATGCAATCTGATTTTGGATCTTCCCAGTCCAAATTATTTTTTGAGAATATTAATAATGGCCAAAATACTGTTCTTCAGTTGCATTACTTTGATTGTTTTCACTTGGGCAATTGTTCATTTCATCTAAGTGTCACTTTACAGTTTTACCCTTGGCTATAGAAGGTATTTTCCACCTGCCAAAGACTACTACTGGCTATACAAAGAACAAAGATATGAAGAAAAGAAAAAAAAAAACTAGGATTCAGTGATATTGGAAAGCATTATGAGTGAAGAACCTAGGTGTCACAGTGAAAGTTTCTTGTCATAGAGACAATTTAGGAGCAGACAGGCTGTAAACTTTGTCCCATTGCTCTAAGAACTTCATCCAAGTAACTGAAAAGAGTACCTTGGAATCTACACTTTTTTCCACTCAAATTTCCCCAGGCCTTTTGGCTAAAGTAATCAAGTTTTGCTTGACACTTGATGCTTTTGACACATCTCTGTAGATGACTGTTGTTTTTTATCTTGCTGCAGAAATCAGTTTGAAAGACTTTTAAATGAATAATGCTCTAGCAAAAGGGGGTTTCATGCATTTGTGTGATGCATTATACCAATGAGGTTATCATATAATTATGGATCCATAAAATCCATTCTATCCAACAAGAGGCTGAATCATCGGGTAGAATGGTCCTTACACATGCAGAAAATTGACCTGTAACAAAACACTGTGTGGACTGGGCAAGCTGATATGGGTCCATACTTTTTGAAGATGCATTAACTCTTTCCCACACAATCCCAAGTTTTAACGACCCTAAAGAAGAAGGCTTTTGAAAACATTGTGGGAAAAGGAGAAAAATGCTGGTAACCAGCATTTTCTCTTTTTCCCACAATGTTTTCTACTCTTCCCAAAACAAATTTTGAATTTTGGGTCGCATCTGATTTGTCGTCAGCAAATGCTTTCAATTTGGACCAGCCAAAAATTTTGTCGTTTGGTAAAGAGTTAAATCCCCCTTTTCATAGAGCATGGTTCAAATACAATGCGGTAAAGGAGAAATTGCTTGCAATGAATAATTTCTGCTTAAATAAGCGCAGTGCTTATCATTGTCTGCACATGTCAATATTCTGTGAAGATTTGACCTGAGTGTCTGCTTATGATGCATCACCATCTTGTACAGGAGAGATTAATAGCAAGGGGAAAATGGCTATAATGACATGTCCATACATGTATATCCATATCTTACAGAATATTTCAAAGTTATCTGCTTCCAATTTGTCAAAGATGCTTATGACAATGAACTCTTTAACAGATGACAAAACTGCCGGTAATCCCTATTGAAAACATTTGCAGGCCCTTTCCCACAATGTATTCTAATTTGTAAGTACAAATTCAAACATTTAAACCACATTTGATTTGTCTTCTGAAAATGCTTTCAATTAGGTCCTGACCCAAATTTTGCTGTGTGGTAATTAAACGATTAATCCAGATGGTGTATCAAACAATCTTGAGTTTTAACATCCTTAAGGGAAAAGGCTTTTTCCTTTTCCCGCAATGTTTTGTTCCCTTTCAAAGACAACATGCATCATTTTAGCCATATTCAATTCATTCTCTGCAAATATTTTCAAATTGGGCTTGCATAGAATATTGTCATCTGGTAAAAGGTTAATAGGAATGAACCTTTCTGCAAAGAGTTTCAGCAATGGCTCTCAAAAACAGCGTGACAGCTGTATATCAAACTTTATTGAACTGATAACAAACACTTTAATCATAATAAAACCAGATATTGCACCAAGGTCAAACAGTGGGTGCCTCTTTTATAAAGCTTTACAAAAATTAATGACATTTTTTTGAAATGGTGCGTGCTATCATGAAACTGGAAATGGGTCGAGGTTACAGTGAATGATTGAAGAAACAGGATTAATTATTTCTGGCATGTTTTTTTTTTGGGGGGGGGGGGGGCATATATCAGTGCACAAAGTGTTCAAAGTAGCTTTTTGTAATGCAAGGTGTTCAGTTTCGAATATGTGTCCTCTGTTGTCATTTTTTGTGCACTCCAGATGACTCATTTTCTTTCCACTGGTCATGAAACTTGGTCAGATTGTTTGTCTTGCTTATATCTTGGACAAGGTTGGAAAAAAGGGTGATCTTGGATCCAAAAGTAGGTCACTAGGTCAGACTTTATAAATATGAGTCATGCTCTGTGAAAAGTTGGCTTAATACATCTGCAAAAAGTATCGACTCAGGTCAGCTTGTGCCTCTATGCAGGTTGGCCTGGATCAAAAATATTTGCTATTAGTCAATTTTCTGCATGTCAGAGGACTAGTCTACCTCTTAATTTTGTCGGTTGTTTGACATAATGGATTTTATGGATTCATAAGTATGTGATGACTTGCTTGGTATCATTCATCATAGAGATGCCTTAAATCCCCCCCCCCCCTTTTTTTTTGCCATAGCGTGACTCATATCTTGGTGCAGTCTGGAGGCAACATTTTGAGTCTATTGCTCATGAAACTTCGTCTTAATGTTTGTCTTGATAATATCTCAAACTACTTTTAAAATGGATCACCTCAAAAAACTAAGCCACATTTGGTCAAATCTTAGAAAAACGTTGTGTACACCCTATGGCCATATTTCCAGTCCAAGGATCAGATTCATTAGCTACCCAATTAAGGAATTCATTTAATTAAAGTCCTTACCATATATAAGCAATTATGTACCAGACATTGTAGATGAAAAATAAGACTGCATTATGTAGAGTCTGTACAGTCAGTAAGAGCAATGAAGGTAGCCAGTTTCAGTAAACAGGTTAAAGTGGTCAGGCCTGGAATCAGTCTGTTGCAAGTAGATAGTTGTGAGGTTCCCCCCCACTAAGTCAACAGTTGAGAATTATAGGTTTCCCTCTAAGTCTTTCCACATCATTTGCCTAATGGTGGAAGATATAATTTGCTCTTGTGTCAAGTTGTCAGTACCATTTAGTATAGCAGCACTTTTCTCCACATCATCTGCTCTTAAACCTATACCGAACAATTCCGACTTTTAACTACCCGTGGAAAACAGGCTTTCGAAAACAGTGTGGGAAAAGACAAAATGCTGGCAACCAGCACTTTCTCCTATTCCCGCAAAGTTTTTTGTCCTATCACAGACAAATCTGGCTACCTGAGAATTACCTAATTTGTCGTCTGCAAATGCTTTGAATTTGGCACAGTCTAAAATTTTGTCATTTGGTAAATATTTAATTCCATAGCCTTGCGTGATTTTTCTGGTTCTTGGTTTTTTGTCTAAAGTCAAATTATTAGCGCTTTAGCACAAGAAGAATTTTTAGACTTGTCCAAATTTAAGAAAATTTTTGCATACTACAATTTATAACTTTATGTGCTTCAGATGATGGGATGTGTCTTTGAAAGTCTAGAAAACATGGTGGGAAAGGGAGAAAAATGCTGATATTTGATTTGTTGTTATATATATATGTATAGTTTCAAATGGACATAATGATATCTAACATATTGTTGTAAGGTAGATGGCTTAACCTTTTACCACACAATCCTGAATGTTGACGACCCTGAAAGAAAAGGCTTTTGAAAACATTGTGGGAAAAGGAAAAAATGCTGGTAACCAGCATTTTCTCCTTGCCCAACAATGTTTTCTACCCTATCAAGAAGAGAAATCATCATTATAGCAAAACTTAATTTATTGTCTGCAAATGCTTTCAGTTTGGTCCATTCCAACTGGTAAAGAGTTAAGCTAAAAAGGGAGAAAAAGAAGCTTATAAGTATGTAGATATTCCAAATGAAACAATGCCTCAAGCTACAAAGATCATGGTTTTGGGTTTAAAAACCAGCATATAATAAGATTGCATAACGCTAACAAAAACCCTAAAATTTTTGAGGTGGATGATACAGTTTGTTTTGTTTTGGTGGATGATGTCATTAGACAAATCCCTGAAAGAATTAGGCTCAGAAACAGGAAGGAGACAGACAATAGTTTTCTGTGGAGTTGTCTGCCTCTACATTCTGTTCTTCATGGTTTTGTGTCTTCTTCATATCACCTAATCCCCTTAGCACCTGAGGCAGATGTCCAAAATATTCCACTTATGTGGCTACCTTGATGAGAGAATGTGCAGAGAAGGGGCATCATATACCAGTCTCCAAGGTCAAGGTCACATCAGGGGTTAGAAGGTCACACTGGAGGGAGATATTCTGTTTTTGCCAAAGACAAACTTCTAGTTTTTGGCCTGGGCTTGGTAATCCAAGCCCAAGGCCATAGGAATCGTATACCAAAATTTCAACCCCATTCAAGCATTTACGGAAAAACCCAAGTCAAGCATTTACGGAAAAACCCGAGTAAAAGTGAAAAGTACCACCTGCAGTCCATCTCACTACGCTGAAGGAAACGACCCCTTTAAATAATAAGATATTTCAATTTGAACATCACATTAAGGTTTAATTTCACAACAAACTTTGATAGAGGTGCGATTTTAATCATACGAAAGTGTTGACTGAGAATTTGGGGCCTTCGTGAGGTTATTCATAATTGCAAATTTGTGTGCTTAACAGTGAAAGAAACAATTGGCAAATCCCTGATGATCGTTGATCAAATGTTTTGACGTAGGTATGCAATCAACCGAGTTGTGATGAGTGCTGTTGCCGAGCACTAATTGGGATCGTTCGTTTATCCTTTTTCTACACACCATGTGAATGACAAATAATGATAGCGTATTTTACACAGACAATGTGCTCTTTCTCTTTCTCATAAGTTTGTGTTTGATTGGTATATATGACTTATTTCTTCTGTCAGAATTGTCCAGATATGACATACTAGCCCGTAACCATTTCGACCCATAGCAAACTCGGCTCATACAGTATCAAATATGTATTTAAGTTTGTAACATGAGCCATTGAAAACCACTTAATCTTTAAAAAATGATGAAATTTTAGACTTGTCTAAATTGAAAACATTTGCGAACGGCAACTTAGATTTAGCTGAAATGTTGGTTATTGGCTGTGAGAGTGCAGAAAACCTTCTAGGCTGACCTGTGTCAAAACTCTTTGCTTTTGACAAATTTTCTGCATGTCAAAGGACCAGTGTACCTCATGATTCAGTTGGTTACTCCACAAAATGGATTTTATGGACCCATTAATATATGATGGCTCGTTTTGACTGATGGATCACGGAGATGCATTAAACCCCCTTTTTCCAGAGCATGGCTCATTAGTGTGTTCCATAATCACAACCAGGAGCTCTTCAAATTTATCAATCCCAGATGACTTTACTCAGATGAGGGCTTTAGGTCCAACAGCCCTCTTGTTCATGACAATCGGCTTTCCAACTTGGTTGATCATGGCAACTTGGAGATTCCATAGACTTTCAATGCGAAAGTTAAAAAGTGGCATTTACAGCAGATATTTTGAAACAACTTTTATAGACATGTACCTTGAGCAGTCTTGTATCATCCATATGTTTTTATTCAACTGGGAGTCTTTAGCTCATCTGTTTACGAAGAAAGCATCATGCTATTGTCAAAGCCTATGCGTCATTGTCGTCGTGCAAAAACTTTGACATTTTTTAATATCTCTGTTATTCCTGAAGATATTTACTTCAAACTTGTACTAGTTATTTACTGTCAAAAGGGGTACCCATATAATAGGGCAGGTAACCATCAAAATATTTTTGACACAGGTACGCCCCTTTTTTATTGCTTTAAATTTTCAGAACCTTTGACATTTTATCATATCTGTCATTAATGAAGATACTTACTTCAGACTTGAACTTTTTGATAACTATTAAAAGGGGAATTTATATCAGTACAACAGAGGTAGGTAATCACCAAAATATTTGGCAAAGTAATTAGTTATGCCCCTTTTTCGACTGAGAACTTTTATCTCAGCTGTTTTTAGAGACATGGTATTTTCATAACCCTAGTGTCGTCATCTTTGTCGTTTGTGTTGTCGTCATGCAAAATATTTGACATTTTACAATATCTTTGTTATTACTGAAAATGTTTACTTAAAACTTGGACAAGTTCTTAACTATCAAAAGGGAAACATAAACAATAAGGTTAAATAACTATCAAGTTATGCCCCTTTTTCAACTTTGTGTTTTCACTGAAAATCAACCGGGCATTGGCGCAGACATCTTTTTATTTGTTACCGTAGAAACCAAAACTTAAAAATAAAAAGAAATGCGTAAAAGATTGTCTTCTCAGACACTAAAGATTGTCTTCTCAGACACCAAATCGTGCTCTGTGATATTAGCCTTTGAAGACTTTGTGTTTTTCCTTGTAATTGCTCAAAGGACATGGTTACTATTTCAACCTATAGACCGAGTATAGTAAAATGAAAGAAAAATATGATTCATTGCTTGGCCATTGTGGATTTTTGCACTTTGCAGAAATATTCCCTGCTGTTGCACGCTGCTCATTTTGGTTTGTTACCATGATTTGTTGCCAAAGCAACGTAAAGGAAGAAAATAGGAAGCAGAAAATCCTTTGAAAATTATCTCCTTTCAATCCATAAAGACCAAGGCTATACAAAAATACTCATTATATTGGCCTTTACAGATTTATGTTTTTCCATTCTGTTGTCAACTCCACAGACTGTCAGTGTGAGACTTCTAGATATCTTTTATTAGTCTGTACAAATGTGATAGCAACTTTGAGCTTCTGGGCCTAATCTTCCTACCTCTTCACCCGTTCTGATGCCCAGGCATTCAGCGCCTTCAGTGCTTTGATTTTTAACAGAATTTGTTCAACATAATGCTGAAGTGTGCTTATTTTCATACCTGAATTCCTGGTATTTTCTGATTTTATTTAATGTCACAATATTAGTAAATGTTGTTTATGACAAAAAAAAATATAAAATCACCAAACCAGAAATTACATGTCAGTCTATGGCTGTAGTTTATCACCAGGTTGCAGATATCATAGATCCAAAATCACACTGCACATTCTTCCAAGTCAGTTTCTGATCTGTGCTGTCTGTAAAAGATAAATTAGGTTGTTGTTAGCAGTTAAAGAACTTAACCCTTCACCAAACAATCCTGAGTTTCAATGATAATGAAGGAGAGGCCTTTCGAAAACATTGTTGGTAAAGGAGAAAATGCTGGTAACCAGCGCTTTCTCCTTTTCCCACACTGCTTTCTGTCCTTTCAGAGACAAATTCCATCATTGAACACATGTTTCATTTGTCTTCTGCAATTGCTTTCAATTTGGATTAGTATAAAATTTTGTCCTTTTGGAAAGAGTTAAACATTCACAGTAAGGTTCACACTGTTGTGATTTAATTGTTTTCTACAAATACTTTTAATTTGGACATTTTCTACAAATACTTTTAATTTGGACGAATATAGAATTTTGTTGACAAAGAATGAAGGAAGGAGGTCCTGATGTTAGGCCTTGTTTTAGTAATACATGTAGACTGGAGTCCACATATTTTACATTCTGGTTTTGGTATACAGTTTTGCAAAAACAGCTTACATTTTAGCCATGCTCTGACAAAAGGCATCTCATGCCTTGTAACAAGCAAGTCATCACATACTTATAGATTTATAAAAACCATTTTGTTTAACAACTGACCGTATCATGAGGTAGACCGGTCCTTTGACACACAGAAAATTGACCAATAATGAAAAGTTTCGGCCCAGGTCAGCCTGTGCAGACTGAGCAGGCTGACCTGGGTCGATACTTTTTGCAGATGCATTAAGCCCCCATTTCACACAGCATGGCTCATTTCAATTGCATGCTAAACTGTTAGAATTAACAGCCACATCAACCAGGGTAAATTATCAGGATTAAAGGGAAGACTTGGGTTATTGGATGGAATTATGGTGTTATTACTGCCGATCTACAAGGTTTATAATAATCTCTCATGTAACATGAATGCACTAAATAGGCTCCCAAAGCCTAATGGAAAGCTGACATCCTATCTTAGATCAATTAAATGATAAATCACATCAAGGCCTTTGGATCAATTTATTCTTATTGATTTTCTATCTATTCACTCAGTATAGTTACATTGCATGCAGAGTACTAGATAATCTGGTGTTATAAAATGGCATAGATCAAGATCTGAATAGACAGGACATGCAGCTTAATATTTCATTCACTTTGTCCTTTGCAAACTGGCCCGACTTTTTAGCTCAGTGGTTAGCGTATTTGACTTGTGACTTGTTGGTTGCAGGTTCAATACCTGGTTGATGCAAACTTTCTTTCCAGTAATTTTACGCCTCTCAACTCTGGTGCATGTAAGAAAAGTAGTCAATGACTAGGAAAGAAAGTTGTGTCAGGTGTAAGAAAGCCAGGAAACACATGCTTAGGTGCACCGACTGCCATGATAGTCACCTGAGCTGTTAAAATGGCGTTAAAACTCAAATACAATCAATCTAGCTTTGCTTGTAAGGGGGCCCATTTGGCCCACAGACATTGAAATAGGGGGCCATGTTGGAAACTGGGGGCCACATACAAAATATATTTTATTACTGATATGTCAACCTTTTTATTTAACACTTTACCAAACAGCAAAATTTGAGACTTGCCCAAATTTAAAGCATTTGCAGACGACAATTTAAATGTGGTTCAAATGATGGAACAAGTTTTCAAATTGGTAGAAAAAATTGTGGGAAAAGGAGAAAATGCTGGTTACCAGCGTTTTCTCCTGTTCCCACCATGTTTTCAAAAGGCTTCTTCCTAAGAGTCATTAAAACTTGGGATTGTTTGGTAAAGGGTTAACAAGTGTTGCCTTTTTATTTAACAAGTGTATTCCCATTCATGTATCTATGAATACTATACTAATAAAACTGCAACATTGCAGAAATTATCAGTGTTAATTGACACAACCTTATTTCCACCATTAATTTAAACCTAAAAAATGACAAAATAGTCTGTCAGTGGTAATGGGATTTAACTTTCCAGTGAATCATTCAAACTACAGTTTATTTCCTGGTCATAAACTAACTATCTTTAATCCGATCATCCGGGAGCCATTTTGGTTGAAACTCACGTTACTTAAGGTTTTTATTTTCATCCCTTGAACTAGGGGTTGGGACTGGCCCAACAGTGCTTTCCGTAGTTATACTTTCAACAGGTTTTGCCTCTTTCACGCCATTGATACTTCCAAAATACTCAGAAAATTGCTGCATTGAGATTTTGAATGATCAGCGGAAGCTCAAGGAATCGTAACTTCTGGTACATGTTGTATCTCCTGTAACCGTCTGATTCGAAGATCGCTAATGGGCTACTAGGTTAATGTTAACCATCTGTCGGGTTATCAATAAATTCTCACTGGCAAGCTCAGTATTCATGTTTATTGAGCAGAAAAAGCAGAAACAGATGAAAATGACAGTAATTTGGGGAATGATTCTTTTACAATCGAGTGCGCCAAAAGGGCCGGAGGTTGGTTTAGAATTGTGCCATCTGGGACTTTAGGGTGCCTAGGGCACAATGGCGCGCTCTAGATTGAACACTGCAATCAATCAATCAATAAAATTCTTTGCAAACTGTGTAAATAGATCAAGATCAGACTTATTCTTCTGTACATTCTGGGTCTGTATTCTTAATTCTTAATTCCATTCTAAGTCCAATTCTAGATTTAGAAAGCATGCAATTTCTGATTGGCAAAACCAAAAGATTGGCCAAGCCATTTGGTTTAGCCAATCAGAATATGTGTAACCTTCATGTTTAGAAATTCTATGGTAGGTGAATACAGGCCCTGATCTTTGATTTCCTCTATCCATTATTTTGACCCTGAAGCTGCTTAGCGCAAGTAATTGACCATTACCAGACAGTGTAGATGAAGATCAGACTGCACGGAATGTGCACTCTGATCTTGGATCTACACTGTCTGACAAGGAAATTCTTTCTTTCACCAAAACAAGTTGGAAAATAGCATTATTCTGGTTTTAACTATCGGTTTGAACATTTCATTTCACCTACTTAGCAGGACAAGGGTTAACCCTTAGGCTGCTAAGTGTGGCTCACAGGCCTTTTGTGGATAGTGTAGATCAAGATCAGACTACACTTTACTAATGTTATATTTCAGTTTGTTGCTCATCCCAACTGTCAACAGCTGCTAGCTACGCTGTGGTATGAGGGCTGTCCAGGTTTCCGACGACGGAACATTGTGTGCAAACTGCTGATAACAGTAACAATAGGCATGATGTTTCCATTGCTGTGTATCACTTACCTCATTGCCCCAAAAAGTAGCGTTGGTCTGCTGATTCGGAAACCATTTATCAAGTTTCTGTGTCACAGTTTTGCTTATGCTACATTTCTGTGTAAGTAGATTCTACATTTTCTTGTATTTTTGTTCTTTTTTTGGTGTTTTTTTTTTTTTCATTCTAACAATTTATCACACAGCCAGTTATTTCTGGTGCCACCCCTTTTTGACCAAAATCCATTGGTATAGGCTAAACCCTTTACCAAACAGGTTTTTACAACATTGAGGAACAGGCTATTTGAAAACATTGTTGACAAAGTGAAAAATGCTGGTAACCAGGATATTTTTCTTTTCCAACAATATTTTCTAACCTATCAAAGACAAATCCCATCACTTGATCCACAATGAATTTTTCATCTTAAATGGATTCAATATGGTCATGTCCGAAATTTTTCATCTGGTAAAGAGCTTAAGAGGTCTTTGTAGTAACTGGTTCTCTGTCAAATGAGAAGGCATCAATCACAATAAAACTCCACATAACAATGATTGTTAGAGTCAAAGATGTAAGCTAAACCAATTACAGGGGCCATAAAGGTGTCTCCTCTGCATTTTGTCGAGACACAAAATCCTTTTGTGGAATAAAAATGGCTTTCATGTCGTTCAGGATTTCTTGGTTTCTCTGCTTTGTTGTCCTCAGACATTGATTTTGGTTGAAAATGGTACCACAGCAAAGTGCCTTCTGTAGATTTCCTTGCTCTGGCTGTGAACTTTCTGGTCATTTATCATGGTCAAAAGAGCTTGCTTAACCCTTTACCATCTGTCAAACTTTCAGACTGCTCCAAACCCAAGGCCTGTTATTAGATCTACATTTTTTTTGTCCCCTGCAAATGCCTTCATTTTGCTTTTCTGTAAATTGTTAAATGTTAGTACATGAATATAATTATATGAAAACAGTGTTGCAGAGAAATTGCTTCTAAAGAGCTGTCAACTAATGACAAAATTTTAGATGTGACAAAATTGAAAGTGTGTGCAGACAACAAATTAAATGGTCGTTAATTGATAAAAATTGTCTTTGGCCAAAAACATTGTGGGTGAAGGAGAAAATGCTGGTTACCAGCAATTTCTCCTTTTCCCAGAGTGCTTTCAAGTTTTCCTCCTCATGATCATTAAAAATTGGGATTATTTGTTAAAGGCTTAATCCTTTTGAGACATTGTTTGTGAAAACCATGCTGCAAAAAAAAACACCATCACTTGATCCTTATATGATGTCTGCAAATGCTTTAACCCTGTACCACACAACCCGAACTTTTAATGGCCCTGAGGAAGAGGGCATCTGAAAACAAAGTGAGAAAAGGAGAAAATGCTGGTTACCAGCATTATCTTGTTTTCCCACCGTGTTTTATAAGGACTATTCTCATTACTTCAGCCACATTTAATTTGTCCTCTGCAAATGCTTATGATTTGGATATTTTTGTGTGGTAAAGAGTTAAGTATGAACAAATCTAAGATTCGGTTGTAAATTTCTGTATTTGCTCTTTTAGGTAAATAATTCTAAATTATGTCTTTAAGATATGAAGTTCTGTATTTGCTCTTTGAGGTTCAGAGGTCTGTATTTGCTCTTTGGGGTACTCACTTTTTAATTTGCTCTTTGAGGTAAAGAGTTCTGAATTTGCTTTTTGAGGTGAAGAGTTCTGTATTTGCTCTTCAAGGAAAAGAGTTCTGGATTGGCTCTTTGAGGTAAAAATGTCTGTATTTGCTCTTTGAGGTACAGAGTTCTGACTTTGCTCTTTGATGCAGAGTTCTGAATTTGCTCTTTGAGGTATAGAGTTCTGCATTTGCCTTTTTAGGTAATGAGCTGTATATTTGCTCTTTGAGGTACAGAGTTCTGAATTTGCTCTTTGAGGTAAAGAATTCTGTATTTGCTCTATGGGGTTCAGAGTTCTGAATTTGCCTCTTTAGCTAAAGAGTTCTGTATTGGCTCTTTTAGGTAAAGCGTTCTGGATTTGCTCTTTGCGGTAAAGAGTTCTGAATTTCCTCTTTGAGGTAAAGAATTCTGTATTTGCCCTTCAAGGAAAAGAGTTCTGGATTTGCTCTTTGAGGTAAAGAATTCTGTATTTGCTCTTCAAGGAATAGAGTTCTGGATTTGCTCTTTAAGGTGAAGAGTTTGAAATTTGCTCTTTGAGATAAAGAGTTCTGTATTTGCTCTTTGAGGTACAGAGTTCTGAATTTGCTCTTTGATTGAAAGAGTTCTGAATTTCTCTTTGATGTAAAGAGTTCTGAATTTGCTTTTTTTAGGTAATGAGTTCTATATTTGCTCTTTGAGGTACAATGTTCTGAACTTGCTCTTTGAGGTAAAGAATTCTGTATTTGCTCTTTGAGGTAAAGACTTCTGAATTTGCTTTTTTAGGTAAAGAGTTCTGTATTTGTCTCTTTGAGGTAAAGCATTCTGGATTTTTTTTTTTTTAGGTAAATAGTTCCGAATTTGCTCTCAGGTAAAGAGCTGTATTTTGCTCTTTGTGGTAAAGACTTCTGAATTTGCCCTTTGAGGTAAGGTGATCTGAATTTATTTTTTAAGGTAAAGAGTTCTGCATTTGCTCTTTGAGGTTCAGAGGTCTGAATTTGTTCTTTGACTTAAAGAATTCTGTATTTCCTCTTTGCGGTAAAGAGTTCCAAATTTGCTTTTTGAGGTGAAGAGTTCTGTATTTGGTCTTTGAGCTGTTTTGAATCATATTTATTTGATTCTGAAATTTCATGCTTGGCTATGTTGATGAAGGACAAAAAAAAAAAGGAAAAATTAACCATTTTCTAAAGAACAAATTTTAGACTTCCAAATTGACATCTGCAGACAACAAATCTGAAAGTGGTACAGATAAACTGAAGTTCTTTAACAGGGTAGAAAACATCTTGGGAAAAGGAGAAAATGCTGGTAACTACCAGCATTTTCTCTTTTTCCTACAATGTTTTTAGAAGGCTTCTTCCTTAGGGTTGTTAAACCTGCGGATTGTGTGGTAAAGGGTTAAGTGATGGCCTAGGTATTCTATGTTCTGGGAAAATCTGTGTTACATTGCTCGATAAATTTAGGATGAGGTTATTCTTAAAAATGTTATTTCTTGATTCCAGTGTTACTTATCATGGTTTCCCAAAGGGTTGAAATTCCGCTACTTGACAATACAGGGTCCTCTTTTATCAAGGAAACCAAAACAGAATTGAGAGGGGCACCTGCTACAACTATTGAGTGGATGATACTGGCTTATGTGGCAGGTAGGTAAGAAGTTGTATGAGAACTACTGGTAAATTTTAATAGTTTTCTATCCAGAAAAGAAGAGAATGTATTGCACACTGGTCTGTTAACCCTTTACCAGACAACAAAATTATAGCTTTGTCCAAATCGAAAGCATTAAGAGACGACATTTTCACTGTGGGTCAACTGGTGCAATTTCCTTTGATAGGGTAGAAAACACTGTGGGAAAAGGAGAAAATGCTGGTTACCAGCATTTTCTCCTTTTCCCACAATGTTTTCAAAAAGCTTCCTTCTGAGGGTCCATAAAAGGCGTCATTGTGGGGTTAAAGTATAAAAGATTGTTTAGGTGCTACTTTTAGTTCCACTTGCCAAAGGTCAGTGGAATGATGTCATGGTCATGTATTGGTCATGTCCATGACATCATTGGCCTTTGGCCATTGGAACATTGGTCCTGTATTTGTCATGAAGCCGAGCCCCAGTAACTCGGTAGTATACAGGACTATAGGGGATTGCTGTTTTGATCCCCAGCTCAGCCAATTTCTTTCTGAGGATTGATGGTTGCCATTGCGACAGGATTCATTCCTCTCTCACTGCTGACCATTGTTTTGATGATGGTTATATAGAAAAGCAGCCAGTGGTTTGGAAAGAATACTGTGCAGAGTACTAGAAGAAGAAACTCCAGGAAAGCATGGATAGGTGCACTGGCTGCCGCAATATACCGATAACTGAAAAAATGTTGAAAAACACCATTCAATCAATTGTTCATGTGTCAATGTGTTAACTTCTAATACAAATATCTTCACCCCTGATGTATTAATCAACTTTGACCAAACTTCACAGAAACTATCCTTCAGTGGTCCTCTTAAGATTTCCTTTTAAAAAAATTAAAGTAAGAACTCTGCTTCCCATGGCTACAAAACATAATTTTCAAACCTCGAAAATTACTTGATGGAATTTTTTGTGAAATGGCATTAAATTGGTAATCTTTAAGTAGACCTCTCAAAGATTTCAATATGTAATTCTGATCAATAATAAACATGGCTGCTTTTGGCTTGGTGTATTTGCTCTATAAAAAGAATCTTTACAGTCATGGTCAAAGGGAAATAAATCATAGCTTCTTTATGATATTATGTTGATATTTATCTCCCTTGATAATAATTTGTTCCAACTGTTTTAGTATTTTAACCTTTACTAAACAGTCCTGTGTTTAATTCTGAGAAAAATGGCTTTTAAAACATCTGTGGGAAAAAGAAAAAAAATACTATATACCAACATCTTTTTCCTTTCTTCAAAGTGTTTTCAACCCTTTCAAAGATGAATCCTATAATGACTTATGAGCCATATTTTATTTGCTGTATGGAAATGTTTTCCAAATTTAAACATTAAAAATGTTTGAAAGGCTTAATTTATTTCCATGGATAACCCACTTCTCACTAAATGTCAAAATATAAGCCAGTTGAACCATACAGGGCGTTATGGGGGCTATCATGGTAAAACATTTTTAGCTTTTATTTATCAAATCCAATTTAGTATCTAATTCAAATGACTGGTACAGCTATTTATTAAAATGGACTACCCTGAAAACTTTCTAATAAAATATGATGAACAATCATGTTTGTTGGTTTCCAAGAAATGCTTGCCGCCAAAAAAGCTAGCTGAATCTGACAGGTAATGACAGTATTCACCTCTGTCACTAAAGCTTTAGAGCAAGCATTTCTAGAGAATGCAATGACTCACCCCTTTCTCATACAATCCCTAGTTTTAACAACCTTGAGAAAAATAGCTTTGAAAACACTGTGGGAAAAGTGGAAAATGCTGGTAACCAGTATTTTTTCCTATTCCCACAATGTTTCTTCTCTTCCCAAAACAAATATCTGTTTTTGAATTTTATTCATTTTTGTCATCTGCAAATGCTTTCAATTTGGTCTGGTCTAATATTTTTTTGTTTGGTAAAGAGTTAAATCATTATAGCCAACCTTATAAAGATTTAGAAGTTTAGGGGAGTACTCTACACTATGACTAGTATTAATCAATTCAATCATATTTGAATATTAGGGAAGAATGTTATTTGGCACAAAGTGTGAACCATGTCAAGTAGTCATGGAGGTTTGCCACGCTAGTTATCTTTCTACATGGAAAATTCGTTCAACATATCTCTTGAAACAAATTTCCAGCTTGGCTTTTTTCAAAGACAATCAGAGGTGGTGTCATAGCCTTGATGATGTCATTTGCATTGTCATTGTTGTGCAGAAACTTTGACATTTTCCCATATCTGTATTATTCGTGAAGAGATTTTCTTTAACCTGTTTCCCAAACAACAAATGTCAGACTTTTCCAAATTGAAAGTAAATGCAGACTACAAATTAAATGTGGCTCAAAAGATGAATCTTGTCTGTAAAAGGTCAGAAAACTTTGTGGGAAAAGGAGAAAATGCTGGTAACCAGCATTTTCTCTTTTTCCCACAGTGTTTTCCAAAGTCTTGTCTGTCAGGGTTGTTAAATCACAGAAATGTTTGGTAAAGGTTGTGAGCTGTCAAAAGGGGTACCCTTACAATAAGGGCAGGTAACCATGAAATATTTTTTGAGAGTTATGCCCTTTTTCAACTTTTTGAGGAAACAACTGCAGGTGAGCATATTCACCTGCATGTGATGGTCTTGTTTTATTTTCCACACAGGTTATATATGGACAGAGATCAAACAGTTATGGGATGAGGGAGCTGAAGAATATGTCCATGATATGTGGAATATACTGGACTTTGTCACCAACTCTCTGTATATAGCTACACTTACACTCAGGGTTATAGCTTACTTACAGGTAAAAACAACCATTACAGTCTTATATTGTAGCTTACCAGAGTACATCATGCTCAGGGTAATCTTTTGATGTCCATGGTAATTATGTGGAATATACTTGACTTTATCACCAACACTCACTGTATATAGCTACACTTATGCGCAGGGTTATAGCTTAATTACAGGTAAAACCCATTATAGTCTTACATTTACAGAGTGTAGCTTTCCAGAGTACATTTTTTGATGTCCATGGTATGTAGAATATACTGGGCTTAGTCACCAACTTTCTATATATAGACACACTTACACTCAGGGTTATAGCTTACTTTCAGGTAAAAACCATTATAGTCTTTCGTTTAGCGAGCCAGAGTATATCATGCTTAGGATGAGCTTTTGGTGTCCATGATAATTATGTGCTGGACCTTGTCACCAACTTTCTGTATATAGCTACACTTACACTAAGGGTTATAGCTTACTTACAGGTAAAAACCATTATAGTCTTTCGTTTAGCCAACCAGAGTAAGTCATGTTCAGGATGAGCTTTTGGTGTCCATGATAATTATGTGCTGGACTTTGTCACCAACTCTCTGTATATAGCTACACTTACACTCAGGGTTATAGCTTACTTACAAGTAAAAACAACCATTACTGTCAATATTGTAGGCTACCAGAGTACATCATGCTCAGGGTAATTTTTTGATTTCCATGATAATTATGTGGAATATTCTTGACCCTTTAACCACCAAATAAATGAAGTCTATTTTCCCAATTTGCAGACAGCTTTACTTCATAGCAGATAGTGTAGATCCAAAATTAGACTGCACACTCTGTGCAGTCAGATTTGGATCTACACTCAGTCGTAGAGGATTGAGTTGCTTTTACCAGTCAACAGAATACTGTTAAAGATACATCCTTACAGCCAGAGAGAAAAAAAATGCTGTTAAAATTTGATAGTCTGTAGCATGGTTCATAAGTAAATTAGCTGTATAATCTTAGATAAATTACTTACTGTATTATGGTGTAAGGAATAAATACATGTATTGGAAGTCTTCAATTTAAAACCGGAAACATTACAATAGTGATTTCTTTGAAGGCCTCCAGAAAATGGGATGCATTTTTTATTGTCATAATGTATGCAACTTTGCAACTGTCAGGGGCAACATTTGGCATGAAGATACAAATATTATTATTGCTTGATAAAATAAGGATGAAACAGGTTAAAAACTGGCTTAAAACTAGTAAAGATATATCTTTAATCCAACAGTTTACTATTGATTATTCATTAGCCAAGGCATTCACCTAAATAATTGGGTCTAGACACAAAATACATTATTTGTTATGATTTGATTATGAGGCATACATTTATTCAATGAAAGATATTTGTATGGTGCTAATAAGTATCTATTATTTACAATTTCATTTATAAATGACATAAGCCAAATGCCTATGGACTGCGGTTAGATTTTCACCATACCCATAGGAGTAATTTTACACCATGATAATGCTAGGGTCAGACTGTCCAAAAAATAAGAACAATGACCACAGTCCTTGGTCATTTATTCGATATCAGTATGATGTAATAGCAAAGTAGGCCAGAAAAATTGTAAACAGCCAAGTACATTGCCTAGAGAAGGTCACCCTAACCCTTTTGAAAGCTGTACAAAGATGTGAGCTTTTAACAAGAAATTGTTTATAAGGTGGCCATACAATGGCTACATGATGTCATACCAAGAGTAATAAATGTACAGTGATATTAGTTATGAACTAAATCAGGAATTCATAGCTTGACCTTCCCATGGTATAGAACATTTGGCTGACAGGTGGAAATTCAGACACTGATGTGAAATTATTCAGAGCAGAACACTGTATATTATGCTAATGCTTGCATTATGAACAAGTCTAGAATTTTCTCATTCAATTACCTAAATAAGATTATTCAGAGTAGGAACACAGTATATATCATACTAATGCTTGCAATATGGACAAGTCTAGAAATTTCCTCCTCTTGTGAAAAGAAAATGGACAGCTTTGGCATTGTGGAAAGTCTGCTCCGGAAGGCAAATGTTATTGGCAGAGATTTATTCAGCCCATGGGGACCATCATAAAGGTCTAGCCTGTTAGTGCCTATTGTAATCCGGAGAAGCGATCTCATGTCCATTATGAACACTTTATGAAACAATCCTGGTGATTTTATAACCTTGAAGTGGATGGTTGTTTTGAAAACAAAGTGGGAAAAGGAGAAAATGCTGGTGACCAGCATTTTCTCCCTTTCCCACACTTTTTTCTACCTCTCTTTAGACAAATTCAATCATTTCAGGCATAATTACAGTCTGCAAATGTCCTCAAAATGGACAGGTCTAAAATTTTGACATTAGGTAAAGAGTTATAAATGCTGCAATCAGGCTGGTTATAGCTATGTAGTTTTATGGATTAAAATTTTACCTATGAAAAAGCTTGTTTTGATAGTTGCCATGGTAATTATGGGTGCTTTGAGAATTCTGACTGAGCTCTTTTATCACTCAGTTGGTCATGAAGAATTTATATGGTCCTGTTTTTTCCATTAGTAATTTTAAAAAATGTTCAGGTTAATTTTTAAGCAGTCATGATTTTTTTTTGTCAGATACATCACCTAATCACCCAGCCCAGCAGCTAAGTATCACATAGGACTAGTAACCAAGGGGTTGATGTTCAGATCCAAAGTCTTTGTCAAAGTCTTAACTTGGATTGATCATAGTCATTGCAACAGGATCCATTTCTCTCTTGTTACTGAACATTGGTTCAACTTTGTTTATGTGGGGAGGCAGCCAGTGGCTTTGAGAATGTATTGTATGAAGAAGTGGTAAAGAAATTTTCAGGTATGCATTGCTATGTGCACTTGCCATCCACTTGTGGCCATGCTGTAGGAGTAGCATAGCCAAAAGGCAATGCCATGAGACTAGTGGGATTGAACCAGAAATCAAATACATTGACCAATTACCAAATAATCGTGTAGCTTAATGGCCTTGAGGAAGAGGACCTTTTAAAACTGCATTTAAAAGAAGAAAATGCTGATGATAGCATTCTCTCCATTTCTCTGTTATCTGCTGTTTCAAAACCAAAAAGTCCATCCTTTTATCCACATTGAAATTGTCTCTTGCAAATGCTTTGCTAAAGTTTTATTGTATGCAAAAGAAATAATTACTTTGATTGTAGAATTACAAATGAGTTTCCACTGATTTGCAAATAGGGGCTCACAAATGTTTCTGAATTGCACTCGAACTCTAGATTAAGAAAGCAATGCACTTTCTTATTGGCGGAACCATTTGGTTTAGCCAATCAGAATTTGCATCACTTATAAATCTGGAAAAATCTAAGAATGCTATTATGAGTGTTAAGTGAGTACAGGCCCTGGTTTCTCTGTATTAAATCATTCTTTTTGATTTGGAGGTGAAAAATGGGCTAGAGGAAGGGGTTTTCTGTATTAACCCTTAAGGTGCTAAGCGCAACTCGCTGACCTTTTGTGGACAATGCAGATTAATATCAGACTGCACAGAACATGCTGTCTGATCTTGGATCTACACTGTCCGATAAGGAGATACTTCTCCAAAGAATACAATTGGCTTGAAAGTTTCATTTAAGTAATTTGGCAGGATCAGAGTTAAATTGATCTTTTCTATTTGTAGGTGAAAAAGGAGTTAGAGGAAGGGGAATATGAGTATGCCAACTTACAGCGTCGAGATTGGGACCCCTATGACCCAAACTTGATTTCCGAAGCCCTTTTTGCTGCTGCTAATATATTCAGTTCCTTAAAGCTCATTTACATATTTACTGTGAATCCCCACTTAGGGCCTCTACAAATTTCACTGGGTCGGATGATTAATGATTTAATGAAGTTTGCTATGTTATATTTATTAGTGTTGTTCTCATTCGCTTGTGGATTAAATCACTTACATTGGTATTATGCCACGTTGCGCTCCGAGGAGTGCCAAGTCATGCGACGTGACAATGTGTTCAATAAGGATCGATACTGGTATGCCAAAATTGACCCATGTGACAGGAAATACAAAAGTTTTGCGAAGTAAGTAATTAGATCATCATAGTTAAGTAATTCAACTCATGTTTTAGGAAACTATCTTCAGACAAAATCATGCTATTACATATGAGCCATGCTCTGGCAAATTGGGATTTCATGCATCTCTGTGATGTATTATACAAAGCAACTCATCACAAAATTGAAGATCCATAAAATTTGACCATCGAATGAATCCTGAGGTAAAATGGTCCTTGGTCAAGCAGAAAATTGACCAGTAACAAAACGTTTTGACCCATGTCAGCCTGTGCGGACAGTGCAGGCAGACATGGGTCAAAATTTTTTGCAGATGCATTAAGTGCCCTTTTCACAGAGCATGGTACATAATAGAAGATAGAATAATAGAAAACTAAATGATAATGATTGGGTAGAAAGAAATGAATTAAAAAACATCATGGTGGATAGAGAAATTGATTGCAACTGGCAATTTCTTGATTAGCTATAATGCACGTTTTTCAAAAGCTCTCTAATACTGAAGTGAATTACAAGCTTGTGTAAAAAGTAAAGTCTCTGCATAAATTGTTTGCAAGATCTTTCGTATAATACGATTGATTATTCATAATAATTCCCTTATTGCAAATTGAGATATAGATAGCTGTTGTTGACAGCATTTGATTAAAGACTAGCTTCACAGAATGTGCAGTCTGACCTTGGGTCAACATAGTATGCAAATTTCTGGTAAACCGTGATAAGGAGTTCTTGTCATTTGCATTGAATTTGTATTGTCTGCAAAAGCTGCATACATAATCTGTTGCAGTCAAAGTGTCAGTGTTCTAGGATAGTCAATAACTATTTTAAATCAACATGATTAACTCTTACCAAGTGACAAAATTTTAGACTTGGCCAAATTCAAAGCATTTGCAGATGACAAAATAAATGTGCCTCAGAAATTTAAATAAAGTTAACTCTTTACCAAACAACAATATTTTAGACCACTCCAAATTGAAAGCTTTTCCAGACAACAAATTAAATGTGACTCAAAGTTTGAAATTTGTTATGGGAAGAGTAGAAAACATTGTGGGAAAAGGAGAAAATGCTGGATACCAGCATTTTTCTCCTTTTCTTACAGTGTTTTCAAAAGGCTTCTTCCTCAGGGTCGTAAAAGTTGAGATTGTGTCGTAAAGGGTTAAGAAAGGGTAGAAAACATTGAGGGAAAAGGAGAAAATGCTGGTTACCAACATTTTCCCCTTTTCTATTCTGTTTTCAAAAGCTATCTTTCTCAAGGTCGTTAAAAGTTGGGATTGTCTGGTAAAGGGTTAATCATCACGCTGAAGTAACCTTCTGCAAAGAACTTTTTGTCCATCTTCCAGAAAACAACTTTCCAAAGGATTGTGGCCATTTCTGAACTTTAATTTGTAAACAAGCAATTTCTCCTTTTACCACAATCTTTTGACACATTTCATGTATTAAACTTTAAGTATTGATAGATTTTCTCATTTTAGTAGAATATTCTCCAAGTTGTCTACTGTAAAACTGGTTCAGAGGGTTGTGAATTAACTCTTTACCAAACGACAAAATTTTTACACCCATCCAAATTCAAAGCTGTTGCAGACGACAAATGTGGCTCAGCTTATGAAACCTGACTTTAAAAGGATATAAATCATGGTGGGAAAAGGAGAAAATGCTGCTTATCAGCATTTTCTCCTTTCCCTCAATGTTTTCAAAAGGCTTCTTCCCTGGGGTTGTTATTTAAACTTGGGATTGTGTGGTAAAGGGTTAAAACAACAATTTTATTTTTCAGTTTATTTGAGATTATACAGAGCTTGTACTGGGCAATCTATGGACTGGTTGATCTGGATCATGTTGAACTTGAAGAGCCACATGAGTTCACAGAATTTGTTGGCAAACTGATGTTTGGTAGCTACAGTTGGATTGCGTTTGTTATTCTCCTCAATATACTCATTGCTATGATGAGTAATTCATATCAGAATATATCAGTAAGTATTAGCTTTCTGAACCTTTAACCCTGTACCATGCTATCCTGAGTTTTATCATACCTGAGGAAGAAGCTTTGAGAAAAACATGGGAAAGGAGAAAAATTCTTGTAACCAGCATTTCTCCTTTTCCTAAATGTTTTCTAGCAGTCCAACGACTAATTTCAATTTTTAGTCACATTTATTTTGTTGACTGCAAAGGCTTTCAGTTTGGAAGAGTCTGAAATTTTGTTGCTTGATAAAGAGTTAAGAGCCTATCGCTACTTTTTCCCTTTACCAAACGACAACATCTTAGACTTTTCCAAATTCAAAGCTGTTGCAGACGACAAAATAAATGTGGCTTATTTGATGAAATTTATCTGTGAAAGGGAAGAAAACATTGTGCGAAAGGGAGAAAATGCTGGTTACCTGCATTTTCTCCTTTTCCTACAATTTTTTTCAAAGGTTTTTTTCTCAGGGTCGTTAAAAAACAGGAATTGTGTGGTAAACTTTAATTTGCCCTCTTCACTGGTATAAATCAATATCAGACTAAAGAGAACATGAATTTTGCGAAGGATCTAGAAATTCAATAACTTATTAGGTATTGACAAAACTACCCATCTGACTGGCTGATACATTTGATCTAGTTATGGAATTTAAAACAGGAATTGTTATTTTTGATTTCGTGACTATGGCCTATTGACATGTTCACTCCTATAGCCCTTACTTGATAAACCTTTCATTATCAGTTTATACTATTGTTTATGTTTCGGATAACAGGTTTAAAATCATGTGTCGTGACGATATAATTTATAAACCATACTCGATAATTGTTTATATTATCTCGTCACGGTTTGTGCTTTTAAACATGTGTTCCCAAAAAACCAACAATATAATTATTAACTGTTAATGAAAGGTTTATCAAGTTAGAGTTATATAGCTGTGCACTCCTTGCAAATTGTAGAAAAATAGCAGCAGAAAAAATTGTCAGGTTTAAAAAGAAGAATGCTCATATCAATCAAAGAGTACCATAGACAATCCAAAGATAAATTAATCTGTTGCCAAATTTACCCTTTGAAGGCAGTGCAGATTTAACCCTTTACCACACTATCCCGACTTTAAACGACCCTGAGAAAGAAGCCTTTTGAAAACATTGTGGGAAAAGGAGAAAATGCTGGTAACCAGCATTTTCTCCTTTTCCCACAATGTTTTCTGCCCTTCCCAAAACAAACTTAAATTTTTGAGTCACGTTTATTTTGTCGTCTGCAAATGCTTTCAATTTATTCCAGTCTAAATTTTTGTTGTTTGGTGAAGAGTTAATAGCTTTAACCAGCATTTTCTCCTTTTCTCACAATATTGTCAAAAGTCCTTTCCCGTTGGTTTGTTAAAACTGGTGATTGTGTTGTAATCTTATAATCTTATATCTGTTGAAAAGTAAAGGAACTGAACACTTTGTTTGCTATAAGGGGAGACCAAATTATTAGATTTTCAGGATTTTTTGGGATATCTCTCTAATGACCAGATGGAGTAGATCAAGACCAGATGGCACGTTTTGATCAATCTGATCTTGATATATCCACTGTCTATCCTGGGTCCTAATGTTGCAGGTAGAATTAAGAGTTGTCTGTTTAGAGACTATAGGAGTAGGCTCTTGAAAACATGAGAAAAGGAGAAAATGTTTGTAACCAGCATTTACTCCTTTTCCAACAGTGTCTCTACCCTTTAAAAAAAATCCTATCACTTGAAACACCTTTATTTTGTTGTCTGTAAATACTATCCATCTGGACTAGTCTGGGACTTTGTCTTTTGGTAGAGACAAGGAGATGTTATTCAAACCAGCATTTTCTTGTATTCCCTGAATGTTTTCTAGCCTCTCGAAGTTGATTACCAATGTTTAGACCACACTTTATTTGTAAAATGTATGTGCTTTCAATTTGGGAAAGTCCACAATTTTTTCATCATTGTGGTAAATAGTTTAGCCTTTACCAAACAATCCTGAGTTTTAGTTGCCCTAAGGAAGTAGGCTTTTGAAAACTTTGTAGGAAAATGAGAAAATGCTGGTAACCAGCATTCTCTCCTTTTCCCACAATGTTTCCTACCCTCAGTGATACAGACCTAATCGTTTGTGCCAAATCTTCTGCAAATGCTTTCATTTTGGACCAGTCTACAATTTTGTTGTCAGGTAAAGCATTGCAACAAGGAGGTATACACTAGATTGACACACTGATGAGAAGTTTTCTAGATCAATCACTCTGTGATTTCATTCCAATTCCTCTCAAGACAGGATGCCCTAATTAATCAAATGGAGGCTGCCTTTCGGGGACTTTCATTTTCTGTGTAATATAAAACACTTAGTTATTGCAGTCTTTTGCCATGAGACAACACTGTCAAGTACGAATTGTCCTGGTACAAAATATCTGGGTATAAATTGTCCGTGGCAATGAGACAGAATTGTTCTGTATGAATGTCCTGGTATGAATTGTTCAGGTACATATCTTTCTGTTATGGAGACAGTAAATGGGAAACAAAGACAAACTTGGCTCTAATACATTTTGTTTAATCCTTTCCCAAACAAGCCCTGGTTTTCACGTGTCTGCAGTACAAGTCTTGAAAACACTGTGGGAAAAGGAGAAATTGCTCGTAATGAGCAATTTCTCCTTTTCTCACAGTGTTTTCTTCCCTTTTTGAGACCTTTCTGCCATTTTCATCAAATTTAAAATTGTCGTCTGCAAACTCTTTCAGTTTGGACCAGTCCAGAATTTGTCGTTTGGGAAAGGGTTAAGAAAGGATGGTAGTTTTTTATTGCACATGCTTTATTTTCAGACCTTACTTTTACAAATTACACAAAGGACATGCATTTCAAAGAAACAAAATAGGGTCTTTTGATTTTGGACTAGTATAAAGCAATTTGCCTTCTTCTCTTTTTAGCTCCACTGGCCAAAGGCCAGCGGGCTTATGTCATGGCCCGGTGTCCGTCGTGCTTCCGTCCGTGCGTCCATCCGTCTGTGCGTTAACTTTTATTTCAAACATCTTCTTCTCTGAAACTACCCATCCAATTTTCATGAAACTTCACAGAAATGATCCTGCCATGGTCCTCTTCAGAATTTCTTGAAAGAATTTGATTCCTTCAAAAACTCTGGTTGCCATGGCAACAAAACTGAAAAATATTGGAAATCTTTAAAAATCTTCTTGTCTGAAACCATAAGGCATAGGGCTACCAAATTTGGCATGTAGCTTTATGTAGTAGACCTCTTATCAAGTTTCTTCAAATTATAGCCCAGGGGTCAAAATTGGCTCTGCCCCAGGGGTCACAAGTTTTACATAGGCTTATATAGAGAAAACTTTAAAAATCTTCCTCTACCTAGCCATAAGGCCTAGAGCTACCAAATTTTGCATGTAGCTATATCTAGTGGGCCTCTACCAAGCGGGCCAAAATTTTAGCCCTGGGGTCAAAATTGGCCCCACTGCAGGGGTCACAAGTTTTACATGGGCTTACATAGTGACAACTTAAGAAATCTTCCTGTTTTGATTTTTTTTTTTTTGAAATTAGCCTTGCATCAGGGGTCTTATGTCTTACAGAGGCTTCATATGGACTAAACTTGAAAATCAGCTTATTCATAACCATAGAGCATAGACTTGTATTATTTTGGCACGTGGCTTTATCTTGTGGTTCAAGTAATTATAGCTCTGGGATCAAAAATGGCTTTGCCCTGCGGGTCTCAACATTCACATGGGCTTTTACAGAGAAAACTTTGTAAGTCTTCATTTTGAAACCATTTGGCTCAGAATTGAAATGTTTAGTATTTATGGTTTATAAGCCAGTGGAGCGATACAGGGCCATCATGGCCCTCTTGTTTTAACAATGTTTCCAGGAGCTTGCAACTGAAAGGGCATTAAATGTTACAACTGCACAGTGATGGGTTAATGATTATCTAGTAGGATGTTTTTTTAGTAATATCCATGCAACCAAAGTGTGTCAGTGAAATACTGAAATTTCACAGTTGGTCTGTATGAGCCACACTGATACTTTTCACAGATGCATTTAGCCCCCTTTTCACAGAGCATGGCTCATATGTTGATATACATTTATAGCATTCTGTTAACTCTTTGACACATAATCCGGAGTTTTAAGGACCCTGAAAAAGAAGTCTTTTGAATTCATTGTGGGAAAAGGAGAAAATGCTGGTAACCAGCATTTTCTCCTTTTCCAACAGTGTTTTCTACCCTTACAAAGACAAATGTCGTCAATTGAGCCATCTTTGTCATCTGCAAATGCTTTCACTTTGGACAAGTTTACATCTTTGTTGTGTGGTAGTAGGTTAAGGAAATCCTTCTGTTGTTTTCTTTTAGCTTTAATCAGATGTTGTTTAATTTATAGCCCAAAAAAAGGCAGTTTTGCAGGACAAAATTCATTACAGAGTTCCTCTGAACTAATGCTAACATAATTAATACTGAAGAGTTGTTTTCTTTATCAATGTGCCTGGTACATGACAATATTTTTTAACCTTTTCAGGCTTAATCCCACTAATATAATCATGTTAAACTTGCTGTCTGCAGATTCTGGCAGTTTGAACAAGTCAAAACCCTTTACCACACAATCCTGAATTATAAAGAATATAAGGAAGAGAACTTTTTGAAAATATTGTGACAAAAGGAGAAAATGCTGGTAATCAGCATTGTCTCTTTTTTTCCCACAATATCTTCTACCATTTCAAAAACTATTTCCCCTTCTGAGCCACATCTAAATTGTTGGGTATCAGCAAATCCCCCCCCCCCCACCCTGCCCCCTGAAAACTGCCCCTGGGAAATCTAACCCCTAGGAAAACTGCCCCCCACCCCCATAGGAAAACTGCTCCTTAGGAAAACTGCCCACGGGAAATTTTTAACATTGTGATACTGATGCTGATGTTGATGATTACTATTTTAATGGATTTCATTTTCATTGAATGAATTTATAAAACATGAATGCACATTTTCTCGAGACATTAAGATTCCCTTTGAAAGGTTTAACCCTGTTAAGGAGAAGTGATTCTTTTAAGAAGTTTTAATCCTTGAGTATTAACTGTAAAGAATTTAGCGCTTCAAACTATACTGTGAACATTTAAAAATGCATTGCAAATATAATGTTTAATAAAGATGATAGTACTTAAAAAAGGGAAAAAAAAAGATGTGTACTTTGCCCAGTAGAAGAAAAGATTTGCTGAATTAGAAAAAAAAGGTAGATGCACCATGTCATTCTTGAAAAGTGCTCATATTTCTTTATTACCACTGCCTGATGGAGTTTGTAGATGAACCACAAAAGTGTATTGTTTTGTAAAACAAATAAACAGGGTGGGTCGGGGCAGTTTTCCTAAAGTGGGGGGGAGCAGATTTCCAGGGGCACATGGGGGGGGGGGGGGGGGGGGGGCAGAGTTTTCCTAGAACCAAATTGTTGTCTGCAAATTGCTTTGGATTTGTAGAGTCCAAAATTTTGTCATTTGGTAAATGGTAACAGGATCAAGGCAGTTCATGGCATATTTGCCTGATGTTTATCATCTGTTTTTTTTTTTCCAGAGCCAAGCTGATGAAGAATGGAAATTTGCCCGCTCTAAATTGTGGATAAGTTATTTTGAGGAGAGTGGTACCCTTCCTGCACCTTTTAAC
Organism: Tridacna gigas; assembly: GCA_945859785.2. Taxonomy (NCBI): domain Eukaryota; kingdom Metazoa; phylum Mollusca; class Bivalvia; order Cardiida; family Cardiidae; genus Tridacna; species Tridacna gigas. The sequence goes on from OX244033.2 coordinate 27,865,056, forward strand.
ATCATTCCAAGCCCTAAAACTTTTTACTACATCGTTAAATGGTTCAAAGACAAGATATGTTTCTGCTCAAAAGATAGAAAACATAGCCGTTGGCAAAGTATACGGGTAAGTATATACTGTTTGGGACAACAGTTTGTTCTTTCCCTTTTCCCCCCTGTGTCCTCTTAAAGTTTGTTTTGGTGACTGGCATATTTTGGTGATTTTTCACAAGTTCTTGTTTTTTTTTCTAAATCTTAAAATTAACAAATTAACATTGTCATTTTAGAAATAGCAGACCCAACTAATGGAATTTCCAGTCCATCTTTGAGGCAGAATAACATGACATACCAGACATGGTAGATCAAAGATCTGACTGCAAGTTCTTTGTAGTATGACCTTGATTTACATTGTTGCAAAAGCAATTTAAGTTGTGATGGGAACTTTTAGGGTCATTTTGAAGGAATCACATGACACGATTAATTCCCTTTACTGGTTACTTTTATCACTTTGCAGTTTTCAGGTTGGCAAAAAAAGGGGTTTTCTACGAGACTAGAATAAACACTTTTGAAATGATTCTATCCCACAGCATTGTTGGAAAAACAAGCAGTTACTTGTGGCATCCTGTTCTCACCATTAACTTTTTACCAAACAGGAAAACTTTAGACTTGTCCAAATTGACAGCATTTGCAGGCGACAAAAAAAATGTGACTGAAAAATTAAAATTTGTTTTTGGAGGGGTAGAAAACATTGTGGGAAAAGGAGAAAATGCTGGTTACCAGCATTTTCTCCTTTTCTCACAATGTTTTCAATATGCTTCTTTCTGAAGGTTGTAAAAAGTTGGGATTCTTTGGTAAAGGCTTAAAGAATAATGTTCATCTTTTTTCCAAATGTTTGTTTTTGGTGTAATATACTTTTGGTCGCTCTAAATAGAGCTCTTGCCATACAGTTAAGGGGAAACCTGAATGATGTTATAATGATGAAACTGTTGTATGCTGATCACTTGCAATGTTTTAGCTGTGGTAATATGTTTGAATCGGGTCATAAGTATTTTTGTTTTATAAGTACAAGATCTAATAAATCTCTGACATAGTTGAATAACTTACAACTTTTCCTGTAAAGTATTAAACTTGCACTAATAGATGAAATGGTCATTCTAAGTCAGTACTAATGATGCAGATATTGCAATTTCAAGGCTGTTTTTCATGATATTAACCCATTACCACACAATCCCGACTTTTAATGACCCTAAGGAAGAAGCATTTTGAAAACATTGTGGGAAAAGGAGAAAATGCTGGTAACCAGCATTTTCTCTTTTTCACGCAATGTTTTCTACCCTATCAATGACAAATTCTATTATTTAAGCCACATTTAAATTGTCGTCTGCAAATGCTTTCAATTTGGACAAGTCTAACAATTTGTCGTTTGGTAAAGAGTTAATCTGCACTATCCATATGAGCAATTACATCCAGCTTGAGCACTACAAGAGTTCATATCATCCACGAAAAACCTTCATAATTTGAGCCCTATGTATTGTCCACCTTTTTCAGAGAGCAATGCCATTTGAGGTATTAACCCTTTACCACACAATCCTGACTTTTATGGACCCTGGGGAAGAAGCCTTTTGAAAACATTGTGGTAAAAGGATAAAATGCTGGTAACCAGCATTTTCTCCTTTTCCCACAGTGTTTTCAAAAGACCTGTTTCTCAGGGTCATTAAACCTGGGGATTTTGAGGTAAAGGATTAAACATTACTGAAAAACTTTACTTATGATCCACTTTGTATTTTATTGTAAAGCTTCAAGTTTTGTGCTTTGTGTTCTTAATCATTTGTCTTCTGTCACTAAACTTCCCCGTCAGTATTAATGTTTTATGTGGTGGTCACGGTTTTATTTTTCAGCAACAGGAGAAATTAAGTGTAAGCTCTCTGTTTTTTTGTTCAAGAATGATACTTTACTGTAACATGTTGTTTTCTTCAGCTAACTTAATCATTTGAATGGAAAGCTTATTTTTTTTATTTCTTTAACAAAATTTGTTGTATATTATAGCACCATCTTATGATCAACAAAATTTGCAGAAGCACCAATTATTGACCAGAGCATAAGTAGAAAAATATGTCTAATTTCATAGCAATTTGTATCATGAACACCTTTAGCCTGTTAAAGAACAGATTCATTCTCACAATTATTGTGTTGACCTGCAACTTCATACGGATGAACTGCAATCTCCCCAGATCATTTCTCAAAAATGAACGAAATCATCCATCCTCTATGTGTCAAATTGAACCCCCCTCTCCACTGCCAAGATATTCTTTGTAAAACCTTCTACTGGCTTAATAAATCAAAACAGCAAAAGGTGCTTTGGCTTTACAAGAGGCATGTTAGGCTTCATTTAGGCATTTTTGTCCATCTGTTGAAGACTGGGTACATCAGAAGATTAGGGCTCTTGTGCTTTCACCTAGATCTTGCAATACATACTGGTATGCTTTCACAGTAGTGATGGCCCAATTAAAACAAAGGGTCCTTGCCTTTACTAAGAACAGTACATTAAATTCAAGCATGTGTAAACAACATATTTCAACTTCTCAGACCTTGTATATTGTGCTTCATTACAAAATAAATTATACTGAGATAATTTAGATCAGTGTTGTTTTGTGTGTGTAAACTGATTATGGGGTAAATTCTTGAAAGAGAGAGTCCAAACTTTTGTAGTGTTACAGAGTTACAGAGAGTGGTTAGATAAACTCATGAAAGCTTTGAAAACCTGCCTAACCATCGAGGTAGCTTTTATTGAGATATGGCTTGGTGTATTTCTCTTGTGTGAGCTAAGCCACATTAGTTATGGTAAGTGCTTGGATGGGTGATCAAGCTGTTGCACTTTGCAATTGGTGGCAGAGGTGGGATTATGACAACTGCTGTACTGGAGCTGCTTTTTTATGTTCCCCTGTTTTATTTGTATAAGGGTCTCAGGATTGAGACTTCTCGAAGGGGAGAGTAATGTCACAGAGAGCAGTTAGGTATATAAGCACTTAAAACCTGCCTTGCTGTCGAGCTACATGTAGCTTTAACAGTGATGTGGTTAGTGCATTTCTCTCCATGACTGTTAAGCAGTGAGCATCATCTTTGGTGCTTGGATGGGTGACCAAGCTGTTGCACATAAAAGTAGGTTGTGGAAAATATTTCACAAATTACCAAAAAGTATAATTTGGATAAGGTTACAGGTTCCATAAAAGTTCAGTAAAAGTGGTGCTTATGTTGGTTACTGTAAACATGTGTAGGTTTAAGATAAATGTTGATATTAATTGAAGACTATCTGTAAGGCATGTGCTATTGTGATACTTCAGAAGGGATTTACTTTGAATGTTACATAGCTTATGCTGTTGTTTCTACTAATCATCTAACATTTTTCTCCTAACTCTGCTCCACTTGTTTAAAAATTGACCATAGAGTTTTTCTATTTTGAAAAGAGACTTTTATGAATGAATTGCAGTTCCCAATAAATACTTTTTCTCTTTGCAGATTTCAGATTTCTAATTTTGTCATCAATTATGTATCTTCTCTTTACCTCTTACCAAATGATCAAGTGTTATAACGACCTTGCTGAGGACAGCTTTTGAGAATTTTGTGGGAAAGAAGAAAAAGCTGGTAACCAGTATTTTTTTTCTTTTCCACAATATTTTCTAGCCTTCCAAGAAGGCAGATACCATTATTTGAGCCATATCTACTTTAATTATCTACAATAATTACAAGAAAGCCTAGAATTTTTTCATGTGATGCAATAAAGTTAAACTGTTACCAAACAAATTTGTGAGCCATGCTGTGTTTAAAGGGGGTTTAATGCATTTGCAAAAAGTATCGATGCAGGTCAGCCAAGCTGACATAGGTTAAAACTTTGCTATTGGTCTGAGTTTTCTATATTCTGAAGTAGCAGTCAACCTTATCATTAAATTTTCGTTGGTCGTTAGACAAGATAGATTGTATGGATCCAAAATTATGTGATGACTTGCTCGGTATAACCCATCATGTGTGGATCCAAAATTATGTGATGACTGCTTGGTATAACCCATCACAGAGATGGATCAGACCCCTTTTTCACAGAGCAGGCTTTTATTTTTCTAAGCCATGGCAATTCACAAGCTAGGAAAAATGTGTAAAGAACAGTTAAAAACACAAATACTCTCGTTCAAACAATCATTTCCATGTCATTCAAGAAAGCTTTGGCCTGCTTTTATGATTATACATTTTGTGACTTGTACCATGTTATCATTTCTAGCTTGGCTGTTTTCAAAGAAAATGTCGAGGTATTGTCGTAGCCATGGCATCGTCATCGTCTTCATCATCATCTTGCAAAAACTTTGACATTTTGCAATATCTCTGTTATTAATGAAGATATTTACTTCAGACTTGGACAACTTGTTAACTATCAGAGGGGAACCCATACAAGAAGGGCAGTAACGATCAAAGTATTTTTTACCCAGTTATTCCCCTTCTTTGACTTAGAATTTTCACACTGAAAGTCTAGCAACCACAGCTAAGCATTGGCACCTGCATGTGGTGCTCTTGTTTTGATTTAGGTATACAAGTTGTTGGAAATCGCTTTCTGTTTTAAAACATATTTCTATCTCTTGAATGAATTGTGAAAATAGACAGTAATTGCCACAAAGAACTGAGGAGAAAGGCTTTTTGAAAACATTGTGGGAAAAGGAGAAAATACTGGTATCTGGCATTTTCTCCTTTTACCACAATGTTTTCTACCCTTTCAAATACCCCATCATTCTTGCCACATTGATTTGTCATCTGCAAATGCTTTCACTTTGGACCAGTCTAAAATTTTATTGTGTGTTAAAGAGTAAAAGATCAGACTGCATGTTCTGTGATCTTAATCTCCTTTATCTGCAATAGTACTGAATTGTTGTTAACAGGGTAAGACTAAGTATGATAGGTGAGACCCTGAGAATAAACTCCAACTACAGTGTATATCGCATTTTATCATAAATTGTGTATCATATGTATTTTCAGAAAGTGGTAAAGAAAATCAATGAGAGAGAGATAAGATACCAGGTAACCTATTTATGTTTTTCTCTATTTTGCCTTCTTCTAAATTTCAATATAAAGAAAAGAAACACATTGAAAGGAAAGGAGGCTGTCCTTTTTGAGTGACTTTTGAAAGCATTGAGGGTAGAGCTGGGACGGGTAGAAATTTTGTACCCGGGTACCCGTGGTTGTATTACCCGTGGGTACTCGGGTACCCGATGCTATTACTTCCAATTAAAAACACCAATAGTTGTCTATCTTTATACATCCTAGTCGCTGAATAAATTTTGTCATTTAAATTGTTTCATATTGTCTTAAAGACCTTTAATAACAATGATTATTTTAAAAAGTTAGCGCCAGATTGTCATGATCATGCAACGCCTGCAAAATGCGGATTATTCTCTGGATAGACTCTTTCTTATTACTGTTGAAAAGGCCTTTGATTGTGTTGAGTTTTCCGTGATGATTTGAGCTGTTATAAATAAATCACAAAATACGCACGCATGTTTTGCTTTTAATTCAGATTACCATTGTCTATGTCAAATAAACCTAAAATGCTGAATGGGCAAATATATAACAATATTTACCCATTACTGACGAGTTATGCGTTGCAGGGGATATAAGCAGTACAGCCTTATTTCAAGCTATTTCGATTATCTACTTCCGGTTCATGTACGGGAGTGGGTAATACGTTTTTCGCTTGTATTTAAATTAAGATCAGATTATTTCATTGGAACTTCAAAATTATAGCTTTACTTAAGAAGTCACTATGTATATAATTATCGGGTACCCGGGTAATGATTTAGTACCCGGGTACCGGCGGTACCCTACCCAATACCCGGGTACTTGAGTACTCATCCCAGCTCTAATTGAGGGAAAAAGTAGCAACAGTATTGCCTATTGCAAGCTATACTTCTTTCTCCCATGGTGTTTTTAAAAGCTATTGACCTCAGGCCCTTAATCTTTTACCAAATAATCCTAACTTTTAACAAACCCAGGGAAAGAAAGCTTTTGAAAAACGTTGTAGGAAAAGGAGAAAATACTGGTAACCAGCAATTTCTCCTTTTCCCTTAATGTTTTATACCCTTTCAAAATGAATCCAGTCATTTGAGCCATATCTAATGTGTTGGCTGCAAATGCTCTCAAATCGGGCAAGACTTGGCGTAAAATTTTGTCATTTGGTAAAGAGTTAAAAATAGAATTCATGTTGTACCAGGTTTTAATAACAATGGGTCGACTTCAAGTCTAGTTTCAACAACTTAACCCTTATAATGCTAAGCGCGACTCAAAGCCCTTTTGTGGCCAGCGTAGATCAAGATCAGACTGCACATTCTGTGCAGCCTGATCTTGGATCTACACTGTAGGATATAGAGATATTTTTCCCCTATAAATAACTTTGAAATTGCAATATTTTGGGTTTTAACTGTAGGCTGGAAAGTTTCATTTAACTTATTTAGAAACTTAAGGGCTAACCCAGTGTGCCAAACAATCCTGAGTTTTAAGAACTCTAGCAGAGACTTCTGAAACCATTTTGGATATAGGAGAAAATTCTGGTCCCCAGCATTTTCTCTTTTTCCTACAATGTTTTCTACCCTTCCAAAGGCAGTTTCATCCATTTAATCCAGGTTTGTCATCCACAAATGCTTTATGATTGGACAAGTCAAAAATTTTGTCATTTGGTGAAGATTTGAGCAATGTAAATCATCTTAGTCTTTATAGATATTTTAGTCCTAAATGAAATGTGTGCTCTCTCCGTCAGTCACTACATGAATTTCAGATATTGCAATTTCAAAGCTCTTTTTGTCAATATCTAGTAAAGTAGAAGGCTTTGTAGATCAAAGATCAGAATGCATTTTCTTTGCAGTCTGATCTTCATCTACATTGTCTGCAAAAGCAACAGAAGCCAAGTTCAGCACTGTGGGGTTTAATATGTTAAAAGATCAAAGTCCTTGAAAGCGGATTTGTGGAGTAGCATAAAGCTGAAATATGGTGCAATAAAAAAAAAACATCATACGCAACACATGTGCAATCATTTTAAAATGGAGTTACCACGGGCAGGACATGTCAAAATTGTTCTGTCGAGCAGGCCGCGCAGTAACTGTTATTCTATTACTATTTAAGGAGTGGTAATTTGATCCATAAATCTGAGGCAGTCTTTTGCTGGTACTGGATTTCGGACTATAGGTATACATGCGTAGGAGAGTATATACGGTGGTGACATAAGCGAGGCTAAGGTGTATTCGCTCAAACTGAGTAGAATGGACGCAAGCGTGACTGACAGTATATCTGGTTCAGGTCAAACCAATATCATAGTACGGTGTGAGTGCGCATGCGTGGTTACGCATGATGTATTTGGTTCCGGCCAGAACGATCATAGTAAGTGGATTTGCTAATACAAATCCGCTAATAAAAGTGATTAATTTAAAAATTGCCCAGGACTGATTTAGTTTAAGTCGTTAGCTTGAGGAGCACTTTACTGAGTGTCGGCACCTGCATGCGGTGCTCTTGTTAACCCTTTACCACACACTCCTGAGTTTTAACGACCCTGAGGAAGAAGCCTTTTAGAAACATTGTGGGTAAAGAAGAAAATGCTGGTAAACCAGCATTTTCTCCTTTTCCCACAATGTTTTCTACTCTATCAGTGACAAATTCCATCATTTGAGCTACATTTAAAAATTGTCATCTGCAAATGCTTTCAATTTGGACAAATCTACATTACTGTCATGTGGTAAAGAGTTAAGTAAGACAAACTCACCTTAGAAAACTCTATTTCCAACAGGCTGTGATGAGAGACCTAATAAAGCGATATGTGATGGCTAAACAGCGCAGTCCCCAGAGAGGCGAAGGCGTAACTGAGGATGATGTCAACGAACTGAAACAGGACATCTCTTCATTTAGATACGAGCTCCTTGAAATACTTCGTAACAATGGAATGAAAACACCAAATCTCAATGCAGCAAAACCATCAAGTAAGAAGAACCTACTTCGCTACTGGAAAAAATTTGCAGAGAGTGAAAGTTTTGACAGTTTAAATAGTTTCCCAGAATCCCCTTGTTCTTGATGTTTGTGATTGGTTGTTATTGTTTGTATAATTACACATTTTTCAACATTTTCAGATGTGCTGGACATGTCTATTTATACCTTTGCCTCTCAGCAAACTGCACAAATGAAGGTACAATATGATTACACACTGTAGGCAGTCTTATGTGCACAAGCACACATTCCCCTAACTCTTTACCATGTGACTATAGTTTATACCTGCCAATGTTGAAAGCATTTTGCAGATGACAAATTACAGGCACTTCAAATGGTGGAAATTGTACTTAGAGTTAGTAGGCATAGATGGAAAAGGAGAAAATGCTGTCACCAGCATTTTCTCCTTTTCCATAATGTCTTAGAGAAAGTCTTCTTCCTCAGAGTTGTTAAAACTGGGATTGTTTGGTTAAAATCTCTCAAAATTCTAAAATATATATTGAATCATGCTTTGTTCTTTTGGCTTATCATAAGCTGACTTGAGTTTTGATTTTATATTACAGTGTGACTGACTTCCTGCTTTTAATTTAAATTGGGCATTTTGGACAGAGGCATTTGTGCTAATATAATGATTATTACAATAATTTGCTGTTGATATTTTAGAATATTTTATATAAGTTAAAGAAAAAATCTGGTCTGCATAAAAAGAACATTTATCCAGTTACAGAATAGATACAGACTATTTCTGGGGCAAACCACTTTCAGTTTTTTAAATTGAAAACTGCATGACATAAATTTCCTAATTTGATAGAATAATGTGTCTGTTTTACTCAGTTCCATGGGCCCCAAGCAGAAAAAAGTAGGAAACCCTGCTGCATATCAGCTATTATCACAAATCAATGACAATCACAGTATATTAAACCACTCCATGACATAAGTCATCATCAAGGTTTTCTTGTGTAAGTTTTCAAAAGCACCACAGCCCTTGAATTTTTGACAAAAGCAGACAGGTGCATAGGACTGTGTTATGAAGTTTATGCAAATCTTTTGCAAATAAAATAGAGTTTCATAAATGTGATGGACTTAGTATAAATGACAAATATTGTAGAAACAGAAGCCTTTACATATTTTTGGACATTGTTGTTCATGCTTGTATATCTTTTATATTTCAATCAGCTTGCAAGCACTAAATTAACTCTCTACCACACAATCCCGACTTTTAACAACCCTGATAAAGAAGCCTTTGGAAAACATTGTGGGAAAAGGAGAAAATGCTGGTAACCAGCATTTTCACCATTTCCACAATGTTTTCTGCTGTATGAAAGATAAATTTCATGTTTTGAGTTAACATCTACTGGTCAATTTTGTCGTCTGCAATGCTTTCAATTTAGACAAGTCCAAAGTTTTGTTGTTTGTTAAAGAGTTAAGGATCTTAGAGTAATGAATTTCAAAACATGAACATTCTAGTAAATATAATAATTATTTCAGATGTAATTCAAAAGAGAGCAACTTTTTAACATTCATCTTTCAAAAATCCACTTACTGTTTTATAAGATCTACACAGTAATAAATTGCAAAAATGTGTGTGTTTTTTAAATACCTTGATAAGGCATAAGCACTAGGTCTGTCTATTGTGCTTATAAATTAACTCTTTACCAGAAGACAAAATTTTAGACATGTTTGTAATGAAAGCATTTAGCTGGCAATATTCAGAATCTTGGTTAAATGGGGTTTTTCTTTGAAAGGGTAAAAAGCATTGTGGGAAAGACAATAAATGTTTGTTACCGGCATTTGCTCCTTATTCCGCAATGTCTTAAAGCCTATTAAAAGCAGAGAATGGTCTGGTAAGGGGTTATAATTATCATACTTCCTTATGTAATTTTCAAATGAACTGTGTTTGTCATTTGTAAATATGTGTTTTGTCCAGAGATGTAGAAAGTTATGCTTTAGCTGGTGTTGTTTTTTTGTTGTTCAGCTTAAAAATCCATGAATGTTTGTCATTATAAACATTTTTGCAATGTTCAATTTTGAGAACATCAGTGGAATGAAATGACAAAAATTCTGGGTGAGATCTTTGATTATTTGGCAGACAAGAAATATTGTGAACAGTGGAAAAATCCCTGATATTTCTTCATTGTCCACAACATTTTATGAGACCGTCAACTTTTGGTTCTAAGGAACGTGCCTCTAAAACAATACAAATGGCTTGCAACTAGTATTGTTTAACCTTTTACCAAACAAACCTGTCTATAAAGGACCCGAGGAGGAAGGCTTTTGAGAACATTGTGAGAAAAGGAGAAAATGCTGGCAAACAGGATTTTCACTTTTTCTTACAATGTTTGCTATCCTCCAAAACAAAACTGCAATCAATTGAGTCACATTGAATTTGCTGTCTGCGCATGCTTTTAGTTAAGGGAAGTCTAAAATTATGTTGGCTGGTAAAGTGTTGAATTTTAAGCCTATGGAATTATTCACACTGTGATGTAATTGTCAGTTTATAAAGTCATTCCATCGTAGAGTTTACATGTAGATAATTAGCTTCAATGTTTTTTGTACCAAAAGTAAATGTTTTTAAGAGTATTTTGTAAAACAATTAAGTATTTTATCAGGTGGTTGTGCTCTGTCCTACAGATAGAGTGAAACCTACCTTCAATTGCAGGATCATTAATTGATGTCATGTCTTTGGAGCTAAGTGATTAGTATATCATTTTACATTTACGAGCATGTATTTAAGACTGCCTGACTTTGAAAACAACATTTCACTGTTGCCATGAATGGTCTCTCAACCCAGGTTGACTTTTACATTATTGCAGAAAAGTATTATTTTTCAATTGCTATGAAACCTAGTATTTAGCTGTTCTTTGTGAAGAGATGAATAATTCCATTAATAATTTCATGTCATCAGTTTTTTAGGTCTGTTGTAAATTAAATCATCTTTGAGTCTTTACCAGATTGAGAAAATTTCACATTCATCCAATATGGCAGGATTTGCAGACTACAAATTCGAATATGGCTTAATTGATAGGATTTGTATTTGAAAAGGTACATGTAAGAAAATCATTGTGAGAAAAAGGAAAAAAATTCTGTTACCAAAAAAGTATACAAAAAAGATGTATTTGCTGAAATTTGTGAGATCAATTTTCCAACTGTGGATGTTTCTCATCCTCAGCAATTTTTCATTTTGTCAAACTTACTCTTCATCTGAGACTTCCTTCTTTGTCTGATGTTTTTGTGTATAAATCTATTAAGAAATGACAAAGAGACTCTTTCATCTTATTGAAACTTGAATCTTTTCCTGAAGCACATGTTTCTATAGTCTGTTCACATTTTGTATTTGTGTATGCTTTTTGAAGAATTTCATTCAGCTTTTTCTTCAGCACCTTTTTATAGCTATACAATGGTTCAGGGTCATGAGCAGCCATCATTGGCCAACTCAAGGTAATACTACTACTTATAGATGTATGCTGATGATGATGCAAGCATTGGAACTTGAGCAGTAACCTCTAGCATGTCTCTAACATTAACTCTATCTTAATAATCATCTCTCTGTGTCTCTTTCCAGATTTGATTGTTCTGTTCCACCTAAATATAAACCATGCTTTGGCCCACAATATCTAGGGCATTATTATGTTTTTATTTCCTGGAGCCCTATCACTCTTCTGTAAGTTAAAATCAGTTACTTAAAACTTAACTTTTTAGGGTGCTGACAATTTTATGTACTTTGAGAACTGCTAGTACTGATTTTATTTGAGACTGGTTGAAATCATTGAGAAAATCAGTTGATCACTAGATCAAATGTAGGAAACCCTTTGTGTACACTAAATATCACATTTTTTCTAAGGTTTTTCATGAAATGTGGTTGTAGTTGTTCTCTTTATAACCTTGGTGGTTGACTTCAAATGTTGGTCAGTCTGAGTCAAAAGAAGGTCAGTTCATAGATGCACTCTTTTGTATACCCTGAATAGACCACATTGAGTCCAATGTTCTGAAAGTCAGAATGTTTTATGATACTTATCACCGGCTAGAACAGTGTCATCTTTGGTGAAAAAGTAGACCACTTGTTTGCACTCTTGCCTCCACATCTTCTTCCTGAAATTCATGAAACTTTATCAGAATAATAATATCTGTTATAGTTTAGATTTGAGTTACCTTTGGTCAATATGTAAGCCAATACTTTATTCAAATCTTACAGAAACTTTTTATGTGTTCTAAAAGTTACATTTTCTGCCTAGTTCTCATAGAACTTGTCGCATTTCCTGCCTAGTTTGCATAGAACTTGTCATTCTTCTCTGAAAGGCTTGGTGAGCAGTACAGGGTCATCATGGCCCTCTTCTGTTTTTTTTAAAAGTGCCAATACAAACACTCCAAAAGTCTGTCAAAGATTAAGATATGGCTACATCCTTATACTAGAGCACTGAAAGTGGATAAGATGCATATTTGTATGGAAGATCAGTTAGAAAAAAAAAAAAACAGAGAGAAAGAATCAGATACAATGTAGTCATGGCACAAGCCCCAGTGTGTTTCTTTGAGTAGACTATCTTGATTCCTTTACATGCCTAGAGCAAAACACTGAAACACGCAGGGCTACATGTACATCTAGGTGTCATACAAGTATCTTTTAGTGAAGGGAAGTTGTCTCTGAAAGATTCTTGCCCAGGCCAGGAATGGAACCTGCAACCTTGGGTTGGTAGTCCTCTGCTTTACCTCTATACCACCATTCCTGCCAAGAGATAATCGAATTTGCCTACCATCATTTCATTTCTACAACAAAGACTTTTAACACTCTGTACTTGTTAATCTTATTTGCATGTTATGAGATCTGCATAAAGGGAGGTAATAACATGGACTGTTATAAATCATAAATGATTTAATGATCAAGTTGAGCCAAACTAATATTGCCTGATTGCACTGAATCCATAGTTGCTTGATTCCATGCATTTCTTCTTGAATAATGTTTTTTCCTTTGTACTGATTAGTTTTTAGCTCCACTGGCCAAAGGCCAGTGAGCTTATGTTATTACCCTGTGTCAGTGATGTGTATGTGTGTTAAATTTTATTTGGAACATCCTCTTCTCAGAAACCCATCCAATTTTGATGAAACTTCACAGAAATGTTTCTGCCATAGCCCTCTTCAGAATTTCTTCAAAGAATTTGGTTCCTGTAAAAACTCTTGTGGCAATGGCAACAAAATTGAAATATAACTGAAATTCTTTAGAAATTTTCTTGTCTGAAACCATTAGGCCTAGGGCTACCAAATTTGATATGTAGCTTCATTTAATAGACCCCTACCAAGCTTTTTTATATTGTACCTCTAGGGTCAAAATTGGCCCCACCTCAGGGGTCACAAGTTTTACATTGAATTATATAGAGAAAACTTTAAAAATCTTCTGGTTTCTAGCCATGATGCATAGGGCCAAGAAATTTAGCAAGTAGCTTTATCAAGTGAACCCCTACCAAGATAATTCAAATCATAGCCCAGGGCTCAAATTTTGCCAGCCCCAGGGGTCAAAATTTTTGTATAGGGTCATATAGTGCAAACTTCAAAAGACCTCTTTTTCTGTATCGTAAGATTTGGCATGCAGCTTCTAGTAGACCTCTACCAATAGTGTCTCGATTATAGCCTTGGGGTAGCCCCGGGGATCACAAGTTTAACGTGGTAGTACACACAGTAAATATGACTTAAGCTTATTTAACTAATCAAGGGAAATAACATATTTACTTGTAACAGATAAATCTTAGTTTGTACCTTTTACCTCTCTTGATAATCAAAGCGCATTATTACATTATTGATGTTTGGTATTCAAGATTTATGGATAGAAAATGTTTAGTTTTCAGTCAGAGTGATTATTTCGATGTCAGTTGTAATGTTCAGATAAGTTGAATATTTAATATGAAGTGAGGTTTGTATCATTCATTTATTTGTTCCAAAACTTTCCCATTCATGCCATTGAACAAATTTTTTCTGCTACTAAAGTTTTGGAAATCTTCTTGTAAAAGCACTTTTAGTTAGACTACACTGATATTGGAAATGAATAATACTTGATACCACCTGCTCCTATTCATTGACATCATCTTTGCATTTGAAAAAAATTTGGCCTTTTTTGAGGGGGGGGGGGGACGCTATTTGTCCTATGAAAGTTTATTGCCAAACAAACTTCTTGCAATTCTCGTCTCTGTCAGTGCCAGTTAAGCGCATGATACGCTTACTTAAAAGGAAGTTGAGTGACACAGGGCCATCATTTCTCTCTTGTTTTTATGTTTTTCTGGACTTTAACTGTCTCTTTTTACAATCTTTTTCATGTAGTCAAATATCTTTTTTTCTAAAAATCATTCATTTTTACTGCCACATACTTCTCTCTTTGGATTTGAACCATTTTATCATTAGGTAATATCTTATCTTCTCTGCTGTACATTGTGTTCTTTATATAATCAGATCTCAATATATCAATAATCTATAATACGAATATCATAGATTTAAGTGCTGAGCTTCAGTCCTTTTGATCTATTATTAACTCCTTACCAAAATACAAAATTTTAGACCTACCTAAATTGAAAGAGTTTGCTAACAACAATTTGAATATGGATCAAATGATAGAAGTTTTCTGTAAAAAAGTAGAGAACATAGTGGAAACAGGAGGAAATGCTGGTTACCACCATGTTTTCTGAAGCCCTCTTTCTCAAGGCGAATAAAACTGGGGATTGTGTGGTAAAGGGTTAATTATATGTGAACTTAGTAATTTTTTTTTTTATCTTGGATAAGCTCAGTACCTATCAACATTTATATGTCCATGTTTTTTTAGCTCACCTGAGCACAATGTGCTCAAGGGGAGCTTTTTTTAGGATCACCCAGTGTCCGTCATTCGTCGTGCGTCTGTGCGTTGTTCGTCGTGTGTCGTCAACAATTCTTTAAACATCATGTCCTCCTAAACCGCTGGGCCAATTTGGACCAAACTTGGCAGGAATGTTCCTTGGGAGGTCCTCTTTAAAAATTGTTCACAAAATTTGATTCCATCACTCTGGTTGCCATGGCAACAAAATGGAATTTTCTAAGAAATTCTTTAAAAATCTTCTCTTCTGAAACTGTTGGTCAGATTTTGAAATAATTTCACAGGAATGTTTCTTGGGTGACCCTTTTTGAAAATTGTTCGCGAAATTTTGATATGTCGAAAAACATGGCTCTGGTGAATGGGGGCTACTTGCACTTAAAAATTCTTCTTCTCTGAAACAGCAGGTCAGATTTTGAAATAATTTCACAGAGATGTTCCTTGGGTGACCCTTTTTAAAAAGTGTTCGCGAAATTTTGATCCGTCAAGAAACGTGGCTCTGGTGACTGGGGGCTACTTGCACTAAACGGAAATGAAGAAATTCTTAAAAATTCTTCTTCTCTGGAACTGCTGGTCAGATTTTGAAATAATTTCACAGGAATGTTCCTTGGGTGACCCTTTTCAAAAATTGTTCGCGAAATTTTGATCTGTCAAGAAACATGGCTCTGGTGAATGGGGGCTACTTGCACTATACGGAAATGAAGAAATTCTTAAAAATTCTTCTTCTCTGGAACTGCTGGTCAGATTTTGAAATAATTTCACAGAGATGTTCCTTGGTTGACCCTTTTCAAGAATTGTTCTGAAATTTTGATCCGTCAAGAAACATGGCTCAGGTGACTGGGGTCAAATTAAAGCAATACCTTGTGGGCATTCTAGAGGCCACATTTTTCGCTGAATTGACTTTATCAGAATGTTTGCCTTAATTAAATCTTGGATGAGATTGAAATTGAGTCATCTGGGGTCATAAAGTAGGTTACTAGGTCAAATTAAAGAAATACCTTGTGGGCACTCTAGAGGCCACATTTTTTTTGTCTTGATCATATCTCAGAGGAGTTCAAAATTTGGTCACATAGGGTCATAAACAATGTCACTGGGTCAGATTGAAGAAATACCTTGTGGGCACTCTAGAGGCCACAATTCTAGCTAAATTGACCTGAAAATTGGTCTACATATTTGACTTGGTGATATCTCGGATCAGTTAGAAATTGGGTCTCATAGGGTCATAAACTAGGTCACTGGGTCAAATTAAAGAAATGTATGGTGGGCACTGTAGAGGCCACAGCTTTTGCTCAACTCACCCGAAAATTTGTCAGCATGTTTGACTTAATGATATCTTAAATGGATTTGAAATTGGGTCACATAGGGTCATAATCTAGGTCACTAGGTCAAATTACAGAAATACCTTGTGGGCACTCTAGAGGTGACAGTTCTTGCCCAATTCACCTGAACCTTGGTCAACAAGTTTGTTTTGATGTCTCGGATGAGTTTGAAATATAGTCACATAGGGTCATATACTAGGTCACTAGGTCAAATTGAAGAAAGACATTTTGGACACTCTGGAGGCCACATTTTCAGCTCAATTGACCTGACAGTTGGTCAGAATGTTTGTCTTAATAATATCTCAGATGAGTTTTAAATTGGGTCATTATGACCCTGGAGTGGAATTTTGCCTAATGACTCAGGTGAGCGATCCAGGGCCACCATGGCCCTCTTGTTTAAACATTGCAGGTTTTTAAAACATTGCAGGTCCCTGCAGAGCCCCAGTGTAGTACTGGGTAAACCTACGAAACACGAATTAGTGAGCTGTGGCTGTGAAATAACTGAAATACTGTTGAAAGGGATGAAAAGCATGGTTCAATTTACAAATCGATTTTACAAACATTTGAAGAATGTGTTTCTTTTTTCCAGCACAATCTTTGATGTGAAAGTAGTTTTTAGTTCTCTACTTAGCCCTTCTCCATACAATCCCTAGTTTTAATGACCTTAAGGTAGAAGGCTGTTTACCAGCATTTCCACCATTTCCCACAATGCTTTTGAAGGTTTCTCGTCTGAAAGTTGTTAAAACTCAGGAATTTTCGTATAGGGTTAAAGGCCCAATAGCAGCCAAAAAACAACACATGTTAAAATGCACTTGAATTTAAATTACACCATTGAAAGGTATGGAAAATATTGTGAAGATGATAATCTGTTATTTTGTGGTGGTCCAAGTGTTAGTTGCTGGCAGAAAAATGAATTTTGAAAAAGGCAAAAAGTAAAGAAAAGATAAGAGTGACCTCACAACTTTTAACCTAGTTTTGAAAATAATATCTCTGCCAGTGACTAACGCTTGGACCAACAGTACAGTAACAGATTGTCATCGTCATAATAATTTCCATAGTTTTAAATGATATGATCTAAGTTTACATGTAATTTAAGTCTCACTTTTGTTACCATAAGATTGTTTTTGACATTGTTCAATAGGGGCAAAGTGGTGCTAAAAAGCATTTTATCATTTCCCATAATGTTTTCTACCCTTTCAAGACAAATTTCATAAATTCAGCTACACTGAATTGGTCATCTGAAATCACTTTTGATTTGTATAAGTCTAAAATTGCACAGTCTGGTAAACAAAATACTGTCTAACTGGAAAAAATGACCACCTTGTTGCATGTTTGCATGGCTAGTGCATTCTGCTTGTTGCATGATACCAACTTTTACAACCTTTTTGCTCTATATTTATTCTTCTGTTTTTGTTGCTGAAACTGCAACTGGATTTTTGAGAACACTGTGACAAAAGGAAAATGCCTGAGAATGCTCTCTTTGAGAAGATGTAATAGTATTTTTCTGTTTCTGGTCTATTTAGTTTTCCTCTATATAAAAATTTAAATTTCTCGGGTTACTATAGCAAATGAACTATTCAATTTACAAGGAAAGATGCAATAGATGCATGCAGAAGGATGATTTGAGATTGCATGTCTGATCCTGATCTTCACAGCTCAGTGATTAAAGGCCAACTAACATCCACTGGCATCCAAAAGTAAATAATTCCGGAGTCAAAATACTGGAAAATTTAACTCATACTGCTTACAACTATGTTTTTTTTAAAACAAGTCTGACAGTGTGTTAGAGCACAATCTGTCAAAGTTCCAATCGCTTGCAGAAAAGTGAATTCTAAAGTTTAAATTAAAGCTGGCAACTTTATACTTCTGTCTCATTTACAAGCCTACTTTAACCCTTTACCAGACAACAAAATTTTAGCCTTGTCCAAATTGAAAGCATTTGCAGACAACAATTTCAGTGTGGTTCAAATGGTGCCATTTCTCTTTGATAGGGTAGAAAACAAAGTGGGAAAAGGAGAAAATGGTTGTTACCAGCATTTCCTCCTTTTCCCACAATGGTTTCAAAAGGCTTCTTTCCCAGGGGCGTTAAAAGGCAGCATTGTGTGGTAAAGGGTTAACCATCAAGTTTGTGATGAAAAAGATGGTCAGCATGAGAAGAGCTGTCAATATAGTTTTCTGTCATTCATAGGTTTAGTTATGATCTCCTTAACTTTTTACCACACAATCCCGAGTATTCATGACCCTGAAGAAAGAGGACTTTAAAAAACATTGTGGGGAAAGGAGAAAATGCTGGTAACCAGCATTTTCTCCTTTTTCCACAATGTTTTCTGACCTATCAAAGACAAGAATTGTAATTTGAGTTACATTTTTTTTGTCGTCTGCACATACTTTCAATTTGATCGAGTCCAAAGTACTGTCATGTGGTAAAGGGTTAAATCTTTCCCACACATATTTTAGACGTATCCAAATTGAAAACAGTTGGGATAATGTGGCAAGGGTTAAATAGTCAACAATTCTGTTACCTTTTTTTTTTTCAGACCGAAGGTTGTCAAGACGCAAAAATCAGAGAAGGTCTCTGGAAAGGTTAAAGAAATCATTTACCATGGGAACTATTGCTGACAATGTGACAGCCAGTGGTAGTAGTAGTAGTGATCAGCTTCAGGATCCCTCGGAAATACTGAGTACATACAGACCACCTTCAGTCACAGAAAGCTGTACTAATGATATCCCAGAAACCATTATAGAGGAAGTGGAGACTGGATTGGAGGGTGGGGTCAGGAGAAACAGCAATGTCTCTAGAAAAATAGAAACTATTGCAGATATAGTTCAAAGTTCCTCAGAATCTAACACTTCAGTGAGTGATGGTGAAGTTAGAAAAACAGTGTCTCTTTCTACAGATATACAAAGACGGCATAATTTTGAAAACATTTCTATGACAGGAAGTATACCTGGTATTAGGGAAAGTTTAGGAGTTACTAGGAGTAAGGTGAACAATGAACCAGAAATGAATCTCCTTGGAGATGAAAATGATCCAGCCTTTCAGAACACACTAAATACAAACTCTGTAAATAGCACCAACAGTAAAGTAAAACCAATCCAGGGGCAAAGTTTTGAAAAAGCAGTTGGATTCCTGCTCGAGTCAAAAGCAAGAAGAAATCCAATGGTTGTTAAACGTGTAAAATTCAACTGACTGTAAATTGTTCTTATATCTTGTGGCATGCTAGTGCAACAAAGGTGCTTTGTTTGAGATTGAGATCAGACTCCACAGAAATTACAGTCTGGAGTATACCTATTGTCTTACATTCTAACCCTTTACCAAACTATTGTTTCTGTTCACGACCCCGAGGATAAAGGTTTTTAGAAGGATTTTGAGAAAGAAGAATATGTTCATGTACATGTATATGAGTTCGATTACTGGCATTGTTTCCTTTTCCCACAATGCTTTCTACAGTTTCAAAGACAAAGCAATAGCAATATTTTTCAAAAGCAATCTATTTCAAGGCTCTTCCCTATTTGCCACAAGGTGTTCATTAATTTTGTATTTTGTCTATAGGTACCTCAAAATGCACCAAGGATGAAATTTGTCTATAACCAAATAATCCAGTGAATGTGAGCTTGTGAAATTTAAAGAACCCTTTTGAAAACATTGTGGGAACAGGAAAAAAATGCTGATAGCCAGCAATTTCTCCTAAAGCAATAGACAAATTCTATTAAGCCACATTTTGTACTTTATACTGCATCATTATATTCATGTATTTTGTAAATATGGTAGGGAAAATTTAAGAATTTTGTCAACTGAAAAAATGCTAGGGTATTTTGAGGGACTGATGGGAAAAAGTGGCATTGATAAAAAAAGATTATTATTGTCTGAAACCCTCTAGTATAAAGTGTTGACTCTTTACTGCAAACAAAATTCTGGACTTGTCCAATGTTTGAAGCCTGTCTAGGCAACACATGAAATGTGGCTAAACTGATGAGTTTTGTGTCTAAACTCTTTACCAAATGACAAAATTTGGACTTGACTAATTTGAAAGCATTTGCAGACGACAACATAAATGTAGCTCAAAAGATTATTTCTATCTTTGATATGGTACAAAACATTGTAAGAAAAGGAGAAAATGCTGGTTACTAGCATTTTCTCCTTTTCCAAATATGTTTTCAAAAGTTTTAATCTTCTGGATTGTTAAAACTTGGGCTTCTGTGGTAAAGGGTTAATCCTTTAACACCCAATAGAATTTAAGACTTCTCAAAATTCAAAACATTGAAGAAAACAAATTTAATGTAATTAATCGATGAATTTTTTCTTTGATAGGTTTGAAAACACTGGGGGAAAAGGAAAAGAAATGATGGTTACCAGCATTTCTTCCTCTACCCACAATAATTTCAAAAGCCTTTTATCTCAGTAAAAGCCTTTTGTCTCTGTGCTGTTAAAACCTGATATTGTTTGGGAAAGGGTTAAGTGGTAGAAAAAGTTGCAAGAGAAGGGAAAGAGTTGGTTACCTGGGCATTTTCTCCAGTGCTGTTTTCAAAAATCCTTTCTCTCTCGAGGTTGTTCAAACATGGGTTTATTTGGTAATAGGTTAAAGAACACCTTCAAAAACATTGTGGGAAAAGTATAAAATGCTAGTAAGTAGCATTTTCTCCTTTCCCACAATCTTTTCTATTCTTTCAAAACCAAGTTTGATTTTTTTTGAGTCAGGTTTATTTTGTAATCTGCAAATGCTTTGAACAAATACAAGTCAAAAATTTTGTTGTCTGGTTGAGTTTTAATAAAGCTGAATGAAGGATTTTCTTGCATATTTGAGCTTTCAAATTGTTTTGTGATGTTTGGTTGTTATTGATAAAGTTAATTTGAACTTGTTTTTTGTTTGTAAAAAAGAAACTGATATATTTGAAGTCATTTTGTACATACTTTTCATTCCATGTTGGACAATAGTCTTTCATTTCATTGTTTACAAAACAACCATGTCATTAACCCGATACCAAACAATCCCATCTCTTTGCATTGTTAATGAAGAAACTCTTTAAAAAACATTGTGGGAAATGAGAAAATACTGGTAACAAGCATTTTCTACTTTTCCCATAATACTTTCTGTTTCCTCAAAGACAATTTACAGTGTTTGAACTGTAGTTAGTGTCTTGTCTACAGCTGAGTTCTATGTGGACAAATTTGAATGCTGTCATCTGGTTAAGACTTAACCCTTTACCACACAATCCTGACTTTTAACAACCCTGAGAAAGAAACCTTATGAAAACATTGTGGGAGAAGGTCAAAATGCTGGTAACCAGCATTTTCTCCTTTTCCCACAGTGTTATCTATCCTATCAAAGACAAATTTTACCATATGAACAACATTTAATTTGTCGTCTGCAAATGCCTTCAATTTGGACCAGTCTAAAATTTGGTCATGTGGTAAAGAGTTAACCTATTTACCAAACACTCCTGAGTGTTTAGGACCCTGACAGAGAGGGCTCTTTGAAACAATATGGGAAAAGAAGAAAATGCTAGTTACTATCTTTTGCTCAGAATATCTGCCACCTTGTACAAGAAGTTAAACAGACTTCTTTCAATTTTGAAAATGCTTTTAATTTTGAAGAGACTAAAAGTAGATGTCATGTAGAGGGACAGTTTTTTGTTTTGTATTAAAACATTTCCTATGGCAGGAGACTTTCTTCGTCTAGCAGCAGGTTGTTTTTGGTAAAAATAACATTGTGGCAAAAGAAGAAATTGCTGATAAGAAGCAACCTCTGTTTTTTGCGACAATTCTTTCACTTGTATTCATGGTTTGACTCTTTGCCTAAGGACAAAATTTTAGACTTCCAAATTGACAGCATTGACAGACGACTAAAGGGTAGAAAACATTGTGGGAAAAGGAAAAATTGCTGAATACCAGCATTTTCCCCAAATGTTTTCTAAAGCCACCTTCTTTATTTGGTAAGGAATTAAACTCCTGGTCATCCTCCATATTTTGCACAGGTATTTTCAAAATTGTCTTCATCAGATATGATTTAGATGGTGTTAACCCTTTACCAAACGACAATATTTCGGACTGGTCCAAATTTAAAACATTTGCAGACCACAAATTAAATGTGGCTTAAAGGTTAGAAAACATTGTGGAAAAAGGAGAAAATGCTGGTTACCAGCATTTTCTCCTTTTCCCACAATGTTTTCTAAAGGCTTCTTTCTCAGGGTTGTTAAAAGTCGGGATTGTGTGGTAAAGGGTTAAGTAAAATATACCATTTTGTTCACAGAGTACAGTTAGTGGCCATGAATATGTCATCAAATACCAATTCCCATTGACTTACATGCATTTTTCAGTGAACAAGACAAGTAACTACACTGCTTGTGATCATGTAGTTATAAGGAAAACCAAATTGTAAAAAGCGAATTTACTGGAGGTATTTACACAAGTATGCTATTTAGTGTACCTAGCCTTACACCAAAGTTGTAGCTGTCTGAAAACCAGTGGTGTTGCTTTTCACTATTTAGTTTTGGCAACATGATTGACATCAATGTAAAAATGTTTGAGCCATGCTCTGACAAAAGGGGGCTTAATGCCTCTCAGTGATGCATTATGCCAAGCAAGTCACTATGTAATTATAGATGTCCCAAGTCCATTTTGTCTAACAACCGACTGAATCATAAGATACACAGGACCCTGGACATACAGAAAATTGACCAATGGTGAAATGTTTCAATGCAGGTCAGCCTGTGCAGGCTGACTAGGGTCAAAACTTTTCGCAGATGATTTAAGCCCCTTTTCACAGAGCATGGCTCTTTTATTGAAAATATTGATCACCTTTTTAAATAGCTGCATGTATATGATACTACATTGTGTCCAGTCTAGAAATATATCTTTGTAAAATTTGTTTAGTTTTTTTTTTACATGCAAGTTTGATTACTATAAATTCATTTTGTAGGCCACAATAAATTAAAAAGGTGGAAATACATGTAAGTTGGATTTCAGGCTTTGATGAAATGTTTATGGCCACCAACTGTAGTTTTTCATATTTAGCAGATTTACCAGCCCTGAAATTCATGTTCTAGTTTTTTGTACACATATGTCCTCTTAATCCATTGCATGCAAAGCAAATTAATGGATAACTTTGGTGGAAACAAAGAGAACCAATATGCAGCTTAACTCTTTACCAAACGACAAAATTTTAGACTTGTACAATTTGAAAGCATTTGCAGACGACTAAATAAATGTGACTCAAAAAATAAGATTTGTTTTTGGAAGGGTAGAAAACATTGTGGGAAAAGGAGAAAATTCTGGGTACCAGCATTTTCTTCTTTTCTCACAATGTTTTCAAAAGCGTTCTCTTACTGGGTCGTTAAAACTCAGGATTGTGTGGTAAAGGGTTAAAGACTGGCTTTACCAAAACATATCACAGAATGACCACTATGTAGATCCAAGATCAGACTACATCCTGCATTTGTTTGGTCTTTATATAACCAAGGGAAAGAACTTTTCACCCTTTGCCAAACAATCCCATAGTTTAACTCTGTACCAAATGAAAGAAATTTAGACGTGTCCAAATTCAAAGTATTTGCAGACAACAAATTAAATTCGGCTCAAATAGTGGATTTGTCGTTGATAGAATAGAAAACATTGTGGGAATGGAGAAAATGCTGTTTACAAGCATTGTCTCCTTTCCTCATAATTATTATTTATTATTATTTTCCTCTTTTTCAGAGACAGATTCCATAATTTGAGTTAGATCTACCTGTTATTTGTTGTTTACAAGTGGTTTGGATATAGACAAGTACAAAGTTTTGTCATTTGAGAAAGAGTTCAAGGTTGTAAATGATAGCGTGACATGATGAGCCATTCAGATGCTTTTGTGGACAGTGTCGATCAAGACAAGACTGCACACTCCTGATTAGGGTACCTAGAACATGCAGGCTGATGTTAAATCTATAAATTTAGTTTTTTGAGACATTACCTGAATAGTTTTCTAGCCTTTGAAAGACAAATATCATTGAGTCACATTATTTTGTTCCACAGAAATGTAGACTTGTCCAAACTGAAAGCATTTGCAGAAGACAATTAAAATGTAGCTTAAATGATGAAACTTGTCTTTGATTTGGTAGAAAACATTGTTGGAATAGGAGAAAATGCTGGTAACCAGCATTTTCTCCTTTTCCCACAATGTATTCAAAAGGCTTCTTTCTCAGGGTTGTTTTAAACTCGGGATTGTTTGGTAAAGAGTTAATATGGATGACTTGCAACTTGTCCTCTGGTAAAGGGTTTAGTTATATGTGGTCTTGTTGTTTGCAGGCGAGCCTTGGTAGCTCAGTCGGTAGCGTACAAGACTTCAAAACAGGGGGTTGCTGATTTGATCCCCAGCTCTGCCCACTTCTTTCCGAGGACTGATGATGGTCAGTGCTACAGGATTCATTCCTCTCTCACAGCTGATCATTGTTTCATCATTGTTATGATAGTTATGTGGCAAAGTAGCCACTGGCTTGGCAAGAAAATTTTGCAGAGTACTGGTAAAGGAAACTCCAGGAAAGCATGGATTCATCCACTCGATATAACTGATACAATGTTGAAGATGGTGTCAATCAATCAATCTTGCTCTTTGAAGGAGACTTTTTATTCTTCTTTAGGTCTTAACCAAACTACAAAATCTGTCTCGTAATAAATGGAGGATATTTTTTTTTTTTTTGGTGAAAGATCAAAATTTATTTTGAGTGAACATCCTCGATAATATTTTCATGAGAGGGACAGCTTCAGGTGAAAATATTACCATATGATGTGCATGAGATCAAATTAATTTCCATCTTTTACAGGGGAAAAAAACAAATTTTTTTTTAATCCATGCCTCTAACCCCTTTTTTTGTTGGGACTTGCAAAGTACAGGGGAGCTCTCAGTATATCTGTACCAGTGAGTTTATCAGTCAGTAAATTCACTGGTCAAAAAAGTGGAATTATCAAACCATAATCCTTCTTCAGTCAATAGATTGTAGTTGTTTTTTTTTTTGAGTTTGTTTCTATATTGAACCATTTAAGTGAAACATCATAAATAAATTTGTTAGACTCTTTACATGTTCTTTTGATGTTGTTGATGTGGTTCCACTAATGTGCATAATTGACCTTTTTTGCTGTATATGGACAGTATACCACCCTTTTAAAATGTTCATTGTAACTCATCTCATTATCCCCCACTCTACCAAATTTCTAGCTGAGAGTTTTAACTCTTTACCAAACAATCACATGTATTAAGGACTGAAGAAGAAAGCCTTTTGAAAACATTGTGGAAAAAGGAGAAAATGCTGGTAACCAGCATTTTCTCATTTTCCAACAAAGTTTTCTACCCTATTAAAGACACTCCATTATTTGAGCCACCTTAAAAATGTCATCTGCAAATTCTTTCAATTTGGACAAGTCTACATTTTTGTTGTGAGATAAAGAATTAATGACTCTGTGGATAAAGTCTGTGAAAACACTTGGGAAAAGGGAGAAAATGCTGATTACCGGCATTTTCTCCTTTCCCCTCAACTTTTTTACCCTTTCAAAGAAGAGACCATCATTTGTGCCACATTTTTTGGCGTTGCTGAATGTGCTGGCTTTTGACCTACTTTTTGGTACTGATAACAAATGAATAGAAATTTGTGATTGGTAAAAAACCTAGACAGGTTTATTTTAAGGCTTCTGCCTATCTGTTGGCAAATTTACACCATCTCTCTTTTTTTTTAAAGGTATTTCTAGTTTTTTTTTTTTTATCACAAATGATTTCAATTTGGGCAAGTCTAAAATTTTGGCATATGGTATATAGGGTTAAACCATCGTTGTAAAGGTATACATCCTTTAGTCCCTTCACCAGATGACAAAAGTTTAGACTTCACCAAATTGAAAGCCATAGCAGATGACAATTCATATGTGGCAGAAATGTTGGGATTCATTCCTGTGAAGGTAGAAAACATTGTGAGAAAAGAAGAAAATGCTGGTTACCAGCATTTTCTTCTTTTTTCCATAATGTTTTCTACAGCATTTTTTTCTCAGGGTTGTTAAAACATGGGGTTGTTAGGTGAAAGTTAATAAATGAATGATCTGCATGACTAGGTTAAAAACATGAACACAGTTGATTTGAAAAGACCATTATGGTGGGAGAAACTGCATGTACCATACTATACTGCCAAAACCAGCAACTTCTCCTTTTTCCGCATTATTATTGAGCATGGTCTGCTGTATGACATAATTTATGTGACTAAGTCAGCTGCAGGTTGTAGTGTGCCAAGCAAGACTGTCAGATTCTCTTATGCTGGACAATTCCAATTAGAAACATATCATGATAAACCCTTTACCACACAATCCCGACTTTTAACAACCCTGAGAAAGAAACCTTTTTGAAAACATGTGGCAAAAGGAAAAAATGCCAGTAACCAGCATTTTCTCCTTTTCCCACAATGATTTCTAGCCTTCCCAAACCAAATTTCAATTTTTGAGTTACATTTATTTTGTCTGCAAATGCTTTCAATTTGGACTAGTCCACAATTTTGTCGTTTAGCAAATGATTAAGTGCTTACCAGAGGACAAAGTTTACAACTTGTCCAAATTGAAGCATCAGCAGATGACAAATTTGGCTCAAAAAATAGGAAATGTGTTTGAAAGGGTAGAAAACATGGTGGGAAAGGGGAAAACTCTGGTAACGAGCATTTTCTCATTTTCCCACAAAGCTTTTTAAAGTAATCTTCATTGCTTAAGTTAATTGAAACACAGGACTGTTTGTTGTCCAGTTAGGAGTCAAAAACTTCCTAAAAGGAGCATGCCTCAAACCCCCCCCCCCCTCAAAATCGGGATACAAAGAAAACTCAAACAAATGTTGCAGTCCATTTACTTCTTTTGTAAAAAACTTCATCAACTGTACAGCCATCGAATTACCTGGGCAAATCACTTATTGTTATAAGCAATGCTGAATGCTATAGTATGACTAACATTAGCTCATAACCCCAAAACTCTTTAACACACTACACAAATGTTGACTTGTCCAGATTGAAAGCATCTGCAGAAGGCAATTTAAATGTTACTGAAATGAAGAAATTTGATAAAGTAGAAAACACTGTAGGAAAAGGAGAAAATGCTGGTTACCAGCATTTTCTCCTTTTCCCACAATGTTTCTGAAGGCTTCTTTCTCATAGTCATTAAAACAATAGTTGCCTTTGTCGTCAGTGAAGATTAATATCAAACTGCACAGAAGGTGCAGTCTGCTCTTTGATCTACAATGTCTACTTCGCTTAGGCATTCTGGACAACAGTGGCCTTGAAAGTGGAATCTGTTGTGTCTAATTACCAGATAGAAAATGACCGTTGGGTTTTAACTCTTTACCACACAATCACGGGTTTTAACGACCCTGACCAGTAAGGCTTTTGAAAATATTGTGGGAAAAGGAGAAAATGCTGGTAACCAGCATTTTCTCCATTTCCCACAACGGTTTCTACCCTTCCCAACACACATTTCAATTTTTGAGTCGCATTTATTTTGTTGTCTGCAAATGCTTTCAATTTGGACAAGTGTAAAATCTTGTTGTAAGGTAAAGAGTTAAAAGGGTTTAACCAAACAATCCCATATTTTAACGACCCTCAAAAAGAAAGCTTTGGAAAACATTGTCTGAAAAAGGAGAAAATGTTGGTACCCAGCATTTTCTCCTTTTCCCACAATGTTTTCTACCCTGTCAAAGAACTTTAGTTTATTAGTATCACTTTCAAAATTGTCTGATGAAGAAGCTTTCACTTTGAACAGTTTAGAATTTGTTGTTTGATAAAGAGTTAACTTTTTTGGTGACCTTGTGTTACCACAACACCATGGCTCCATGCCCACAAATTATTTTAAAATCATCACAATAAAGTGTTGGAAATCTACATTGTGGTAAAGGAAAAACTGCTCATCACAAGCAATTTCTCTATTAACCTTTTACCACAAATCCTGAGTTTTAACAACCTTCAGAAAAAAGACTTTCGGAAACATTCCGGGAAAAGGAGAAAATACTTCTTATCAGCATTTTCTCCCTTTTCCATACTGTTTTCTTTCAATTCAAAGACAGAAGTCATCTGTTTTGCTACAATGAATTTGTCGTCTGCAAATTCTTTCAATTTGGACAACTCTAAATTTGGTGTTTGGTAAAGACTTAACCTCAATGCAAAAGCTGTTTCCTGTCGGATGAAAAGAGTTGGTTGCAAAAGGTAATGCATTAACCCTAAGGCTACTAAGTGCAATTCGCTGACCTTTTGTGGACAATGTAGATCAAGATCAGACTGCACAGAATGTGCAGTCTGACCTTGGATCTACAGAGTCCAGTAAGGAGACATTTTTCCCCAAAAAAAATCTAAGTTTGAGATAACATTATTCCACTCTTTACTATCGACTTGAAAATTTTATTTACTTTATTTAGCAGGATAAACGTTAACATAAAATCAACCTGGAAATTGTCTTTCTGTGGTTACTTTCCTTTAGTTGGGAGAGATTAACCTGTTAAAACATGTTTTAACTCTTTACCACATGATGAACTTAAGACTTGTCCAAACTGACAGCATTTGCAAAACATAGTGGGAGGAGAAAATACTGATTACCAGCATTTTCTACTTTTCCCACAATGTTTTAAAAAAAGCTTCATCAAGGTTGTTAAAACTTGGGATTATGTGGCAAAGGGTTAACGATCCTGAGAAAAACATGCTTATGAAAAATGATAGGAAAAGGAGAAAAAGCTGGTAGTCTGCAATTTCTCTTTTTCCCATGAATATTTACTAAGACCTAAACCAACTTTTGTCTAATATTTTTACAGAACAGCCTTGAAACTGAAGCATTTATGAATTATAACTTAATACTTAATTTTACTCTTTTTTTTTTTTTTTTTCAAAACCACAAAAATTAAGACCTGTCAAAATTGAAAGCATTTGCAGATGACAAAGGTGCCTCAAAAATTGAAACTTATTTTTGAAGAGAAGAAAACATGGGAAAAAGAGAAATTGCTGGTAACCAGAATTTCCTCCTTTTCCCACAATGTTTTCCAAAGTCGTCCTCTTTAGGGTTGTCAAACTGGGGATTGACTTGTTAAGCATTAACTCTAAGGCTGCTAAGCGAGACTCACTGACCTTTTGTGGACAGTGAAGATCAACATCAGACTATACAGAATGCGCGGTCTGATCTTTGATCTACACTGTCCGATATCATATTTTCTTTCCAGTGGAATCAACTTTGAAATCACAATATCTGGATTTTTTTCTATTGAGTGGAAACTTGTGTTTCATTTACATGTATTCAGCAGCTTAAGGGTTAAGAGGTACACTATGGGGACTGTCATACATAAAGCTAAACGGCCCATTCCCATTCTAAATTCAGTACCAAGTCATATCACTACCAACATTAGTATTCCCTTTATATCTTCTTTCTTTCCCATCCTCATTTCTTTTCCAGGGATAAACTGTTGGATAAAATTCTTGATGAATCTGGAATTTCTGCTTTTTCAGCTCTAAAGTTCTATCGAGCAATTCTTGAGTAATCTGCCATTTATCCTCCGGAATTTCTGCTGTAGTTTCGATACCTCTCAGGGATGGAGATTCTATGCGCTTCTTGAAGATAAATTCTCCATTATCACACAGTACACAATGCTCTAGGTCTTCTTCAGATTCCGGTAGTCCATATGGAAATGTAATAGGTAAAATTTCCACTAAATGTTTCACTTTATTTAACAAACCAGTGTTACTTTGTGTATTCTGAAAAATTTGAATTTCATTCTCCTGCAACAGAAAACAATGGAATAAATATTGTGATGTTTTTTCAAAATACATCTTTTAGAAACACTGCTTCAAATTACATCTTTTACAATTGACCCTTTACCAAAGAAACCCTGTGTTTTAAAGACCTTGAGAAAGGAGGCATTTGAAAACAATTAGAGAAAACCAGAAAATGCTGGTAATCAGCATTTTCTCCTTAACCTACAATGTTTTCTATCCTTTCAAAGCCGGAAATGAACAAATAGCTATTTTTAATCAGAATATGCAATCTCAATACCATTAATTGGACCATTCTACCGATTCTAAATACAGAAACAAGTGGGCCAAAATGGTCCTATATTATTGACATTTTTCAATATATAATAGAATAATATCTTAACCCTGCACCACATACACCAGAGTTATAATGACTCGAAGAAATACAGCTTTTAAAACCTTGTAGGAAAAGCAGAAAATGTTGATAGCCAGTGTTTTCTCCTTTTCCCACACTGTTTTCTACCTATTCGAGGACAAATACATGTACATGTATCATTGTTTGAAAAACATTGTAAATTTAATTGTCTAAAATTTTGCTGTGTGGCCAAGGGTTAAAGAGACAATCTTCTAATCCTTTTGTCACATTTTTCCCCTATATAGCAAAATGATGTTTGATATAAAATGAAATTTACTTCGATGTCAAATGGCAATGATCTCCGACAATATTTTCTGACAAGCAGATATCAAAAGATTTTGTAGCTGAAAAACTTTTTCTTTAGAATGAATGGTAAACTTTTGAAACTAAAAGGTATGATGGTCTAAACATTGCTATATTTCTAAAATCAAGCACATCTAAATTAAAACATCAAAATAAATCATTATCACTGAAAATTTAACAATTTCTGCCAAGAAAGCCTACCATCATAGTTATGATGGTAATGTGGCAAAGTAGCCAATGGCTTGGAAAGAAAATTTTGCAGAGTACTGGTAAAGGTAACTCCAGGAAAGCATGGATACCTCCACTCGATATAACTGATATAATGTATACTTGTCAAGTGGCATAAATGGTTACAAATATGTATCACAGAAAACATGACTTGTTTCCCTTTAAAAAGCTTTTATCACAGCTTTTCATAGAGAGAAAATAAACCAAGCCACAGCCTCTATGTTTCCTGATGGATCAAAATATAGCCAACCAAAATAGTTGAAAGAGCTCTATCCAGAAATTTGTTGCAATAGCAATCAGAGTTCTTGACAAAATCAAGTTCCTGAGAGGAGTTCTGAACGGGGCCAGTTTGATAACAATCAGTTCAATGTTTTCTAACTTTTGAGAGGAGAAACTATTTGAAACAAAAGTTATCAGACATAATAGAATCATGGATGGACACCAGGCCATCACACAAGTCTCCTTTCTTTGGATAGTGAAGCTGAAAATTGGCAGTGATTTTTATGTTTGTGATATTTTTATGTACCATATTACTCACTGCATGAGACTTTTCCTTATCTTACAGCAGATCACATTATACTAGAGCTCTACATGAGGTGCCAACGCTCGGCTGCAGTCGCTCTAAGATATCGACTGAAAAAGGGGGATAACTGTAAAAATATTTTGAAAGTTACCTGCCCTTGTTGTATTAGTTTAACTTTTGATATTTAACAACTAGTAAGATTTTGAAGTAACTGTCTTCAGTAATGATAGAGATATTATAAAATGTCAAAGTTTTAGCAAAACAACAACAAAGCAGAAACAATAGGGCTATGACAATACCTCTGCGTTCTCCTTGAGAACAGCTGAGTTATTGACAAGAAATTGCTTGCTACAAACAATTTTCCTTCTAGCAAAATGTTAATACATGTATTGATAAAAATCATTTTTACCAGATGGCAGAATTTTAGACTCATCCACAATGAAAACATTTGCAGATGACAAATGTGGCTTATATGAGGGAACAGTCTTTGGTCTTTGAACAGGTAGAAGACACTGGGGGAGGAGGGGATGAAGCAGAAAATGCTGGTTGCTGGCATTTGTTTCCTTTTTAGGCAATGTCTTCAAAAGATTTCTTCATCAGAATCACACATACACATGATTGATTGATAAAGGGTTCAACCTTAATTCATGATAATTATTTACATAATTATGAGCCATGCTTTATGACAATTGGACTTAATGTATTTGCAAAAAGCATCAACCCAGGTCAGCCAGTGTAAGGCTGGCCTGGGCCGAAGCTCTGCTTTTGGTAAATTTTCGGCATGCCCAAGGACCAGTGTACCTCATGCTTCAGTAGGTCGTTATACAAAATGGACTTTTATGGATCTGTAATACTGTGATAACTTGTTTGGTATTATGTACCACGGAGATGCATTTACCCACCCACCCCTTTTTTCACAGTGCATGGCTCATATTTTACAGGGTTGCTTTCCAAGTTACCTCATGCAGTCCAAGTTGTTTTATATAATCTTTTTCCCAATATGGTCGACCAGCTGTTGTTTTAACTCGTCTAACCATCAGCAGTTTGGGCGGATCTTTTTGGATTTTTGCTTCTAAAGCTGCTTTATTCTGTCCCACATCTATCATGGTCCGTTTCCAACCCTTGTTTACATAATCAGTTCGTTTTCTCTGTGGAATCAATCATGGATAAAATCTAACTCTTTGACCAAACCACAAAATTTTGGACTGGACCAAACTGAAAGAATTTGCAGACAACAAATTAACTTTGGCCAAAATGATGATTTCTGTTTGTGATAGGGTAGAAAACATTGTGGGAAAAGGAGAAAATGCTGGTTACCAGCATTTTCTCCTTTTCCCACGATGTTTTCAAAAGCCTTCTCTTTCAGGGTCATTACAACACAGGATTGTTTGGTATAGAGTTAAGATATGCATTCTGTCAAATTAGATACAAAGTCCACATAACATAAAGTTCACAGTGTATGTGTTTTTTTTTTTTTTTTGAGTGATTTTGGTACAAAACATCTAAAACCAGTTGCTAGAAGTAAACAGGAATTCTGTTTTGACAAAGCCAAAAAAAAATACCCATATTTCTCTATGTCCAATCTTCACAAGAAAGTTGGCATATTGGGTAAATCCAGAAGGTACCCTCCTTGCTTGCCATGTTTCTCTTCCATTTTTCTTCCTGTTACCATCTGATTTGAACCTTACTATTGTGACTGGAGATGTTCTTGCAAGAACCAGACTTTGAAACTGGAGCTGTTCATATGAAATACATAACAGAACAAATCATTATTCATACAATATTGACTCTTTACAAGAAAACAAAAACCTTAATTAATCTTGTCAGAATATTAAAGAAATTCAGAAAAAGGATGGCATGGAATTTGTCTTCAACAGGATTGGGGAAAAATGAGGGAAAACGTAGTAAATGCTGATTACCAGCGTTTTCTCCTGATCCCATATTTTATCACAAGCCTTTTACCCCAGGGTTGTTCAAACTTAGGGTTGTTCAAACTTGGGTTTGTTTGGTAAGGGTTAACTGATAGAGTGTCAAGCCAAACGCAAGTTGCTTCCTGCAGACACTGTGACTTTAACTTAAGGACAGTATATCTTTAAACTTGCATTTCTCTACTCAAGAGTATTAGGAAATACTATAGTATATCTCGAAATTCTAATAGCAAACCCGATAAGCCATCTAAATCCGAGAAATTTTGTCCTTGATTGAAAAGCACGCGAATTCCCATGACTTTCACCTAAACCTAGATTTGATCGAAGCAGACAAAACTTCAAATACTGAAAACTACTTAAAAAAAGTGTACAACTTTCAAAAAAATTGTCTCTTTGCAAGAGCACTGAAATAATGAAGATTTATTGCTTAGAAACTATCGACTTACACGCAAGGAGTACATTCTTGTACACTGAAAAATTCACACAGCCCGTAAAATATACACACAAAACTCGAATAACAATGAACAACCAAAATGAAACCATTTTGCATTTTTTCAAAGATGTTTGTTCAGAATATGTTGCAAAATATCGAAAATCGTAGACCTTTACCCCAATTAGACTTTACTTTCTGAACAGGGTTATATCTTTAAAAAATGTGTAGTGAAATTATCGGTAGGATCAGGGATCTCTGGGATTTAATTTCCTAATTATCGTGGTACTAACACATCCCACTGTGTGTAGAAAAATTGATGTCTTGCCTGATATTTTTCTGTTGCAAAAATATGCAATGACATCTAATGTATATTTGTACGACAACAGATTTTCTGTTTGTCTGTTTGTTCCTATCCAAGCCAAAGCAGGGTACAGCATTAACCTAGGCTACATTAAAAAAGGACAACTTCCGGAATCATCGTGGTATTCAGAAGATGTGTACATGCTCATCGTATTCTTATTCAAAATATGGCAAATGAAAATCAAGTTATTTTCAAGGTGATGAGATGATTTTATCAAGAATTTTGTGCAACAGATATAAATAAATTCTCCCTGTCAGTTTGCAAGCCTTGCTTTTTTGGGGGCGCCTGTAAAAATGAAGTGAATAATTACTAGTAGGCTATGTTTTCTCATTTCAGTGGAACAGGGAGCACAATTACATAAAAAAATAATTTGTAGTGCTATGAGAATAAGATTTCTATAATTAACAAGTCAAAAATTTCGTCAGGGCCTCTCAGTTTCATTCCCATATTTGGAAAGCTGCACATGACGTCATCATTAAATAGTCGTCGGTATTTATAATTTAATTACTTTGCTGCTTCACAAACCTAAATGACAGGAAAACAAATCTTACAGAACTGTCATACTGGTATTGCCTTTATTACGTTAATAACAATGTCATCAATTTGATCTAGGGGGTGGTGTGAATTTGCAAAGACGTCAAGTTTCCTTACTATATCAGTGGATGAAAACGTGATTTAATCTACCATTTGCCGAAATTTTGTCGAGGTATGGTTGCAAACTGTGTTGACAGTATCGGACCTATAAATGATCACGTGAGGACATCCTTTAGGTGTCGCATTTCAGCCTGAATTTCGGAAATTATAAATACCACGGCAACTAAGAACCCACAGCAATACCGGAAGCGACTATAGATCTTACATGGCTTAGCACAATTTACATTTTGCTATTAATACTTGTGACCGTACAGAAAAAAGATACATTAAAGAAGATTTAAAATCGCGTATTGCATTACAAAGATGCAGAGTAAACGTTACCGGCATATTTACTTACAAACCGTAACTGGATCCCATTTCTCACTTTCCTGTCAACAACTCAATTATATTACAGTCGCCCTAACAGTAGTTAAAGAAAAAAACGTTGTCAATGTGATAAACTCTGTCAGTTAGCTCAAACGACAAAAGTGAAACATATACTTATTAACACCAGTGGGACGAAAAACTTCGGCGCAAATGGTTATGGCCTACATCTTAAAAGATATCAAAATCGATTGGTCAAAATAACCAAAGTGCTGTCCAAAATGGACGAGAAACCCCGGCTGTTAGGGTCTAATCAATAAAGTTGTCATAAATCAAATAATTTTGAATTAGCCGACGGTTACAGGTCCTCAGCATAGTCTGTGGTGCTAGCTTTCGACCCTCGACCTCGGACTAATATCGCAGACCTCGGACCTTTAACTCTGCCAGTACGAAATAATTTGATTAGTGACATTCTATAAAAGATAGATCTTTTATAATAATCTGTTACTCATTCGTAATTATAACCCTTTCACAAAGTCATATCAGAATACACTGAAGGAAAACAATTTGGGCGATTCTTGTAAGTCAAATGATATCCCTTGCCAGATAAATGCCAAAGGTGACCAAATAACAGATTGGTCTTTTTACTTATATTTCTTTATTTTTATCCTTGATCCTCTTGGGGATGTTGCAATAAATATAGTATGATTTATGGTATATGTGTAGGTTCCACATGTGATTTTATATCAAATTCTGATCTTAATTATCAGAAACTCTGCAAACTTCGATAAGTAAAACAATCTAAGTAGATTTAATTGAGATTAGTTCAAGAAAATAGCTGTGTAGTGCAAGATAATTAAGGACAAAAACCAGGTAATCCCCATATCAGGACCAACGTAGTACTGGAGAGGAATCAAGAGAAGTATGTTCAGAAGGAATAAAGGTACACTCCGGACAAAATAAGACAATCGACACTCTCAGTCAGTACAAAAGATTGATCTATTACAATTTCAAAACTGCTTTTATCAGGCAAAGAAGCAGAAAGTGTAAATCAAAGATCAGACGGCACATTCTGTGCAATCTGATTTTGTCCTACATTGTCCGTACAGGCAATTACACCCGGATTCAGTGCTACAAGGGTTAATATTGCATCGTTGCAACATTGGACAAATGTAAGATTATCTATATTGATATGATAAATATAGGACATATCTCTGGCGGTGGATAATAAGGTACATATTAATTCAATTAATAGTTATTACCGTAAGTTGGTCACTGGAGTGCATCTCTCACGTCAAATGAATCACTGGGTATATTGGTGAAAGGAACCAGGATAAGGAGATATTCCCCTTCCCCTCCCCCAAAGTAAATCTGAAATAGCAATCTTTTGGCTTTTACTATCGGCTTAAAAGTTTCATTTCACTTATTCAGCAGGTTAAGAGTTAACTCTTTACCACACAATCCCGACTTTTAACGACCCTGAGGAAGAAAGTTTTTGAAAACATTGTGGGAAAAGGAGAAAATGCTGGTAACCAGCATTTTCTCGTTTTCCCAAAATGTTTTCTAACCTTCCCAAAACAAATTTCAATTTTTCAGTCACATTTATTTTGTCACCTGCAAATGCTTTCAATTTGGACCGGTCTGAAATTTTGTCGTTTGGTAAAGAGGTAAAGGGGTACATTACCTTGGCACGATTTCCGATAAAACTCAGTACATGAAAATGTGTTTTGGAACCCTTGATGATACAGTCAAAGTTTGACTGCGTTGTATACAGATAAAAAGCTGAATAAAAGCATAGAAAAACGACAAACTTATATGTTGATGAAAGATTCCATATAAGCTTTGATCGACCGCTTTTTCATGTGAAATTTGTAAATAATCTGTACTTATATGCACCAAAATGACATTAAAGCTTCTAAAAATAAGAATAGCCTTAGAAACAGAGCAGCACAAATTTCCCAAATCTTCCCAAATCGTTCTGGGGGAAGATTTGGGTAGATTTGAGAGAGATTTGGCTAGGTTTGGGAACGATTTGGGAATTTACAGTCGCCCGCATTTAAGGCTGCGATAGATTTCTTCGGCCCCACTCTCCCCACTCTACTGACAATTTCTTTTTTCTGTATCATTCGTTTTCCATAAGTTTTAACCCTTATGCTGCTAAACAAGTGAAATGAAACTTTCAAAGCGTTAGGAAAAACCCAAATTTTGCTATTTCAAAGGAATTTCTTTCCGAAAAGACACCTCCTTATCGGACTATATAGATCATAGATCAAACTGCACGTTCTGTGCAGTCTGATTTTGATTTACACTGTCCGCAAAAGGTCCTTGATTCGTGCTTAGCAGCCTAAGAGTTAAATGTCACGTTCCAATGATAACCTTACAAAATATCCAATTTATTGACAAAAAAATAGGGTCAGTGTTTAGTTTTAAGGAGCGAGAGATTACCGAATTTTATCATTCTTAAGCCTTCACAACACAATCCCGGATTTTAACGACCCTGAGAAAGAAGCCTTTAGAAAAAAATTGAGGAAAAATGAGAAAATGTTGGCAGATAACGAATATTGCCTGCTTTTTCAATTATGTTTTCTACCCTGTCGTAGATAAATCTCATTATTTGGCCTCCTTATGATTTGTAGTCTGCACATGCTTTGAATTTGGACCAGTCTAGGATTTTGTCGTCCGGTAAACATTTAGAATAAAATCTGAGGAAAACAACGAAAACAGAAGCCAGTAAGAGCAATGTCTCATTTTATCGCATACTATTTTTCTTCAAAAGCAGTTTGCTGATAACCAAATTAACAAATCTAAACGTTGTCTTGCAGAGCTAATGTGCGCTGTTTTCAATCGCAAAACTATTCTCATGGTTTTCGATACCTCGAAGCAAAAAAGTGAGCTATGCTCGGGAAAAAAGGGGTTTAATGCATCTCCTTAATGCGTTATAAATACCAAACAAGTCATCACATAATTATTGATACATAAAATCCACTTTGTCTGACAACTTACTGAATCGTGATGTAGAATGGTCCTTGACATGCAAGAAAATTGGCAAATAGCAAAAAGTTTCGACCCATGTCAGCCTGCGCAGGCTGCGCAGGCTGACATGAGTCGATACTTTTTGCAGATGCATTAAACCCCCTTTTCGCAGAGCATGTCTCAAATTCGTACACCACTTGCCAGGTAAAACTATGCGTGTGGAAGAGCTCTGGAATGTTTCTGTAGATCTCCATCATTGCTGTGCAGAGGTACGAAACACTTACCCGAGTTTTTACCGTTAACATCCTTTACCAAACGGCAAAGTTTCAGAGTTGTCCAATTTGAAAGCATTGGCAGACGCAAAATTAAAGATAACTCAAATAGCAAAATCTGTCCTTGATAGGATAGGAAAGATTGTGGGAAAAGGAAAACATTGCTGGTCACCAGCGTTTTTTTTTTTTTTTTTTCCTTTCCTTAAAATGTTTCCAATAGCTTTCTTCCTCAGGGTCTGGATTGTATGGTTAAGGGTTAACGCGCTTTGATATGAGTCAGGCTCTGTAAAAAGGGGGCTTAATGGATCTGAGAAAAACTATCGATTCAGGTCAGCCTGCTCGGTCCGCTGGGCCGAAACTTTGTGCTATTCATGAATTTTCTGCACGTCAAAGGACCAGTCCATCTCATGATTCAGTCGGTTGTTAGACAAAATGGATTTTAGGGGGTCCAGATGTGCTGTCTGGCATGGTATAATGCATCACGGAGATGCATTAAGCCCCCTTTTGCCAGAGCACGGCTCATATATAGATGTTATCTTCACAAAAGTAAATCCTTTTGCTTTGGCTGTCGCCATGTTGTGGTGACAAGTGTTCGACTCTATTTTGTGTTTAGTACGATTTTTGCACAGTGTGTGCAGATTGTTGCTTGTGCGAATTATATGAGCTGCGCTCTAGAAAAGGGGGCTTAAGGCGTCAACGTGATGCATGATACCAAGCACGTCATCACAGGATAATGGATCCATGAAATCCATTTTGTCTAACAACCGACTGAATCATGAGGTAGAATGGTCCTTGGACATGCAGAAAATTGACAAATAGCAAATAGTTTCGGCCCAGGAGTGCGCATGCTGGCCTGGGTCGATACTTTCTGCAGATGCATTAAGTCCCCTTTTCACAGAGCATGGCTCATATCTATTTAGCAAGTACTATCGCCATACTGTTCTGCTCCTTTATTTGTTTGCTGTTTCCAGTCAGTTATATGGAAATTCTCTTCGGTCACTTTAATTATCATGACTATTTTAACATATCGACGTTACCGAACCAGCTGTCGTCACAAAACAGCCGATTCCGTACCTACATGTAAAGCCGTCCGCACAATGGAGGTTTCCATTTTAAACTATCAGTCGAATGATCTTCAACATGGCGGCGCCCATGTAAATCGCTTAGCAACAACACGAACAACTACGATGAAGTTATTCACATCTATCGATCTGTCGATGAAAGCTCATAACTGAATTGATAAACCACGCTAAAAATTGAATGTACAACTGTTTGCCGACGGAAATGCTCTTAGAAAGATACCGAAAGAAATTTGTGACTCATGTTTCCTTTTTTAAGAGGAGCCTTACAATTTCAATAACGGTAAAACGGTGTACTTCCGGCGAAGAAATGTACCGTGTAGGTGCACATCAAGCTAAGTGATACAGCCGAGGTACTTGATCACCAGATCACCCGAGGTTTGCCGAATGCCGAACCAAGTCTCGAAATCTTCTGGATCGGAATAACCTTGAACAATCCCAACAAATACAGGGTATCCGGTATTCGGTGGTTCTGTCTTTTTCCGACGTTGTGTTACTTTCAGATTTAGCTAATTCTTCCTGAAAAAGATTGGTGAATACGGGCTCAGATTTGCTTACACATTCATACTTCCAAGACTAAACAGTGGTCTACCGAGAAACTGCTTGAGACGGATAAAAAAATGTATGGCAACAGGCGATCTGGGGCTCTATTAACCAACTATTCTAAAATGTACTCTT
The DNA here is from genome assembly GCA_945859785.2 of Tridacna gigas. Lineage (NCBI taxonomy): Eukaryota > Metazoa > Mollusca > Bivalvia > Cardiida > Cardiidae > Tridacna > Tridacna gigas. The sequence continues at coordinate 27,905,043 of OX244033.2, forward strand.
TGTCTAATTCTCAGAAATTCTGAATCTGAAAGTAACGCACGCATTCCATTCAAAATAAGACGAAGAATACAATGTAGGATGGTCAGTGAAAAGTGGGTTTAAAGCATCTGCAAAAAGTATCGACTCAGGTCAGCCTGCGCAGTCCGCGCAGGCTGACCTGAGTCGAAACTTTTTGCTTTTCAGTTTTGGTAAATTTTCTGCATGTCGAAGGACCATTCTACCTCAGGATTCAAAAAGTTGTTGGAAAAAAAAGAATTTTATGGATCCATAATTATGTGATGACTTGCATGGTAAAGTGCATCACAGAGATGCATTAAACCCCTTTTTGCCGGAGCATGGCTTATAAATACTACTATCAAACAAGATACCATGTGCTATATTCTTGTGTAGATGACGGATATGTACGGAATATACCGCTCGCCCGGGTAGCTCAGTGTTAGCGTATCTGACTCGTGACCTGGTGGTTGCGAGTTCGATACCTGGTTGAGGCAAACTTTCTTTCCGGCAAACCTTCTTTCGCCTCTCACCTTTGACGCATGCGAGAAAAGTAGTCAGTGACTTGGAAAGAAAGTTGTGTCAGTACTGGTGTGAGAAAGCCAGGAAACAGACGCTTAGGTGCACTAACCGCCATGATATGACCTAAGCCGTTAAAACGGCGTTAAACTCCAATACAAACAAACAAACAAACGGAATATACTGAGAGGAGTTGACAACTAATTAATGTCCCAGCAATCGTTTGATAAAGAGGTGTTCCTTTGCACATTGATTGAGGCGGCGAACTCGTTTTCCAGAATTTTGAGGTATCGTCCTCGCTGGAGCGGCTGGTCACGTATAAATGTTCTTGGGCAAGTTACAGAAGAACCTCAGCCTAGTCTCGTTGCACTCAGTAAACGGTGAAAAAGTTGTCGCCATGAAATAGCTGAAACACAGTTGAAAGACATGTAAACCGTCTATATATATAAATACTCGTTTATTTGTTTGTAAACTAAGAAAACTGTAGTTGGTGCAATAAAAAAAAAAATATTACAGGACTAAAAAGTAATTGAGTGTAGCAACACTGCAAGGCCGGTTGTAATACCAAAGACTCAAAACTCACTAAATTTGTAGACATCATTCTACAGACTGTATCTTCAGCAAAGGAGTCAGTGTTCATTGGATCTTTTGAAAACCTTTTCACGCCGAGAAGGAATCTGCGTGGGCGAAAACAAAGTTTATCGGAAGTTTTATGACATATCGTCTGCTCCGATGACGTAGGAGTCCGCTCTCCGAAATTCGAAGGCTCATTCGTTTGGGACGCCAAGGATGCGAAGAATGTGTTTATAACATTCAAACAGGTAGAACGTACATGAGGTAAACAAATTACTCTGCGAATTTGTTATTTACATTTCAACCACGCGTTTGTTAATGAACTTCTGATAATTTACCGGTATTATCTCAGACCGAAATATTGTAAGAAATTTTCAGGGGCGTCCCTAGCTCTCCGTTCATATTGAGACGCCTGAAAGGGTTCCCGGGGCATGCCCCTCGAACCCCTTCTCCAGAATATTTTTAACTCTTTACCAAACGACGAAAGTGTAGACACGTCCAAATTGAAAGCATTTGCAGACGGGAAAAAATATGAAAAAAAAAATCAAAAATTGAAATTTGTTATTGGAAGGATAGAAAACATTGTGAGAAAAGGAGAAAATGCTGGTTACCAGCATTTTCTCCTTTTCCCACAATTTTTCTTTCAAAAACCTTTTTCCCTAAGGGTCGTTAAAACTCGAGGGATTGTTTGGTAAAGGGTTAAGCCGATGGTATATTCAAGAGCAGTCTGTGTTTTTTATGAGGATGATCCGAGGTTCTTTTTCTTTTACTGAAGATCTACAAATAAAAAGCAAAAATCATTTTCAGCATTCTCTTCTTGTCACATAATCTTCTCAAAATCATTCTTCCACAGACTCGGAAGAATAAGGGTTTTAAAGGGGGCTTTTAATGTTTAATGACCTTACCAAACTACAGAAAGAGTCATGCTCTGTAAAAAAGGGATATTTAATACAGGCCTATGTGCGGTAAGTATGGAATCAGGTCAACCTGTGCAGTCCGTACAGGCTGACTTTGGTCGAAAGTTTTGCGCTTAGTAAATTTTCTGCATATCCGAGAACCATTCTACTTCAGGGTTCAGCCAGTTGGATTTTATGCATCAATACTTATGTGATAACTTATTTGTTAAACAGCATTACGGAGGGGCGTATAGTCCCCTTTCACCAGAGCAGGACCCAAAAACATTTTATCACCGAATTAAGTTTGCCAAAAATTTCAAACCACAAATAAAAAAGAAAGAGAAGTTCAAGGAAAACAAAATCAACGGTATTTCCTTATGACTGATTGGCTATGCGTTTATTTATCGTCGCCATCGGTTGCCCTTATGGGCGACGCTCCCATGAGTCTGGTAAATTTACTCTACGGGGCATAGTGCAAAATATATGACGAAACCTATCCTAAGTTACGTCTGATTCTTTTACGTGCTCGAAGATATAGCAAAATATCGATTATCGATCCAAGATTTGACTATACTTACTCGTCGAGAAGTTTTATCTTGATCTATACTTTCAATTTATTTTCAACTACCCTAAAATTAACACTTTAGCTGCTGAATAAATGAAACGTAAAGTTCCACTCAATAGTAAAAGCCCAAACACTGCGTTTTCCAAGTTGATTTCACCGGAAAGAAAATACCGTATCGGACAGTGTAGATCAAAGATCAGACTGCACGTTCTGTGCAGTCTGATCTTGATCTAGACTGTTTTCAAAAGGTCAGTGAGTCGCGATTAGCAGCTTAAGGGTTAATGTATCGGGTATAGGTTATGCACACAGTAGCGTTAGCCTGGGTCCAGGCGGTAAGAATTTTTCCAATCACTCCTTATCGCCGTCTCCTTTCAGGTCTGTGGCATAACGGTTTATAGCTTCCGTAATTATTTCATTTTTGAAAAAGTGACGTCCGAATATGAAAAACAAAAAAACCCCAAAAAATAATCGGACTGGAACCCAGGCTATCCGAATCATATAAAAGGATATCAAAGCGTTGAAAGCACTGGTGTGGCATTTGTCAAGGAAGCCATTGTGTTAAATTAATAATTTGAAAAATAAACAACAGAAATAGTTTCAAAATATTTGCTTGATGTCAACCTACTATATAGTCATGGACAATCCAATAGATTAGGTGCAATCTTGTGGGACGAACAGGCCCAGGCGAATAAACACAGGAACGAACAAGCCCAGGGACGAACTGGTTTTGGGACGAACAAGAACGGAAACGGGCAGTTAGACTGTGTGTATCATTGCGCCAGAAGAAAACCATAGCGGGCGAAACTATTTTCAATAAAGGAAGAAATTTGTTCATGATCAGTGATCAATTCATTCTAATACCCCATTTTCAATTTTATATCTGAGTGCAGTCGAAACGCTTATTTGTCTGAGAAAATTCGAGTTTAATTGGGTTTACTTCCTTCGGTTTTGCACACAAACTACCACTCTCTTGCACTACGGATCATTCCCATTCACCTCTATATAGTTGGCTCAGAAAGTAGTCCGTCATCACGTGATATTTTCGTCACACGACCATAACTCAAAATGGCGACACAAACGCCGGTGAAAGAAAGACCAATCGATTGTTTTGTGTGCTGTTCAAACAGCATACGGCCAATCAGACTTAGTGATAGGAAATGTGAAAAAGAGGGATTTTCTGAAAAGCTTAAATGTCTTTTAAAGGACGAAAACTTGTTTTTTAATCTACAAACTTGGATCCATCGGTGTGTCGAAACTGCTACAGAAAAATTAATTCATGGGCGCAGCCATTTTTTTTACAATTGGCGTAAAATTCTGATCAGTAAAGAAGCTTGAAAAAATAGTTCCATTGTATACAGGTAAATTCATCAGTTTGAATGCACCTATAATGTATCCGGAATCATATTTCCTTTGTCTACTTTATTATGTTACACATGAGACAGTTAAACAGAAACAAAACATGTTTTCCTCGGTTTGACAAGATTCTTGTCATTTAGCCCGTTGCAGAGATGTATGGTGAGAGTAACAAACGACAACTCTGCTCGGAGACTGACAAACTACAATACATGATTTTCAAAATGCGCTATTGAACTCATAGTGGCATTGTCTTGGACAAATGCCACAAAAGTGATCTGGCTTGAACCCAAGCTAAGTAGCGTTAGAGTTGTCCTAAAAGCTCCACATTTCATTGATGAAAAGACTGGCGCATATACCTCTCTTCTCCGGAATGTTTTTGACATACACACACTCGCTGAAACTTGACATTAACCTCATGGGTTCATCTTTTCGCGCTGTTTTCTACAATAATGAAAAAAGTAATGTTCTCGACAATGTTAACGTAAGAAAGCTACCAACCCCTTGGAAAGAGTGGTGTGCAAAGTAACGGACAGAAAATTAACGATCGCATTGTGCGTTGGCCACCACAACCTGTCTGGAAAAATCTTGAAAACGGCGTTACACAAACAAATTAACAACAACATCAAGAACAAACAAAAACAACAACAAAACACAACCCCCCCCCCCCCAAAAAAAAAACAAAAAAAACGAACGAACGGGAGAACGTACGAACGAACGAACGAACGAACAAACAAACAAACAAAAAGAGTCATACAGGTAACAAAGAAACAATTCAGAGGTTTCATTTGCCGCATGCTCACAGCCATTCACCTTTAATTACAAGGATGGCTTTCGTTAAGTCATCCTGAGTGCTTGTTAACCCTTACCCTCATAAAAAAGTTAAACTTTCAAGTCGATAGTAAAAACCCGAATAATGTTACTTGAAACTTTTTTTTTTTTTGCGGGGGGGGGGGAGAAAAATATCTCCTTACCAGACAGTTTAGATCAAAGATCAGACTGCACGTTCTGTGCACTCTGATCTTGACCTACACTGTCCGCAAAAGGTCCGCGACGATCCTGCAGGAAAGCAAATTTGAAAACATGGCGGGAAAAAATATAAAATATTTGTTCCAAACATCCCCCACCCCCCATGATTTATAACCTTGATAGGAATAATACCATCCTTTCAACTACATCAAATTTGTCGTCTGCAAGTTCTATGAATATGGTTAAGTTTAAAGTTTTGGCGTCAAGTAAAACAGCTAATCTTCGGAGAAAAGCGTTTGTTTTTGTCAACAGCTGGTCCTCATAATGGACGGTTTATGTCTATCATTGGCACTTATAGGAAACCAGTTAAATCTGGCACTCCACCTGTCGAAGGTAAGGTATTGCAAAAATATATAGGCAAAATAAAGTTCTGGTATTTTTTGACAAACGAGAAAACATAGTAAAGAATGGAGAAATTTCTTTCACAAAGCTTTTTTTTTTTTCGTTTGTCAGTAATTTTTCCAAAGATGTCAAATATCCTTGTATTCATAAAAAGCGCCCAATACGGTTTTCATGTAACGAGACACTCTCTTTACTCTTTTATTGCCAATGACGACTTAAGGAGCGAATGGCGTAGATAAATATTAGACTGCATAGGGCGTGCAATCTTATATTGTATCCACACCATCTGCCTTCTAATGGCAAACTTTGACCTCGTTTATCTTCAGTGGCAGTTGAAATCTTGTTTTTTGGAAACCGAAAAAAAAGTCTAATTTCTTCAGTTGATGGTGAAAGAGTTAATACATTACCTCCCGCGGACGACTCTTTCGTTTTAAAGAAAGGCGCTATTTGAAAACATTGTGTCAAAAGGAAAAAATGCTCGTAACGAACGTTTTCTCCTTTTGCCAAAACGTTTTCGCCTGTATTCATGTACCATATTTTGATTCACGTTTGTCATACAATTTTAACACGGATATTTTCAAAATTGTCAATTGCAAATTTGTCCCAGGAGGTCAGCGAAGTAACGGAGAAAGACCGTGTTTACAAACAAAAACAAGTTTCAACAACCGATGATGAATTGTTTACAACGTTTACTCAAATTTTCTTGATAGAAATCTGCCAGATTTTTGCCCCTCATAGATTATGAATCATACTTTTGTACTCGAGTGAAATTTGATTTTAATGGTCGTTTCCAGTACGTTGTACTTGTAATAACAAATCCGAAAAAAACCCACATATATGCACTTGTTTTGATGGAATTGAAATGGAAGATGAATAATATCATTTTAATCAGTTTGTCGGACTCATGTATATATCAGAACCACCCATATAAAATCTATTTTCATCACTGCCATAAAATGATAAAGTTTGCGAAATTATCAAATGTTAAAAATAGGATGCCTTTTGTTTTAAATTTAGCCAAGTTTACCTTGCAAAGCTTTGCTCGAAGATCAGATATTATAAACTGTAAAATGCAAAGAACGTGAAGTTTGATCGTTTATCTACTCTGTCCGGTATGGTGAGATTTGACTGGCGAAAACAAGATTGAAGTCGCAATATTTGAGATATTACTTGGCTTGAAATTTTCAATTTTTAATCGTCATAGACATGCCAAATTTTGGCAGAAGACCGTTGATAAACGTCAAATATCCGTTCACCATCATCTCTAAACAGTTCTAAATTTAGAATCGAAGAGGCGTTTAGCCTTTAGCCATGTAAACAAGTTTTTATAGATATTCTCAAAAGACAAAACAAAATGATATTGGAGATGATACGGCGTATCGTTTCTCCTGGAATCTGCTGGAACATTGCGGTAAAGTCATCCTGTCGTATCATGTCAGAAGAAACAAGAAACAGGTTTCCCTAATTTTTTGGGGGCTACGTATAATATAAGGGAATTTCTTGCGCTGGGATAGGGGCAGGAATAAGGAAGCAGGGGTCAGGCAAACCAAATCACTTCTTTTTTTTCGGGGGATGCTTTTTTGCTCCCTTCTTATATTCAAACTGTTTGTATTGTTCATCCTTATCTATTTTTCAACCCTCCTTACGAATAGCTCTTGGTCCCTACGGATTATCAAGGTACTATCGTATAGGTTATAGCTATATTAGTGTGTCAGATTTCTTAGAAATTTCGAGATTGTCTGACAACACTGGTGTAGACAAAGGGTAGATCACGTGATTGTATGGCATTTGAGATGATTCCAAGTGCAGTGTTATATTGCATTCCAATCGCGTTTTCTCGGTCTAGATGCTGACTTGACGATTGTTAAATACCTTGAACAAGACGAACTAGCAATGTTTTATCAGACTGGTATCCCCTCAAGGCCCCGGATTTGTATCACCAACATTTCCTAACATTATTTCAACTCCAAATTGCAGGGCTAGCTGTCTGATTGGCTCAGTCGTTATGTCATTCAGCAAATCAAATGGTTTCTCATCGAATAAATGATTAGAATCGGTCGGTGGCTAAAGCCTCTGAGATCAAAGACGGTTCTTCTGAATAGAAAAGGTAGTTCATTATGTAAAACGTCAACGTTAACCCTAAGGCTGTTAAACGCGAGTCACGGACCTTTTGCATAGAATGTGCAGTCTGATCTTGGATCTACACTGTCCGATAAGGAGATATTCCCCAAAACCCATAACTTTGAAATACCAACATTTTGGTTTTTACCATCGTCTTGAAAGTGTCATTTAGGTTATTTAGCAGGATAAGGGTTAAAAAGGATAAACATTCGTAGAAAAGTAGCTAACCTTTTTAGATTGTACCGAAAAAAATGTGGAGCAAGGAGTAATTGCTTGTAAGCAAGAAAGTCCCTTTCCCCCTCAATGTTTCAAAAGTCCGCCTACAAAAATGACGTTTAACTTGTTTTTTGTATGTATAACTGGTGGACTCAATACTGACCAGGCTCTCTCCGCCCCCCCCCCCCCCCCCCCACACACACACACACAAGAGCGAGCGCCGTTCACTAGAGAGAAACATAAATGTGAAGACACTGTAGATCTGTAGATATACTATCTTTTTCGTACTTTTACAGAAAATACTTGGAAAAAGAGCGTTCGCTTGTATCGGCGACGATTCCCTTTACCCAACCATGTTAAACAAAGCTGTCTTATGCAGAGGTGTAACGATTGCATCAGTTACATAGCTGCAGAATCCCATATATCAAAATACAATGCATGACGAAATCACTTGTCATTAGCAGAGAATGGAGCCAAGAGACTGTGACATCAGGTATTTCAGAACAGATGAGCGGCACTCTGTGAAAAGGGAGTTAATCGTTTACCATACGACAAAATTTCAGACTGGACCAAATTGAAAACATCTGCAGATGACAAATTAAATATAGCACAAGTTATGACGAGTCTTAGCTACGTCTTTCCACCTAATCCGGCAAAGACAAAAATCCGTTCATTTGAGCCACGTTTGATTTTCGTCTGCAAATGCTTTCGATTTCGACATGACTATAGTTTTGTCGTCTGGTAAAAAGTCAAGCAGGAAGAATGAGAATAGACCACAACGCCCTATATAATAATTATCGGCCTTGCTCTGTGAAAATGGGTCTTAACGCATCAACGTGATTCATAATACCAAGCAAGTCATCACAGTATTATGCATCGCTAAATCCGTTTTGTATAACCTACTGAAACAGGTAGAAACACTGGTCTTTTGTGATGCAGAGAATTGACTAAAAGCAAAAAGTATCGGCCCAGGTCAGCCTGCGCGGACTGCGCAGGCTGACCAGGTCAAGACTTTTTGCAAATACATTAAGCCTACTTTCCACAGAGCACGGCTCAACTACTGAAGTTTAACCAGTACCACAAGACAAAGTTTCAGACTTGTCTAAATTGCAAAGATTTGCAGACAATAAATTCATTGTGGCCGAAACTATGGTATTTGTTTTGAAAAGGACAAAAAAAACATTGCGGGAAAGTAGAAGATGCTGGTTACTAGCATTTTCTCCTTTTCCCGCAAAGCTTTCAAAAGCCTCCTTTCTCAGGGTCGTTAAAACTCGGGCCTGCGGGATAGTTTGGAAGAGGGCTGTAAACGCATTTTGTATGCAAAATTCGACAATGGCAAATAATGTGAACCCATATCAGACAATAAAAAAGCCGTTCCTGATATGTGTCCCTATTATTTCGGCCCCCCCCCCTCCCCACTCCCAGACAAGAGATATTTGTCAGAGACTTGAGCTGCATGGGAAATCTGATGGCCCCTCTAATAGCAAATATGTAGCTGATTAACGCTAACAGCGCTGAATAAAACCCGGGGACATTTTCAATATACATGTAGTAATAATACCCTTATGATTGTAATTTTAAGATTGCTCTTTTCAAGAATACCTCAGCAAAACAGACAGTGTAGATCGAAGATCAAACTGCACGTAAAGTACCTTCTGATCTTGATCTACACTGGTCACAAAGACAGCTATAGTTGTGAAAGACGCTTTAAGGGTTAATAGGAAAATCCTAGCGTTCAAGTTGTATTGGGGAGGTTGGCCAGGTCCCAGGTGCGTATCCAGTTGGAAGCTCGGAGTACTTAGGCTTTACTATTGATTTTGAAAATAAGATTTGTTTGAGAGAACAGTGCAAAAGAAAGAAAGAAAGAAAGAAACGAAACAAAAGGAAAGAAGGACAATATCACTAGATGCCAGAAAAAATCGCACTTGATTTTCACTTTCTTTTTTCACTCGTGAGAGGTCAACCACAAAAAAGGTTCCATCCTTACTGCATTCTTGGCTACGCCCCTGGGCGTGTATCCCACTCATAAACAATATTATAGACAATAACTTCTCATCACCCAGCGTGAGTATATTCTACAGGTGATTGACCTAAAAATTGTAACCCTTTACCACACAGTTAACGACCCTGACAAAGATGACTTGACAATATTGTAAAACGAAAGAGAAAACGCTGTCAACCGGCATTTTCTCCTTTTCCCGACAATGTTTTTTATCATTTTATAGACAAATCTCATTGCTTGAGCAACATTTGCTTTTTCAATTTGTTAGTCTGAAACTTTGTCGTCTGGTGAGGAGTTCCACTCCTGGCATGCGACGAGCAACCTCTGGTGCCTTAGAGGACACTGTAGATCAAGATCAGATTGTACAAGGTGCGCCATTTTATTCAAATTGTCCGACATATATATTGTCAGCCAAAGTATGTGTTGGAGTTTAACTTCTAATGCATTTAATTAGCATTTAGGGGTTAACATACACCGTGACAGCCACCTGCAGACGACCTTTTCGTCTGGCAGTAGATCATTGGAGACATTCACTCGTCACAACTCGACAGGTTCCGTAACTATATCTAACCTGGTCTGTATCATGGAGGTTGCCTTTGAATCTCCTTTCAATCACATGATCTATGATCTTAAACATTGCGGCGCCCTTGAAGTTCCTCTAATCAACGACAGCAACAACTATTGTGAAGTTACTTACATTGATCATTCTGACGGCAAAACTTCCATCGAAAATGATAAATAAAATTCAATAGTAAAATAATTTCGATCGAAATATATTTAAGTCATATTGATTTCGATTGAAAACCGTGACTCGTGTATTATTTTAGTGGACTTCTATGATTCTCAGAGCAGTGAATCGGTCTATTTCCGGCTAAGAAATGTTAGGTGTAGGTACATTTCACCCATCGTAATATAGCCGAGGGATTTGATGGACGGATCACGCGAGGTTTGCCGGATGTGAAGACATTGTTCCTGACGAGCCACTTAATTTTTCCAACATGTAGTCAGATGTTAAGCACCATTTCATGATGGTTATCTATATGGTACAGCAATGTTATGAAAGTTGTTCGCTACAAATTTGTGTCAAGAGGTAACAGTGAACACTGTCACCATTGACTGCCAAACCTCCTTACCTAAGCTTTCCGTAGATATTGTTTTGGCAAAACTACAAAGTGTACCATTCCTTGTAATCAATGCGATGCTTGACTAAAAGAATAAATATGTGTTACATGAATTGTGGTTGCTTTTACGCTGTTTTTTCGTGCCTCAGGATGACAATGCCCGCATGTCACAGGGCACGCCGACTTTAGCAACGACAATTCTGTACAGTGCACCATTTCTTGTGATGACACCAGGTTTGACTAAAAGAATAGATATGTATTGTATTGATTCTGTTTGCTTTTCCGACATAATCTCGTGTTTCAAGAAGACGATGACCGCATGTTATATGTCCCGTCGGTCTAAAGAATGGCAATTCCACCGAGCGTACAATACCTTTTAAAAATGCGATGTTTGATTAAAGAATAGCTTTGAAAACGTAATGTTAGCAATTGAGGTTGCTAATATGACGTTTTCTTTCGTTTCATGTTGAAAATGCCCTCATGTCATAGGCCGCACCAGTCTTAGGAACGGCAAATGTACAAAGTGTTCCTTTTCTTTGAAAGGTGCAATGCTTACATGAAAGAAAACCCATTCGTTATATTGATTCTTAAGGTTTTTCCACTGTTCTCACGTGTATGAAGATGACGATGACCGCATGGCATATATCTCGTCGGTCTTAAGAACAGCATTTCTCTGTGATGAAGCGATGTTTGATTAAAATAATACATCTTATGTGTTATATTGATTGTAGTTACATTTTCGCCATCTTGTTTCAATATGACATTGTCCACATAAGTCCATTCGGTCCAAAGAATAATATTTCTACCAAGTGCACCATATCTTGTAATAATGCAATGTTTGACAAAAAGAACAAATATATGTTACATTGATAACGGTTTGCTTTTACGCCAATTTCTCGTGTTTCAACATTACAGTATTATTCAATTGTCATAGGTCCCAAAGGTACAAAGAATGGCGATTATGTGACTAAATACTGCTGAAGGATGTGTAACCAAAGCTATAAAAGATGTATAAAGGACATATGTATCTTTGAAAAAAAGAAAGACTAGCATTTCAGTGATATAGAAAACGTTTATGAATTGTGAAAAACCTGCTGGTTACGAGCAATATCTCCTATTCAAAAAATATTTTTCAAATACAGCCTACTGTGTAATAGATTCATATTGTATACACATTTGTTTAACAATGTATAAAGACAACTTCACAGCGTGGTAAACGCATACATGTGCAAAAGAAGCAGTATGCCTTATGTTGAACTAAACTGTAGTTATAAATGTGCTTAATTAAGCAATTACTAGAATTTCCTTTACGGATACATTTGGCGAGGAGCGGAATACAAAGAAGGTTCAGTGTAATACTGGATCTTTTGTGTTTCTAAGTTTAAAATTTTCTGGCCAAAACAACCTTAAATTACATCAGTCAAATATTACCACATACTGAAAATATCTGTTTCGTTTATCAACCACTCAAAGGGTAGGTAAACCAAGGTATGCATTAGGATACACACTCATCAATTTGCAGGTATCTCTATTGGTTGTATTGGCTGTCGGGGTGACTCGCACTCTAGGAATGTTGTTTATACAAGCAACATGCACACGTCTGTGTGAAGTTATGCATTCTACGAAATACCCAGAGATAACGATATTGCTATTAATAAATCTCGATTGTCTGAACATACGGTAAGTCGATTACACAACAGTTAAGCGCGCTTTGGCAAAAGGGGGTTTAATTATATCAAGCAAGTCATCACGACTTAAACATGAGTTAGAATAGTTCTTTGACACGCAGTGAATTGAGCAACGCACCTGCTGACCTGGGTCGATATTTTTTGCGAATGCGTTAAACCCCTTTTTCACAAAGTATGTTATTTCAAGTTAATGGCTAGAATGGCTTTACCTGTAGAAAAACATATGAATAAGATCAATGGGGTCAACCCTACTTTAATAATTTTGGAGGCTGGGGACACCAAAGTCATTTTGGCTCCCCCAACCTTCCAAATACTCAATTCGCTTTTTATTAGCCCGGCTGTTTTCGAAGAAAACGTCGAGGTAGTGTCATAGCCCTGACTTCGTCAGCAACGTCGCCGTTGGTTGCGTCGTCGTGCAAAAACTTTGACATTTGGCGTGCACCACACGAAAAGGGACCTTGGGAAATTTGCGTAAAAGTGTGTCGTCTCAGATCAGCCCGTGCGGTCTGTGACTAATCCGAGACGACACTTCTCGTTTTTGTGCGATTTTCTGTTTCACGAAAGTCTACTGTATTTAAAAAAACCTTATGTAGTCGTAAAGTGCTGTCTCGGATTAGCCTGCGCGGACTGCGCAGGCTAATCCGGGACGACACTTTACGCAAATGTCCGAAGGTCTCATTTTGCATGTTGCGGGCCATTTATAACTTCTCTGTTATTACTTTTCAAAGATATTTCGTTCACATTCGGACTAGTTGTTGACCATCAAAGGGGAAACCCATACAACAGGGGCAGGTAACCATCAAAATATTTTTGACACAGTTATGCCCCTTTTCGACTCATAGTTGTAACTGAAAATCTAGCAACTGAGGCGAGCACTGGCTCCCGCATGCGATGCTCTTGTTTTCTTTTAACCCTTATCCTGCTAAATAAAATGAATGAAACTTTCAAGCCGATAGGAAAAAAAACAAAATTTTCATATTTCAAAGGTACTTTAAGAGGAAAGATATTTCCTTATCGGACAGTGTAGATCAAAGGTCAGACTGCACGTTCTGTGCAGTCTGATCTTGTCTACGCTGTCCGCAAAAGGTCAGCGACTCAGCCGCTGAAGGGTTAATTTACATTTTTCATTTTCACCAAAACTGTAATTTCTTTTCTTGCGCATGTATGTCTGAAATTCTTTGCCAGAAGACAGGATTTTTGAGTCGTCTACTAGTACATTCAAAGCATTTGCAGACGACAAATGAATTATGCGAGTCTTTGCAATTTGCACTTGATTTATATTATTCATGCCTATTTGGTTGGTTTACAGAAAATGGTTTACCGACTGCAAACGCCGTGGCTATTAAAATTGCGCTTTGCAAGAAACCACATGTATATTAGAAAGTAGTATTGCAAGTACAGAATTTGCAAATAGACATTTTCCTATTTACCACAATATTTTAATTAAGTTTCATGCATAAAACCTTGATTGATATTAAAGGAACTTTTGAGGCGCCAACTTTACTTTACTCAGTTAAAACCCCTATTGATAATTCAGCTAGTTAATAAAATTAAGTAGAATAAAGGTTGTGTTGTAGTGTGCAGTGTAATCTATGAGTAACATTAAATAACTTGGCGTTTCTGCTCTTTGATTTACAAGTAGTCAGTTACCCACTTTTATGTATCCAGGTACCACTGTTTGAATTACGAAGTTGTAACCGGTTCGGTTAGAAGTCTGTCCAAGAACTGATTAAAGTAAGTATGACAGACTGCCCCTTCCTCACTAAAACTTAGCATTGTTACGCATGAAAGACAGATTGGTGTTCAAAGTACTCTTGAAGATACTTCGAGGGCAAATATATAGGCCCTCTGGCCGTCATGTTATAACTGAAATACGTACAGTGTTCACCTCAAACACTGCACAACTAAAATGAACAAACAAAAACGTGACCTCGTGATCGTTAAATCAGACGCTGATCTTCTATGACTGAAATTTTGAGCTGTAGCATTAGACTCTTGACTTCGTGGTAGGAAAGTTACCAGCTGACTCTCGATGACTAAGGTTCAGACGCTTGACTTCGTTATATGAATTTCAGAGGCTGACTTGGCAGGACTCATGCCTCGAGCTGCAGGTTTAAATACTTGACCGTGGTAAACGAGAGTTCTATAGCTGACGTCTGGACTTTGTAATAGGATGTCAGAAAGTGACATTTACAAATGAAGTATAGATCTCCGATTTTAGACCTTGGTTTCGCGATAGGCAAATCAGATGATGTCTCTCTATCAACGAGTTCTGGAGCTACAGGTTTCCCATCTGATTTCATAAAAGGAAGGTTAGAAGGTGGTTTTCTATGAACTGGTTTGCAGGTACAGACACTTTCCTTTGTAATAGGAAAAGTCATCAGCTGACTGAAATCTGGAGCGGCAGTTTTAGACTTACCTTTGTTGTAGCGAAGTCAGCTGACTATATATGACGTAGGTTTAGAGCTTGAGGTTTAGTCACTTTACTTCTTGACAAGAAAGTCGGGAGGTACCTTGCTATGATTGAGGTCTGGCACTGCAGGTTTAGACATTTCATTTCTCGACAGGAAAGTCAGAAGCTGACTCTAGATGACTGAGGTCTGAGGCGGTAGGTTTGTACACTTTTTGATACGAAAGTCAGAAGCTGACTTTCTGTAACAGAGGTCTGAAGCTGCAGGTTAAGACACCTGACTTTGTGATAGGAAAGTCAGACGCTGACTTTCTATGACTGAGGTCTGGAGCTGCATGTTTAGAAACTTGACGTCATGACAGCAAAGTCAACAGTTGACTGTCGGAGGTAGGAAGCTGCAGGTTTTAAACACTTAACTTTGTGAAAATAAAGTTAGAAACTCTCTACCGATGAGTAAGATCAGGAACTGCAGGTTTTTACGATTGATTTTGTGAAGGGAAAGTCAGAAGCTGACCTTCTGTGACTGAGACCTGCTTCTGTAAGTTTTTATCTTTAACATTGTGAATACAAAAGTACGAAGCTGCCTTTTTTTGGGACTGAGTTCTGGATCTGTGCACAGGATATAAAGCTTGACTTTGTGATAGGAAAGTCAGAAGCTGACGTTTCATGAGTTGGTAGCTGCAGATTTAGACACTTGACCTCGTAATGGGGAAGTCAGAAGCTGGCTGTCATAGACGGAAGTCTGGAACTGCAGGCTTAGACACTTGACTTTGTGATAGGAAAGTCAGCAGCTGACTTTCGATGATATGGGGTCTGGAGCTGCAGGTTTTTACACTTGAATTTGTGATAGGAAAATCAGAAGCTAACTTTCTGTGACTTGGTCTTGATCTTCAGGTTTAGACACCTTACTTTATGGTAGGAAAATCAGAAGCTGACTTTTATAACTCAGAACTTTCGAGTTTTTTTTTTAACATCTGACTTTGTGATAGGAGAGTCATAAGCTGACTTTCTGTGATTGAAGTCTTGAGCTGCAGGTTTAAGGCTAATTTACGCTGCATGTTTAATCAAATATGATAAGGCAGGTCTGATTTTAAGCTTATCTGTTTTTTTTTTCACGTTTGTAAACACGGTATGTTCACCTTGTATTATGTAGTTTGCCTCTTCAGTTTGGTTAAATGTTTAACCTTTCACAAGATGACAAAATTTTTCACATGCTCAATTTGAAAGCATTTGCTGACGAAAAATAAAATGTGGCTATAATTACCAGTATGTAATTTGTTGAAAGGGCAGAAAACACGCTGGGAAAACGAGAAATGATTGTAACCAGCATTTTCTCACTTTTCCGACAATGTTTCTGAAGCCTGTTGTCTCAGGGTCGTTAAAAAAACAATAAAAAAAAACCGAGATTGGTTGATGAAGGGTTAACTCTTTACCAGACGACAAACTGACCCCTACAGGTGTAGTTACAATCAAATAAGGCCGGTGTAATGCAGAGAAATGACCCTCCCCTACAAAATGACCCATGGGTTATTTCACTACGTAGAGGAATGACCCGGGTCATTATTCTACGTAGAGAAATGACCCCAGACTGTAGAGAAAGGACCCCCCTATTAGAAGTAGTTGCAGCAGCAGCTGTAGTAGTAGAAGTAGTAGTAGTAGTAGTAGTAGTAGAAACATCAGCAGCATCAGCAGCAACAACAATGTTAAGGCAAAAAGGGGGTAGTAGAAGTACGAGTAGTAGTAGTAGTAGTAGTAGTAGTATCAGCATCAGCAGCAACAACAATGTTATAGGGGAAAAAAGGGGGGTCATTTCTCTACGGGGGTCCTTTCTTTTCATGAGGGGGTCATTCTACTACAGCTAGAGGAGGGTCCTTTCTCTACGGTCTGGGGTCATTTCTCTACATAGAATAATGACCCGGGTCATTCCTCTACGTAGTGAAATGACCCATGGGTCATTTTGTAGGGGAGGGTCATTTCTCTGCATTACACCGGCATCATGCACTTGGCACTGGTTGGTCCATTCCGTCTGAAAAATCGGACAAAATTGAACGTGTTCTATTTCCTCTGTTTGACAGCTCTGACAGCAAATTCTCCATTAAATCATGGTAAATCCGCTGTGATGCATCGCGTATGCTGCAGCAAATTTTAAAAGACTGATCGTGTAAAACGGCTTTTAGACACTTGACTTGGTAATGGGGAAGTCAGAAGCTGACTTTTGATGACTGATGTCTGAAACCGCACTTTTTTACACTACACATTGTTATAGAGAAAGCTTACTTTCTGTCGCCGAAGGTCCGAGCTGCAGGTTTAGACACTTGACTTTGTAATATAACAGGAAAGTCAGAAGCTGACTTTCGATGACTGATGTCTAGAGCTGCAGGTTTTTACACTAGACATTGTTATGGGGCAAGTCAGAATCTGACTCTCTGTGACTGAAGTTTTAGACAGTTGACCTTGTGAAAGGAAAATTGAAAGCTATCTGTTTATAAATAAGGTTTGGAGCTTCAGGTTTCTGCACTTAATTTTGCATTAATAAAGTCAGAAATTTGGAAGTAACGCAAGTTCTGATTGGCTAAACCATTGTAAATCTTGAATAAGACAAAGAATATTTTAAGAATGGTTGTTTAATAGTTAATATGGGCCCTGGAGCTGAAGGTTTAAACGCTTGACTTTGTAATAGGAAAATCGGCAGCTGACTTTCGATGACATGGGATTTTAGCCGTAGGTTTAGACACTTAATCTTATCTGAATTGAGTTTTAGAAGTTGAACAGACAAAAACCTTTCAATCGATTGACTCGTTTGTTTTCCAGAGAAATAATCATTACGTGGAACTCTTTCTTTTTGTCACAATGTTTTCATGCGTACTATATTACATGTATAAGTACGTTTTCAAGTCACCAGCGGCATTTTTAAGCAGTTATTGCAAATTGTAAAAGCTTATTTTTACAGTTGATCTATGATAGATAGACGTTTGAGAAGTGAGTATGTGACTGAATAGGTGTTTCAGAAGGATGGAGGAAGAAGCAGGCCATGTAGCCTCGTTTTGGCAAATGGCTAATTTGACTCTTACTTACTTTTTCTCGCATGAAGTGAAAGGAGAACCTTAAAAAAGAAAGCTATCCTACTTCAAAAGTATTTCAAACCTATGGTGGCATGTTTCTGCCACGAGATACGAGATAGCTATCCTGATAATTTTAGAGAACTATCGCGATAAAACAAACTTTTCTGGAAATATTATCTAGCTAACAAAAAGTTTCACGATAAAAATATCGCGATATTTCTAACTGTTATCACGATTTTTTTTTTACGCTCGTGCCCACAACTGACATTCACGGTATCTATAATTGGATACGGTTTCGGATCATCTTTGTCTCCTGTACAGTCAAAAACTTCCTAGTTCATCCAAATGGTGATTTTTCTATTTATAGATATCGAGAGACGGGTAGAACTATCGCGATAATTTTACCTCGATGTCAGCTTCGTGCACGAATGAGAAATAATCAACATAAAATTTTCTAGATAGTAAAGTTTATCGTGACAGTTTTTTCAGATAACTTTTTACTATCTAGATAAAATTTCCAGGAAACTTCGAATTATCGTGAAAGTTTTCTCAAATTATCACGATAGCTATCTCGTATCTCGCGGCAGAAATATGCCACCATACAAACCTGCCAAACAGATAGACTATGGGTCACAAAATGGTTTTTGGGGATTAACGGAATAAAAGATATACAAGTGTGCCATGTTAGTTTTTCTGCTTATATGAAGAAGCGAACTACTTTTATTTGGCGTATTGTTACACCATTCATTCGTTCAAAAGTCTGAGAGATTTTTGTTCACATGATAGTATTAATCCACCTGAATCCCTCTAGCCTTACGGTTAATAACATTCTGATTAAAAGAAAAAACTCACGCCTTGTCAAAGCGGCAGAAGCAGGGTATACTTAAGACCAGACTGTGTTGTTGTACAGGATGCCATGTAGCATTACCATTTAGCAAATAAAAAGTTTAGAATTTTCCAAATTCAAAGCATTTACAGACGACAAATTTACTGTGGCTCATATAATGGAATTTGTCTTTGAAAGTTCAGAAAATATTGTGGGGAAAGGGAGAAAATGCTAGTAAACAACATTTTCTCCTTTCTTCCATAATATTTTCAAATTCCTGCTTTCTCAGGACCGTCAAAACATGGGACTGCATAGTAAAAGATTAGATAAGAAAATCCAAAGTTAATGCCGTTTGTCCCTTTTTTTTTTCAACCCATACGGCAATAGTTTAGACCTTTCCATATTGGAAGCATTTGTTGACGCCAATTTGGATGTGGCTGAAATGATTGGATAGGTCTTTGAATTTGGTAAAAATCATTTTCAGAAAACGATACTTTAAAAAAGTTAATTGTCATTTATTATATCGCAGCAGGTAGCAAACCTGTGCAAGTTTTCATGGAGATTCTTTTTACCACTACTTCTCACAAATTATTTCAAAGTCATCGGCTAATTTCTCACATAAACATCGTCGAAACAACGTTCAGCGGGGACAGCGGGACGAATCCTGTCGCAATGACCTTTCATGTATCCTCGCGAGTAATTTGGCCTCGCTGAAAAGTCCAATCAAACCACCGACCGCTTGGTTTTAAGAGTTAAGCTTTACAAACTGAACTACCAGGACTGACTGATAAAAGGATGGAAAAGTGCTTTGGTGCTGAGTTAACCCTTTACCAAACAATTTAAAGTTCTAACGACCCAAGCAAGATGGCTTTTGAACACGTTGTGGGAAAATCAGAAAATGCTTGCAACCAGCATTTTCTCCTTTTCAGCCAATGGTTTCTAACCTTTCATTGATAAATATCAGTATCTGAGACACATCTAAACTGCCGTCTGCATATGGTTTAAATCTGGACTTGTCTAAAGCTCTGTCATCCCATGGAAGGTTAATTTGCGATTAGTACTATCAATGGGTGGAAACGATGGTAACGGTAGGCTATAAAGGTGTAAGACAATAAATGCAACGTTTCTTGCTATAAAATACATGTATCGTGCTCTGGCAAAAGGGGATTTAATGCATCTCTGTGATGCATTACACCAAGCAACTAATCATCACTTTGGATCCATATAATTCATTTTGTCTAACAACCCACTGAATCATGAGGTACACTGGTCCTCTGGCCCGCAGAAAATTTACCCACAGCAAAAAGTGTCGACCCAGGTCAGCCTGCGCCGTACGGCGCAGGCTGACTTGGGTCGATACTGTTTTGCACATGCGTTAAGACCCCTTTTCACAGAGCACGGCTCACACAGATTACAGGCTATGATAATCCCAAGAAAGTGCAGACGGCATATATCACATAGAATCAGTCTCATTAATTCTGATTTTATTGTTCGCTGTACATTCGGTACATGAAAAAAGATATTGTTAATCCGGTGTGGACTGGGTGTAAAATACTTGCGAATATTTCGCTTTGCTGTCTTTGCCAGGTATTTCTTGCAGGCATTTCCTCATTTCTCCAGAGAAAAATCGGATTACACAGCAATCGTATTCACTTCCAATTCATCTACATTTATGTAGAAAGTGGAGCTGGTTGGCGTCTGTGGTTGTTTAACGGAATACATGAATCATGCAAAATCGCACCACTATGAGGCTGCGGCTATTAGCGCGGAACTTGTGAAACTGTGACTTTAACAAATGAATATACTTTTATGAATCCTTACAAGAGTCCTATACAAGCCAGGTTCTTAAAAATTGAGGAAATAGGAGCAATGGCTTGATGCCATCGTCCATATTTTACCTCAAACCGTGTCATTCTAAATTTTTTGCCATGAACGTGAAAAGAACACTTGTATCACGTTGTACCGCCAAGTAGCCGATGGTATTCAAAGGATCATGCTACCTCCAGATTCAGTCAGTTGTTAAACCAAATAGCTTTTGTGGATTCATAACTACGTGATCACTTGAATGCGTCATGGAGATGCATTAAACCCACTTTTTTCAGATCGCTGCTCGACGACGACGACTGCTGCCATCGCCTCAACACAATGTTGTTAGCGCTGAAACAGTCTGCATCGTCAGATTTAAAATAATAGTTATATCACTATTATTTTCAAACATTATAATTTCGGTAAGCTCTCAGACCATCTTACTACACATGTCATCATGCAAGTTCATGAAGGACATATACCACAGTTTTTTCCCGCACACCGGTTTGCGCATTTTTCTTTTTTATAAACTCTATTTTAATACACTGGGTAAGTATGACAGGAATAGTATATTTCTATCTGTAATATGTCGCTTGCCTTGTAAATATCTGAAAATCACAGACATTGAAGAAAAATGGGAGATTTATAGACGATCGGGATGCCAAATCACGCCAAAATAGACATTTATTACAAAGGAAGGTAATTCATTATGTCAATAATTCTTAAAAATGCACCACATCTCGTACAAATGCCCTGCTTGATATACTTTTAAATTCTATTTTACAAGATATAGAAAGCGCTATTTCTGTGCTATATTTTCAAAAAATCTGTCCTCAGATTTTTTTTTATTGCAGAAAATTCACCAAAAAATAAATCTTAGTTTACACGAAAGAACACTTCTAATTGATCTGTGCAGTGCCTTAATTCTTTCGATTAATCGTTTTTACTATCGGCAAACATCACATTTCTAGGAGTAATCATTTGATTTGGGCAGTATTTTTTTTCTTGAACCCGGTTTTTTTTAGGTTTGAAATTAAAACCTAATTTTCTGTAATTTTGACAAGAGTTGTCCCCTTAGAAGAACTGTGTCTCTGTGTTTTGCTCCGTAACATATGATTTTCTTTTCATTCTTTTACTCCGCATACACTATAAAATCATTGAAGCGAAAATAAAAAAAAAAATATGTCGATAGGAAAAAAATGTGGAATACGTCCTTAAACCAAGAGGTAATACAGGCGGGACCAAGGGCTGTGGAGCCCGTATAATGGCTACCACAGCAGGAAAATCATCGGTAAAGTCGACTCGC
Source organism: Tridacna gigas (assembly GCA_945859785.2). Classification (NCBI taxonomy): domain Eukaryota; kingdom Metazoa; phylum Mollusca; class Bivalvia; order Cardiida; family Cardiidae; genus Tridacna; species Tridacna gigas. The sequence goes on from OX244033.2 coordinate 27,926,872, forward strand.
GCAAAAGGCCCCAAAACGCTAGAAACAGACTTCGTGTACAGATTTTAAACATAGTACAAAATAGCTAAGATATCCTGACACTAGTATACCTGACAGTGCATTCAAGATCAGCTTGCACGGTACTTTTAGCAAAGGAAACAGAACTTACATTAAACTAGATTCAGGTAAAACGCAAGTCGTTGGTGTAATAATCTTAACGTATCTTTAAATTGTATTTCAATCGTAAAACCGAATTGTTTATTCAAACTTTATTTTGCTGGGTTTTCGTATCTTACTAGTACTATAAGTTTGGGCTCGGCAGTACTTAGTTCAAGGACCCCGGTAGACCAGCCAGATGGCAACTGGTGAATCAATAAACTTTGCTAGTTTATTTCGGTGGTGTTTATGCCAGTATTTTCAGTCATACCGTTTTGGTTCCTTTACTTATGTGTGTCCTTGGTTTAACCCTTAGGCTGCTAAGCGCGACTCACTGACCTTTTGTGGACAGTGTAGATCAAGATCAGACTGCACAGAACATGCAGTCTGATCTTGGACTTCTACTGTTCGATAAGGAGATTTTTGTCCCCCCAAAAAAACTTTGAAATGGTAATATTTGGGGTTTTTACTATCGACTTGAAAGTTTCATTTTAGTTATATAGCAGGATAAGGGTTGACCAGTACCTAAATGGGGCTCGGTAATCTCTTGCCCAGGTGAATTCGATCGACTCTCTTGATTCCTCTTTGGTTCAATTTTACGTCATGATCACAATGTACGTACGAAAATTCTAACGCAAATGGCTAGCAATCAATGACTCGGCACTTCCTGTAGATGACTTTTAGTAGACGGAGTACTGTGTTTGCCAACTATTCAATTTTTAAACTATGGCTAGCTACTTCATTTCTCTGATCAACCCCCAATAAGGTTGACCATTCATTTATTAAATGCTGCCAATAACTTGAGTTACCAGTAACGTGCAGATAACTTGGACAATGTGTAAGAATATTATCATTTATATTTGACTCATGCTCTGTGAAAATTGGTTTAAAAGTGTCTGCTTAAAACATCGATCCATGACTCGAAACTTTTAGCTATTTGTAAATTTCCTGCATGTTAAAAGACCATTCTACTACGGGTTCAATCTGATGGACACAATGGATTTATGGGTCAATAATTATGTGATGACTCGCTCGTTGTAATGCAACACAGAGATGCATTAAACCCCCTTTTGCCAGAGCGCTGCTCATTTATCGTATTTGTTCTGAAATGATATAACGATACATGACCAGAAATAAAAAGAAACTGGGTAACATCACACACTTTCTGATATTCTCATCACCTGCTTTTTCTCTCAAATACACGACTTTAACCCCAAACAGTGAGCAGCTTTCGATTGCATTACATCGCAGATACTGTAAGAGTGTTGTATCAAAATCATACATGGAAGTGAAAATACTCCAGTATTGCACGCTTTACACTTACATCTATTATCAGGTAGTATGGCAATGTAGGTATGGTACATGGAAGCGAGGGTATCTTATTACACTCTTCTTTGCAGATTTTCAGGTAAATCTAAGTAGCTCCACCTGGTGATCGGCACTGGTATATAACCTTAATGTATAAGGTATTTAAGGAACACAGTTTCGGGAAGTCAAGAGTAAAATAGTCTGTCTGAAGATCGGCGCAGTTGAGTAGAGGCTGTGTCTGGGGACGGTTCATTTCGTTAAGTCTTAGTTCTACCTTGTGCTTTTGTTAATTTTTATATCCGACTTTTAATAAAACAACATCAACAAATATGATGGATTGGGACGATTCAAGCTCTGCCACAAAGGTGACCCGTGTCAGCCGAACATACAATGTCTACAGGGGATCTTCACCCGGGACTCAGAATCGACTTGAGGTATTTTCATTTCATAGATGTTTTAAAGACTTTACATGCTTGTTGTCTCTGTTGCATAGTTATCACCGGGACTGTTTTGAATTATTCAATAAAGCCATCGTGTATGATTAAGAAGTCCTTGACCGCAACCGTAAGAAAATTGCTTTATTTTTTAATCTAAAACTTAGTCGTTTATTGAGTAATACTTAACAAACATTATATGTATTATAATTCATTCTGTACTTTGTTTGGTCATTTGGTAAACCTTGCAAAAATCTTTACCTCTTTCATTTTATGTATGTATGTGCTTTTGTAGAGATATTTTGCTTTCAGAATCATTTAGACGCAACACAGGATTTAAAATGTGTGTTTTGTGTTTAATAAATGTGTGTTTACGTTACGCTGCTTTCTAATGTCTCAGTTTAAGAGGATTTTTAAAATCCCCATACAGTGGAAGAATATGTTAGTTGTTATCTAAAAATGCCACGAATTTTTACTTTAGAGTGTGTCTGGAAAACGATGACTCACAATTTAAGTTCTACGGATTAAAACTGATAATAAGAAGAAAATCTGGATTTACCAATGCTTGTGTTCGTTTGTTTTGTGTGCAAAGGATGTAATATGAGGTTTTCTATGAAGGAACTACTTTGACTGCGGCGAAATATATGCGAAGAGAGTTGACATGTTCTTTAGTTCATAATACTTTGTGTATGCAGCATGCTTTTATCTTAGCTTATGATTATGAATAACGTTTACTTTGATCGTAGTGTGTAGACATTGAAGCACTAACTTAATCCCTTCAGCGTCATAGGCGAAAAAAAGGTTTTTGTGGACCACATAGATCAAGATCAGACTGCTCAGAACGAGCAGTCTGATCTCTGATCTTTACCGCCCGTTTCTTCAGTCAAGCCTCTAAGATGAAAATCTTTGAGTTTCACTGGATTGGAGCTTTCGAAAGAACTCGATTTAATATGCTTGGCGCTGAAAGAGTTAAACATTCCGAAGGTCTTTTTTCTAAGTTTTATTACCTTAGATGATTTTATCATGTTAGGATGATAACTCACAGATAACCATTATGATAACTTGTATAATCAACAGTTTAATGTACAAAATTAATTAATGCTTTTGATGGATGTTGCGTATGGAACCGTCGATATGGCAAAAAATATTGCATTAGAGTACCCCATCTAAAGGTACACTCATTAATTAGTTCCTGGGGTGGAACTAATTAATAAGAAACAACTAGACTGACCAGAAATTAAATCAGATGATAGTTATGATAAGGATTGTCTAGACGGATATCATTCTGAGATATCACAGCACTATTTAATGAATACCTGATATCGAAGGAGTCTGGAATAGTTATCTGATCCGCACCTATTTACCCCTAATAAATTGCATCACTTATTATTATTTTTTATGATTGATGTGTATTATCTCTAATCGCGGATATACTTTACCACTCACTATGTTATGATATTCACAATGGCGGCCAATGACAATTGGTTGCCTGCGTATCCAGGAAGTACCTGTTACCATAGAGTAAAGTGTGGCGCCACCTAGCGACTTCCCTGTTTTGGGCAGGAAGGGAAAATCCGAATTAATCTTCAGTTTGTGTATTTATAGTAACAAATACACAATTTGCATTACAGTTTAACTTGGTATAGTTGTTTTAGAAAACTTAGTGTATTTCATTCAGCATGTAAAAAAAGAAAACTGTTTAACTTTCCAACAACGACACTTGATATGCCAGAAAAATAATAGGCCTGTCAAAATATCTAGAAAATGAAAGAGAGTTTCCAAAATAGTAAAATTTTATAACAATTGTCAACACAAGCAGAGATACAAGGTCTCTTTGATGATTACCGCATATCTCAATTTTCCACGATCTTTACGAAATTACAAATTCAGATCGAACTTCACTAACATGCAGTCTGATCCCAGTCTTCTCTGTTTGACTAAAAAATAATTATTTCAGTGTTTCTTTAACAGTTTAATGCCAATGAAATCGCGTTGCAATATTATGTGCTGTTAACACTTTATGTTAATTTAAAGCTTTAATTTCAGTACAATGATTTTTTTTGGTCGTTACTTTATTCATTTGCGTTCTAAATGGCCCTAGATGCGCCATAAAACGCCTTACATTCATTTGTATTTTTCTTTTGTCAGTATTTCATTAACATATAACCACAAGCCACGGCCTTTGTTACCTTGTTCAGAAACGAATTTGGAAAGCATTGTGGCAAATCTACTACCTTTTGCCACAATGCTTTCCAAATTCGTTAAGAGCAGCCTCTTCTATGGTCAATATGTTTTCACATGTATTGATACGCAACAAACTTTGAGTCATGTGGTTTGTCTGTATGGTTTGAGCACACGTGATGTTTTAAAGTCCCCTCTTGCGAATCGTTAGATATGTGACATGGTTTTCGATATCTTTTAGCCATGAAAAAGGGCTTTAATGCATCTGCAAAAAGTATCGACTCATGTCAGCCTGCGCAGTCCGAACAGGCTGACCTTTGTCAAAACTTTTAACTTTAGGTAAATTTTCTGCATGTCCAAGGACAACTGTACCAGAAGATTCAGCCGGTTGTTACACAAAGCGGATTGTATTGATCCGTAATTATGTGATGACTTGCTTCCTGTAACCTGGTACCAAAATGCATTAAACCCCCTTTCCCAGGGCATTGCTCATTTTATGTAGTGCCAAAACAAGACGTTTTCTTGACTTTCCTATGGCTTTTTTTTCCCACAAAAATAAACAAACAGCTTTTGGTCTTGTATTGAATGGGTAATCCCAAGTAGCTAATTAGACATAAAGGAACTTGTTAACACTTGAACCATTGGAGCACCGAATGAACACAACTGACATTTTCAATCTGGAAAAAAGACCTAAGTAATGGCATATTTCGAGGTTTTTTTCGATTTTGTGCAGTCTGGTCTTGACCTACACTGATCGCAACTGAAGGCAACTACAGTTGTGAAATACACCTCTAGAGCTAACCTTCTGGGCATGACGTTATGTGCTTTTGTGGACAGACTTAATAAAAAGCAGCTTGCAAAAATATGTGCCCTCTGATCTTAGTTATGTACTGTCAGAAATGTTATATGATATCCTTACCAAACCCATCATGAAATAGTACAAGATGAAAAATATCAATTTCCTTCATTTAGATGTTTAACCCTTAGGCTGCTAAGCGCGACTCACTGACCTTTTGCGGACAGTGTAGATGAAGATAAAAAAAAAAAAACAGTGTAGATCCAACATCAGACTGCACGTTCCGTGCAGACTGATCTTGGATCTACACTGTCCGATACGGAGATATTTTTTCTGCCAATTCGACCTGTCAATTTGGCAGTCGAAGCAAAAGCTTAAACAGTTTACAAAAAAAAAAATCAAATCAAAATCTAGTTCGGCCGCTGGATAATAAACTTTTTCTAAGTCATAAACATTTCTCATTCTAAAAGGAACTCGCATTTCACTCGATCTAGTGTATCGATGTTTACAAATTTCATTTCTAGAAGCCCAACGCAACTTGCTGATAAGCCCAGTATGTGGTTATCTGATAAACATTCCAGACAACCTTTATTTACCCCTTTTAGTTTTCGATAAAACCAGTAATCCACAATTTCATTGTAATATCATCATGCCTATTTAGAACACGGTACCCTGTACCATGATCCTCACTCTCACGTATTCAAAAAAGGAGTTAGTGCTAATGTTTTTTTTTTCCCAAACATGTTCTAGGAACGGTTGCATAGTCATTTAATATCACTCGAAACAGGACTTTTTTCCCCAAAAGAATGGGTAGGGTTAACACTTAGAGCTACTTCGCAGTGTTTATAAAATTACAAATAGTTTATTCAGAGTAAGCTTAAGTCTTTAATAATCCACAGTATTTAAGACTTGTCCAAACAGAAAACTTTTGCCGACAAAAAAATTAAATTCAACTTTGTAATGTTATTAAATTGTCCATGAAATGATAGACAGCATTGTGGAAAAAGAAGAAAAGGGGAGTTACCAGCATTCTCACCTGTTTCCCCTTTTCCTATAATGTTTGTTCACAGAATGCTAATTCTTCTCTATGCAAACTGGTCTTCTTTCACGCCTTGTGTAATCAGGTATCTCAAGAGAGTGGATCGTGTCAATCTATAGATGTAATGTATTTGATTGGAATTCCATGAATCTAAATGCCAGTATGGGGACCATTGACTTTCTCAAACGATCAATTCAAGTATGTTGCCGCGTTTTGATGCATACGTCTGATCAGGATCCGATGAGTTTGCCATTGTCCTCTTACATAGACAACTAGCGTATTAATATTTTTTATGTGCATAGACTGAGACTGGTTTTCTCTCACAAATTATTTGAGCCTTGCTCTAGCAAATGTAGGCTTAATGCATCTCCGTGATCCATGATACCAAGCAGGTCATCTAACTACCGACCGAATCATGAGGAAAAGCGGTCCTTTGACATGAAGAAAATACACCAATAGCAAAAAGTTTTGGCCCAGGACAGCCTGTGCGGATTGCAGATGCAATAAGCCCCCCTTTTCACAGAACATGACTCATTTATACTGTATTGACATGGAAAAGTAAATAGCACCATTTCTCTTTTGACAACCAGGTTCAACATCATGACCTTGTGCGGACAAACTCGAGTAATTGTTGAAGATATGCGATAGAATTTAACGTTGTTGTTTTTTTTTTAATGGCAAAATGCTTCAACAATAATAAGATAAAAACTCTGTGCCTTTTATTGGAATAAAATTGCCATATTGGTCCTTTGTATAACATGTACATTTATTTGTACGACACTGAACTCACATGTAATATAAAAACATGAATTGGCATTCACAGCCAGTAGGGAAAAAGTCTTTAGTCAATGCTAAATTATCATGTATCATAATCAGTCATGTATGATCTTGATCTACAATGTCCGGGAGATATACTTAACCCTACAACAAACTTTTAGGCTTGTCCAAATTGAAAGCATTTGAAGACGACAAATGAAATTAATTTCAAACGATACGAAATGTCCATGAAACGGTAGAAAACACAGAGGGAAAAGGGGAAAATGTTGGCTACGAGTATTTTCTCCTTTTGCCACAATGTTTTCAAAAGTCTTCTTCCCCAGGGTCGTTGAAGCACATGATTGTGTGCTAAAGGGTAAAGTTACTTTCATATTCTATGGGTTACTCCGTATTGAGAAATCGTAAAGGGTGAGATACAACTGGCGTGGAACTATTCTGCGTACAATCACCCTTACCTGCTGATTTTATTATACGGGCGAAAATTATACTCAGACCTTTCATTGCAAAACTATCTGTCTGCTATGTGAGGGGAGAGGCAAATGACCCTAAAATGCCAAAACGAATTGCCGATAGATTGAGCAAAAAAAAAATGAATATGTGTTTTTTTTGCACAGATACAGTCGGAAACCGTTCCGCCATATTGTTACGTATGTCGTACCTAAAAATAGAACACCACATCCTTTTATGGATCGCTCGCTCAGGTATGATACACAATCTTCTCGAGAGTAAATATCTCAGGTATTCCTCCAGTGATGCCGGAATAACATCACCACATAGACACTGAGGGAAACGATGACTGACAGCCCGCACGTGCATCAATTAATTCATTGGGAAACAAAATCGTTTTTTATCCATTCTGACAGCAATAGGTCGAACTTGTACTTCGGGTTACGAGATAGAAGGTTATGATAAACCACTTTGAATAGTGCCACAAGAATTTTATAGCTTCTTTCGTGTGTATTGCATTTCCTGATTGAATTTATTGTAGTTCGCATATTTATGATTTGTGAAAGTTACACGAATATGTCAACTCGGAGTAAGGTAGCATCCCGGGGCTGGGTGGAGTGGGGTTGGGTGTGGTCAAAGAGTAACAGTCCTTTAGTTATTCATTAAGACCTGTATTTGTGTTATTGACTAGAGCTGTATCATTTAAGTAAGTGCAACGAGTACCTACGACAGGTTTCAGTGAAAAAAATATTTAGTCTAGAAATTGATATGTCATTTCTCTGGACATCAATTAGAGTTGCCAACACCACAAACAACAGCATATGATTAGAGTACTAAAGGATATCAAAACTAAAATGGGTTGGGCTTACACTTTCCTTGAATAAATAAGAAAAAAACACGTAAGGAGTTCTACTCTCTTCGTAAAGGCATATACTTAAAGGCGTGTTATCTTTCATGATAGGGATTTCATCAAAGTAATTGAGCCATACTCTGTGAAAAGGGGGCTTAATGCATCTGCGAAAATATCGACCCAGGCCAGCCTGCGTAGTCCGCGCAGACTGACCTTGGCCGAAACTTTTCGACATTGGTCAATTGTTTGTATGTCCAAGGACCAGTCTACCTCATGATTAAGTCGATTGATAAAAGATAGCTCTTATGGATCCATAACCATGTGATGGCTTGATTGGTGTCATGGATCACGGAGATGCATTAAGTCCCCTTTTGCCAGAGCATGGCTCAAGTCCATTTTACTGCCAGTTGATAATGACAGTAGAGCATGTACTTTTGGACATTGTCTCTCCTGTTATCACTCATATTTTTTGTGAGGCTGTTTAATTTTGGGGCAATATTCGATTCTTACTATTTTTCTTCTGAAGAGTAATCTTAACACTATATCAGTTGGGCGTTAGCGACTTAGAAAAAATAAAGTTGCTTCTTGTTTGTTCAGTGGCTTAACTTTATTCATGTAACTCATAACTTACTGAAAGCAAATTTGCACCAGACGAATTGGAGACATCTTTGTAAAGTAATGATAACACATAGTATATTAATGAGATTAAGGATCAATTAAGGATCGAATGCAAAAATACATTTTAAAAAATTGTGGTCAAAAGAAGAAATTGCTCTTTAAGAGCAACTTCTCCTTTTACCCACAATGTTTTTTCAAATTGTTCTGCTGAAAAAAGAAAACACCGTCTGCATGAGACAAAGAATTAACTCTTTACCACACCATGCAGAAGATGAAGTCTTCTGAAAGCATCGAGGGAAAAGGAGGGAATGCCAGATTTATTTTGTCGTCTGCAAATCCTTTCAATTTGGACAAGCCTAAGATTTTTTCGTTTGGTAAAGAGTTAAATGATTTAGGAAGAAAATGGAACTAATGCTTAAATATTAGCGTCAACAGAAAAAACTGAATTGCATGAAGAGCTTGTATAAAACCTGATCACGAAATAACTCTGCAATGATCTCAGTGCTCCCCAGATAATTTAGCATAATCAACATAAATATATCAAGACAACTGGCAAACATTCACAATATTTTGTTCGAAGTTACTCAGCCATTTTGAAAGGCTGCCAAATACCGGATGCTGAAGAACATAAAGTGTAGTAGAACACAGTTCTTATATGAAGCGAAATAGATAATTGATTACGTCACGCAACGCTATCTCGACTTATGCCGTGTAAGCATAATCAGATTTTGATATTGTTTGTCTTTAGGTTTGCTTGTTTTCCCTAACGTTTACAACCTGAGTTTCTTTGATTAGAATACTTTTGTAAAAAGCAATTGTCTCGTAGAGCTGTCAAGTAAAGAAATAGAAATTTAATCAGCATAGATATATCAAGTTGCCTTTTCGAGTTGGCCTTTTGAACTGTAAAATGAAAGATGGCTCACATATTCAAAACCAAATCAAAAACAGCTATTGAATTCCAAACAATCGTTAATTCCGTTAATCTATTTAATTCGGGATAAAACCTAATTACATGTATATGACATGTACTCGTAACTTTATTCTAATACTCGTATTGCACTGGATACTTAAACCTAGATATTGTGTCACTAGTTTATAAACAACAACACAAAATTATTTTGAATTTGAGAATTAATGTGTATATAAATATAGGAATGCACTAAAGTTTATCGTTTGTCAGATTTATTTCAGTTTTACTTCATACATTGCTACCAAGAAACCGTTTGGGTTAATCGTTATCAAGTGACATATTATTGCCGTTAAAGTATATTACGATATTTAATATGTTTTAAGTATGACTTGACTTTGTTATTTTATTTTTAGATGTATTTGCCATACTGTTCTAAAACCTTATGGTCTGTAGACGTATCAGCCATGTTTTGTACATGTAGTAATCCATTACTGCACTGCGCGACTATTGTAGAGAACATGAAACTAGTGCAGATGGCACAGTTGGGAAACAATTACAAGGAAAATAAGGCAGCCATTTTAAATTGCCTGGATTACATTGTTTGGAGCAAATGATCAGCAGTGTCTTCTTCAATCTAAATGTTTTCAAAGGTTGGAATCCTTTTAGGAAATGTGCATGTGCTTTTTTTACAATCAATTTCGCCTTTTCCAACAGTATTTTCAACTAAAGAGTAAAACGGGGTCGTTGAAAGACCTATTTTTGCAGTAACGGTTTGGAGGCTGATAATTGCATGCCATATCATGTAGCTGGCTGCTTTGTCAGTAAAAAATAAATGAGCTATGCTCTGCGGAAAGGGGGCTAATCCATTTGCAAAAAGTATCGACCTAGGTCAGCCTGCCCTGTCCGCGCAGGCTGACATGGGCCGAAACATTTTGCTATCGGTCAAATTTCTGCATGCCAAAGGACCAGTCCAGCTGACGATTAAGTTGGTTATTAAAAAGAAGTGGCTATCATGTATCCATAATTATAAGATGACTCGCTTATTATCATGCCTAACTGACATGCATCAAGGCGCCTTCTGCCAGAGCACGGCTCAAATGTTTGCGTATAAATATGTTGTTGTTTAAACCTTTTTCGCCGCCAAGAGTGAACTATTAGCTTTTGCAGGCAGGCTAGATTTAAATCAGACTACACAGAACATGCTGTCTTATTTTCGAGAGCTAGGCTGTCCATTGTTTTGGGACTAAAAAAATAAACCTTTGAATTTTGATGTTCGTTAGGCAAGATTTAGTCACTTCACTTACTTGGCGCTCAAAAGGTTTATATTTTTACCAGACGACACAATTTTATAACAATCTATAGTGAAAGCCCTTCCTGACGATAATGCAGATGTAGATATAACGATATAATTCGTTTTTGAAACTGTGAAAACTTGCTGGGAAAGGATATTTGCTGGTTATCTGCTTTTTTTCCTTTTCTGCAGTGTTTTCAGAAACCCTTCTTTGTCAATGTCGTAGCACGGAGTCGTATGGTAAAGGTATATAAATGTTTGCTTTTTATGTATTTGTACTCATCAGAAATCAGGAACATCCGGCACCACAACTAAAAAGGTAGTTAAGAAAACCGTCGTAGTAACCGGGGGAAAAGAGGAACGTTCGGAGAATGTACAAAATTCTACCCGTATCATTAGCACGAAAGAGCAATTCTATCGAGAGGAAGAAGCCCGCTATCAGGTAGACACTGGTAAAAGTCTTCGCTCATGTCGTGCTCGACCCGCGTGAAGTGGACTCAAAACCAACCTATCAACCGACAACTCCCATCCACCTGGCACCTCTGTCCACTTCAGTCCCGGTGTCACAAAAAAGATAATATGCACAAATATATCCCCTATCCTCATGGCTCTCTGGCCAATTCAAACCTTGTCTTATAACACATGTACTACCCTCTTATTTTTTAAAGGAAATAGAATGTTGCAGCCCCGACTCCTTTGTCCCGAAATGTTCGTGGATGTCTTATAACAGAAAACCCTTTGCAGACGCCTTTTCTGTCTAGCAAACAATTTTAGAACTAAAGTAGTACAAATGTACTCCTCTTTGGGGTAAAATTTTAATCGTTCTTCGTAATGTTTGATACCAAGCAAGTCTTTGCCTAAACCCGACCAATTTTGTCTAAAACCGACGAAGTAGGAGGTTAAAATGGTCCTTTGACATGCGGAAAAATTTAAGTAAAAAGTTTAGAACCATGTCGTCATCACAAACTTTGCAAGCTGATACATGTATGTATTGATACCATTTTGCAGATGCATAAAACCACCTTTTCAGAGAGCATAAGTCAAATGTATTTAACCTCAGTTCCTGCTAGTAATCAAAACATTAGGTAAATGGTTTTAAAGTTGTCTGCTGCCAACTTATATTAGGATTTAATAAGATAATAAAACCCATGAAAGCCTAAAAATATGATCAGCTTTTAGAAATTGCGTCTGTTCCTTCAAATATGTTGTTTCCATTCAACATTCTCCTTGTGTGAGTACTTCCATGTAATTCAGTCTTACAACATTGACACAACCACAACTTTCAAACCCTACCAAAGCCCTCTCCCCTCCAATCGTCCTGCAGTAACACAGGGTTCCATATCTATACTACAATTTCATGAAAATAGTTTCCGAATTCCGTGTTCGCACTGGGTGCCCTAAACCTCTTGATTGAACATCTATAGTTAGTACAACGACATGGTGCAGCTATTAAATTTACAAAAGGAATTGTTATTTTCCAAAACGACTACATGTACGAGTGTTTGCCTTGCTTTTTCACTGAAACAATTGCATGTAATCTATGTTTCTTTAACATTTGCTCTGGAACTTTAAAGCAGTTTAACACTTTACTACACAACCCCGACTTTTAATGACCCTGAGAAATACTTTGAAAACTTTGTGGGGAAAGGAGAAAATGCTGGTAACCAGCATTTTCTCCTTTTCCCACAATGTTTCTACCCTACCCAAAACAAATTTCAATTTTTGAGTGAAATTTATTTTCTCGTCTGGAAGTACCTTCAGTTTGGAAAAGTCTAAAATTTTGTCGTTTGGTAAAGGGTTAAGAAGCATGTTTGTTTTGCTTTGTGCTTTTAATGTACCCTGTCAGTGCTTTTTATGTATCCTGTCAAAGTCTTTCATTTAAAATTCGTAAACTGCAAGACAAGAATTCTTATATTGTTTACATTTGTATATCTTGTTCTTAATTGCGTTTTGTAAGAATAGTTTACTTGCATTTGTGTTAATTATTCGTTTATATCATTGTAATGACTGTTCTCTTGTAAATGTCATTTTCTATGTTGTGATTTTGTTCCCTTCAGTATTAATAAAAAGCCATCCTATCTCGAAATGATAGCATAAAGCAACACTCCGATGATGCAATATTTGAATGCCACCTCTTGCCACATTACGGTATATTGAGTTGTGCGCTGACTGTAACGTATTGTCTTTCTTTATTTCAGGGTAGGATCCGTGAACTTGAAGATGCCCTGGACTCCGAAAGAGATATGCGTCTTAGAGTAAGTACATCATCATCGTCGTCGTCGTCATCATCATCATCATCATCATCATCATCGTCGTAACCATCCATTTTATTGATTTGTCGTAACGCTTGACTCCTCTCAAAATTTGCGATTTTCACCAAGTCTTTATCTTTCTTCTTCTTTAACTGTACTATTGACTTTGTCTCCTGGCCTAGCCTAGCCTAGCCTAGGTATTTCAGTGGGAACAAGTAGGGATAGTAATTCCCGGGATGGTTGTTCGAATTCAGGCTGGCCCAATAATCGCTCCGAGGATTGGTGGTATCCATTACTACGGGATTCATTCCTCTTCCATAACTTGACATACATTTGAGCAGTTCTCAAGCAAAAGGAGGTTTAATATATCTCTGTAATTCACTATACCAAGCAAGTCATCACATAATTAAGGATCAATAAAATCCTCAATAATCCATAACAACTGACTTAATCCCGAGGTACACTCAATCTGATCCTTGGACACACAGAAAACTTACCAAAAGCAAATAGCTTCGACACAGGTCGATAGTTTTTGCAGGTGCATTAAGCCACATTTTCACAGAGCATACCTCATTTAGTTTCAAATTGATTTATGTCGGTAAGGAGCCAGTGACTTGGAAAGAAAGTTGTTCGTAGTACTCGTAAGTATCTTTTTTAAAAAACAAAACAAATATTCTCACCAATGGCAACAACAAAAGACAAAACTACTCGATACATTTAAAGGATTGCAAAAAGATTAAGATTTAGGACTCGGTATCAGGTAAATAGGTATAATGACTCCAAAAGAAGATCACAATGGAGAAGATTGGGGTGGAATGTTTTCTTACCTGAACATTATAATAGTTTTAGTGGCTGTTGAAAAATACCCTCCTTAATTCGTACAATTGAATGTAACAAAACAAAAAGGCTTCTAATGAGGGTTATATGACTAATATAAGAGCGGAAAGTGTTGACCAAGATCAGACTGCACATATGTGCAGTCTGATCTCGATCTACACTTTACGTATTATACATCTGTAGTCACATATGCGGGAAGAAGGGTTGTTAAACAACACCTACTCAGTCTCGTAGGTTCGATACGAGAAAATGCGAGAAATGATCTGAATGTTGGAAAAAAGCCATTCCCATTTAGATTCTTATCTCTTATCGCTTGGAAAAAGTGCCTCTCATCGGGAAAAATCCCCCCTACGTCATTAACTATGTAGAAATGCTTGTTCACCCCAAGGCTGTAATAAGCACCTGCAAAGATCTGGATAAGTAAAGGGGCATTTGAATGTAAAAACATTATTTCGTCACAAAATCCTGTGTTGTTGGTACTTATTGCCTTGATGAATATATAGTCAAGAAAATGCTGATTCACCCAAAGGCTCCATTAGGCATCTATAACATAAAGGGTGGAAATTGTTATAGGAATCCTGCAAAGGTCCAGATACGAAAGGGGTGCACTTGGATCCTAAAAACATTATTTCATTACTGAAACCGTCATTGTGAGTATTCATTGCCGCGATAATTTTCCCATATAGTGAAAAAGGAACCAAAGCACATATAGACCTACAAGCATTTCAAAACGATTCCTTTATTTGGCTTCTAATTAAGAGAAATGAAAAGTTTCAGTAATAATAAATGGGGTCAAGGGCTGTATTCACAAACCATTCTGGTAAGTATACTCAGTCTAATTATACATTTGGAAAGTAACGAATGTTTTAATTTGCTAAGCCATTCGGTTAAGCCAATCAGAAAGGGTGTTACTTTGAAATGCACTTCGAAATTTAGAAAATTCTGAAATATTTGGGTAAGAATGCAGTTTAGTTCAGTTGGTGAATACGGGACCAGATCTTTGTAATTTTGTTTCTGTTTTGACCAGGCCATCTTTAAAATATCGGATAAGCTGTTAAAATGGCGTTAAACTCCCAATACAAAATTAAAATATAGGAACAGTTTAATCCGAGAAAAGACCCCACGTTCTGACAGCAATCTGAATTTCATTTGCAATGTTCGTACTAGCAGCTAGATCCGCTCACTGTTTACCGAGATTGATTGATTGATTGATTGAATGAATGGTATATTACACCGCTTTCAACATGATTTCAGTCATATCACGGCGAAAGCTCACAGATTCATGTTTTTCCTGACTTTCACCAGGAAGGCTAGGCTAGGGCCCTGAAATATCTTGCCCAAGGAAACTCCCACGAAAAAACCAGTGGATCTGAGGCTCGAACCCGAGGCCTCCAGATCACGATTCCTACACTTTACCATTGAGCCCACGGTTTACAGTGAAGTAATGGAAATATTAAGAAGCCTAAAAGAAATCATTTTACATATGAATTTTACCCGAAATTGCTCGTTCGCCATGTAAATCACAAGAAGTAGTCATTTCTAATAAGTTTTACAAAGATATTGAGCCGTGCTCTGTGAAAAGGGGACTTAATGCATCTGCGAAAAGTATCGACCCAGGTCAGCCTGCGCGGACTGCGCAGGCTGACCTGGGTCGATACTTTTCGCAGTCCGTGCAGGCTGACATGGGCCGAAAGTTTTCGCTACTGGTCGATTTTCTGTATGGCAAAGGAACCAGTTTACCTCATGTTTCAGACAGCTGTTCGACAAAATGGATTCTATGGATCAATAATAACATGACGACTTGCTTGGTATCATCTATCACGGTGATGCATTAAGCCCCCTTTTGCCAGAGCGCGGGTCATATAGAAGCTAGGTGCTAAAAGGTTTAGGCGAACATGTATATTTCGTCATGTAAATATTTACAAACACCAACGTATGCCTGCCCGTTATACCATGCTAATTCATAGACTCTTAATCCTGTAAATCGCCTTTTCGCTACTCTAGTTTCTGTTGCGGAAAGTGCAGATCAAGATCTGACTGCGCAGAACGTGCAGTCTGATCTTAGATCTACACTGTCCGGTATTTAAAGATATTCTGGTCAAAAGCAGTTTTGAAAATTGTACTATTTGCATTTTTTTATGCCTGAAATTCTTCATTTTGTTTAGTCCCCGCTCTAAAGGTTAAAACGCATTCCCCGCTCTAAGGGTTAAAACGCATAGGTCAAACTCCATGTTTGTGTTGTAGATATTGCAGATCATGATCTGATCGCAAAGAACATGCAGTCTGATCTTCGATATACACTGTTAGATATTTCTATGAAATATTCTGGTAAAAACCGCACTGAAACTGTACAAAACATTTCTGTGTTTCTACTACCTTAGAACGCCTGTTTTGTTGATATATACGAGTATTTAGGGATTCAAGGGTTGATGTAAAATGCGTTACCATAGTAACTGAGAGATTCTCAGACGAATGCATTCTGGCACCTGTAAACACTTTTTTGTTTAATCGTACTTTCCCTTTTCTATCTTAATTCTTTTTCAAAATTTGCCTCGCAAAACAGACTTCGTCCACGATAATAAAATCGATTAATCGTAAATAAAGTTAAAAATATTTTACTTAAGGGATGAACTGGTAATATTTTTGTTTGAACATTTTTTTGTTTAAAAATCGGTGAAACTTCTAGCACAGTGCTTCTGTCATTTATCAGGATCCGTATTCACCAACCATTCTTAAGAATGTTCCTAGTCTTATTCTCCAAAATTTTCCAAAGTAAAAAGTAACACAACTTCTGATTGGCTAAACCATTCGGTTTAGCCAATCAGAAGTTGTGTTACTTTGAAATTTTGTAAATCTTGAAGAATAAGACAAAGAATGTTGTTAGGAATGCTTGGTGAATACAGACCCAGTACCTTATTTTTTTTGTTTCAAATATTGCTTTATTTTGAACTTTTTTTGAAAGCTTCAGAAGGCACGTCGTGCTCGTTAACCAGTAGTCTATACATTGAGAAACATAACAAATAAAGGGTCTAAAACTGAAAAACATAATTTGTGCCACGGCTTAAATTACTGCGTACAGAGCATGCAGTCAGTTCTGTGCTCTACACTGTCCAATTTGTAAAGATTTCTTGATAATATAGCATTCAAGGTGCTACAGCTGGATCATCCTAGTTGAATAAATATGGCCAAAGTTTATCAATTTTGAACCTTATGACGTCACTCTTTACCAGACGACAAAATTTTAGTTTCATTGATATTGAAGCATTTGCAGTCGACAACTTAATTGTGGTTCAATTCATGGAACCTGTCTCTCATAAGGGAGAATACATTGTGAGAAAAGGAGAAGGTGGTGGATACCAGACATTCCGACATACTCGTGTTACTGGCTTTCATTTTGTTTGCAACCACAGTTGGACACATATCCTAAAAATAAATCTTTTCAGTTAAATCCCTTTTATGAATAATCCTAAGTTTCAGTGATTCTGAGGAAAAGGGCTTTGGAAAACATGGCGGGAAAAGGAGAAAATGCTGATTACCAGCACTTTCTCCTTTTCACACAATGTGTTTTACTCTTTCAAAGACAGATTACATCATTCGAAACACGTTTAGATCGTCGTCTGTAAATGCTTTCAATTTGGACGAGTGTAAAAAATTTTGTCGTCTGGTAAAGAGTTACATGCAGATTTAGTAGCATGAAAAAGGGTTTCCATTTCTGTAAATGCAAAACCTTTAATCATAGAAATATTAGTGAGCAGTTTTTTTCGTTTTCTCTCTTGTTATTCCCTCCATGACAACCGTTGCTAGGTATCGTTTACCTGCACGCGGGGTACTTAATAATGTTGTTAGTTATAGCACGCTACGTGATTTGCCACTGTCAAATAATTGGAGTGCCTTCTGACTCACCTTTACTGTGTTATGTTCTACTTCACCTTTCTTCATATTAGTACTGCTAACTGTACTCGAATACGATTTTAGTTTTTCACAGGTCGCATCGAGGTACAGAGACGATCGCGTAAAAATGATAAAATTTCTTCACAGATTTTTTGCGGGAGTTTAAACTCTCATATTCTCACAAACTGAGGACAAAACTAGAACATTCCTGTTACTTAAGTATTCAATATTCCTTCGTTTTAAACACAAGTATTTTCATTTCTTTGAAAACGCTAAACATAAGAAAAGGACAAAGAACAGTGGCATTCATCTTTTACTCGAGTTTTTGACGTTTCCGAAAATAGACACAAGATGGCTGTTAAACACGGCGAGTTTCCTTAGTTTTTTTTTTTGAGATTTATAATTTATAAACGACTTCTACAAGCGCTTAAATAGGTAATTAGACGTTTAATAATTTGTCCTCTGCCATGTGCGTCACTAAAAACTGTTTGCATTTCGCTGCAAAACAGATTAAACCGATGAAAAGAAAGTCAGTAAAGCGCTACAGCTTTTCTACAGAAAAACTTACGATGGACCTGAAACGGTATGGTACACAATAAATGTACAAAATATGAAAGGAAGCATCGTAAAAGTCCCATTATTGAGACTACTCCTTCTTTATATGGCAAAGCTTGAAAATCGGAATACGAGATGATCCTAGGAGAGGCATTGGTATCTGAAAACAGTTAAGTCTGCTGTAACGATACCCTAAACAATTTAAGGATACTATTCGAATGTGAAATAATTAGACAATGGTTCGGGTAGTCTGGAGAGTTTTGCAAAGTGCATATGAGCCATGCTCTATGAAGAAGGGGGGGGGGGGGAGCAGATGGATGTCCATTATACCAAGCAAGTCATCATATAATTACGGATCTATAAAATCCATTTTGTATAAAAGCGACTGAATCCTAAAGTAGACTGTTTCTTTGACGTGCAGAAAATTAACCTATAGCAAACAATATTGACCCAGGTCAGCCTGCGCGGACTGCGGGTCGATACTTTTTGGCAGACGCATTAAGCCCCTTTTTCAGAGAACATGGCTCATATACAAGGAATTCCGGCAATGCATTGATACATGTAGGTGCATACTGCCGCCACAACATTGCAAATGCACTGCTTAAAACAATATTATTTAAAGTCAAATACACAAACACTAATCTGAACATTACTTGGAGCACATTTAAGTTCGTTTTGGACAATGGAGTTTGGAATATACGCAGTCCGATGTGCTGGTCAGTGTACTCCTGTACTAAGGTAATCTAGGCCATAAATGACGAAATAAAAGATGCCACATTATCTAACTTACCGACAGCGTGGTTTAACTTTTATAGCCAAGACTTAACGTGCTTTCAATCATCTAGATAAGTTTTGACAACCAAACTATCGGTTGATGTACTTGCAGTTATGAAGAAAACTTTATTTAAAAAAAAACATCGCTTGTAAGATAATGTGAAATTGAACGTCAATACCATGAGATATATATGTAGGGAATTGACATTTCATGGACATGCGTCAAACCCTTAATAACTTAATAATAAATGAGCCATGCCCTGGCGAAAGGGGGGTTAAATGCATCTCCGTGATGCATGGTACCAAGCAAGTCATGACATAATTATGGCTCCATGCAATCCGTCAAGTCTAACAAACGATTGGATCTGGAGGTACAATGGTCCCTTGAAATGAAAAAAAAAAAAAAAAAAGGAAACGCAAAAAGTTTCGACCCATGTCAGCCTGCGCTGAGTACGCAGGCTTACATGGGTCGATACTTTTTGCAGATGCATTTAGCCCCCTTTTAACATAGTATTGCCTAAATAAATGGCAGTATGGATATTGAAATAATGCAAATATCTATGTCCGAATCATAATCGTTGCGAGTTTATTCATTTATTATTTATTTTATTTTCAGTTTGAGAAGCAATGTGCCGAATATTCCTTCCAAATTGAACAACTCTCAGACAGATTGGAGGAATCTGGTGGTGCTTCAAGCATACAGGTGAGAACTTGTCAGGCTGAAAGGTCTAAAGGTGTAAAACCTTAAACAGTTATCACTTGAGGTGTTAAATACCTTAACCCTTAAAGTGCTGGAACCAGCTTAACTTGTTTTAGCTGACAGTGTAGATCAAGATCAGACTGCACAGAACGTGCAGTCTGATCTTTGATCTACACTGTCAGCTACTTCATTACATTTTCTGGCTAAAACAACCATGAAATGACAATATTTTGGATGTTTTTCTTCAATGAGAAGGTCCATTTAATAAATTCAGCACTGTAAGGGTTAAATGAAACTTTCCAGCCTATGATACAAAACCAAAAATATTGCAATTTCAAAGTTATTTTTTTGGGGGGGTGGGGGTGTGGGGATAACTTCATATCGGAAAGTGTAGTTCCAAGATCTTATTGCACGTTCTGTGCAGCCTGAGCTTGATCTACACTGGCCTGAGTCGCACTTACCAGCCAAAAGATTAACTCGTTACCTTTATCGAAGGATGCGACTTTAATTTCGATCGTTTTATTTTCGCTCGTAGAAAAATTAATCGTAAAACTTGAATTAGATTTTGCAACTTTAATTCTGGTTTTACTTTTTTTTTTTTTATCCTAGCTGGAATTTCGACAAATCATACTGTAATACATTGTCAGAGTACTATTAATTTTCATACTTAAATGGTATGATTTGAACTTGCCTGCATTTTGACTCCCGAATCGTTTAATTTTGGCCGCTAGTGGACGTTTAAAGTTTTTTTGGTTGATATGAAAACTAAACAAGTCATTTGATAATTCGACCGAGAAAAATGGCGTAACTCTATACTCGACCAAACGACAACTTTCAAGACTTTACTTAATTGAAAGCATTTGCAGACGACATAATCGATGGAGTTCAGAAGATCATTTTGTCAATGAAATGGTTCGAAAACACGATGGGAAAAGGAAAAAAAGCTGGTTAACAGAGCCGGGTTGTTAAAGCAAGATATTGTATGATAAAGGATTAAACTCTATCAGAATATATGTACCACTTACTTACGCACTAACCCACAGTACCGAGGTCTAACGCCCCTGGGAAATAGGCTTTTGAAAACATTGTGGGAAAAGGAGAAAATGCTGGTAACCAGCATTTTCTCCTTTTCCCGCAATGTTTTCTAACCTTTCAGAAACAAATCCAATAATTTGAGCCATATTTAAATTGTTGACCGCAAAAGCTTTGAATTTGGAGCAGTCTAAATTTTTGTCGTCTGGTAGAGTAAATTCTTTACCAAACAACAAAGTTTGTGAAATGTCCAAATTGAAAGCTTTTGCCGACGACAAATCAAATGTAACTTAAATAATTGGATTTGTTTTTAGAACGTTAGAAAACATTGTTGGAAAAGGAGAAACTGCTGGTTATCAGCATTTTCTCCTTTTCGCACAATGTTTTCAAGAGTTTTTTTTTTGTTTGCCCTCAGGGTTGTTAAAACCCAGGATTGTGTGATAAAGTGTAAAACCATCTTTCCATTTTTTCGGAACGGTTTGTAAGTACAGGTCTTACTTTTCGACAGATCGAAATCAACAGGAAAAAAGATGCCGAACTCGCCAAACTCAGAAAAGATATCGAACTCTTGACTATCCAGTTTGAAGGACAAGAAGCCAGTATGAGGAAAAAGAACCAAGAAGCCGTGAACGATCTCTCTGACCAAGTTGATTACCTTTCCAAGAACAAACACAGGTAAGCTAGCACGTGCAGTATTTTTCACCCTTTCTGTCAAGATGTATACTTCAACGACGATAACGTGCCAACGGCATATAAACAAAAAAGTACAGTATTTATCGTTTGGTTGATTGATTGTATGGTGTTTTACGCTGTTTTCAACATTATTTCAGTTATTTCGCAGCGGCCAGTGCACCTGCCCTTGCTTTCCTAGAGTTTATTTTAACAGTACTCCACACAATATTCTTTCCAGGCCAGTGTCTGCTTTTCCACATAAACATCGTCGAAACAATGGTCAGCGCTGAGAGAGGAATGAGTCATGTCGCAATGGCTATCATCAATCCTCGGAAAGAAACCGGCCAACCCGAGGATCGAACCAGCGCCCCCTGTTCTCAAGTCCTGTACGCTACAGGCTGAGCTACCGGGGCTTGGCAATATCTGTCTTTCGGACTGACTTATGACAAAACTGATTTCCTCCTGTGCATTTTGGATATACCCGTATATATCTGTATACATAGCCGTGATGTGCACGCATTTGAAATCAAAATACATATGATGGAGGGTATATATTTGAGCCGTGCTCTGACAAAAGGGGGCTTAATGCATCTCCGTAATGCATTAAACCAAGCAAAACATCACCTACCTATGGATCCATGAAATCCATTTTGACAAACAACCGACTGAATCATGGGGTAGAATTGTCCTTTGGCATGCAGAAAATTTAAAGATAGCGAAAAGTTTCGGCTCATGTCAGCCTGCGCGCACATGGGTCGTTGCTTTTCGCAAATACATTAAGCCCGCTTTTCACAGAGCATTGCTCACTTAAAAAAAAAAGGTTTCAATAATATAATTTGTTAATGAAAGGTTTATCGAGTTTGAGTTATACAAATTAAATGATCAGATCCAATAGAAATGACACGCTATCGCCGTTAGACGATACTATTTACACGACCTCTTTCGACAGCTGAATTTACAAGCTACTGAAGCTCAGAAAGATTTCTATCTAAAGGCCCGGTCACACCGCCGAACTTTGCTGGAGCGTTCCTTGAACGGTAGGGAGGGGGGACCGAATTTCGACAACGCTCGTCACCGCGCACAAAATGGGAAAAAAATCGAAAACACGGGCGTTGGCTTAGCGGTGCACCGCTGAAGCCGGCGTTGCTTTAGCGTTGGTTTAGCGGTAGCGAGCGTTGGTTTAGCGGTGACGCGAGCGTTGGTATAGCGGCGTTCTGCGCATGCGGGCTTTGGCTCGGCGGGGGTATAAAGTTGGTTTAGCGGCATACCGCTTGTGACTACGGAGCTGAACGGATCGTTTTGATACAAGTTCTGATAGATTTTTGATAGAAGTCGATAGTTGAAGTTCATCATGCCACGTGGACAAAAGAGGAGTAAGGCTGGAGAAGGAAAGGCAGCAGCACCCTCCAGGCATACTGCATGTTTCTGTAGGTGTTACCAGAGGCCAGGTGCCGTAGGGTGATTGCCACTTTGAGACCAGGTTCCAGGCTTGCACGGTAGTTGGTGTCTTGCTTGGTCAATCTGGGGGTCAGCCTCTGTACAAGTTCATCAAACATGGCTGGTGGCATCCTCATGAAGTGCTGGAAGGCTCGTGGATCCTCATTCCTCAGCTCCACCATCAGCTTCTCATACAGTCCATGTTCAGGCCTTCTCAGTATCCACTGTCTGACCCACACAACTCTGTCTCTCCTTCTCTCTCTTCTCCTTCTGTCAACAGCTTGTTGCAATCTGAGGAGGTTCTGATTCTGCTGCTGGACAAGTGCACCAATCATAGCAAGTCTCTCAGCATCCATGGTGATACAGTTTTACTGTAACTTTGAGCAATTTCGATATAGATGAGGTCTGAACTCAACGGCAGCTCGATTCCAAATGAGCTCCTGGTCCATTTCTTCTCGTATTTATAGCCAAATTCTGGTCCCGCTCCGACACCTCTATACCAACGCCAAACCAAAGTTCATCGCCGCCATGGCTCGCTGCTTCAACGCCCGACACCGTTCCAACAACCCCGTGTCCGCTCGTAAAACGCTTACAACCGCTCCACCGAAGTTTGTGCAACGTTTAATCGCCGCCCGGGCAACGCTGGCGAAGCAGCGGTGGTCCAGCGTTCAAGATTTCTGCGTTGGCCTAGCGGACCCAAGCGTCCACGAACTTGCGTCTAGCGGTGCCAAACTTTGAATGGGCGTTGGTGGAGCGGGGGTGAACGTTGCCGGGGCGGAAAATTGCCCCCTCCTCACCGCTCGCAATATTTTGTGCAGCTCAAAACTTTCGGAGCGGTAGGAGGGCCCCTCGAGAAACATCAGCGGTGGCCGAGCGTATACGGCGTTGCTTTAACGGGGGCCAACTTTTGTTAAACGGTGGTGAACGGTTACGAGCGGTGATGAATTTTTTTCACCGCTCCAGGAACGCTCCAGCAAAGTTCGGGCGGTGTGACCGGGCCTTAATAAGCTTGACTAAACAAGCGGACGGTATAGATGGAAGATCATATTGCACGTTTTGTGCAGTCTGATATTGATCTAAACTGTCTGCTAATGCACCTGTGGTACTGAAAGGGATCAATATTATATAAAGAGTTCATACATTTTTGTATCAATCCAAATGAGCGAAATCAATGATACTGAATTAAATCATAACGCGGTTGACTTTACGTTGGCATGTGCAGGAATACAATTTCCGCGTTTACGAAGTGGAATGATATCATGATGCATCGTGGTCAAAGCAATGCTTAGGTCCATTTTCAAGAACATATGGACCATGCTCTGTGAAAAAGGGGTTTAATGCATTTGCAAAAGATATCGACCCATGTCAGCTTGCACAGTCCCCGCAGGCTGACATGGGTAAAAACTTGTTTTGTTGTTTGTAAAGTTTTTGCGTGTTAATAGACCACGACACCTCATGATCCAGTTGGTTATTAGACAAAGCGGTTTTCATGGAACCATAATTATGTGACCACTTGCTTGGTATCATGCACCAGAGAGATGCGCTAAAACCCCCTTTTTCCAAGAGCATATTTATGATAGACTTGTGTAATTCTTACGTTTTTACTCTTTCACAGAATTGAAAAAGAAAAGAGCCAGCTCTTAGTTGAAATCGACAACCTTCAGGGAATCAACGAGGGGCTTGGAAAGGCCAAGGTAGGTTAACCCTTTACCATACAATCCCGACTTTTAACGACCCTGAGAAATAAGCCTTTTGAAAACATTGTGGGAAAAGGAGAAAATGCTGGTAACCAGCATTTTCTCCTTTTCCCGCAATGTTTTCTACCCTTCCTAAATTAAATTTCAATTTTTGAGTCACAATTATATTGTCGTCTGTAAATGCTTTCAATTTGAACAAGTCTAAAACTGTGTCGTTTGGTAAAGGGTTAAACGACATGTATTAGCTTCTGACTTCACACGTCGTGTTCACTCTTAACTCTTTACTAAACAGTCTCGTATTTTCACCCTGAGGAAGAGGCCTTTTCAAAACATTGTGGGAAAAGGATAAAATGCTGGTAACCAGAATTTTATCTTTTTCCCACAATGTTTTCTACTCTGTCAAAAACTCAAGTTCATTTGTTACACTTTGGAATTTGTCGTCTATAGATGCTTTCAATTTTAAAGGATTTAAAATTTGCCGTTTTGGAAAAGGTTAACGTTCACTAAACGACGAAGTTTAAGACTGGTCCTAATCAAAAACGTCTCCAGATGACAATTAAAAGCGACCAATAGTCTTAAATTGCTCTTTGAAAGAATAGAAAACATTATGGTAAAAGGTGAAAATGCTGGTTACCAGCATTTTCTCCTTTTTCTACAATTTTTTCAAAAGCCTTGTCCGTCAGGGTCGTTAAAACTCGGGATTGTGTGATAAAGGGTTAATATACTACTAAATGAGAGATACGGAAAAGATGAAAGATACATCTTAAGTCGTTTTCAGCTATTTTTAACCCTTTTTATCTGTATTTTATGAAACCATAATCATTCTTCATGCAAAATGTTGCCCCTGACGGCTGCAAGGTTGCACAGATTACGAAGAATTGAAAATGCATTTCATTTTTGTAGAGCCCTATAAAGAAATTAATATTGTCGTTTCCATTTTTAAAAGAGGACAAATCCATTGAGGTTCTCCATTCCTTACACAATATATATTTATAATTTATCTATGTTTACGCAGCTGACTAAAAATTTTGAGCCATTCTTCACACATTAAAGTTAACAGGATTTTTTTTTCTCAGTAGTATCTAAATGTAATGACCCTTTTTTCCAGGCATCTGCTGATGCTAAGGTTGAAGCTTTGGACAGCTCCTGTTCCAGACTGAAGATTCAGGTCGACGATCTTACAAAGTAAGTAACATTATGGATATTTGGTTTTGGGATTCTATTAATTGGTGATGTTTCCAAGAACGTTTCAGCTGTACAAAAAGACTCCGATATAACTGAGCCGTGCTCTGGCAAAAAGGGACTTAGTGCATCTCCGAGAAGCATTGTACCGTGCAAGTGATCACATAACTGTGGACCCATAATAGCCTTTTATTCAGTAACCGACTTAATTACGAGGGAGACTTGTTCTTTACCATACAGAAAATTGAGCAATAGCTAAAAGTTTTGGCCCAGGTCAGCCTGTGCAGACTGCGCAGGCTGACTTGCGTCAATACTTTTCGCAGATGCATTAAGTTCTTTCACAGAGCATGGGTTACTTTTTTTAAACAAATGCATGGGCGCATCTTTGTTGGCATTAGACCAAAGAATTCTTTTCGAGTAACTGATTGGATCTTTCACGGCTAAAAGAATACGCGTATTACCCTTATTCGGTACCTCCGATATCTTTTGTGGAGTGAGAAGGCCACAACAAGTAAGCATGTCCAGGGTGTTTCTACACATACCATATTTAGATCAACGAAATACTAGTACAGCAGGGTCAATCGACTGAAGGAAATAGAGGGGTCTGTACTGGGTTACATTGAAGACAGTGTGGCCAAAGGAGCCATTGTTTACTTCAAGAAATGTCATCTCTTTCCACAGTCTTTTCAAATGTTGTCTGCAATTTGATCTTGATTCTACACTGCCGTCCGTCTTACGAGACTAAACTATGACCAAAACCATTTTTCAAACCTTTTTAAATAGTAACATCTACTTTGAGACCTCAAAGAGAGTAGAGGCTATTTAGTTGAATTCGAAAGAGTTCAACCGTGATTTTATTGCAGACAACTGAATGATGCCAACGCAGCTAAGGCCCGCCTTACCAAGGAGAACTTTGACCTTCAGCATCAGGCCCAGGAATTGGACAGCGCCAACGCCGCTCTTGCCAAGGCCAAACAACAACTTCAGCTCACTCTTGATGACCTGAAGAGAAACCTTGATGATGAATCTAGGGTAAGTGGGGACGTTGTATGAAGATGTTTCTGAATGAATTTCATTGACCAACGGAAAAAAGGGACGGGCCAAGCTGCAAAAAAGTAATGTGTTCGTCTTTTCTTTATGTATTTACTTGCGGCAAAGATTTCAGTGTATTCTGGCAAACTAGAGCACATTACACAAAAAAGCACTTGAGTTTTACGTATTAATGAATGTTATCGTGATAGAAAATTTACAGATGACATCAGTTTCATTGCATGCTCTAACAGAACATACAAATAGACACACACAGTCACGTAGAGCAGTGTAATTACTTAAGGGAAACAACTAGAGTTCAGAGATTGTCTCCCATATTCCATTTAAATCAATGCAAGAATGAGCCCTAAAGCTGCTAAGCGCGACTCACTGACCTATTGCGGACAGTGTAGATCAAGCCCAGACTGTACAGAACGTGCAGTCTGATCTTGGATCTACACTGTCCGACAAGGAGATATTTATCTCCAAAAATAAGTTTGAAACAAGATTGTTCTGGGTCCGTATTCACCAACCATTCTTAAGAATGTTCTTTGTTGTGTTCTTCAGAATTTTCTACATTTGAAAGTAACACAACTTCTGATTGGCTAAACCATTTTAGCCAATCAGGAGTTGTGTTACTTTCAAATACAGAAAATCTTGGAGAATAAGACTAAGAATATTCTTAAAAATGGTTGGTGAATACGGACCCTGGTTTTAACTATCAGCTTGAAAGGTTTCAGTTAACTTAATTTAGCAGGATAAGGGTTCAGACATTAAGACAGGAGAGTTAATCTCAAGGAAAGAGTTTATTTGGAAAAGAAAAGCCACGAAACAACTAGGGGTACACTTACAAGAAAAAGAAAATCGAATTATTTATGTTGGTCACCTGAACTTACATACATTTACGTATACCTCCTTTCACGATTTCAGCAAAGGCAAAACCTCCAGGTTCAACTTGCTGCTCTCCAAGCCGATTACGACAACCTGAACGCCCGTTATGAAGAAGAATCCGAGAACGCTTCCTTGTACCGCCAACAGTACAGCAAACTCCAGGCTGAGTTCTCAGCTATGAAGACGAAACTTGAGAAGGACTTGATGACAAAGACTGAGGAATATGAAGAAATCAAGTAAGTCGAGTAACACTCTTATTAGGTTATAGTTCGCTGAATATCGTCGTGAAAAAGACACCAGAAAGAATTGTGTACTTTCTGAAATTAATCCAGGTTCTTGCCGATAGCAGAGAGATCGGTATTACTATATCAAAATTATACAGGTAAACACGAAAAATTAGCAAGTTGGCCATGTGTAATACCACTTAAAGATACAGTTATTATCGATTTCAGCCAGTTTTTAGCCCATTTCAACTTTATCTTACCAAACTTTAATCATTCTTGTATATCCATGTCAAATGTTGCCCCTGACGGTCGCCAGGCTGCATAGATTACAATGGATAGAAAATGATTTTCATTTTCTGGAGGCCTTAAAGGAAATAACTGTTGTTACGTTTCTGGTTTTGAATTGAAGATCTCCTTTATATGTATTTATGACTTTTACTACGTATATCAGTAACTTTTCTATGTTTACAAAGCCAACTAATCCTGAACTATTCTACAGTCTATCAAATTTTACCAGCGTTTTTTTCTCTCTGGCTGTAAGGATGTATCTTTAAGAAACAGTGACTTTAATTCGCATGGCTAGGATAAATCGGCATCGGTATTAAGTGATGGCTGAAAAAATTCCGTTTATATTTGCTAAGAACTTTACTAAATGAAGCTACTTTCATTCATTCAATGAGTTCAATTATCTATATGAGCCATGCTGTGGCAAAAGGGGGTTTAATGCATCTCCGTGATGTATTATACCAGGCAAGTCATCATATCATTATGGTTCCATAAAATCCATTT
The DNA here is from genome assembly GCA_945859785.2 of Tridacna gigas. Classification (NCBI taxonomy): domain Eukaryota; kingdom Metazoa; phylum Mollusca; class Bivalvia; order Cardiida; family Cardiidae; genus Tridacna; species Tridacna gigas. The sequence goes on from OX244033.2 coordinate 27,955,620, forward strand.
TGTCTATTAACCAACTGAATCTTGAGGTAGAATTGTTCTTTGACAATGCAGAAATTTTACCAGAATCAAAAAGTTTCGAACCATGTCATCCTGCGCGGACTGCACAGGCTGACAGGGTCGAAACTTTTGTGCAGATGCATTAAATATTCTTTTCACAGAGCATGACTCAAATATATTATAATGTCCATCTAAAATTAACTTGCAGACGTAAACTGAGCGTTAAGATCCAGGAATTGGAAGACCTCTTGGAACAACAACGCCAGCGTGCTGCTAACCTCGAGAAAACAAAGAACAGACTTACAGCTGAGCTTCGTGAAGTTACGATCGAGCTTGAGAATGTAAGTCAAACAGTTTATATCACATTTCTGTATCTACGATGTATTCAGCGAATGACATGAAGTTATAGCATTTTGCAAACTTTAAAAGTAAACCAAACCAATTGGTTATAAGACAGTCTTTGATTTTTATGCCTACTTCTCTACTTCACTTGTTATCATATATGGTTGCCAACGGTTGCGTGAAATAAATATCTAAATTGCATTCATTCATGTCTGGAAAAGCAGAAAAACCCACTGACTATGGTATGGGTACCACATAATAAGTACAAGATAAATTCATTTTACATAATATTTAACAAAGAAAAGAATATAGGAAAAAATACAGTAAAAGGAAAGTTTGCCTTATTTCTCGCACACAACAAAAGGCGACCTTTAAAGCTCGTTTTTTTGTTTTTGGATTAACAGACCCAGATCATTGTCCAAGATCTTACCAAGAGAAACCGTCAGCTCGAGAACGAGAATGCAGCACTTGCCAAACAAGTTGCTGACCTTCAAGCCGAAAATGCTGCTCTTCGTTCAGACAAGGCTGCCCTCGAACAGGAGGTGTACCGCCTGAAGGTTGCCAATGCCGAATTAGCCGAGAAGAATGCCAACTTGGAACGAGAGAACAAATCACTTTCGGGTATGTCTTCTGAATCTTATTTATGATTGTGACTATGTATTGGCTTGAACCATAGTTCTGTTGAATTAGCCCATTACCAATCATTCAGTCTGATCTTTATATACACATTTCGTAAAGGACATCAGCAATACTGATTCACGAGTTCATCGTCTGTACAAAGTAACATGATTTGTAACACGTTATTCACAAGGATGAAAATTAGTAACCTTGTGTTGTAATTATCTGATAAATGCATAAATTTTAAAGTCTCCAATTACGGATGAGCCATGCTCTGCCAAAAGGAAACTTAATGCATCGCCGTGATGCATTGTGCCAATCAAGCCATCACATAATTACTGATCCATAATAGCCACTTTATTTAACAACCGACTGAATCATGGGGTAGAATGGTCCTGGGACACACAGAAAATTGACCGATAGCGAAAAGTTTCGGCCGAGGTCAGCCTGCGCGGACTGGGTCGATACTTTTCTCAGATGCATTAAGTCCCCTTTTCACAGAACATGGCTCGAATACTTGCAATAACCCTGCCATGCTTTGTATTGGCATCCACTTTCTATAACAAAAATTTGTAGAAAGTAATTGTCTTTGGTCGTCGCTTGATTTCTGGACCACAACAAAATACGGTGATGATTGTTTAAATATCCAAAATGTAGTATAAACAGCAGCACAGTGTCACCGACAAAGATGGGCTAATAGCAGATTCATCTTCATTGCGAAAAGAGATACCTGGAGCCTATATTGACTTTATTCTTACCATACGCATCTTTTTTTGTGGTTAGTGAAAAAGATCAACCAGAACGTACATGTGGGTTGATCTAGCTCTGGACTCTCCACTTAGGTTCATCAAAATACAAACAAATGCCAAAAACCCTAAAGAAATATTCTATTTTGTGAACTTTAAAAGTTCAATAGGATAAACTTTAAGTTTAAGCCCCCATTCCTTGCAGACCAACTCCGCGAAGCCAACAACGCCTTGAAGGACGCCAACAGAAGAATAAACGATTTGATGTCTGCCAACGCCGCGCTCACAGCCGAGCGTGACAACCTGGCAGCCGCCCTTCGCGACACAGAAGATGCCCTCAAGGACGCCGAGAACAAACTTGCCAACGCCAATGCCGCCCTCACCGCTCTCCGTGCCGAAATGGAACAGAGATTGCGTGAAAAGGACGAAGAAATCGAAGCAGTCAGGTGAGTTGACATTGAGATTTACGTGGCCTGTCTAGAAGTAGGTGCACTTCTTTTTGACGGGCAAAGGATACCACTGTTACCGTATAGATGCTATTACCTTTTCTGGACGATAGACGCAACCATGGACTTTTTTGTGTACGACATAAATCAAGATCAGACTGCATAAAACGTGCAGTCTGATCTTGAATCTATAACGTCCGCTTTACTTGTCAAGCCTTTGAGACAGGAATTTTCTGCGTGTCTGAAGATTGCATTTTCATCCGTCGAAATAAATCAAGTTTATATAATTGGCGTTGTAAGATGTAAGTGTCAGAAAGAGTGTCATTAACCCGTAAAGCTCTATATGTATACAGGGCAAACAGACATTTCCATCAAGACAAACGATACAAGTACTACATCTTAAGCCACGCTCTGGCAATAGGGGGCTTAATGCATCTCCCTGATGTATGATGCCAAGCGAGTCATCACATAAATGTCGATCCATAAAATCTATTTTGTCTAACAACCGACTGCATTATGAGGTACAATGATCCTTTCACATGCAGAAAATTTACCTAATGCAGAGAGGGTTTCCGCACAGGTCTGTCTGTGCGGACTGCTCAGGCTGAACTAGGTCGATACATTTCACCCCTTTTCACTGAGCATGGCTTAATTTTCATAGCTGTTTTTTCAACAGAACAACATTACACAACATACAGAGTTGATCAAAGATCATCAAATACGCTTTATGGAGTTTGATATTGATCTACACTATTCCAGAAAGCAAAGACACTTGTGTCTTGCATTGGGCGGGTTAATCAAAATATTAGTATCTCATTTAAGTTAACATTTACAGCGCCAAATAAACAAACTCGACCTCTTTTGAAGTCTGAAAATACCATCTTGTGATTTTTTTTTTTTGTTTCTATTACATGAAGGTTCGACTAAACACGATGACGGTATAGATCAAAAGATCAGATTGAACGATCTGTGCAGTCTGGTTTTGATCTATGCCGCCAACAATAGCCTTAATTTGCCTATGGCACTGAAAAGGGTGTTTAAAGAAAACAGATATAGTGAATCAAACCTTGGCAATCCATGCCTCCATTTTTTTTTTTTTCAACTTTTCGATAATCAATCTTCCATATGGAATGCTCTATAGACACTTGAGGAGGGGCATGTTGCAGAAGGATCGTTATAGGGAGGAAAGAAGTGGAAATAGGTTTTAAAAGAATATCTCATTGGAAAGGCCGGGTTGTTACAACTTCAGTGTCTCTGTGTACAGGATTATGATACAAAACTTCAAGATCCAAGATCAGACTGCAAATTTATGCAGTTTGATCTTTGCCTCAGTTTTGAGCAAAGGTAGCTAAAAGGTTTCTCGGCAGCACCAGGGTAAAAACATCTGTTTCTCCCATAACACGATGTTCAATGCTACATAACTGCCAGTGATAGAAATTTATTAGCTAGAACATATACCCTGGCCTGGTGCCAAATTCATATGTCAAAAATGGCGTAGGCAGGTGAGAGAGGCAGATAACATGTTAGAACAAGGTGCGCCCCGCGTGTAGAAATTTCCTGCAAGTCAGCAGTTGCTGTTTATTTCAAGTCTACGTTGCATTGACTGTGTGAGTGTAACTGTCAGAACTTTATACACGTGTATGTAATATACAAAGTTTATCTGTGCCGAGCTGCGCCCCTTTACTTTATGCAAGCCCCTGCATTTGAATGCTGTAGAAAACATTGTAGGAAAGGGAGCAGTTGCTTGTAACAAGCAGTTGTTTTCTATATTGTTGAAAAACGTTATTATCCTTTTCTTGGAATATTTGTAGAATTCGTAGTAGTTTTTGGTACCTGTGCCGAACTGTATCCCTTTACCTTATATCAACACCCTACAGTTGACTACTACAGCAAACACTGTTGGAAAAGGGGCAATTGCTTGTTCCAAGCAATTGCTTCTCTCCCACAATGTTTTCAGTACTGTTGAAAAATCCTTTTCTTGGAATGTTTGTATAAATGGAAATAGTGTCTGGTATGTCTAAACATAGTTTCTACATTAAAGGACTTCAGTGATCAGATTATATTACCTGTGTGGGTATTATTAACACAAATAGTCCTGAGGTATTTTCGTTAATTGAAGCTGATGAGGGGAACACTTTCCTTTGCCAAGGAGATACATCTTCATGGAATAAAAGCATTAGGTTAATCAGGATTTTGTATCGCAAAGCGAGGCTACGTACATATAGAAACAATTGATATGTTTGACGAAGTTTTACTCCATCTTTAAGGGTATATGAGTCGTTTAACTCTTTACCACACAATCCCGAGATTCAACGAAAGATGCCTTTGATAACATCGTGGGAAAAGGAGAAAATGCTGGTAACTAGCATTTTCTCCTTTTACCCACAATGTTTTTTTCTCCATTTATAAAAGCAAATCTTAACATTTGAGTCGCATTTGTCTCCTGCAAATACTTTGGATTTGAGTAAGTCTGAAATTTTGCCTTTTGGTGAAGATTTAAGCAAAGCTGTCCTCATTTTTGATTTGCCATTAAGGCAATGTTTCCACAGGCGTTCGTTTTGTGAAGAACTTCGCCATCTATATAATCTATTTTACATCATATATATGGGGAATTTCGTTACAAAACAAACAAACACCTGTGAATATTACCCCCATTTTGTAACTCTGTGTAGGCAACGTTACCCTCTTCTTGCCTAGTGCATATGATTTTAAACCGTCCTTCTGAGAGCCGAGCCCAGTTTCCAGGTCGATTGCAGTCCCGTGGCTATTTGAGTTCGAATACCGGCTCACGCATATTTTAGGACTGGTTAAAAGCATTGTAACAGGATAAATACTTCTCAAACATTGTTTTGCTACTCTTTTCAAAATTGGGGTTAAAAAAGAAATGCAGTAAGGATCAGTGAAGGTTTATTAACCCTTTGGCTGCTAAGCGTGACTCACTGACCTTTTTTCGAACAGCGTAGATCAAGATCAGACTGCACAGAACGATCTTGAGTCTACGCCGTCCGATAAGGGGATATCTTTCCTCCAAAAATACATTCGAAATGTATTTTTTTTTCTATCGGCTTGAAAATTTCATTTCTTTTATTTAGCAGGATAGGGGTTAAAGAGAAAATGCAATTGCTGCCTCCCTGGTTGTAGGCCTACTTAACTGATATTGGCTATTCAGTTCTCCCCTTTTGTTCATTATTTCATCAGTCAATGTTTTCTTTTTTTTTGTATAAAAATCTTGTTAAATTTGATTACGTTCGGTAAATAAAAATGGTTTTTAGTACTGTAATATTTATAGCCTATAGAACATTCTTAAGGATTAATAAATTGATATGGTTAAAAAAAAAACGGTAAAACATGCAAGCCAAAGATAACTCTACACGTACATTTCATCAACATCCTTGATCGTATCGGCCTTGTAAAATCTGAACTATTTTACCTGGATTCTTTTGAATATCTTGGTACATTATTTTTGCACTTACTGGAACGAAGATGGTAATTCTAGCTTTTAATGTACGATCTTGAAATAAGTTCGAGGTAATAAACACCTAAGTGCTCTGTTTGGACAATAGTAAATGGGGCGGTTCATTCATCCGGGATGTCAAGATTGAGCTTGATAACGATATTAGTCAGAAAATTAACTCTATGAAATCTTTATGGCCATTTTCGTGTCGGTTTTGGAGTTGTTTGGTGGATTTTTTAAAAACTGGGTTGTTAGAAAAAAAAAACATGTATCGGAGATTGGAATACAAGAAAGTGCAAATTGGACCTTATGAAGTATCTGTGACGTAATAAGCTGCTTTTTTTTCCCATTTCATTTTTTTAACTATTTGATGTTTTCGGTGACGTGTATTTGATTGTTTTTCTGCTCTCGCACTTAAATGACGTGCTGCCATGAACTCGGTGCTTCCAGAAACAAACCTGTAGCTCCCATTTTAATCGTTCTTTGATGCATCTCAAAGATGCAGTATAGGTATACCTGTGCCATGCAAACCGTTGTATTTATTTTACAGAAAGAGCGGCCAGCGCGCTATCGAAGAATTGCAGCGCACCCTGGTGGAAGTCGAAACCCGCTACAAGAGCGAAATCTCAAGACTCAAGAAGAAATACGAGACCGACATCCGGGAACTTGAGGCTGCCCTTGACAATGCCAACAGGGCCAACGCCGAGTACCTTAAACAAATCAAAGTTCTGCAAGTCAAGAACAAGGTAAGTCACTGATAAATTTGATTTGCCCTTTACTGAATAAATGTTGTCGATCATAATACGTGTAATAGCACTTTTGCTATTGATGTGTTTACTGTAAAACAGACGGAGGACAGCGGTACTCATTTTCTCTTTAAATCTTTAAGACTTTTTTTTCACATTTAAGTCTTTAAGAGATGATTATACATGAAAGTCTGCTTTCCACTTAGCTAACATTTTTGTTAGCTTTTTCTTGAAGTTTACTCGTGCGCAAAAATGTAAACCTGTTTTTTTTTTAAATATAAGTTTGAAATACAAAACGTCTGTGGGAAAGTGCCTGATTTTAAACCGATAGATATTATCTCTCAACACACTTCGAGAAGCCGTTAAACTTTATAAGGCGGTGCTGGATATAATATGGAACTGCATTGTAATACAATGACTGTACACGTCTATGATGACGTCATTGCATCCTCTAATTAACCGTCATACAAAGCAGAAACAACCCCCACAATCTCTTATATTGCTGTTTATTTTTTTTTCAGGAACTCGAAGCTGCCCTGGAAGACGCCAACCGCCTGTTGGACGACTGCCGTGCCCAACTCTCGGTCTCCGAGAGAAAACGTATTGCCCTCACAACAGAACTCGAGGATGTTAGAACTCTTTTGGAAAGTGTAAGTTTCGATGCTTATTTCTCCTCACACACATTGGGAAAGTTTCTCTTAACCCCTACGCTGCTAAGAGCGACTCACTGACCTTTTGCGGACAGTGAAGATCAAGATCAGACTGCACAGAACGTCTGATCTTGGATCTACACTGTCCGATAACGAGATATCTTTCCCCCAAAAATACCTTTGAAATTGCAAAAATTGGATTTTTACCATCGGCTTGAAAATTTCATTTCAGTTATTTAGCAGAATAAGGGTTAAATGTTGATTATCCACTTAAGGTTTAAGGTTCAAGTTAAGGTTTTACTTACATGAATACAAGGGGTAATAATTTAAAAAAAAAAAAAAAACATCCTGGATAAAAGACCAGTGAACTTTCAAAAGAGGCTTCCTTCAGGAGCATGGGATTTTGTTTTTATTAGAATAATGCCCTATAGGATTGTATCAAAGCTCTCGCACGGTTTTCAGGCTAAATCTGACATGCCGTCCATCGGTGTTTCATACCCTGTGAAACAGAGCTACAAAGGTAGGATTTTGGATATTGGGAGCAAAGTATATTGTACTCTCAGCCATGCTGTGTGAAAAAAGCGCTTTAATACATTTGCTATCGATTCAGGTCAGCCTGCGTAGACTGAGCTGAGTCGAAACTGTTTGCTGTTGGTCAATTTTCTGTTTGTCAAAGGACCAGTCTACCTCAGAATTTAGCCGGTTGTTAGACAAAACGGATTTTATGAATCCCTAATTATGTGATGATTTGCTTGGTGTAATGCATACGGAGATGCTTTAAAACCCCTTTTGCTAGGGCATGGCTCATATTCTTACGGACAGCAGAGCTATTCGTTAACTCTCTTCCGCACCAATATTTGAGACATGCTCCGGCAAAAGGGGGCTTAGTGAATCTCCGTGATTCCTTGTACCGATCAAGCCATAATATAATTATGGATCCATAATAGCCATAATTTAAACAACCGACTGAATCATGAGGTAGACTGGTCCTTGGACATACAGAAAATTTACCAATAGCGTAAAGTTTCGGTCCAGGTCAGCAGATGCATTAAACCCCTTTTCACAGAGCATGGTTCATTTAAATTCGACATCTTCCGACGGCTTAAAATACAATTTACTGAAACTTAGAGCTACTTTTATCTTAAAAGCTTGGCTAAATAAGTGGACAGTATGGATTCAAGATCAGATTGCTCATTCTGAGTATTCTGATCTTGATCTATGTCGTCTGCACAAGCCCATGTCTTTACCTATGGCGCTGAAAGGGTTAATGCCATATTCTATCTATTTTAGGCCGAAAGAGCCCGCAAGAATGCCGAGAACGAGCTCCACGATACCTCTACACGCCTTACCGAAATCACCATGCAACTTACTGCCGCCACCAACGACAAGCGTAGGATGGAAGCCGACATTGCTGCCATGCAATCGGACCTCGACGACGCTCTTAACGGCCGAAGCGCCGCCGAGGAACGTGCTGATAAGCTACAGGCTGAAGTCAACAGGCTTGCTGAGGAACTCAGACAGGAACAGGAGAACTATAAGAACGCTGAGAGCCTCCGCAAACAGCTCGAGATCGAAATCAGAGAAATCACTATCAGACTTGAGGAAGCTGAGGCCTTCGCTACCAGGGAAGGCAAAAGACAGATTGCCAAGCTCCAGGCCAGAATCCGTGACTTGGAAGCCGAACTCGAAGCCGAGCAGCGCCGCTGCCGTGAAGCTCAAGGTGGTATGCGCAAGGTGGAACGCCAATACAAAGAATGCATCGTCCTCATGGAAGACGACAAACGCCGCCTTGCCGAACTCTCAAGTCTCTGCGATTCCCTCAACATTAAGATCAAGACATATAAGAGACAGATTGATGAGGCCGTAAGTGTTTAGTTTATCTGGTGATTATCGCGGCAATAACGCCGTTTTCCGTTTGTTTATCGTCGCCACAGGTTGCCCATATGGGCGACGCCCCCCCTGAAGGCTGCTAGTTATATCACGTGAGATAGAGAAAGATACAGGACAAAACCCATCCTAAGTTACTCCTGGCTCTTTAACGTGCTCCGTGTATAGCACCGTCACACGTGACCTCAGCTTTACGTCTCATCCGGAAAACTAACAGTAATTTTAGATTGCCTGCTGTTGGGCTCGAAACCACGCCCTCGAATAGCCCAAGAATGGCTCAACAGTATTTCAGGCATCTCAAGACATTGCATTTGAGCCATGCTATGTGAAAAGGGGGTTTAATGCTTCGTCCAAAAAGTATCGAACCAGGTCAGTCTGTGCAAGTCGCGCAGACTGACCTGTCTCGAACATTATTTTTTTGCTTTTGGTAAATGTTCTGCATGTCCAAGGGCCTGTCTATCTCATAAATCAGGGTCCGTATTCACCAACCATTCTTAAGAACGTTCTTAGACTTATTCTTCAAGATTTTCCAAGTTTGAAAGTAACACAACTTCTGATTGGCTAAACCATATGGTTTAGCCAATCAGAAGGTGTGTTACTTTCAAATTTGGAAAATTTTGAAGAACAAGACCAAGAATGTTCTCAAGAATGGTTGGTGAATACGGATCCAGTTGGTTGTTAGACAAAGTTGCTTGTTAGTACAAAATAGATTTTATGGATCCCTAATTATGTGATGACCTGGTTAAAAAAAAGCATTACGTAGATGAACTTAACTCTCTTTTTCCAGAGTATGACGAATTTATTTTGTATCCTATTTCAACTATGTTTACAGGAAGAAGTTGCCACGATCGCTATGAATAAATATAGAAAGGCGACAGCCATGATCGAGGAAGCCGAACACAGAGCCGACAACGCCGAGAAGAGCTTACAAACCGTGCGCCGAGCAAGATCTATGTCTGTATCCAGAGAAGTAACGAAAGTTGTCCGTATGTAAATAACGTAAGTGCTGAAATCTCACGAGATTTCGAGGTTTTTCTTTTTTCATTGAAAACTGCGTTCGAATCGATTAATCTTGATTTTGGGTTTTTTTCCCTCTTTTTTTTTTTCTTTAACTCTTTAAGCGCCAAATATGTAAACACGCCATATTTTGACGACTGAAAAAATAATCCACTGAAACTCAGAAAGAATTTTATCTATAGGCTTCACTAAACAGTATATATTCAAGATCAGACTACACGTTTTGTGCAGTCTAATTTTGATCTATAGTCTGAAAAAGCCCCTGTTTTCGCCCGTTGGGCTTTTGCGCTGAAAGAGTTAAATAGAAATATTGCATTCGAATAGATAAATGTGATAAAAATGTAAAAGATATAGTGTTTTTTTTTTGCATTTAAAAATATGTTCTGAGTAATGTCAATAGTTATAAAGACGTTCAGAAAACATTAACCTATATGCATTGAATCTACTCTGTTTGCCTTTTAAAAAGTTGTTTGGCATTCAATGGGGATTATATCGCGGATACCATTTACGTAGAATCGGACAGTGTAGATCAAGATCACGTATATGCCGGCTGATCTTGGTAACGAGAATTTTCTCCTTTTCCCACAATGCCTTCTACTCTATCAAAGAAAAATTGCACCATTTGGGCCACATTAAAATTGTCGTCTGCAAATGCTTTCAAATTGAACAAAGCTAAAATTTTGTCATCTGGTAAAGGATTAAATAGTATAGCATGGGCATTCAGAAGTATTATTTATGACTCTGTTTAAAGACAAGCCATCTGATTGGCTAAAGCAGGACGTAACAGCCAATCAAATGCATAGTCTTGCAACTTAGAATTAGAGCAGTGCCTAGAATTGTTTTGAGATTACGTTTGGCTGTTGATTCCGATAGTCAAAGGTCGAACGTGCAGTCTGAATCTAGAGCGTTCAATTTTAATTTATATTGTTATTTATCTTTTTTCTTTCTTTTCATTGCAGATAATTTAAGATATTTCCATTTAGATCTTTCGGATCAAAAAAAAAACATTGCAAAGTTGTGTAAATGTTTTTTTGTATGACTTCGTCAAAGTGACTCCCCAGTTGTATTCAAGCTGTTATTCTAGTTGAACAATACTTTGTGCTAAAGCATGCTGCTGACAAAGCGTTCGCGCAACTTTTTGGAAAAAAATATAGATAAAAACCTAACGAAAATCGAAGGAAAAAAACACGTCATTTTGGGTTATTTCATACGGATACGAAATGAAAAAAGAACGGACGTCTACAGGAAGATGTGAGTAAACACCAGAGGGCGCCTTACAGACAACTATCACATCATCATCTACCCCATAATGCATCATTGTTCGTCCATATTGCTTAAATACAATCCAGGGAACAGAACAGACGATCACTCTAGGTTATTTTAATTGTTTCACTAGGTAAATTAGATCTTATTTTCAAATCAGGATATTCGGTGAAACTCCGAGAAATATATCCAACAGGCCAGACAATGTGCAATAAGTAACTTATTAGATATTTTCTTGAGATGTTTGTGATACCATACGGACATGAGTGATTTGTGTATTTATTATGTTGTTATATTTTACACGAATTAGGTACTTTTTAAATAATTTTTACTTGATTGTGAATGAGACGGTAACGATTTATCATGTTTCATTTGTACAGACTTGGGATGTTCAGACTCGTTGAATTCACTCTTCCTTTCTTTATATCTGTAGGAACTACTTTCATTCTGCTTCCGGTTCATGAAAAATGTAGTCCACCGCGGACTCATTCATCAGTCATAAACATATCTAGATGTTTTTGTGAATCCTTTGAAAGTTTTCATACTGAAATAATTTCGGTCTCCCGTAGAGAATTACTAGAAAGAATGCTATTCTGACTAAAATTCTTGAATAAAGAAATCACTGCCAATAGCGTCTGCGTACATTTTCAATGTAAATGGGTTATTGCAGAGATTTTTCACTGAAGTAAAAATTAAATCGTATGTTGCTGCTTGAAAATGTTGTTGTTATTGTTGTTCTCTGTTGAACGTTACCGAAAGGTTTTTCACAAACGGTGTCCTTTTCAATACAAATAGGCACTATCTGTTTGTTGATGACTTTATACCCTTTACCAAACAATCACGGGTTCTAACGACCCCCAAAGGTTTTGAAAAGGTTGTTGGAAAAAAGCGAAAATACTGGTAACCAGCATTTTATCCTTTTCCCACAATGCTTTCTTCCTTTTCCGAAACATATCCCATCATTTGAGCCAATTTTTTTTTTTTCATAAGCAACCGTTTTCGGTCTGTACATGTGTAATATTATTGCGTTTGGTCAGGAATCAAAATATTTGAGTCATGCTCTTTGAAAAGAGGGTTTCATGCATCTGCACGACCAGTGTCAGCCTGGGCAGTCCATGCAGGCTGACATGAGTCGAAACATTTTGCTACTGGTAAATTTTCCGCATGTCAAACTACCATGATTTTATCTCTTGATTCAGCCGGTTGTTAGACAAACTAGAATTTATGGATTTATAATAATGTGACTACTTGCTTGGTATAATGCATCACGGAGATGTATTAAATCACTTTAGCCAGAGCATCGCTCATTTACGAACGAAACAAAAACTACAGATCAACCGTTGAATTTTAATATATATATATATATAAAATCCGATTAGTTAATTCTACTTGTAGTGAATAAGATCACGTGGGATGGCGGGCTCTCTCAGTATGGCTTTCGGGACGTCAGCTAGCGTTGACGATGACTTTTTGACCCGTTTTTTGCTTAAAATGTCTTGCAAGAGTTTATTTCTGTACTCGAACCATCGCCTGTTTACCTGAAATTTGTTAAACAGTTTTTGATTGGACGGTATAGAATTCTCTCGCTCCCTTTTTAAAGTCCGCAGCTGCTCCGATTTACCCTGTATACTATACTGTGCACAGTTTATAATGACGCATTCCGTCTTCCCCCTGGACAAAATGAATGTGTCCCGTAGGTTTTCACCTGAAACAAAAAAGAAAACAAGAAATAGGGTGGGGGTCGTATTAAGCCTTTACCAGACGACAACATTTTACACGTGTCCAAATGGAAAGCATTTGCCGGCGACAAACTAAATGTGATTCAAATAATAGGATTCGTCTTTGAAAAACTAAAAACACAGTGGTGAAAAATAAGCAAATTCTGGTTACTACCATTTTCTCAAGTTTCAACAATGTTTTTAACAGGTCATTTCCTCAATGTCGTTAAAACTCGGGATAGTGAAGGGCAAACCATGACTTCTTGATTTAATATTTCAAGAATTCCAAATCTAGACTAGTTATCTGATTGGCTGAGGCAGGATATCTTAGCCAATCGAATGGATGGTCTTGAAACTTGGACTTGCACTTGAACCAGGAACAGTAGGTGATTACAGCCTCGAATGACCTGCCTATGTGTGTCCCCTACAAACTTTGTCATGTCTGGAGATCATTCGTCACAACTCGGCTGTTTACGTCACTACACCTATATCGTCCAGATCAAGGGGGTTTCCATTTACAAAAACTGCCGGTCACATGATCCTAAACATAAAAGTGCCCATCAAAATCTATTATCAACGACAAGTTCAGCCACAATCGGAGGTTATCGTGCAATCTGATCTTGAATCTACCCTGTCCGATAAAGAGATATCTTTGCCTCCAAGATGTCTTTGAAATAGCAAAAATTTAATTTGATTTGACTAAAAACCGTAAATGTGGTAGGCCAGTCAACCTACCCGAAAACAGCACCAAACTTGGAACTAATTGCAAAAGAAATGATTTTGTCATTTTCATTTCGTGTGATACCTCAGTAATCACAAGAAAAAAGTTGCAGTCTGAATTATGTTGGGAAGTTGTCAGAAAATGCCCTCGAATAGGCCCACTATAATTTTTCCAACATCATCTACTTTTTCAACAAAGTGCCATTTTATGCAAGATACTCAATGGAAAATGATGTTATTTCACCTTATTTGTGAAACTGTTTTGCTCTTAAGCTCTGTTGTTTTGTGATCAAAACAAAAAAAAAAAAAAAAAAAGTTAATTGTTGCAATTCCGTATTAATTTACCCCACCCACTTAGCTCAGAAATGTATTTTTTTTTCTTTTTGTTAGTTAATGAAGTGCAATAGATCAAATCCATTTGATACACGAACCTGTTTGAAGCAAAACAATGTTATGGCAAAACATCATCATTATGTGCATATGTAATGCATATGCATATTCAGAGTGCGGGGGGAAACGGGCAGACCCTATAGATGTGAATATCACATCTGAGGCTTTGTCAGAACCAAAATACATCTATGTTATATATAAATGATTGCAAGAAAGCAAATTAAGTAGAATTTTTACAGTACTCAAACTGCTAATTCTCGAAAGATTTCCCTTTGTAATTTCACTTTTTAACCGTTTATGATTGATCCCATGTTTAAACTCCATGACATTTAAATGCGTTTTGAAAACATTTCAGAGAAGCAGAAAATTTTGCTCTTGACGACCAAGTTCTCTTACTTCGATACTATTTTCGTAGATCAGATTAAAAAAAAAAGTAACATGTTTACTCTGTCATTTGCAGATGCCTTTAACTCAGATTGATTGGTTGTATGGTGTTTTTCAACATTATTTCAGTTATGTTGCCGCGGCCAGTGCACCGATCCAATTCAGAAAAATCTATAATTTTGTCATTGGTTAATAGGTAAAGGGTTAACGTCTTTATCCGGTACTCTAGAACAGCAAGTGTTAAAGCTTAGCAAGAAAACGTTTTAGTTCCCTTTAGGTACGACGCTGTCAATAATCGAAACCAAGCATTGAAAACCCTGAGATAAATTCTTGTCCGAACAATTTCTTCGTCTCCAACAAGATGCTTATAATCTTAATTTCTCAAATTTTCTGCGCTCCATGTGATATCGAATTAAGAGAGAAGCGCATCCTGTTTGCCAATTTATTTCGCTTAAGAGGTTGCATTCTTCAGTTGTATCATTTCTGCATGATGCTTGCATATTTAACTTTCAGTATTGCCTTACATAAATGGGCCAAAACAAGTAAAACAATTTTAAAACTTTGTCTGTCTCTTTAGGACAGACATAAGAGCACGAAATAAAAATTATGACACTCAAGGAAGATAAAAAATGTCATTCAAGGAAAATGAAGACAGATATCTTTAATTAATTCCTCGAAAGTTATCACGTGACTCTATCCACACACCACGTGATCAATCCAACAACATTAAAGAAAATAATGCATTTAACTTACTATTCAGAAACATTTTGTACCGTGTTTTTATAGGTAACGTTTACAAATTCTTTCCCTATATTAATTTCTATTTTTGCCCCATTTAATTCCCTTAACTGTCCTAATTCGATATATACCGGAATTAAGTTCATATGAGGGCAAACTTGATTTATCTCCCCTTAGCCTTTTCAATCTATCTCTCCCCCATTATTTTTTTCATTTTCCAACTATTTTTTCTGTCTTGTTAATAACGGATCCGATCATTTCAGACAAATTTTGTCTGTCATCTGCAAATGCTTTCAATTTAGACAACTAATTAAAATGTTGTCGTTCAGTAAAGAGTTAAAACAGCATGCAAGAACAGCCCATGATGCAGATTCTCCTTCTCTTCCCCCCCCCCCCCCACACACACACCTTTATACCCTTTAACAGATAGTATTTACGTCTCATTTTAGCCATTTCAACGACAAAATTATTTGAGCCATGCTCTGGCAAATGGGGCTTAATGCATCTCCGTGATGCATTATACCAAACCAACCATCACATAATTAAAGATCCATAAAATCCAGTTTGTCTAACAACTGACTGAATCATAAGGTACACTGGCCATTTGATATGCTGAAAAATGATCAAATGTAAACAGTTTCGACCCAGGTCAGTCTGCGTGAGTCAATACTTTTTGCAGATGCATCAAGCCCCTTTTTTCACAAACCACGTGATCAATTTACTTTTATCGCTAGAGTTAAAAAAGATCAGTCTGTACAGAACGTGCAATATGATCTCTCATCTAAATCGATTTTTCTGAGAGGGAAAAAAACGCTCGAAATCAAATGATGTTTCTTTTTTTTTACACTGAAAATAACTACTCTTGGGTACTCTTGGTACTTCTCTTTACCAAATAAACCTACATGCTGTTGACAGTTTTCGAGGACATTGACAGGAAAAGGTGGACTTGCATGTAACGTGGGATTTCTCATTTGCCCATGACCCTCTCCATATCAGTGGAAGCATTTTCTTTCTTAAATTCTTTCTCTTTTATCCAAAAATGCACTGGATCGCGATAGCGGACATGTACATCACTTTTCGAGACGGATCGCTTTGCGTGCAATATCATTAATCACAATTTAAACTTACAGATCCGTGTTTAAAAGATCTATCGAGTAGGTCAAACACAGGTTATTTTTATTTGCAAACCTCAAAGCATCAGTTATAGACACGCTTTTTTTTTTAAGAAAAACAAAAATAAAACTGATTTCCTGAAATAGGCTTTAATTCAAGTTTCAACCTGTTAATTTGAAATTAAACGTCAACCCGTAGGCTGTTAAGCAATACTCAGCGCAAATTTGTGGAGAGTGTAGATCAATATCAGTCTGATCATGTATCTACGCCGTCAGCTAAACAACAATACGATCGAAGTAAGACTTCATTTCAAGTAAAAAAATATTTACAGACGTCGAAAAAGTCTATCGTATTTGTTTGGCAGCATGACAGTTTTTACAGATCATCCGTTTTTGTATAGTGATTTTCCACTTTATTGTGGCACTTGTCGAAGACAATGCCACTATGAGTTCAATACGGCATTTTAAAAATCATGTATCGTAGTTTGTGCAAAACCAAAGGAAGTAAACCCAATTAAACTCAATTTTTCTAAGACAAATAGGTGTTTCGATTGCACTCAGATATGAAACTGAAAATGGCATATTGAACTAAATTGGATTAGGCCACCGAGCGTGGAAATACTTCTTTTTATTGAATATAGTTTGGTCCGCTATGGCCTTCTATTGGTGTAATGATACACATAATCTTTCTTTCCTGACCGCCCGATTCCTTGCTTGTTCGTCCCAAAACCAGTTGGTTCCTGGACTTATCCGTCCCTGGGCTTGTTCGTCCCGACTTGTTAGTCCCACAAGATTGCAGGCTACTCTATTGGATTGTGCATGACTACACAGTAGGTTGGATTTCAAGCGAATATTTTGAAACTATTTCTATTGTTTATTTTTTCGAATTATCAATTCCTTACGATGGTTCTGTTGACAAATGCCACATCAGTGCTTTCAACGCTTTGATTTTTAAACTTGCATGGACAAAACCGGGTTACTAGTCGAAACATTTGTAAAGCGGCCCAAATTGAGAGCGATTGCAGACGATAAATTGAACGCAACTCAAAATATGGAATGTGTTTTCTAATTGGTATAAAACATTGAGTGGAAACGAGAAAACGCTAAACCATCTGATCTTGGATCTACACTGTCCGAAACGGTGAGATTTTTACCGCTAAAAGAATTTGAAAATCGCAATATTTTGGTTTTCACTTCCGGCTGGATATTTTCATTTCAAATATCTAGCAGTTTCAGATATTAATCATTAAAATCAAGAGACTTTAGAAACTAAAACGGACAGTGATCTGTGGAAAAGGGCTTAATGCAGCTGCAACTATAATTGAGCCGTGCTCTGGCAGAAGGGGTTTAATGCATACCCCTGATGCATAATACTAGTATCAAGCAAATTATCGCCTAATTATGGATCCATAAAACCCGTGGCATAATTAAAGGTCCATAAAACCTGTGGTATAACCGACTGATTCATGAAGTAGATTGATTCTTTGACACGCAGAAAATTGACCGAAAGCAACAACTTTCGACCCAAGCCGACCTGCTCACTCCGTGCACGCTGACCTGGGTCGTAACTCTTTGCAGATGCATTAATCCCCCCTTTTCACAGAGCACGACACAAATGTCCTCATCAAGTACTGACTAACAAGCTATTTTAATTCTTAGGCTGCTAAGCGCGACTCACTGACCTTTTGCGCAGAACATGCAGTCTGATCTTAGATCTACATGGTCCGATAAGGAGATATTTTTTTTCACCAAAGAATAACTTTGAAATGGCAACATCCAGGCTTTTACTATCCGTTCGAAAGTTTAATTTACCCCTTTTTTTTATCAGTATAAGGATTAAAATAAATCTAATTCTATATTTAAAGACTTGTGGGCTAATTGGTTGAGATGCTCTGTCTCAACTAATCGGCTGGCTAGGTTTTTTTTTTACATTCAAAATTAATGTTTAGAATTTAGAATGACTGGTGAACATTGGTGGTCCATTGCTCTCCGCATTTTTTACACATAATTTGCAGTCTTTTATCATAATTATGTATGCACTTTTTCAGACTATGGTTCAAACAAATGAGCTTCACTCTGGTAAAAGGGGATTTAATACAGCTCAGTGATGCAACATGTTCCAAACAAGTCATTATTTAATGATGGATCTATAACATCCATTCTCTCTAACAACCGACCGAATCCTGAGGTAGAATGGTCGTTGGACATGCAGAAAAATTACCAAAAGCAAAAAGATTCGACCTAGGTTAACCTTCGCGGACTGCGCAGGTTAACCTAGATCGATGCTTTTTGCAGGTGCATTGAACCTTCTTTATATAGAGCACGGCTAAAATGTAAAAAAAAAACCTGCCCACTGTATAACGGATCATTATGAATTATTCCTGTTATAATTAAATGTAATACATATTAATCAGCACTCACCTGCGCCAAAATAAGATCCCGGATGTAACGTTGTCACAGTCAGAAAATGCGTCTCTTTTTTACGAACACGTCTGTTCCGTGCGTACGTTTTATTTAGAGCCGCTTGACTGTTGCCTGCTTTCTCCGGCAGCAGTATCTGAGGGCGGCGGTAAGGAGAGCCTTGCCTGACGACGAGTATCCGACGTACGACGTCACAACGTCCTTTACGAATGAAATAGACGCTCTCCGTTTGTCTGTCCGTGTCTCCAATAATAACCTTAATAGTGGAATGAACATTGCATTTTTCATTCTTAACCTTTAATCTTAATTTCGGTCGTCTGGTAAAAAGTTAAATGGGACATTCTAGGGTAAACCGTTCAGCTGGGTGTCTCTTTGGCCATAGGCCACTGAAGTCCAATTGGTCTATCACGGAACACAAAACTTTTCATTTCTCGATCATCTGACACCGTTACTAAATATAGCACACTGGAGCATCGCCTCTATATCGCATAAAAACACTATATACGATACTGAGACGATGCGCAAGAGTGCTATTTGTTGTAACGGTATCGGATCATCGAAAAACGAAAATTTTGGCGTTTCGTGATAACCTCCTTGAGGTTCAAAGGCGAGAATTGGGAAAAACGGAACATCTGCTGTGCTTCACTTTAAGTTTATTTACAAGGATATTTCAGGGGTTTATCTATCATCTTATGATGAATGAGAGACTGGACACATACAAATATTTTCACTTGTTTTCGCCTTTTCTAGAATACAAAAACAAACAAAATTAAGACTATAAACAACTAAGGATCAACCCCTCCTCCTTATATATCTCTGTTCAGCGCTGAACCGGTGAATTTGCAATTTTCTTGGAATATGTTAACAAAGTACTGATCCAATTCTTAATTACAGTTTTCCGTTTTTCGGTATTCTGGTCGAATCAGATTCTAGGTTGCAAAATCCTCATCTTTCTTATTGGAATATTAATCTACGAATTTCATTCATTAAATTATATAAGTATTCATCACTGTAATGACTAACTCTTCACCAAACGACAATGTAGACTCGTCCAACTTAAAAGCAGTTGCCAACGACAACTTGGATGTGACTCAAATGATGAAACTTTTCTTTAATAGGGTCGAAATATTGTAGAACAAGGAGAAATTGCTGTTTACCAGTATTTTCTTATTTTCTTGCAATGTTTTCAAAAGGTATCTTTCTTAGGATTATGTAGTAAAGAGTTAAGCACAAAATTATAACAGCGTACCTTATTATCCGGATACTCCTTCAGTATCGATGAGTCTGCGCATGTCTGGAGCTGTTTATCCGTCCAAGACAGGAAGTAGTCACAGGAACGCAGAAAATTAAACCTTATGTTGCATTCCTTCTCCCATCTAGACCTCAGTACTTGATTAAACTCACTCTTGCTCAAGCTTAGAAATTCAGAGTTTCCTGAGAATCATATACAGTGAAATTATGATTATTCAACCCTGTAATAATTGCGTATTTTATTTTTAGCGAATAACATCTCTTGAGGCAGATAATTTTCAAAAAGAATTTAGGCATATGAAAAATTACTCGCAACTAATATTTTCTCTTTTCCAACACTAGTGGCAATTGTATTTGAGCCATGCTCTGTAAAGGCGGCTTAATGCATCTGCGAAAAGTATCGACCCAGGTCAGCCTGCGCATTCTACGCAGGCTGCCCTGGGTCGAAACGTTTCGCTATTGGTGAATTTTCTGTACGTCAAAGAACCAATCTACCTTATGATACAGTCGGTTGTTAGACAAACTGGACTTTATGGATCCCTAAGTATGAGATGACTTGCCCAGTTTAATGCATGACGGAGTTGCATCAAGCCACCTTTTGCCCTAGCGTGGCTCATTTGCTTTTTACTTTTGTTCGTTTAATTTATTAGAAATCTATTTTACAAGGATGATGTAACAAAATCCTGCCACAATTCTTCGAATGACTTTCCGGGATTCTGATAATCTTACCAAATTTTAAATAATGGGTTATTCTTTCAATTCATAGAGAGAATTTTAATTTTGAGTGGTTTGTGTTTGAGGACACAAAAGTTTCGAGATTCAGAACTACAGAATCTCTTAACCATATATCAAACAACCCCGAGTTTTGATGACCCTGGGGAAGGAGCCTTTTTGAAATCCTATTAGGTCTATTTGAATAACATATAATTTGTCGTGTTATTATTATTTTTTTAAATGCTTTCAGTTTAGGTAAGTCTATTTTTTTTCTTCTGGTAAAGAATTGAAATACTGGGATCATGTAGGGGGAGAGAGAGGAAGAGACTCCAAACAGTCGAGAAGAGAGATAGAGAGGGTGAAAAAGAAAAGAACGTCTGAGGTACAGACCTTTACAGACTGCTGTAAACTCTCGTCTCAAGTCACGAATTAAAGCCAGTTCACCAAAAGTGTATCCAGCCGTCACTGTACTCATGTGGTAAGTTATTTCTTCTCCTGTGAACGAAATGAAATTATTCCAAGGAGGAAACAAATTTGCAGTAGACAACTTCGAAAACACCTCTATAAAAAGTGTTTGTTGCTTGAATACGTGCATGAAACATTAAGATGTCATAAGGAAGTTTGCTAGAACGTGTGAAAAGTCACTTGCAAGAAAAGGTCGTCAGTAGTATTGACGTCACTTTGCCGGTAAACAAAGATGGCTGACAGGACGTATAGATACACCACAAGGCTGAACATACATGTCCAGGTAAATTGGTATTTGTTATACCACCTTTGCAGATTATGAACTTTACTCTACGCGTCTAATGTTTCAGTCAATGGTTGTGGCCAAATAAGCGTAAGAGACTAACCTATACACTTCTGCTTTATATTGTAAAAATACGTTTTATTCGGCGCCCCATATGCTTCAGTCCCTTTTCGACTTGTACCTGATTACCAGCATTTTCTACTTTTCTAATAATGTTTACTATAATATCAAAGAAATCATCATCTTAGCTGCACGTAATTTGTTGGCTGCAAATACAGTAAAACCCCTCTATTAAGACCACCCATGGTACTTTTGAAAATTGGTCTTATTAGCGGCGTGGTCTGATTTCCGGCTTTCACCCACCTAGATTTTGAATCAAACCCAGACAATGTGTAGACTTATGTGGATTTAAATTATGTTCCGAGTAATGTATACATATTTTAGTCGGGGAAGCCCACACATTTAAATGACAACAAGAAAATTTTCATGTTTATTGTAAAGTAAATATGTGCTTGAATTTTTATGAATAAATTCACATGACAGTGAATGCCCATTCATAATTGCCTATTTAAACTCTTACAGCAAGATATGTACATTAATCAAGAATCTGAACTTAAAGACTACATAATTAAATGTTACTGATAGAACTTGTCATATTCCCTGTTTTAATCTGCCTTTTTTTTTTTATCTTGAGTAGTCTCAAGAACTCCTACTCCACGCGCTCATTTTCATTTTCAAACAAAGAATTTTGAATATTATTGAAGAGCCTGACGTTTTTTTTTTTTTTCCCATTTTGTTTCGAGTTGGATGTTCGAACAGTCCTACTAATCGTCGATCGCAAAGTCGAAGTATTCACTAGTTCAAAATGTGTAACAAAAACCAAATAATTATCCCATCCCGATCGCTAGATATTAACCCAAGCGTCTCAAATTACAAAAGCTAGATGTACAAAACAAATCGTAATCACCCGGATGTCGACATGTTTTTCACCCGTGTCAGCAATGTGTGATAAACGCCTGATTACCGTATAAAAGCCGAATTAATCATCACCAATTCATTTTCACCAGCCGATATAGCTCAGTAGGTAGAGCGTAGGACTCGTGAACACAATGTCCTACAGATTGTGGGTTCGTATCCCCGGCTGGCCACTAAAAATTACTAATAGTCTTTCGGATGAGACATTAAACCGAGGTCCCGTGTGACGGTGCTATACGCCGAGCACGTTAAAGAACCAGGCGAAGCTCTCAGTAGTTTCAACCTGTATCCTTGCACTATCCCCCGTAACAACTAACCGTCTTCTGGGGGCGTCGCTCAGATGGGCAACCGGTAGCGACGATAAATAAACGGAAATAACCAACCAACCAATTCATTGGTCATTTGATTATGCAAGGTAACACCTTGATCACTTAACACGATTGTGTTACTGTTGTCAACAGATAAACAAAAGATCGCTAATTGATTGTTTACTCCATCGGACCCAAGAATATACGTACATGAAGCACGGCCTCCACTTCGCGATTATGGACGCGTGAAAATCAGCTGGTCGTAAAAAAATGTGAAAATTAGTGGTCGTTTCACGGGGTTAAAACCTATTGGTAATTACTCATTGGTACTGAAAATGGTGGTCGTAATTTCGGAATAGCGGGGTGCCCGTATTTCCGGGGTCGTGGTCATTGATTATGAAGAAGGAAAAATTCCGTTCTGACAAAAATCGTTCGTAATAGCGGGTTGCTCGTATTACCGGGGTGGTCGTGAGGAGAGGTTTTACTGTACTTTTTTTAAGAGTTAAAAAGCATTTAATCTCCATGAAGATCTATGAGTGTCTCCATTTTACAAAGAATTTCAATGAAGTCTGCTGCGACTGTGTTAAAAGAGGTTTTGCATTTCAGAATATTTACAGTTCGACTGATCTTTTTTTTTTTTTTCAAAATCCGACCAGAATGATTTTTGAGTTTATTTCTATCTTATGCTGCAACATATTAGAACAGAGAACTGAAGTTCTTAAGGAAAATGTCTTTTGAAAGCAAAACTAGGATATGTTGATTGCGTAATAAAGAAAGAACTTTAATACAACTGGTTGTCAAAGCAGGTGAAATTGTATGTATGGATAAATATAGCATACGATACCGGTTACTAAGACGTCGGTTCTCTTCAGGTCTACTTCTCCTGATACGACAAAGTACATCCGGGTGCCTGGGTCTCCTTGTTTGACAATAACGCGGCCATCTTGGAAACTGTCATACCACATGACCCGCGTTAGGTCTTGCCGTACAGATTTCGGGTACTTCAGAAATACGCTCATCCGTAGCATCACTTCCTGAATGGAAAGATTGATTGACTGTATCCTGTTTTCAACATTATCTCAGTTATATAGCGGCGGCCAGTGAACCTACCCATGCTTTCCTGGAGTTTCTTTTACCAGTACTACGCACGATATTCTTTCCAAGCCACTGGCTGCTTTCTCATATAACCATCATGAAGAAATGGTCAGCGGCCAGAGAGGAATGAATCCTGTCGCAATGACTACCATCAATCCTCGGAAAGAAATTGGCCGAGCCGGGAATCGAACCAGCCACCCCCTGTTCTCAAGTTTTGTATGTTACCGACTGATCTACTGGGGATTGGCTGAATTGAAAGAAAGTGCTCTTTAAGTCATTTACCCCTAACAGCTTCTTTTTCCTTTTTTTACAGTCAACATTTGTAAGAAGTATCTGATGATGCCATATGACTATAGGTAATTCCTTGCCGACTTCGCCTATTTTAGTAGTACGCTCATCTATAACCGTTATCATTTCCTAAATGAATGCAAGGTCCGTACTCACCAATCATTCTTAAGAGCATTCTTAGTCTTATTCTCCAGAATTTTCTAAATTTGCAAGTACCATGACTTCTGATTGTCAGAAGTTGTCTTACTTTCGAAAATCTCTGTGAAAACTTGACAGAAAATGTTTGCTTTAACGCAATATATTATACCTGCACGTGTGCTCCTTATGTTTTATGTATTAACCAGAACTACTTACAACACTCTTCTCAAATCACTGGCTATTTCTCGAACATCAATAACATCGAAGTAATGCCAACTCACACCTTCTGGATCCTACCTTCGTATATCATCAACAGAGCCTATTGGGCTCAGGCGGAACGATAATTCTACCCCTAAAGCGCACTACGTGTTTTCCTATAGTTCTACTAAGTGACATTTGTTTTTGTGTCAGTTTTTGCTCGTTCCAAATAAAACCAGTCGACAGTTTTAACAATCTTTACAGACAAAGTGAACTTGTACACGAGATTTTTACCAGGTGTATCACATGACCTACCCTTTGACTCGAGGAGTCAAAACATGCGTGAGGTTTTATCAAGAGAAATATTCGGAAAAAAGTTTCATAAACGCTGTACAAAAATGTGACTAAACCCATGGATGGTTTGTCTCAGAAGATAATGGGTGAACAAAAGTTTTACCATTAAAACCCTTGCATCCTCTTTGTCCCTGTCCGCGGGGTTCTTTTTTAGGGCCTTTCGCGCCCGACTTGTAAGTCCACCATAAGATATAGCGGTTTTATACATCATTGCATCAAAAGAAAGTTCTGTCCCACCATCAAATCTCTGTCGAAATGAAGTTTTACATAAAATACCAGCAACTCTAGATCTACATACCAACAGCTCTAAATTTTTTTTTCTATCAACCCTTTGCCGACTAATCCCGTGTTTTAACGACGCTACGGATGAAGACTTTTGAAAACATTATGTGAGAAGGAGAAAATGCTGGTTACAAATTTAGGATGAATCCCGACATTTGATCTGCTTTTAATTTGTCGTCTGCAACGGTTTCAATTTGGACCGGTCTAAAATTTTATCGTTTGTTAAAGAGTTGCAAGAGTCTAGTAACCAGATTTTGTTTAAGCAAGTTCAATGATAAAGTAAAAACGAACTCTATGCAAGAACTAATAAAAAAAAAATTCTCGCTGCCAAAAAAAGAAAATTAGACCTTTGTGACGACTGCTAATATCATTCCACTTGAAATGAAGCCGTATTTCTATCGATTCGTTTTTTACATTGCATTAGCGGACAGTGTATATCACAGATCAGGCTGCACGTTCTCTGCAGTTTGATCTTAATCTACACCATCCGCAAAATCTGTTAATGTATTTTCATGGCTGTGAAAGATTTTTTTTTAAAAAAATGCCTTTAAACTAAGATACTAACAGCAAGTATGATTCGGAAAACAAATCGGATATACAAATTGTTTGGGTTTTTTTCACTCGTCACAACTCGGCCGATTCCGTACCTACATTTAACCTCATTCGTATAAAGGAGGCTTCCATTTTGAACTACCAATCACATGATCTTGAACATGGCGGCGCCACTGTAGATCGCTTAGCAACGACATGAACAACCACGATGAAGTTACTCACTTCTATAGATCTGTCGATGAAAGCGCCCAATGGAATTGATAAACTATGATAAAATTTGAATGTACCAACTGTTTGCTGACTGAAATATTCTTAGAAAGATAACGATAGAAAATTTACTCATGTTCTCATTTTTAAGAGCAGCCTTACAATTTTAATAACAGTAAAGCGGTGTGCGAAATGTACCGTGTAGGTGCATATCAAGCTACGGATACAACCGAGGGATTTGATCACCAGATCACCCGAGGTATGCCGAATGGGTTTTTTTTCACCCTCAATACCCAGGGGGACAAGCATTTTTGTGTATTGTGTAATGATTTATTTGAAAAGAAAAAAAAAAGAACACAGTTGAGTCGTGTTAGCCCATACTAACGAAACAGGGACCTTTGTGGACGGCAGACATTAAACTGACCAGACTGCGCAGCATGAGCTGTCCCCAGAGTTGTTAAAGTTCGGGATTGTTCGGTAAGGGGTTTAACTGAGAACACGTGTATATATACTTTGAATCCTTTAGATTTTTCCTCCTCTTCAATACGTATCCTAGAAACGTTCAAAAGAACACGCACGTGGATCAGCAGACGAACCAGTTTGCGAAATCTTTTTAAAACTTCATTTCGTCGGTCTTCTTGGCTCTACAAGATAGACGGAAAGAAAATAGAGACCAACCAAATCATTTACAATAGAATATTTTTTTCAAATTTCCAAATCCAAGTGGATACCTCTTGTCCGAAATTTTGATAGGTAAATGACGTTCATTTAGTACAACACTTTCCTTTTTTTGTTTTATTTCGACACTTCTGTAGATATACATGTACTTCTGTGGCAGTATAGGGGGCCCTTTGTCGACAAACAAATATGATGATCTGCATAATCGGCGGCCTTTTGCTACTACTGTTGGTGTGTCATTTGCACATAAGGATGTTACTTTTTAAAGTATCAGGAGATCATTTTGGATGACCTATCTATTGACGGCCATTCTAGAAGACGCGTTTTTTGCCATCTAAATTGATCTTGCTTTTGAAAATTATCAAACAACATACCGAGCTGACCCTCAATGTCCACTTCTACGTATTATATCGGGTGTATTGACAGCCATGTATATTGATAGATAGAGAAACAATAAGAACGTGTGGTGAAATATAGTCCCTGAAAAAGCAAACGTGATACATGAAGCTTATCAAAAATATTATTTCGTCACAAGTATGAAAACTTGGAATTAACCTCTTTGAAAATTGAAGATCAAATGCTATTTCTTTAAAGCGAACTTGAAATTATATGATTGTCGACGAACATGAGAACGTCGACGATGATGAATGATGAAGCTGATAATTATCATTGTTTCTCTACTTACAAGTTCTCTCAGATCTTGTTTCGGAGTGCCCATTTCATGTTTTGAAACGCCGAAAGCTCGGGCATATTTTTGCGTCTTCATGGATCTCTTCAAAAAAGAATCTACTGTTCCTGTAATGTTATTAAAATGAATTAACAGGCATTACAGGGATGTGCGAAAGTTATTCTGAAATGTGTCACAACTTTTATAACAACACCAATATTTTTTTAGGAATTTCAACCAAAACACCTTTTTTTTTTTTTAAATCTTTACCAGATGACTTTTTAAATCTTTACCAGATGACAATACTTTGGACTTGCCTAAATTAAGTGCATTTGTTGACGACAATATAAATGCGGCTCAAATGGTGGGATTTTTCTTTGAAAGAAAAGAAAACATGATAGAAAAAGAAGGAAGTGCTGGTCACCAGCAGTTTCTTCTTTTTCCAACAATGTTTTCAAACGACTTTTCATTAGGGTCGTTAAAACATGTGCTTGTTTTTAAAAGGTTTATATACGAGGTCAGAAAACATAAATAAAGTACACCATTGCGAATCCCTTGGTCAGTGCAACAACGCCAGCTAGCGCAAGGTAGAATCGTCTCGTATTTGCTCACTTTGATTCTTCGGCTTTGTTTAATTGCGTCCTCTGGTCAGAAGCAGAGGGCTCGTCCAGAGTTGACGATGCAAAACTTTTAAAAAGTCACATAGTCATGAACGACTTTGCTTATACGTCATCAAATATAATGATCTATTTCTAGTCGAAGATTGGTGAAATTCATTGTAAGGGGATCAATATTCCTCTCCAAGGTGATCGTAGTTTCAATTGCTTTATATGGAACAGCAGTCAATCTCTTGACAAGAGCGTCCTGCCTAGTGCGGGTCAAAAAAACTCCATAAATTTATTGATATGAGCACTTACCACTGTCAAATTATTAAATGATTGGTAAAAAGAGGCGCAACTAACTATCAAACAGATACCTTATTACAAAACACTGATCACCATACCCAGTGGCCAAGTGGGTAACGTGCGAGGCAGGAAACCGATGAGTTGTACTGGCTAATTTCTTTTGAAGGATTAGTGATAGTCATGACGACAGGATTAATTCAGCTCACCGCTTATCATTGTTTCGACTAT
Source organism: Tridacna gigas (assembly GCA_945859785.2). Lineage (NCBI taxonomy): Eukaryota > Metazoa > Mollusca > Bivalvia > Cardiida > Cardiidae > Tridacna > Tridacna gigas. The sequence continues at coordinate 27,983,857 of OX244033.2, forward strand.
TGTAATGAGGGAAAGTAATCAGTAGCTAGGGATGAATATTGTACGAAGTACTGTGGAAGGGAACTCCATGACAGCATGGATAGGTGTACTGGTCGCCGAGATATAGCTAAAATAATGCTGAAAACGGCGTTGAACACAATCAAAACAAACAAATTAATCAGAACGGTCGAACAAATCAAGTATTTACCTTTAGCAGACATCTTGGAAGCAGGGCTGTGGAACATTCCACCGAGGACTGTTGAGGACTTTCGTTTTAGCACACTTATGGATGATGACACCATGGTAAGTTGCGAGGGAGCATAGCCTGCTGTTGCCGTGGCTGCGTTTAAAGGAAATGAGTCATGCTCTGTGATAAGAAGTCGACGACCATTTTCGTTTTACAGAGGACCGTCGAGGCAGAAGGAGAAAGATCTCGTAACAGGAAATTTATCTTTTGCCAATAATGTTTGTTCTGTGCTTTGTGAAAATGGGAAATACTGGATAGCGAAGTGCCGAAGAGACCTTCCATTCCACACATTATACATGTATCTCCTGCGGTCGATTTTGTTTCGTTTTACATTGCGTTTCGTTTAAACATATTTTGTTATTTTGGCATATAACAAAATTTACGAAACTGTACAATAAACATAATAATCAAATAACAAAGCAAAAGGCTCTGACCCCAAGTTCTCTCAACTTAGATTCGTTCATTTTCTTTCCGAAATTACAATTTCTAGAGTCGCCCATTTTTATTTTTAGCTTTCTAACTCTGCACTTTTTTTTTTAAATTTTTTTACGGCATTTTTGTTTCAATTACATTGGGTCATCGAGGCAGAAGGAAAAATAGCTCACAACGGACAACACATCTTTTAGCGACGACGTTTTCATTTGAGTCATGCTCTGTGAGAAAGGGAATTGAATACATCTACAAAATGTCTCGACCCATGGGTCAAAACTTTTTGCTAGTTGCAAACATTCTTCATGTCAAAGGACCATTCTACCTCGTGATTCAGTCAGTTGTTAGACAAAAAGGATTTAATTGATCCATAATCATCGCCATGTGGTTACTAGTTCGGTTTAATACATGACGTAGATTAATTGAACCTCCTTTTGCCAGGGCACAGCTCAAACCGTGGTTTTAAGGTTAATTAATGTTCAATTAGTCGTATTTCACATGATGTTTTCAATGTTGCCGGTTCCATTTTTTAATCAAAGTGGTAAAAGGTGCTGCTGAGGTGGGGTGCGTTCAATCTTGCTCGAATTGAAATCTAACCGTTGTAACAGATAATAAGCATGTAGTGCTGCTAGAAAGAAGTGAATAAAAGCAAGCAGTCATTTAAAGAGCTGAGAGGTATCTCTCCTAAAAATCTCAGAGCAAACTAACAAATTTCTATTTTTTTTGTGTGTGTGAGGGGAGGGGGTTCAATAGAATGTCAAAATGAAACGACGTGAGAAGTATTATTAAGCAATATCTAGACCAATAAAGCAATCCTATTCAAAGAAATTACCACAAGAGTTCTCACGATGCTTCTAAGCTTTCCATGGCTTCTTGACGCTATTTGTTGGAACTGATAGATGAATGTGTATACCTACGCATGCTTCATTGTAGTCTGTTGTAAGACTCTTTTTTAAATTGTGTTATGATAATGGCGTATTTGTTTACATATTTATCGTCCAAGTCGTGGAAATTCCCCCTATTATTAACGTCTTAGTTATGCCTTGATGCCAAAGTGAAAAAAAAAAAAAACTTTCTTAATAGTACTTTTTTTTTTTCAGGTAATGATTTTGCAATGTTAGGTACCCCAGAATCAGATTTTTTAGGTTCAATTTCCCACATGGTAAATCTGAGCTGCTTCGCACCCCACCTCAAAAATGAAAAAAAAAAACAAAAAAAACGAGTTTATCTCATGGCCCTGATATTAGATTATTTTTAACTCTTCACCAAATGACAAGCCTTGAGACTGGTCCAAATTGAGAGCGCTTGCAGACGACAAATTAAATATTGCCTATGTGGTGACATTTGTCTTTGACAGGATAGAAAACATTGTGGGAAAAGGAGAACATGTTGGATATCAGCATTTTCTCCTTTTCCCGCAATTTTTTTTCGAAAGCCTTGTTTATTGGGGTCGTAAAAAAATCGGGATTTTTAGGCAAAGGGTTAATAATAATAATAATAATAATAAAAGCAGGTATATCCTTTGTCATGATACAGACTTGTTGCATCTCTGTGTTGTTCCTCGAGATCATCGTTGACTTTCAATTTGGACGTGAAGGGTTTCTCCCCGTAGGTACCTTTCTTTTGTTTCTTTTTCTTTCTTCTCTTGGGAAATTGCACTGGCAGACTGAATTCATTCTTGATGCCATCTAGTGTTGTTCTGCGTGTCAAACTTTCTTCCGTGTGAAATCTTGCGCCAGGGAAAAAGCGAAGTGTTAGAATAACACCAACGAAGTATTGGCACCTGGTAATTTGCCAATAGTGAATTAACCCTTATGCTGCTAAGCGCGACTCAAAGACCTTTTGCGGATAGTGTAGATCAAGATCAGACTGCACAGAATGTGCAGTCTGATCTTGGATCTACACTGTCCGATAAGGAGCTACCCCCCCCACTCAAAAAAAAAAGGAAAAAAAAAAGAAAAAAAAAAAAAAATGTTTGGGTTTTCGTATTCACCAAGCGTTCTTATTTTCATCCTAAGTCCAATTCTAGATTTTAAAAGTGACAATTTTAAAATTTGTGTTACTTTCAACTTCAGAAAACTCTTGAGGATAGAGTAAAGATGTCCTAAAGAATGATTGGTGAATACGAATCCAGACGGCACAGAGATCCAAGATCTACACCGTCCGCCACTATATGATAGACCGTGACCAAGATCATCTTCAACTGTCTTAGAAATCTGTGTTCAGACCTCGGAAAAAAAGAAGTTGCGTTTATTTAGTCCGCAGCAAAATAGTTAAACATGGGCTGAATTCGCTTGTTATTGTAAACTTCTTATAAAATTCCAAGATTAGCCGTTTTGACGGGCCGAGACGTTCAGACCGTCTCAACCAATCAGCTGGCTAGTTCTGAGTTTCAGATTCAGAATTCTCTTATTTGGGATGGTTGTTGAACATGGCTCCCAATACAAGGGATCCATGCTCTGGCGAAAGGGGGCTTAATGAATCTCTGCGATGCATTACACCAAGCAAATCATTATATTATTATTGATTCATTAAACCCATTATGTCTAACAACCGATTGTGAACCAGTAGCTTAACTTCTTCTTGGACATGTAGCAAATAGAAAAAGCAAAAAGTTTCGGCACATGTCAGCCTGCACAGAGTGCGCAGGCTACCGTGGATCGATACATTTTGCAAATGCATTAAGTCCCTTTTCACAGAGCATTGGTCAAGCCATAAAGGCGAGAAGAGCGAAACGTTCCAATGTAAGGACTGTCTTGGTTTCTGCCAAGTACCTTCCGAAGTATCGGTCAGTGTAGAATACGTTCTGTGCAGTCTGATCTTGATCTACAATGTCAGCTAAAGTGATTAAAGATTCTATGACGCTCAAAGGGTTCACTTGACCAACAATGATATTTTGCTTTATTTACAGCCTCCGCCTCACTCCTTCAAACATTGCATTATGTTGATGTATGTGGAAAAGTAGCCATAGGCTCTGAAAGGCTGGTGTGCATACTAGGGGTAATTTTAGTTTAATTCTCTCTTCTTTACTTTATACATTTAAATTATACCCTTTTACTGAATAAAAAACAAAGAAACAAACAAAAAATATCGATCATAAACGAGCACATAAATAAATTTACCCTTTATCCATTAACCTGCTAAATAAGTGAAATGAAATTTTCAAGCCGATAGAAAAAAAAAAAATCCAAAATTTGCTAAGGTGTTTTTTGGGAGAAAAATATCTCCTTATCGGGCAGTGTGGATCAAAGATCAGACAACACGTTCTGACTTTGATCTATACTGTCTCCGCAAAAGGTCTTTGAATTGCGCGTAGCAGCCTGAACGTAAATTATGGCACATTATTACGCACATAACTCGCATTGTACCACTCACAGCGTGACAGTATTATTGTAATGTTTAATTTGTAATTGCATTTTCTTTTGTTTTGTTTTTCTTTTTATCATATTAAATAACACATCTGACAAAATTTGACTTTAATAAACAAAATAGTTTTTTTTTCCTTTTCTTACTACGTAACAGTTTTTAAGAACCTACAAGTATGTCATTGCGACACGACTTATTCCTCTCCATCCGCTGAACATTGTGTCCACAATATTCATGTGAGCAGGCAGCCAGTGGTTTGGGAAGACTGTCTACCGAAGTACTGGTCGCACTGGCCCCCGTGAAATGAGTAAATTGATGTTAAACAACATATCAACTGTAGCGGAAACTTACTTCTCCGTGGAATCGATGTTCTCAGAGTATCCAGTTCTAGAGAATGGAGTTCGAGGTAGTGGTGTTTTAGCTTCTGTACAGGGAAGAAGATAAGAAGAAGAAGAAAGAGGAGAAGAAGAAGAAAAGGAGGATTGCCAAAGTGGTTGCTTAACAATGAAAACACACACACACACACACACACACACACACACACACACACAGAGAAACAGTACAAAATCATCGTGAACGATTTTACATACTTTTACTATGAGAAGTTACGACTATATAACCTCATACTGTTCACTTTCACTCTATTTAATCCTTTACCACACAATCCCGGATCTATACGACCTTGGCGAGGACGGCTTTTGAAAACATTGTGGGAAAAAGAGGAAATGTTAAATACCAGCATTTTCTCCTTTTTCCATAATATTTTCTGTCCTATCAAAAACGCATTTCGTCATTTGAGTAACCAATACCTTGTCGTGTGCAAATGCTCTCAATTTGGACAAGTCAAAAAATATGTCGTTTGGCAAATAGTTAATTTCTCACTACCTCCCTACAGGAAACTGTTTTAGTCGGCTAAAGCAGACTACTTTAGCAAGCATTGTGGCAAATGAATGAATTGAACATACGTGCAAATCTATCTTTCATATTAAATCTTTACCAAACAACAAACTCTTTACTAAAAGACACAATTTTAGAATCGTCCAAATTGAAAGCATCTGCAGACGACAAAATAAACGTGACTCTAAGATTGAAATTGATTTTTTTTTAAAGGTGGAAAACATAGCGCAAAAAGGATGCTGCAGATTACAATTAAAATAAGGCTTGAATGACAGCATTCGTCTCTGAAAGTGTAAAGAAATGTTAGCAGAGGGGAACATCCTGGGTCTGTATCCACCACCCTCTCTTAAGAAAAGGCCTATTCTTAGTCTTATGCTGAAGAATTTTCTAAATTTGAAAGTAACACGACTTGTGATTGCCTAAACCCTTTAAGCCATGCTCCTTGAAAGGGGGTGGGGTGGGCTTAATGCATCTGCGAAAAGTATCGATTCAGGTCAGCCTGCGCAGTCCGCGCAGGCTGACCTGGGCCGAAACTTTTCGCTATTGGTCAATTTTCTGTATGTCAAAGTGTTTATTATAATTAATGATTTAGTTGATTGTTAGATGAAAATGGATCTTATGAATTTATAATAGTATGTGATATCTTGCTTGGTACAATGCTTCTCGGAGATGCATTAAGTCTCCTTTTTTACCGGAGCATGGCTCATTTGGTTTAGCCAATCAAACGGCGTGTTTCTTTCAAACCTATAAAATTCTTGAGAATTAGACAAACAATTTTCTAAAAAGTGGTTGGTGAATTCATACGGACGCTGGCTAAGAGTATTTTCTTCTTCTTCTTACTCGATTTTTTCAAAAAACACATTCGTTCCATCCGTTAAAAAAGGGGGGAATCGTATGGTAAAGGACGCATAGGAAAGGAGAACCATGTTCTTCAATAGCACACAAAAAGCTATACAATAATACCGGAAAATTTGATTTCATCTTTACGGCTCTGCAGCCTAGAACTGACATTGCTGCTGTTACTGTCGTGTATTTGATGATCTTCCAGATATAACGATGCTAGGTTAGGTGTCATCACTTCTGCTTCTTCATCACCGTCAAACATTTTATTGGCTACCTGAGGGTAAAATGAAAGTAAGATATGCGTATTTAAATCAATGGAGGAGAAGGAGGAGGAGAACTGACGGAGGAGGAGATTTGAGGAGATGGAGAGTAGTGCAACAAGACAGACAGACAGACAGAACGAGAAATATTACATGGTTTGCAAAAATAAATATCTAGATTGAACAATTTAACATCTGTCTCTTCCTTCCTCTCCCCCGCTCTACCTAGAAAGAGAGAGAGAGAGAGAGAGAGAGAGAGAGAGAGATTAAATTATTGCTAAATTATCCGATGTCAAGTTCGCAATTCAGCGCCCCCCCCCCCCCCCCGATTGTATATACATTTTTATGTACATTGTACATTTTTTAGAGCACGTTTAAAACATGTCGTCTTATGCATTTTATTTCTTCAGGAAATACCAGAGTTAAATATCAAGTAGATTAGAACTAGACGAAGTTTGAATAATTTATAGATAAGTGTTCATAACTGTAAATTATGCTTAGTTTGACATTTCCTAAATATTTACGTCCTAAACATTTTTTTTTTTTTATACCGGTTGGCCAATCATATATGATTTAAAAATACCGTTTTAAAACACTGAAATTTTCTGCAAACGATATTAAATATTGAGATGAAGATTAACCTTATGAATACAGAGAAAATCCTTGTGACAAAAGGTAAAAAGTGCTTGATAGGAGCAGCTCATCCTCATAGTCTGACAAAAAAAGGAGGAGTACTAGACATCAGTTAAAAATATTTAACACTTTACCGGGATAATAAGATCCGTTTCACTCCCGTGAGGATTTTTGGCAGTTTTTGGCTTCCATTCAATTCTTTTAAAAAGATTTTTATGAACTTTCTGAAGCCTGGCTATACCAGTCTGATAGCTTTCTTCCTTGGTTCTTTCAATCCATTTTGCTAGCCTTTTGTTCGCTTTTTCTTTCGCATTTTCATACGATTTAAAATTGGACGGCATTGTCCTTTAGCGACCATGTGTTGACCTATGACCCTGTTTGTTTACATATCGGGGTTGACATTTGTAACATAGAACTTTGCGCAAGTATTCACATCCGGTTCCGCTCATGTTACATGCGGCCCGGAAGGTCAAAGCTACCGGGTAAGCAGTAATCGTATCATCTGCATACAGGGATACAAAGGATACTTACAGGTGAGGGTTTACGTTTATAAGAGAATTATTTATCTGAGGATGTGATTAAAATGTACTGTCAAACCCATGGATGTAATATTTGACTTAAATGTAATGTATTTTCGCGACATTTAAAAAAAAAAGGTTATGTCATACCGTCCACTTTGGAATTCTCGATCTTATTTTTTCTGACTGCTTGTTCGCCTCAGTGGTGGAGATCATTTCGAAAAATATCTTTGGTACTACTTCGCAACAGCGGGTGCACACTTCGAGTTCATTAGAAATATCTTTCAAGGAGGGTTTGACTTTACGATCATGGTATCAGCATGCCCATTGGGTTTTTCATTTGGGGTACATGTGCAACCTCCAGGTTTTGAATTGTGGTACAAAGAAAAAATTGGGCGTAAAGTGTACCCCCTAGGTTTTAAATTGGGGTTACAAAGAAAAATAAGGGGGTAACCTTTTACTGTATCAGTTTTATTAATGAATTGTAACACCCTAGCTTCTCTATTATAATGAGTGGGCTCTCAATTAAATCATTGAATTGTGCACTTGATGATTAATTTATATAGATGCATCATAATTGTGTCTCAGGGGCGTGATCATACTTAAATAATTATAATTGCAATGGCAGTCAAGGTTTAAAAACTGACCACGGCCATGATATTTTATAATCTACAGTTTTTTTGAAAGGATTGTCATCTTTATTCCTTTCTCAAAGTTGCAAAGTACATAAGGGCTGCTTTAAAAAGGAAGTGTAGACAGATTGAAGCTTGTTGTTGAAGATGATACTCGTAGATCTGCTGTTTTAAAATCACAGAGGAGCAGGCCAATCGGCTTGTTTTAAGCTCAAACTCTGTCAAATACAGGCCATGCTGGGTTAGGACAAAATAAAACAAAATGTGAAATGGTAGAATCACTTGTGTCAACTTACTTTTCTCAAATCTTGATGCTGTAAAATATTTTAAGAGCTTTTGTTGTGATGACATTTTTTCTGCTGCAGACACCATACATACGAAAATTACATGTTGAATTTGCGGCTTGATTTTTTCAGCTTTCATATATCAAAAAAGGTAGCCTGATAATGAAGCTCCCCAAACAACTCACAGATTGCTTACTATTACTGCAGTGATAGTTGATAGTGTGGATGTTGAGCAACCTGGGTAGTTCAGTGGTTAGAACACTAGCCCTGTAAGGGAGGGTCCCAGGTTTCAATCCTGTACCAGCCACACCTTTTTAGTTGAATGGCATCAGGCGTGATTGCAAAGACCTCTGAGGTCTTATGAACAGGGGAGTGAGTGTAGTGATAATTGTTAGTGTGGATGTCACTGGGTCAGGTAGCTCAATGGTTAAAGCACTAGCCATGTAAGTGAGGGTCCTGGCTTTGAATCCCATACTGGCAGCACTTTTTGCCCTAAGGATTTACTTTTCAACAATAATTCTGTGTGAAGTAGGATAAAATTGGGCAGGATTATAGAGAAAAGAAATTTCTAGTCATGAGTATTGCCTAAAGTAACAGAACTTTGGAGTAAATAAGTGTTGTTATAAAGTACTGGTATGAAACATTCATGTTGCAGTGTTTCATCTAGGCTGTGAGATTGGAGCAATCCAACACTTTTGCAGATAATCTCACACATTTTCTGACACTGTGTAAAACAAGGCCCCCATGCTTAAAAATCACATCATAACGGTAGTTAGCCTATAATTATAATGCTGGTAATCAGCATTTCCTCCTTTTCCCACAGTGTTTTCTGCCTGTTCACAGACAAATTCCATCATTTGTCATTTTGAGCCATATTTCAGCTGTCTGCAAATGCTGTCAATTTGGACTTGCCTTAGATTTTGTTGTGTGGTAAAGAGTCAAGTCTATACCAAACAAACTTTGGACTCATCCAAATTGAGAGCATTTGCTGATGAAATAGCTATTGTAGTGCAAATGTAATTTTTTTGCCTTTGAAAGTATAGAAAACATGGTTGGAAATGGAGAAGATGCGAATAATATTTTCTCTTAAGTCTTTTTACCCATAATATTTTCGAAAGCCATTGTACTCAGGGTGGTTAAAACTAGGATTGTTTTGTAAAGGGTTGATCCTTGAGCCAACAACAAAATTTTTGACTGTGGCCAAATTGAAAGCAAATGCAGATCAAAATAGATATGACTTGAGAATTAAAATTCGATATGGGGAGGGTAGAAAAAATTGTGGGAAAAGGAGAAAATGCTGGTTACCAGCATTTTATCCTTTTCCCCCAATGTTTTCAAAAGCTTTCTATGTCAGGGTCGTATGAACTCAGGATTGTGTGGTAAAGGGTTAAGGACTAATTCTTGACCAGACAGAACAATTGAAGACTCATCCATGCTGACAGCATTAGCAAATGTGGTTTTACTCTTTACTACAGGACAAATATGTAGACTTGTACAAATTGAAACCATTTGCAGACCTTAATTAACATGTGGCTAAAATGATGGCATTTGTCTTTGATATGGTAAAAAAAATTGTGGGAAAGGAGAAAGTGTGGGCTACCAGCATTTTCTCCTTTTCCCACAATGTTATCAAAAGGCTTCATTATGAGGTTCCTCAAAACTCAGGATTGTGTGGTACAGGGTAGGTTACTGGATTTGTTTTGAAAGGAAAGAACACATTTTGGCAAAAAGAGAAAAGGCTTGTCATCAGCATTTTCTCCTTTGCACATAACGGTTTTTAAAAGACTTTCAATGTTTTTTAAAGGTTACAGTCTTGATAAAGGGTTTGGAGCATTCATGTTTTTCACCAAATTTGTATAAATCTAATACATAACTTGCATTTTCATCTTCTCTTGTCAGAAAAAAAGAATACAGAGACAGGAACAGACACCTTGTAAGTTTTGATCAACATAAGACAGAGAGACAAACCAATACGAAATGAATTACGATTCCTCGTTTTCCCGACCAGCAGGGCTGGGAAGTACAGCTCCAGGGGGGCAAGGGGATGGAAAGATGGACCCAAAAGTTCTTCAATTCATACAGGAGACCCAGGCCCAGGAACAAGTGCGGCAGCAAATCAGCAATCTCACTGATAAGTGTTGGACAATGTGTGATATATATCCAAGGGACAGACTGGATAAAAAACAGGAGACTTGTTTAACTAATTGTGTGAATAGATACTTTGATACAGCCACATATATAGCCAATCGTTTCATGCAGAAAGCGCAAGGAAACGTGTAACATGGTTAGGTTGAACTCTATATTTAACTCTTTACCACACAACAAAATTTTAGACTGGTTCAAATTGAAAGCATTTGCAGACGACAAAATAAATGCGAATGAAAAATTAAAACTAGATTTGGGAAATGTAGAAAACATTGTGGGAAAAGGAGAAAATGCAGGTTACCAGCATTTTCTCCTTTTTCCACAATGTTTTCAAAAGGCTTATTTCTCAGGGTCATTAAAACTCGGGATTGTGTGGTAAAGAGTTAACTCTTTCAGGGCTAGAAATATAAATTTGACCACTTATATGAAAACTCAAAATACAGTCCACTTTAACTCGCAAAGATTTTTTGTCTTACAGGCATGACAAAACATACAGGTTGCATACAATCCAAGATCAGGCTGCATGGTCTGTCCAGTCTGATCTTAATCTATGCGGCCTACAAAAAGCCCTTTTTTGCCACTTAGCACAGAAATTGTAAGCCTCAGAGTCCTAATCAAATGAAATATGAGCAATACTCAGGCAAAAAGGGGTTAATGCATCTCTTTGGTTTAATTCATCTAAGTGATGCACGTTTGATGCATCCATGATCCATTGTACCAAGCAAGTCATAACATACCAGTAGTTGTAGATCCTTAAATTCCATTTTCTCCAACAACCAGCTGAATCCTGAGGTAAAATGGTCCTTGGACATGCAGAAAATTAACCCATAGCAAAAAGTTAAGACCGCAAGGCTGACCTTGGTCTGTACTTCTTGCAGATGCATTAGACTAGACCTCCTTTTTATATAGCATGGCTCTTTTCAGCAAATGGAAAGAGTAGAGGCTGTATGTGAATCCTTCAACCAATCTGAAAATCATTTGAATCTTTCCATTTTGAATTCCAAGACCAGCCGTCTGACTCAACCAATCAAATGGCTAGTCTTTGAATTAAGAAATTAGTTTAGTTTAGACAGATAGGTAAATATCTCTGTATATTGCCATTTTATGGTTGCTTATTTTAGAAGGTCTGGCAGACTCTGGGAGAGTGTAGAACCAAAATACAGGCCATGCATAGTTTTCTTTTTACTCTGCTAAAATTTAAGACTTGTCCAAACTAAAAGCTTTTGCAGATGACAAAATAAATAAATGTGAAGCAAAAGTTGAAATTTATTTTGAGTAGGTGGAAAACATTGTGGAAAGAGGAGAAAATGCTGGTTACCAGCATTTTCTCCTATCCCCACAATGTTTTCAAAAGCTTTCTTTCTCAGGGTCATTAAAAGTTGGGATTGAGTGGTTAAAGGTTAAATGGTTGAAGATTGGAGGGGCTGTAAAAGAATTTAAACAGCAATAATTGACATACACAAGCTTTTTACCGGAACCTTTTTTTGTTGGTTCTCACAAATTATCTATCCACAAAATTTGTTCTAGTGAGGACTAATCAGTTGACTGTTACCAGAGGACAAAACAGTAGACTTTTCCAAATTGAAAACATCTGTAGATGACAACAAAATGTGTTTCAAAAAATTGGATTTGTCTCTGAAATGGTTGAAAACATTGTACCGGTATAAAGACTGGAGAAAATGCTGGTTTTAGGTTCCCAGAATTTTCTTCTTTTTCCATAGTGTTGTTAAATACTTCTTCCTGAGGGTTGTTAATATCTTGGATGGTTTGGTTAATTGAATAAAAGAAAAAAAAACTCATATATGAATTTGACTTCTGTAATATCCTCTATGTTCCTCATGCAAGGAATTACCAATTGTCCGTACATACATACAAAGCATTTGCAGGTGACAAATGTTGCTGAATTGATATTTCTGTCTTAGGTCAGAAAATATTGTGGGAAAAGGAGAAAATGCTGGTTACCAGCATTTTTTCGTTTTCCCTCAATATTTTCAAAAGGCTTCTTTCTCAGGGTCTTTGAAACTCAGGATTGTGTGGTAAAGGGTTAACAGACAACAAAATTTTAAACATGTCTATGTTAAAAGCATTCACAGGTGACATATTTGATGTGCCTTGACTGAAGGGATTGTCTTGTAAAGAGAAAAAAACTATGTGGTAAAAGGAGAAATGCTGGTTTTTGTAATTGAAAAACTGATCTCATTCATTTTACATTTACCACTTTAGGGAAATTGACTATAGTTTAACATGGATAATGTGTCATCTTTTCCTTGTTCTTATATAGGACCTTTGTTTATACACAAGTGACACATTATTGCCGGTTATTTATACCTGTTTGCAAAACATTAGGCTTTTCCAAATTTGCTGGCAAAATTTAATGTGGCTCAAATAATTGGTTTTGCTTTCAAAGGGATTGAAATCATGGTGGGAAAAGGAGAAAATGCTGGTTACTAGCATTTTCTCCTATTCCTGAAATGTTTTCAAAAGCCTTCTTCCTTAGTGTCATTAAAACATGGGATTGTTTCGTATGGAGTTAGAGGTTATGTCTGAGGCAGTATATATTGAGTTCAATTCAGATTACATGTATCTGATTCTCTTATGAAATTTGATGTGGCTCAAATGATTAATTTGCATTCGAAGGGATTGAAAAAATTGTAGGAAAAGGAGAAAATGCTGGCTACCAGCATTTTCTTCTTTTCCCACAATGTTTTCTAAAAGTCTTCTTCCTTAGTGTTATTAAAGTTATGGAGTAGTTTTGTACAGAGTTGACGTTATGTCTGAGGCAGTAATCAGCAAGTTCAGTTCTAATTATCTGATTCCATGAAAAGCCATCTGATTGGCTGAGACACGTTTTTTCAACCAACCAAATGGCTAGTGTGAAAAACAGGATTAGGACCATGACTTTAATCCTTTACCACACAGTCTAGAGATTTAATGACTCTGAAAAAGAAGCCTTTTCAAAAACATTGTGGGAAAAGAAGAAAAGCTTGTTACCTACCAGCCTTTTCTACTTTTTTTGTTTGATACTCTTTGAAAGGCTCATTCCATCATTTAATTCACATCTGAATTGTTTTCTTCAGATGCTTTCAAAATGGATGCATCAAAAATTTTGTTATATATATGCCATGCTTTGTGAAAATAGGGCCTACTGCATATGTGAAAAGTATCGACCCTGGTCAGCCTGCACAGTTCGCACAGGCTGACCTGGGCAGAAACTTTTCGCTACTAGTCAATTTTCTGTATGTCAAAGGACCAGTCTACCTTATGATACAGTTGGTTGTTGGACAAAATGGATTTTGTGGATCCATAATTATATGATGACTTGCTTGGTATCATGGTTCACGGATATGCTTATCATGGATCATGGATATGCATTAAGCCCCCTTTCCACAGAGGATGGCTCATATATATTGTTGTAAAGAGTCAATGGTTTCGTCATTATAGCCAGCTATGCCATTATTCCTTTTTGTACTTTCTTCTTTTTTTTCGTGAATTAATTTGTTTAGGATCAGAATAAAGATTGTGATTATATCTAGGTATTTATTTGTTTAATGGTGTTGAAAGCCGTTTTCAACATTACGAGGGACACTTTTTAAGTTCGTAGAGTAAGCCTATAACTTTTTAACGCGATTATGAAGTTGCACAATTTTTTACACAGAGCTTGCGTAATCATTCCTCTCTCGAATGGTGTTACGGTATGCGATCTACCCATTTCCGGAACGCCGCCCGGTAGTCCTCTTTAGGTATATGTTGCAGACACTGGTAGACCGCACTGCCTATACCACAACGGGATTCAAAACGGTGCCCTGCCAGCATTTCCTTTAGTCTTGGGAACAACCAAAAGTCACAGGGGGACAGGTCAGGGCTGTATGGGGAATGATCTAAGACATCGAGCCCAGATTCTTTCTGATATTCCTGTACCGTAGCGGATTTATGGGCTGGTGCGTTATCATGGAGTAATTTGATGCTGCAGACACCGGTGCGCGGTCTGCGTTTCTGATAGAAATTAACAAGTTGAGTAAGAACACTTTCTCTGTAAAACTTTCCAGTGACAGAACTACCTTTCGGGACTGGAATGTGAAGGACTGGACCTTTCGAATCAAAGAATATCGCATACAACATGCGATTTGATGTTTTGCAACGGCCCGCAATGACAGGTCTGTCGCCCTCAGATGAAACCCAAACCTTATTTTTAGCCTTAAAATCGGGTTGAAAATGATAGATCCAGGTTTCATTACCTGTAACTATCTCTTCCAAACGACGTGGGTCACATTTATCATATTTTTCTATAACTTGCGATGCAAGTCTAACCCGACTTTGTTTCTGCTCGTCAGTGAGCAAATGGGGCACCCAACGCGCACAGATCTTACGTAGCCCAAGTCGTTCACGTAAGATCTTCAAAACACTTGACGAATGAATGCCACTTAATTCTTCTATCTCTTGCACGGTATAACGTGCGTCTTCCTCAATTAACGTTTTCACAGTAGCAACGTTCTTTTCCGTCAAAACGGAAACCGGCCTACCCACCCGAGGGTCATTTTCAATTGACTCCCGACCATCATTAAAACGACGTACCCACTTGCAAACTGTAGCATATTTTAAAGCACCATTCCCATAAACTTTTTGCAAATCAGCATGAATTTCTGTTGGCGGAAACCCGAGCTGTGCTCGAATCTTACAATATGCCCTCTGTTCACAGATTTTTTACATCCATATTGAACGCTATATTTTACTATAGTGTATAAAACCACGTGTTGAAAATACCCAGCGCAGCGCGCACGTGGACCTCGTACACCGCATACCGTGGCACCGTTCGAGAGAGGAATGATTACGCAAGTTCTGTGTAAAAAATCGTGCAATTTCATAATTGCGTTAAAAAGTTATAGGCTTACTCTACGAACTTAAAAAGTGTCCCTCGTATTTCAGCCATATTTCATCAGCAAGTGCACTTATCCATGCTTTACTGGAGTTTCTTTTACCAGTACTTTAGACTATATTTTTTCCAAGCCACTGGCTGCTTTGCCACATAACCATTGTCAAATCTATGAAAGAGGACTGAATCATGTTGCACTGACTGTCATCAAGTCTTGGAAAAAAACTGGGTGAGTTGGGGATTTAAACGAGCGACTCCCTGGTTGCCAGGCCTGTATGTATCTGACTCCCTGGTTGCTAGACCTGTATGTTACTGACTCCCTGGTTGCTAACCCTGTATGTTACTGACTCCTAGTTACTAGTCCTGAATGTTACTGACTCTCTGTTTGCTAGACCTGTATGTTACTGACTGCCTAGTTGCTAGCCCAGTATGTTACTGACTTCCTGGTTTCTAGCCCTGTATGTTACTGACTGCCTGGTTGCCATCCCTATATGTTACTGACTTCCTGGTTGCTAGACTGTATGTTACTGACTGCCTGGTTAGTAGCCCAGTATCTTACTGACTCGCTGGTTGCTAGACCTGTATGTTACTGACTCCCTAGTTGCTAGACCTGTATGTTGCTGACTCCTTGGTTGCTAGACCTGTATGTTTCTGACTGCCTGGTTGCTAGACCTGTATGTTTCTCACTGCCTAGTTGCTAGCCCAGTATGTTACTTACTCCCTAGTTGCTAGCCTAGTATGTCACTGACTCCCTGGTTGCTGGCCCTTTATGTTACCAACTCCCCGGATGCTAGCCCTGTATGTTACTCCCAGGTTGCTAGCCCTGTATATTACGGACTGCCTGGTTGCTAGACCTGTATGTTACTGACTACCTTGTTGCTAGACCTATATGTTACTGACTCCCTGGTTGCTAACCCAGTATGTTACTTGACTCCCTGGTTGCTAGAACTGTATGTTACTGACTCCCTGGTTGCTAGACATGTACATGTATGTTACTGACTGTCTCGTTGCTAGCCCAGTACGTTACTGACTGCCTAGTTGCTTGCCTAGTATGTTATTGACTGAGCTACTGGACTCCGCCAGTAACTTGCATTAGTTATGCTTCTAAACCTTTTGGACTTAGATTTCCCATGTAACTCTTTGCCACGCAATCCCCAGGTTAAGCGACCCTGAGTTACAATCCATTTGAAAACATTGTTGAAAAAGACGAAAATGCTGTTAACTGGTAATTTCTCTTATTTCAACGATATTTTCTTCACTTTAAAAGTCTTCACATTTGAGTAACATGTAATTTGTTTTCTGCGGATGCTTTTAATTTTATCGTCTGATAAAGAGTTAATACCAAGAGGCTGTGTAATTCTGAATCCGGTTCGAATTGTTGATTCCAGGCCAAGCCACTGGGTTCGGTCGTAACTACACCATACAGAATTGTTGGCGAATGCGAAAACTTTGACATTTTCTATTATCTCATTCACCAAAGCCCCACCAGCGGCTGAAAAGTAAACATTGTGGGTGTTAAAATGCATTTAAATCATACCATTTAAATGCATGGAAATTATTGTGAAGATGACAATCTGTTATTGTACAGTCGGTCCAAGTGTTAGTCGTTGACAGAGAAATAATTTAATATCAGTTGTTTTCATGAATTTTGACGAGTTCTGATTGGCTGAAAATTTTTTTCATAGCTCCATGAAAAAAAAAATCACGTTGTGCTGGAACTACTTTAGCTGTCGAACTAATGTAAACAAACATGTATACAATATTCCACATTTTCTTTTTAAGAATTTTATACAGAGTCCCAAGTTTATTAGTTGGCTTTTTTTTGCCATGAATATCATTTTATGAAGATAAAAAAAAATATATTTCAATTCAACAACAACAACAACAACAACAAAAAATTACAAGAGAAAAAATATCATCTGCTACCGTCATGGCCGAATTGGGTCAAAGCCAAGCCAATGTCGCTGTCTCGAACCAAATTTCAAATAAGAGCAGAAGTAATCTAATATTATCTGCTGGTATAATGTCCCAACTGTTCCTTAGAAAATTGTACAATCCAAATTTTGGGGAACAATAATCCATCATGAATTCCCACTGCGATATTCACCATGCTTCTACTCAGAGTGAAGGATACACATTGCGGGTTCTACACACTGCCGTGTTAATACTTGCGTTTTATTGGTTGATTTTCAGGACATATTCTTGCGCTAAACTCAGACGTTATATTTAAAAATAAAGAAAATAAATGCAGTTTGAATTATTTCCGTGGGTGTATGTTGTCTTTAATATTAAATTACAAGGAATGAAGAGAATGTTTTTTTTTCATAGAGGTATGAAAAAAAAAAAAAACTTAATCACACTTTTGTATTCGCGGTTTCATACAGTGTGATTAAGTTTGTTTTTTTTTTCATACCTCCATGAAAAAAAACAAAAAAAACATTCTCTTCATTCCTTAAATGAAATTTAATACGAGGTAAAACGAAAACAAAACATTGAACTACCTACCGTACTATTCAAATTTATTTCTCTGCCAGCGACCAAGGTAAGGTCTATGCATGCAATGTTTATAAATGAATATAGTATAAAGAGCCTCATAGCAAATATATTGGTCTTGATATGTACATGTATGAACCCCCAAATTATTTTCATTGATTTTTTTATGGGTTATTTCCCCGCCCCCTTGCCAATTTCTATATTCGTGCTCTGGTAGGACAGGTAAAGACTCTGAAAATGGTTTGGCTCACTTGAGGAAGATCGCCGTATTTAACAAACCCAACACTATCGTCTGTTTGCATTAAAGTTACAGTAACGTTATTGAAAAATTGACACATGACAATCAAAATCAGGAATGCTACAAAGATTTTTTAAATGATGAAATTCTCTTGACCTTTGACCGCGTTTAGGAGTTATTAAACTGTTAATACTTCACAGAACGGGAAGGGGAAACGGGAATACAGGATAGATGGGACAAGAAATATTTTAAAAAAATATAGACAGCGTAAATTTGCCAGCAAATAGGCAGGGGCCTTTAAGATAAACATATCTACATTTTTGACTAATCACAAATTCGTATTCATTCATTTGTTATCAGTATCAAAAAACAGGTCAAAAGCCAGCACATTCAGCTACGCCGAAAAAGCACCACGTGAAAAAGAAATGTGCTGAACCTATTATTTTCCCCTTTGGCCCAATTATAGACTACTTCTACCCTTGCAGATACATAACATCAGTTGAGCAAGTTTAAATTTGTTTTGCCTTGTATAGGGTTTATTGTCTTCACCCAATAAGAAATTGGAAAAAAATAACAAGAATAGTGGTTGCGAAGTCGACACGACAAACTGAAGGAATTACTGACAGTATCATTATGTGGAGCATCGACAAGTAAGGTCACTTAGGGCACTTGACTAAACATTACTGAAATGACGATTTACTGGGCAAATATTTTCATAATTTAACAGAAGTTTGCGACTTATCTCTACTCCCTCGTTCTTTTTATGGAAACAATCATACTGCATGTATGTGTCCTTTCATCGGGAAGGGAGTTGAAAACAGGCTAGACGATGGACCAGACAAATATTTTTTATAATTTTAAAGAGGTCCCCTCTGTCTCAGGGGTAATTTAAGACGTTGGGCATGTATCAAGGGTAAGCATTCAACTACCCGTGACTCTATTATTATTATTTTTGGGGGGTGGGGGTGGGGGGGTCTAATTCTAAATGTTGAACAAAAAGAGAACATCAATTTCTAAATGGCTAAACCATTTGGTTCAGCCAATTAGGAATTTTGTTGCCTTGAAATGTAGAAATTTCTTGAAAATAAGACTAAGAATCCAGTTAAGAACGTTTGGTGTACAGGACAAAGGGAATTCCGGTTCCATTCCTGCTGTGTGAATGTCCTTAGGCAAGGCACCGGTGAGCTGCAGCATCACACGGTACTTGTGAACTAGATTTCTAAGAGACACTATTAACATTTCAATGGGTTGAAATCGTGATATGGCTGAAATGTGAAAACCCCAGTTTAGAAACAACCGTGTTTTGCTAATGCGTTTTTTTTTTTAATTTTTTAATCATTATTATGCATTACGATGACAAAATAATGCATTTAAATTAATTAACCCTTAACTCTTTACCAGACGACAAAACTTTAGATCTGTCCAAATTGAAGGCATTTGCAGACAGCAAATTAGTTGCACTGAAATGGTGGAATTTTATCTCTTAGAGGGTAGAAAACATTGTTAGAAAAGGGGAAATACTGGTTACCAGTGTTTTCTCATTTTCCTATGTACAATATTCTTAAAAGCCTTCTTTCTTGGGGTCGTTTTAAAAAAAACTCTGGATTGTTTGATCACAGATTAAAGCGCTGCACAAAGCATTTTCATTCCCAATCAATGTATTCCAACATAAACTGCACAAACCATGTTACCAGAACTCAGGTCTTCGATCTACACTGAGCGACAATTTATCAGAAATCTTGGCCAGAACAGTCCGTAAAATCTTTTTCGTGAATTTCACTGACCGAACAAATCTGCATTCACTCTCTAAGCGTTAATCTTTATCCCGCTAAATAAGTTAAATGAAGCTTTCAAGCCGACAGTAAAAACCCAATTAAAGCTATTTCAAACGTAATTTTGGGAGAAAAAAAAATCTTTCATCGGACAGTGTAGATCCAAGATCAGACTGCAAGTTCTGTGCAGTCTGATATTGATCTATACTATCCGCGAAAGGTCAGTGAGTCACGCTTAGCAGCCGAAGGGTTAACACAATTTTCATATGAGCATTGTCTCTTTTTTTTTTGCATCACGTGACTTTGACATTTACATACGTATTAACTCTTTACCTGATGCTATATTTTTAGAACGTCCACACTGAAAGCATTTGCAGACCACAAACAAATGCTTCTCAGATTACAAAATTTCTCTTTGAAGCTGTAGAAAAAATTATGGGAAAAATTAAGAAGACTATATTTACCAGCATTTTCTACTTTTTCCGAAATGTTTTCGGAAGTCTTTTTTTTATGAGGGTTGTAAAACCAAGGGATTGTTTGGCGAAAGGTTGAATATAAAACGCGCCAGCTAATGAATTTTAGGTATCATTTACAAGACAACTTGGACTCTTATACTTCACTGTACAAGGTAAGTAATAAGTTTATAGAACAGAATACAGTTTATAAATAAACAAAGGCCTCCTGCCAGTCATGATGATGATGATTATGATGATGATGATAATGAAAATAATGGTGTATTTATAATTAACTGTATGTTTCAGTGTTTGTTTAGCTCCGCACAATATCTGATGATGACAATAATAATAATAATAATAATCGTGTCCTTATAATTAGCTCTATGATGTTGTAGAGTTTGTCTAGCTCCGCGCAACATCTTCTGCATTACTAAATAAGAACGTATGTTAGTGTGAACCATTACATCTGAGCAGCGTCCTTGGAAAGGAGATTTACTGTATCTTTGTAACGCATTGTACCAAGTAGGCTGACATGAGTCGATACGGTTTTGTATGTTTGTATGGTGTCGGTAACGTACAGGGCTTGAAACCAGGGGTCAGGGGTTCAAATTCCCAGCTTGGCCAATTTCTTTCCGTGGATTGTTGATTCGTCTTAGGAAGAATTGCTAGATGAAAGTCCAGGAAAGCATGGATAGAGGCGCTTGTCGTCGCGATATTACTGAAATAATGGGAAAACGGCGTTAAGCACCATTAGAAGACAAATGCACTAAATCGTGTTGCTGTAAGCCGTTTACGCGATTGTGACGAAGGTGTAAGACCGCAAACCACTTGCAAAAATTGAACAATGCAATGGCTGTATAAATTTAAGTGCTTGCTTTGTTTCATGTAACTCTTTACCACACGACAAAATTTTAGAGATGTCAAAATTCAAAGAATTTACAGATGGCAAATTAAACGGGTGGCTCAAATGATGGAACTTGCCTTTGATTGGGTAGAAAACATTGTGGGAAAAATAGAAAATGCTGGTCATCAGCATTTTCTCCTTTTCACACAATGTTTTTTGTTTCTCAGGGTCCTTAAAACTCGGAATAATGTAGTAAAGGGTTAAATAATAAATTACGTTTTATGTTTATATGACAAATAGGATTTGTGACGTGTGAATAGAATCAAGCGCTCCTTGTCAACGTATTATTAACAATATTTCTTTTGCAGTAGACAAACAATTACTACACAGGTTTAGACGGCAAGTTTAAAGGGGCATAAAACTAGATTTTGACCCATTTGTTCTCTCTTTTCATGCATATGGAGGTGGGGGTATGGGCGGGAGAGTTGATATTTGTAAGAATAAATTACAAGAAGATAACTGGTTACTCTGATTGGAAAATAAAAAATGAAAAAAAAAATTTTTTTTTTTTACTCCACTGGAATTTAGACCCGCGACATTCAACACCATAAATCAACGTCTTTATCACCTGGGCTTTCTGTGCAACTGCTATTCTTCCTCGTTGAAAACATATTTATCCTTCGTTACGCAATGACGGCTATCCCGTTATAAACGATATAGGAAATTTTTCATTAAAAAAAACGGCTTGTTCATTGTGCTTACCACATGTTAATCTTTCGATATTTTATTTTTAAATCTATCTTTTGACACGAATGGACATTAACGGTCTTTGTGAAGAATTTCTTAAAAACTTGCGTAACGAAATTTCGTTGAATACCGCTTTAAACCTTGACTCATTTCGTCACCGTGGGGTTGAATCGAATTCGTTTGACAGGATAAGCTTGGGCCTTGTTTCAACCCTTTCACCGCCAAAAGGTGAAAACGAGGGCTTTTGCGGACGGGAAAAATCATGATCAGACTGCACAGGTCAGGCAGCCCGCTTGTATAGGCAAGACACAAAGATTCAAACCTTTCTGTTTGGAATTGCATATACATACATACGATCCCCTGCTGTGCCTAAAGGTATACGCTGACGTAAAGTTATGCAGATGTTGCAAATAGAAACTGGTGGTGCTTGGTGCAGATATGTGGTACCTAGAGGATGAAATCTTGCTTTGGATGTAGGACCGGTAGTTATAAATAAATCGCCCTCGAAAAAAAGTTAAAAAGGGGGAAGTCTACGTTAATGATTCATAGGATACGTGGTGCGAAACAACCTATCATGTTCAAGTATAACTTTGGCCTTTCCTGCACTAAATTTTGAAGAAAAGGTAATTAGTTCTTTTCCTTCTAGAAACACGCATTAGCGCTGGCGTATTCATGAGTTTTATATTGGAATCATTGTTACAAAGATAGAAATTGCTAAAAATGAGAAAGTCCTTTATCACACCAATTTCAGATTCCATCTTCACAAATTTACATGTTATCCCAGCTGTATTTTCTTTTGTTTGGATATATTTTATTTTAAAAAAAAGTTCAAAAGTTTTGATAATGTTTGAATGGGTTCACCATCGATCATACATTGTCTACATAGACGCCCATTCGTCATTGTAAATGTAGGTGTGTATGCGGTGATGTGTAAATGATTCGGATGTAAATGTTTCAGCTTTCTGATTGGCTAGTTATGAGCCTTGTCTTGGTCTTGTCCTGCTTGTCTGTCTGTGTCTGTCTGTTTGTCTGTCTGTCCTGTCCTGTGTTACCTGTTCTTTTCTGTCCTGTGCTGTCTTGTCTTGTCCTTGTCTTGTCCTGTCCTGTCTCGTATTTTCTTGTCTTGTCTGTCTGTCTGTCCCATTCCGGGTGTCCTGTTTCGTCCTGTCCCATGTATCCTGTTCTGTCTTGTCCTTTCCTGTCTTGTCCTTGTCTCGTCCCGGTCTGTTCCTGGTCTTGTCTTGTCTGTCTATCTATTTGTCTGTTCTGTTCCTTCCTGGCCTGTCTTGTTCCTGGTCTTGTCTTGGCTTTCTGTCAGTCTCTCTGTCTGTCTTTCTGGACGTCTCCCTTTCGTTCTCCTTTCTCGCTCTCGCTCTCTCTCTCTCTCTCTCACACACGAATGCCTTCGTCTAAAATCATTTTTCTCAGCCAATATGTTGGTAAGTACATGTTAGAAGTGAAGTTTTTCCTTGTCCAAACAATCCCGAGTTTTAACGACTAAGAGCACTAGGGCTTTTGAAAACATCATAGTTTAACTAGCATTTTCTTCTTGTGCCACGCTGATTTTACCCTTTTGAAGACCTGTCCCATTATTTGAAGCACGTTTGAAATGTCGTCTACAAATGCCCTCGGGTTGGACAAACCCATAGTATTATCATCTGGTACAGAGTTAAAATCGGTTCTGAATAATGTCTTCTCTAAACTTTGTGTGACTTTATACTCCTTTGATGCCTTACCTCTTTTGATTACCGAAGAACCCCGAGTTTTAATGATCCTGGGGTAAAAAACTTTTGACAACATGGTGGGAAAGGAGAAGATACTGGTAACTAGCATTTTCTCCTTTTCCTACAAAGTTCCCTACCCTATCTCAGAAAATAAGCTTTTTTGAACAAATGTCAAATTTGTCGTCCAAAGAAGTTTTGAAAATGGAAGATTCTAAAATACATGTATGTAGTTTGGAAGAGGATTAAAATTCAGTTGAATATGAATGAATTCTGTGCAGTCATCAGGACTGCCGTTCACTAAACTGCGTATATTTTCGCAAAATGTTTGGAATTGCATATACACACATGCGATCCCTGCTTTACCTAAGTGTTTCACCTGGCATAAAGTTATGCAAATATTTACTCAAATTGTAAAGTTGTGCAGTTTAATGAAACTTGTTTTTAGACTTGACGCTCGCTTTCCTACCTGCATACGTAAATTTCATGCATACGCAGTTTAGTGAAAGATAGCCCAGTTTGACAATAAATCACCATTATCATTGTTCTCACTGAACGAGACTTCATTTCATTTGACATAACATTGTCTGTTTATCTATTTGGCAGTTTTGGAATAAAGAGAACTGAAAAGTAAAGATGTATAGTCACCTCACCCTCATGGTTTGTGGTATCATATTTACACTTTTAATCGCACCCCATGACGCCAAAGTGTTCACACTTGAGACAGACTTTCGACGGAATAAAGATAACCATCCAGTCTGGGATCTCTCGGACGCATCAAATGGAAAAGCAGTCATACTACAACCCAAAAAGACACTAACGCTTAATTTCTGCCTTCGTGAGAGGAGTCAGGTTGCTATTCACGATGTCCGCTTCTCTAATGGTAATATGTCTGAAACAGTGGTGGTAGACATAGATGGGATACCAATGGGTACTTTTCAGACCCCAACAACGCCTGACTGGAATCAGTTTCGTTCTACAGGCTTTTTCACAGCTGTTTCCATGATGTCAGTAGGCTGGCATTATGTAAAAGTAAGCGCTGTTTGTCATAGTTTTTAAATATTCTGGCTAATTTGTCTTTGTTTTTAAGAATTATATAGCTCGTTTTGCATGCTGCTATTATCTAACGAATTGATGGACCTTTTATTTCTTTACAGTCAGTATGGTCACTTAGAGCATTTTCGTGACCTGAGAGTAAATTATTGTTCCCTTTTAGAAAGCTAAATCACTTAACAATTTTTTCCTACCTTTTTCGCCCATATCGTCAAATATATATTGTACATGCTTTTGGTGTAGTCAAGTAATATGTAGCCAACATGGAAGACTGTCAAAAATAGTTAGTTTAAACATATCGTATTCAACAGTATAATATAAAAGTTTACAAGAGACAAAACAATTAAATATGATAAAATACTGAAGAAAAAGATAAGAACAAAAGCTAAGGGTAACGGTTAATATAAAAAATTTAATGGTATTAGGATGTTAGTATACTGGGCCCGAAGGGTCCAAACCGTCAATCAACTTTAAAAAGAAATGGCCGGAATAAATTGGTTTGATACAGATTCACCTGCTTTTAAGAAGACATAAGAATTGGGCATTACTTGGTAAATCTTCTACTTTCACGGATAAATTAACGTACGGCAGCAAATATACTTTGGTTATCAAACAGATAAAGATTTTCATCCCCAAACAGAGCGATTTGGAGTGTAAATCTTGTTATACCGTTAATAAATAGTCTTAGCCTAATTCTCTGGTTATTATAAAAAGGACATTCTAAAAAGTAGTGTTGTGTCGATTCCACTGTATCGCATCTACAAAGTAGCGATCTCACCAATTTTTTTTTGAGTACAGATGCTCATTGAGACTGCTGCATCTGTTGCATAATCTGGCACGTTGAGTTTGAATTTTCCTGTCTTTCGAAAAGTAAAGCCTCCGTGGACAAGGTTTAAACGGCTTTTAAAAGATGACAATGATTCCGCATTCTTTATTTCATCTGGCAGGGAATTCCAATCATAAATCACAGCTGGCAAAAATGAAGTGCTGTACAAGCTAGTTCTACAAGCAATGTTTCTCAAATTGTTTGGACTACGCAGGTTATAATAGCAAGAATTGCCAACAGTAGGTGGAAAAGAGTAATAAGATAATTTGGGGAATGTCCATTTACCATTTCATAGAAAATAATCAGCTCGTTCTTGCGGTGTCGTCGGCTCAAAGTTTCCCACCTAGACTCTTCATATAGATCAGCGATAGCAACTAGTTTAGTACAACCGGTAAAAATCCGGGCAGACTCATTTCGTTCTTATCCAGTTGATCTTTCAACCTTTGAGAAAGATGCCACCTGATACAATAACGCGATGAAAACGATTAGAAAGATAATCAGAAAACCAGGACAATATTTTGCCTCTAATACCTGCTCTGCGCAACTCGAACACCACGCCTATATGCCAGACATTTTGCTCTGTTGAATTAAAGAGATCACATTGTTTCTAAATGATTTGAACTTTGACTAGTGATTAAAATTGTTTAATAGTTATGTTTTTCTATACCATTTTTTACGATGACGAAAAATGCTTTTTGATGGTACAATTCATTCAGGGTGGTTCTTGTGGATTAACAAAAACCGTTTTACTAGGGATAAACCCACTTGCGTTGTCAGTAATGACACCCGTATTTTTTTCAGCAGAAGTATTAATGTTAATATCATGTATAGGGTCCCAATTAACATTTGTAAGACATGCAGAAAATTAAACTGAGGCAAAAAGTATCGACCTATCCCAGCCTTCGCAGACTGAGCTGGGTCGATACTTTTTGCAAATGCCTTAAACATCCTTTTCACAGGGCATGGCTGATTTTACTCAGAACAAAACTTTGAGTGTATTGCTATAAACTATTTACAAATGAGACTCTTCCATAATGAAAGCATTTGTAGACGACACTTTGGATGTTACTAAAAGAATAGCATTCATTTTGAGAACGCTGATTTCAAGCAGTGTTCTTTTTCCCGCGATGCTTTCAAAACCATTTCTCTCGGGCCGTAAAAACGCGAGATCGTTTTAAAAGCAGATGTTTCCAATTTCTTGAAAAATCTGTGATTTAAGGTTATTATTATTATTGTTATTATTATTATTGTTATCATTATTATTAAAAAAGAACATTGTAAGCTCAATGTGACATTTTTAAACTCCAAATCAAATGGGCAAAATTTTAGACTTGTCCAAAATAGAAGCATTTGTGGACGGCAAATTAAATGTGGCTCAAATGACAGGATTTGTCTTTGAAAGGATAGAAAACATTGCTAGTTATCACACAATATTTTCAAAAGTCCTGTTCCCTAGGGTCATTAAAACTCGAGATCGTTTGGTAAAGGATTTAAGCCTTTGCCGCACAATGCCGCCTTTTAACGACCCTGGGAAAGAAGCCTTCTGAAAACATTGTGGGAAAAGGAGAAAATGCTGGTGGCCAGCATTTTCTCCTTTTCCCACAATGTTTTCTACCCTATCAAAGAAAATTTGCACCACTTGAGCTACACTGAAACTGTCTTCTGCAGATGCTTTCAATTTGGACATGGCTTATATTTTGTCGTTAGGTAAAGAGCTAAATTGTTATTTTTCAGATAAAATACGATGGAACCGCAGATGGGCTTGCAGTCGACAAAATAGACCTGTTCATCGGGGATGAAATGCTCATACAAGATATTTTCACCTGTGAATTGAGTTGCCTTCCAAACCAACGGTTCAACTTGCGTCCAAATGATGTCATCACAGAGACGTCCTTTATGGTTCAAGAATCCTACAAAACCACGTGCCCGGAAGTAGATAATATAAACATTCCCATTTTTAATACCAATGTCCAAGAGTATGAGATTACTGCGGTTCTGCCTAGGTACAAAACTTTTTCAAATTGGAGGACGGAAAATATCACGGGATGTCCACACCTATCTCCAGTTTATTGGGAATTTTCTAATATAATTCTTGTTCACCAAATGCGGGAATCGCAGGAGAAAATGAGAACTGAAAAGGCGGTAATGTATATTACAGCCGGCAGAGATCCATATTCCAGAATTTCTGTACAATTGATTCCTCAGTTTCGACTCGAAGGTAAATCGATGGGAATGGTAGACAGTGAAATGGGCACCATTTTGACAATAAAATTTAAAGAAGTCAAATCAAATATAAGGGTGGGAATGAAGTATATTGGCCGCCGTGAAATTACGAGACCAGACGTAAAATTAATTACACAAAACAGACCAGTAGCAGTATGGAACACACCAGATTTCAGTTGGAGTGATTCGAAATATAATCTTATTTTCTTAGAGATTGATTCCAACTCTAGTACACCGATAGAAGTCCAAAGCATTACTCTTGAGAGACGAGCCTGGCTTGCAGACCAGATAAAGACCATCTACAAGGACGACAATGTTATAGTAGAGGCTGTGTTCAGTGATTTTTGGTGGCTGTATCCAGACGCGATGACGATCCATCTTTCAAATGGGGAAACTTATTATAACACTTCATATTTTAGAGTATACAGGCCAATCCCATGGAGTTCTGGCTATGCTCAGGTATTTGTGTTGTATCAAGACGGAAATGCGAGGTTACTTCCGGTTCCACCGGAGGGTTCTGATTGGATACCATTTGGTTCTTCGGTTATCATTGGCCAGACTGACCCGACAGTTGTTCGGCCATACGCATCGATTACTGACGTTTGGATTGATTTAGATCGGTTCATTTTCGATCTGCAGTATAAGAATGGCAGTACTTCAAAACTCACTCTTATATGTACATTGAGTGAAACACGTGTCATTGTTTCAGACATTCGTTTTCGCGGCAACCCCCTATATTTTCCATTCACAACGTTTCGGTCAATGTACGTTGCGGAAGGAAATTCAGACGTTGATCATGTGAGTGTAAATGGGATATATCCCCGACATATCATGGATGACTTTGGAGCCGTAATGGGCAGGAGCTTTGTTTTTCACAGGACATGCATGTCGCGCCATCTTAATTTGAGTCCAGATATATATATTGACATCAGAAGAACTACAAACGATGTAGAAAAGGCACAATTATTACAATCGGATGACTTCCAATTGCTTCTTCAGAGAATACAGCGCCATCGTTATCGTCTCTGGACCCCAAGAATACGAAATTATGACTAACAGGGCGTTCATCCTTTTTAACCTTGAAGGTCTTTTCAGTTTTCATCATTGTTTGCATTTTTATCATCATATGGCCCGCAACGTGCAAAATGAGACCTTCGGACATTTTTGCGTAAAGTGTCGTCCCGGATTAGCCTGCGCAGTCCGCGCAGGCTAATCCGAGACGGCACTTTATGACTACATAAGATTTTTTCATACAGTAGACTTTCATGAAAAAGAAAATCGCACAAAAACGGGAAGTGTTCTTCGGATTATTCACAGACTGCACATGCTGATCTAGGACGACACACTTTTAAGCTCAGTTTTGTTTATTACAGCCTGGTATTATCATGGCCGTTCATACTTACTAGCTCATTTTTTCCTGCCTGTTATTTGATGTGATCTTCCACCCCATCTGTCATCTTTCAGCATCCGGCCCTCCTCACTTTCTTTTCTGTTTTTTCAACTAAACCACCTCTAGCATTGTTTTTTTCTTTTCTTTTCTTTTTTCTTACATTTATATGAGCCTTACTCTATGTAAAAGGGGCTTAATGCTTCTGCACAGGCTGACTTATGTCGAAATCATAATTTGCTTTTGGTAAATGTTCTGCATGTCCAAAGATCATTCTACCTCGTGATTCAGTGGGTTGTTAGACGAAATGGATTTTTTGGATCCACAAGTATATGATGACTTGCTTGGTATTATACATCAAGGAGACGTATTAAAACCCCTTTTTCCAGAGCATGACTCATACGTTAGTAGCGAGATAATAATGACCCTTGAATTGTGCGGGTTAAAGTTGCATTCAAACACATTTTCAATCAATTATGACCCGTTTCACTTCTGCTTTGTCAAACTATAGTCGTTCTTGTGGGTTCGCTACATTGTCGGAATTAGATGTTGAGAATGCATTGAGTGGAATGTTTTCAAGGGCAATATAAATGATTGAAGAATGAAATTAAAGAAAAAGCTGTAACGCCAGACAGGCTTTGATATACAGGCCTGAAAGACTATACATATAAAGAAACACTCGACAATAATTACATGTATGAAAAAATATATAAATGTGTAACCGATAGCCAAAATCAAGTATTCTTCCCCAATCATTCGACTATATACTGATGGTGTATACTGCCTGCTTTAGAATTAACATACATAATTGAGCCATGCTCTGGCAAAAGGAGGCTTAATGCATCTCCGTGATCCATTATACCATGCAGGTCATCACATAATTATGGATCCATAATAGCCACTTTTTTAACAACCGACTGTATCATGAGGTAGACGGGTCCTTGAACATACAGAAAATTGACCAATAGCGATAAATTTTGGCCCAGGTCAGCCTGCGCGGAGTGTGCAGGCTGACCTGGATCGACACTTTTCGCATATGCATTAAGTCCCCTATTTACAGAGGATGACTCAAATTGAAAGGTATGATACCACATACAAATTGACGCTGCAGATACAGCAAACAAAATTTGAACCACGTCAGCCCACGTAGACTGACATGGGTCGAAACATTTTGCTGTTTGTAAATTCTCTGCATTTATAAGGGCCCATTCTACTTCATGTATCAGCCGGTTGTTAGATTAAATGGATTTTATGGGTCCATAATTGTGTGGTGACTTGCCTTACACCGCCTTTTGCGAGAGTGTGACTCATTTATATTTCATTTTTTAACGGGTAATCAGTCTGATGTCTTAATGTTTCGACTCAAAGCAGCTTACGCAGAATGCTCTGGCTGACTCGGGTTGAACAGCAAGGGCTTTCAAAATACACGAGTCGAAAATTTTGCCGTTAAGAAATAAGCCTTTATTATTACCTGAAATTTTTCCGGTTCAAATATATGCGTCGCAAGCGGATAAAGCAACACACACGATAGATGAAAAAACCTTGGCTACATAGTGTGAAAAATACCGTTCCAAATATGGTATGAATACGTAACTCACGCGCGGAAAATATATGAATTGATTTGCGATTTGATTGGTTAAAATTTACGCTATGATATTTATCTGACATTCATAAAAATGACGGTACTAGCTACTACACCACTGTTTGTTTTACTTTATTTACCATACGAAATGAAATGTCAAGAATTGCAAAATTTTGTCATTGAAAGTTGTAGGTATATAATAAAAGGAATATTATGTTGTAGTAACTTTCCTGATGATAGTATTTACTTTTCGCTGCGTAAGAAAATTTTGACATCTCGCTCTATCTTCGGTCTAGCGCGATATCAAATTTTCTCACGCGACTCGAATTAAATACAATCACCAGGGAAGTTGCTACAACATAATATTCCTACGATCCCTGGTTTTGGTGAGGTTTGTTGAAACCGTGTTTTCTACCCAATAACAGATAAATCCATTCAATTCAACAACAATTTCTTTGTCACCTTCGAGCGCTTTCGATAAAGACGAGTCAACAATTTTTCGGCGTAGCTGAATACACTGGCTTTTACCTACTTCTAGGTACTGATATACTAAAATGAATAAATGGTGATTGGCGATTGGTAACAAAAAATGGACATGTTTTTTTCAGCCGACCCCTGCAGACCTATTTTAGGGCGATTTATGACACCATACAAAAGTTGAAGAAAAAGAAACAATTGCTAGGGAAGTTTTTTCTCTCCATAATGAATCATAAAAGAGTTTCAACATTTAAAATTCCACTACCTTTTACGTTGTCAATCTTTTTTTTTATTACAAAAAATATATTTCTTGTTTAGTCTGGTTGACAATAAAATCTAGATATTTGTTGAATAAAGCATACCTATATACATGTACATGTATATACATTAGAGTGTATATACATTGGTTTTGTCTGCTCTAAGTTTTTCTTTTCAGAGCCGATCGTTAAGTTCGATTGATCAGATTCGTTAACTATATTCGTTGTAAAATGAAAATTTTCTTTTTAAGCCGGATTAAAAAAAAAAAAAAAAAAAAAATGTATTCCTCCGAATCGAAGATAAATTACCACAGAACACGATAGACTTAAAGACTTTTTCCATTTGAATATTCCATCCCAAACAACTTTTTTCTAAGTCTGGCCTTGACCTCTACAGTACGCAACAATCACTTAGGTTGAGGTTCGCACACTTAGAGAAAATGCAAAATATGGCTGTAATATTATTCCTGTAGTCTAAGTAGCGATGTGTAACATCAAAAAAATCTGTCGCTGTAAGTGATGCCGATTTAGGGTGTATGACTGTTGTCTCAGACGTATGTAGACTTTTCCCATAACTCGAATATTTATGAACAGTTTAATACCAAACTTTGGTGACGTATTACATGTATTAGATCTATCCTTGATACATGCTACAAATTTCACCAAAATAGAATGACTGAGTGAAGTGTTACAAAGATTAAAAAACACCACCCAGCGCAAGACATAAGGTCATCTTGATGTCGCGTTGAAATTACACCTTAAACTTTTTTCCACTCAGTCACTTCCAGGATGAATATAATTCCAATTTATTTGCTGTACGTGTCGATAGTTCTTGGAAATGTAGAAAAGGTTACTAATTGCAAAAAGTTTCGACCCAGGTCACCCTGAGCTCATCTAGTGCACATGCAAGCCTGGTATTCCACCAGAGCTTTTCAAACGTTCACTTCGTATATCGATGCCTATTGTGGTAAGACTCTTCCATAGATTGTTTGAAAGCAGTAAATTTCCAATGGCATGGAGTAAGGCTATTATTGTAACCATATTCAAAAAGGGTGATCAAAACAATCCGGCAAATTACAGAGGAATATCCTTATTCGATATTTTTGGTAGAATTTATACAAGAATTATTTACAGAAGGCTTTCTTTTGTTGCAAATATATCTAACAAAATTGATGTAATTAGGTTTCCGAAATGGCTACTCAACAATTGACAACGCAATTTCCAAAGTAGGCCTACTTAGAATATTTTTTAACGGAGAAAAATGTATGTTGCCTTTATTGATTTCAAAACTGCTTGATTCAGTTGCAACGAATAGAGTATGGGAAGTCTTAATCAATGCTGATTTGAAAGTTCATGTGTTAGAGTCTATCCAAACAAAGTACAAACAAGTAAAGTCCTGCGTTAAACGTAATGGCCTTATGTCGAATTATTTTGACTGTTCAGTTGGTTGAAAACAAGGCTGTATGGAATCACCAATACTTTTTGTTCACTTAATAAATGAGTTAGATTGGTTACCACCTCTGATACAGCAAAATGTACAGGGATTGGTACAGGCTGCTGAAAACGTGCAGATTTTTTCCCGTCCATTTTTAGAAAATGGGAGTTCACTCTCTGCACATTCAGGGGAGGTTACTACTGTAATGCGCAACTACTTGGTCACTTATCCAAGGATTTACCATATAAATGCACTGTTTAACTCTTTACCACACAACAAAAATCTAGACTGGTCCAAAATGAAGTGGTTGTAATAGTCGCACCTCTGCAACAAAATGTAACTTGGAATTGCGTGGACACCTATCCAGGTACTAACCAAAATAGAGAAATACCGTAATATTGTAGGGTGCAGTTGCCCATTACGAAAATTTCTTCTTCTCCAAAATGTCAAAACGTTTCTAATATTATTATACCTCAGCAAGATGTCTTCATTAACATTTAATTTGAAGACAGCGAGATAAAATTTATTCGCCTTTCACCAGCGGAGACCTGAGCTGGTCCTCGTTGTATAGGCATAACACTCGATTATCTGCAGCAGTAGCGGTAACCAATCTACTATACGCCCAGATGTGATATATAAAAGACACTCCGGTTAGCTTATCCAGCTTATCCAATGAAAACAATCGTCACAATAGCCTGTACTATATCTGTGTATGTGCAACGGTGACCAATTTATGAATGAGTTAGCTGTAGGAATAAGACAAGATCGCAACCTTAGAGGGATTCTACTCCAACCTAAAGGTGTTGAAATTTTGAATTTGATGTTACTGATGATGTGACATTGATCGCTGATACAGTTAAAGACCCCCAGAATCAATTAAATGTTCTGCATGACTTTTGACAAAAACAGCTGTTTTAATAGTGAATATCCCCCCCTCCCCCCCAAAAAGGCCATGATCTTTAAAAGGGAAGTAGATTATCCTGACACGAATGTTGGACTTACGGCGGTGAAAATCTCGAAATTGTTCCCACAATTACGTATAATGGCATAACATATACATCGACTCTGTCCTTTAACTTTGTAGCAAATGATATGGCTATTAAAGCTAAAAGAGCTCTTCTTGCCATCATATCATCATTACATTCATATGGTCAACTGCCTTACAGCGTATTTTTAAATCTTTTTTTTTACACACACACAAAATATCAATTGTATTGTATGGTGCCGAAATTTAGAACTTCGTTTCTAGAGAACCCTCTGAAACAATCTGTAATTACGCATGCAAGAAATTCTTACGTGTTAATATGAATTGAGCTACTGCAGCAGTCTTAGGCGATTGAATTCGTTTTCGGTTATATATTGAAAGTACAAGACAAAGTATTGGTGGCAAATTCTTAAATGCCTGGAGGAGGGTTTGTAAAGCATTGTTACCAACTGCTTGTAAACAAACGTAACACAAGCAGTAACCATTTTAATTGGGCAAAAGAAGTTGAAAAGATATTGTGTCAAAATGGGTTTGCACAAATATGGCATAGTCAATATGTAGCGAATGAAAATTTGTTTTTGAAGTATTTTGAACAAAGGTTGAGAGAACAGCGTGTACAGAAGTGGTCTGGAAGTATGGATTCCAGCTCAAAACTAAACGCTTATAGCTTTTTGAAATTTTCATATGAAAAGCCATGCTACCTAGATGTATTGAATATCAGAAAATTTAGACATGCATATGCCCAGTTTCGTACTGGTGTCCATGTTTCAGAAACAGAAGGAGGTACATATGGTGGTGTATTAGATACCTATAAATGATCTGAGTAAAATACGGGCGTTATCTAACTTCACAATACAACTCGGCGGAAAATATTTCCGTATCAGCCTAGTACCGTATGTAGAGTATAATTGTGTATACAGACTACTTCTGTGTAATAACGTTCAGGACTTTCACCCATTTACATTCAGGTAGCATGAGAAAGCACGAAAACCCCATTTACCAGTTTATTTACAGATTCTTCTACTTTTATTTGTCATCTACGTGTTTCAAAAATCGTTTTTATGCAAAACTTGATTTTGTCCGATACCAATGCCAATTACATAAACATGTGATGTTTCGAAAGGGTGAACTTCAGCATCGCGATTAATAATCACAGCCTGACTCGAATCCTGCGTTGAAACGAAAAAAAAAAAAGTACTGTTCTTGACAGTGATTTATAACCACTGACCTTTTCAGTGTTTAAGAAAAAGTGTGTAAGCCACAGTTGTTGTTTATTTTCTTGTAGCGGCTCGAGAACAGCAACCGCCACTTTTAAATGCATACTGATCTACGTAGACTTACCGTCTATCTTTATTCATCCGCCATTAATAATATTGTACATATACATACAATAAAATGTAGTTCTCGGATTTTTTGGTTATTCATATTGATTTTGTGATGTTTATTTACAGTTATAGAGGTGAGATATATAATAAAAGGAATATTACAACAGTCTGCATTTCTGCGTGGTCGGATCATGTCTCGTTGCCTGGGTAAAGAGATGCGCATCAGATTCGACCTTCTGTCTCATCCGATACGTAACTCTTTATACATGCAACTCGACATGATCTGACCTCGCAGAAATGCAGGCTGTTGTAATATTCCATATATACCTAGAGGTGAACGACTATGTAAGGTCTGGTCATCACATGATAATGAAGATAAATGCCATTTTATCTTTCAACGTAAATTGTATTATGAGTTAAGAAGATTGTATATCCAACAGAAATATCATGCAAACCCAACTAGACATAAGTTCCACTTGCTGTTAGCCAGTAAACATATTGTATTGATAAGAACTTTAGCTCAATATATTTATCATGCATGAAACAGGAGGGAAATGCTCTTAGAACTGTGAAATGTATCAGAAATATGATAAGTGCTGTAAGAGAAGGAGCAGCTTCCTATTTCAGGGAGATGC
The DNA here is from genome assembly GCA_945859785.2 of Tridacna gigas. Taxonomy (NCBI): domain Eukaryota; kingdom Metazoa; phylum Mollusca; class Bivalvia; order Cardiida; family Cardiidae; genus Tridacna; species Tridacna gigas. The sequence goes on from OX244033.2 coordinate 28,019,415, forward strand.
TTCTTTTCATGCAGTACTCTTTACCACACAGCAACACTTAAGAACTCTTCTCTAAATTGAAATCATTTGCAGGTTACAAATTAAACTTTGCTCTAATATTGAGATTGGTCTTTGAAAGGATATAAAACGTTGCTTGAAAAGTAGAAAATGCAGGTTAATAACCTTTTGTCCGTCCCACACTGTATTCAAAAGCTTTCTTTCGCATGGTTGTCGTAAAGTCGGGATTGTGTGGGAAAGAGTTGATACGATAGGATAACTGAATAAAGCAAGATCCGCACACCTCAACGGACGTGAATTCAGCCAAGGATGTTCAAGGTCAGCGTCGCCATGTTTGACCAACAATTATAGCTTTTTTTTCTTTGTTAACACTACAAAATTTAAGACAGTAGTACTCGAAAACTTGAGGCACCTTACAGGAAGCACTGAGTTTTTTTCGTGGGGGTGTCATTAGTGCGTAAGACTCTGCGAAGTCCTAGCCTGGCACTGGTGAACCTTATGGCGTAAATGAAGATATGAGCTGTCGCCGCAATATGACTGAAATAATCTTGATAGCGGCGTAAAACACCATTCGATTCAATCTGCCAACATATCCCAAATATGCGAAAATGACAAATGAGACATGCTCTGTGAAAAAAGAGCTTAATGCATTTGCAAAAAAAGTATCGATCCAGGTCAGCCTGCGCAGTCCGCGCAGGCTGACCTGGGCCGAAACCTTTTTGCTATTGGTGAATATTGTTCATGTCCAAGGACCAGTCTACCTCATGATTCAGTCGGTTGTTAGACAAAATGGACTTTATGGATCCATTATCATATGATGACTTGCTAGGTATTAAGCATAACGGAGATGCATTAAGCCCCCTTTTGCCAGAGCGTGGCTCCAATAAAAAATGTGGGGCGTGGGTCGGATGTTCAAACAGCAGATGATACTGTAGAAAAGGGGGGCTCGTTCGCAGATATTTTTCACTTTTTACCTACGCCGTTTTTAACCCTTATCCTGCTGAATAAGTTTAATAAACTTTCAAGCCGACAGTAACAACCCGAAAAGTGTGATTTCAAGCTTATTTCTTGGAGAAGAAATAACTCCTTATCGGACGATGGAGATCCAAGATCAGACTGCACGTTCTGTGAAATCTGATCTTGATCTACACCGTCCGCAAAAGGTCAGTGAGTCGCACTTAGTAGCCTAGGGCTTAAATGCCTTTTACGTGCAGGTTGAAAACCACGTGATCGTCATGTAATGGGCCAATTAAACTGGAGATTTTTTGATTCAAAATTATTTATTCAAGGTGACTGTATAAAAAAAGGTATGATGAATGTATTAAAAACATGATGTACAAACATTACAATTTAAAAAAATGGAAAAAAGAACATTAATAATGAGAAGCATGTGGTAGCATTTTGATGAAATGCTTACAAAAATGGCTTAAGATTGCTGATTGTCACATAAAACACAAAACTTAAAAAGAAAAAAAACCTCTGAACCTAGTGTCTCAATAAAGAAAAACGTAATTTAGGATCGGGAGAAAAAATTATAAAGCGCGCCAAACAACCTCTTGCTGCTGGGTTTGTCGCTCCTCTCTGTACTTCTTGTGATAGTGCAGCGTTTTTGTATTTCAGCCTGGCGAAGAGCATCGGCGTCATTTACAAAATTATCGAATGTAAGACTTTCTGGATAAACTTCAGCTCCAATCGATTCTATATGATAAGAAGCTGAATTTTTATAATTATTTCGTTTGTCGCGCGAACGGCTTCCTAGTTCCTTATGACCATCGAGGAAAGGAATTGTATCGCTGTCTGATACTATGCTTGTTATTGGACAGTTCTGATTACAATTCTGACCCATGGATCCCGGAGCTTGTAGTTCCACTGTTTTCCATTCAGCAAGGTCTTGTTTAAATCTTTTGTTAATTGCGTTTATTACCATGGCGAATCTGTTCCATATGCTCTCCATATTCTCACTCGAACACAACAAAAAATGGCGAGGTGGATTAATTGGTCCGCTCAAGATGAAGGAATTTCGAGGTTTGATTTCCACTCGACACATAGAGACTGGCGTAAGTGACATTAAATCATAGTCCATGTCCTCTTCACTGAGTTTGACCTTGGCAACTACAATACAACGTTTACTGATGCCAACACCTACCAGTTCGGCAATGTTACAGTCAAAATCGCTGACTGCAACAAATCTACCTTCTGTGTAAAACTTTTCATGAAGATTGTATTTCTCCCGTAATACCGTTTCTAACGAAGTTTCAAGCATGTTGAATTATTTATTCGAGTTGCATTTTCTCTGAAAATACTTAGTTGTGCGCCTGCACTTTGCCTCTGAGTTTTCACGTTCATTGAACGCTGTGTCCTGGCGATGGTGGTGTTAATGACGTGAGTAACGTTAATGACGTTTTTTTTTTTTTTTTCACGTTCATTGAACGCTGTGTCCTGGCGATGGCGGTGTTAATGACGTAAGTAACGTTAATGACGTCTCCCCCCCCCCCCCCGATATATATAAATTCATTTTTCACGCAGGAAATACACAAAAGTTGATCTCAGGTTATGCCTCTATGTTTCTATTACTTAACCCTTGTAGCGCTGTTCATATATTTAGATAGATGAATAATCTATGGTGTAGATCAAAATCAGACTGCACAGAAGGTGCCGTATGATCGTGAATCTACTTCGTTTGTGTCGTTGCTTGATATTTTGATAAAAACATATCTGGTACTGATTGAGGATATTTTACTTCATTTGGGCCATGCTCAAAGAAGGGGGCTTATTATATCTTCATACATTGTACCAAGCAAGACATCACTATTAGTGATACATAAAATCCCCTTTGTTTAACAACCTACTGAATGATGAGGTAGACTGGTCCTTGGACATACATAAAATTGACCGATAGCGAAAAGTATTGGCCCAGGTCAGCCTGCTTGGTCGATATTTTTTGCAGATGAATTAAGCCCCCTTTTCACAGAGCATGGCTCATCTATAGCACTCACTACCAGGGTTAATATTCAGATTACGAGTTGTGTATCAAAATATCGCGAAATATCTCCCCAGATATGATACATGCTTACAAGAGAAGAGATAATCTTATGCTGGTTTTACGTTTGGTGTGCAAAAGCTTTGTTTTTCTGAGTAATTTTCGAACATGATTCAAGCAAGTTTTGATAATATTATTTTATTTAGCGATTCTGTATCAGCCTGGAGCGGGGATTACTAACGTTTTCGTTACACAATTATCGTAAAACCTCATCTCTCAAACCAATGCCTGTCAGATACTTTTTATAAGATGACTTACAACTTTAAAACTCATAGTATCGGAAACCATGACCATGCACCTATAAGCGGAAATTTAATACTCGAGAGGCGTATACGTGTATTAAAAGCTCTGTACTGACCACTGGATTTTAATGTGAAGAGACAAGTTGCGAAAAATAAAAATTTAATTTCATGTCATTAGATTTTTTTTCTTATGTACCACAAGGTCTGATCTATCAGTAGAATTCTCTTCGATTCGGTTCATTTCATCAGTTCTCACATTTTAGGATCTCAGTTAAATTTGATAAGATTGCAGCTGTTAGGAAAGTCTTGGTACGAAACATCTACCTTAAAGTTATACACATAAGAAAAGTCGAATAAAGTTAAATTGCGCAATGAGATTTCAGCAAAATTTAGTAAGAATGTCCTGTGTCTGAGTGGAAAGATGGATTGATTGATTGATTGAATCGGAGTTTAACGTTGTTTTAACAGCTTAGGTCATATCACGGTGATCTGTGCACCTATGCATGTGTTTCCTGGCTTTCTCACACCAGTGCTTACACAACTTTCTTTCCCAGTCACTGACCACTTTTCTCACATGCATCAGAAGTGAAAAATCGCCGGAAAGAAAGAAAAGGTAGAGAGAGGGGAAAAAGTCATACAACTTACTGATTTTGAACTCACAGCCTTCAAGATAATATTAGAATATGAATGTTTGAACGACCTTGAGAAAGAAGGCTTTTGAAAACATTGTGGTAACAGGAGAAAATGCTGGTAACCAGCATTTTCTCCCTTTCCCAGAATGTTTTATGGCCATTCAAAGACAAATCACATCATCCGAGTCATATTTATTTTGTTGTCTGCAAATGCTGTCAGTTTGGACAGGTCTAAAATTTTGACGTTTGGTACCGTCTCCGCAGGGAAAAACAAAGGTCGCTATTGGCAAAATAAGCGGAAAATTGTGTTATAAGGTAGTTTAAGAAAGAATTCGGTCTGTATTTATAAGTATGAATCTTTTGAAGGTCATGATGTCATTGTCGGCAAGTTTCGTCACGAGAAAGATTTCGATTGGGTTTTTGGTCCAGCGAATGAGTCGGAAACAAACCAGGAATTCAACATTCAACACTGCACCCGTTATTGCTTGAGGACAGCCGAATGTATTTCTCTGTTCTATGGCGTCACTTCCTTGGAGTGTCATTTGAAAAAGAAAGCTTTCAGTGTGAGAGACACGCTTCAAAGACGGAGTGGTGCTGTCTATTATACAAAGAAATAAACGTTAATTGCAATGATTTGACTTTTTGACAGATTAAGAATTTGCAAAATACAAATCAAATGTGATTCAGATGCCAGGCATCAATCTTTGAAAAGCTAGAGAAACATGGTGGGAAAGGTGAAAATGCTTAAAATTAGCATTCGCAAGATCCGTCTTCTTCAGGATTGTCTAAGGAAGGGTGAAAGATAGCAATTGTAACGTAACCGTTAAATATACTTCGACAAGAACTAGATTTAGTAGGCTGCTATAATATTTTGTTTCTTATATACATGTCAATGTATGTGTAACCAGGGCTTTATTTTTTATAATATCCTCTCATACATGTATCATGTACCCTTCGTCTATATCCTGTATATATATGTTTGCTTATGAGTACATTTTTCAGTATGCTAGTGTATGCAAGTCGTCCTTGTTCGTGTTTTTCTTTCCCGCTCTTTTAATTACCGCTCTTTTATTTGCCGCTCTTTGTTACACTGTTCACTGATGGGCACCCTCGCTCTGTTCTTCACCAGTTACCGACGGAATTTTGTTGTAGGTAGATCTATATCTCTTCATGAATCATTTCTCTCATTTTAGTTTGGAAGAAAACTTAGAATATTTCATTTTCATGTATTGTCTTACCGTAGAGCTAAGAAATAGCTTTATATTTTAGTAGTCTCAACATTGTACTTGGATCTTCTTTCTAAGACCTATTTTGTATTTTTCTTTTCAGGTCTTATTTTTCTTCTTCTCGTTCTACATTATGGAATATTTAATCGATATCAAGACAACTTGTTATCTACTTCTCTAGTTACTATACCCCAGTCGACATATGAATCCGTTGTAAAGTCCCAACAGCGGCCACAAGTAAACAATGTTGGTGTTAAAATGCATTTAAATTTAAATAATACCATTTTAAAGTATGGAATTACTTCGAAGGTGACAATTGATCTGTTATTGTACGGTCAGTTCAAGTGTAAGTCGCTGGCAGAAAAATGAATTTTAAAACTATATCTATGTCAAAAGTTGCCAGGTTACTCTATCTTTTGCTTACTTTTTACTTGGTTTTGATTTTGTTTTTCTCCCGGCGACGAACACTTGGACCGACTGTACAAAACAAATTGTCATTCACAATAATTTCTACATTTTTCAACGGTATGATTTAAATTCGAATGAGCCATGCTGTGTGAAAAGGGGGCTTAATCCATCTACGAAAAATATAGATTCAGGTCAGCCTGCGAAGTCCGCACAGGCTGACCTGTGCCGAAACTCTTCGTTATTGGTCAATTATCTGTATGTCAAAGGACCATTCTACCTTATGATCAAGTTGGTTTTTAGACAAAATGAATTTTATGGATTCCTAATCATGGGATGACTTGCTTGGTATAATGCACTGCGGAGATGCATCAAGCCCCCTTTTGCCAGAGCAAGGCCTAAATGCATTTTAACACCAACATTGATTACATTTGGCCGCTATTGGGGCTTTTGACCAGACAATCCTCATCATCGACATATTATTTAAGCACTAGGATTTTGAAACCTCAGCTGATCACTAGACCTCTAGCAGGCCGACAAATACAACCCAGTGGTTGTTCTATTGCTGGATCAGGTAAAAAAATCCAAGGTTCAATAATCGTGTAAAAGTAGACTATCACAATGAATATTGCAGATGCACAATTTTCAATGATAGGAATGCTTTCTGTTAAACTTTCAGCTAAATCGGTTGAAAAATATATGAGAAGAAAAGGACACAAAGATCATGGGTACCAGCATTTACGTTTATCTTCAAAAGCCTTCTCTTTTCAGGATCATTTAAACATGGGAATGTTTGGTAAATACATGTAGTTAACTCTTTACCAAACGCCAAAAATGTAGACTTGGCCAAATTGAAAGCATTTTCAGACGACAATCTGGATGTGGCTCAAATGGTAGAATTTGTCCTTGAAATGGTAGAAAACACTGGGGGAAAAGGAGACAATGCTGGTAACCACATTTTCTCCTTTTCGTACAATGTTTTCAAAGGACTTCTTTCTGGGAGTGTGGTAAACAAACTGAGTTTAAGGCACTGATTCGAACTGTTTGACAGAACAGAAAATATATTTTAGTGGACGTGTATAAGTATAGATAGTCAAAATTACATAATGTATACAACAAAGCATTTGCCTGCCTCTCTCTCTCTCTCAAACACAACTTTGACCTCTAACATTCTGTTTCCTGAGGGCCTATAGGACAGCCATCTGACCGGTGTACATTTGGTGGCACACAAGAAAAAAAAAACTGCGATCTAATTCTTCCAGATACCCAAAATTACAGTCTGAGCCTGCTACATGTATGTTTTAAGCCGATAACGAAACATTTCTTGAACTTGCAACGGTGAATCAAGAATATTCTAAAATGGTTTATGATCGCAAAAAAAAAAATGTAAACACTGCTGTGTGTATTTTTAGACTAGCGAAGCTAGTCTATAGGCATCAAGACTGACCTAGAGTCAAAGTAAACAACAATAACAACAAAAAACCCCACAGTTGCCAAATGCTGCCTCACAGAAAAATACTTCTTTCTGTTATAAATCTTAATTCTGTAATATATGAAAATTTTGACAAAAACCACTAAATCTCTACCACTCCAATTTGAATATGTCGTCTTACAAAGTAATTAACTGAACAAGATGTCATTTACAAGGTACCAGATCTTTGCTTATATGTAAATTAAGTGACCTAGGCAAAGCAGAGAATCACTTTTTCCTACACTACTGTAACATTATGAATGAATCTATTAATAGATACACCTAGGTAACTTGTAGCAACTCCCAGTTACATTAACCCTCACTGGACAGGGAACCCTTGTCATTCCTTCAGTCATTCATTATTTAGATCATTGTGTACAGTTAAACTGTTATGTTAAACTGATATTCTAGTCTTGAATATTAACCCTTTACCAAACAATGCCAAGTTTTAACGACACTGGAGAAAAATCCCTTTGAAAACATTGCGGGAAAAGGAGAAAATGCTGGTAACCAGCATTTTCCCCTTTTTCCACATTGTTTTCTACCCTTATGGAATCAGGTTTCATCAGTTCAACCACTTTTAATTTATGGTCTGCAACAGCTTTGAATTTGGACTGGCGTAAATTTTTTTGTTTAGTAAAGAGAGTTAAATAGTTAACTACATCTTTTGCTGTTGGATATTGACTAATTGATTGCATGGTGTTTAACGCCGTTTTCAACATTGTTTCAGTGATAATGCGGCGGCCAGAGCACCTATCCATGCTTTCCTGGAGTTTCTTTTACCAGCACTATCGCGACTCAATGACGTTTTGCGGACAGTGTGGATTAAGACCAGACTGCGCAGAGCATGCAGTCTGATCTTGGATCTACACTGTCCGATAACAGGATATATTATTTTCTCCAAAATGTCACTTTGAAATAGCAACATTCAGGTGTTTACCATCGGCTTGAAAGTTTCGTTAACATTTTTAGCAGGTTAAGGGTTAAACTTAAACTGGATTACAGTTAACCAATAGCACGCATAGCCCCAGCAGCTCAGTTGGTAGTGTACAGGACTTGGGAACAAAGGGGTCGCTGGTTCGATCCCCGACTCGGCAAGTTTCTTTCCGAGGATTGATGATAGTCATTGTGACAGGATTCATTTCTCTCTCACGTTTCGACGATGGTTCTAATATAAATATGGGAAAGCAGCCAGTGGCTTGGAAAGAATATTGTGCGGAGTACTGGTAAAAGAAACTCCAGGAAAGCATGGACATGTGCACTGTCCACTGCTACATAACTGAATTAATGTTGAAAATAGGGTTAAACACCATACAAACAATCTATCTATCAAATTCGCTAGTCTTGCAGTACTTTCAGTACTTTGATTTACGTGAGCAATCAAAACATATACATATTCCAGACATTTTGAGGTTTTCATGCCAGGGTAAATGAGAATATCATCCAAAACAGTAGTAGAACAATCGCCAAACCGTTCAAGGACATGATTTATTAAGGCTTATAATGCTTAATTAAGCAAGGCAAGTCTCTCTGTAATGGACAGGACTTTAATCCTTGGCGTCGGTGGCTCGATTTAGGCATCAAGATTCACTTAGATTCAAAACCCCACAGTTGCCAAATACTGCCACACAGAAAATACTTCTTTCTGTTAGAAATCTTAACTCTGTTATACATGACAATTTAGACATAAACCACTAGGTCGGGGTAAATACCACTAAGGACCACTAAGAACTACTAAGAACCAGTAAGAACTACTAAGAACCACTAAGAACTACTAAGAACCACTAAGAAAGTGCAAAGAGCGAGTCCTTGTTTAAACGCTTATAGTACTCTCTATTCTTCACCATTTCTATACAGGTCCGGACTTTAATTTCTTTAGATTTTGACTGGTCTCCGTATGAAGCACATGACAGTGCATGAAACAAGCAATTTCCATCGCCATCTACTTTCACAGCAGTCTTCCCTCTGATACCACCACTTCGGCGAATGAATTCGTTTGTGATCTGATCTAGTTCACCCGTAATGACATCTTTATTCCATATTTTAAAAGGCTTTTCTCCACGTAGAAGAATTACCTCCCTGTCAACAGCATCTTTCAAAAATTGAAAGTTTATCTTTGCAGCATCACTATGTCGTTGCTGGGATGCTCGGAAATCAAACATACCCCAAACAGAACAACAGTCAGTGCAGATGAATCCGTATGTTAAACTCTTAATCTCTGACAGTTTCGGCTGGCTAAGCCCTTCACAGTGTGCATGGAATACTTTGTCGCATTTTTCGCAGCTGATGGACATGGTACTCACACAGCTTTGCTGGCATTTTCCACAAATAATCTTTCTTTTCCGTTCCATGTCTGATGAAAAAGAAGTGAGAATGAAAGTAGCATTTACAATTTCTTAAAAATCATAAAACTAGAAGCCCTTGAGGGCCTGAATCGCTTTTTTTTTTTTCAATAAACAGGCTTCAACCTACTGATAATCTATAGAAATTGTGCATGTTGGCTGAAAATCAAACCACAAAGGTGGACTTTTTTGTAAACAATAAAAGTAAATTTTCAACTGTAAATGGCTACTTTTTACCATACTGATAGTCATTTTTCCCTAAATCAGTGAGATCCGTTTTCACGAAAATCCGACCACAAATGCAGACTTTATCGCGTAAACAAGAAAAAGATTAACGGGCGGACTGACAGACGGACGGACGACGGAAACCACGCCATAACACAAGCTCTGCTGGCTTCTGGCCTCCAGCCAGCAGAGCCATGAAATTGGGATCAAAGTCCAACCGCAAAGGCGGGCTTATTGCGTTTACAGAAAAGTACTAACAGACAGACGGAATAGAAAAAACCACGCCATGACAAAAGCTGTTCTGACCGTAGACTATTAAACAGATTAAAACAGTGTTTAAAAAGCAAACTGTGATTCATATTCAGAAATAGGAGTTTCTCTAACCATTACTTCGCACAATACTCTTCCCAAGCCACTGGCTGCTCCCACATAACCATCGTCGGAACCCTGATCGGTTGTGAAAGAGGACTGAATCTTGTCGCAATGATTATCATCAATCCTCAGACACATATTGGCAGTACCGGGGATTCGAATCAGTGACCCCCTGGTGTCAGGTTCCGTGCGCTACTGACTGCGCTACCGGAGCTCGACGATTATGGTCTACTTCAGTGCAACAAGTGTACTTTAAATAACTATCAAACCTTGTATGAAGTGGAACTCATGCTGGTTTTGAATCGGTTCACGCCTTTCATGAAACATGCAGTCTGATCTTTGATATACACTGTCGGCTTTGCTAAGACATTTTGGACAAGGGCGACCTTGAAATTGCAATTACTTGGGTCTTATTTCTGAAAGTGTCCGTTGAGTTTATTCTGCGCTCTAAGGAATGTCTTCATTAATTTCCAAAAGAGAAATATGCAAAGACACAGTGTGACGTTGGATAAAATAGGTAAAAATAATGTGAAGACACACTCTCTCCTCTGCCATTGTGTTTACAAAAAGTTGTCTGCTACTCGTCGCTTTAAGAAACAACTTTGTAGTACACTTTGACAATAATCTAGTAATCCGTTCCGTCAGAAGTGTATTTTTGTACCTCAAAAGTGTATACCTGGTGCATTTTTGTTAGATTTTGGTAAAATGTACTTCAGTTGAAAGCTTATATTAACCGTTCAAATAATATAATTAACAAAATTGCGCCCCCTTTTCGTTATTCCAGGGAATGCCTAAAACGCTGAATTTTTAGCTGAATTTAGCAACCTGCTGAAAAAAAAAATGTTAATATAAAATGGTCTCATTTTTTTTTTTAACACATTTTTTTGATATTTGATATTTAAGTCATGTCACAAGGAAATAACATTGGAGAAAGTGTTTTGTTTCGTGTACTGATCATAAAACTCTACAAAGTCAACTTTTTATAGGTTTCAAACAGTTTGAACGATAGCCTAAACATAGAGTACCGTCTTAACCGATTTCAAACTATTCAACAGTGTTAGTGTATGTAGTGTTTCCAACATTTTTCTCACTTATTTCGCAGAGGCAAGTTCACCTATCCATGCTTTTCATGAGTTTCTTTTACCTCTGCATCGCAGCATATTCTTCCCCACACAACTTGACAGATAAACAAATTATTAGAATTTGTGTAGAACCAAAATATTCCTACGGCTGAAATTCACGTGAAGGGCAAAATATGACTAGTCTCGCTACCAATAACCGATGTATCATTCCAGTGGATTGTAGATACTTTCTAATTTGGACAAAAGAAAGTTCTTCTCAACTGAAACAGTTTGCAAATGACAACTTCGCTTAAATAAAAATATATAGATATATATTTCATAAACTCTTTTACTGGCACGACAGCTCGGGTAAAGACAAATTGTGCGTTCAAAAAGTTACACTATACTGGGAAAAATATACAGATAATTCAATACTAAAACAAATCAGTAGCACTTGCCAAACAACGTCATTAATTAACACATCCATGGGTGTTCATCGGCATGATTGCGACGGCACGCGTCCAACCTTGTATCAAGCAATCCCGTGGTTTTACGACCCGTGGAATTTCTGTGTGGAAAGCAACCTTAGTTCACTTGAGACAGCACGAATATTTTTTTTTTTTCAAACCTTTGATTATTTTCAATACTAAAAGTCATGAACGTTTAGGCAGAAATCGATTTTTACATAGCTTGGAAGCTTTGATTTACTTTATGATTGTGCCTCGTGTAAATGAATAGTTCTAGCATCGTTCAAATATTAAATATCAAACAAAAATAATGCCATATTTAAGACAGTATTAAATATGAATTACTGACATATTTGATGCATACGAAAGCATCTAGAAACATCGATTCATTTTATCGGCGATTCAAAGTTTTGACATTGAAAAAAAATAATTATAATTTTACTATTCTGCTGCAGATTTTTTAATCCAGCATTTAATCCTTGGGCTGCTAAGCGCAACACGATGCTCTCTTTTGGACCGTGTAGATCAAGATCAGACTACACAAAGGATGCAGACTGATCTTTGACTGTCCTATACGATATATTTTTACCACTGAAATCAACTTTGAAATCGCAATATTAGGGTTTTTACTACTGAGTTGAAACTTTCATTTATTTAACAGCTTAAGGGTTTAGGGAGTCCCCCGTGGTCAAAGAAGGAATGCCGCTTGTATTGTGCTATGCTAGTATGATGATGATGAAGGTTTAAGTCTGCGTCTGACTGAAAAGAATTTTTACAACGTAGAACTTTCGTACTGTTAAAAATCTTGAGTATCTTAAAACAAAGGTCATCTTAAATTGTAAACTTTTAACCCTTGGGCTGTTAAGCGCAGCTCAAGGACCCTTTGCGGATAGTGTAGATCAAGATCAGACTGCACAGAACGTCCGATAAAAAGATATTCCCCTAAAAATACCTTTGCATTAGCAAAATCTTGTTTTTACTATCGGCTTGAATGTTTCATTTCACTTATTTAACAGAAAATGGGTTAATTGAGTATGAGAAAATACACACAACATAGAACAAGCATAACAACAAACTAAAATTTACACCAGTCAAATACCGGCATGCGAAATATAAAACAATAACTCACCGGAAAGCAGCGTAGTACCATTTCAAATGCTGTAGCAATGTGTCCCCTTTTATGCATACTAAGTCGTACTTTATTAGCATTGGCACGTGTCACTGACGATACACAGAAAGCGTATATTGTACCCCGTCATCGATTTCATTGCATTCGCAATTTTGTCAGAATCCATGTTAAACAAACACATGATTGACAGGCATTCTGATTGTTGAGTTTTGATTGTTTATTTCTATCTCATCGTTATAGTTTGAATATTTAATATGTACAGATATATAAAATTTAGCTAAGCTATCGATATTTTTTTGAAAATATATAGGAGACTAGCATAAAGTGACAAGTGTCAACATGACAAATCTAGCCAAAATTTTCACTGAAAACACATTGGTGCCGTTAATCCAAAAGTAATCGTAAAATTGAATAAAATGCTTTCCATTTTAAACACCGACATTAGAAAAAAAGAGTAAAGCATGTTATCTGAAAGAGTCTTTTAAAGTCCATTTTCCTTTTTAAGTAACTTACAGAGGGCTTGATTAGCAACATTCGATTGTTTGATATTAAGAAAAAGCGGTTCTTAGCATTTCCATGTGGTTCTTGGTAGTTCTTAGTAGTTCTTAGTGGTATTTACCATGATCTACTTCTCCGATTTGAAAATGACGTCTTACAAAGTAATAAACTGAACAAGATGTCATTTATAAGGTACAAGATCTTTGCTTTATGTAAATTGAGTGACCTATGCAAAGCAGAGAATCACTTATTCCTACACAATTGTAACATTATGAATGAATCTATTAATAGATACACCTAGGTTAACTTGTAGCAAATCCCAGCTATATCAACCCCCACTGGACAGGGAACCTTGTCATTCCTTCAGTCATTCATTATTTAGTTCATTGTGTACAGGTGAACTATTATGTTAAACTGTTATTCTATTAACCTTTTACCAAACAATCCCAAGTTTTAACGATACTGGGGAAGGATCCCTTTGTAAACATTGTGGGAAAAGGAGAAAATGCTGGTAACCAGCATTTTCTCCTTTTCCCACATTGTTTTCTGCCCTTCTGGAATCATGTTTCATCAGTTCAGCCACATTTAATTCATGGTCTGCAACAGCTTTGAATTTGGACGGATGAAATTTTTTTTTCGTTTTGTAAAGAGAGTTAAATAGTTAACTACATCTTGCGCTGTTAGATATTGACAATTAACTGCATGGTGTTTAACGCCGTTTTCAACATTATTTTAGTGATATTGCGGCGGCCAGAGCACCTGTCCATGCTTTCCTCGAGTTTCTTTTACCAGCACTACCGCGACTCAATGACCTTTTGCAGATAGTGTGTGCAGTGTGATCTTGATTCTACACTGTCCGATAGGAGGATAGATTTCCTCCAAAGTGTAACTGTGAAATAGCAATATTCAGGTGTTTACCATCAGCTTGAAAGTTTCATTTAACATTTTATAGCAGGTTAAGGGTTAAACTTAAACTAGATTATAGTTAACCAATAGCACATATAGCCCCGGCAGTTCAGTCGGTAGCATACAGAACTTGAGAACAGGAGGGCGCTGGTTTGATCCTCAACAAATTTCTCTCCGAGGATTGATGATAGTCATTGAGACAGGATTTATTTCTCGCTCATGTTTCGACGATGGTTATGTGGGAAAGGAGCCAGTGGCTTGGAAAGAATATTGTGCGGAGTACTGGTAAAAGAAACTCCAGGAAAGCATGGATATGTGCACTGGCCATCGCTACATAACTGAAATAATGTTGAAAACGGGGTTAATAAACACCATACAATCAATCAATCAATCAATCAAATTCGATAGTCTGTCAGTACTTTCAGTACTTTGATTTCTGCCGGTTCAGCAACAAATCCCATCTTGTGGGTAACGTAGAAACCTTTACCCGACGATAAAAGTTAACCCTTAACCTTCTAAATAACTTAACCCTTATCCTGCTAAGTAAGTTAAATAGACTTTCAAGCTGTTAGTAAAAACCTGAATAATGTTACTTCATACTTATTTCTTGGAGAGAGATATCTCGTTCTCGGACAACGTAGATCCACGACCAGACTGCACGTTCTGTGTAGTCTGATCTTAATCTACACTGTCTGCAAAACGTCAGTAAGTCGCGATTAGCAGCTTTAGCGTTAAATGAAACTTTCAAGCCGTTGGTAAGAAACAAAATGTTGGTATTTCAAAGTTATGGGGGTTTGGGAAATCTCTCCTCATTGGACAGTGTAGATCTAAGATCAGACTGCACGTTATGTGCAGTCTGATCTTGATCTACATTGTCCGCAAAAGAACCGTGAGTCGCACTTAGCAGCCTAAGGAATAAGACTGGTCTATTATGAACGCAATCGTAGACGACAAATAGAAACACATAGTGAGTGTTTCAAATCAGGGATCGTAAATTACACCCACAATTGTTATATACGATCCCTGTTCAAATGATAGAAATTTATCTGTGACAACTTAGACAACATTGTTGGAAAAGAAAAAAGATGATGGTTATCAGCATTTCCCTCAAATCCCATATGTGTTCAAATTACTTTTTTTTCTCTAGGATCTGGAAAACACTGGATTGTTTGGTACAAAATGAGTTTGTCGTCTGCAAAAACTTTGAACTATGGACAAGTATAATATTTTGTCGTCTGGTAAAGGGTCTTTCAACTACTCTTCATCTCAGACTCTTCAGATCTTTTCTTGTTTCTCATACTCGTTTTACTGTTTTTTTTTCTTTTAAATTTGTGAAACAGATGGAGCATGACAATATGTGGAAATCCAGTGCACACAATCTGTAAAACTTTACGGAATCGGTCGAGTTTTGACGAGGACTCAAGATCAACGAAACTCACGGGATCTGTCGAATAGAGGAAGTTTTTGAAGGAAAAAAAGGAAAGGAAAAAAAGAAGGATTTAAAAAATCTGTGGACGGAAACGGGGTCGTCATTTTATCCTAATATCAAATCTGACATCAATACAGAACATTTTCCAGGCTTTTTTGTGTTTTTCCTCATTAACCAATCAAAACTGGTCACGTGAGTTCTCACATATTGCGGCGAGGCGGTGGTGCAAAACGAAGACAAAGAAAACTTCTTTGATTTTCGGAAATAAAGTAAGTATGTTATCCATTCTTTATCCTGCTGTGATTTTTATGAATCGTTATAGATCTAGCTGCGTAGTTAATTGGCCGTACTTTGGTTTCCTTCTATATCTAGCCTTTTTCTGGCTCGAGCGTATCCATGCTTTGATGCATTGTGTTTCCCGCCCTCCCATTTTCTTACGGAATTTTACTTTAAAGTCTTACGAAGTCTCCTTTCTCAGGGGTGTGAAATCTTGCGATTGTTTGGTAAACGGTGTAAGACAATTTGTATTAACCACACAGGCCTGATTTTTAAGTGACCCTGGGCAAGGGGCAATTTGAAAACATTGTGGACAGAGGAGAAATCCTGATGGATCTAGCCAGCATTTTCTCCTTTCCCGACGTTTTCTACCCTTTCAAAGACAATTGCCATTATCTGAGCTGCATTGAATTTGCCATCTGAATATGTTTTCAGTTTGGACCAGTCTAGAATTTTGTCAATTGCTTCACAGTTAACTATCATCAGCAGTTAACATGTCACTAGACGACATTTTGAATTGAGCTTAAAAGTTGATTTCTGTCTTTGAAATGGCAGAAAACATTGTGAGAAATGGGGAAAATGCTGATTGCCAGCACTTTATCCTCTTCCTACAATGCTTTCTAAACCGTCCTTGGCCAGGGTGATTAAAATGTGTGATCATATGTAACCCAGTTTTATGCTTTACCAACATCTCATCAAGACAAAAAAATCTGAATAATTTTCATAAGTACCTGAATGAAAATATGGCCTCAAGGTGAGGTAAAAAGTTGACTGCAGGTGAGTGTGAGATAATCAGGTGTTTGCCAGTCAAACACTGATGATACCATGTTTTCCTTATATAGTTCTGAATGATGATACCTATTCCATTTCAGGATGTTTTTAGAGGGTCCCTCCAAGAACTGACTCGCCTGAATATTTTAGACTGCTTTTAACACTGATTTTAAGAATGGGGTTACCATATTGAAAGAAGCTTGATTACAACAATTGGCCAATTACATTGAAGAGAAGCTTGATGGATCAATCCTTACTTGTACTTGAGGTAAGTCTGCAAATTGGTCTCAAAAGGTGCATAAATTTTATTGTGTAATTTCTTCAATCTGCACATACTTATTTTAGTTTGTTGCCTTCATCACACAAGCTAAAATTGCATCTTGCAGCAAATCCTCTTGAAAGGATTTTGGCAAAAAGAGGGATTGATCCTAGGGATTTCTGGTAACCAGCATTTTCTTTTTTTTCCCACAATGTTGCCATTTCATGGAGATATCCTATCATTTGAGCAACTATAAATTTGTCGTCTGCAAAAGTGTTCAGCTTGGATGACTTTAATTTTTTTCTTTTTTGGTGAAGACTTAAGGTGTCTAAGGGTTCAAAAAAACAGGATGAACATTCCCCTGATTTTGTTCTCAAATTGTTAGCAAGTCATTGTTAGAAAATTCATTACATGATTGTTATCTTTTCAGTTTTTGGTTTCACGTGATCAGAGACTGTCCATGAGAGCTGCAGTTGCTGTTGTTCACAAGATTGTTTATTGTAATTATCAACCTGTTTGAAACAGATGACTTTGTTCCCAATCTACCAGAAGGAGCAGACACTGGATGCACTGTGAGGGTTACAAGCACATCTGATGCAGAGCTGGAGGTATTTAGTTCAGTAGGCCATACAGTGATCTTGGAGGGCTTTCAAATTGGATTCAATGTACACTGGTGTCCATGTTATCTAGTACCAAAGATTTTTGTAACAGTCCAAATCGAAAGAATTTGCAGAAATTAAAATGAATAGCTCTAATTTTGGAAAGAAAACACAGTGGAAAAAGTTATTAACCATCTTTTTTTCCTTTTCCCATGATGTTTTCTAAAAGCATTCTGCCTCAAGGTAAACTTTTGTTAAAGCATAGGCCACTGAAACTCCATTGGTCAATCACAAAAACCCAAAATTTTTATTGGTTGATCATCAGACACGGTTACTTACAATAGGACATTAGCAACTGCCTCTATATCATATACATGATAAGACAAGGCGTGCAATGAAATCAGAGAAAATTTGACCCCCTGTCCACTTTGAAAAACGGAAAATGCAAACTGGCAATTGGCACAGATCAGTTCAATGATTGAGGGAAACATTGAGGGTGAAAGAGAAAATGATCATTACTTGTATTTTCTCTTGTTCTACAATCTTTTAAATGGACTGCAGGTTGTTTTAATTCAGGATTGTTTGGCAAAGGAGTAATATGACTGAAACATTGTTCAAAAGGATAAAAAAAAAAAAAAACTTGGGGGAGAAAGGAGAAAATGCAGGTTATTAGCACTGTCTTCTTCCTCCAAAATGTTTTCAAAAGCCATTTTTCTTAGTGTCTTTAAAACTTGGGATTGTTTGGTAGAGCATTAACTTGTCATATTGATAAAGTACTATTGTGAAAGGAAGTAAACAGCCAAGAAACATATCTGTATCATATGATATTTGAAATATTGACAGAGAGGAACTGCCTATAAAAAACAGTACATGTACTCAATCCCCAGCAATGTTTTTGAAGCTATCTACTGCTTGGGCATTAATTGTTTACCTAAGAACAAAACTTAGGACTTGACTATATTGAAAGCATTTGCAGGTAACAAATTAATTTGTAGTGCAGAGGATGATTTCTGCTTGATAGGGTAGAAAACATCGTGGGAAAAGAAGAAAATGCTTGTTAACAGTATTTTCTTCTTTTCCCACCATGTTTTCAAAAGCCTTTTTCTTTGGGATTGTTAAAAGTAGAGATTGTGTGGTAAAAGGTTAACAGTTGTTGTTTTATGGGATAATCACTGTTTGCAGTGGACAATTTGGAAAACATTTGTAAACTATGGATAATTATATCCCCACCTATATAGTAGATGTGGGTATACTGGTTTCACCATGTCTGTCCGTCCATCAGTCGGTGTCTGTCTGTCTCTCAGTCTGTCCATGTTTTTGTTTCTGTGCTCTAACTCAAAAGCCATTTGACCTAGGACCCTGAAACTTTATGCAAGTCCTCATGACCCAAGGAGGCGTCCTATTGTTTTTGGGTCACATGGGTCAAAGATCAAGGTCACAGGTTAACTGCTTCAGTAACAAGGTGCTGGTGGGGGGTATTTGTCTGCATTGCGACAGTTCTAGTTAATATTAAGTGAGGCTAGGAACATGAATACATAACTTAACAAACAATGTGGCAGTGGGAGAAACTGTCATAAGCAATTTCTTTTTTTTCCACCCTGTTTCAAACAGTAATCAGTTGCCAGATGGAAAAAGTTGTTTGCAGGGGGGGATAATATAAAAACTAAGGTTGAGCTTTGACAGCTGATTTTCTGTTTCTTGATCAACAGTTGACTGATGAAGCCTTTGAAGATGAATATTTACCAATGCAGACCCTGTCAGTGAATGTGGTTGTCAAACCAGGTACATCTGTCAACCAGTTGGACACTTTATGACATCAGTCTGAAACAAAAGAATACCTTGGTGTTGTTGGCACCATAAGGGAATTTGATTTGGATAGTGTAAGTTAATTTTACAAAGAGAGTCTAGACAATTATTTGAATTCTGTACCAGGTAACAAAGTTGTAGCCTGCAGCCTTTGCATATTGGAAGAATTTGCAGAGGACAAAATGAAATGTTGCTAAAATCATGTAGTGTGTCTTTGAAAGTTTAGAATACATGGTTTGAAAAGGAGAAAATGCTGGTTAATATTAGCTTCTTCCTTAACCTTTTACCGTACAATGCTGCCTTTTGACGACCCTGGGAAAGATGCCTTTTGAAAACATTATAGGAAAAGGACAAAATGCTGGTAACCAGCATTTTTGCCTTTTCCCACAATGTATTCTAAGAAAAATTGCACCATTTCAGCCACACCGAAATTGTCGACTGCATATGCTTTCAATTTGGACAAGGCTAAAATTTTGTTGTCTGGTAAAGAGTTAATGATCATTGTATATATGAAATGCTTTTGCAAGTGATAAACCGTCAATAGAAGCTATTTAATTTTTTCTTCAGTCATTTTTTTTCCTTTTATTTTTTGGAACTCCTGCACAGGCTGAACCAATGAAGCTGCTCAGCATTAAGATACAGGCATTGTGAAATCTAAATGCAACTGACCACAAACTTTTTTTGAGGATTTATGATGATTAATTACAGGAGGATTCTTTTCCCTGCTTAACTTTGTTTTGACTTAAGTATTTTGTGGGAAAGCAATTGGTGACTTTTATATGCGGTGTACTACTAGTAAACACTACACAAACAAAATTGATGGAGATTGACTTCATCAATCATTCTCTTTAAAAAAAAAAAAAATGCAAAAATCTTCTTATTGGCCATGAGTGCAGACAAATGCCATGTCATTTTACAGCTTTTTAAATTTAAGCATGACAACCATTCCTTTAAAAAAGGAAAATCTTTCACTTTAATGTTAGTTTCTTTCACAACTTCCGCTTTGTTTACCATTGGTGCTTTGCCATTTTTAACAAGCGGGACTGGTTATCAAATTTTAGTTATAAAAAACAAGGTTATTATACTGCTTTTGCTTTAATATGCATGGACAGTATTCTATAATGACAAATCTGGAGAAAGGAAATAAGTACGGCTCACATATGGACTACAATTAATCAGTAAAAAGGAAATTAGAACCATGCAGATACGGACCTGAAAAATTGTGCCCTGGCTGAATATTGCAGGAATCCCGTGACTCGGTGCTCTAGATGCAAGACTGATTTTAAGCTTTTTATCAAGTTTTAAATATATAGGAAGACCAAGTTGGAATAATCATAAAAATGCATTTTTATCTATCCTGTTTTCTGCAATTTACAGCTGACTGGTCTAGAAGATGATTCAAGAGGTTGCAGTGCTCAAGCCACAGCTAGTGAAAGCAGTCTTGGTAATCTAGATAATATCCATCCAATATTCACTGGGACTGAGCATAATTGCAGATGTAGAGTGGGTGTGATATGTAATCCAGCTTGAGTTTCTGACAATGTTAACAGCCAATGCATTTGATTGAGATATAGACAGGTTAGTTATTAAACTTTTTGTTATCAATGTCTCATGTCTTTTAATTCAGGGTAAGTCTCAGTGGCCCAGCGGCAACCTGTAGGGCCACTGATTCAAAGTTTGTGAATTTAAACCTTGCTTGAGCAGAATTGCTTTATGGGGAATGAGGATAGTTACTTTTAACACTTTTAAACATTTCTTTGACTTGGATTATGTGGGAAAGTAGCCAGTAGCTTGGACATAGAATTGTGAGAGGTACTACTAGAGAAACCATGCTGCATTGGTCCTTGCATCAGCTGCAGTGAAGTGTTGGAGGTATCAGCCATGATTTAAAAAAATGGCTGTCTTATTTGTTGGTAAAGAAAGGTTATTTTTAGATCCTTCAAGAGGTATAGACTGGCATTTTCTCCTTTTTCCACAATGTTTTCTGTCCATTAACAGACAAATCTCACCATATAAGCCATATCGAATTTATCATCTGCAAATGCTTTCAGTGTGGACAAGAGTAAAATTTTGTGATGTGGTAAAGAGTGAAGAGGCTATGTGTCACTTTGAGGAAGTACTATGATTTTTTTTTTTCTCTTTTTTATTTATTGATGGTTTGCAAACTATTGGCATACTAGAGCAAAGTCGGATAATATCAACCCCTTAACACATATCTAAGTTTTTCCTGACCTTAAGAAAATTGTACTAAAAATGTCATAAGGCACTAGTTAAACAAATATCTATTGGTTCATTTCATCCAATGAAAGACTTTGTAACTGGCTGCAGAAATGCAATACAAGTATTGTGAACAGTTAAAACTATGGTGCTTGATAGGTCTGTCAATATCAAATCTTGGAAGGCTATGTCGACCCCCCCCCCCCCCCCCCCCCCCACTTCCTGGTGGGTAATATTGACCCCTGTAATATTTTGAAACAAATGAAATATCAGTCCATTTCAAACATTGTAACTTCATCAATAGTATATATTTTATTTAAAGTTCAACAGTGAGGGAGAGCAATTTATTTTAAAGGCCCTTTAAGGCTGGGTAATGTTGGTGTTTAAAATATATATACAAATGTTAGCATGTGAATTCTCAAACTTTGTGAAGTGATTGTTTTAGACTGGAAAGAGAAATACTAGATCAGTCAACATGTAAGTGAAGTATTTTCTCCATCTACGCTTACCCTATAAGCACCAATGGGTTGAGAAGACCATACAAACAATTGGGGGAAGGATATTAAATTAACATCTAAAAAAGTTCTGCTAATGTGACCCCACTTGTAAAATATAAATGTTTGTTTGAATTCCATTCTTAGTTAATTCTAATACATAACACCTTTTCTTATAAACTTTGGACAAATGAAACTTAAAAAAGACACATTTTTTGTCGAAAATTATAACCTGAAAATTACCTCACCATATGAGGCAGGTTAATATTTAGGGGCTGAGTTAGGTGTTTTTGTCACTTGGAAGAGTAAGGAGTGTAAAGTGTAGCTTAAAAATACCTGATTATGTAACCTGGTGATGTCACATGTCATACATTTCCACAGGAGATACTAAAATATGGAACTTGATAGCAGGGTTGGTATTAATGGGGGGGTGGGGGGGGGGGGTCAAAATTTCAATCCTTTGCTTTATATTTGATGAAACATTCAGTGATTCAGTAAAACATTTTTGAAGTTTAGTATGATCATAAAAATTTGAATAGTCCCCTTTAACCCTAGTTGAGCCTCAACAGCACAGTCGGTAGGACATGAGACCAAGTGGTTGCTGGTTTGAATCCCCAGCTTGGCCAATTTCCTTTTGATGTTTGATGATAGTCTTTGTGCTGATCAGTGTTTTGACAATGATTACGTTAGAACACGGCCAGTTACTTGGGAAGAATATTTCACAAAAGACTGGTAAAAAGGAACTCATGGAAAGCATGGATAGGTGCACTGGATACCACCATACGACTGAAATAATGTTGAAAACAATATTTTAAACACCATTCAGTCAATCCTTTAACCCTATACAAACAACCCGATGTTTTATCAACCCATAGGAAAAAGCCATTTGGAAAATATTTTGGGAAAAGAGGAAAATGCTGTTAACCAGCATTATCTTTTTCTCCTTCTTCCAAAGTGTTTTCCTTGCTTTTCACAGACAAAACCCATCATTTGAGCAACATTTGATTTTTCATCTGCAAATACTTTCAATATGGAAGAAACTTAAATTTTGTCGTTTGCTAAAGAGGTAAGGAATATATATATTTACCATTTACTGGATACAGGCTACCGTAGGACCAAATTGAACCAGTGCAAATGGTAACCAGCATCTTCGCCTTTTCCCACAATGTTTTCTACCCTTTCAGAGATAAATCCAATTATTTGAGCCTATGTGTATAAGTCTTCCGTAAATGCTTTCTACTTGGACAGGTCTAAAATCGTGTTTTCTAGTACAGGATTAAGGCTTAGAAGAGAAGCAAAATGAAAAACACACATAGTAGTTTATGTATTTTTTTTTTCAAATTATGACAGGATGTTCTAGTACTCAAACTTGAAGGGTACACATCTGCATTTTGGACTGCTCAGAAGTAAACAGCGTGACTGGAACTTTGGTGCAGACAAAACCCTTACAAGATGATATTTACAAGTCTCTTGTGAACCAGGTTGGTATAATCTCATATTAGAGTTAACCCTTAGGCTGCTAAGCATGACTAACTGACCTAAGTAGTGTATCTGACTTTTTTCCTAGTGGTTGCGAGTTTGATACTTTATTTTTTTTTTACAAAGTACTTGATAGAGAAAGCTCATGAAAAGTGCATTTAGAATTTTTGCTGCAAATCAAAATTTCTTGTGAAACACTGATAAATTAATGACTGTAGCACATATTATTGTAAATATGATATTGGTGTAAGTGTAAAGAAACTGGATATATAATGGAATGGTTGTTTTAGGATCTGAGACTCATTTCCTTTTATGAAAACTGATATGATGTCGCTATACCTATTTTGAATATGATCCCACATAATTTGTACATCATATTGATCATATAACACTCCCAGGAGCCTTTGGAAATTCAGGTGTGAAATCTTAAATAACTTAACACTTCAAACTGTACCACACAATCCAGTGTTTTAATGAAGAAACCTTTTGAAAACATTGTGGGAAAAGGGTAAAATGTTGGTAACCAGCATTTTCTCCTTTTCCCACAATGTTTTCTACATTATTATAGACAAATTTGATCATGTGAACTACTTTGTTATCTGCAAATGCTTTCAATTTGGACAAGTCTATGATTTTGTTGTGTAGTAAGCAGTTAAGGGAATACCATCACTTTTTTTTTAAAACACTTTTCTTACTTATATATTGATGATTTGCCAATTATTGCCTTACTGAATTCAGCCATAAAATTTTGGTAAGGTTTTAAAACACAGTTTATTATTGCCCCATATAACAATTAAAATAGCCCCTTTTAACTCTTTACCAAAAGACAAAATGTTAGTCTCGTCCAAATTCAAAGCATTTGCAGACGACAAAATTAACATGACTCAAATATTGAAATTTGTCTTGAGAAGGGTAGTAAACATAGTAGGAACAGGAGAAAATGCTGGTTACCAGCATTTTCTCCTCTTCCACAATGTTTTCAAAAGGCTTCTTTCTTAGGGTTGTGAAAACCCAGGATTGTTTGGTAAGGGTTAACAACTAAAATATCAATAACTGAACACACTTATGGATAATTATGTTTTAACAATTAAAATACTGATATCCAAACACTCTTATGGATTATGATATAATTTTGCCCCCTTTAACAAATAAAATATTATAACTGAACCCACTCATGGATATTTTTTTTTCAAACACAGATAAATATTGCAAAATGTACTTTTCTCCGCAAACTTAAAGAAACTAGGTTTTTAGGTCCAGCAAAAGGTACAAATTTGGCTTTCATATACTGCTTTGTCTTTTGCAATTGGTCATTTAGTCTATTTTAATGAGATCAAATATGACATCATTATACTTATTTCTGAGTATGATCCCACATAACCGCCATATGTTAACAATTATGTGACATTCTCACAAACCCTTCTTAAATTCTGGCATGAAATTTATAAATACCTTGAGAAGCTACTAAATAGCCTGTTAAGTCTTTACCACACAATGCTGACTTTTAACGACTCTGAGGAAGAAGGCTTTTGAAAACATTGTTGGAAAAGGAGAAAATGCTGGTAACCAGCATTTTATCCTTTTCCCACAATGTTTCTACCATTTTAAGAATAAATTTTGTCATTTGGGCCACCTGTTATTTTTGTCTGCAAGTGCTTTCAATATGGACCAGTCTAGAAATTTGTTGTTTGGTAAAGAGTTAAGGAAATACAGCAGAAAATGTTTTTTTCTTGTATTTGTCTTTTGTCTTGATCCTTTGTCAGCTATCACCTAACTTAATTTGGTGATAAATCATTTTGGAAGGTCTATGATAATATGAATTTCTGAACAGCATGCTTTAACCCTTTACCAAACAATCCCGACTTTTAATGACCCTGAGCAAGAAGCCTTTTGAAAACTTTGTGGGAAAAGGAGAAAATGCTTTTCCCACTATGTTTACTACTTTAACTTGAACAAATTTAGTCATTTGAGCCACCTCTAATCTGTTGTCTGCAAATGCTTTCAATTTGGACCAGTCTAAAATACTGTCATTTGATAAAGAGTTAAGCCAATGAAGGCTGACACAGTTTTGATAAAGAAGTAATATCATATGTGTGTCTTCTAACAGGAAGTATTTTGTGAACACCACTGTGGTATGATGTAAGGTGTACATTGTGTATCATTCCCGAAACTTTGACCACTCTTTTCCTCTGAAACACCTATTTGGATTACTAGTATAATTCCATGTGTACTGTGCCCAGTCTCAGCATGTCCCTTTGAGATGAAAACAGAAGAGTTTTGGCCCTTTTTGTATTAAATGCTATGTTTTATTTGCCAGGTCCTCTTTTAAAAGTGCAATCTAATTTGAGTGACATTTTGTAGGGATCGTAAACATGACATGTAGTGTTTAGCATCAGCATATTCCTTTTCAGTTAACACTTGCATAGTTATGGTCCTTTTGGTAGTACAAATTAAGTGCTGTTTTGGATTTCTCTGCTTTCTCCTCTTCAATCCCTTGTCCAATATTGATGTCCAATATTGATGTGAAATTTTATAGAAGTGATCAGTATAACATGTTGTTTGTTGTTATTTCCAGCTTCAGGGTGCCCCTCTTTAATAAATATTGCCCTTTTCATACTGGAAAGAAAAAAAAACCACTATGAATTTGTCCATGCTTTTCCTGGAGTCCTACAACATTTTGGATAAAACATGGCGGGAGTGATCAGTATGTTGTGCCCAGCCTATGCATGCATCTTCATAATGGAAACTTGCAGAATTGGGTTCATTTTAGAATTTCTATACTATGTTTGATTTGTCTGCTTTTCTCTCAAACTCCCCATCCTGTTTGGGACAAGCTTATTGGAGTGATAAGTGAGACATGTTGTGATGCCTAGCTTCAGCATGTCCCTACGCACTGTATTTTTTGTAGAGTTTTGGCCCTTCATATACTAAGAAGAATACTGTGTTTTATTTCCTCTTCCTCTATTAACCCACAAGTCATCAGGATGCATTAGTATCACATGTAGTTGTGCACAGAGCTGGCATGTCGCTTTGCAACCTATATTTGCAGAATTAAGGCCCTTTGGTACATTACATCATATGTTTGATTTGTTGTTCCTCTCCTCTTAAAACCCCATGCCCAGTTTGGAAGAAATTTTCACAGGAGTTACATCTAGCTGTGTCTAGTGTCAGCATGTCCCTTTGTAATGAATATTTGCAGAGTTATGGCCATTTTTAAATGCCGTCTTCGATTTGTCAGTTCATCACAGATTAACCCTGCCTCGGATTTTGATAAAATTGTACAGGAGGTAATAAACAAGACATCTAGTTGTGCCCGATTTCAGCATGTCTATTTGCAATAAACACTTGCAGAGTTATGTTCCTTTTTGTATTTAAGTCTTTCTTTTATTTATTGGCTCCCCGCCCCCCCCGAAAAAAAAAAAAATCAAAAAAAATCCTGGTTTGATTTGGATGAAACTACACTGGAGTCACAAGTATGACATCTAGTTTTACTTGGGTTACCAAATAGAGTTTCATGGAAATGGTTTATGCTTTCCTCTGCCATAGTGAAAATAAATGTAACTTGACATTTAAGAAAGAAAAGTAAAACTTACACTGGTTAGGTAAACACTTACAGAAATGGAATTAACATTAGTTATCTGTATGTTGTTGGTGGTGTTGAGAGTCCCACCAATATAACTCAAGATGACAACATTGGTAGGCAAGAATATTATACATATGTAAGCTGTTGATTGGTTTGGTTCCAAGAGTAACTCTTCATTACAGATTCACTTTAACTCTTTACCAAGCGACAAAATTTTAAACTTGTCCAAATTGAAAGCATGTGCAGACGACAAAATAAATGACTCAAAAAATTGAAATATGATTGGGGAAGGGTAGAAAGCATTGTGGGAAAAAGTGAAAATGCTGGTGCCAGCATTTTCTCCTTTTCTCTCAATGTTTTCAAAAGGCTTCTTTTACAGGGTCATTAAAAGTCAGGATTGTGTGGTAAACGGTTAAATTGGTAAGACTCACAATTTTCCTGACATGTATGGTAGTTTCTGTGGCCAGTGTCAGCTATCCTGTTACTGAAACGTATACAGGTTTTATCAGTAAATGTTGGGAAGAGCTACATTCACACCAGTGTAGTCATGATTACAACAATTGTAGACAAGATATTTTATACTGGTTTCAGTCCAGGGAAAATCCTCCATACAACATGTACTTTGGTAGAACTTTCAATTCCCTTGACTTTTATCAGAAAGATCAAAGCCCCTTGTACAAATATTGTTACAGCCAGTGAAACAATTGTTGAGATGGTTAGATTTCAACAGGTATGAACATCGATAGGCAGGAATATTATACATAATATGAGCTAAATACTGGCTTTAATCCAGGAAAACTGCTGCTTAGAACATGTCCTCTAACTTGGTAGAACTGGCTATTATCCTGAGAAGTACTCTAGGTTAGACAATGGCAGCTTCCCTCAAACTGATTAGTGTCCAAATTTTATCCACCAAAGTATAAAAAGGGTTGGGTTCTCTCCATTTTAACTCTTTAACAAACGAAAATTCTTAGAACTGTCCAAATTGAAAGCATTTGCAAACGACAATTTCAGTCTGGCTCAAATGACGAAATTTGTCTTTCATAGGTTAGAAAAACATTGTGGGAAAGGAGAAAAATGTTGGTTACCAGCATTTTCTCCTTTTCCCACAATGTATTCAAAAGGAATCTTTCTCAGGGTTGTTACAGCTTGGGATTGTGTGGTAAAGGGTTAAAAGGGATTGGATTCCCTCCATTTTAAGTGATGTGTAGGACAATTGTAGGCAAGGTATTTTATATGTGATTAAATTTTTCATTTGACAAGTATGGCTCAATGATAAGATTTGTCATTCAACTGGTAGACAACATCATGGTAAAAGGAAGAAGTTGTTAGTATTATTTTTTTCTGTTCTCATGATGTTTTCAAAAGTGTTTTCATGCAGGGCCATCAAAAACATGGACTGATCTTGAATAGCATAACAGATTTCAGAGATCAGAGTTCCATGATCCCAACTCCTATATACTATAGTACTCAAAACTTGCTCAGGACCACTTTTACATCAAAAGTAATTTTTTTAACACATTATCCCTAAAACTGCTTAAATAAATGAAAATTTCCAGCCAAGACTATAACCAAATGTTGTGATTTATAAGTTTGTTTTGCTGGAAAAATCTCACTTTATCAGACAGTTTAGATCCAAGATTGCTCTGTGTAAGGTTGCTCTGTGTAAGCTGATTTGATCTACACTGTCTACAAAATTGGATTGTGTGGAGCTCAGCTGCTTAACCCTTTAGCAGACAACAAAATTTTGGCCTTGTCCAAATTGAAAGCATTTGCAGACAATTTCAGCGTGGCTCAAATGGTGCCAATTTCTATTGATAGGGTAGAAAACACTGTGGGAAAAGAGAAAATGCTGGTTACTAGCATTTTTTCCTTTTCCCACGATGTTTTCAAAAGGCTTCTTTCCCAGGGTCGTTGAAAGGTGGCATTGTGCGGTAAAGGGTTAATGCTGTTAAGAGTATACATTAACGGAAATATTTCCAGGTTATTTCATACATAGGACAAACCATTTTGGTAATTTTTTTCCTAGTCTTCATTCTAGTCATTTTATACCCACTTTGATCATTTTGGTTTCCAGTTTTACAAAATGACAATTGAAAGCATTTGTAGACAACAAGAATAAGTGAGACTCAATGATTGAAAACTGTTCTAAGAGGGATAGGAAAAATTGTGGGAAAAGGAGAATATGCTGGCATTTTTTTCTTGTGTCTGTATTTTAAAAAGTTTTCTTAAGGGCTGTTATAACCTGGGTTGTATAGTGAAGGGTCGATTTTCATTTTAGTCACTGTTTATTTTGTACACATTTTGGTAGCTTTAGTTGCTCATTTCAAACTGAGTTATAATTTTCATTGTGGTCATTTTCTACCCTTTTCGGTGATTTTCTGCCCACTTTGGTCATTTTCTGCTCCTACTTAGGTCATTTTTTGTACCCCCTTTGGACATTTCAAACTGAGATTTGATTCCAGTTTTGGTCATTGCTTGCCCACTTAGGTATTTTTTTTGGTGTAATTAAGGACAGAGAGTGGTTAAACAAGCAATTTGGAGTTGACATTTGATATTGTCATTTTTTTGGTTATTGATCAATGTGGAATTTCAGCTTTTATATATATACATGTTTATGTGATTGATATGTTTTACTGTTTATTGAATTACATACCTTTAGCTTGTGTAGGATGACAGTATATATGAGGCATGACCTGTCTTGTGGAGGTCGAGCTTGCCTGTATTATCCAACCATTCTGTTCATGTCATCATACAAAAGATGCCTTCTAAAACTTTGGTGAACCATAATTACCCATGAAAGATACAGGAATATTATCTGTCACCAAGACAATGTGAAATAATAGATGTGAAATTTTAATGCTTGCATGTAAGAAAATTTAGGTACTTACAAACTGTTAAAATTTCCAATGCCCACTATACAGATGAAAACCTCCAATGCTACTGTAAAATTACAATATCATTGGATATTCATAATTGAATGTGAAAAAGTGGTCCTGAGCAAGTTTAGAGAAGTATATTTATTTTTCTGTGGAAAACCATCAGTTGTTACCCCTGAACAAGCCATACTCACAGACAAGATCAAGATCAGGCTGCAAAATAGATGCAGTCTCATCTTTGGTGTACGCCCCAATATTTTGTGAGGTATCCTTTTGAGAGCAGCCTTGAAATTGCAGTATGTGTGTCTTTTGTACTGATAAACTCACCTGAGCACGAAGTGCTTAAAGTGAGCCATTGTGATTGCTTTCTGTCGGACATCTGCATGTCTGCTCAACTGCAGTAACAAAATATATCTAAGGAACTTTTAATGCGCAAATTCCTCAGGACAAGTTAATCAAAAGTTGTTCAAAATTATTTGAATAATGTGAACAGTTTTACTGTAAGTATTGTTGATAGCAAAAACCTTTAATGATGTTCCCTTTGTCATTGACAATCAGTATCAAAGGCACTGCCAAGATTTAGCAAAAGGTTATAGTTAGTTGACATTTGAGTTATTTTTGGAAGGGTTATAATTTTAAGCTGAAATGGGCAAAATCCAGGAAGAGATGTTGCACTAGCCCTTGCATGGGTATCAGCCTTGAAGTCTGGGTCCACATTTACATTAATAGTTTTGTTACAGAGGTCACATTTTCCAAACCATGTGATGGATTTGATCCATATCTTGTATAGTGATAGATAGATATATGTCCAAAGTTTTTTCCAGCAATACCACTGCCAACGCCCATTATCTTGTGTTCAAGGTTGTAGACGTTGATGTTTTACATGAAAGTTTTATGTTAAAAGTTTTTAAGATCATATTTTCAAATCAAAAATGGATTTAGTTTGGTTTGGTTAACATTTTGTATGATGATGGATATAGGTCCACAGTTTCAGCTATACCCCTGCCCATGCCAGTCGCTTAACAGTCAAGGTTACAAAAAATTTCCTGGACAATTTACAGGAACAGCTATTGTGTTAACCCTGGTGCTGCAGTTGATGTTGGTTTTCTGTCCTAGGCTGGGACCCTGTTGCTCTTTCCAAGGCATTTCCACCCCAAACAATTAACTTTTACAAGCAAGCTGTGCTGTCTGGTAACAGTTCTTATTTCTGAGATGCTGTGTTCTGTGCTTCATCTAAAGTGAAAACTTTAAAGATCATTTTGGGGTCCACAAGACCTGGAATGTTGATACTTGATATGTAGCATGATAGATAGTCTCTAATCAAAGTTCTTCAAATTGTGTCCCTGGGGTCAAAAAGTGCCTTTCCCAAGGGTTCACAGGTTAAACATGGAGTAATAAAAGGAAAACTGAAGGGGAAAAAATTCTTGCCTGAAGCCCAAAATAATGTTGACATGTGGTATGTAGATACTTCAAAGATGTTCAAATTGTGCACCAAAGTTCCATAGATGGCCAAATTCTAGGGGTCTCATGTTTTACATAGTGTGCTATCAGAAGGAATTTGAAAAGTCTTACATGAAACCTTTTGGTTCTTGACTTTTTAACTTTCTATGAGTTATGTTTGTGAAAGACATTTGAGGAAGATCTTTACAGGCAGATGATGCTCACACCTTAATTGTAAGCCTGTAGTAAAACATTGTCATGGTCACTGTTACTAATAGAAAATTTATAGAAAAAGTGGAACCTGCTGTATCTTTAACATACCATGAACTGTTTGTGAAACTTCACTTGATAATAGGTCTAGCTATTTAGATTATAAAGACACCATCCATTTAACATAAACCTTGCTCTTACTTAACCCTTTCCCAAACAAGCCCTGGTTTTCACGTGTCTGTAGTACAAGTCTTTTGAAAACACTGTGGGAAAAGGAGAAATTGCTCGTAACGAGCAATTTCTCCTTTTCCCACAGTGTTTTCTACCCGCTTTGAGACCTTTCTGCCATTTTCATCAAATTTAAAATTGTCGTCTGCAAACTCTTTCAGTTTGGACCAGTCCAAAATCTGTCGTGTGGGAAAGGGTTAATGATCATAGAAAAATTAGCACTGAAGTTTGTAGCTACTATGAATCTTATCTTTTGCCATGCAAAGTTCCAGCCCCAGTGAACTTAGGTGAGCGATGTAGGACTATCATAATTCTCTTGCTTTAATTGTCATTTTATCTATCTGGCAGGCACCTTAACCCTTTTGTGCTGAAAGCAGCTTTCTATTGGGACCAAAACTGTGATAAACCCTGGTGATTTGGAATTAATATTGAATCAACTCTAGGGGCATACTGTGTTTTGATCACCTGTGAATGCCAGCAAGTCAACGGTGTGGCACCCACACACCAGCGTGGTGAGATGGGACGATTCTGGCAATCTTTGGAACATCACCGGCTGTAAACCTGCGGTAGTCTGTCACAAACCAGAGCTTAACCTCGGTAGTCTGTTGTCATAACATACAATCCAGCTTCTTGAACTGGGACAAAACCAGGTAACATTGGGTCTATGAGAGTGTTGCCCCATTTTTGAGGGGAAAACCACCCTGATATACATGCTACTCTTCACCATGGGGAATTCAGACTAGTACTATGACTGTGACCTGAGAATGTGGTTTAATAAGACTTGGGATGATCTTCAGTAAAGTAGATTTGGAATCTTTGAGAGTCAAGTACAACTTTTAGTTCTTTTGCAGGGTGTAGATCAAGATCAGACTGGATAGAACATGCAGTCACATCTTTGATGTACACTGTCTGACAGTTTGTGAAGTACGATGGTGAAAGAAACCTTGAAGTTGCGATATCTGTGTCTTGTCTATTGATTTAAGATATCCTTTTCACATTTGGCAGGCACTTAAACTCGATCCAACAAAAAAAAAAAAATAGGATCAGCTAAATTCTGTGCATTTGCAAATCACAAATTTGGTGGCATTCTTATGATAAGGTTTGCCTTTTAAACAAAGGAAAACAATAGA
Source organism: Tridacna gigas (assembly GCA_945859785.2). NCBI lineage: Eukaryota > Metazoa > Mollusca > Bivalvia > Cardiida > Cardiidae > Tridacna > Tridacna gigas. The sequence continues at coordinate 28,052,228 of OX244033.2, forward strand.
AAAACAAAGAAAGTGCCATCTACTCCCAGTTTTTGCCTAGATCTCCCTGGGGATTGTAAAAACACACTATTGTTCAGGAAAGGGTTAATTTTTCACCCTAAGGCAAAATTTTAAGACTTGTCCAAATTGAAAGCATTTTCAAGTATAAATTTTGCTCACATAATGAATTTGTCTTTGCAATCATAGAAAACAATAAGGGCAAAAAAGGAAAAACAAGCATTTTCTCCTTTTTTCAAGAATGTTTTCAAAATTTTATTCCTCTGGGCAATTAAAACTTGGAATGTTTGGGAAAGGGTTTAGAGAGTAAGTTGGTCAAGCTTATACCATTACCTGATATAATTTTAGCTCTACAGGCTGAAAGCCAGCAGAGCTTATGTCATGGCATGATTTCATCATTCTGTCTGTTAGTCTTTTTCTTGTTTACACCATAAAGTCAGAATTTGTTATCAGATCTTCATGAAACTTGCACAGTTGCTTGATATAATCAACAGCTTGAACCCTGTTGATTGTGAAAAAAATCTGACTATGAGTATATCAACAGCTTGAACCCTGTTGATTTTGAAAAAATCTGACAATAAGTATAGGAAAAGTAGCCATTTAAAGTTGAAAATTTACATTTCTTGTTTTTGCATTTTCATGAAACTTGCACAGTTGCTTTATATCATCAATAGCTTGAACCCTATTGATTCTGAAAAAAATATGACAATCAGTATGGGAAAAATAGCCATTTAAAGTTGAAAATTTTCAATTCCTGTTTACACAGTCAAGTCCGCATTTTACTAACCTCAGTCCAATTATTGGTCATATTTCTTTGAAACTTGCAGGGATTGTTTAACCCTTTACCACACAATGCCGACTTTTAACGACCCTGAAAGTGAAGCCTTTTGAAAACATTGTGGGAAAGGGAGAAAATACTGGTAACCAGCATTTTCTCCTTTCCCATAATGTTTTCTCTATCAAAGAAAAATTGCATTATTTGAGACACGATGAACTTGTCATATGTAAATACTTTCAATTTGGGCAGGTCTAAAATTTTGTCGTGTGGTAGAGGGTTAATACAGTGAGTGCTGAAACCCTATCAAATTTGGCTGAATTCCAAACAATTGGTTTTATTGTACTTCAGTTTTTTTTCACTATTTGTTCAGTTCATCATGCCTACTTATGCTGTCTTAGTGGGTTCAAGCCCAGTTACAACAACAACCTTCCACCCACCTGCACCCCCTTTTTTCTGCATTTGTCTTTTTCCTGATTGTATTATGAATTCATAATGTTTGCTAGAAAAAAAAAAAAAGCAAAATCACTGCCAGTAGAGTGATTCAGGCCCTCAAGGGGCCTCTAGTTTTTGACTACTTTAACTTGCATGCTGCTAAAAAAAAGAAGAATAAGTTTGCCTGAATTATACCTAAAATGAACACACAGTTATAAATAAAGATACATGAAGACAAAAATGGAAAAATTGATCACATTGAACAGTTTCTGTATTTGTCACTGTAGAGGCAACCAATGGTACCTTTTCTTTTTAGTTGATGTGATTGCTCGTAGTCCGGGTGTTTGTCCATCCATAATTACATTAGTGATGTCTCCTTAGAAACAACCGGATCAAAGGAAATGAAGTTTATGTTTAAACTTAAGGATAACATGCAAAAGTTACCATTAATGTATCATCATTCAGGGCAATGACCAATATGAATTATTGTGCTAAGATAGCAAAAACATGGTCTTATTGTCAAACTTTGCCGGGATGATCAGTATCAGGGCCTATATTCACTAATTAACCCTGAGAGTATTCTATGTCTTATGTGGCAGAATTTTCTAAATTTTAAAGTAACACAAACTTATGATTGGCTAAACTATTTGGTTTAGCCAATCAGAAGTTGTGTTACTTCCACATCTAGAACATTCTTGAGAATTAGACAAGGAATATTCTTAAGAATGGTTTGTAAAAACAGACTCAGGGTATTACAAAAATTATCAAAATGTTTACCTTAAGTTTACCTGTTTTTATGAACAGATCAAAGTTTCCGGTTGGTATGTGTTCAATATGTTCCATATTGAAAACTTTTTTTTTTGTCTGTAACACACGGCATAAAGTTTTGATATTTGGCATGTAGCATCATAAGAATGGTCCTTTATCAAAGTGTTCAAAATGATCCCTTTGCTTGCAAGTATTACAAAGAGCTCCATAGGAAACATTTCAAAAAGCTTTTTGTCAGAAAACATGTGGAAATAATGATACTTAGTGCGTAGCATCATTATAATATGGCCCTTTATCACAATTGCTTAACTCTAACAAATGACAAAATTTTGGACTCCACCAAATTCAAAGTGTTTGCAGATGACGAATATAACTAAAATGATAATTTTTGTCTTTGATAGGGTAGAAAACACTGTGGGAAAGGAGAAAATGCTGGTTACCATCATTTTCTCCTATCCCCACAATGTTTCCAAAAGTCTTCTTCCTCAGGGTCATTAAAACTTGGGATTGTGTGGGAAAGGGTTAAATTTACAACACCCCCCCCCACCCATTTTTTCATCAAAGTTTGTCCTGTCCCTAGTGTAACATGGTGTACTTAGCAGTCATAGCAGTCTATAGGAAAAGAAAAATAAAAAATCTTCTTGGCTGAACTCATAAGATCAAGAATCTTCTATCAGGCACCTAGCTGAAGTTAAGAGTTTAATTGTGAACACAAAAATTGAGATTAACTGTCACCAATGAAGAATCAAGGCACATCAGAAAGCTTGTTGATCCATTAAGGGGTAGAAGGATGTAGCAAAATCATCTGAGCATGGTTTATTTGTCTCAATTCAAGGGCACATAATTGTGCAAAATTTCATTACAACAGACCTTACTATTCTCTATCCATAGATTTTTGGGAAGGGTAAGATTTCAATCAGTGTAAGTTATGATTTGAACAATTATAGTTATCAAGATATTCTATACAAGCTAGACTAGTACTGGCTCCAGTCAAGAGTAATGGAATGTTGGCAACTGTCCACAATATGGGGTGATGATGCTGTCACCAATGACAGATCAAGGCAAGCTAGAAAAGTTGTCGGTCTATTCAGGGGCAGCTGTGTTCAAAAACGAACACTTCGAGCTTTTCTTCAAAAGTGAAGAAATAAAAAATCAGTGGAAAGTAAATCACCTACAGGACAGGCCATTTATAAGATTACATCAATGGATTTTTTTTACCCTTTAATCACAGAAGGTGATTTAAACGAATTTTGCAGATAGCATAGATCAAGGTCAGACTGGAAAAAATGTGTAAAACCCAGTACTAGGCTAGTTATAGCCCAATGTATGACAATTTTTTTCTTGGACAAATAATAAGCTTGTATGAAATATCTTACCTAAAACTGTCCATACCATGACTTAAAATGCTGGGAATCTAGCTCTTCCTTAACTGTGTGGATAGAAACTGGACTCTTACCAATATTAGGGTATCTGACATTGGCTGTAGTTATATACTACATACTTGTAAAGATAGTTGCAAGTCCCAACAGATTCAAGTACACTTATATGAAGAGTTATTCTTGGACCCAAACCAGTATTAAGCTCACATTATGTATCATATTCTTGCCTACCAATGCTCTTACTGGTTGGATTCTAACTCTCTGAACATTTTCTTTTTAAGTGGCTAGTTACAATATATGTAAAAGGAGCTTTTGACAGAGAAAATAAACTTTGAGCGGATGAGTTTTTTACAACAGTCTGCCCCAGAATAGATCAACAACCTTTCTGGTTTCTCTTGGTCCATCTTTGGAGGTAGTATATCTCTACTTTTGTGGTGAGAATCTGAAAATCTTGGTCTATACATTTTAGACATACAACTTGCATTATTTTGGATTCCATTGAGTAATCAATTCTGCACTATTTCTAATTAAAAATACTTTCATGTCATTGGCAGAAGTTTTTAGGATAGGTTTTTTGACAATTTATTTATTATTCCACTGTATTGAAGCCATTTTCAAAATTTATTTTAAGACAGCATGGTTTCTGTCATCCATCTGTCTGTCTATCCACCTATATATTTGTGATAAAGTCCAAATCCACATTTGTGTTTGAATTTCTTAAAACTTGCACATTTTATTCTTATCATTCATAGCATGGACTCTATTGAATATGAAGAAAATCTGACATGTGATGAAAAGTTGGAAGTTGAAAATTTGTTTGTTTTTTACATAATAAGGTCCACATTTTTATGTGAGGCATATTTCTGAACTTGCAAAGATTATTTGTATGGAAGGTGTTGAACCTTGTTGAAAATTAAAAATGATTGGTGTAGGTAAAGGACCTATCTAAGGACCGATTATTGTTTACTAAACCAAGTCCAAATTATATGTTACATTTCTTTGAAACTTGATGCTAGTGTTTATTACAATGATTACTTAAGCCCTACTAAATTAGGCTTGATTCCAAAAAATGGACTTTAAGAATTTACACTCTGATCATTACCCAATTTGTTCAATTCAACATGTATACATAATTAGGCCATCTTAATGCTGTTGCCCAGACTGGCATCCATTTAAGCCCAGTTCAAAAAAAAAGTTAAATTTATATTCTTTTCTTGTCTCTAACTTGGTCTTTAGCATTAGTCACTGATAGATGATAGAAATTTACCAAAATTTCCTGCTATATTGTTGAAAAAGAATTTAATGTTATTAAAGAAAATCTTCCTTCATGACCTGAAGCTGATGGTACATACTGTAGGAAAATTTAAGAGTCTAATCGTTTCTTTCATTATACTAGTCAGTAACTGCTAGCAGAGCGATTCAGGTCCTCAAGGGCCTGTTGTTTCTATTTGTTGCACATTATTTTTAGTCATAAGTGTCTCTACAATTAAAGCTACATATTTACAAACTTGAATATTATTTTTTAGCAGCATGCAAGTTTGAGTAGATAGAATTTTCTAAATGGGGTAATGGTATAAGCTTGACCCTTGAAAGTGCCTGCCCAATCAGAAAAGGACCATTAAAATCAATAGAACGGTCATAGATCGTGTAATTTCAAGGTTGATTTCCCCAGAATACCAAACAAAATATCGGACATTGTACATCACAGATGATACTGTATGTTCTCTGCAATCTGATCTTGATCTACCGTATCTGCAAAATGAACTTCAAGTTGTACTTGGCTCTCTAAAGGGTAGCAACTAATGGTTTTTGAGTAACCAATCTGTTATGCAATTCATAATGGGTCGGTAGCACAGATTCAGAATCTACTTTAAGTAAGATCAGCCCAAGTCTTTTACTAAAGCCCTATTCTCACAGTCATCATAGGGTAGTGTTTGCTAGGTTCCTCCCAGTGAAGTGTAGCAGGTAATCACAGGGTGTTTTTCCCCTTAAACATGGTTTGGCATTCTCATATACCTGATGTTTCCCTGGTTTTATCCTGGTAAAGAAACTGTATTGTGTGATGTGAACACAGACTATCTAAGTTGCGCTCCGGCTTGGGATGGAGTACCAACGGCTTGCCACCAGTGATGTTCTGAAGACTGCCAGAGTTGTCCCATCTTACTACGTTTGTGCGATAATGCCATGCCAGTGTCATGCTGTCCTCAACAGGTTACCAAAACAGAGTATGTTCCTACAGGTGATTGGATTTGCTGCCAAATCACCAGGGTTTACAATCATTTTGGCCCTAATAGATAATGCAATTTCAAGGCTGCTATCACCAGAATACCTCACAAAATACAGTGTACATCAAGGATGATGCCACTTTGAATATATGTATGCTCAGCAGTGGCACCCAGTCATCCCTATACCACACAATCCCTTGTTTGAGTGACCCTGAGGTAGAAGCCCTTTGAAACACCATGGAAAAAAGGAGGAAATGTTGGTAACCAGTGTTTTCTCCATTTCCAACAATCTTTCTACCTAATCAATCAAATTTGGGCAACAATCAACTTGCTGTCTGCAAATGCTTTCAATTTGTCCACAGTTTTGTCGTGTGGTAAAGAGGTGTACTAAAAGTTCAAATAAATTCAGGACATAAGTGCTTTACCACATGACAAAATTTTAGACGCATCCAAATTGAAATCATTTGTAGACGACAATTTCCATGTGGCTAAAAAAATGTGATTTTTCTTTGATAGGGAAGAAAATATTGTGGGAAAAGGAGAAAATGCTGGCTCTCCTTTTCCCACAATGTTTTCAAAAGGCTTCTTCTTCAGGGTTGTTAAAAGTTGGTATTGTGTGGTAAAGGGTTAAGCCTCATCATTATGATTTGTCCTCAGTGAAAGGTTTAGTCTGATCTTTGATCCATGCTGTCTGTTGTTGTACTCTAGACGATAACTAGGAATTACTTCTGTTTGGCAAGGATACTCTAGCAATAGAAAAAGGTCTATTCTTATTACTTGGCCTAGACAGAAATTGATGTTTTTAAGTTTATTTACGTTGTGAAAAACAATGAAAGCAATAAAAATTTTTGTTTTCATATCCATCTTCCTTTGAATTTTTAGTCCCAAATTTTATTTTCAAGCTATTTCACATCATCCACTGAATGGTATTTAACAAAGTTTATGGGAAGCTTCCCTATAAGGAGGACATGTACAATGTTTTGGTTTAAAGATTTTTTCCAAACATGATCCTTTGAATTTTTAGTTACTAAGTTTGCGCCCATGCTAATTCTCTGCAGCTGCTGAATGGACTTCAATGAAACTTCATGGGAAGGCTATCCTATAAGGAGGACATACACTTTTGTCAGCATGTTCTGGCTGGATAATTTTTCTCAAAGTTATGGCCCATTGAAACTTTTGTCCCCAACATGGTTTCAATGCTGTTTCTCAGCAACCACTTGGTGGCATTCCACAAAACTTAATGAGAAGCTTCTTCATAAGAATGATTTGTGCATATTTTCGGCATGTTCTGTCTCAATGATTTTTCAATGAGTTTTCGCCCTTTGAATTTTTTTCAGTCATTGAAGAATGGATAGTTGGATGGTTATCCATGAGGGGAGAGTGCATCCTACATGAACAGCTATTTCTGTTGTGACAAAAATACAGTCAGGGAGCATCACCTGTCTCCGCTTGCTCTTTTTTGGTAGAGTTGTCTGTCTATCTGTTGTATTTTTGTGTGTGCTCCAAAGCCCAGACTTTCAATTTTGAAAATATATGTCACTCACATAGCAACCTTAATAGTATACATCATGCAGGACTGAGATTTCCCATAAGAGTCTACAAGGTCACGGTCACAACAAAGGCTGAAAGGTCACATGCATGATGTACTAGAATTATGTCATGAGAATTGTTTCAGCTCCATATCTCTTAAATCCCTTCTCCGAATTTTAAAAACAGTTTACATATTTGTCCACCTTGATGAGACAATATGCAGAGGTTTCACAAAGCAGTCTTTAAGGTCAAGGTCAAAGCAGGGGTTGAAAGGTCACTTGCACTGGAATTGTGTTCATTACATTATGGTTGTGTTTACAATTCTCATGGCAAGCACATGTCTGATGTTACAACAAGAGCCACTGCCAGGAATCCTAGTACTGGTTAGAATTAAGGATTTATTCATAAGATTTAGGAAGAGTTACATTCCAACAAGTATAGACAAGGGTTAAAACAATTGTAGGCAAGACATTTTTCATGGATTAATTACTGGTTTGGGTCTAGGGAATATTCTTCATGTACCATTCACTTTTGATTCGGCAAGCTTACAATTCTCCTGACTTATTAAAGGTTAAAGAGGGACCAATATCAGGCAGCCCAGTACTGGTTCACCCTTTACCACATAATGACAAGTTTTAATACCTCTGGGAAATAGGACTTTTGAAAACATTGTAGGAAAAGGAGAAAATGCTGGTAACCAGCATTTTTGCCTTTTCCCACAATGTTTTCTAGCCTTTTAGAAACAAATCCTGTCATTTGAGCCACATTTAAAATGTTGTCTGCTAATGGTTTGGATTTGGGCCAGTCTAAAAATTTGCCATGTGGTGAAGGGTTTAAGTCCAGGTTTATGGTGTTGTGCATAAATATGGAGTTAATGACAGATCAAGGTCATGGTTAAAACATTGGTCGGCAAGAATATGATACATAATGTGAGCTTAATACTGGTTTTGGTCATGATGAGATTTTCCTTGATCAAAGTTGTCAAAATTGTGTCCCTGATGTCAAAGATGGCCCTGTCCAGACTTGTAAAGACTTATTTAGGAAAAGAAAATATAACTCTATATATCTGAAATTGTAAGGCTGAGAGAGTGTTGGTGTTTGGTATTTTTTGCATCATAGGATGGTCCTTTATTAGAGGTGTTGCAATCATGCACAATTTGTAAAGAGAGTTTCATAAACAATTTTTGGCTCTCTGGTCTTTGGCGAGGATATCTTGTGGTTTCTGTGATCCATCTGTCTGTCCATACACAATAAAGTCTGCATTTTAAGAAGAATGGATTGTTTAAATGATGGAATTTATCTGAGCTGTTTCAGTTGTGCACCTGGAAACCAAAATGGTCTTAACAAGAGGGGCCATGTAAGAGTTTTATGGGATTTTTTTCTTTAAATCTTCTTGTCTGAGACCATATGTCATAGACTGTTGACATTTTGGTATGTTGTATTATGGGATGGTCCTCAATTAAAGTTGTTCAAATTCTGCCCCTGGATCAAAGATAGCCCTAAACTTGAGAAATCTTATTGTCCAAAACTTCATTGCCTAATGCATCCTGGCATGGTCCTTTGTCAAACTTGGAGCTCAACACCAAATTTTTGATCCACTGGATCATTCAGACAAGTAGTTTATGAAGCCACTTGCCCTTTCCAGATTTTTACTTATCCGATTGTATAATCATGATTTCAGGTTTCTTTCTACAATACCGTAATTCATGCTTTCATTCAGGAATTTTGAAATTCCAGATCTGAATTTCAGGATTTTTTTTTGTGTAGATTTCTGTAAGTTTTAGATTTCTGGCTAACATGACAAATCCATGTGTCTCCCAACTCTATCAGTGGTATAGAATTTAACAAAGATTTTGGCTCCTTCTTGATTTTTTATGCAATGTGCAAGCATTCTTGTTGTCAAAAGTCATTACTTAAAGGCTGAAAAGACAGTTTGAAAGGACTGTAATATGGCTTTGTCAGACTGGCATTTGGCTTGTCATGGGTTTTCATATTCTTTTTGAATGTTGAAAAAAGTATTGTGTTTTGACCTTCACTCCAAGAATAGAAATCAACAAAGCATTGTTGTAGTGGGAGGATTTTAAGAGTCCGCTTAAGAAAAATGCTGAGAGAAAACTAGGCACAAAATCTTTAAGATAACAGAAACACAAGAATGATACGGCTGACGCTTTTTACCAACTTGTCATTCCATAAGGTAATGGCGTACACAACTAAATTGTATCAGAGGTGGAGTCATTTCCATATTTAAATCAATGCATGTAGCAGAGCTTGATACTCATTATGCTCTCTTGTATTGCTTGGAAGAGAATGTCATTTTTAACCAGCCATTTCTGTCATAGAAACATCCGTTTAGTATCTGGCTTTTTTCTTGTTGTAATCAACCAGATTTGAAATTTACTTGTCATATTGAGATTTTCACTTTCAAAAATCCCTCAAGTGTCAAGCCCTGTAAACATGTTTAAATTGTGCTCCTGGGATCAAAGATAGTCCAACCCCAGGGGTCACATCTTTAACCCTTTACAATGCCACCTTCTAATGACTCCGGAAAAAACCTTTCAAAAACATTGTGGGAAAAGGAGAAAATGCTGGTAACCATCATTTTCTCCTTTTCCCACAATGTTTTCTTCCTAATCAAGAGAAAAATGCACCAGTTGAGCCACACTGAAATTGTTGTCTGCAGATGCTTTCAATTTGGACAAGGCTAAAATTTTGTTGTCTGGTAAAGGGTTAAATTGTGCCCCTGGGATCAAAGATAGTCCAACCCCAGGGGTCACATCTTTTAACATAATAGTTCTATAAATAGATGCCTTTTACTTCAGTAACATTCATAGCCTTAAAAAGCTGGAAAGAAGTTTAAAGTAACAAGATATTAAATAGCAATGTCTCTGATAATAAGGAGTATTCTTTCATGTTCATAAACATCATGACATGAGGTAAAATCAGAAGAACTGTGGCTAACATTAGTATTTTCTCACAAGGCAATCTGTTCACTGTAGGTATCAACTAAAACTTGGGCAACTATGTCAACTTGTCTCAGGAAATTTTTCCATGGTGACACGCCCCCCCTTAAAAGATGATTCTTCAGTATTACTTATTCTTGAAAATGTTAATGTCTTGAACTGCATTTTTCATTAGATACTCCCCCTACATCTATAATTAAATGACATGACTCACCTTACCTCAACTGTGTCTCCACTTTCGCTTTCGATGTGGAGTTGTGGAATGTGGGGTTAAAGGTGATTCTTGGGTTAAGATGAGGCTGTTGACTGTTTCAAACAGGGAAGGGATAGCAAAGGGTAACTTTATGGTGAAAACCTATGTTATTTAATGAAAGTTGTAGGGGCAGTGTACATGATAAAATCTTCCAGTGCATTGGTAACTAAACAACATGACTTGCCTTACCTCATCTGTGACTACTCTTTTGCTTTCAATGTGGAGTTCCAGTAAGCTGGATTAAAGGTGATCTTGGGTTAAGAAAGGGCTTGTGACTCAGTCAGAAAGTTAGTTTCCACAAGTTTCATCCTCTTAAGAAAATAAATTTGTAGTTTGTCTTTTTTGTTACCAGTTGCAATTCACAGGTCTACCCTAGATTTCGCCCGAAAGACAAAAGTAAATACTGTTCATTCTTCATTTGTTGCCTTTTCCCTAGTGCCCCTGGCCCCCCCCCCCCCCCCCCCCCACCACACACACACCCCCAAAAATTAACAAATTAACACCCATGGACCTACTGGACAGTCAATCAATTTACTAAGTAGACACAATTTAGGTGGATATTAAAAAGTATTCCCCATTAATCAGAGATATTGCTGTTCAATAATTTTTGTCCATTAGTTCTTTCCAGTGTGTCGAGCAGAATGTTACAAAATTTTCATGGCTTTTCATGTTTTCATCATCCAGCCAACCTACAAAAAGATTTGTGTAAAGATGAAGTTAATCCTTAGGTTGCTATGTCTAACTCCAGGTATTTTTTCAGACAGTGTAGATCAAGTTCAGACTGCACGGAATAGGCAGTTTGATCTTGGATCTACACTGTCCAATAAGGAGATATCTTGCCCCAAAAAGTACCTTTGAAATAGTAGAATTTTGATTTTTACTGTCTGCTTGAAAGTTTCATTCTACTTACTTAGCAGGATAAGGGTTAAAACTTGACATACTAGCCATAAGTAAAAAAGGGGTCTCAGGTGATATTTCATTTGTACAAGCCTGTTAACCCTTTACAGCACAATGCCGCCTTTTAATGACTTTGGGAAAGACACCTTTTGAAAACATTGTTGGAAAAGGAGAAAATGCTGGTAACCAGCATTTTCTCCTTTTCCCACAATGTTTTCTACCCTTTAAAAAAATTGTGCCATTTGAGCCAAATTGATATGGTCGTCTGTAAATGCTTTCGATGTGGACAAAGCTGAAATTTTGTTGTCTGGTAAAGAGTTAACCCTCCTTTTGTTTTCACATTGATAGTAATTGCCTGTTGGAATGTCACATCAATAATATATGTTATTTATGTGAGATACATAATTCATCTGTTCCTTAATGTTGAAAGTGGTGTAAAACACCAATCAATCAATCTTATCTGTTCTTACAAAAACAAACAAAATTTTCAATTGAAAAAATGATAATCATTTAACCCTTTCAACCCTTTACCGCACAGTGAAGACTTTTAATGACCCTGAGGAAGGAGGCTATGGAAAACATTGTGGGAAAAGGAGAAAATGCTGGTAACCAGCATTTTCTCCTTTTCCCACATTGTTTTCAACCCTATCAAAGAAAAACCGCATCATTTGAGCCACATTGAAATTGTCGTCTGCAAATGCTTGCAATTTGGATGGGTCTAAAATTTTGACTTGTGGTAAAGGGTTAATTATAACACCAATATTGCACTTTTTTATGAAAATTAATCATCCAGTTTCTTTACACTTGCTGAGAAAAAAAAAATATATATATATATAGCATGTATCTGTGTTTGAACTTACATAGTGAACAACAGTATTTGTTACATTTTTGTTGAGTTCGCCTGCGGTAATCGAGATATAGTTGTCACGGTGTCGCTCTGGTTTACCGGTATGTACATCTGCGTCGTAGAATGGTCCTATGTCAGAGTTGTTCAAAGGTAACCAGCATTTTCTCCTTTTCCCACAATGTTTTCTACCCTATCAAGAGAAAATTGCACCATTTGAGCCACATTGAAATTGTCTGCAAATGCATTCAATTTGGACAAGGCCAAAACTTTGTCATCTGGTAAAGGGTTAAGTGTGCCCCTGGGATCAAAGACAGTCCAGCCCCAGGGGTCACATCTTTAACATCATTGTCCTATAAAAAGATGCCTTTTACTTCAGGTAACATTCAAAGCCTCAACAAATCTGGAAAGAAATTTGAAGTAAACAAATATTAAAGAGCAATGTCTCTGATAATAAGGAGTATCCTTTAATGTGCATAAACATCATGATCTGCGGTAAAATCAGAAGTACTGCTCATAAAAAGTGTTTTCCCACACAGTCTTTCATTGTAGGTGTCACCTAAAACTTGGGCAACAATGTCAACTTGTCTTAGGAATTTCCTACATGGTGAAACGCTCCCCCCCTTAAAAGATGATTCTTCAGTATTACTTATTCTTGTAAATGTCTCAAACTGTATTTTTCTATCAGATACTCCCCCGACATCTGTAATTAAATGACATGACTCGCCTTACCTCAACTGTGACTCCACTTTCGCTTTCAATGTGGAGTTGTGGAATGCGGGGTTAAAGGTGATTCTTGGGTTAAGATAAGGCTGGTGACTGTTTCAAACAGGGAAGGGATAGCAAAGGGTAACTTTCCAGTGAAAACCTATGTTATTAGATGAAAGATGTAGGGGCATTGTACATGATAAAATCTTCCAGGGCACTGGTAATTAACTTTTGCTTTTGATGTAGAGTTAAAGATGATTCTTGGGTTAAGAAAGGGCTAGTGACTCAATTAGGAAGTGAGTTTCCTCAAGTTTTTTCCTCATTAGAAAATAAATTTGTAGTTCAATGTCCATTTTGCTATGAGTTGCAATTAACAGGCCTACTCTAGAACATGCCTGAAAGACAAAAGTAAATACTGTTCATTCTTCATTGTTGCCTGTTTCTCCACAACCACTCCCCCTCACCCCCCCCTACACACACACACCCTAAAATAAACATCCATGGACCTACTGGGCAGTCAATCAAGTTACTAAGTAAACACAATTTAGGTGGACATTAAATAGAATTTCCCATTAATCAGAGACATTGCTGTTCAATAAATTTAGTCCCTAAGTTCTTTCCAGTGTGTTGAGTAGGATGTTACAAAATTTTCATAGCTTTTCATGCTTTCATCATCCTGCAAAACTATGAATAGAAAAATTTGTGTAAAGACAAAGTTAACCCTTCGGCAGCAAGGTGCAACTCAAGGAATTTTTGTGGACAGGGTAGATCAAGATCAGATTGCACAGAACATGCAGTCTGATCTTTGATGTACACTGTCTGATAAGGAGATATCTTACCCCATAAGGTACCCTTGAAATATATGTAGTTGAATTTGGGTTTTACTATTGGCTGGAAAGTTTCATTTCATTTATTTAGCAGGATTAGGGTTAAAAATTGACAAACTAAAGTCTCAGGTTAAAAAAAGTCTCAGGTGATATTTCATTTGTGTAAGCCTGTTAACTCTCCTTTCATTTTCACATTGATAGTAATTGTCCATTGGAATGTCACATCAATTAATATATTTAGTTACCATATGTGAGGTACAAAACAAAACTGCACTTTAATGTTGAAAGAGGCGTAAAACACCATTCAAACAATCTCATCTGTTCTTTTGAAAACAGACAAAATTTTCAATTGTAAAGAATGACAATCCTTTTATTATAACATCAATATTGCACCTTTTTATGGAATTTGAACATCCAGTTTCTTTAGGCTTGCTGAGAAAAAATGTATTTTGTAGCATGTATCTGTGTTTGAACTTATATAATTAACAACGGTATTTTGGGGATTTTTTTGAGCAAGAGAAAGTTGTCACAATGTTGCTCTAGTGTATATCTGTCGGTGCAACGGAAGCCAAGTGTTGGAACCTGCATGCAGTGCTCTTGTTTTCTTTTATTTGATCTTAACCTTTTTTCCCAGGGTTGTTGAAAGTTGTGTTTGTTTGGTTTTACCAAGGGTTAAACCATGAGGCCTGTTATATTGATAATCAATATACATTACATGATGGGTCTTAATATATTGAAGTTCATAGTCAAAAATGGTCCTGCCCAGGGTTCAGATGTTTTGCTAAGTTCCATAGATTTCTTTTTTTTTTTTAATCTTCATGTCTGTAACCAAGGGGCCATCACCCTGATATTTTGATTATAGTATCGTGAAATATTTTATTTAGATCAAAGGTGTTCAGGGGTTACATTTTTCACCAGGAGTACCATAGGGATCTAGTTTTATATCTTTTATTTTCTTATACAAACCCAAAGCATTTAGAGTGTTGATATTTGGCATTAAGTATTATAGCTGCTTGTCTTTTATCAAAGCTGCTCAAGTTGTTGCTCTGGGGTCAAGGATTGCTGAAACCCAAGGGTCAGATGTTTGACGTAGAATTATATAGAAAAATAACTAAAATATGCCTTTGTCTGAAACCATTAAGCTTGTTGCATTAACATACTGGATATGGTATGTAGCATGATAAAGATTTCCCTAATCATAGTTGTTCAGATCCTGCCCTTTTTGTCAAAAAGGTTTGTTCCAGGGGCATCAAATATTTTGCATAGTTTTAATGATTTTTTTTTTGAATCCCTCCAATCTAGAAGCATGAGGCCTACTGGCCTAAAGTCCTAATATTTTGGTTTGAAGCTTTGTTGGATGGTTCTTTATCAAAGTTGACCAGACTTTGCCCCTAAAGTCAAAGATGAGCCTGTTATAATGAGGGTACATTGTGCATGGAGGGAGTTCTTCAGGACTTTTTTCTTGTCGTGTCTAAAAGCCATTGAGGGTACATCACTGATATTCATTATACCCCCCACCTATGAAGTAGAGGGGGGTATACTGGTTTCACCATATCTGTCTGTCCATCCATTTGTCTGTCAATCCCCCGATATTTTTGTTCCTGTGCTAACTCAAAAGCAATTGGACCTAGGACCTTGAAACTTTATACAACTATTGCTCCTGACCCAAGGAGGTGCCCACTTGTTTTGGGGTCACATGGGTCAAAGATCAAGGTCACGGGTGAACTTTGTTTGAAAAAGGTTTCCTTGCTCCAACTTAAAAGCAGTTAGACCTAGGACCCTTAAACTTTATAAAAGTGTTGCTCATGACCCAAGTAGGTGCCCTACTATTTTTAGGTCACATGGGTCAAAGGTCAAGGTCACAGGTGAAGTTTGTTTTGAAAATCATTTCCATGCTATAACTCAAAAACAGTTAGACCTAGGACCCTGAAACTTTATACAAGTGTTGCTTGTTATACCCCACCTACGTAATAGAGGGGGTATACTGGTTTCACCATCTGTCTGTCAGTCCACCCATCTGTCCATAGTATTGAGTTTTCTTGAAAAGCTTTTTTTAAAATCCTTCCAGTCTTAAACCCCAAGGCTTATTTGTTAAGCAAAGCAGAAGCTTCCAGTTCATACATGTACCTATGTTATTTAATGGAAGATGTAGGGGGTGTGCACAAAAGATCTTCCCCTTACATCTGTAATTAAATGACATAATTCCCCTTACCTGCATGAACTGTGTGACCCCTCTTTCGCTTTCGATGGAGTTACGGAAATTTGGGTTAAAGGCGAGTCTTAGATCAAGACGGGGCTGGAGACTTTGAAAGTATGTTTCTAGAATTCTTATCACCTTTCATACTTAAATTTGTAAAGTCAGTGTCAGTTTTCCTAAAAGATAAATTACAGATCTGCTCTGATATATTTGACTCCCATATCTGATCTTAAATCTGTTCCACTCACATGTCAACCTTGATTAAAAGTATGCAGAGCTGAAGTTTCACATGCCTGTGTATAAGATCAAGGTCATTGCATGGGCTTAAAGGTCACAAGCACTGAATTTGATGCAAATTATTATTTCTTGAACTCCTTGCAAAATTTTTAGAATCCTGCACACATCACAGAACTTGTACTGGCTATAAAACTTTTCGAAAGGCCAGTATCATGATGAGATGCATCAATATTTTTTGCAGATGCATTTATGTCCCCTTTCCACAGAGCCTTACTCAGTAGTTTAAAGTAAAGCTAAACTTATACAGATTAACTGCAGAACCAGAATTGCACATAAAAATTCTCTGGGGCTGCTTGCCTGGATAAGATGTTGACAATTAATTTATAGCTAAACTTATATTAAATAACAAATAAATAACTTGTATTAAATCAATAAAATTATTTAATAATAAACTTATATATTATATAATAAACTTACATATATCATATAACAAATGGAAATGTTCCATAAACAGTTTACCGTGGCTGTCACAATTATGTTGAAATAATTATAAAGCTAAAGTAAACTTATACTAGTACCTAATATCTGAAACACTATTGCAGAGAAAACTTCTCAAAGGCCTTTGTTCCAATGACATGTTGGCATGTGTGGCTGTATCTCCTGAAAATTTACTTCAGGAAGATAAATTATTTCTGTTGTAGTTGTCAGTATGGCTGTATGTCTGTCCATCCATCAGGATTTTGTTTATGCTACATCATCTTGTCAACCTGTTATTTGGCTTTAAAACTATTTAACACACGTCTATCTAAATAAGATGACATGCAGTATGCAAGGGATTTGTGTCCATTCCATATCCCCTTATCTTAATTTAAAAACATTCCACACTTGTTTTCATCTTGATGAGATAACAAACTGAAGGATGGCTTAAAGAGCAACTTCAGTGCAAAGCAAATCAGAACTAAAACTACATAAAAACTTCTGAGGTCCTTGTGGAATGTTGACATAATTATATGGCTGAAGCAAAGCTACACCTATATATATATTAGAGTAGAGAACAAGCGTTCCATATAGAACAAAAATCCTAGATTGCTGTGAAAATTTTCTTTCAGAAACTGAACATTCTTTTAGTCACAAAATTGAAGTCAAGAGTTTGATCGAGTTCAATCTGTTGCATGAAAATGGCATGGCTAATTTTATAACATTAATAAATTTTGGGAAAGAAACCTAATTGAAGTAAAAAGTGTCTTTATGAAACAAAATTATTGATGAAATCAATTGCTGAGAAAAGTTGTCCTGGCCAAATGGGTAAGTTCATGCACTGGTTGATATACATGAAGTATAAATTAGATTAAGAATTCATCTACACAGCATATTTTTATCTATCCGTGAGTTTTGGGGAAAGGTAAGATTCCCACCAGCATGAGCCATAGTTAGAACAATTCTAGACAAGATGCTTTATACAAGCTGCCCTAGTACTGGCTAAAATCCAGGTAATTTTCAAGTTGACAATAGTCCACAACTAGAAAGTTGATGCTGTCACCAATGACGGATCAAGGCAAGCTAGAAAAGTTGTCGATCTATTCAGGGGCAGCTGTGTTTCATTCCCAAAGTCAACCTTACTGATCCAAGCTTTTTCCTGCCAGATTCTGAAATATTAAATCATTTATATATCATTTTAGCCTTTCACCACTAAAGGCAATATAAGTAGGCATTACAGATAGCATAGATCAAGATCAGACTGCACAAGTGTGGAAAAACTAATGCTAGGCTTTCTTGGACCCTAATTATAGCCTGATATTTGTCAGAAGAATGGATAGTTCTTCTATACAAGGATAGGTACATGTTAAATGAGGATCTTTTGCATGGACCCATACCAGTAATTAGCTTGCATAAAATAATAGTTGCCTACAATTGTTCTAACCATAACTTATGTTGATGGGAATCTAACCTGTCCCCAAAATTGATCAAACCCCTAACTTTAATCATTTATAGGCTAGCTAACATTGATGCCAGTTTTAATGTTAGTCAGGAAAATTTACATTCTATTTGCACATGTTACAAAAAGAAATTGTTTCTAAGTGAAAGCCAGTGTTTATTTGCACAGTTCTTGCCTACTAATGACCTTTATTTCCTGGATACTAACCAGTGCAAGGGATTCACCCATTTATCAAAGACAACCAGTCTGAGCAATAAGTTTTGACATATTTTGTGTCATTTATACAATTTTACTTTAATTAGTAGGGTTTTTTGTGTTGTCTTTTCAAAATTTATTAATATATCACCATATTCAAATCCACTGGAGACTTTTGTCTGCATGAGATATTATAAGATAATTTTACATTAGAGAACAAAACCAAAATTGTTATATAAAAGTTTCCCAGTGGCTGTGCATACACTTGTAAGATATTGACATGTATATAATTCAGCTGAGTTTACAAAGAAGAGATATATTGGATAACAGAACCAGAAATATATGAAAAGTTCTGAGACCCTTGCCTGCATGAGATTTGGCATATATATATCCTTGAAGTAAAGATTAACTAATAATGACTGAACAAGAATTACTATATAGAATTCCTCAGGGGCCTTTATCCCAAAGAAATGTGGACATAATTATTTAGTTTAAGTAAAGCTGAGCTTAAATAACAAACAGAAATGCATAAAGTTTATCTGAACCCATTATGCCAATGAAATGTTGATATAAATATAGCTGAAGTAAATATCAGAAGCTCTCAAAGTCCCCATGAGATGTTAATTACAGTTGTCAGTCAGTCTGTTTTGTTTGGTGTTCATACCATATTGCTTGAACCCCTAGTCCAATCATAAAGATACTTCACACATGTGTCTACCTTAATGAGACTACATGCAAAGCTTTAGGGCCATTGGCCCTCTTGTTTTTATATTGTGTCAGCCAGTGTTTTCTCCAGCATGCCACCTGCATTTGTAAGCACTTTATTCTTTCTAACCCACTGCTTCTTTCCCATGTAAACAAATTAAAATGCACTTATTTTCCCGTAATAGTCTTTCATTTTCATGTACCTTATGGTGTAGTCAGAGCATTAAGATAATACAAGAATTTTTTTTTTATCAAGCTGAGACCTCAGATCATCATGGTTTTACTGTAAATCATTCTTGTACATAGTTTTACTGTATATAATTTTTTTACATTATGGTATACCAGTAATAGATATAAAAATATTTTAGTACTCATGGTTGACATTCCCATTATCTACTATTACAATCTTTCTAAATGCCATGATACCAAACTATCATAGACCTACCTGCACACAGTCCTAAAGCTGGCTACAATGAGTTGGATGGTATCCAATGACACCCCTGCAATATCAATGCAGATAATACTTCATGACCATACATTGATCTTTTAAAAGGAAAGATCATATTTATGAGCATGAAGGGGGACCAGTATCCTTGGACATGTACATTAGATTGCACATACATTCATGAATTCACAAAGTAAAAATATATAAAAATGCAAAGACTTCTCCAACTTGAAAGCATTTGCAGATAACAAAATAACTGTGGCTCAAAAAATGTTATTTTGCGAAGGATAGGAAACATCATCAGGTAAATGTGAAAAATATTCTTTTTTTAGAACTTTGCACCATGTTTTCAAAAGCCCTCTTTCATTAAAAGTTTGGATTGGAGGGTAAAGAGTTAAAATATTTAGCTTTAAATAATTCTGCTTGGTTTTGTTTCAGTTTGTATACTCAGTAACCTACTTTTCAGCCTAGGATCTATTCTTTATCTGTTCAGTCTTCTGATCCATATTTACTAATCATTCTTAAGAACACTCTTAGTCTTATTCTCAAGAATTCTCTAATCTTGAAAGTAACACAAGGTTCATTCTCAGTAATAGGGAACAGTTTAGAAATGCAAGAAAAAAAAGGGCAATCATCTTTATCCTTTATCAAAGAACCCCATTTTCTTCTTTCCCCACACTGTTTTTTCCGCTCTTTCAAAGCAATTTCCCATCATTTGAGGAGTTTTCAAATATGGGGTTGGAAATGGGAGCTAAAACAGGCTTTGCCCCACACGCCTTCCAACCCGTCTCCAAAACTGTTTTAAGCTTTGCCCAAGCTGTCCGTTTTGCTCCTATGTTCATCTTATTCCCATTTACAAACCATTGGCTTGGTTAACTTCAGATACACTAGACTCTGGTACAAAGGAGGAAATATGAAGGATATTTTTCTGAAAACGGTCTGAGAAAAGGAGTAGTTACCTTTTGTTAGCAGTTGCCCCCTTTCACTTAATATACTTAAAGGTTTCCAAAGGCAGTTAAGAAATAATACTTTGTTATAATGGTATATATTATGTCGAGAATTACACTCAAGGTGAACATGACATAGTATTTGAACCATGCTCTGTGAAAAGGGGGCTTAATGCATTTGCGAAAAGTATCGACCATGTCAGCATGCGTGGTCCAAGCAAGCTGGCATTGGTCGAAACTTTTCGCCATCTTTAAATTTTCTGCATGTGATTCAACCACAGGTTAAGTCGGCCCGAGCAAACTCATAAGTTTATTTATTTATGTAGATCTTGATGGATTGAGTAGCGCGTCATTTATTCTGAACAGAAATTAATAAAAATCGATTCTCATCTAGATCTACATCTGCTTTAGAGGTTTTTTCTGTTAAACCAATGCGGCACATTTGCAGCAATGAATTTTCTCCAGTCTATTTTAACAGAGGGAATTTGCTTTTATAAGAAAGTCGTGTATTTGTGGATTGAAGTATATTGAGCGAGGAAAAAAAAAAAGTCTATTATCTTTTGATCAATTTGCACATTACTTTTACGATAGAACGAATTTGATGAAATCGATTTGCCATATTTTTCTTGTCAGATATTGTACAGTGATTTGACAGAATGTGAATGAGAACATGCTTTGCAATTGCTATGTTGGGCATGTATATAACGAAAAATAAAATCAGAAATCTGTCTGCAGCATATTAGATCTACTTTCGCTGATTGGCATGGTTTGGCGGTCCATGAATACATGGTAGACTTTCTCAATGAGACAAGGGTCCGTATGCACCAACTATGGCCAAACCATTCGGTTTAGCCAATCAGAATCTGTGTTACTTTCAAATTTGGAAAATCTTAAAGAGTAAGACTATGAATATTCTTAAGAATGGTTGGTGAATACGGACCCAGGACATTTATTCACCAACCAATCTTATCTCTTTAACAAACGAAAAAATGTTAGACTTTTACAAATTGAAAAGCATTTGCAGACAACAAATTAAATGTGGCTCAATTGATAGAATGTTTCCTTGAAAGAGTAGAAACATTGTGGGAAAATACAAAATGCTGGTTACCACCGTGTTTTCAAGAGCTTTATTCTTCAGGGTCGTTAAAATTGGGATTATGTGGAAGCGTAGCATTCTTAGATTTACTCTCAAAAATTTTCTAATTTGAAAGTAACGTAAGTCCTGATTGGCTCAACCAAAATATTACGCCAGTAAGACACTGTGTTACTTTCTAAATCTATAGTAAAATGTCAATTTCACTTGTATTCCAAAGGGAATTAATTATACACACTTTTAAAATGTTTACTCTTCTTCAATATTTCGGCTTACGCCTTTTTCAAGAAAATCAACATGAAAATAATGCCCTCTACATTTTGTGACAGCTTTCATACCACCATTATTTTCAAACTGAAATGACGTTGTCATTGACGACATGACGTCATTTAGTACTCTGATGGTTTTTGGCGCTTTGACGTCGTTTAGCGCCACAAAAGTCACTGTAATACTGCTGATAGGGTCCTAAAGCTGTTCTTCACATTGCAGCCATTTGGTCGAACCGTTGCTAACTTCTGGATCCATATTCCTTCTTTTAACTGCCGCTCTGTCTTTTCTACCCCATGTAGTTTCTCTAAAACAGCTATTGCTGCGTCCTTCTCTGAATGGCATTTCATTCCAAAGTGCAGATTGATTGGTTTGTCTTTCTTGAGTTTTATGTCTCGGAGATGCTCTGTCATTCTAGCCTGCAATTCCCGCTCAGTTTCACCTACGTACACAATCAACTTGCATACTATGCACAATATTCCATACACAATATTGCGTGTACGGCAGGTAACATCTGTGACGGGCTTGTACACATTCTGTCTTTCGGTGTCATGAACTTTCTCCCTGTAGATCAGATTGCACATTCCACAATCTGGCCTACAATTTGTCTGGCTTATTTTCAAGGCTTTATTTGTTTTCCCATGAATCAGAGCATCGCACAGGTTCATGTCTCATTTAAATGCCACTAAGGGTGGATCCTTGAAAATGTCTTTCATTTTGTCTGAGTGGTAAAGTACTTTCATGTGTTTCCTATGTTGTGAACATTCGGTAGGAGATTTGAATATGTCATCACTAAAGGGATTCTTTTGTCATTTCTTTCCCTTTTGCATTTATCTAATAATTCAGATCTGTCTAATCTATCCACCCTCTGTAGTTGAGACTCAATTAATTTACCACTATAGCCCCGCCTTCTCAGGTGTGCTTTCAGATTCCTTCTATGTTTGTAGTAGTCTTCATCCTTTTCACATATTTTTCGAATCCTGAGGCCAAGACCGTATGCTAACCCTTTCTTTGTACTCGGGGGGTGGTTTGATGAGCTATTTAGATACAGTTGCTTGTCGGTGGGTTTTATGTACAGGTCTGTGTAGATACGTCCATTCTCGAGCTTGACCCATGTGTCTAGGAACTCAATCTGCCGTTTATCGTATCTAAGCTCTACTTTGATGTTTTTGTGTATGTTGTTTGCAAAAATTGCAAAGTCCTTTAGCTCTGTCTCGCTCCCTGTCCACACACCAAAACCATCATCAATAAAGCGTTTATAGAAGGCTGGTTGGATTGGTGCTGTTAATAGGGTTTCATCCCACTTTCTCATGTAGGTGCAGGCAAAGTTCTTACCGAGCCTCGAACCTATAGCAACACCATCTTTCTGGATGTAATTCTTATCTCCTAAAACAAAATTATTGTTATCTAGCACAGTTCTTATCATCTCCATCACCCCTTCAGTGGCTATGAGTGGTTTAGATCTCATTGCTAGGGCTTCCTTACAGGCTTTCAGTCCTTCCTCACGCGGCACAGATGGATATAGTTTAACCACGTCAAAGCAAAACAGCAAGCTATTTTCTGGAAGCGGTTTATCGATTTCTTTTAGTTTTCGGATGAAATCTGGTGTATCCCGTATAAAAGTAGGTGATTTCTCAACATATTCACTTAATTCAGATTCTGCAACTTCTGCTAGTTTTTCTGTAGGTGTACCTTTATTATCTACTATTGCACACAAAGGGGTATTGGCTTTATGTAGTTTAGGGTTTCCTTTAAGCTTTCCTGCCCGGACATATCTAGGCATCAGGTACTGTTTAAGGTCACTTGTAAAATGTACGCGATGACCCATACGAGTCTTGACCAAGCAATCTAAACCGGATTCTTTGTTTATTCTGGGTTTAAAAAGTAACATGATTTCTAATTGGCTAAACTATTTGATTTAGCCAATCAGAATGGTGTTTCTCTGAAATAAAAAAAAAAAAAAAAAAAGTCTAAGAGTGTTATAAAGAATGATTGGTAAATATTGGTCAAGGAAACTTTATTAAGGTTTAGTGCATGAAAACATGTGGTAAAAAGAAAATTTTACTGTCCAAGAGCAAAAACTGAAATTCGTTTTTGGAAGGGTGCAAAACATTTTCGGAAAAGCAGAAAATGCTGGTTACCAGATTTTTTCCTTTTCTCAAAATGTCCTCAAAAGTCTTACTTTGCAGGGTCGTGAAAACCAGGGTTTATTTTATAAAGGATAAATTGGCATATTTGACCAATATTGCCTTCCATATTTTGGTACATTGAAAAATTTAGTCTTATAAATATGCATTTCTTCATGTAGGACCACAAAGAGCCTCTTGTTTCGGAAAATGAAGTTAATAGTACGAAAAAAAAAAAACTTATGAAAATGTTAAGAGTTTAATATTAGAATTTTTATTTGTAGCCCTCTGAGACAACCACTCTTAAACTCGTTTACGACTTAAATATTAAGATCATTATGATAAAAGTAGAAATGGATGAGTAACGGAAATTTGACAAAATGATTATAATTTCCACTTCACCAGTGGTGCCCTGGTTATATTCGTAATAACTTAAGTGTTTTTCTTTAGATATCTTGAATTTGGAAAAGTCCAAAAGTTTGACTGCGTGATTTAATTGCTTCACCATCGATCATACACGATCTACAATGTAGTTGGGATCTCATTTGTCATTGCTAACTCAGGTGTGTATGCAGTGGTTAGCAAATGATTGCAAGGTTTTGGTTTTCTTAGAGGTAAGTTAAGACCGCTGTCTTGCCTTGTCTGTCTGTTCTTTGTCTGGCTTTCCGTATATCTGCCCACCAGTCTCCTATTTTTTACCCTTTTCTCTTCTGTCTTCGTCTCTCTGTAAGCCAAAATAAGTTGATTAAAAGTGGGTTCTGTGACGATACATCGAAATATTATAAATCATCTAGTTATCTAACGTAAAACTATGGAAAACTATCGTAAATTACTATGGATGGGAAGGAATACAAAAATAGACATTCGAATTTATTCGAATGTTCGTTTTTTTTTTGTTTTTTTTAAATCCTATTATAATTTTTCGGTGTCCGAAATTTGACTGTCCAAATACTGGTACACTTTTAAGCCACATGTTGATCAAAGAGTATCGCACAAAACATGCAAATTGGAACCATTTCAAATTACGTTTTGTATTTCATTTCGCAGGGGTGGAAACAAGAACAAAAGGCGAATGATGTGTTGTCGCCTTTCTGCCATAGTTTGTGGTACCGTACTTACACTTTTAATCGCAACCCATGACGCCAAAGTGTTCACGGTTCAGACAAACTTTCAACGGAATAAAGATAACCATCCTGTCTGGGATCTCTCCAACGCATCAAACGGAAAAGCTCTGATATTGCAGCCTCAAAAGGTCCTTAGTTTCAATTTCTGCCTTCGTGAGAGGAGTCAAGTTGCTATTCACGACATCCGTTTCTCTAATGGTAACATGTCTGAAACGATGGTGGTAGACATAGATGGGATACCAATGGGAACTTTTCAGACTCCAACAACGCCTGACTGGAATCAATTTCGATCTACAGGTGTTTTGACAGCTGGTTCAATGATGTCAATAGGCTGGCATTATGTAACGGTAATTGCTGTTGTTACAAATTCTTTATAATTCGGTTGTCTTTGTCGTTAAGTATCACAGAGTTCTGCTTTCATGCTGCCAATATCTAATAACTTGATTGTCCTTTACTTTCTTCATTGATAGTCAATATCGCTACTCTGCTTCTGTTAATATCCTTTTCTCTGTTACCTGCTTTTATTTCTGATAGGGCAAAGTATTTGAGCGTCTAAAAGCCATTTTATCTAACAAGAAGCTGAATCACGGGGTACAATTGTCCATAGACATGCAGAAAATTAACAAATAGAAAAAGGTTTCGACTTATATAACCTGCGCGGACTGCACAGGCTGCCAGGTGTCGATACTTTTTGCAGATGAATTACAATCCCTTTTTCACAGAGCATGACTCATTTGCGCGTGCAGTAGAGTGAGTGGTGTTGTAAATGTATGCGAACGCTTCCTATGTGAAACAGTAAATAAGTTATACAGTACTACATCTTACAACCAGGGGCCGCTGGTTCAAATCCCTAGCTGGGCCTATTTCTTTCCGAGGATTGATGAAAGTCATTGCGACATGATTCATTTCTGTCTCACCGTCGATAGTTGTTTCGGCCATGGATACGTGGGAAATCAACCATCGGCTTGAGAAGAATTTTTTGCGAAGTACTGGTAAAAGAATATCAGGAAAGCATGGATAGATGAACTGGCAGACGTGATATTACTGAAAATGATGTTGTACAATTACCATACCATACCATACAGTCTTACAAATTAGCTGAAAATCTATGTTCTAGGGAGCCACAAAGGGTAGGTTCTTGGTCCCATGAGCATTGTATTCCTTACTTCAGAAAGCTAAACCACCTCAAAGCTCATTCCCCCGTTTTGGCTTATTGGCTCGAATTTGAATAAAACGAAGCGGAAATGTTATAGCCTGTGTCGTTGTTCTCTTGTGAAAACTTTGACTTTCTCTCTTACCTCTGTCATTGCTGGAGGTATTTACTTAAAACGTGGAGCTAGCTGGTTACAATCGAAAAGGGGACCCCACACCAGAAGGGCAGATATCTCTCAATATGAGCCATGCTCTGTGAAAAGGGGGCTTAATGCATCTGCGAAACGTATCGATTCAGGTCAGCCTGCACAGTCCGCGCAGGCTGACCTGGGCCGAAACATTTCGCTGTTGGTCAATTTTCTGTATGTCCCAGGTCCAGTTTACCTCATAATTAAGTTGGATGTTAAAAAAAAGTGGCCATAATGGATCCATAATTACATGTCTGTGATGACTTGCTTGGTACCATGAATCACGGGGATGCATTAAGCCCCCTTTTGCCAGAGCACGGCTCAATTATATATTTGACATAGTTATACTACTTGTTTGACTTGTTTAACTATGGTGCCTATGGCAGCAAAAGAAACTTAGTTTGAAATTTTCAACAACTGAGATAAATCTTTGGACAACAAAGCTATTCTCCTTCCAGTGTATCATATTTGTGTCACCAATATCATAAAGTATATTCATTACATCTAAAAATTATTTTTTGATGTCTCCTTTTCACGATTGCCATAGGCGGAACTGTAGATGTTAAGGGTGTTGTAAGACCCACTACCGGTACCACGCGTAAACCAAATCAATGGCATCATACATGAAATATGCAATCAAACGCAGCCACCTGTACTAACGGAGATGCATTTCATTGCGATATGGCGTCTAATAAGCATATCAAGGCTTTCTTTTTTATATTTTCTTTGACCGTTATGGGTTAATTAACGATTTGGCCACGTTATGGACACCGTGTAAGTTCCGATAATATCGCGCTGTCTCGCGAGACTTGTGCATATGCACAAGAGTGCTGAAAGAGCGATAACTCTATCGGACTGGCAATAATAAGTATTGGTTTTAGCAAATTTGACATTGCGCTACTTTTTCAGTCCAAGAAAAGACAAAGCATACAATTTGGCCCGCAACATGCGAAATGAGACCTTCAGACATTTGCGTAAAGTGTCGTCCTGGATTAGCCTACGTAGTCCGCGCAGGCTAATCCGAGACGGGACTTTACGACTACAAAAGATTTTTTTAATACAGTAGACTTTCATGAAACAGAAAATCGCATAAAAACGGGAAGAGTCATCTCGGATTAGTCACAGACTGCACAGGTTGATCTTGGACGACACACTTTTACGCATATGTCCGAAGGCCCCTTTTCGTGTGTTTCACGCCATTCAGAATAGTTCCAGCAGTATTTTGCTATCAACTCACTTCCACATTCGTAGCATTTGCAGACGAGAAATTGAATGTGTCTTCAAAAATGGGATTTAGCCTATCTTTTGAAAGGGTGGACTGCATTGTGCAGAGGGAGGAAATTAATAGTTCCCAGTATTTTCTCCTTTTTCCAAAATGTTTCGGAAAGTCTATGTCGACGGAGACTCAAAATACGTGATCGTCTAGAAAAGGGTGACACTTGACGATATCAGACATTTAATATTTTTTTTTTTTTTGTGCACGACTTTTCGAATTAATGTTGAAATTTCATAAATTATTATTACTAGACTAGATCTGTTATTATTATTATTATTAGATCTATTATTATTGTTATTGTTGTTATTATAACTATCATCATTATTATTATTTAAGATAATGTACAATGGAACAGCAGATGGGCTTGCAGTTGATAAAGTAGATCTGGATGTAGAGGACGAACAGCTCGTACAGGCTATTTTTACTTGTGAATTGAGTTGCCTTCCAAACCAACGCTTCAAGTTGCGTCCAAATGACGTCATCACCGAGACGTCCTACATGGCTCAGGAATCCTACAATACCTCGTGCGCAGAAGTAGATAACGTAAATATTCCTATTTTTAACACCAATATCCAAGAATATGAGATTACCGCGGTTCTGCCTAGTTACAAAGCTTTTTCAAACTGGAGGACGGAGAATATCACGGGATGTCCACATCTGCCTCCAGTTTATTGGAGATTTTATAATATAATTCTATCTAAAGGAGTCCAGCAAACATTACGATCGGAAAGGGCGATAATGTATGTTGCAGACGGCAGAGATCCATATTCTACAATTTCTGTTCTATTGATACTGCAATTTAGACTCGAAGGTAAATCAATGGGAATGGTAGACAGTGAAATGGGCACCACTTTCAGAATATCATTTACAGAAATTAGCTCAACCGTAAGGGTGGGAATGTCTTTTGTTGGACGACGTGAAGTTACGAGACCAGACGTGAAATTGATTACAGGAAACAGACGAGAAGCAGAATGGAACACAACGGATTACAGCTGGAGTGATTCAAAAAACAATCTTATTTTCTTAGAGATTGACTCAAACTCTAGTTCGCCCATATTTGTTCAATACCTTCACCTTGAGAGACGAACATGGCTTCCAGATCAGATAAGGACCATCTACAAGGGCGATAATATTATAGTAGAGGCTGTGTTCAGTGATTTTTGGTGGCTGTATCCCGACGCGATGACTATCCATCTTTCAAATGGGGAAACTTATTATAACACTTCATATTTTAGAGTATATAGGCCAATCCCATGGAGTTCTGGTTATGCTCAGGTCTTTGTGTTGTATCACGATGGAAACGCCAGGCTTCTTCCCGTTCCACCTGAAGGTTCTGACTGGATACCATTTGGGTCTTCGGTAATCATTGGTCAGACTGACCCGACAGCTGTTCGGCCATACGCATCGATTAACGATGTTTGGATTGATTTGAATCGGTTCATTTTTGATCTACAGTATAAGGATGGCAGTACATCAAAACTCACCCTTATATGTACATTGAGTGAAACGCGTGTTATTGTTTCAGACATTCGTTTTCGCGGTAACCCCCTGTATTTTCCATTTACAACGTTTCGTTCAATGTATATCTCGGAAGGAAATTCGGACGTTGATCATGTAAGCGTAAATGGACGATCCCCCCGACCTATCATGGACGACTTTGGGTCCGTAAAAGGCAGGAGCTTTGTTTTTCACCGGAAGTGTATGTCACACCATCTTAATTTGAGCCCAGACATATATATTGATATCAGAAGAACTACAAACGATGTAGAAAAAGCACAATTGTTGCTATCAGATGTCTTTCAACAGTTTCTTCAGAGAATACAGAGCAATCGTAATCGTCTCTGGATCCCAAGAACACGGGTTTTTGGCTAACGGAACGTTCATGCTTTGTTACCGTGAACCTCAGTTGCATACTGTACTTTGTAGGCTTTCATTTAAGACGGAAAATATATTGTTAAAATATGAATCACGTTTTTGCCTCTTCTCATATTTTTCTTTAAAGCTCTTCCTACAATGTGAAGATAATAATATGAAGATCGGCCATCTTAGTCCGACTTAACTAAACTTTCTAATATCGAATCCGATAATGTTACCGTTATGGAGGTATCAGCTTTCCTTTTCTGTCAATATATCTAGATCCGTATACATGAACCATTGTTTATATCATTCTTAGACTAATTCTCACTAAATTTCTAACTTTCAAAGAAACGGAATTTCTGATTGGCAAAACCATTTGGTTTCAGCAGTAAGAAATTGCGTTACTTTTAAAATCTAGGATAAGAGCGAGAATGCAGTTAAGAAAGGTAAACTATGAAAACCGACCCTAGTTTCAGCACACGCACACAAAAAACATTTCTTTCCTTTACAGAAGATCTATTATCATACAACAATCGGATGGAATTATGTTTACATATCGACTATCAAAGTACTGAAAGCATTGCTGAGACGGGTACGTTTAATCCAATTCAATCTGGGTCCGTATTCACCAACCATTCTTAAGAATATTCTTAGCCTTAATCTCCAACATTTTCTGGATTTGAAAGTAACGCAACTTCTGATTGGCTAAACCATTTGGTTTAGCCAATTAGAAGTTGTTTTACTTTCAAATTTGGAAAATCTTGAAGAATAAGACTAAGAATATTCTTAAGAATGGTTGATGAATACGGACCCTGAAATCGAACAGCTATTCCAAATCATATGAATGAAGTACTGCATTATATGCCAAATTAAGAGATGAACAGAACAAAAAGATATTTGAAGAACGTTAGCTTGATTTGTAAATCAAAGGATTTACACATTGCAGTTTGAATATTTATTCTCCGATTGTTTATCTGCTTATTTATTAAATCCACAAAACACCTTTATAAAATTCACAAAACACCTGATTCATCTTAATGTAAATTCATAACACTTTCATTTTATTTCTGGGTTTTTCATACCCACGTGATAGAGTATTTTCTGGGTAAAGTAGTTTCTCTCAAAAGCAATCTCCGAGCAAATTTGCAATAGTCAAACTTGTATTTGCTTTTAGCCAGGCCAAAACAGATACCAATTAACTTTACATAGAAAACAATTTCTGAGGTTTACCCGAGTTTGTCTCTTTTTCTCAATTATATCAGATATCTTTTACCATTCATCTCCTATGATTATCATACTACAACACAGCATTATTGTTATGATCAGGTTTTCCGGACAGAAAATGTTCAGTTTTCAGTCAGGATGATTATGCCTGAAAAAGATAAATAATTTTTCATTCGCTTTGTGAGTCCGTCTGGGAATGGAGGTTTTACAAAGAGGACTCCACGGTCAAACCGACAGCGTGATTTATCGATAGGGAAGTGGAGCGATACATGCTTTGAGATGTAATTAAATCCTAGAAATTCCGATGGAACTAATTATCTCTGAAATTCGATAGCATTTCTCCAGTTTATATTGTTTCATTATGCGATGTTGTTCTTTTTTATTGAAACGATGAAATGATATGTAGTTCAAGTTCTTGCAATAAATCTTCTTAATGTTAAAAAACCCAAAATGTCAATTTTCAGGCTATGAGTGCTAAGATTTTTTTTTCATAGCTTCGACATACGAAGGATATCGTTTTCGTCAAACATTAGTAACTGTACATTAAAATTGTATATACAGAAAAAGCAACTTACAAAGATGAATACTAAAGAAATGGATTTTCACAAACGCTAACCTTATAGAATCATATTGGAGCTGTTAGGGTTGTTCTCTTAACGCCCATTAAAATGAGCAATGCTGTGTGAAAAGGCTTAATGCATCTGCAAAAAGTATCGACCCATGTCAGCCTGCGCAGTCTGTGCATGCTAACATGGGTCGAAACTTTTTGGTATTGGTAACTTTTTTGCACGTCCAAGGACCATTATATCCTAAGATTCAGTTAGTTGTAAGACTAAATAGATAACATGTATATGGATACAAAGTTATATGACGACGTTCTTGGTATGAGGCATCACGGAGATGCATTAAGCCTTATGCTATAGCTTGGCTCAAATATTTGACTGTTTGCATTTGTTGGGCGAGGGGCGTAAAAGTCATAAATAATATATACCTAAGTCACTCTCATTCATCATATTTGCTATACACATATACGAGTATATAAATTTGAACTTTCGACAAACTCGGTCAACCAAACAGAGCTGTTTGTAATTAGCTTACGCAATGAAAACGTACGTGCATGCATTAAGTTCAAAGAAAGTCTAAAATTATACTAAATTATACAACAGCCAAGGGCCTTAAGTATTACACCAAATTCCAAATTCCCATTGACTTACAAGTATTTTTCAGTGTGCGAGAATTGTACCATGATAATAAAAACTGCCCAGGTACATGTAGAAAGCGAGGTTACGGGATCTATTTAAACTAATGCACTGTTGCTGTTGCACGCCTGACATTAAACTTGTAGCAGTTGTAGTTGTAGAAATTTTTCCAACGTCGCTATTGACGTTAATTAATGCAAAAACTATTCGAAAATATCGATAATCTTATTAGGGCCACATTTTTGTCACGTTATATTGTATCAAGTAGTATATATTTGACCGTCAAATTTAGTTTGCTTCGTTTTCATGTAAGTTTCACAACGACAGTTTTGTCATTCAACCAACAATGAACTAGAAAGTTTAATTAGTTTAAACATATTTTATTTGCAACATTTTACATACAAAATATAATAAGACAGTTACAAAATATACGTAGAAAATGCTACAAAATGGATTGGAACGAAAGCATAAGCTTATACTGTTCCTTTCCATGGATTCTAGATGGTATCAGTCCTATTTTATTCATTTATTAATTGATTTAACAAGTAAAAGAAAAAAAAGGTGCCAAAAGGGGAAAAGGTGTCAGTTACGGATGCTATAGACAGGAAGATCGTGCGATGTGGGATGCTTTCTAAACCAATATTAAGAAATAGACTCTATTGTCTTTATACGTTCGATATAATAGCAAAACGAAACTATAGAATTATTAAAAGAGTTAAATAGATTTTCTTTATAGCTTGAACCTTTTGCTATCCTTAATAAAAGACTGCACTTCTAAAAATACTGTTACATTTTCTTGAAAGGTGAGGCTTTCGTCACCGTACAGCAGGACATCCAAACTGACAGTTGTGAATTTCTCAATAGTTGCAAAAAGCTTATTTCTAGCGACAGTATAATACCCATACTCTAACAGATAATGGTGACTAGTTTCAATTCCACCACATTGACACAAAGGCGAAACAACTAAATTTTTTTGGAACAAGTCAGAATTTAGAGAACTACATTTATTACGCAGTCTAGTGTGGATAATTTGATATTCTCTTTCACCAATAAAATAAAGCTTATTAGGTATAGGTTTGTCCCTGTCAAGATATGTCTTAAAGGCTGCAAGGGAATCTAAATTTCTAATGTCATCGGGCAGAGCATTCCAATCGTCCACCACTGACGGAATAAAAGAATTCTTATACACTGAAGTTCTACATGCAATGCCTTGGAAATCATTAGCTCGTCGCAGGTTATAATTCATGGAATTTCCAACCGTATCTGGGACTAAAGACGATAAATAAGCAGGAGTAATGCCCTTAATCATTTTAGAAAATAGGATTAATTTGTGTTTTTTCCTTTTATATCTCAACGATTCCCATCCTGCTTCATTTATAAGATAATCCAATGAAACTAGTTTAGTGCAGCCAGTCACAATTCTTGCCGATTCATTTTGAACTTTTTCAACATCATTTTTTAAGTACTCGGGAATGTTATCCCAGATATTATCAGCATATTCTAAGACTGGTCTTATGAACGAAAAGTAGATTATTTGTAGTGTGTGCCGATCTAGCTTAAACTTTAATGCTCTCATGATATTAACTCTATTCCATGCTTTTTCCAGTGTTATCTTTATATGATAATCACAAGATCCATTACAGGAGAAATAAAGCCCAAGATGTTTGTGCACTTCTACGTTAGGTATATTAATATTTGACATGTTAAGATCCGGGTGGACAGGTTTCAGTAGTTTCTTTGATATGATAAGGGATTCAGACTTTGCGGGGTTGAATTTCACTAACCATTTCCTCGCCCAATTTTCAATTTTATGTATATCCGCCTGAAGGTTAGTAGCAGCCAAAACTGGGTCGTGAACAACAAGTGACAGACTAGTGTCGTCTGCAAAAAGATTAATACTGGAATTAATGTCTTCAACTATATCGTTAATATAGACTAAGAATAAAATCGGACCTAAGATTGAGCCCTGAGGCACTCCTGCATTGATAAAACACGAGTCAGAAAAAGAACCGGGAAGCACCACTCTTTGAGAACGATTTGTAAGATAGTTTCTAAACCAATTAAGAAGTTTACCGTCTATACCAGATTGTTTCAATTTAAAAAGAAGACCCCTATGCCAGACTTTGTCAAATGCCTTACTTATGTCAAAGAAAATTACCCGGAATTCAAGTCCATCGTCTAAGGCTTTACAAATTCTATCATACAAAACTGATAACTGATTGACCGTCGAGTCCCTAGGCAAAAATCCCGACTGCTGGGGGGGGGGGGGGGGGGGGGGGGGGGGGGGGGGGGGAAGTCTGACTCTTTTAAAAAGTTAAAAAGATGTTTAAAAATAATTCTTTCGAATGTCTTTTCCATTGTGTTCAAAAGTGAAATAGGTCTATAATTCGACGGTATTGATGGATCACCTGATTTATATACGGGACATACATTTGAAATTTTCCATAATACGGGGACTTTTCCGAAATTAAGCGATTGATTAAAAAGTTCACATAGAGGCCTAGCTATTTGATGGGCACACTCACGTAAAACTCGGTTACTTATACCGTCCGGCCCAGACGCTTTACCAAGCGGAAGGATATTCAGAATGTCTAGGACCTCACGCGGATTTATAACTAAATAGTTAAGGCTAACTCCCCGAGGCGGTCGAAATTCCGCTGGGAGTTGATTCAGTGAATCATCGATGGAACTCTGACATGCAAAGAAAGAGTTTAGAACGTTTGCCTTCTCATGGTCGTCAACAACCAAAGAATCTGTAGCAGTGTCAAAAAGTAGTGGTATAGACGTACATGTATTTTGTTTAATGAGGGACTTCAATGTTTTCCACCAATCTCTAGATGTTAATTGACCCGATCTGAGTTTATTAGATACCATTTCGCAATGTGAATTTTTAGATTGACGTATAAACAAGATGATTTCATTTCTTAACTTTCTGAAATTAGACCAGTGCATAGCACTATTTGTCTTTTTAGCTTTTTTATATGCTCGCTTTCTCTGTCGGATCTTTCGTTTTATAGCAGAGGTCATCCACACTGGATCTAAAGGACGAATAGTTATTTCTTTCCAAGGGATATATTTTCCTGATACATAAGTTAGCAAATTGGTGAAATTCTCAGCGTGGGAATCGACATCGTTATCATATATTCTATTCCAATTAAAATGGCGTAACTCGTTTCTAAGTTCTTCATTATTCCCCTGGTCATATTTCCAGATTTTCCTTTTAAAAGTTTTAATCTTGGGTTTAATAAAGTTGAAGACACCAAAAACAGGACAATGATATCGGATATTATTATCAAGGCAAGGTTCTCCTATACCCGAAGTCAGGAGGGAATCCTTATTTGAAACTAGAAGAAGATCGATTAATGAATTGGAATTCTCTGTAAAATGGGTGGGTTCCTCGATGCATTGAAACAATTTATAGTGGCTGCATAGTGTTTGTATTTTATTAAAATACGTCGGATTCAACTGGTTAAAGTTAAAGTCACCAGTAATTATAATATCGGAAATATTTGTATCAGTAGCGAGGCCAATCGAATCTTCTATCAGGGAGGTGTATGCCGCGTCAGAGTTTGGTGGACGATAGAATACTCCATACAAGATTTGTTTAATTAGAAAGACATGTAAATCAATGGAGATTTGGAATTCGATGAATTATTTATGGTCACTAACTGTAGTATTGCTCTCAGCACCAATGTCGTATTGAAAAAGAATTAAGGGGAACGGCATGCATGCGCTCTTGAATAGCCAAATATACTTAACTTTCCCCTTATGAAATTCATTACATGGTTCTTATATACATGCAAGTTTGGTTAGTTTACCATCGATCATTTTCAATGTGAGCCATTCCTGTAAATTATCTCCCTTTCCAAATAAAGACAGATTGGTCTTTTTACCTGTATTCATTTGCTTTTTATCCTTGATACCCTTGGAGATGTTGCGATAATCATAATTTGATTTTTGATTACATATAAGGTTCCCAAATGTTTTTCAAGCAAAGTTTATTCTAAATAATCAGAGAAAAGCCGATATATTGATCTGTTGATAAATCTTATCAGATATAGTTTAGATAGTATATCAGACATATCTGTATAGTACAAGGATAAAAACCAAGTAATACCCTTATCAGGACCAATGTAGTATTGGAGAGGAATCAAGGCAAATATCTAAAGAATGCCCCCCCTCCAGTCAGCAAAACAGTATTAGGGTTCTATACAAAGTCAAAAAAAAGTCCTTCATCCCCTGTGTTTCTTACCGACTTTGATTTTCTGGCATGAATGATTTAAAATAGGATAGGAATTAGAATCCGGCTGCTGCATACACCAACAGGCCAGTCTTTTACCTATGAAATGAACTGAACTGAGGTATCCCTTGACCTCATGGTAAGTAGAAATTTTTGGCTCAGATATTGCTTTCAAATTTAAGAAAAACGAGAAGCTTTGAGTTTGGTTAAAACTGAGAATTTTAACGTCGAAATAACACTTACGACAGGTTGAAAGTGAGCGAACTGCAGAGAATGGACACACACAATCAATCTATATTGCGTACTTCCGCCCATGGATGCAGAACAGCTTACAGCCTTCGTCTCATATCTCTCACAAGATGTTGAAACAGCTCGATCAGTAGCTACTACCCTGAGGTCAATGGATACCTCAGTTCAGTCCATTTCAGAGGCAACAGACTGCATGCAGCAGCCAGATTCTAATTTCCAACCCATTTCATATTATTCAACCAGAAAATCAAACACAGTAAAAACATGGGGGGGGGGGGGTGCAACGCTTTTTTTTTTTTTACTATGTATAGCTTGTACTCTTGAGAGTTCCAGATAGAGCTAAAGACTATAAGAGTAAAGTTATTAATAAACCTTGCAAGACGTTCGGTTCAAATCATAAAATAAGTTCTGCACTGTGAAAAGGGGGTTAAAGCCATCTGCAAAATGTATCGGCTCAGGTCAGCCTGCCCAGTCCGCAAAGCCTGACCTGCGAAGCTTTTTGCTATTGGTCAACTTTGTGCATGTCGAAGGGCAAGTTTACTTCATGGTTCAGTCATTTGTTAGACAGAATGAATTTCTGGAAAAGGAAAAAATGCTGGTTACCCTTTTCCGTAATGCTTTCTACAGACTTCTTCCTCGGGGTCACAAATTGTCAATACACGGAATTGTTTGGTAAAGGGTTAAATACAAAACAAAACAAGAAAAGCAAGAAGAATCCCTTTAGCAATTACACCAAGCCTGCTAGTTCCGTCAAAGAAGTACAGAACCTGAATCCCAGGGGTCACTGGCTCGGTTCTTACCTCGGTCAGAGTCTCTCTGAAGATTGATAACAGCCATTTCGACACTATTCATTCCTCTCTCACTACTGAACATTGCTTAGACGAAGTTTGTGTAGGAAATTAGTCAGTGGCTTGGAAAGAATTGCGTGCGATGTACTGGTAAATGAAATTTAAGGGTCCGTATTCGCCAACCATTCTTGAGAGTATGCTTTGTCTAATCCTCCAAGATTTTCTAAAGTTGAATGTAAAATTTGAAAGTAACGCAACTTCTGATTCGCTAAACAAAATGGTTTAGCCAATCAGAATTTGTGTTACTTTTAAAGTTGGAAAATTCTGGAGAATAAGACAAACAACGTACTTAAGAATGGTTGGGCCCAGGGCCCAATTCTCAAAGATTTTCTAAATTTGAAAATAACACAAATAGTTTAGCCAATCGGAAGTTGTGTTACTCCCAAATTTAATAAATTCTGGGATGAAAGACTGAGGACGTTCTTAAGAATAGTTGGTGAATACAGATCCAAGTAAATATGGATAGGTGCGCCGAACGCCGCGAAATGACAGAAATAATGTTCAAAACGCCTATGAATAACAAATAATGATGTAAAAGCTACGTCAGGATTAAACAAATGCTGGGACAAAATGACGGACGGTGCTTTTTTGACAGATGATCAAACAGTGTGCGAAAAAAAGTGAATGCTTAACATATGTGCCTTACATTGCTTTCAAAAACTGGCTGATTTGGATCTAAACTATCCGATATTTTGTAAAATGTTCCGATTGATTGAAATTTCAACATCTTCGACTGCTCTGTTGAATAAACACTTTACCAAACTGCAACAAAATTCGAGACTTGTCAAAACAACGCATTAGCAGACGACATACGGAATGTATTAAAACGACGATTTCTATCTTTGATATGTTAGAAAACATAAAAAACATAGTGGGAGAAGGAGAAAGTATTGGTTACCAGAATATCTTTGACATGATGGAAAACATTGTGGGAGAAGGAGAAAGCGATTCTATTGCTTATTTGCCGAACAAAACCAAGCTTTAAAGACGAAAATGAATTTCGAAGTTGTTCGAGCTGAACGGGAAAAAAGTGGGTTTGACAAAATGATTCATACAAAACAGGCTGCAAAAAGGTAAATCTATCACAATATAACATAAAAAACTTGGGGAATACATTTCATTGCCTTCTTAACGAATACATTACCTAGAGGACCGCAATGGGTCCCAGAATGATTATTCGGCAAACTCGAGTGATCCCTTAACCCTTGGCTGCTGATCGCGACTCGCTGACCTTTTGCGGACAGCGTAGATCAAGATCAGACTGCACAGAACGTGCAGTCTGATCTTTGATCTACACTGTCCGATAAGGAGATATGTATTCCTTCCCCCCCCCCCCCCATACCTTTTAAATGACAAAATTTGGGTTTTTACTATCGGCTTGAAAGTTTCATTTCACTTACTTAGTAGGATAAGGGTGAATCAAACCACTCATCTTTATAACGATGGATGAAAATGCACCTACACTGTACCTTACGGCGGAAATAGACCGCTTTACCGTTCTTAAAATTGTAAGACTAAAAAAGAAAGAAAAGAAAACAGGTGTTACAATTTTCTATCCAAAGCTTTCAAAATACATTCCCGTTGACAAACAGTTTGTTTATTCAATTTGTACACGTTGTTTAACAATATTGTTGGCGGTTTTCACCGACAGATAGATAGATGTGAAGAGCTCCCTATTTGCGTATAGAATTTCAAGGGCGCCGCCATGTTATCGACCAAGTGACATGAGATTAAAATGGAAAACTCGTTGAAACGGACGAGGTTAGATGTAGTTACGGAATCGGCTGAGTTGTGACGAGTGGGTTCCAGATCGCTCACATAGGGTTTGTATCTTTGAAAGAATAACAATATTATATGTAAAAACGAGATGAACAACAAAAAAAAAAAAACAAGTTGTGACCAAATCTTTTTTGAACATTGACCTAATTAAAGCACCGATAATGCTGGAAGAATTGCGTTTTCTCAGCAGACAGGCTTCTTTTTCATCAGAATTTTGTCCATTAACAGTTGGTGTATAAATTGCAGCCGGTCTTTGGTCAGTAGAGCTAAAAACAACTACATTGTAGTCCAGTATAATTATGAAATAGTATGAATTTTAAAAGCTAATTTCCTAGCTAATTGCTTTAAAGAAAATAATTTATCAATTAACTTATTTATTTATTTATCAATTAACTTATTTATTTATTCACCCATTCATGATACCCCCACCTACGTAGTAGGGGGAGTATACTGGTTTTATTATGTCTGTCTGTCTGTCTGGCTGTCCATCCATCCATCCGTCCGTCCTTCCGTCAATCCGCCCGTCTTTTCGTTTCCGTGCTCTTACTCAAAAGCCATTTGACCTAGGACCCTGAAATTTTATACAAGTGTTCCTCATTACCCAAGGAGATGCCCTATTGTTTTTTAGTCTTATTGGTCAAAGGTTAAGGTCACAGGTGAACTTTGTTTTCTCTGATTGTACTGCTTCAGTGACAATGTGCCGGTGGCAGGTATTTTTGTCCGCTTTGCGACAGTTCTAGTTTATACTGTTTATGATAATAAGGATACATCAACTGTAGCTATCGAGTAGGCCTATAAGGTTTATGTTATTTTTAATATAATTGTTAACACAGGCTTCTGTTGAGAGGATTGAACCACGGAGTTATTTGGTCAAAAGGTTAACAAATTTGTTCAGATATATTCCTAATTCAAAAGTGACGAGAAATTTCTCCTTTTCCTATAATGTTCCAAAGTCCTTTTCCGCACAGACGTTAAAACACGGGCTTTCTATTTAAGAGATTACCGCCTTAAGGGCGAACTTTCCACTGTCGCGACTATCTTAAAAGAGCCTTAGTAGGATTTCCGTGCCGTTTCGTCTAATGGTCATTATTTTGAACGACTTCAAGAGTGTTTCAGTCGCAGTCGAAATCTTAAATAACATGGCAAATGGCAAACTTGTTTAGGGAAAGTTATACATGTATATCCATTTTAAATAATATATGAGCCATGCTCTGTGAAAAGGGGCTTAATTCATCTGCGAAAAGTATCGACCCAGGTCAGCCTGCGCAGTCCGCGCAGGCTGACCTGGGCCGAAACGTTTCGCTACAGGTCTATTTTCTGTATGTCCAGGGACCAGTCTACCTCATAATTAATTCGGTTGTTAAAAAAATGTGGCTATTAAGGATCCATAATTATGTGATGAATTGCTTGGTACAATGCATCATGCAGATGCATTAAGGCTCCTTTTGCCAGAGCATGGCCCATATATATCTGTACATTGAAAGAATTTTGCCATAATGACTATTATCAGTTTTCGGTCAGAATGTTGCCGAGCTGGGAATCGAACCTGTAATGCTTTGATTACAAGCTCTGTACGTACATAACAGACTGAGCTACTGGTCTCTGGTCAAGAATAGCATCTTAAACTCTCCCTCAAATGTAACGGATGGTGAGAATCT
Source organism: Tridacna gigas (assembly GCA_945859785.2). NCBI lineage: Eukaryota > Metazoa > Mollusca > Bivalvia > Cardiida > Cardiidae > Tridacna > Tridacna gigas. The sequence continues at coordinate 28,092,768 of OX244033.2, forward strand.
TTTGCTTATTTATCATTTTTCATGCTTGATTTTATCAGGGAAAACCTTTTGCTTATTTATCATTTTTCATGCTTGATTTTATGGGGTAGAACTTTTTGCTCATTTATCATTTTTCATGCTTGTTTTTATCAAGGAGAACCTTTTGCTTATTTATCATTTTTCATGCTTGATTTTTATCAGGGATGGTGCTTCGGAGGATCTGAAGGCTATAGAAATGACGGAAAATGAAAAAAAAAAAAAAATCGTGGCCGGCAAATCTCCGTGTTGACAGAAATTGGTGGGTTTTCAGTTCGGTGCTCTAAAGTTGTGGCAAAATTAAATTCAAACCCTGCATATTTCTACGGCCAGTCCTAACGGGGAATAAAGTTAAATCATATCTACACGCGAAAGTATCGCCGGATTTTTCCATGGATCGCCAATATAGAAATAAATATTGATTAAATTCTTCGAGACATACCTTTGTTTACTGTAGGGTGCTAGCTCAAGAGTTTCGATGTGTCGAGGGAACAAAATTCCATTGACTCTTTTTGGAGCTAGTTCTACTGATGACCAGCCGTGTAAGAGTACGTGCTATTTTTAGACCGACCAAAAACTATACATATTACACACGGGACGAGCATTTGAAAGCAAGTAAAAATTTGATTTTGGTATTCTTTGTAGAGCTGAAAACATTGTGGGAAAACGAGCATTGGTATGTTATAAACAATTGCTCTCTTTCTCACAATATTTTCCGTAGTCTTCAACCCCAGGAGCGTGAACAGCCGTATTCGTGAAGTACTGGAACAAACGTTAACCCTTTACCACACAATCCCTAGTTTTGAGGAAGGAGTCTTTAGAAAACATAGTGGAAAAGGGAGAAAATGCTAGTTACCAGCATGTTCTCCTTTTTCCACAATGTTTCCTAACATATCATTTTCATACACATAAATTTTGCCACATTGAATTTGTCGTCTGCAAATGCTTTCAATTTAGACTGATCTAACATTTTGTCGGCTGGTAAAGGCAAAGCTCACTCTATTTCATCCCCTTTTGGGTGCCTCAGTCTACCTCCTTATAGCTCTTCAAATTAACGAATGACTTTAACTCTCTACCAGACGACAAAAATTTTAGACTGGTCCAAGTTGAAAGCATATGCAGACGACATACTAAATGTTGCACAAATTATGAAATTTGTATTTAAAAGGGTAGACAACATTGTGGAAATAGGAGAAAATGCTGGTTACCAGCATTTTCTCCTTTTTCCGCAATGTTTTCAACAGTTTCTTTCCTTGGGGGCGTTGAAACTCGGTATCATGTGGTGAAGGGTAAAGGGTCTTAGTTATTTTTTAAAACTTAATTTTTGTGAATACATGCCCGCAAGTTGTGTTGGTTACAAGCTCTACTAGTCAGCTTTCAAGATCGTCATGATGATGATGATGATAATGATGATGGTGATCATCATCATCATCATATTTTAACCCATGGTTGTGTAATGCTTAGCCTCAAATGGCTAGAATGAACGACCGAAATATGCGACATCAGTAGACTTTAGTTCGACCTCTGCATAGGTGATTTTACTGATTTTACCAGACGACAAAATTTTGGACTGGACCAAATTGAAAGCATTTGCAGACGACAAATTAAATGTAGCCTCAAGTAATTATTGCTATCTTTGATAGGGAAGAAAACATTGTGGGAAAAGGAGAAAATGCTGGTTACCAGCATTTTCTCCTTTTCTCACAATGTTTTCAAAAGGCTTCTTCCAAAGCGGTAAAGGGTTAAAAATGACAAGGTCTACCGTTTTTACTGGGACACGTACATGTATATCCCGTCTTTGTGGTTTGTTTATAATAGGTGTTGCTTTTAAGCAATTACCACACAATCACGAGTTTTAACGACCTTGAGAAAATGACCTTTTGAATGCATTGTGGGAAATGGAGAAAATGCTGGTAATCAGCATTTTCTCCTTTTCCCACCATGTTGTCAGCCCTTTCAAAGACGAGTATTACAGACGGACCACATTTAGCCTGTCGTCTGCAAATGCTTTCAATTTGGACACGTCTTAATTTCTTTCGTCTGATAAAGAGTATGACAGCACCGAAACATAAACGTACAGGAAAGAGATATTGCTCTTGTTCCTATAAATAGCGTACAACTATGTATCCAACGTTAGATCAACTTGCCATCGAAAGAGCAGATATTGGCAATTTTATAGTGGTGACGATATAGTTATCAATTGTTGTTGTTGTTGTATGTATGCAGCCTCGTCTCTTGTTAGAAATGGAGAGGACCGAACACTTCTATGCAACGTTCCGCCATGAATCAAACGCTATGTGAAATACTAGTATAGCTTGTATAAAGCACCGTTTGTTCACGTCTTTAACGTCCACTGGAAGTTTGATAAACGCAGCCTATGGTATTATATATGGAGGGGAATATCCGCCAAAACTCTATGTGTCTAGATGACATTCTTATTTATGAACATTAGATGTCTATTTGTCCTCTTTCTTACATCTTACATGCATATAACATTTCATGTTTCATTATTACTAGTGCATGTTGCTTGATGCTAATTCCATTTTTCTTCTTCCACTTGTATGCCATAAAATTGTTATTTAGTAGCGTGTGCTTCTGTTCATTATGCCCCTTTTGACATTATGATTTCATCCATCTTACTTCCTTATCCTGATTTTTTCCCCATTTCCCATGTCTGTATAGCTTATCATTAAAGTGCTACATTCTTGTTTATGCATATTCTGGCAAAAACTATGGGCTTTTGTTATATTAACCCTATATCACACAATCCCGACTTTTAACGACCCTGAGAAAGAAGCCTTTTGAAAACATTGTGGGAAAGGAGAAAATGCTGGTCACCAGCATTTTCTCCTTTTCCTACAATGTTTTCTACCCTATCAAAGACAACTTCCACAATTTGAGCAACATTTAAATTGTCGTCTGCAAATGCTTTCAATTTGGACCAGTCTGAAATTTTTTTCGTTTCGTAAAGGGTTAAATTGAAGCTATGATATGTAGCTGAATTAAGACGAACGAAGTATGCACTAACAAGAATGGCATTTACACGAATACGACAAGTCATATTATGATACCAGATGGCGCTTTCATATACATTATTCGGTAACAGACAAGTTCGGTAAATTGGACTTACAAATAAATCAATTGGATGTTCTGTAACAAGGCAGTGCCCTGATGTTTCTCACACCCAATACATAGCTTTCTGTGCAAACCTTTTTTTTTTTATTTGCAATTGCCGCTCGTTTTCTGACATGATAATATTTGTTATGTTGTACCTTTCATGCTGCTTATAAATGCCTGAAATTGATAAATTCTGATCACCATCTTATTTTCGGTTTTCACCCTTTCAACCTTAGTTGATTTAATCAGTAATACACAATCCTAAACCTGTACCCATTGTAATCGTCCTACAGATAACAGACTCCCAGCTTAAGCCAATTTTAAGTTTTATAAATATGTTTTATCAAAAAGGCACTGTCTTTGTTAACACTTCCTTTGTGAAAATGTTTTCTTTTGGGAACAAAATGGCCGGCTTGCAAACCGGCCATTTACCCTTAGAGCACCTTTCACCCTTGCAGCCTATCAGATCAAGATCAGACTACACAAAACATGGAGACTGATCGTAGAATTACTCCGTCTATTTTTCTAATACATTATGGAGAAGGACAACCTTGAAATTATTAATAGTAGATGTTCTTTTTGTAAAATGAAAATGGCCGTTTGGTTTATTCGATGCTCTAAGGGTTGAAATTATGCTTAATCAGTGCGAATTAATAAAGATATTACAGGCGAAACATTGTAGCAAATGAAGAGAGAGAGAGAGGCCTTGACAATGCTTTGTTGCATACTTCCTGTAATTTTGACTTTGTGCTTGTCTAGAAAAAATGTCCTGTTTTGTTCCTCTCCTGCCTCCAGAATGTTTTTAAATGAATCTGGTCTTGTGCACACAAGTCGTCGTCCGCAGGTTTTAAAGTGTGTTCATCAATACAACACGGACATCACGGCATAAAAAAATCATGTAAGGTCCCTGTACGAACTTTTCGAGAGCGAAAGGAGTACTGTATACTATATACATGTATAGACATGTGTCTTTAACAGCCTATACCAGCCTGTGTAGCCCATGTGGTAGAGCGTAGGACTAGTAAACGTCATGTGTCGGGACACTTGATGATGTGGGTTCGATTCTCTCGGCTAACCATCTAAAATTACTAACAGTTTTCCAGATGAGACGTTAAACTGAGGTTTCTAGTGACGGTGCTATACACCGAGCACGTTAAAGAACCAGGCGTAACTTGTGATAGGTTTCGTCTTGTATCTTGCACTATCCCTGTAACATAACTAATAGCCTTCAGGGGCCGTCGTCCATATGGGAAACCGGTGGCACCGATAAATAAACGCGAATTCTTTAACGGCCTGTTTTCATACCTCCCATTACCAACAAGATAAAGAAGATCCCCATAGATCTTAGAGATTAACCTGGGTTTAAAGGTGGCTATTTAGAATTTGTATGAAAAATTAAAAACAAAAACCCTAAAACTCATTTTTATGTCCCTGAAACCATTAATAGACGAGGAGAAATTCGCAGATCAGACTGCACACATAAAAGTTAAAGGGATAGGGCCTTAATTTTAGCGATTTCAAGGTTTTTTCTATTCAGAATTTTTGGAAAAGCAGCATGTGAAGATCAAAGTTCAGACTCGGTGTTTGGCGTATTGTGATCTTGATCTGCACTGGCCGCAAAGGCAACTGAAGTAGTGACAGGCGCTCTTAGGGTTAATGGCTGGTTTGGAAGTTTGGAAAAAAATATTTTCGCAATGAAATATTCATAAAAACATTTTAAAGGAAGATACATCGGGTACTAGGTTAGGATTGGGTTTTATACATTACCTCAACTATGTGGTTGGAATATCGAAAGTAAGATGTGATAGTGATTTCAGGTATATTATTTTACATACAGCATGGCAGGAGCAACATAACAAAATTATTATGTCTGAAAGCGTGTGGAAAAAAGAACCCTTGAACAAATGAGAGCCAAGACTTTACTTGGTGTGAAAAACATCACGGTGCATTAAACACTTGTTACCCAAACATCTGATAGATGTACTATTATAAGTCCAATTTACAGAACTTGTCTGTTACCGAAATATTTGCCACCCATTATACTTCTCATCTGCAATTAGGAAAATTGCAATACTGGAGAAGGAAGTATAACAAATGTAACATGTATTTAGAAGAAAGTAAAATGCTACTAGAAACATGCAGCAAGCACTTGGAAAAAAGACAAATGCAATGACGCAGTAGGAAGTAATCAGGAAGAATTAATCATTCATAATCAACAAAAACACAATAGTAAATATGATCAAGTTATAATAATGATGCAGGCAATTAGCACCAAACAGTATGCACTAGTAATAATGACACATGAGATGCAATATGCATGTAAGATGTAAGAAAGAAGACGAATAGACATCTAATGTTCACAAATAAGAATGTCATCTAGACACATAGAATTTTGGCGGATATTCCCCTCCATAATTATATTCTGGGAGGTAAACTAAAGACTCTCTGTGTGTCGCTACCGTTCCCAGTAATCGTGCCCAAGACTCCTGGGTTAAACAATCACAATACGGTTCATCTTGTCGAGCTTTACCCCTCTTTATGAATACTCCGTAACTCATTTGACTTATAGTCTGGAAATCCTAGGTCGATCGTCGCTAGGCCACGCTGATCACGCCGATTTTTTTTTTTTTGACAAGAAGTTGCAAAGACCCATCCCGGTACGAGTGGAAGCCAAAGAAGACATGAATGATTGAGGTATAGCCTACGGAGCCCGGTAGGTGTCATGCTCTACACATTTTCTATTTCGAAATAACGATTTCCTAAATCGTTCAAACGAAATACTATTTCGAGAAAACGAAATACTAAATCGTTAAAACGAAATAATATTTCGAGAAAACGAAATGGGTATGTTCGGAACACTTTGTTGTCATCGTCCGCCATGGCCATGTGAGATGAGTGACTACACAGTCTGTACGGTAAGAATTTATTAAATCGGCAACAATTTTCTTTTAAATCTATATCATTATGGATTTTATTGCCTTTAATTTTTCTTAATCGTGACTTCGTTTTAACGATTTAGTATTTCGTTTTCTCGAAATAGCATTTCGTTTTAACGATTTAGTATTTCGTTTTCTCGAAATAGCATTTCGTTTTCTCGAAACAGCATTTCGTTTTAACGATTTAGTATTTCGTTTTCTCGAAATAGCATTTCGTTTTAATGATTTAGTATTTCGTTTGAACGATTTAGGATTTCGTTATTGCGAAATATAAAATGTGTAGAGCATGACACCTACCGGGCTCCGTAATTACGGAGCCAGGTAGGTGTCATGCTCTACACATTTTCTATTTCGAAATAACGAATTCCTAAATCGAAATAGTATTTCGTTTGAACGATTTAGGATTTCGTTATTGCGAAATATAAAATGTGTAGAGCATGACACCTACCGGGCTCCGTAATAGCCATGATATGACCGAAATATTGTTTACAGCATCCTAGATAACCAAACATGTACCGTTCTTTATAATTCTTCCACAAGCCTTAATCCTTTATCACACAATCCCGACTTTTAATGACCCTGAAAAAGAAGCGTTTTGAAAACATTGTGGGAAAAGGAGAAAATGCTGGTAACCAGCATTTTCTCCTTTTCCCACAATGTTTTCTGCCCTATGAAAGACAAGTTTTATCATTTCAGTCACACTTAATTTGTCATCTGCAAATGCTTTCAATCTGGATAAGTCTACTTTTTTGTTGTTTGGTAAAGAGTTAAAGGTATACCACTTATTCATAGCTTTAAATTACTTTGAATAAATTACAGTAGGGTGCGCGTGTATCAACCAACAAATCTCTTGTTGCAGTAACCTCTCATACCTTAAGGACCGACTGTATGACGCAGTAGAATTTAATTATTATGGTGCAGAGCAGGAGACATTTACGTACAAGTTATATTTTATTATGGAATTCGTTAAATTTGGTTTCGCTTTTTTCATAACACTAATATCACTCCTGTCCTCTGAGACAGCTGCTTATGGGGCGAGCCGAATTCGAAATGACTGCAAAACCCTAAAGGACGAAATATATTTCATAAGGCAGAATATTACAACACTGTTTAACGAGCTTGACCAACTCAATATATCGGCGGTCGACGACTGTTGCCCATCTATATCTGGTAATAAAACACCTGTGACGAACGATGACGGAAGGCAGGACATGGTTAAGGTAAAAGGTAACAACGTGTTGGTAAAATACCACAGCTTGATCAAAGCATTTGGTACTGAAAAGAAAATAAATCGAGAGTTACAAGACCAACTGCTATCATTGGCGGACATTATTTCGACGAGCGAAAAGATAGCTAATAAGAGAGATCGAGAACTACAGAGTCGACTGCTATTAATGGAGGAGAATATTTCGGTGAGCGAAAGGGTGGCTAAAAAGAGAGATCGAGAACTACAAAGTCGACTGCAATCAATGGAGGAATCGATGAAGAACACAATTTCTGATATTTACCAAGACATTCGCAACAACATGTCATCATTTATGACTATGATCAGCGAAAAAATAGGTGAGCATTTCCGGAAAGCTGACACAACTTCTATAAAGCCCGACATAACTACCGTCCCGATTATCTTCACAGTTTGTCGGGCTATGTCAGAAAGTGGGGTCTATCGTTTTTATTCAGATTTAATTATGTCAACTGTTACTGTTTATTGTGACCAGGACACAGATGGAGGTGGATGGATTGTGATTATGAGACGTCGAGACGGTTCTGTGCACTTCACTCGTTCTTGGTCAGATTATAAACTCGGATTTGGAAGTCCCCATGGAGAATTTTGGGCGGGAAATGAATTGCTACACAAGTTGACAAAGGAGAGACCAATGAAACTGAGAATAGATATGGAGGACTTTCGTGGAAATACAGCGTATGCCATGTATGAGGAATTTGAAGTTGGGGCCGAGGAAGACAAATATAGACTGCATGTGAGTGGTTACAGTGGAACTGCTGGGGACTCTCTTATAGATAGTTAATTCACGTCTCAAGCATACGGGAATGCAATTTAGTACGTTTGATTCTGATAACGACAAATCCCATTTGAACTGTGCAGAGGTCTTTAAAGGTGGATGGTGGTACAACGATTGTTTTGTGACGAATTTGAACGCTCCATATATCCACGATAACCATGGTGGCTGGGCTGACGGTTTCACCTGGCATACCTGGCCAGGCTATTCGAAGTCTCTAAAGCGTGTTGAAATGAAAATACGTTAACCACATAGTATCGATACATACATTTGCGATCACATGAAAAACGTGAACAGATATATCTGAAATTCGGCATACCTCGGGTGATCCGGTGATCAAATCCCTCGACTGTATCACGTAGCTTGATATGCGCCTACACGGTACATTTCGGACGTCGCTGGAGGCCCACCGTTTTGCCGTTATTGAAATCGTAAGGCTCCTCTTCAAAAAGAAAACATGAGTCAATTTTCTATCGATATCTTTCTAAGAATATTTCAGTCGGCAAACAGTTTGTACATTCAATTTTTAGCGTGGTTTGTCAATTCTATTGGGAGCTTTCATCGACAGATCGATAGATGTGAATATCTTCACCATGGTTGTTCATGTCGTTGCTAAGCGATTTGCAGGGGCGCCGCCATGTTTTAAGATCATGTGATTGGTCGTTCAAAGTGGAAGGCTCCTTTGTACGGACGAGGTTAGATGTAGGTACGGAATCGGCCGAGTTGTGACGAGTGATATATCTGAGAAACTTCATACAGCGATTAATACACAGACATGTCTAGATACGATGCTTGTTCCATTTTTTTCTTTTTGCTTTTCGGGGGGGGGGGGGGAACTTTTATCTCTATACCAAACGACAGACTTCTAGACAGGACCAAACTGAAAGCATTTACAGACAACCAACTACAATAAATGATGTTTGTGTTGTTGATAGAGGCGAAATCATTGTTGGAAAAGGAGAAAATGCTGGTTATCAGCATTTTCTCCTTTTGCAACAATGTTTTCAAACGTCTTCTCTTGCAGAGTCGTTAAAACTCGGGACTGCGTTGTAAAGAGGTAACACAAACCTAAAAGTTTCCGTGTATTTACAAACCTGTGGCTTTTGAAATCATCGCGAATAAAGGAGAAAATGCTGGTTACCCACATTTTCTTTTTTTTCCTGCAATGTTTTTTTCTCCCCCTTTCAAATACAAGTTACGTCACCATTCGAGTCAGCGTTGCTTTTGAAAAAGAAATAAAAAGATGTTGGAAAAGATGAAAATGCTTGTAAGAAGCATTTTTTCCTTTTCCCACAACCCTTTCAGAGACAAGTCATTTGAACCACGTTCGAATTGTCGTCTGCAAATGCTTTTGACGTGATCAAGTGATTAGACATGTCCAACTTTGAATCCAGGCTGATAATCTATGAAAATTCTTGTAAGGAGCATTTTCTCCTTTTCCCGCAATGTCTCTCCAACCCTTTCAGAGACAAGTTTAAATTGTCGTCTGCAAATGTTTTTTAATATGATTAAGTGAATAGACATGTCCAACTTTGAACCCAGGCGGATAATTTATGTTTTTATCTCTATCGCTCTTTTGTCATTTTTTTTTTTTCAGTCTGTCTGTTCAGACATTCCATTTTTTACTTTCTTTATTATTCATTAACTACTCTAATGTTTGAAGGTTTTTTCAGCTGCCATATAAGACTTTTATTTCTTAACCCTTTACTACACGACAAAATTTTACACTTGTCCAATTTGAAAGCATTTGACAAATTAGATATGACTCATATGATGAGATTTGTCTGGAATTGGACAGAAAGCATTGTGGGAAAAGGAGAAAATGCTGGTTACCAGTATTTTCTCCTTTTCACACAATGTTTTTCAATGGCCTCTTTCTCAGGGTCGTTAAAACTCAGGATCGTGTGGTATAGGGTTATCTGACATCAGCCTTTTCACTACGGTTTAACACTCTTTACAGTTAGTATTATTTTTTTTCTCCATACGAAGATTTACAGATACAATATTTTCATATACTTTCATCCTCGGTTGTTTCCTTATACTTGTTGCAATTGTTAAATTAGCATTTATATCCAATGAATGTTTAAATGCCTCGTGCAGAGTGATAGAGAGAGAGCGCGTAAGAGAGCGAAAACGAGAGAGAGAGAGAGAGAGAGAGAGAGAGAGTGCGCGAGGAAGCGAAAGCGAGGGAGAGAAAGGAGAGAGAGAGAGAGAGAGAGAGATCGAGATCGACCTTGGAATTTATGTGACTTTTGATGTACGCTCGTAAATATGACTATGTACTGTGTACACGTCAAATAAAATGTTCTTTTCTGTTCTGTTAAACATGTAATTGGAGAAGATGAATAGCCGAAACTAAGTTCTGAGAACTTGTGGTTAGATCCCCTTTGTCAATGTACATGTACATGTGTATCATGAATGTACGCAATTTTGTTGAATGTATTGCATATGTAAACATACACATACAGCAATAAAATATGTTTAAACTAAACTATATGATTAAGTCGAAAATTTTAAAGCCAACATTCTGTTTTGCGACGTATCCATCATGTTAAGCCTTGTGGCTTTTAAGAACATAGGGGAAACAGAAGAAAATTCTGTTAACGAGCACTTTTTTATTTCCCCCGCAACGTTTATACCCTTTTAACCTAATACCGCACAATTCCGAAATTTAACGACCCTAAAAAGGACTGCTTTGGGAAACATTGTGGGAAAAAAAGAGAAAATGCTGGTAACTAACATTTTCACCTTTTTCCACAATGTTATCTACCCATCTCAAAACATAATTGATTCAGGTTTATTTCGTCGTCTGCAAATACTTTCAATTTCGAGTGAAACCGTTGAGCCACAATTAATTTGTAGTCTGCAAATGATCTCAGTTTGGTCGTGTCCAAATTTTTAAATATCCCGCGTCCTCTGGTATCCTTTAAGTTTATTACAAAATAAAATCAGATCGCATTTCCATACAGATTGATCTTTATTGGCTCACAAGCAGGGTTTTTGGCTGACAAGTTTTATGATATATACATGGGCCGTGCTCTCTGAAAAGGGGGGTAAATGCATCTGCAAAAAAGTATAGACCCAGGTCAGCCTGCGCACTTTGCGCAGGCTGACATGGGCCGAAACTTTTTGCTATTGGTGAATTTTCTGCATGTCAAAGGACTAGTCTGTCTCATGTTTTTAGTTAGACAAAATGGATTTTATGGATTCCTAAATATGTGATGACTTGCTAGGCATAAAGTATCACGGAGATGCATTAAGCCCCTTTTTGCCAGAGCATGGCTGCAATATTTTATCCCTTTTTCTTTAACCAAGGCATTCGACATTTCGATGTGGAAAAGATACTTTTGTTACTTGGCAAGGGAAATCCCCGTGGAGGAGAATTGGAGATCGCCAGGGGTACAACTTGATGCTGTCTGATCTATAATATACACAGGAAATGCTTTATTCGGTTATCCTCGAGGAAGCAGCTTTGAACTTGCAGTATCTTAGTCTCTTTAATCCTTTACCACATAATGCCGGATTTTAACCCCGAGGAAGAAGCCTTTTGGAAACATTGTTGAAAAAAGAGAAAATGCTGGTAATCAGCATTTTCTCCTTTTCCCACAATGTTTTCTACCCTATCATGGACAATTTTAGAAAACCTTAATTTGTCACCTGCAAAATGCTTTCAGTTTGGACCAGGCTAAAGTTCTGTCGTTTAACTGATGGAACTTGTCCATTTCATTTCGCTGGTGGTGAAAGAATTAAGTTTCATTACAACGCATAAATTTTGGAAAATGATAAAGTTTGCTTGATATTCAGTTTAATCCATATCCTGCTGAATAAGTTGAATGACACCTTCACGTCGATAGTAAAACCTAAAGGTTGCTATTTTTTTTTTTTTTTTTTTTGGGGGGGGGGGGGGTTGAGAAATATCTCAAATATCTGGGCGTTCTGTTTAGTCTGATCTTGATCTACACAGTCTGCAAAAGGTCCATAAGTCGTGCTTAGCAGCCTAGTGGCTAATTTTATCATTATTTATATGCCACATCGTTTATTTCATAGTACAAATATTGCGCTTATGCGAATAACAGAATAAAGCACAGTCTGTGTAGGCCCTACATTTAGGGAACTATTTTATTCTTTTTACCAGATGACAAAATGTTTTACTTGTCTTTACCAGACGACAAAAAATGTAGACTCGACAAAATCGAAAGCAGTGGCAGACGATAAATCAAAAATGAATCTCATATATTGAGACTTGTCTTGATATTGGTAGAAGGCATCGTGGGAAAAGGATTTTATCAGAGTCGTTAAAATACGTAACGTGGTAAAGAATAAAATGTTCAAAAACAGAACCGAATCTTCCAATTAATGAATTTTAATCACTAGCTTCTACAAACTGTTTAATCTTAATTCATTAGATTTCACATAAATTAGAGCCATGCTCTGCATCTCTGTAATGCATTCTTCCAGTCAAGCCATTATATTATTACGTATCCATAATAGCCACCTTTTATTAACCAACAGACCAAATCATGAGGTAGAATGGTCCTTGGACATACAGAAAATTGACCAATAGCGAAAAGTTTCGGTCGAGGTCAGCCTGCGCGAAGGCTGACCTGGTCGATACTTTTCGCAGATGCATCAAGCCCTCTTTTCACGGGGCATGATTCAATTTTAATAATACAAATATTTTGAATACGCAAATTTATGACGTGTGGGCGTAATATCGTAGGTGAAATATCGGAAATGCGCACAAAAAGCCAATGTTAATCACAGTTTTGTTAGTATCTCAGTATACAGAGGAATTTTGTTGTTTTATCGAGGAACATTGGAGGGACTTTATGGTAACTACGAGAGTATTTAGAGTGGCAGCTTTACAGATCTAGCACGGATATTAGAAAGTGGCAGGTTATTGGAGAGGTCATCAGACCTCTCCAACAGTGGTGAGTTTAAAAGGCAGACTGCCTCCTAAATTGCTGTCTAAATCCAGTCTTTTTGCGAAGTTGTTCTGATACACAGTCTGTTTCGTTATGGTTTCATAAATAAACCGAAATCAAAAAACTGAAATAGGAAATAGATGTGGTTTGTTTTTGTATGACAATTTCAAAAAAGATTTGTTATATTGATTTGATTGCAAATGATCTGTCCAATAGTTCGGTAATTTTTCATTAAACCACAAATAGAGCTAAACAGAAAAAAAAAAAAGAATTTCGTTAAAAAAAGAGGACACCGCGGGAAAAGATCACGCGACCTGAAAATGCGGGAAGAAGGTCACGTGTCTGTTATATAATGCATAAGAGGTTTCTATGCAGCGGCAATTATAATAGCTTAATTGTTTGTTTACATGTACCAATATAATATATTGAAATTAAAAGCCAATAAACTATTTGAAAACCTTGATGCTGACCTCTCCTGGCTTCTTTTTCAAAGAAGCCAACTTGTGTATGTAGTGATGTATATAAAATATTATGCGTTTATGATACCACTTCCGGTTGGGGGAAAGTGCATTACAGAAAAGAAACTTGAACTTTTTAAGATTCATTGTCTTTTTACAGAAATTATATCAGTGTTTGTCAAATGTCGATGAATCTATCTTTCATTACGGAATACTTGAAACATTATATCCAACTTTGACAGGTATATTAGCAAATATTGTAAATTGAAGATGGTTTTAATTATAAAAGTTTGAAGAAAAGAACACTGTGTTTTTTACAAGCATTCATTGGTAAGGTTGGTATTTTTACCCCGTTCTCTAGAATAGGTCACAAATCGAGGCTGACACAGGTCGAAACTTTTTGCCATTCTTAAATTTTCTGCGTTTCCAGGGACAATTTTATGCCGTGATTCAGTCAGTAGTTAGACAAAATGGACTTTATGGATCCATAGTTATTTGATGGCTTGTTTGGTATACTATACAGGGATGCATTTAACCCCTGTTTTTGACAGGGCATGGCTCAAATAATTTTGTGTTAAAACACGGAATTATTTGGTTAAGGGGTTAAACAATATCACCTTTTGTAATGTATAGAGAGAAAACAGACAGGACCAAATTCTCTTTGTTAAAATTGATAAAAGAAAATTATATTTTGGTCAATCATTCCGTCTAAGAAGGACGGAGGATTTTTCCCCTTTTTGCGATAAATGAAAGGGAGACAAAAAGACATCTATGGTGATGATAGGAGAACCAGAAAAACGATCTAATAAATGGTCAGTCATGCAACACCATGATGAGAATAACATCTTTTTTAAAGGCCCAATAGCTGCCAAAAACAATGCAGGTCTTAAAATGCATTTATATTTAAATCCTACTATTTAAAAGATGGAAAATATCATGAAGACGACAATCTTTTATTATGTGGTTGGTCCAAGCGTTAGCCGCTGGTAGAAAAATGAACTTAAAACTCAGGTGAAAAGTAAACAAAAGACAGGGTGACCTGGCAACTTTTAACTTAGTTTTGAATTTTTTTTTTTCCAGCCGGCAAATAACACCTTGCAGAAACAGATCGTCGTCTTCACAATAATTTTCATATTTTTAAATGGTACGATTTATTTTCAAATGCATTTTAACATCCATTTTGTTTACTTTTGGCAGCTATTGTTACTTTAAATTATGTGTTTGAAAGAAACAGTAATGAACCATAAGGTAGCTAAAAAAAAAAAAAGATGTCGGTGAACATGACAGGAGAGCTAGAAAAAGTATTTGATGAATGGTCAATCGTACCTAACGTTTTGATATATTTTCATTTTGTCTGAACGCAATTATACTGGACTATCCCTTTCAGTGCCAGTGGCGGAAACTGGGGCTCACGCAGACAGCACAGATTAAGATCAGACTGCACAGAACGTGAAGTCTGATCTTGGATCTATCCCGTCCGCTTGTACAGTCAAGCCTGTAAGTTCAGAATTTTCCCGAGTTTCAGTGTTTCGTATTTTCAGCCGTCCAGAAGGCTCGAGATTATACATCTGACGCTGAAATAGTTAAAGAGAAGATAGAATGATGTCCGTGAACATGACAGAAGAGCTAGAGAATCTGTCCGATGAATTGCCAGTTGTATTTATCACCATGATGCGAATAACAGCATTCTTAATTCTATGTTTAAACGGGTCAAACAATCAAATTCTAACACAGTGTCATCCGGGTCGGGTTCGAACACTGTGAGAACAGCACATCAAAGCAAAGCACTTACTTTACTCGGGTTTATACTTCTCTTCCTAAATATCTGTACTTGGCCAGGTGTTACTGTGTTGATGATGGATTCTGTTATTGATTCTTGGTCACTTTCGAGAGGTGTTAAAATCCCGTTGTTCTGCACTATAAGTTTTAACTCTGTCATAAATCCCATTTTATACACTGTTAGACTGAAAGAATTTAGAGGAATTCTCTACGAAACTTTCATTGGCCCTTGTTTCAGATAAGAGCCAAATTAATGAATTTGATAGAGCGACAAAGGTCTACATTTCTGCAACAGTTCTACTGTTTTTTTGCACTAGTTACATTTTGTGACTTGCTTTTATGGACAATGTAGTTGAAGAAAAAGCACCACAAAAAGGCGAATACAGTCATGTTGGTTTTTTTTATGTGTTATAGATGACTCTTCGAAATTGAAAGCTTCTGCAGACGGCACTTTTGAAATTAATATGTATAATTGATGATGAACTATAAAAATCTTTTACGGTGGAAAATATTGTAGGAAAAGAAGATGTTACTTGATACAAGTAATTTCTTCTGTACCCATGTTTACAATAGGCTCCGTCTGTAATCATGTTAAAACTTGGATTATTTGTGAAAGGATTAGCCGACATGGTCGTATACTGAAGTGTTTAGGTCATTGTTTTACGCGGTCAAAAAGGATGTATACAGCAAAAATGATGACGATGATGATGATGAAAATGATTGGAATCACGCCTTTCATTTGACAAAACTTTCAGTACATTCTCTCTTTTTAGGACTGAAGCTATAAAATATTCAAATGAATGTACATGGAATTGTTACCTATCGGCTTTTATCGCTATATCCTGAGTATCATGAGGGAAATATTATTCACATTTTTTGCTATACTTTTGGCTCATCTGGGCACGAAGTGCAAAATTAAGGGAGCTATTGTGGTGCGTAAGAATCGTCGTCCGTCATCCGTTGTGCAGAGTGAATTTTAAGCAACTTCTCCCAAACTAATGGGCCAATTTGAAACAATATTACAAGAAAACTTCTTTGGTTAAGCAATGAAAATAATAATAAGAAAGAATGTTATGTGAACAAGATTTCAGTTGTTACTACATTTATCAAAAATAAATTTCTCCATATCGGAATTCGGGACATGGAATGGATAAGTCGTATCATAAGAACATGAACTACAAAGTTGTTCAAATGAATTTATGTAGACGTCGGTTGATTGATCATTGACCCACTATTAGGTAAGTCAGTTTTTGGCTACTGCATTTTACTAAGAGTATATTAGGAAAACCTGAAAAAATCTGTGGGTTTTTTTTTTTTTTTTTTTGTAACTATAAGGACCAGAGACTTGATATTTTGCAAGTAGCATCAACTATGGATCTTTTTTTTTTAAGTCGTTCATCCTTTTTCTCCGTCTTTCTCTGTACTCAAATACAGTCTTGCCCTAGGAGTTGAATATTTTATTATAAACAGTGATAAGTGGAAAATTAAAAGGGTCCTTGTGTAAAAAACCCTAAAATATTGAAACTGTATGTGTGGCATCATGTAGTGGTCCCTGATCAAAATTGTTCAAATCGTGTCTCTGAGGTTATGCACTGACAGCATGTGCAAAGTATACAAGTATCAAGACCGATGACCAATCACCATACTTTGTTTCAGAAACTAAGCTCGAAGATCGTTACTGTTACAGCATTTCTGTCTATTCTATGTAACAGCGACCTTGATCCATGCTTCATTCAAACAATGGGGTGCGGCCATCTCTGGAAAAAAGGGACAAAATCTGAAAGTTTTAACATAAGACCAAGAAATGATATTGCAAACCAAGTGTTTACTTTTTATTCCATATGGTTTCAGACAAAAATGTATTTTTTTTTTTTTTTTTTTCTCTATATGTAAAAAACATTCCGAGGTGGGTCCATTTTAAAATGAACAGCTTTGATGAAAAGAGGGAGTCTATAAGCTTTGCTTCCATTCTAGTCCATTTCTACGGATTTATCATTGTTGATTTATTTGTATTTTTTATTATGTGCATTTCTACCATTTTATGTTCAGATTAAAATTAACTTTGTTAAAGGACCAACAAGATAATGCTAATGCAAAATATTAACATTCTAGGCCTTTCAGTGTAGACAAGAAGATTTTTAAATTCTCCATATAGTAAATACTCCATGTAAAGCATATGACCCCTGGGTCGAGTTGTTTTTAAACCCTATGGATATGTGTGGAACAACTTAAACCAAATATTTCTGGATAATACGACATTTCAAAATTTCAACACCAGGCCTTCGGCTGTCAAAAAAGACACTGAAGTTTTTCCTGATAGAAATCAGTTGAACATACAGCTGCGAAAAGTTTTACTTACCCCCAAATAGGTAAAGGTCAACATGAAACAATCATTTGCACACACTTTTAGCTCTTCTAATACTGATTATTCACGCCGAGTTTTACTGCCATCTGACTTTCTTGCTTTTCAGGAGAAGACCGGCTTATTAGGTGTTCAAAAAATATAGTATCAGCGGTCACCTTGGTTGCCTGAACCGAGTTTTCATAGGGCTCAATGTCATTTTTACTACAACTGAACGAAAGGGAATGTCCGTTTATTTCTGAGCTAGGTTTCTGATACTTTGCATCGTAATGATTTTTATAAGTAGTTTGTACTTGTATACAATCAATGTATAGCTTAGGTAACAGTCAAAATCACTGTTACTAAATATAGAAAAACGTATGATCCAAGCTTTAATCAGGAGAAGAAACGTGTCGTTTACCATGCCAGCATCTGCATACGCGTATGCCTTGTTGACTCCGGTGAGCGTTACAAGACCACTATGGCCCTCTTGTTCATTTATTCTATCACCTATTCGACAGATTCCACACTGTATGTGAAGCATCTTTAATTCAAGACATTTCTTTTTGTTGTTGCTCTTGTTATTGTTGTATATTTATGGTAGATATTATGGAAGTGGTTGTTAGTTTTTATTAATTATTTTTCCCCCGTTTATCTTTGTAAACCAGAAATTTAAAAAAAAAGTACGTGTTTATTAACCGATTAATGACCGTTTATCTTTGTAAACAAGAAATTAAAAAAAAAAAGTACGTATTTATTAACCGATTAATGACCGTTTATCTTTGTAAACAAGAAATTAAAAAAAAAAAAAGTACGTGTTTATTAACCGATTAATGAAAAATCGTTCTGCCCAAAACATTATCGCCTCTAATTGCGATGCGAAATTCAGAAACCCTTTTGAATGATTAATATTTTCGCAGATGTTATTTTAAGATAAGGCATGGGTAACTAAAGGCCCTATAGCTGCCATAAGTAAACAATGCAGG
This sequence comes from Tridacna gigas, assembly GCA_945859785.2. NCBI lineage: Eukaryota > Metazoa > Mollusca > Bivalvia > Cardiida > Cardiidae > Tridacna > Tridacna gigas. The sequence continues at coordinate 28,111,343 of OX244033.2, forward strand.
TATTAGATGCATTTATATTTAAATCATACTATTTAACAATATGAAGGCTAATGTGAAGATGACAGTCAGTTATTCTGCAGTCAGTCCATGTGTTAATCACTGGCAGAAAAATGGAATAAAAAACTAGGTTAAAAGTTTCCAGGTCAGTCTATCTTTTGTTTACTTTTTACCCGATTCGAAGTTTAATTTTCTGCCAGCTACTATTACTTGGACCGACCGTACAGTAACACATTGTCATCTGAATAATTTCTATAGTTGTAAATAGCATGATTTAAATTCAAATACATTTTTCCATCCCATTATTTACTTTTGGCAGCTATATGGCCTTTAATGCGTCTTGCTCAGTGAAAAAAAAAAAAAAAAAAAGTCAGTGACCAGAAATGGAGCAATTATCGGCCTAGTTGTGCCTATTTTCAACTTATGAACTTTATATGAGGAGATGATCATTAACTGCTTTTGTAATGAGAGGTGGGTCATTATTTACTTAAAAACTGAATATATTTAGGTCTACTTATAACTGAAATAAAAGCCTAAGTCAAAAATGACGCTCGGTTAAGTTCAAGTAATTGTTCCAAATTAAAAAAAACCAAACTTTTTATTACATAACCAACCTTGTTTTCAATGTTATTGATTTACAGCTAAAATACGGTTTTTTGTTATCTTACGTACACGTTTGAGAAACGCGTAATGTTACGTCAAACATGACGTCATCTTACACTGCTTTCAGAGAACCATAAGTAGGTAGGGTTAAATTATTTAAGAGTTGAGTGTACAGTTTTGTGTTACCATCCAGAAATAAATGCAACTGCCCTATTACATGACGAATAAAGTTGAGCCATGTAATCAGGCAGTTGCATTTCTATTTCTCGATGGCAACACAAAAATATGCCCTCAACCCTTATAACCTTATAAATGCACTCTAGCGCTATCCGCTTGAATCGACTTTCGAAAATAATAGAAAAACATTGGACAAATACGATAGTAAACATGGATTATTTTTCCTTGTTAGATACTTGGTGGTGCGCGTGTTCACGAATGCACAATCTATTTATAGCTTTGCAACATATTTTTAAGCCATTATGCTGCTTTGAAATACAATATTTTCAATGAATTTTGAATCAGAATGAAAATTTTCGATACTCATTAGGGCATGTCTTGTCAACTTTCTAATCTTGAAGCTGAGCAGGCGACACTTTCATTCGGATGACATTTTTCATAGATGTTTTATAAATATATTCCGTCGACCGACCTGTTTTCGTGGGGTATCTGGTTTCGAACCCATGACATTCGAGTTTTCTCAAACTTGGAGGTGTCACTGACACAGCTGTTAATTTACAAACTGTGATAAAAACAAGAAAATGGACATATTTCTAAAGGAAAGATCGCTTTTATCGACAGATTTCTTCTTACTTTTTCCAATCCGATTTAAAATCTCCCTCTAGATTCAATTTTAATCCTGAAAAGTTCCCGACATGTAACATAGTCGATGTTGATGCCAAAAATGGATGTGACTTTACTGGAATAATGCAACAAGATTGCGATATTCCGATCTATAATTATATCAGAGAATTTCGTGTCCTAGTTCTTTCGGTAACTTATGACTAAACATTTTTTTCCAGAAAATTTGCCGCTACTGATAGTAAATGTTAACAGCACTTTGGTGAAGACACTCCATATTTTAAGATGTTTTATGATAAAATTGTGTCAAAAACAATTTGAGCCATGTTCTGGCAAAAGGTTGCTTAATTCATCTACGCGATGCATGTTACCAAGCAAGTCATCACATGATCATGGATCCATAACATTCAATTTTGTCTAACAACCGAATGTATCATAAGGTAAACTGAAAAAATTCAGCCCAGGTCAGCCTGCGCGGACTGTGCAGGCTGACCTGAATGTATACTTTTCGCAAATGCATGAAGACCCTTTTCACAGAACATACCTCATTTCTAATATGTCCTCATAGTTGCATATAAATTGAAAGAAGGGACCCAAATGCCTAAAATCTTGCTGTCCCTGTATTTCTGTGCTCCTGCCAGAGAGAGAAAATTAGCCACCTTGACACTTAACCTTATATTTTCTATGTTTAGGGTACAAATGAAGATTATAAATATTTTTGTTCAGGTTTATTCGTGTATTTCAAGTGATTCAAGCATAAGAATTCAATTTATCGGTAATGGACTGATTAAGCGGTGGAAACAGAAAAAGGAGCTTGCATGAAATCTAACATTAGGCAAAACAGAACAACTAGGAAAAACCGAAAATAGTCCCATTGCGCTTATCGATGGTATAACGTATTTTTCGTCACATGACCCGATTCTGACCAATCAAAAATGATTTATATAATGAGTGCAATCGATTCGTGTCAACCTTCGCGGACAGGCTGACATGGGTCGATACTTCTTGCAGATGCACTTAACCCCCCTTTTAGAGAGCATGGCTCAAATATGAGTATAATATTATATCAGTTTTTTTTTTTTTTATAGGTATTGCAGGCAAGTTCACTTTAATTATTAAAATTTTAACCCTTTGTTAATATTCTGTACGAATTCAGTTTAAATTTTCACGAAGTATTAACATTCATGGCATGGGAAAATCTCCTTTTCCCCCTAATGTGTCATTAAGAAACCGCGAAAAAAATCTTCCTGATTGTCTGTTTATGGGTGCCCAGGTAAGACAGTTTGAATGTTATTATTTTCATGAACAGTTTAAGCTCATTATATACACAGTAAAAAAAAGTCCTGCACTCTCCTGTGTTTTTACCGACTTTGATTTTCTGGCGTGAATAATATGAAATGGGGTAGGAATTAGAATCCGGCTGCCACATACACCAACAAGCCAGTCTTTTGCCTATAAAAAGAAATGAAGAGAGGTATCCCTTGACTTCATGGTAAGGAATTTTTTCCTTAGATATTGCTTCCAAATTTAAGAAAAACGAGAAGCTTATTAGTTTGGTTAAAACTGGGAACTGAATGTCGAAATAAAACTTACGACAGGTTGAAAGTGACCTGCAGAGAATGGGCACACACAATCAGTCAATATTGAGTTCTTCCGCCCAGGGCTTGCAGAAAAGCTTGCAGTCTTCGTCTCATAGCTCTCACAAGAAGATGGAACAGCTCGATTAGTAGCCGCAGCCATGGGGTCAAGGGATACCTGAGTTCAGTCTATTTCAGGGACAACAGACTCGTTTGTTGGTGTAAGCAGCAGCCAGATTCTAATTTCCAACCCATTTCATATCATTCAAGCCAGAAAGTCAAATCCGTTAAAAACATAGGGAGCGCAACACTACTTTTACTATGTATATAAAAAAAAGATATTATACGAGTGCTCATATTGCAATGAATTAATTAACTTCGTCATCTAAAAAAAAACTAAACAAATTTAGAAAGCATCCTTTTTATTTTGCTTTAGATAACTTGTTTCATGAGTTCAATATAACCGGAACTCTCATGTAAGATCCTTTCTTTCTTTGTCAAAGTGGTTCAAATAATATTCAGAAATAGTCTCTATCCAAGCACTCGAACTTTTGCCAAATAAAGATGAATATGTGAACTCTTAACCGGCTTTTCGTTTAAGCTTAATGCACATGCAAAAAGTATCGACCGATGTCAGCCTGCGCAATCCGCGCACGCTGACATGAGCCGAAACTGTTTGTTATCTTTAAATTTTCTGCATGTCAAAGAACGAGTCTACCTCATGATTCAGTCCGTTGTTAAACGAAACAGACTATAGGGGGTCTATAATTATGTGATGTCTTGTTTGGTAGAATGCATCGTAGAGATGCTTTAAGCCTCCTTTTAATAAAGCATGGTTCATGTGTATGCAGCATTAGCCTTCAAGGTAATACAAACTTCTGGCGGGTTTCAAATTATATTCCTTTGAAAACCTTAACTCTTTACAAAACGATAAAATGTTATACTCGCCGAAATCGAAAGGATTTGAAGACAACAAGTTAAACATGACTCAAGTGTTGGGATTTGTCTTTCAATATAGTGGAAAGAAAAAAAAAAAATGTGGGTAAAGAAGAAAATGCTTGTTATCTGCGTTTTCTTCATGTCCCTCAATGTTTTCAAAAGCTATCTCCATCAAAGTTGATAAAACTCGAGATTGTTTGGTAACGGTCAATTCAGGTTCAGTATTGCTTATTGATTATTTGTATTTTCCAAGGGCATTTTGAAAATCTCCTCTTACAAAGTTTCGGGAGGTCATAAGTATAGAAGCAGATCCTCCACTATCAGTATTAACTCTTGACTAGACGGCAAAAGTTTAGACTTGTCCAGATTTAAAGCAATTGAAGACAACAAATTCAACATGGCTCAAATGATCAAATATGCCTTTGAAAGGATATTAAACCTTTGAAAAATGGAGAAAATGCTGATAACCAGCATTTTCTCCTTTTCACACAATGTTTACAAAAGGCTCCTTTCTCGGGCATCATTAAAATTCGGGATTGTTAGGTAAAGAGATAAACGACATGTAGAAGGGACTTTTTAAAAATTTCTCGTCATGGAGAGGAGGGGGGGTAAAAAAAAAAAAAAAAACTCTCCTTGACCCCTATCAATTGAGCATTTAATTCTCAAAATTATATATCCAGAGGCTAATTTTGCTCTTAGAGAGAGAGAAAAGTACATAATCGTCTTCTTCAATGAACAATTACAAAGCGGTTATAGCGTTATATATGGACGTATCTTTGGTGGATGGTTTCAAAGTCTTTGAGACAAATAGAGACAATCGCCTATCGAGAGCGGAATCCTTCATTTGTCATACTGCTTTTTGTTCACTTTTTCATCGCTTTTTTCATGGCCGCTAAAACACACACACACACACACACACACACTCTCTCTCTCTCTCTCTCCCTCTCCCTCTCTTGGGGTTTAAGTCCGATTTGGGTCTTCAAACTTTTACCAAATTAAAAATACCTAGTTAAAGACCCTGAGGAAGAATGCTGGTGCGAATTTGTTGTAAACCCGCATTTACTCCTTTTCTGCATTTGCTGGTAACCCGCACTTTCTCCGTTTTACAATATTCTAACACTTCAAAGATAGTTTAACATGAATCCATGATGATGTAAAATTGAATAGACAAATTAAACTCAGAAGTAAACACTATTACAACTACACCTGACATGTACCGATAGAAAAAAAAGCAAAGTGTCCATTCATGTCCATTGCATGTAAAGTGTATGCATTAAATTCAATGGGCTAATATGTTTTGCAGCATGCAGGTTACATTTGATTAAGATCCAAGTCACTAATACTACATGGTATTCAGCATATTCTTTATGAGGGGTTCACTTTTTTATCGTCTATTTAAGCTTTAACCCCATTTGGTCCCACTTATTAGAAACAAAAATACCAAGAGTACACGAACGAGGTAAGCCTAAACCTTTGAAAGGAATATATCGTCGGTGTCCTCCCAAAACACCGCAATTAAAACTTGAAACAAGCTGCAATTGCCACGTTTCGGAAGCACGTTACTCTGAGTTTCAGCCATGATAACATTATCAACAAAGTATATCCAACAGTAATAAAGCTTAATCTTAAACTAGTGGACAGTTTACATTTTCCATTAAATAATACAAAACTCCTTTATCGTATTTGCTTCATCAATAAATATACTTAAACTTATAAAAGTTCTTTCTTTTTATTAGAGTTCATTAACTGAATTAGTTTATACATGTAAGGCCTTTCTCTATAGTATCGACTTATATATAAATATATTTTTATATTAGAGTATAACGAACTTTCAATGGTAAAATGAAGCTCGTCCTCCAAAGAATTACAATGCAAAGACTTTCGCTCACTAATAGGTTTCGAAGTTGGTTTAGCCCACCTTCCAGTTTCAAGTGCAAGTCTATGTAATGAAAGGCGTAAATGTGAAATTAATTTGCTATATTTATTTACTTTTGGTACATATAACTAAGGCTTGAAACGAATAATTGCAAATGATCTATAAAATAAAGTTTTACTAGAATTGTTTATTTGACTATGTAAATCTTGAAAACTCTTGTTATCCTCTACTCCTTGTGAAAACCACCCTTCACCCAATCAAAGACTAAACAATTATTTCCTTAAAAGAGAACACCAATTTATATAACATTTTCTTTAAGTTCATTCTCATTGTTTAGTAAAATGTATACTTATTTAATATACTTCATTTCATTTAAATGTACTGTTTTAACCAGTACTGTATACTACTGAATATTCTTCATTCATGTAAGGGCAAACTATCCAGATCTCCATGAGCGAAATCATTCTGAGCTGACATTTTACTTTTGATAACTTTTTACAATACTTAACAGGATTCGCTCAACTGCTAAAGCTTGGTTAAAACCCCATACCTCACTTCCATAGTTACATGTAAAAATAGGAGTTATCAATTTATCAAAGAGTTCAAGTCGATGACCTATATCTAGACTTGTAAACTTGCTTACAGTACTGTAAGTATATATTCATGCTATATATCGCTTTTAAAGCCTGACAAGACAATGTTTGTTGTGCATTGGAAAAAGACCTACCAGTAGTGAAAACTAGACCAAGGTGGGTGAATTTATTCACAATTTCTAATTTATCAACGCCATAATAAAAATTCTAATTTTGATGCAAGTTACCAGCTTTTCTGAAAATAACCATTTTAGTTTTTTAGGTATTTATCTTTCATTTCCAACGCATACAATAACCATATAATGCATTCAGACTTTTCTAATATTTAGTCGTATAGCAATTATTTAAATATGTACAAATTTAAAATGTTATCCGGCTGATAATGGGTTAACCCTTACCCACACATTCCAGAGTTTTAACGACCCTAACGGAGAGGGTTTCTAAAAAAAATGTGGGAAAAGGAGAAATTACTTGTAACAAGCAATCTTTCTTTTTTCGGCAATGTTTGGCTCCCTTTCAACGAAAAATTCCAGAATTTGAGCCTCACTTAATTTGTCGTCTTTCAATTTGGACAAGGAAATTTTGTCGCCTGGTAAGGAGTTTTCCTGAATACTCGTATTACTCTTTCATTAAGATAACTCGGCTAGATCACCCCTCATTTTACTTAAACATATTTTTAAATACTTAAAAGTTCGTGTCATAGAGACTTGAAGAGGTCTATATGTGTAAGTTTATTTTAGATGTCTGATTTCTTTTCACTCGCTTCAAACTTTGTATGAACCCTTTACCAAGCAATTTCGAGTTTTAACTACCCTGAAGAAGAAGGTTTCTGAAAAGATTTGGCAAAAAGAGAAAATGCTGGTAACCAAGGTTTTCTTCTTTTCCCATAATGTTTTCTGCCATATCAAATGAAGAAGTCATCTTTTGAGCTAAGTTAAATTTGTCGTCTGCAAATGCTGTAAATTTAGTCCAGTCCAAAATTCCGTCGTTTGGTAAAAAAAGTTAAAAAGTTAATCGTTCAACAAATGATATTGGAGATTTTTGAAAAGGACAAAATAAATGCGGATTTAGAAAATCATAAAATTTGTGTTTGGAATGGTAGAAAACATTGTTAGAAAACCAGATAAAAAACTTTTTTTATGGAAAAAAAACAAAAAAACCCTTCTTCCTCACTATAATAAAAATCCCCTGATCGTTTGGAATAATGCGACAAGAGACAGTACATAGCCTAATAAAGCCAATTATCCTTTATTATTCTAACATATATCTTAATGACAGGGAATCAACATCGAAATATACCGAATACTTCTAGGCAGACATTTAAATCAGTAACTAGAGAAAGATTGGCATTATTAAGTCTACTAATTTCTGGGTAGGTAAAAATGACAGCAGTAACTTCAAAGAATGATCATTAAATAGGGCTGATCGAAATATAATTTATTTGTTTGTTTGTTTGGTGTATAATGCGATTATCAAAATTATTTCAACATTTCTAGAAAAAGGGAGAGGAAAATCTTCATCAGAAAAAGAGCAATAAAGTTAGAAAAAAAAAAAAAAAAAACGACCCTAGAAATTTTTGGAAACCCATCAATAAACAAAACCACCAAACAAAACAAAACCGGATGACATTAATTTAACATATTTTTTTATGAACATTTTAAAAATCATTTTGAAAATGGAGCGGCTTTTCAAAGCGATTGGGACTCATCCACTTCCTGTATTTCAGATCCAGATGTGGATGGACCGATTAGAGAAGAAGAGTAATAAAGAAAACTGTTATTTGCTGTTAATGGAAAACCATTCGGCCACGGTTATATTTCAGCAGAAGTAATCGAAGCCTCTTATCTGATCACCATATTTGTTAAAAATATTTCAGACTCTTTTATAAATTTCCCTTTATCTTAAATATTTGGGTTCAGGATATATGCATATTCAAAGGAGGCGATAGAACAGATCCAAAAAGTTACAGAGGAATAACAGTTACAGTAACAACATTTTAAAATCAAAGTGCTGTAAGCACTGTAATCGGTCGACACTGAATAACTACAGTGGTTTGAAATCACAAATCAAAATGGTATATGTTTGAACTATGTATGGGACAAAAAATCCTACACAGTTACAAATGAGCCACGTAGGATCCCCCTTTTTTAAACTGTCTTTTAGAAATTAATAGTTTAACGATTGGTTGAAATATAGGCCATGTTTCCCAACCGACAGCAATAGAACGTAAAAAATATGTGACAATTCTGATCAGCAATACCCATTATCAAGTTTTAGATATCACTCATCATGAACAGTAGTACCTATTAACCCTTTAAAAGAGTGAAAATATACAAATATTCCTTTCTGTAACTTTGGCAACTTTGGTAACTGTATTGTAACATATAAAAGCCGTATAAAATATGCCTGCATTATAACTTTGGAATTGTTTACTTTTGGCTGCTTGTTGGCCTTTCATTTTTCTATTTTTAACAAGACCTCGTATTCATCTTGACAAACTGTCCTACCTATTTTTTAGCGGGCCAAATTGTCCAGTCCAAAGGTCTGCTGGCAAATTTCTCCTACATTATACTTTCAAAGAATGTAGATACCCAAAAGCTCCCTAACCGTCAACTCTTTACCAAATGATAAAATTTTAGACTTGTCCAAATCAAAAACATCTGCACATGACGAATTAAATGTAGACCAAAATGATGATTTGAATCGTTGAAAGGGTAAAAAAAACATGGGAAAAGGAGAAAATGGTAACCTGCATTTTCCCCTTTTCTCAAAATGTTTTCAACTTCTTTCTCATGGGCATTAAAAAAGGATCGTTTGGTTAAGAGTTAAAACACTTAGTTAATCGACTAGCCTTTTACAGTCAGGAAAACAATATCAAACATAAGGCTACAATTTTATGGTCGGTTTTTTTTTGTTTTTTTTTTTGTTCCATATACATCCCAAATAAACAGGCAATTAGATCTAAGATATGAACGTCTGTGATATTGAATTGCATTGCGCTCAAAGGTCAGTCTGATCTTTATCTTTAATTGTCTTCAGAAGAAACTTTACTTGTCCATAGCCAACAAAGGTAACTGTATCTGAGTCATTCTAATCAGCAAGAGCATAACTTCGGTACCCTCGATCTCTTTATCTGAAATGTGGAAAGGATGAGAATCGACCAATATGGAATAGCTGATGAGACAAACATGTTGCTGACATTTGCACGCTTAGAGTGCTAAACTGTTAAAATAGACATGTTAAGCTTGGAAAAGCACCCTAAATATTGCAGGACCATTGCTGTCTTGAGTAGAATAACTCGGAAAACTGGCATGACAGATCCAAGGGGGAAAATATTTTTATAACAGACTGTTTACTGCAAATCTCTGTATTCCAGGGTCTTTTCTCAAGCTTATAGGGGTTATGCTTTAAATAGCTGATGCATACATGCTAGCTAACCGTGCCTGGATGAATCGTGTAAGGTAGGTTTTAGTGAGTAAGCATATATATTTTTTTCAATTTTGCTGACGCCTTGATTGCCGCCTTCAAAAGTAGTCCGGTTCTCTAACCAGAATGCCCATATCAGATAGGTAATGTATTTGAAAAAAATGCTACTTAGCGGAAGTTAATGGGCTAAACCAAATAGCTTAGCCAATCAGAAATTCTGTAACTTTCCAAATCTAAAATAAGACTAAGAAATGAACTTAAGAATGGTTACTGAATACCGACCCTGATTTTTTGGGTGCTTGATAGCATTTGTCCTTATTCATAGTGTTACGAATAAAGACAGACAAGAATAAGAATTATTCAAAGTATCCTACTCATTTCAAGCCAAACTGAATTGGAAACTAACAACATTTTGCGCACATATTAAAAGTTATTTGATATGCAATGCATATACATTACTTTAACACTTCTTGATATACTATCATTTTCCTGAGGAGTCCTATTGACAAGAAGTGTCGTGTATAACATCAATTTTAAAATGACTTTTTTTAAAGTCACACTTCCTGCCACATATGTGGTGTGGCTCCATCTTGCCGAACAAAACAGTAGTACAACAAGTTGGCTTCTTTAAAAAAGAAGCCAGGAGAGGTCGGCATCAATGTTTTCAAATAGTTTATTGGCTTTTGATTGCAATATATTTTTGTAGATGTAAAAAAACAAGTTAGACATTAAATGAATGAGAAAAAAACATGTTTTTTCTTAATTTTGCTGGTGTAAAGGCACAAAAAAGTACATGTTCCACATTGTTGTAATATTCTAGGAACAAGAGGCCTAAGAACTAAAAACAGCTCTACTGGTATTTGAATACAGGCTCGATTTTTTTTTTACAAAGAGTTGTGGAATTATAATGAGATTGAGAGCTGATATGAGCAAATTTTCATTATAGTTACCAAAAATACATGCGGTAAGCTCTTGACAAGCTCAAAATGCGTTTTTTAATTTAAGGGCAAGGAATTTCTGACCCAATAATCCGACGGTTTGCAAAAGAATCCAGCTCCCATGAATATCTATAAACTGTGTGGGTTTTGTGAAGATTGTAAGTAAAAAGATGCTCTTCACAAGCTAAAAAATGTTGTTGTTTTTTAATTCAAGAGTATGTCATTTGTGACTCCATGACCCGATTTTGGCTCAATTTTGAAAGGAACCAAGCTCTCATAAATATCTAACAACGCGAGTTTGGTAAAGATTTGAAGAAATTGTAGGCCATATGCTATTAACATGCTCAGAAATGCATATTTTTTTCAAAATTCAAGGACACAAAACGCAAGATGATGTTCCAATTTGGCTCATTTTCAAAAGGAACAAACCTCTAATGAATGCATGTAATGTGTGCTCAGATAAGCTAAAATAGTTTTGGATATGTTATTTGGAAAGGAAAAATCATTCAATTAAAATTTAATACAATTTGCTAATTCCACTGAATAGGCAAGAATCTTACCTGATGACAATAAATAAAGGTGGCCTATACATAATACTAGACATGTTAAAAATAAATGTAACATTTTTTAATCTTTTAACAAACAGCAATTTTGGACTGTCCTAAACACAAAAAACATACAGACGACAATTCAAACTTTGATATCTAATGTGGAAGATGGTGCTTTGATGTGATGGAAACCATTGTGACAAAAGGAGAAATTGCAGTAACTAGCAGCTTCTCCTCTTCCCACAATATTTTGTCTGCTGCAGACATGTAAAATGAAGAGGTTGTTTGTCTAAACGTTAAAAATTTAAGAAATTAGATAAATGAGCCATGCTCTGAGAAAAGGGCACTTAATGTATCTGCAAAAAAGTATCGACCATGTCAGCCTGCGCAATCCGCCCAAAACCAAAGGATCACGGACTCTTTTGAGGTGTCCGGTACGTAGGGCGAAGGGGCACGACTTTTTTGCGGTCATAAGTTGATTTTCGCGGGATTCCGTATCCTAGAAGCAACGCTGTGTGTTATCTCATCAAATTTATATCATTATAAATCCATGGAATTTTTGTATAAAACTGAGAAAAATGCTAGAGTGTAGTCAGTTTTGAAAAATAAAACTTACTGATCAACCTATTTATATCTATTTGTGGGGTACGACTTCTCCAGAGAACTCGTACTCTCGAGATTAGGGAACGAGTTCTCCAGGGTACGAATTCTCCAGATAGTATCAAGTCACGTGATCTTTTCCCGCGGTGTTCTTTCTCCTATTTTAACGAATTTTTTTTTTTGCTTAGATTTATTTGTTTAATGAAAAACTGCAATTATTGGAGAGGTCATTTACAATCAATATAGTATAATAAATCGTTCTGGAAAATCCGTCATTAAAAAAAAAAATAAAAACACTTTTATTTCCTATTTCAGTTTTTTAATTTCGGTTTATTTATAAAACCATGACGAAATAGACTGTGTACCAGTACAATTTCGCAAAAAACAAATGGATTTAGACAGCGATTTCTGTGGCAGTCTGCCTTTTAAACTCACCACTGTAGGAGAGGTCTGATGACCTCTCCAATAAACATTCTTTTTTTTCAGTACGGTGACATGTGTTATACAGTTACATGAAGGTTCAACAAACATGTAAATAAAATATTCCAACACCCGGCCCCGTCGCCTTTATGTCACCTTAGTTGTAATTAAAACATATAGAAAATGAATGATAGGTTACTCGTACCTACTGATAGACCGAAACACAAACAAAAGAACTGAAAAATGAATGAATGAATGAATAAATGATTGAAGTTCAGATTGCTGCTGTAAAGCTGAAGGATGATAGTTGACAAGATGAAAGATACATGTATATTATACTGCTAAGAACGATTTTTTTTATTGACGAGTTAAAATGCTGTTGGGCAGATAAGATAAATAACTGTTCACCTGTCGAACACCGTTTCTAACTGATTGTCAGTCTGCCTTGGGCCAAAAGGGAATATCTAGCTATTAAAATAATCGTGGTTTGCTATAGAAAAAGACAAAAGCATAATTTTTACACGTTTGAAAGAATCTAACACAAAATAAATTTGTGCGTATATTTACAAGATCTCAGGCGATTATCCATTCCTCACGATGCATAGATTCTGCACTCCCATCTTGGATCTTTACTGTCCTTTTTTTGAGAAATAATCTTGTAAAATACTCTCGAAATTGTAACAATTTGGTCCGTTTTCCAGATTGTGAATGTCAATTTCATATGATAGGTTTATTTTATTTATTTTCACCCTTAACCTGCTAACTAGAATTAAACTTTCAAGTCGATAATAAAAATGCAAATATTGCTATTTCAAAGTTAATTGGATGGGGGGAACAATATCTACAGTGTAGATCCAAGATCAGACTGCTGTACTTGATCTACGCTGTCCACAAAAGGTCAGTGAGTCGCGCTTAGCAGCTTAAGGATTAATATAAGATTTCACAAAAAATTTGGCTAGTTTTTGTAGGTTGCAGTTTGACTAACAACGTCAATTTTTCAGAAGAGCTGAGGTTCGTCTAGGGAACGTCATTATTCTTGTAATGAACTTAATTTGATAGTTTTTATAGATGACAGTCAATTACAAAGTGTATTTCGTTTTCCACCTCACCCGAAAGACACAAAACATACAGTCTTCCTTCATAATTTTCTCCAACGTACCGCCCGGATGATTCCACTATAAGGGCTAAAATTCTGCATCGTAGCTGCATAGCTGCACTAGTAGAGACCAGCCACTTTTTGCTAAATCTATCTGATGGTATTTTTCTGGAATGAAGACAAAATATTTACTGACAGTTTTTTATCATAAAATGACGATATATGTAATGTAGTCTTTAACTCACTGTATCAATTATTGGAAAAATCACATTCGAACACGCGTCGTGTCAGTCGATCACTGTCGAAAAAGAGCAGACTATTCCAGTTGTGGAGAATCACGACACATCGCCTGTAGACTAGGGAAGCCATCCGGTATCTCTCGAGTGAGCGCTGTAATTTGAGCAAACCTGTGGACGTCTAGCAACTACCCCACTGGCCGATTTTGTATAATAATGGCCCGCAACATGCGAAATGAGACCTTAGGTCATTTGCGTAAAGTGTCGTCCCGGATTAACCTGCGCAGGCCTCGCAGATCCGAGACGGCACTTTACGACTACATAAGATTTTTTCATAGAGTAGTCTTTCGTGAAACAAAAAATCGCACAAAAACGGCAAGTGTCGTCTCGGATTAGTCACAGACTGCACAGGCTGATCTGGGACGAAACACTTTTACGCATATGTCCGAAACCCTTTTCGTGTGTTGCACTTTGATTATTGTCTTTCGATTAAGGACGTTTTCTAGAGTTTTAATTCTTCCATAGAATTTCTTTGTTTTCACATATATGTATTATGTAAAATTTTGTGCTGAATACAAAAATAAAAAGAAAATGATACGTTGTCGGATTTGTTTTCTTGTTAAATGCCTGTTTCCATGGTAACAGTATACCCTCAAATCCTAAAGATTGTGACTTTTGCTTGAAAGTGATTAAAACATTGTCAGACAAGTTTAATTTTATAATTCATATAAAATCAGACCTAAATATTTGTATATTCTTATCTACGTTCAGAAAATTTGAATTACATTCATATTTTTTTCAGAAAGGACATTTTTTAGCAATTTTGTATTCACAAAAATGACGAAAAAAAAAAAAAAAAATAATAAGATTTATGCAGGTAAAAGTGGGTCATCAAAAATACCCTTCCATAGATTTTGTCCATTTTCTCTGTATAGAATCCTTGAAGTATCTTCTTTTCAAATTTAACAATAAAAAAGAATAGGTCGTCGAGTTCAGATTTTCACAAAATTACAGTTTCCATGGCAACCATAAAACAGTTTTATACAAAAATTCTCAGTTTTACTGAAAACTAAGCTTTTTTTTCCTTGAAAACATACAAGCATAGTCATGTATTAGTAAAAACAATAAAACATTTGATATGTCAAATTTAACTGACAGATCACCTATTATCAAAGACCACCCAGAAGTGAAGATTGGTTCGGGTAAACATGGCAAATTTTCAAATTTATTTTGAATTGGGCCCCTAAAATCTTTGAAGTATGTAAGCTAGTTATAATATGCATTACTTAACATCAGGTTAGTACGAGTGTAACCCTGGATAAAAAAAAAAAAAAACACTTTACGCTTTCTCCGGCATAGGCGAAAACAGGGGCTTTAGCGGATGGCAAAGATTAAGATCAGACTGCACGGAATGTGCAGTCGGATTTTGGATCTATACTTGTTTAGTCAAGCCTGTAGGCTAATAATTCGACGTAGGCTACTAAGTCAACGACCACTTTTCCATGGCTGGTTCGACGATTATGATATCTCATCGCGAGGATACGTTTCTGTACGATTTGCGTAAGAAGAAGTGGGTGGGGGACTGACATTGACGTTCTTTTCTTCTGCATCGCTAGTTGCATACAGTCGGCATTTCTTGCAGTATCATTTATTGGAATTACAGACTGAACCCTTGAAATACGATAACTTAGGTTTCCTCGCAAAATGTATTTTAACTCTTTACCAAACGACAAAATTTTAGCCATGTGCAAATTGAGAGCATTTGCAGACGACGATTTCAACGTGGCTCGAAATGGTGCAGTTTTTCCTTGATAGGGTAGAAAACAAAAGGAGAAAATACTGGTAACCAGCATTTTCTCCTTTTCCCACAATGTTTTCAAAAATGCTTCTTTCCCAGGTGGTTAAAAGGCGGCATTGTACAGTAAAGAGTTAAAGCAAAATATGTTTAGGCCGTTCATGGTTTCGCGCCGTATAGTGAAACTATAAATCCGAGTACTACTATTTCCTTCGTGAAGAGTCCAATATCGTCCTTTATACTAATATGCCTTCTAAGTGCTCCAAATTTGATTTTAAAAGAAATGAGATCATGCAAAAAGAGCCCAGACGAACAAGCTCGGGCGAACAAGCCCTGGGACAAAAAAAAACTCGTTTCCATGCGCACTAGCTTGCACAAAAAACCTTCCGAAAATGTCCTTAGTACGCAAAATAGAGTGCCGACTTGAAGCCCCATAATCTAATATACATGTAAGCACAACACAGTTGTAATAAGGCTTTACATAGGACTTGAATCCGAGGTGTTTGAGGTCTGCCTAAAGCTCTCCCTGCTGCTTTTGAGATAGACACATGATGGGAAGATTTTTTTTTCATCAAAAGATCACGCCCATGTATTAATACTCTGATACAGTTTCGAGTATGTACCCACCGATCCTGTAAGTATATTAACAACGCAGGTGTCGGCTTTTTCTGATTTGCTTACATTTGGGTTTATCTGTATTTATTAACACACCTTTCACAGCCGTCATGGAAACAGTCAAGCATAGTTTTAAGGACGTTTCCGAGTCAGTAACTAATACAATGTCATCTGCATATAGAAAGAATGGAAACATGGGAATCGTCAACTCATATGCCTAAATTCAGTTGGTTGATTTCGCTTTTAAGGTCATTGATGAAAACAGAAAATGGTGTGGGAGAAGCACTATCATCCTGAACGACGCCCATATTGAATCAAGCCAGTCAGTATATAGTTTTTCCCTTAATCCTTATACAAACAGACGAATTACAGCACATGGATTTCACTGAGTTGACCATTGTACCGTCAATTCCGTCAAGAAGCAGTTAGTACAGTTCATGTACCTTCAATGTTATTACTTTATCTTCTGAGCATTGAAATGAACATTTTCTTCAGAATGTTTGGATAGCTGTCATAATTTACAGTGTTGCCATTGCTCCGGTCATCTGTGAAAAACAAAAGACCCACAAACCCATCTGCTTTGAAAGCAGCCCCTACAGTAAAATTCTTATTATGAAGCAGCCTTTTTCAATATGAATGTCTGGGTGCGTATTCATCAGTAGTTCTTGAGAACATTCTTTGTCTTATTCACCAAGATTTTTTAAATTTAACAGTAAGGCAACTTCTGATTGGCTAAACCATTTGGTTTAGCCAATCAGAAGTTGTGTTACTTTCAAGTTTCGAAAATCTTGGAGAATAAGACTAAGAACGTTCTTAAGAATGGTTCGTGAATATAGGCCCTGATCTGTCTGTTACCCAAAATCTATTTTTCTGCTGGTAAATTTGTACCTTTCTAAGATAATTTTTGAACAAAGAATTGACATTATTTTGAATGCCAAAAATTGATGCTGACGTTATGCAGGTCACTTCTTGAGAAATGGACTCCTCAGAAAAATCATAGAATGTCAAGAAAGGTTAAATTAATGTTTATGCATTACATATCAAGAGAAAGTTCAGTATATCTGCAAAAAATTGTTAGCTTTCCATTTTTTTCTTAAGCCTTAGGCTGCTAAGCGCGACCTTTTGCGGACAGTGTGGATCAAGATAAGATTGCACTCAGATCTGAGATCTACACTGTTCGATAAGGAGATACCCCCCCCCCCCCCCCCAAATCAAAATAACAACAACAACAACAACAAAACCTTAGAAATAGCAGCATTTGGGTTTTTACTATCGGTTTGAAAGTTTCATTCGACTTATTTTGCAGGTTAGGATTAACTCATACGTGTACACAATATTAATCCTGCTATGCGCGATCTTTTGCAGACAGTGTAGAACGTGCAGTCTTATCTTGGATCTACACTGTCCGATAAGGAGATATTTGTCTCCAAAAAATATGTTTATAACAGCATTATTCGGGTTTTCACCATTGCCTTGAAAGTTTCATTCAACTTATTTAGCAGGATAAGGGTTAAAGTTTAGATTAACGACAGGCGTTATGAAACGCGCTGTATCTACTACTACGCTGCGAATTCTTAACGACTTTTAGGGCCTGGGCTTTTGAAACATCAAGGAAAAAGAAGAAATGCTGATAACTAACACTACCTCATTATCTCAAAATGCTTTCTTCGTTTTAAAGGAAAAAAAAAAAAAAAAACCTCATCATTTGCGCCACAACTTGTCTGTTGTCTGCCAATGCTTTCAATAAAAATTGAGTCTAAAATTTTAACGTCTGATAAATAGTTTACGGTAGATCAGTTCCAATTAAGAAATATACTAGAATTATTTATGGTTGAATAATCCAGATTTCTTCTACGTCATACCCTTCTCTGTATGAAAAATAGTTTTGTATCAAAAGATATATGCTTAGAATGGGTGCATTTTCGCTAAATCATTTTTTTTTTTTTTTTTGGCACAGAAGAATTATCACCATTACTATCATTTTCATTGTTATAAACGATAAAATGATGTGAATAACAGTTTCCCCATTAACCAGAGTGATTTTAAAAAGAATCAAAAAAGAAGTAAATCATAAATGTGAAATGTATTCGTGGCAACCAGGTTACTAGCTTCACTGGTCTAAATGCTTTTCCTTTTTATTTCAAAAAAATGTTATAAACGTAAAAGGCACTGTCTTTTTTTTTTTTTTTTTTTTGTTATTTTTCCCACTTCGAACATATACAGGCAAGTAGTGATTACTTTGGTTCTCGCTTCCTTTCAGATACAGTAAAGAAACTGCAAGTACATGTATTTGTTTATTATTATCATTTTTTTTTAGCCCAAATGAAGAATTCCATCTTTTTTTTATTCCGTTGAAAATCGTTTTAAGTCATCGTACTTTTAATCTTGTAATAACAAAATTTATAGGGGGGGGGGGGGGGGGGGGGGGGATTCTGTATAGGTTTAAGTCTTTTACGGGTATTTATTAATTTATTTCTTATTTCTTAGAAGTACTAGACAATGGTATAAACACATTGCAGATACTACTACACTAGAATCTAAGGGGTTTATTTTACATCTTTGAAAACAACTAATGGATTTTCTTTCCGTCAGCCCGATATAGCATGTGAGCCATGCTGTGTGAAAAAGGCGCTTAATGCATCTGCAAAAGGTAATGACCCAGGCCAGCCTGCGGAGTCCGGGCAGGCGTACCTGGGCCAAGGACCAGTTTACCTCATAACAAAGTCGATTACTTAAAAAAAAAAAAAAAAAAACAGGCTTTTATGGATCCAAAATTATGTGATGACTTGCTTGGTATAATGCATTAGGGAGATGCATTAAGCCTCCTTTCGCCAGAGCATGACCCAAATCTATTTCCTTAATCTTTGTACATGTATATAGGTCTTGAGACTGGAATGATTCTATCGTTTATTCCATGAAGCTTCCAGCAGTAATATATTGAACCTGTGACTAACTACTATTTTTATCAATAAAATACACACTAGGGTATTGTCGGATTTGGAGAACCTTACGGTTTTGATATTACCCGCGTTTGGACTGAGTAATTTCTCAGGAATCACTCGGTAAAATTCCATGAAAAATATCTATAGAAGATGTACATGTTATCAGTATATTTTGTGTCAATTACTTTTCAAAGTTATAGCCCTTTAAAATTTTCCAGATCTTGTTTCTGTGCTCTAACTCCACAGCCATTTGACCCAGGGCAGTGGACATTCATAAAAGTGTTGCTTAAAATAAAGGAGGAACCCTATTGCTTTTGAGCCACGAACTTCTAAAGTCAAGTTCACTAGAGAACTCTGTTTTATATATTGATTTCGTCCTTTAACTCAAACATACAGACTATGTACTTGACATAGGATAATGAAAATTCACACAAGCAGTGCTTTTAACCAATCGAAATATCCTTTTATTTTTTAATGTCAAAGACATTGGTATATTTCTTTTGAACGTGACGCTGATCCAGTGACAGGGCACTGGACGGCTGAATTCGTCCGCCTTCAACAATTCTTTTATCGTGTTAAATGAAAGAAAGGCAACTTCAACAATGTCTTAATAAACTTCAGACCTGGTCTGATGAAAATGGTTTTAAGTTCTCAAGGTCAAAAACAAAGTGCATGCACTTTTCCCAGCTACGAGGACTTCACCAGGACCCAGAACTTTTCTTAGAAAAAACTAAACTTGAAGTTACGTCCGAGTTCAAATTTCTTGGTGTTATCTTTGACAAGAAACTTACCTTTTTACCGCACATCCTAGCCCTTAAAAAGAGGTGTAAGAAGGCACTTAACCTTCTTAAAGTTGTAGCCCATTCAGACTGGGGAGCAGATAGAAAAGTATTTTTACGCCTTTATCGCTCCCTTACCCGTTCTAAACCAGATTATGGCTCCATTGTGTATGGTTCAGCCCGAAAATCTTACCTAAAACTACTTGACTCTATCCATCATGAAGGTCTACGCCTGGTACTTGGAGCTTTTCGAACCTCTCCTGTAACCAGTCTCTATGTTGAGGCAAATGAACCTTCTCTTTACCTCAGAAGACGAAAACTTGCTCTTCAGTTTCTTTTGAAACTGAAATCAAACCCTTTTAATCCAACACACAAAGTTGTTTTTAATCCTCAATTCAAAAGGCTCTTTGACAGAAAACCAACTGCCATACCCTCATTTGGTATTCGCATGGAAGCAGAAGTAGAGAATCTAAACATTGACACAAGCTCTATTGCTCAATACAGACTCCCTGAAATCCCACCATGGATACAGAGAACCGCAGAGTTTCGCTTTGACCTTGCTTCTAACAAGAAATCTGAAACAGACAGAAATATTTTTAAGACAAGATATGGTGAAATTAAAGAACATTATTTTTCATTTAAGCCGATCTATACAGATGGGTCAAAACATGGTAATGCTGTTGCAGCAGCTGCTGTTTATGGAGAACATATAAAGAAATGCAGACTTCCAAACAATGCTTCCATTTTTTCGGCTGAAGTGAAGGCCATTGATCTTGCCATTGACCATGTGGAGAATTCTCATTCCTGCACATTCATTATTTTCTCAGATTCTTTATCTACCTTACAAGCCCTCTATAATCAAAAGTTTGAAAATCCTCTTATCTGCAAAGTTTTGGAAAGGATCTCTCGCATCCTTTCCTCTAACAGATTAGTCTTCTGTTGGCTTCCAGGCCATATGGGCATAAGAGGTAATGAAAAGGCTGATGAAAGTGCAAAGTTTGCTCTGAACCTGCCAATTTCTGATGTTAAAGTTCCTCATACAGATTTTAAAGCATCCATTTTACCTTTCATACAATCTCTTTGGAATCCCAGTGGGATGCTGATCATTTCAACAAACTTCATTCTGTTAAACCAATCCTTGGTGAGTGGTACCCCTCTTACAGGTCTGTTCGTCGAGAAGAGGTGATAATTACAAGGCTTCGAATTGGGCACTCTCGGCTAACACACTCATGGCTTTTAACCAGAGAAGAAGCACCTGAATGTATTCAATGTAATGAACATCTTACCATTAAGCATATTCTTTTAGATTGCATCGACTTTCAGCCAATGCGTGAGAAATACTACAATGTTGACAGTATGCATAACCTCTTTGAAACAGTCAACATTGATTCAATTATCACCTTCATCAAAGAGATTGGTCTATACAACAAGCTGTGATATTTTCTTAATTACCTTTTTAAACTGTTGTGTAAACCCGTATTTCTACTGCGTAATCCTTTTTCATCTTCAATTACGTCTCCTTAATGGGAGGATTAGCTCTCTTTGGGGCATCTTATCTTATTGGAGACAGGACCTCTTTAATGGGAGTGTTTTGATCCCATTGGAGGCTCCACTCTTCCTTAATTTTAAACTCTCATTTCCTTGAAACGACTATTCACGGTCTTAACCTTTCATTTCAAACTTTTGAGTAGGCAGGGAATGCCCAGCCACTCAATATTTTATGCACATTGAAAGTTACACATAATCCCTATTCATCTAAAGACCTTTTGACTATCAATTTAACATTTTTGTTTAGATCTTTTTATCACAATCTTAACTTCAATATTTAAAACTTTTTGAGTTGATAGGGATTGCCCTGTCACTCAATAATATCTATTATACCTATCAAAATCACTCATAATCCTTCCTAACTCAAGCCTTTTATTGTCATCATTATGTTCAAATCTTTTTGCCTCAAAATTCCTGTTTTAACCATCTTTTAATACAGACACGCGCGCTAAATGACCAAAGCTGTCGATGCGCCATAAAACAACATTCATTCATTCATTCATTCATTGTTAAATGAAAAGAAACATTTCATAATTTTTCTTGTATACAATGTCTTTTAGCTTGTCTGTACGTAACATCGCGATTTTACCAAAACTTCGTCCGCTAATTTCAAGTAGACATTTCGTGTACTCAGTTGATCCATATACCCTATGGTCATTTGTTAAGTTTTTGCAAACAAATCTCGAGCATAGGAGAGCATCTATCAGTTTTACAAAAATTATTGTTTCTTTTAAGCTTGAAGACCGTATCGCTTTTGGTACGATATTTGTCGAGTACGGTAAACATGGTACAGTGCTCCGATCAGTACGTTGAATGTCGTATAGCCGAGTGGTTGTGGAAGGTTGCACCAGTTACACTGATTATCATCGGAACCGGCGGCAATGCAGTTAACATCATTGTGTTGTCACGTCGAAAACTTAGAAGGTAAGCCGAGAGTTTGTTCTTGTGTTGACCCTTTGCCTAATGACGTCTTCCCTTCAAATGTTTGTCCGTTGCGTAATCTGAAATAAGTTTAATAGCCCATTCAGTAATAGATTTTGATCATAAATTTGTAATGATCCAAGAAGTCTTAACACGACATATCCATTTTTCCCAAATATTCACAAAACTCTTTCACTTAGCATGACACATCCGACACAGAGCAGCTATTTTGTTATGCAGATATATTCGGGGAGAGTGAGAATAAACCAGCACCTTAAAAATAGCTGGGCCTTAAACCTCCCTCGCTAAACCAGCACCTTAAAAATAGCTTGGCCTTAAACCTCCCTCGCTGACATGTCATGTGATAGCCATTAACAGCAAATCCTTGTGGAGGTGTTTTTTTTTTCTAACGCGGTTTTGTCTTGAAATATTTTACAGTTTTTATGGGGAGGGGTTTTTGCGTGAGTGAAATCCATGTTTTGAGTGTGAATATTTAAAGTTCGCCGATTTGCCTATTTTAACATAATTTCCTGCGATTCTTGCAGACTATCATAGTATTAACAAATAGTATGACATCATCAGCCTCGATTTCAACAAAGTATCGCGCTAATTAGGAAAAAAAAAAAGATGGTCGCAAACTTCGATATGTCGCAATTTTAGATGATTCGACGATATTGTTAATACTAGATTTGATTTTCTTCTCAAAATGTTCTTTCTAAATTAAGTCATTGAAAACTTAGATCAGCTATCTAGAAGGAGTGAACATACATGTAATTCTGATGCTAAAACTGATGTTAGATGATATGAAAAAACTGTGCAAACTGCAATGAAATTACCTTCTTTTTTATTGTTGTTGATATGATTTGTCTCTAACACTTCACACAATAATAATGAAGACGGCGCCGTTGTTGGTGACGATGAAGATGATGATGGTAGTGGAAACAACAACGTGGATAATATTCTGGTGATGAAATGACTTCTTTTTTTCCGATGTTTATGTTTGATTTTTGATTTTCTACAGGTACTCGACAAGCGTTTACCTACTTGTGTTGGCAGTTTCGGATAACATGTGTTTATGGATAATCTTACCGAAGTTTACTTATAACAACCTGTTCGACCTTAACTATCTGAACATTTCTTATGTACATTGTAAGTTCTTCAACTGGCTTGGCTTTTCCTTCGGCACGGTATCAACGTGGACAGTGGTCAGTTTGACCATCGAACGCGTTCTGCTGACTATGTTTCCAATAAAGGCAAAATTGAAATTGACTCCGAGAATTTCTCTCTTAGTTTCCATGACAACCGTTTTAGTGAGTCAGTTTTTTGCGGTACCTTTCATATCCTCTCGTACATATTTGGGATCGGCTTCGGCAAATTTCTCCAGTTGTGAGTTTTCTTCGAAAGAGTTCAGCACATTTTACAAAACAACGTGGAACTTTAACGCTCTGTTGTGGTTCAACGTGTTGCCAGTGGTCATGATCATAACCGGAAATGCTCTCATCGGAACAACTTTGTTGAAGAGGAAGAAACAAATTTATCCGACACCCAATGCAATTCAACTGAGCTTGGCAAGAGAGAAGATGGCACTGAAAATGCTTTTTGCAATTAGCTTTTTGCATGTTATTTTCATGAGCCCATACAGTATTTATTTGGTTGTAAAGGCTCATTTTACTCCAAAACTGTCTGCTAAGGAGATGGCCGTTGATCAACTTATAAATGCTGTCTTGCACATGTTAATGTTTTGTAATTTTACATTCAACTTTGCACTGTATTTCGCAAGGGGGTCGCTTTTCAGGGAAGAATGCAATAACCTTGTTGCTGCATTGAAAAAAAAGTTCGTGAAACTACATCAAACACGTGGATCGTCAAACGGATCTTGAATTATCTGTACAACTTAAGTAGAATGAAATTTTACTTCGTCTTGAATTTTCAACAGTTTTGATAAAATTTGCGACTTCAAGATGTTTACAGGCCAAAAACTTGAATAGATAATCAATGGTTGGAAATGCATCGCAACGACTATCTGCGACTAAACTTAAAAAAAAAAAATATATATATACAGTATTTTATGATTTAGATTCGGCTGACGTTGATTGTCTGAAATTAGGTGGATACTCTGATATGAAATTTGTATATTTTTACTGCACTTTATCTAGATACATTTAATTCGTTTACTTCAACGAATTTGATATGTGATTGCCTAGAATTCTTTGAGATGCCTGAGGCATTGGCCACCGAAACTCCATTGGTCTATCACAGAATACCAAAATTTTCAATGGTTGATCATCGTACAGCATTACTGAAAATAGTACATTGGCGACAGCCTCTATATCATATGTAGATGAGTATACATGTATAACTAAGTCTAGAATACATCCAAACAAAATAGGATAAACATCGAAATTATACCGATTTTATAAGCATGGATTCTACACTGAAATATGTGCCAGAGGGAAAAGATAAACAAATTAAAGGTTTGTATCAGTTTCTTGGTAGGAAAAAAAAAGCTACTGGCAATCAACCATCAAAGAAGATAATTGAACGAGGACAATCGAAACATACCTGAAAACTTTCGAACCTTCTTAAAGGAGCCTTTTTATCTATCTTTTTCCGACCTCCTTTTTTAACCTTTTAAACTGCTAAAAAATGAAACGAAAATTTCCACTCAATGGTAAAAACCCAAATATTGCGGTTTCAAAATTGATTTCACCGGAAAGAAAATACCGTATCGGACAGTGTGGATCAAAGATCCACGCCCCGCTTTTTGATATATGAGCAACGATCTGTGAAAAGGGAGCTTAATGCATCTGCGAAAGCTATCGACACGAAACTGCGAAAGCTATCGAGCCTGCATAGTCCACGCAGGCTGACCTGGGCTGGAACCTTTCGCTATTGGTCAATTTTCTGTATGTCCAAGGACCGTTCTATCTCATGATAAAGTCGGTTGTTGATAAAAAAAAAAAAAGGTGGATCCATAATTATGTGATTGCTTGGTAGGTATAGTGCATCAAGGTAGATTAAGCCCCCTTTTTCCAGAGCCATTATTATTATTATTATTATTGACTTTTTGTTGCCAATTATTATCACTATTGTTGTAAAATGGTGACATATATTACGAAATACACTTTTCGCTGCAAACGTAAAGAAATCGGATGTTTACTTTCATTAAACAAAAGTGCAAATTTGGTGTTCACATAACGGGTTTAGTCGCTTTGCAAGTGTAACTTCGTCTATTATTTGCGATATCAACTATGACGCCATCGCGCTTATTTGAATACGATCCCCCATAAAAGACGCTTTTTGTGTTTATGAAATTCTGGTGCGGAATCTCAAACTATCTAAGGGAGTCACGAAGGCTAATAAAGAAATACCGGAATGATTTCTTCTCCCCACTTTTTTTTTGTTTTTTGTCTTCCATTTTTAGCTCACCTGAGCACGAACTGCTCAAGGTGAGCTTTTGTGATCGTGCTGTGTCCGGCGTCCGTCGTGCGTCGTCCGTCGTCCAGGCGTCAACAATTACCTTGTGTGCACTCTAGAGGTTACATTTTCAGTCATATACTCATGAAACTTGGTCAGAATGTTTGTCTTGATAATATCTCGGACACTTCGAAATTGGGTTATGTCGAGTCAAAAAGTAGGTCACTAGGCTAAATCTAAGGAAAACCTTGTGTGCACTCTAGAGGCTATATTTTCAGCCTGATACTCTTAAATTTTGGTCAGAATATTTGTCTTGGTAACACCTGTATCTTGGACCAGTTCGAAATTGGGTCATGTCCGGTTAAAAAGTAGGTCACTGGGCCAAATCTCAGAAAAATCTTGTGTGCACTCTAGTGGCCACATTTTCAGCCTGAAACTTATGAAACTGGGTCGAAATGTTTGTCCTGATAATATCTTGGACAAGTTGAAAATTGGGTCATGTTGGGTCAAAAAGTAGGTCACTGGGGCAAATCTTAGAAAAACCTTGTGTGCACTCTAGAGGCCACATTTTCAGCCTGAAACACATAAAAGTTGGTCAGAATATTTGTCTTGATCATATCTAGGACAGCTTCGAAATTGGGTCATGTCGGGTCAAAAAGTAGGTCACTGGGCTTAATCTTTGAAAAACCTTGTGTGCACTCTAGAGGCCACATTTTCAGCCTGAAACTCATGAAAGTTGGGTGGAATGTTTGTCTTGATAATATCTGGGACAAGTTCGAAATTGGGTCATGTCGGGTCAAAAAATAGGTCACTGGGCTAAATCGTAGAAAAACATGTTTGTGCGCTCAAGAGGCCACATTTGTCGTCGGATACACATGAAACTAGGTCAGATTGTCTGTCTTGATGATATCTCAGACAGGTTTGAAAGTGAGTCATGTCGGCTGAAAAAGTAGGTCACTGGGCCAAATCTTTGGCTGCTCCATAGAGGCCACATTTTCAGCCTTATACAGATAAAGATTGGTCAGAATGTTTATCTTGTTGATATCTTAGACAAGTTGGAAAGTGGGTCATGTCGGGGCAAAAAGTAGGTCACATGGTCAAATCTTAGATAAACCTTGTGTGCACTCTTGAGGCTACATTTTCAGCTTGATTCTCATGAAACTTGGTCAGAAATTTTGCCTTGGTGATATCTTGAATAAGTTTCAAAGTGGGTCAAATCTGGTCAAAAAGTAGGTCATTGGACCAAATCTTAGAAAAATCTTGTGTGCACCATAGAGGCCACATTTTCAGTATGATTATCATGAAACTTGGTCAGAATGTTTGTTTTAATGATATCTTAAACAAGTTTGGAATTTAGTCACATTGGTTCAAAAAGAAGGTCACTTACACTCATGCGTTTTACATCATTTAAACCAGGATCTCTTCAGCTTTATCAAATATAGATGACTTTACTCAGGTGAGCGCTTTAGGGCCAATTGCCCTCTTTTTACTGATTGTTTTCCATCGATCGCCTCTTCTAGTTTAGTGAGGAATCATTTTTAAAGTTTAGTAAGGTCATAAAATTCTGAGTAACCCCCTTTAAAATGTTAAATCTTACTTCTTTGTGTTACCTTTTTCCAAATGATTCTACGTTTTAACAACCCAGAGGAAGACAGCCTGTGAATACATCGTTGGAAAGCGAAGAAGTGTTGTAATCAGCACTATCTACTGTTGTCCAAAAGGTTTTGTATCCTTTCAAACACCATGGAATCCAGTCGTGTGAGCCGCAACTGATTGGTCGTCTGCAACAGCTTTGAATTTGGATCATCTAAAAGTTTTGTAGTCTAGTATAGAGTTATATGTATACAAATGAATGTTTTCTCTCGCGGGCAATGGCGGTTCTGACTGCTCACATGAGCAACTGTATCTGCTGGTACACAGATAATTCCTTTTCAAACGGTCACGTGATTTACGACCGTTGGAGAGGAAAGTTTCGAGAACTTCAAGAAAACAAGAGCGCCGCATGTGGGTGCCAACGCTCGGTTGCGGTTGCTTGATCTTCAGTGAAAAATTTAAGTCGAAAAGGGGGCATAACTTCAAAAATACGTTGATAGTTACCCGCCCTTGTTGTATAGGTTCCCCTTTCGATGATTAACAACTTGCCCAAGTTTGAAGCAAATATATCTTCAATAATAACACAGATATTATAAAATATCAAAGTTTTCGTAGACGACGACGTTTTCCTCGAAACCAGTCGAGCTAAAAAAGGGGAAAATGATGATAACCAGCAATAAGAACGAGTCTAACTTTTAGACGTCTGGTAAAGAAAGAAATATGATATATCACGGCCAATAAAGAAATGCTCGAATATTAAAATTCTCTTCGGTTTAACTCTGTACCGGACGACAAAACTTTGGACTGGACCAAATTGAAAGCATTTGCAGATGACAAATTAAATGTTGCTAAAAATGATGATTTCTGTCTGTGTTAGGGTAGAAAACATTGTAGGAGAGAAATTGCTGGTTATCAGCATTTTCTCCTTTTCCCACAATGTTTTCAAAAGCCTTCTCTCTCAAAAGCTCGGGATTGCGTGGTACAATGTTTACTCTTTGCCAGACGACAAAATTTTAGACTGATCCAAGTTTAAAGCATTTGCAGACGACAATATCTAAAATGGTTCAAATGATGGAAGCTTTGTGGAAAAAGATAAATGCCGGTTACCTTCCTATTTTCTCTCCTTTTTACCAAAATGTTTTCGAGAGACTTCTTCTTCAAGCAGAGTCGTAAAAACTCGAAATTGTGTACTAAAGATTTAATCGAAATCTCACTTGTTCATACTCTTTCGAGGGAAATATGATGAGCTCTGCTCTGTGAAAAGGGGGCTTAATGAAAACACACACACACACACACACACACACACACACACAAAAAGTATCGATTCAGGTCAGCCTGCGCAGTCCTCGCATACCTGAGTCGAAACCTTTTGCTATTTGTCAATTTTCTGCATGTCAAAAAACTAGTCTACCTCCCAATTCAGACGGTTGTCAGACAAAATGAATTTGATGGATCCATAGCTATGTGATGATTTGCTTGGTATAATGCGTCAGGGAGATGCATTAAGCATCCTTTTGACAGGGCATGGCTTACATAGAAAAAAAATTCATACTCGAAATGGGTTAACTTAGTATCATTATTATGAGTATCATGTTCGCCCTGGAGATTTCATTTTCTTTCTTTACTTTTGTAAAACGACAAACTTTTATTGATAAACGTTTTTCTCCATTACCTAGAATACTTTCAAAAGTCATCAAATGAGCGAAATTATAAATATGCGCGTAACCTTAGCAACCATGTTGCCAGCTTTATTCGTCTGTCTAAGTACTGTTACTTTTATAAACGTAAAAAAACGTAGAGGGCTATTTCCTATTTTTTCCTTCAAATTTATAAAAGCCAGAAGTAGGCGTACCAGTTCGATGTTGCTTTTGTGTTCGAATACTTTTTGACAAGGTAAGAACTGTCGTTATTTTATCTGATTTAAACTGGTTTTTCTTTACCAACTAATGGATTTTCAGTAGATTTAAAAAATGCCTTTGGAAATGTTTACATTTATCATACTTTTTATTTTGAAATACATGTAAGCCAATGTATGATTACGGGATATTTTCTTCCAATGTGTATTTTTACAATGGTGTTGGTATTTATTCAACCCTCGATATTTGGAGTCTCGAACATTCGAGAATTCTGCTTTTTTCGAGGAATTTCCATTGTCGAATATATTGCACCAAGAGCAGATCGCTTCTTTCGAGTCTCGATAATCTGATAACTCGAACACGTGTGTTGGTCCCTGTCATCATTTTCTGTCTTCAAATTTACCGTTAATTCGAACACAATTTTTTTTTTTTTCCTCTCGATTGTTTCACTCGCTTCTGAACAAAGGATTTGTCACGCCGGCCCGTGTACGGTGTGGTGTAAGTTCTGCAATCTAATACAATTACTACAAGGGATTCATACTACGATATGGTTTTGAGAAGAAACTGACATTGATTTGATGACGAAAGGTTAATGATGACAAGTTTAGTTCAAAAATATTTTATTCATTTTAATAATTACATACATGTTAATATTCTAAAAATTGAAGTTACACGAAAAGGTTTGGAAAGGAAGCTGTAAGCTTATAAAATTCCTCTCCTCTGAGAAGTTTGTTTCGCGCCCCCCCCCCCCCCCCCCCATCTACTTTATGATGTCTGATATTTCATTTACCTGATTAAACAACTGATTTTATCTTCCGACTTCGCCACAGAATAAACACCGTTTGGTCACACAAATTTTTCCATCTTGTTATGGTGACGTCAGATTTTAAGTTTGCGTGAATATGATTGGTTTGTTTTCATTTCATAGAAATTTACCTGACTTTGACACTTACAAGTTAATGTCATTTTACACGGATGTGTTGATATCGTGGCTCGTTTTTGTGTCACCAACATTGTCTATGAGAACAGCAGTAATAAAGCATTGGTCTCTGCTATTCTTTCCTTAAAATTACTCTTTAGCCCATTTCTAAATTTTCGGCAATTTACTCTCCTTCTTCGACCGTTTCAATAGCAGAGGTTACACAGAAGCGTTTGTGAACATTTACATATAACGACACTAAGAGAACTTATCCGTACATTCCAGAATGTTCTGGAGAAGCAAAGCGCACGTTGTGTGTGTGTGTGTGTGTGTGTTTAACTATTGACACCTTTCCCACTGGAAGAGTGCAAGCACCATATTACGAGGTACAGTCGAAAAGTTCCAGGATTGCTTTTGTTACGTCGGCATGCCCTGAAGCAAAACACTTCAATATATTACTCTATAGGAAAAATCATTTTTCTACACATCAATACATAACTTAAGGGTGTTTGTACAGTTATAACAGATACTGGCTCAAATTTAAAATGCAAAATTGAACTAAAAAAGTGGGGCGGGGAAAGCATTCCAAAGGGCGTATTAGATACAGTTGTTTTAATGTGACCTGTGTCATAATAGTTTAGTCAACAAATTTAAAAATGAAAGGTCCCCTAGATGCTTAGATGTCTACAAATACATGATTTGTTTTTAAGAGGAAGGAAAATATATTTTCGTATCTTTCTTTAAAAGCTCGGGGACCGCATCGCTTTTGGTACGACATTTTTCAAGTACGACCAACATGGTTCAGTGTTCCGATCAGTATGTTGAATGCCGCATAGCCTGGTGGTTGTGGAGCGTTGTACCACTGACACTTATCATCATCGGAATTGGCGGCAATATAGTTAACATCATTGTGTTGTCACGTCAAAAGCTTAGAAGGTATTCTGATTGTTTGTGTTTTTACTCTGTAGAATCCCAAGCGAACGGGCGAACTGTACTGCATACATGTGTGCTTGTAATTATAACGTCAGGTGAACTGTATAAGTAAACTTTGATGTCGTGTTTAAGACGTATTTGTTTCTCTTCCCAAGATCATCTTCTCAAAGATTTTTTCACAATTAACTGCCTGTAAAAAAAAAAACATCATAAAATATGAAAAGGTGTTCAAAGAAAAGGTGTGATAACATTTCGTTTAATCTTTTTTTTTTTGGGTTGATAGTAAAATGTTTTGCTGGGAGTGCTTCACAAAATGATGAGGAGGATAGTGATGATGATCATCATCTGCCGAAATTTATGATATTTATGATGTTGATGAAATTATGTTTTACTTCAATTTTACTTTTCTACAGATACTCGACAAGCGTTTACCTACTTGTGTTGGCAGTATCGGATACCCTGTGTTTATGGATAATCTTGCTGAAGCATACATATATCAACCTTTTCGACCTTGAGTATCTGAACATTTCTTATGTACACTGTAAGTTCGTGGACTGGCTTGGCTTTTCATCGGGCACGGTATCTACGTTGACAGTGGTCAGTTTGACCATCGAACGCGTTCTGCTGACTATATTTCCAATAAAGGCAAAACAGAGATTAACCCCGAAAGTTTCTGTTCTAGTTTGTATGACAACCATTTTTGTGAGTCAGTTTTTTGCGGGATCTGTCATATTTTCTCGTACATATTTGGGGTCGGCTTCGGAAAACTTGACAAATTTCTCCAGCTGTGCATTTTCTTCGAAAGACTTCAGTACATTTTACAAAACAACGTGGAACTTCATTGCTATGTTGTGGTTCAACGTGTTGCCAGTCGCCGCGATAATAACCGGAAATGCTCTCATCGGAACAACTTTGTTGAAGAGGAAGAAACAAATTTATCCGACACCCAATGCAAATCGGCAGAATTTGGTGCGAGAAAAGATGGCACTGAAAATGCTTTTTGCAATTAGCATTTTGCATGTTATTTTCACGAGCCCATATGGTATTTATTCGGTCGTAAAAGCTTATTCCAATCTAAACCTGTCACCCAAAGAGAAGGCAGTCGATCAACTTATACTTGCTATCTTGTACGTATATGTTAATGTTTTGTAATTATACTTTTAACTTTGCACTGTACTTCGCAAGGGGTTCGCTTTTCAGGGAAGAATGCAACGAAATTGTTGCTTCATTGAAAAAAAAGTTCATGAAGTTGCATGAAAGACGTGGAGCGCCAAGGGACTCTTGAAATGAGCTCTGTGAAAAGGGGGTTTAATGAATCTACGAAAAGTGTCGATTCTGGTCAGCATGCATAGTTCGCACAAGCTTATCTGAGTCGAAACAGTTTGCTGCTGGTCAATTTCCTGCATACAAAAGGACCAGTCTGTTTCGTGATTCGGTCGGTTGTCACACAAAACGGATTTTATGGATCCTTAATCATCTGATGACTTCCTTGGTACAGTATATCACGGAGATACATTAAACCCCCTTTTGCCCGAGCGCCGCTCAAATATTTGTACATCTGACAAGGGAAAATGAACCTTGCTTCTAGAATTTTCGACGATTTAAAATGCTCTGTGAACGACGGGGGGAGGGGGGGGGGGGGCTTAATGCATCTACGAAAAGTATCGACCCAGGCAGAAACTTTTCGCTATAGGTCAATTTTCTGTATGTCCAAGGACCAGTCTACCTCATGATTAAGTCGGTTGTTAAAAAAAAAATTGTTAATATGGATCCATTATTATGTGATAACTTGATTGGTATCATGGATCACGGAGATGCATTAAGCCCCGTTTTGCCAGAGCATGGCTCATTTGTAAAGATGTTCATTCACAATAAAATGAATAGAATGTGAAAGTACTGTAATTTTTCAAAGATTTTAGGTGTATACAGGTTTCTTGTCAAAATGTTGAAATGAAGCAGTCCAAGTTTGTTTCGATTCTTTTCCATTTATTAAGTCCAAAAGCTACTTTTGTCTAGCTTCTCTGGATAAACATTACATGTGAGCCATGCTCTGGCAAAAGGAGGCTTAATGCATCTCAGTGATCCATGATACCAAGCAAGACATCATCCAAAATACCTACTTTTTTCAACAACCAAGTGAATCATGAGGTAAAATGGACCTTTGACACATAGAAATATTGACCAATTGCGAAAAGTTTTGGCTCAGGTCAGCCTGCGCGGACGGCGTAGGCTGACCTTGGTCGATACTTTTCGCAGATGCATTTAGCCTCCTTTTCACAGAGCACGACTCATTATGCTTTCATTGTTAAGTTTTTAACTCATTGCTAAACTACAAAATTTTGGACTCGTCCAAACTGAAAGCATTGGCAGACGGCATAATATATGTAGCAAAAATAATGGGTTTTGTTTTTAAAAGGTTAGAAAACATTGTGGGAAAAGGAGATAATGCTGTTTACCAGTATTGTTGTATTGTATTTAAAATTTAACGCCGTTTAAACAGCTAAGACCATATCACGGCGGTCGGTTCACCCATGCGTGTATTATTCTGGCTTTCTCACATCAGTACTGATACAACTTTCTTTCCAAGCCACTGACTACTTTTCTGACATGCATCAGAGGTGAGAGGCGAAAAATCGCCGGAAAGAAAGTTTGCCTCAACCACGTATCGAACCTGCAACCACAAGGTCACGAGTCAGATAAGCTAATCAAAGTGCCACCCGGCCGTGCTTGATCACCAGTAATTTCTCCTTTTCCCAAAGTGTTTTCAAAGGCTTTCTTTCTCATTGGCCGTTAAGACTCGGGATTGTGTGGTAAAGGGTTAAAGAACCAGATGGAATCTTAGGTCTGTCCATAATGAAAGATTTTGCACACAACTATTAATCAAAGTACTGAAAGTACTGACAGACTAGCGAGTTTCACTGATTTATTGTTTGTATGGTGTTTAACCCCGTTTTCAACATTATTTCAGTTATATAGCGGTGGCCAATGCACATACCCATGCTTTCTTGGGGTTTCTTTTACCAGTACTCTGCACAATATTCTTTCCAAGCCAATTGCTGCTTCCCCACATAACCATCGTCGAAGCGTGAGAGAGAAATGTATCCTGTCGCTATGACTATCATCAGTCCTCGGAAAGAAATTTGCCGAGTCGGGAATCGAACCAGCGACCTTCTGTTCTCAAGTCCTGAGCTGCCAGGGCTATGTGTGCTATTGGTTAACTATAATCCAGTTTAAGTTTAACCCTTAATCTGATAAAAATGTTAAATGAAACTTCCAAGCCAATGGTAAACGCCTGAATATTGCTATTTCAAGTTACATTTTGTTCAAAATATATCCTCTTATCGGACAGTGTAGATCCAAGATCCACATTGTCCGGTAAAGGTCATTGAATCGCAGTAGTGCTGGTAAAAGAAACTGGAGAAAGCATGGATATGTGCTTTGGCCGCCGCAATATCACTGAAATAATGTTGAAAATGGCATTAAACACCATGCAATCAATTAGTCAATATCCAATAGCACAAGATGTAGTTACATGTAACTATTTAATTCTCTTTACGAACGAAAAATTTTACACTTGTCCAAATTCAAAGCTGTTGCAGACCATACATTAGATGTAGCTGAACTGATGAAACCTGATTCCAAAAGGGCAGAAAACAATGTGGGAAAAGGAGAAAATGATAGTTACCAGCATTTTCTCCTTTTCTCGCAATGTTTTCAAAGGGTTTCTACCCCAGTGTCTTTAAAATTTGGGATTATTTGGTAAAGGGTTAATCTTCTAGACGCAGAATAACAGTTTAGCATAACAGTTTAACTGTACACAATGATCTAAATAATGAATGACTGAATAAATGACAAGGGTTCCCTGTCCAGCGAGGGTTGATATAGCTGGGATTTGCAACAAGTTACCTAGGTTTGTCTCTTAATAGATTCATTCATAATGTTACAGCGGTGTAGGAATAAGTGATTCTCTGCTTTGCATAGGTCACTTAATTTACATATAAGCAAAGATAATGTACATTATTAATGGCATCTTGTTCAGTTTATTACTTTGTAAGACAACATGTTCAAATTGGAGTGGTAGAGATTTAGGTTTTTTTTTTTGGCAAAATTGTCATATATAACAGAATTAAGATTTCTAACAGAAAGAAGTGTTTTCTGTAAGGCAGTTTTTTGGCAACTGTGGGGTTTTTTGTATACACTGACTCTAGGTCAATCATGATGCCTATAGACTAGCTTCGCTAGTCAAAAATTAAGCACAACTGGTGAGATTTGTCTTTGATAGGATAGAAAACGTTGTAAAAAGACGAGTCCTTTCTCACAATGTTTTCAAAAGCATTCATCATTAGGATCGTGTAAACATTGGCATATTTGATAGTGGTGTAACGAGCTAGAAGGCATATGTGTGCAAAGAAAACTCGATTAATCAAATGTTCAATTATTCGAACACATCAGATACCGGTAGTTGGAAGCACTAGCCTGAAATTGACATGTCTCGAAAAATATGAGCGCCGCATGCGGGTGCCAACTCTGCAGTTGCTTGATTTTTGGTGAAAATTCTAAGTAAAAAAGGGGCATAACTGTGTCAAAAGTACTTTGATGGTTACCCGCCTTTGTTTATGGGTTTCCCTTATGATGATAAATGACTTGCCCAAGTTTGAAGTAAATATCTTCAATACTGACCAAGTTATTATAAAATGTCAAAGTTTTGCACTACGGCCACGACGCAGACGACGACAGTTCAATGACAGTACTACATTGGTTACCTCCCCTGATGCAGCAAGCGTGTGTCTGTATATGTACAACGGGGACCAGTTTATGACAATATCTCTACGTTTTCTTTGTAAACAGACGAGCTGAAAAGGCATGACAGCGGTTATATTTTCCGAGCTGTTTACTTAGGAAAGAAGAAGTTTCATTTACCGACAATATTCGTTCACTATACTCACCGTGGTAGTAAACATTCTATTTCAAAGTAGGTAGAAAAAAAAAAAAATTGTCCGCTCCAAAGTTTCTACCTTTATAACTCTCTTAATAATAATCTGAGCTATGCCCTATGAAAAGGGGCTGAACGCATCTGCAAAAAATATCGAGCCACGTCAGCATTCGCAGTCCGCGCAGGCTGACAATGGGCCGGTCGAACCTTTTCAGTTGTTTGTTAGAGAAAATGGATTTTATGGATCCATAGGTGCATATAATGACATGCCTGGTAAACTGCATCACAGAGATGCATTAAGCCCCCTCTTCAAAACAGATAAACGGCGTAAATTTGCCCGCAAATAGGCAGGGGCCTTTTAAATAAAAATGTCTATATTTTGACCTATCACAAATTTCTATTTATTCATTTTTTATCAGTAGCAAAAAGTAGGTCAAAAGCCAGCACATTCAGCTACGCTGAAAAATACTTATCGGGGTTTCATACATCAGATAATAGAATTGGACGCCTTGTTTTGTATCCGAGGTTACAGTGGGCAAAGTTTGTCAAGTAACAAGTACATGTACCTGTGATCTCCCTGGGACCGTATTCACCAACTTTTCTTAATTGCATTCTTTATTTTATTCTAGATTAAGAAAGTAACCCGTTTTCTGATTGGCTTAAACACTTGGTTTAGCCACTAAGAAATGGCGTTACTTTTCAAATTAAAAATTCTTGAGAATATGACTAAGAATGTTATTAAAAAATGGCTGGTGAATTTAGATCAAATTAGTGTTATATGCTTGTACAGTTTGATACTAAAAGGTAGAAGGTCTTTATTTGGACCGATGCCATGTCAACAATTGTCATCAGTCTAGTAGGCCTAGTTGGTATTGGGGTCGGTAGAAGAAAGAGGAAGAATTGATCCGGATCGTTTCTTTAATGGCCATTTTTTTTTTAAAGTTCTACACAGTTCAGAGTTAAGAAAATTAGCTCCGAGCCTGTTAATTTGAATGATTTGAAATTTCATGCCGCTTTCAATCGCGTTTAGTTATAATACCGCGAAACTTCGGGGACATAAAATCAGATGTCTTGCCATGTTTCACAAATATATATGTCATGCTCCGTGAAAAGGGGGCTTACTGCATCTGCGAAAAGTATCGACAAACAATTTTTACATTCAATCTTTTAACGTGGTTTTTCAATTCTGTTGGCAGTTTTCACCAACAGATCGATGGATGTGAATAACTTCACTGTGGTTGTTGATGTTCTTCATCGATTTTACGGACGCCGCCATGTTAAGATCACGTGACGATTATTCTTCTGCTAGGTGACATTTTTCAAATACATGTAGATACCTATCTGATTTGATTATCTTCCGCTAAGTGGCATTTTTTTTCTAAACTGGTACCCGTTGTATCTCCCGTAACCGTCCGATAGTTGATACGAAGATCGATAACAGGCTGCCAGTTTAGCATTTTTTTCAAATACATAACCTATTTCATATGGGCATTCTGGGTACAGAAACGGGCTACTTTCGTAACTCGTACGATTCATTCAGCCATAGTTCGCTAGCATATAACCTACGCACACGTCATTTCTAAACACAGCCCCTGTATGCCTGGAAAATAGCCCCTGTAAAAGCCCAGCATGTTGGGGATATTTTAACGTTGTTAAAAGACTGATAGATCCTATATTAAGCGATGTTTTTTTTTTTTAAACATTACTTTTCGCTTTAGAATGATGATATTTTCAAGAATTTGAGGCGATAAACAGGCTTGATTTTTCCACTGACGAATTGTTTATAGCCATTTTCCACTTCCTATATTTTCAGCGGCCGCCGCGAGAGATTTAATTTTACGCACCGCGCATTAATAATCACTAATATTTATTTTGTACAGGATAGTGATGTGTCATAGCAGACGACAATCTTCGAAGAATATGACATGCGCAGACAACGGTCGAGTGACTAACATTACTTTGTACGGACGAGGTTGGATTCATTTACGAAATCGGCCGAGTTATGACGAGTGAATCAACGCGTGTTATTGATCATAATGACATACCCACAAGTCTTTAGTTTAAATATTTTTTATTGCCATTTTTACATTATTTACATACAAGTAGTTAAACCGATACAAAGAAAAAAAAAAAAAAAAAAAACATGAGGCAAAAGGGTCTGGCCACAAGTTCTCCAACTTAGATTTGGCCATTCCCTAAAGACCCGTTTACACATTCACGATTTTCTCTACGATTCACCACGATTCACCCAGATTTCTCATGGTCAGAAAAATCGGGATGGATCGGGATGAATCGTGGCGAAAAGTAGAAATATTCAGTGTCACTACGATTCCAGTAAGAATGTCCACGATATTAGTACGGTGTCTGTAAGGTATCGCTACGAATCAATGACGATTCATGACGGCAACGCTACGGTCAATGAGGATTGACCACGGTGGCACAACGAATGCTCACGGTGCTTGTACGGTTCGATACGGTACTAGTACGATTCACGGCGGTAGCGACACGAGCTCCCACGACTGACCACGATTTAACGGTTTTCACGTGACAAGTTCTCAAAGTATGACATCAGAAAATCATTATCTCCTCAACTGTTGACGAGGTCAGACATGCCACCAAGAAAGAAGGCAACTGCGGCCAAGGGAAAAAAGTCACCTGACCCACCGGCAAGGGTTAGTCCTGACCCGCCGGCGAGGCTCAGTCTTGCCTAAAGCCCAGTTGCATCAGATGATGAGTCAGCTCCGGGGCACACTAATGAGGAGATGCCTGTTCCAAAACTGACAAGAGTAGACCAGGTTCCTTCCGACCAAGTTCTGACTGGTGACAGTCAAGATACTTCAGGTCCAAATCTGACCAAAGAGGATCAGACTGGCTGCCAACCAATCGTACTCAAACCGTGATTGATCGTCTTCCTACCGGCCTTGGTCGTGGCCAATCGTGGAGCTCCGTAGCGAAACCGTGGATGATTCGTAGGACAACCGTACACAATTCGTGGTGAATCGTGAGAATTCGTGGTGTCTAAGATTCCACGACTGGCTACGATCTCTCACGAATAGCCGCGAATATAGCTACGGTGTCAGTACGAATAAGCACGATTCCGCTACGGTTGCGCTACGAATTAGGCCACGCCCAATAACCACCACGATTCGCCACGAATGTTTTAAACAGTTTAAAACTTCCGTAGCGCTACCGTGGAGTTTCCCGAATCATCACGATTCATCAAGATTCACCACGATTCACCACGGTTCTACTACGAATCACCACGGTACACGACGATTTTACAAATCGTGGCGAATCGTAGCGGCACCGTAGCCAAAAATCGTGAATGTGTAAACAGGCCTTAAAATACATCTGCTTATTTTAGTTTTCTACATTACCTACATAAACTTACATCTTATCATGAAGAGCTTTTTCCTCCTTAGATCAAGAGAAGACAATATTGTCCCACCTATAAAGTAGCTTGCAATAGCTATGTTTTCAAAAGAATCAGTTTCAAAATTTCAGTGGATAGAATGTCTTTGCGAAATAACAGAGCAAAATATGAAAATACCGGAAGAGGCTACGAAGCCCATAAAGAAGTACCATTAAAAAGAGTGTTTTTCTTATATTTTCCATTGTTATTTACTGATGGTTTGTTAGCTAATGTCTTTCTAATTTCATTCATGAAACATTTCAGAAGTTTTGCTAAATTAAAAAAACTAAATGGCTCACTTTAACCCTTCATAAAACGATCCCGTGTGTTAACGACTGTTTTTGTGCGGCTTTGAAAATCTCGCCGCCGCTTGAAGGTACTCTTCTTTTTTGTCTATTATCGGACAATTGCTGTAATTTGAACTTTCCCTGTACTTTGATAAGTTGTTGTCGTCCTCTAGTATTTGCTCTCAGTGTGATCTGCTGGTTAAATAAAATGGGAAGATTCTGGATTTTCGATGTTTTGACTTGTCGCATCACATCATCTAGCCTGGGTTTCAGCCTGATCATTTTTTCCTTCTATATACTCGGACGTTACTTTGTGTCAGAAATTTTTGTGAAAGTAACGGCCGAATATAGATCTATAAAACGAATGATCGGGCTTGGACCCAGGCTACACATCATCAGGCAGCGTCTTTTGTTGCTCATCAAGGGAGGCCACTGCAAAAACAGATTTGTCAGTGACGGGTTATCTCTCTTCCTGGACGTCATCATTTTGTGCGGAAACGTCAAAGTACACATTTTCTCACCAAAACAATGGCAGACTTTGACACGATATACGAGGAAAATGATGAAGAAGTTCCACCAACAGAGTACATAGCTCCAGTCCCAGACCCTATCTTAATCAGAGGGGCAGGAAACATAACTATGTAAGTGTTCATGTGTTTTTGATGTGTCATTTTATTGTTTGAACTAGGGATTGTTCACTCGAATTGGTGAGATTTTTACTCCGCTGTGTTGCTGTTTAGTTTCTGTTTACATGTCCGGACTTCCCATCGAGTTAATTTGGTTTTTCCGGTAACAAATTCTCTGCAGACAGCTGAACTCTTTATCAAACGACAAAAATAAATGTGACTGTAAATCAGAAATTTATTATGGAATGGGTAGAAAACATTAAAAAACAATAATGGACAGAGGAGAAAATGCTTTTACTAGCATTTTCTCTTATTTCCGCAATGTTTTCCAAAGCCTTTGTTCTAAAGGTTGTTATAACTCGGGATTGCATGGTAAACAGGTGAAACATTTTTGTAAAACCTTATTTAGCCTATGTAAAAAAGGTTTCATTAACAATTGCTTGGGAAAACCTCAAGTGTGACAAAAGGAGAATTTGCTTGTTACATTTGCCACAGTGTTTTCAAAAGTGGCTTGCAGCAACTACAATAGAGTTAACCTGTTACCAGCTAATTCCGGCATTTAACAACCCTGAGTAAAAAGGCTTTTGCAAACGATATGGGAAATAATGCGGGCAACCAGCTTTTCTCCTTTTCTCATAATGTACACCAGTCTTTGTAGAACAAATTTCCTTTTTGTGAGTAACATTCTGTTTTTTGGGGTTTTTTTGTCTGCAAATGCTTTCAGTTTGGACAAGTCTAAAATTTTATCTTGTCTGCAATAGCATCCAAATTTGCCATTGTCATCCAAAGGGTTAAATTTATCAGTTCAAGAAGATTCAGTAAGTGTGTCCTTACAATACAGATGTTTATCATAGGACTCACACACAGGAGTCATGGGAAGCAGTGGTGTAGGGAAAGAGCATCTGTCTGACACATCAGAGGTTCTACATTCAAATCTCTTGATTATAAGGGCCAATTATTGGAACTATCCCCTATCACTACACAAGCACTACACGTAGTTCCTGTTTTCAGAAGGCAATGATCAAGAATGATTAGAGTTCAGAGCTCCAGATAGAGGGAGTGATTTTGATTATAGAATTGAAAATATCAATTATTCTCAACTAAACCCTATGTTATGGGTACTCATTAGAATCATCTCATTGAGACAATTCTAAAGAGTACCCATAACACAGGGTTTGGAAGAGAAATAATGGATTTAGAATACCATCACTCCCTTTATCTAGAGCTTTGGAGTTGCAGGACTAGTTTCGTAGTTAATGTAAATTAAGTACCATAGGTTTAACCCTGTTCCACTTAATCCTATTTTTCAATGACACTGAATGAGACGGCTTTTGAAAAAAATTGTGTAATCCTTTTCACACAGTGTTGTCCCTCCTATCTAAGGCAGATCTCATCATTTAACCCTTTACCACACAGTCCCAACTTTTAATGACCCTATAGAAAGAGCCTTTTGAAAACATAGTGGGAAAAGGAGAAAATGCTGGTAACCAGCATTTTCTCCTTTTCCCACAATGTTTTTTTCCCAAAACAAATTTCAATTTTTTGAGTCACATTTATTTTGTCGTCTGCAAATGCTTTCAGTTTGGTCCAGTCTAAAATTTTGTTGTTTGGTAAAGAGTTAGAGCACTTTTTATTTGTTATCTGCGTATGCTTTGAACATGGGTAATTCTAAAATATTGTCACAAAGACTTTCGAGAATTTGTAAGATGAAGAGCAGTTGAATACTCTGTTGTCCATTTTTTTTTTACTAGTTCAGTAGTTGCCCTTTAACCCTTTACCACATAATCCCGACTTTTAATGACCCTGAGAGCCAAGCCCCCATAGCTCAGTCGGTAGCGTACAGGACTTGAGAACAGGAGGTCGCTGGTTCGATTCCCGGCTTGGCCAATTTCTTTCCAAGGATTGATGATAGTCATCGCGACAGGATTCATTCCTCTCTCACCGCTGACCATTGTTTCGACGATGGTTATGTGGGAAAGCAGCCAGTGGCTTGGAAAGAATATTGTGCGGAGTACTGGTAAAAGAAGCTCCAGAAAAGCATGGATAGGTGCACTGGCAGCAGTGATATATCTGAAATAATGTTGAAAACGGTGTTAAACAACATACAATCAATCTATCATTAACGACCGTGAGAAAGAAGGCTTTTGAAAACCTTGTGGGAAAAGGAGAAAATGCAGGTAACCAGCATTTTCCTCCTTTTCCTACAATGTTTTCTGCCTATTCAAGAACAAATACCATCATTTGGAAAACATTTTACTTGTCCTCTGTTAATTCTCTCAATATCGGCGAGTAAAATGTTGCTATGTGGTAAAGGGTTAACCCATTACCACTCAGTTCCAAGTTTTAATGACCTATGAGAAAGAAAGCTTTCGAAAACATTGTGGGAAGAGGAGAAATTGCTGGTAACAATGTTTTCCATTCAATTAAAAGCAAGTTTCATCATTTGAGCCGACCTTGATTTGTGATCTGCATACGAGCATCTATATGCCTAGAATTAGGTCAGCATCTCATATATGCTTAGAATTTGGACAAGTTCAAAATTTTGTTGTGTGGTAAAGAGTTTAAATACATCTTGTATGTTTTTGTATTTAATTTTGTTTTCAGATTTGGATTAAGTAACAGATTCAATGCAGAATTTCCATCTAGTCTCACAGGAAAGGTATGTGTTATATTCTATGTGTATTAAACTTGAATTATGACAAATGCATATCAATTAATTGGTTAACCCTTTACCACACATC
The DNA here is from genome assembly GCA_945859785.2 of Tridacna gigas. NCBI lineage: Eukaryota > Metazoa > Mollusca > Bivalvia > Cardiida > Cardiidae > Tridacna > Tridacna gigas. The sequence goes on from OX244033.2 coordinate 28,154,307, forward strand.
CCAAGTTTTAACGACCCTGAAAGAATAGGCTTTTGAAAACATTGTTGGAAAAGGAGAAAATGCTGGTAACCAGCATTTTCTCCTTTTCCCACAATGTTTTCTACCCCATCAAAGACAGAAAACATCATTTGAATCACATTTAATTTGTCGTCTGCAAAAGCTTTCAATTTGGTCCAGTCTAAAATTTTGTCGTTTGGTAAAGAGTTAATATTATGTAAGTAATTCTTTTTTTTTCTCTATGACGTATAGTATGTTTACTGTGACATGCTGATCAGGGGCTTACCAGTATGTTTCTTTTGTTGGCAGTGTTGATAAGATAAGACTGCAACAAGTAAGCAATCTTATCTTTGCTCTACAGTACACTATTTGCTAGCCACTGTCAAATTTTGGCCAAACCACCTTAAAATGCAATTTTTCCACTATTGACCTTGATTGAAAAGATCCATTTCATTTTATTCTTTCAATGCCAAATATACAAACCTGACCTCTTTCAGTGAGTGAAAATACAATCTTCAGGGACACAGAAAGATTTTTATCTGAACCCTTTACTGCACAAGACCGCTTTTTAACAACCCTGGGATAGAAGCCTTTTGAAAACATGGTGGGATAAGGAGAAAATGCTGGTAAACAGCATTTTCTCTTTATCCGACAATGTTTTCTTCCCTATCTAAGAAAAATTGCACCACTTGAGCCACATTGAAATTGTCATCTGCAAATGCTTTTAATTTGGACAAGGCTAAAACTTTGTCGTCTGGTAAAGGGTTAAAGCATAACTAAACATGCAGACAGTATAGATTCAATCATGTCCTGCGCAATCTGACCTTGATTTATGCTGTCCACAAACGCTCCTGTTTTGCTCGTGGGTCTGAGAGGGGACAATCAGACAAACATTGTCAGCAAAGATCAGATGCCCTTAAACTCAGGGTAACGGTGATCTATGTCCATAGTATTTGTTGAAGGACTTATCAACCCTTACCACATCATCCCAGATTTTTACGATGCTGAGAAAGAGGCCATTTGAAAACATCCTGGGAAAAGGATAAAATGCTGGTAACCAGTATTTTCAACTTCTCCCACAATGTTTCTACCATTTCAGGGATAAATGCCATCATTTGTGCGACACTGAAGCAGTCATCAGACAAATGCTTTCAATTTGAAGTAGTCTAAATTATTTTTGTGTGGTAAAGGGTCAAAACTGTTTGCTTGCAACGTGGACCAGCATGTGATTGCATCCACTTGTAAATGAGTAGCTCCAGGTATATGCAAACATTTTTGTTATCATTTTCCAGTATTCAAACCCTTCCATGCAAACTTCAACACTGAAAACATCTTCAGTTGCTGTTGTAGATAGATCTAGTCTATGTTAACCCGCATCCTGTTAACTCTTTACCAAACGACAGAAATTTTAGACTTGTCCAAATTGAAAGCATTTGCGGACAACAAAATGAATTTCACTCAAAAATTGAAATTTGTTTTGGAAAGAATAGAAAATATTGTGGGAAAAGGTGAAATTACTGGTTACCAGCATTTTCTCCTTTTTGCGCAGTGTTTAACGCTTTCCCAAACAATAAATTTTAGCCCCTTCCGAATTGAAAGCATCTGCAGACGACAAATTGGAAAGTGGTACAAATGAACTTAAGTTTTTTTGACAGGGTAGAAAACATTGTGGGAAAAATAGAAAATGCTGTTTACCAGCATTTTCTCCTTTTCCCACATTGTTTTCAAAAGGCCTCTTCCTCATGGACGTGAAAGCACGGGATTGTTTGGTAAAGGGTTAAGAGGCTTCTTACTTGGGGTTGTTAAAAAGTCACAGTTACGTGGTAAAGGGTTAAATAAAAGAAATGAAACTTTCAAGCCGATAGTGAAAACCCAAACTTTCTTATTTCAAAGATATTTTTGGAGGAAAGATATCTCCTTATCAGACAGAGTAGATCCAAGATCAGACTGCACGCTCTGTGCAGTTTGATTTTGATCTACGCTGTCTGCAAAAGGTCAGTGAGTCGTTCTTAGCAGCCTAAGGGTTAGACTAGACTATGCAAAATGTGCAGTTTGATTTCTGCAGATCTGTGCTGTGACCTCTATCAGATATTTACTGAGTTTAACTTGTCATTGTCTAGCACAGTTTACTTCACTTTCATTGATGTAAATGAGATAAGCTCCTGGCAAAATGTTGGGGTGTTTGTGTAGGTATGATAGCTGTGGTTGATGTGTTTTTGTGGAAGTGACTGATGCCCCAGTCTGTGCCTCAGCTAGGTGCGTTGGCCCTATCTGTCTTGTTCTTCTTTGTCTAATTTACTTATCCCTGTGGTGAGTTGTTGGTCTTAAGATTCTACATACGAGCCATGCTGTGGCAAAAGAGGGTTTAGAATGTGCAATCTGATCTTGGATCTACACTGTCTGATAAGGAGATGTATATTTCTCCAAAAAGTTAGTTTGAAATAACATTATTTGGGTTTTACTATCGGGTTGGAAGTTTCGTTTCACATATTTAGCAAGGTAAGGGTTAATGTTGATTATTGTTTTGTGTGGACAGGTAGCACCAGAAGAATTCAAAGATACAGTATTACGAATAAACAGCACGTTAAAAAAGACATTACCGGTGAACGTGAAGTGGTTACTTTGCGGATGTATCTGTTGTTGTTGTACTTTAGGGTGTTCATTATGGCCGGTGGTTTGCCTGAATAAACGAGTGAGTATCAAACAGACAGGATTTATTGCTTGGTGAAATTATAATGACTGTATGAAGTGCACTACTTTTGCAATTTTGACCAATTTTTGATGTAGAAGGGTACATTGTCTCTTAACTTTTTAGCAGAAGATAGAATCTTAGACTTGTCCAAACTGAAAGCATTTGCAGGCGACTATTTCATTGTGGCTCAAATTGTGCAAGTTTTGTTTGATAAGGCAGAAAACATTGTGGAAAAGGTGAAAATGCTGGTGACCAGCATTTTCTCCTTTTCCCACGTTTTCAAAAGGATTGTTTCCCAGGGTCCCTAATAGGCGGCATTGTGCGGTAAAGGGTTAACTTTTTACCGTGTGACAAAATTTAGATTGGTCCAGATATAAGGTATTTCAAGACAACATGTCACATGTTGCTCAAGTTATGAGATTCGTCCATAAAAAGGTAGATAACATTGTGGGAAGAGTAGAACATGCTGGTGACCAGCATTTTCTCCTTTTCTCATAATGTATTCAAAAGATTTTTAAGTCAGGGATGTTAAAATTCTGGATTGTTTGGTAATGGGTTAATATAATATCAAAGGGGGCTATTCAGAGTTCTACAATCTCAAAGGATGGTTCATCCCTGAAGCAAAAATGCAATAGCTGGCAAATCATCAGTAGAGAAGAATTGTTCAGAGTTTTACAATCTCACCATCCTTAAAGAATGGTTCATCGCTGAAGTAAAGATGCAATAGGTGGCAAACCATCAGTAAAGAAGAAGGATAAAATTAATGTAAGAAGAAAAATTTTCAGTTGTATTTCCTTAACTCTTTACTGAACGACAAAATTTTGGCACCGTCCAAATTAAAAGCAATTGCAGATGACAAAATAAACGTAGCTCAAAATGATAATTTCTGTCTTTTATAGGGTAGAAAACATTGTGGGAAAAGGAGGAAATGCTGGTTACCTGCATTTTCTCCTTTTCCCACAATGTTTTCAAAAACCTTCATCTTCAGGGTTGTTAAAACTCAGGATTGTGTGGCAAAGGGTTAATAGCCTGTTAGATTTCATGCCAGAATTTCATAACAGTTTATGGGAATGTAATGTCATATGAATGTGGGCTGCATGGATTTTGTTGAAGGCGTGTATAATAATAAAAATACACATCATACTTTAATTTCAGACAAGACATTCTATAGAGAAAGTTTTAGATTGGGAAAATAGTCATTTATATCATAAGGTAGGTAGAAAATCAAGTTATTCAACTAATCTGCTGTTTTAGAAGAAAACAAAAGATATTGTCATAGCCCTGTCTACTGGTTTGCTGACTTAAACTCATGGTGTAAGGGATAGTTCTGAAATGCTTTACTGTGATGTTTATAGAATGTTTCTGCAGTCGGCTGATAACCAGTGTCTGATCCAGGATTTAAGCAATGAGGGGGAAAATCCCCCATTACTTGAAAAAGATGGGGATTTCTCAAAAGTATGGGGGATAGGAAAAAAATAGATAGGAAAACAACCCGACCTATAGAATCGGCTTTGGAAAAAATTGATGAAAAAATTAATTTACTTTTTTCCACCCTTTTTTTATATTATTGTCGATAAAATAAATTCACATTCAGAAAAAAACACTGAAAATACTAACATTTTTGTAAATATGACGAAATTATTTTTTACCAGGCTTACTTAGATAAAAATGCGGTTTAATTTTTCGTTTAAAAAAAATCCATTAAGCTGAATTGGTAACTCTACCGTACACAAAAAGGAAAGCAACTCTATGCGCTCGATCTGTCTATCTTTCTTCATAAACACATAAATCGGTGGAAAAATAGGTAGGAAATTTCATGATTCTCTCCAAAATTAGAATGCGGGATTATCCCGCAGTTGGTTTGAAAATATGCTTGATTCACAAAAAGTATTGGCGATTCCTGCAATCACACACTTTAGATCAGACACTGTGATACACTGCAAAGCCCTAGAAAAAAACTAATTTCACTCTTACAAACCTTATACTGATACACACTATTTATGTGGACAAGTAAACTTGAACTACAGACAAATAGAAAATTCAATCAAACTTGTCCATGGGCAAGTGGGAAAAATTTAAAATTCCACATATCTGTAACTCTAGAATATTTTTGACATATTTTTACCCCTATTCAAGCGTACAATTTTCACTGAAAAAGCAACCCCGGGCAATTGTTTCCATCAGCATGCAGTACTTTTGTTGTTAAGCAGAAAATTTCTTGAAGCATTGTTGTTTTAGGGGAAATTGCTCATAACAAACTGTTTCTTCTTGTCTCACAACATTTTCACATGTATTCAAGTATGAACTCTATACATAACTCTGTAACTTGCCTACATTATGGTATGAGTGCTAGTTAAGATTTCCAGGTAACTCAGTCGGTAATACAGAAGACAAAATCATGGGGTTGCAGGTTTGATTCCCCACTTCTTCCAATGTCTTTCAAAGGCTTCACGATAGTCATTGTGATAGGATTCATTCCTCTCTCACAGCTACTCATTGTTTCGACAGTGTTTATGTAGGAAGGCAGGGAGAGCTTGTGAAGAATATCGTGCAAAGCACTGGTGAAGGGATACAGGATATCACATATAGGTACATTGGCTGCCATGATGTAACTGAAATAATGTTGAACATTGTATTAGAGACCATATAAACAGAGAAAACAACCCACAAAGTGATTATTGATATTTGGTAATTTTGATATTTGGACCACAAATCTATGTATCAGAAATTTTGGTATTTGTTTGTATTGAAATCTACGTTAAAAAGTACTTGTAATAGCATTTTTCTAACAATTTCTTTCTATATCTGATATTTTAGCTTGGTTTACATTGGAGATTATCAAAACAGAGATGTGATAGCAGCACTATGATGGAATATGTAAGTGTCTGTTTTTTTTTCTTTTGGGACTCTGACTGGCTGTTTATGTAAATATGATGTGGTTTCTATGTAAATATGAGGTGGTTTCCAGCCATGATGATAAATAGATTAACTGAATGGTGTTTACATAGCTTCTAACATTAATTCATTTATATTACAGCTATAGCTCACATATTCATGTGTGCTGGTTTCACCAGTGCTAGGCTAGGGCTCTGAAGTGTTTTGCCCAAGGACACTGTTATGAAAAACCCAGTGCTTTTAGTGAGGATCAAGAGCAGGTCCTCAAGGTCATGAATCTGACACCTTACCCCTGAGCCGAGCAGGACCTGTGTGATGATACAAATTCCATTCATGCGATGGCCATAGAATGGAACTTTTAGCTTGTTTCCTTAAATCTTTACCAAATAACAAAAAATTTTGGACTTGACCGAATTGAACGCACGCACAGACAATAAATGAGTTGTTGCTCAAAACATTATTTCTGTCTGAAATGGTAGAGGACATTTTGGGAAAAAAAGAATGTGCTGGTTTCCAGCATTATTTTGAGTGATTTGGCGCCAAATGCTAAACATTCATTGAGTCAAGTTTTTCACCAACAGATATATTTGAGACATACAGCATTTAACCCTTTGCCACACAGCAATATGTTAGACTTACCCAATTTGAAAGCATTTTCAGATGACAAATTACATGTGGATCAAATGATTGGATTTTTATCAGAAAGGTTTGAAAACATTGTAGGAAAAGTAGAAAATGCTGGTTACCAGCATTTTCTCTTTTTCCCACAATGTTTTCAAAAGGCTTTCTTTCTCAGGTTAGTTAAAAGTCGTGATTGTGTGGTAAAGGGTTAAGAATTTATGTCATTGTCTACTTATAGGTACTGGTTGTTGAATTCATACCCCGGGTGTCTATATTTAGACCTGACTGAGACAAGATGATATGATAGGACAAGCACATGGATCTTGATGTCTCCATTTTGTATTCATTGTTTGTTTAACATGTTACCTCTGACAGATAACTTTAAAGCATCTTACAGTAGATGACTTCTGAAAACAGTGTTGCAAAAGGAGAAATTGCTTATAATAAGCGATTTGACCTTTTGCCATTATGTTGTAACAGGTTTTCGTGTGTAAGGCCTTATTCCATGTACATGTATATAAACATATTTTGCAAGGATGCTTTTAAAGTTGTCTGATGCAGATTTGTGTCCAGAGGTAAGGCGTTAAAAAATGTCCATTTCTCTTGCCTGTTTTGTCTTCTTTTTAGATATGTTTGATACATTTGAGCCATGCTCTGACAAAAGGGGTTTTATTGCATCTCTGCGATTATGGATCCATAAAATCCAGTTTGCCTAACAAACAACTGAATCATGAGGTAGAATGGTCCTTGGACATGCAGAATATTGACCAGTAGCAAAAAATTTCAACCCAGGTCAGCTTGTATGGATTGCAACGGCTGACCCAATTTAATAATTTTTGCAGATACATTAAATCACCTTTGCATAGAGCATGGCCCATATAGATATTTCATCTCTTGACCAGGTGACAAAATTTTAGACTTGTTCTTGTTGAAAGCATTAGACATGTCTGACCTCATGGGGATTGTATTTAACCCTTTACCATATGAAAAAAATGTAGACTTGTCCAAACTGAAGGCATTTACAGAGGACAAGTTAAATGTGACTCAAATGATTAACCCTTTCCCAAACGACAAATTTTGGATTGGTCCAAATTAAAAGAGTTTGCAGACCACAATTTTAAATTTGATGAAAATGGCAGAAAGGTCTCAAAAAGGGTAGATAACACTGTGGGAAAAGGAGAAATTGCTCGTTACGAGCAATTTCTCCTTTTCCCACAGTGTTTTCAAAAGACTTGTACTGCAGACACGTGAAAACCAGGATTTGTTTGGGAAAGGGTTAAATATGTCTTTGATAGGGTTGAAAACATTTTTGGAAAAGGAGAAGATGCTGGTTACCAGCATTTTCTTCTTTTGCCACAATAGTTTTAAAAGGCCTCTTTTTCGGGTCATTTAAAGTCGGCTTTGTGTGGTTAAACTTAAAGGGTGACAGAATACGAAAATTTCTGAGAAAAGGATACACTGCTGATTACCAATACTTTTTCCTTTTCCCACAATGTTTTCAAAAGCCTCCCTCCTCAGATGATTGTTATGTATAGGGTTAACCCTAAGCATGACATTGTGTGCTTTCTGGGGACAAGTTCAGATCAAGATAAGAGTGCTGAGAACAAGCAGTTTAACCCTTTAACACACAATGCCAACTTTTAATGACCCTGTAGAAAGAAGGCTTTTGAAAACATTGTGGGAAAAGGAGAAAATGCTGTTAACCAGCATTTTGTCCTTTTCCCACAATGTTTTCTACTCTTATGGACACAAATTCCATCATTTGAGCCAAATTAAATTTGTCGTCTGCAAATGCTTTCAATTTGGACCAGACTAAAATTTTGTTGTTTGGTAAAGAGTTAATCATTGTTATAATCTGTCCCTTATTTTGTTAACCCTTTACCTTACCATCCTGAGTTTAAATGTCCTTAAAGATGAAGACTTTTTAAAACATAGTAGGTATCCATTTTAAATTTATCATTTTTGGATGCGTACTATATGGTAGAGTAAAACTTGTTGTTTGGGAGGGGTTTAGTATTCTGGCCAAAACAGCTTTGAAATCACAAATTGAATAGCTTTGTCCTTTTTTTAATAGAACATTTCTTATTCCATTTCTTTGGCCCGCAAGGGTTGGAGGGAGCTCATTCTCAGGACACTGTCTATATTCTCCACATAGTATGCAAATTTTAACCCTTATCCTGCTAAATAAGTTAGATAAAACTGTCAAGCCAATGGTAAAAACCTGAAAAAATGTTATTTCAAACTAACCTTTTGGAGACAAATATCTCCTTATCGGACTGTGTAGATCTAAGATCAGACTGCACAGAATGTGCAGTCTGATCTTAATCTACACTGTCTGCAAAAGATCAGTGAGTCACGCTTAGCGGCTTCAGGGTTAAAGTGTGATAGAGAAGGAAGAAAAACAAAAAGGTTCGAAATATAATCATACAATGGTATGTGTTTTTGGATTTTAATCATAATGACCAGTTGTGGTATGGATAGGGTGTGGTTGTATTATCTATGAATTTATATTCAACTGAAATAAGCTTGCTTTTGCACAGAGTATGCAGTCTGATGTTGAATTTACACCATTTGATATTGGTTACTTTCATAAAAACAAAAGAATAACAACATTTTTTAAACGTTCTCTCCGACCGCCATTTCATCCTTTACAGTATAAAATAAATTTAGACTTGTCTAACTTGAGAGTATTTGCATACAACAAATTAAATGTGGCTCAAATGAAAGAATTTGTCTTGGAAAGGTTACCAGCCTCCTTGAAAAAACAGAAAATGCTGGTAAGTTTTTACACAGGGTTGTTAAAGCACGAGATTGTTTGGAAAAGGTTTAACTCGTTACCAAACGACAAAATTTTTGACTCATCAAACTTGAAAGTGTTTGCAGACGACAAAATTTATGTGACCCAAAAATTGAAATTTGTCTTGGGAGGGGAAGAAAACATTGTGGGAAAAGGAGAAAATACTGGTTACCAGCATTTTCTCCTTTTCCCACTATGTTTTCAAAAGGCCTCTTTCTCAGGGTCGTGAAAACCCTGGATTGTTTGGTAAAGGGTTAAGCCATGTAGCATTGTATTTATTGAATACAGTTCTTGTTTTTCTCCACATACGTATGATTAATAATTATTTTGTCACAGTTGATTATCTTATAGATTTATACAAACCCCATATGAATGATTTCTAGGGTATACTGGAATCTGTCTGTCGGTCAATTTATGTGTGGGCAATTAGATATCACCAGCCATTCTTAAGAATATTCTTAGTCTTATTCTCCAAGATTTTCTACATTTGAAAGTAACACAACTCCTGATTGGCTAAACCATTTGGTTTAGCCAATCAGGAGTTGTGTTACTTTCAAATGTAGAAAATTCTGAAGAACAAGACAAAGAACATTCTTAAGAATGGTTGGTGAATACGGATACAGCTGTATCATTGTGTTATAAGCTGCTGCAACAATTTTGTCATCATTGTTTGTAAAATGTGTACAAATGCATTCTGTAGGAACATTTGTTTGTAAAATGTGTACAAATGCATTCTGTAGGAACATTTGAATAAAAGATCTCTTCTTCAAAGCAATGAAAAATTACCTTTCCCTGAGCTAGGTCAATTCAGTCTATCTTTGAGTATGTGTCTTACCTATATACCAGTAAGTACTTGGATGAGAGGAGGGTATTAACGCATTACCAAATGAAAATACTTGTCTAATATGAAAGCATTTGCAGACGACAAATAGTATACTCAAACAATGAAATTTGTCTTTGGAAGGTTTGAAAACATTGTGGGAAAAGGAGAAAATGCTGTTTACCAGCATTTTTTTCCTTTCCCTTCAGTGTTTTCAAAGGGCAACTTCCTCAGGATTGTGAAAGCTTTGGATTGTGTGGAAAAGGATTCAGTCACCTTTTGCGACATTTCTACTGTTGTCTGGTAATGAACATTTTCTCCTTTTCCCACCATGTTTTCTACCCTGTTAAAGTGTAAGTCTGTCATCACTTAATCTGTTGCCTGCCAAAGCTTTGAATTTGGGCAAACCTGACATTTTGTCATATGGTAAAGACTTAAAGAATGTTTATGGCTTTTAACCCTTCACCACACAATCCCAAGTTTTAACAACCCTGATGTAGATGGCTTTTGAAAACATTGTGGGAATAGAAGAAAATGCATGTCTACAATAGGTCTTGGCACACTAGGTTCCCTATATTGTGTTGGAATTTGAGACTAGTTAAAAAATCCTAAATCGTTTATAAATTCATTAATATACATGTAATAATAATGTGGGAAACGGAAAAAGTTCTTGTTACAGGCAGTTGTTTCTTTTCCTAGACTGTTTTCTGTACATTTAGTTGTAGTATTATAGTATTTTTCTCTTTGAAATGTTTTTATTTTATTGTACATTAACTTTTTCCAAGTAAGTGTAAAATAAGTGTGCACATAAATGAGATAATCTGTTCACACACTATTCAAACTCATTTTTTTCTTCATGAATGTTTCATAGAGATGTTTTTTATGCTTTTGTGATTATTTTCTCCTTTTATTACCTGCAAAACAAATTGTTTCAGGGGTTACCTAGAATTAGCCGTAAGTTCGTGTAGCCACCCATCTGTCAGCCCATTTTTGTATGTGCATGCATGTCTCTGTATATCATGTATATTCCAGCACATTTAGATCATTTATATTTTTGTCATTCCAAAGTAGTACTGTCATTACATTGAGAAACTTCAGATTTTGTTAGGGACAGCGTTGGGGTTTCTGCCTGTAACCGCTTACCTTACAATTCCAAATTTTCTTGACCCTCAAAATGAGAGGTTCTGAAAACATTGTGGGGAAGGAGAAAATGCTGGTGACCAGCATTTTCTCCTTTACCCACAATGTTTTCCATCCTTTCAAAGACCTATTATAGCAGCCTCATTTATACTTTTCACAAAAAGTAAGGCAACAAAATCATTTCTCTTTTTTCTAGTCTTGTGAAATATTTGACCAGTTTAACTTTAAATGCAAAGAAAAACACATTATTTTCTAAAGGTAACTGTATAAAAAGTAATCACCAGTTGCCCATGCAAATAACGTGCTTTTCTCTGCATTTAATGTTAACTGGTCAAATGTTTCACAAGACTTAAAAAAAAAAAAAAAAAAGACATGATTTTGTTGATTGACTTTTTGTGGATAGTATACACAGTCATCTCAAAGCTTTAAGATTTAACAAGTCTTAAATTTTATTATGTAGGAAAGAGTTAACCCTTTACCACACAATACAGAGTTTTAAAGATCCGGACAAAAAAAGCTTTTGAAAACATTTTAGGTATAGGAAGACATTGTTGATAACCAGCAGTTTCTCCTTTTCTCTAAATGTTTCTGACCCTTAAAAAAACAATCATTTTAACAATTTTTGTCATCTGCAAATGCTCTCAATTTGGACAAGTCTGAAATTTTGTCATCTGATAAAGAGTTAAGTATTGAAAATGATCTCCTTCTTGTATCAAGATATTTTTGGGCTTCTGTCGTGGCTATCAAAGTACTTGGCAGGAGTTTTTAACCCTTTGCCACATAATTCTGCCTATTAAGAACTCTTAGGGAGAAGCATTTTAAAAACATTGTAGGAAGTGGAGAAAATGCTGGTTACCAGCATTTTCGCCATTTTCCACAATGTTTTCTGGTCTTCCCAAAACAATTTTTTTTAATTTTTAGTTGCACTTAATTTCTTGTCGGCAAATGCTTTCAGTTTGGACAAAGTCTAAAATTTTGTCATTTGGTTAAGAGTTAAGACACCTTTTGTGAGTGTTTGAGGTTTTTCTTTAAATTAATTACCTTAAATTGTATAGTCAAGTAATGACATGTTGCATGAGTCATGCAGAATGAGCACTTGATTTGTGTTTCTAACTAAAATTTGTACAACTGGATTAAAAAAGGACAACATAACAGAACCATGAGTTTTATAGAATGCCCCAATTTATGGGATGGCATTCAAAGTTGTCTGCTGCAAATTTGTTTGAGGTGATGAATTATCTTGCCTAAGGGATGGTGATCATCTTGATATAACAGTTTTCTTGAGATAATGCAGTTCTTGAGATAATTGTCCTTGAGATAACATTTTCTCGAGATATCAGGCATTTTCAGATTTTCCTTGCCTTGCATAAAACTCCTAAAGATGTTGATTGAGCCCTCTATCAGATGACTTGATTTTAGACTCATCCATGATGAATGCAACAAATTGAATGTGGCTTACATGATGAACTTTTACTTTCAAATTGTACAAAATATTGTTGGAAAAGGTGAAAATGCTGGTTACTATCTTTTTCTCTTTTTCCCACTATGTTTTTAAAAGGCTTTTCAGTCAGGGTCGTTGCAACTGAGGATTGTGTGGTAAAGGGTCATCTCGTTACCAGACTACATATACATATTTTTACACCCATCCAAATTAACAGCATTAAAATTTGCAGACGACAAAATAAATCTGGCTCATATGATAGAATTTGTCTTTGAAAGGGTAAGAAAAATGGTGGGAAGGAGAAAATACTGGTAACTATCACTTTCTTTTTTTTTTCTCCACAATGTGTTGAAAAGCCTTTTTCCTTGGGGTTGTGAAAACATGGAAATGTTTGATAAAGGGTTAAGGTACATTTTTCCGGGAAATGAAGTAAAAATGTTGAAAATGTTGACAAACCAAGAATTAAAAAAGTAGAAGAGATGAAATAGAAAAACAAATATTTTAGTTCATTTGTGCATGACTCAGTAACTTGTATCTATGGATCTCTTTATTTTATTGTGGACCAAATTTATTTGTAAAATAATGTTTTAATGTGTCTTCATAGCAACCAATTTATGAATTTCAGATTAACTACTCTATTTGGTTATATATTTGAAATATCTACTGTACTTGCTCTGTAAATAATTTGAAACTGCATGTTCCATTACTCACTTACTCCTACAGGTGACCTTTTTGGTCTTGTGTTTAGCTATATTAAAAAACATTGTGGCAAGAGTAGAAAGTGATCACAACAACTGGTTACCAGCATTTTCTCCTTTTCACACAATGCTTTCTACTCTTTCCAAGACAATTACCGTTGCTTGTCTCACATTTAACCCTTTACCTTACAATCCTGTGTATTAATGACACTAAGGAAGAAGACTTTTGACAACATTGTTGGAAAAAGGGGAAAATGCTGGTAACCAGCATTTTCTCCTTTTTCCCCGCAGTGTTTTCTCCATTTTCATGAGAAAATTCCATCATTTCAACCAAATTTAATTTGTTGACAGCAAATGCTTTCAAGTTTGACAAGTGTAGAATTTTGTCGTCTGGTAAAGAGTTAACTCCTTACTAAACAACAAGATTTTGTACCCAAACAAGTTCATAATATTTGCAGCTGACAAATGTGGTGTTGCTCAAATGATGATTTCTCTTTGATAGGATAGAAAACATTGTGGGAAAAGGAGAAAATGGTGGTTACCAGCATTTTCTCCTTTTCCCACACGGTTTTCAAAAGCCCTCTTCCTAAGGGTTGTTAAGACTCAGGATTGTGTGGTAAAAGGTCAATTTGCCTTCTTCTGATACTTTCAATCTGGACAAGTCTAAACTTGTGTTGTTTTGTGAGGAGTAAATGAATGAAAATTATTCTTGATCAGCTGTAATTCAAGTTAGAACTAACCAGAGTTTACTACCTTAATAGCGTGTCATAATTATATTCAACTATTTTTGTTTGGAATTTCTTTATCATATTTTTGGTTTGGAGTTTTTTTTTTTTTTTTTTTGTATTTGTCTTTCAATTTCCCTTTTTTTTAATTAGAATACTATAATCATTAATTCAGTCAACTTTTGAGAAAACATGTCAACATTTTGCATGTTCCTTGAAAGTTTTGTTACCCCTTAACCAAACATTGCTTGTAAATTTATTTTAGTGACCCTGCAGAGGAAGCCTTTTAACTCTTTACCAAACGACAAAATTTTCGAACAGTCGAAATTGAAAGCATTTGCAGACGACAAAACAAATGTTACTCAAAAATTGAAATTTGTTTTAGGAAGGGTAGAAAACATCGTGGGAAAAGGAGAAAATGCTGGTTACCAGCATTTTCTCCTTTTAACACAATGTTTTCAAAACCTATCTTTTTTAGGGTCGTTAAAAGTCAGGATTGTGTGGTAAAGAGTTAAAACATTATGGGAAAAGGTCCTTTTCCCACAATATTTTTGAATCGCCTCTTTCTCAGGGTCATTGAAGCAGCGGATTGTGTTGTAAATGGTTAACGGAATTAGGAGTATGCCTGTACATATTTATAAGAATCTTTTTTAACTCTTTACCACACAATCCTGAGTTTTAACAACCCTGATTAACAAAGCCATTGAAAAAATTGTGGGAAAAGTAGAACATCCTGGTAACAAGTATTTTATCCTTTTCCCACAATGTATTCAACTGAATTAAAGGCAAGTTTAATAAATTGAGCCACCCTTGAGTTGTCATCTGTAAACGTTTTGAATTTGGGCGTGTGTAAAATTTCGCTTTGTTTTCTACTGAATTAAAGGCAAGTTTAATCAAACAAGCCACCCTTAATTTGTCATCTGTAAATATTTTGAATTTGGGAGTGTGTAAAATTTTGCTGTGTGGTAAAGAGTTAAGGAGACATAAGAAGAATTGAAGAATATAGGCAGTGCTTTTGAAAAAGGGGGTTTAGTGCATTTTGGTAATGCATTACACCAAGCAAGCTGTTGTATAGTATAGATCTATTCTGTCTAAAACTGACCAAATCATAAGGTAGAATGGTCCTTTCACATGTGGAAAATTTACCAGTAGGCTGACATAGGTTGATACTTTTTACAGCCACATTTAACCACCTTTTCACAGAGCATGACTGGTATGTATTTTAGAGAAGGTACGGAATCATGTGTAAGATATATAATTTTTTTACATTGTAAATAAGAGTTTATTATGTCATTTTGATTGGATCATGAATATCATTGTATAAGTCTTCACCACACAATCTGCAGTTTTAATGACCTTGATAGAAAGGGCTTTTGAAAACATTGTGGGAAATGGAGAAAATGCTGGTAACCAGCATTTTCTCCTTTTCCCACAATGTTTTCCATCCATTTCCAAACCAAATTTCAATTTTTGAGTCACGTTCATTTTATTGTCTGCAAATGCTCTCAATTTGGACAAGTCTAAAATTTTGTCATTTGGTAAAGAATTAACTGATCACCCCCTGCAGACTAAGTTTTGTCTTGCAGCAGACCACTTTTTAAAACATTGTGGCAAAGAGAGAAATTGCTTGTAACCAGAAAAAAAAATTTTGGCAAAAAGAGAAATTGCTACAAGCATTTCATCATTTAGCTACAATGCTTTCTTATGTATGATTATATTAACTCTTTGCCAGATGACAAAAATGTAGACTTGTCCATATTGGAAGCAATTGCAGATGACAAGTTAAATGTAGGTCAACTGATGATTTTTGTATTTGATAGGGTAGAAAACATTGTTGGGAAAGGAGAAAAGATAATTAGTGAGAAAGAAGAGAATGTTTGTATATTTGTATGGTGTTTAACGCCATTTTCAACATTATTTCAACGATCATTTCAGCGGCGGCCAGTGCACCTCTATATGCTTTGCTGGAGTTTCTTTCACCAATACATACAGAATAATTTTTCCCAAGCCATTGGCTGCTTTCACACATAACCATCATTGAAAAAATGATCAGTGGTATAGAGAGGAATGGATCTTGTTGCAATGACCATCATCAATCCTCGGAAAGAAATTGGCCGAGCTGGGGATTTGAACCAGGGGTCCCCTGGCCTCAAATCCTTACCCTACCGACTGTGCTACCAGACTCGGCATGAAAATGAAATGAAAATAAGAAACAAATAGGAAATAAATTTACACTGATGAAGGGCCAACTGTGGTTGATAAAGCAAGAAAATGTTGGGAAAGGAGCAATTACTCAGTCCGAGCAATCAATCTTTTTGCAACAGTGTTTTAGAAAAGTGACCATTAGTATACAAAAGTATTTGGGAGTGTTAAGGAAGTATTTGTGAAATAATTGATGAAGAATAAAACAGTCAGTTGAAGCAATGCAAATTTGGAATGATTACTTGTATGTCTGTCAATTTAACTATCCAGTTTTCTTTGTGAAAGTATAATAAAAATAAAAATGCAAATGTGTTTTGAATAAAACATGCATAAAGTAATAACTAGATGTTTTTGGTTTTTTTTCAACCCTCTTACAATTTGGTATGGCATATTTCATACTTTAGGTGAATTAAAAGTTTCAGTCTAAATATTAAGTAAGATGGGGAACCTGAATTGTCAACATTGAAATAAGAATGCCAAACTTTAATCCGTAGGCTGCTAGGCGCAACCCAAAAACCTTTTGTAGTGTAGATCAAAATCAGACTGCACAGAACGTGCAGTCTGATCCTTGATCTACACTGTCTGATAAGGAGATTACCTGGCCGCCATCCCCTGCATGTAATACAGGAGTTATGGCAGTTAGGAGCCTAGCTGGGTCTGTATTCACCAACCATTCCAAAGAACATTCTCAAGAACTGGCTAAATTGAAAGTTTCGCAGTAATCTGATTGGCTAAACCATTTGGTTTAGCCAAACAGGAGTTGCCCTACTTTTAAAATCTAGAATAAGAATGGAATTAACAAATGGTAGTGAAAAGGGACCAAGATAAGACACAAAGTTTTATGATGGTGAGTCCTATACAAATGAACTCGTGCTAGATACCACATTTAGTTCTAGTGCATAAACCTATTTACATGTTCGCATTGGTAAGTCTCCGTTCTTAGAGAAAATACTGTCGGTCCAGATAACATGCAGGGTTTTGTGTTGAAGTAAGCCAACAATGTTTGCTATTATCCATATTTATCGACAACGAGGATTTATCGGTTCTTATAACTAGAGACAAAAAGATAGTTTATCGGTTATTCTAATAAGAGTTCTGTACATAAATACATGATAGATACAAACATTTAGACAAACTGATATATTGAATACAAGAATAACTGGTTATTTATTTGATTTCAAAGCATTCGTACACACATTATACTAAACCACCACCCCATTTATGAAAACATTTTTTCCTGCTGAGACATTCAACTATTTTATGTAGCCTTAGCACAATGTGAATATCTTTTTGTGATCTTCCCTAGACAGTTAGTTATTACCAAATGAATATTTGCTTTCTGTATCTGTCTTGTTACCAAACAATTCCGTATCTTAGCCTACTATTCTGAGACAGATGGCTTTTGAAGATATAGCGGTAAAAGGCATCTTGGTAACCAGCATTTCGACTATCATATGATCTTTTTCTCCTGTCAAACACAATACCACAATGTCAGCATCATTTAATCTATCGTCTGCAAATGCTCTCAATATGCCCCATTTAAAATAATTGTCAACTGGCAAAGATTGTCTACATCGTATTCTGACTGTCGTGTATACCAACTCAAGCAAGAATTTCAGCTTTTGTAATTTAGTGTTATGCGCATAGTAATCTCTTATGATCTCTGCAAACAAAGAAGGCCAAGTCAGGCCAGCTTAAATCCAGCATTGTCTCCATTTCCCGCAAAATATTTTCTACCCTTTCAAGGGCAAATTCTGTCATTCGAACCACAATTGACTTGGCGACTGCAAGTCTTTTCAGTTTAGACAAGTGTAAAAGTTTGCAGTTCACTTGCTATTTTATTTTTACATTAGACGCAAAGGCAATCTTGTCTTGGAACTGGGTGATCAAATCTATTTTTTCGTTTTGGATGGAAAAAAATTAATCTCTCACAAAGAAATAGCCGGATTGCTATATCACAAGCGTTAACCCTTACAGCGCTGAATTAACTTCTTAGGCTGCTAAGCGCGACTCACTGACATTTTGCGGCCACTGTAGATCAAAATTAGACTGCACAAAATGTGCAGTCTGATCTTGATTCTACACTGTCCGATAAGAAGATATTTTCCCAAAAGATACCTTTGAAATTGCAAAATTTGTGTTTTTTTTTTACCACCGACGTTAAAGTTTCATATCACTTATTTAGCAGGATAAGGGTTAATAGTATGGACCTTTCAATCAGGATAAATATCCAAAATATTGTTATTTCAAGGTAGTTTTGGCTGAAATATGTAATATAAGTAGCGGACGTTGTAGATCAAAGATCAGACTGCACGTTCTGTACAGTCTCATCTTCATCTACACCGTCCGCAAAAACAACTTAAGTTGGTTCCAGTGCTGTAAGGGTAAAGATGTCACGTGACACAAAGTTTTATCTAAACAAGTCTGTATATCTGCACAAGGTTTTGTTTTACCGAAGAAGTCTCAGTAACAGCAAGTCTGTCCCCAAATGGTTCCATGTTAACAGCCAGTGGCTGAGACAAATTTTGTAGTAATATCTTAAGGAGGGACCCACCAGGAGAAATTTGGTGAAGGTTAGCAGACCGGTAACCAGTTACATAGATGTTGCCTTGGTGATCGACCGAAACACCACCCGCTGACTTAAGAATGTCATTTGAATAAGAATACAGTACATCGAATTCAGCTTTTTCATAGTGTTCTGGATCGCCAATGGTTGATTGAGTATTCTCCCTCACTATTATAGGCCCATCGATTGCTTCGAGCTCTTCCGTAACAAGGGAGCCAGCGTCGTCTGCTGAAGCATTCTTTTTGTCCTTCTTCTGAGACTCGAAAGAATTTTCCATTCGTTCATCGAAAGCATTGTTAAAGGAATTAAGAATCGGTGATAAAGGTTTATCGCGTTGGTGCCCGTCTTGTATGTCATGCGTCTTGTCTAAATCGTTGAACATAATATGCGGTTTAGGAACCTCGCTTTGTGCCCTGCGATCTGTGAGAAATTCGGACTGGTCCTCACCGGCTCCAAGAGCAGTGCTCGACCGTTGTCGAGGTTTCGGTTTTGATAAAATTGCCTTTCTTGGTCCTTGATCTTCCCCGGATACTTTCTTTTTGGCTGGTTGCTTCACGATCAACGCAACGACTGTATCTTTAGTCCTATCAGTGACGTAGATTTCCTTCCCGTTGGCGTTTGTAGTGACATAGTTTGTTTTGATAAAAAGTCGTCTGCCTTCAAAATCGTCTTCTATACTGTCAACTTCTGCGCCGTCCAGTGTTAGGAACTTCAAACAACCTTTATCCTGTCTGATACAGCCGACAATCAAATGTTTATTGCTATAAGTAATACCCCAGCACTCATCCATCAGCCGTATTGTTTCCAGGTTTTTGAGTTTGTCGCCCAAATAGAAGATCTCAATTTTTCTCTCCTTCGGAAGAGTAACTGCTATTTTATTGTCGCCTATTTCTGTAAAATCCCTAGGCCAAGTCGTAAAGGATTGTTCATACGTCAACGTTCCGTCGTCTTGGAATAACTTTATCTTCTGATTGTTTTGATCAGCAAGCAGTAGCCTATTGTCAGACAGGAACAGAACAGCCGACAAACAGCAGTTTCTCGTATCAGTTGGTGTTTTAGCATCAAACTCAGCAATCTTCTCAGCATTACGATCCCTGAGCAGACTGAGACCAGGAGGAAGTGGGAGGAACGCTTTACGGCGATGACTGTGGATCTTTCCAACAGATTCCACATTTATCAGGGACTGGAGGAACGCTTCAAAAGCTGAATCAATTTCAAAACTGTAATCTATGAGCTCAAACTTTTCGTGCTGTTCTTTTGTGATACCTTCTTCAAATATGATTGACCTTTCTATGACCTGCTGTACAGTAATGAAAACCTGCGCATTAGAACAATGCCTGTTTGTGACCAACAAGACTGCCTTGGCATTCTCAATAGCGCTTTGAGTGGCTTCACACCAGTCGATTTCTTTCTTGATACTCTGTACTTCATCTGTGTGAAGCCTATCGAAAGATTCTCCGACGGCATGTTCAAGTCTCTCCAGCAAAATGTTTACATTTTCCCTGTAATTCTTTATTTGCTCCGTGATAGCGGATTTCTTTTGACTTAAAGCATTCAGGTTGTTTCCCCTGTCATCTTTCATGTGTTTGATATGCTCAAGATATGAATCTAACTTGTCAACCAGCTCTTCGGTAACAGCACCCTCTTCTAATTGTTTTGCTAACTTGTCGATTGATGCAACTTTTTCACACCTTCTATGTTCTGTAGCAACACACATGACGCAGCAAAGAGTATTATGGTCGGCACAGAATAATTCTATATCCTTTCCTACATGGTCAGGGCAAGGCTGAGGAACGGACAGGATTCGTTTGGGATGTCGTTTTATGGTATCCATCTCTTCAATTTTATGTCGTCTGCTGATTTTCATTAGGCGGTGATATTTCAGGCAGTTGTCACAAAGAGGCTCCGCGCAGTCACGACACCAGTATGAGGCAATTGTTGTATCTCCTCCCTCTTCACAAGAGCCACATAGCTTGTCATCAACCTGTAGAGAAATTAAAATCATGAACCGTAATGTCAAAATACCTCCGGTGCCGATGTGGTTAGCACATGTAAATATCCAGTATAGAGTTTCACTCATTGGTTCAGTCAAAAGAGTATCTCAAAACATATACTTCAAGTTAATTTTCCTCAGTGATACCATATTTCTGATAAGTATGAGTTAACGGTCTGAATTTTGGTTTCTCTACCGATTTATTTGTCACAAATCGAGGATGGTGGCAAAGCTGTGTTTTATTATTATATTTTACTGGGGCTACTTGCCGTCTCGGACGTGCACTCTTGTTTTGGACGTGAGACAGTCTCATTTAAGGAAATTTTCTCATGAAAGTTTACATTTGAGCCATGCTTTGGCAAAAGGGGGCCTAATGTGATGCAGGTCCATGCAGGTCATCACGTAGGTATGGATCAATAAAATCTATTTTGTATAAAAACTGATTGAATTGATTGATTGATTGATTGGTGTTGTACGCCGCTTTCAACATTATTTCAGTCATATCACGGCGACAGCTCACAAATTCGTGTATTTCCTGACGGTTCCACCAGTACTAGGCTAGGGCTCTGAAGTATCTAGCCCAAGGACACTCCCACGAAAAACCCAGTTGGGCTCGATAAAAACTGATTGAATCATGAGATACAATGGTCCTTGGACATGCAGAAAATTGACCAGTAGCAGAAAGTTTCGGTCCAGGTCAGCCCACGCGGAATGCGCAGGGTGACCTGAGTTGATACATTTTGCAGATGCATTAAGCCACTCATAACAGAGCATGACTCATTTACATATATATTTTGTAGTTTACGCTTCAAACGAGACTTGATATCAACATATTATAAAATGTATAGATTCCTGAGTGATAGTTATGTGGTATACAGAAACTGATATTAGTTTGCTTTTGAGATAGAATTTTATAAAATTCGTCTTGCAAAAGTGTTATTAAACTCGCAAAAGGCTCGCTTGTTAACCTGGCCTCGTTTAAAAAAATATATATACGAGGGACACTTTTTAAGTTCGTAGAGTAAGCCTATAACTTTTTAACGCGATTATGAAGTTGCACAATTTTTTACACAGAGCTTGCGTAATCATTCCTCTCTCGAATGGTGTTACGGTATGCGATCTACCCATTTCCGGAACGCCGCCCGGTAGTCCTCTTTAGGTATATGTTGCAGACACTGGTAGACCGCACTGCCTATACCACAACGGGATTCAAAACGGTGCCCTGCCAGCATTTCCTTTAGTCTTGGGAACAACCAAAAGTCACAGGGGGACAGGTCAGGGCTGTATGGGGGATGATCTAAGACATCGAGCCCAGATTCTTTCTGATATTCCTGTACCGTAGCGGATTTATGGGCTGGTGCGTTATCATGGAGTAATTTGATGCTGCAGACACCGGTGCGCGGTCTGCGTTTCTGATACAAATTAACAAGTTGAGTAAGAACACTTTCTCTGTAAAACTTTCCAGTGACAGAACTACTTTTCGGGACTGGAATGTGAAGGACTGGACCTTTCGAATCAAAGAATATCGCATACAACATGCGATTTGATGTTTTGCAACGGCCCGCAATGACAGGTCTGTCGCCCTCAGATGAAACCCAAACCTTATTTTTAGCCTTAAAATCGGCTTGAAAATGATAGATCCAGGTTTCATCACCTGTAACTATCTTTTCCAAACGACGTGGGTCACATTTATCATATTTTCTATAACTTGCGATGCAAGTCTAACCCGACTTTGTTTCTGCTCGTCAGTGAGCAAATGGGGCACCCAACGCGCACAGATCTTACGTAGCCCAAGTCGTTCACGTAAGATCTTCAAAACACTTGACGAATGAATGCCACTTAATTCTTCTATCTCTTGCACGGTATAACGTGTGTCTTCCTCAATTAACGTTTTCATAGTAGCAACGTTCTTTTCCGTCAAAACGGAAACCGGCCTACCCACCAGAGGGTCATTTTCAATTGACTCCCGACCATCATTAAAACAACGTACCCACTTGCAAACTGTAGCATATTTTAAAGCACCATTCCCATAAACTTTTTGCAAATCAGCATGAATTTCTGTTGGCGGAAACCCGAGCTGTGCTCGAATCTTACAATATGCTCTCTGTTCACAGATTTTTACATCCATATTGAACGCTATATTTTACTATAGTGTATAAAACCACGTGTTGAAAATACCCAGCGCAGCGCGCACGTGGACCTCGTACACCGCATACCGTGGCACCGTTCGAGAGAGGAATGATTACGCAAGTTCTGTGTAAAAAATCGTGCAATTTCATAATTGCGTTAAAAAGTTATAGGCTTACTCTACGAACTTAAAAAGTGTCCCTCGTATATCTCAAAAGCCAACGGGTGTCAGATCCTCCATACCTTTATGTCAATTTCCCTCAAGGTAGATTACGTTTTTAGTCATTTGTGTCACCTATACAAATTAAACACTTTTTTATACAACAAAATGTTACACCCATCAATACTGAACTCTTTACCAAACGACAAAATTTTAGGCTGGTTGGAATTGAAAGCATTTGCAGACTACAAAATAAGCGCGACTTAAAGAATGAAATTTGTTTTGGCAAGGGTAGAAAACATTGTGGGAAGAGGAGAAAATGCTGGTTACCAGCATTTTTACCTTTTCCCACAATGTTTTCAAAAGGCTCCTGTCTCAGGGTCGTTACAAGTCGGTATTGTGTGGTAAGGGGTTAAACGTTTGCAGACGAAAAATTTTAAAATTATTGTGGATAGAATGATGGGATTTTTCATGTAAGCAATATAAAGTTCTCTCTGCATTGTTTTCAAAGCCGTCTTCCTTGGGGTCATATAAACACATGATGGAAAGGTTAAAAAATCTATAAATCTAACTCGATAAACCTGTCATTAACAGTTTATATTATTGCTTGTTTCTGGGAATACACGTTAAAACCACGTATCGTGACGATATAATATAAACGTTATCGAGTTGGGTTTATAAATTATCTCGTTACGGTAGGCCTACGTAATTTTAAACTCGTGATTTGAAACATAAGCAATAATATAAACTGATGATGAAGGTTTTTCGAGTAAGAGCTCTAAATATCTAAGAATAGTTTGCATAGCAAAAGATAATGTAAAACTTTTGTACCTGAAGAGAGATTGATTCTAACAGAGCTTCCATCATGGTGTTGGCAGGCAGGGTATCGGACCATTTGTCGAGTGGAAGTTCGGGTTTGATCACATTTATCTGTGCCGGGCACTTGGGACACGGGAACTCCCTCTGGGTAATCTGTAATAATTTTGGACTGTTTTAGGGGAAAGCGAGGAAAAATATGTACAATAACAAGAACATTAAAAAAATACAAGCGCATTGCATGCGGGTATCAACGCTCGGCTGTAGGTGTGTTTTCTGTCGAAAACTATAGTCGAAAAAAGGGTGTAACTATTTCATAAATACTTGGAAGATTTTTTACCCTTCTGCGATGTGTTTTCTTTTTGATAGTTCACCTTTGGCACAAGTTTGAAGTAAATATCGATGATGACAGAGATGCTAGAAAAAGTCAGTTTTCGCCTGACGTTGTAGACGATGATAAGGCTATGCCAATATCGCGAGGTTTCTTTTGAAAATAGTCCGGCTAAAAATGGTAAGGTCAGATTAATTACAGCGAAAGTTAACCCTTAAGATGCTAAGCGAGACTCACTGACCTTTTGCGGACAATTTAGATCAAGATCAGACTGCACAGAACATGCAGTCTGATCTTGAATCTACTTTGTCCGATAAAGAGATATTTTATCTCCAAAAAAGGACATATTCAGGTTTTCACTTATTATTTAACTTATTTAGCAGGATAAAAATTAGATTTTTTTTGAGAAATTGTAAAAGTGAGGATGGGACAGAGAGAGAGAGAGAGAGAGAGAGAGAGACATGCAGAGGCTAATCTTGGTCCGCTAAATTCTAATGATCATATCCTGCTAAATAAAAGAAATGAAATTTCAAAACCGATTGTATAAACCCAAACTTTCCCTCTGCGAAAAGTACCGACCAGGTCAGCCTGCGCAGTCGAAACTTTTCGCTGTTGGTCAATTTTCTGTATGTCAAAGGACCATTCTACCTTATGATACAGTTGGTTGTTAGACAAAATGGGTTTTATGAATCCCTTATCACGTGATGACTTGCTGGGTATCATGCATCACGGAGATGCATTAAGCCCCCTTTTCACACAGCATGGCTCATTATACTTTACATCCATTGTGAAAGAAGATTCACTACTCACAGAGCTGTCTCTCTCAATGACTGCTTCCTTGAAAACCTCTGATGAGAGAAGTCGACGTTTCATTTATACACTACTTTCTCATTCTACTGTGAAAGAGCTTGACTTACTTGTCAGCTACTTTGTTTCCGTGACCGTCGTGTTCGTTTTTTTCCGATATTTGCCGAGGCTTCTTCTAAACGGATTTCAAATGATATTAACCCTTAAGCTGCCAAGTGGGACTCACTGACCTTTTGCGGACAGTGCAGATCAAGATCAGACTGCACAGAACGTGCAGTCTGATCTTGGATCTACACTGTCCGATAGGAAGATTTATTCCTCTATGAAATAAATTTAAAATAGCATTATTCGGTTTTTTTTCACTATCGGCTTCAAAGTTTCTTTCAACTTATTTAGCAGGATAAGAGTTAATATGTTTGTACAATAAACTGATTTTGTCGCCGTGTACGTGGTGTAGAGGTAAAAAACCTTGACACATGATCCCGCGGTAAACTTCCTATAAATCGTAAATTTATCGGAGATCTATAAATAGTTCACGTAAAAAAGACGGAATATTCATTAAATGACAAGTTAAAGCGGTTTAACCATACCTGTTTCTTTTTGGCAGCATGTTGGATGTGGACGGTTAGACAATGTTCGCAGAAAGTATGCAAACATTTCAACAATTTTGGACGCGTGAATCTCTCTCTACATATCTGGCACTTTATAAACGATTCGTCTACAGCGTATGTCGTCAGCCCCAGCATGTTGAGGTCTCTATGCTTCTTTATGCTCACATTTGGACCAGAATTTGTGGATTCCATTTTGTTTTTAAATTGGTCTTTCTATCAAGTACCAATTTTCAAAATAAGACCAGTTTGTCTTTTTATGCAGATCAACATGTAAACTTCCTGAAATGAGAGTGTATGCCTAATTATCCCTTTAACAAACGATCCCGAGTTTTATAGACCCTGACGAAGAAGTTTTTTTCAAAACAGAGGAAAAGAGGAGAAAATGCTGGCGATCAGCATTTTCTCCTTTTCCCACAATGTTTTCTACCATATCAAAGACAAAGTCCAACATTTGAGCCACATTTTAATTGTCTTCTGCAAATGCTTTGGATTTTGGCAAGCCCCAAACTTTATCATTTGGTAAAGGGTTAAAAAAAAAAAAAACGTGGCGAAAGGGGAAATAAAGATTTTTTTGCACAATTTTTCTTCAAGCCTCAATTTAAAAGTGATAACTTGAATTTCACAAGGGTGTTTATCAGCGATGTTTGCTGCTAATTCATATGAGATATGTTCTGTGAAAAGAGGTCTTATTACACTTGCCAAAAGGATCGATCCAGGTCAGCCTGCGCAGTGCATGCAGGCTGACCTGGTCCGAAACTTTTCGCTATTGGCCAATTTCCTGTATATCAAAGGACCAGACTATCTCATGATTAAGTCGGATGTTAAAAATAGGGGCTATTATGGATCCATGATTATGTTATGGCTTGACTGGTATTATGCAATACGGAGATGAATTAAGCCCCTTTTTGCTAGAGCATGACTCAATTATCGCAAGGCACTGAGTAAAAAAAAAAGTCTTCAGGCTGTAAAAATTTCAGAAATCTTGCTTCGCTTTTTTCTCATATTGCTTATTCTTATTTTCCACACGTATTTGCATAGAACTAAATCTAATTACATCCAGTTACAAATATCCTTTATCAAGCACTCATATCCTGTTATTATTGAATGATTAGCTTACCGTTAAAGTCTTTTATAAGATAAATAAATTCTCTTGTTTTATTCTGCCATTCTATGGCCATTCCTAGTGACATGATTAGAAATCTGATACGATCTGTTACCATACGAAGACCGCGGCGTTTATAAAATAAACTATGGTGAGTATCACGCAAACTTCAACGGTACTTAAGTTATAATACACATATCTTTCTGTATCCCGGCTTAACAGATCTATGACTGGTGCGCAGCTGTGCCATGCCCAAGAACACTCAGCCGAACAAACCCCGCCGATAAGGATCGAATGCAGAACCTCTGAATAACAAATCCATTATCTCAACCACTGAGACGAATGGTCCTTTGTCTTTTGGTCACTTTCTTCCATTCTTGTGAAAAACTGCTGTCAGTTTATTAACCCTTACGCTGCTAAGTGCTACTCAAAGTGCTTTTGCGGCCAATGTAGGTCAAGATCTGACTGCACAGAACGTGCAGTCTTATCTTGGATCTACATTGTTCGATAACGAGATATTTTCCGGTGAAAATAACTTGCGATTTTTGAGTTTGGCTGGAAAGTTTCATTTATTCAGCAGGATAAGGGTTAAGGTGGTCATGTGACAGAGGCCTTTGATGTTGCAAAATTATCATGGCTTATCTGTACTGATGCCATGCAAAATATTCCAAGAATTTTAGATATGAGTACGAAAATTTCTTGCATGTTTGGTGTGAGAGAGAGAGAGGATCTGTGTTTGGAGCAGAATGACTCCAAGTAATTTCTGCATTTGTCGTAACATTTTCAAATACAATTACTCGCAAATTCGTTGAAACACTTTTAAATACGAGAGAATGGGATTAAATATAGGTTTCGCCTCAATGACTTACCTTCAGTGTTTAGTGAGTGATCTGACGATAACGCACAATCGAAACAATAGGAAAGAAAATCAGGGTCGGAATGTGAGTAGATCGAATTTCCTTGAAAAGTAACCCATTTCAGTATCAGTGCGACAATGGGCGTCTTTGAAAAGCACAGCTTTGGACTACATTACGGAAAAGGAGCACCGGCTAGTTTCAAACAGTTGTTCCTGCTTCTATCAGGTCAGCCAACACAGTACAACATGCTCAGTTTTGTTTTCTTTGAATGTAACTCTTATTTACTTTTTATCAAATTTTGGTCGAGTCTACATGTATAAATTAGAGCGCTTGTGGTTTTACCTTTTGGGCACCCAACACTACCTTCATTGGTACAGCAAGCAGTATCTGTCAAGATAAGGCTGCACAGACCGTCCGATCTTTGATCTTCACCGTTCGTTGTGCTGCTTGATTTTCTGACAAAAAGCAACCTTACTATTACATTAGTATAGTTTTTTGTAATGACTAAAAATGTATCTCCCTCGCTCCGAGGGTTAACTCTTTACCAGACGACAAAATTGTCAACGTTTCTAAATTGAAAATATTTGTAGACGATAAACTAGGGATATCTCAAAGAATTGAATTTCTCATCGAAAGGGTGGAAATCATTGTGGGAAAAGAAGAAAAGCTGGTTACCAGCAGTTCCTTCTTTTCTCACGATGTTTTCAAAATCCCTTTTACCCGGGTTCATTAAAACACGGTATTGTTTTGGAGAGGGTTTTGCGATATTTAAATTTTTAAAGACAAAGAATAAAACCTATACTTTACTTTTTCTTCTTACCATTATCTTTATTTAAAATTTTACATTGTCATTTTATGGGTTAAAACGACTCTGGAAAAGAGGGCCTTTTGAAAACAGTATAGGAAAAGGTAACAGTGCTGGTTACCAACACGTCCCCTTTTCCTTCTGCTTTCCGCCATTTCAAAAACAAAGAGATTGTGCAGTAAAGGCTTTTAAGTCAGATTTGTGATATTTGAGTTTTTAACTCTTTACCACACAATCCCGACTTTTAACGACCCTGAGTAAGAAAGCTTTTGAAAACATTGTGGGAAAAGGAGAAAATGCTGGTAACCAGCATTTTCTCCTTTTCCCAAAATGTTTTCTGCCCTTTCCAAAACAAATTTCAATTCTTGAGTTGCATTTGTCATCTGCAAATGCTTTCAATTTGGACTGGTCTAAAATTTTGTCGTGTGGTAAAGAGTTAAATACTAAACATGAAAACTCGCAGTCTTATCTCTTTGCTGGTTTTATCATCGTTATTACTATTATAATATTTATTATTGCTATTATCGCCCATGATACACGTGTAATTGGTAAAATAGCTCGAAGCTGTTTCTGGAATCCTGCCTGGCTAAGTGGTAAAGTGTAGGACTAGTAACCTGGAAGCCACGGGTTAGAGCCTTACAGAACGCACTAGGTTCGTGGGACATAAATGAATTTGTGAGCTGTAACCGTGACTGACTGAAATAATATTGAAAGCAGCGTTCACCACCAATCAGTTAGGCTATCAATCGAAGCTATTTTTTGGATCGAATCCCGTTGTGAACAGAGAATTGTGAACAGAGAATTGCTCTAAGAGCCATCTTTATCCAAGGTTTGTTGTAAACCTTGCTCCAACAGTAGTGGAAAATTAATTTCGACTCTTTTCCATGAATTTAACCCTTTACCACCCAACCATGACTTTTAACGACCCTGTGGAAGAAGGCTTTTGAAAACATTGTTGGTAACCAGCATTTTCTCCTTTTACTATATCGTTTCCTACCCTAGCAAGGACAAAGTTTGTCATATGGGCCACTCAAATCAGTCGTCTGCAAATGCTTTCAATTTGGGCCAGTCTGAAATTTTGTCGTTTGGTAAAGAGTTAAGGGCTCGTTTACTGGGGTCGATGGAGTGAGCCGATCATGGTATAAGAGGGCTGTTCTAGTCTAGTTCCGCTCCAATATTAATATGAAAGGTAGAATTCACTAATCGGAGGCCTGTAATCTATGTAGTTATTTTGTAGACGAAAAACAACATTCCTATACGCCAAACATCGGCTGATTCAATCACAACAATTTAGGCCATGTGGTTAGAAATGCCGTCCTCTTACAATGGTATTCCGGTCTATAACATCCGAGCCACGCTCTGGCAAAAGGGGGCTTCATCCGTCTCCGTGATCCACGGTACCAAGCATGTCATCAGTCAGGCCGCGCGGGGTGCGCAGGCTGACCTGGGTTGATACTGTTTGCAGAAGCATTAAGCCCCCTTTTAACATAGCAAAATTCATCTGTGTGCAAACAAATCATCTGAAAGAGGTATACAAAGGGATCATTCTTGCCAAATATCAATCTTACCCTCATGTTTGGTTTTAGATAACTTCAAGAGTGTCTCGAGTAATGTCACAATAGTATTCTGAGAACAAGTCCCGTCTAGATTCATACCGAAACTCGCACTAAACGACTTTGCCAATTCATTTCGGTTTACAGACAATCGGTTGTGATTGTCATTTATCCCGATATGAGACGGCTTTCGAAGTCACTTTTTTTTACCAATTTCTATAGGACTGACAACGTGTGGGATACTGGCGAACACTAAGGCCAATGTGTGACTGAGACTTTATCGCCCCCCCCCCCCCCAACAAACAAACCAAAAAAATTTAACTCTTAAGCTGCTGACCTTTTCCGGGCAGTGTAGATCAATATCAGACTGCACAGAACGTGCAGTCTGATCATGGATCTACATTGCCCGACAAGGAGATACTCAAAAAAAAAGTTTGAACTAACATTATTTTGGTTTTACTGTCGCCTTAAAAATTTCATTTCACTTATTTCACAGGCTAAGTGTTAATAATGGTGACTAGTTGTGGTTTTAGTAAATTTCAGATGCTATCCATACATGTTAAGTGATACCGTCACAATACAACAACATCAATAGCATAAGAGAGAACGGTATATGGAAACAAAACAAAAGAAAAAAAGCTTGAATATTTCATGTTTTATTACAATCTGTAATGAATATGATTAGGTCAACTGCTTCATCCATCGAAGATAGCAACATGTGCAAAGCTGGTTTGATTAGTATCAAAATCATATTTCTTCACAGTTCATTATCTTCACAATAATTTCCATACTTTTAAAAAGTACAATTCAAATTTACATGTATTTCATGTTTTCAAAACGTGTTCAAATTTAGTATGGGTAAACCATTCCCAAAACGACCCCGTCTTTTTATGACCCTAGGAAAAAAGGCTTCTGTAAACATTGTAGGAAAAGGAATCAGTGCTACTATCACAGAGAAAGAAAGAACCCTTTTACAAACAGTCAAGTGTTATAACGAGCCTTAGCTAGATGCTTTTTGAAAACATTGGAGGAAAAGGAGAAAATGCTGATAACCAGCAATTTCCCCCCCTTTCTACTCTGTTTTCTACCCTTCAAGGGACGAATTCCATCATTTAACTCATATTCATAATCATTGTCCTCTGCAATGCACTTTGTCTATGGACGAGTCTAAAAGCTTGTTGTCCTGTAAAAATTTAAAACTACTTTCAAATGTTCTCTCCCGGTGCTTGTTCAAATAAGCAAGCCTTACATCATATTTCCTTTATCTAGTATCTGTGCCCACCTTTACATCACTACATTGTACAGTGGTTATACACACAACCAAACAGGAGACCCTCTAGATGTCAAAAGGCAAATGCTGCAAGGCAGGTCGACGGCAGAAATCAAACAATGAATATATTTATATACTTCAATTAAATTGACAATCCTATTGTTTGGTATACACCATAATTACGTGTGGGACATACGGAAGTGAATGCAGCTGTCCACCTCTTTATATTTGGGCCATGCTCTGTGAAAAGAGGGCTTAATGCATTTCCATGATGCATGACACCAGCAAGACATCACATACACGTAATTACAGATTTATAAAATCCATTTAGTCAATTGACTAAAGCTGGAGGTAGAATGGTCCTTGGACATGCAGAAAATTTAAAGATAGGAAAGTGTTTTGGCCCATGTCAGCTTGCGCAGACTGCGCAGGCTGACATGGGTCGATACTTTTTGCAGATGCACTAAAGCCCCTTTTCACACAGCACAGCTCATTTACGACAATTCAAAACAACAGCTCACCAACTCATGTAAATTCAAAAGTTTCACTGGTGGTACCAAAGTGCTCTGAAATATATCAGACGCCAACCCTGAAATTCCAGATTCAAATCTACATCTCATCTCTGAGCTACAAACAAATTCATCAATGGAGGTGAATAACAAAGACTATACAATAAAACATGTGATATTTCAGATGTATCTTCAACGTAGTAACTGGAATGAAATGCCTCCTGTAAAAAGGAAGGCATAATTAGCGATTCATACAAAGAGCAAATATGAGCAATCAGAATTGCTGCTGCAATATTTTCCTCCATAGAAAATTCATTTATGATTAAACTTATGATGAGCAACAACCTGACCAATGTGTACAACTAGAACTGTTGCAAAGTGGACAAAAATACCCCCCCCCCCATCAACACCTTGTCACTCAAGCAGCACAATCAGAGAACAAACCAAGTTCACCTGTGACACTGACCTTTAACCCATGTGACCAAAAAGCAATAGGGCACCTCCTTGGGTGTTGAGAAGCACTTGTATAAAGTTTCAGGGTCCTAGGTCAAATAGCTTTTGAGTTTGAGCATTGAAACAAAAACAAGACGGATGGATTGACAGACAGACATGGTGAAACCAGTATACCCCTCCTCTATTTCATATGTGGGGGGTATAATTACATCTGCCGACCATTGATTCATAGCTTGAATGTGCTTTACCCTACTTTCAACATCATTTCAGTCATACCACTGCAGACTCACTTACTCATGTTTGTCCTGGCTTTCACTAGAACTATGCAAGGGCTCTAAAGTGTTTCACCCAAGTACTCTCCCACAAACCAGTACTGTGGATAAAGATCAAACTTGGTACCCTTGTGCAAAACCTTACTGTAACTATGCAGGATCCCCTTTTCAACCATCATCATACCGTTATCAAAAGCAACAGCTCCATTTCCTATCAATGCTTTTTCGTTTTTTTACCAAAACAAAATAAAAAGTAATACATATATTTGTTAACAAATGATGCACTTTTCTAGTTATTTTCAACAGTCAGTTTACACATTTAACCCTTCATCAATCAATGCTGTGTTTTAACAATCCCAAAGAAAAAGGCTTGTGAAAGTATTGTGGGAAAAGGAGAAAATGCTGATGACCAGCATTTTCTCCTTTACACACAATGTTTTCTGTCCTTCATTGATAAATCCCATCTTTCAAGTCACATTCAATTTATCTGCAAACGCTTTCAATTTTGGAGATGTCTAAATTTTGTCGTTTAGCAAAAAGTTCACTCCAAACTGATATCTTGATCCTTCTTGTTCAAAATCAAAGTTTGACTGTATTATCTCCGACTAGCAGAAGTGTCTGTCAATCCTTGTTCTATAATGTTCAAGTCCTGCATATCTTCTTTGGAAATGTCTATAAGATGTTGTAAACCATCTTGCTGTTGCTTTAGTAACTGAAAATAAAAACAAATAAAACAGGATAAAATATCATTTTCAGCTATTTGATAGAGTATTCTTAGAGGACTTACTAGTATCAAAAATGTATGTTTATCTTTTTTTCATATATCTAAGTTCTGAGTGAATCTTAGAGAATTTAAAAAGCTCAATACCAAACATCAAAATTTTGGACCTGTCCAAGTTCAAAGCATTTACAGAGGGCAAGTTTAATACATGCATTGCTCAATTGGTTAGATTTGCCTTTGAAAGCCTAGAGAACATTGTGAGAAATGAAGTAAATGCAGGTTACCAGCATTTTCTCCTTTTCCAAAATTGTTTTTAGAAGCCCTCATTTCCATGGTTGCATAATCTCAGGACTGTGTGGTAAAGAGTTAAACTAATAACTCAAAACTGATTAAAAAAAAACTAGTAACTCAAAACTGGTTTCAATCATTCATGGATAGCTAACAGTGTATTTAATGACACAATATAGAGAAATAGCTCATACAGAGCATAGCAAAAGTAGGTCAAAAGTTGCCAGGTTGCTCTTTCTTTTCTTTACTTTTTTTTCTTATTTAAAATTAATTTTTTTGCCATTGCCTAACATTTGGAACCACCATAAAATAACAGACTGTCATCTTCACAATAATTTCAATACTTTTAAAAAGGTGTAATTCAAATTTAAATGAGCCATGCTTTGTGAAAAGGGGGCTTAATTCATCTGCCAAGAGTATCGACAAAGGTCAGCCTGCTTAGTCTGCACAGGCTGACCTAGGCTGAAACTTTTCACTATGGTTCAATTTTTTGTATGTCCAAGGACCATTCTACCTCATGATGAAGTTGGTTGTTAAAAAAAGTGGCTATTATGGATCCAAAAATTATGTATTGGCTTGATTGGTATAATGCATCATGGACATGCATTAAGCCCCCTTTTGCCAGAGTGTGGGTCAAATGTATTTTATTACTGCTTTATTTACTTTGGGCTGCCACTGGG
Organism: Tridacna gigas; assembly: GCA_945859785.2. Lineage (NCBI taxonomy): Eukaryota > Metazoa > Mollusca > Bivalvia > Cardiida > Cardiidae > Tridacna > Tridacna gigas. The sequence goes on from OX244033.2 coordinate 28,188,256, forward strand.
ACTTAATGAATTAGTTTTGGAGTCTGTAAAGAGATTATAAAAATCTACAAAGCTCCCTTTAACTCTTCACCATATGTCATGTTTGAATGACCCTGTGAAGAAGACTTTTGAAAACATTGTTGAAAAGGAGAAAATGCTGATAACCAGCATTTTCTCCTTTATCCATGATCTCTTCTTCCTTTTAAGGACAAATCACATCATGTGAGTCAATTTTGTTTTGTCCCTTTCCAATGCTTTTAATTTAAACAAGTCAATTTTGTTGCCTGGTAAAGAGTGAAGCCTTTACCACACAATCCCTAGTTTTAACGACCTTGAAGAAGAAAGTCTTATCAAAACACTGTAAGAATAGGAGAAAATGCTAGTAACCAGCATTTTCTCTTTTTTCCACAATGTTTTCTTCTCTTTCTAAGAGAATTTTTTTTCCATCTGAACAAAATTGGAATTGTCATCTGCAGCTGCTTTGAATTTGGACCAGCCTAACATTTTGTCATGGCATAATATCGGCAACTCCCCAACACTATACCCTTCTATGCATATCATGTGAAATTGTTTTATGAGTGAAACAATAAGAAATTTGTGGAATTAAGCTTCACTCCATTGACCAATATTGCATGTCATGTACACAGAATGAATCCGTAAAAAAATACCATCTTTTTTGATGCATAATTACAATTTTCATGGGTTTTCGGAACATTCATGTAGCAGTGAGGAGTTCCCAGTATCATCCCTTTGTCATTTTGTAAAGAGTTAAGTGCTTCTTAGGGAACCCACCACTTTGATTTCTTGCTGCACTGAAGGGTCCATCTGATAGTTCACTTCAGCTCTGGACGCTGTCAAATGATTCTGCATTCTTATCTGGGATAACAACTCATTCAGGCGCCCCTGTTGAAATATAAAAAATATCAAACTTGGTAATTCCTATCTAAGATCACAACTATTACATGACTGGATGAAAGATGCTCTGAATGCAAACCTTGTTTTCTTGACTAAAATGTAATTATCTAAAAACACAAAAAAACATTTGTAATATACCAAGATGCTTATTCCATAATTAGCAGATATACTTGTATTTGAAATGCTTTATCACAATTAAACTTTTACCACACAATCCCAAGTTTTAATGACCCTTAGGAGGAAAGCTTTTCAAAAAATTGTAAGGAAAAGAGAAAATGCTGGTAACCTACAATTTTTCCTTTTTCCACAATGTTTTAATCCTTCCAAAGACAAATTCCATTACTTCAGCTACATATGATTTGTCATTTACACATTCAGCCCCAAGTATTTGGTATTAAAGGAAAATCCCTGACTTGTGTGAATTTTGTGAAAGGAAATTGTGCATTTTCCTCTGTGTTTGTTTCAGGCCAGTAAAAAGTCTTATCAGTCTGACCCCAATAATTGATTAGAGGTTCTGCATAGGATGTACTAAGTTATTAACTCTTATTAACTCTTTATCAAATGACATATTCCAACTGAAGGCATTTGCAGATGAAAAAATAAATGTGACTAAAAATTGACAATTGTCTCAGGAGGATAGAAAACATTGTGCAAAAGGAGAAATTGCAGCATTTTCTCCTTTTCCCACAATGTTTTCAATAGCAATTCTTTAAAGGGATTGTTTCGTAAAGGGTTAACATTATAAAACTACCATGGTAACCGTTACCTTAAATTGTGTTGGATGATTCAGTTCTGTCTGTAAATTTTCAAGCTGTACTCTCAGCTGTTCCTCATCTGCTTGTATGGCAAAGCCTTGTTTTCTGTATATTTCTTGTTTAACAATCACCTGAAAAAAGTATGTATGAAACACTAGCCAAGGCTATTCACAAACTCTGTGTGAAATCTTTTTGAAATTGACAACTTTTGAAACCAAGTACTTCTTCCTACCCACTACACAAGCTAAAGCACACAAAACAAGCAAACTGCGCAAAGATATGAGCTGCACTCTGGCAAAAGAGGGTTTAATGCATCTTTGTGTTGCATTGTACCTGGCAAGTCATCACATAATTATGGATCCATAAAATCTATTTTGTCCAACAACCCACTGAATCATCTGGTAGAATGGTGGTCCTTCAACCCTTTACCACACAATCCCAACTTTTAATGACCCTGAAAGAAAAGCTTTTTGAAAACATTGCGGGAAAGGAGAAAATGCTGGTAACCAGCATTTTCTCCTTATCCCACAATATTTTCTACCCTATCAAAAAAGAGAAATCATCATTTAAGCAACATTTAATTTGTCGTCTGCAAAGGCTTTCAACTAGGTCCATTTAAAATTTAAGTCGTTTGGTAGAGTTAACATGCAAAAAATTGATCAGTAACAAAAATTTTCAACTCGGGTCAGCCTCTGCAGCTCGGCAGACTGCAGTCTATGAAAGCTGTTTGGCTCATGGGGGTGGGGGAGTTTCCATATTTCTGGTAGATGCATTAACCCTGTTTTCAAAAAGCATGATTCATTCATGAACTCATGTAATAACTAGAACTGTCCCAGGCCTGCAGATGTTCTCCCTTACCCCTCGCTGCCTTATCTCTGGATAAGGAAAAGAATTAAAAGGGCCATAACTTGTTTTACAGTCAACCACTTGTAATGAAAATTCTCTTTGCACAATTTTCAATGGCCAGAGGCTTTCTCTCAAAATTTTCAGGCATATTGGTAAAAAATTGTACAAGGAAAAGAGGACAGACAAAGAACTGTATCTAACAAGAGGGCCATGATGGCCCTGTATCGCTCCACTGGCTTATAAACCATAAATACTAAACATTTCAATTCTGAGCCAAATGGTCTCAAAATGAAGACTTACAAAGTTTTCTCTGTAAAAGCCCATGTGAAAGTTGAGACCCGCAGGGCAAAGCCATTTTTGATCCCAAAGCTATAATTACTTGAACCCTGGTAGAGGTCCACAAGATAAAGCCACATGCCAAAATAATACAAGTCTATGCTCTATGGTTATAAATAAGCTGATTTTCAAGTTTAGTCCATATGAAGCCTCTGTAAGACATAAGACCCCTGATGCAAGGCTAATTTCAAAAAAAAAATCAAAACAGGAAGATTTCTTAAGTTGTCACTGTGTAAGCCCATGTAAAACTTGTGACCCCTGCGGTGGAGCCAATTTTGACCCCAGGGCTAAAATTTTGGCCCGCTTGGTAGAGGCCCACTAGATATAGCTACATGCAAAATTTGGTAGCTCTAGGCCTTATGGCTAGGTAGAGGAAGATTTTTAAAGTTTTCTCTATATAAGCCTATGTAAAACTTGTGACCCCTGGGGCAGAGCCAATTTTGACCCCAGGGCTATAATTTGAAGAAACTTGATAGAGGTCTACTACATAAAGCTACATGCCAAATTTGGTAGCCCTATGCCTTATGGTTTCAGACAAGAAGATTTTCAAAGATTTCCAATATTTTTCAGTTTTGTTGCCATGGCAACCAGAGTTTTTGAAGGAATCAAATTCTTTCAAGAAATTCTGAAGAGGACCATGGCAGGATCATTTCTGTGAAGTTTCATGAAAATTGGATGGGTAGTTTCAGAGAAGATGTTTGAAATAAAAGTTAACGCACGGACGGACGGATGCACGGACGGACGCACGGACGGACGGACACACGGACGGACGCACGGACGCACGACGGACACCGGGCCATGACATAAGCCCGCTGGCCTTCGGCCAGTGGAGCTAAAAATGAATGGACAATTAAATCCCCCAATCCTGAGTTTTAATGACCCTGCTGAAAAGGCTTTTGAAAACATTGTGGAAAAAGGAGAAAATGCTGGTAACCAGCATTTTCTCCTTTTCCTACCATGTTTTCAACTCTATCAAGGACAAATTTCCTCATTTTGGCCACCTTTAATATCTCTTCTGCAAATACTTTCAATTTGGACCAGTCTGAAATTTTGCTGTATGGTAAAGAGTAAATTACTTTGTTGTGGGGTATATAATGAATAATAATTCAACAGAAAAAAAAAACTGAAACATTTCTTGATACAGAATTTCTTCAATAGGTTCACAGTAGTAAATATGAAAGAAATGTCATCAAACCAACCTGTAACACTCTGTGGCTGAGATCCAGATGCTTTCTCTTGTATTCTTCAAGTTTGGCCAGCATGTTGCTCTGCTTGTTTTGAAATTCTGTCATATCACCCGATATAAGCTAGAATGAAAATCAACATATGTGTCATGCTCTGTGAAAACAGGATTTAATGCATCTGCAAAAAGTATTAACCCAGGTCAGGCTGTGCAGGCTGACCCAAGTCAAAACCTTTTGCTATTTGTAAATTTTCTGTATGTCCAAGGACCACTCTACCTAATGATTCAGTCGGTTTGTAGACAAAATAGATAAGATTTTATGTGTGCATAATTACGTAATGACTTGCTTGGTATAATGCATCATGAAGATACATTTAATCCCCCTTTGCCAGAGCATGACTCACATAAGATTAACCCCTTACCAGGCTTTAAAGTTTTGGACTTGTCCAAACTGAAAGCATTTGCAAACCATATATTAAATATGGCTCTTATAATGAAATTTGTCTCTGAAATGTAAGAAAACATTGTAGGGAGTGAAGAAAATGCTGGTTACCAGCATTATCTCCTTTTTCCCAAAATGTTTTCAATAGCCTTTGTCATAGTACTTAATACACAAGGTTGTCTGGTAAATGGTTAACATGGAAAAAGGCTATTTTAAGGAACTGCTGATGATCCATTCATGTAAAAACTGAATCCACTGTTTGTTTGTCAAGTGTTTAAGTTAATACAATTTTCAATATTATTTCAGCTATATCGTGGCGCCTATCCTGGTCACCAGCATCTTCTCCTTTTCCCATAATGTTTTCAAAGGCATTCTTTCTCAGGGTCATTAAAACATGGGATTGTTTGGTCAAGGATAAAGTCAAAGAAATAAAGTACACAAAACACACAATAGCAACTGTGGGAAAAGTTATTCTCATTCCCTTGTCCTTTATGTAAGGACCTTGAAAACAACATTGGTTGATCTATGACCTGAACCTCCAACCCAAGTTTACTTTGAAAATACAATAGAAGCACTCACATCTAGTTTTTGTTGATGTAACTTGGTATGATTTTCTTGTATCTTTAATCTTTTATGCAACTCTTTAAAACCCATCATTGGTACTGGAATTAGTTTTTCTGGGTCTGGGTTGTCTCGTATACCTTGTTGCCATAGTAATGGATTCAAACCTAGGAGCATAATAAACACTCAAAGATAAAAATAAGGGGAGAAATTTGGTGTCAAAAAAGTACTACGTCTTTATCTCTTCACTAAAACATATCCTGTACATACTCATTAAAATTGTCTCATCAAGACCTTTCTAATGAGTACCCAAAAATTTGCTTCAGTAAAGAAATAATGTTGCATGAGTCCTATCTAGAGCTATGAACAATTCAAACATACGTAAGAGACTGCTTTTATCAGGATATGCTAAGTTTTTATCTAGCTTGCCTATAAACTTCCTTTTCCGATGTTCTTGTGAATAGTCTATTTCAAAAATGTTTTCAATTTTTATTTCCAAGGCATTATCTTAACCGTTTACCACACAATCCTAAATTTTAACAATCTTAAGGAAGAGGCCTTTTGAAAACGTTGTGGGGAAAGAAGAAAATGCTGGTAACCAGTATTTCTCCTCTTCCAACCCTGATTTTTACTCTTTCAAGGACAAATTCCATTATTTGAGCCACATTTAAATTGTTGTCTGCAAATGCTTTCAAGTAGGACAAGTCTAAAATTCTCTGGTTTAGTAAACAGTTAAACAACATCTGTCATACCTGCTTCATATTGAGAAAATTATATCATTGCCCGTCATAACGCCCCCAATATTACAGCTGCGGTATCCTAATTAAGAAAAAACAACACTCTTTTTCATGTATACAGTTTATATTGTTAGTACCAAGATTAATCTAATGAGCAAACATCTAGTGGTGGGTTAAACACCATTGAATGTTCAGCTTACCAGCTGGGGGATTATCCAAGTACTGCTTTAACTGATCCTGTGTCATTACTTTATGAGTTATATCCTGAACTGCCAGACTGCTGAAAAGCTGCTGTTTAACTTTAGGATCGTTCAGGGCTTTGAAGAAGTCAAGGGCAAGAACTCTTTTGGCTGGTCCCATTTGTGGTCTCTCCATAACATAGACCACAAGTTCTGCCCTGTAAGGAAAGAATGGCGGTTGAGGATAGGAAAAATGGTGGTTTAGGTAAGTCAAAAACTCTCCTTTCAAACAGTATGAATTGTCCTGTGAAGAAAGGGGATTTAAGTGTACCATGCAAGTCATCATATAATCATAGATCCACAAAATCCATGTTACCCAACAATCAACTAAATCATGAGGTAGACTGGTTCTTTGACATGCATAAAATTGGCCAATGGCAAAAAGTTTTGATTCATGTCAGCCTGTGCGGACTGCACTTCTGCAAATGCATTAAACCCCCCTTTTCATAGAGCATGACACACCCCCCCCCGTTAAAAACCTGTGTTTGGTATACATTATAATTGTCTAGACAAAACAAATGTAATGGACTTCCAAAACAAACATTTACACCCTTTACCAAATAGTGAACCATACTAAGTATTAAGGACCAGAGTCCTTATTCACCAACCATTCTTGAGAACAGTGTCTTACTCTCCGTGATTTTCTACATTTGAGGATAAACACAGCTTCTGACTGACTAAGCCAAATGGTATAGCCAATCAGGAGTTGTGTTATTTTCAAATTCAGAAAATTCTGGAGGATAAGATAAACAATGTAAATTATGTTTTTAAGAATGGTTGGTGAATATAGGCCCTGACAAAATTACGGCTTTTGAAACTTTGTGGGAACAAGTAAATAAGCATAACAATTATTTTCTTCATTTCCCCGAAAGTTTTCTATCCTTTTGAACACCAATCCAAGCACTTGAGCCACACTTAACCCTTTACCACACAATGCCACCTTTTGACGCCCCTGGGAAAGAAGCCTTTTGAAAACATTGTGGGAAAAGGAGAAAATGCTGGTAACCAGCATTTTCTCCATTTCCCACAATGTTTCCTACCCTATCAAAGTAAAATTGCACCACTGGAGCCACATTGAAATTGTCGTCTGCAAATGCTTTCAATTTGGATGAGACTAAAATTTTGTCGTCTGGTAAAGGGTTAATGAGGAATCTGAAAATGCTCTCCATTTGGGCCAGTCCAAAATTTTGTTGCCTATTAACCTACTACCACACAATCCCGAAGTTTAACAACTCCCCAAGAAAAAGGCCTTTTGAAAACATTGTGTGAAAAGGACAAAATACTGGTGACAAAATGTTGGACAGGAAACCAGCATTTTCTCCTTTTCCCACAATATTTTCTACCCAATCAAAGAAAAATTGCATAATTTGAGCCTCACTGAACTTGTCGTCTTCAAATGCTTTCAATTTAGACAAGTCTAAAATTTTGTCATTTGGTGAAAGAGTTAAGGAGTTGAGAAATAAAGCCAAGAAAGTTTCCCTTTCTTCTTATTTTGACAGTTCTTCTAATAGCTTTTACTAGCTTAACTATTTACCACAAAATCAAGAGTTTTAACAACCTTGAAAAAAAAAAAAGCATTTTAAAAACATTGTGGGAAACGGAGAAAATGCTGGTAACCATATGTTTTTTACCTTTCCCAGATGAATTTCAATCTTTGTGTCACATTTATTTTGTGGTCTGCAAATGCTTTCAATTTGGACTAGTCCAAAATTTTGTTGTTTGGTAAAAAGTTAACTATTTACCAGACAAATGATAGACTTGTCAAAATTTGAAGCATTTGCAGATGACAAATTTGAAGCAGCTGAAAATTTCAATTTGTGTTTGCAAAGGCAGAAAACATTGTTGGAATGAAAAAAATACTGTCTGCCATCATTTTCTCCTTTTCCCACAATCTTTTCTGTCCTTTAATATACAAATCCCATCACATAAGCCACATCTACAAGTGCTCCCAATATGGACAAGTCTAAAATTCAGTTGCTTGGTAAAGATTTAAAGTATGTCTAAGAGCACGTAAATGGGTTAACTATCAATCCCTTCTTACATGTTATCTGGGTGTGGAAGAACAGCCTCGGCATACACTGTATGTTGTGGTAGGTTACCCAAAGTCTTGTGTATTGTGTCTAGAGCCAGTTGTTGAAATTCCTTCACCTTTTCTGCTGTTTGCTTTATATACAGAGACACCAGCCCGTCTTCATTTTTCCCTGTTGGCAAGCAGTTATAGCCTACAGCCTGCAACAATGAGCAAAACATTTTGTTATTTTGGGAAGAGTTGGCCCTATTTTTAAAAGAATTTCTTACATTTCATGGTAGTCGACGCAATTATCCATGCGCTGTCTGGGTTTTCCCTCAGCATTAAAAATCTGAGGTCATTGTGACCCCTTGTCTCCGAAGTCGAGGGCCATTCCTTTACATTTGGGAGTAAAAAAAAAAAAAAAAAAAAGAATCTGTATGAACCATGTTCCGTTAATAAACGGAAAATACAATATTTATTGTTGTTTGCTTATATTTGGCTCTGATGTTTTCATTATACGGTAGATAAGCCAAAGTTCGTACAACAGCTTGAAACGAGGTTCACTCTTTTTAGTCTTCAGTACATCTGACCTTCTTTAAACTCTAAATAAGTAAAGTCTTTAAGACATTTCTGATGGAAAGCTCAACTTCATTCTCATCTGAATCACTGCTTGGCTTGATGTGGTGTGATCGGCAGTGCTGCTCGAAGCAGACACTAAAAATGCTGCAGTTTCCTCTGACATGTCATTTTTTTCGTAAACGGAACAAACTGGTAATGTGTATTTTTATCTAACGGAAGCCGAATTAAATTTGATGTAAAATACATAGAACCAGACTGAGAACTTGATGGAACCTGTGTTTATGACAACTGTTCGCAGTGCTTTACTATAATAATAGGTGAACCATTCTTATTCTATAAATAAATTACTGGAAAACCACTTTCATCGATAATAGACCCTGTAGTGAAAAAAAAAGAACTGTGTTCCTCTGATATTGGCATAGCATGTAGCTAGAACAGATTTGGATTAATGACGATCTATTCAATTTCGTAGATAATTTAGATTTAGGGAAGTTGCATCACTGATGGCAAACTCATTTATTTTGGGGGCTATTTGAAATAAAATTGCATCATTGACATAGGATTTGTGCGTCATGGAAAATCCTGCATGGTCATGTGTTTCTTTTCTACATTTTCAAGGAAAAATACATCTTTTTCGGCCACTGGCTGCTTTCTCTTATTTACGAATTACCCCTTGAAAGAATTTGGCACCAGATAAAGTAGGAGACATCCTTCAAAGTTCAAAAATTGGGGTGACAATCATCATGAAATTTTAATAAATAATGACCTGTCAGAACACTGTGGCAAAAGGAGAAATTGCTGATAATGCTGCATTTCTCCAATGATGAGCAACTTCTTCTTTTGCCACTATATTTTCAAAACAGGGTCTGCCACAAGATGAAAAACAGCAGTGCATGCTTGTGCCAAAAGTTGCCTGCCATTGCTTTTTCAGTGAAATTTCTAGCTCAAAAAAGAGGCATAACTGTGTCAAAAGTATTTTTACAGTTACCTTTTTGTGACTCAAAAATTGAAATCCATTTTGGGAAGGGCAAAAATGGTTACCAGCATTTTCTCTTTTTCCCACAATGTTTTCAAAAGCTTTTTTTTTGTCTCAACCTCCGGATTGTGTGGTAAAGGATTTATCTCTTTACCAAACAATCCCGACTTTTAATGACCCTAAAGAAAAAGGCTTTTGGAGACATTGTGGGAAAAGGTGAAAATGCTGGTAACCAGCATTTTCTCCTTTTTCCACAATGTTTTCTACTCTATCAACGAGAGAAGTCCTCAAAATATCAACATTTAATTTGTCATCTGCAAATGCGTTCAATTTGGTCCAGTCCAAAATTTTGTCATTTGGTAAAGGGTTAAAATAAAAAAGTTTATAAACTAATCACACTTGCCTTAAATCTACAAAAAGGGTTGTCTGGTTTAAACTCAACAGATCTGTTTGCAGCCAGATATCCCTTACCAAACCCCCAGAGGGCTTGTACTTGATTCCAACGGGCAATGACAGTATCTCGTTCATCCCCAAATATCTGAGGCATTGTGATAGCTTGAGCTATATTGGCATGATACTCCCTTTTCGGGTCCTGTTGAACTTGCTGCTGTGCTATGAAATAAATATGGATGCTTTTACCCTTTACAACACAGTCCCATATTTAAATGACCCTGAAGAAGAAGGTTTTTGAAAACATTGCCGAAACAGGACAAAATGCTAGTTAACGACCTCGAGAGAGAAGACTTTTGAAAACATTGCACAAACACGAAAAATATTGGTAGCCAGCGTTTTCTCCTTTCCAAAAATGTTTTCTATCCTTTAAAATATAACTCCAATCATTTGAGCCATGTTTAACATGCCATCTGCAAATCCTTTCGATTTGGACCTTTCTAAAACTTTGTTGTTTGGTAAAGATTGAACTCATATATCTGGTATGGACTTACAAGCAGACAACTATGGAGACACCCTTGTAAAGTATGGATAATTATATAGAATAAGAGTTTAAATAATTATGAATAACAGTTACTAACTGTAGTAAAAAAAAAAAAAAAAAATGCTTAATACAAGTCTTTTTTCCTATTGCCATAAAATGTTCAAATATGATCTGCCACAAGACAAAACCAGTTTAGAAAAAAGGCCTTTAAAAACATCTCTTGAATAGAAGGAAATGCTGGTCCCTTCTGACACACTTTTTGTTTTACTGCAGGAACAAAAGCCAGGAACAAAAGCAAATGATTTTGATACAGACTAGTCTAAGTTATGGCATCTGTTAAGGGTCAAAATGCAGAGATTTTACTGAATGTTTTTTTCATACAGCAAATAGAATTGAAATCCATTTCCAAGACTTTATCTTTTACATGCAAACACCAAATATTTAACGATCTGTACCTACCTCCTATACCTGTGTTAGCTCCAAATGACCCAAAGCCAGTAGAAGTTGTAGCAGATGGAAATCCAAACCCCGTAGATGCAGTGGTGGTGGTTCCAAACCCAAAGCTTGTTTGTGCTGTTGTAGTTGTGCCAAATCCAAACCCAAAACCTGTGGAGGCTGTGGTTTTTGGCTGATTTCCAAAACCAAACCCAAACCCTGTACAAACAGGCAAGATAAGTAAGTACTGGTAATTATAACTTAATATGTCAGCTAATATTCTTTAGTTTTCCCGTTTATTTACACTTCTTCATGTTTTAAAGCCAAGCTCCTTTTGTTACCCTCATAACATTAAACCATACTAGGAAAGTTCAGAGTCTATTATTTACAAAGGATTAGGAGATGACAAGTCTATTATGGTCCAAATAATTAGGTACATCTTTGCCTCAATTAATATTACATCGGCACAAGCTTTCAATTTGGACCAGTTTAAATTTTTGCCATCTGGTAACAGGGGATTTTCTTCCTTTACTAAGGGGCCGAATTTCGGCCCCATTCCCAATCGCAAAAAGTATATTTTTTTCCCAATTCCATAAAATAGAATTCCCAATTAGACGCTAGTAAAAGAAAACAGTCTGATGTATCAGCCAGGGTTTTCCCTGACACACAAATTTGCAGGCATTGGCCACAGTTCAAGCAGGAAATCGACAATCGTCGTATTGTAGGTACGAAACTATTCGGGGGCAAATGAACTATAGACTGCGTCCGTATATTTTCAATTGATTCATGCATAGACTCAATTGTCTGGCTGTAAACCGTTATTGGTTTACACATCGTAAAAATAGCATGTTAACTTCTTAGCAACTGCCTCGCGTATATGCAGCGAAGCGGAGTTTTGTAAAGCAAAAACAAAGAACCCAGCTCCTATAATAACAAGCTCCTATAATAACAGTCCTGAAACAGGAACATGTTATGAAAAATATCCAACCTAATCTAGACCACGAGTTTTTTTTCCTCTCAAATTTCGAGCGGTTGTGCTTCCTCTTTGTCTTAGCAAAGTGATTGTCTGTATAATTTGTGAGCAGAGCTTGTCGTCGGCCGAAATGGATAATCAAATAAAAACCAAGCTAATTCATTTTGGGACTTTTAAAGTCATCAGTTATGGGTTATAAATTCAAGATGTTAATTAAAGAGCCGGTATCAGTATGGCTGTGGGACTATTGACACACCTGAAGTCATATAACGCAATAATCTAGTGTGAAGTATCCTTTTCACAATTAATTTTTAACAGTTTTTTTTTTTTTTTCAATACTGTACTAGATCTACCTCAGAAAAGGACTATTTATCAGTCTTTCTTTGTATGTCAAAACGCACAAAAAATCGTTTTCAAAGATTAATCATCATGGAAAAAAAACCACGAAAACACATGACAAAACATTGCCAAAAAGACCTCAGAGGCTCTTCAATCTGTCTTGTTTAGCCTTGATAATGACTTCTATTAGCTGACTTGCATTGAAAATAAAACATGAAATAATTCCTCTGTTCATTCACTAGAAAAACAGATATCTTAATAAGAGAATTAAAAAATCCTACTTAACGGGGGTTGGGGGTGTTGTCTTACAGCTTAGAGACTGGAACTGGTATGAAAGACTACAGAGAAACATCCAAAAAGAAAGAAGTTTGGAGGGAGAAAAAAAAAAAAAAAAAAAAAAAACAGCATTGATTCAGTAAGGTTAAATATGTTTCAAACTTTTTATGTTTTGTCAATATTATTTTCCCAATTTTGACATTTTGTCGATGATTTTTTTCCCAATTTGGCCAGGGGCCTTTTCCCAAAATGCCTGGATAAAGCCCTGGGTAAAGAGTTAGGGTCCATATAACTGGTCCCCACTTAACACTTCTTTTATGTATTTTATTATTTCATCACCCATAAATATTTCTGCATATACCTAGAGGTCCTACATGGCATAATGGCAAAAGTGAGATATTCTCAATCTGGCAGCCTCAGGTTCAATCCCTGACCTTGACAATGGTTTCTTTGTGTTGGAGTTTAACCCCGTTTTCGATCATATCACGGCAATCAGTGCACCTATGCATGTGTTTCCTGGCTTTCTCACACCAATACTGACACAATTTTCCTTCCAAGCCACTGACTGCTTTTCTCACATGCATCAGAGGCGACAGGCAAAAAATCACAGGGAAAAAAGTTTGCCTCAACCAGCCTTGACATTGGGTTTTTCTGGGAGTGCCCTTCTTCATGACACTTCAGAGCCTCAGCCTAGTATTTGTAAAACACAGGACAAAGATGAATTAATGATGTGTCACTTTGATTCATTAATATCAAAAGAGACTTCTTACACAATTTAATCAATCAATATTAACTCTTTACCAAATGACAAAATTTTAGATTGGTCCAAATTGAAAGCATTTAAAGGCTAAAAATTTAATTTAGCTATAATAATGGTAGCTGTCTGTGAAAGTGTAGTAAACCTTGTGGGAAAAGGAGAAAATGCTGGTTTCAAAAGGCTACTTCCTCAGGTTCGTTAAAACTCGGGATTGTGTGGTAAAGAGTCAATATACCTGTTGATGCTGTGGTTGCAGGTGTGGTACCAAATCCAAAACCTGAAAATAAATCATTAGACTTTACCTAACAATGCCACAACAACCCTGAGAGGAAAGGCTTTTGAAAACATCATGGGAAACAGAGAAAATGCTGTTCAAAGAACCCTTGACAAGAAGTAAGCATTTGAAAACACTGTGGGAAAAAGAGAAAATGCTGGTAAACAGCATTTTCTCCTTTTCCCACAATGTTTTGAATTTTCTACTTTATTAAATGATTCCTATTTTACCCAAGACAATAGGGGTGAAACAATACGGTAAAAAGCATATTGCAATATATTGCAATACGGCTGACCCGTATTGCAATACGTATTGCAATATGCTGTATATGCTGGCATTTAGCATATCTGACCACTTGTAGTCACTATTAGGGTAGCATATGCTCAAAAGGTGATAAAGAAAACTAGTACATGTGCTTGGAACTCTTCCATTCTTTCAAGATAATGAACTAAAAAGCAATTGTTTCGCATGAACAAATAAAAACAAACTGAAATTGACTAGTCTTTAACACTCACTATCTCGACGATTTTCGTCTGCCATTTTTTTTTCTTCAAGAGCGTACTTGTTTATATAAAAACCAGCGCTACTATACCGAACTTCGGGACATGGCTCAACAGAGTAGACAGTGCGATGCACTAACTTACTCAGTTGCTTACTGCACTAACACTAATACTTTGCCGCTTAACTACTGGAAAACGCAAAAATAAGTGTGAGCAAAGTTATAAGAAATGAATAACATACAAACTCCATTGATCCAAAAGCATTAAAGCTCGACGTTTATTTGGAGTTCGTGTCGTGAATTTTATGTGGTCATAGTTTTACCTAAACACCGGTGACACCGCCTGTGGAAAAAAATAAACAACTTTCGCTTTCGGAAATCTTTAGAACTGTAAGTTGAAAAACGATCGATTTCTGACAGAATTTTTGGGAAAACCAGACTTTCTGATGCAATTAAGAGAAGTTGACATATTGCAGAAATACCGATACGGTAAAATTCGAACCGGTTTCGGTTTTTTCTTTGAATAGACCGCGGTTAATCGGTTAATCGGTAAACCGTTTCACCACTACAAGACAACATTCCTCATTCTAGCCACATTAAATTTGTCATCTGCAAATACATTCAATATCAATTGCTGTCATATGATAATGTTTGTTTGTTAGTATTGGAGTTTAATCCTGTTTTAGGTCATATTACAGCAAATCACTGCACCTACCAATGTGTTTCCTGGCTTTCTCACACAAGTACTGATGCAACTTTCTTTCTAAGACACTGACTACTTTTCTTGCAAGCATCAGAGGTGAGAAGCAAAAAATTGCAGAAAATAAGGTTTGCCTCAACAGGGTATTGAATTCGCAACCACTAGGTCAAGGGCAGTAACTGCTCAGGCATATGCTAGGGTTCTCTTAATTTTCTGAAATTGTTGCTTTCTACATGTGCAATGTATATACATGACCATTTACAAGAAAGCAGACGAGAATTGGCACTAATTTACTGAGGAAGCAAGGGAGAGAGAGAGAGAGAGAGAGACAGACAGACAGACAGAGAGCAAAATTAGATTTGGGTCACCTGTAGTGCCAGTGCCAGTGCTACCAAATCCAAATCCTGACGATGAAGTTGTAGTTCCAGTACCAAAGCTGAAACCCAAACTGCTTGTTGTTGTGGCTGTTGGACCAAAATTGAAGCCTGTTGGTGCTGTGCTAGTACCAGTTCCAAATCCAAAACCTAATTGGGAGAAAAAGACAAAATAAAATATAAGATGAAGACTAATTTGATTTGGCCAACTCTATGACATTTACGTGAAATTTGCCACTTTTTCTGTGAAAATACCTATGGTTTTTGTACATGCATAGCAACAGACTATACTAAAACCTTCAAAAAAATAAACTCCTGGTATGATATGGAAAAACTTAAGTGTTTTGAATATCTCAATCCTACTTGCGATATATGGATCTATTTCACTGTATAAAAAATCGTTGTTCCATGCTATTTAAACCAGTCCATGGAAAATTGAATTTCACTTTGAAACAATTTAATCAAATTTCACCTCTTCATGACCGTATTTGACCCAAACATGACAGATTTTATTGCTGTAGTGATAGATTTTGTCCTGAATTGAAATATTCTTATGAATAGCATAATATTATTCAAATTTTCTGGGAAAAAAATCTTTTTCTTTTCTAACAATTAGCTGTCAGGGTTTCTCCAGATTCCATTTGAAAAGATATTTTTGAGATTGTCAGCTATGTTTACACAATGAATTAGCTAAATGAGTATCGCCAGAGCAAAGAATTCATGATATGATGTAAATTACCGTCACAAAAGGTGAAATACGGTCATCAAGTGGTGAAATTAAGTTCAAAGTGAAATTCGGTTTTTCCATGCACGCATTTATGGTGGTCTTACCTATTTTCGTGGGACTAAATTGACAATTTTAGCTTAAGCATATCTAAATGAAGAACTGATCACAAAAAACATTTTATTAACAAAAAAATCAAATGTAAATGCATATAAAAACATAAATTCTGCCAGAATCATGCATATTCAACGGCAAGAACATATTTCACCCTTCAGTATTTTGCCGGAAGCTGAATTGGCGCATGGGAAAATATGACCTCATTTCGTGGCTTTCAATATTTATAGAACAGCTCATAAATAAAAAACTAAAGTTCACTATGTACACCAAAACTCATTAAAAACCTTAACTATCACAAGGAGGGACTGTTTGGAACAATGGAAATGAGCAGCTCTGAGTCAATTATCCTAAGTTTTTGAAGCGTGATGAAAAGGATAGATTAGTGTCATGGCGGCTATTTGCCCTCTCATGACGGCAGCATCAGAATACTAAAATAACATAAATTAAGGCATTCTGGTCCCTTCTATCAATTTATAAGCACCTATGAGGACAGATTAGGAATTATTTTAAACACTATTTTATCGTAAAACATCTGAAAAATATTGAAGATCTTAATAAAAGGGCTGGAAACATTTTCTCTCTGTAGCAGCGAATGTTCTGAAAAATTGTTCATTCATAAGCGACCAAACAAAATAGGTCACGAAATTCTCTGATCTAATTATAGACCGGACTCTTGTCACATTATTCCAGTATGGTCAAATGACTTTTTGGCATCGAGACTGACTATGTCACATGTCGGGAATTTTTCAGGATTAAAATAAAGTATCAGACAGAGAATTTAAATTGGGCACGTATAGAGTTGAAAAAAGTAATAAGAAACTTGACACTAAAATCGGTCTTTCCTTTAGTGACATGCTTACTTTCTTGTTTTTGTTGCATTTTATAAATTAGCTGCAGTGACACTGTTGTTTACATTCAAATGAGCGGTTCACACAAAACAGTGACGTCATTCACTTTGTAGTTCAGGAGAAAACTTGGATATCATTTCGGGTTCGAAAACAGGTACCCCACGAAATTAGGTACGTCGACGTTAAACTCATTTTCATTTTCGATTTCACAATGGTTTCCGACAAGTATTCAGAGTGCTGCAGATTTAGTTCATATCAGTTTTACCTGTTGAAGTTGAAGCTCCGCTAGAACCAAACAAAGATGGTTGTGTTCCGCCAAAGCCAAAGCCAGACATGACCATAAATTTTTCGTAGTATTTCAGTCCGGTGAAGTGAGAGTTATGAACCGGAAATGCGATTTCACCCCGCGTACAGGTTGGTTTTCTGCGTCCAAATACTCCGGCAAATGAAGCTCAGAACCAGCATAATCAAAGTTCAGCTGGAACTGTTTCAATGAGGTGATTTTTGTCAGCATGAGAAGACCACTTGTGAACAGGTTAGATCCAAAGTAAAAGGTAGAGAAGATCCGACCTCATATTTATCATTGTGCATACAGATAAGGCGCCTGGATGGCATACTTTTAGAGCAAGCTTCTTATACCATTTTGACGGGATGTTTAATGATATATTCCTATATTTACCATTTACCTAGTCTAGTGTATTTGTGCAACGTGTAGCCTACGATATAAGTATCAGCCTAGGTTCCAGTTGGATAATTTTTTACTTTTATATAATCTGACGTTACTTTTTAAAAAATGATAATATTTACCGAACCGGTTAAATGTTTCGCCTCGATTCTGCAGATCGTGAAAGGAGACGCGATAGGGAGTGATTGAAAAAGATACTACCGCCAGGCTAACTACGTACTTTTTATGGCCAAGAGGTCAGAGATGTTATTTCAGACTTGTTGCCCTTTATTTTTTGGGGAAACAATTACAAAACTACAAAACTTGTGCATAATTGTACCGGAGATAATTTTCGTACAAAAATTTAGTCATAAAACTCAAGCAGTTTCAGAGATATGAGAGACAGTTCTATGGCATGTTCTAACATATTTAGCGTCACTTTCTCAAAGTAAGTTGGTTGTAATAACTTCACCTTTTACCAGTCAATCCCGTGTTTTAACGAGGATTTAATTAGGAATACGTGGGAAAAGAAGAAAATGTTGGTTTTCCTGAAGGCACATAGTTGAAAGCTGAAATTTTCAATCAGCTATATTTTTCAAACTGAGTAGATGCCAGTCCAATTTATCGTTGGTAAAGAGCAGTTTCTGCAAAACCTCAGTGTGTGTGTCTAAAAATACATGTAGAGAGTACAATTATGCCGGGTTCTATGTCAGCTCATAAAGATATTAAATTACTTATTAGTACAAGAAAAGAATCTCCTTTTTTATCATATCCATTTGCTAGGGGATGAATCGGCGCCGCAGCGTATCGACTAACATTAGAAAACCTTGGGCACTGTGTCATAGTTCTAAAGGTCGCAAATAGGCCCACAGAGGCTTAAACATGCCCACATTTCACACCGATGGCAAATTACTATTTGAACCATGCTCTGGCAAAAGGGGGATTAATGCATTGATGAATCATGCCATGCAAGACATCACACGGACTGTATCATAAGGTAGACTGGTTCTTTGACATACAGAAAATTGACCGATGGCGAAAAGTTTCGGCCAGGGTCAAGCTGCGCGGACTGTGCAAGCAGACCTGGGTCGATACTTTTTGCAAATGCATTAAGACTCCTTTTCACATACCATTGGGCCATTTATATTCATTCAAAATTAACACCAAGAAGTAGGTTAAAAGCCAACTTAAGAGCTACGCCGAAAATGAATTTAAAAGGACAATTAGATAACCATCTTTGAAATATTCGAAGGTGAAATTTAAGCACTAGGCAAAAACATGTATCGAAATTAGGTGCTAAACGAACCATTTTGCCGTCACAAAGGCAAACGACATGATTACAAATGAAAATATACTATGTTTCTGTCATACTTACCCAGTGGAATATAATAGAATTTACATGTCCTCAAACAAACTGAAAGGAAAAATCGACGGGTCTAATTTTGATGTGTCTGTTTGTATGATATTAAACGCCGTTTCAATATTATTTCGATCATATTGCGGCGCCCAGTACACACTTATCTGTGCTTTTCTGGGGTTCCTTTAACCAGTACTTCGCGTATTTCTTTCGAGCCACTGTCTACTTTTCCACATGACCATCGTCGAAACAATGATCAGCGCTGAGAAAGCAATGAATCCTGAACCTCTAACTATGGTAGTTTTGATTTTTATGGAAACTGACAGAAACTTGAATAAATTACACCAATGTAAATAGTCGTGTTTTTCGCGGGGGCGGGGGAGTGAAGGGGGGGGGGGAGGGAGGTACATGTACAGCTTTCATTTTTTAATTGCGAAAATCATGGTGAAAAATGTGTTTTTCATGAATTTTCCAGTCAAAATATCATGCTTTCGACCATTTAACGCAATGGCAAAGTTTTGCATGGTAATAAAAGGTATTTTCTTTTACATTAAATGGAATACCCAATTACTCCACCCTATTATATTCTCAGTTGGCAAGGAATTAGTAGAAAACGAATGTTCCCTTTAGAACGGAAAATTTGAACAAGCATGAAGGGTGTGATGTTTTAAGATGACTCGTCTTTAATTTTAAACCTGCTCCTTCTCTGTTATTAGCAAACATACGGCTCTTTGGCTTATAATGAAAAAAAAAGTATGCACACCGGTAAGTTTGATCTTCGTCCACTCTGTCTTCCCCTCATTATACATGTTCAGGCTTAAAGACTTTTTCCAATGAAATCGTAATGAAGTAGTGTATATTTGAGGCGAGTTATCTGATGTTTCAACGGAAGCACGATGGCTGCTTTTGAATTAGGTCTGGTTCTTTGCTTCGTATAGACCCACAAGATTTAGTGGGTTTTTTTAATCTCTCTGCGTCTATCTCCTACTCCGGTTTACTATCCGGTGTCTACGGATTTAAAATTGATTTAAAGTGGACAAAACACACTAAAAGACTAACAAGACGAGAAAGTTTGGATCGGTTTTCAAACAAAGGTTACTTATATTGTATGATCGGTGTTTTCGACATCAGGTCAGTTACATGCCTGTCGGATAGTTCACGCTTTCCATTTACCAGTGCAGCATTCTATTCAAGCCACTAGCTGCGTTTCCAAATAAGCAATGTTCAGAAATAATCAGTCCTCGGAAATGAACAAAAACTAAAGCTTCGTTTTCATTGTCTTAGATGTCCACTGTGTAACAGTAGTTCTTGTCAAATATGTTCAGATATGTAACGTTTGAGTCTTTGAATCTGTCAATGTTGTCCAGGTGATGATAACAACTCGGTGTTGAGATTCATTGTCTTCGTGTGATATTCGGACTTAAGACATACTGTTAGAAGTAATTTCGTTAATCTTTTAAATCTACAAACTAATTTAGTAGCGCTATGTCCAACTGGAATTAGGAAAAGACGTCATTTGTTTTTCTTTCACTGGCACAGAAACACCGTAGTAAATTGAGGTACTCATCCATCAAAAAAAATTTATGTTTGAATTAATGATTACAATAGCACGTTCCTAAATCACACGGAAAAAAAAGAGTAAATCACAATAGCATGAACCGTATCTTTGGGGGATTATTCACTCGTCATGTGCGATTTGTTCATCTACCGAACCATCATTCAACTAATTTAATTTTTTACAAGAGTATGATTATTATACTTTCATCGTCATGTTTTTTTAGATCGCTTGTAAGCTTGTTTTGGTGGGAGAATGGATAAAGAGGAAAATGTATAGACCATTTGGTTGGTATGAAAACTTTTTCATCAAATGTGTTCAAAAGTTATTTAACTTTTTCACAACTTTCCGTATTAAATTTTATGCTTTCTATATTGTATTTTCTGGGCTTAGCTACAGAAGAGTGACGGATAGTTGGCGAACAATCATAAACAAAAACAAATGGAAAACAGTGCAGTCTGTGTCTAATCCGAGACGACACTTACCGTTTTTGTGCGATTTTCTATTTCGCGAAAGTCTACTGTATGAAAAAAATCTTATGTAGTCGTAAAATGCCGTCTCGGATTAGCCTGTGCGAACTGCGCAGACTAATCCGAGACGGCACTTTACGCAAATGTTCGAACTTCTCATTTAGTATGTTGCGGGAAAGTTTTAGTGTTCCGTGATAGACCAAGGGAGTTTCAAAGGCCTGTAGATAGATTTTAATCCAAATTATCGTTGAAATAGGAGCAGTTGCTGTTGAAAATGATTTGTCTCAATATACATGCACGTGGAGTTTCTTTGTTTGTAACGCCGTTTTAACAGCTTAGATCATATCACGGCGGTCAGTGCACCTACGTATGTGTTTCATGGCTTTCCCACACCGGTACTGACACAACTTTCTTTCCAAGTCACTGACTACTTTTCCCACAGCAATCAGAGGTAAGAGGCGAAAACTCGTCGCTAAGAAAGTTTGCCTCAACCGGGTATCGATTCACAACCACCAGGTCACGACTTTTCACCAAACGACAAAACTCTACACTTTTCCAAATTGAAAGCATTAACAGACAACAAACAAAACATAGTCCAAATGATAATATCTATCTTAAACTCTTTACCAACAAAATTTTAGACGCCTTCAATTTCAAAGCAGTGGCAGACGACAAATTTCATGCGGCAATAATAAGGAGACTGGTCTCTGAAAGGGTAGAAAGCATTGTAGAAAAAGGAAAAATTGCTTGTTATCGGTATTTTCTACCTTCACCAGAATAATTTCAAAAACTTTTTCTTTGGGGTCGTTAAAAAATGTGGTCGTTTGGCAGAGGATCAAAAGAGTGTAAAACATTGTGGGAAAAGGAGAAAATGCTTGTTAGTTAGACTTGTCCAGATTGAAACCATCTACAAATGACCAACCGAACATAGTCTAAATGACGATTTCTATCTTTAAAAGGGTTTAAACATTAAGGGAAAAGAAGAAAACGCTGGTTAGCAGCATTTTCTCTTTCACCCACAATGTTTTCTCAAGGTTTCTACAGCAGCATTGTTAATACAGTAGGATTGTTTAGCAAAGGGCTTTTGCTTCAAGGTCTTTAAAAAGCAGTATTCTTCGAAAAAGGATTAAATGTTTATTTTTGGTTCTAAAATAATTCTAAAGAATAACCCACTTAATTTCTTGAAGAGTTTTACCGAAACCGAGTTTCCAGCATTTTGCACTTTTTGTGCTGTCTGATCTTGCAATTCTTGTGAAATGAATTACTAAGTATCAGATGAGCATTTTTAAATCATATCGCCAATATTTATTTGAGACAAAAGGAAGTGTTGGCGAAAAAAATGCAAGCATTTTTTTAAAGCATTTTTGACTTTGTTACATTCGTTACTTAGATAATGTGAGCACTTTAACATATTTATTTACAAGCGGACAAAATTCTAGATGTGCCCAAGTATAGAGCATTTACAAATGACCAATTTGAGCATGTCCAAATGATGGAATTCGTCCTTGAAGGAGTAGAAAAAAAATGTAACAAAAAAAAGGAAAAAAAGCCGTTCATGCATAGTGCACCAATCACAACTTAACCTGTTTATTGAAAGTGAAAATCAAGACCAGTCTTTTTTTTCCTTACACTATGAAACAGCTAATATCTGGCCGAAAAGCAATCGAGTTGCGAGTCTATATGAATGCAAATCAACACAATGCACTCATATAAAGCGTATTAAACGGAGATTGTACATATGTAGTCTTGTACTGCACTCTTCTCTTCCCTACTACTGGCCTCTGTGATATAAATTCCCGTGAAATAACAATAGGCTAAAACATGGCACATTAATGAAGGTGAAGGATTCACAATTAATTTTGTCTCTTACTACGTAGTGTCCATGATTTCTGTTGAAGTGGTAGGTGGCACACTGTGTCCATGTGGTGGGTGGTAAATATGTCAATGGTTTCTGTTGTAGTAGTGGGTGGTACATAGTGTTTATGATTTTTGTTGTAGTGATGGGTGGTATACTGTTTCCATGATTTCTGTGGTATTGGTGGGTAGTACATGGTGTCCATGGTTTCTGTTGTAGTGGTGGGTGGTATACTGTGTCCATGGTTTTTGTTGTAGTGGTGGGTGGTATACTGTGTCCACGGTTTCCGTTGTAGTAGTGGGTGGTACACTGTGTCCATGGTTTCCGTTGTAGTAGTGGGTGGTACATAGTGTCCATGGTTTCTGTTGTGGTGGTGGGTGGTATACTGTGTCCATGGTTTCCGTTGTAGTAGTGGGTGGTACATAGTGTCCATGGTTTCTGTTGTGGTGGTGGGTGGTATACTGTGTCCATGGTAACCGTTGTAGTAGTAGGTGGTACATAGTGTCCATGGTTTCTGTTGTGGTGGTGGATGGTAATAGTATCCATCATTTCTGTTGTAGTAGTGGGTGGTACATAATGTACATGGTTTCCGTTGTAGGTGTGGGTGATACATAGTGTCTATGATTTTTGTTGTAGTAAAGGGTGGATCTTTTCATACCTACACAAGATAAATATAACATTAACTACTATTTTTTGTCAAACCATCATACTTATGGTATGCTGAATAAATCGACCTACAATGCGAAATAATGAAATGAATTTCAGCCATTAAGATTTCTCATGTATCCAACTGCAACGTAAGCTCACAATGGTCATTTTTTCAGCAGTACAATACTATCTCAACCCGTAATATGCCCATCACTACTGTGGTTTAAGACGCTGTAGATCAAGGTTGAATTATACACAGTGTCAATCTCTTTACCACAAGGCAATAATGGAGACGTATCCAAACTGAAAGCATATGCAGACGACAATTTGAATGTGGTTCAACTGATAGATTTCTCTTTGATAGGATAGAAAACATTTTAGGAAAAGGAGAAAATCTTGATTGCCAATATTTTCTGCTTTTCACTTAATATTTTCAAAAAACTTCTTTCTCAAGGTTGTTAAAAATTCAGATTTGTGTGGTAAAGTGCTATAATTTCCAATAACATATAATAAAAACTGCCCTGTTATATTTATTCACATAACCCTTTACAAAAGCAAAACCAAGTTTAATACCCTTTGAAAGAAGACCTTTGTAAACATAGTTGGAAAAGGAGAAAATATTGGTATTTAATTTGCTGTCTGCAAATGTTTTTAACTTCTTATTTGGTAAAGAGTAGAAACAAGGTTGTTTTTATCATATATCTCCATTTTCTGCTGTATTCCAAGTACAAGAAGATGTGCAAAAACAGATAAAGGGTGACAAACAAGATAATAAAGGATTGATTGAATGGTATTTCATGCCACTTACAGTAACAATGACAGCTCACATATTTATATTTTTCCTGGGTTTCACCAGTAATAGGCTTGAGCTCTGAAGCGTCTTGACCAAGGACACTCACACGAAAGACCCAGTGGATCAAGTGAGGCACTTACACTTTACCACTGAGCCACGCAGGACCTCCAAAAGATTATAAAGTCTGATACATACGACAATAAACAAAATCACAAAAGACAACTCCTCTTCATGTACTCATCAATGTTTTTTTTAAAAGGACCAACTCCCGTTTTTTGAAATGAAAATACAGTTTTTGCAGAAAGCTGAGGGAAATTGATGTACTATCAGATCCTTGATCTTTTCATAAGCTAGTTACAAAAGGCATACCCTCTTTAAGTGCTCATCCACGATTCATTAAAAAAAAAAAAGGATCAACCCATATTTTTTTAAACGAGAATACAACTTTTGTAGACAGCTGAGGGAGATTGATGTACATGTATTACCAGATCCTTGGTATTTTCATAACTAGTCTTATGTCAACCATCGCAAATTTGGCTGGCTTCTGTGATGTTTCATGAGTCTGTCCGCTCTGAAAGTAGAAAAGATTTAGGGTAAGGAGCAAACCACATCTCTATTTGGGTCAAATTTATCACTAGCTGCTAACATGTATTTCACCAATTAACATTAATTACAATGAAATGAATGGACCAGAAGCTAAACATGGTTAGATAAACGAATACAATCAAGGAAAAGTTAATACAAACAAAGCATGTTTAGATAGATATATACAAAAAACTTACTCAAATTTTCAAGACAAATACATACATGACATAAAGTAAATTCAAAGCACGGTTACAGAAATATGAACAAAAACTTACTGAATATTTCACGAGAAATACATACACGAGATGAAGTGAATTCAAACCACGGTTAGACAAATATAAAGAAAACTTTAATGAAATTTTCAAGAGGAATAGATCTACATACACAACATATAGCAAATATAAAACATGGTTAGACAAACATTAACAAAACCTTACTACAATTCATATAAGAAGTACATACACAGGGTAACGCAAATTCTGAGGATGATTAGACAGGTATTTACAAAAACTTACTAATATTCTTAATACAATTTCATACATGAGATACAGCAAATTAGACGCATGAAGCTAGAGATATATAAACCAAAACTTACTGAAATTTTCAAGAGAAATACATACACGATACATACTAAATTCAAGCCAAGGCTAGACAATGAAAAACAAAACTTGATAAGTTAACATTAGAATAAATAAGTAAAAGAGATCATACTCCAAGTATTCTCTTCGAAAAAAGTAATTTTAATTCGTTCTACTTTCAGGTGGGATTTTGTAGATGAATGTTAAAACCAACGGACAGTCTGATCTTGGATCTTGCACAAAACGTGCAGTCTGATCTACACTGTCCGGTTAGGAGATATCTTACCTCCAAAAAATACCTTTGAAATAGGAAAATTTGGGTTATTACTTTCGGCTTTAAAGTTTCATTTTTTCCATTTAGCAGGATAAGGGTTAATTGTATTCCTGAGTTCGCCAGTTACTCTACATGTATATTACCAGCAAGTTTCTAAGTTAAAACACATTCAGTTCTGTCTGTCCTGAGGCGACACCCGACACGTCAGTTTGTTCTATATCAAAAATAACTGCGAAAGAGACGTACTTTTCTCTATGTCTGAAAATTGAAACCACGAGCTTAACTAGGAGCAAATGATATAAAACAAAGTTTTCTGAAACAAAGCGTCTTCAGAACAATATATTTATTTATAAAACAAACAAAGAAAACAAAGATGTCTGCGAACGAGACTGAAGAAAACGCCGGGCTGTCCGAGACGCAGATACCAGTTACACTAACCATTTGAATGCGAATCACGGCTCTGGTAATTT
Source organism: Tridacna gigas (assembly GCA_945859785.2). Taxonomy (NCBI): domain Eukaryota; kingdom Metazoa; phylum Mollusca; class Bivalvia; order Cardiida; family Cardiidae; genus Tridacna; species Tridacna gigas. The sequence continues at coordinate 28,214,314 of OX244033.2, forward strand.
TATGTTTGAACGGAACTAGAAATTAACAATCCAGAAATTATGAAAGTACATTAAAAATGTTTCACAAGTTTGTTCTCCTAATTCCGCCCGTGGACCGACTGAAACTTCTTCAAATGAAACAATTTTTATGCAATATATTCAATTCTATCACGTATAAATCATTATTTCAATAAACAATATCCGCCTCATCGTATCCAAATTTACCGATGCGCGATACTCACCATGTTAAAACGTCCGCCACAAAATCGTCAATTTCATAGTCTTCAACAAACGAAGAATTACTCTCATCCTCATCCTCTGAAACTACATTATTTTCACTACGAATTCGTTCGTACATGTACGGCCTTACGGGACCAGAATCGTCTATTTCTTCGTCCTCAATACTGCTCAAATCACTATCAAACACAACGTCTATTTTGAAACAAGTACCCCTATGACGTCACAAATCAAGGGACGCAACAATAAGTATGATTGATTGTATGGTGTTTAACGCCGTTTTCAACATTATTTCAGTTATATCGAGGCGGCACAACAATAAGTAAAGGAGAGAAGCGATGTCGTAACAACTAATATAAGGGTTAATTCACGTTTTTGAGGTCGTTAACATTCGCAGAGGCCCGAAAAATGGTTTAACGCCCGAGTGCGAAGCACGAGGGTGTTTAACCATTTTGAGGGCCTCTGCGAATATAAAGGACTGAAAAACGTGAACTAACGCTATTATTGCATAAAATAAATGTATTTTGGCAATAATTTGCAACGAAAGCAAAAAATATTTCCATAGAAATGCAAAGAAACGGACTTGAAATGTACCGGACTTCATCATCAGTGAGAAGAAAGTTTTAACATCCTTGAAAAAAACATTGTTTCTGAACATAAAATGGGCTTTAGCTACTGTCCCATTTAACCCTTATCCTGCTGAATAAGTTGAATAAAACTCTCAAGCCGATAGTAAAAACCCGAATAATGTTATTTCAAACTTGTATTTTGGAGGGAAAAAAAAAAAAAAAAATTCCATATCGGACAGCGTAGATCTAAGATCTTTCTTTGCAGTCTGATCTTAATCTACGCTGTCTGCAAAAGATCAGTGAGTCGCGCTTAACATCTTAAGAGTTAAGCCTTATAATTCCACAATTTGGCTGATGCCGCCACCTTGCGATACAATGAATGTGCGAGTATGTCCATCGAACGTTTAAGAAATAAATTTCTTCAACCGGAATTCGTTTATCGATTTCGAACTCTTGACTTTGAGCAATTAAACGTGTCAGAAAGAACTTCTCGGAATTCCTTTACCCTGACGGTGTATAAAATCGGGTTTACGATGGAGTTCAAACTTATAATGCTGAACAACAGGATCACCAGACCTCTTGGAAAGGACATCGACTCAATTCCAAAACCCGCTATTAACACTATGACACCTGGCCAAGTGCAGAGGTTGAGGAAAAGTAGTATGTAGCCTAGTATTGTAAATGCTTTGCTCTGATGCTCTCGTCTGTCAGAATTTGAGCCTGACGTGGATGGTACAGTAGTGTTAGAATTCAACTGTTTAACCTGGGTTTTCTTCGTGAGAGTTGCCATGCAAGTATTGTCTTGTCAATCTCTACTTGTATATGTGGTTATATTTAAAATGCCCATTGTTACTGAAGTACCATGTCGGACCGAGATAAAGTTGGACGTTCCCGTTGTCGGGGCAGGAATTTGGTCGCTTAGCGATCCATGACCTCTGTTTGTATTTTCGTGTATTTTCGTGCGCTATTTTATGCTAGAAGATATGGCGTCTTTGTCCGAGGTTAAAATTGTCCCTGGACGCGTTCGTCTTTGTTTACGGCGAATGATGAAAAACAGATATCCGTAAAGTAGATTCGTGAGCAGCAATGGAATCAGGAAAGTTTCCAAATACACTTTCATAGCATTTTCCACGTTTTCACTGAAATTGCTCGAAGAGAGTACGCATTGTTGTATGAATACTGATGGCGAGAACCCTGTTCAAGAACGGAAAAGAACAGGATGCCAAGCTAAAAATTATGGCTGCTGTGCTAAATATCATTATTTTTGTACTGGTCAAATGATCCAACCGTAACATAACAATGAATCTGTTGATACATATGGCTGTCATGTTATAGAGCGTTGAAGACTGCGATGATATGAAGAAGCCAAAAAGAAAGGAAGACCAAATAAAGTCATTTTTAATCCAATCATAATCAACGAATAATATGACAAAGAGAGCAACTCCGGCCATATTATCTGTAAGGCACAAACACAAAATCTGTAAGGTGTAAATTCTCGTCATGTTTTGTTTCTTCATACAGAGACAATAAAGTACATGTTTCGATATTTGGAACAATTGTTTCATCTCATCATGCGTCTACAGAGATATAAATACTTGACGAATTTCCTTGCAATGAGATTTGTATCGCTATTAATTTACCCTTTACCACACAATCCCTACTTTTAACGATCCTGAAGAAGAAGGCTTTTGAAAACATTGTGGGAAAATAAAATGCTGTAACCAGCATTTTCTCCTTTTCCCATAATGTTTTCTACCCTATCAAGGACTGAAATTGTCATTTGAACTATGTTTAATTTGTCTTCTGCAAACGCTTTCAATTCGGTTGAGTCCAAAATTTTGTCGTTTGGGAAAGAGTTAAAAAAGGGTAGAAGAAAATGAAGTATGCACAAGTTCAGATTCTAATAAGCTAGTGGGAGTCTTTTCGACAGCATGAAACTGTGACATAAGTAATTCACAAAGAAATGAAGACAGATGCACAAGCAGACAAATAGACCGACCATTGCATTACATTCATAAAAAAAACTTCTCTGCACAGACAGCAAAAGCCAACGTTAACACTAACCACAAATTCCCCAGTATCAACAACCCAAGGAAAAACGCTTTTCTAACAGAAAAAGCTTCATACCTTTACCCACAATATTTTCTGTCCTTTCAAATACAAATTGCGATCCATATTTTATTTGCTATATTCCAATGCTTTGATAATTTGGACAATTCTAAAATCTTACAATTTGGTAAAGGGTTAATCCTTTACCTCCTGTACTAAACGGAAGAATTTTAGACTTGTCCACAATGAAAGTATTTGCAGACGACAAATGTGGCTTTGGCAATAGGAAGGGTCTGAAAAAGGGTAGAAAGCATTTAGGAAAAGGAAAAAATGCTGGTGTCCAGGAATTTCTCTTTTTCCATTCATGTTCTCAAATGCCGTCTCCGTAAGCTTTGTCAAAAGCCCGGGCTGTGAGGTAAAGAGTAAAAGCATTGCTTTGTGAAGCTGGTCAGGAACATTCTGATTCCTATTAACTTTTTTCCACTGTACAAAATATAAATTGTCCAAGTTGAAAGCATTTGCAAACAACAATTTTACTGTGTTTCAAATGATGAAATTTGTCTTGAAAAGGGTGGAACATCATGAGAAAAAGAGAAAATGCTTGTTACCATCATTTTCTCCTCTTCCTAGAATGTTTTTCAAAGGCTTTATTTTTTATGGTTGTTGAATCGCAGGATTGTGTGATGAAGTGTAATTTCAGCAAAATGCAGATCTGTATTTTTTTTTCCATTTGTATATTTTTTTTTCTGATTACCAGAGAGCATGACTTGTATCAAAAGTTCAAATTTCACAATTTTCATACTAACACATGAATTATAAAAAATGGCCTCAATAGTCTGGAAGATATCATATGGATGCGAACAAGGGAATACTTTGCCAAAACCAGAATTACATACAGAGGTTGTTTGAAATGAGTTTACAAATCAATTTCCAAACAAAGTGAAGACAGTGACACTGTCACAAACAAACATAACAGTGTAAAGAGCTGAGATACGCAAGTGTTTTGTAATCATTTCCTGTATTGTTTAAGCTGGTTGTGATAATCAACATTGAATACCATAACCAGTGGAAGCAAGGGCCTGAGTTTTCCCTTTACCAATCAAACCTTGTTTTGAGTACATGTACCCTTAAAAAGAAAGTGTTTGAAAATCATTGTGGGGACAAAAAGATACCAAATGTGATGAGTTTTCCCTTCATTTTCTAATATGGGGGTTTATTGGCCTCCCTTCAAATGAATAAAAGAAGGCAAATCATTTGAATTTGAATTTGGGAGGCCATTTACCCTTTACTACACAATCTTGACTTTTAACGACCCTGAGAAAGAGGCCTTTGGAAAAAATAGTGGGAAAAGAAGAAAATGCTGGTTACCAGCATTTTCTTCTTTTCCCACAATGTTTTCTATCCTTTGAAAGACAAATTTTATGTTTTGAGCCAAATCTAATATGTCATCTGCAAATGCTTTCAATTTGGACAGGTCTAAAGTATTGTCGTTCGGTAAAGAATTAAGTAAACTTGGGGGTCCAAATTCAAGGAACTTGGCAGGCAAGGCAAAAACCCTTCAAAAATGTAACCAGCATTTTCTGCTTTTCCAACAATGATCGTTATCTTCTGAAAGACAATTAACCCTTAACCACACAACGCCGACTTTTAACTGCCCTTAGGAATATTGCTTTTGAAAACGTAGTGGGAAATGGTAACCAGCATTTTCTCCTTTTTTCGCAATGTTTTCTTTACACCCAACGACAAAAACCATCATTTTATCACTTTCATTTTGTCGTCTGCAAATGCTTTCAATTTAGGCAAGTCTAATATTTTGTGAATAGTTACCATAAATCATATGATCAAAATTGAATTTGTTGTCAGCAAAATTTTGAAATCAGATGAACCTAAAATTTTGTTTACTGGTATAGAGTTACGCTTTAGCACAAAACTCAACCTCAAACCTTGAGTAATAATGCTTTTGAAAACGGATCACACAAAAATACGTCACAACATTAATTTGAAAACATTTCGGGAAAAAAAGCAGCTAGATCTAGTTAGGAGCATTTTCTCCTTTTCTCACAATGAAGAGATAATGCAGAAAACGGTAAAAGAGTACAAGTACCAATTCAAAATATGTTCATTTCAAGAAAAAAGATTCATACCTCATGCTGAAGTTTCCTTTTGGAAATGGCTCTCGCGGAGTGTCTGGGTTTTTCCTCTCTCCGATTTGGAGTTTCGAATAATGTTAGCACAGCATCAGGTTTCAATCGTAGCCTAAAATTGCTATATCCAACTCTCTTTGCTAGATTTAGACTTATTAAAACCTGACTGTCCTCAAAGTGTTTCAGACAAAGCATAGAATTATTCGTTGGCAGGAAATGCTTCGTTACTGTCCGACCCCGGTTTAAACGTTGAATCCATAGCTTTCTCCTTTTTAATTCTCTTGGAAATTTGAACATACTAATTCTATGAATTCCCGAATTTACGTTACAGCCAAAGGCTGCACAAATTGTCATTTTTTTCGGCGTATATTTTCGTTTCACACTTGGATAAACGCGTCCGAATATCAGCATCCCTATGTAAAGGTGGAAGACTAAATGCTGCTATGACGTCACACAAGGACGGGAGATAAGCAAATCAGGGGAAGTAAGCGATGCACTATTTTCGGGCCGTAAATCATCGTGACAATTGAACCGTGGTTTATGGTATGTTACCGGGTAGTAATTGCGGAAAATGGCGCACAAATGTTTTACTAACATCATTTACAGATGATTGAAGGGAAAAAAAGCTAAGTCAAAAAATCTTCGGATTTGCCCCTTAGGGCAATTCTATTACATAGAGATTCTTGGTAACTCTAACAAATAAACATAGATTTATGATAACTAGCAAACAAACATTTGAGCTGCATTAATTTGTTGGACTGCAAAGCTTTTAGTATTGACGAATCGAAAATTTTGTCGTCTGGTAAAGGATTATCTGATGCATTCAATGAGTTAATTGTAATGCATGATGCTTACTTCCCTGTTGAAGATAATACCATGTTTCCCCGCGATCACGGTTACCCTGGGACAGCAAAAGTTGCACATCATTTTGAAGCAAGATGCCACTTGTGTTATAGGGGTTATCACTTTTCTAAAGACATTCGTTCTTCAAATAGAGCTCTGTTGGTTCTAATATGATGTCTTTTAGTCATTGGTCCTTCACATAAAGTCATGTTATTATCCTAATATGATTCTTTTCCCGACAAAACAATTTACAGGATGATCAAAAAAGAATGGAGGTTTTAATTAAATATCGTTAAGCGCTCTCCTGAAAAGCCAATAACATTCCGTATAGACATCTGTAACCCTTTAGATAGAGTTTATTTCTTGATAGAAATTACGGTTTGCTGTTTGATTGTGAACTGAACATTCAGTATTTTAGTATGCAACATGGTCACCGTTTTACGAGGAAATAAGTTTAATGGTATTTACTAGTATAACTTTCCTCTATTCTGTATATTAAATGACTAAATAAGATTTTGCCATTTCAAAATTGACATCGGAAAAGTGGAATGCCGAATAAAAATAGATAATACAAACTTGCTTTTACCACTAGAGATTCAGTTAGCCAAGTGAAAATCTGGGCAAGTCACAAACCGCACGCGCATAGATCAGTACGTGAAGACTCCTGCTTTTTATGAAAAAACGTAAGATATTTGTTGTGTAGAACTCGGAAAATCTTTTGGATTGAACACCACGTTAGTTCTTTAGTGAGGATGATACATCTTAACAACTTAAATGGACAGTGCTTTTTCAGGTATTTCCAGTTTACTTTTAAAATAGCAGAAAGAGGAAAATATTGTTGGTATTAAATAAGATTTGCATTACTTCCGTGTGTTTTACGATACATTAGGATACCCAATCGCTATTTATTCACGTGTTATCGTGTTCGGCTCATGCTGTATACTCTGTACAATAAAATATTGAGCCATGCTCTGTGAAAAGGGTGTTAAATGCACCTTTCTGATGCATAACCAAGCAATTCACCACATAATTATGGACCCATAAAAAAAAAAAAAATTTAGTCAAACAATTGACTGGATCTGGAAGTAGAATGGTCCATTGACATGCAGAAAATTTACAAATAGCATAAAGTTCGATCATTGTCAGCCTGCGCAGTCCAGCCTGCACAGGATGACATGGGTCGATACCTTTTGCAGGATGCATTAAACCCCCTTTTTACAGAGTATGACTCACGTGCATATTACAGTCTAACTTTCGAAAGGCATGAAAAATCGTGAGCTTGAGAAAATACAAAAGCTGTAGGACTCTATTCTTATGAAATAAGGACAGTTGCCTAGGAACTTGACTTTAGAAAGTGTACGGGGAATCCAATTAGAAAATGCCAATGACACGGTACTTGGCGTAAATGTATTCATAAGAAACAGAAACAATAATTATTTCAATTTGAATTAAATGGTTTTATAAGGAGGAGTAGTTTCGTGACACATTCTGTATTTTGAGCACTGATTGTTTTATACAGATACAGCGTATATATAGATAACCCAGAGGAAGAAAAATGTCTACAAATGTGACAGAAGATCACGGAGGACTATTTGAGAGTGTACCTGTTACGCTTATAGTCATGATGCGAATAACAGCACTCTTAATTCTATTTCTGAACGGAACTGTACTTCTTTGTCTCTGTGTGAAGAAACAAAACATGCCAAGAATCTACAATTTACAGATCTTATGTCTGTGTCTTACTGACAACATGGCAGGCGCTGCCCTCTTATCCATATCATTTGTTGATTATGACTGGTTTAGAACCGACTTCATTCGGTGCTGTTTTCTCTTTGGCTTCTTCATGTCATCGCAGTCCACGACGCTCTATAACGTAACAGCCATCTGTATCAACAGATTTATCATTATGTTACGGATGGACAAGTTGGATCACCATCTGACCAGAGCTAAAGTAGTGGCATTTAGCATGGCAGCTCTGATTTTCAGCTTCGCGTCCTGTTCATTACCTTTCTTCAGTTTTGGATCTCGCTATGGATACCCATATCACACTGCTTGTTCATTTCGGGCAGTTTTCCGTGAGAACCTTGAATCTTCAATGAAGATGTTTTGTGGAACTTTTCTGACTCCCTTACTGATTACGAATCTGCTCTATGGGTATTTGTTTTTCATGCTACGCCGTAAACAAAGACGAATTCGTCCAGGGATCCAGTCAGCAACGAACAATGACGCCGGGCAATCTGCTACTAAGTTGCGTACAAAAGTAAAGGAAACTACACTCAGTGAGCGAGGTACGTTTAGCGACAAAATCCTTAGCCCGACAGCGGGACCAGCTAACATTAACCTAATTCGACTGGATACTTCAGCTGCAACGGCGATTTCTTCTATAACCTCGTCGTCAAGTAGCAGCGGTAGAAACATTGTCAGCGTTGCTACCTTTACGAAATATGTCCCAAGTAAACATTTGAATCGTACCACGACACCATCCACGTCAGACTCGAATTCTGAGAGACGAGCGCACCAGAGTAAAGCATTTACTTTATTGGGATTCATACTCCTGTCCCTCAACATTTGCACCTGGCCAGGTGTCATTCTGTTGATGATGGGTTCTGTCATTGATTCGTGGTCATTTTCTAGAGGCTCGATTATCCCCTTGTTCTCCACTATAAGTTTTAATTCTATTATAAACCCGATTTTATACGCCGTCACAGTGAAAGAATTTCGTACAGTTCTCTCTGATATGCTGTTATGTTCCCAGTCAAGAGTTAGTCAATGAATGGGTGTTGCTCAAAGATATTTATCTCTCAAAATAATGGGCACTTTCGTTGAATTAATAGTGGTAATAGGATGAAATTCTGTTTGTATACAAATTGTGTGGTTTTTCATTATGAATACAATGGTAACATATTTACAAATTTCGTTTTAGTTGTCGATATTCTTTTGGTTATTTAAACTTTTCAGATAATGATCATGCTGAATGTGTTAATCTTTATTATCGTCATTCAATAATGATAATGGAAACTAATAAAAGAGAAACAAAAACAAGAAAGTGCATTATTATCACTACTATCAAACTACATGTAATTCGTCTACTATTATCGTTTATCATTTATTTAGGGAAAAAAAAAATCCTGATTTAATATTTCTCTTGAGCACTACATTTGCGTTCGAATGGATGGTAAAGCAAATATTCTTGTAACCACTTTAGTTCGTATCTAGATGAAAAATTCATACCTATTATAAATTATTATAACAAAAAAAAAAAAAGTTTCTGAGTTACGCTGCTTGTGATTCTTGGTGACGTTACAAAGAAGATCGTAGGAATTGTCGCATGCTACTTTGATGACAAGCTTGCGATTGTTTGATGTCGAAATCCATGCCGTTGTCAGGTCATTTTCTCTTTGATGGTTTCATCCCGCTCGGTTTATTCGAAACCAATGATTCCTTTACTAGTTATGATTTGACCATCTAGCCTAAACACAATTACTGGTCGTTGCTGAAGAGGTATTCTCTCTTTAAAATATGTAAAAAGAACACAAGTAATTTGTTGAGTCGATTTACATACTCGAACGGTCTTTTTTGCACAGTTTTTGATACTGGGTAATTTGCGATAACTTGAAAGAAGGGTACTATAGTACCATTGCACAAGAAAGACGGTCCGAATTGTATAAATAATTATTGTTGTAAAGTGCTTCTCAAACATATTTATATACTAGTTTACTAGAGAGAAAGGCGATTGCTGCTTTGGTAGGTGATTATGATATCATAAGTGAGTGTGGTATAAGACCTGGTGAGTAAACAGTTGACGCAACTGTTATCTTTAAATCACTTATAAATAAAACACGTATTAAAAGGGCAAAACTAGTTGTGGTTTTATACATCTTCACAAAGCTTTAATGTTTTTAAAAAATACATTAAAAACTATAACCACAGCATGGTTTAAAACACCTAAATGTATTGAAAGGTATTGACAGTTCAAGTAAATCCTTTGTAAGGGAATGTAGCAATACATATATCATTAAGGCTTTTGCCAAATAAAACCATATTATCTGGGAACAATGACAAAATGATTGTTAGCTCTTGAATACTAAGTATGACGGGTCTTTTAGTGATCAAAACGCTGAAGGCGCTGAAGGCCTGGGCATCAGAACGGGTGAAAAGGTAGGAAAATGAAGGATATAATTTTCAAAATATTTTCTGCTTCCTTGTTTCTTCCTTTACGTTGCTTTGGCAACAAATCATGGTAACAAGCCAAAATGAGCAGCGTGCAACAGCAGGGAATATTTCTGGAAAATGCAAAAATCCACAATGGCCAAGCAATGAATCGTATTTTTCTTTTATTTTACCACACTCAGTCTATAGGTTGAAATAGTAACCATGTCATTTTAGCAATGACAAGAAAAAACACGAAGTCTTTAAAGGCTAATATCACAGAGCACGATTGGTGTCTGAGAAGACAATCTACCTATTTCTTTTTATTTTTAAGTTTTGGTTTCTATGGCAACAAATAAAAAGACATCCGCATTCAGGCGCTCGGTTGATTTTCAGTGAAAACACAAAGATGAAAAAGGGCCATAACTTGAGAGTTATTTACCCTTATTGTTTATGTTTCCCTTTTGATAGTTAACAACTTGTCCAAGTTTTAAGTAAACTTTTTTCAGTTATAGCAAAGATATTGTAAAATGTCAAATATTTTGCATGACGACGACACAAACGACGAAGATGATGAAACTAGAGCTATGAAAATACCATGTCTCTAAAAACAGCTGAGCTAAAAGTTCTCAGTCGAAAAAGGGGCATAACTAATTACTTTGCCAAAAATATTTTGGTGATTACCTACCTCTGTTGTACTGAATAAAATCACCTTTTAATAGTTATCGAAGAGTTCGAGTTTGAAGTAAGTATGTATCTTCATTAATGACAGATATGATAAAATGTCAAAGGTTCTGAAAACTTTAAAGTAATAAGAAAATGGCGTAACTGTGTCAAAAATATTTTGATGGTTACCTGCCCTGTTATATGGGTACCCCTTTTGGCAGTAAATAACTTGTACAAGTTTGAAGTAAATATCTTCAGGAATAACAGAGATATTAAAAAATGTCGAAGTTTCTGCACGACGACAATGACGCATAGGCTTTGACAATAGCATGACGCTTTCTTCGTAAACAGATAAGCTAAAGACTACCAGTTGAATAAAATCAAATGGATGTTACAAGCCTGCTCAAGGTACATTTCTATGAAAGTTTTGTAAAAATATCTGCTGTAAATGCCACTCTTCAACTTTCGAATTGAAAGTCTATGGAATTTCTAAGTTGCAATGATCAACCAAGTTGGAAAGCCGATTTTCATGACCAAGAGGACCTAAAGCCCTCATCTGAGTAAAGTCATCCAGGATTGATAGATTTGAAGAGCTCCTAGTTGTGATTATTGAAAACACAAATGAGCCATGCTCTGGAAAAGGGGTTTAATGCATCTTCGTGATCCATCAATAGAAACGAGCCATCATATATTAATGGATCCATAAAATCAATTTTGTGGAGCAAACGACTGAATCATGAGGTACACTGGTCCTTTGACATGCAGAAAATTTGCCAAAAGCAAAAAAGTTTCGGCTCTGGTCAGCCTATATAGGCCTACCTATGGAGATCAAGATCAGATTGCACTGACTGTCAAGTCTGATCTTCGATATAAAACGCCCACCAGTTACTTAACTCTTGACCACACATTCTCGAGTTTTAAGGACTCCAAGGATATAGCCTCATCCACCTTTTTGGAAAAAAAAGAAAATGCTCTCTTTTTTCCTACAAGGTTTCCTGCACTTTCACAGCCAATAACCAACATTTCAGCTATATCTAACTTGCCGTTCGCAAATGCTTTCAATTTAAACAAGTCTACAAGTTCATCGTTTTTTAAAGATTACTGGTTCCAATGGCTCATGTTACAAACTTTAATACATACATGTATTTGGTATTGTATGCTCCGAGTTTGCCATGGGTCGAAATGGTTATGGGCCGAGATGTCATATCTGGACAATTCTAACATGAAGAAATAAGGCATATACACCAATCAAATACATACTTATAACTTCAGACACGAGGTGCACAGTAATTTTACGAAAATTAAAATCTTGCCGAGGTTTTGAGACACCTTTTTTAGAGAAAGAGCACAACGTCTGCATGAAATACGCTGTCATTATTTGTCATTCACATGTTGTGTAGAAAAAGGATCAACGAACGATCCCGATTAGTGCCCGGCAACAGCACTCATCACAACTCGGTCGATTGCTTACCTACATCAAAACATTTGATCAACAATCACCCGAGGTTTGCCAATTGTTTCTTTCACTGTTAAGCGCACGAATTTGCAGTTATGAAAAACCTCACGAGGGCCCCAAATTCTCAGTCAACACTTTCGTACGATTAAAATAGCACATCTATCAAAGTTTGTTGTGAAATTAAACTTTACTGTGATGTTCAAATCGAAATATTTTATTATTTAAAGGGGTCGTTTCCTTCAGCGTAGTGAGATGGATTGCAGGCGGTACTTTTCACTTTTACTCGGGTTTTTCCGTAAATGCGTGAATCGGGTTTTTCCGTAAATGCTTGGATGGGGTTGAAATTTTGGTATACGATTCCTATGGCCTTGGGCTTGGCAAGCCAAGCCCAGGCCAAAACAGTTCAGTATCTTGTTTAGAGAGAGCGTACAAAATGGGCGAAGTCGTTTCCCTTTGCAGTGTTCCAACTTGAAAAAAAAAGAAAATATCAAATATTATGCTTGACGCATGACATATTTTACTATTATGCCTCGAAAGATATGGAGTGCTTTGGCCTCATACGTAATTGACCTTACTTAAGGTCCAAACCATAATCCCTGTCAAAAGCTTTTCTGTGTCAATAAAAGGACAGTGTTATCTTTTACTTTGGCTTTTAAAAGTACTGTTGGGTGATATTTTGCGTCTGTAGTAAAGCGATCAGATATAAATCAAAAACGTGTGTCCTACAGGAATTCGTTTCGTTTGCATGTAAAAGTGATTTTTCGGTATAACATGTTTGTAATATTTTACATTATTGTGGTTTTACATACTGTCTTTGATAACCCATTTAATCTAATTTTCTGTAAAGCACAGCAGTGCTTCTCTGCAAGCATGAAAAAACTGGACGGTTATATTCAGTAAAAATGTGTAATGTTGGCGTGTAAATAACTGGATGGTTGTGTTGCACTTAACAACTCATATTTTCATGGGGTCGGATATGACGTCATCATGCTTATTTTAATATGGTTTCACGTGATCCACGCGTGCTATCGATCACGTTAAATTCCCACAAACCTTTGCAAGGCTTGGGTGCGAAATTTAAAAATACCAAAACAGGTTGTGCATCCCAAAATGTCATTGAATTTTTCCCCTCTTCTCTGACTGTTAGCCAATTACTGCCGTACTTGATTCAGTTGCTAAAGAATTTTTGAAGCTTGTTTCGATTTTGAAAATCTATTTAGCCCAGAGTTTACAAAGATTTGATTTTGGTAGTATTTTAATCGAAATCAAACAGTTAACTTTCAACATGCTTTGTCCCTCATACTCAATCTTGCACTGTGTCCAACAAGCTAAGGGTTAAATAGAGGGCATTGAGTCTTTACCGAATTTCAGTTTTAACTAAGAAACATAAATGTAAGGTAATGCTTTTCATAACAATTTCGAGTGTAGATATGTGTTTTAACTAATCCTTCACTGTCAGTGCAATTTCAAGGCAGAGAAATGAGAATTACTTGTAAAAATATAAGCCGTAAAAAAATATTCCCATGAAGCGAGCTTTACGTCAAATGTAGGTGTACTATCATAAATGGCGACTTAGATATTGATACTGAGCATTTCTTTCCATTCATCATACTATTCCACATTCAAGTAACACGTGAGCATATCGACCAAGCCTATTTTATAGAAAACTTGAATCAAGCTCTCGCAAAGGTGGGTTTAATGCATCTCCGTGCTGCATGGTACCTTGCAAGTTATCACATGATTATGGATCAATCAAAACAATTTTGTCAAACAACGGACTGAATCATGAGACAAACTGGTCCTTTTACAAGCAGGCCCAGGCCAGCCTGCCCAGACTGCGCCGGCTGACCTGGGTCGATACATTTTGCAGATGCATTAAACCCCTTTCTACAGAGCATGGTCCATTTAGTTGGATATTCAGTCTGTGATCCCAGCTAGGTACATGGATGTCGTGATAAATTTCAATTAGTGGATTAGCCTTCTAATATTCAACGCCTACTTACTTTTGAAAGGTTGCCATTACAGACGGGAACATTCATAAAAGAAATGGAATTATAAGGCAGTTCTTTATCCTATTATCGTAATTTTTCTCAGAATAAGAATCGAAGCCTAAATAATGACAACCATGTTTCGACCGTCTGTGCCAATTAGCGCTATTTAAAGAAAGTCTGCTGATTACTGGCTTTCGCCTGAATCTAGCGCTGTAGAACAATAAACGACGGCAACCATTACTGGTCACATTTTTTTCAACGGCAGGCGCCTACTCACGAAACCATTGTGCCAAAGGAGGAATTGCTTTCATGTCCTTTTTCCGTATCGTTTTCACAGGTGTTTATTTAAATCCCTTTAATTCTCGTTGGTTATCCAAAGCCGTCAGCTGCGATCAAATTCAAAAGAAAAACATTCAAATACAGTTAACTCATAAAACTCTTTCCAGAGCGCAAAAGTTTTGGACTTGTCCAAACTAAAAGCGAGTGCAGCCGATAAAATAACGTTGCTTAAATGTTTGGTATTTACCCCTACCAGTTAAAATATTGTGGGAAATGGTGAGAACTCCGGTTACCGGCACTTTAGTACTTTTATTCACAATGTTTTCAAAAGCTTTTTTTTTTTTCTCACACGTTCGTATAACATAACAGTATTGTGTAAAGATTTAACTCGTTGCAATGTATCCAATCCTTTTCGTTTCTCTGTAGAAGCTTATCATTGTCGTAACGCAAGCGCATCTAAACGGGGGAGAACAGTTTTTAACCTCTAGGCTGCTGACCGCGACTGAAGGACTTTTCGCGGTCAGTCTAGATCAAGATCAGACTGCACAGAACGTGCAGTCTGATCTTAGATTTACACCGTCCGGTAAGGAGATATTTTTCCTTCAATAAATAACTTCGAAATAGCAATATTTGGGTTTTTTAAATCGACTTGAAAGTCCATTTTTAGTTTGTTTTTTTTTTTAGCAGGACTAAGGTTAAGTACAGCTCAGCTTTTTATTTTCCTCTTTTGTCACCACGGAGCTTTCAAAACTACGATAGAATCAAAGGACTGATAGTCCTGAGGGTCGCCTGTTGCTTAGTTGTTTGAAAGTTTAAGGGGCATTAAACCAGATTTTGACACACACACCCCCCTTTTTCGGAGGAGGGGGTTGATTTTTTAGTAAATAAAAATCAAAAGGACGTGGCTTTTTAACTCTTAGTGGCGAAAAAAAATGCAAAAATAAAATCCCTCCTGTGACCGTCAACCATAGTTAGCTACTATACCAACTGTTTAAGATCATGTGACAAGGAGTATTTCAGTATGGAAATCCCTTTGTTACAGACGAGGTTAGATGTAGGTTACTAGGTACGGAATCGGCTGAGTTGTGACGAGTGCGTGGAAAGGTGGAATAAACATAGAACTTTCCCTGACAAGCCAGTTCCTGGACAACAATTTTTTTTAGAGGCAGTTCCCAAACACGTTTGTTCTAAGTCAAACTACATGTACCTATTACTTACTGTCATTAACAGTTATTGTTGGTAATCATTGAAAATTAAGGATATTTATTGATAACACATGTTTTGTGATTAGATAATTTGTACCTGTTATTCTATATATCTTATAAACATTCGGCAACAAAATCATCTGGTTGGCGTCCGCACCGTCCGTAGATGGCAGTCTTATCCTAAACTACATCAGGCAAACACACACAAAACCGTTAAAATATAATGATTCGAGCTTCTGGAAATACTGACATTTCAGAGCTATAATAACATGTTAATCTATCACTGAAATACGAAATATTGCAAATTAAAGAGTTGTCAGAAATCAAGTAAAAAAGAAACTGAAAGAAATAATTATACCCCATCATAAAAGTACTATTTAAGGTTCCTCAAAATATAATCAAAATCGATGAGAGTAAGAAGATCAGGCTGTACATTGCATACAGTGTGATCCGAGTTTACACCACCTGCAGTTCAAGAGAAATTGCATATGTATACATGCCATGACAGTTGTCTGAAATTGTCGGGAAACAGTGTACAGATGTGTCAGGGAATTATCTTGTCGGGGAACTGTGTTGTTCCCGCGAAGGTGAAGGTTGTTGCTATAAATAGACACCGGTAATATGAATCTCAGCACATCTTGAACGGCATATAAAGATGTTTTGGCTTGAAAATACTTTGAGAAAAAAGACAATCTTATCTATTTTATACTTAATATATTTTGGGTCAAGTTTTGTTGGTTAAATCTTCCTAGGAGAGTAAACTCTCACAGTTGAACAAGTTAGCCTACGACGCAATTTCCCTCTATGACCGAGCACCAATGCCGTTCGACATTGCCTTTTCCTTCTGTCATTGACTGATTTTAAATCAGAGCAGGGTATGACGGCTGGAACCAAATTAATGCACTTTAAGTGGGTAATTTGGCCAATGAAAAAAGAAAAGTTTTATTAATAACTGTTGCCGTATATATAGCGAGGCTTCCAAAGCACACGCCAGACGACATCCAGATAGGCATATTATTCTCGGGTGCATGGAAAAACCGAAATTCACTTCGAACCGCATTTCACCGAAATTCATTTCTTGATAACCGTATTTCACCTCGTATGACCATATTTCACATCAAATAATGAATTCTTCACCATGGTGATTTCTCATTTAGCTAATTTATTATGTAATATAGCTTATCCACTTGTCAAAAAAAATCTTTTCAAAAGGAGTTACATGTTCTTCTGAAAAACCCTAACAAATTATTGTTAGAATAAGATATTTTCCAGAAAATTAGCATACAATTATGCTGCTCATAAATATATTTCATTTCAGATCAAAAGTTGTCACTATGGCAATAAAATTTGTCATACTTGGGTGAAATGCGGTCATCAAGAGGTGAAATTTGGTGAATTCCGGTTCGAAGGGAAATCCGGTTTTCCACGGACCGATTATTATCGATGCCAATGTGAAAGTTCAGTGTTCGTGTATCCTAGAGCAGGAGACAATTATTTCAAATATTTACGCATTTGAATACTTGAGCTGTAAGGGACGTCTTCGATATATCTGAAAATTTAGCAACTGAAAATTATGTACCATAGAAGCATTGAGGATAATGCAACATTACAAATGAACTACGCAACGTCTCGCAAACCGGAAGTCAGTACACGGCCGGAGGCATGCTTACGTCACCCCATGAATCAGGATGATAACAATGAGAGCCTGGTTGCTACGCAACCAGGCGACTCAAAAAGTCTAAATAGATCTATAGCATTTCTCATTTCTTTTTATATCAGATGATAACGATCAAGATCAGACCACATTTTGCCAGCTAGATCTTGATCTATAGAAAAAGGATTCAAATTTCATAAAACCACCCCATTTTGACCACGCCAAAAGAACTTTGTGGACCACCCCCCCACAGGGAATAAATTTATTTGTTTTGCTTGATACTAGATTAATGAAGTAAAACAAATTAATTTATTCTCTGCGTACCCTCATTGCTGGACCGTGAGGAACCGGGTAAATTTATCAAAACGCCAACTGTAGAGAAAACTTTTGTTTAATATACGGGTCAACTAATGAGGAAAATAAAACGCATGTACAAACCAAACCTAAGTGTCGCAGAGAGACCCAGCAAAAATGACGAAAATGAAGGCAATGCAACTAACCACGAGATTTCTGTTCCCGCCAAAGTTAAGATCGTCGTTACAAACTGCTTCTCTTAAATTTCGTCTTTCGCGTCTGTTGAGAAGTTCTTTTCGGTCTGCAGTCTGCAATTCGTTCACTGACGATGAAACAAAAGTCTTTACCAGAAGTAGCAATGTGTAACTTTGTAAAGTGATTTTGGGTACGTGTAATTTACGCTTTTCAACATGGCGTTCGATAATGTCGTCTGCATTTAATGACGGAAATGAACTTTAAATGGCGAAAAGGATATCTATTCAAAGAAGCAAATTACACTTATTGGTAGCAATTGCAGTTGTCCACAACACTTAAGAATAAGAAGGGAAACAATCAGAAATTTCTTAAACGGAACCCAGAAATAATAATAAAAAAAAAAAGATTTACTTGGTAAAATGTTTAAAAAAAAATATCTACGTAAGTGTGTGGAGGGGAGGGGGAATGTTCATATTCATAAAAATATACTCCAATTCCTTAACAAATCACTTCGTTGGCAGTTGTATGGTACCATTTTTTTCTCCCTAAAGAGGTATCTTCTTTTCATGTACGAGTACTGTCCGTTGGAGGTTGAAATTGTATTTTTGCAGTCCACAAAAAGTCTCCTTGCTGACAGACAGAATGTATTTTGAGTCCCTAAAAGCGTTGTCTGCGCATGTCATATTCTTCGAAGATGATGTATTTGAAAAATACCACCCAGCGGGAGATAACGCCCTAAAAGTCCCTTCGTTTGCAGTAGAGATGTATTTTCAGATTTTACAATGTCCCTTCTTTTACCATGGAAGTGTATTTTTATTCCTGAGGAAGTCGCATCGTTGGCAGTGGAAATGCATCTTCAGTCTCAGGAGATCATTTAGTCTGCAGTCCACGTAAGGTCTCCAACTCAGCGCTAGAAATGTATTTCGGTCCTCAAGTAGTCTCTTCTTTTGATTTAACCCTTTACGAATGCTGGTGATCAGCATTTTCTACTTTACTTACATTGTCTTTTAAGTTTTCAAAGACGAAATCCTCATTTTTAGGCTCATTTAATTTGTCCTCTGCAGCTGCTTGCATATTGGATGACCCTAAAATTTTCAAGCGCGGTAAAGAGTCAATTAAATCGCATTGTGTGTCTCTAAAATACCTCTCTATATGGGAAGCAGGTCTATTTCGAGTCCAAAAAATTGCCTCGCCGTTCGAATGGAAAATGTATTTTCTTCAGTCTTAAAAAAAGTCTTTTCCTTTGCATTTGAAATGTGTAGGCCCTGTTTTCAGACACCAAAGAGTTTTTTTTTTTTCCACTAGAATTGTATTTTGAACATTAATCAAAAAGTAGTTTCATTAGCTATGGAAACGTATTTTTTCAGCCCTTCTGTAGCCTAGTCTCTGTATTGGCACTCGCGGTATATTTCCCCTCTCCGCCGTCCCCCTCCCATAAAAAATCACGAACTGCTTCATTTGGCCATGAGAGTGCTAATTTAATCCAGCGTTTTTACCATTCTTAATGTTATGAATTTCGATGTTATTTACATATTTTACCTTCCTTTTACCTTTATCAGACAATGCGTTTGAAAACAAAAGTGCCAAATTAAGAGACTTCTTGTAGATCTAATCAACATTTGGTCCTTTTCCACCATTTTTTTTTTTCCCGGTTAAACTAAATCCAAAGATTTGATCCACGAATGAGTTGTTGTCTGCAAATGCTTTGAATATAGACGAGTCTATTTATTTTTATCGTGTCTGAAAATGAGTTGATTAATATGGCGGCAAAATGATCTGAGGGCAGGGGCGGGGCAGAATCCAAGCCTACAACTGATAGAACTATCAGAAAAGTAAAATGTTGCCCTGATAACAACTAAAATATTATTGAAAACGGGAAAAAATCTCAAAGGTACAAGGACCCCCCCACCCCACCCCCCTACCCCCTCAAAAAAAAAAAAAAAAACGTCTGCAATTCTTTCAGCACCATAGAGAAACTTTCGCCTACGAAATAGATTAAGATAAGACTGCACAGAACGTATGTTCTGATCGTAGATATATACCTTCTGCTTGTTTATTCAAGACTATGTGCTAAAATTCGTTCAGATATTCAGTAGATTGCTCTTTGAGGTCCAGATTATTATATAATAAGCACGGCGCTGAAAGAGTTATAGTTCGTTCAGACTTTGTTACGAAACATCCGGAAGCAATTGTCATAGCAATGTCAAACCTTATGTCCATTGAGTCTTGTTGACATTTCTTGGACAGGAAGTTCGGAGTTTTTATCTTTTTCCAATACTGGCCAAGGAGAAATTTGGCAGAAACAGATTTAGGATATAAATCATTTTCTCGGATATTCAACCTTTCCAAAATCCCGCAGAACCTATAGAATTGAACGCGACGTCATTTTGTCCCTGACCCCTGCGTTAAAATCTTTACCCGACGACAAAAGTTTGGAAGCGTCCAAATTCAAAGTATTTGCAGACGGCGAATAAAATGTACCTAAAGTTATAACATTTGGCTTTGAAAGGTTTAAAATATTGTGGGAAAAGGAGAAAACGCAGGGTACAAGGCGCACTGTGCACAGTGCCCTGGCAGGGTAGAACTAGTACTGGTGAAACCCAGCAAAGACATGATTCATACGAGTGACCGTGATATAAGTGTATACTGTTGAAAGGGGCAGTCGTGCAGTCTGACCTTGGATCTACACTGTTCGCTTCTTTGTCACATATTGTTGCTAAAACAACTCTGAAATGACAATATTTTGGACGTTTTTCCTAACTGAAAGGGTTAATTTAATTAATTCATTCCAGAAATAAGACCTAAATGGTTGCAATTTTGAGCCTTACTACCCAGAATATCTGCGCAAGCGGACAGTGTAGATCCGAGATCAGACCGCAATTTAATGCAGTCTGATCTCGACCTATTCCGGCCGCATTGGCAACTATAATTGTCATGGTGCCTAAGGGCCAATCGTTGCTCCTGTTTCCGACTGGTCACTTGGATTTTAGGCTGACCCCTATCACGTGACTCCTAATCCACCCAGGTGATTGTTACTCAGTGTGGACTTAGTCAACGTTTAGTAGGGCAAAATAGAGGTTCAAAGAAAGAGCCAAGCAGTTGATCCGGGAAAAAAAATGAAGTAAGTCTCTTTTTCTTTCATAATCTTTGTATTTTTTTTCCATGAATAAGTAAAGTACATGTATGTATATCTAGATCTGGCATTGTAGTTGAAATTTGTGATTGTTTTCGTATAATTTTCCCTCGCATTTGTAAAACGCCAGCGTCTTTGTGCCTATGTTTGCGCCCGCCTCCCGATTTCCATCTTAAAATGTCGCTCTAATATGCATATCTTTTTGAAATTTGTTTTGAAACAAAGTTTTCCTTGAATAACTAGGAGATCGCAGACATCTTAAAAATTTAAAAAGAAAAAGAAAAAATGGGAACACTGGTGTGAGCGGGAATCGTAGCCTTTCGCACAAGGAGCATAAAAATGTGCATCTTGTTGTAATGGGTTCATTCTTTAGTGCATGGAGATATAGTTTTATACATCCGGCATTTACTACTTAGGGGAACATTGTGGAAAGTAGAAAAATTGCTTAGTGTAGGGATCATAGACATTTCTACATACTGTATGATCCTTGCTTAGAGAAAGCAATACCGTGAATCCATTAAGATCAGAATTTGTTATCGAATGTTTATCCTGAAGCTGCTAAATAAATAAAGGAGAAATTTCCTGTTGATAGCAAAAGAAAAATCCAACAGATTTATTGTGATTTCAAGGTTCTCTTTGCCAGAAAAATCTCCCTATGTTGGACTGTTTTGATCCAAAATCAGACTGTGTGTTTGTTGTATGCAGTCCGATCTTGATCTGTACACTCCAAGTCAGGATTGTGTGATAAAAGGTAAAGAGGCCTTCTTAAGTTGTTTTTGCTGCAAATTATTTATTTCTTGTTTTGTTTAACACTGATAAGTACCACAAAATACACTTTTCTACATAGCCTATCAAGAAATAGATAGAAAAATGTTTTTTCTTACATACATCCTTATTTTAAATGATGGTTTGCCAGCTATATTGCATTGGTTAAGTTAGAGATGTAGTGTTTTTTAAGTTTGTTGAGATTATTAAAAATCTGAATAGTCCCCCTTAAGAACAGCTTTACATGTCTTGGCAAAAAGTTTCATTCAATATCAGACTACTGAACATGCAGTGTGATCTTAACGCTTTATCACACAATCCCGACTTTTAACAACCTTGAGAAAGAAGCCTTTTGAAAACATTGTGGGAAAAGGAGAAAATGCTGGTAACCAGCATTTTCTCCTTTTCCAGCAATGTTTTCTACCCTCCCAAAACAAACTTCAATTTTTTGGTAACATTTATATTGTCATCTGCAAATGCTTTCAATTTGGACCAGTCTAAAATGTTGTCGTTTGGTAAAGGATTAAATGTTTTATCAAGGTAGGTATTCTGCGATAATGTCCCATCATAAGGCACACAGATTGGCATTTCTCCCTCTCTTCATTTCAGAATAAGTATTGATTGCATTTGTCTAGCTTATTTAAAAACAAAAACATGTATTTGCTCTAGTTCATAGGACGTTATTTCCCTCTCTAAACACTGTACCACACTTGGGTTTTAATGACCCTTTGGAAGAAGCCTTTTGAAAACACTGTGCGAAAAGGAGAAAATGCTGATAACCAGCATTTTCTGCTTTTCCCACAATGTTTTCTATCATTCCAAAAACAGTTTTCAATTTTTGTGTCCCCTTTATTATGTCATGTGCAAAATGCTTTCAATATAGTTGAAGTCCTAAAGATTGTTGTTTGGTAAGGAGGTAAACATCTTTGGCAATACATGATCTTGGACTTAACCCTTTACCATACAATCCCAAGTTTTAATGACCCTAATAAAGAAGCCTGAAGTGTGGTGAAAAGGAGAAAATGTTGATTACCAGCATTTTATTCCTTGTTCCACAAGGTTTTCTACCACTTTTATTATTAACCACTCAATCCAGACTATTATCAACCCTGAAGAAAAACCCTTTTGAAAACATTGTGGGAAAAGGAGAAAATGCTGGTATCTAGCATTTTCTCCTTTTCCCACAATGTTTTCTACCCTTTACAAAAAAAAATTAATTTTTGAGCTGCATTTGATTTGTCATCTGCAATGCTTTTAATTTGGACCAGTCGTTTGGTAAAGAGTTTAAGCCACATTTAATTTGTAGTTTTCCAAACACTTTCAATTTAGGTAAGTCTAAAATTTTTTTATCCACTAATGATTTGAACCACTTGCTATTCTGTGAAATATTTTTTAAAAGAAGCCTTGAATACAGCATTTAGTTCTCTTTTTTTTCTAATTGAAAATATTAGTCATTATAAGATAAAAATCTAAAGACAGTCTTGGTCAGGATGTATTGCAAAATATAGTGCGCACATTGTAAATCCCAGATCAGACTACATATTGGATATAGTCTAAACCCAATACATCTTTACTTGTTTTCAGCCAGATTTTTACCCATTTTAGTTTTTCACTTTACTGGCTGAAAGCCAGCAGAGCCTATGTCATAGCAAGGTTTCCATCGTCCATCAGTCCATCATTCTGTCTGTTCATCTTTTTCTTGTTTACATGATAAATTCTGCATTTTTGTCGGATTTTCGTGAAACTTGCACAGTTTGTTTATCTAATCAATAGCTTGAACCCTATTGATTTTGAAAAAATCTGACAATCAGTAAGGGAAAAGTAGCCATTTAAAGTTGAAAATTTACATATTGTGTTTACTGGATAAAATCAACATTTTTTTTATCCAACTCTTTTGTATTATCAAGGGATTGAAACATATAAAAAAATGAAGAAAATCCAGAAACCAAGATTTTACATGATGACTGAAAACCTAACATACCTTAACCTCTTTGGGTGAAATTTGTGGCAGAGGATTTTAAAAATGTCCTCTTGAAATATGGATGATAATGTTTGAGACATAAATACAAGTGGAAATATTGCGGCAAAATGCAATATAATTTGGTCATTCCCAACAATTTCTCCTTTGCCACATTATTTTTTTATTGTTGTATACAGCAAGGCCAAAGTCAACTGTGGGTGATTATGCTTTAATTCTTTACCAGACAATAAAACTTTGAACCTGTCTAAATTGAAAATATTTGCACACGACAAATTGTGATTGAAATAGTGGTATTCATCTTTTGTAAGGTAGAAAATGTTGTGGGAAAAGGAGTTTTTTCTTGTTTTTATCCAACAATGTTTTCAATATCAATCCTACTCAAGGTCATATAAGCATTGGAATGTTTCTTGGAATTTCTTGGGCCTATGTTCAGCGCAGAATTAAATATTTTAGAGTAGGAAAACACCTGTAGGCCATTACAGCATACTGAGGCAAGCCAGAGTATAATTATAACAAGTGTTTTAATCAGCCTATACCAGACCACAAAACTTTTTACTGGTCCAAATTGCAAGCCTTTGCAGACAACAAATTGAATGTGACTTGTATGATATAATTTGTTAAGGAATAGAAAAAGTTGTGGGAAAAGGAGAAAATACTGGTTACCAGCATTTTCTCCTTTTCCAACAATGTTTTCAAATGACTTTTTCCTTAGGGTCATTAAAAGTTGGGATGGTGTGGTAACACTATTAACCCTTTCCCAAACGACAAATTTTGGACTAGTCCAAATTGAAAGAGTTTGCAGACGACAATTTTAAATTTGATGAAAATGGCAGAAAGTTCTCACAAAGGGTAGAAAACACTGCGGGAAAAGGAGAAATTGCTCGTTACGAGCAATTTCTCCTTTTCCCACAGTGTTTTCAAAAGACTTGTACTGCAGACACATGAAAACCAGGGCTTGTTTGGGAAAGGGTTAAATATACACATTTATTTAGAAATAATTTTTTTCACCTGGAACAACTTGGTGCTTATGTTACTTGTTAATAATTCTACATAAACTTATCTTTATCTTTGTAGATTTACAGTATGACCAGATTTGGACTTTGTTAAGGTAAGAGCCACTTAACATCGGGTAATCAAGGGTTAAAATAAGTGCATGATAAATTATGCAAAGTCTGTCAGATTAATGATGGGCAAGTTTATAAAAATTTGTAAAAAAATTGTGATATGTATATTACAAAACATGGAGGTTTGAATTTGATGTTTTTTACCTGCCTAAAAGTCATATTTCAAATATAACATGGTAGAAACTGATCGTCTGCCATGAAGTCAAAGGTGTAAGACGATAATATTATGGTTGCCGTAAAGTGTTGAAAGGTAGCAAACTGAGAAAGATTGTAATTTCAAAATATGAACCACACATAAATGAAGCCATTTTACTAAGATGGCACACACTGCCCTCAAAGTACAGCATTCTGCCTCATTTTATGAGGCTAAGCCCTGGAATCAGCTATATAGGTCCAAAGTTTGACAGAAACATAAGCTAGTATGGATATTAGTATGAAGTTTGCATTGATTAAAAAAAAGGGCATAGTGTCATGAATGTTAAACTTACATTGTTGCCAGACCCATGTGTTTTATTTCTTAAAGTAATTTCAAATATACCAATTTATTTTAATACAGACCAATCCCATGTACTAAAGAACCAAATTTACCAACAAATAATGCCTTACTAAACCTTCAGACTGCTGAATTGAAACATGTGATACATTATCAGTCTCCAAGACAAACCATCTTGAAGCAGTTCCAAATATATTCTGACCCCCAATGACATCAGTTTATGCATATCTTTACATAATGCCTCTGATATCCGGTAACATCTCTTGTGGTTTTAAGACTATAAAAGTGAAAACTTGGTAATACTCCTTGACCAACCCCTTCTTGGTACACCCCAATCATCAACAAAACACACTGCATACTTTATTTTTATCATTATTATGTCAATATGACCGTACTATTTTGCAATGATGCTTTGATAAAATACCATATTTCACCTAAATAACGCTCCCTCCCTAATAGTAGCACCCCCCTCCCCCCCCGCCACACACACACACTATTATTTCTTAATCCAAACACTTCCAGACAACCCCCACCCATACCCAACCTTAACCTTAAAATCGACAACTGGGGTGACAAACTTCCAAATGCAAGATAACTTCACTAAAACTTTTCAAACACAGACTGATGAAAATGACTAATGACCAATTATTTATAAACAAAGTTACAGGTACGGCATTGACATAATCCTAATTACTTCAGCAATCAATGTCATTAACAGCTGACTGTCTGAATACACATACACTTCCAATAACATTATAAACTTCCCGTAAAACAAAATTTGTCAACTAACTCAGAAGAACATTAAAAAGGTGAAGTACTGAATTTCAGTGTCCCATACTAATCGTGAATGCTATTAAATGTCTAAATGAATCATGATCGGCGGTAAAATCAATATTCTGCATTACTGCATTACAGGAAGTCTTTCAAAATGGCAATCACTTTGCACTGGGCTCTGACTAAAACTCGGATCAAAGTACCATACTTACTCTAAGTGATGGCAGTGAAAATTTCGGGAAACTGGCTATGGACTAAGAGTGCCCTGTTGGTGTTTTGAATGGTGCCCCAGCGCATTAATTAGGTGAAGTACGGTAGGAACAATATAACTTTCAATAAGTCAATCAATAATGTCTTTTATGCAAATACGGAATACACATAATCTCTCTT
The DNA here is from genome assembly GCA_945859785.2 of Tridacna gigas. Classification (NCBI taxonomy): domain Eukaryota; kingdom Metazoa; phylum Mollusca; class Bivalvia; order Cardiida; family Cardiidae; genus Tridacna; species Tridacna gigas. The sequence goes on from OX244033.2 coordinate 28,240,684, forward strand.
AATTTAACACTTTTTCCTACTATTTTTATCTTTTTAAGCACAAAAATTGTGTTTTATTATCTTTTAATACATACATGTGCGCTAAATTACCTGAGCTGTCATCGTGCGATAAAATGACAATTATTAATTCATTCAGCTTTCAATAATCTAACATTATCAGGGATCAATCACTTTACATTGATCTTGTAGGTCAGTGTTGGTCATCATTCATTTATAGGTCACACTACTTTTCACAAAACAACTCAAAAGTGGCTTGCTATAGGTTTAATGTATTTGTTCTTACACATTGTATATGTCTAAGAATTCATCTTAAAGTGGGGCTATGTGGATGGGACAGTCGAAATAATTGAGCATACTCTTTATATCACACATGATATAATAACTACATCACTTATGATTTTAAACGGTTATTGAGGCTGCAATTTGTTAATTTTTTTTAATCACATAATAATTTATTGTCACTTTACAAAATATTTGAATTAGACCAATCATAGACCAATCAGGTAAACACTTAAATATAACTTTAATTTCCTGCTAGTAACAGATCAGTAAAGAACATGTTTGTTGACCCAGTGCTAGTCTGCATCATATAAAGTATGAGTTACATAGTTGTTGTCCTTAAATAAATAAAAAAACATCAGAAACAACAACAAATTTCATTCAGTGTTTGACACCTACATTACAAGGGGTCCAGTATGTCAAAAATTTGCATAGGATATTACTCTTGAAATTCTAATTCTGACTAGCTCTTAATTGGATTTGACTTCCAAAAATTTTTGCTCAAAGGCTTCAGTTTCAGAGTAGAGCAGAAAAAAAAGTCTTATAGGAGTTTCTTAAGTGTTAGTTTTGTGGCCTGTGTATTCAAAGTATTTCATTACTTGAGAAGTACAGAATGGCACAACGTTAACAATGGATGAATCCTTTAAATCGGCACCATGTCTATCAAACGGGTAGGTGTGATACATATTGAAGTATCCTTACATGATGTGTGTCTATCAGACACACATTAACTTAAACATGTTTGAGGGTTTGTAAACCAAAGGGAGTTGTAATAGCCACTAAAGTATTGTCAGCATACCTTATGTGATGTTGAGAATCTTAAATCCTATATGTATATCAGATAAAAAATGAAAGTGGATGTAATTTCTTATTACTTAAGTATATTTTTCTGTTCTGTTATTAAAAATTCTATTTGCCTTATTTAGCCCTTTGCCAAATGATCCTGAATTGTAGCAACACTGAGGAAAAAAGGCCTTTAAAACATTGTGGGAAAAAGAGAATCAGCATTTTCTTATATTCCCACAATGTTTTCCTTCTACAAAGACAATATGCACCATTAATTGAGCCACATGTAATGTGTCATCTGCAAATATTTCCAAATTGGACAAATCCAAATTTGTTACTTGGTAAAGAGTTAATTTTCAGGGTTCATTTCAGTTTTTTAACCCTTTCACTAAAATAGTTGCCTTTGTGGCCAGTGTAGATCAAGATCAGGCTGCACAAAACATGCAGCCTGATCTTTGATCTACTCTGTCAGCTATGTTAAAACAGGCAAAAGGTAGCCATGAATTTGCAGTTATATTGGTTTATTCTAGAATGAAAATGACAATTGGGTTTATTTGGCGCTTTAAGGGTTACTTTCTTGTTGAACTGTTATGAAAGCATCTTTTTTTGTACACAAATTCAATTTGAAATGAACCCTGCAGTTCTTTTTAAACCAAAACATATGCAATTATTATGGTGTTAAGGATCTTTGATCCAAAAGTAAGAAAGAAAATAATTTATTATCTCATTGTAATGTTTGATGTTAAGGATCTTACATTCCAAAAAAAAAAAAAAAAAAAAGAATTATCTCATGCACTATTTGATGTTAAGGATCTTAAATCCAAAAGAAAAGAAAAATTCATGCAATGTTTGATGTTAAGGATCTTAAATCCAAAAGTAATTTAAAAAAAAATGAAAAAACTAATTTTCTCATGCAAATGATAAGAGTGATCTTAAATAAAGCAGAATTTGAATTATAGTTAGATTAGTAAGTTAAATCTGTTCATATAAATTTTGAAAATGGCTTGAATAAAGTAAACTAATTACTTTGGCAAAGATATAGGTGAAAAATATTGCATTTATGTAACAAAATTATTTTTATAATTCATTGCTCAGAGAGGTTATCCATGCATGGGACTGGTTAGTATCCAGGAAACACAGAAAGATACATGTGGACAGAGTTGATTACTGGGTGGGATCCAGGAAAAATTTGTCTTTTGTTCAAAAGTTTTAAATCATGAACAAACAAAAAATATAGAGATTAAACTGTTACCAATGACGGATCAAGGCAATCCAGAAAGGTTTGTCGGTCTATTCAGGGGCAGCAACTGTGTTTCATCTGCAAAGTTAACCTCTTCTGAGCATTTTTGTCAAAACCCAAGTACATGTAACTGAAAAATAATTAATCGGTTCCTAAGACCATTTTCAAAAGTTATGTGAATGCATTTATCTTACCTTTTTATTTGTGAAAGGTACTGTTTTTTTCTCCACTCAAAAAAGACTTAGCTTTTTACCAAACAACAAAGTTCTGTAGTCAAAGATGAAAGCATTTTCAGGCAACATACCAAATATGGCACAAAGATAGGATTTGCCCTTGAAAGGTAGGAAAACATTGATGAAAAAGGAGAAAATGCTGGTAACCAGCATTTTCTCCTTTTTCCACAATGTTTGCAAAAGCCTCCCTTCCAGAGGTTGTTAAAATAAAAATCAGGATTGTTTGGTAATGGGTTAAGACCACACAACAGTTTTTTTGTGTGTCAATCTCTGCAAGGTTCATGAGAAAGATCTTAGCCTGCAAAGCTCCTTAACAACAATAGATTCAGTCTCATAATGACATTTTATCTGGTCCCTGTTCACTTTGTTTGGCACTTCAAGGGTTTTATCCAATAGATATGTAGGGCTTAATGGTACATTTATTTGTGTAGTTATTGCAACATGTATATGGATATTTTTTTGCTTTTATTTTTAAATTTTCTTTGTTCAAATGTTTTTAATTTTAATTTTGACTTTTTCATTGAAAACTTCTTGAGTAGGCAGGGACTGCCCAGCCACTCAGTAATGTCTTTTATGCATTATACAGTCTTACTTCATTTAATTTTTTTGCCATGAATTCATCATTTTTTTTCAAATCTTCTTAAGTGCAACCATTCTACTTTATCATCTCTTAATACAGACATGCACACTTAATTACCAAAGCCGTCAATTGATGCATCATAAAACAACATTCATTCATTCATTTATTCATTCATTCATTTTGATTTATAATAACAAGTTTGCTATTTCTCAGTATGGAAGCTTTTGCTTTTGTGTGATCTGACTGTCTATTAATGAATCCTGTGAAGGCAAGTGCTCCGGTTGAATAGGATCGTTGACTGTAAAACAGCTTTGGGGCAATTTTAAGTTTAAAATTAAATCCAGTGCTGATAGAAGAGTGGACCCTGTTTTTTTTTCCACTCACGTAAGACTTCAGATCACACTCTACAATTAGGTATGCCTCATATTCCATTTAAGCTGCTGAGAGCCTTGCACAATGTTGTAGGCTAAGGATCTTATTTCCACAAGCAAAAATAGATGTTCATTTATTATTAACTCGGCTGTTTCAAAAAAAAGTCGAGTTATTGTCATAGCCCTGTCGCCGTCTGCAATGTCGTGCAAAAACTTTGACATTTTATAAAATCTCTGATATTACTGAAGATATTTATTTCAAACTTGAACAAATTGTTGACTATGAAAAGGGGAACCCATAGAACTAGGGCAGGTAATCACTAGAATATTTTGACACAGGTATGCCCTTTTTGCGACTTCGAATTTTCACTGAAAATCAAGCAACTTCAGCCGAGCATTGCCACCCGCATGCCACTTGTTGTTTTTATATAAGGAGGTACACAATTTTAGAAATGATGTACCTTTTAATATAGAATGTTTATCATAGTTAGGTTGTATTCTGTATTTCATGATGAGAAGTAGTCATTTTTTTTCCACATGAATGTAATCCCTGTTGGTTTAAAAAAAACATCTCAAAGATGTGGTCTGTGAAAAGACTTTAGATTTAATTGGGGAAGCAATATCAAACAGATATTGAGGAAATCCAAGACTTAGTGCTTTTAAAAGATTCATCTGTTGGCTCTCTATTTATATATTGACACTGTTTGATTTCAACTCAGGAACGCATGCAAATCCGCATATGGAATACTTTCGAATACTGGAACCAGCCACAAAGCCAACACAACAAATGATTTGAATGATGTTTTAATTATATTATTTCCTGTTAAATCAGAACAGAAAGATATCTTGTTTAAAAATACAGGAATTCAGATAAAAAATGTATGCCTGATTTCAAATACTTCAGCAGAGCCCTGATACAGCTGTATTTATATTTGTGGTTAAATCCGACAATTACTATCATATTCATAAGCTTGGTCTTTACACTTTCATCTACAGAAGTTGTTTTATGAAGTTGTTTTGTATTTGCTAGGAATTTAAGTATTTTTGCTGTTGTTTGTTTGATATAGGGGAAGAGGGTTGAAATGCATTGAACACAATGTCACCTTCACTATTTAAGTATCTATGAGCATTGAAGGAATGTCTGAGAAAGAAGAATTTCCCCATTAAATGCTTAGGTTTTTAGTAGAAATACTGATCAAAATCAAGATGCTAATTATTTACACTAAAGTATACATAGTGCAACCTTTCAAGATCATCCCCATGATCTTTAATCAATAATACTTTCATCAGTTTACCAGCATGGTCCAAGTTCGTATATTACAGGCTTAATTATTTGAGGAAACTTGTCACATAGATGTATTGTTTTTTCCTGTGATGTATCAAATTGTAATTTAGAAAACAAAGACATCACAATTTTTAAGTGTTGCTTGATTATTTCAAAGTTCAAGTGCTATTTCAAAGTTCAAATGCAAATATGAGGATAAATGACAACTGTCTTGGTTTCTACAATTTTGGCAAGCCTAGAAACATTTGTTAACTTTAGGAACATTAGCTTATTTCACATGAACTCATAGCCTGGATGATTCCAGTACACTACACATTAAATTGTGTCAGTAACTTTAAAAACAGCCTAATTCAAGCACTTTTCAATAAATATCTCCTTAATTCCATCTTCATTTTTGCAACACTTTTTCAAAATCAACTTTTTAATGGGTAATCAGGGGTAGTTATTTCTAATCATCCTTTGGAGTTTTTGTGAGAAGCATTTGGTGGAGTATAGGTCATAGTAGATCAAGGACACTGATAATATATCTCTTTACTAACATACTTTGGAAATAGCAAAAGCACACAGCATGAAACAGAGCTGTCTCAGCTTTGAGTAACCTGGTTCCCATCCAATTTGTCTGGGCTTATAGTATTCCATAATATACTAAGGACATTTACACAAGTATACTGAGACTCTGACATAAAATCGTGACAGTGGGGACAGATTGGAAAGCAAATTCTGACATGAAATCTTGACAGTGGGGACAGATTGGAAAGCAAATTCTCCTTTTTAAGCAGATACCATATCTTACCAAACAATTTACTAAACCAATCCCCAAGACATGAATTTGTTACTTACTTCTGTAAAGGGTGATTTTTATTTTTAGCTGGGTTATTCATGAATATGTTTTATTCCTTAAAATGTTACACACATGGTTATATTTCACCAGGGTAGTACATGAAAAGGATCAAAACACACACAAAAAAAAATGGTTCTACTCTGTTTAATGCAATTGGACAAATCTTGAAACAAAAGACAGAAAACAAAATAAATTGATCAAAGCAAAAACCAAAAAGAATCTTATTAATAGAAAGTTGGGGCAAAAAAAATGGAAAATTCAGGAAAAAAAATTTAAACAAAATAAAAAAAAAAAAAAAAAAAAATCTTAGAGATTAAAAACTCGTAAAAAATGAAAAATTTGGGGGGGGGGGGGAAGACACACAAATTGAAAAAAAAGGTTAAAACAACAACAACAGAAAAAAGGAAAAACAATTAGAATATGATAATAATAAACAAAGATGATTTAAAAACATGTAAAAAAAAAGAAAGAAACAGTCTGTAAAACAAACATGTAAAAAAACAACTGAAAATTTAGAATAAGAAATTATGAAAAGAATTTTTAAAAAATGAAGAAAAGCAACATCAACAGAAAAAGGGGAGAAAACTTTAATAACCAAAACCTAAAATGATCAAAAAACAAATGTAAAAAAAAGTAATTTTTTTTTTTAAAAAATGTGTAAAAAATGAAAAAGGCAAAAGATTAGAACAAAAGAATAAAGACCAAAAGAAAGAAGAAATAAGAAAATACTAGAAAAGAAAGAAAATTATAACGAAATGATGAAAGAACTGAAAAAAATAAGAAATAACATGATAAGAAAAATAAAGAAAACTTTAAAGAATATGAGAAAAAATTACAAAGAGAAATAAAATTATAATAAAAATGATGAAAAAAAGAAAAAAATGTTACTAAAAGATGAAAAACTTGAAAAAGGAATAAAATAAGATAACATGAAAAGAAAAATAAAACCCATAAAAAGAGAAATAAAAATGAAAAACAGAAAAAGAAGCATGAAAAGAATGAAGAAAAAAATAACTAAACAAAAAAATTAAAGAATTTAAAATGAAAACAATAAAACTGAAGAAATAGAAAATAAAAAGAATGAAAAACAACATCAACAGGAAAAAAAAAATATATATATATATATATATATATATATATATATATATATATAATATATATATATATATATATATATAATAGTAAACAAAATTATAATATAGTAAACAAGAATGATTAAAAAGAAAAAGAAAAACTTAGAAACTATAAAAAAAGAAAAGAAAGAAAATTCTAACAATATAATAAAAAGAATAAAAATTGTATTAAAAAAAAAAATAACAAAATAAAAACAAAAACTAAACAAATGTAAAAAAAAAAAAAGTAAACAGTTAAGAAATTATGAAAAGAATTTTTAAAAAATGAAGAAAAGTAACATGAACAGAAAAAGGGGAGAAAACTTTAATAACCAAAACCTATAATGATCAAAAAACAAATGTAAAAAAAAAAGTAAACAGTTTTAAAAAAAAAAAAAAAAAATGTGTAAAAAATGAAAAAGACAAAAGATTAGAACAAAAGAATAAAGACCAAAAGAAAGAAGAAAAAAGAAAATACTTGAAAAGAAAGCAAATAATAACAGAATGATAACAGAACTGAAAAAAATCTTATCAAAATGTTACTAAAAGAATGAAAAACTTGAAAAAGGAATAAAATAAGATAACATGAAAAGAAAAATAAAACCCATAAAAAGAGAAAGAAAAATGAAAAACAGAAAAAGAAGCATGAAAAGAATGAAGGAAAAAATAACTAAACAAAAAAATTAAAGAATTTAAAACGAAAGCAATAAAATTGGAGAAATAGGAAATAAAAAGAATGAAAAACAACATCAACAGAAAAAAAAACTTGGGAAAATATATAACAGTAAACAAAAATATAATATAGTTAACAAAAATGATTAAAAATAAAAAGAAAAACTAAGAAACTATAAAAAAAAAAAAAAAAAAAAGAAAAAAAAAAAAGAAAAAAAAAGAAAAGAAAGAAAATTCTAACAATATAATAAAAAGAATGAAAATTGTATAAAAAAATAACAAAACAAAAACAAAAAATAAATAACAAAAATAAATGAATAAATAAACAGAAACAACCTGAAAGAAATCTTAATAAAGCAATTGATAAATTGAAAAAGAATAAAAAGAAATAACATGAAAAGAAAAATATTATCATAAAAAGAGAAATTGAAATCAAAAACAGAAAATGAAGTATTAAAGGATTAAGAAAAAATGTAGGGAATTTCAGTTGGGATATGTTTGTTTCTGATACCCCCTGTCCCTGGCAAAAATATTGCAATAAGTATCAGAAGCTAGCATTTTCCATTAAATCTTAATTTTAAGAGTAATGGAAGGAATTTGCACAACAATTTTCACAAGGAACTAAAACAACAAATTTGCAAAGTGCAAAGGAATCTTCAAAAAATTACCTTAGATACAAACTTAGATTCTAAAAAATATTTAAACTGTAAATCAACAGTCATGAAACTGCATACGGAGTATAAACTAAAACTTTCCAGTACTTTAAGAATGAAAAAACAGAATCTGTGATTGAAAATGAAAATATTAACATAAAAGAACTAAACTCTACTTTATATTTACTTGAAAGGTAAATTACGTAGCAAAGGTGTAATTGACAAGTTAGATATGCACACAGCTTTCTATAGCAGCAGGTCATTCTCACTCCCAAACACATGTATTAGCAAGAAACACTTGTGGAATGTATAAAATGAAACTGACACATTGAAAATGCATACAGTCAGCTTTCCACAGCAACATATTGAGATGATAAAAACACACACACAAAAAAAATAATTGAAAAACAGACATGTACAAAAAGGTGAACAATGTAAAATGTGAATTTTTCTTGAAAAAGTGTTCCTTCCCTACAATTAGCTGTTTCCCCCCCCCCCCCCCCCCCCCATCCCACCCCACAAAAAAAAAAAAAAAAAAAAAAAAAGTTTTCCTTTTTTGTTGTTTTTTTTTTCAATTTAAGATACCATGGCTTTGAAGTGATAGTACTTGGAAAAGACGATGACAGACACATTGCCCAAAGCAGTTATGTGAACAATCAACAAGTCAGCAGAGCATCTACATGGCAAGTTTAACATGGATTAGGTATATTAATATCCCTTTCACTTATTCACTTATTTAGTATCTGATTATATACCATTTGGAAATGTAAGTAGTAAAATGAAGAAATTGTGTGACTAAATGCATGAATTTAAACGATGTTCTGTTCTGATTAAGATCAGGCTGTACAGAATATGCAATCTGATCTTAAATCTACACTGTGATTTTTTTCTCCGATGTAATACCAGTATATAAAAATGCAATATCTGGAAAGTCTTTTGACTACCAAACATCTATTCTAAAGCTTGTCCAAATTATTAGGATATGCAGACAACTTATTTAAATATGGCTCAAAAATGGATTTGTCTTTGAAAGGGTAGAAAACATTTGGGGAAAAGAAGAAAATGCTGGTTACAAGCATTTTATTCTATTCACACAATATTTGCAAAAGCATTTTTCTCATTAAAACTTGAGATTGTGTGGTAAAGGGTTAACTCTTTACAAAATGACAAAATTTTGGAGTGGTCCAAGTTGAAAGCATTTCCAGATGACAAATGTTGCTATATTGATGATTTTGTCTTTGATACAGTAGAAAACATTGTGGGGAAAGTAGAAAAATGCTGCTTACCAGCATTTTCTCCTTCTTCCACAATGTTTTCCTATAGCCTTCTCTTACAGGGTGGTTAAAATTTGGGATGTGTGGTAAAGGGTTAAACTAACTTAAAATATCCACCGTGTTTATTAAGCAAACTCCTGAAACAAATTTGCTGCAGGTACCTATGAGAATATTTTTGTAAAATAGGCATTACTGGCATTTATTTAGGTCGAATGGAATTTGGCTAAATAAGGAATACATACACCTTCAGCCACAATATTTTCCAAAGAACATGATTGTATTTTGCAGAAAACCCAAAAATATTTCATCAGGAATTGGAAGTCCCTGAAAGCTTGCTTAACACTCTTCATTGTGACCAGCATTTTCTCCTTTTCCAACAAAGTTTTCTTCTCTCTCACAAGCCAATTTCAGAATTTGGTTAAGTACATTGTCTACATGTATATTCAGTACAACAGTTCTGAAATTTTGTAGCCTAGCCCTGGTAGCTCAGTCGGTAGCATACAGGACTTGGGAACAGGGGGTCACTACTCTGATCCTCAGCTCGGCCAATTTCTTCCGGGGATTAATGATAGTCATTGTGACAGGATTTATTCCTCTCTCACCATTGACCATTGTTTCAGCAATGGTTATGTGCGAAAGCAGCCAGTGGCTCAGAAAGAATATAATGCATAGTACCAGTAAAAGGAACTCCATTAAAGCATGGATAGCTGCTGGGATATAACTGCAATAATGTTGAAAATGGCATTAAAGACCATACAATTAATCAATATAAAATTTTTAGTTTGGTAAAGAGTTAACTCTTTACCAGGCAACAAAGTTTTAGGCCTGTCCAAAATTTTGAAAGTACTTGCTGACAACAAAACAAATGTTGCTCTAATGACGAGGTTTATGTTGTAAACAATATTGTGGAAAAAGAAAATTCTGGTTACCGTTTTCCCCCTTTTCCTAAAAGGTTTTTAAAACACCCATGGAGGTAAGAACACAACATGGGTCCAAACTTTTTACAAATGCATTAAGCTTCCTTTTCATAGAGCATGGCTCATATGTAGACCTCCCTATACAACCTTTATTTTTTCTTAAGTTTTTTATCCTTTTGTTTTAAATTTCCAGTTCACGTGGAGTCCTGCATGACTCAGTGGTTAAGTATAGGTCTAATAACCTGGAGGCCCCAGGTTTGATTCTCGCAGATAGCACTGGGTTGTTTGTCAGAGTTTACTTGGCAAGACACTTCATAGGCCTAGCCTAGTACTAGTGAAACCTTAGGACTAACATGAATATGTGAGATATAACAGTCATATGACGAAATGATGTTGAAACAGTGAAAAACACCATTTAATCAATTAATCATTAAATCTGTTCATAGGTATTAGAATACCGTAGCTGCCAATACACTGTGAAACGCTATTCATTCATTCATTGTGGTACATGTCTTTAAAGTAGGTGTTGAATTTTGTTAATCATATAATTTGTATATGTAGATGATGAACAGTTTTATTTTCAGTGTTTAATGTTCCTTTTAAATTTCTTTCAGGGAGGAAATTAGCTAGCTGATAAGGACACTTTGGCATGGTCATGGACTGGAGGTAGGTCAAAGTTGTCAGTTTTCAATATTTTTTTCTAAATTCATATTACTTTGGCTCAATAGAACTTTCCATCAGTAGAGCTAGAGAAGGTTATAGTGTATTTCTTATTTCATCATTTTGTGCATAAAATCCTTGTCTGCAATGCACTTCATTTTGGCAGTGCTGATGCAATAGTAAGAGTACTGGGTGCAAGACATTCATACTCGTCTTCATTGTACAAAGGTCCACAAGTTTTTATTTTCTGTATTATAGTTTTGTGTAGCTTTGCATCCATCAGTTACCTGAATAACTGTGAAAGATTATAGGCTAACCCTTTACCACAAAATCCTGAGCTTTAACTAAAACTGGCTTTTGAAAACATGGTGGGAAAAGGAGAAAATGATGGTAAGCAGCATTTTCTCCTTTTCCTTCTGTGTTTTCTATCATATCAAAAACCATTATTTGATGCAGATTTGATTTGTCATCTGAAAATGCTTTCATTCTGGACATGTCTACAATTTTGTTGTTTGGGAAAGGCTAAAACGATAAGAAAAACGTTGAATTTTTTTCACAGTATAGAAGCTTTTCAATAACTATAAAGAGAATGTTTGCAATGATTTGTATCTAAAAGCTTTTGCACATGTATTTTTAAATTACACACCAAAGATTCTTTCCAGTCAACTTATAATAAAATGTTTTACGCATATAAAGTGGACAAGTGAGATTCATTTAACTGATGGTAGGAATTATAAAGCACAAATGCAAGTTTAAACTACCAGGTTGCTAGCAATACTTTAACTGTAAACAGGTAAAATATACCTCAAGTAGCCAATAAAATGTTCTTTCATTACGGAATTTAGCTCTGGACTAAATACAGGCTGCAAAATCTAGCTCCTGAAAATATCCTCTTTGAATTATATAAACTGTTAGGTTAAATAGAAATCTTAGCAAGTTTGGTTAACATTTGAGTCTGGTTCTAAAAAAAACCCATCTATAAAATTTAAACTGCTAGGTTATATATAAATCAAAGGATTAATTTTAAAAGTTCTTACATAGAACATAAAGCATTAAGGTTGTATAGACATGTGGTTATCGGCAGACTGACAGTTGGAATTTCCATTACCAGTTAATACATTGTGGCCTGGGACAGGGGCTCTATAGAACAAAATGAAAGTTTCAACTATCAGGTTGCTTGCAATACCACTTTCAAATCGTATGTAATACATCAAATATACATTAAGTATGAAACCATAAAGTTCTTTTCAGTCACTTTATTAAACCTTTGCACTATCATTAAATGCCCCTGAGAAGGCAAGCTTAAGTTAACTGAGAGACAGAATTTTCACTGTACAAATGTTTATACAGGGGCCAGGTACAACACATCATCAAAAAAGAGATCACTTAAGCAACTTCTGTACATAAGTTAAATTACTATAAAAAGGTGAGGTTCAGTTAACTAACAGCTGGAATTTCCTTCATATACTTTGTGACCAGGGACAGGGGTTCTACAACCAAGAAGGCAATTTCAGCTATTAGTTTGCTGGCAATACCTTTTGTCAACTATTTTGTAAACAGGTGAAATGCATATCATGGTGCCAAGTAAAAAAAAAACTAACCTGTAGATATCTTAGCATTAGGTTTAACCCGTAACTGCACAACTCCAAGTTTTAGCAATGCTGAGAAAGAAGCCTTTTGAAAACATTGTGGGGAAAGGAGAAAATGCTTGTTACCAGCATTTTCTCCTTTTCGCACAATGTTTTTTATGTAGTTAAGGACAAATACTATCATTTGAAAAACATTTGAATGTTACTCTGTAAATACCTTCAATATGATCGAGTCTAAAATTTTGCCATGTGCTAAGGGTTAAAGTTCTTTGATAAAACTCATACTTACAGAAATTTCCTTTAAACAGCTGAATTCATTAGACTAACAGTTATTTCTTTTTTCTAACAATATTTTTTTGTTTTTTTACGAAAATTCCCATGGTCTAAACTACATTTGATTTGCCATCTGCAAATTCTTTCACTATAGGTGAGTCTGAAAGTAAAGAATTAATGCCTTTGTCAAAGTCAAACTTTGTACACTTCAAGCCAACACTGTGAATGTCTTACATCTTTCTTAATTTTGCATCTGGACTGTTGTCTGGTCATGCTATGCTATGTCAAAATGAATGAAATAAAACATACCAGAAAACCTCTATATAACAAACTCTAATAATTTTCTAAATTCAAAATTGTTTTTGTTTGTACATTTTTTCACGCTTATTTCAAACTTCTGCAGAGGTTTTGTGGACAGTGCTATCACCACATTGATAACCTAGGTACCGGCCTGCAAAAATGTACCTGATATGGCCAATGTACAGAAAGGATATAGGGCCTTATGCTTTTTCTGTTACAAAGTATTTTGTAGGTTAAGATGGTACTGTCATGGAGTGTGTTGGCAACCCTGGTGCGGAGATCATCTATAGAGACTATAGGATCTCTGCCAAGTCTGATTCAAAACCTCATCCCAAATATTTACTTCTTCAAAACAGGCCCATGTGTCTTTCATATAAAGACTGTCAGGCCAAGGCATGTCCGAAAGCATCGTAATTGTGACCCCAAAGTGACAGCAAGATGGCCATTAACATGCTGACACCCAAATTGTATTGAGCAGATAAGAAACTGGCCATTGACATGCCTAGAGAAAATGCTCCTCCCTATGTTGGCCACACCGTGCTAGGTGGACAGTCTTGTCTGATGTCTGGAGTGTATAAAATAAACATTAGATATTGTGTCAGCATATTTGTTAGGTAATGGGTTCTACTTATTACCATACAGACTATTTGTTTTTTGATCGATGAGAAAAGAAACACAGCTGAGAAACATTTGAAAGTAATGTCTTTTTAACCCTTTACCAAACACACCTGTGTTTAAATGAACCTGAGGAAAAACCTTTTGAAAACAATGTGGGAAAAGAAGAAAATGCCAACAAACAGCATTTCCTTCTTTCCCCACAGTGTTTTCTACCTTTCCATTGAAAAAACGTTTCATTTGAGCCTATGAAAATATGACATCTGCTAATGTGTTTTAAATTGGACCAGTCTAGAATTTTGTCATTTGGTAAAGAGTTAACAAACAGGAAAACTTTTACGGAGAGAGGGAATAATTTTTTTGAAATATGCAAATACTACTTTTCCAAAGAAAGATCTTCTTCAGGGGCTTAACAAGTAAAGTCTCTATGGTAGTGAGTTAATACTTTTGATAAAAGACTGTTAGGCCAGGGCATGTCTGAAAACATCTGATCGTGATCCAAAAATGAGAGAAGAATGGTCATTGCAAGGCCGACACCAAAATGAGCATCATTTTAAAAATGACCATGAACATGCCCATAATACACTCCCTAAAATATTGGCCACACCGTGCTAGGTGAACAGTCTTGTCTGGTTGTATGTTTGGTGTATGATACAGAATGCAATATTGTGTCGGCTTAAAGGGAAAGGAATCCAATAATTTTCACATAAATAGATTTTCGTATCTGTCTTCAAAATTTGTAATTCTTTGACAGCAATAGGCTAAATCAAATGATAACTTTGACCTACTTAAGGATGTGGTTGTTGTTCCTTACCTCTTTCTGTTTCAATTTTAGGTAAAGTACAAAAGTAGAACAACACAGACAGAATATGGAAGGCAAAGCCGAGATGATTTTTGTAAATTGAACCAGTGGATGATGTACATTATACTAGTGTAAAAAGTACAGATCCAGCAACCACCATAACACTCTTCACATCACTGCTCTAGACATTTTTTTAAATATGGCAAAAGCAGTGTTTTCTTCACAATGATGATGTGTGTTTAGCTACTCAGATGATATCACAAGAACAAAACTGGCTAGTTAACTTTGTACCTGACAACAAAATTTCAGACTTATCCAATTTGAAAGCAGCTGTTGGTGACATATTAAATGTGACTCAAACATTGATATTTTGTCTTAGAGGGTGCAGAAAACATTATAGAAAAGGAAGAAAATATTTTCTCCTTTTTCCACAATTTGTCCGAAAGCCCTCTTCCTCAATGTTGTTAAAACAGGGCTATTTATCACAAGATTTCCAAAAGGAGGTTGTCTTATGATAACAGATCAGTTAGATTTTTCATCCAAAGTTATGTTGTTTAATCAAATTGAGCAATGTTTTGTGTCCAACAATACATACTTGATTTTACTTGTTTAGTAAACAACCAATGAGTTCCAAGGGGGAATGCACATACTGTACAGCAAAAGGTACACTAGCGAATGGTGTGTCTCATGTATGCATATATATATGTGAGCCATGCTCTGAAAAGGGGGCTTATTGCATTTGCGAAAAATATCAACCCATGTCAGCCTGCGCAGGCTGAGGGCCGAAACTTTTCGCTATCTTTAAATTTTCTGCATGTCAAGGGATAATTTGATGTCATGATTCAGTCGGTTGTTTGACAAAATGGATTTTATGGATCCATAATTAGGTGATGTCTTGCTTGGTGTAATGCATCATGGAGATGCATGAAGCCCCCTTTTGCCAGAGAATGGCTTATATGGTTGTGGGTGAACTACCACTTGATAAATTGATATAATAATGTGAAAAATTAGTGCTTTATTTTCTAATTTGTCCTTTACCAAACAACATAACAGTACACTTATACAAGTTGAAAGAATTTGTGGCAGACAAATCAATAGTTTATGTCATGGGATTTATCTTTGAAAGAGCTGAAGGCATTGTGGAATAGGAGAAAATGCTTGCTAACAGCATTCTTTCCTTTTCCTACAATGTTTTGAAAAGTCCTCTGCCACAGAGTCATTTGAACTTGGGATTGTTAGTAAATAGTGAAAGCAGAAGTTGCTTTTTCTACAGTGAACATGTCTTGATTTTATGGTTGTTTTTCCCTTCATTACACAGATTGACCTGAAGCTTCTATGAGACAACAAATTTGCAGACTACAAAGTAAATGTGACTCAAATGATGGAATTTGTCTTTCAAGGGGAAGAAGATATTGTTGGAAAGGGAAAAAACGCTGGTTATCAGTGGTTTCTCCTTTTTCCACAATGTTTCATTCCTCCCTCATCCCTGATCATTATTTTGACAATGATTAGGTAGGAAAGCAGCCAGTTGCTTTGGAAGAATATCATGCGAAGCACTGGTAAAACAAATTCTAGGAAAGCATAGATAGGTTCACTGGCTAATGTGATATAACATATGATGTTGAAAGTTGGACTCAGCAACAAACATTTTCAAACTGATTTGTCTGTGCCATTAATTTAGTCATATCATATCATGGGACTACTCTTTGAAACGTGTAAAAACATTGTGAGAAAAGAAAAAATGCCAGTCTCCCTTGCTTAACTCCTTATCAGACGATTACTCCTTAACGATAACTCTTTCACCCTTTACCAGACGACAAAATTTAAGCCTTGTCCAAACTGAAAGCGTTTGCAGACGACAATTTCAGTGTGGCTCAAATGGTGCAATTTTTCTTTGATAGGGTAGAAAACATTGTGGGAAAGGGAGAAAATGCTGGTTACCAGCTTTTTCTCCTCTTCCCACAATGTTTTCAAAAGGCTTCTTTCCCAGGGTCGTTAAAAGGTGACATTGTGCAGTAAAGAGTTAACTCCTTATCAGATGATAAGAAGTTTTAGACTTGTCCAAATTGTAAGCATTTGCAGACGACATATCAAATGTAGCTCCATCAATGGGATTTTTCTTGTGACGGGGTAGAAAAGATTTTGAAAAAGGAGAAAATGCTGATAACCATTATTTTCTCCTTTTCCTACTACGTTTTCAAGAATCTCCTACCTCAGGGTCGTAAAAAAATGGGATTGTTTAGGTAAAGGAATAAATTATGAGGGAATATAGAGAAGCATAAAGCGGCAATTTCATGGACGATACTTGTGCTTTCAAATGATACAGGTTATCTTGAAAGTAAGATTTGTTTATTAGGTGTTTAATGCTGTTTTCATCATTATTTCAGTCATATCACAGACTTTAGTCCACCACTGCATGCATTTCTTGAGTTTCTACAACAAGTACTGTGCACATTATTATATACCTGAAATTTTTCTGGCTCAAATACATGCGTCACACGCGGGAAAAATAACACATGACAGAAAAAAAAATCTATCTATACTGTGAAATACAGTTCCAAATACATGTATGGTATTGGTGACGTAACTCACCCGCGGAAATCATATGTAATGATTTGTAATTTGATTGGTCAAAATTTATGCCATCACATTTATCCGCCATTCATAAAAAAGAGGTTACTAGCTACTACACCATTGTTTATTTTGTTTACCAATTTTAAAAAAAAAAAAGAATAAAATGTCAAGAACTGCAAAATTTTGCTGTTGAAAGTTGTCGGTATATAATAAAAGGAATATTATTTTGTAGTAACTTTCCCGATGCTTGTATCTACTTCTCTCTGCATAAGAAAATTTTGACATTTCGTTCGACCTTCGGTCTCGCGCAATATCAAATTTTCTCATGCTGCTCGAATTAAATACAAGCACCAGGAAAGTTACTACAACATAATATTCTGTATATATTCCTCCCAATATTCCGTATATTTTCCTCCAAAGCCACTCGCTGCCTTCTCTCCTAACCATTATAGAAGCAATGATCGGTGATAAGAGGAAACAAATACTGTAGCAATGACTATCATCAGTCCTCTAAAGAAATTGGCAGACCTGGGGATTGGAACCAGCCATACTCTGATATCAAACCCTGTACATTATGGCCTGAGCTATCGGACTCTAGCCACTTTCTGACATAAACTCTGTTGGAAAAAAAGTTTAGCTGTGAGAGAGATAAATAATTGACTACTATCAATACTCCCAAAGAGTTTTACTTTACTACACCATCCCAAATTTTAACAACCGTAAGGCAGAATACCTTGGAAAACATTGTGGGAAAAGAAGAAAATGCTGGTACGCAGCATTTGCTCTTTTACCCACCATATTTTCTACACTTTCAAAGACAAATCTCATCATTCCCAGCACACTTAGTCGGTCATCTGCGAATGTTTTGAATTAGGGCATGTCTAAAACTTCATCATCTGGTCAAAAGTTAACCCTTTACCACACAATCCCAAGTTTTAACGACCTTTAAGAAAAGGCCTTTTGAAAACATAATGGGAAAAGGAGGAAATGGTGATAACCAGCATTTTCTCCTTTTCCCACAATGTTTTCTACCCTCTCAGAGAATGAAATGAAGTCATTTTTGTGACTTTTCATTTGTTGTCTGCAAATGCTTTCAATTTGGACAAGTCTAAAATTTTGTCGTTTGGTAAAGAGTTAACTGGGCTGGGATTCATTCACGACACATTGATTGCAAGCCCTGAAACTTACTGGCTTGATTGTTTAGCTTTGCTTGAATGGAAGGTAATCTGCCAATCTTTACTTGGACCCACAGGAACATTTTTAGACCCCTCACCTACGAAAAGGGATATATACTGGTTTCACCATATCTGTCTGTCTGTCCATCTGTCCATTGTCAGTCTGTCCATCTTTTTGTTTCCGTGCTCTAACTTAAAAGCCATTTGATCTATGACCCTGAAACTTTATACGAAAGTTGCTCATGACCCAAGGAGGTGCCCTATTGTTTTGGGGTCAAAGGTCAAGGTCGGGTTAATTTTGTTTGAAAATCGATTCCATGCACTAACTCAAAAGCCGTTTAATCTAGGACCTTGAAACTTAATACAAGTGTTGCTCATGACATCTGGGTCCTTATTCACCAACCATTCTGAAGAATATTCTTAGTCTTCAAGATTTTCTAAATTTGGTAGTAACACAACTTCTGATTGGCTGAACTAAATGGGTTAGCCAGTCAATAGTTGTGTTACTTTAAGATTTAGACAATTCTGGAGAATAAGGCTAGGTGTATTCTTAAGAATGGTTTGTGAATAAGTACCCTGGTCAACTCTGTAACTTGTTTACCTAGTTTATTTTGTACCTAATGACAAAAGTTTAGACCTGCCCATAGGGAAAGAACTTGCAGACAACAAGCTGGACTTTGCTCAATGATAGGGCATCTCTTTGTTAGGTAGAAAACCTTGTGAGAAAAGAAGAAAATGCTGGTTACCAGCAATTACTCCTTTTCGCACAGTATTTCCAAATACTGTCTTCCTCAGGTATTAAAACTTAACACTGTTTGGTAAAGAATTAAGGACAAGCAAAGTGATGAAATTTCATTGAAATCAGATACACTTAAACCACGATAAAATTTCTTAAATCTTTAGCAAAAGACAAAATCTTAAAGTCCTCCAAATTGAAAGCACTTTCAGACAAGAGATAAATTCTTGATGCAAACAAAAGCATTTTTCTTTTAAAGGATTGAAACATGGATCAAAAAGAGAAGATGCTGGTTATCAGCACTAACTATCCTCTTTTTTCCCGCAATGTTTTCAAAAGTCTTATTTCCAAGGTCCTTGAAACATGGCATTCCTCAGTAAAAGATAAAGTCTTTTCCAAAAGACAAAATTTTATACTTGTCTTAATCCAAAGCACTTGCAGAAGACAATTTAACCCTTACGCTGCTAAGCACCACCCAATGACTTTGCGGACAGTGTAGATCAAGATCAGACTGTAGAGAACATGTCTCCGATAAGGAGACATCTTTCAACAAAAAATACCTTTGAAATAGCAAAGTGTTGGTTTTTTACTCTTGGCCTGAAAGTTTCATTTCACTTACTTAGCAGGATAAGGGTTAATGTGGTTCAAAAAGAATAAAATATCTTTGAAAGGGTGGAAAACATTGTGGGAAGAGGAGAAAATGCAAGTTACCAAACACTATCAATCAAGTTGAATAAACATTAACCCATAAGCTGCTAAGCACAACTCGGGGCGCTTTTGTGGACAGTGTAGATCAAGATCAGACTGCACTAAACATGCAGTCTGGTTGTTGATCTACTCATCCGATATGATATTTTCTTTCTGGTGAAATCAACTTTGAAACAGCAAGATTTGGGTTTGTATTATTGAAAACATTGGCAGACAACAAAATAACATGCGCCATGACTCAAAATTTGAAATTTCTGTTTGGTAGGGTACAAAACATTATGGAAAAAGGAGAAAACTCGTGATACCTGCAAAGATTCAATCGCTTTCCTCTAGCAATGTGACTAAATGATGTGATTTGCCTTTAAATTGTTTAGCATGGGGCACAAACTAAGAGCACTAAGAACATTTGATGATGCCTTTGGACAATAGTATAGACAAAGATCAGGCTGGTCAGAACTTTCAGTACATGCCTGAACCCTTTTAACAAACAACAAAATTTTAGAATTGTCAAAATTGAAAGCTTTTGCAGGCGACAAATTATCTGTCGCTGAGACTGTGGCATTTGTCTTTGAAAGGCTAGAAAACATTGTGGGCAATGGAGAAAATGCTTGTTACCAATCTTTATCCTCTTGTTGACACGCGACATTGCTGATGAGGCATGGCCGTAAAAGTTGGCTATGATGATTCTACATGTGTTTCTTCTGATACTGAACCTCAGGGCTAGCCATATGATAGGCTGAGATATTTGTCACTGCTAATCATGTTACTAGCTTTGAAATTCAGAATTTCCTAGAACAGAATTAGCCTAGTCCTAATACCAGATATTTATCAATTGTAATGCTAGGTTGTTTAACCCCTATGCTGCTATGGGCAACTCACTGACCTTTTGCGGACAGTGTAGATTAAGATCAAACTGCAGTCTGATCTTGGATCTACACTGTTTGATAGGGAGATATCTTTTCTCCAGAAATAGGACAATTTGGGGTTGTACTGTTGGCTTGAAAGTTTCATTTCTCTTATGTAGCAGGATAAGGGTTAAATAACACAACCGCTTAAAACTGACTTCTAAATTATAATTCATGCAGCAGCCAAGTTTTAAAGTCTCTGGTAAATGCTAGGTTGTTTAAATAACACACCTCTTTAACCCGTTACCTGATGACAAAATTTTAGCCTTGTCCAAATTAAACGCATTTGCAGACAACAATTTCAGTGTGGCTCAAATGGTGCAATTTTCCTCGCATAAAGCAGAAAACATCGTGGGAAAAGGAGAAAATGCTGGATACCAGCATTTTCTCCTTTTCCCACAATTTTTTTCAAAAGGCTTCTTCCTCTGGGTTGTTCAGCTTGTAAATTATAATTCATGCAGCACCTAACTTCTTCAGTCTCCAGTAAAGGAATCAAAGGACTGATAGTCCTGAGAGTTGCCTGGAGGGTAATGGGTCAGAAGTTTTCACCCTTTCTTGTTCAAATCTGTTAAAAGCATTCAAGATACAAAATAACTTAACCACAAGACACTATTATACGCAAGCATATTTGTAAGTTGTCATCCTAAAATTACAAACATCAATATTAAAATTTACATGAAAAAAATATGTAATTTAGGCACCAGAAACAGGTTTAAAAAGTTCAAAGTCTCTTACCCCGGTTGACTTCATTTAAAAAATGGTTTTCAAAAGGCACAATCAATATAAAAACAAGGCATTTCATTAAAATGATATCCACCACCGAAAAAAAAAAGAACTTTTTTTTTTTTGAAGAAACATAATTATGAGAGGTATTGTGTTTTGCATGTAAACGTGGCCTTTTTGTAATTGGTAAAAATATACATTAAGCCCCCTTTTTCCATGACACGGCATTTCATTACATTAAAAACAAATACTGATTGTCTGTGGCTTGTGATAAACAATATAAAAATG
This sequence comes from Tridacna gigas, assembly GCA_945859785.2. Taxonomy (NCBI): domain Eukaryota; kingdom Metazoa; phylum Mollusca; class Bivalvia; order Cardiida; family Cardiidae; genus Tridacna; species Tridacna gigas. The sequence continues at coordinate 28,262,275 of OX244033.2, forward strand.
AAGTTTCATAAAATTTTGTCCAGTAGTTAAAGAGATATTGGTCCAGAATGGAAATATACATCAAACCCCCTTTTTCCATGACACAGCATTAAAACAAAAACAAAAACAACAACAACAACAACAACAAAAAAACCCAAAAACAAAACAAAACAAAAAAAAAAGCGCCTCCTTTTTCCATGAAAATGCATTACATTTAAAAAAAAGTATATCGGAGGAACACATGTATAAAGTTTCATTAACTTTCGTTAACGATTTTAGAATATACCTGTCTGGATGGACGGAAGATTGGACGGACAAACGTACTGCCGGACAGACAACATGAAAACTATATCCCCCACCACCCGAAATTCGGCGGGGCATAATATCTGTCTAAGTTCCATCAATATTTACAGTTCCTCCCTAGCTTAATAATGCCTGTAAAGAATGTGTACAAAAATTAGGCTTCTAGGTTGATAAAAATGTTTTTCTAGCGCAGAATCTGGGCGACTTAACTTACATGTATATCTTAATTCTTACACATATTGCTAAAACAAACATTATAAATAATTTCAGTAGGATAGGATATACATTTGCTCTCCAGATTTAGAACAAGTTGTTTTTGCATGACACAAATTTTCTAGAATTGGACCATGTGGTTATACATATATCGGTTAATTTGAATAATTGTCCTTTCCAAATACAGGATGCTATATATGAAATTTGGGTATAATTGCTTATACAGTTTCAGAGGCGGTAATTTTGAAATGTTACTAGTGAGTTCTAAAGCTTCTGTGAAGTTTACAAAAACAGTGCAGAACCACTTGAACAATCTTACAAGAGGACCATTTAGACAACATTAGTATGGAACTCAATTGAACTTTGTCTTCTGGTATATGATCTACTGACATACTTTTAAACCAAAAATTCCCTTTTGCAACTCACCCATATCTAATCTAAGCAGTCTGACAAAGTTCCGTGAGTATCGGACTGAACATAAATGGATTCTAAAGCACTAGATCTATTACGGTTTCGTCTGATTTGACCTAGTGACAACCTTTCTCTTTTAACCCCCGGTAACCTACATTCAGCTTTGTCAAAAATATTATTAAGACAAACAGCCGGGCAATTTTATGATCACTGGACTGAAATGTAGCCTCTGGATCGCACACAAATATTTGACTCAGTAATCTACATGTACCTGTCCCTTGGAAATATTTTGTTGTTGCTGTTGTTGTTGTTGTCCGGGATCAAGTTTTCTCCACAGTAGACTGTAAGAATGTGGCTGCTACAGCTCAAGAAAAACAATATAACCCAATAGCATGATCATCAGCCTTTTAACTTTGTCTGCATTTTATAACGTCCCAGGAACTAGAACTGCTTCCACACCAATTGCAAATTGTAGAGATCTACATATATATTGCTTTGGTGTAAACTAAATGTTTGCGATTCGCTCTATATTACCCTTTACAACAACCCTTTACAAGATTACAAACACCCTAATGAAGAACTTGTTGTTCGACTGGGTTAACATTGATCTGTTCTATTATATCTGAAATATAGTGGAGTAAAAAGTCAAGTTCTCAGATTGCTGGTTGTTAGGACCGCGTCGTTTCAAGTCGAATTCCTGTGTGAATTAAGATTTTGGCAGTTACGAAAGCACCTTGCGTTCTGACACCCCGCGGCGCACTAATAAATTGTTGTTTCATATATACCAGACCTAGGTTAATCGCACATTAAGAAAAAACAACAGCAGACTTTGACAAATTTGCCTCTTTTAAAAAAAAACGACAAACAATTAATCAAACACAGTGTAATTTAAAACACTCTCTTTGCATGGATCGGTGAAGCGCTAGGTCGGTGTACGCTGAAACTAAAGGCCCGTCCAGTGACTGATTCATAAATTTATAGAGAATTCCGTGGTGCAATTGACGTTATACGTCACGTGATTATAAGATCTATGTTTGTCGCACAGCTACATTCTAGAAAGCACCTGTTAAGCGATGACTTGGTACAGCATAGATTCGTGCGCATTGCATACTGCATGTACGATCTCTGCTTGTGCACCTAGACTACGGGTGTGCAAAGTATTTAAAGTATAGAATAAAAAGCTCTGAAGAAGCAACATGTCTAAGAAGGCAACGCAACCGTTCCAAGCCGTTATAAATTTGTCAAAAAAAAAAATCCTACTGTTGAGAAAAATCTCCATTGAAAGCTTCCATGTTAACTCGGTATGGCCTTTCTCTTTCCGATCATAGGTTGAGTGTTGAATTGAAATAAGACTTACAATTAGGGACAGATTTTAAGATTAAGACTGTACTTCAAATGGGTAATAATCTTTTTTACTGAGAACTGGCAACAAATAGAAGCGTGCCGTTGTAAAGACGCTGTCGTCGAAGAGTATGTTTCAGCGTGTCCCTTAACTTGTTTACTTCACGACAGCTATTTTTAGATACATACATAATGCGCTATTTTTAGAGATGATATCTGTGTAAGCGATAGGCTATGGCGTACCCTTGTGGACGAAATAGTTGTTTCAAAGGTTTGAACAGTTAAATAGCTCAGTCTTTATAGACTATAATTGCAAGTTATTTACAACAGAAACTGGTTTGTTTACCGAATAATTAGAAAACTATGTTTTATCTCGTAAACCGGAACTTGGGACAGGAAGCAGTACAAGGCCGGAGGTATGCTTACGTCACCCCATAGATCAGGATGATAACAATGAGAGCCTGGTTGCTACGCAACCAGGCGACTCAAAAATCGTTCTTTGTTTGATTTCATTTTGTCCGTGTTTGTAACTAGAATTGTTCTTTTTTAATCATTATTTTTGCCAGTCTTTGCCACAAGAAATTCGGAAAGAACTTTTTCTGTAATCGAACCTTTAATATATTCTCATTGTTTTTTTTTTTTTTTTTTTTTTTTTTTTTTTTTTTCTTAAACCTTATTGCACATTTTCAAAATCTGATAGATTTTAAGCGTACAATACGGATACCCGATTTATATTTTAATAAAAAAGGGAAAGTGCTTTGACTTATTCATATTTCAAAAAATTGAATGATACAAAAAATGTTATATACTAGACCAACCTTCCCACACAACACAAAATTACGTTATATGTTTAAGGTCTGTATAAACTAAATGGTTTAGCCAATCGTAAGTTGCGTTAGGTTTTAAATCTAGAATTAGAATATTCTTACGAATGCTTGGTAAAAACGGGCCAAGACCACCTTTTTGTTCAGTCTGTTCTAAGTTTATACCGTCCGCAAAAAGCAGTCTGATCTTAATCGATATCGTCTCAAAAAAAGGGGGAAAGAAAAGAACGTTCTTACTACTCTTGCAGTGCATGATGAAAATAACTTTAAAGTTGCGGAAAAATTCTTTAACCTGGTCTCATGTTTTAAATATTAATTATTTTCAATATGTGCATTTTTGGCGTAATATGTTCTTGCTTGTAATATCTTATATGGTCCATCTCTGACTTCCGCTGAATCGCTTATTCTGCCTGTTGTCTGCGTATGTCATTTTGTTCGAAGATAAAACCTGTCTGTCTTGACGCATCACTATCCTGTAAAAGATAAATATAAATACACGGTGCGTAAATTGCCACTGGAAAAGTGCAAGCGGAAAACGGCAATAAATAATACGTTTTTGGAAAAACCAAGCCAGTTTTTTGCTACAAATTTCTTTAAAAACAAAATTATTTCAAGCGGGGATTTTTTTATTAATACCAATTTTTTACTGCAAATCTCTGTAGACAGTTTCTATACATAGACATGGGGAAAACCGGGATTTGTGCAACAGACTTACAACAAAAATAACGTGATCATCTTGCTGGGTTGCTGAGCTTATATCGGGGCTTTTTTCCTAGCTGGTGTGGGCTATGTTTAAAAATAGCTGGTGCATAGATTATATGCTAGCTAACCATGGCTAGATGAATAGTAAAAGGTAGGTTTTAGTGAATAAATGTATATTTTATTTTGAAATTCGTGACATTGATTGACGCCTTGAAAAGTAATCTGGTTCTGTACCCAGAATTCCTATATCGGATAGGTTATGTCTGAGAAAAAGCCACCTAGCGGAAGATATTGTTATCTGCCTTCCTTGTGTGGCCTGGGTTTCAGTCCGATAATTTTTCCTCTTTTATATTCGGACTTTACTTTGTCAAAAATGTTCATTTTGACAGAGTAAAGTTGAATATAACAGAGAAAACAATGATTGGACTGGAACCCAGGCTATTCCTGGTGTGACGTCATAAAGGAACTTGTCCATCTCGCGTTACATAGGCCTAATAGGGATACTGTAGATCGGACTCGGTTATGGAGTTACTGAATAAATATCCATTCGAAAGAAAAGTGTGTGAGCCACGCTCTGGCAAAATGGGGCTCAATGCGTATCTGTGATACATTATACCAAACAATTCATCATAAAGTCATGGATCCATAAGAACCATTTTGTCTAACAACCGACTGTATCATATTAAGTAGATTGGTACTTTGACATACAGAAAATTTACCTATAGCGAAGAGTTTCAGCCCAGGTCGATACTTTTCGCAGATGCATTAATCCCCCTTTGCACGGAGCATTGCTCATATTTTTCATATATGGCATGGTTGTTGATCCGGAGATTCACAGAATCAGTATATTTAGATTCTTGTTTTGGTAATGAGACCTGGGCGGTTTTGGAAATGGGCCGTTTTGGACACCATCCAATTTCAACCACTTTACCTAAATAGGCATCGAGATCAATTTCTAAGAAGAAAAGTCAAGCATAATGTATTCATTCCAAATGTAGATCGTAAATGGATTGAAGTTTGAGATACGATACAAACTGACGATTTAAAACATGGGTCGTATATATACGATCCTTTATTAAACCAAGGTATTCTGAAACAATAAATTTCCTATCCAGACGACGGGAAATATGATAATCAAATAATACCTGACTTGTCATAAATATCTAATATATGTATCACATCGGTTGTTAGTGGATTCATAGAGCAAATCCGCTTACTGTGGCCATACACGCTTGCGCTCTATTTCTTCTACTTTCATTTCTAGCAGGTACATTCCAACCTAGTTTATGTAACCACCGTATATACAGTCCTAAACGTGTATACAGTGCCAAATCTAATACTAGCAGAAAAACCGCACCAGATTATTGGACCAGATTATTACTCCTAAGTACAATAAGTTCCGGTAATAAAGTAAAAGTTGCTAAGCGGCCCGCTTGGCAGAACAACTTCGACTTTCCCTGCCCTTGCTAACTCCACCAATTAATTATCTATAAATATGAGCCATGCTCAGTGAAAGGGGGCTTAATGCATCTGCGAAAATTATCGACCCAGGTCAGCCTGCGTAGTCCGCGCAGGCTGACCTGGGCCGAAACTTTTCGCTATTGGTCAATTTTCTGTGTGTCTAAGGACCTGTCTACTTCATGATTCAGTCGGTTGGTAGACAAAACGGACTTTATGGACCCATGATCAAGTGATGACTTGTTTGGTATAATGCATCACAGAGATGCATTAAGCCCCCTTTTGCCAGAGCATGGTTCATATATTACATGTGATAAAAATCTATTTTTTCATCACACAATATTGTAGCTTAGTACTGTTCCACAAATCCGCTCTTCAGGACTTTGAGTCTTTAGATTGTATTGAACGAATCAATATCAAAACTCAATATGCTGTGGTAAAGTGTTAGCTAAGACTCTTGTTAACCCCGCCCCCCCCCCCCCCCATCAGATTTATAAATGCCAAATATAACCAAAGTAAACAGTCCCCATTTAAGTTCATGAAGCTACTACAACGTTTGATATAAATGAGACATGCTTTGTGAAAAGCGGGTTTAATGCATCTGCAAAAAGTATCGACCCAGGTCAGCCTGCGCAGTCCGCCGAAACTTTTTGCTTTTTGTCAACTTTCTGCATGTACAAGGACCAGTGTACCTCATGATTCAGTCGGTTGTTAGGCAAAACGGACTTTATAGATCCGTGATCATGTGATGACTTGCTAGGTATGATGCATCAAGGAGATGCATTAAGCCGCCTTTTGTCAGGACATGGCTAAAATAATTTTAAAATTTCTGTACTCTTCGTTTTTACCGATTGTCTCCTCATCCAAACAATATATTGCAATATCCTGCATGGTTTTACTAACGAATGGTGTATAATAAAATGAAACCTTGATCTTCGTCGTACATGCATGTAATGATGACTTTGTTAAAACATCGGTCAAAGGTCATATAAAAAGGAATTATAGCCGTGGTATTTGCTCCAATTAGTGCTGACGAAAAGAAAATCTGAAAATTACTGGTCTTCATGTAACTTTTGAACTCTTTATTAGTGTAATGACGGATGGCAACAACCAAACCGACAGCCTTTTGTGCTGAGTTCTATATCATAAATGACTGAATACAGAATTCGCCGCCTCGAAGTTCAAGGCTTGAAAGTGGAATGCCATGTGAAAATATATTATATCAGCTTTCCATTATCACGAGAGAGTCAGTTGCCCTAATGGAAATCTGGCCGAGATAAAGCCAGGCACAAACCGCACGAGAATATTAGTGTATAAAAAGACGACTGCTTTGTGAGTGAAATAATAGATATCTGCTGCATAGAATCTGTTGAGATTTTTGGATTGGACACGATTTAGGTCTTGAGTACGAATGATAGATTTTAAGAGTCCAAGTGAGTAATGACTTTTTATGGTAGACTCCTATACTAAAAAAAAATACAATAATTGATACGCTAAATACTGACGAAGTCTGTATTAATCCAGTGCGCTATGATACATTGGGATACCAAACTTGTCTGTGTGACAGTGTGTTTATTCTTTGTACTCAATACATTATATAGAGAATTTTACATGAATACTTATGTATTATCATTTTTATCAAAGGAAATGGCTAAAACTGTATGACGCGAGCATCAAATATATTTTATCCAAAGAGTTCGATACAACTGAGAATACATAAAGGCACATGTCATATTCTATTTATCACATGAAACGAATGACAGACAAGAATCCTGCATTATCATCTGTAATCTATGTACATGCACAAAAAGATAGCTATGTGACATTTACGTAGAAAGAAGAATGAAACAGTTCATAGAGGGAGTATTTCGAAAGATATCCACAATTTATTAGTTTAAAATACTTTTCTTTGCATTTCTTGTTGTTATTAAAGGTGAAAACATTAAAATTTTCAAGGCGTATACATCTTAGCAATAATGACTCCATTTTCCCGAAAAATGGTACAAAGTAGCACAAATTCAGGCACGTGCAGTGGTTGCTTTCTCCTGCTCTAAGCGCTCATGGATAAAAATAACCAGAACCGGGACCCCAAAACGATAACACGAGTATATTATCAAAAGTAAGTCATTGGTTTGATACACTGCCAGAGGATGTTTAATGTGATAAATGTATATTATAGATGGACTTTTGAAAATCATAAGAAAACATGATGAGTTTTAGAAAAAAAAAAACTTATCCTCCGGCAGTGTATTAAACCCATGACTTTTTTTTCTTATAATACACAAGTGTATTACCTTTTTTTTGTCTCGGTTCTTGTTATATTTATTTTTAGCCATGAGTGCGTGCCAAGAAACCAACCACACGTGCTGGTATTTGTACTCCTGCGCCATTTCATGGAAAAATGACGTCATTGTTGCTAAGACGTATAGGCATGGAAAGTTTTCGATTTTCATGTTTAAAAAACCAATGTAACATAGTGGCAGTCTTTACTACCTCGGAATAAATCTATGTGATCATATAGTGGAATATTATAATTTGGAGGAAAGAAACGGGGTCTGAAGGTGACGAACAAACGTTTATTAACAACATAAATCCATTCTCTATAATGCTACGGGGTAAATGCAACTACCCACAATATACGAGAGAAAATATCCAGGGGAAAGTCATCCCTGCTAAACAGAGACCGCTGGCGCGGGTCTATAATTCAATAACCAATCTATCTCCTTCTCTCCTGTTTTTCCGGCAGAGCGTCTGCTTTTAAATAGCCAATTTCTCTGTGGACGTCCCACCAAGACATTATTGTTCATTATAGGAACATCATAACCGCCCATTATCTGCCGCTGTATCAATATTCATGATACTCATTAATTAAATATGATGATGACTTAGACGTGTATAATGTTACACACACCCCTTACTTGAGGATGTATGTCTATATAGACAGACAACCAATTAAACCAGTAACATACCCGCTGAACCATCATATCTCATAATATCTAAATAGAAATTACAGATTCAATACACCTACAACAGGAATATACATGTACATAAGAGAAACATGTATAACAATAAAAGATGCATCAATAATTGAAAAAAAAACATTGAGAGTCACCGTTATATAAACACTGCCATCTCTTAAAGTTCAGGCAATTCACTTTAATGAATAATACGTGAAACTTCATTAATCTCACTATCTCTGTTTATATCCATAAACACTTTAACCACTGAAAGATATCTAAATATACAACACACATATATCAGTAATATAAGAAAAAGAGTTAAGAGTATCTATTCATGGCGACTTCTATTTTCACCATCTCCCTCACTGGAAAGGTCAATTTGTGGATATAGATGTACCACCTGCGTTTCTTCTCCTCTATGTTGTTGGTTGGAAGTGGACTGGTTTCCCGTGATCCCAGGTGATGAGTTTCTTTCACCCTTCATCTCGTGAAGCTCCCAACTTTCAGTAATATTCTTCCGCCCTGAACCTTGCATTCCACCAACCAAATACCCTTTTATTTTCTTACGATTCTTTACCAAGATAACAATTATTATTATAACCAAAACGATAAGGATCAGACCAGGAAAGCCCCAAAAGCCATAGTGTTCCAAAAATGCAAACTGTGGGGATTGTACATTTCTTAGTTCCGTGAGTAATTTATTCATGGGAATTTTATCCACGGTATCCAGAATGGGTGGGAGCAAAAGAGAACTATTCATGAATTTTGGTAATTCTTGATTAACTTCCCTATACAAAGAAATACCAGTGAAATTAATTTTCCGTAGGAGTCGTATGAATGGGTCGTCAATCTTAAAAGTAATACTCGTATCTGATCCCGCGATTAATGATACAAAATCATTGTTGGCACTACAAGACGAATTTAGATAGAGAACTACCAAAGGGGGGTTTATAATTATCTCTATAGTCACAGCCTTCTTGTCATAACAGACTACGGAAAATTGTAACGGGCTCTTTGTAGTCACCGCCCAAAGTTGTGGATTAATTTCGGTAATCAATGGCAACCTCGCATTCACATTTATCATTTGGACACATAACTTCTCAATGTTCTCCGTTTGATTCAAAAACAACGCTACCAGGCATTGTTGTCTTGAAACAACGTTATAAATTGGATTCGATACTTCACAATACTTCAGCAATGGGCGACTACATTTTTTTACATTTTCTTCGTCTAATAACATGTATTTGGTACGTTCTAAATTTATAGCCAGGTATTGACTTTGCAGGGCAATGTATGCCGTCATATCTCGAGGGGTATAATTCAATGCCATTTCTAAGTTCAACACTTTATATAGCTCGAATTGAAACCTACTGTCCCTCAAAGGAATCTTTAGTACGATAACTATTTGATCAGTATCCATAAACGTACTTGCCTCTAAGATTTCATAATATTGCCATAGACGACGCTCCGGGTTAAAAGGTAATTTTGCTAAGCGTGGTATTTTCGATTTAATGCTCAAAAGCAAACCTCTAAGTTGTTTTGGAGATATTATTTCAGGAGATATTTTCCCTGTACCGAGAACATTTCATTCAGACTTTAAGTGATCATTGAATACATACGCATTCTGAATCATTTGCCTTAAAACACTGACAGTATGAAGTAACTGAGTGTAACATTCCAGGAAATCATTAAGGTCAAAAATCTGGTGGATGAGATATTGAGTTATATTATCCATTTTCATATCAAGATCCCTGAGCTTTAGATTAATTTGGTTTATAGCCAACCTGTTTTCCGATATTAGCTCCCTCGAGCGATTCATAACCGTTATTTGTTCTTGGACAACATGAACTAAATTCGATTGCTGCCGTCCCAACTGATTGATGGCTACTTTTAATTCCCGTAGTTGATCTTCGTTTACCGTACCAAATAAAAATGTGCTTAACTTTCCTACAAACGGGAGAATACTTCTTTTTGACCGCGTCATGAGAATTTGATACTCCCTGAGCAAAATATTTAAATTTTCATGCCCCAATTCCAGTTCTCTCACTTCTTTCCCTAAAAACTCAAATTGTTTGATAAAACTACTATTTTGTACTGTACTCCTGAATTTCATTTGAGTGCTAGCAACCTTTGTGTATATGCACAGTTATTTCCTACTTCGTTTAGAAAACCCACGTATGGTTTTAAATCCAATATAATACTAACAAACCATGTTGATCGTACAATGTTAAATGTTTTCCTCTTTTGAAAGAACACAGAATTCTTCAAATCTGTGGCAATAACACACATGCCACACAATACTAACAAGCCTACAAACTTCATCGTTAAGGAGTAAATGGTGGTATTGCAAATATATTGGTTCGCGGAAGAACACTTCACTCCCTCTGTAAAATACAAATAATAATACAAATTTTCCTCATTATATAAAGCCTTTTTCATAAAGTACATAAAGTTAACGCAATAACTCAGAGAAAAGATTAACCTTACCCTATTTAAGGTCAATTTCTTTCTCTATTGGACTAATCTCTGACCCTACAGACTCTTTTTTCTGATCACCCTTTTCCAACAAGATTAATCCTGGGTTTTTAATCTGTCTGTCAACTAGGTCAATGTCCATTTTCATGTCATCTTGCTCTTCTGAAGTAAAATATTGATTTTCACTCTCGTCCATGGGCTGATCTGATTCTAATTTATTCAGAGATTCATTTCTCTCCTTCCTAGCCTGTAACCTTTGTTTTAGCTCATATAAGGGTATATTTTCTTCGTCGTCCGAACTTGACCGCATCATCCGATAACGCCTAGTAAATTTTCCCTTTCCTCTCTGCAACTCACGTTCGGAGTCAGACGTTTCCGAATCACTTAAAGATTGCTCTGGGGGCATTGCTAATTGTGCTTTTCTAAGTGGTCTCCCTGTCGGGTTGTAAATATTTCCTTGCCTTAAGTCACCCCAATCTAAATTAGCTAACCTGAGTTGATCAGCAGTTGCCTTGGTAGTCGTGCCGTCCAATTGAGATTTTATTATGAACGTTACTGGCCCTTTTTGCTCAATAATTCTATAATACGGTAGGAACTTGGGCGCAAATTTTGAAGTTCTCCTAAAATTCTTATAGTACACCGGCGAACCTACTTTAAATTCCACCCTTTGTGCGTTTTTATCAGCGTATCGTTTTTGTCTTTTCCTAGCCTTCTGCAAATTTCTATGCATGTGCGTGAATGCCTGATGTTGTAATTGCAATATTGAGTGAATGGGATCTTCCCCCTGATATTTGCGTCTAGGTTGCAAAACAGTATCTAACGGAAATATCACGTCTCGGCCAAACAATAGGAAATAAGGGCTATAGCCTGTAGACAAATTTACAGTAAATCTCACACTTGCCAAGGCCTGGGGAATCAATAATTCCCACGATGAATTTTCATTCATAAGTTTCCCTATAACACTTAACAGTGTAGAATGGGATTTTTCGCATAAACCATTTGAACGGGGGCTATAATATGAAGTTTTTACGCTGTTTATCTTCATGTATGATAACAAATCTTGCACTTGCTTTGCTATATTTTCTAACCCATTGTCGTGTAACACCTCTAAACAACACCCATATCTCGGTATGATTTCTTCTACTATCAAATGAGCAATGACAGAGCTGGATTTTTCCGGCGTTGGGAAACACTCTATATAACCGGAGTACATACAAATGAAAGTAACAATGTACTTATTCCCTGACAAGCTCTCTGGATACGGTCTACTGACATCCAAGCTTACCCTACTAAACGGAAACGGAGGTATTTCTGTTTCTTGTAAAGGGGCTCTAATTTGCCTCGCATTGCGAGTTTGGCATGGAATGCAATTATTAATGTAGGCGTGTAAATCTTTGAACAAATTTGGCCAAAAATATTTGCTCTTTATCGTATAAAAACATCTTTCTGTCCCGATATGACCATTTAAATCATGGTATTGTCTAATTACATATTTTCGTAAATGACTGGGTACATACAACCGTAAGACGGGATCGGCGTCTGCATTAGACAGATAATAAACAACATTATCTAAATGAATATAATTATTCTGTACGGTGTTCGTTCCGGTATTTTCCTCTAAATGTTTTTTAATTTCTACAATCGATTTATCTTTATTTTGTTCTACCGACATATCAAAATGGCCTAATTTCGGCAAAGGCTCATCCAATAAATCTACGTCCGGTAATTTGCTTGCTACAAATGCTTTTGGATCGATTTTGTCCGAATTAATTACATTTACCTCTAAATATCTGTCGTCAATTTGTGGTTCCTCATTCCCTGACGCATTTTCCGTCAAAATTTGATTTTCTTCGCCAACTTGTACTGGCGTTCTAGACAAGAAATCGGCAACATTATTCATACTGCCTTTAATATATTGAATTTCGCAATCATACCCAGCAATCGCTAAAGCCCATTGTTGAATTCTTTTATTCCTAATATCTCCTTTTAAAAGGTACTGTAACGGAGCATGATCTGTATAAATTGTGAATTTACTATTGTGCAAGAAATGGTGAAGCTTTTGCAAAGCATAGACGACGGCATATGCCTCCTTTTCGATTACAGAATACCGTTGTTGTGTTTTACTTAATTTGTGAGACAGAAAATAAATTGGTCTTTCCTTACTAAAACCCCTTACAGGAAAATCTTTATCTTCCTCACATTCCTGCGTCAAACATGCCGCAATGGTGTAATTACTACTGTCAGTATATAACTTATAAGGTTTTGAAGGATCTGGGTAAGCCAATAACGGAATGACTGTTAAACGTCTCTTTAACTCTTTAAACGCAAGCTCTTCAGCTTCTCCCCAACGAAATTTCTGATATTTTCTAGTTAATACAATCAGAGGTTCTGCTACTTCCGAAAAATTTGGAATAAGTTTCCTATACCATCCTACACAACCTAAAAATGATCTTACCTGTTTTACAATAGTAGGTGGGCTGATTTCCCTTATAGCTTTGACTTTTTCTGGATCAGGAGCAATTCCATTTTTATTTACAAGAAAGCCTAAATATTTAATCTCTTCTCTAAAGAAATTACATTTCTTCAATTTCAGTTTCAATTTATGCTCACGCAACCTTTCAAAAACTAATTTTATATGTTCCAGATGTTGCTCTGGTGTCTCTGAAACAATGGCTATATCATCTATATATGGAAAGGCAAACGGTAATCCCTCCAAAACGGTATTCATGAGCTCTTGAAACAATGCACCTGCATTTACCAATCCAAATGGTAAACAACCAAAAGTATAAGTTCCCATGTGACAAGTAAAGGTAGCTTTTTCTTTGGTTTTCGGATCCAACTTTACGTTCCAATAACCACTGAAAAGATCTAATGTTGAATATATTTTTCCGCGACTTAGTAATGATAAAATGTCCTCTATGACCGGTAAAGGGTAAGATATTTTCTTCGTAATCCGGTTTAATTTTCTAAAGTCACAGCAAAATCTAGTAGACCCATCTGGTTTACGCACTAAAACAATCGGAAAAGCCCATGGTGACCTTGATTTTTCAATTATTTTGGCCTTCAACATTTCATCAACAGCATCTTCTACCCGTTGCCTATCACTTAACGGACAGCGATAAGGGTTACACTTAATAGGAGGGTGGTCCCCGGTATCTATTGTCATTTGTACAGTATCAGTCTCAGTCAAGTCTTTGAAACTTGTTGCAAAAAGGTCTCTATTCCTTTGAATTAATTTACTAACTTGCCGTCTATATTCGTCTGCGCATTTCAACTCTGACAAATCAAATTTCTGGTCGTTAGTAGCAATTTCTCTGTTTAAAGAGACACAACAATGCTCACTAACGGGAGTTGCAACTGCAACCACACATCCCCTACGCAGCTTAATTGTTTTCTGAGTAGTATTCATTATCATGATCGGCAATCTCCTATTTTTACTTTTTGAAACAGACCCCACTAACTTAACGCCTGGTTCGGTAGAGATAAACCCCTTTTCTGCTTCAGACAGTTCACATAAAACTTCTTTGTCTAAGCTCAAATTCTTTTGGAGCCTACAATCAACCGCGTAACTCGTCAAAGGTTTTAAAACGAGTTTATTTCTCAACCTAACTACGGACGAAATATGTATATCTTCTTGTAATTGAACATACGTTTCGTCGATTCTTAACAAACCCAAATCAAAATACATCCTAACCCCATTTTGTTTTAACCAATCACGTCCTAAAATTAAGTTCCGATTCATATCTTTTACTACCACAAATGTATGGGTCAGGGTTAGTCCTTTAACGAAGAAGGTGAGATTAACACAGCCATCGATTTTCAGTGCTTGGCCGCTGACAGATTGTAAACAAATATTTTTCTTGAACGGCTTAGGTTTATTATTAAGGTTATTATAGACCGAGCGTCGCATTAATGATAATTCTGCTCCAGAATCTACGAGAGCTCTATATTTTTGTTTACCCACATTCAATAAAATCGAGTTTGGACTACCTGATATATTAATGTTATATTTATGTACCTTATGTTCTGCCCGTCCGTCGGCTTCAATCCGAACAGGCCTACCTAGTTTTTTCGATCAAAAGGTCTCTTTTTATACTCCCTTTGACCATGTCCCGGTCGCCTTCCGTTCCAATTTTGAATTGGCCGCCCGTGACCAAATCCCGGTGGTCGGCTATGATCGACTTCCATTGGTTCTGGGTTTTGCCCACTAAAACCATGACCATGTACTCTTAAATTGAACCTATTTATAAGATTTTGCTCGGCCGTCGCAATTTTGATAGCTTCTTGAAACGTGTTAGGACTTTCTCTCAAAATTTTCATTTTGATGGCATTTGACACGAGGCCATCGATTAAAAAACCTATTAACTGTTGCTCCATTACGGGTCCCCCTTGATCTTGGAAAGCTTGCTGTGCTAAGTTATGCAATCTTTCCGCAAATATCTGTACGTTCTCATTTCTACCTTGTCTTATGCGTCCTAACAAGGTAAGGGCGTGCATTGAGTCCGACACGAGAGCAAACCGTGCACTTAACTCTTGTTTCAAAATGTCCCATCTACAACCTGGGTGAGAGTTCAAATATCTTTGTAGAAAATCAGCTACGAGGCCAGAGGAAGATTGTAAAGCAATGAAGCGTTTTTGGTCGTCGGGTAGCCGTGCCAACAAAGCATATTTTTCTATAGCTTTAATCCAATTATGAAATTCTGCCTGTTTTCCGTCAAAATTTGGAACGACATGGGAGATTCCCTGAGCCTGAAAAGCATCTCTCAGACCACCTAATTGTTCGGCAAAACATTTTAATGCCATCCCTAAATCAGGTACTTGGCTGGTCATTTTGCAATAATTCAGGACAAAAAAATATTACTTACAATTTTGGCTTCGGTTGTTAGGTCTAGAGCTCTGGCTTCTCATCCGCACTTCGGCTTCACTAGCAACGGAACAAATATGTACCAATGTTAATCGAATACTGAGCGGCCGCACTTTTGTCCATGACATAAAAAACTTCGACACAAGGGACAAGCAACCCAAGTAATCTTAATGTTTTTGAAAGACGGGTCTGCATTTTTTTTCGCCTCCTGTTTGTCCGTTTGATACTCGGCGTCCCAATCCTCCGTCACCGGAATTTCGAAAGTATTTTTTGACGTTGGGGTTTTCTTCTCCATTTGTGCTTATTGTGAACAAATCCAATTTTTTTTTTTTTTTTTTTTTTTTTCTTTTTTAAGTATTCCGAAAACGATAGTACCCTGTTCGCTACTTGGTGGATCACCAATCCTGGTCACGGCACCAAAATATTTCCTTCCTCATTATGTAACATAGTGGCAGTCTTTACTACCTCGGAATAAATCTATGTGATCGTATAGTGGAATATTATAATTTGGAGGAAAGAAACGGGGTCTGAAGGTGACGAACAAACGTTTATTAACAACATAAATCCATTCTCTATAATGCTATGGGGTAAATGCAACTACCCACAATATACGAGAGAAAATATCCAGGGGAAAGTCATCCCTGCTAAACAGAGACCGCTGGCGCGGGTCTATAATTCAATAACCAATCTATCTCCTTCTCTCCTGTTTTTCCGGCAGAGCGTCTGCTTTTAAATAGCCAATTTCTCTGTGGACGTCCCACCAAGACATTATTGTTCATTATAGGAACATCATAACCGCCCATTATCTGCCGCTGTATCAATATTCATGATACTCATTAATTAAATATGATGATGACTTAGACGTGTATAATGTTACACCAAGAAATGCAGCGACCCTTTTTAATTAACAAAATTGCGGAAATAGATGGCATTACCCCATCAGAGTCTAGAAACAGTTTCATTCTACTTTCGGTTTAAGTGTCAAAGAGCTATCTACTTGTGTATGTACACATTTGAAACAGAACTACCATTGTAAACATGGACCCGTGAACAGTATATAGGCTAAACATAATGAGACAGTATACTTCTTTGTCTGTCGTTCGTTTTATGTGATAAATAAAATTGCACATTTGTTTTTATGTATTATCATTTATTTCAAACTGGTTGACAAAAATGTATTTGACGCTCGCCAAGGCTGGCATCATACCATTTTACTCAACTCGTTTGATAAAAGTGACATTACATAAACACTCATTTAAGATCCTCTATTTAGCAATGTACTGAAGACACATTGATTTCATTTCCATGCATGATGCCAGGTAACGTTTGTAACACATTGATAATTGGTTGCCTTAGAATAACCCGAGAACGGATTTAGACGAAGGCATTTATGGCTATTAGATATCAAGGACTTAAATTCTTTTACCTTGGAAGTTCTTTAACATCAATAAAATAACACTAGTCCTTAGAACTTATCAATAAAGTGCTTCTACGTATGAAGAGAAATAGAACGTTTTGGTATGGTGAATACAATGATACTGATAGAACACGTGTGACATACATCTTTAAAGCAGTAAGTGAAGAAAAATGTCTACAAACATAACAGAGGATAACGGAGGACAGTTTCTGAGTGTGCCAGTCACGCTGGTCATCATGATGCGAATAACAGCACTATTGATTCTGTTTCTGAACGGAACTGTTCTTCTTTGTCTTTGTGTAAAGAAACAATACATGGCGAGAATTTATTCTTTACAGATTTTCTGTTTGTGTCTTACAGACAACATGGCCGGGGCTGCTCTCTTGGCCCTGTCATTCCTGGATTATGTTTGGTTTGGAACCGACTTTATTCGGTGTTGTTTTCTTCTTGGCTTCTTTATGTCGTCCCAGTCCACAGCGCTCTATAACGTGACAGCGATCTGTATCAACCGATTTATCATTATGTTAAGGATGGATAAATTAGATCACCATCTGACCAGAGCCAAAGTAATCACATTTAGCACTACAGCCCTTATTTTCAGCTTCGCGTCCTGTTACTTACCTTTCTTCAGTTGGGTTATCTTAGTGAGTACCCAAATAACATTGCTTGTTCGCTTCGAGCAATTTTCCGTGAAAACATTGAATATTCTATGAAAGTGTATTTCGGAACTTTCCTCATTCCACTTCTTATCACGAACCTCCTGTATGGATATTTGGTTTTCATGCTGCGTCGTAAAGAAAGACAAGTTCGTCCAGGGATCCATTCGGAAACAAACAAAGACGCTACATCATCCACCGTTGAAACGCGCTTAAAAACAAAGGGAAATACAGTCAGCAGTGGAGGTTCATCAAACATTGGAATCCTTTCCCCGACAGCGGGACCAGCTAACATCGTTTCAATTCAACAGGGTACTTTGGTGACAACGGGCATTTCAAACATAACCACAAAGTCAAGTACAGGCGGGAAAAACTTTGTTGGAATGGCTACCGTTACGAGACACGTCCACAATAAACATTTGAATTCTGTTACTGCAACATCCACATCAGAATCGAATGTTGAGAGACGAACACACCAGAGCAAAGCGTTTACATTACTAGGGTTCATACTCCTGTCCCTCAACATTTGCACTTGGCCAGGTGTAATTGTGTTGATGATAGGTTCTTTCATTGAATCGTCGTCTTTTTCAAGAGGATCGGTTATCCCGTTGTTCTGTACTATAAGTTTTAACTCAATCATAAATCCGATTTTATACACCGTCAAGGTGAAGGAATTTCGTGAAGTTCTCGCTGAATTGCTCTTATGCTCTCAGTCAGAAATTAGAATTCGATGAACAAGTTTTGATCGAAAATGTGTACCCCTCAAATAATGGACATCTTCGTTGAATTACAAGCTGGTTGTAATAAGATGATCATGGATGCATAAAGTCCATTATGTCTAACAACCGACTGAATCACGAGGTACACACGTCCTTTGACATACAGAATATTGACCAATAGCGAAAAGTTTCGGCCCAGGTCAGCCTGCGCGGACTGCGCAGGCTGACCTGGGTCGATACTTTCCGCAGTTGCATTAAGCCCCCTTTTCACAGAGCATAGCTCATATATGTATACCTAACAAAATATTGTGGTTGTTCGTTTATACTTCTCAGATGATGAATCCGTAAATTATATTAATTGTGAATATCTCTATCTTTCAATTTAAAAATGATGATGATGAGAGAGAGTGGAAAAAAAAAAGAAGATCAACAACAGCAGCAGGAAAATGCATCCTTATCTTTATTATCAAAAATGAATTCAAATAATCATGTTGATGATGTTAATTGTATGTGTATAATCAACTTTTATATTGTGGTTATTGAAACTAGTGGAAGATGATGAACAGAAAGGTGATAAAGTATCCTTGCCATCATTATTATCAAACTTAATCATTCTAAATAATCTTTTATCACTTATTTTAAATCATATATTTTCCCAGACATACGGCTTGGCATGCTATGTTTTTGTAGGAATTGAACAAACTTTCATGTTTACAAAGCAAATATTCATGTGAGCACTTTACCTCGTTTCTAGGTAAAATTGTACCAGACTGTATTGAGCTATCAAAATTAAATTCTTGTAAGAGGTTTCGTGCTACGTAACGCTGCTTGTGACTCTTTCGGTGTTATTAACATGATGATCATATAAGTAACCGCATGCTACATGATGACAAACTTGGGACTGTTTAGTGTTAAAATCCATGCCGTTCAGGGCTCGCTAGTTTTGCTGCAAATTGACTTCCTCAAGCTCAATGTTCACGGAGCAATATTGTTTTAGCAATTAAGATTTGATCCTCGAGGATGAGACATTTGTCGAACTTTGGTTACTGATCGCAGAAGAGATATCTGAGTCCGCATTCACGAACCATTCTTACCTATGTACGTTCTTGATGTTACTCTCCAGAGTCAATCAGAAGCTGTGTTACTTTCAAATTTAGAAAATCTTGGCGAATAAGACTAGGAATGTTCTTAAGAATGGTTGGTGAATTCGGACCCTGGAGTCTTTCGCGCCTTACAATATAACAAAAACATGTGCTTTTGACCATCTGTTATTATTCTATTGATTTGATTGATATACATTTTCTCTTTTTGCGCAGTTTTTAATCTGGGAAATTTCATAGGTTTCAATTTGCTGGTATGCTAAATAAAAGGACCACTGCTTGGATTGGTAATATTAACTACGTGACACCCAGTGTGGTTTCAGATCAGGTGGATCAACAGTCGACTCAACTTTTATTTTATTTGGTCATCAACAAGACATTTATTGAAAAGGGCAGACCTAACGGTAATTTTATAGATCTTCAAAAAGTGTTAATATATATATAAAGAATTATAACCAGACTTTGCGTTGAAAACTTAGTAAAACATTTAAAGATGAATTGTCAGTTCAGCTGTATCTCGTGTACGAGGATGTAACGCATATCAACATTTGCTATTAATGTGCGGATTTAAAGAATCTTGATCTACGTTGCAAGCCAAAGAGCATCACTCCTAAAAGCCCAATTGCTTGAAAAGAATTTACAAATACTGATTTGCTCATAATTTACTGGACTATAATCATGGTACGATACTGCAAAATTTGTTATGTAATATTCACTTTCAACTTTCACTATTTTTCTTTAATGCCATTCGACTCCCCACCCCACTTTTTTTTTTCCATTTCCATACGGTATTACTAGCTTTACTAGCTTTTAGCACAACACTCTAATCTTTATTTATACCATCGTATTTGTCAGTATTGTGTATGTGACATACATGTATATGTATAATGACCTATAATGGTCAAGTCTGAATAAAATGTATTTTCACTTTGCCCTTCATGAACACAATTCTTTGTCTGACCTGGTTCGGGCTCATGATCGGTCACTGACCGTCTTCTGTCCCTCAGTCCGTAAAAAATAATTTTTCAAATGACTTTTTCTCTTAGACGCCGGGTTTAAATCAAAGCAAATTGCGAAAAGAAATCTTTTTAAAGGGTAAAGGTTACCTGACCAAGAAGGTTTTCGTTATCGTACTTTGGAAAAACCAGCAGAGCGTTCGTTCTGTTGACAAGTTGTCAGATGGACATGAAACTTAGAATTCATAGTTAGTAAAGGGAGTCCTGCTTTTTTAAACTAGTTTTTTAGATTTTGTGTCAGAGTTTCGCTTAAGCTTCTGGAAATGTCACATGATCAATACCATAGATCGATGATGTGGGACCGTATTCTAGTAGGTGCGATGACGACATACCCGATTCTCATAAAAAGACAGAGTTACTGCCAAACTGCAACTTTGTACAGAATAGAAGCGTCCACTTCTTTATGCTTGCAGAGTTAAAAGGTGTAATGTAGTATTTATCAGTGTTTAACAGAACAAGAATGATCCCCAAGAAAAATCAAATACGGGATCGCTGCCATCCTAAATTTTCATGAAATAAGAATCGTAGCTGAAAAAATAACAACTGTGTCAAGCGGTGTACCAGTTAACGCTTATCAAAGGAAAATCTGCAGATTACTTGTGTCCTTCTGACTCTTACTCTTGTGCTTTAAAACATTAAAAGACGGCAACGTTTGTTATTACTTAGATTGGTTACCCCCCCCCCCCCCCTACAGAAAAAGTGTGTAGGGATCGGTACAGGCTTCTGAAAACGGGCAGAATTCTTCCCGTCTACTTAGAATATTGGGATGTCACTCTCGTTTACCGCACACTTTGGGAGAGGCTACGACTGTAATGTGCAACGACCTGGTCATCTATCCAAGCTCTAACCACATAGTACGATGCTTTATATACCCGGAGAGGACTACACCTAGCCACATTTCTGTAAAATCGGCTCAACAGCGAGGCAGGTTTTAAGTGCTTAGATATCTAACCGCTCTCGGCGACATTACTTTCTCCTTCGAGAAAACTCGACCCCGAGGTTCATAAACAAATAAGCCAATGGAACATAAGAGGGTACTTTAAGGCAACTCCAGTCCGGCTGTTGTCATAATCGCACCTCTGCCACTAAATGTAACGTAAAACGCCTAGGACACCCATCCAAGCACAAACCACAAAGCACGCTACTTAATTCGAACAGAGAGAACTACCATTATTTTGAAGGTCGAAGTTGCCAATTACGAACAATTTCATCTTCCAAAAAATGCTAAAAGTTCTAATAGTACTAGTCAGGGCTCACAACATGTCCACATTAACATTTAATTTCAAGACAGCTAAATCAGATTTATTCGGCTTTCACCGGCGGATACTTCAGCTGGTCCCCGTTGCATACGCATATGATTCATTAGCTGCATCAATAGCGGTAAGCAATCTACAACGGCCAGATGTGATATATAAAAGACACTCCGACTGGCTAATCTAGCTAACATAGCTTATCCCATAAAAACAATCATCTTTATTGCCTGTGCCAGTTGTATATACATGAATCTGTATACGTACAACGAGGACCAGTTGAACTATTACCGGCAGACTATTGTTGAAAAGATTGTGGCCTAAGTAGAAGTATGTCGTGATGAGTCAACTTTTTCACATGTAATTCTGTATCGAACCTCAATTAATCTGGATTGTAATACATGCTTACATCCCCCTTTTTTCAGATCAAATGTTTCTGTTTAAAGGCCCAGTAGCGGCCAAAGGTAAAAAGTGTTGTATGTATTAAAATGCACATGAATTTTAATCATAATTTTAAAACAGGTTCAAAAGCTGCCAGGTAGCTACATGTATATCTTTTGTTTATTTTTTAAATGGTTTTAAACTTCGTTTTTCTGCCAGCGACCACTATTTGGACCAATCGAACAATAATAGATTGTCGTCCTCGTAATAATTTCCATACTTTTAAATGGTATAATTAAATGTAAATGCATTTTTAACACCCACATTCTTTAATTTTGGCCGCTATTGGAACTTTACATACAGATGATCCTATCACCCGTCACCAGACGACTTAATGTTAGACTTACCAACTTCAAAGCATTTGTACACTTCAACTTGGATACAAGTGCTGCGCAAATGTTGATATTTTTCTTGTGAAGCTTAGGAAACATAGTGGGAAGTGGGGGATGCTAATTATCAGTATTTTCTCGTTTTCCATGATGTTTTCAAAAATTTTCTTAGGTTTCTAAAAACACGGAATTGTTTGTTAATGAGTTGTACATGACTGTCGTTCCAATCCGTTTCATGTGTGGCATTTGTAGATGTTTGCGTTACCTAACTGCACTAATTTTCAGTGTAAAACAGCCATTATGAATTTTCTTATCTTACACACGTTTGAGATATTTGGGCAAAGTTCCGTTGTAATACGGTCATTTCTAAAACATTTCTGATCAAGGGATTCCCTGTAAACTTAACTATTAGAATTGACAATCGTGGCAAAGGTGCGAATTTCATCATCCTTTCATTCAAAACAAAATCAATATATGCCAGTGTCTTCAAAACATTGACTTTTTTATGAGATGTGTCTTTTTAACTTTTTCTGTATGTTATGTGTCTTTGTTTTTTGTTTTTTATGTGATGCACATACCTGTCAAAGACGCGAATTAGGCTTCGTTTAAATTCAAATGCAAAGGTACTTGTAGGCCTATGTTTTAATACATGATGAACTATAATTCTTGAAATACAGTTGTGATAAAAAGAATCGACATTCTTTGGCATTTAAGCAAAACTTTATTAAACTCGTCGCCAAAAATGTTTTTAAACTAGCCATAGGCTCACTTTATATTTTTTTTCCAAACTCGTTTGATAACATTGTACCCCAAAATCCATCGTATGTCAAATTCAATATGTAGCTTACACTAATGACATGATATCAAATACAAAGGATACGAGCTTATGTGCATGTTAAGCCTCTTTACAGGAAACGTTGTAGTATCGACGGCCTGCATTGCCATATATGCGCTTTTTTATAACTAACCCCTAGGCAGCTAAACGCAACTCAAGGACCTTTTGCAGACAGTGTAGATCAAGACCAGATTGTATAGAGCGTGCAGTCTGATCTTGGATCTGCACTGTCCGGTAAGGAGATATTTCTTCTCAAAAAGATATCTTCGAAATAGTAACATCCAGGTCTTTACTATCGACTTGAAGGAATCATTGAACTTATTCAGCAGGACAAGGGTTAAAGGACCCCTAATACATATCACTGAACCAAAATAAGTTAGTTCATCAACGGTATATAAAACTGATCCTTCGTAGAAAAGTTAACATTTATACTCTACTTTCTGCAGTATTCTATAAATGTATCGAATTTCTTAGCAAGCTGCAAGGTGATTCTGTCATCAGCTAATATATAGAAGCGGATACTTTAGGTGAGTAAAAGTGCGTATCGATAACCCAATGTCTTCGGAAATACCGACACTAAACCAATGACCATTATCTCCCTTCACCTTTTCAGAACGTCATTCAGAAACTCTAGACTCAACGACGTCAGACGCAATCTTCATTTGTTTGTTTGTCTTTTTGTTTGTTTGTCTTTTTGTTTGTTTGATACATACTAGTTTGATTTAAAAGCTTATAAGCTTATGAGAATTGCATCCTAATTGCGCTAAAAAACTATGCGTCTGAAATACTATTTAAGTTTATCTAAATTCCCTTATTATGGTTTAAGGAATGTTCAGCTGAAAATAATAGCGCAAAGCAAGCATCTACAGTTTAATTGAACTTTTAAAAATGTGCACGTAAATACTTTTTTTTTTTTTTAATTTGTTAAGCACAAGACATTACGCTCTTGAAGAGGCGACGGTAAAACGCAGTGAACAACGAGTCAGAAAGTTAATTTCTCTGTAAATACATACATTTTTTCTTTTAAAGCCCCTCTGAAAAGAACTACTAAATCTTCCGTCCGCGCGTCAGGAACACAACCTCAATCTACAATTACATCAGGAACGCCAAAAGCGAGTAGTGATCAATATGTTCGAGAGCTTTCAGGATATCTCATTCACAGGAAAATACACTTATTCTTTCTCAGCATAGGATCCTTTGACTCTGATAGACTTGTGACATTTACACATCTATCATGAAACTCGTGGCGTAAGCAGTCACTTAAAAGTTGTCCAAGGGCCTCCTTCGTAGAAGATAGGAAGGCCAAGTTCTTTCTCGTCTCATATATTTTCCCTACAATTCATGCTTTTACATCTGTAAACAGGAATAAGTCACATTTTGACATCTATCTATCTATCTCTCTATCTCTCTATCTAAGGTAGGACTCTATGATTAGTCAAACCGATTTTCTACATCAAGTTCCATAACTGCGGAAGTTATAAGTTGACTCCATACTTCTTATTTCCATTAGTGGAACTCTTCAAGTTAAAGGCAGTCTTAGACTTACTGCTGGGACCACGCGTAAACAAAAATCAAACGCAAGGCTAGATACCAACGGAGGCACAGTTCAATACGATACAGTGTCAAATAAGTATGTTGAGGCTTCCTTTGCTTATTTTCTTTTCCCGTTATGGGTTATTTAACGATCTAGCTACATTACAATTACCGTGGAGGTCCCGATACTACCCCACTGTCCCGCGAAACTTCTTCATTTTTCTTAGCATATAAGCATAAGAGTGCTCAAAGAGAGATAACTCTGCCAGACTGGCG
Organism: Tridacna gigas; assembly: GCA_945859785.2. NCBI lineage: Eukaryota > Metazoa > Mollusca > Bivalvia > Cardiida > Cardiidae > Tridacna > Tridacna gigas. The sequence continues at coordinate 28,287,377 of OX244033.2, forward strand.
ATAATAAGTCATTGTATTCCGCTGGGTGGCATTTTTCAAATACATGTACTTAACCTATCTGATATAGGCATTCTGGGTACAGAACCGGACTATTTTTCAGGCGGCAATCAATGCAATGAATTTCAAAATAAAATAGACGTTTACTCTCTAAAATCTACCTTGTACGATTCATCCAGTCATGGTTAGCTAGCATATAACCTATGCGTCAGCCATTTATAAACATAGCCCATAAAAGGTTCGGAGAAAGCCCCGGTATAAGCCCAGCAGGGTGGGGACATTATTTTTATTGTCAGTCTGTTGCACAAATCCCGGGTCCCCTATGTCTGTATTTAGAAACTGTCTACAGAGATTTGGCTTGAATTTTTCACAGACGTGTTATTTATTGCCTTATTGCCATTTTCCGCCTGCACTTTTTAAGCGGCAATTCACGCATCGCGTAGCATTAGACAGAGGTGTCTCGCTGATGAAAAGTAGGCCCTAACGAAATTTGAGAGCTTCTCGCTTTGAAGCAGGACTTGAATGAGATTTGCAAAAATATTTCAACTTGCGGACATACTCTTACTTGGCACCATATGATTTCAAATATTTCCTCTGGTATCGGCATCATATTACTCAAAGACTTAGAAAGTCGAGACTGTTCGATGGAGATGAGGCATGCTTCCAATCTGGACTCAGTTACTTGCTTGTAGGATCAAATACGTATCACCGTGTATCAGATCAGACAAGATTTAACCCTTTACCAAACAATCTCGTGCTTTAACTATCCTAAGGTAGAAGGCTTTATAAGCATTGTGGGAAACGGAGAAAATGCTGGTAAGCAGCATTTTGTCCATTTCCCACAATGAATTCGATCCTTTAGAATACGATTCTTATCATTTGAGCCAAATGCCTCCAATTTGGTATGATATAATAATTTGTCGTCTGGTAAAGAGTGTAAGAAAAAGGGTAAGTTCACGACAGATTTTCAATCTTATGGGCTTCTGAAACAAACTATGAACCAAGTTGACATGAATGGATTATCATGTAAGATCACCGGGGGTCGGAAATTAGGTGGTATTTGTTTTGAGACGCTGCACGAAAAAAATGGTTGAATTTTGACGAAATGTAAAGGTAAATGGCCTTTTGTGTCTGTTTTGCTTAATTTTGACGATTGCATCATAATCCAGTAACCTTGTGTGCCAATCTAATGATACGATTATGGTTTTATAGAAATTGAATTTTCTTTGCAAGGTAATACACCATATCGTTAAAATTTACTGGATAGATATCAAAATTACAAGTATCATGACACTGAGCATGTCCCTTATGTGCGTTGTCTATAAGCGATAGGATGTTAGTGTGAAACTTGTAATTTTGTCCTTCATAGTGAAAAATCAAAATTGTTAGGCAAAGATAGTCGTTATAACAAGAGTATTGTATTGCAATTGCAAAAAAGAATCAACTTTTTTGACAACACAATAAATGTTTTTAACTCAATATTTCATGGTACCTTGATTTTCCTTTTCATACCATACAAGTCTGTCTCTATTAAACTAGATATTCTACAAGAAAGATTACCTCTTTCAGGGCACCGTGATCTTACTGAAGGCACTAAGCGGTGTACAAAGATGCCCTTAGGGCAACATTTCTAGTATATCTTGTCACAAGACACCCAGACCAGGTGTCATCTTTGGAGGATCTACTTCTGCTGCTAAACAGGTATTGCTATTTGTGAGGGCATGATTTCTTGCATCTCCGTACACTTTTTGGATTTCTTTTCCCGGTTGCATTCTTCCCTAATTCAACAGAAACGTTTGAATACATGTAGCTCCTTGTCCGGTGTCCTGCGACGTCGGTTTCTCGATGGTAATGGTAATATGTAAGGTCAGAAATGCGACTTAATTTGTTACGACATCTGGCTGACGTTAGACTGTAATCGTCTATTTGTATTATCCAGTTCACACCACACAAATTTCAACTTTTGCATAAAGCGTGGGTTTTCTGCCCATGAATTGTTGATAGCTGCAAATCAACGAATTTCAGCTTTGCCTTTTTCAACTCTTGTATCTCTTACGAAGTCAACAATCTCAGTCATCGGAACGCTATCTAGAAAGTGATATTTTGTACTACTAAATGAGCACTTAATGAAATTATCACCTTCTTATACTAATTTTTGTTGCAGAGTACTTAAGAAAAGAAAATGAAAGACATGGATAATTCATACAAAAGAGAGTACAATACACTGACACATGAAAAAATAATGGGACAAAATGGGTAAGCTGCTCGTAACGGGCAATTTGTCTTTTGACTACGATGTTTTTAAATGTAGCCTGCAGCAAAACAAAATAAAGAAAAGAAAGTTAAAATGAAGAAGTGTATTAATGGTTGCCTTCTACAATTCTTCTACTGCAAGACGGCTAAAAGCCTTTAATTTACAGATTTTCTTTTGAACAGTGCTAATTGGACTGAATGCTTGAGGCATCGTTATTATTTCGGATTTGATTTTTTTTTTTTTTTTTTTTTAATTCGTATAGATGTGAGAATAATAGGGAAGAGTTATGCCTTCATGTCAGCTCTCATTTCTATGTATGCTTCTGTCTGCAAAGTTTTATTGAAGACGGTTCCAAGTAAGGTAGTTCAGTCGGTAATGGCCAATAATCCAGGAGTCGTGAGATCGAAATCTAGTCAGACCTGGGTCCGTATTCACCAATCTTTCTTAAGAACATTCTTAGTCTTATTCTCCAGAATTTTTCAATTTGAAGGTAACACACCTTCTGGATGGCTAATCCATTTGATTCGGCCAATCAGAAGTTGTGTTACTTTCAAATATGGAAAATCTTGGCGAGTAAAACTAAGAACGTTCTTTTTAAAAGAATGGTTGGTGAATACGGACCCCGAACTCTTTTCGAGGATTCATGAATGATTGTAGTTGTGGTAATACTTATGCACTGAAAGGGTGTTATGCGTGTTATTTGTAAAAGAAACTCTGGACAATAACGCATGAATAAGTAAACTTGCCGCATTGATATGACTGAAATAATTTTAAAACGTTGTTACAAAACAATCAATGAAGTGCGTGTTTAATGTTAAAGGAACACTATTCTACTTCACGGCCATAGGTAAGTAAATTATAATGTGAGGTTCACCGGAAATTCATCCATGCCAATTACAAATGAGCGGCTCCCTGGGAAAGGGAGGAGGGGTTTAATGCATCTTTGTGATCTATCGTACTGATCGAGTCGTCGGATAATTGATGTGGATCCATTTTGTCAAAAAACCCAGCTGAATCATGAGGTAGCAGGAAGAAAGTTACTAACAGCAAGAAGCTTCGACTAGGGTAAGCCTGCGAGGACTGCGCAGGCTGACCTGGTCGATACTTTTTGCAGACGCATAAGACCCCATTTTCCAAGAGCACGACTCAAATATTTCTGACAAACGCTCGAAAATCACATTAATGTCCAATGAGTGGACTAATCGAATTCCTTGAATCGAATAATAACCGTAGAAAAATACCCCATAGCGAAGGCAATAGTCAATGATTGGACTAATCACGCCCAGTGTTTGTGTTATGACGCACTAATTCAATTCCTAAATTTTCACAGAACAGAACAGAACAGTTCATTGTTGGAACTTGAACTACATAGCAGTTCATCGTTACATACAAAGTACAACATAACATACATGAGGCAATGGCATAATAAACCAGAAAAATACTATCGATTAATTTACGTATTTGATTTGGTTTGCGGAAGTAACCCAGGTTAGTTGTCTTATTCAAAATTAATTCATGTTTTCACTTATATAACATGAATGTCCGATCATTCTAACAAGTGAAAAAGTTCATGCACATACATGTATATAACTGAAGACTGTATGAATTTACTTTCTTTAAGTTGTTAGACAAAAAATTCAGTAGACGGCTTCGAAATTATCCAATATAAAAGAGTCACTATAAATTAGTTATCGATATATGAATAATTTTTTAAACAAACAGGCAGCAGACGACAGTAAGAAAATCCGTATACATGTATGATAAAATAAGAATAAAAACCTGAATTTGTGAACCACACATAAGTGATACGCACACATAGACACACATACATACACAAAAATATATATATACACACACATATATTATAAATTTGTCGCAAATGGAGAAGCTGTGCTCCGCGAACAATTTCTCCATTTCGCCACAATCCTGTAGGGGTGGTTCATTGCGCAACAAGGAGAAACCAGGTCGTCTGCAACAAAAAATGGACCAGTAAAAGTAAATTTAAACCCCGTAGCAGTGGAAAAAATTGCACACCACGGGCAATTTCTCCAACTGCCAAGATGTTTCTGCATATATCAATGATGTGAGAAAGCAAATCCTGATTCACCTGCATTTTGAGACTGTTGAAAGCATTGTGCCCGAAACGAAACATATCATTTAACTCCACACACCACGGTTTTCATAAAAGGCAATACTAAAAAAAGCCTTTAATTCAACTTCTTTATTCTTTATTTTAAAGCTTTTGAAGACATTGTTATGTAATTTAGCCTTTCACCCAGAGGTTAACATAATCTGACTAATGTTCAAAAGCCATGTTTAAATGTGCATTTTTAGATCATGCTATTGTAGCTTTCGAAAACATTGTGCCGGTAGATAGCATTAATATTTTTTAAAACTTTCATATTTCGAAAAACATTGTGACAGGAGTAAGCGTTTCAATGAATGCTATAACGTATAAGAATACCAACTTAGATAAAATATACCATTCCGTCAAAGGGATAGCATGAAAATATGAAAACAGCTAGCGACTTTCTTTATTAACCTATTGCTGTTTAAAAGCCAAATTTATATACCTCTATAGAGTAAAACTTTTGAAAACACCATACAAAGAGTAACAAAACGTCCAAGGTTTAGAATTTTAGGAAAAGTTGTTGCAGAAAAGGCACTACGACAAATAGTTGCATAACAGAGTAAGACAAATAGTTACACAATAGAGTAATATGAATGCTACATACTAGTATAACAATAATTGTAATTAGTGTTGTTATTTGTCAAATAATCTCAGTTTAAGTAGCAAAAAACATTTTGGAAAGATACCAGTTTTACTCTTGCAGTCAAGGTCTTGGAAAACATTGTGGCAATAGGTAACATATCGATATCTTTCTTCTGCTAGTAAAACTATAAATCCATATGCAATTGGACCTTGTCGAAACGAAAAACAAGGCTCTCTGCAGATGGATCAATAAGTTTTTTCACTCTATTCATACTAATTTATTACTAATTTTCGTTTTTTCAAATGCCTTTTCGCAGTATATAGCCATTTTATTCAATGTCTGCAACTTTTCCGAATGCAAGAGTGATATAAATTTAAACATGCTAGGTCTTGTATAGAAATATTTAGTAATGTATTGTTCTCTTAATGTTTTGTAAAAAGCGCATATTAGGAGAAAATGATATTCATCTTCAATTTCATCTAATTCGCATAATAGGCATTTTCTGTTTTGTCGGTCTATATTCTACTTCGTCCGGTTACAATACTTAATTGATGAGAACCAAGTCTTAATCTAGATAAGGTTTTTCTATGAGATGAATTAGACACGCCGATGCAAATATGACGAAGATTCAAAATTGGTTTTCAAATATTTATATAATACTAAAGATGATTTATTTTCTAATTCTTGATGCCAGTCGTTAATGAACAGGTCTAATAGTCTATTTTTAAGTAAAGGAATGAATACCTTCTCGTTTACGGACGCTGGGAATAACCATACATTATGAAATCCGCAGTTGTCTAACAAATACTTGACTTTGTTTGCCCAGTTTGTTGCATTACAACTCGCTTCTATTTCATTTTACATTATTTTGAAGACGGTTTGGAGAATACAGTTTTCTGACTTAGAGTTGTGCAGTTTTAAAAAAAAATTAACAATTTTACTTTTCATATTTATAGATAAGGGAAATCTACCTAGCTCACCGTAGATTGCGCTGTTACTGGTGGATTGCTTAACTCCCAAAATCAATTTGAGAATCACACAAATAGGTCCATCAGGGAAATGAGAGAAATGTATTAACCATATGATTGAAAAATTGTTCGCACTTGGAGAAGTAAACTAATTCAGTCCACTTTGTCACTTGTTACACGCCAACATATGAGCTGTCTGGTACATGAACAAAATTTGAAGTTCGATATGCAAATATTTGGTTTAGTTGTATTTTACAGTACTGCAGTGACATCAAATTAAATGTCCATGTGTCTTCTAAGCGAGTAAAAGACTGAAAACTTGGCGACGTGGTGTAATCATCATTCTAATCTAGTTTTGTGCATGCAATGCGCCATTTCCTAGCATTTCTGAAGGATAGGTCTGGTGCAGTTCTCTTGATACAAAAAGTTGTGTGCAGAAATTATATGTTCAACAAGTTCGTTTGTTACATTTGATAAGATTGTCTTCTTCGCAGTCTTCGTGTACACACTAGCTGTAATAGAAAAACCTTAGATTTTTATTGAATAGATCTTGTAGTTTTGAAAGCCGCACTTTGATGCATTTTACACGATGTACAAGAGAGCTGTTTGTCTTTGGACAGATTATATTTATCAATTAAACTATTTTTCAGTAGGCCACCACTTTTCGAACGACCTCCTTACATAATTTCTCTCGATTTTATATGATTTCTAAGGGAATAATATCGATTCAGGAATGTTGGTTGTGAATCACGTGCCTTTGGCATATAAGCATTAGCACTAGTATTAGTACAAGTATTAGAAATATTACACTTAATCCTATACCACACAATCCCGACTTTTAACGACCCTACAAAGAAAGCCTTTTGAAAACATTGTGGGAAAAGGAGAAAATGCTGGTAACCAGTATTTTCTCCTTTTCCAACAATGTCTTCTTCCCATCCCATAACAAAATTTCAATTTTTAAGTCACACTGAAATTGTCGTCTGCAAATGCTTTCAATTTGGACTAGTCTAAAATTTTGTTGTTCGGTAAAGAGTTAAGCTTCAGCTCCTTTCGTTTCAGGGCTTCCATGGCACGAAACTCCACCGCCCATCACAAGCATGAATGTAGAAACCGTGAGATACCCTCAAAGTCTCACGGTGTCTTAACTCTTAACCAAATGATAAAATTTTAGACTTGTCCGTATTGAAGACATTTACAGCGAAAATCTAAATGCCATTTCCGTCTGAGCGAAGGACTTGTAAGCATGAATAATAACTATCATATCGTGTTATATTCCGGTAGTTTGGGGCAACCGTCAAGCGTGTAAAATAAACAACTTGACAAGGTAGTTTGATATGGTATCATGGCATACAAACTATTGGTAACAAATCATATGTATTTTTTTCCGGTAGTTCAGGCTAACTGTCAAATATACTCAAGACAAAAAGTTTAGTCAATAGCCGAAGATGATAGGATTAATTCATAGAAGCTTTGAAGAAATAAACAAGCAATACATTTCTGAAATCATTAAAATTTCTCCTTTAATTTCATCCACGTTACAACAAATTTGAAAAAAATCGTAATACGTTAAGCGTCACTCACGTCATACAGGGGTCGAAAACGAAATTCTGGACAGTGTCAGTAGCGGTTGTGCCCTCCTACTTTGTTGATGACTGCCTGACAGCGCCTCCTCATACTGTTGATCAGCCGTCTGATGACCTGGAGAGGGACGTTCAACCATTCCTGATGCAGCGCTCGTTCCAGATCCCTTAGGTTGTTGACGTCATTACGTCGACGTACCTTGCGGCCAAGATGGTCCAAGAGGTGCTCTATTGGGGATAAATCCGGGGATCTGGACGGCAAATCGAGCACCCGGACGTTGTTCTGCCTCAGAAAGTCTTGGGTTACCCTAGCAGTGTGAGGCCTGGCGTTATCATGCTGTAGGACGTCAGCGTTGCCCTGACGGTGATGTGGCAAAATCGCTGGCTCGAGGATATTGTCACGGTATCCAATAGCTGTCAGGTTACCGTTGACTGTTACCAGTTGTGCAGCCCCTGAGCATGATATACCACCCCATACCATCACGCTTCCGCCTCCAAACCGATCTCGCTCTACAATGTTTGGAACGTGAAAACGTTCTCCCTTTCGCCTCCATACCCGAAGTCTTCCGTCAGCTGCCTGAGATTGAATCTTGATTCATCGGTGAACACCACCCTGGCCCATTGCTGTCTTGTCCAAGCAAGGTGTGCCCGGGCCCAATTCAGACGAGCACGACGGTGATGTTGCGTTAACGGCACTCCAACTAACGGACGTCTGCTCCTTACTGCCGCAGCTCTGAGGCGATTACGAACAGTGCCGAACGAAACTCTTGTTCCTGATGCAGCTTGTAAGCGGGCAGCCAATGTGGTGCTCGTCAAAAAACGATTACGTCGCGACGACCTCACCAGGTACCGGTCTTCACGTTGTGTGGTTTTCTTCGGTCTTCCAGATCGCGGTCTATCTTTTACGCTGTCCGTTTGTCTGTACCTAGACAGGAGACGGTAAATCGTCCGTTCATGCACTTGAAAATGGCGTGCAACATGGTTAACGCTCGATCCACCGTTGAGCATACCGACAGCGACGAGCCTGTCGTTCAACGTCATGCTAGGGCGCCGTCCCATGACGAAGCTTTTGAAATTTCCTTTCAGACTTTTGCGTGTCTACGACCACACGTGTTGTACCACTGGTAGAAGTACACTTAGTGACACTAGACTGCAAGCACGTGGTGCATGTACGTTTTGATGTGTACATGGAAAGCTTACGAAGGTTAAGAGTACGCAATAAAATCACCAAAGAGTGAGAGGCTCGAGCGCACGGCACGATATAAAAATACCATTATAAATTGCTACTACACAGTGTGTAGCAGATATCGCAATACGAAAATACTGACTAAACTTTTTGTTTTGAGTATATATAGATTAAACAACTAAACAAGATAGAGTGATATGGTGTCATGGCATACAAAATATTGGTTACAAAATTTAGAGACTTAGCCCTAACACAATGTAGAAATGTCGATTTCTCCTTCTGTGTTTCGACAGAGAGCAGAAAAATGTCACACACATTTAGCAACTGATGTATAATGAGCAGTATCTACCGGTAGCAATACTTTCTTTCATTATGTAAAATTGATTCATAAAAATTCATTGTGTCAGAAGTAGAGTGTTCTCGTATATGTTTTACTGTAAATATCAATTTTAAAGGTATAACGTGGTACAGAGCAAGTCCTTGAAGAAAAGTCAAATCAGACTGATAATGATAAAAGATGATAATGAATGAGTGAAGGAAAAGGATGATAAACATTCTGCATTCATCTTTCATGAATTATCCACTACAGGACACTGCTTATGACGATAAAAAAGAAAAGTAAAAATCTTACGCATAACTTGTATCATCATCATCATCATCACTTGTTTGTTTTCGCATTACAATTGTTTTTAAATATTAAGATAAACATTCGTAATTAGTTCTCATCAACAACTTACAACCGCAGATACTGGTCAAATGCATGTGTGTACACATATTTTCAATTTTAGCTGAATAATACTAGCTTGCAATACAAAAAAAGCGTCTTTTGGTTTAATGGTCAAAGCCACATACCCTCTTCAACTCTGTCCCACAGGACAAAATTGGAGTCTTGTCCAGATTGAAAAGACTTGCAGACGACAATTTCAACGTGGCTCGAATAATGCAATTTTTCTTTTTAGGGTAGAAAACATTGTGGGAAAAGGAGAAAATGCTGGTTACCAGCATTTTCTTCTTTTCCCACAGTTTTTCAAGAGGCTTCTTCTCCAGGGTCGTTAAAAGTAGGCATTGTGTGATAAAGTGTGGAAAAAAATGGTTAAAGATAGTAAAGCGATTCATAAGTAGACAACTGTTTCAGAAATAGGATAATTATGGAAAATCTCTTTCGTGCATATTTCGAGGCAAGACTCAAAATATGGTAATAAGGTGAAGGTATTTTGCATTCTGCAGGGACGTCTTTATAAAAAAAAAACATATATTTATCCCGGTTGCTAGGTCATATGCTGCTTCTTCACCCTATATTTGATAATGTTCTTTGTTTAGTTCCTACTAAGCGTGCGTATCCTTCCACCTCCTCTTCTGTTTTTAGTATGAGCCATTTCATGTTACTACAGAATCTCCGTAAACAAAATTGCGCCTTATCAGTTGCTGTTATTAATTTCTTCGATAGCATGACCTTGGTGACTTTTTACCTTCTTTAACCCTTTACGACATAATCCCAACTTTTGACGACCCTGAAATAGAAGTCTTTTGAAAACATTGTGGGAAAAGCCACAAGTGGTAACCAGCATTTTTTTCATTTTCCCAAAATGATTTCTATCCGATCAAAGACAATGAGCCATGCTTAAATTGTCGTCTGCCAATGCTTTCAATTTGGATTAGTCTAAAATTTTGTCGTTTGGCAAAGAGTTAAGAAATAAGGGTATAAGAAACAAGAGATATCTTTACAAAAGATAGACTGGGTAAATTTGCCAGCAAATAAGCAAGGGATCTTAGAACAAACATGTGTACATTTTTTACCACAGGGGTCCTTAAAAAAAAACATGTCTACATATCTGAGCAATCACGAATTTCTATTTATTCATTTGTTATCAGTACCAAAAAGTAGGTCAACAGCCAGCACATTCAGCTACGCCGAAAAAAGTGAACAGGGCATGGGGCTTTCAAGATGTGAAAGACAACTCGTTCATCGAAATCTAAACTGAGGACATCTAAAAGTATCACAGACTGCTTTTCGAAATTCTCCTACCCTGACGGTGTATAAAATCGGGTTTATTATGGAGTTAAAACTTATAGTGGAGAACAATGGGATAATTGAGCCTCTAGATAGGTTTGACGAACCATTTGCAGAACCTAACAATAATACAATGATACTTGGCCAAGTGCAGATGTTGAGAGACAGGAGTATGAGCCCTAGTAGTGTAAATGCTTTGCGCTGGTGAGTTTGTCTTTCAGAACTCGAACCTGGCGTGGATGGTACAGAGTTCAAGTTCGAATGTTCAACCGGAACTTGTCTCGTAAGAGTTGCAATACAAACGTTATCATTTCCGCCCCTGCTCGTTCTCGGGGTATTTACTAACTTGCTCGTCGACAATGTGACATCCTGTCGACCTGGATTCAAGTTAGAAGGTCCCGCTATCGCACTATCGATTCGGTCTCTCGACGACCCTTGTCCGTTACGTTCGTTTTCCAGTATCACGGTGCGCATTTTTATGATAGGTGATGTGATAATTTTGTCCGCGACCGAATGAACCCCTGGACGCGTTCGTCTCCGGCTACGACGTAGCATGCAGAGTAAACAAGTGTAAAGAAGGTTCGTGATCAGAAGTGGAATCAGGTAAGTTCCCAAATACATCTTCATGGAGTATTCAAAGTTTTCTCGGAAAACTGCTGGAAGAGAACAGCCAGCCATGTATTGATGATACTCGTGCGTAGATCTCAAGCTGAAAAAAGGTAAAGAACAAAACACTATGCCTAAAGTTAGAGCTGCGATGCTAAATGCCATTACTTTAGCTCTGGTGAGATGGTGATCCACCGTTTCCATCCGTAACATTATGATAAATCTGTTAATACAGATCGCCGTTACGTTGTAGAGCGTTACAGACTGAGATGATATAAAGAATCCAAGAAGAAAGCAACACCAAGTAAAGTCAGTTCTAAACCAGTCATAATCCACGAATGACAAAGTCAAAAGGGCAGTGCCTGCCATATTGTCTGTAAGACACAGACAAAAAATCTGGAAAGTGTAGACTCTCGGCATATTTTGTTTCTTACCACAGAGACAAAGAAGCACTGTACCGTTCAGAAACAGCATCAAGATAGCTGTTATTCTCATGATAAAGATTAGCGTGAGAGGCACTTTCTCGAATAACTCTCCTGGGTTTCCAGTCGCATTTGCTGTCATTTTCCTTCCTATTTCCACCAACTCTTTATACCGCTAAAGCCAGTATATAATACAGAACAGTACCTTATTTCCAATGAACGCACATAAAGTTAACGGTCAAGCTGGTTACTTAGTTAATCATGAGGAACACGGGATTTAGTGAAAAAGAAATCCATGATGTAACATATACCTCGTGTTTGCCTTTCGTTTATCAGTAAACTGGAACGACTACGCTGTATTCATGACCTATCCAGTTCTGTTATCGAATATTCTTATAAACTTTAATGCATAACCTCATTCTATGATGGCACTATTTTTTTCTTAAAAACTCAAGCAGATGTCTATTATATACTGCTAAGCCTACTAGGCCTACAGTGATCTCTGGTAATCACGATTTTGTTGTGTGGATTTCCAATAAGCAAAACTCTCTCTCTCTCTCTCTCTCTCTCTCTCTCTCTCTCTCTTTTTCTTCTTCTTCTTCTTTCTTCGTCATTATTATCCTTATAATAATAATAATAATAATAATGATTTTTTCACTAGAATTCCGTTTTCAGTGCCTCAAAAAGTAATTTGAAGTGGTGACCATGTACGGTACGAGGACCATTTTTTTAAATGTCAAAGGGTAGGGTGGTGTTTCCAACTTGCTGTTTGAAAAATTCAAAGTATGTTTATTTGAAACTTCGAATTATGCCACGTCTGCCTCTACACACATTTTACATCGATCTAGCTACTTCTAGAATGCTATAAACGGTTCACATCTAAAGGTTGAAGTTGAAGACACAAGTACGCTGCACTGGCTGTACCGTTACCGAAAGTCCAATGGGTGTCCTGCTAACATCTCATCAAATCAAGGAAACTAATGCTAGACAAACATATACCTTTGCTGTATCAGCGGAGGTTACCAATCTGGCGTAGCTCGGGGTCTCAGATGAATGGAGGATGTCTTGCACAGTGTGCGTCTTTAATCTACATCTCATGTGAAAATGTTGTAAAACTTTTTGAGTCATGTTACTACCCTTTGACCTTATGAAGCCACAGTGGATCAAATTATTCCTTAGAAGTACGAATCAACTATTTACCACATAGTCCCGTGTTTTAATGACCCTGGGGAAAGAAGACTTCAGAAAACATTGAGGGATAATGAGAAAATGCCGGTAACCAGCATTTTTTCCTTTTCCCCTAATGTTTTCTACCCTATCAAAGACAAAATCCATCATTTGAGACACATCTGTTTGTCGTCTGCAAATACTTTGAATTTGGACAAGTCTAGAATTTTGTCGTTTGGTAAAGAGTTAATGACACTTACTCGTGTGTCTGTTAGCGCCTGCGATGTATTATCGTGCATCTCATCAATCAGCGCCTTGACATCAACAGTATTCTGTTCCATGACACCAGGAACAGGCTTTACACTCCTTGGGTCATTTTCAACTGACTGCTTATTTTCTTTTAACTCTTTAACAAACGAGAAAATTTACAATCTCCCAAATTCAAAGTTGTTGCAGACAATTACATGTGACTAAACTGATTAGTCCTGACTCTGAAAGGGCAGAAAACAGTGTGGAAATGGACAAAATGCTGAATACCAGCATTTTCTTTGTTTACATAATGTCTTTAAAAAGGCTTTTTCCCCAGGGTCATTAAAACACGGAACTGTTTGGTAAAGGGTGAAAGTAAAACCCTCTTTACAGCTTGTACTAAACATGATAACATTGCTTCGGCATACAATCTGCAAATCGGCATGAATTTCTGAAGACCGACAGCCGAGTTATGTTTTTATCACTCACCCTCTGCTCAGCGACGCTAACTGCCACCATAGTTGAAGCTATTTAAATGCTTTGTGTACTGATTGGATACTTACGAGGAGTGTTCAAATATGAATGCTTCTAAACACCTAAAATTTGATTCTTCATAGGGTTCACTGAAATTTTTGTTTTGTTTCCCCAAAATATTCACATCCAACAGATAAAATAATTTTCAGTCTCCTGATCCAATTTTTGAAGGCATTTTCATAGTCTTTTTATGTTTACTATGAAGACACTGGAATATTGCAGAAGCGAGGTGTTTGCGCTGTACTAATTTTCAACCTGAAAGGTATTTCGTTAGCTTTGGAAACAAAAAGAAGTCACAAGGGGCAAGGTCAGGTGAATACGGAGGGTTGGGGGGCGCAACGACTTTTTCAGAAAGCACCTCGTACAAAAGACAATGGCTGGAACTGATGGATTACACACGCTGAAACAGAGTTGACAGAAAATGAATTCCAGTGTCTTCATAGTACAGATGAGGTTAGATGTAGGTAAGGAATCGGCCGAGTTGTGACGAGTATAGCAATAGCTGACACGAATCGAACTCTACATGGGACAGGGAGACTTGAGACCTAGGAATGATGTAATTATCCTCGTTTGTAGACATTTCACCGCCGAGCCCCGGTAGCGCAGTCGGTAGGATCATTGTTTCGACGATGGTTATGTGGGAAAGCCTCCAGTGACTTAGGAAGAATATTGTGCAAAGTACTGATACGAAATTCCATGAAAGCATGGACCATAGATGCAGTAGTCGTCGCGATGAAACTGATACTAATGTTAAAAACTGCGTTAAACACAATACAATCAATAATCAATCGCAGATAGCACCCAATATTGACCAATTAATTTATAAACTTGAAGATTTACATTACCATTTTTACCAAAAATGTAAAACCAAAAAAAAAAAAAGTGTTGATGATCTCTGCATCCCAAATCTTCAGTTGTTTAAGTAAGAAAGGTACCTCTCGAATACGTAACGATTTTGGTATTAAATGCTGCTATTTCATGGCGAGTTTCTGCTTTGTTATGTTAGCAACACTATTTATGTCGGATAGTAGGATAATTCTTCCATAATAATTATATCAAGAATTTCATTAGAAAGTTAAGTTCTCAGTGAAACAACTTTAAGGACCTAACTTTTTTCTAGGTAAATATATTGACCGATGATTTGAGGCGCTTGCAAATTAAGCAGATTGGTGTTGGCGCTATCTAAGAGAAATAACTCGTATGAGGTGGTTGTACTATTCCCCTAAAGTGATAGGAGAATAAGCGCTGATGCTTTCTCGGTATCTTTTTAAGTCAAGGCTCTAATTTAGGCGGATGCATATGTAATAATTAAACATTATAAATTTTATTGACGTTTGTGAATCACAAACATGGTACAGCGTTACTGGCACTTAAAATTTGAATAGAATAGAACATCGTTTATTTGACAAAAACTCCATAGTTTATAGTTATACATATTGTATATACCTGTATTCTAAAATACATGCATTTTATCTAGAATTTAGAGGGATCTATCAATGCTGCGCCTACATGCATTACTTCTCTTGATAGTCGTCTGACATACATGTAGTTCAAGTAGATATTATTGTTATTGACATGTATGTGACTTTTCGCTTTTTCGTTCAGGACAAACTGGTTTTCAACACCGTGCTTCATGACAAAACTACATTTGTAGTTCCCCTTTTTTCACCTCATTTAAGGCTCCAAGAACATTTGAATGTACCAACATTTAGGCCATTTTCTAAAGTAAAAAACACAGAATACAATACAACATTACTTCTGAACACTAAACATTCAGCATGCAAATGTTTAATTATGATGTAACTACTGACACCCTAGATTCTAGTCATGCTAAATCTTTGAAATATTATATGAATCATGTGGAAAGCGGGTTTAATGCATCTCCGTGTTGCATTACACCAAGCAAGGCATCATGTGATTATGGATCTCTAAAGTCCATTTTGTCTAACAACCGAGAGAATCATGAGAATGGGTTACTTGGGCATATAGAAAATTTACTAGAAGCAAAGCGTTTCTACCCAGGTCAGCCTGCGCAGAATGTCAAGGCTTACCCGGGTCGATTCACTAAACCCCCCTTTTCACAGAGCATGACTCAAATACATCGTGCTTTTGCAACACTATTTAATTTCCCTAAACCTCCAGGGTTCTCTCAAAATTAAACCAGATAAGTTTTGAAAATATTCATGCTGCTAGTGCTAATAATACAACCAAATACAATTGAATACGTTGACAGCGGGTAAATCTACGTCTATAATTGACTGATTTTCTGAAGATTTGGTTGAGCTATGCTTTTTTAGTTCAGTCATGTCCATGTACAGTTATAATTTATGGTTCGTAGATGTAAAGTTCTATTGTCGGATAGTGATGTTAGTCAAGATTAAAGAGAGGTTTTTTTTTTTTTTTTTTGTTTTTTTTTATTTCAACTGTGCTGGGAGAAGGGAGAACGAAAGAAAAAATAAGCAAAATTTATTTAGCTTTTTGTCATCGATCGATTTATCATATGCAATATAAATGAGCCATGCTCTGCAAAAAAGGGGCCGCAATGCATCTCCGTAATGTATGATACCAAGCAAGCCATCACATAACTTTGGGTCCGTAATAGCCACTAAACAAAATTAGTGATCTAATCATGAGGTAGACAGGTCCTTGGACATACAGAAAACTTACATATAGCGAAACGTTTCGGTTCAGGTCAGCCTGCGCGGACTGCGCAGGCTGACCTGGGTCGATACTTTTCGCACATGCGTTAACCCCCTTTTCACAGAGCATGGTTCAAATATTATATTGCCACAGAGAATGTTTTGCAAAAAAAATACCCTAGACTGTACACTATATTATCAGCTTTACAAACTTGTTATTTACCAATAGTTTGTAACAAATAACGGTGAGGTAAAACCATTACAGGTTACAAAAGAGCTGATTGACAGCTTTTGTCGAAAGCGATAATGACGTAGAATAACAGAACAGTACAATTCTTTTATGTTCACCAAGTATAACAAGCTAGGAGGGCCACCAGGCGTACGTTTGTATATGAAGAAGAAATGGCAAACCCTTCCCACATTTTATCACGTGATGGATTAAGTATGGTGTCACACCACTGGTTTTTCGTTACAATCAAAATAGAGTGAAATTCACCAACTCTCAACCCCTGTTGTACTTTTATTGACAGCTTTGCTATTTGTTTAGAACTATGAAATCTATATGTCCGGTGGGCTACAAATGAAGCTAACAAAAATTGGCAACTCCGCCTATAGAGTTTTTTTTTTTTCTATTCCAAATCAAACACAACTACCATTGAAATGTCGCAGTGAAAAAAAGACCATGTGTTAGACCATGTTCCCATATGATGGCACAGGCACCAAATAGTTTAGAAATGGGCAAGAAATAACAAACTTGTACTCAGTTTCCGCAGAAATAATCGAATCAACGCCAGACAGACAATTTAGCCCTGTCCTTCCATTTTCTCGGATGAAACAGTGCAGCAAAAGTGATTGCTGTTAAATTTTCAAAAAGGACTTCTTTTGACCACTGAGACATGGAAGCAGTTCACTGTGGTGCGACATCTTATAGAAAAATGGTGGGACGGAGGATTGACAAAAGTATCGACTCATGAAAACCTGCGCAGTACGCACCGACAACCTAGGATCAAACAAATACAAATCTCTTAACAAGACTTGCTTATCGAAAACCGATTCTCGAATGAGAACATAAGAACATATCACAGAGAACTTTTCGAAATTCGTTTAACCGGACGGTGTATAAAATCGGGTTTATGACCGAGTTGGAGCTTATACTGCAGAACAAGGGGATAGCTGACACCCTAGACAGCGACCACGTTTCAATAACAGAACCCATCAATAAAACTATGACACCCGGCCAAGTACAGATGTTGAGGAAAAGAAGTATGAATCCGATTATTGTAAATGCTTTGTCCTCGTAAATTCGTCTTTCAGCATCGGTACATGAGGTGGATTGTGCCGTGTTTGCATTCGATTGTTTATTCACCGGTGTATGTCCCAAGTGAGAATTCAACCCTGTCTGCTCCTTACTATCGCTTTCTGTCCGTCTTGTCTTATTCATATTGGTTGTTGTCATCGAAGTGTCGTGTCCAAATGTATTTAAGTTTGCAGTTCCCGCTATTTGACCAAAAGCTTGATTGTTCGATGCTACCCTCCCGCTGCCTATCAGAATCTGGTTCTTCGTGTGCAGTTTTAAGTTAGATGGAACTTCTTCGCCGGGGACAGCATGAATATCTGGACGTATCTGTCTTTGTTTGCGGCGTATCTTGAAAAACAAACATCCATACAGAAAGTTTGTAATCAGCAGCGGTAACAGGAATGTTCCGAAAAATACTTTAATTGAAGATGCAATGTTTTCTCGAAAAAACTGCTTCCATTGAGCAACCAGTATTGTTTTTGTACCGTTGGTTAGGCCCCCAAAAGATAAATGGCACAGAACAAAACGCTGTACCGAATATTAAGGCTGGTGAGCTAAATGCAATTACTTTCGTTCTGGTCAGATGGTGATCCATCTGGTCCATTCGTAACATAATAATAAACCTATTTATGCAGATCGCTGTTACGTTATAGAGCGATGCGGACTGCGATGACATGAAGAAGCCAAGAAGAAAGTAACACCG
Source organism: Tridacna gigas (assembly GCA_945859785.2). Lineage (NCBI taxonomy): Eukaryota > Metazoa > Mollusca > Bivalvia > Cardiida > Cardiidae > Tridacna > Tridacna gigas. The sequence continues at coordinate 28,305,707 of OX244033.2, forward strand.
AATAGTGTCGGTTCCAAACCAATCATAATCCATAAATGACATGGCTAAGAGAGCAGCTCCTGCCATGTTGTCAGTAAGGCATAAACAGACAATTTGTAAAGTGTAGATTCTCGGCACGCTGTATTTCTTCACATATAGACAAAAAAATCACCGTTCCATTTAAACACAGAATTGAGAGAGCGATGATTCGCATTATAAAGATAAATAACGGTGACACTTGTTCAAATTTTTCATTAAGCTCTTCAGTTGCGTTTGCAGACATTTTACTCATATTCAGTTCCTGAGCTACTTGTCTAAGATAATGATATGTGATAACAGGGTACTCTAGATAGATCGTTGATCTGTGATGAAGACGGTAGGCTATGTAATAAATGCTTTACTCGTAACTCTCGCGCACTCTTGCCAAATTCCTTGAAAGGTTTCCTTTATTCATCTTATCTATAGTCATTTTTACGCTCCCAAAGGAAAGAAATTTGGGTATTTTTTTCTGATATAAACCATACCAACAACCATATGTACTGGCTCTTCAAATGATTCCTGTAACGACAGTCCTGTCAAATTCCGGGACAATTTTCCATACTCTGTATGTCCATCCTTCTGTATATCCATCCTGCAAACATGTTAAAACCGCATAAATTGTCAATGTTTACAACAAACGTATTGCTTATGATCAATTTTATGCATGTCAAAGGACCAGTGTACCTCATGATTAAGTCGGTTGTAAGAAAAAAAAAGGGCTTTTATGGATCCACAATTATATGATGACTTGCTTGGTATCGTGGATTACGGAGAGCTCCTTTTTCCCATTTTTCCCAGAGCATGGCTCATACATTTATCCTTTGTTACCGAACAACGGTTATTCCGCTACAAATGGAATGAGAAGCTTTAGGCAAAATTTAAAAAAGGTACATTCTATCTGTTTCAGACATGTATTTTTATCAATTATATCTTAATATCAAGCAAGTCACCATATAATTGTGGATCCATAAAAGCCCTTTTTTTTTCCTTACAACCGACTTAACCCTTTCCCAAACGACAGATTTTGAACTGGTCCAAATTGATAGAGTTTGCAGACGACAATTTTTAAATTTGATGAAAATGGCAGAAAGTTATCAAAAAGGGTAGGAAACACTGTGGGAAAAGGAGAAATTGCTCGTTACGAGCAATTTCTCCTTTTCCCACAGTGTTTTCAAAAGACTTGTACTCCAGGGCTTGTTTGGGAAAGGGTTAATCATGAGGTACACTGGTCCTATGACATGCAGAAAATTGATCATGAGCAAAAAGTGTTGGCCATGGCAGCCTGCGCGGACTGCAGGGGTGTCAATATGTAGTTCTGTGTAGCTTTAAGGCTTATGGATTCAAACATAAAGAGCCCATTGTATCGGGGTTCCGTTACGGTTTATTACATACAAAACATAAAAGTTCCCGATAATCGTTTTTTAGTCAATTTAAGAATGCTAAAGATTTCCAGGAATAAGTGTATAGAACAAAAGAGAACACAATGTCATAAAGATACTCGACCTGTCACTTTTTATCCATACTGCAGACAAATTTACAACACCCGGTTTTCCATGGATCTAAATTCTCAATAAAACAGCAGGTGTCTCTAACAACAGAGTGCATATGATCACGTGATTTTGGATGGACAAATGTTTCGTCCGGATTACCAATAAACAAATTCGCGAAAATGGATGGAGACGGAGCTCTCTTTCTCTCTCTCTCTCTCTCTCTCTCTCTCTCTCTGTGTGTTTCACCACATGATTCCGTGTCAGTTTCGGGACAAAAGGAATCAGTATTACACGATTACTTGCTGGGTAAAATGCATTCGAAAGATACGTTAAACCCCTTTTCTAAGAGCAATGCTCATATGTATGTACATTATATATAAGCGGTGCTTTGGCAGAAGGTGGCTTAATATATCTGTGATGCATTATACCGAGCAAGTCATCACAAAACTTTGGATTCAAAAAATCTATTCTGTCTAACTACCAATTGAACAAGGTAGAATGATCTTTGGACATGCAGAAAATTTACAAGTTATAAAAGATTTCGACTCATGTCAGCTGTGCGTCCGCGCACGCTGACATGATCGATACTTTTTGGCTGTTGCATTAAACCCTCTATTCACAGAATATGCTCATATATTGAGGTTAAACATTGTCATGGATATCACTTATTATCACAGCCGAGTACCTTGATGGTCGTAACTGACACACGTATTACAGCATAACAAAGGAGTGTTCACAACTTTTATAAAATAGACAAGTCCTAACGGTTTTCAAACATGTCTGCTATTGAGAACGTATCGTAAAGAGTTTTATACTCAAAAACAGAAAGAAGTCACAAATGAAATATATTTATTTATAATAAGGCAGCATAAACTGATTGTAATAATAGAAATTGTAGTTTACTAATTTTATTGTTCTTTCTGTCTCGTTCTCATTGAATTATGCAATAGCAGTATGTTTACTCGTATAGACTTTTCGGTTTACAATTGCCTCGGAACAAAGTGCACATGTTTAGTCTCTGATCTATCCGGTGTAAAAGTGCACATCCTCAGGTTATACAAGATGCGGTGCCAAATAGTATATTTGTAGCCAACGTTCGATCCGGTGCCAAAGTGCACAATTTTAAGTCTTCAAACATTTTGGTGCCATAGCACAAATTTGTAGTGCACTATCGATCCAGTGTCGAACTGCACACGAAGTCTACAAATAGTTCAGAGTCAAACTGCAAATTCTTAATCTACATGTATATGATTTCGTGCCAAAGTGTAGGTATACAACTGTAACACGCAAACCATTCAATGCCAGAGGGAACACTTTTTATTCTAGACGCGGTTCAGTGCAATGGTACGCACTTGTAGTATAAATTCGATTTGGTTTTCAGTTGCACATTTGTGGCCTACAATCGATTCGGTGCATAACTGCACATTTACAGTCCAGCAAAACCCCTAAAAACGACATGTTGATCTAGCAAATAAACAATAAATTAAGTCAGCCACATCTTTTGCCACTTTGATTGATCTAGAGGAACAAGCATAGTTAGTCTTGTATCGACTGGACAGAAATTGAAAGGGTTCCAGGTGCAACAAGATAGCGTACCTAATAACGGCAATCGTCTGGGGAAAGAAATAATTTTAATACGCTGAGGCTGTATTCACCAACCTTCGAAGAACTCGTGTTCTTTAACTCTTTACCGGACGACAAAACTTTAAGCTGGTCCAGATTGAAAGCATTTTCAGACGAAATATTAGCCTTTGCACAAATTATGAAATTTGTCTTTGAAAGCGTAAAAACATTGAGGGGAAAGGAGAAAATGTTTGTTTCCAGCATTTGTTTTTCTTTTCCTACAATGTTTTGAAAAGTCCTTTTCCTTGGCGGTAGTTGAAACTCGGGACTTTGTGGGAAAGGGTAAAATTCTGAAGTCCAAGTCTAGAAATGTCTGAGAACGCCATAGCAAATACGGTGGCAAGTACAGATGTTTAAAGAGCAGAATTTGTTAAACCTCTCAGCGCCATTGGGGAAAAGGGGACTTAAATTGCGGACGTCATAGATTAAGACCAGACTGCAAAAAACTAATATATGGCCGGCAACATACGAAATGAGACCTTCAGACATTTGTGTAAAGTGTCGTCCCGGATTAGCCTGCGCAGTCCGCGCAGGCTAATCCGAGACGACACTTTACGACTACATAAGATTTTTTCATACTGTAGACTTTCGTGAAAGAGAAAATCGCACAAAAAAGGGAAGTGTCGTCTCGGATAAGTCACAGACTGCACAGGCTGATCTGGGACGACACACTTTTACGCATGTGTCCGAAGGCCCCTGTTGCACACCATGTATATGTAAGCTATACATGTAGGCTAAAGTTTCTGAGATTCAGTCGTTTGTACTTTCAGCCATCGAAAAAGGTCGTCTCTTTTCGGTGTAGCTAAATGCCTTGGCTGTTGACCTACTTCTTGGTACTGATAAAGAATGAATAGATGTTAATTTACGATTGGTAAAAAATGTGTACATGTTTATTCCCGGGCCGTGCTAGCATATCGCTCACACATTTATGAAACCAGTATTAACAAGCGTTGCTACTGCTAATCGATACCCCGAGGCCTCGATTCATACCATGGCAAAATAATGTAGTGGAGAATGGTTCTTGTGCTATTTCATATTTTCATAAGTGACACCCATCACTACTTTTCAACAAAGTGAAAAACAGTGAGGAATAAAAGGCATTTGCTCATGACTGTACTTTTTGAGTCGCCTGGTTGCGTAGCAACCAGGCTCTCATTGTTATCATCCTGATCTATGGGGTGATGTAGGCATACCTCCGGCCTTGTACTGCTTCCTGTCCCAAGTTCCGGTTTACGAAATAAAGCATAGTTTTCTAATCATTCGGTAAACAACCCAGTTTTTTCTGTTGTAAATAACCTACAATTGTGCCTTTGTGATAATGAATTATGTCTATAAAGACTGAGCTATTTAACGGTTCAAACCTTTGAAACAATCGTTTCGTTCACAAAGGTACACGATGGCCTGTTGTATACACAGGCATCGTCTCTTAAAATAGCGCGTTATGTATGTATCTAAAAATAGCGGTCGTGACCTACAGTTTGCGGACACGCTGAAAAATACTCTTCAACTACAAGCGTATATTTACTAAGGCACGCTTGTATTTGTGGACAATTCTTAGTGAAATCTGTTTTATAATTTCTCATCAGAAGTACTCTCTAAATCTTAAAATCTGTCCTTAATTGTAAGTCTTATTTCAATTCAACACTCAACCTACGACCGGAAAGAGAAAGGCGATACCGTGTAAACATGGAAGCTTTCAATGGAGAATTTTCCCAAAAGTAGGCTTTTTTTTAAATAAATTTATAACGACTTGGAATGGTAGCTTTGCCTTCTTAGACATTCTTACACATTGCTTCTTCACAGCTTTTTACGCTAGACTTTAAATACTTTTCACACCCCTATTCTAGGTATACAAGCAGAGACCGCACATAGTGTATGTAATGCGCACGGTTCTATAATGTACCAAGTCATCACTTAGCAGGTGCTTTCTAGAATGTAGCTGTGCGACAAATATAGATCTTATAATCACGTGACGTACAACGTCATTTGCACCGCGGAATTCTTTTATAAATTTACATATCAGTCGCTGCACTTGCCTTCATTTTCAGCGTACACTGACCTAGCGCTTCACGATGCGATCCATGCAGAGAGAGTGTTTTAAAGTTAATTGTGTTCAATTTATTGTTTTTCGTTTTTAAAGAGGTGGATTTGTCAAAGTCTGCTGTTGGGTTTTTTTTCAGTGTGCGATTTACCTAGATCTTATGAAACAATTTATTAGTGCGAGTGTCAGAACGCAAGGTGCTTTCGTAACTGCCAAAATCTGAATTCACACGGGAATTCAACTTGAAACTACATAGTTCTAACAACCAGCAGTCTGAGAACTTGACTTTTTACTCTACTATATTTCAAATATAATAGAATAGATCAGTGTTAACCCACTCGAACAACAAGTTCTTTATTGGAGTGTTTGTAATCTTGTAAAGGGTTGTTGTAAAGGGTAATAAAGCGAATCGCGAACAATTAGTTTACGCCAAAGCAATGTACATGTAGATCTCTACAATTTTCAGTTGGTGTGGAAGCAGTACTAATTCCTGGTACGTTATAAAACGCAAAGTTAAAAGGCTGATGATCATGCTATTGGGTTATATTGTTTTTCATGAGCTGTAGCAGCCACATTCTTAGAGTCCACTGTGGACAAAACTTGAACCCAGACAACAACAAAAACAAGTTATTTCAAAAGGACAGGTAGATTACTGAGTCAAATATTTGTGTGCGCTCCAGAGGCTACATTTCAGTCCAATGATCATGAAATGGTCCGGCTGTTTGTCTCAATAATATTTTTGACAAAACTGAATGTAGGTCACCTGGGGTTAAAAGAAAAAGATTGTCACTAGGTCAAATCAGACGAAACCCTAATAGTGCTGTAAAATCCATTATGTTCAGTCCAATAATCATGAAACTTTGTCAGACTGCGTAGATAAGATATTGGTGAGTTTCTGGTCTAAAAGTATGTCTCTAGATCCTATACCAGACAACAAAGTTCAATTGAGTTCCATTCTGATGTTGCCTAAATGGTCCTCTTGTAAATTGTTCAAGTGGTTCTGCTCTGTTTCTATAAACTTTACAGAAGCTTCAGAACTGAGTAGTAACATTTCAAAATCACCGCCTCTGAACTGTATAAGCAATTATACCCAAATTTCATATAACAGCATCCTGTAGTTGGAAAGGACAATTATTTATGTTAACCGATATATGTTTAACCATATGGTCCAGTCATAGAAAATTTGTGTCATACAAAAACAACATGTTCTAAATCTGGAGAGAAAACTGTTTCCCTATTCTACTGAAATTATTGAGAATGTTTGTTTTAGCAATATGTGTAAGAATTAAGATATACATGTAAGTTAAGTCACTTAGATTCTGCGCTAGAAAAACATTTTTATCAACCTGGATTGTCAGCCTAATTTTTGTCCACATTCTTTACAGGCATTATTAAGCTAGGGAGGAACTGTAAATATTGATGGAACTTCGACAGTTATTATGCCCCGCCGAACTTTGGGGTGGTTGGGAGAGATATAGTTTTCATGTTGTCAGTTTGTCTGCCCGTTGTACCGTCCACGTCCGTCCAGACAGATATATTCTAAAATAGGTGACGAAAGTTAATGAAACTTCATACATGTGTTCCTCATTATAGTCCGCCGATATACTTTTTTTAGTGTAAAGCCTTGTCATGGAAAATGGAGGCTTGATGTCTTCCGGTCTGCTTGTTTTGTATTATTTTGTTTTTGTTTTTAATGCAGTGTCATGGAAAAAGGGGGCTTGATGTAGATTTCTATTATGGACCAATATCTCTTTAACGACTGGACAAAATTTTATGAAACTTCATATTTATGTTGTTTATCACAAGCCAAAGACAATCAGTATAAGTTTTTATTTAATGAAATGCCGTATCATGGAAAAAGTGGGCGTAACCCCTTACCATACAACAAAATTTTAGACTAGGCCAATTTCAAAGCATTTGCAGACGACAAATTCAACTTTGGTACAAATGAGCTTAAGCTCTCTGACAGACCAGAAAACATTGTGGGAAAAGGAGAAAATGCTGGTTACCAGCATTTTCTCCTTTTCCCACAATGTTTTCAAAAGCCTTCTTTCCCTGGGTCGTGAAACCCCGGGATTGGTTGGAAAAGGGTTAATGTATATTTTCACCAATAACAAAAAAGGCCATTTACATGCAAAACACAATACATCTTATACTTATGTTTCTATAAAAAAAAAAAAAGATTTTTTCGGCGGTGGATATCATTTCAACGAAATGACTTGTTTAATATTGATTGTACCTTTTGATAACAATTTTCAAATGAAGTCACCCAGGGTAAGAGAATTTGAACTTTTAAAAGCTGTTCCTGCGGCCTAAATTTTAATTCTCACCACACACTTTTTTTCATGTAAATTTTAATATTAACGTTTGTAATTTTAGGAAGACAACTCAGAAATATGCTTGCATATAATACTGTCTTATGGTTAAGTTAATTTGTATCTTGAATGCTTTTAATAGATTTCAACAGAAAAAGGTGAAAACTTCTAACCCATTACCCTCCAGGCGACTCTCAGGACTATCAGTCCTTTGATTATTATTCTACTTCCTATGAGCCACAAAAGAGTTTCAATATTCATAATCCAGTATCTCTTACGCCGTCTATCTTTTTTAAAGAGATATTTCTTGTTTTTAATTGGCGTTGTTGCAATGCTTCGCGAAGCCAGCCTCTGGATTCCAAATTGGAAACTTTCGTCTAAAATAGACAATGCGTCCATGCGACGGTAAATGTCAGGATTCTAATTTATCTAATTACTGGATTTCAGCGAAGTTCTTCCGACATACACAAATTAGATTTGAGCCATGCTCTGTGAAAAGGGGGCTTAATGCATTTGCAAAAAAGTATCGACCCAGCTCAGCCTGCGCAGTCCGAGCAGGCTGACCTGGGTCGAAACCTTTTGCTTTCGGTCAATTTTCTGCATGTCAAAGGACCACGCTTCGTCCAAATTATATCAATCGTTCGATAAAATAATTATGTGATGACTTGCTTGGTGTGATGCATCATGGAGATGCATCAAGCCCCCTTTTGCCAGAGCATGGCTCATTTATTATTTTTTTTTCTTTACCCTAGGAGCTCTTTTGCAACTTTAGTTGCTTTGGGGAACAGTGTTCTTACGAACATGAAAGTTCGTTACAAATGCATAGCTGAAATGCAAACCGCCCCGGCTGGGATTCGAACCCGTGCGGCAAATATCCTCGTTTATAGAGGTTTAAAAGACCAATACACAAACCACTGGGCTAAAGAGAATTCTCCCTGACGCAGTTGTCATGTATTGATTTTATACGGGAAGAAACTATGCTGTAAGGAAGGAGTGATCTCCCGTAACAGTGTAGATTCAGATCAGACTGCAAAGAAAGAGCTGGTAACCAGCATTTCTCCTTCCCTCCCACAACATTCTTTACCCCTTAAAAACCATAACCGATCATTTGAGTCACATTGGAATTGGCGTCGACTGAGTTAAGTCATAAAAATGTTTGTTTAAACATATTTAAACATATTTATTTTATATCGATTGAGAAACAAGTTCTTGCAACTTATACTTATCTCTCTCGATTCTGCTTCCTGGAAACTACGCCAGTATTCGCGCCGAACGTGTCGGCTCGGCCAATGTACAGTACAAAATTTGACGCTTCCTCCCGGGTATCGAACACTGGACCTTCTGGTTACAAGGCCGACAATCTACCCCGTAACCACGGACACCACAAAAAGAATTGTCCGTTTGGTAAAGGGTTGAGATACGCCTGTTAGTGAATAGAAGAAATATATTGACTGTCGAATGGAAAGTTCAAGAAATCTGATACTTAAAGACACATCGCTGACCAAAAATAATGTTATAAAGCTCGAGAAGGGCTCGTTTATATTCTAGACTCGTTTGATTAAATTTTATTTAAAGTGCCAACTCTTGTAAGATTCTATATTTCTACCTCATGTGAAAACACTGAATCTAAGAGTGCGGAGCTTTAAATCTACAAGAGAATGGGAAGGCGAATGTCACGTAAAAAATTTACTTCTCACAGAGAAAAAAAAAAGACGATTGTTCCCGTTTCGGCCACGGTGTTTATTATCAGTAAGCAGCAATCTGGGAAAAAGGAGTTCGAAGAATCTTTGTAATACACATACCAAGCAATTCATCACATAATTATGGATACATAGAATTCATTTTGTCTGGCGGTCATGAGGTAGAATGGTCCTTGGACATGCAAACAACATACGGATAGCAATAAATTTTGATCCGTGTCGGCCTGTGCGGACTACGCAGCCTGACATGAATCGGTACTTTTTGCAGATGCACTAAACCAGCTTTTCACAGAACATGACTACAATGTAATTGTTGCCTGATTTGATACAACGTGGCCTGTTTTGTTACTCGAGCATGTTGCTCGTATTTCAGTACGTCTGAGTTCGTGTTGAAAATAAATTTCATTTTTTACCCGATAATATGAACCATGCTCTGTGAAAAGGGGGCTTAACGCATCTGCAAAAAGTATCGACGCATGTCAGCCTGCGCAGTCTGCGCAGGCTGACATGGGTCGAAACTTTTTGCCATCGGTCAATTTTCTGCTTGTCAAACGACCATTTTACCTCAAGATCCAGTCGATTGTTTTGAAAAAAAAAAAAAAAAAACCGGATTTTATAGATCCGACATTATGTGATGACTTGCTTGGTATAGTGTATCACGGAGAAGCATTAAACCCCCTTTTACAAGAGTATGGCTCATATATACTCAGTTAGCAGTCTTAAACTCTTACTGTACATTTACGTATTAAATTCCGTCTACAGCAATTACAGGCTTAAGCAATGACAATATGGTTAAATCTGCACTAAATGTAGCGACATTATTGGTTATATAAGCCCATTTATAAGTTTTCATTCACATCGCCGTTGCAATTATGTTGACCACGTATTGTGGACCCTGAATCTTTTTATAGATTTGGACACGTATTTACAGCCATTCTACGACTTACACTAGAAAGTAAAGCAACTGCTGATTGGCACAACCATTTGGTTCAGCCTATCAGAAATTGTGTTACTTCCAAATTAAGAAGAGTCTAGAAAATGAGACTATGAATACTTTTAAGAATGACTGGTGAATACGGGCCTGATCACCATTGTTTATCTGATGTCATCTATCGTGGTTCTGACTTACTTTAATTATTTCCGGAAATTCTTAATTTTCTGAATAACTTTATTTAACCCTTTACCACACAGTGCCGACTTTTATCGACTCTTGGGAAGAAGTCTTTTGAAAAAACATTGTGGGAAAAGGAGAAAATGCTGGTAACCAGCATTTTCTCCTTTTCCCACAATGTCTTCTACCCTATCCATGACAGAAATCGCCATTTTAGCCACATATCATTTGTCGTCTGCAAGTACTTCCAATTTGGTTCAGTCCAAAATTTTGTCGTTTGGTAAAGCGTTAACTTACTTTGAATCAAGAACATCATTGTTTATTAGATTATTTTGTATGTTCGAGTTCGACTTATCATTGTCTACTACATTTCTTTCGTATGTTTAAATCCTAGTTGTCAAGCTCTGTGAAAAGGGAGATTGAATGCATCTGCAAATAGTATCGACCCATTTTAGCCCTTCGCAGGCTGAAATGAGTTGAAACTTTTTTGCTGTTTGCAAATTTTCTGTATGTCCAAGGACCATTCTACCTCATGAGTCAGTTGGTTGTTAAACAAAATGGATTTTATGGATGTATTATATAATATGATGTCTTGTTTGGTATAATGCAAGACATTTTGAACGCCTGAACCCGAAAACTCCGTTTTATACGTTTAAAACCCTTTACCAGACAACAAAATTTTAGCCTTGTCCAAATTGAAAGCATTTGCAGACGACAATTTCAGTGTGGCTCAAATGGTGCAATTTTTCTTTGATAGGGCAGAAAGCATTGTGAGAAAAGGAGAAAATGCTGGTTACCAGCATTTTCTCCTTTTTCCACAATGTTTTCAAAAGGCTTCTTTCCCTGGGTCGTTAAAAGGCGGCATTGTGTGGTAAAGGGTTAAATCCAAATTATCACACTTTGCTGCACCCGTTTGTCTACCTTTGAATCCGAGGATGTAAAAATCTTGCGTGCTTGATCGATTTTTATGCCCGAATCTGAGTTTTTATTTGTTAACTTAATCTTTTTGTATGTTTGATCAAGAGTCCTTGTTTGTTTGACCTTTTCGGGTTCATTCGTCGAAAAATATATGAGCCATGCCCTGTGAAACGGGGGTTTAATGCATCTGCAAAATGTTTCGACCCATATCAGCCTGCTCAGTCTGCACAGGGTGACCTGGGTGGAAAGTTTTTGCTTTTGATCAATCTTCTGCATGTTAAAGGACCAGTCTAGCTCATTCTTCAGTCGGTTGTTAGACAAAATGTATTTTATGAATCCAAAAGTATATCGTAACTTTTTTTTTATGTCACGGAGATGCATAAAACCCCCTTTCCACAGAGCATGGCTTAAACATATTCAAGGCTTACTTTATATTTACTCGCTTGTCACTATCTAAGGTTTTGTTCGTGTCGTATTCGTGCTGTTTTTTTTTTTCTCTGTGGGTAAATTACTGAAATGAGGTATAAAGAGAAGAAAATGGTCTGATCACAAAGTTGTTTATGACCGAAAATCCGATTTGTAAAAGTTTAATCGAAAGCAATTTTCGTACACGTATAAGCCAACAAATATAACAAATCCCCGTTAAATCGTATCAGAGATAGTCCATCTAGCAATGTACTATCTCTGAAAATCGATTCACGATATCAAGGTCCGTATTCACCAAACATTCTTAATTTCATTATAAGTCTAATTCTAGATTAAGAATTGTAACGCAACTTCTGATTGGCTAGACCGAATGGTTTAGCCAATCAGAAGTTGCGTTACTTTTAAATGTAAAAATTTCTTGAGAATAAGATTATGAAAGTTCTGAAGAATGATTGGTGAATACGAACCCATTTTTTTAAACTTACTTTACAACAAAAAGTGCAGGCCTTTGATTCAAACCTACAACAACAAAACATACCAATCAAAGCACTGCCTACAAAAAGCATTTTTTTTCCCTTCTACATGAAGAGATAAGCATCAAACCCTATCGCTAAAAAACCAACAAACATTTTCTCTTTCACCCACAATATTTTCTAATCTAAGACAAACCATAGGCTGCGCTCTGGTAAAAGGGGGCTTAATGCATCTCCGTGATGCATTGTACCAATGAAGCCATCACATAATAATGGATTTATAATAGCCACTTTTTTTAAAACAACCAAATGAATCATGAGGTAGACTAGTCTTTGGACATACAGAAAACTGACCAATAGCGAAAAGTTGCGGACTGCGCAGGCTGACCTGGGTCGATCTTTTCGCAGATACATTAAGCTCCCTTTTCACAGAGCATGATTATATTATTTCGCACCATTTTATCGGCAAGGCTTTGTTTCGTGCGATTATATCACATGACTCTAAAATAAGCTAGTCACAGCCATGAGCCTCTTAGATGTGTTGCAAGCGGTGCTGTTGAAGTTCAGACTACACGGAAAGGGCAGTGTTCTATGATCTTCGACTTCGTCTTCTCAATTTTCAGAGCCTTGACGAAAAGGTTTTTTTTTTATTTGCCAAAGCCTGTTCATCAAAACGGAAAAGTGTACCTATTTGTTTCTCTAGAGAGTATATCATTTCATATTCGATACGGTATAATTGGATGTTTGATGAAAGGAAAGCTATATGAGACGGATGCGAATGTAAATCATCAAAGCTATCATCTATCTGTAATCAAGGGCTTTTGAATGTTTTGGGGAAAAATGATAAACAAGACAGAAACACTACTTGATGAAAGGCTCTTGTACTTTGATAATTATAGCAAATCAGCCGACCTTGTAGAACAAAAATATGGGGAAACAGCTGACTTTTGAAGAAAACAATAATTTAAAAAAATCTTTTGAAGCGTTGTTTTCCAGAACGCCGACAGTTCTTAACTTCATTTATTACTTTTTTTTTCTTCACGCAAACTGCGAATGGTTGATTGATGGCGGCCAAAAACTCTCGTAATGGCTTTCCCAGTTATGCCATCCATTTGGCAAAGCTCGGGTCATCCATTGATCATATCCCTCGGCTCTGTTGCGATTGGTGTACGTACACCTTGCATTTCTTCGCCAGAAACGGACCGCTTTACTGCTCTGAGAATCATAAGACTCCACTTAAAATATACATGTCACAATTTTGAGTTGAAATTATAATTAAATACATTTCCGTTGACCAAAATAAAAATGTTATTTCATTTGGTTAAGGTGATTTATCAATTTCCATGGAAGTTTTACAAACGGATTGATAAATGTAGATAACCTTACTATACCGTATATGTTGATGTTGTTGATATAAAGAATTTCAAGAGCGCCGCCATGTTTAAAATCATGATATTGAAAGTAGATTCAATAGCGACATGCTCGATACGGATGAGGTTAGATGTAGTTACGGAAACCCCCACCCCCCATCGTCACAACTAGGCCGATTCCGTTCCTTCATCTAACCTCGTCCACATCAAGGGGTTTCCATTTTGAAATACTGCCAGTCATATGATCTTAAACATGGCGGCGCTCATGTAAATCGATTCCCAACGGCAACAGCAGCTGCAGTGATAAGCAAACTGTCGCTTAAAATGCCAACGGATTTGATAGACCGAGTTAGAAAATAAATGTACAAACTGTTTGTAATCGGAAGTGTATTTAGAAAGGTTCCCACAGAAAATTGTGACTATTTCTAATTTTTCTAAGTGAAGTGCTACGATTTTGAAAACGGTAAAGCGGTGTTTTTTTGGTGAAGAAATGTATCGTGCAAGTGCATATCAAGCTGCCTGATACAACCGAGGCACTTGATCAACGGATCACCCGAGATTTGCCGAATTGGAATCTGCCTAGTTGTGACGATTGATACACCACCATTTATGCTCATCTTTCTGTTGTAGTAATTTAAGGTAGATAGGTAAAGTTAGCTACTAGTAGCCAGCTACGAGTAGCCAGCTACTTGTTCAGGTAAAGTTAGCTACTAGTAGCCAGCTACTAGTAGCCAGCTACTTGTTCAGGTAAAGTTAGCTACTAGTAGCCAGCTACTAGTAGCCAGCTACTTGTTTAGGTAAAGTTAGCTACTAGTAGCCAGCTACTTGAGCTGGTAAAGTTAGCTTCTAGTAGCCAGCTACTAGTAGCCAGCTACTTGAGCTGGTAAAATTGGTTATTTGTAGCCAGCTACTGGTAGCCACCTTCTAGTAAGCAGTCACTTATAAAAGGAAAATCTGTCAATTCGTACCCAGCGACCAATGTATAAGTAATTAAAATAGATGTTCTTAGTAGTTTCCTAAAGGTACAAGTAGCTGGCGAACTAATTGTCGACGCCTTAAAAGAAATATTTTTCTTCCATCCAGAATACTATATAAATGCATCAGAAAAATCAAAATCAAATAAATTACCGTATTAAGGGGTCAAGCTACGAGATCTGTCGATAGAATTTTTTTTTTTACATTTGTTTTTAATTAGGGATTTAAAATATACAAGTAGCTGACGAGATTAAGACATACATTTCAAAATATTTCAAAGAATCACATTCACTGTACTACGAAGAAATGGAAAATATCATTTTCAATTCATTTTTAATTATTAAAGGGGCCAGCTACTCGTCATGAAAATTGGGATATTTTTCAATTTCACTTAGAAAGGAATTCAAAGGTACAAATAGCTGGGGAGTCTAAGAGCTGTTTTTGTAATTAAGTGCTTGTTTTAAATAAAGTAGACAATAAATGCGTCAGAAAACTCAAAATTGAAGCATTTCCAGTTATTAAAGGGGCCAGCTACTTAACATAAATCGGACGATTTTGCACTTTTGCGAAATGGTGATTTTAAATGTACAAGCAGCTGGCTAAATTTAGAGAGATTTTTCAAAATATCTCAACAAATCATATTGAGGATATTTAGGGGGAATTAAAGATATCAAAATTAGTCCATTCTTATCATTTAAAGGGCCCAGCTTCTCGTCATGAAAATGCGGATATTTTTCAACTTAACGTAGATTAAAATCAAAAGGTACAAGTAGCTGGCTAGCCTAAGAGCGAATTTTAAAGTTAGACGCTTGTTTTGAATAACAGATACTATCAATGTATAAGAAAACTCAAAATTGAATCATTTCCGGTTTTTTAAAGGGGCCAGCAACTTGATCTGAAAACTGGACAACTTTGCTGTTTTTCGAAGTAATGATTTCAAATTTACAAGTAGCTGGCGAGATTAAAAGAGATTTTTCAAAATATTTCAACAAATCTTTTTGGGGACACTTAGGCGAAATTAAAAATATCAAAATCAATCCATTCTCATCCATTTAAGGGACCAGCTACTTGTCATGAAAATGCGGATATTTTTCAATTTTACTTAGAGTGAAATCAAAAGGTACAAGTAGCTGGCGAGCCTAAGAGCGAATTTTAAAATTAAATGCTTGTTTTGAATAACAGATACTATCAATGTATAAGAAAACTCAAAATTGAATCATTTCGGGTTATTGATGGGGCCAGCTACTTGATTTGAAAACTGGATAACTTTGCTGTTTTTCGAAGTAATGATTTCAAATGTACAAGTAGCTGGCGAGATTAAAAGAGATTTTTCAAAATATTTCAACAAATCTTTCTGGGGACACTTAGGAGAAATTGAAAATATCAAAATCAATTCATTCTCATCCATTTAAGGGACCAGCTACTCGTCATGAAAATGCGGATATTTTTCAATTTTACTTAGAATGAAATCAAAAGGTACGAGTAGCTGGCGTGCCTAAGAGCGAATTTTGAAATTAAATGCTTGTTTTGAATAACAGATACTATGAATGTATAAGAAAACTCAAAATTGAATCATTTCCGGTCATTAAAGGGGCCAACTACTTGACTTGAAAACTGAACAACTTTGCTGTTTTCCGAAGTAATGATTTCAAATGTACAAGTAGCTGGCGAGATTAAAAGAGATTTTTCAAAATATTTCAACAAATCTTTTTGGGGACACTTAGGAGAAATTGAAAATATCAAAATCAATCCATTCTCATCCATTTAAGGGACCAGCTACTCGTCATGAAAATGCGGACATTTTTCAATTTTACTTAGAGTGAAATCAAACGGTACAAGTAGCTGGCGAGCCTAAGAGCGATTTTTGAAATTAAATGCTCGTATTGAATAACAGATACTATGAATGTATAAGAAAACTCAAAATTGAAGCATTTCCGGTTATTAAAGGGGCCAGCTACATAAGAAAACTCAAAATTGAAGCATTTCCGGTTATTAAAGGGGCCAGCTACTTGTCAGGAAAATGCGGATATTTTTCAATAATACTTAGTGTGAAATCAAAAGGTACAAGTAGCAGGCGAGCCTAAGAGCGAATTTTGAAATTAAATGCTTGTTTTGAATAACAGATACTATGAATGTATAAGAAAACTCAAAAGTGAATCATTTCCGGTCATTAAAGGGGCCAACTACTTGACTTGAAAACTGGACAACTTTGCTGTTTTTCGAAATCATGATTTCAAATGTACAAGTAGCTGGCGAGATTAAAAGAGATTTTTCAAAATATTTCAACGAATCATATTGAGGATATTTAGGGTAAATTAAAGGTATCAAAATCAATCCATTCTTATCATTTAAAAGGTCCAGCTACTCGCCAGGAATTCGGATGCGAATTTTGAAATTAAATGCTTGTTTTGAATAACAGATACTATGAATTTATCAGAAAACTCAAAATTGAATCATTTCCGGTAATTAAAGGGGCCAGCTACTTGATTTGAAAACTGTACAACTTTGCTGTTTTTTCGTGTAACCGGGTACAGGTATTTAATGATTAAAAATGGATTGATTTTGATATCTTTAATTTCTCCTAAGTATCCTCAATATGATTCGTTGAAACATTTTGAAAAATCTCTCTAAATATAGCCAGCTACTTGTACATTTTAAATCAAGATTTCGCGAAATTGCAAAGTTATCCCGTTTTTTTATCAAGTAGCTGGCCCCTCTAATAACCGGAAATGCTTCAATTTTGAGTTTTCTGACGCATTATAGTCTACTTTATTCAAAACAAGCACTTAATTACAAAAACAGCTCTTAGACTCCCCAGCTACTTGCACCTTTGAATTCCTTTCTAAGTGAAATTGAAAAATGTCCCAATTTCATGACGAGTAGCTGGCCCCATTAATAATTAAAAATGAATTGAAAATGATAGTTTCCATTTCTTCGTAGTACAGTGGATGTGATTCTTTGAAATATTTTGAAATGTCTGTCTTAATCTCGTCAGCTACTTGTACATTTTAAATCCCTAATAAAAAACAAATGTGAAAAAAAATTCCTAGTGACAGATCTCGCAGTTTGACCCTTTAATACAGGAAATTATTTGATTTTGATTTTTCTGATGTATTTATATAGTATTCTGGATGGAAGAAAAACATTTCGATTAAAGTGTCGACATTTGGTTCGCCGGCTGCTTGTACCTTTAGGGAACTAATAAAAACCTCCATTTTAATAACCTATATATTGGTCGCTTGGTACGAATTGCCAGATTTTCCTTTACAAGTGACTGCTTACTAGAAGGTGGCTATCAGTAGCTGGCTACAAATAACCAATTTTACCGGCTCAAGTAGCTGGCTACTAGTAGCTGGCTACTAGAAGCTAACTTTACCTGAAGAAGTAGCTGGCTACTAGCAGCTGGCTACTAGTAGCTAACTTTACCTGAACAAGTAGCTGGCTACTAGTAGCTGGCTTTACTTATCTATTTAAGGTCCCATCACCTCTTGAACACAAACAAGTCACCTAACTATCCTTCAGTGACGTCCAAGGTTTGAAAAGTGATAAACGATTTACACACTATATGTCAAACACACGATACTATTGCAAATACATTCAAGATGTCAATGAATACAGATTTACCGAGTATAAAATGAATTAATTTTGCTTTACTTTTCACGTGTCTATATTTCAGTTCACGCTTTATACCTACAACTTGCAAAACAACAAAGACGCCAACTGCTGTAGTCTTTTACCAAACGACACAATTTGCGACTTGTCCAAATCCAAAGCATTTGCGGACGAGATATCAAGTGTTGTTCGAATTATGGAATTTGTCTCTGAAAGGGTAGAAAACATTGTGGGAAAAGGAGACAATGCTGGTTACCAACATTTTCTCCTTTACCCACAATGTTTTCAAAAGCCTTCTTTCTAACGCCCGTTTAAACTCGGAATTGTATGATGAAGGGTTAAGAAATAAAAGTTCACTTATCTAAATCGAAATCTTGATAGAGAGCAAAAGAGCATATCCGAGAGAGCTCTTCGGAACTCCTTCACTCTGACTGTATATAAAATCGGGTTTATGATCGAGTTGAAACTTATAGTTGTGAACAATGGGAACTTCGCGCCCCTGGAAAGCGACCACGGATCAATGAGACTTTCCATCAATAACACCGTGATACTAGGCCAAGAGAAAATGTTGAGGAACAAAAGTATGAACCCTAGTAACGTAAATGCTCTGCTTTGGTGCGTTCTTCTCTCTGCGTTGGACGCCAGAGTTGAAGGCGCATTGTTTATCGGTTGATGAACCAATATGGCTCTTGTAGAAGAGGCCGCTTCCACGTTCTCTTGACTGACCTTATTTTTCCATGTGGTCTGATTTAAAATTCCCGTCGACGTTGAAGTACCCTGTCGAACTACAGCAGAGTTTGTAGGTACTGTTGTTGGGCCAAAATTTGGGTCGGTTGACGATCCTCGTCCGCTGTCTGTATTTTCCTGAACGATTCTCTTCATGTGCGGTTTTATAGTAGATGACCCAGTTCTGTCAGTCATGGAGTGGATCTCTGGACGAATGCGTCTTTGTTTTTGACGTAGCATGAACGCCAGACACCCATACAGGAGGTTTGTAATTAGGAGTGGAAACAAGAACGTTCCCAGGAACACTTTCATGGAGGAAACCAACTTTTCCCGGAAAACTGTTTCCATGGAACAACCAGTGTTGTGTAAGTATTCTTGCTGGGGTTTCCAAAAGATGAAGGGCAGAGAACAAAAAACGAAGCCGAACATTAAGGCACCTGTACTAAATGCAATTACTTTAGCTCTGGTCAGATGGTGATCCAACTTTTCCATCCGTAACATAATAATAAATCTGTTGATACAGATGGCTGTCACGTTATAGAGCGTTGTTGACTGCGATGACATGAAGAAGCCGAGAAGAAAGCAGCATCGAATAATGTCGGTTCTAAACCAATCATAATCTGCGAAAGACATGGCCAAAAGAGCAGCTCCGGCCATGTTGTCTGTGAGGCATAAACACACCATCTGTAAAGTGTAGATCCTCGGCATGTTTTGTTTCTTCACACAGAGACAAAGAAGTACAGTTCCGTTTAACAATAGAATCAAAAGTGCCGTGACTCGCATCATGACGATAAGCGTAACTGGCACGTTTTCGAATCGTTCCACGTGTTCTTGAGTCCAATTACCTGTCATCTTTCTGTCTGTTATTTATTCTGTAAAATACATCAGTTTTCAAAACACAGATTTTTTCATACACAAAATGTTATGGTTAATCACTTTTTAAAAGAAGCAAAGTATTTATGTTAATTATGCAATCGAACGGTATATGTTTTCACTTGCACATTCGTCCAGGACTATCAGTCGCTGTAGTGGAGTTGTAAAACAGTCATCCTTTTCAAATTGTATCTTCATAGTTCATCAATTTAGTATAAGGGAGACCTGTTCCAGTCGGTTATCGTTTAAAACATTTTAATGAGAAGGAGACTATGCACAATGAGACGTCGTGTTTATTCGTGCAATTTTACCTAATTGGCTATTTTCTCCGAAATTGTTTTGGTAATTCCGATACTAGTATTGTCCGTGTTGTGACTAAAGTTTCGCTGCATACATCGGAAATTTCACAGAAACCAAGTTTTTTTTGTTTTTTTTCCGTCAAACTGAACAAATATTATCATTAACAATCATCCTTAGAATTGTTATACCCAGTGATATACCGCTTCATTCGCTTTACAAGGTATTGTCTCCAGTACTTAGTATTAGCACACTGTCAAACAAATAGTAAACTGGGTCCGTATTCACCAACCATTCTTAAGAATATTCTTAGTCTTATTCTCCATGATTTTCTATATTTGAAAGTAAAATAGCTTCTGATTGGCTAAACCAAATGGTTTAGCCAATCAGAAGTTGTGTTACTTTCAAATGTAGACAATTTTGGAGAACAAGACTAAGAATATTCTTAAGAATGTTTGGTGAATACGGACCCTGATCATTATGTCCCTGATTGATAAGTAATTTAATTAAACAAATTCGTTTTCATTTTCGATCTTGCTTTTTTTTACAGTTCACTCATACGATTCATAGAAAAACTGAAAAATAATTTGTAAGTTTACTGCAAATAAGGTGGTTTTAGTTTTGATATACTGCACAGAAAATTGACAAATGCTACTGTGAATGTTTTTTTCTCTGCCTTTTGTACATACCTTGTCATGAAATTCTAAGCGATGGGCATCGAAACCAAACAGTGTATCATAGTGTGTTTGCAAAAAGTATAAAGCTTTATAACATCATTATGGTACCATTAGATCCGTACATAGGTTCATTGGAATACAACATGATCCATAGATCCAGCGATAAACTTAAGCACAAACTGTAGCGTTTCGTGACAATTCCTCAATCTTTCCCTGGAAAATATATGATTGAGCCATGCTCTGGCAAAAGGGGCCTTAATGCATTCTCCATGATCAATGATAACAAGTAGGGCATTACATAATTATGGACCAATAACATCCATTTTGTCTAACAACCGACTGAGTCATGAGGTACACTGGTCCTCGGACATACAAAAATGAACGATAGCGAAAACTATCGGCCCAGGTCAGTCTGCGAGGACTGTGCAGGCTGGCCCGTGTCAATACGTTTCGCAGATGCATTAAGCCCCCTTTTCATTGTGCATAACTCCTATTAAATAGAAAATCCGCGTGATATTCAACCCCGCATTTACCTTGCAACATTCTCTGATCCGCAGAGAAAACGTAATTCATGCTCCTATCTAAAACATTTGACAGAACCTTACTGCCAAGCCACTCTCGGGTTTCTCGATAAAACGGCAAATATTTCTAAATAAGGAGACATCCGCATGATTTATGATTGACATTTAGTCTAGATTTCCAATATACGTCTGAGGGAATATATATATATAAGCCATGCTCTGTGAAATGGGGGCTTAATGCATCTGCGAAAAATATCGATTCAGGTCAGCCTGCGCAGTCCGCGCAGGCTGAGCTGGACCGAAACTTTTCGCTATTGGGCAATTTTCTTTATGTCCAAGGAACAGTCTACGTCATGTTTAAGTCGGCTGTTAAAAAAGCTGCTATTGTGGATCCATAATTAGGGGATGGCTTGATAGCTTTCATGGATCACGGAGATGCATTCAGCCCCCTTTTGCCAGAGCATGGTTCATATAATATTCAGATGGACCCTTCACCAAATGATCCCATGTGTTTTAGGCCCTGAGAGGTTAGATATCGGTACAGAATCGGGCGAGTTGAGACGGTGTGGGCATTTAACTTCTTTTGCTGGTTCCAGTTGCTTTTCTGCAGAAAAAAAAAATGTATCTACAGAAATGTACAGAAAATCAAGGTCCGTATACACAACCGTTCTTAATAACCCTCATACCGGCTAACGACTCATCCTCGTGGCATTTTTTAGCCCCTAAGTTGCGAAGCGCAACTCACTGACTTTTTTGCGGACAGAACGTGCAGTCTGATCTTGATCTATACTGTCCGATAAGGAGATATTTTACTCCAAAACATAAGTTTCAAATAACAATACTTGGGTTTTAAATAAAGGCTTGTAAGTTTTATTTAACTTATTCAGCAGGATAAGGTTTAACCCTTTCAGCGCTATAGGTGAAAACAGGGACTTTTGCGGACGGCATAGATCAAGATCAGACTGCACAGAACGTGCAGTCTGATCTTTGATCTATGCCCTCCGCTTGTTCGGTCATGCCTATATGATAAAAGTCTTCTTGAGACTCAGTGTATTGTATTTATAGCAATCAAAAGAAGCCAAGTTTGTTTATTTGGCGCCGAAAGAGTTAAGTATTACACGACCGCACTTGATTTTCTAGTCATTATGTGCCCGCCAATGATTTACAGTAAAAAAGGGGGGGGGGGGTAAAAACATTTTTATAATAAATGAAACCAAGCAAGTCGTCACATAAACTCCAGAGGAAAAATTTGGACAGGCACATGGGCCATTTGAACAACCCGAACTCTTCACCACACGACAAAAGTGCAGATATGCTCAAATTGAAAGCATTTGCAGACGACCATTTTAATGTAGCTCAAATGATGGAATCTGTCTTTGATAGGGAAGAAAACATTGTGGCAAATGGAGAAAATGCTGGTTACCAGCATTTTCTCCTTTTCCTACAATGTTTTTAAAAGGCTTGTTCCTTAGGGTCGTTAAAACTCGGGATTGTGTGGTAAACGGTTAAGGAGTCCGAGGAATTCGGATGAAAGCTTTGTTTGTACCAGCATTTTCTCTTTCCGACAATCATGATTTTCTACCATTTCAAAGAATCTCAGTTCAGTTGTATCACTTTCAGATTTGCTGTTTACCGATGATTTCAATTTGGAAGATTTGCTTGGCCGGCTCATAGCCCAAAAGGCTGCGTAAATCTACGCATTTTAGTGAAAGGTATCCCAGGTAGGTATCGTGCCTTAGCTCTAAAAACAAAATAAAACTGTGCCAAAGATTCTCATGAATCACGAGTATCACTTTGGAATTTGTTGTTTGTAGATGTGTTCAATTTGGAAAAGTCTTGAATTTGTTGTTCGGAAGATGGTTAAATCCACATCCGAATACTGCAACAGATTAGAAACACCTCACCTGTATATGTCAAAATGAGACTTCCGCTAAGGACATACATGTACGAGGGATGATCAAGATATTCGTAGACTTTTGTTTTATCTCAGAAACTTTTGACATAAAATTGAACAGTTTGCGCACATCTAA
Organism: Tridacna gigas; assembly: GCA_945859785.2. Lineage (NCBI taxonomy): Eukaryota > Metazoa > Mollusca > Bivalvia > Cardiida > Cardiidae > Tridacna > Tridacna gigas. The sequence continues at coordinate 28,328,903 of OX244033.2, forward strand.
ATTCACATTTTTTTTTTATCAGGCGGATGAGTTTTAAAAAATATCTGAGCATGTTTCACGAAAATACGCCATTTTACATGACCTACGAGTACATTAAGCGCACGCGGGGTAGGTCACGAATGACGTATGACAATATGCTGAATTTGCTGACACGTCTCAGACAACGTACATGTTCAGGATCCGTATTCACCAACCATTCTTAAGAACGTTCTTTGTCTTATTCTTCAAAATTTTCTACATTTGAAAGTAACACAACATCTGATTGGCTTAACCATTTGGTCCGCAAAAGGTCAGTGGGTTGCAATTAGCAGCTGAAAGGGTTAAAGCCAAATATTTCAACTCTTTACCATCCAATCCAAACTTTTAATGAGCTTAAGAAAGAGGGTTTTTGAAAACATGGTGGGAAGTTTAAAAAATGTCTCCTTATCGGACAGTGTAGATCCAAGATCAGACTGCACGTTCTGTGCAGTCTGATCTTGATCTACACTGTCCGCAAAATGTCCCCGGGTCGCGATTAGCAGCCTAAGGGTTAATTATGGATCAATAAATCTATTTTTTCTAACAACCGACTGATTCAAGAGGTAGTAGTCCTTGGAATAACAGAAAATTTACAAAAAGCAAAAAGTTCCGATCCATGCCAGCATGTGCGGACGGCGCAGGTTGACATAGGTAGATACTCTTTGCAGTTGATTTAAACCCCCTTTTCACAGAACAGGTCTCCGTTCATATAAATCGTGAGTACAATGGCAGAAAACGGTCATTTCCAATTTCTTGCACAGCTTGAAAGATCTAATACAATAGTTCATCATGTAGGTATCGAGTCTTTGCGCTAAAACAAGAAGACTTTGATGTTGAAATTTCAATAATAACCCACTGAAGTGCCATATCAGTCCAAAAACACATGCTCTTTACCCTTCAACATTTATCTGACATTTCTCGTCTCAGTTTTGTTTTGCATGTAACGTAATAACGAGTCCAATTAAGTTCTCTGTAGCAAACCCGATCTCTTTCAAACCTTTATAATTCACCCTTCAGCTGCTAAGCACGACTCAAAGACCTTTTGCGGGCAGTGTAGATCAAGATCAGACTGCACAGAACGTGCAGTCTGATCTTGGATTCACACTGTCCGATAAGGAGATATTTTTCCCAAAAAATACCTTTGAAATAGCAAAATTTAGGTTTTCATTATCGGTTTGAACGTTTCATTTATTTAGCAGGATAAGGGTCACGTAAAAGAACTTCAGTAACCTTTAGGGCCAGCTTCATCGGAAAATATTCAGACGCTAATGGGCTAAATAATGGCCAGATTCATATATATGTACAATTCAATGAAAACACCATCATATCAAAGCATACAGGTTGACAAGGAGAATTCAGATAAAGTAACCTCTAGTTGACCCCGGGTAAACGTTCGTGGACTCGCTGTTGGATTTCAAAACGATAAAGAAGAATTCAGCCAGGAAAAAAAAACTGTTCGTACATCAATTTATAAGAATAGTTTTCCAAATTTAACCCTTTCCCTGCTCAATAATTTAAATGAAACTTTAAGCCGACAGTAAAAACCAGAATAATGTTATTTCAAACTTAGTTTTTGGAGAACAATATCTCTTTAACGGACAGTGTCGATCCAAGATCAGACTGCACGTTCTGTGCAGTCAGATCTTGATCTACCCTGTCCGCAAAAGGGTTGTGTCAGCCTAAGGGTTAATATTTGGTTAACTATTTCATAGATAATTCTGAAAATTTTTCATTCACACGATTGCTGCGTGTATCGGTAAACACACCAGTAAGTCCGGGCCAATGAGATGGCTAGTCTTGAATTTTGGAATTCGAATGGAATTTTCTAAATTTTCGAATTAACTCAACTTCTGATTGGCTAAAGCGAATCGTTTTGCCAATCAAAAATTGCTTTTCTTTCTAACTCCAGAATCAGAATTTAGGATGGTTTGTGAATACAGGCCCAGATTTATTGGAGCGTACGTACCCGGGTATAAAAGCATTATTTGGATTCCGTTCCCTCCATATTTATAATTTTACAAAATACTTAAAGCTCCAGTAGCAGCCAGAAGTAAACAAAGCGGGTGTTAAAATGCATTCGAATTTAAATCGCACCTTTTTAACTCTTTACCAAACGACAAAATTGTAGACCAGTCGAAACTGAAAGCATTTGCAGACGACAAAACAAATGTTACTCAAAAATTGAAATTTGTTTTAGGAATGTTAGAAAACATTGTGGGAAAAGGAGAAAATGCTGGTTACCAGCATTTTCTCCTTTTCCCACAATGTTTTCAAAAGCTTTCCTTCTCGGGGTCGTTAAAAGTCGGGATTGTGTGGTAAAGGGTTAAAAGTATGGAAATTATTGTGAAGATGAATATCTGTTATTGTGCCGTCGGTCAAAGTGTAGCCGCTGGCAGAAAAATGAATTTTCAAACCAGGTAGGAAATAAACAAGATAGAGCGACCAGGCAACTTTTGACCTACTTTTGAAATTCGTTTTTTCTGTCAGCAATTTACACTTGGGCCGACCATACAATAACAGATTGTCATCTTCACACAAATTTCCATACTTTAAAATTGTACGACTTAAATTTTAATGCATTTTAGCACCTGTATTGTTATACCCCCACTTGCGAAGTAGAGGGGATATACTGGCTTCACCATGTCTGTCTGTCCGTTCATCCATACGTCCGACTGTTTTTCGGTTCCGTGCTCTAACTCAAAAGCCTTTTGACTTCGGACCCTGAAACTTAACACAAGTGTTGCTAATGACCCAAGGATGTGCCCTATTGTTTTGGGGTCACATGGGTCAGTCACTGGTGATCTTTGTTTAGAAAATCATTTCTGTTGTCTGATTGTGCTGCTTCAGTGACAGGGCGCTGGTGGGATATTTGCCTGCTTTCTGAAAGTTGTAGTTTACTTCTGGCCGCCATTGGCGCTTTTATATCGTGATGCAGTCTGAAGTTTAATAAAACTCAAATTCAAGCAGTGTCCTGTTGATTGGTTGATTAAATGTGTATTTTTCTTTTTTTTAAACCATTTTCCGCTATTATTTCAGTAAGTCCCCTAATTTAATTGTATCCTGGGGTTCACCATTACTATAGGCCGGGGCTCTAAAGTGTCTTGTGCAAGAACATTCCATTCAAAGACACAACACCTTAGTGTAACAAATTCTAAACCTTCACCACTGAGCCATGCTCAACACAAGGCAAAGTCCTGCTCAATATTTTCTCTGGCAAAACGCCCTCATACACACCTTTAAAAACAAGAGGGACACGGGCCCTACAGCGCTGACCTGAGTAAAGTCATCTAAGATTGATAAAGCACAAGGTGACTGTTGACAAGGGAGGACGAAAGGCAAACAGCATGATCAAAAAAGTTCACCTTTAGCGCTTCGTGCTCAGGTGAGCTAAAAATCCAGAAAAACAATCTAAGTAAAGTAAAGAGATTTATTGAATTTAAGCATAATTCGAAGCAAAATATCAGTCAGTTTTTCACTCACAATACTAGAAAGTCATCACAAACAAACAAACAAACAAACATTTTGGTAACAGACCACTGATCTGTTGCTCTACAAGTTCACAGACCAAAGCATAAGATGAGGGAAGCAAACTTTATTTACTGGTGGATAACATATCTTTGCTCCAAAGTATGTGGCGGGCACTCAAGAGAGTTGCCTTCTCGAGACAAATTCTAATAAGTACCAACAACACAGGTATCAATACAGAAATAATAATTTAACCCTTGCCCGAACTCTTCCAACTTCGCAACATTTGAAGACGACAAAGTCGAAATTGGTACAAATGATCTATAGTTCTATAAAAGAGTAGAAAACATTGTGGGAAAAGGAGAAAATGCTGGGTACCAGGATTTTCTCCTTTTCCCACAATAATACACAATAATTTGAAAAGCCTTCTCTGTTGTTAAAACTTGGAATTGTTTGGTAAAGGGTTAAGAATACTGATTCCCATACTTATTTGGATCAGTTGAGATCTGTCACAGACCTTTATGCCTGTCAAGAAACAGTCACATGTACAAGACCTTGTGTAGAAGGCCTTTGAGAACACTGTGAGAAAGGGAGAAAATGCTGGCAGCCACACTTTTCTCGGTTTACCTCAAAGTGTTTTACCCTTTATAGGTAAAAGTTCCATCATTTAAGCCCCATGTAAATTATCTGCGAATGCTTTCAAAATAGCACAGCTTAGAATTTTGTTGACTGCTTAAGAGTCAATTTATTAAATTTTAATTTTCTGAATAGCATTGTGATTTTCATTGAACAACAATACCGAACTTCAACCAACTTCAATGAATTACGTGTATATGAGCCATGCTCTGTGAAAAGGGGCTTAATGCATCTACAAAAAGTATCGACCCATGTCAGCCTGCGCATTCTGCGCAGGCTGACATGGGTCAAACCTTTTTGCTGTTGGTCAATTTTTTGCAGCTGAAGCACAAATGAACCTCATAATTCATTCAGTTGTTATACAAAATGGATTTTATGGATCCATGATACTGTGTTGCTTGCCATCATGCCTCAGAGAGATGCATTGAAACCCCTTTTGCAAGAGCATGGCACATCAGAGTTCCAGACAGAGGGAGTGATTTTGGTTTCAAAATTGAAAATATCAGTTAGTCTCCACTAAACCCTATTTTATGGGTACTCATTAGAATCGTCTCACTGAGACGATTCTAATGAGTACCCACAACATACAGTTTGGAAGAGAAATAATGGATTTAGAATGCCATCACCCCCTCTTATCTGGAGCTCTGGCTCATACAATATTAAGTCCTTATGGTAGGATGGGAGTACATGTAGTACATTTACTGTGAATCCAACTTTCTGTGACTGTTGTCAGCCTACAACTTTCTAGACTTGTCCATTTTGAAAGTGGCTACACAGGACAAATTATGGGTGCCTAAAATGAGAGCAACTATCATTGAAAAGGTAGTACACATTGAGGGAAAAGGAGAAAATCCTGCTTCCAGCATTTACTCCTTATCCCGCCCTAGTTTCAAAAAGCTATTTCCTAAGGGATGCAAAAGTAAAGGATTATTTTTAATTCTTAACCACACAACAATATTTTGGACCTCTCTAAATCCAAAGCAATGGCTCAAAGGGTAGAAATTGTCTTTGAAAGTGCTGAAAACATTGCAGGAAAAGGAGAAAATGTTGGTTATTAGCATTTTCTCCTCTTCTCACAATGTTTTCAAAAGCCTTTTTTCTCAGGGTTGTAAAAAGTAGGGATTGTGTGGAAAAGTATTAAGGGGATAATGAGCTGATATACTCTATAATTATGCTTTATTATTTGCATGGGCAAAAGGGCTGGACAGTAACAAACTTGGTGAAAATATGTAGTTTGAGCTTTTCAAGAAATGTCACGTAAAAAATGTATTTGGAAACTACAATTATTTCCATCATCGGAATTTGTATCTTTGCTGATCTGCAAAATTCAACGTTTAATACAGATTACGACACTTTCTAAGAAACATTCTTCAAGTTCTCTCTTAGAAGATACTTCATAGTAAAGGGGCGATTAGTCCATATGTATAAAATGCTTTTCAACTGATGTATCACAATAAATCACGCTGTCTTAAATCACAGATGAGAGTTACAGCATGCCAAAACCTTTGGAGTATGTTATGGCTTTCAACAGTCTCTCTTCAAGCTTGTTCTTATTGTCATAGTCAGGCAAAAGCAGGACATTGAAGCATGTGTGAGCAGTAGGCAGCCTGAAAAAGGAGAGATTTCAGATCAAGTAAAATGATGTAAACTGTATTATTTCACACCTTTCAGTAATTTATCATAAAATAATGGTGGATTATGGTTTGATAATTTCAGCATTTCAACCAGTGAATTTACCTGTTGATAAACTCACTGGAACGGAAATACCAAGAGCTCCCCTATACTCCCCAGGTCCGAACAAAGAAGGGAGTTAGAAGCATCAAATAAATAGAATATTTATTTTTTTCGGTGAAAAATCGAATTTATTTCATCTTGTGAACATCATACAGTAAAATTTTCACGAGTGGCCATGCCACTTGTGAAAATATTACTGATGATGTCCACTCGAATTCCCACTCCAAATATCTTGGAATTAGTCACAACTTCAACACTATCTTAAAAATGATACATGTGTTGCGTGTCATTTCAGGTAGTATAGTGCATCATTACTAAGACTAAAGAAACTGGAATCTCACTGGGCCTAATGCTTTTCTAGGACCAATGATAGACACTATAACAAGATTTTTTCCTCTCTCATTGCTGAACATTATAACCTGGATGTTTACATGGGAATGGTTCTAGTGGCTTGGAAAGAGAGTTTTTCAAATGTATACATGTTGGAAAAGTTATTTCATTTTTTATCAAAAATGGAGTTGGGGGTTTTCCATGAAGAACTCTTGGTTAAAACCGAAGAGTTTTGACTGATGTGTCTTATAGATTATGTTATGGCAAGTACACATTTATTCATTAAAGATATGTCTACTGTTTAATTTTACCGAGCAGTTGGTCTCGTATCCTGTTGTTTATTTGTGGGACTGCTGCCAATTTTACAATACATTACTGGTGGACTGACGGTATCTCCCTTTGTCAATAATATTGAAAGGATATGCACAAATTTCAAACTAAGCACTGCAATTAGCGTTTTTCATTTTCTTTAGAAAATTATTGTTAGCTATCGATAGTTGGACGAAATAATCACGATAATTATCGACTTGCAAATATGCTATTGACCTATTGCTATCGAGAGCAATGCTGTCAAGATACATCGATAAGACAAGTCGACCTATCACTACACCTCTAGTAGAGAGTTATGGATAAATGCATTAGCCCCCTCCATACTCTTTGTACAATGTTCGCCTATGTCATAAGAACAAACTTTCTACAAATGACTTTGCATACAGTTCTTGTCTTTCGCAAAGTAAAGAATTGATTGATTGTTTGATGCTGTTTTCAACATTATTTCAGTTATGTTGCAACAGCCAGTGCACCTATCCAAGCTTTCTTGGAGTTTCTTTTACCATTTCTTTGCACAATAATCTTCTACAGCCACTGGCTGTTTTCCCACATAAACATTGTGAAACAATGATCAGCAGTGAGAGAGTAATGAATCCTGTCGCAATGACTATCATCAATCCTCAGAAAGGAATTGGCTGAGCTAGGGATTTCAATCATTGACTCCCTAGTCTCAGGTCCTGTACGTTACTAACTGCACAACCAGGGCTCGGCCATAAAGTAAAGAAACTTGATCAGTGAAAAGAGGTTACCAGTTACCTGTCAGAGTCAGGCCCATTTCTGGCAATAATAAGTTTGAGTTTGGACAATCCACCCACAGGCACTCTATCTGTACCAGTTGTAAACTGTAACAACTTCCTCTTGTTTTCTTCACCAAAACTGTGTACAACTTCCCAGAAATGTCTGTGACATGACAAAAACATAAAAAATATGATTGCCCTTCACGCCATAAAAGCAATACTTGTAGAAATAACTCTGGAAAGCAGCACTTTCTCCTCTCACCCACATTGTTTTTTTTATATCCTTTCAAAGACAAGCCCTGTCATTTGAGACATAGACATATTTGTCATCTGCACATATTTTCAAATTGGGCCAGTCTGAAAGTTCTTCTGTCTCGTTAACCCTTTACCAAACAAGTGGTTTAACAACCCTTTGGAAGAAGCCTTTTGAAAACATTTTGGGAAAAGGAGAAAATGTTGGTAACCAGCTTTTTCTCCTCTGCCCAAGTTGTTAACTATCCCTTCAAAAACAAGTCTGATTATTTATTCCACATTTACTTTGTGGTCTGAAAATGCTTTGACAATGGACAAGTTTAAAATTCTGTCCTCTGGTAAAGGTTTGAGGGTCAAAGAAAGAAGGAAATGGATAAACATACAACAACCACACTTACTTAACTGTTGATGATATCTTCTCAAATCCTCCGTCATACTCTGTAGCTTCCTCCAGTTCATGGAAATCTAAATTCTATAAATAGAATTGAAAAATGGTATAACAATTTTAACTCTTTGACACATGAAAAAACACGAGCACCGCATACAGGTGCCAACACTCGGCTCTGGTTGCTTAAAAATTCTTAGTCAAAAAAGGGGCATAACTGTAAAATAGTCTTTGATAATTACCTGCCCTTGTTGTATAGATTCCCCTTTTGATAGTTAACAACTTGTCCAAAGTTGAAGTAAATATCTTCAGTTACAACGGTAATATCTTAAAATGTCAAAGTTTTCCCATGACGTAGACGACGCCAGGGCTAGGGCAATACCTCAGTGTTTTCTCTTAAAACAGCCGAGCTAAAACATTAGACTTGTCCAAATTTACAGCAATTAGTTGTGGTTCAAATTATAAAATTTGTCTGCGAAAGGTAAGAAAATATTGTGGGAAAACAATGGTTTCAGCAGCTTTTTCTCAGGGTTGTTAAAACTCAGGATTGTTTAGTACAGTGTTAAAACAAATATGAGTTTCTCTGACTGTGCAGTAGACAACTTTTCAAAGTATTTCCCATCACTCACAAATTGTTTGATTGCCACGATTTCATGACTGCAACAATTCTTATCACAATACCAATCTTTGGTAAGAACATCCAAAGCCATCAGGGTCCATATTCACCAACCATTCTATAGAGCATTCTTTAATAGCCTTATTCTTAAGAATTTGTAAATTTGAAAGAAATGAAACTTCTGATTGGCTAAACCAGTTTGGCTAAACCAAATGGTTTAGCCAATCAACGGTTGTGCTACACTCTAAATCTAGAATTGGACTTTGAATGAAATTGAAAATGGTTGGTGAATACTGACACTTGAGATACTACCTAGAATGTAAAAACAGTCTTGAAGACAAAACTACGTGGAAGAAAATGTTCTGAAAAATGTGTGAATTTCCGATTATGAGAAACCTCTGCATCTGTCAAGGTATTTTTAGAATTAGCACATTGTTTTTAAAAGATGTGTGACAGTGTACATGAAGTCAGCTTACTCCTTTACTGCACAATCCTGACATTTAATGACCCTGTGGAAAAAGGCTATTGAAAACATTGTGAGAAAAGGAGAAAATGCTTGTAACTAGCATTTTCTCCTTGTCCCCACAATGTTTCCTACTTATGCAAGGACAAACGCCATCATTTTAGCCACATTTCATTGATCATCTGCAAATGCTTTCAGTATGGACAACTCTAATATTTTATCTACTGGTAAAAAACCCTTTACCAGACGACAAAATCTTAAGTCTTGTCAAAACTGAAAGCATTTGCAGACAACAATTTCAATGTGGCTCAAATGGTACAATTTTTCATTGATAGGGTAGAAAAAATTTTGGGAAAAGGAGAAAATGCTGCTTACCAGCATTTTCTCCTTTTCCCACTATGTTTTCAAAAGGCTTCTTTCCCAGGGTCTTTTAAAGGCAGCTTTGTGTGGTAAAGAGTTAATTATTATCAAATGACTAACATTAATTTCTATCACAATTATGAACACACGTTTTTAATTTTAGGAAAATGTGACTTACTGTTAACCAACAATTTCCTCTTTTCTAACACTATTTTCTACCCTATCAAAGAAAAATCTAAACTTTTGAGCCATGTTTCATATGTTGTCTGGAAACAAATCAACCTTTACCCACCAACAAAATTTTAGACCCCTCCATATTGAAACTATTTGCCGACAACAAACAAATTTTGGCTCAGATGACAGGATATTTATGTGAAAGGTTGGAAAACATGGTGGGAATGGGAGAAAATGCTGGCTACCAGCATTTACTCCTATTCCCACAATGTTTTCAGAAGCTTCTTTCCTCAGGGTCATTAAATTTCAGGATTTTTTGGTGAGGGGTTAACTCTTTACCAAACGACAAAATTTTAGACTGGCCCAAATTCAAAGCATTTGCACACAACAAATTTAAATGTGGCTCAAATGGTAGGAATTTGTTTCTGAAAGGTTAGAAAAGGAGAAAATACCGGTTACCAGCACCGTCTCCTTTTCCATGTTTTCAAAGGTCTAATTTCCCAGAGGCATTAAAACTCATCACTGTGTTGCAAAGAGTTAAAATTGGGACAAGTCCAAAATTCGTAGTGAAGTTGAGTTTAAAGCAAATGCAAGCTATCTTACCTCACTTCCACATATAAGTAACTCAATTTCATGGGGTAGAAACAGTGATCTGAGGGGACTTTCACTGGTCACCATCTGGAAGCCTCGTCGAAAGGCTCGGAACTGTTTCTCGATGGATTTGTTCAAAATAAAGTCTGCATAGATCTGGACAAACTCCTACAAACATAAAAGATTTACAGAGTAAAATTTTAGTCGTAACTGCTTTTAACCATTGGGAGATTCAAAACTCAATATTCCATATATGGCTATGAATTCACTGTCCAGGAATTTTTGTTACACCCACAACTTTTTTATTTATTTTAATCAAGAATGGCACTAAAAGAATTTAAAGTCAATAATTATTTACAACTTAATATTGCCAGATAACTTCTCATGTCGACTGAATACATAAATCGTCAGGTATGAAAATTTTAATCATATTCATATAATATTGTTGGACAAATTGGTAGCACTGAAATAGGGATTGGTAATTTCATGTATTCAGTGATTTGGTATTATTGTTAGTATGACAACCATACTGGACTTTCAGGAATTCTAAATGATTAATTTTTACAATAAACACAAAAATACTGAAAAATTCAATGAATAGATTATGAAAACATGCAATATAAACGTTTGTTTCCATGGCGTAACATTTCGTGTCAAAGTACGTTACAACCATGAACGTCGGTTTTTATGGTATTCGGGATTCAGAGAAAAACAAAAAAATAGCTCCATCGACATTGCGTAATAGTCAGAAAGACAGAAAGGCAGTATATTTTATTTATCAGGAAGGCATGGCTTTAGAATCTGCTTGCATTTTTTGTGCAATTTTTTGGTGTCAAAATGTTACGCCCCAGACCCCTCTTTAAAATGCCAGGATATGCGACCTCCCGCATATTCATTGTTTAAAGTGATTTACCACAATGAATTTTACGACAATGACGTCAGTTTCTTCAGAGTCGCTTTACAGTACAGCGTCTATTGTAACAAGCATGGAGTCGATAAATGATGACAGTACCGAGAAAGGAGAGTAATTTTGTTTGTTACACCCAGGAAACAAACTAATTTGATTGTAAAAATATAGTGTAATTCTTTATTTAACGTTTCATATCAAGCAAAATTTCATTTTTTGATGCTACGAGATATTTATGTGCATTTTCATGAGTGTTTTTGTAGCCATACAACGTGCATTTTGGAAATAATTGATGGCAGATTTTAAACTACCCAAGCACACTTTGTTGTCAGTGTTACGCCATGGTTAAAGAATGATGATTTGACATTTTATTTTATCAATCAAGTCTTCTAATACTTGAAATTCCAAGGTTATAATAATTAGAAATAGGACGTACTGAAAAAGCATTGATTTCACCTATTTTTATTAAAATTCAATGAGCATAACCAAGACACTGGAAAGCCAATATGGTTGTAAAATGGAAATCAAACCTGTAACCCATTGATCTGAGTCTGATGCTCCACCAACTGAGCCACTGCCACATGGGCAGTGTTCATGCAGATGACAAAGCACTAAGGCTAACAAGATGCAGCATACTACATGCAGAGGAAGCTATGTTGGCAACCACGTCTGTGTCCCGTTACACCCATTTTTCAGCGAATTGCATATATCTGAATATACAGTCTGCATCAGCATTTTTCTTCTTTTGGCACAAAGTAATACATAAGTGCTTTGTACCATAGCTGGAATGAACTCGTTTGGTTAAACAAAATATCAAATATTTGGATGTTGGTTTGAAGTTCGTGTCAAACTGTTACACCCAAATTTATAAAAACAAAGACCTGAATTTCTGAGGTTAACATTCATCAATTATTTTCCCCTTTCACACAGACATTATTAAGAGTACTCTTTACCATTTGAACAATGACTAACCTTTTTTCCTTTACTGTGAAAAATTGGACACCAAGCAGGTTGGGTGTAACAAACAAGAGGGCCATGATGGCCCTGTATCGCTCCACTGGCTTATAAATATAAACCATAAATACTAAACATTTCAATTCTGAGCCAAATGGTTTCAAAATGAAGACTTACAAAGTTTTCTCTGTAAAAACCCATGTGAAAGTTGAGACCCGCAAGGCAAAGCCGTTTTTGATCCCAGAGCTATAATTACTTGAACCCTGGTAGAGGTCCACAAGATAAAGCCACATGCCAAAATAATACAAGTCTAGCTGTATGGTTATAAATAAGGTGATTTTCAAGTTTTGTCCATATGAAGCCTCTGTAAAACATAAGACCCCTGATGCAAGGCTAATTTAAAAAAAAAAAAAAAAAAAAAATCAAAACAGGAAGATTTCTTAAGTTGTCACTATGTAAGCCCATGTAAAACTTGTGACCCCTGCGGCGGGGCCAATTTTGACCCCAGGGAAAAAATTTTGGCCCGCTTGGTAGAGGCCCACTAGATATAGCAACATGCAAAATTTGGTAGCTCTAGGCCTTATGGCTAGGTACAGGAAGATTTTTAAAGTTTTCTCTATATAAGCCTATGTAAAACTTGTGACCCCTGGGGCAGAGCCAATTTTGACCCCAGGGCTATAATTTGAAGAAACTTAATAGAGGTCTACTACATAAAGCTACATGCCAAATTGGGTAGCCCTGTGCCTTATGGTTTCAGACAAGAAGATTTTTAAAGATTTCCAATATTTTTCAGTTTTGTTGCCATGGCAACCAGAGTTTTTGAAGGAATCAAATTCTTTCAAGAAATTCTGAAGAGGACCATGGCAGGATAATTTCTGTGAAGTTTCATGAAAATTGGATGGGTAGTTTCAGAGAAGATGTTTGAAATAAAAGTTAACGCACGGACGGACGGACGGACACACGACGGACACCGGGCCATGACATAAGCCCGCTGGCCTTCGGCCAGTGGAGCTAAAAATTCCTGGACAGTGAATTCATAGACATATGTACAATCAAACCATATTGGTTTTTTAAAGTGGTTTTTAACAATTTAACACATGATGAAATTTCAGGCTTGTCCAAACCGAAACTTTTGCACACAAGAAATAATCCAATGACCTCAATTGATAATATTTGTCTTTGAAAGGGTAGAAAACAGTGTTGGAAAGGAAACAATGCTGAATACCATCATTTTCTCAAAATGTTTTAAAAGGCCTTTGTTCTCAGGCATGGTTAAAACAAAAGACTGTTTGGTAAATAATTAATAGCATGGAAAACATAGCCTGCTTGGCTAAGTCAGTTCCACAAAGGAACTGTTAACCTCGTGATGTAATATTGCCATGCTCTGGCAAAAGGGGAATTAATGCATCTCTGTGATGCATGATACCTAGCAAGTGATCACAGTATTATGGATCCATAAAGTCCATTTTTTTCCAGCAAACAAGAGAATCATGAGGTAAACTAATCTTTTGACAAACAAGAAAATTGACAAACAGCGAAAAGTTTTGGCCCAGGTCAGCCTCCGCAGACTGTGAGGCTGACCTGGGTCAATACTTTTCACAGATGCCCCTTTTCACAGAGCATGGCTCAAAGTTATACTATGAGACTGAAATGCTACACTCTTTTGAAAACTGATCAAAGTCAACCATTGTGACAAGCTTCGTTTCCCTCTCACCTTTGAAGAGGGTTTTTGTTTTTCTCTTAATGTTGGAAAGACACCAGTTGCTTGAAAATATTCTTGTACAAAGTACTGGTTTGAAAAATCACTAAGGAATATATAGGATAGGTGTGCTGGCTTGTCATGTAATAGAAACAGCATAAAACACCCAACATTTTCAACTCTTTACCACCACTGTTAATTGCAGGGGCTCATAGAGTCATAGCTGTAATGGTCGGCTAAATACAGATATACAAAGAATGATCATGATATTGAAACAGTAATCTGACCTGTTACCAAACTTTCCTGTGATTTTACAAACATGAGAAAGATGACCCTTGAAAGTATTGTGGAAAAAGGAGGAAATGCTGTTTTCAAGTGATTTTCATTCATACTAATACACCGATATTTCAATTATGAGACCATAATTATTCTAAGTCAATTGACAAAACCCACTCATTGCAATTTGAATTTACTTCTTACTAATATGCATATCCTAGTCTGTATTCAAAAAAACATTCCTATCATCATTCCTACTCTTATTCTCAAGAGTTTCCTAAATTTGAAAATAACAACTTTTGATTGGCAAAACACATTACCTGCAATATTTTAGCCAAGTTTGAAAGCACTGAAACATTTGCACACAGTAAATGAAATGCAGGAGATTTGTATTTGAAAGAGAAAAATATAAGAGCCATGCTGTGACCAATGGGGGTTGAATGCATCTCCTTGACGCATGATAGGCATGATATGCATGATACTTAGCAATTAGTCACATAATTATGCACCCATAAAATCCATCTTGCCTAACAACTGGCTGAATTGTGAGGTACACTGTTCCTTTGACATTCAGAATATTGACCAATGGCAAAAAATTTCAACCCATATCAGGGACTCCTGAATCGACCTGAATCGAAACTTTTTGTTGAAGCATTAAGCCCCCTTTGCACAGAGCATGGATCATATTTAGAGTGAAAAGAGTAAAGTAACAGTTGCTTGCATATTTTTGTTTTTAATGTAACAATAACTGCTGAAAGTAAACAAATTAGGCATTCAAATGCATTTAAATTTAAATCATACCATTTATAAGTATTGAATTTATTGTGAAGACTGTAACTTGTTATTGTACTGTGGGTCCAAGTGTTAGTTGCTGGAAGAGAAATTAATTTCAAAACTAGATCAAAAGTTGCCAGGTCACTCTATCTTTTGTTTACTTTTTGCCTGATTTTAAAATTCATTTTTCTGCCAGCGACTAACACTTGGACCAACCACACATGAACAGAGTGTCATCTTCACAATATTTTCCATAGATTTAAATGGTATGAATTAAATTTAAATGCATTTTAATACCTTAAACATTGGGGTATTTTGGCCATTTTTGGGCCTTTAACCACATTTTCAAAGTCCTTCCCCTTTTGGATCATACAAATATGAGGTTTAGAAATGGGCTAATGGGCTATTGAAAATTTTAATCAGTTTATTTCCTGACCTCTCGATTGAGTTTGTTAACTGGTAAAGAATCACCATTCTCCTTCAGGTTATGGGTTATTGTACTCCCAAAGACATCTTTATAACTGATTTGGAATGTCTGCATAAATACATCTTCAAAATCATCTTCATTGTAGTTCATCATCTCCTCTAAACTTTTAGCTAAAGTCTGTACGGAAAGAATTAAAAAAAGAGATGAGCCCAACTCTGAGAAAAGGGGGCTTAATGCATCTGCAAAAAGTATCAACCCAGGTCAGCCTGCAGAATCCGCGCAAGCTGACCTAGGCCGAAACTTTTTGCTGTTGGTCAATTTTCTGCATGTCAAAGGACCAGTGTACCTCATGGTTCAGCTGGTTTTTAGACAAAATGAATCTTTATGGGTCCATAATTATGTAATGACTTGCTTGGTATGATGCATTGGGTCCCCTTTTGCCACAGCATGGCTCAAATGTATGATTGTTTCCCAGTGATCTACGAGTTCATTGTCCAATTCTTCAATCTTAATGATGATCATTCATCCTTTAACCTTTTTACCAAACATCAATTTAAATGTAGATCAAATAATGGAATTTGTCTTTGATAGTGCAGAAAACATTGTGGGGAAAACAGAACATGCTTGTTACCAGCATTTCCTCCTTTTCCCACATTGTTTTCCAAAGGCTCTTCCTCTGGGTCATTCAAAACTTGGAATTGTGTGGTAAAGGATTAATTTAAAATGGAATAGTTTTAACAGCAGAAATTATTTAACTCTTTACAAGACTACAGAATTTTAGACTTGTCCAGTTCAAAAGCGTTTGCAGACAATATATCAAATAAAGCTAAAATGTTGTAAGGATAGAAAATAGAAAGCACTGTGAGAAGGAAAGAGAATGCTGAATAACAAACATTTTCTTCTTTTTGCACTATGTTTTCAAAAGCCTTCTTATTCAGGGTCATTAACACACTGGACTGTGTAGTAGGATGTTAATAGAAGCGAAGGAGTAAGACAAATGGAATTCACTATGCAGAACTTTATTTGAGAAATAATCTTTCTCTGATGCTTTTGTCCTTCAATAAACCACGGTTTTGAGTTATGATGCACAATAATAAAACTACAAGGTTTCCATTCTAACATGATCAAAAGGAAACAAGTTCAATTACAGAGAAATTTCTGTCTTCAATCTACACAACTTTTTTTCCGCTGGTAAACAACATGTTCATGATGTAATCGTACATCATTCATGATGTCATTATTGCAGCTACACAATACAGTATACGGATGTTTTGAATAAACAGTTCTTCATTTTTATTCATATATAATTATTTGATCTTCTCATTTTCGAACAACAAAGAATGGATTTACATGTACATCAAGTTAATAATCATGAACTGACATGTGACTTTCATTGATAAAATCTTTCATAAAATATCTGAGGGCAGACACATGGAACAGCCATGTGCAACCTACTTTATACAGAAAGACATCAATTTACCACACTTCCATTGCATTGTGTTTACTGAGCCGAATTCACATGTCATGTTAGAATTTGATATTAGACAGTATGAGGTTTGACAAAACAATATTAAAAACATACTGGATCTACATCAGCTAAATCCTCAAATGTTCCCTTCTTGCCCACCAGTTTTCTGTAGACAACAGCTGGAAAATGGACATCCACAATTGTGCTGTTATAAATTGCCAACCCCAATACAATCCCAATCAATGTAAATTGAGCGTCATTCTCAAATGACATTGGATTAAACCAATACTGCCCAGTTTCTTGGCTATAGGTGAACATACCTGAAACAGGACGAAACTACAATAAAGATCTATCTCTAGTCATAATACATAATGATTCATGAAGTACTCATAATGAAAATAACATGTAATAGATAACCATAGCAGCTGCTCACAAAATATGCAGTGTACAGAAGTTCCTAAGAAACTTTCCCAAACGGGCAAGTGCTTTTACCACCTTGAGCATTTAGGCTATTAGAAAACATTGTGGGACAAGGACAAAATTCTGGTTAACTCCTTTTCCCACAGCTTTCTACCCTAACCAAGACAACTTACTATTATTTGAGCCACATTTAAGAGATAATCTGTAAATGTTTCCAACATAGAAAAGTCTACAGTTCTAGTGTTGTAAGAGTTAAGCCATATGAATAATCTTTACCATCAAAGACAATAACTTATCACCTAACTAACCCTGCTTTGAGTCAAATATTGCCATTAACATAATCTGTTTTCAAACAACATTTCATAATGTGAAGTCATTCCTCAAAGCGCTGTTTTTCTTTATGCATTATTTACAAAAAAAAAAAGCTGTCAATTCAACCTTTGCCCATACTTTTATGACCTCAGGGAAGAACTTTTGAAAGCATAGTATTAATAGAAGAAAATGCTGGTTATCAGTAGTTCTTTCGCTTCAATGTTTTCAAATGCATTCTCCTTTGTGTGCCCTAAAAACATTGGATTATGTTACAGGATTAATCTATTACCACGCAATGTCTACTTCTAATGCCCCTGGGAAATTAGACTTGTGAAAACATTGTAGAAAAAGGCAAAAATGCTGGTAACCAGCATTTTCTCCTTTTTCCATAATGTTCTCTAACCTTTCAGAGACAAATCTGAACATTTGAGCCACATTTAATTTGTTGTCTGGAAATGCTTTGAATTTGGACCAGTCTAAAATTTTGTTGTTTGGTAAAGAGTTAAAGACACAAAACCTACCAAAGTCAACATTGAAAATCTCTTCAACAATCAGCTGGAAGAACTCTTTGGACACGCCCCCTTCATCTAGCCCCTGTTCTCCATCAAACTCTACAAACAGCTGTTTTCTAAGATCAGAGGGGTTCTCCATAGCAACCATTTCAAGCTGCAAAATATAAATTTATTAGATATAACATTATTAGATGTTCAGTGTCTATATCTACAATACTAAAAACCAAAATTGTGAGATCAAAGTCAACACACAAAACAATGCTGACACAAAATCTATGGGATGGATGCCCTCCTCGCCCTTTGTTTGAAACTCACACATGTACATGTATTTCATTTCCGTCACATGTATACAAACTATACATGCTTATTTTACAAGAACCACATTGCATGGACCTGCGTCGGATAAATTGTCCATTATTCATTGGTTATCCACACAAATCATTGATGGAAAAATAAGTTTTTTTTTTTTTGTTATCATAATTTAACGCTTTGCCCACAACCCAATGTTTTGACAACCCTTGGGTAGAAGACTTTTGAAAACAATGTGGAAAAAGGAGAAAATGCCACTAACCAGCATTTTGTCCTTTTCCCACAATGTTTACTACAATTGCAACGACAAACACACTAATTTGAGACAAGTCTTCCCTTGTTATCTGAATATCTGTTCAATTTGGACAAATATACACTTTTGTTGTTTGGTAGAGAGTTTTAAGTTCAAACATGGTTATTTAAATACGCGCCTTCTTTACTTGTTTGTTGTACGTATTGGAGTTTAATGCCATTATAGCAGCTTAGGTCATATCACAGCAGTCAGTGCACCTACGCATGTGTTTCCTGGCTTTCTAATACCAGTACTGATACAACTTTCTTTCCAAGCCACTGACTACTTTTTCTCACGTGCATCAAAGGTGAACGGTGAAAAATGCCAGAAAAAAGTTTGCCTCAACCTGGTATCGAACTTGCAATCACCAGTCAGTGGGCTATCCGGCCAGGCGCCTTCTTTACTTATACTTAAACAAATTCTCGAATTAATTCAATCATTGGGTATATGAATACTACACCTGCAAAGACTACTTGTCAAAGGAAAAATGTTATATTCAGTTAAACAAATTTATTCTTAATGTCTTTCACAATTGAAAATGCAGTCCAACATACAACTCACAATTGAAAATGCAGTCAAACATTAAAAATTTATCAAAAAAAATTTAATCCACTTCTATTTATACCTTAAGCTGGACCAGTTTAACCCTTTACCACACAATCTCTACTATTAACAACCCTGTGACAGAAGCCTTTTGAAAACATTGTGGGCAATGGAGAAAATGCTGGTAACCAGCATTTTCTCCTTTTCCCACAATGTTTTCTACTCTTCAAAAAACAAATTTCAGTTTTTTAGTCACATTTATTTTGTTGTCTGCACATGCTTTAAATTTGGACTGGTCTAAAATTTTCTTGTTTGATATAGAGTTATACAGTTTCAAAAAAAGGCTAAACAGGTATCATTTGTGTAAAATAATACAGAAACTTACCTAGAAATAGGCAAGAAAGGTGATGTTGGTACAAGCAAATCGAAATATGTCTACATGATGTACGAAATTAATATTATACGGCCGAAAATAAAATCCTGCATTTTGTTATACTTACAGCTACTAAAGCATCATCGATGATTCTATCCCTTGAGACTCTGATTCGTAAAAATGGCATTGGGGGCATGCCATGCATGATAGTTTGAATTATAGATGATCTCCGCTCCTTGTACATCTGTATGCGATTATCCATGTACAGGCTCATCTGTTTCGAAGCTGTGGTGAGCACAAAGCTGTAATTGGCAAATGAAAACTTTGACTGATTGTCTTCACTTTCTAGTTTGTTCTTGTAATCCACTTCCACATTAATATTTTCATTAAGAGTTTCATTGACAAAGTCCTCAAATGGTACAAGAGGATGCCTACAGTCTATATGTGAGACATCTAACTCCTTGGCCAGGGGATCATCTTTGGCTTGCCTTGGCTCCTTTGACTCATGTCCCATAGCACTAGCACCTAATAACTCTTGCTGTAAGTGATTATCTGAATCCATCATTTCTTTCTCCTCATCCAGCAATGATTTTGGGTCACGGTCTCCGCCATATAAGCTTGCATAATACAATATTTTTAGCACTTTGATAGGTCCTGTTATATGTTCTTCATCATTTAGAGAAAAGCTCCTACCCCATCTTGCTTCTCCATCAATTAATTTCACTGTTATCAACTGCTGAATAGCAACTACCATATCATTCAGTTTGTCTTGGGGATACTTGGCCCAATATTTTGCAAGTTTGGCTTGTGACATCAGTGGTAATTTTCCCATGGCTTTACAGAACTCTGGAAAAGCTGACTCTATGAATTCTGGACTGTGCAAGAGAGGTATTTCCATCACTATGGGAAATAAGTTCAGGTAACTAGGCTCATTCTCTGCTCGATTGCGGTATTTTAAGTCTACATCTACGCTTTTTGATAATGATAACAGAGCATTGATCAGAGCACCTTGAAAAGGATGGTCTGGGATGTCCGTTAGTAAGCTGTAACATCGGGCCAACGATGGCAAGTCCACACAAATATCTGCCTGTGCTTCCTTATCTACAACATCTCTTCTTCTACCTGTGATGTCCTTGTTTCCATCTACACCTCTGTCTAAATCTACATCCTCCTTCTGTTGGTTTTCTTTGGACACTTTGTCACCACACTTCACCTGAAAACTCTTTATCAAAGAGTCTGGATTACTGTATACCGATCCAATGGCCTTAATTAGGGAGGACCAATTTTCTGTGGCTCGACACACATCTATAATTTCATTCAGGTTTTCCTCACATAAAAAACCCAGCTCCTGACCTGAAATATTCAATTAAAACACAATCATTCACTTGTTCTAATCAAAGAGTATACAGGTTTTACAAATATTTGGGGGGAAGGGAGAGGAGAATGAGGGAGGGGGAGGCAAGTAATTTTCTTGATACAAACATGCTGTTTAAAGCAATTTAAAGCTTTTTTTCAAATACCCACATAAGAAAGCACAATTCTATTTGACTCCTTACCACACAATCCTAAATTTTAACAATTCTCGAGAAAAAAACTTTTAAAAAACGTTATGTGAAAAGGAGAAAATGCTGGTTACCAGCATTTTTTCCTTTTTCAACAATGTTTTCTACAAACACAAAATTTAATTCTTACGTCACATTTGTTTTGTCTCTCTTTTTTTTTTTTCCCCCCTTCTTTTCCAAAAATGTTTTCAAAAACTTTTTTCTTCAGGGTCATTAAAACTTGGGATTGTTTGGTAAAGGGTTAAGAGCTCGACTGGTATCAGTCCGTTAAAAAGAGTATTTGTTATTTAAAAAAAAAAAAATCATAAAATAAAACAGCAAAAAAAATACACTCATATAATGTTCTCAAGATCTGTATTTCAGATAAAGAGCAAGTAACAATATACATCTCTGAGTCTACAATAGTTGTGTACCTTGTTTACTAGAATGACTCAAATGCAGGGCCTGAATGCCAGTCTAGGTTCAGAGCTAATACAAAACTGGTACAAATTACATAAAGAACAATAGTTTCATTTTAAGACGAGTCCTTTTTCTCCAATGGACTTGAGAGCAAAATGGGGCAATTGCTTCTTACATGCACGATGGATTGAACGGGAATGAACCCATGACCTGCTACTCTTGAGGCATGCAACATAACCTCTCAAGCATAAGGGCCATTCAAAATATACCTTTACTAGAGTAAAATTGTATTCCAGACAAAATAGATGTTTAAATCGTTGGTTGGTTGGTTGGTTGGTTATTAATGCTGTTTCAACATTATTTCAGTTTATAAGGCCCCATCCAGTGCACCAATCCATGCTTTCCTTGAATTTCCTTTAACTACACTTCATCCAATATTCTTCCCAAGCCACTGGCTGCATTCCCACATAAACATCATCAAAACAATAACCAGAGGTGAGAGGGGAATGCATCCTGTCACATTCTGTATCATAAATCCTTGGAAAGAGCTGGGGATTCAAACCAGGGACCCCCTGGTCTCAAGTCCTGTATGCCACTAACTGCGCTACAGGGGCTCCACTTTAGTGTCTTGAACTAGACGCCTTGTAACAAGTATTTAGTTCATTTCTCATAACCCATATCATTCTAATTTGAAAGTTTCTTGTCATTCAAATATACGAGCCATGTCCTAATAAACTGGGATTTATGCATCTCTGTGATACATTATACCAAGCAAGTCATTATGATTATGGATCCATAAAATCCATTCTGTAACACAACAAAATGAATCATGAGGTAAACTGGTCCTTGGACATGCAGTCTTCCTCTGGGCTGTCCATACTGGAGATTGGCTGGTAAAGGGAATTATTCTTCACCAAACCAACAAAAATTAGACTTGTCCAAAAAGAGGGGATTTACAGAAGATAAACAAAATCTGTCTCAAATGATTACATTTATCTTTAGGACAATAGAAAACATTGTGGAAACAGGTAAAAAAAAAAATGCTGGATACAAGCACTTTCTCTTTTCCCACAAAATTTTCATAACCTTTCTTCTTTAGGGCTGCTAAACCTCAGAACAGATTGGTGAAGGGTGAAGGTTTACTAGCAGTAAAAGTCTTCGAGAACATCCCTGTAAAAATAAATATTAGACATGCTCTGACAAAAAGGGGTCTTAATGCATCTCCATGATGTGTTATACCAAGCAAGTCATCAAATAATTATGGACCCATAAAATACATTTTGCCTAACAACCGATGGAATCATGAGTTACCTGGTCCTTTAACGTGCAGAAAATTGATCAATAGCAAAATGTTTTGGCCCAGGTCAGCCTGTGCAGGATCATGCCTCCTTGTCAGTGGTTCTGATCCAAATATATCTTTTTCTCCACAAATTGTTTTCAAAAGTAGTCTTTTACAAGTTATTTTGAATTAACTCTTTACCAAACAATCCTGAGTTTTGAGAATCCAGTGAAATAATGCCTTTGAAAAAATGGTGGGAAAGTGAGAAAATGTAGTAAACCAGCATTTTCTGCTTTTTCCACAATGTTTTGAACACTTTAAAATCCCCATCATGTGGGCAGCATTTAACTAGTTGTCTGCAAATGTTCTCATTTTGGACCAGTCTTAAATTTCATTGTCTAGTAAAGTGTTAACCCTTATCCTGTTAAATAAATAAAACGAAACTTTCAAGTTTGGTAGTATAAACCCATATTTTGATACTTCAAAGGTATATTTTGGGGAAAAAGATCTCCATATCAGACAGTGTAGATCCAAGATCAGACTACACAGAATGTGCAGTCTGATCTTGACTTACACTGTCTGCAAAAGGTCATTAGGTCGTGCTTAACAGCCTAAGGGTTAATAATTTTACAGCATTACCTGAGGGTGACACAGCAGGAGACTTGGATGTGGATGGGCCAGGTAAAACAGGTCTAACAGTTCTAGTATCTGGACTTCTATCCTCTCTTGAAGTCGAAGGAACATTAAGGGTGGAAACATTTTCATCACCAGGAAGTTTGGCCACTTTGCTGCGACCATTTTCACACAGCTTGGCTTTGTTCTTAAATAACTGAATGGAGAGTAGAGCTAAAGCATTTCTGTCTTTGTCTTTCATTGAAAACACTGGAGAGGATGCACAGCAATCATTTGTACAGGCCTTGTTTCCACATCCATCTGTCAGCTGGAAATAGTAGGCCTCTATGAGCTGTTTAGCTGCAGTTCGCTTCCTGCAAGAACAGACAACTCATTTTATACACCCTTACCATACCCAGATACAGAATAGGGAATTACAGAGCTATGATGTTTAATTTTGCATTTTTCTTTTGCTCTTACTTGTCCTTTGCCCTGTGATGCTTGAAAATCTACTTACATGTACCTGTGATATGTGTGGTACATGTTGGAGATAGGAATTTCACATCCTTAAAGAAATAAACCATGCTCTGTGAAAAGGGGGCTTAACACGTCTGCGAAAAGTATCAACCCAGGTCAGCCCACGCAGTCCAAAACGTTTTGCTATTGGTCAATGTTCTGTATGTCAAGGGACAAGTCTACCTTACGATACAGTCGGTTGTTAGACAAAATGGACTTTTATGGATCAATAATAATACGGTGACTTGCTTGGTATCATGCATCACGAAGATGTATTAAGCCCCTTTTGCCAGAGCATGACTCAAATACAGTGAAATCATTTGTTGTTCACCCAAAACATGTCTCACCTCTTATTTATAAATTAAATAACAGAGACAATTCATAAGACTTCCCAAAAGATAATGTTTTGGTGAAGGCTCTTAGAGCACTGATTCTGTCTGAATAAACCCAACAGAAATTTTTATCATAGAAATATGACCCAAATAATTGCAATTTCATGGTTGCTTTTGTCTACAATGTATCAGCGAAGAGGAAAGGGTAGATCAAAGATCAGGCTGCCTTGATCTACTATGACTGCAAAGGCAACTATAGTAGTGGAAGGTGCTTTAAGGGTTAATTATTATTTCATTTTGAATCCTACAATGTTCTCTTCATGTTGAGTCTGTGACCAGAGCTCCAGATAGAGGGAGTGATTCTGATTTCAAAATTGAAAATATTAATCATTTTCCACCAAACCCTTTGTTATGGATACTCATTAGAATTGTCTCATCCAGACGATTTTAATGAGTACCCAAAACATAGGGTTTGGATGAGAAATAATGGATTTAGAATACTATCACTCCCTTTTATCTGGAGTCTGTGTGACTTTAAAAATTCAACTGATAAAAATTGGACAGTAGTCTCTTAGTTCTTTCTTCTTATCCTATGTTCTATTTAAAGGCTCAATAGTGGCCAAAAAATCAATGCAGGTGTTAAAATGCATTTAAAGTTCAGTTATACCATTTAAAAGTATGGAAAATATTGTGAAGATAACAGTCTGTTATTGTGTGGAGTGTAAGTCGCTCAAAATCAGGCAAAAAGTGAACAAAAGATAAAGTCACAGGTTTTTACCTAGTTTTGAAATTAATATCTCTGCCAGCGACTAACACTGGGACCAACTGTGCAATAACAGATTGTCTGTCATCCTTAAAATAATTTCCATACTTTTAAATGGTATGATTTAACCCTTTACCAGACGACAAAATTTTAGCCTTATCCAATTTGAAAGCATTTGCAGTCAGTAATTTCAATGAGGCTCAAATGGTGCAATTTTTCTTCGATAGGGTAGAAAACATTGTGGGAAAAGGAGAAAATGCTGGTTACCAGCATTTTCTCCTTTTCCCAAAATGTTTTCAAAAGGCTTCTTTTCCAGGGGCGTTAAAAGGTGGCATTGTGTGGTAAAGGGTTAAATTTCAATGCATTTTAACACCTGCTTTGTTTACTTTTGGCAGCTATTGTTATTTTAATGCATTTCTAAACATGTTTGGTGCCACACTCAATCCTTTCTCTCTTTTTTTCAAGGCAGACCATTTTTGATAATACTGAGGCATACAGATAATGATATACAGGTATTTTCTCTTTTAGCAATGTCTTTATTTGTTGGTTGCTCTGTGAAAAGAGGGTTTTATGCATTTGCAAACTGTATTGGCCAAAGTCAATCTTGGCTGTCAGTGCAGGCTAAAAATGGGTCGTCACTTATTTTCTGTTTGTAAATTTTCTGCAAGTCAACCAATCATACTACCTCATGATCCAGTTGGCTGTTATTCAAAATGGATCCATAATTGTTATTCATCAGTGATCACTGAATTGCATTAAATCTCTGTGTTCCAGAGCACAGCTCAACTCACCTTAACTCATATTTTATTATCCACATTTCAACATGCTGCTTTGAAAGTCTGAACATACCAATCTGTTTCACCAAGTAATGTGGAAACCTTGGAAGAATTAACTTTCAGAAAAGGTTCATTTCTTTTTAACTTGTGAGTTAATAATATGACAAAAAAAGACAGAAATATAACTTTATATGTCATCTTATACTTTATTTCAAAGGGTTCTTCAATCTTGGAACAAAAATTGGCTGTTTCAGCACGATAGTGTTTGAGTAATCAGAGCTCCAGATTGAGGGAGTGATTTTGATTTCAAAATTGAAAATATCAATTATTCTCTACTAAACCCTATGTTATGGGTACTCATTAGAATCGACTCACCGAGACGATTCTAATGAGTACCCACAACATAGGGTTTAGAAGAGAAACAATGGATTTAGAATGCCATCACTCCCTCTTATCAGGAGCTCCAAGTAATAATGGCAAGTTGACCAGAAAGTTTTCTGCTAAGGAGGAGATTCTGGGATATTGTACAATTGAATCGTGAAAATGGAATCATCATGCACACTGTTGGAACTATATCACTTTCTAATTCATTTGAGAAGTAATCTTGAGTCCCAACTGTTCTTTTATTTTGAAAATATCTCCTATTAGAACAAGTAATCCTTGGCGGACCACTGCAAGAAGTATACATGTACTATGTCAATAAAAAAGGTACTTACATTCCGTCCTGTACACCTGTTTCTTGTGATGTACCTGGCTTAACCTCAGAGCTGGAGAAAAGAGAGAGGCAACGTCAGCAGCTAGAATACATTGAACTTACTGAAAACAACCTGTTACCACACAATCCTGAGTTTTCATGACCCTGTGAAAGAAGCCTTCTGTAAACATTAGTAACCAGCATTTTATCCTTTTCCAACAATGTTATCTACCCTTTGAAAAACAAATTTGTCGTCATTCCCATCCAGTCATTTTGACACCCATCACAGAGCCCCAGATAATTTTTTGAGCCAAGGAGTATTTAAGCATCATCTTTTTAATGGCAGGGGTAAAATGAAATGACTTTGCTCAAGCAGCAAATTTTTAAACATGAAAATTCTAATGGTAGCATAAAAATCAAGTTTTACCCCATAATTGAACATTTAGTATGTTTCAATCCCATAATGTTAACTTTTTTTTTTATTTTATATACTGTGCAGCTAATAAGATTGATTGAAAAATATGGCAATTTTATTTTATCTGTTATATGCTGAGCATGGTATAAAAAGAAAATGTGTTGCTAAAATATGGATACCTTGATTACAACTGTTTAATAATTCCAAGCACTAGATCATCAGAAAGATGGAGAGATGAATTTTAACTTGCAGCCCAAGCATGGAAGTCATCATTATGAATAAATGGACACAGACAAGGTTTTAACGGTTTTCTTAACAACATAATTTTAGTCTCTTTCGTATTTAGAGCAGTAGCAGATGACAAATCAAATGTAGCTTGAATGACTGGATTTGTCTTTCATGTAGCATACTAGAACATAGTGGAAAAGGAAGAAAAGAAAGGTCACCATCATTAAAGGATTCTTTCATTCTGTGTTCTATCTTTGTATGAGTGACCAATACCTTCTTTAACACTTGTTCCAGTGCTTACACTGTAAAACAAGAGGGCCCAACTTCCACCCTCCCCTGTCTAACTTGTAGGTAGTCATATAGTTTTATTTCATAACACAACAAATGGTATTTACTCACTACAAAACAGACATTTTGGCTTCCACTTCTTGATTTATACAGAGATTTGTGTAAATTTGCTGTTTAAATTCATTATTAACTCTACCAAACGAAAAAATTTTAGACTGGTCCAAATTGAAAGCATTTGCAAACAACAAAATAAATGTGAATTTGCTGTTTAAATTCATTATTAACTCTTTACCAAACGAAAAAAATTTAGACTGGTCCAAATTGAAAGCATTTGCAAACAACAAAATAAATGTGACTCAAAAATTGAAATTTGTTTTGGGAGGGGTAGAAAACATTGTGGTAAAAGAAGAAAATGCTGGTTACCAGCATTTTCTCCTTTTCCCACAATGTTTCAAAAGGCTTCTTTTACAGGGTCGTTGAAAGTCGGGACTGTGTGGTAAAGGGTTAAAGACCTTAAGACAGATTAAAGTGCCTCTGATCTGACGACATCAAACTGACCTTTGTTGTGTCATGGGTTTTCAGCGTCCGATTTTTCATGTCAGTTAATTTTTTGGAGAAGTATTTCTGCATCGTTTGATATGAATTTTTTCAATTAGGGTAGCAGGTAACACTAAAACCTGTCATTTTACACTAGATAAAAGGATGAACACTTTTATCACGTTTTCATAAAATGCCAGTTTGATTAGCTGTGATAAACAGAGCCGTGTATGTACTTCACATTTGACACTAATTTTGTAACTTATTAAAGCCCATATATCTGCCAGGTACATGCCCGCAAGCTAATTTATATGAAGCTTTAACTGATGATCTCATGTGTCAGACTGACCCTTAGGCAGATTATTTTTGAGCATAAAAAAAAAAAATGCCCGGGTTATTTCAAATTTCCAAGCATCAATAAGAACTGATAGACCGAGTTAGAAAATTAATGTACATACTATTTTTCAACGGAAATGTATTAAGAAAGATTCTAAGAGAAAATTGTGATGAGTGTTTTCTTTTTCTTAGTGGAGTATTACCATTTAAGAACGGTAAAGTGGTGTACTTTTAGAAGAAATGTACTGTGTAGGTGCATATCAATCTACATGATACAGCCGAGAAAATTTGATTAAAGGATGACCCGAAGTTTGCCGAATGCCAAACCAAGTACATGTATAATCAGCATTCGGCAAACCTCGGGTGATCCGTTTATCAAAATAGATGTAGGTACAGAATCGGCCGAGTTGTGACGAGTGGGATAATCAGCTGATCTAAGAAGCTTGCAATTCATTCAGAAAATGATATGCGAGCGTTTCAGTGACAACACAGCCAATCAAGATGATGATCTCAGTTGTCAACAAAATACGCAATGAAAATCAGTCAAATTGCGTATCTTGAGAAACATGTGCACTTTTGTTTCGCTTTAAATTAAGTTTTGTTGCGTACTTGCTGTTCCAAATAGCAGAAAATAAGCAAATACGCAGCTTATCTGGGGCACTGGGTCATTTCGACACCTGGTCATTCCAACACTTTTTGGTCGTTTCCACCCCTATTTTGGTCATTTCGACACCCGAAAGAAAAATTTTGCAAAAAAAACGGTCGTTTTGACACCTGTTGATTCTCCCCCTCCTTGAAAATTAAGAAAAAAACAGGTAATTTTTTGCACAGTATGTTGTAAGATGCACCAATTTTAAAATTGTGGTGTATTTTTGCGGTATAGCAAAGGTCGTCTCTTTTCCGAACTTTGTGTTTACCACTTTTGTTATTTCATTGCAGATGGGCAACTATCTTGATCGATACATCGATGGAATTCTATATGAGGAGGTTATTAAGAGCAGAAGACAGATAATGGGTTATTTGTTAGTAATAATCAAATATCCATATCTACTTTTATGTTCTTTCATGCTGCTTTCATAAATGATAATTATGAAACAAGCTGTTGGTTAAATGGGATTAATTGTTTTGCCTGATTTAATTGAATATGTTGATTATTTTTCACAAATTATACCCCTCATTGCTGATTTGCTTTAATTTGAATATTGTAGTCAGTAGTTTGTTAACGAAATGTCTTTAATGTAATTGAGTATTAAAAGATAAAAAGTATTGTTATATTTGTTGACATGTCTTGTGTTTCTTTATTATAGAAGTTTTGTAAATAAACGGGAGTCTGTAAAGGTAGTGGTTCATTGTTTTATTGTTCTGCAATGGCAGATAACTGTGTTAAGTGTAGTCGTGAGGAGACAATAGGCAAGGCCGGACCACTTTTTTAGCCAATTATGCTATTGGCCGTGCTCCTTTTTTCTCGTCTTTTCAGCCGATTGTTCTTCTGTCCTTATGTGATTTTATTGCTTTGCATCATCATCAACAGTGGTAGGTGCTCGTGCCATCAATAGACCTGGCCAAGGTGTGAGAACAACCGGTTATACAAAACACAAAACAATGCAAATATTATAATGACACCTGCTTGATTAATTTCATAGTCATTAAAAGAGACATGATAAACTCTTACTCTTAGATACGATAGAAGAGAGAATTGACTGCATAAAGGTGCGGTCGATCTAGATTCTGCATAACCTTCAAAAAGCAGCCTTATGATTCTCTTCTTTTTCAGAAGATTTGATTTTACGAAAACGACTCTATATTACTGATTTTACAACCATATTTTGCAGGCAGTGATGGGCGAGATCGAACTGTAGAAAACTGCCATCTTATCTTAACTCTACACTGTTCCACATGTTGTTTATTTTGACTAAAATAAGCTTTGCAAAGCAATTATTTATGAGACAAATTTTGATGGAAAATTTTATATTACCGTACATGTAGTTATTGCTGGCATAAATGGGGATCAGACTGCACATAAGCTGTGGATTGCGCGTGAATTTGCTCATGCATCGAAATACTGGCAAAAGAAACAACAGGAAAGCATGGATAGAAGCAGTGGTTGCCGCAAAGCAAACAGAAAGAATGTTGAAAACGGCATTTAACTCAGGTACCTTTCCATCAAGTCTTTGCGAGACTCTGACCACTGTGAATTATATCTATGAAACATATGCTTGGAAAGAATAATGTGCGGGGTACTGTTAAAAGATAGCCCGGTCGGGTAGCTCGGCGTATCTAACTTGGACCTGGGGGTTGTGTGTTAGATACCTGGTTTAGGCAAACTTTCTTTCCGGTGATTTTACGCCTCTCACCTCTGATGCATGTAAGAAAAGTAGTCAATGACTTGGAAATAAAGTTGTGTCAGTACTGGTGTAGGTGCACTGACCGCCGTGATATGACCTAAGCTGTTAACACGGCGTTAAACTCCAATTCAAGAATAACAATAACTGTTGAAAGAAATTCAAGGAAAGCATGGATAGTTGCAGTGGTCAGCGAGAAATAACTGGTCAATACAAAAGCGAAACATTGATAGACATAAGTAATTTCTATTGTCTAGAAAATTAGGTGATAAAAGCAACGCTTTGGTCGTTTCGACACCCGCTATCGTTATTGACATTGTCGATTAATTATGCCCATTATTTGAATCTTCATACAGAACAAAAAAACACAAATTTTGAACACGCTCTTAAAACAAAATTACAAAGTAAACATTTAGTGTAATTCAATTCTATGAACTTAAAAATAATGCTTGGAAAAACATCTGGTGTCGAACTGACCAAATTTTGCAAAAAATTTTCACCGGGGGTCAAAACGACTAAAAAGTGTCAAAATGACCAGGTGTCGAAATGACTGTCGTTCCTTTTGGGCATCAAGACTATGTCACATGTCAGAAATTTTCCAGATTAAAATTAAATATCAGACGGAGAATTTACATTGGGCATGTATCGGATTGGAAAAGGTAATGAAAAATTTATCATTAAAACAGATCTTTCCATTAGAAACATGCATGCTGTCTCGTTTTTATTGCATTACATAAATTAGCAGCAGTGACACTGTTGTTAACAATCAAAGTAGCAGTTTACACAAAACAGTGATGTTATTCACTTCATTATTGGCAAGAAAACTTAGTTATCATTTCAATTTTGAAAACAGGTACCCCTCGAAAACGGTACCCCTCGAATGGTCTGTCGACCATACAAGTTTGTTCAGAGATATGGCCACCCAGCTGAATTTTCAAGTATCAGTACAAAAACAAGTATTACTTAGTGCAGCATACAAAAATGGGAAATTTACTTTTTTCAAAACAAAAACAAATTATAATTTGACTTCATAATATTTGCAGACATCTGTTTGCAGTCAGCATGAATGGGTACGATTCCTGAAGGGGACGATTTCTACAGCATTCTCGTACGTATCTAGCAATAAAGTCGTGATGATTTACCATCAGATTTGAATAATTCAGTTTGATATTGTTTTTGAAGACGTAGTTTGGTTATCACTTTCTTTTATAAGCGAACTTAAGTGCGATTTTGCGTTGTAACTTTCAGTTTTGATTTAAGGCATACCCCACCCACTCATCAATTTACCAAAACTGGGACAATTCTTGAGATTCGGTATACCTGGAGACCGTTACTCCACTGTCATTCACACTTCCGTCGTTGTTATTCATACGAGAGACTTTTCCCTTGACTAATCATTTATAATACGTCAGATTTCAGTCTACCACAATGACTACTGGGTGAAGATTTCGAGAGATGTCTGTCAAAATGTAAGCGACATCTTGCGGGAGAAGTTAACTTTTCGATCCCATAATCCCAGTTCAATGGCAGCGCCCACGTTTATACGAATGAGAAAACGTCGATCAACCTCAACAAGTTAAAAAAAGGGGGGGCGGTTATTATCGATATTTGTCTTACCTTTTATTTTGAATTTGGTTTATGACTCAGAGATATTGGTTTCAGTCATTTTTAAACGGTCGTGACAATTACAAAGTTCCCTTCTGAAAAAAAATGTTAGAAAAGTTTAAAGAAGGGGGGGGGGGGGTGAATTATGCTTCCCAGCATCTTCGATAAACTATTATAGGCGCGGTACCAGCAAACAGTATTAAGGATGTTGGCAGCACACACAAATTGCCCTATGAAGCGACAGACGTGAAGCGAAAGAAGAACGTGTCAAGAGGTCGCCAGGAACTGTTATTTTAGAAAGAAACGCCTTTGAATTTAGATTAACCGCAGTTTGGATATTTAAACGAATTATAAATTTGATCTGACGCAAGACCGTGACAAATCAAAGCTCGTAAGTCTGGTGATATCGATATAAAGGCGTGTGTTCAGCTTTCACCATGCGACAGATTCGTGTCATCCGAATTAAAAGCTTTTGCAGACGACAATCAACAGATTCAGAGTAAAGCATATTATAGCTATGACGGTTCAGTTTAGTAAAGCGTTAACCCCTGAATCTTTTACCTCACAAAAACGATTCAGACTCGTCCAAAGCAATTGCAGACAACCAATCACAGTTGGTTCAAATAATGGACCTTTCCGGCACAGTCTGTTTTCGTTCACCTACTGATTTGTTCAAGCGGCATTCCTAACAGAATTTAATTTTGACTCAGAAATTGAAATTGTTTGGAAAGGGTAGAAAACACTGTGGGAAAAGGAGTAAATGCTGGTTACTGGCACATCTTTTCCCACATTATTGTCAAACTTAATGCTTGTCTGCAAATGCTTTCAATTTAGACAAGTCTACATTTTTGTCATTTGGTAAAAAGTTAAGGAAGGTAATTATGTTAGCCATAGGAATCAACCAATGCATCTTTTTCTTTCCTCCAGGTTTTTATTATGACTGATCGGCCAGTTTATTTAAAAGGAAGAGGTCGTGGCAGAGGTAAAGTCAATCAAGCTAATGTATTGGTTCAGCATGGGAGACATGAAAGTACTTCATGGGGTAGGGGCCAAAGCAAAAATCAAGTAAATGGCAGGACACATAACTTTGATGGAAATGTTTCAGGTATATTTTTAAACAATTCATGTTTACAACTCACTCATAATTTAGTTTACCTTGCAGCACCCTTTACCAGATGAAAATATTTTAGACTCTTCCACATGGAAAGTATTTGCAGTCAACGAATAAAATTTTGATCAAATCCTGAAATTTGTCTTTGAAAAGATGGAAACATTTGTGGAAAGATGAGATGTGCGGGTTGCAGATAGCACAGGTAACCTACAAAATATCTTTCACACAATTATCTCCCTTTTTAAGACG
The DNA here is from genome assembly GCA_945859785.2 of Tridacna gigas. Taxonomy (NCBI): domain Eukaryota; kingdom Metazoa; phylum Mollusca; class Bivalvia; order Cardiida; family Cardiidae; genus Tridacna; species Tridacna gigas. The sequence goes on from OX244033.2 coordinate 28,362,304, forward strand.
TAGAACTTTCAACAAAACACCAACGGAGGCTGAGATTGTGCATCTTTTTGTGGCACTCATGCTACTGATTACCGCTATCCATTTTGTATAGAACATAAAGCATATACAACTCTTTCATGTTTTTCAGTTCTAAACTATTGAAATTTTACTCTTGAAGAGCTCATTTTCTCCACAATGTTTCTCAACATATTTACCGGTATATGTCTAAACCTTTAAACATTTACCATACAATTTCCAATTTTTAATGACCCAGAAGAAGACGACTTTTATAAACATTGTGGAAAAAGGAGAAAATGATGGCAACATACATTTTCTCATTTTGCCAAAAAGTTTTCTATCTTATCAAAATAGAAATTGTCATTGTAGCTACATTCAAGTTGTCATCTGTATATGCTTTCAATATGATCGAGTTCAAAAATTTTTCACTTGTAAAAGAGTTAATTGAAATGTTGATTAACACTTTACCAAACCACAAAATTTTGGACTTGTTGAAATTGAAAGCTTTTTGCAGACGACAGATTAAATGTGACTCAAAAACTAAAATTTGTTCTTGGTGGAGTAGAAAATATTGTGGGAAAAGGAGAAAATTCTGGTAACCAGCATTTTCTCCTTTTCCCACAATGTTCTCAAAAGAGTGCTACTCTAGGGTCATTAAAACAAAGGATTGTTACAGGGATGTTTTCAAAGTGATCTAATGACTTAATTTGTATGGGTACTACTGCCAGTTTGTATCAGTAAATAATAAGGTATCAATGAATTCTGAAATTCCTATTATTTATACAGGTCTATGAATTTTCTGGCTCAAATATATTATACATGCATTGCATAAAGATAAAAGTGGACACAACAGAAAATATCTGAGCCATGCTCAGACTAAAAAGGGGCTTAATGTATCTTGGCGATCCCAGATACCAAGCAAGTCGTCATATAATTATGGATCCATGATAGCCGAATTTTTAACAAACTACTTAATCATCAGGTAGAATGGTCCTTGGACATACAGAAAATCGACCAATAGCGAAAAGTTTCTGCCCAGGTCAGCCTGCGTGGACTGCGCAGGCTGACCTGGGTCAATACTTTTCGCAAATGCATTAAGCCCCCTGTTCACAGAGCATGGCTCATTTGTATTTACACTGTCAAATACAGTTGCAAAGATGGTATATATGCTGCGTTTGGACTCCTGTCTGCTTGATTTCTGAATTTTTGAATAGCATTGTCTCTCCAAGCCACTATCCATGTCATTAATTGGGGTTTTTTGTCATTAAAATTAAAATTTTGTAGGCATATTGTAATGAAAGGAATGTTATGCTGTGAAATTTTCCTGGTGCTTGTATTCACTTGTGAGTAGAAAATATTTAGACATATGCCAAGCCCAAGATATCAAAATTTTATTTCCATGCAACTTGAAGCAAATACAACACCCAGCAAAAAATAGTTACTGTTATAGTACAATTTTCTGTGTGTACATTAATTTTTATAGACCAAGTTCAGAACCAGTCTGCAGAGGAAAGATTTAAGGCTGTAAGCAGTCAATACCAAGATTCAATAGAGCGCCATCTTGTGGACAATGGGCATGATGGCAACAACTCTTCAGACGAAGAAGACATAGAAAGTACAGTCCTTGATAAAGTGTTCCTAACCTACTCCAATAATAACGGTGAGCATTTTATTTCCTTTTTGCCAGAAACCAAATTTAGGCTAGTTACAGCATAGTATGCAGAAAATTGATCAAGTGTAGCTCAAATGATTGGATTTCTCTTTGAAAGAGTATAAACCATTGTGTGGATTGTAATGCATGTTTCTTCTTCTACCTGCAATGTTTTTATCAAAAGCCACCTTCTTCAGGGATTGAGTTACAAAGGGTTAACTTTCAAGCATTAAGAGTTTGTTCCCCCTGTGGTGGCACTGGTTTTCAGGCCGTCACCAGTGCAGTGGCAAGGCTTTAAAGATGCCTGTAACTAAAATATTCTTGAAGTGGTATTTAACACCATTCAAACAGAATTGTCCTAAGTTTGTTTGTCAATTTCTGAAGGCCTTAAAAAGGCAGTTTTTCCATGAACACAAAAAAAAATAGTATTGGTGTTTGTTGTGGGATTGTGCAGTTGACATTTTAAGAACATCTTGTCAAGTGAAAATGAGCCATGCTCTCTGAAAAGAGGGTTTAATGGGGGCTTAATTAATCTGCAAAAAGTACCAACTCAGGTCAGCCTGCGCTCTCTGTGCAGGCTAACCTGGGTCAACACTTTTTGCTATTGGTCAATTTTCTGCTTGTCAAAGGGCCAGTGTACCTCATGATTCAGTTGGTTGTTATACAAAAGTTATTTTTTGGATCCCTAATTAAGTGATGACTTGCTAGGTTTAATACATCAAGGAGATGCACTAGGCCCCTTTTGCCAAAGCATTGCTCAAATGTTGAATCTGTTACGTAATACATCTTTTCTCTACCCACCACAGGTTGCAAAAATAAAGAAAATATGGAAAAGTGAAATCAATTATATGTAGATACATGTCACAGTAATTTTTTGAAAATGTATGATGAACATTTTCTTCATCAGGGATGGCTTTTAAGTCATCAGTTAAACTTGTTTACCTTTTGCTGACAACTTATCATCTCACAGCACGCCAGGAGTGAAAATTGTGCCCAAAACAAAATTTCCTTGTGAGAAGGTATTCCTATGGGTACTTTATCACAATTTTTTCAGATGTAATCTTGTACTACAGCTTAAACCATTTAAGGATCCCCTGCCATAGATATTTCTTTTGTGTTGTCAGTGTTGTTGCTTGTCTGTCTGTCCATCCTGTCTTTTAATCCAATAATTCTTATGTATAGGAGATTTGTCTCCTTTGGAGTGTACATATAGTGCAACATAGTGACTTCTTGTCCTTACTTTTAAAAGCTGTAAATTTTCTATAGAAGGTAATAAGTTAAACTAGAGTTCTGCAGTTCTTCTATGGATGAGAAAAGGTAAAAGTTGAAGTGAAAATGTTGTGTTTCTAATACTCACCAAAAGAATTCTCGCAGAGCGTAAAGCCGCAGCATTGTCCCTGTGAATGTGCATCTTTTGTTGTACATTCATGGGTTTTATCAGTATTCTTGTCTTGCTTACTGTAACAGCATTAGACTTGTAAAAGCACGTGAAACTACGTAAAATGGCTACATGATTGATACTTGTCAACTGCACTGACTGATTTCAGAGTGAGTACAAGTGAAATCATGAATATTTTAAAGAAAGGAATATGGAGTGGATTTAACATTGTTGGAAAAGAAGCAATTGCTTGTTACAAGCGATTCCAAGATGTTTTCAAAAGTTGTTCAGGCATGGGAGTTTTTATTTTCACAGGAATGGGTTTCAGTGAATTATATTGTGTCGACAGATTTACATCTAAGCTTATACTGTACAGGCTGGTTTAGACTTACATTATACTTTTTTTTTAAGTGACAGAGGCCATGACACAAAGAAAAAGCAAATTAAAGGACAGGAGTTGTTTTATAATGATGATAGAAAACAAAAGAAAAAGACTCAACTATTCTGAAATAAGCAGGTTTGCTCCTTTGCTCACAAAGTTTTTAAAAAGTAGTCTATAGCAAGATGTGGTCTTCTTTTTTTTTAAATTAAAAGGTTAATCAGAAAATTTATTTCTGTTCACAGATGTTGATGTCAGTGAGGCACAGAGTTTGTTGTTACATTCATTCCGATCTGGAACATCAGCTTGTCTTGTCTGTATTGAGACGATCAAGAAAAATGATCCGGTGAGTTATGGTCAAGAGTCTTTACAAACCTTTGAAATAAGGACTTTTGAAAACATCAGTGTAAGTGCAAAAGTGAAACCACTGGTAACCAGCATTTTTGTCCATTTCTCACAATGTTTTCAACGCTTTCAACAATAAATCCACCTTTTGAGTCATATGGTTGCAAATGTTTTCAAAACGGACAAGCCCAAATTTCTTGCTAGGTAAAGCATCAAGGCTGTAAGGATAGGCTTAAAGCTTTTCCTTAGGTTTTCTTTTTTTTGTGGACTGATCCTGGTACTTATTTCTCTCATTTCTACTTTTATAGATTTGGTGCTGTGAAGGGTGTAGTGCAATGTTTCATATACAGTGTATACAAAGATGGATTAGAGAGGGAGTTTATCAACAGATGTATAAATCTGAGGACAATAATATGAGGACAGAAGACATCCCTTGGCACTGGTACCCTTCTTTGTTTTTTGTTTTGATAGCTCTCCAATCCAGAGGATTCACCAATCATTCTTAGTAACATGCTTTAATCGTCAAATGCTCAATAGTTCTCTAAGTTTGAAGGTAACACAAACTGTTTAGCCAGTCAGAAACTGTGTAACTTTCTAGATCCAAAGCTAGACTAAGAATGATACTTTCTTAATCGAAAATGAGAATAAAAACTTAATTAAGAATCCAGAATGCCACAAATGTTTGTAATGTAGTTTTATTGGCTTTCCAGCAGACAGTACTTTTGGTTTTCAGGATTTTGCTCGCAGGTGCAATGCACAAACACACAACATGCTTTCCAAGCCACTCACTACATTTTAGAATTATAAGAGACATGCCCTGGCAAAAGGAGGCTTAATGCATCTCTGTGATCCATGATACCAGTCATGCCATCACATAATTATGGATCAATAATAGCCACTTTTTTTTAATAACTGTCTAAATCATAAGGTAGGCTGGTCCTTGGACATGCAGAAAATTAACCAATAGTCAAAAATTCAGCCCAGGTCAGCCTACCCAAACTGCGCAGGCTGACCTGGGTCGATACTTTTCGCAGATGCATTAAGCCCCCTTTTCACAGAGCATGGCTCTTACGAACATGAAAGTTTGCAACAAATGCATAGCTCAAATACAAACTGCCCTGGCTTGGATTCGAACCTGTGTGGCAAACATCCTCAATTATTTAGGTATAAAAGACCAGTACACTAACCCCTGAGCTAAAGAGTAATGGCTCATATGTATGTGCTGGTAAGGTTTTCCAGGTCGCAAATGAAATGTGTGATTAATGGAAGATTAAATAACTTGATCACATCTTATTTGTAAATGAATTGTTTTTAGCTCACCTTAGCACAACGTGCTAAAGGTGAGCTATTGTGATCGCCCTATGTCCGGCGTCCGGCGTCCGTCGTCCGTCAACAATTTCTTTAAACATCTTCTTCTCCTAAACCACTGGGCCAATCTTGATGAAACTTGGCAGGGATGTTCCTTGGGTGAAGCTCTACCAAAATTGTTCAAAGAATTGAATTCCACCCACAACTCTGGTTGCCATGGCAACAAAAAGGAAAAAAAAGCAAAATCTTTGAAAATCTTCTTCTCTGAAACTAGAAGGTGCAGAGCTTTGATATTTGGTATGTAGCATCTCCTAGTGGACCTCTACCAAGTTTGTTCATTTGATGCCCCTGGGGTCAAAACTGGCCCCGCCCTGGGGGTCACAAGTTCGAGCATAGTCATAAAGAAGGAAAACTTTAAAAATCTTCTTCTCTAAAACTTGAAGGCGTAGAGCTTTGATATTTGGCATGCAGCATCTCCTAGTGGACCTCTACCAAGTTTGTTCATATGATGCCCCTGGGGTCAAAACTGGCCCCGCCCGGGGGGTCACAATTTCCAACATAGGAACAAAGAAGGAAAACTTTAAAAATCTTCTTCTCTAAAACTAGAAGGCATAGAGCTTTGATATTTGGCATGAAGCATCTCCTAGTGGACCTCTACCAAATTTGTTCATATGATGCCCTTGGGGTCAAAACTGGCCCTGCCCCGGAGGTCACAAGTTCGAACATAGGAACAAAGAGGGGAAACTTTAAAAATCATCTTCTCTGAAACTGGAAGGCGTGGAGCTTTGATATTTGGTATGTAGCATCTCCTAGTGGACCTCTACCAAGTTTGTTCATATGATGCCCCTGGGGTCAAAACTGGCCCCGCCCCGGGGGTCACAAGTTCGAGCATAGTAACAAAGAAGGAAAACTTTAAAAATCTTCTTCTCTGAAACTTGAAGGCATAGAGCTTTGATATTTGGCATGAAGCATCTCCTAGTGGACCTCTACCAAGTTTGTTCATATGATGCCCCTGGGGTCAAAACTGGCCCCGCCCTGGGGGTCACAATTTCCAACATAGGAACAAAGAAGGAAAACTTTAAAAATCTTCTTCTCTAAAACTAGAAGGCATAGAGCTTTGATATTTGGCATCTCCTAGTGGACCTCTACCAAATTTGTTCATATGATGCCCTTGGGGTCAAAACTGGCCCTGCCCCGGGGGTCACAAATTCAAACATAGTCCCCTGAACAAAGAGGGGAAACTTTAAAAATCATCTTCTCTGAAACTGGAAGGCGTAGAGCTTTGATATTTGGTATGTAGCATTGCCTAGTGGACCTCTACCAGGTTTGTTCATATGATGCCCCTGGGGTCAAAATTGGCCCCGCCCCGGGGATCACAATTTCCAACATAGGAACAAAGAAGGAAAACTTTAAAAATCTTCTTCTCTGAAACAGGAAGGCATGGAGCTTTGATATTTGGTATGTGGCATCTTCTAGTGGACCTCTACCAAGTTTGTGCATATAATGCCCTTGGGGCAAAAGTTGGCCCTGCCCCGGGGGTCACAAGTTCAAACATAGGAACAGAGAAGGAAAACTTTAAGAATCATCTTCTCTGAAACTAGAAGGCGTAGAGCTTTGATATTTGGTATGTAGCATCTCCTAGTGGACCTCTACCAAGTTTGTTCATATGATGCCCCTGGGGTCAAAACTGGCCCCGCCCCGGGGTTCACAAATTTGAGCATAGTAACAAAGAAGGAAAACTTTAAAAATCTTCTTCTCTGAAACTTGAAGGCATAGAGCTTTGATATTTGGCATGTAGCATCTCCTAGTGGACCTCTACCAAGTTTGTTCATATGATGCCCCTGGGGTCAAAACTGGCCCCGCCCTGGGGGTCACAATTTCCAACACAGGAACAAAGAAGGAAAACTTTAAGAATCATCTTCTCTAAAACTAGAAGACATATAGCTTTGATATATGGCATGAAGCATCTCCTAGTGGACCTCTACCAAATTTGTTCATATGATGCCCTTGGGGTCAAAACTGGCCCTGCCCCGGGGATCACAAATTCAAACATAGGAACAAAGAGGGGAAACTTTAAAAATCATCTTCTCTGAAACTGGAAGGCGTAGAGCTTTGATATTTGGTATGTAGCATTGCCTAGTGGACCTTTACCAGGTTTGTTCATATGATGCCCCTGGGGTCAAAACTGGCCCCGCCCCGGGGGGGTCACAATTTCCAACATAGGAACAAAGAAGGAAAACTTTAAAAATCTTCTTCTCTGAAACAGGAAGGCATGGAGCTTTGATATTTGGTATGTTGCATCTTCTAGTGGACCTCTACCAAGTTTGTGCATATAATGCCCTTGGGGCAAAAGTTGGCCCTGCCCCGGGGGTCACAAGTTCGAACATAGGAACAGAGAAGGAAAACTTTAAGAATCATCTTCTCTGAAACTGGAAGGCGTAGAGCTTTGATATTTGGTATGTAGCATCGCCTAGCAGACCTCTACTAAGTTTGTTCATATGATGTCCTTGGGGTCAAAATTGGCCCTGCCCCGGGGGTCACAAGTTCAAACATAGGAACAAAAAAGGAAAACTTTAATTTTTTTTTCTCTTAAATGGGAAGGCATAGAGCTTTGATATTTGGTATGTAGCATCTCCTAGTGGACTTCTACCAAGTTTGTTCCAAGGATGCTGTTTGGGTCAAAACTGGCCCAGCCCCTGGGGTCACAAGTTCGAACATAGGAACAAAGAAGGAAAAATTTAAAATTCTTCTTTTCTGAAACCGAAAGGTGTGGAGCTTTGATATTTGGTATGTTGCATCTCAGAGTGGACCTCTACCAAGTTTGTTCATATGATGCCCCTGGGTCAAAACTGGCCCCGCCCCGGGGGTCACAAGTTCGAAGATAGGAACAAAGAAGGAAAACTTTAAATTTCTTTTTCTCTTAAACGGGAAGGCATAGAGCTTTGATATTTGGTATGTAGCATTTCCTAGTGGACCTCTACCAAGTTTGTTCATATGATGCCCCTGGGTCAAAACTGGCCCAGCCCTGGGGGTCACAAGTTTGAACATAGGAACAAAGAAGGAAAACTTTAAAATTCTTCTTTAAAACTGGAAGGCGTAGAGCTTTGATATTTGGTATCTAGTGATTCTCTTCCAAGTTTGTTTGCCCATCTAAGCGCAACAAGTTCATTGAGTTCAAAATTGGGTCATCTTGTGTCATAAACTAGGTCACTAGGTCAAATTAAAGAAATACCTTGTTGGCACTCTCGAGGCCACATTATTTGCTCAATTGCCTTGAAAATTAGTTAGAAAGTTTGTCTTTATAAAGTCTCACATAAGATTAATTTGGGTCAACTTGGGTCATAAACTAGTTCACTGGGTCAAATTAAAGAAATACCTTATTCGCACTCTGGAGGCCACATTTATTGCTCAAATGACCTGAAATTTGGCCAGAATGTTTGTCTTGATGAAATACCAGATGAGTTTGGATTTGGGTCACCTATAACCATAAACTAGGTCACTAGGTCAAAATAAAGAAATACCTTGTGGGCACTCCAGAGGCCACATTCTTTGCTTAATTGCCTTGAAAATTGGTCAGAATGTTTGTCTTTGTAAAATCTCACATGAATCTGAATTTGGGTCAACTGGGGTCATAAACTAGTTCACTTGGTCAAATTAAAGAAATAGATAGTGGGCACTCTAGAGGCCACATTTATTATTCATTTGATTTGAAAATTGGTTAAAATGTTTCTTTTGATATAGTCAAAGACCAGTTCAAATTTGGGTCACCTGGGGTCATAATCTAGGTCACTAGGTCAAATTAAAGAAATATCTTTAGGGCACTCGAGGCCACATTTTTTGCTCAATTGACTTGAAAATTGGTCAGAATGTTTGTCTTCATGAAATATGAGTTTGAAATTGGGTCACTTGTGGTCAAAAACTAGGTCACATGGTCAAATTAAAGAAAAACCTTTAAGGCACTATACTAAGGTGAGCGACCCAGGGCCATCATGGCCCTCTTGTTTTGTTCATGTTTTATACCAATTCTTTAACGAACGACAAAACTTTAAACTTGTCCGAATTCAAAGCAGTTGCAGACAACAAATTATGTGTGGCTCAGTTGATGAAACCTGACTTTAAAAGGGTAGAAAACATCGTGGGAAAAGGAGAAAATGCTGGTCACCAGCATTTTCTCCTTTTCCCACAATGTTTTCAAAAGGCTTCTTTCCCAGGGTTGTTAAAAGGCGGCATTGTGTGGTAAACGGTTAATTAATATGTGATTTGTGATTTCCATGAAGGAGACCCAGTCACCTCTTTGGCAGTACATAGTTCAAGAATTATTTTTTCGATGATATATTTCCAGTCCAAAATGCAGATTAGAATACAGCCAGAAGTTATTTCCAAGCAGATACATGTGTTTTTGTGGGAAGGTTGAGGAACCCAAGTTTGACCCCTGGCTGGTTCCACACTCTTGTGGCCAGACCTGTGGGAAACTACTAAAACCAGACTGTGGTCATGCCTGCTTGTTGCTCTGTCACCCAGGTAAGTATGTAATTTTTTTTATGCCCCCCCCCCCCCCTTCCCCAATTTTTCATAGGGCATATAGTTTTTGTTTTGTCTGTCTGTCTGTCAATCTGTCTGCCTGTCCATTCGTCTGCCCATCCATCTGTCTGCCAACAACCTTCTGTCGAATCGACAGTGTCGATCTATCCCTGCATCCGTCCATCTGCACATCCATCCATCCATCCATCCATCCACATCTATCCACCCACATCCATCCACCCACATCCGTCCACCCACATCGTCTGTCCGCCCATCCATCCATCCATCCATCCACATAAATCCACCCACAACCATCCATCCATCCATCCATCCATCCATCCATCCATTTTCATGTATGGCCATATTTTTTTCCCCTATTACTTATATGGCTTATGAGTAATAAATACTTGTAATGGTAATGGGATTGTATGGACACCCTGTATTACCAGTATTAACTTATTGTCATCAAAGTGGGAATTCTACTTGTTGGAAAAAAACTTTTTAATCTTGTTACATACAGGCTATTTTTTGACATACCTATAACTTCTTACAAAAGAACAACATTTTAGCCTCATCCAAATTGAAAGAATCTGTAGATGACAAATCAAATGTAACTCAAAACATAAAATGTTTTTTTTTCATAGAGTAGAAAATGTTACCAGAAAAGGAGAATTATCCCAAAATGTCTGCAAAAGCCTTATTCCTCTTTATCACACAATCCCGAGTTTTAACAACATAGCCTTCTAAAAACCTTGTTGGGAAAGGCGAAATTGCAGGTTTTCTACACTTTCACAGACAAATTCCATCATTTTAGCTGAACTTCATATGTTGTCTGCCAATGCTTTCAACTTGGACTTGGTCTAAAATGTTGTCATTCAGTAAAGAGTTAAAAGTCGGGACGTGTGGCAAAGGGTTAACAAAGCCACGTGACTCAAATGTCTCGTAAATGTTTTTATAAACATGATTTTTAGCATTCTGGAGTTGACAGCTTTAGAAAACAATTTTGGAAAAGAAGAATTGGCGTGTAATAAGCAACTGTTCTCTGACCATAGTGCTTTCTAAAGCTATCCCATGTGGTTTCGTAAGTCAAAATTCATATGAGCCATGCTCTGTTGAAAGGGGGCTTAATGCGTCTGCAAAAAGTATTGACCTAGGTCAGCATCTGACCTGGCTGACCTGAGTCGAAAATTTTAGCTGTTAGTCCATTTTCTGCCTGTCAAGGACCAGTTTACATCATGATTCAGTCGGTTGTTAGACGAAATAGATTTTATGGATCCATGATCATGTGATGACTTGCTTGGTATCATGCATAATGGAGATGCATTAAGCTTCCTGTTGCGAGAACATGGCTCATATTCAAGACGATCCTGTCTTTATTACTTGTATTTTTTCAGGAAGTTGTCCACCATGTCCCCAAACTGTTCGTGTGAAATGTTATTGTGGAAAAAGTTCTCCTGTCATTCGAAGATGCAGTGCGCGTGCCTGGTCCTGTGGAAAGCCGTGCCAGCGTGTTCTATCATGTGGACAGCATCAGTGCCAGCAACCATGTCATCCTGGTATGCTCTTAACTCTTAACCAGTTGACAAAATTTTAAACTGGGTCCAAATTGAAAGAACTTGCTCCAACAAATAAATGTGTCTCAAATGATGGTTTTTCTCAAAAGCCTTTTTCCTCTGGATTGTTTGGTAAAGGGTTGAATATTACTCCTTAGGTTAACAGTCTTAACTCGTCTCCAAACAACAGCATGTTGTGCCTGTCCAAATCCAAAACATTTGCAGACATCAAATGTAGCTCAAATGGTGGAAGTTGTTTGTGAAAGGGTAGAAAAGATTATGGGAAAAGAAGAAAATGCTGGTTATCAGCACTTCTCCTTTCCACAATATTTTTTTATGATTGGTCCAAAGCAGTATCAATTAGGTTCAAGACCATGCCCTAATAATTGTATCAGTGGTAACACAAGAGTCTAATGGTTGCAATATGATAGTGACAATTTGCTATGGGGATGTCTAGACCTTTGGAGGTGGAACTGGATGATTTTATTGTGTTAGTCACTTTTTTTTTTTTTTTTATTTTCATTTGAAAAATCTTTAGAAAAATAGGTAAACCCAAGTTGCTGTGTAATGTCTGTATTTTTTCATTAGCTTTGTTGTTTTTGAGGAAACCTCAAGCTATTGTCCTAATGCTGGTGTCATCATCTGCCTGGTAGTCATTGTCTGTATCATTTTATGATATTTCTGCTACTACTTCAGATATTTACTTCAAATTCTGACAAGTTGTTAGCTATCAAAAAGGGAACCCATACAACAGGGGTATGCAGCCATAAAATATTTATGACACAGTTATGCCCTTTTTTTAACTTAAAATTTTCAACAATTTCGACATTTTATGATAACTCTGTTATAACTGTTATAACTATAAAAGTTTTTACTTCAGACTTGGACAACTCGTTAACTATGTAAAGGGGAACCCTTACAACAAGGGTAGATAACCATCAAAGTATTTTTGACACAGTTATGCTCCTTTTGTACGTAGAATTTGCAGTGAAAATCAACAAACTGCAATCAAGCATTGGCACTTGCATGCAGTGCTCTTGTTGAACCTTTACCACACAATCCTGAGTTCTTACGAACCTGAAGAAGATGGCTTTTGAAAACATTACAGGAAAAAGAGAACATGCTGGTAATCATTTTATTTGTCATCTGCAATTGCTTAAGATATGGACCAGTCTGAAATTTTGTTGTCTGTGTGACTCATTACCTCCTGAAACAAATTTGCAGCATAGTCTGAAAGTATAGTTGTAAACAAGGGATGATCAACAAAAATTAAAAGCATGTGGCAGCCAAACCTAAACAATGTGGGAGATAAAATGCATTAAATTTAAATCACACCATTTAAAAGTATGGAAACTTTTGTGAAGACAATAATCTATTACAGTATGGTCAGTCCAATTGTTAATTGTTAACAGAAAAATAAGTTTTAGAACCAGGTACAAAGTTGCCAGGTCGCTGTATCTTTTGTTTGCTTTTGACCTGGTTTTAAATTTTATTTTTTCTGCCAACATGTAACACTTGGGCTGGCCATACAACAACAGATTGTCAATAATTTCCATACTATTAAATGGCGTAATTCAAACTTAAATGCATTTCAATACCCATGTTGTTTACTTTAGGCCCCTACTGGGCTTAATGCATGGATTTAGAATATTATTACAAAAGAAAGAATTGTTTGCAATTTCTCATTTGACATGACATATTCAAAAATGGTGTGCTTCAAGGCAAAAATATTTCTTGCAGGTGATTATAAGTGAAAACCTTTGTTTTGGTCTTTTACTTGTACTGTTGGTCATAATTACTGTTTTACAGGTGAATGTCCACCATGTCCCAAAACCAGTAAACAGGCCTGTCAGTGTGGCAAAAGTACAGCTCTGAGGCCATGTGCCAGTATGGAATGGCAGTGTGATAAGGTATACATTCCAAGGGTTGGAACATATTCATCCGTTGCAGTATAAACTATTTTTAGACAATAAACTAGTCAAAATGACATTCCTGGGCAATATTTTATGTAATAAGAAAATGATTTTTCCTTTTCAAAAAGATAGTGATAAACACAAAAGGAAGAAAAGCAAATATGCTTGTAACAAGCAATTGCTCTCCCTTTTTTTCCCCTCTTTTTTTGAAAGCTGTCATCCGCAAAGCTATCATCTGCAAAGCCATGCAAACTCAAATTTTCTGTTGTCATAGGCACAAAGTCATAATGGTATAATCAGGAGGTATTTATTCTTACCCATTATCACAGAAAATAGATACTGATTTAGATTTACCTTTACCATTTGATAGCCATTTGAGATCATTATAACTTTAGTCACAATGTTTTCTCCCCTTTGTTAGACAAATCCTATGATTTGAACTGCATTTTTGTAATCTACATTTGAACCATGCTCTGACAAAAGGGGACTTGATGCATCTCCATGATGAACCATACCAAGCAAGTCATCACATGATCATGAATCCTTAAAATCCATTTTGTATAACAGTCGACTGAGTCATGAGGTACAATGTCTTTTAACATGCAGAAAATTGACCAATAGCAAAAAGTTCCGGCCTAGGTCAGCCTGGGTCAATACTTTATGCAGATGCATTAAGCACCCTTTTCACAGAGCAGGGCTCAAATGCTTTCCGTTTGGATCTGTCTGAAAACTAGTCATCAGGTAGAGTTATGCTGCATTCATGAGATTTTTGCTGTCATCATGAGTTATGAGATTTCACAATTTCAAGAATATATATGAAATGCTTATTTCTGCTCCCATGAAACCCCCCTTCCTCCTAAATCTTTGGCACCCATATGCTAAATTTATGTTTCTCCTATTTTAATGAACTACAGCCCTGTGGGAGGCGTCTACAATGCGGAAATCATGTGTGTGAGCAGATTTGTCACAAAGGCAGGTGTGGGCCCTGTCCTAGAGGGGGTCAGAGACGGTGTCCTTGTGGAAAAACAAGTAAGTTACGCATTTAGTCTGCTGAGAGAAGAATAGTTACAACCCGGTGGAACACATAAGAGATATTCTCTGTGAAAAGGGGGCTTAACACAATTGTGAAAATCTGCGCAGGCTGACCTGGGCCAAAGCTTTTTGCTATTGTCAATTTTCTGTAAGGACCAGCCTACCTTATGATTCAGTCAGTTGTTAAAAAAAGTGGCTATTATGGATCCATAATTAATTGATGGCTTCCTTGGTATAATGCATCACGGAGATGCATTAAGCCCCCTTTTGCTAGAGCATGGCTCATACATATACAGGGTTAACTGCCAGTGGGCTGCTGCATAAAGAAAAGGGTTGTTCTGCAGGCAGTAATCTTGTAGCAACCTTGAGGATAAAGGCTTTTGAAAACATTTTGAGAAAAGGAGATAATACTGGTAACCAGCATTTTCTCCATTTTCCACAATGTTTTCTACCAATTTGACAAATATCATGAGCCACTTGCATCTGCGAAAACTTTAAATTTTGATACTTCTAAAATTTTGTTATTTGATAAAGAGTTAAAGAAAGGTTTATGTGGTATTTTAGAAGAAAAATATTGCCTACAGAGTATAGTGTGTAAATTCTTTATCTAACAATCCTGTGTGTAAACAACCTTTTGGAAAAAGAGCTTTTAGAAGAAATAATGGGTGATAACCATTTAGATTTGAGGGTAGTGTCATTTGAAAAATATTTATGCTTTAACTCTTTACGACAGGACAAAATTTTAGACTTGTCCAAATCGAAAACATTTGCAGACAACAATTTAAATGTTGCTCAAATGATGAAATTGGTCTTAGAACGGGTAAAAAGAGTTGTGGGAAAAGGTGAAAATGCTGTTTATCAGCATTTTCTTCTTTTCCCACAATGTTTGCAAAAGCTTCTTCCACAGGGTCTTTAAAACTCAGCATTTTGTGCTAAAAGATTAATTAGTGTTGGAATTATTTTAAGCCAGTTTAATTTGCCAGATGGCCATGTAAATTACTGTAAAACCCTTTATATATTAACAAGAGCCAGAAATATGTCCCTCTTCCACCAAAACACCCCCCCCCCCCCCCCCCTGTACTTATCCCTAACTTTTCTACCCATTTACCTCTTTACCACACAATCCCAACTTTTAACGACTCTGAGAAAGAAAGCTTTTGAAAACATTGTGGGAAAAGAAGAAAAATGCTGGTAACCAGCATTTTCTCCCTTTGCCACAATGTTTTCTATCTGTTCAGAATCAAAAAGCAAAATTTCAGCCACATCTAAATTATTGTCTGCAAATGCTTTCAAATTGGACAAGTCCAAGTTTTTGTTGTTTGGTAATGAGTTAATTCCACCATTATTCATTCAGCCTATGACCTTCCCTGTACTGAAGACATTCCAACTTGTGGTGATACTTGTGATAAGTTACTGGATTGTAAGCAACACAGATGTATACAGCGATGTCATCAAGGGAACTGTGGACCTGTGAGTAGATAACATTTTTTTAGTTTGTTTAACCCTTTCCCACACAGCAAGTTTTACACTTTTCCAAATTCCAAATATCTGCAGACAACATGTTTAAATCAGGTATAAAGGAGCTCAAGCTGACTGACCAGGTTGCAAAACATTGTTGGAAAAGGAGAACATGCTGGTAACCAGCATTTCCTTCTGTTCCCACAATGTTTTCAAAAGGCATCTTTCTTAGGGTCGTTAAAACTCAGGATCGTGTGGTAAAGGTTAACCCTTTACCAGAATTTTAAAAATCTTAGCCTTGTCCAAATTGAAAGCATTTGCAGATAACAATTCCAGTGTGGCTCAAATCGTGCAATTTTTCTTTGATAGGATGGAAAACATTGTGGGAAAAGGAGAAAATGCTGGTTACCAGCATTTTCTCCTTTTCCCACCATGTTTTCAAAAGGCTTCTGCTCCAGGGTCTTTAAAAGGTGACATCGTGCGGTAAAGGGTTAAACACTGTTCAACCCTTTATCAAGCAATATATTGTGCAGTCTGAAATTTGATGTGCACTTTTTTAAAATTTAAATGAGTGGGGCTCTGGTGAAAGGAGGTTTAATGCATCTCCATTATACATGATACCAAGCAAGTCATCACATAATTATGGATCCATAAAATCCATTTTGTAAAAAAAAATGACAGAATCATAGGGTACAATGGTCCTTGGACATGCAGAAAATTTTACCAAAAGGAAAAAGTTTATACCCATGTCAGCCTGAGGGGACTGTGCAGCATGACATAGGTCGATACTGTTTGCAAATACATTAAAACCGGTTTTTACAGAGCGTGGCTCAAATATGTTTAATATTCTGGCCAAATTGTTATTAGAAATATGCCCCAACATAACACTTTTTCAGAGTCATTGACTGCTTTATGCAATAAACAGGGTCAAACATTCCACAGAAGTGATAGTGAAAGAATTCCTGTCTCCTTGATATTTGTCTATTTGTAGAAAGTTTTTTGGGGTCAAACCTAGATTCAAACTTGCTGCCCTTGGTGTACTAAACCCTAAAAGCACCTTTCACTACTATAGTTGCGTTTTCGGCCAGTGTAGATCAAGATCAGACTGCTCAAAATGTGCAGTCTGATTGTTGATCTACACTCCGCTCTGCTTTAAATTATTTTGCGCTTTACCACACAATCCCCAGTTTTAACGATTCTGACAGAGAAGGCTATAGAAAACAGCATTTTCTCCTTTTCCCACAATATTTTCTGTCCTGTCACTCACAAGTTTCATCATTTGAGCAACATATAATTTGTCGTCTTCAAATACTTTAGAATTGGGCAAATCCGAAATTTTGTTGTTTGGTAAAGGGTCAAGGTTAATCTGTGCTTTACCAAAGCTGAGCTAACAAGAATCCAAAGTATGTGTCTTACACTTAACTGTTTTTCAAACAAACTCGTGTTTTAACAACCCTGATGAATAAAATTATTGAAAACATGGGAAAAGGAGATTTTTTTTCTTTTGCTATGATGTTTTCTCATGTATTCATTTATTAAACATAAATTTATGTTAATTTTTCATATTTGACAAAGGCGTTTTCAAAGTTGTTTGTTTCAAATTTGTTTCAGGAGATATGGAGCTTACCAATATATTTGAAATCTACCATGCATGAATGATTGTATTTACATTGTGAATGGGTTTATAGTGTTAATTTTCATTTTTCAAATGATTTCAACAGTGTAAACAGATGATTGTCAAGCGCTGTCGCTGTGAAATGCAGAAAGAGAGAGAAGTGCCATGTTACAAAGACTTTCTATGTGAGATCAAGTGTAACAAATTGCGGGACTGCCAAAAGCATAAATGCAATCGAAAGGTAAGTTACAAAATACCTTTTTTATATGTCTTGTAAAAAGGTTATGAGGGGGAGGTTATACTGGACTTGGGTTGTTGTTTGGTCTATCCATGGACTGCAGTTTTGTGTCCTCTTCTCCTCTAACAGTTTTCCTCCAATTTGGCTGAAAATTTCGTGGAAGCTGTCATGTCTTTGAAACTCATTGAAACATGTGCAACTTCAGTTTTCATTATGATTAGTCTACTGTCACAAGAGTTTGTTTCGGGCCTTTTTTGTTCCCAGAACCAGGGACAAGGTGACCAGTTGGGGGTATTCATTAGTGTGTGACAGATGTAGGAATTAACTCTTTACCAAATGACAAAACTTTGGACTTGTCAAAATCCAAAGCATTTGCAGAGGGCAAATGATATATATGGCTCAAATGGTAAAAATTGTCGTTTGACTGATAGAAAATGTTTTAGGAAAAGGAGAAAATGCTGATTTCCAGCATTTTCTTCTATCCCAAAATGTGTTGAAAAGCCTTCTTCCTCAAAGTCTTTAAATGCCAGGATTGTGATGTGAAGGGTTAACCCTTTACCACACAATCCCAACTTTTAACGACCCTGAGAAAGAAGCCTTTTGAAAACATTGTGGGAAAAGGAGAAAATGCTGGTAACCAGCATTTTCTCCTTTTCCCACCATGTTTTCCACTCTTTCAAAAGCATATTTCAATTTTTAAGTCGCAGTTATTCTGTCGTCTGCAACTGCTTTGAATTTGGGCTGGTCTAAAATTCTGTCATTCGGTAAAGAGTTAACGGACCAATCTCATGCATGCTGAATAATTTTAGTTTGCTCTTACAAAGAGGTCCACAATTTATACATGCCATAACACTTTACCTGACATCCAATTTTAGACTTGTCCATTTTGACAGCATTTGAAGACAACAAAATTACATGTAGATATGTTTAAAGTGATGGAATTTATCTCTCAGATGGTAAAAAACATTGTGGAAAAAGGGAAAAAATGCTGATCATCAGTATTTTCTCCTTTTTTCCCATAATGTTTTCAAAAGCAAGCTTTCTTGGAAGTCATTAAAACCTCGGGCTTGTATGGTAAAGGGTTAACTCTTGACCAGATGTCAACTTCCTTGTCCATTTCAAAGACAACAGTAAATGTTGCCTGAAGAATGTGATTAGTCTTTGAAAGGGTAGAGTGTATCTTTGTAAAAGCAGAAAATGCTGGTTACAAGCATTTTCTCATTTTCTGAAAATGTTTTTAAAACCTGTCTTCCTCAGCATTGTGTAAACAGAGGACTGTTTGGTGAACAGTAAAAGGCCCATTAGCTGCCAAAAATAAACAATGTTGTTAGTACAATGCATTTGATTTTTAAATGATACTATTTAAAAGTATGTAAATTATTGTGAAGATAACAATCTGTCATTGTGCATTTGGTCCATGTCTTAGACACTGGCAGAAAAATGAAATTTAAAACTGTTACAAGTTGCCAGGTCACTCTATCTTTTGTTTACTTTTTACCTGATTTGAAAATTCATTTGTCTGCCAGCAACTAACACTTATGCCGACCGCAGTATAACAGATTGTCATCTTCACAATATTTTCCATACTTTAAAATGGTATGATTTAAATTCAAATATATTTCACCATCCCATTGTTTACTTTCAGCTGCTATTGAGACTTTAAACGAAATAGTTTAGCAGATTCTTCTCTTTCATTTCAGTGCTGTGATGGAAATTGTCCAACCTGTGAGCAAGTTTGTAATAAGCAACTGCGCTGTAAGAAACACAAATGTCTAAGTCGCTGTCACAGAGGTATGGAATTTCCTTACACAGCATGGTTTTCTGTTTGACACATTCAGTCATTACCTCTGTTGACAAATTTGCAGCAGATAGCAGGAAACATAATCGGAAACATATGGATGATTGTTTCGCTGATTTGATGATTCTAATTCCTTAATATGACACTTGTAGTCAAAATGAGTGATAAAAATGCATATATACTATTTACTTGTCTTGAAAGAAAATTTCAAATTCATCCATATTGAAGCATTCATAGATGAAAAATTAAATGTGGTTCAAGTGATTGATTTTTAGCTCCACTGGCCGAAGGCCAGCGGGCTTATGTCATGGCCCGGTGTCTGTCGTGCGTCCGTCCGTCCATGCGTCCGTCCGTCCGTCCGTGCGTCCGTCCATGCGTTAACTTTTATTTCAAACATCTTCTTCTCTGAAACTACCCATCCAATTTTCATGAAACTTCACAGAAATGATCCTTCCATGGTCCTCTTCAGAATTTCTTGAAAGAATTTGATTCCTTCAAAAACTCTGGTTGCCATGGCAACAAAACTGAAAAATATTGGAAATCTTTAAAAATCTTCTTGTCTGAAACCATAAGGCACAGGGCTACCAAATTTGGCATGTAGCTTTATGTAGTAGACCTCTATCAAGTTTCTTCAAATTATAGCCCTGGGGTCAAAATTGGCTCTGCCCCAGGGGTCACAAGTTTTACATAGGCTTATATAGAGAAAACTTTAAAAATCTTCCTGTACCTAGCCATAAGGCCTAGAGCTACCAAATTTTGCATGTTGCTATATCTAGTGGGCCTCTACCAAGCGGGCCAAAATTTTATCCCTGGGGTCAAAATTGGCCCCGCCGCAGGGGTCACAAGTTTTACATGGGCTTACATAGTGACAACTTAAGAAATCTTCCTGTTTTGATTTTTTTTTTTTTTTTTTTTTTTTTTTTGAAATTAGCCTTGCATCAGGGGTCTTATGTTTTACAGAGGCTTCACATGGACAAAACTTGAAAATCACCTTATTTATAACCATACAGCATAGACTTGTATTATTTTGGCATGTGGCTTTATCTTGTGGACCTCTACTAGGGTTCAAGTAATTATAGCTCTGGGATCAAAAATGGCTTTGCCTTGCGGGTCTCAACTTTCACATGGGCTTTTACAGAGAAAACTTTGTAAGTCTTCATTTTGAAACCATTTGGCTCAGAATTGAAATGTTTAGTATTTATGGTTTATATTTATAAGCCAGTGGAGCGATACAGGGCCATCATGGCCCTCTTGTTTTGTTAAACATTGTGGCAAAACTAGAAATTGTCCTAAATTAATAACTTCTCCAGTTGGCGAATTTCTTTAGCATATCTTCAGTCAGATCAATATCTGATAACTTTTTTCCCAGATACAGCTTATGAAGAATTCTGGCAAAGAACATGGTTAATTCTTGAATCAAACTTTAGTGTTGATTAATTTTTCAGGTCCCTGTTATCCCTGTGGGGAAACAGTTGATATTACCTGCTTTTGTAAAGCTACAAAGATTACTGTACCATGTGGGCGTGGAAAAGTGACAAGACCTCCGAAATGTAACCTTCTCTGCAAGTAAGTTAGGTTGTTGCTCTTTTCGCAACAGTATTTTCACATGACATACAACTCTAAATGTATTCAAAATGTTACATATTCAGATAATGAACAGCTGAACTTGGAGTCTTTACTGTGATCAGGCAAGCCTTGGTTGATGCCTGCTGGTGTTACTGTTCACATGGTAGAGCTTTTTGACAAGGCATGGTAGAGCCCACTCCTAGTGATGGTAACTGCTAGGACAAACTTACGAGTAAGTGAAGTTTTGCCACGATATGGCTTAACCCTTTACTACACAATCCCAAGTTTTAACGAACCTGAGGAAAAAGCCTCTTGAAAACATCGTGGGAAAGGGAGAAAATGCTGGTAACCAGCATTTTCTCCTTTTCCAACAATGTTTTGTATATTATCATAGACAGTGCGTCATTTTAGCCATATTTGAATTGTCATCAGCAAATGTTTTTCAATTTGGACAAGTATAAGATTTTTTCTTGTGGTAAAGAGTTAAATACTATTTAAAGCAGCAAAATCTACTCAATCAGAGTTAGATGGAGACCGACTCTTTATGTTTTCACAGGAAGCCTCCTGACTGTCATCATTCAGCCAGACTTCCTCATCGATGTCATTTTGGCGAATGTCCACCTTGTCGGCAAGTTTGCAACAAACAGTTGGAGAAGTGTTCACATAGATGCCTTGTGATTTGTCATGCAGCTGTCAAAGTTAGACGTCAGGAGAACGTATGTAAACTATACTGCGAGGGCCATTTGAAAAGTTATGATAATGGGCACATAACTCTAGGTAGAATTTATCGATTTTTATGAACTATACGTGTACCGAAAGCTCAGTTTTTGCCACGCACAAATGTGCTCAATGGACTGGAGTAGACAATTTTCATCAGGTAAAACTTATATTGACGTCCACACGCATTATCAGAACTTTTCAAATGGCCCTCGTATATAGTTTCTGTAATGCAAAAATGGGACTTGCATGTTTTTTCAACTTTTTAATTTATTGTGAAAAATGAAAATACTGTTACATGAAATTGAAACGGAACAAATATGGTTTTAATTCAACTATTCAAAAAGTGATTAATTTTTTCGAAAAAACGGTACCAGTAACTTCCCTTTCTACCAGTATAGTTTTCCTTATAATCATATGACCAGAAGCAGTGGAATTAAGTTTCTTGCTCACGGAAAATATATAGGCCATGCTTTGGCAAAAGGGGGCTTACTTCATCAATGTGATGCATTGTACCATTCAGGCCATCATATAATTATGGATCCATAATAGCCACTGTTTTTTTTTTAAACAACAGACTGAATCATGAGGTAGACTGGACAAACAGAAAATTGACAAATAGCGAAAAAATTCTGCCCTGGTCAGCCTGTGCAGACTGCACAGGCTGACCTGGGTCAATACTTTTCCCAGCTGCATTAAGCCCCCTTTTCACAGAGTGTTGCTGACATATATAAGTCAATAGGAATTTCGAACTTGAAGAAATATGTATGGCCACTAACTGTACCATGTGATTCAGCCAGTTTTGAAATAAATCTACTATCTGCCAAGACTTGATAAATAGAATGCATTATGGAAATGCAGATAGAATGCATTATGGAAATGCAAATAGAATGCATTATGGAAATGCAGATAGAATGCATTATGGAAATGCAGATAGAATGCATTATGGAAATGCAAATAGAATGCATTATGGAAATGCAGATAGAATGTATTATGGAAATGCAGATAGAATGCATTATGGAAATGCAGATAGAATGCATTATGGAAATGCAAATAGAATGCATTATGGAAATGCATTAAACCCCCTTTTCTCAGAGCACCAGCCAAATACTTTCAAACACATGAAAGTCTAAAACCATGTCTTCTCAGGAGGAGTTAACTCTTTACCAAAATGACAGAAGTTTAGACTAGTCCAAATTGAAAGCATTTGCAGACCACAAAATAAATATGACTGAAAAATTGAAATTTGTTTTGGGAAGGGTAGAAAACATTGTGGGAAAAGGAGAAAATGCTGGTTACCAGCATTTTATCCTTTTCCACAATGTTTTCAAAAGGCTTCTTTCTCAGAGTCATTAAAAGTTGGGATTGTGTGGTAAAGGGTTATAGGGAAATTTGTATAGCATTTGTCAAAAAACACTTTTTACCTTATATTTATTCCCCGATGATAATAGTGGAGTGGAAATTGGTCAGTGTAGTGATATTTAGAAGGGTTTTTTTTTTTATATATATATTATTTATCAAAGAAAAAAAAACACCTTTTTGGATGGAAAAGACAAAGATTTTGTTACATAAGATGAGACATTAGATCTGCAAAGGTGAATTTTCTGTCAATGTTTATGGCTGAGATAATAACCAAATACCAGTCAATCCTTTGTTTTAACAACCCTGATTAAGAAGGCGTTTGAAAATGTTGTCAGAAAAGGAGAAGATGCTGGCAACTAGCATTTTCTCCTTTTCCCACAATATTTTCTACACTTTTAAACGCAAATCTCATCATCTGGGCTACATTTTGATTTGTTATCTGCAAAGGATTTTATGATGGATTAATCTAAAATTTTGTCACTTGTTATAGGGTTAAATCCCTTTCTTTGACAGTTTAATCATAGTGATTCATATGATTTTCATTTGACCCTAGAAAAAAAGAGCTGGACCATGGGAACAAGGCCCCAAAATAATTGAAACGATTGAGAACAAGCCATGTCCACCATGTATGATACCATTGGAGATCAGTTGTTTTGGAAAACATGAGGTAGGTATTGACTGTTGTGCATTTAACCCTTTCCCAAACGACAAATTTTGGACTGGTCCAAATTGAAAGAGTTTGCAGACGACAATTTTGAATTTGATGAAAATGGCAGAAAGTTATCAAAAAGGGTAGAAGACACAGTGGGAAAAGGAGAAATTGCTCATTACGAGCAATTTCTCCTTTTCCCACAGTGTTTTCAAAAGACTTGTACTGCAGACATGTGAAAACCAGGGCTTGTTTGGGAAAGGGTTAATCATTTATCAAACTTAGTGATTTTAACAAGGGAGGGAGTATCTAGATTTCTCCTTATCCTATTCATTTTGAGAAAAGTATATGAGCCATAGTCTATAAAAAGGGGGTTTAATGCATCTGCGAAAAGTATCAACCAAAGTCAGCCTGCGCAGTCCACGCAGGCTGACCTGGGCCGAAACTTTTCGCTATCATTCGATTTTCTGTATGTCCTAGAACCATCCTACCTCATGATTCAGTCGGTTTGTTAAAAATGGTGGTTTTTATGGATCCATAATTTTGTGATGGCTTGATTTGTATAATGCATCGCGGAGATGCATTAAGCCCCCTTTTGCCAGAGCATGGCTCATATTTATTCATAGAGCAAGTCAATACTTGCCAAACTATCAAACTATCAATAAATTAAAAAAGGATGTAAAGATGAAAATCAGTATTTTTGTGGTGCAGTATTGCCTTTCAGAAACATGCAATCAGATTTCATTTAGCAGGTTATAGAGAAAATCTTAACAACAACTCGTAGTTTTTATTTGCCTGCAAAAATTACTTCAAAGGTATGATGTAGACAGAAGTTCATGGAGAAAAAATGAGGAATATCCCATTTCTATGCCCCAGGCATAAAATGGCAATGGGCATATAGTGTTACCCCAGTTACAGTCCGTGCTTGTGTGCATGTGTGTATTATTGCTCAGAAGTGGTGTCCTTGTCTGCCAATAACTTACAGGTGTATGGTCTGATTCTCAAAAAATTTGGCACAAATGGTCACCGTGGATAGATGATGTGTCACATGCAACATCTGTGTGGCCAGCTCAAATGTCAAGGTCACAGTGCTTAGTTGAACCTAGTCAATATTTGCTACTATTACAGTGATGATAGGTGTTCCTGTCTGGCCCATAAGTGTGACATTCATTGTTGGATATCTGAATAATATGGTACAAATAATCACCATGGATAGATGATGAGTCGCACACAAAATCGTTTTGCCAACTAAAGGTTAAGGTCACTGTGCTCAATTGAGCCTGTCAATTTTTGTTACATTTATACTAATGATGGTTGTTTGTGTCCAGCCCACTTGGTTGGATTTCTAAATTGTTTGGCACAAAAAATCACTATGGATAGATGATGTATCGCATACAAGAACCATGTTGCCAGGTTAAAAGTCAAGGTCACAGTGCCCCTACTTTGCCCCCTCCATACAATGGTAGATGTGCATATAGTGTTACCCCTGTTTGTGTTTTTGGAGAAGGTGTTGTTCATGTCTGGCCCTTAACTGTGATGTGCATTGTTGGATTTCAAAACATTTACATCTACGTTTCACGAGCAAAATGGTGTTGCCATCTCAAAGGTCAAGATCACAGTGCTTAGAGAAAATTTTCGTATATACAGAGTTTTTTGAGTAAATGTATCAAAATGTTTTTATCAGTGAATATGGCTATAGGTCCGTGTTTGAGTCTAGAACTATACAATGACTGTGACCTTTGTCATGTTGCTGGGGCATTCGTGTCGGTGAGACATTCCTATTTCTTTCTTTTTTCTGGAAAATTTCAATATTCCTCAGTTTTCAATATTAGATGCAAAGGAGTAATTGCTTTGTGCAAAGAATTTCCTCTTTTCCATACTGTTTGTCACATCATGTTGAGGATGTTTTCTATCCTTGGAATTTTCCAGCACCAAATATATAAACATGACCTCTTGGACTGGTTGAAAATACAATTAGTGAAAAACTAAGATTTGTATCTTAGAAGGTTGACTAAACAACTGGATGGTATACATCCAAGATCAGACTGCATGTTCTGTGTAGTTTGATGTAGACAAATCTGTACTCAAAAGTTCCTGTTTTAGTCTGCAATACTCCAAAAGTTAAATGGTTCCATTATATGGTGTGGATGAGAACAGCCAATGTGTGATTGGCTGAACTTTATGCAGTTGAAAAGGTAGAACAAATTTCTGTTAGTGAGAAACGATTTAACTCTATATCAAATGGCAAAATTTTAGACTCGCCCAAAATGAAAGCATTTACAGATGACAAGTTAAATGTTACTCAAATAACTAGATTTTTCTCTGAAACGCTAGAAAATATGGTTGGAGAAAGAGAAAGTGCTGGTTACCAGCATTTTCTCCTTATCCAACAATGTTTTCAAAGGGCTTCTCTCTCAGAGTCGTTAAAACATGGGATTGTTTGGTTAAAGGTTCAAACATTGTTTAAACATTGTTAATTCTGTTGGATGTTATGCTAACTTTTTTTGCACATAGGTCCTTGTTCTAAATGCCATTTTCAGGAATCGTCTCTTAACCTTATAGCACTTAATTTGATTGTTAAATGAACCCAAAGAATTATTTCTTTTCTATTTGAAAAAATGTTGGAAAAGGTTTATTTTCTTCTTTTCTTACTATTTTTTCTGACCTTTCAAAGACAAACCACAGATCACTTGTTGTATGCAAATGCTTTTAATATGGACCAGTCAAATATGATGTTTTCTGTTTGACTTAATTTGTTTAGACAAAAGAACTTTGCCAGTCAGACAATTTGTCTTAGATTGTAGAACTGGAATGCTACTTAGGACAGTTACAAAACATTACTCATTCTCTGTTATGTCTATTTTTTGACAAAAAGGTTGGAAAATTTGCCTGTTCTGTAATACAGCCCTATCAGTGTGGGCGACCCTGTGGGCGAGAACTAGCCTGTACCAATCATACCTGTACACTGATGTGTCATACTGTGGAAGGTGCTGAGAATGATGTCAAAGTAAGTTTCTGTTATTGTTTTACTGATAGAATTGAATTTTCAATTTACTGAATGTGTTAGAGTGAGTTTAAATAGGCAACTTCATTTGTTTGTTTTTTTTTTTTTTTTCACGTAAGAAAAGAATAACACATTATTGTTGGTTGAAACATTGAACTTCAGCAGATCTTCAAAGCTCTTGTCATGAAATATACAGTAAGTATTTAGACCGGTGCATGCTTACTAGAAACATAGCATAAGCATGTTAAATGTACATGTTTGTGAAGATGTTGTTTCGGGTGCTGAATAAAAATTGATAGTTTAAAAAAATATTTGGTTTGGTAAAATGTTAAAGCCTTTGTCCTGATAGCACAATGGTAGCAGCCATGACTTTTCATATTCAGGAAGCACATCAAATCCCAGCGCAGGCACAATTTTCTCTATTGACTTGACTTTGGAAAAGCATTTGGTGGCTAAGGCAGCATGTTGTTTTAGGTAGCAGGGAAGTGGAATTCTTGCTGCTGTCAGAACTGCAATACTCTTGAAAACAGCAT
Source organism: Tridacna gigas (assembly GCA_945859785.2). Taxonomy (NCBI): domain Eukaryota; kingdom Metazoa; phylum Mollusca; class Bivalvia; order Cardiida; family Cardiidae; genus Tridacna; species Tridacna gigas. The sequence continues at coordinate 28,389,321 of OX244033.2, forward strand.
CAACTGATCACATTTTTAATAACACATCAGACTATTGAAAAAATGAGGGAAAAGCAGAAAATGTTGGTGACCACAATATTTTCTTCTCTTTCAAAGGCAAATCTATCAATTAACTTAACTCTTTACTGAAGGCCAAAATTTTGGACTGGACCAAATTCAAAACATTTGCAGACAAAAAATTCATTGTTGCTTAACTCATTACTAGACAATAAAATTCTAAACTGTTCCAAACTAAAAGCTTCTGCAGGTCACAGTTTCAAAAGTGACACAAATAAACTGAAGTTCTTGACAGAATAGAGAACATTGTGGGAAAAGGAGAAAATGCTGGTTACCAGCATAAATTTCTCCTTTTCCCACAATGTTTTCAAATGTCTTCTCCACAGGATCGTTAAAAGGTGGGATTGTGTGGTAATGGGTTAAATGATGATTTCTGTCTTTGATAGACTAGAAAATATTGTGGGAAAAAGAGAAAATGCTGGTTACCAGCATTTTCTCCTTTTCTCACAAGGTTTTATAAAGCTTTTTCTTTCAGGGTCATTAAAAGTCAGGATTGTGTGGTAAAGGGTTAAAATAAACAGTGCCATAATGGCTTAATTTTGCTCACCAGGCTGGAACTAATTGTCAAGAATGTGAGCTACCATGTCAGTTTGACCGCCCAGAGGGATGTTCCCATGAATGCCCAAAGCCCTGTCACGAAGGGCCATGCCCACCCTGCACCCAAATGTTCCGTATGCGATGTCATTGCCAGGGAACTGTCAAATATGTAGAGTGCAGCAAATGGTTAGCTGCTGGAGAGGAGAAAAGGAATGAATTGAAATCATGTGGCGGAATATGTCCTAAAACTGTAAGTAGCTGTCGGCTTAATTTCTTTCATGCTAATTGATTTGAGGCAGGCATGTGCTTTCATTAGAGTTTTTCGTCTGTCTGTCTGTCTGTTGGTTGGTCGGTCAGTCTATCATACTTTTGTATCTGCTCCATACCTCCTGAACCCCTGAGTTCAATTCTTTTGCTTCTGATTTCATATAAAACATCATCAGTTCTTCAACCTTGATGAGAGGACATGCAGAGTGTAGGTTTCACCACAGGCCTTTGAAACTCCATTTGTCTATCAATATTTGCTACTATTACAGTGATGATAGGTGTTCCTGTCCAGCCCATAAGCGTGACATTCATGGTTGGATTTCTGAATAATGTGGTACAAATGATCACCATGGATAGACAATGAGTTGCATGCAAAAACCATTTTGCCAGCTAAAGGTTAAGGTCACTGTGCTCAGTTGAACTTGTCAATTTTTGCTACAATTATACTAAAATTTTCCTTGGTCAATCATCGAACACTTTTGCCCATTGATGCTTCGCCTGTATATCACAGAATACTCAAATTTTCATTTACTCCGTTACTATAAATAGTAGATTGGCGACTACTTCTATATTCTATGATGAGATCAAAGAACATTTGACCTCCATCCCCTTTCAGGGATAATAATTAACCGAAAACAGAAAAATAAACCTAGTCACCATTGCAGATTTTTCTTGTGTACCCTGACCTTCAAAAGTTCCAAATGGCTCTTGCAATCAAGCAATAGCTCTGATCTAAAAATTTTTAAAAAGCTTCTACATTTTCCGCTGGGTCAAATGGGGTAAAATTTTCTTAGATTTCATTGCATACCTTGTCCTACTATATATGCAGTCGCCAATTTGCTTTTTATAGTAATGGCATCTGCTAGAAAAATTTTGTTATCCTGTGATAGACCAATGGAATTTCAGTGGCCTATGGTTTCACATACAGTCTTCAAGCTCAAGGTTACAGCAGGGGTTTTTAGAAACATTTTACACATGTGTCCACCAGGACAAGGCTATGTGCAGAGCAGAGGTTTACAAAGCAGTCTTTATGGTCAAGGTCAGACCATGGTTCAAAGGTCATTATGTACTAGAATCATGTTTGCTGTCAGAGTATTTTTGAATACCAGAATTTGATATACAACTCTTGATGTCTTTCACTTAATGAAATATTGTATCATTCAGAAATTAGAACAAGTAGTTACCCAGTTATAACAATTTTCTTCTCTTCCCACCACTTGAATGACATTTCATTTGATGTCTGTAATTGCTTTTAGTATGAACAAGTCTACAATTTCTTGTTGAGTGAAGAGTTTAAAATAAAAGTTACTGAAATATGGTCAATGTTCTGAATAGTTTTAACTTTTTTTTTAAGATACCTTGTGGTCATTCCTGCAGTCTAGTGTGTCACCAAGGCAACTGCTCAAAGCCAGAATTTTGTGAGAAAAAAGAAACAATCTACTGCAAATGCCGGCAACAGAAAAAAGAGACAAAGTGTAAAGATAAAAAGATGATGCAGGCCAAACTTATATGTGACGACACATGTAAACAAGAAATGGAGCGAAAAAAACAGGCAAGTGTGCAAGCTGATGTATCTACTGTATATGTCATACTTTACAGGCTGACAAAATTACACTCTTCACAGGCTGAGAAAATTACACTCTTTACAAGCAGACAAAATTTTAGATATGCCCATATTGAAAGCAGTTGTTGATAACAAATGAGCCAAGCTCTGGCAATATGCGGCTTAATGCATCTCTGTGATCCATGATGCCAGTCAAGCCATCACATAATAATGGATCCATAATAGCCACTTTTTTTAACAATTGACTTAAACATGAGGTAGACTGTACTTAGATATACAGACAATTTACCTGCACAGACTGCGCAGGCTGACCTGGGTCGATACTTTTTGTAGATACTCTATGCCCCCTTTTCACAGTGTATGGCTGAAATGTAACTCAAATTATTTGGTTTGGGACAGTTGAAAAAAAAGAAACACTTCTTTTCTCGAACTATATTCAAGACCTTCTTCAAGGTGTTCAGCTCCAACTGAAATCACCCATAATGTCCTGACTGTATGATTTTGACCATTTGCTTTTCATTGATCATAACAATCTACATATCAAATGTGCAGCACCCTTGGCAAAAGGGGTTTTAATGTTTCTCCGTGATGCATTGCACTAAGCAAGTTATCACATAAACATGGATCCATAAAATCCATTTTGTCTGACAACCAACTGAATCTTGGGGTATTATGGTCCTTTGACATGCAGAAAATTTAACAACAGCAAAAAGTTTTGACCCATGTTAGCTGTGCTGATTGCAAAAACTGACATGGTTTGATCCTTTTTGCAGATGCACTAAGCCCCCTTTTTACAAAGCATTTCTTGATTGCAAGTGAAATGAAATTACCATCTAATGGACGAAATTTAGTTTTGAAAAGTGCCACTGTTCACAGCCTCAAGCTTTCAGAAACCATAAGTTGACGTCAGTCTTATTGCTTTTAGCCAATGGCATGCCTAACAAGACATTTGAGTGGATAATGAGTGTCTGCTGTACACTGTCATTATTAAAATATCACTCTAAAAGAATCCCCCCCCCCATCCAACTGTACATTTGAAATATTTTAATACATGTATTGCCTTTTACAGAAAGATTCAGAGGCGGATAAAAAGAAGAAAGAGGAAGAGATTCTGAAACAGAAAGCTGAACTTGAAGAATTTGAAAGAAAAATGAAAGGTGGAAGGAAGAAGAAACATAAGAAACCAGCGAATGAAGTCATTGAAATAAGCTTTATGCAGCGACATAGAATACTGCTAAGTGTTAGTGTTGGCATAATTGTTATAGCTGTATTTATTGGATATTTGTTAAGTGTGAACTAGTCAGTATGAACTTTATTCCATTTGCTACTGTGGACAAATTTTATGCCCATGAAAAAAAAATTCAGTGGCATATTATACTTTTTGTTCAGTCTGTCTGTCCGTCCATTTGTCTGTCTATTTTTGTTTCCAGGCTTATTACAGGCTGACAAAACTTTTTTCCCTGATACTTAATTTCAAAATAACTCTGCACGAGTGTTAACCACATTGAGACAATATGCCATACCCAAGAGTCAGGTCCTTAGATTAAACTATAAGGTCACAGCCAGGTCACATGTGTTGAATGTGAAACTTGTAACTTTTTTAATTATGAATGAATTTCAGTATTACCTTGCAGAGTTGTTAACTACATTAAGACAATATGTCCCTCACAAGAACCATGTCAGTAGATCAAAGGTCATGGAAACTTCAAATTTGTTTAAGAAGAGAAATTTTGGATGGTATTGTTTAATTACGAATGAATTTCACTGCTAAACTAATTAGAATTGTCAGCCACATAAAGACAATGTGTCATCTGCAAGAATCATGTCCATAGGTCAAAGATCATGGTCACAGCAAGGTGAAATGTCCATTCTATTGTCTGTGCCATAACTTTTTTCCCTATGACTTAATTTCAGAATAACTTTGCCCAAATAACCATGTAATCATGGCCAAAACAATGATCCGCAGTGATGGAGAAATAAAGCCTGTTACAATGACTGTCATCAATCCTCAGAAACATAGATAATTATTTTTTGAGCCAGTGACTTGAACTAAGGGCCCCCTGGTTTTAAGTCCTATACCCTACCAACTCCCAGGCCCTTTGCCAAATAGTCCCTTCTTTTTGTGACTCATGTGAAAAAGATTTTTGTATATGTAGGAAAAGAAGAAAATGCTGGCAACAAGCATTTTCTTCTTTACCTACATGGTTTTCTACCCTTTTTAATACAGATCTGATCTTATGTGCCACTTTTCATTTGTTGTTTTCAAATGCTTTTAGTTTGAACATGTCTTTAAGTTTGCCATCTGGTAGAGATAGAGTTACCATGTGAATTGTGATCTTGTCTTTCCTTGATACTCTCTTTGTTACTGAATTAAAGAATTCTGAACTTGTTAGTTTTCTTTTATTCTCTCGCTTATTTACACCCTAGCTGCCAACAGTAATGAAAAATTTTGCTTTGAAAACAAGGATTGCTTGCTTTAACTCTTTACCACATGACAAAATTCCAGTCCAAATTGAGAAGCATTTGCAGATGACAAATTAACTGTCAATAAATTGATGATTTCTGTCTTTGATAGGATAGAAAACATTGTGGAAAAAGGAGAAAATGCTGGTTACCAATGTTTTCCAAAGGCTTTTCTTTCAGGGACATTATACGTCAGGATTGTGTGGTAAATGGTTAAGCTTTTGCTTCCTTACCTACAAGTATTTCATACTTTGGAGAAAAAAAGTTGACCTATTTTGCTATGCTTAAAATGTTTATCTAGTGGTTAAACTGTAAGATTTCCTGGAAGGTTTGAAAATTTTTTGTATAATCATGGCTTGCATAGGAGATGGCATGTACTTTCTTCAACATACCCTGTTTATCTGCCACACAGAACAGATATCTGGTTCAATGGCTGAACTCTTTACCAAACAACAAAATTTTGGAAAGGACCAAATTGAAAACACTTGCAGACAACAAAAACAAATGTGGTTTAAATGCTGAAAAGTTGCAGAGAAAGGGTAGAAAACAATGTGAGAAAAGAAGAAAATGCTGATTACCAGCATTTTCTCCTTTTCCCACAATGTTTTCAAAAGGTCTCTTCTTTAGGGTCATTAAAACTGGGATTGTGTGATAAAGGGTTAACTCTTTACCAAACAAAATATGGGACTAGACGAACTTGAAAGCATTTGCAGATGACAAGCTAAATATTGCTGCCATAATTTCTGTCTTTGACAGAGTAGAAAACATTTTGGGAAAAAGAAGAAAATGCTGATTTTGGGAAAAAGAAGAAAATGCTGGTTACCAGCATTTTCTCCTTTTCCCATGTTTTCAAAGGCCTTTTTCTTCAGAGTCGTTAAACCACGAGATTATGTGGTAAAGACTTAAACATGTATCCTCCTAATGAATATGGTCAAAAGGAAACATTTCCCAGGGTCCTTCATTGACTTAATCTTCTTCCACATAATCCCGTGTTTTAATGACCTTAAGGAAGAAGACTTGAAAACATTGTGGGAAAAGGAGAAAATGCCGGTACCCAGCATTTTCTCCTTTTCCCACTGTTTTCTACCCAGTCAAAGACAAATTCCATCATTTTAACCACATTTACATGGTCTTTTGCAAATGTTTCAAATTTGGACAATCCAACATTTTTTTTTGTGTGGTAAAGGGTTACCGGTAACTCTTTACCAGATGACAAAATTTCAAACCAGTCAAACTTGAAAGCATTTGCAGACAACAAAATTTAATGTGGCTCCAATAGTTGAATTGGTTGGTGGTTTATTATGGTCAACACTCGTGTTGCTTCCTTTTCATCATGCATTAATTGATCGATTTTCATTTGAGCCATGCTCTGTGAAAAGAGGGCTTAATGCTTAGTGTTAAAAGCATCGATCTAGGTCAGCCTGCACAGTCTGCGTAGGCTAACCTTGGCCGAAACTTTTTGCTATTGGTCAATCTTCTTTACGTCAAAGGATCAGCCTATCTCATGATTCAGTAGGTTTTTAGATAAAAAGGATTTTACAGATCCATAATTATGTGTGACTTGCTTGATATAATGGATCACAGAGATGCATTAAGCCCACATTTACCAGAGCCTAGCTCATTTATTTATCGTTGCCACCAATTGTCCACGTGGGCATTTTCCCCAGAAGGCTGTTAGTTATGTCATGAGGTTTGGCCAATTTAATTTGACCAGATAACATCTGGATTTCTACTCTGTACTTAGCAACAGAACTGTTCTGCATGTAGTCTCTTCAAGAGGCAAACACATGTGAAATATCTTCTAAGTCAGACAAGGGATTCAAGAAATACAGGGCAGACACTAAATTGCTAACAGACTGACAAATGGGGGCATAAAATACTAGGTCTCTTTGGATATTATAAAAAAGATAGTGCAATTAAGATAAAGTTCAATTTTATTAGTAAAAATAGCAAAAGTGAGATAAGCCCAATACTGTTATTATCTACACATAAAAATGTTCACATAAAATACACATAGCAAAATGTTTCCCACATAAAAGAAAGTTGAACATTTAACCTAATCTTGTACAAATACAATTTCTGCACTCATGCACCGAACACAGCTTTAGAAAATGTTGTTGAAAAACGGACAGTTGTTTAATAAAAAGTATTTGCTGCTTTTTTTTTTTTTTTTTCGCAATATTTTTTTAACATTAAAATTCTGTATTTTCATTTCTTTATAAAATAAAATCGTCCTTTAAGTTATGTATATTTAACTCTACCACACACACAAAAAAAGAAGACTTATCCAAACTGAAAGGACAAATTAAATGTGGTTCTATTTTTTTAACATTAAAATTCTGTATTTTCATTTCTTTAAAAAATAAAATCGTCCTTTAAGTTATGTATATTTAACTCTACCACACACACAAAAAAAGAAGACTTATCCAAACTGAAAGGACAAATTAAATGTGGTTCTATAAATTTGTCTTTTGTTGTCTTTTTGTTATGGTAAAGTCTACCAGTTGTCATCTGGTAAAGAGGTGGGTATGGAAAAAAAGTGACGGAAAACACTGTAGGAAAACAAACAATTACTTGTTACAAGAATTACTGTTCTTTTTCACACAGTCTTTTCTACAGCCGTCATCAACACTTGTGTAAGTAATCATATTTGCACAGTAATAGATTACACATCATGTTATTATCAAACTAATTTACAGCTGTCCAGGAACAGAACAAAACCCATACCAATGAAGCATACATGAAAAGATGGCTAAGAAATAGAAGCACCATGACAGATGTTATGCTCTGTTAGAGTAATTTCTCCATTTGTTTCAATATATTCAAATTAATTTTGGCAAAGAGGTGTACGACATCCAGATAATAAATTAGAAGATAACAGATGGGGAATTTGCTCTTTTAGAGTAATTTCTCCATCTGTTTCAGTATATTCAAATGAATTTTGGCAAAGAGGTGTACGACATCAAGATAATATATTAGAAGATATTTCCCGACAAATTTGGTAGTCATAATACGATAGCAACGCATCAAAAGTTAGCAACCTTAAACATGCATCAGACGTGTAAAACTTTTCTTCAATCTTAATCATCTTAACTCTTTACCACACAATCCCAAGTTTTAACAACCCTAAAGAAGAAGGCTTTTGAAAACATTGTGGGAAAAGGAGAAAATGCTGGTAACCAGCATTTTATCATTTTCCCACTATGTTTTGTACCCTGTCAAAGATAAATTTAATCATTTGAGCTACATTTATTTTGTTGTCTGCAAATGCTTTCACTTTTGACAAGTCTACATTTTTGTCATTTGATAGAGTTAACTATTTCTGGGCTATAGGCAAAATCAGGCATTTGCAGATGGCACAGATTAAGATCAGACTGAAAGAACATGTAGGCTGTTTTTGGATCTATACCATCTGCATGTTTAGTCAAGCCCAAGAGATAAAAATCTTTCTGCGTTTCATTGGATTATAGACTTTTAGCCATCAAAAGAGCTCACTCAAGTTTACGTTTTCGTCAGTGAAAGAGTTTACTCTTTAGCAGATTGCATTTAACTCATTACCATACAATAAAAATCCAAACTGAAAGCTTTTGCAAACGACAATTTGAATGCAGCTCGGATGATGAAATTTGTCTTTGATAGGTTAGAAAAAATTGTGAGAAAAGGAGAAAATGCTGGAAACCAGTATTTTCTCTTTTCCCACAATGTTTCCAGAGGGCTTCTTCCTAAGGGATGTAAAAGCTGGGGATTGTGTGGTAGAGATTAAACTTTTCCATAAAGCTTTTGTAGACAACAGATATAAGAAATGTGGCTCAGATGATTGGATTTGTTTTTAAAAGGGGAGAAAACAAATGGGGAGAAGGAGAAAATGGTGGTTGTTAAGCAGATGAAAGTTTTTTTGGGACTTGTCGAAATAGAGAGCATTTGCAGGCAGTAATTTCAGCACAGGTTAAGCGACCTGATTTATCTAAAGAATAAAAAACATTGAAGGAAAACAAAAAAGTGGGTACCCAGTGTCATTCTGCCTTTACCGAACAACAAAATTTTAGACCTGTCAATATTGTAGGGATTTGCAGAACACATTGAAAATGTGACTCAAATGATGTGCTATGTCTGAAAGGTTAACAAACATTGTGGGAAAAAGGAGGAAATGCTGGTTACCAGCATTTCCTCCTTTTCCAACAATGTTTTCACAAGCCTTCTTCCTCAAGGTCATTTAAACTTGGAATGGTGTCATAACCCTTTACCACACGAGTTTTGACAACCCTGCTAAGAAGCCTTTCGAAAACATTGTGGGAAAAGGTGAAAATGCTTTGAACCAGTATTTTCTCCTTTTTAAAAAATGTTTTCTTCACTTCTGAAGAGAAATTTCAGTTTTTGAGTCACATCAACTTTGTCGTCTGCAAATGCTTTAAAATTGTATAAGTTTAAAATTTTGTCATCTGGTAAAGGGGTAAAGACATCATAAATCCCATCATTTGAACAATGTTTAAATCTGTCCTCTGCAAATGTGTTCAGAATTTTTTTGTCTGAAGAGTTCACTCCTTCATTTGAAATTTAAAATGTTTCTAAGGGTAATTTCCATTTTTAATTAACCCTTTACTACACAATCGTGTGTTTTGACAATCATGAGGAAGAATACTTTTGAAAACCTCATGAAAAAAGCGTTTTCTATCCTTTCATATGCAAATCACATCATTTGCGCTACATATAAATGGTCATCTGGAGGTGCTCTTAATTTGGACCAATGACAAAGATTGTCTTTGGTAGAGTTAAAAAACAAATGAGTCATGCTCTGTGAAAAGGGAGGTTAATGCATCTGAAAATGTACTAACCCAGGTCAGTCCAGGCAGTCCATGCAGGCTCATCTGTGTCTAACCTTTGGCTTTTGGTAAAATTTCTGCATGTCAACAGACCATTCTACCTTTTGATTCAGTCTGTTGTTAGACAAACTGGATTTTTTTGATCCATAATTATGTGATGACTTGCTTACCATACTGCATCCAGATGCATTAAACTCCCTTTTGCCAGAGCATGACTCGCATTTCAAATCAAGGCACAAGTATGAGGTTAATAAAAAATTACAATTTTTAACCCTGTACCAAGCTATCCCAAAAGAAGGATGTCTTTAAAGTCAATACTGGGACTGGAGAAAATGTTGCAAATCAGCCTGCTTCAAACCAGCGTTTTCTTCTTTTCCCACAATGTTTTAAAAAGCCTACCCCTTCAGGATCATAAAAAACTGAGATTGTTTGGTAAAGGGTTAAAGGTGAAAGTATGATTACAAACGATAAAAAAAAAATATTTATTTACACCATCATCTAGTTTCTTCTTTCCTGTTTTTGTAAGCTTAATATAAAGATAAAATAGTAACCCTTTACCAGATGGCAATATTTAAGACCGGTCCAAATTGAAGGCATTTGCATATGACAAATGTTACTCAAATGATTGGATTTGTTTCTGAAATGCTAGAAAACATTGCGGGAAAAGGAGAAAATGCTATTTATCAGCATTTTCTCCTTTTCCCACAATGTTTTCAAAAGGCTGTTTTCCCAGGGTCGTTAAAACCCATGATTGTTTGGTAAAGGGTTAAAAGTTTTCTTGAAAGAATTTTTCCCCAAGCATGACATAGTATAGGTTTTTAATCCATTTTTGTAGAGGCTATTTTCAGATCTTGAAAAAACCATTACTTTTAAACAAAAGCAAAGAAGAACATGAAAATACTGTTTATTAACACATTGGAAAGAATTACTGGAAAAGGAGCAATCTTTTTTACCTTATCACGAACAAAGTCTGTCATCTGAGCTATCACCAATATCTCATCTGCAAGTTCTTTCAATTTGGACAGGTCGAAAAATTCCAATGTTTGATAAACCCTTTACCACACAATCCTGAGTTTTAACCCAAGAAAGATATCTTATGAAACCATCATGGGAAAAAGCGAAAATGCTGGAAACCAGCATTTTCTCCTTTTCCCACAATGGTTTCTATCTATTCAAAGCCAAATGCTATCATTTGGAAAATTTCTTTTACTGTCATCTGTAAATTCCTTTCTTTCCGATTTGTCAAAAATTTTGCCATGTGGTAAAGGGTTAAGAGTTATGGTAAAATTCTGTATAGGTTAACCCTTTCCCAAAAGACAAATTTTGGACTGGTCCAAATTGAAAGAGTTTGCAGATGACAATTTTAAATTCGATGAAAATAGCAGAGTTATCAAAAAGGGTAGTAAACACTGTGGGAAAAGGAGAAACTGCTCATTACGAGCAATTTCTCCTTTTCCAACAGTGTTTTCAAAAGACTTGTACTGCAGACACGTGAAAACCAGGGCTTGTTTGGGAAAGGGTTAAGTTAATCTAATGTAACCATTAACATCAGTTTGTAGGAGTATCTATAAATGCATTCTGGCAACAAGCTTCCTAAACAAGAACCAATGATATCCTGTTTGAATTATTTTCCACGGTGAGTGGGGTCAGAATTTGGTAATGGAAAAATTCATAAATATGCAATGTTAGAAAAATCAAGAAAGAATCCCAAAGCTGCTTTCTTAGCCCTTTACCACACAATCTCAACTTTTAACGATCCTGAGGAAGAAGCTTTTTGAATAAATTGTGGAAAAAGGAGAAAATGCTGGTAACCAGCATTTTTCCCCTTTTCCCACAGTGTTCTCTACCCTCTGAATGACAAATTTCATGTTTTGAGCAACATTTAATATGTCATCTGCAAATGCTTTCAATTTGGACATGGCTAAAATTTTGTCATTTGGTAAAGGGATAATGGCTTTATGCCACATACTGATAGTATAATTATAAACTGAACAACCCATTACCGCAAAATTTCATCTTTTTACCCCTTTAGCAGACGAAAAAAGAAAAGACTCATAAAAATACAAGAGGGCCATGATGGCCCTGGGTCGCTCACCTTAGTAGAGTGCCTTAAAGGTTTTTCTTTGATTTGACCATGTGACCTAGTTTTTGACCGCAGGTGACCCAATTTCAAACTCGTATTTCATGAAGACAAACATTCTGACCAATTTTCAAGTCAATTGAGCAAAAAATGTGGCCTCGAGTGCCCTAAAGATATTTCTTTAATTTGACCTAGTGACCTAGATTATGATCCCAGGTGACCCAAATTTGAACTGGTCTTTGACTATATCCAAAGAAACATTTTAACCAATTTTCAAATCAAATGAATAATAAATGTGGCCTCTAGAGTGCCCACTAGCTATTTCTTTAATTTGACCAAGTGAACTAGTTTATGACCCCAGTTGACCAAAATTCAGACTCATGTGAGATTTTATAAAGAAAAACATCTAGTGACCTCGTTTATGGTTCCAGGTGACCCAAATCCAAAGTCATCTGGTATTTCATCAAGACAAACATTCTGGCCAAATTTCAGGTCATTTGAGTGATAAATATGGCCTCCAGAGTGCAAACAAGGTATTTCTTTAATTTGACCCAGTGAACTAGTTTATGACCCAAGTTGACCCAAATTAATCTTATGTGAGACTTTATAAAGACAAACTTTCGAACTACTTTTCAAGGCAATTGAGCAAATAATGTGGCCTCGAGAGTGCCAACAAGGTATTTCTTTAATTTGACCTAGTAACCTAGTTTATGACCCAAGATGACCCAATTTTGAACTCAATGAACTTGTTGCGCTTAGATGGGCAAACAAACTTAGAAGAGAATCACTACATACCAAATATCAAAGCTCTACGCCTTCCGGGTTTAAAGAAGAATTTTAAAGTTTTCCTTCTTTGTTCCTATGTTCGAACTTGTGACCCCCGGGGCTGGGCCAGTTTTGACCCAGAGGCATCATATGAACAAACTTCGTAGAGGTCCACTAGGAGATGCTTCATGCCAAATATCAAAGCTCTACGACTTCAAGTTTTAGAGAAGAAGATTTTTAAAGTTTTCCTTCTTTATGACTATGCTCAAACTTGTGACCCCCGGGGCAGGGGCAGTTTTGACCCCAGGGGCATCAAATGAACAAACTTGGTGGAGGTCCACTAGGAAATGCTACATACCAAATATCAAAGCTCTGCGCCTTCTAGTTTCAGAAAAGAAGATTTTCAAAGATTTTGCTTTTTTTTTCCTTTTTGTTGCTGTGGCAACCAGAGTTGTGGGTGGAATTCAATTCTTTGAACAATTTTGGTAGAGCTTCACCCAAGGAACATCCCTGCCAAGTTTCATCAAGATTGGCCCAGTGGTTTAGGAGAAGAAGATGTTTAAAGAAATTGTTGACGGATGCCGGACATAGGGCGATCACAATAGCTCACCTTTAGCACGTTGTGCTAAGGTGAGCTAAAAAAGCAAATAAAAATGTTGTTCAAATGACTTGATTTTTCTGTGAAAGGTTAGAAAACACTGTGGGAAAAGAAGAAAATGCTGGTTAGCATTTTCTTCTTTTCCCACATTGTTTTCAAAAGGCTTCTTCTTCATGGTCGTTAAAACTTAGAATTGTGTGGTTAAGTGTTAAAGACCCTGATGAAAGAAGCTTTTGAAAACATTGTTGGAAAAAGGAGGAAATGCTAGAGACAAAGATTTTCTCCTTATCACACAATGTTTTCTACTTCTACAAAAGCCAATGCTCGAGACACATTAAAGGTGTCATCTACAAATGCTTTTCCTTTGAGTGAATGTAAAATTTCCTTGTTTCATTAATAGTTAAATTGTTCCAAAACAACCTTAGTTTGGAATCCTCCAAATTGAAAGTGTTCACAGACAGCGAGTTAAATGATAGAATATGTCTATGAAATGGTAGAAACCATTGTTGGTAAAGAAGACCAGCATCTTCTTCTTTTCCAACAGAATTTTAGAAAGCCTTCCTTTTCAGGATTGTTAGACTTTTTTTTTTTGTTAAGTCTTTACAAGAAGACAAAATTTTCAACTAGTACTGCTTAAAAGCATTTGCAGATAGTAATTCAACCCTTTCCCAAACAAGCCCTGGTTTTCACGTGTCTGCAGTACAAGTCTTTTGAAAACACTGTGGGAAAAGGAGAAATTGCTCGTAACGAGCAATTTCTCCTTTTCCCACAGTGTTTTCTACCCTTTTCGAGAACTTTCTGCCATTTTCATCAAATTCAAAATTGTCGTCTGCAAACTCTTTCAATTTGGACCAGTCCAAAATTTGTCGTTTGGGAAAGGGTTAATTGTGGCTCATAATGGGATGGGATGATGTAGAAAGCATTGTGATTACCAGCATTTTCTCCTTTTCCTACAATGTTTTCAAAAGCCTTCTCCTGTTAGTCGTTAAAAGTATGGATTGTTTGTGAAAGGACTACTGATTTAAGATGGATGTCTATCCCATTAGTGGGATTATAATTTTTGCAAAATTGTAAATATTTTATCATCGATCTACTGTATCATGTTTCCTGTTCCATTTACAGGGGCATAAAGATATGTCAGAAAATGCCGACAACTAACAGGGATGCCATCAGATTTTGTTCGAAGTACAAGAACAGCAATTAGACAGCAGATCTGCCCCTTTGACAAAAATGTAAAATTGAATTAAAAGAACATATTTACTGCATGGCCTAAGAGTAACTGCTCATACAAGCAATTATCCCTTTCCCACAATGTTTTAAAAATCCTTCTCCATCAGAGTGGTTAAAACTCTGAATCATGTGGTAAAAGGTTAATATGATAATCTACTGTGTAAACCTATTACCACTCAAGTGTGACTTTTTTAAAACAGACCATTTGAAAACATTGCGCAAATTGGGGTAATTGTTTGTATAACCAACTGTGCCAATGCGTGTAAAATGCAATTGCTCCTTTTACCCATATTGTCTGCTTCATTTCAAAAGAAGAAAAAAAAAAATACCTAGGTTCCTAGCATCAAAATATTTCACTATTTGCATCATGTGTTAATCTATAAATAGCCTCAACTGCAATAGATGAATATAAAGAAAATGATAAAATATTTCATGTCTGTAGGTTCATAAATTCCAATATGTTTTTTAATTTCTTGTGATTTTTAATGGATTAAAAACACTCAGAATTTGGAAATTACTGTTAGCTTTTGATGCATTGATCTCCAGATCTTTCCATGGGTAGGCAAGGCAAGACTTTTACAATAAATCCTCCCACTGTTCCGAATGCTCACAGACTGTTTACCGTCTACAACAACAGCAGCAGAGAATGATTGCAACGATGATTACAAGCAAACCAACTCCTCCCACAATTGGTACCCAGCTGCAAAAAAATGAAAGAGACTAGTCACTTTTGAATTAACATTTACAGTGTCTTTCACTACTACTTAACCCTTTCCCAAACAAGCCCTGGTTTTCACATGTCTGCAGTACAAGTCTTTTGAAAACACTTTGGGAAAAGGAGAAATTGCTCGTAACGAGCAATTTCTCCTTTTCCCACAGTGTTTTCTCCCCTTTTTGATAACTTTCAAACATTTTCATCAAATTTAAAATTGTCGTCTGCAAACTCTTTCAATTTGGACCAGTCCAAAATTTGTCGTCTGGGAAAGGGTTAATCTGCTATTGCGGCAACAGAAGACCAAGATCAGCACAACATGTGCAGTCTGACCTTTAGTCTACACAGTTATATTTGCAGAAATATTCTGGATAAAAGCAACCACTTATAACACTAACTCTTTACCACACAACAAAAAAGGAAGATTTGTTCAAATTGAAAGCATTTGCAGACGACAATTTAAATGTTGCTCAAATGGTGGAAGTTGTCTTTGATAGGGTTAAAACATTGTAGAAAAAGGAGAAAATGCTGGTTACCAGCATTTTCTCCTTTTGCCAAAATGTTTTCAAAAGGCTTCTTTCTCAGGGTCTTTAAAAGTCGGGATTGTGTGGTAAAGGGTTAACAGACAACAAAATTTTAGACTTGTCTGAGCTGAAAACATTTACAGGTGAAAAATTAAATGTGGCTTCAAAGATCAGATTTATATTTGAAGTGGGAGAAAACATTGGGGGAAAGGAGAAAATGCTGGTTTCCAGTATCCTCTCCTTATCTAACAGTGTTTTCAAAAGCCTTTTTGTCAAGCCTCCTTGTGGTGGACGAGACATAGTTGTCACTAAGTTGTTCTAGTGTTTTTGTGTGTGTGTGTGTGTTAGTGGGTTGCCAGAACGTCTACATTTATGGATTTCAGAATAATTTGGCACAACTGTTCTCCTTTATGGGTAGAAGTACCATTTGGTGGCTTCAAGGTCAAGGTCACACTTTGAGGTCAAATGATAAAATTGTCATAGAGCTTAAAACTACGAGCCATACCTTCCATTCTCCTTACCAGAAGTGTTGTTTGTATCCTTTATTAAGGTAGGTCCAGGTTCAAGGTCACACTTAAAGGTCAAATAATAAAACTGTCATACATACGGCTTCTACATTTATCGATGGATTTTGAATAATTTTAAGAAAGTGTTCTCCTTTACCAGTAGAAAAGCCATATGAATCATTTGTTCATTTAGGTCCAAAGTCGAGGTCACACTGAAAGGTCCAATGATAAAATTGTAATTAATATGGTATGTCGCAGCAATAAATTTGACACTTTAGATGGATTTTGAAATAATATGGCACAAAAATTTCTCTTTTATGAGTAGATATGCCATTTAACTCTTTACTAGACGAAAAAATTTTGGACTGAACTGAATTGAAAGCAGTTGCAGACGACAAATAAAATGTAGCTCAAGGGATTATTTCTGTCTTTGATAGGGTAGAAAACATCGTGGGAAGAGGAGAAAATGCTGGTTACCAGGGTCGTTAAAAGGCAGCAATGTGCAGTAAAAGGGTAAAATATGTGATCATATAGGTCCAAGGCCAAGGTCACACTTTCAGACCAAACAATAAAATAATCATAAATAGATCTTGTCCAAGCCACAATTTCTACACGTGTAGATGATTCCAAAATAAATTTGCACAATTGTTCTCTTTTTATGAGTAGATTTGCCATTCCAAAAATTTGTGCAGATATGTTCAAGGTCAATTTTACACTTGATGGTCAAGTGATAAAAATTTTGACAACTTTTCTAGTAACTGAGCAGTAAGTATCTCTCTGAACAATTCACTTCAGTAGTTTCAAGATCAGGGTGATAAGATAAAAGATAGATGTGCATTCAGTGATTGGCTACTTTTTTTTCGAAGTGCTTAACATGTTGCCTCGGGTAATTTTCTAGTTCTTCAGGGTCAATAAAACACAGGATTGTTTGATGGAGGATTAAATATCGCTAACCAACATAACCTACGGCTAAATGACATGCACACGAATAAATGTGTTAACTTTGTAGCAAAAACAAAATTGCCATTCTGCTCTGATGGGTTGAAAAACATTGTGGTCAAATGAGAAATTGGTAGGTAAAAGCCATTTTTCCTTTTCCTCATAATGTAGAAAGGTATCCTTTGAAGAGATGTTAAAGCAAGTGATGGTTAGTATATGCCTAAGCAAACAACTAAGTTTTAGACTTATCCAGATTTAAAGCATTTGCAGATGAAAAATAAAAGTCCCTCAAATGATGGAATTTGTCATTGAAAGGGTAGAAAGCATTGTGGGAAAAGGAGAAAATGCTGGTTACCAACATGTTCTCCTTTTACTCACCATGTTTTCAAAAGCAATATTCCCCAGAATCATAAAAACAGAGAAGTCTTTGGTAAATGGTTCAAGGATAAAATTGAACTATAGTGTACAAAATCAAGACTAACATATGCTGACTGATCCAGCTAACAAGGCAATCTTCTGTTCGTTGGTCAGGCGGTACACGGACCTTTTCATCGGAGCAGCAGGATTTTAGTGTTCCTTGCGTAATGGTTTCCAGTGATAAATCCAAACAGCAATAATCTTGGCAAAGCTGGGTTTTGTGGTGTGTTCCATACATGTCTGTGTATTCTGAACAGCATTCTAGAGCTTCACACACATAACCTATACAAAGATTGTTACAAAAGAATAATTTGCTTTTAAAATATTGCAGGTAATAATTATTAGATACATAAAGGAGAGTTTCAACCCTTTACCACATGACAAAATTTCAGACATGTCTAACTTGAAAGTATCTGCAGATAAACCATTTGAAATTGGAACAAATGAACTGCAGATCTTTGAAAGTGTAGAAAATGGGGGAAAATGATGGTTACCAGTGCTGGCAGCAACTGTATCCATGCTTTCCTGGAGTTTCTTTTAACCTGTACTTCTCATACTTTTCTTTTAAAAACTACTGGCTGCTTTCCAGAAAAACATTGTTGAAACAACGATCAGAGTTAAGAGAGAAATTGGCCGAGCTGGGGATTTGAACCATTGAACTCCTGGTTTCACTGACTGTTACATACCATAACTCTGAGGGTAGAGGCTTTTAAAAATGTAGTCGGAAAGGGAGAAAATACTGTTCATAATTATAAAGGCATAATCTCTTTTTCCAACATTTTTTTCTAACCTTTCACACAAATTTCATCATTTAAGCCACATTTGATTTGTAATCTGCAAATGCTCTCAATTTGGGCAAGTCTTTTTTTTTTTCTGGTTGGCTAACAAATTATTCTATACCAGTATGTTCATGACTGTGTTTTATCTCCCCTGCAATTGATATACATGAAACATGAGAAAAAAAAAATGTTTGTAACAAACAGCTAAATAAATCAAAATGAAACTTTCAAGCAGATAGTAAAAACGTGAATTTGGCTATTTCAAACTTACTCTTTGGAGAAAAATATCTCCTTATCAGACAGAATAGATCCAAGATCAGACTGCACATTCTGTGCAGTCTGATCTTGATCTACTCTGTCCGCAAAAGGTCAGTGAGTCACATTTAGTAGCTTACGGGTTAACTGAGTTTAATCTCACCTGACAAAATGACAGCCAATGATACAGCTAAAATTAGTTTCATAAAACCCATGTTTCAACTCTCACTTAAAATCTGTGTTTACTTTTGATGAACCTGCAAAAGAAAGAGAACAATATTTTCAAACTCTATTTCTTTGGTTTTCTACATAATTTTATACATTCTGTGACAGCTTGGTGATTCATGTTTCCAATATATTTTCTTCAATACTTCTAGCTAAGCCCATTCCCTCAGTTTAGCAACACTGATTGATTGTATTGATTGATTGTATGGTCTTTAACGCCATTTTGAACATTATTTCAGTTATACCACGGTGGCCAGTGCACCTATCCATGCTTTCCTGGAATTTCTTTTTACCAGTACTCTGCACAATATTCTTTCCAAGCCACTGGCTGCTTTCCCACATAACCATCGTCGAAACAATGGTCAGCAGTGAAAGAGGAATTAATCCTGTCGCAATGACTATCATCAATCCTCAGAAAGAAATTGGCCAAGCCGGGGATCGAACCAGCAACCTGCTGTTCTCAAGTCCTGTATGCTACCGACTGAGCTACGAGGCTTGGCTCAGCTGGCAACAGACAGGGTTTGTAATCAAACATGGAGCAAACTATATTTACCAAATGACAAAATTCATACTTGTACAAATTCAAAGATTTTGCAATCATGACAAATTACATGAAGCTCAAGAGATGAAATTTGTCTCTAATTGGGGTAGAAAACACCTTGGAAAAACAAGAAAATGATGGTTGCGAAAATTGTTTTCTTGTCCCACGATATTTTCAAAGGAAATCTTCCACTGGGTCATTAAAACATGGGATTTATTGGTAAAAGGTTAAAATCCCAGCTTAACCAAACCCTTTAAAGGCTTGATGATGCGCACTGCAACAGAATTAATTCCTTTCACACTAATTAACATTGCTTCTGTGTTTAACAGTTACCGTATATAGAAGCTATGCCCTGGCAAAAGAGGTTTAATGCATCTCTGTAATGCATTATTCAAAGCTAGTCATCACATAATTATGGATCCATAAAATCTATTTTGTTTAACAACTGAATTGATCTGGAGTTAGAATGGTCCTTTGACATGCAAAAATTTACGAACTTGAAAGCAGCCAGGGGCTTGGAAAAAGTGATAAGTGCTGCCTTTACTACAAAAAATAGGGGCCCGACAAGGACAGCCTTTCTTACAGTACTCCACAGGGCATGGAAAGAGCAGTCTTTACTATATAAATTAAGGGGCCTGACAAGGACAGCCCTTACAACATTACTCTAAAAATGGCAGCCTTTACTACAAGGACAGGCTTTTCTAAATACTCAACAGGGTATGAAAATGGCAGCCTTTACTTCATACACTAGGAAGCCTGACAAGAACAGCCTTTACTTCAATACTCCACGGGAAGCTTTCAATACATACACTAAGGGGTCTGTCAGGAACAGCCTTACAACATTACTCCACTGAGCATTAAAAGGGTAGCCTTTACTAGATACAACTAGAGCTATCACTAAACGTGATCATACCCCCCAACAGCTCCTTGTCACAAAACAGATTAATGTCACAGGAATGCAAAATAAGTGACTGGAGAGTCAATTATACCAGAGCTATCACTGAAGGTGATGAATATCGTGCAATGGCTTCTTGCCAAAGAATTACTCTTTGTTACAGACTAAAGACTTGGAGAGAATAAAACTTACTTGATACATTTTTTTTTACCAGCTGGACAAATTGAGATTGGTTTAAATGAAAAGGTTTTGCAGACAACAAATGTCTTTTCATGCAATGTTTTTGACCAGACTCTACATCTTACTTATAGAGTACGGAAACTAACGAAAGCAACCTCCGAACCGAATCGGAACCGTAATAGTAACTGAAGTGAACCGAAAGTAATAAACTGAAGAAAACATTGTAAATACAGAAGCCATTGCTCACGATGTTTACAATGTTTTCCTTTTTAGTCATATAATACGGAATGCACTGAAACCGCAGCGAAGCCGAAGCGGAACCGCAAAAAATGTTGCTTTCGTTAGTTTCCGTACGGTATTGGTATCTATTTTAACACATCACAAGTTGAAGACTTGGAATAGTTGTGGAGAACGTAGTAAATGCTTGTAATCATCATTTCATTTTTTTCCCAAGTAACTGCAAAGATTAATCTTTCCAATTTTGTGTAGAAAGTAGTAAGTGCTGGTAATCAGCATTTTCTCCTTTTCCAAACATATCTGAAAGATTAATCTGTCTTATATTTGAGTAAACTTCCGATGAAAAGATGAAATTGACATGACATGACATAAGTGAAGTGACATGAAAACTTACTAGTGATGGTAAGTGATGGTAAGTCTACTGTTAACTATCTACAGGTGTAGGAATCTGTCATAAGAGAACGACAAAAAAGGGCTTAGCTCTTGGAAATTTTATTTAATTAACTAAGAACAATTTATGATATGCACATCTTTGCTGAGTGCAAAGTCTATCCATGAAGTTTGAAAGAAATTTGTCCAGAATCATCAAAGGGCCATAACTCCATGAAACCTAAATAAACCATAACCAAAATAGGATATGCACATCTCTGCTTGATACTGAGTCTATTTGTGTAGTTTGAACCAATTCTGTCCAATAGTTGATGAGAAAAAGAGCGGACAAGAAATTTCATGAAAGGGCCATAACTCAGTGAAAAATCAATGAACCATAACCAACATTTCATATGCACATCTCTGCTTGATACTGAGTCTACCTGTGAAGTTTGAATAAGATTCGTCCAATAGTTTATGAGAAATAGAGCGGACAAAAAGCTACAGATCGACCAACGGACGGACAGCTGTGTTAAAAGTATTCTATCAAAAGTATAATTTATTTTCATCAATTCAGCAAGGGCACCGTCATAAAGAGAACGACAAAAAAGGGCTTAGCTCTTGGAAATTTTATTTAATTAACTAAGAACAATTTATGATATGCACATCTTTGCTGAGTGCAAAGTCTATCCATGAAGTTTGAAAGAAATTTGTCCAGAATCATCAAAGGGCCATAACTCCATGAAACCTGAATCAACCATAACCAAAATAGGATATGCACATCTCTGCTTGATACTGAGTCTATTTGTGTAGTTTGAACCAAATCTGTCTAATAGTTGATGAGGAAAAGAGCGGACAAGAAATTTCATGAAAGGGCCATAACTCAGTGAAAAATCAATGAACCATAACCAACATTTCATATGCACATCTCTGCTTGATACTGAGTCTACCTGTGAAGTTTGAATAAAATTCGTCCAGTAGTTTATGAGAAATAGAGCGGACAAAAAGCTACAGACCGACCGACGGTGTCCAGAATCATCAAAGGGCCATAACTCCATGAAACCTAAATAAACCATAACCAAAATAGGATATGCACATCTCTGCTTTATACTGAGTCTACTTGTGTAGTTTGAACCAAATCTGTCCAATAGTTGATGAGAAAAAGAGCGGACAAGAAATTTCAGGAAAGGGCCATAACTCAGTGAAAAATCAATGAACCATAACCAACATTTCATATGCACATCTCTGCTTGATACTGAGTCTACCTGTGAAGTTTGAATAAAATTCGTCCAGTAGTTTATGAGAAATAGAGCGGACAAAAAGCTACAGACCGACTGACCGACGGACGGACGGACCGACCGACCGACGGACCGACCGACAAGCTGACTCCTATATACCCCCCAAACAGAGTTTTGGGGGGTATAATAAGGGGCCTGAGAAGGACAGCCTTAACTAAATACTATAGAGGGCAGCCTGGCATGAAAGGGCAGCCTTTACAACATACACTAGGGGCCCTAACGAGGATAGCCTTTACTAAGTACTCTATTGGGCATGAAAAGGGCTGCCTTTACTACAAATACTGGGTTGGGGGATGAAATGGATAGCCTTTACTACATCCAATAAGGCACCTGACAAGGACATCCTTTACTACAAACACTATGGGGCCTGACAAGGACAGCCTTTACTAAATACTCCACAGGTCATGAAAGGGCAACCTTTATAACATACACTATAGGGCCTGACAAGGACAGCCTTTACAAACTTACTACAGTACTCCACTGGGCATGAAAAGGGCAGCCTTTACTACAAACACTGGGTGAGGGGAGATGAAATGGACAGCCTTTACTGCAAACAGTAAGGCGCCTGACAAGGACAGCCTTACAAGGACAGCCTTTACTAAATACTCCACGGGTCATGAAATTGCAGCCTTAAAAACATACACTACAATGACAGCCTTTTAAATTTTTACTCCATGGAAAGGGCAGCCTTTCTTACAAACACTAGGGGGGCCTGACAAGGATAGCCTTTACTTAATACTCAAAGGGGCATGAAAAGGGCAGCCTCTACTACAAACACTGGGTGAGGGAGGGGGGATGAAATGGACAGCCTTTACTACAAACACCAAGGGGCCAAGCAAGGAAAGCCTTTACTAATTACTCCATGGGGCATGAAAAGGGCAGCCTTTACTACAAACACTAAGGGGCCTGACAAGGACAGCCTTCACTAAATACTCCACTGTTCATGAAAGGGCAGCATTTGCTACATTGAGGGGGCTGACAAAGACAGCCTTTACTAAATACTCCACGGGGCATGAAAAGGGCAGTCTTTGCTACAAATACTTGTTGGCCTGACAAGGACAGCCTTTACTTAATACTCCTCTGGTCATGAAAAGGCAGCCTTTGCTACATACACTTAGAAGGGGGGGAGGGGGTGATAAAGACAGCCTTTACTAAATACTCTATGGGACATGAAAGGGCAGCCTTTAATTTTACGGGGGAGGGGAGGGGGGGGGAGCTGACAAGGACAGTCTTTGCTAAATACTCAATGGGACATGAAAAGGGCAGCCTTTACTACAAACACTTGTTGGCCTGACAAGGACAGTCTTTACTAAATACTCCATGGGACATGAAAAGGGCAGCTTTTACTACAAACACTAAGGGTCCTGACAAGGACAGTCTTTACCAAATACTCCATAGGACATGGAAAGGGCAGCCTGTTCCACGTACAAGTGCTTTACAACATGCTCCAGGAGGCACAATTGGGCAGCTTTTACACCATAATCCAGGATGCACAAGGACGGTGGAATTGTGTAGAAAGGGTTAACTCTTTACCAAATAACAAAATTTTAGACTTGTGCAAATTAAAAGCATTTGCAGACGACAAAATCTATGTGACTGAAAAAACTGAAATTTGTTTTGGGTAAAGCAGAAAACATTTTAAGAAAAGGAGAAAATGTTGGTTACCAGCATTTTCTCCTTTTCCCACAATGTTTTCAAAAGCCTCCTTTCTCAGGATCGTTAAAATTCAGGACTGTGTGGTAAAGGTTTAACACATGAGAATTGCATTTCAGCCCTTTACCACACAATCACGCCTTTTAACTACCTGGAGGAGAAAGCCTTTGAAAACATTTTTGGAAAAGCAGAAAATGCCCGTAACCAGCATTTTCTCGTTTTTCCTACAATGTCTTATACCCTTCCTACAGTGAATTCTTGAATCACATTTGTCATCTGCAAATGCTTTCACATTGGGCTAGTCTACAATTTTGTTGTTTGGAACAGAATACCTAACAGGACAATCAAATTGTTTATATATAGATGCAGTAATAGCTCTGTCAGCGAAAAGGTGATGGACATTAGTTATGACAGATGTACATGTAGGTTACAGGTTCAAATCCCACTGGTCCCTGAACATTTTTTGTAGTGTTTTTTCCACAACTATGAATAAACAACTAGTCATGTTCTAATGATGCTTTATAAACACTTTACCACACAAATTTTGGGTCAGTCTAACCTGAAAGCATTACAGAGGACAAAATAAATGTGACTCAAAAACTAAATTATGTCTGTTGAAGGGGAGAAAACATTGTGAGAAAAGGAGAAAATGCTGGTTACCACAAAACAAAATTTGGGGTCAAAAATCTATTTTATGTAGTTTTAGTACACATGCAATGGCACCAATCAGGCTAACAACTTGAGAGAAACTGACCTATAGAGTGTCTGTCTAATTATTTCATTACAATAAAGGGTATATACTTCAGTCTATACAGCGAACCTTGGTCACATGACCAAAATCTTTCCAATTCTTTTATTAACTCTACAGACAACAAAATTTTACTATTGTCCAAATGGGAAGCATTTGCAGACTCGTTAAATGTTACTCAATAAAAGAAATTTGTCTTTCATGAGGTAGAAAACATTGTGGGAAAAGGTAATTTTTCTCTTTTTCCTTGAGGGTTTTCAAAAGCTGTTTTTCTTAAGGTGGTTTAAGGTTGAAATTATGTGGTAAAGTTAAACAAAGGAGTGTATTGTATTTCTATCAGTATAGCCAAACTTCATTGGGTTACTTCTTTCCTGTATATGCAACTTGGGGCTCCTCTTTGGCCTAATACATGTAGGAGTTTGGATTTCAGATTCAGAGGTATCAGGTTTAACCCTTTTGTCTGACAACAAAATTTTAGACTTGTCCAAACTGAAAGCATTTGCAGACAACAATTTAGAAGTGGCTCAAATAATTATTGCTGTCTTTGATTGGGTAGAAAACATAGTGGGAAAAGGAGAAAATGCTGGTTACCACCATTTTCTCCTTTTCCCACAATGTTTTCAAAGGCTTTTCTCTCAGGGTTGTTAAAACTCTAAAATGTATGGTAAAGGGTTAACCCTTTAGACTTGTCCAAATTGAAAGCATTTGCAGACAACAAATTAATTATTCATCAAACAATCCAAAGTTTATGATCCCTGAGGAAGAAGGCTTTGAAAAACCTTGTGGCGAAAAAGGAGAAAAGGCTTCTTTCTCTGAGTCATTAAAACTCGGTATTATGTGGTACAGCATTAAATACAGATGAAACTCCAGAAACAAGAGGGCCATTGGCACTAAAGTGCTCACCTGAGTAAAGTCATCTACAGTTGATAAAGCTGAAGAGATCCTTGGAGTTTTAATGATGTTAAACACATGAGTGAAAGTGATCTACTTTTTGACCAGACATGGCCAAATTTCAGACATATCCAAGATATTATCAAGACAAACATTCTAATCAAGTTTTATGACTCTCTGACTGAAAATGTGAGTGCTCACAAGGTAATTGTTGACAACCTGGACGACACATGACAGACACAGCACCATCACAAAAGCTCACCCTGGGCACTTCATGCTCAGGTAAGCTAAAAATAAATACAACCCCTTTACTTTGTCTGAGGTCTAACCCTTATAAAGCTGAACCAAAATTTGTTTTTACTTTTACACAAACAATCAAATTTCAGACTCTCCCAAATTCTAAACATTCTTCAGAATATGAGATGACAAATTCAGAATTGGTGCAAATAAGCTTAAAAGTCTACGAAAGGATAGGAAACATTCCCTAAATGTCTTAAAAAAGCATCCATGGTCAGGGTTGTTAAATCATCAGATTGTGTGGTAAAAGGTTTATATTCAGTCAGTGTAAATCAAGATCAGACTCCACAAAATATGAAGTCTGATCTTGGGTTTATCCTGTCTGTTTTTTCCACCAGATATTTTGGCAAAAAACAGCTTGGGTATTGCAGTATCTGCACCTTTAGTGTTGACTTTATATGTCATGTCTGTTCATTTATTTAACACATCATTGTTGGTCTAATTAAAGATTTTGAAAGTAAGACAACTTATGATTGGCTGTAAACCTTTTAGTAAATTTTAGCCATTGAGAAGGTGTGTTACTTTCAAATTTTGAAAATTCTTCAGAATAAGAATGTTTTTAACCCTGTACATGTTAAGTTTCAACAATCCCATAGAAAAGGACATTTGAAAACATTGTGGGAAAGGGAGAAAATGCTGGTATCCACCATTTTCTTCTTTTCCCAAAGTGTTTTCTTCCTTTTCAAAGACAGATTTCATACTGTGTACAACATTTGATTCCATTTTGGACCAGGCTAAAATTTTGTCGTTTGGCACAGAATTAAGAATAGTTGGTGAATATGGACCCTGCACCCTTAGTTCCGACTGTAAATGTCTGTTCATTTTTTAACACTACAAGGAAGAGAACACCAAAAGAGAACTAGGGGCTCTGCTTTGTCTCGACTCCTAGAGCAGTGGCATATAGACATACAATCATGTATTTGATATTTTCATTGAGGCGTAGACCAAAATAATTGATTTTCGAGACATTTTTGCTAGAATATCTCAACATTGTAGACCATGGATCAGACTGCATGTAGTGTGCAATCTGATCTTGATCTACATTGGCCACAAAAACAGCCATGTGAAAAGCTGTGAAAGGCACTTTGAGTGTTAACCCTTTCCCAAACGACAAATTTTGGACTGGTCCAAATTGAAAGAGTTTGCAGACGACAATTTTAAATTTGATGAAAATGGCCGAAAGGTCTCAAAAAGGTTAGAAGACACTTTGGGAAAAGGAGAAATTGCTCGTTACGAGTAATTTCTCCTTTTCCCACAGTGTTTTCAAAAGACTTGTACTGCAGACACATGAAAACCAGGGCTTGTTTGGGAAAGGGTTAACTATTTCTTATCTCATCTACACCAACATCCTCTTTGACCCAGTTCCGATGTATTCCATAAACTACAATCATCGTATGGTAATACTTCACACCTGGGTTAACGATGGTGCTGCACCAAATACACTTTAATTTATCCTTGAGTCTTTATGAAAAGAATAAGTAAGTGCCTCATAGAAATACTAACCAAAAAACACCCACACAAATATGACACAAATGTTGATCACCGTATGTCATCAACAAGCTGGTAATATTTGGCCATCTGGCCATTTTATTACTAGATCTGGGTTGTGAACTTTTTATACTCATTGGCTTACAAATTAACTCTTTACCAAATGACAAAATTTTAAACTGGTCCAAATCGAAGGCATTTGCAGACGACAGAATAATTGTGATTGAAAAATTGAAATTTGTCTTTGGAAGGGTAGAAAACATGGTGGGAAAAGTAGAAAATGCTGGTTACCAGCATTTTCTCCTTTTCCCACAATGTTTTCAAAAGGCCTTTTTCTCAGGGTCGTTAAAAGTCAGGATTGTGTGGTAATGGATAAAATAAGGTAACTGTTGAGTCAGATAAAACAAGAGATGTTTGTAAAACATGTATGCCCCCCTAATGGCATCCAATTCTAAATATAACGTGATTATAAACTGTTAAGTTCAAAGTGTAAAAACGAACAAAGGGTAATTACTCAAAAATTATTAATGATAAATTAACAATTCTTGGGCACTGCACTTCTCATTTATGTGAACTATCAACTTATAAGGTTTCATGATTTTACCTCACATACTTTTTGAGTTATGCTCCGGAAAAAAATTTAGTACGAAAATCAACAAAGGGCAATAACTGCAAAAATATAATGGGCAGAGTTATGGTTCTTGTGCAATGCACTTGTCCTGAATAAGATCTATCCACATGTAAAGTTTCAAGATGATATCTGAAAAACCTTTTGAGTTATGCTCTGGACAAAAATTAAGTGTGAAAATCAACAAAGGGCAGTAACTCCAAAAATATGATGGGCAGAGTTATGGTTCTTGTGCACTGCACTTCTCCTTAATAAGATTAATCCACCTATGAGGTTTCAAGGTGATATCTGAAATACTTTTTGAGTTATGCTCCGGACAAAAATTAAGTATGAAAATCAACAAAGGGCAATAACTTTAAAAATATGATGGGCAGAGTTATGGTACTTGTGCACTGCACTTCTCCTTAATGAGATCTATCCACCTATGGGGTTTCAAGATGATACCTGAAATACTTTTAGAGTTATGCTCCGGACAAAAATTAAGTATGAAAATCAACAAAGGGCAATAACCCCATAAATATGATGGGCAGAGTTATGATTCTTGTGCAATGCACTTCTCCTGAATAAGATCTATCCACATGTAAAGTTTCAAGATGATATCTGAAAAACCTTTTGAGTTATGCTCCGGACAAAAATTAAGTATGAAAATCAACAAAGGGCAATAACTCCAAAAATATGATGGGCAGAGTTATGGTTCTTGTGCACTGCACTTCTCCATAATAAGATTAATCCACCTATGAGGTTTCAAGGTGATATCTGAAATACTTTTTGAGTTATGCTCCGGACAAAAATTAAGTATGAAAATCAACAAAGGGCAATAACTCCAAAAATATGATGGGCAGAGTTATGGTACTTGTGCACTGCACTTCTTAATGAGATCTATCCACCTATGAGGTTTCAAGATGATACCTGAAATACTTTTAGAGTTATGCTCCGGACAAAAATTAAGTATGAAAATCAACAAAGGGCAATAACTCCATAAATATGATGGGCAGAGTTATGATTCTTGTGCACTGCACTTCTCCTTAATGAGATCTATCCACCTATGTAGTTTCAAGATGATACCTGAAATACTTTTTGAGTTATGCTCCGGACAAAAATGTGGTCTACGGACCGACGGACCGACCGACGGACCGACCGACAAGTGCAAAGCAATATACCCCCTCTTCTTCGAAGGGGGGCATAAAAAAAGGAAAACAATAACAGACTATGAAATCAAATGTGATTATAGTAAAGTTACTGGCATTTGAACATGTTTAAACAAGAGGGCCACGATGGCCCTGTATCGCTCCACTGGCTTATAAATATAAACCATAAATACTAAACATTTCAATTCTGAGCCAAATGGTTTCAAAATGAAGACTTACAAAGTTTTCTCTGTAAAAGCCCATGTGAAAGTTGAGACCTGCAAGGCAAAGCCACTTTTGATCCTAGAGCTATAATTACTTGAACCCTGGTAGAGGTCCACAAGATAAAGCCACATGCCAAAATAATACAAGTCTATGCTGTATGGTTATATAATAAGGTGATTTTCAAGTTTTGTCCATATGAAGCCTCTGGAAAACATAAGACCCCTGATGCAAGGCTAATTTCAAAAAAAAAAAAAAAAATCAAAACAGGAAGATTTCTTAAGTTGTCACTATGTAAGCCCATGTAAAACTTGTGACCCCGGCAGCGGGGCCCATTTTGACCCCAGGGCTAAAATTTTGGCCCGCTTGGTAGAGGCCCACTAGATATAGCAACATGCAAAATTTGGTAGCTCTAGGCCTTATGGCTAGGTACAGGAAGATTTTTAAAGTTTTCTCTATATAAGCCTATGTAAAACTTGTGACCCCTGGGGCAGAGCCAATTTTGGCCCCAGGGCTATAATTTGAAGAAACTTGATAGAGGTCTACTACATAAAGCTACATGCCAAATTTGGTAGCCTTATGCCTTATGGTTTCAGACAAGTAGATTTTTAAAGATTTCCAATATTTTTCAGTTTTGTTGCCATGGCAACCAGAGTTTT
Source organism: Tridacna gigas (assembly GCA_945859785.2). Lineage (NCBI taxonomy): Eukaryota > Metazoa > Mollusca > Bivalvia > Cardiida > Cardiidae > Tridacna > Tridacna gigas. The sequence goes on from OX244033.2 coordinate 28,419,292, forward strand.
TGAAGGAATCAAATTCTTTCAAGAATTCTGAAGAGGACAATGGCAGGATCATTTCTGTGAAGTTTCATGAAAATTGGATGGGTAGTTTCAGAGAAGAAGATGTTTGAAATAAAAGTTAACACACAGACGGATGGACGGACGGACTGACGCACGGACGCACGACGGACACTGGGCCATGACATAAGCCCTCTGGCCTTCGGCCACTGGAGCTAAAAACATTGTGGGATAGGGAGAATATGCTGCTTATCAGCATTCTCACCTTTTCCAACAATGTTTTCAAAGTCCCTGTAAAACACGACAGCCCGAGATGGGGCTAATTTTAATCCCAGGCCCAAATTTTGAGCAAGAAATCTAAATCTGGTAGCCCTAGGGTTTATGGTAAGAAGCAAGAAAATTTTAAAGAGTTTTTACCCGCAAAATTTGGTAGCCCCCCCCCCCAAGCCTTACGGTTAGGAACTAGAAGACTTAAGTTTTCATTATATAAGCCCAAGTAAAACTTGTGACCCCTGGGGCTGGGCCAATTTTGACCCGGACTATAATTTAAAAAAACTTAGTAGAAGTCCATTAGATGAATGCCCGCCCAGGTAGCTTAGTGGTTTGCGCATCTGACTTGTGGCCTTGTGGTTGCGAGTTCGATACCATGTTGAGGCAAAACTTCTTTCCCACGATTTTTTGCCCCTCACCTCTGACGCATTTGAGAAAAGTAGTCTGTGGCTTTGTATAGAAAGTTGTGTCAGTACTGGTGTGAGAAAGCCAGGAAACACATGGGTGCGTCACGGACTGCCATTATATGACCTGAGCTGTTAAAATTGAGTTAAACTCCAATACAAACCAAACAAAAACAAACCATTAGATGAAGCTATTTTTAACCGAGGGCTATACATTGTTTGTGTTTGAGCCATGCTCTGTGAAAAGTGGACTTAATGAATCTCCACGATGCATGATACCACGCAAGTCATCATATAATTATAGATACATTAACCCTTTCCTAAACAAGCCCTGGTTTTCATGTGTCTACAGTACAAGTCTTTTGAAAACACTGTGGGAAAAGGAGAAATTGCTCATAATGAGCAATTTCTCCTTTTCCCACAGTGTTTTCTACCCTTTTTAAGAATTTTCAGCCATTTTCATCAAATTTAAAATTGTCGTCTGCAAACTCTTTCCATTTGGACCAGTCCAAAATTTGTCGATTGGGAAAGGGTTAAATCTGTTTTGTATAACAACCTACTAAATCATGAGGTACACTGTCCGTGGACATGCAGAAAAATTTCCAAAAGCAAAAAGTTTCAGTCCAGGTCAGCCTGCATAGTCCGTGCAGGCTGACCTGCATCAATGCTTTTTAACAAATGCATTAAGTCCCCTTTTCACAGAACATGGCTCATTTGTTCATGAAACGTTGGAAAACATTGAGGAGAAAGGAAAAAATGCTGGTCACCAGCATTTTCTCCTTTTCTCATGTTTCCATTTGGGTTGTTAAAACTCAGGATTGTGTGGTAAAGGATTAATCAGTCTGACGTCTACATTTTATAGATATGGACGAGCCTGAAATTTTGTCATCTGGTAAGGAGTTAGCACTTTACCACACAATCCCGACTTTTAACAACCCTTAGAAAGAAGCCTTTTGAAAACGTTGTCCTTTTCCCACAATGTTTTCTATGCTATCAAAGACAGAAATCATCATTTGATCTAGATTTATTCTTGTCTTCTGCAAATGCTTTCAATTTGGTAGAGTCAAAAATTTTGTCGTTTGGTAAGGAGTTAACACTACAGGCCATGGCAGTCAATCATAATAATATGGTGGCCTTGTCAAGAACCACCTCGAAAATTCGTGACAATAGCCTGAAGCAACTAAAGCCATTAAATCTGTTTACAAGTTTCTTGCATGGCATAAAATTTGCAAAACTGACCTTAACCCTTTACCACACAATCCCAACATTTAATTACCCTGAAATAGAAGCCTTTTGAAAACATTGTGGGAAAAGGAGAAAATGCTGGTAACCAGCATTTTCTCCTTTTCCCACAATGTTTTCTACCCAATCAAAAAGAGAAATCATCATTTTAGCAACATTAAATTTGTCGTCTGCAAATGCTTTCAATTTGGTAAAGTCCAAAATTTTGTCGTCTTTTTCAACCATGACAAGAAAGACTTAATTCAACCCTTTCCATCACATTTCTGGGTTTAACCCTTCACTGACAACAAAATTTTTGCCTTGTCCAAATTGAAAGGCATAAATTTGCAGATGACAATTTCAATATGGCTCAAATGGTGCAATTTTCTCTTAATAGGGTGGAAAATATTGTGGAAAAAGGAGAAAATGCTGGTCACCAGCCTTTTCTCCTTTTCCCGCAATGTTTTCAAAAGGCTTCTTTCCCAGGGTCATTAAAAGGTGGAATTGTGTGGTAAAGGGTAACTGGTTAAATAAACCTAATGGAAAAGGCTTTGGAAAACTGGGGTAGCAGGAGAAAATGCATGTAATCAGCATTTTCTCCTTTTTCCACAATGTTTTCCATCCTTCGAAAAGCAAATTTCAATTTTTGAGTCACATTTATTTTGTCCTCTGCATATGTTTTCAATTTGGACAAGTCTAAAAATCTTGTGTGTGCTAAAGAGTTATACATGGTGTGAAAAGGTGAAAATGCTGGTAATCGGCATTTTCATCTTTTTCCACAATAGTTTCAACCAAACCATACATAAACCCATCATGTATGCTTCATCTTATTTTAGATTCACATGTAATTTAACATCTACAAATGTCTAAAATTTTGTCATCAAGTACAGAATTAATTATGTGCTTACAGCAGACGACTGTCTAAGGACTGTTTTGACAAAATTAACTCTTTACCTAAACGACAAAATTTTAGACTGGTTCAAATTAGAAGCATTTGCAGACTAAAAATTACATGTAGCTCAAATTATGAAAATTTGTTTCTAAAGGGTAGAAAACACTGTGGGGAAAAAGGCACAAATGCTGGTGACCATTCCTTTTCTTTGGGGTCGTTAACTCGTGGTTGTGTGGTAAAGGATTGACTCTTTACCACACATTCCCGTGTTTTAAAGGGGAAGGGACCTTTTGAAAACATTGTGAGAAAAGAAGAAAATGCTGGTAACCAGCATTTTCTTCTTCTCCCACGATGTTTTACACAAGTTTTGTTTTTTGAGTAACATTTAATGCTTTCAATTTTGACCTGGCTAAAATTTTGTCATGTGGTAAAGGGTTAATAGCTCTTTCTACTATTTGCTTCCTTACATAACTATTTATTGTTTCTTGTCTTTAGATTTGTTGAAAGTGACAAAGATAGCAAAAGGCCTGTGTGTTTCGTAGTACTACACAATCCCGAATTTTAACAACCCTGAAAAAGAAGCCTTTTGATAACATTGTGGGAAAAGGAGAAAATGCTGGTAACCAGCATTTTCTCCTTTTCCCACAAAGTTTTTGACCATTCCCAAAGTAAATTTCAATGACTGAGTCCCGTTTATTTTGTCGTCAGCAACTGCTTTCAATTTAGAACTGTCAAAAATTTTACTGTGTGTCAAGTTGTAGGATCAGGAACCTAGAGGCTCTTGTATGATACTCGCTCAAGGCATAGTACAGACAATTACGGTCTGTGAAGGCTATTTTAGTTTTTGATACGTCGCCTCTGATGCACAGTAAATATTCAAATATGAAAAGAAGCATCATAAACGGCTCGTTAATGAGACTAACTCACAGCACTGCATTTTTGTAGAACAAACCCTGTGGAAGACATATTCTGGAACTTAGCCTAGAGCTCTAGAAACCATGGCTACCAGCGATTTCCCTTTTTAATATGTCTTCTACCTTTCAAAAGCTGAATCCCATCTTGCAAGCTAATTCTAAGTTTTTGTCTGCAAAAGCTTTCAATTTGAACGAATAAAAAATTTTGTTCCCTGATAAAAGGTTAAAAAAAAAACTGGAAGGTTGTTCAGGGGCAACATATGTCAACTCGAGCCCGCCACATGGGAGTCAGTACAGAACCTCGTAAGCTGCATGTGGAAAAAAAGTAACTTATCACTCAATGTACATCTTTCTTGTTTCAAAACCCTTTGTTTTTAAATTTGCATGAGGATAGGAGTATTCCCTATTTAAGAACAAGAAGAAGCTATTGACTTTCAAATATGACCTTGAAACCACTGAAGTGAATAATTCTGAGAGACACTTACTACTAATTAAGTAGAAAATTTAGAAATGGCACATCTTCTCATAAAGGAGAACAATTATGCAAATTTATTTTGAAATCCATCCATATCTGTTGAAGGTACGGCTCAGACAAGATCTATTTATGATAACTTTAATGTTAGACCTTAAAGTGTGACCTTGACCTTAGACCTATATGATCCAATATTATTATATATTTCATGAAGGACAGTAATTGTGTCCAATAATTTTAAAATCCATCCAAGATGTAGAATTTATGGCTCAGACATGCTCCATTAATGACAATTGTATCATTTGACCTTCAAGTCTGACCTGGACCTTGGATTTACCTGAACAAATGATTCAAATGAATCTTCCGCTGGTAAAAGAGAACACTTGTCTAAAACTATTTTTCAAATCCATTGATAAATGCAGAAGTTGTAGGTCGGACAAGCAAGGGTGACCTTGACCTTGGACCTACTTAACAAATGTTTCAAATGGCGCTTCCACTGGTAAAGGAGAACAATTTTGCCAAGTTATCTTTAAATGCATCCATAAATATAGAAATTATGACACTAAGGAGCTCCATTAATGGCAATATTATCGTTTGACCTTCAAGTGTGACCATGACCTTTAACCTACCTGAACAAATAATTCAAATGGCATTTCTACTTATAAATGAGAGCAATTGTACCAAAATCCGACCAATGAAATGCCTCGATACATTTTGATCACGTGACAACAATTATGGCTGCTTCTTTGAAATCTGAGTGAATCGATCAAACATCGGACGATTTGGAGCTGTATTCTTCGTGTTATTATTAAACAATGAAGGTTGGTTAAAGATATTTACTTGTTTTATCAAACCGATAAGTATTTTGGCCATGATCTTGTACAGAATAGTAGATTTACTCTGACAAGCGCACTGAACGAACCCGTGTCGGACCAAACAATTTCAACCTATTTGTCGAGAAACCGGCTTCTGTAGCACAAACCATTGAATGTTTAGTCATGAAACCACGTTATTTTTCGCTAGAAAAATGTGTAATGTGCTAGATAAAGTAGACCTTATGTGATTATCTGTAATATTGACGAAGTAACTTGTGTTTTTGTGATGACAAGTAGAATTTGCCGATAATGTCAGTTGCATCCCTTGTATTATATATACATGTAAAACATAAAAAACGCTAAAAATCCCTGTGGTGAAAACCATCAACAAAACTTACATAAACACATAAATTCATTGAAGATATAAGCATATGGTAAGGAAATAAGCCAAAACTTTTGGATCGTATTGCATTTTTTGAAAATTGAGACACAAAATCGTAGCTATACCTTATTCTTCAAATTGATTCTCAAATTTCGAAATACTTTCGTTTAAAATATCTTTATGTACTTCTGTGATTGGGGATTTGAATGACCATTATTCTTAGTTATGTCAATGAATGTATTACTGATAATTTTCCTAGCACAATTTCAACCATGATTCTCTAATTTAAAATGTTCAAATACCAATTAAGATTGTAACGGATGTTAAAAAGAAAATTCCATATGACAAAATATCCCAATTTTCACATATTACTGAATGATGAAGTTATGAAATGACTCAGAAGTAAGATAACTTTACTCAACTTGAAGAACTATAACATTAAAAAATGTAGGTCTTTTGAAAAACAATGACCCAGATTTTAGAAATAAATCTTGCAAATTTTAGACACAAAAAATGAAAGAAATCAATCAAAGCTAAAGTTAATACACCTACATCAACTTATTGATTTCTTTAAAGCAAAAGTAGACACTGTTCTAATAGAATGCTTCACAATCTACCATTCTATTTGATTTCTTGAAAGATTTTCTAATCCTGGTAACGGAAGTTAAACTAACTATATTACTGAATCCTCTGGCGCTTCAAGTCACACTTTGCCTTCATACATACTCTGAATCATGTCAACTATTTCAAGGCCTTACTTGAAAAATTGGCTTTCTCTTCCCTGGGGATACGGGGTCCGTTATTTTCATCATAACCCTTAGGGTGCCGAATAAACCTAACAGACATTTTTAGTTAAGTTGTAAGACCAGAATAATTGCAACATTATGAATGATGGCTGTAGTCAACAGTGTTCCAGCAAAGCTGATAATCAACTCACTGTGCAAATCAGAAATCTGACAGCTCGTTTTGTGCAGTCTGATCTTGATCTACACTGGTCGAAAAAGCAACAACAGTTGTGAAACATGCTTTAAATGGTATTATCCTTTTCAGGTACTCAAACTTCATCACGTTTTACAGGCCATTTTATTCAATGTTCCTACCTCATCTATGACATTGATCTTAATTGCACCAGATCAGTTCTCTGTAAATGTGCAAATATACCATTCCCCATAAAACATAGCAACACAAATCTCAACAAATTTTAAAACAATATTATCTGTGAACTCACAATTGCCATTTTCTGTATATTTTGCTTTTAAGTAGTACCATCTTGCATTCAAAACCGAACAAAGCATCGTGTTTGAACAGTTACAAACTTTGAACTACTTTTGTTTCACTGCTGTGAGGTTGGCGAGTCAGTTTGATAGTGGATAAACCTCAGATAGGTGTATTTTAGGTAGTCTACAAACGGCAGTCAAAAAGTATTGATTTTAGTCAGGGATGTTAAAGATCACGGATGTTAAAATTGGCATATCGTATGGATCAGAAAATGTCTTTTTTCTGGTTGTTAAGAGAATGATCCATATTTTTTTATTCTTAGTTGGCATTCTTCTTTAAGCATTACGTTCAATACAAATCAATCAATAATGGTTTTGCTAAAACCTTGGTAACAGAGGTTAAACAACTTTTTGTCTGAATGCTATCTTTGATATCAATAATGTATTTTTTTCAAATGACATTGGTTTTGGTGATTCTTAGGCTCTAAAATCCTCAATATCAAACATAAAAGAATATTCCGACAGTGATCTCTGGACAAACAGTTCTAAGTTTGACCATCCCAGCACGAGATAAAAAGCAGTAACGGATGTTAATGGCTTTTCGGCAACACCACTAAACCATTGAGATTTCAAAATTCTGTTGCATGTGTCTTCATGTGTTATTAATACATCTGTAAGCATACCAGATTGGTATGTTTTGTGCAAGAAAGAACTGTGAAATATCAAACAGTATACTTTCTGTAAAGTTTTAAAATCATTCCCCCAACAGAGGGACACAGAAAAAAAGCACATTTCTTGACATAATAAGCTAATTTTCAAGACTTTTTAAGTGAACATGAGAATGTACAACTCTGTATATGGTTTCTGTATGGTCCATGTATCGAAAATAGCTTATTTTACTCTCGTTTGCTAATGGTGTCAATAATTCGGCAGCGACACTAAAAAATGGAAAAAGTACATGGAAAACAGGAATGACTGAAATGTGACTCTAAAGTCAAAGTTTGTTTACAGATTGGTAAAAAAAATATTGCGGAAAAAGGAGAAAACGCTGGTTACAAGCATCTCTCCCTTTCCCACAGTTTTCAAAAGGCTTAGATCTACCTCTTGATTCTTAAAAGTCTGGAGAGTGTGGTAATGGGTTAAATTCAAGCTCCATTTGCCAACCCCTCTCTCTCTCGCTCTCTCTCTCTAAATTACCGAATTTCTAACCGCGCAAGGCCACTGCTAAAGATACACGAAAATTATAACAAAAAAAAAAATGGGTCCAATACAGTCAACTCGCCATTAGCGGATCATGACCAATAGCGGATCACTCTAAGTTTAATTGAATAATGTCCCAATTTAAAGGCAAGGAAGCTTAAAAAAAGGTTGTAGTCATTAAAACGGACCACTCCTGAAAAACAGCAAAAAGTTTGATAAATCTTTGAGCCCGATTTATTTATTCAGATCATCGAAACGAAATCCAAGCGTCTGTACGGTCAGAAGATTTCCGCTTTTGAAAGTGAAAGTTGTAACATCGGCGGGAAAAAAACAAATGAAAGAGGAAAGGTAAAGTTAAAACTTGGTAAAATTAGAAGGAAGAATATATAGTCTTCCGATCGATATATTCATTTATTCCTATCGTTCGTTTATTTGTGCAGCATTAATAAAAAGACGACATACCCCAAACAGACCAATTACGGATCAGTGATCTGCATCATATGGGGCCGTCTCAAAATTACGAACTCAATGAACAGCTGATTAACCCTTTCCCCTACACAGAGTTTTACTCGGATTTCGCTTTTACCATACTCTAGATATTATAATAGTTTATTTAAAATCAACTGTAGAATGGTGTCTAGCCAAGAAAATATTGTGATAAAAGGAAAATATTCTCCACCTTTTGACACGAAGTTTTCACGTTTTCTTTCATGTTGATGACTTGTGATACATATATATGTGTTTGACAGAGCATTAGTCAATGTTCAAATCAATTTTTGTAACCATACTCTTTAATCAATTATAACCCACATCACTTTAGATAATTTATCTATTATTAACCCTTTACCACACAATGCCGACTTTTAATGACCTTGTAAAAACATTGTGAGAGAAGGAGAAAATGCTGGTAACCAGCATTTTCTCCTTTTCCCACAATGTTTTCTACCCTTCCCAGTTTAAATTTCATTTTTTGCAAAGTTATTTTTTCGTATGCAAATGCTTTCGATTTGGTACAGTCTAAAAAGTTGTCGTTTGGTAAAGAGTAAATATTGCAAAACTAAAAAGAAGGCATAGCTGTTTATTAAAATCCTATTTATCATTTTGAGAACTAGATCTAGTCTAATATTAAATTTATGTATGAAAATGTTTTTTAGCATAGCCCCAGATGATCAGAACTTTTAAAGATAAGTGAATGAAGAATTCAGTTACAGTTTCCTTTAAAATTTACAAAGACTGCAATCAGTTCTGTAACAGATTTCAGATAGTAACTCTTATTTATTTTTAGGAATATGACGGTGGTGCTGTCTCAGCAGAGGCCTCGGACAAACCAAATGAAAATGCCCTGATTTTAAGAAACTCTGTCATAAAAGGATATCACGCATTTCAAATTAGACCACCCTTTACGACACCCCCTACCCGTTTACATGTTGAACCTGAATACACTAATATTCATGACATTTGTGCTTGTTTGGTGTGGTTACCACCACTAGATTCCTTTCCCAATAACATACATCATTCAATTACTGATGAGAAGCGCCAGTTAAAGCTTGAAGATATTGCTGGTTTGCCTATTGGCCATGTTCCACGAACATTAGCTGGGTATTTTAGATCAGTATTAGAGGATGGCTGTGTTTTTGCTGAGGTTACTGGAGATCCTATACCAAGCTTCTCCCCTTGGCCAGAAAAGGATGAGGAAGGCGGGGGTATTGTTTTACCATGTAACTATATAATTACTCATCCTGATATTCAGTCACAGTTTAACAAATTATCAGAACTTTTGTCCAAAATACCAGAAGGATCTGCAATGGAACTTGTTAATGTCACTTTATAGAATTTCTTATATTCTTTACAAAAGTATTTTTCTTGTTCATTATACTTGTATTATGGCATGATTTGAATGAGACATTAAGAGGTTTTAAAAATTATGTGAAAAGGAGGAAATCCTGGTGACCAGCATTTTTTCCTTTCCCCACAATGTTTTCAAGAGGTTTTCTTTCTTGTGACAAGGATTTTTCTTTCCTTACACTATTTCCAATGTTTTAACTCTTTACCAAACAACAAAATTTTGGACCTGTCCAAATTGAAAGCATCTGCAGATGACTAAATCAATGTGACTCAAATATTTGAGCTGGATTTGGAAAGGGTAGAAAACATTGTGGGAAAAGGAGAAAATGCTGGTTATCAGCATTTTCTCCTTTTCCTACAATGTTTTCAAAAGCTTTCTTTTTCAGGGTCGTTAAAAGTAGGGATTGTGTGGTAAAGAGTTGATACAAGTTTGAAATAAAAGCTCATTTTACTGACCCTGAGAAAGAAGCCTTCTGAAACCATTGTGGGAAATGAAGAAAATACTAGTAACCAGCATTTTTGTACTTTTCCCACAATGTTGTCTATCTTATCCAGAATATATTTTGCCTTTTGGACCACCTTGCAAATACTTTCAATTTTGACTGGTCTAAAATTTTGTTGTTTGGTAAAGAGTTTACATTTTCATCTTCAGATTCTACAATATATCATTTGGTGGAAAAATATGACAAAAAAGCCATCGAAGCTTATGAAGAACACCAAAACTTTACATGTCTCAGTCTATTCTTGCCAAGTAATAGAACATAGTTTGATTTTATTTTAATTTACATTACGGGTAGAACACAGGGATGTTTTACATGGTTGGCATGTAGCTGACAAATTCTCTTTTGGTTGTGATATAAAATAAAAATGTGTGAAACACAATTGTTTAATTTTTCTAATACAATCACAGTTACCAGAGATGGTTATATAATCTTGAATGGGTGATTTCTTCATGGTTTGACACCATTGACAGGTAAAATTAATTTTGAGTCGATCCCCAGACCAGTGATATCTCGTGATCCGCTATTGGCTAAGTTGATCCGGAAATGGTACATATACAGGGGTTAAATTGACAACACTGTACACCAGCCGATATAGCTCAGTAGGTAGAGCGTAGGACTTGTGAACACAATGTCCTACAGATTGTGGGTTCGTATCCCCGGCTGGCCAACTAAAAAATTACTAATAGTCTTTCGGATGAGACATTAAACCGAGGTCCCGTGTGACGGTGCTATACGCCGAGCACGTTAAAGAACCAGGCGAAGCTCTCAGTAGTTTCGACCTGTATCCTTGCACTATCCCCCGTAACAACTAACCGTCTTCTGGGGGCGTCGCTCAGATGGGAAACCGGTAGCGACGATAAATAAACGGAAATAACCAACCAACAACACTGTACATATACATATACAGGGGTTAAATTGACAACACTGTTTACCGGCCGATATAGCTCAGTAGGTAAGAGCGTAGGACTCGTGAACACAATGTCCTACAGATTGTGGGTTCGTATCCCCGGCTGGCCAACTAAAAATTACTAATAGTCTTTCGGATGAGACATTAGACCGAGGTCCCGTGTGACGGTGCTATACGCCGAGCACGTTAAAGAACCAGGCGAAGCTCTCAGTAGTTTCGACCTGTATCCTTGCACTATCCCCCGTAACAACTAACCGTCTTCTGGGGGCGTCGCTCAGATGGGCAACCGGTAGCGACGATAAATAAACGGAAATAACCAACCAAACAACACTGTTTATCGACGCGTATGTCAGCAGACCCAGAAAGCAATATGCATCTGAAAGTGTAAAGAAAATCCTTTCCAACGATACCATTTTTAGCCGTCAGACGCTAATTGCCGTTTAATTAACTCCAGCCTTTTCGATAGTGATCCGCTAATGGCGAGTTGTATTAGATCAATACACATTTACACATAAAACACACTTCGATAAATTTTTGTTTCAAGATTCCGTTCTTGAACCCATAAATCTATAACAAAACTGAGTGACTTGCATGAGAGTAAACTGTCTTCAAAAACTTGTATTTGCAATCACAAATTTTCAATTTCAAGTGAGAAGCAATTGAATTTTATTATACGTTACTTACCTTGTGTCCGACCGTGTATGGTTGTAACGCGCAATAGGCCTAAGAGCAGGGCTCAGTAGATCTATTTGTTGCGATTGTGCGTGTGTGTTATTAAAGCAGGTGGTGTTTACTTCTATAGATAGCCTAAACATATACCCTTTGCTACAGCATATGAAATTAGGGGATGAAAACGAAGTGTCTCTTTTTACTTTAAAAAAAAAATCTAACTGTCTAGGATGGTGTTGGAGGAACTCGATCTCAGCTTTTTCTGACTAGGCACTGTCTCCGAGTAAGGTACCATACCTCTAGGGTACGTATCACGAGGCTCGGTGGCACGAGATTCCCAAATCTACCCATATTTTTCCCAAATATACCCAAACCTTTCCCAAATCTAACCAAATATCTCCCAAATCTTACCAAATCTACCCAAATCTTACCCATCTATTTAAGAAGTCTACCAGGAAGGGAATTTGTGCACTTTATTAACATTTGACGAAAAAGAATCATGTAGTCTAGATCTATTTACGGTAGATCAGATCGGACTGCACAGAACTTGCAGTCTGATCCTTGACGTACATTGTCCGCTTGCTGAGACATTCATTACAGCAGTAACCTTGAAACTGCAATTGATCATTTAGGTCTTATTTCTAGACTGAAAGTGTTCGCTGGGTTTATTCAGTACTCTAAGGGTTAAACTCGCGGGTTTCAGCTATGCAAGATAATTCCTTTCGAGACAAACGAGATTAGGCCTAAATTGATGAATTGTTTCACTACGAAGACAAAAGAGTCATTATGTGAAAACAATTTGTCAAATACACAAACACTAGAGATACAAATGTTTGGCCCAATGACAGTTTCATAGGTGGATGGCCGCTCATAGCAATCACAGGGATTTTTAGCGTTTTTTATGTTTTACATGTATATATAATACAAGGGATGCAACTGACATTATCGGCAAATTCTACTTGTCAGCACAAAAACACAAGTTACTTCGTCAATTTTACAGATAATCACATAAGGTCTACTTTATCTAGCTCATTACACATTTTTCTAGCGAAAAATAACGTGGTTTCATGACTAAACGTTCAATGATTTGTGCTACAGAAGCCGGTTTCTCGACAAATAGGTCGAAATTGTTAGGTCCGACACGGGTTCGTTCAGTGCGCTTGTCAGAGTAAATCTACTATTCTGTACAAGATCATGGCCAAAATACTTGTCGGTTTGATAAAACAAATAAATATCTTTAACCAACCTTCGTTGTTTAATAATAACACGAAGAATACAGCTCCAAATCGTCCGATGTTTGATCGATTCACTCAAATTTCAAAGAAGCAGCCATAATTGTTGTCAAGTGATCAAGATGTATCAAGGCATTTCATTGGTCGGATTTTTGGTTCCTACCAATGAAATGCCTTGATACATCTTGATCACGTGACAACAATTATGGCTGCTTCTTTGAAATTTGAGTGAATCGATCAAACATCGGACGATTTGGAGCTGTATTCTTCGTGTTATTATTAAACAACGAAGGTTGGTTAAAGATATTTACTTGTTTTATCAAACCGATAAGTATTTTGGCCATGATCCTGTACAGAATAGTAGATTTACTCTGACAAGCGCACTGAACGAACCCGTGTCGGACCTAACAATTTCGACCTATTTGTCGAGAAACCGGCTTCTGTAGCACAAATCATTGACCGTTTAGTCATGAAACCACATTATTTTTCGCTAGAAAAATGTGTAATGAGCTAGATAAAGTAGACCTTATGTGATTATCTGTAAAACTGACGAAGTAACTTGTGTTTTTGTGCTGACAAGTAGAATTTGCCGATAATGTCAGTTGCATCCCTTGTATTATATATACATGTACAACATAAAAAAACGCTAAAAATCCCTGTGATAGCAATCGAACACAGAAAGTCTTAATCGCAAGACCGACGATCTGAGTTACGACCATAGACACCACCAAAACTTTCACCCGTTTAAAAAAATATATATTTATAAGCGTTGATCGACCGTTCCTTTTAACGTGAAACCTCTACTTATAGGCCTATGCCCCAAAATGATGTTAAAACTTCAAAAAATAATAACACCCAAAGAAACAGGAAAATGAATCACTTCACATATTTTAATCAGATAGTAGTTCGAAATTTATTCACTTTAGCCTATTTTGTATGGTATTGGTTACATCACGGGAGATTTGGGGAACATTTGAGTAGATTTGGAAATTTCTTGCCCCCCCCCCCCCCCCCCCGCTCCCCAGGGCTGCACGAAATGCTCAAATCTTCCCAAATCTTTTTAGGGAAGATTTGGGAATGCACTAAATTGGGAAAGATTTGGGTATACTTGAGTAAATTTGGGAAAGATTTAGGAAGATTTGGGTACATTTGGGATTTGGGAAAATTTTGGAAATTCGTGCCGCCCATGAGGCTTGAGGTACGATGCAACTCGTCCCCGTTGTAGATACATGTAAGTACGAGTACATGTATATAGACAACGCTAGTGAGACTAGCGCCAGGTTCGGCAAATAAGTTATTAAGATATTATATGTTACTTATTTCCAGCATAAGATACATCTCCACGCAATCTTGCGCGTCTAAATTTCGCTATTTATATTAAGAAGTTAATCATCGGGTAGAGTCCGTTATGAACAAGTTGTAGATCAATGTATTTCATTAGTAGACTGTTCGTAAAACATATAGATCTAGGTCGCATTTCTATGAAACTTACTGTAATCTAATATCAAACCCTTAATTTTTATAAGCGTGCAGTCGAAAAACAAAAGGATCTTAAAGGATTCGCTGCATTACCAATGTCCATAGCAACGTGCAATACCCGGATCATGTACAACAATACGGACTTTTGAACAACCCCTAAACAGATCACTACCGCATTTGCAAGCGTGTCTTTTCCTTTTGCGCACGACTCCGCAAAGTCGTCTGGTGTGTCATGACATTCCTGACATCACTCCAGGAAATTTTGACTTTTTTTTTACTTCAGTTTTTTTTTTATAAACAATTTTCAAGGAGTAAATGCTGTTCAAATCCCCGTATGGCAGTACGGAATATAAAGGTGACACAGGTTTCGGTCAAGCATAGGTTTGCAGACCGTGATGGGTCACACATGGGTCGATTTTTTTTTTTGCTAGATCTAGATCTATTTGTAAAGTTTCTGTGTGTCAAAGGAACATCGTACCTCAGAGTTCAGTCGGTTGTTGGACAAAAGGGATTTTGTGGATCCAAAGTGATAGGATGACTTGCTCGGATTAATCGCGGAGATGCAAATTAATCCCCTTTTGTCAGACCATGACTCATGAGAAACAGTATCAAGCTGAAACCCGGGCAAAAGAAAGCCAATAGTATATCAGGGTCCGTATACACTAACCATTCTTAAGAACCTTCTTTATCTTATTTTAGATTCAGAAAGTAGCACAACTTCTGATTTGCTATTCCATTCGGTTTAGCCATTCAGAACTAAAGTTACTTTCTAATTTTGAAAATTCTTGAGAATAAAACTAAAAACTTTCTTAAGAACGGTTGGTGAATACGGACCCAGAGTGCACCCTTGTTTCAAAAGAGACATGCCAACTGCACCTTCTCCCTCCCCCCCCCCCCCCCCCCCCCCCCTTGAATCCTTATAAATAGAGGGTTTTTGGGTGGAAATCATGTCAGTATATAGATCTAGCTAAAAGAGATATGTGTATGTAGATTTACTTCTCATTCAGTCCAGTGAACCCTTCAACATTTATCTATCTGACAGTCCCACATTTCATCTTTCTTCTGCATGTAACTAACGTATGCGTATACACGATAAATGTCAACATGAAAAATAAATAACGTAAGCCGGGCTTTTCAAAAGGACATTAGTCATTGAACAGGTTCATGGCAACTCCGAGCATCTAGTGCATACAACTTCAGGAAAAGTATGACATACTTAAATACGATCCTCTAAAATGCTCAGTCTATGGAATAAAGGCACCCTTTTTTCACAAAATAATATCTAAGTAAATGCAGAGCTTCGTAACACTTTTTGTCGTGCTAAAATTCAAAACTAAGCCTCTTTCTGTAAAGTGTTCGAGTTGTAATCCCGAGGCTTTCCTAGCAAAGTTTTATGAAAGCACGACATTTACTTCTTAAATTATACAAGTCGGTAAAAAGTATAGAAATTATTGCGCAGATGACAATCTGTTATTGTTCGATTTGTGGAAGTGTTAGTCGCTAGCAGAAAATTGAAATTCAAAAACCAGCTTAAAAGTAAACAAAAGATAGAGCGAATGCCTGTCGTCTTTTGACCCAGTTTTAAAATTCATTTTATTGCCATAGACTATATCTTGGACCGACCGTATCATAATAGATTTTCATCTTCAAAATAGTTTCCAAACTTTCATACGGTATGATTAACCCTTTCCCAAACGATAAAATTTAGACTGGTCCAAATTGAAAGAGTTTGCAGACGACAATTTTAAATTTGATGAAAATGACAGAAAGTTCTCAAAAAGGGTAGAAAACACTGTGGGAAAAGGAGAAATTGCTCGTTACGAGCAATTTCTCCTTTTCCCACAGTGTTTTCAAAAGACTTGTATTGCAGGTCTACACGTGAAAACCAGGGCTTGTTTGGGAAAGGGTTAAAATGCATTTTAATACCCGCATTGTTTACTTTTGGTCGTTGGGCCTCTAAAACAGCGATACAAGTTTTCCATTCGTTAACGAACCCCTGACACATGGAGTGTGAACACGGTTTGGTTGCGGCAAACCGTTCAAGTATATCAGTTACTGTCAAGCCATTTAAGTTAATGACGCTCAAAAATTAAAATTTACGTAGTCTACTGTGCTGTTCCAAACAACATTGCTGTCACCTGTACGGTACCTCTGACCTGGAGCTTGTACAAATGGAAGTGTCTCTGTACATGAAGTACTCGATCGGGTTGCACTTAGGATCATAGCTGTTACTTATCAAGTTATGTGTAAGGATCATTGCCGTTACTTTTACCTATCGAGTTATGT
The DNA here is from genome assembly GCA_945859785.2 of Tridacna gigas. Classification (NCBI taxonomy): domain Eukaryota; kingdom Metazoa; phylum Mollusca; class Bivalvia; order Cardiida; family Cardiidae; genus Tridacna; species Tridacna gigas. The sequence continues at coordinate 28,435,994 of OX244033.2, forward strand.
ATATAATAAAGAAGATCGTCGCTGGACACCTGTACAGAACAAGCTAAGTGTTTTGACCATATAGCTATTATCCGCGCCAGTCGACTTACGGTATGTGTATGAGGACCATAGCTGGTACTTGCTGCTATCTATTTACGTGTGAAGGCTGTAGTTTTGTCCTGTACAGATTGTTACCATTATCTTCGTTAGGTGGCATTTTTCAAAAACATAACCTATCTGATATGGACATATTGGGTACAGAACCGGCCCATTTTTCAAGGTGGCGACCAATGCAACGAATTTCAAAATAAAATGTATGTTTACTCTCTAAAACCTACCTTGAACGATTCACCCAGCCATGGTTAGCTAGTATATAACTTATCCACCAGCCATTTATAAACATTAGCCCATATAAGCTTGGTAAAAAGCCCCGGCATGAGCCCAACAAGGTGAGGACGTTATTTTTGTTGTCTATTGCACAAATTCCGGTTTGTCCTATGTCTATATTTAGAGACTGTCTACAGAGTTTGTAGTAAACAGTATTTAAAAAAAAAACATTTTCCCCGTTTGAAATCATTTTGTTTTTTTTAGGAAATTTGTAGCGAAAAGCTGGCTTGATTTTTGCCACAGACCTAATATTTATTGCCATTTCCGCCTGCACTTTTTAAGCGGAAATCTACGCACTGCGTATTAATATTTGTCCCTTACTTGTCCAGTGATGCTTCATAGCAGACAGAATAAATCTTCGAAGAATATGACATGCGCAGACAACGGATTGTTACGTGTAGAAACCGGTAACACTGCATATTGATCCAAAGCAGATCGAAATAGTTGCAAGACTGTGAGCGATCTGCTTTAAGGTATTTCCCGGCAGTGCACGTGGGATAATTATTATGTCGAAACCATGAGTTTCCAGTGATAATTCAATTGAGCCATGCCTTGGAAAAAAAGGGGGGGGGGGCTTAATGCATCTCCTCGCTGCATCGTTCCATTGATTGATTGATTGATTGTATGGTGTTTAACGCCGTTTTCAACATTATTTCAGTTATATCGCGGCGGCCAATTCACATATCCATGCTTTCCTGGAGCTTCTTTTACCAGTACTCCGCACAATATTCTTTCCAGACCACTGGCTACTTTCCCACATAACCATCGTCGAAACAATGATCAGCGGTGAGAGAGAAATGAATCCTGTCGCAATGACTATCATCAATCCTCGGAAAGAAATTGGCCAAGCCGGGGATCGAACCAGCAACCTCCCGTTCTCAAGTCCAGTACGCTACCGACTGAGCTCAGGGGGCTTGGCTGCATCGTTCCAAGCAAGTCATTACAGTATTATACATTCCTAAAATCCGTTGTGTATAACAGCCTATTGAATCACGAGGTAAATTGGTCCTTTGTACATGCAGGAAATTGACCGAAAGCAAAAAGTTTCGGCCCAAGTCAGTCTGCGTGGACTGCGCACGCTGACCTGGGTCGATGCTTTTTACAAATGCATTAAGCCCCCTTTTTCACAGAGCATGGCCCAACTGTTTTGCAATCACACACTAATTATTTTGTCTTTCAAGACTGCTTTCTCTATGATTATTTCACAATTCCACAATGCAGATCAGCAGGGCCCGCACAGATACGTGCAATAATTATGATCTTGATTTATGTAGACACCCCCCCCCCCCCCCCCCCCCCGCCCGAAAAAAAGGCTTGTTCTCAGTTTTGAAGAAAATGCACAAAACCACGCACAGAAATCAATGCAACCGGCAACTTGCTATATCAAAGTCACTTTTACAGGAAAGACACACCAAAATCAATTATTAGGTAAAGATCTACTTTTCATATTTTGGAATTGCTCCATAGGCCAATGTTTTTTTGGTAAAGATTGGGTATTTCCCGAAAAAATCCGTTGTGTAGGTGTAATTTCAGGTGAATTACAGATCTAGTACGATCGACGTTTATAAATTTCAAAATGAAGCATTGAAACTGATATAGACTAGTGAAATTGATATCTGCGTCTTCATCTTTGCGACAAGAAATATTCTACGTAGATCTAAAAATGTGACTGTAAAACTATCTGGTGATAATACATATGAGTCATGCTCTGTAAAAAGGGGGCTTAATGCATCTGCGAAAAGTATCGATCCAGGTCAGCCTGCGCAGTCCGAAACTTTTCGCTATTGGTCAATTTTCTGTATATCAAAGGACCAGTCTATCTCATGATTGAGGCGGTTGTTAGACATAATGGACTTTATGGATCCATAGATATGTGATGACTTGCTTTGTATCATGCATGACAGAGATGCATTAAGCTCCCTTTTCACAGAGATGGCTCTCACACACACACACACACACACATATATGGGGAGGGGGGGTCGTTGAATTTTTGATTGCGTAAATCCCCTTATAGTGCCTACTTTCGGTTTCGACATTGCGTCATAAAATGTTTTTCCAAAAACGCATTTGGCCTATATCAATATCGAAACTTACCTAGGGGTCAACCCATAAAGCCTTGGATCCGGATTATCAAGTTACTGTTGCGGACTGTGTAGATCCGAGATCAGACTGCACAGAAAGTGCAGTCTGATCTTACACCCACACTGTCCGCTAGTTTATAGCCGTAGACCTGATGGAATACGGTTTTTTTGGAAACATTCTGGTAACCGGCATTTTCTCAATTTGCCGCAATAATTTCTACCCGTTCAAAGACAAATCCCGCCATTTGAGTCACGTGTAATTTGTCGTCTGCAAATCTTTTGGATTAGGACGAATTCCAAAATTCTGTCGTTTGGAAGACCCCTTTCTGTCACATAGATAAATTTAGACACACCTGCTTTAATGAATGGACAACATTGTGATAAATAGGATAACCAGCCTGAGCAATTTATTATCCATTTGACCGTTCCATGTACGTCTCCGTAGCGAGCTTACCTAAATGTATTTACCCCCCCCCCCCCCATTGAAAATCTATAACCAGTAGATCTAGTTGCTCCACTTTATTCAGAGTTTTCGAATATTTTTCGGCGTACTTGTATGCGCTGGCTTTTACCAGGGATCGTGTATTGTAATATACGGTCCCTATTTTGACCTAATTCTTTGTAATGATAAAGAATGAATATATGGTAATTTGTGATTGGTCAAAATATTAACATGTTTATTCGGCGGGCCCCTGCTCGCACATTTATGAAACCACTATTAACAAGCGTTGCTATCGCCAATCAATACCCCAGAGCCTTGATTCACACCATAGCAAATTCATGTAATATTTTAGAGAATGGTCCTTTTTTATTTGGAAATTTGATATCTCATAAGCTTTTCCCAATAACCCAGTAAGTGCCCCTTTGCAACAAAATGAAAAACGGTGAGGAAAAAGAGGCAATTTGTCGCGAAATCAATTTTCATTATTTTACTTCACATACAGCCACAGAAGAGTTTCAATATTCACATTCCAGCATCTCTTACGTCATGTATCTTTTCTAAAGATATTTCTTGTTTCAATTTCACCCCTTTACCAAACGGTCCTGTATTTTAATGACACTGAGAAAGAGGGCTTTCGAAAACATTGTTGAAAAAGGAGAAATGCTGGTGACCAGCATTTTCTTCTTTTTCAACAAAGTTTTGAACGCTTTCAAAGACAAAGCCCGTGTTTGACCCACAATTCATTTGTCGTCTGCATATTTCTCTCCATTTGAACAAGTCTGGGTGGTTTTTTTTTTCGTCTGGTTAAGATTCAAGGCAAAAAGAATGTATAGACCGGTGTAAATCGTATTACTAGTACATATATATCCTTGGCAAAAAACACAAATTTTAAAACATCGGTGTATACAAGCCCTGGATAAATTAAAAGAATCAACGTTTCGTTCACCAATGTACGTCTGAAATAAAAAAAAAATCTCGAGAAAAAAGGAGAAAATTGCCGTTATGAGCAATTTATCCTGCAAAGAGCCACATCAGTTTTAGCTCCACTCGCCGAAGGCCATCGAACTTATGTCACTGCCCAGTCGTGCGTCCGTCCGTCCTCCCGTTTGTCCGTGCGTGCGTTAAATTTTATTTCAAACATTTTCAATGAAACTGCCCATCCAATTTTGATGAAACTTCACAGAAATGATCCTGCCGTGGTCCTCTTCAAAATTCCTTTAAAGATTTTTGATTCCATTCAAAATTGTTGTTGCCATGGCAACAAAACTAAAAAATATTGAAAACATTTAAAACTCTTCTCTTCTGAAAACATACGGCCTAAGGCAACCCAATCTGGCTTGTAGCTTCATCTAAAAGACCTCTTCCAAAATTCTTGAACTTATAGCCCGGGGGTCATCCCGATGATCACAAGTTTAACATGGGCTTACAGAGTTACTTAAATTTACCGGTATATAGTGATCAAGGGAAATAACTCCTACTATAAGATAAAGTTTGTTACTACATGTATGTACCTCCCGCGATTACCAAACTGCACTATAACATAACTGGTGTTAGGTATTCAAGTTTTTTTTTTTTTGGATAGAAAATGTTCAGTTTTCACCGAAACTAATTTATTTTGATGCTAATAGTTATTCTCAGATGACTGGAATGTTCATATAAAATAAGGTTTCTATGACAGTTTTTAGTTCCAGCACTTTATCTCACATGCCATTTAGAAAACCTGCATGTATTCACTGACATTATCTTTGCATTTGAAAAGGATTTGGCTCTCTCTCTCTGTCTCTCTCTCTCTGTGTGCAGGAGGGTATTTGTACCATGTATGTTTATTGCCACACAGACTGTTTATGCTGTATGTCTCTGTCAATGCCAGTTAAGTGATTCATACATTCATTTTACTCTTTACGACGAAACAACAAAGTTTTGGACGGGACCAAATCAAAATTAAAAGCCATTGCAGACGACAAATTGAATGTAGCTGAAATGGTTATCTCTTTCTTTGACGGGGTAGGAAACATTGTGGAGAAAATGCTGTTTGAGAATAGTTTCTCCTTTTCCCACAAGTTTCAAAAAGCCTTCTCTTTCAGGGTCATCAATTTCGGATTGTGTGGTAAAAAGTTAAAAGCCAGTGGAGCAACAGAGGGCCATCATGACCCTCTTGTTTTTATTTTTAATTTTAGATGGTTGCTTGCAAAATGCAAAACATTCTTCTCCCGACGGTAACACGTAAGTACATGTGAAACAAGAGCACTGCATGTGGGTGCCAGCACTGGGCGGCAGTTGCTTTTAGAAATAGGTACATTAGAAACAGGTTGATTTTCAGTGAAAATTCTAAGTCGAGAAAAGGGCAAATATATTTTTATGGTTACCTGCCGCATTAGTATGGGTTTCCCTTTTGATAACTAACAAAAAATCCAAGTTTGAAGTAAATATCTTCAGTAACGACAGAGATATCAAATGTCAAAGTTTTTGCATGACGACAATGCTATGACAATTACCTCCACGTTTTCCTCGGAAACAGCCGAGTTAAAAATGTGGCAAAATTGCTCATTCAGAGCAATATCCCATATAGCCACCATGTTTTTAAACATAATCTGCCTCATGCCAGAAACAAAGGGTCGTCTGCCTGCAGTAATGCTTGTTAGGCATATAATCGTTCTAATTGATCTTTTGGGTATTACGAAACACAAATCTGATATTGGTACGCATTTTTGCAGTAACGAGTATATGGAGACAGAGTGCTTTATATTGATTAGCTCGCTTACATATTGATCTACCCTCTTTAATATTTACTTCCAAAGGAAACGATATACTTTGTAAACGTACATTTTCAAAACAGAATTTTAAATTATTAAAATCGGACCAAATATTGTTTGGTGCGTCTTCTCCCACGGTTGTGCTTGAATTTTGTCCATATAGAGTGATCTGTTTCTCGTTTACGTCGTTTATTTATGTTTAGACGTGCAAACCGACTTGAACATTATGTTTAGTCGTGCAAACCGACTTGAACACTACCGACTGCACGTTTAGGTGAAATGTTTGGTGTGTTATATTGGGTTCATACCGAAACAAAAACACATGTGGAAAGATGTGAGGCAGAAATGTCGCGTTTAAAACATTTATGTCGATTATAAGCCTAAAAGATATATGAATCTGGTCGATGTCATTGTGACACGTGTCACAGCACATTTTGGTTCGTCGCGTAAAACTGTCACGCGTTAAGCAGGACCCTACAGAACACTAGGATAATTTGCCGATTGTCGTCCCTCCGACAGTCCTCGCTGACGGCACGTGCTCAGGATGGCTTCATACGAACGTTTCAAAATACGTAAATGGATCTTGACAGCTCCAGCAACAGCTGCTATGACATGAAGGTTCAAGAACAACAGAATCTGTGAATATGCGTTTTGGCAGAAAATTTTGCTGAGTACGGCTTTACAGCAAGACGTCGGTTCAGCGTGCAAACGTTTACATTACGTCCTCGACTCATTAGGATAGAGTTAGCTCGTCAACACAATCGTTAAGCTCATCAGTAAGTGTTAAAGCCTGAAGCAAGTTTCCTTTTGGTACGCAAGGAACGGTATGAGTTGGTTTACACGTACTTTTTCTGACGCATGTGGCCGTGTATTAGACCATAATGGAGAATGTATCGCAAGAAAATTGAGTTGTCCTTCCTTCAGCCATCACGAGTTGGCAAACAGTTGCACGTCGAAATCCGACAGGGGTTCGTTATCGGGAAAATGTTCTTCTACTAGTTGTTGTTCCATTGGTGAGCGCCATAACACAGCTAACGTCGTTCCACCACGTCATCTTCGGATGTCACACGGTTCAAATTTGTGTGGAACTTCTCCAACAGTAGGAAATGCACGTTCTTCCTTGGCTCAGAAAATCGCCTGGTCTTTCATGTTTAGAGCATCGATGAGATGCTGGTTTGTTACGTTAGACATCGTCAGCAAGCATGTAAGCCTCATTACAACGCATTATGGAACATGGTGGACCCTAATCTCTGAAAACAAAGTTCCGCTTTATGCTCAGTAAACGAGGCGTCATCCTCAGCTGTGAGAGATGCAAATAATGGCCACAAATGAAGAAGGCAGTCCCTGTAACTTTGTGTTGTGATGCCTACGTGAATTCAAGCAGTGTTACATCAGCCGATGCAAGTTGAACTTGACGTAAATTACTTAAGGAATTTACCGCAGGCTGCTACAGTTTCAGGATGTGTAACGATAAAGGTTCTCTTGCATTTACAAAATGTTTTCTGCTTTCATGACCCGCAACATGCGAAATGAGACCTTCGGACATTTGCGTAAAGTGTCGTCCCGGATTAGCCTTCGCAGTCCGCGCAGGCTAATCCGAGACGGCACTTTACGAGTACATAGGATTTTTTCATACAGTTGACTTTCGCAAGACAGAAGATCGCACAAAAACGGGAAGTGTCGTCTCGGATTAGTCACAGACTGCAAAGGCTGATCTGGGACGACACACTTTAACGCATATGTCTGAAGGCCCCTTTTCGTGTGTTGCACGCCAGTCATATGTATCTTTCTTTTGGAAGCGAGTATATATTAGTCTTGAATAAATAGTAATTTATGACTGGTAAAATATGTTGAAATGTTTATTCTGCGGGCCAATTGCGGGCCCATTTATGACACCATTATAAAAGTGTGGCTACCGTTAAATGATGCCCACACAGTTTCCTCACTTCTTAGCAAATGGGTATGATAGGAGATAACCCTTTTCTTGTTCCAGTCGGTATTTAGTACATGTATGTTTTTATGCATTATCCCAAAATATAGCCCCTTGATGACGTATAGTCAACATTTATTTTCAGACACCACTTTTTGTAGCTACTGCTCCTTTTCCAACAATGACTTGGATTTTCATCTAATTTTTAGAAATGTATGAGCCATGCTCTGTGAAAAGGGGGTTAAATGCATTAACAAAAAGTATCGACTCAGTCAGCTCAGGCTGACCTGGGTCGAAACATTTTGCTATTGGTCAATAATCTGCATGTCAAAGTACCAGTATACCACATGCTTCAGTCAGCTGTTAGAAACACTGGATCAGTTTTACGTCGCGTTCAACATTATTTCAGATATATCACGGCAATAGCTTACATCTTCATGCATCTCCTGGGTTTCACTAGTACAAGGCTGGACCCCTGTTTCCCAGGGTAGCTGTGTTTGAGGAGTTACGTAAAACTCATGATGCTCCTAACCCTAGCAAGTAAAGGCAATTTTAGACATACATTTCTGAGAAACAAACTGCAAAACTCTAGTCCTGTAGTCTACCAGGGAAAGGGCCAAAGAAGGTCCGAGAGGGTGATTTTCGAAGAGTTTTCTATGTATTAAAACGTTACCAGAAATACAATAAATGAAAGAAACTGGTATGAAAAGACGTGTTTTGAGAAAACCTACTACACAAATCAAACACATCTACTTTATTTGCAATATTTTTAATTTTTTTTTTTCCGTGTTATGTACAAAACCAGTGGTGAAATAATGTAAAATATCTTAATCCTTAGGCTGCAAAGCCTGGCTCAATGACCTTTTGCAGACAGTGTAGATTAAGATCGGACCGCACAGAAAATGCAGGCTGATCTTGGATCTACACTGTCTAACAAGGTGATTTTTGTCCCTCAAAAATAACTTTGAAAGAGCAAAATGGGGTTTTTACTACAGACCTGAAATTTTAATTTCACTTATTTAGCAGGTTATGGGTTAACCCTTAAGCTGCTAAATAAATTAAATGGAAGTTTCAAGCCTATAGTAAAACCACCAATGTTGCTATTTCAAACTTATTTTTTGAGAAAAATTTTTCCTTATTGGCCAGTGTAGATCCAAGATCAGATTGCATGTTCTGTGCAGTCTGATCTTGATCTACAGTCCGCAAAAGGTCAGAAAGTCGTGCTCAGCAGCTTACGGGTAAGTAGAAAGTCCAACTTTTGAGCATAATGTTACAATACAGGTACCTGAAATAGATCAGCTTATCAAGCAATATGAGCCATGTTCTGTGAAAAGGGAGCTTCATGCATCTGCAAACAGTATCGACCAAGGTCAGCCTATGCAGTCCGAAACTTTCCACTACTGGTCGATTTTCTGCACGTCCAAGGACCATTCTACTTGATAATTAGGTCGGTTGTTAAAAAACGTGGCTATTATGGATCCAAAGTTATGTGATGGCTTGATAGGTATTGTGCATCACGGAGATACAATAAACCCCCTTTTGCTAGAGCATGGCTCACATACAATTACACAATGAGGCACTCTCTTGATGACAAGTTTCATACATCATACTGTTACAGAGGGAATATTACAATAGTCTGCATTTCTGTGTGATATGATAAGGTCAAGTTGCAAGAGTAAAGAACTTTATGACAGACCAGACCGAAGGTCGGACCCGAAGCGAACGTCTTCACAAACGCAACAAGACCTGGTCTGACCACACAGAAATCCAGATTGTTTTAATGTTCCTTCATATAATAGCTTCCCTTTATAGCCATTTAAAAAAGAAAAAACATAAATAGGAAAAAGTAGCCACACATTTTTGGGATTTTCGTAAAGAGCCAAACATGAAAACACAGAAGTAGTCTGTGAACATGATGATCCTCTATGTAAAATGTAAATGAATGAATCAATGAATGAAGTTTTATGGCCCGTCGACAGCTGCGGTCATATTGGGCACATATATGAAGGTGAAAAGCGTCTATGTAAAGTGTACAAGCATAATACAGAAAACTTACACAGTACACAGGGTACATGTATGCACAGTACTGAAAACGTATTCTGGTCTGTTGTAATACAACATGTTTCAGATAATGTCAGTATTTTAGTCAGATTATCTGTATATGGGCTATGCTCTGGCAAAAGGGGGCTTAATGTATCTCCGTGATGGATGATTCCAAGTAAGCCGTCATGTTACCATGGATCCATAAAATCAGTTTTCTCAAACACCTGTCTAAATCATGAGGTAGATTGGTCCTTTGACAAACAGAAAATTGACCAGTAGCGAAAAGTTTCGGCCCAGGTCAGCCTGCGCGGACTGCGCAGGCTGACCTGGATCGATACTTTTCGCAGATGCATTCAGCCCCCTTTTCACAGAGCACAGCTCACATATATAATAAAAATTTTTCACCCAGAGAGAGGACACCGATGCATCTGTGAAGAAAATACTAAATTCCTTCCGTTCCCTTGACCCTTTATACTACCAAAATTCCTGTGGTTTTATGACCTTGAGAAAAAGGTAAAATAGCATGCAAACAAAATCGTATTTTTTTTCCTTTTCTGTCCGCCATTCCTATCCTTTCAATGAGAAATCCGCCCATTTAACCCTTAACCAAACAACAAAATTTTAGACTGCTCCAAATTCAAAGCATTTGCAGACGACAATTTAAATGTGGCTCAAAAATTGAAATTTGTTTTGGGTAGAATAGAAAACATTGTGGGAAAAGGAGAAAATGCTGGTTACCAGCATTTTCTCCTTTTCCCACAATGTTTTCAAAAGGCTTCTTTCTCAGAGACGTTAAAAGTCGGGATTGTGTGGTAAAGAGTTAAGCAATATTTATTTTGTCTGCAAATGCAACTCTTAACAGTCAAAAATTTTGTTGTCTGCAAATACTTTTGAAACGGACAAGTCTAGAGTTTTGTCATCTGGAAAAAGAGTATAACAAAGGTCAGGGTCCGTATTCACAAACCATCTGTAAGAAAATTCTTAGTCCTATTTCAAAAAATTTTTCTAAGTTTGAAAGCAAATAGTTTAGCCAATCAGAAGTTGTGTTACTTTCTTAATCTAAAATTAGACCAAGAATGTTCTTGAGAATGGTTCATGAACACGGACCAAGATTCCATATTTTGTGCAGACTGACTTTGAAAAATCTACACATCAAAAGCATCCAAAATAGATGTAACCTTTGGCAAGCTTGAGATTTATATGTCAAAATGTTTAAGGCCCCATCATGGACAAGAGAGGTGTATTAGATCCCACAGGTTCCTGAGATTCGATAGATCCTATGATTTACAAGTCGTCACGATACTCGTCAGCTTGCATGTCCGTTTCAAATGGTTTGTAGCGTTTTGCACGTTGTTTAAATATAACACTGGCTATAATTCCACCCATCAGGGCACCCAGCACAAACATACCAAAGCTTACTCCAACTGTAGTGCCTGTAAATACAAAAAATTTTTCCCTAACACTTGTCCATATTGCTTGACCTTAACCTTTTAACAAAATATGAAATCTGGAATTGTCCATTCTGAAAGCATTTGCAGGCAATGAATCAAATATGGTTTAACTCTAAAATCTAAATATTGCGATTTCAAAGTTGATTTAACCCTTTACCAAACGACAACATTTTGGAGTCGTTCAAATTGAAAGCATTTGTGGATGACAATTTAAATGTGACTAGGATTATGAGATTTGGCTGTGAAAGAGTAGAAAACATTGTGGGAAAAGGAGAAAATGCTGGTTACCAGCATTTTCTCCTTTTCTCACAATATTTTCAAAAGGATTTTTTTTAGGGTCGTTAAAAGTCCGGATTGTGTGGTAAAGGATTAACCGGAAAGAAAATACTATATTGGACAATGTAGATCATAGATCAGACTGACTGGTAACCAGCATTTTCTCCCTTTCCCACAGTGTTTTCTACCCTTTTAGACAAAAATTCCATCATTTGAACCAAATTTAACTTGTTGTCTGCAGAAACTTTTAATTTGGACCAGTCTAAAATTTTGTCACTAGGCAATGGGTTAAAACAAAGTTGAAAATGTGGGCTTTGAGAACAGTGAGGAAAAAGAATAAAATACCAATAACCAGCTTTTTCTGCTTTTCCTACAATGTTTTCTGCTCTTTCAATCCCTAATTCCACCATCTGAACCACAATTAAATTGTCGTCTGCAAGTACTTTTAATTTGGGCAAGTCCACAAATGTGTCGCCTGCTAAAGATTTGACTTACCAGAATAATTGGTCATATTTTTATCCGCTGTCTGTCCAGATTTTGTATTTGATGAGAAGACTTGGTGTACAAGCCAAGACCACATGAACTCCCTGAAGTCATGCTGCCCGCCTGTATGCACATGTGTGTTGGACAGATCATCTGCTGTATAAATCACCACTCCTATAATAAACAGATTTTACCTTGCAATCTCTGAGCTCAATACCCCTAGAATAAGAATACAAATGAAATCCCCCTGCCAAAAGGAAAAAAAAAAAAGCTAGTAACAGTGAATTTCTCCTTTTGCTGAATATAGCTTTTTTAGGTGGTCAACTTCAAGATGGAAAAAAGTCTGCAGGTGGAAATATCTTTCTACCCAAAAGTATGCCCTTCTAAAAACATTCTGGGCAAAACAGCAACTGCTTGTATCATGCAATAGCTTCTTTTCCCTCAGTGTTCTCCATGCAAATCCAGAACATTTATTTCCTTACCTTATATTTCAATGACCCTGAGGCTACTGACAACATTGCGTGAAAAAAAAGAAATGCTCGTAACCACTTCAAAGACAAGTGTTAGAGCCACATTTAATTTGTCGTCTCAAATTCAATGTGGACATGTATAAAATTCTGTCTGCCCTGTGAGGAAAATCTCACTATTTGAGCCACAATGAATTTGTCGTCTGCAAAAAGCTTTCAGTTTGAAGAAGTCTTAACCCTTAAAGCGCCTTTGATGACTATAGTTGCATTTGCAGCCAGTGTAGATCAAGATCAGGCTGCACAAAACATGCAGCCTGATCTTTGATCTATACTGTCCGCTTTGCTGAATCACTGTAGACAAAAGCAACCATGACATTGCAATTATTTGATTCATATTTCTAGGATGAAACTGTCTGGCAGGTTTATTCGGCGCTGTAAGGGTTAAATTTTGTGGTCTGGTAAAGTGGCTAAGTAGTCATTGTAACTTACCTTTCAAAGCAAACGTGTCTACTATTTCATATTTTTTCTCCAAGCTCAAAATATCTTCAAACCAAATCAAGCTAGTTGAATTGTCTGTGTTCTGCAAAGATAGGACAAGCTATTAATTTTTAATTAACCCTTTACTTCACAAACTTGTGTGTTTTAATGACCCGGGGCAGAAGTCTTTTGAAAACACTTTCAGAAAAAAAAAGAAAAATAGAAAATGCTGGCAACAAGGATATCCTGGGTTCACAGAAACTTGGCTTTGGATCCTCAGTTTCTTGATATAACTTTTGAATTTTAAAACCAAGTAAAAAGTAAAGAAAAGAAAGAGTGACATGGCAACCCTTTACCTAGTTTAAAATTCATTTTCTACCAGCACCTAACACTTGAATCAACTGTACAATAACATCTTGTCATCTTTGCAATAATTTCCATACTTTTAAATGATAAGGTTTTGATTTAAATGCATTTTAACACCCGCAGTGTTTACTTTTGACTACTAGTGGGCCTCTTACTCATTACCACACAAGAAAAATTTAGACTGGTCCAAATTGAAAGCATCTGCAGATGACAACTTAAATGTGACTCAAATAATAGAATTTGTCTTAGATAGGGTAGAAAACATTGTGGGAAAAGGAGAAAATGCTGGTTACCAGCATTTTCTCCTATTCCCACAATGTTTTCAAAAGGCTTCTTTGTCAGGGTCGTTAAAAGTCGGGATTGTGTGGTAAATAGTTAAAGAAAGCAGATTGTTTGATAGAGCTGGCCTCTAGGATAGCTTTAACCCTTTAACACAAAATCCCAAGTTTTAGTGAATCTTAGGTAGAACCCTTTGGAAAACATTGTGGGAAAAAGAGAAAATGCTTTTAACCAGCATTTTCTCTTTTTCCCCACAATGTTTTCCACCCTTCTGAAAGCAAATTTCAATTTTGGAGTAACACTGGTTTTGTCATCTACAAATGCCTTTCAATTTGGACAAGTCTAATGTTTTATCATTGGGTAAAGTGTTAATCATAACTTGGTTTGAAATTCATTAGACTGAAACTCCCTTAGCATGCAGCTCTGATTAGTACAACTACGTGTATTATGCAGTTGGTCTTATTTAACCTTTTACCACACAAACCTAAGTGTTAAGGATCCTGACAAGAAGGGGCCTTCGAAAACCTTATTGGAAAAGGGGAAATGCTGGTAACCAGCATTTTCTCCATTTCCCACAATGTTTTCTATCTTTTCTGTCTTTTCAAAGGCATAATTCATAATTTGAGGCACATTTTATTTGCCATCTGCAAGCACTTTCAGATTGGAAAAATCTAAACTTTGTTGTTTGGCAAAAGGATAGAACTTACTTACCTTTACTGTATACCAGGCTGCCTCATCAACTGTGCTGTAAGTTTTGTCTTGATGTGAAAGTTCTGGATGCTCTTCAATTAAATCACCAAGGTTAACCTTTGACCTCGACATCTTGTACTGACATACTGTCTGGGTACCATTGGTTGTGGACTTCAGATGACATATATGGTTCTTTTCCTATTAAGAAAAACCAGAAAGAGATTGAGAGATAGTAAGATTCAAAATGATACATCTTAGTTTGGGCTTGATGGCATTCTAAGCTGCCTTCCATAGTATGAGTATTTCAGTGAAATCGTGTCTTTTCTGGATTTCACTAGGCATGGGATCTGAGGTTGTGAGATTTCAGAGAAGAAGATGTTTGAAATAAAAGTTATATATATGCACATATGCACACTTGCAGGACTGACACAGGGCCATGACATTACCTTGCTGTCCTTTGATCAGTGGAGCTAAAAAATAATCAATTATCTAGTTTTTCCTGTTTGAAATAAAAACATTGTACTTATCTCATGACTGTAAATCAAAGCATTATTGATACTTCCTTTTTTATATCCATTGTTGTTCAGATATATCTGTATAACATTTCATGTAGCTGTAGCAGACAACTTTTTAACCTATTTGTGTATAAATATGACTTTTAACATCCCTGTGACTCACAGCTTTGGAAAACAGTGTGGTAGAAAAAACAACTGAAATAAGCAACTGTTCTTTTTTTGTCCAAAAATGTTTTCACCTGCAGAAAGATATTATGCCTTCCTTTTCTGTAATATTGTATCATTTCAGTGTTTTTTAATAGTTGCCAATGATCTAAAAGTACCCTATACAGCAATTTGTCAAAATATTGAGAGAGAAGGGGCACTTGCTTACTACCAGCAATATCTCCTTTTCCCATTATGTTTTCTATATCACAGAAAAAATTATGTTCCCTTTTCTTCACAGTTCTCCTTTATTCCTTTCCCAAACGACAAATTTTGGACTGGTCCAAATTGAAAGAGTTTGCAGATGACAATTTTAAATTTGATGAAAATGGCAGACAGGTCTCAAAAAGGGTAGAAAATGCTGTGGGAAAAGGAGAAATTGCTCATTACGAGCAATTTCTCCTTTTCCCCCAGTGTTTTTAAAAGACTTATACTGCAGACACGTGAAAACCAGCGCTTGTTTGGGAAAGGGATAAATTACTCGTTAAGGTTGGTGGTTTGTCTAAAAATGGCCTGTAGTGCAAAAGGTGTAGAAGTCTTTGGGAAAAATTCCAAAAAATATTGTAGAATTCATTTCTTAACTCTCTTTTCCCACAGTCTTGAGTGTTATTGACCTGGAGAAAGAATGCTTTCAAAAACATTGTGGGAAATGGAGAAAACACTGGTAACTAGCATTTTCTCCTTTTCCATTAAAGTTTTTAAACTTTGAAAGACATATGAAGCCATTTGAGTCATGTTTACTTTATGGTCTGCTAATGCTTGCGATTTGGACAAGTCTAAAATTTTGTGGTTTGGTAAAGGGTTAACCCTTTCCCAAACGACAAATTTTGGACTGGTCCAAATTGAAAGAGTTTGCAGATGACAATTTTAAATTTGATGAAAATGGCAGAAAGGTCTCAAAAAGGGTAGAAAACACTGTGGGAAAAGGAGAAATTGCTCGTTATGAGCAATTTCTCCTTTTCCCACAGTGTTTTCAAAAGACTTGTACTGCAGACACGTGAAAACCAAGGCTTGTTTGGGAAAGGGTTAAACCAACAACAGAATATTACACTCATCTGAATCAAAAACAAAAATTGCAGACCACAAATTGAATGGGACAAGAATTATGGAATTGGTATCAGAAATGGGTAGAAAACATAGTGGAATAAGGAGAAAATGCTGGTTACCAGCATTTTCTCCTTTTACCACACTGTTTTCAAAAACTTCTTCCCCTGGGTCATTAAAACACAGGAATGTTTAGTAAAGAGTTAAGGTAATTCATGAAAAACCCACCAAGTTGTCTAATATATCACTCCTGTCACATGTGTATCTATAGCCATGCCATGGAACACTGATCAGCATTTGGGATACATTGAATCCCATGGAAATGTACTCCTCAATACCTGGGAAAAAAGGCATAACTTTTATTTTCTTTTAATACCATTTTCTATGGAAATCGCGTACAAATTTCTTCTTTTAGCACAATATTTTCAGGTAGAGATTAGCTGCAAGACAAAAAAGTTGTCTGCAGAGGTAAAATGGATAACAAGGTAAGTCAAATTATGGTTTAACAAGAGAGAAGGTTGATTCTATCCTATGGTCTTTAATGCCTTTTTCCAACATTGCAGTGGCCAGTGCACCTATCCATGCTTTCTTGCTTACCAGTACTCTGCACTATATTCTTCCCAAGCCACTAGCTGCTTTCCCACATAACCATTATCATAACAATGATCAGTAGTGGGAGAAAAATGAATCCTGTCACAATGATTATCAATCCTAGGGAAGGAATTGGCCGAGCTCAAGTGAAAACAATTTAACTTCACATTTTAAGCACCAGAAGAATTCAAGGATAAGAATGAATGTCATTAATTCACATCATTTTAGCCTATCATAGAAAATCCTGTGTTTTTTTAACCCTTTACCAAATGACCAAATTTTAGACTGGTCCAAATTGAAAACATTTGCAGATGACAAAATAAATGTGACTGAAATATTGAAATTTGTCTTGGAAAGGGTAGAAAACATTGTTGGAAAAGGAGAAAATGCTGGTTACCAGCATTTTATCCTTTTCCCACAATGTTTTCAAAAGGTCTTTCTCTCAGGGTCATTAAAAGTCGGGATTGTGTGGTAAAGGGTTATAAACCACAAAAACAATGTTCTTGAAAGCAATACTGGAAAAGGAAAAAAAATGAGGAAAACCATGATGTTCATCAATTGAGCAGCACTCAAGGAAAAGGGGATTTAATCCTTTACCAAACAATCCCAACCTTAATCGACCCGGAGGAAGAAGCCTTTAGAAAACATCGCGTGAAAAGGAGAAAATGCTGGTAACCAGCATTTTCTCCTTTTCCCACAATATTTTTTTGCTCTATCAAGGACACGTATCATCAATCAAGCCATCTTTAAATTAACATCTGCAAATGCTTTCAATTTGGACCTATCTAAATTTTTGTCGTTTGGCAGAGTTAATCCATCTTTGTAACAAATTATGCCATTACACCAACCAATTCATTGCATTATTAACCCTTTACACAATCATGACTTTTATCAACCTTGAAAAAGAAGCCTTTTGAAAACATTGTAGGAAAAGGAGAAAATACTGGTAACCAGCAGTTATTCCTTTTCTCACAATGTTTTCTACCCTATCAAAGACAGAAATCACCATTTTAGTTATATATAACTTGTCGTCTGCAAATGCTTTCAATTTGGTTCAGTCCAAAATTTTGTCTTTTGGTAAAGGGTTAATGTGGCTCCATTTTCTCTAAAAATCAGCCAAATCATGAGGTAGAATGGTCTTTTGACACAAAGAAAATTTACAAATGGCAATAAGTTTCCACCAACGTCTGGCTGTATTGATACTTTTAGTATATGCATCAAAGCATCTCTCCGCAGAGTATGGCTCAAATGTTTTCAACTCTCTCTGAGACAAATGTCATCATTTGAGCCACACATAATTTGTCATCTAAAA
This sequence comes from Tridacna gigas, assembly GCA_945859785.2. Lineage (NCBI taxonomy): Eukaryota > Metazoa > Mollusca > Bivalvia > Cardiida > Cardiidae > Tridacna > Tridacna gigas. The sequence goes on from OX244033.2 coordinate 28,453,764, forward strand.
CTGCTTTTAATATGAACAGGGTCTGTATGCACCAATCATTCTTAAGACCGTTCTTAGTTATATTCTCCAAGATTTTCTAAATGTGAAAGTAACACAACTTCTAATTGGCTCAACCATTTGGTTTAGCCAATCAGAAGTTGTGTTACTTTCACATTTAGAAAATCTTGGAGAATACAACAAAGACTGCTATTAAGAATGGTCGGTGAATATGGACCCAGGTCCAAAAATTTTGTCCTCTGGAAAAGAGTTACAGCAATACTCTGTGAGCCTATAATGATCATCCTCCATTGGAGCACTACTAATACATCTTCATTTGATGCCTTACACAATACATGTATCTCATAACCCTTTACAACGCAATCCCAACTTTCAATGACCCTATGGAAGAAGCCTTTTGAAAACACTGTGGTAAAAGGAGAAAATGCTGGTAACCAGCATTTTCTCCTTTTCCCATGCTGTTTTCTTCCCTTCCACAGAGATAAACCATCATTTTAGCAACATTTAATTTGTCATCTGCAAATCCTTCCAATTGGTGCAGTCCAAAATTTTGTTGTTGACAAAAGTTGGCTGCATCAAGACAAAAAGTCATCTGCAAGTTTTAATGAGTTAAACTATCTTTTGTGTAAGTGAAAAAGCTTACAGGTAAAAGGCTGTTACAACACATGTTTGAATGTTTGGAAACTGTTTAACAGTTATATTTATTTTGTAGTCTGCAAATGCTTTCAATTTGGACTAGTGTAAAATTTGCCATTTGGTATAATTTTTCATGCAGCTGTTGCAGACAACTTTCACACATTTCTTTACAAATAAAACTTTTAAGGTCCCTGTAACTGACAGCTTTGGGAAACAGTGTGGTAGAAAAAACAACTGTCTGAAATAAGCAAATGTTTTTTTTTTTGAAACCCTGCTGTACATGACCAACTGAGCTACTACGAAGAGCTTACCTAGCATGAGTTTAGTGTATGGAACAATGGCCTTTGCAGTACAAGATTCTTGGCAGTAGGTATCAAAGCTATCCAAATTTAGGACCAGACCATCACAACTAGTTGCCATCTTGGGTGCTATCTCACAGTCACTATCATAGCATGGTGGTTTCCATGGTAATACACATAAGACCTTTATGAAAAAAATATTTCATTTGAAAAGAAAATGGCTTGAAATGTGCTTGACAAAATATGGCATCATATATTAAATTTACAATTCCTGACCAAATATAAATGAGCCATGCTCTGGCAAAAGAGGGTTTAATGCCTTTCCGTGATGCTCTATACCAAGCAAGTAATCACATAATCCTGGATCTATAAAATCCATTTTCTCTAACAAGCGACTGTATCATGAGATACAATGGTCCTTGGCTATGCCAAGAATTTAACAAAAGAAACAGGTGGGCTAGGCAGGCTTTAGTGTTTTGTTACTTTTTGTAGATGCATCAAACCCCTTTTTCACAGAGCATGGTTCAAATGTATCAGGAGCATACTGGGGCTTCAGTCCAGGTATAGTTTTAACCCTTTACCACACAGTCCAGAGTTTTAATGACCCCAATCAAGAAGGTTTTTGAAAGTACATGTATTGTGGTAAAAGGTGAAAATGCTGGTAACCATCATTTTTTTACTTTTCCCACAATGTTTTGTACCATTTCAGAGACAAACTTCACCATTTGAGCCACACCACAACAGCTTTGAATTTGGACAAGCCTAAACTTTTGCTGTCTGATAAAGAGCCATGGTCTGGAAAAAGAGGCTTAACTCTTTCCCAGACGACAAAATTTAGACTTGTCTAAATTGAAAGTATCTGCAGATGACAAAATAAATGTGACTATACAAGTAAAATTTGTTTTGGGAAGGGTAGAAAACATTGTGGAGAAGGAGAAAATGCTGGTTACCAGCATTTTCTCCTTTTCCCATAATGTTTTCAAAAGGCTTTTTTTTTAGGGTCGTTAAGAGTCAGGAATGTGTGGTAAAGATTTATTGCATCTTCCCGATCCATGATATCACACAAGTCATCACATAATTGTGGATCCATAAAATCCATTTTCTCTATCAACTAACTGAACCATGAGATACACTGATCCATTGACATGCAGAAAATTAACCAGAAGCAAACGGTTTTGGTCCTGGTCAGCCTGTGCGGACTGCAAAGGCTGGCCTGGGTCCATACTTTTTGCAGATGCATTAAGTCCTGTTTTCACAGAACATAGCCCAATTGTCTTGGTTACATTTTAATTGATGTCTGCCTAGCTTTTGACTTTAAGAACTCTAAAACTTTGCTGTATCGTAATTGATTCTGCTTCCTGGAAACTACACCACTTCTCGCCCCGAATGTGTGGGCCAAAGCAGTCCCAAAGTTGACACCCACTCCCAGGTATCAAAATTGAGACAAAGTAAGTGTTGCTAAACTGATGATTTCTCTTTTTGATAGGGTAGAAAACAATGTGGGAAAAAGAGCAAATGCTGGTTACCAGCATTTTCTCCTTTTCCCACATTGTTTTCAAAAGCCTTTTCTTTCAGTCGTTAAAAGTCGGGACTGTGTGGTAAAGAGTTAAATAGGTACATGTGTTTTGTTTGTTTGTTTGAATGGTGTTTAATGCCTTTCTCAAAATTTTTTTCTGTTATATTGCGGCAGTGCCCCGCCCTTTCAAGCCTTGTATGTAATCGACAGCTACAGGGCTCAACCACATGTGAACTAAAATAGGTTGTTAAGTAAAACGGTAAACCACTATGCCTGCATGCTCCAAAGGTTGTGTATTATAGTTGCAACTATTCATGCATACAGGGTGTGTTTACCTTGAGCAATCCTGCATGTTAACCCTTTACCACACAATCCCGAGTTTTTACCGACCCTGAGAAAGAAGCCTTTTGAATACATTGTGTGAAAAGGAGAAAATGCTGGTAACCAGCATTTTCTCCTTTTCCCACAATGTTTTCTACCCTTCTCAAAACAAATTTCAATTTTTCAGCCACGTTTATTTTGTTGTCTGCAAATGCTTTCAATTTGGACCAGTTTAAAATTTTGTCATGTGCATGTGGTAAAGAGTTAACAACACTGAGGGATGAAGATTTTGAAAACATTGTGGGAAAAGAAGAAACTATTTGTAACCAGCATTTTATCTTTCCTCTACAACATTTTCTATCATTTCCAGGAAGAGTTTTAACTAAACCATTTAGTTTAATTTCTAACTCACATCTACACATCATTTCTGGTCGAGATATAAAGATACAAAGTTGCAAATCTTTATTATTAGCTTATAAAATAATTCATACATTAAACTATGGTGGCTGGTTATAAATTTGGATAAGTGTACCTACTGTGAGACCAGAAACTGCTGTCTTAATTCCTTGAATGATCTGAGTAACACTCTGTGATATCATTGCCACGTGCTGTCCTGAGTAACCACAATTACCAACCAACTGTATAAAGTCTAAAGCTATAACATCTGCATGCATGTTGTTCACATCCTACAAAAAAGGAATTACATGTATGTAATCAGAGCACCAGATAAAGGGGGTTACTTTGATTTCAAAATTGAAAATATTTATCATACTCCTCTAATTCCTATGTTATGGGTACTCATTAGAATCGTCTCACTGAGGCAATTCTAATGAGTACCAACAACATAGAGTTTGGAAGAGAAATAATGGATTTAGAATACTATCACTCCCTATCATCTGGAGGTCTGAATGTATGTATATTTGTAAATAAAAATGAGGCATTTCATTCAAAATTTTGTGAAAAGACTGAAAACCAAGATGGCATGCCTGAAAAACAGCCTAATTCTTACCAAACAACAAAATTTTATACTCACCCAAATTGAAAGCGTATGCAGACAACAATTTCATTGTGAATCAAATAGTGCAATTTTTCCTTGATAGAGTAGAAAACATTGTGGAAAAAGGACTGTTAAAAGTCCGGACTGTGTGATAAAAGGTTAAACTGACGGTATATTCATAAATGCATTGTAAACTGTTTTCTGCTCGAGAATTTTCTAAATATAAAAAAGAAGTTATTTCTGATTGGCTTGAGCTTTTGTCAAATGATTTAGCCAATAGTAACTTGTGCTAGGTAATTTCTAAATTCTGAGAGGGAAATAAACCCTTTACCAAACAAAACCGAGTTATAGGATTCAAAGGCTTTGAAAAACACTGTGGTAACCGGCATTTCCCCCTTTTCCCACAATTTTTTGTACCTTTTCAAAGAGAAAATTCATTACTTGCACCAGATCTAATATGTCATCTGTAAATGCTTATACATGCAATGTGGACAAGTCTAGAATTTTTCTGTCTAGAATAGAGTATAAATTCCATTTTGAATGGTCGGTGAATACTGACCCAGATGTCTAAATCTACATTCTGAACTCTTTACCACACAATCCCAAGTTTTAACGACCTTGGGGAAGAAGCCTTTTGAAAACATTGTGGGAAAAGGAGAAAATGCTGGTAGCATTTTCTCCTTTTCCCACTTGTTTTCTAGCCTTTTACAGTCAGGTTTCATCAATTAAGCCGCATTCAATTTTCGTCTGAAACAGCTTTGAATTTGGCCGAGCGTAAAATTTTGTCGTCTGGTAAAGTGTTAACTCCTCCATTAAGCCTTAGAGCACTGAATAAACCCAACTTACATTTCCAATGGAGGAAAAAGAGCCTAATAAGAGCAATGTCAAGGGCCTGGTTTCACGAAAAACTTAAGTCTGTTACTTTACTCAAATCTGCAAGCAGACTTAACCCTTTCCCAAACAAGCCCTGGTTTTCACGTGTCTGCAGAACAAGTCATTTGAAAACACCGTGGGAAAAGGAGAAATTGCTCGTAACGAGCAATTTCTCCTTTTCCCACAGTGTTTTCTACCCTTTTTGAGACCTTTCTGCCATTTTCATCATTTTAAAATTGTCATCTGCAAACTCTTTCAATAATTTGGACCAGTCCAAAATTTGTCGTTTGGGAAAGGGTTAAATTATTTTCTGACTAAAGTTGAGTTTGTTATTCCAGATGCATTTCACTAAGATAAACAGACTTATGTAACATTCTCAAGGATTGTGCTGACACAACCTTTCGGACCCAACTCAGCAAAATAATTCATAGACTTCAGTTAATTAATCGACTTAAGTTCATTTTTTTACTTAGTTGAGTCTGAAACATGTCAACTCAGGATTTGAGAGCATTACTACAGTCTGTTAATGTTTCTGAAATGTGTCTCACATAACAAATTCAAAGTCAGGACCTGGGACGTTTAGTGGATTTGAGTACGGTAAATATTAGACTTAAGTTTTTTAGTGAAACCGGGCCAAGGTTGCCATTGTCCATGTACCCATTTTTTTCAAACAGATCTGTTAAAATTGTATTTGTTTTGGTACAGGCTAATACTCAATAATTGTGTAAAGATATGAGCCATGCTCTGTGAAAAGGGGCCTTGATGCATCTACTCAAAGTATCAACTCAGGTCAGCCTGCACAGTCTGTGCAGGCTGATTTGGACCAAAACTTTGTGCTATTGGTCAATTTTATGCATGCCCAAGGACCAATTCATCTCATTTAGTCAATTGTCAGAAAAACAGACTTTATGAATCCAAAATTATGTGATGAAATGCTTGGTATCGTGCTTCCCAGAGATGCATTAAGCCCCCTTTTGTGAGAGCATAGCTCATTTATATTCTTTTACCTGAGCAGATTGTGACACAAAGGAATTCAACTCTGTTTTATTGAATTCAGATGGAACATCCACTGAAAGATACATGATGACCAATAATTGACCCTTAACTCTACCAAACGACAAAATTTTAGACTGGTCCAAATTGAAAGCATTTGCAAACGACATAATAAATGTGACTGAAAAATCAAAATCTGTTTTGGGAAGGGCAGAAAATATTGCGAGAAAAGGAGAAAATGCTGGTTACCAGCATTTTCTCCTTTTCCCACAATGTTTTCAAAGGGCTTTTTTCTCAAGGTCATTAAAAGTCGGGATTGCTTGGTAAAGGGTTAATCACTCAATCTAGGGTTTTAACAACCTTGAGAAAACAATCTGAGAAAAGGAGAAAAAGTTGGAAACCAGCATCTTCTCCTTTTGCCACAATGTTCAAATGATTGAATCTGTCTTCGATAGGTTGGAGACATTGTTTGAAAAAGAGAATATGCTGGTTACCAGCATTTTCTCCCTTTTCCTCAATGTTTTCAATAGATATCTTTCTCAGGATCGTTAAAACTCTGGACTGTGTGGTACAGAGTTAAAGTCTACAAATATAAACCAAATAATCACCATTTAAATGCTTTGTTTCAGTGAAGTGAAGTGGCTGGTCAAGATCAAAGATCAGACTGCACATTTTGTGCAGACTGATCTTGATCTACCATGGCCACAAAAGAATACAACCCAAATAACCACAATTTCAACATTTTGCTTCAGCAAAGTGGAGAGAGTTGATCAAAGATGAGACTGAATGTTCTAACAGTCTGATCTTGGTCTACACTGACCAGAAAGGCAAGAGTGGTTGTCAAAGGTGCTTTCAGGGTTAACTCCTTACCAAATGACAAAATTTTAGACTGGTCGGAATTGAAAGAATTTGCAGACGGCACATCAAACATAGCTCAAAAACTAAAGTTTGCATTTGGATTCTTAAGAAGGATAGAAAACATTGTCAGAACAAGAGCTTCGCAGAGCGGCGCATATACGCCCGAAGGGGCTTGTCAGTGAAATGAGTTGAAATGAAGGATGGGCCGTGAATGAAGAGTAGTTATTCTCCATGATATAGAAAGTAAGTCTCGATTGTCTGTAATAGTTTATGGCCCGGCCCAAACTTAAAATTAACAAAAGGCAATAACTCAAAAAATAAGAATGGCACGGTTATGGTTCTTGTAAACTGCACTTCTTCATAATGAGTTCTATCAGTGTATGAAGGTTCAAGTTGATAGCTTCTATAATATGGAAGTGATGGCCTGAACAAAATTTCAAAGTGAAAAGTTGACTATTTCAGAAATCAAGGGCAGATAATTTTAGAATGCAAACACCTTTCCAAATTTTAACAGTCACATGCACAACTAGACATCATACAGATTCATTCTGGCAAGTTTCAAATAATTCCGATGGAAATTATAGGAGGAGTTGCGCACAGATAAAATTGCTAACGGACGGACAACCCGGGGTATAACATAATACGACCCTTCGAGCATATAAAAAGGGAAATGCTCCACATATGAAAGAAAGGCCCTAACTGTAAATAATATCAAAGGGAAATTACTCAGAAAATGATGGCAATAAATCAGGAAAGAAGAGTGGCAGAGTTATGGTTCTTGCACACTGCACTTCTCCATGATGTGTGCTATCAGTGTTTGAAGTTTCAAGTTGAGAGCTTTTATAGTTTGGAAGTTATGGCCCAGACAAAAATTCAAAGTAAAAATTTAAAAATAAATAAAGGGCAATAACTCAAAAAATAAGGGTATCAGAGTTATAGTTCTTGTGCATGACACTTCTCCATAATGTGTTCTGTCAGTGTATGAAGTTTCAAGTTGATAGCTTTTCTAGTTTGGAAGATGTAGCCAGGACAAAAATTCAAAATGAAGTTATTAAAGGGCAATTACTCAAAAACTTAGGGTGACAGAGTTATGGTTCTTGTTTACTGCACTTCTGAACAATCTGTTCTATCAGTGTATATTGTTTCAAGTTGATAGCTTTTATAGTTTGGAAGATCTGGCCCAAACAAAAATCTAATGTGAAAAATATTAAAGGGCAATAACTAAAAAATAAGGGTGGCACAGTTACAATTTTTGTGAACTGCTCTTCTCCACAAGGTGTTCTATCAGTCTTTGAAGGTTCAAGATCATAGCTTTTATAATTTAGAAATTATGGCCCAGACAAAAATTCGAAGTGAAAACTAACAAAGGGCAGTAACTCAAAAAGAAGGATGGCAGAGTTATGGTTCTTGTGCAATGCACTTCTTCATAATGTGTTCTATTAGTCTTTGAAGTTTCAAGATGATGGATTTTAAAGTTTGGAAGTTATGGCCTGGACAAAAATTCAACTGAAAATTAATAAAGGGCAATAACTCAAAAAATAAAGGTGGCAGAGTTATGGTTCATGGGCACTGCACTTCTCCATAATGTGTTCTATCAGTGTATGAAGTTCCAAGTTAATAGCTTTTATAGTTTGGAAGTTATGGCCTGGACAAAAATTCAAACTGAAAATCAACAAAGGGCAATAACTCAAAACAAGAGGACCATGATGGTCCTAAATCGCTCACCTGAAATGCAACTCAGCTCAACACCATAATGCTACATGCCAAATATGAAAGCTCTAGCCCTTATGGTTTGGGACAAGAAGATTTTTTAAAGATTTCCTTCTTTATCTCTATGTGAAATCCGAGAACCCACAACATAGGGTCAACTTTTAACACCAGGGCCATAATTTAAAGTATTTTGGTAGAGGGTCACTAGATGATGCTACATGCCCTATATGAAAGCTCTAGCCCTTACGGTTTGGGACAAGAAGATTTTTACAGATTTCCTTCTTTATCTCTATGTGAAATCAGAGAACCCACAACATAGGGCCAATTTCAACACTAGGGCCATTATTTGAAGTATTTTGGTAGAGGGCCACTAGATGATACTACATGCCATATATGAGAGCTCTAGCCCTTATGGTTTGGGACAAGAAGATTTTTAAAGATTTCCTTCTTTATCTCTATGTGAAATCCGAGAACCCACAACATAGGGCCATTTTCAACACTAGGGCCATAATTTGAAGTATTTTGGTAGAGGGCCACTAGATGATGCTACATGCCAAATATGAAAGCTCTAGCCCTTAAGGTTTGGGACAAGAAGATTTTTACAGATTTCCTTCTTTATCTCTATGTGAAATCCGAGAACCCACAACATAGGGCCAATTTCCACACTAGGGCCATTATTTAAAGTATTTTGGTAGAGGGTCACTAGATGATACTACATGCCATATATGAGAGCTCTAGCCCTTATAGTTTGGGACAAGAAGATTTTTAAAGATTTCCTTCTTTATCTCTATGTGAAATCCGAGAACCCACAACATAGGGCCATTTTCAAGACTAGGGCCATAATTTGAAGTATTTTGGTAGAGGGTCACTAGATGATGCTACATGCCAAATATGAAAGCTCTAGCCCTTAAGGTTTGGGACAAGAAGATTTTTACAGATTTCCTTCTTTATCTCTATGTGAAATCCGAGAACCCACAACATAGGGCCATTTTCAAACTAGGGCCATAATTTGAAGTATTTTGGTAGAGGGCCACTAGATGATGCTACATGCCAAATATGAAAGCTCTAGCCCTTAAGGTTTGGGACAAGAAGATTTTTACAGATTTCCTTCTTTATCTCTATGTGAAATCCAAGAACCAACAACATAGGGCCAATTTCAACACTAGTGCCATAATTTGAAGTATTTTGGTAGAGGGTCACTAGATGATACTACATGCCATATATGAGAGCTCTAGCCCTTAAGGTTTGGGACAAGAAGGTTTTTAAAGATTTCCTTCTTTATCTCTATGTGAAATCCGAGAACCCACAACATAGGGCCATTTTCAACACTAGGGCCATAATTTGAAGTATTTTGGTAGAGGGCCACTAGATGATGCTACATGCCAAATATGAAAGCTCTAGCCCTTACGGTTTGGGACAAGAAGATTTTTAAAGATTTCCTTCTTTATCTCTATGTGAAATCCGAGAACCCACAACATATGGCCAATTTCCACACTAGGGCCATTATTTGAAGTATTTTGGTAGAGGGCCACTAGATGATTCTACATGCCATATATGAGAGCTCTAGCCCTTATGGTTTGGGACAAGAAGATTTTTAAAGATTTCCTTCTTTATCTCTATGTGAAATCCGAGAACCCACAACATAGGGCCATTTTCAAGACTAGGGCCATAATTTGAAGTATTTTGGTAGAGGGTCACTAGATGATGCTACATGCCAAATATGAACGCTCTAGCCCTTAAGGTTTGGGACAAGAAGATTTTTACAGATTTCCTTCTTTATCTCTATATGAAATCCGAGAACCCACAACATAGGGCCAATTTCAACACTAGGGCCATAATTTGAAGTATTTTGGTAGAGGGTCACTAGATGATACTACATGCCATATATGAGAGCTCTAGCCCTTAAGGTTTGGGACAAGAAGATTTTTAAAGATTTCCTTCTTTATCTCTATGTGAAATCTGAGAACCCACAACATAGGGCCATTTTCAACACTAGGGCCATAATTTGAAGTATTTTGGTAGAGGATCACTAGATGATGCTACATGCCAAATATGAACGCTCTAGCCCTTAAGGTTTGGGACAAGAAGATCTTTACAGATTTCCTTCATTATCTCTATGTGAAATCCGAGAACCCACAACATAGGGCCATTTTCAACACTACGGCCATAATTTGAAGTATTTTGGTAGAGGGCCGCTAGATGATACTACATGCCATATATGAGAGCTCTAGCCCTTATGATTTGGGACAAGAAGATTTTTACAGATTTCCTTCTTTATCTCTATGTGAAATCCGAGAACCCACAACATAGGGCCATTTTCCACACTAGGGCCATTATTTGAAGTATTTTGGTAGAGGGCCACTAGATGATACTACATGCCATATATGAGAGCTCTAGCCCTTATGGTTTGGGACAAGAAGATTTTTAAAGATTTCCTTCTTTATCTCTATGTGAAATCCGAGAACCCACAACATAGGGCCATTTTCAAGACTAGGGCCATTATTTGAAGTATTTTGGTAGTGGGTCACTAGATGATGCTACATGCCAAATATGAAAGCTCTAGCCCTTAAGGTTTGGGACAACAAGATTTTTACAGATTTCCTTCTTTATCTCTATGTGAAATCTGAGAACCCACAACATAGGGCCATAATTTGAAGTATTTTGGTAGAGGGCCACTAGATGATGCTACATGCCAAATATGAAAGCTCTAGCCCTTAAGGTTTGGGACAAGAAGATTTTTACAGATTTCCTTCTTTATCTCTATGTGAAATCCGAGAACCCACAACATAGGGCCAATTTCCACACTAGGGCCATAATTTGAAGTATTTTGGTAGAGGGTCACTAGATGATACTACATGCCATATATGAGAGCTCTAGCCCTTATGGTTTGGGACAAGAAGATTTTTAAAGATTTCCTTCTTTATCTCTATGTGAAATCCGAGAACCCACAACATAGGGCCATTTTCAACACTAGGGCCATAATTTGAAATATTTTGGTAGAGGGCCACTAGATGATGCTACATGCCAAATATGAACGCTCTAGCCCTTAAGGTTTGGGACAAGAAGATTTTTACAGATTTCCTTCTCTATCTCTATGTGAAATCCGAGAACCCACAACATAGGGCCATTTTCAACACTACGGCCATAATTTGAAGTATTTTGGTAGAGGGTCACTAGATGATACTACATGCCATATATGAGAGCTCTAGCCCTTATGGTTTGGGACAAGAAGATTTTTAAAGATTTCCTTCTTATCTCTATGTGAAATCCGAGAACCCACAACATAGGGCCATTTTCAAGACTAGGGCCATTATTTGAAGTATTTTGGTAGTGGGTCACTAGATGATGCTACATGCCAAATATGAAAGCTCTAGCCCTTAAGGTTTGGGACAAGAAGATTTTTACAGATTTCCTTCTTTATCTCTATGTGAAATCTGAGAACCCACAACATAGGGCCATAATTTGAAGTATTTTGGTAGAGGGCCACTAGATGATGCTACATGCCAAATATGAAAGCTCTAGCCCTTAAGGTTTGGGACAAGAAGATTTTTACAGATTTCCTTCTTTATCTCTATGTGAAATCCGAGAACCCACAACATAGGGCCAATTTCCACACTAGGGCCATAATTTGAAGTATTTTGGTAGAGGGTCACTAGATGATACTACATGCCATATATGAGAGCTCTAGCCCTTATGGTTTGGGACAAGAAGATTTTTAAAGATTTCCTTCTTTATCTCTATGTGAAATCCGAGAACCCACAACATAGGGCCATTTTCAACACTAGGGCCATAATTTGAAATATTTTGGTAGAGGGCCACTAGATGATGCTACATGCCAAATATGAACGCTCTAGCCCTTAAGGTTTGGGACAAGAAGATTTTTACAGATTTCCTTCTCTATCTCTATGTGAAATCCGAGAACCCACAACATAGGGCCATTTTCAACACTACGGCCATAATTTGAAGTATTTTGGTAGAGGGCCACTAGATGATACTACATGCCATATATGAGAGCTCTAGCCCTTATGGTTTGGGACAAGAAGATTTTTAAAGATTTCCTTCTTTATCTCTATGTGAAATCCGAGAACCCACAACATAGGGCCATTTTCAACACTACGGCCATAATTTGAAGTATTTTGGTAGAGGGCCACTAGATGATGCTACATGCCAAATATGAAAGCTCTGGCCCTTACGGTTTGGGACAAGAAGATTTTTACAGATTTCCTTCTTTATCTCTATGTGAAATCCGAGAACCCACAACATAGGGCCAATTTCCACACTAGGGCCATTATTTGAAGTATTTTGGTAGAGGGCCACTAGATGATACTACATGCCATATATGAGAGCTCTAGCCCTTAAGGTTTGGGACAAGAAGATTTTTAAAGATTTCCTTCTTTATCTCTATGTGAAATCCGAGAACCCACAACATAGGGCCATTTTCAACACTAGGGCCATAATTTGAAGTATTTTGGTAGAGGACCACTAGATGATGCTACATGCCAAATATGAGAGCTCTAGCCCTTATGGTTTGGGACAAGAAGATTTTTAAAGTTTTTTCTCTCGGTTGCCATGGCAACCAGAGTTCTTCATGGAATTCAAATCTATGAAGTATTTTGAAAGTGCATCACCTAAGGATCATTTCTGTGAAGTTTCACTGAAATCTGTTGGGCGGTTTCAGAGGAGAAGATTTTTTAAGTGATTGTTCACGGACGGACGGACGGACACACGGACGGACGGACGGACGCCGGACAACGATCGATCACAATAGCTCACGCTGAGCACTATGTGCTCAGGTGAGCTAAAAACAAGAGCAGCTGAGTTACGGTTCTTGTGCACTGCTTTTCTCCATAATGTGTTCTATCAGTGTATGTAGTTTCAAGTTGATACCTTTCATGGTATGGAAGTTATGGCCTGAACAAAAATTCAAAGTGAAAAGTTGGTTATTTCAGAAATCGACGGCAGATAATTTTAGAACGCAAACAGCGATCCAAATTCTAAGAGTCAGGTGCACAACTAGACATCATGGAGATTCATTGTGGCAAGTTTCAAATAATTCCGATGGAAACTGTAGGAGGAGTTGCCCACACAAGAAATTGCTAACGGACGGACGGACGACCTGGGGTATAACATAATGACCCTTCGGGCGTATAAAAGGGAGAAAATGCCGGTAACCAGCATTTTCTTCTTTTCCCACACTGTCTCCTAAAGGCAAATTTCAGTTTTTGAATCACACACAATTTGTCATCTGCAAGTGCTTTCAATTTGGATCAGTCTTAAACTTTGTTGTTTGGTAAAGAGTTAAAAAAAATTCAAAATTGGATAAATTCATGAAGCCACATAGGCACATGGCTTTACTCTTTACCATGAAACAACTGATCTAAATTCAAAGGATTTGAAGACAAAAAATTTGAGGTCTCATAAATGATTGGATTCGTTTTTGAAAAGATAGGAAACATGGAATTTTGGAAATGGAGAAAATGCTGGTTAAAAGCATTTTCTACTTTTTCTACAATGTTTTCAAAAGACTTCTTCCTCAAGGCAGTTAAAATTCCAAACTATTTGGTAAAAGGTTAAGGTCTGAAGACCTTTGGGCGCTTAAAGTTTATGGCCATGCTCTGTGAAAAGGGGGTTCAATACATCTGCAAAAAAGGATAGGCCCATGTCAGCCTGCAAAGTCTGCACAAGATGACCTGGATCAAAACTTTTAGCCATTTGTAAATTTCCTGCATGTCAAATGACCAGTGTACCTTATGATTCAGTCATTTGTCCGACAAATTTGATTTTATGCATCCATTATAATTATGATGACTCAGAGCACCAGATAAGAGGGATGATGGTATTCTAAATCCATTATTTCTCTTCCAAACCCTATGTTGTGAGTACTCATTAGAATCGTCTCAATGAGACGATTCTAATGAGTACCCATAACATAGGGTTTAGTTGAGAATAATTAATATTTTCAATTCTATAATCAAAATCACTCTATGATATCTGGAGCTCTGATGACTTGCTTGGTATAATGCATTAAGATGATGTAATTATACCCCCTTTTGCCATAGTGCCTCTCATATGAATATGTCTTACAAAAGAAACCGTATTGTTTTCCCTTAGAGTGTGCATAACACATCAGTTCAGTCTGGTTGTCTATAGATTTGTTCATAACCAGTACAGTTGTAAGTGTATCCCATAACCAGTCTGTGTAGGGTGATGTCAGATCTGTTGTAACAACCACCTGCAGACAGAACAACAAAAACCATTATACCGGTATATCTACTACATTTCTACAACTATGGAATCAAACACTATTCATTCTCATACTCTGTAAGTTGTTTTTCAACAAATGACGGAATTTTGAAACAAGAGAGCCATTGGTCCTAAAACACTCACCTGAGTACTGTCATCTACAATTAATAAAGCTGAAAAGATCCTGGTCATGATGAAGTAAAACACATCAGCGTTATTGACCTACTTTCTGACCCAACCTGACCCAATTTCGATCTTGTCCAAGATTTCATCAAGACAGACATTCTGACCAAGTTTCAGGAGTATCAGGCTGAAAATGTAGCCACTAGAGTGCAAACAAGGATTTTTTAAGATTTGGCCCAGTGACCTACTTTTTGACCCACATGACAGCTTGTCCAAGATTTGAACCAGACAAACATTATGACAAAGTTTGATGAGTATTTGGCCAAAAATGTGGCATCTAGAGTGCACACAAGGTTTTTCTAAGATTTGGCCAGGAGACCAACGTGACTCAATTTCAGACATGTCCAAGATTTCAGCTAGACAAACATTCTGACCATGTTTCATGAGTATCAGGCTGAAAACATGGCCCCTACAGCGCACACAACATTTTTCTAAGATTTGGCCCAGTGACCTCCTTTTTAACCCGACATGACCATATTTCTATCATGTCCAAGATTTTATCAAGACAAACATTCTGACAAAGTTTCATGTGTATCAGGCTGAAAATGTGTCCTGTAGAGTGTGCACAAGTTTTTTCTAACATTTGGTCCGGTAACCTACTTTTTCATCCAACCTGACACAATTTTGAACTTGTCTGAGATTTAGCAAGACAAACATTCTGACCAAGTTTCATGAGTATTGGGCGGAAAATGTGGCCTCTTGATTGGTGTTTAACGCCGTTTTCAACATTCAGTTATATTACGGCAGCCAGTGCACCTATCCATGCTTTCCTGGAGTTTCTTTTACCAGTACTCCGCATAATATTCTTTCCAAGCCACTGGCTGCTTTCCAACGTAACCATCGTTGAAACAATGGTCAGCCGTGAGAGAGGAATGAATCCTGTCGCGATTGACTAACATTAATCCTCGGAAAGAAATCGGCCAAGCCGGGGATCGAACCAGCGACCTCCTGTTGTCAAGTCCTGTACGCTACCGACTGAGCTACAGGGGCTTGGCTAATGTGGCCTCTAGAGTGAACTCAAGGTTTTTCTAAGATTTGGCCCAGTGACCTACTTTTTGATCCAATATGACCGAATTTCGAAGCTGTTCGAGATTTTAGCAAGACAAACATTCTGACCAAGTTTCATGTGTATTGGGATGAAAATGTGGCCTCTAGAGTGCACACAAGCTTTTTCTAAGATTTGGCCCAGTGACCTACTTTCTGACCCAACTTGACCTGATTTCAAAATTAAATGAGATTTTATCAAGACAAACATTCTGACCAAGTTTAATGGGGATCAGACTGAAAATGTGGCCTCTAGAATGTACACAAGGTTTTTCAAAGATTTGGCCCAGTGACCTACTTTTTGATCCGATGTAAGCAAATTTCACGAGATTTCATCCAGTCAAACATTCTGAAGAAGTTTCATATGTATTGGGTTGAAAATGTGGCCTCTACAGCGCACAGAAGGTTTTTTCTAAGATTTGGCCCAGTGATCTACTTTTTGACCCGACATGACCAAATTTCTAACTTGTCTGAGATTTTATCAATACAAACATTCTGACCAAGTTTCATGAGGATCTGGCTGAAAATGTGGCCTCTAGAGTGCACACAAGGTAAATGTTGACACCGGACACAGCACATTCACAAAAGATCACATTGACTACTGTGTGCTCAAGTGAGCTAAAAATGCTGAGGAAAATGGGTTTTTTTCTATCCAATGCGTGTATCTTACAAATTGATCTCTGCATCATATTCCAGCAAACTTAACTCTGGATTCAATGATACCATAGTGATGTCATGAATATTCTCAATCTTTGCAAACACCTGTTGTGAAAAATTAACCCTTTATCAAACAATCCTGAATTTTAATGACCCTGAGAAAGAAGACTCTTGAAAACATTGTGGAAAAGGAGAACATGCTGGTAACCAGCATTTTCTCCTTTTCCCACAATGTTTTCTACCCCTCTCAAATCAATTTCAATTTTTGAGTTGCATTTATTTTAACGTCTGCAAAATGCTTCCGATTTGGACTAAAATTGTGTCGTTTGGTAAAGAGTTAACCCTTTACCACACAATCCTGAGTTTTAACGACCCTGAAATAGAAACGTTTTGAAAACATTGTGGAAAAGGGAGAAAATGCTGGTAACCAGCCTTTTCTCCCTTTTCCGCAATGTTCTCTACTATATCAATGACAGATTCCACTATATGAGCCACGTTGAATCTGTCTTCTGCAAACGCTTCCAATTTGGACCCGTCTGAAATTTTTTTCGTGTGGTAAAGAGTTAAGTGATGAGTACATATGATATATTTAAGCTACACATTTCATCTCTCTCAGTAATGCAGCTAGTGCACATAAATGATCGGATCTTCACGTTTGTGCAGTCTGATCTTGATCTATACTGCTAGAAATGGCAGCTGAAGTTCATTTCTTCAGTGGTACATGTAATTAATGAAATGTGATACACATCTACTTTCTGTTTCAGTCCAGCCATTTTGTGGGTAGATCTAAAACTAAGCACACGTAATTAATCACGAGATATTGGATGATGTAGATAAAAAATTAGACTCCATGTATTGTGCAGTCTGATCTTGAACTACACAGCATAAGCAACATAATATATGTTCATTGCCTCCGGGGGTGTATACACTATACAAGTAAACCTGTATTAAGGTAGAGAATGTAAAAACTACTATGCATTACCTGCTTTTCTTGAGACGCCCAATTATTTATTAGGTTACACTGGTCCTTTGAAGAGCAACTGCACTTGTCATCTGACCTAACTTCGTGTCCCATCATTAAAACTAAAAGGATAGTGAAATATGTAAATGACTTCATGTCTCCTTTCTTTAAATCCCGGTATTTTACTAATTTAGAAATCGCAAATTAATAACATGTCCATACACGGTGATCGATCAGATACACAAAGTACCCTAGGTAGGTAAGCCAGCAAAAATCGAGGCCAAGCTATTTTCATTATTGTTTTTTCCTGACCAGCCGCTGTTTTTAGTTGTGTTTCGTGCGATTGGTGATTGCTGCTCTCTAAAAAGTTATATACGGTTAAAAATTTAATTTTTGTGATCGTATCAAGTATTTATTTTTCTATGCTACAATCTTAAATGTCTTCTTTCACAGGTATCTGTACGAGCAGAGAAGGTGGGCCAGTACATGGATTCGTATTTTACATGTGATATACGATCCCAGGCCAGTAGGAACCAGTGTTTAACTCTTTACCAAACGACATAATTTTGGTCTGGACTACATTGAAAGCATTTGCAGAGGACAAATTAAATGTAGTTTTTACCAGCATTTTCTCCTTTTCCCACAATGTTTTCAATAGGCTTTTTTTTTCAGGGTCGTTAAAACTCTGGATTGTGTGGTAAAAGGTTAAGTTTAGTGGAAGCAAGGATTGTTTATACACAATTAATGATAGAGGACAAGACAAAAACTATTTAAGTTCCCACCCTGCCATCTATGATCTGTGTATGAAATTCAGTAGAACTTCTCCACAAAAAATAATACATGGTCTACCTCTTTCGATTGAAAACAAAAAAGCCTCTAGATCTTGAGGACTTCCCTGCCTCTTAGGCTCTCGGCAGTGTTTAGTTATGGTTATAATATGATTGGTGACTAACTCTTTACCAGATGACAAATTCTAGACTCCTCCAAATTTAAAGCATTTATGGACAACAAGTTGGATGTGACCAGGAATCATAATTATATAACAATGTAATTTACTATCCCTGGTGTGACTGAAATGAAAGAAATTTTCAAAGAAAGGACAGAAAACATTGTTGGAAATGGAGAAAATGTTGGTTACAAGCATTTCCTTCTTTTCCCACAATGTTTTCAAAAGCCGTCTTTTGCAGAGAACAGGGTTCATACAGAATTTCTTAGGAAAAATATAAGGGTTTTTCAAGGGCTTTTTAAGGCTTTTGAAATAGAAATTAAGGTCTTTAAAGACCTTTTACTGACATGGCTGTATACAATAACGATCCATATTTTACGTTGATTATGTTGGCACATTATGTTGTATAAGGAATCTATGACTGACTGATGCATAGGATAAGTAAAAACTGCTTTAAAATTATTTGGAAAAAGTAAAAGCAACTATAAAAACTATAACAGGTTTACTCTTAACCTTATTTTTTTCCGAGATTGGCGATCTTGTTGCACAAACAGCACATCGCCGAGTGTTTATCCCCTTTAAATTCTCGAACCCAGTGTTTGTACATGGGATCCGCTTTTAACCAATTTCTGTTAAATATACATTTCCCCATTTCTCCAACTCGATACAGACGACCTTTTTACAAATGGCTGACACGTATTATGACGATCGCTGTGAACAGACACTCTTAGAGATAAGGTGAGAGTAAACCGGTAATGGTACCCGACTTTCTACTATGATTGAAGTAGAAGGTCAGCCACCAGTCAAAAAACCAAGTGCCATATGACGCAATATCAAATTACGTCATCAATATATGAGTAGACAGTGCTCTCCATTGTTACCATATATACTCACTTGTAAGAAGATATGAAGGAATAGGGGTTTCTTTGCAAACTTTCTTCGATCAAGTCACCTGGATATTTGGTGCATTGTGCCTTACGATTTATTAGATTTACGGGTTTTAAAAGGACTTTCTATTCGTTTTAAGGGTTTTTTAAGGCTTCTCTTCATTTTCAAGGGTTTTTCAAGACTGAAGTCAAATCCAAGGGTTTTTCAAGACCTGTGCGAACCATGGAGAAGCCAAGCCCCCGTAGCTCAGTCAGTAGTGTACAGGACTTGAGAACAGGAGGTCGCTGGTTTGATCCCTGGTTTGGCCAATTTCTTTCCGAGGATTGATAATAGTCATTGCGACAGGATTCATTCCTCTCTCACCGCTGACCATTGTTTCGACGATGGTTATGTGGGAAAGCAGCTAGTGAATTGGAAAGAATATTGTGCAGAGTACTGGTAAAAGAAACTCCAGGAAAGCATGGATAGGTGCACTGGCAGCCGTGATATAACTGAAATGATGTTGAAAATGGCATTAAATCATACAATCAATCAATCAATCTTTTGCAGAGAAATGTTTATGCACAATCTTCTCTCGGGTCCACTGTCTTCTGATTCTAAAAATGGATTCTAAACTGCAACATTTAGAATGATCTCCCTTTAAGTTGCTTCACATCCAAAAATTAAATGTTGCTAAAGGCCAAAGTGCTATTTTTTGGCATAGAAGAATGTGCTGGCTTTTGTCCTACATTTTGGTACTGATAACAAACAAATACATAGAAATTTGTACTTGGTCGAAAATGTAGAGATGTTTATTCTAAGGGCCCCTGTGGTAAAAAGTGTAGACATGTTTATTCTATGGGCCCCTGCCTATTTGTTGGCAATTTGCACTGTCTGTCTTTTTTAAAGATATTTCTTGTGTAGTATAAGTGAAAAATATGCATTTTTGTATCTTTGGGGGTTTATTTTGTGCAATAAACAATCAACATGCAACAGAACCCAATGTTGTGAATAAAGGAGAAGCTACTTATTACAACTTTACAAGCATTCTTACTTTTTCCAGCAGTTCTCAAACTCTCATAATTGTGTATTTGTGTAACTTGTACAGATCTATGCACTGTATGAAAATATTTTGACTCTTTACCAAACAACAAAATTTTAGACTGGTCCAAATTGAAAGCATTTGCAGACGACAAAATAAATGCGACTCAAAAATTGAAATTTGTTTTGGGAAGGGTAGAAAACACTGTGGAAATAGGAGAAAATGCTGGTTACCAGCATTTTCTCCTTTTCCCACAAGGTTTTCAAAAGGCCTCTTTCACAGGGTCGTTAAAAGTCTGGATTGTGTGGTAGAGGGTTAACTAAATTAACAGGCTGTCAGTAAATTTGATATGAAATGGTAATTATGTAGTTACGATTTGAAGCCCACTATTTCTTTACATACCCCCAACTTTTGTCACCAAGAGATGCAAAAACCTCAGCTGGAAAATGAAAAACACAACATATGAAATGGCAATCATGTAGTTACGATTTGAAGCCCAATAATTCTTTACATACACCCAACTTTTGTTACCAAGAGGTGCAGAAACCTCAGCTGGAAAATGAAAAACACACCATGACCCTAGCCTGGATAGAGAACAGAGCTCCAGATAGAGAGAGTGATTTTGATTTCAAAATTGAAAATATTAATGACTCTCCACTAAACCCTATGTTATGGGTACTCATTAGAATCGTCTCAAGGAGACAATTCTAATGAGTACCCACAACATAGAGTTTGGAAGAGAAATAATGAATTAAAGATACTATCACTCCCTCTTATCTGTAGATCTGGAGAACTAGTTGCAACTATAACATTCCCAAAGGATATATAGGCATAGGCATTCACTGACTATCTACTTATTTACAATAACTCATAACCAAAATTTTAGACTCCTCCAAATTTACAGGCAACAAATTTGAAGTGGCCCAAATGATAAATTCTTTCCAAGAAAGGACAGAAAATATTGTGGGAAGAGGAGGAAGTACTGCATACTATTATTTTTTCCTTTTTGCACAATGTTTGTCAATTCTTCCTTAGTGTTGTTAACACTCAGAATTGTTTGGTAAACCCTACAATTATGCATGAGTAGTGCAATGGTTTCAGCTGCAATATACATACCCTCATAGTATGCTGGTTGCCATAATTTTCTCCTTTTCTCACAGTGTTTTTTCAAAAGGCATCTTTCTCAGGGTCATTAAATCTTAGAGTTGTGTGGTAAAATAGGTTAGGTCTTTACCAAACAAACAAAAATTCAGATTTGTTTCATTTGACAGCATGTGCAGACGAAAAATTGAATGTGGATCAATGGATGATATCTTCCTTGGAAAGAGTTGAAAACACTGTGGGAAAAGGGGAAAATGCTAGTTACCAGCATTTTCTCCTTTTCCCACAATGTTTTCAAAGCCCTCTTCTTCAACATCATCAAAACAGGGATTGTGTTGTAAAATGTGTTAAACAGGCTGGGAAATGAAATGACTTTGCTTGCAAGAGCTGAACTGGATGTCATGCAGAAGAATTCAATGCTAAACACATGTATGCAAGCATGAGAAGGAGAAGTATCTTCCTTTGATTACAATAGATAATAAAATAAATTAAAGTCTTGACTTCAGGCAAGATATCCCCGAATAAGAATCTCAAAGTATGGTCAAAATGCGCTATAATTATTTTTTTCTTGGGAGGGGGGGTAATCTTTCTCTCTCTCTCTCAAATTCAATGATTTTAAATGAACACTAATTAACCCTTTACCACACAATCCCAAGTTTTAACGACCCTGGGAAAGAAGCCTTTTGAAAACATTGTGGGAAATGGAGAAAATGCTGGTAACCAGCATTTTCTCCTTTTCCCACAATGTTTTCTACCCTTTCCACAACAAATTTCAATTCTTGAGTTGCATTTAATTTGTCGTCTGCAAATGCTTTCAATTTGGACAAGTCTAAAATTTTGTTGTGTGGTAAAGAGTTAAAAGGAGTGAACTAGATGTATAGCAATTAGGAGAAAAACTGTCTCGTCTTTGTGTACTTACCTGCATACATGCACATAATTATATACAGGGCGGTTTCACAGAATTTCTCATTGCTTCAGGTTTATGCTGATACGGTGTTTACAATATAGATCTATTTGAGAAATGCTCTGTGGAATGGGGCTTAATGCATCTACGAAGATTATCGAACCAGGTCAGCCCGCGCAGTCCGACCTGAGCCGAAATTTTTCGCTATTGGTCAATTTTTTTGTATATCAAAGGACCAGTCTACCTTATGATACAGTCAGTTGTAATACATAATGAATTTTATGGATCCCTATGTAATGACTTGCTTGGTTGACACATCACGGGGATACAGTAAGCCCCCTTTTGCCAGAACATTGCTCATTTAATTTTTATCATTTAACATAATTTGAGTACATATATGATAATAAAGCTCAAAACTATGATACATGTAAACCAGCGACGAGTGTGGAAGATGAATTCTTTTATCATTTAATGGTCTAAGGGAAAAAACTCATAAAGACTTAATAGAATATTTATAAAGAGTAGCCTCCCTTATTCCCTCCTCCTCTTGGTTATTGAAGGTGTCTGAACTTTCATTGGACAAACATAAGGATGGCACATTGCGTCTTTATCATATAATTTCACTGTCGGAAAACAAAGCTGTATGTATTCTATGTTAACCGCTAGGAAGATTTTAGTACTTAAGTCGTTCTAGATCTAGAACTCCAAATGGATTTCCTCCATTGGGTGTTACAGGAAAGGACATCATTGCTTTTACTTACTCAAATCGCGATCTAAACGGTTTTCAGAATCCTCGAAAAAAATGCAAGGCGAAAGCTCTCAACAAATTGGACCCAAGAAAGCATCGTGTTAGTACCAGTTAAAAGTTTCAAATTGAATTTTCAGTGACAGGTCGACGATAACTGCTCGACTGACAATGATATCTTTCTTGGAACAGGTCTTTTTATATCCTGGATACAAGAAAATATAAAACAGATCTGTAATCCCATATTAGTTTACGTTTAGTGATGCAGGTAATCTCATCTTTACATACCTGTTTATTACTTAATGCGCTTTATAGTCTTACCTCAATTACCACACCATTAATCTCCACTTTAAAGTTTTGGCGGTTGTTTTGTTAACAAATGTGGTGAAATTCAAGGGAGACCACTGTCTGGTTACAATTATCACAACACGGCTTGCAAATATCATTTATGGCTTAAACTGCTCTTTCTTCTCTCCGAAGTCTTTGCATTTGTACTCCCATCATTAAAGTAGTTTAGAATTTACTACCGCTCGACGAAATGAACGTTTTTATACCGATGGTCTTTACAGAATCAATTGCTGTTGCTATTCGTCTTCGATTTTATGCAGGCCACAAATACAAGGGAAGCAACTCTAGTAAAAAAAAGACTGTACAAGTTTTCTCCCTTAGACCATTAATAGTTCACCCGTTGAAACCAACGTTTAAATAGAACAGCAATCAATAAGAAATACTAGTAAATTATGTTAAACTTATCCAAATCCAAAGCATTTCCAGACGAGAAATTAAATGTGGGTCAAATGGTTGGAGTTTTATTTGAATGAATAGAAAACATTACTGGAAAAGGAAACAGTCTGCAGTTAACCAGCATGTATCCTTTTCCCATGTTTTAAAAAGCCATCTTCATCAGGGTCGTTTAACTCTTTATCAAACGACAAAATATTTAGCCTTGTCCAAATTGAAAGCATTTGCAGACGACAATTTCAATGTGGTTCAAATGATGCACCTTTTCTTTAATAGGGTAGAAAACATTGTGGGAAAAGGAGACAATGCTGGTTACCAGCATTTTCTCCTTTTTCCACAATGTTTTCAAAAGGCTTCTTTCCCAGGGGCGTCAAAAGGCGGCATTGTGCGCTAAAGGGTCAACTCTTTATCAAAATGACAAAGTTTTACTCTAGTCCAAACTTTAAACATTTGCAGACAACAAAATAGAAGTGATTTAAAAAATGAAATTTGTTTTGGGAAGGGTAGAAAAAAATGTGGGAAATGGAAAAAATGCTGGTTTCCAGCATTTTCTCCTTTTCCCACAATATTTTCAAAATGCTTTTTTCTCAGTGTCATTGAAAGTCAGGATTGTGTGATAAAGGGCTAAACTCGTGTTTACCCTTAGAGTGCAGAATAAACCTAATGGACCGTTTCAGACTTGGAATTAGACCCAATTAAGTTAGACTTCAAGGTTGATTATGTCCATAGTATTTCAGAAAGCGGACAGTGAAGATCAAGATCTGACTCCATACTTTGAGCAGTCTGATCTTTATATACACTGGCAATAATTGGCACCTGAACTTGTGAAAGGGGCTTTAAGGGTTTCAGATTTTGATACATAGAAACATGTAGAAACGTTTGGGCAAAAATGTGAAATTATTTGTACTAAGCGATCAAGTCTTTACCAAATGACAAAATTGTACATTTGCACAAATTGAAAGCATTTGCAGAATACAGAATAAATGTGACTCGAAAATTGGAATTTGTCTTTGGAAGGGTAGAAAACATTATGGGAAAGAGAGAAAATGCTGGCGTCTAGGATTTTCTTCTTTTCAAAGCTTACTGTTTTAGGATTGTTAAAAGTCAGTATTGTGTGGTAAAGGGTTAAATTTTCAAAAGACGTCTACTGCAAGACAAGCATTTACAGACAAAAAATGAGATATGACTCAAATTGTTGGATTTGTCTGTGAAAGGATAGAAAGCATTGTGGAGAAAGTAGAAAATGCTGGTGACCAGCATTTTCTCCCTTCCCCACAATGTTTTCCAGAGCCTTCTTCAGAGTCATGAAAGCATGGAATTGTTTGGTAAAAGATTGGGTTCTGAATGGCTCAGAGGTAAGGTATAGGATTAAAAGCCTGAAGAACCCTGGTTCAATCCTCTTTCGACGAGTTTTTAATGAGAGTGGCCTAGGACAAGACACCTGGTGATCAGCATTTTCTCTTTTTCCCACA
Source organism: Tridacna gigas (assembly GCA_945859785.2). NCBI lineage: Eukaryota > Metazoa > Mollusca > Bivalvia > Cardiida > Cardiidae > Tridacna > Tridacna gigas. Next base: position 28,478,870 of record OX244033.2, read on the forward strand.
ATGCTTTCTACCCTTTCATATTTGGTTTGAATTTGAAAGAGTCTAAAATGTGTCATTTGGAAAAGGGTTAACAGTCAACACGTCATAATGAACAAGAGGGCCATGATGGCCCTGGATCGCCCACCTGAGTCAATAGGCGAAATTTCATTCCGGGGTCATAATGACTCAATTTAGAACTCATCTGAGATATTATTAAGACAAACATTCTGACCAATTGTCAGGTCATTTGAGCTGAAAATGTGGCCTCCAGAGTGTCCAAAATGTATTTCTTCAATTTGACCTAGTGACCTAGTTTATGACCCCATGTGACCATATTTCAAACTCATCCAAGATATTATCAAGACAAACACGCTGACCAATTTTCAGGGCAAGTGAGCAAGAATTGTGGCCACTAGAGTGCCCACAAGATATTTCTTCTATTTTCAAGACAATTAAGCAATAAATGTGGCCTCTAGACTGCCCACAAGGTATTTCTTTAATTTGACCTAGTGACTTAGATTATGTCCCCAGGTGACCTAATTTTGAAGTTATCCAAGATTTCATCAAGACAAACATTCTGACCAATTTTCGGGTCAATTGAGCAATAAATGTGGCCTCTAGAGTGCCCACAAGGTATTCCTTTAATTTGACCTAGTGACCTAGTTTATGACCACAACTCGTCCGAGATTTAATTAAGACAAGCATTCTGACCAATTTTCAAGTCAACTGAGCAAACAATGTGGCCTCTAGAATGTCCACATGGTATTTCTTTGATTTGACCTAGTGACCTAGTTTATGACCCTAGGTGACCCAATTTCAAACTCATCCGAGATTTAATTAAGACAAACATTCTGACCAATTTTCAAGTCAATTGAGCAAAAAATGTGGCCCATAGAGTGCCCACAAGGTATTTCTTTAGTTTGACCTAGTGACCTACTTTATGACCCCAAATGACCCAATTTCAGAGTCAGCTGAGATTTAATTAAGACAAACATTCTGACCAATTTTCAAGTCAATTGAGCGAAAAATGTGGCTTGTAGAGTGCCCACAAGGTATTTCTTTAATTTGACCTAGTGACCTAGTTTTTGACCCCACATGACCCAATATCGAAGTCATCTGAGTTTTTATCAAGACAAACATTCTGACCAAGTTTCATGAGTATCGGACTGAAAATGTATCCTCTAGAGTGCACACAAGGTTTTCCTAAGATTTGACCTGGTAACCTAGTTTTTGAACTGAGGTGATCCAGTTTCAAACTCTTCCAGGGTATCATCAAGACAAAGATTCTGACTCAGTTTCATTAGTATGAAACTGAAAATGTGGCCTATAGAGCGCACACAATGTTTTTCTAAAATTTGATCTAGTGACCTAGTTTTTGACCCTACATGACCCAATTTCAAAGTCATCTGGGATTTTATCAAGACAAACAATCTGACCAGGTTTCACAAGTATCTGACTGAAAATGTGGCCTCTACAGCCCACACAAGGTTTTTCTAAGATTTGACCTAGTGACCTAGTTTTTCACCCAACATGACCCAATTTCGAACTCATCCAAGACTTTATCAAGACAAACATTCTGACCAAGTTTCACAAGTATCTGACTTAAAATGTGGCTTATACAGTGCACACAAGGTTTTTCTAAGATTTGACCTAGTGACCTAGTTTTTTAACCTACATGACCCAATTTCAAAATCGTCCGAGATTTTATCAAGACAAACATTCTGACCAAGTTTCACAAGTATCTGACTAAAAATGTGGCCTCTACAGCCCACACAAGGTTTTTCTAAGATATGACCTAGTGACCTAGTTTTTCACCCCACATGACCCAATTTCGAACTCACCCAAGATTTTATCAAGACAAGCATTCTGAACAAGTTTCATGAGGATCGGACTGAAAATGTGGCCTCTAGAGCGTACACAAGGGTTTTCTAAGATTTGACCTAGTGACCTAGTTTTTGACCCCACATGACCCAATTTCTAAGTCGTTCGAGATTTTATCAAGACAAACATTCTGACCAAGTTTCATGAGGATCGGACTGAAAATGTGGCCTTTAGAGCATACACAAGGTTTTTCTAAGATTTGACCTAGTGACCTAGTTTTTGATCCCACATGAGCCAATTTTGAACTCATCCGAGAGTTTATCAAGACAAAGATTCTGACCAAGTTTCACGAGGATTGGACTGAAAATGTGGCCTCCAGAGCATACACAAGATTTTTCTAAGATTTGACCTAGTGACCTAGTTTTTGACCCCACATGAGCCAATTTTGAACTCATCCGAGAGTTTATCAAGACAAAGATTCTGACCAAGTTTCACGAGGATCGGACTGAAAATGTGGCCTCCAGAGCATACACAAGATTTTTCTAAGATTTGACCTAGTGACCTAGTTTTTGACCCCACATGACCCAATTTCGAACTTCTCCGAGATTTTATCAAGACAAACATTCTGACCAAGTTTCACGAGGATCGGACTGAAAATGTGTCCTCTAGAGCGTACACAAGGTAAAAAGTTGACAACGGACGACGCACACCGCACGACGGACACAGCACAATCACAATAGCTCACAATGAGCACTTTGTGCTCAGGAGAGCTAAAAAGGCAGGAGCACATGTTTGCATGGGAGAGAGGTGTCCAGTGTAATTTCAACAAATTTGTTTAACCTATTTTCATGCAATCCCAAGGTTAAACAATCCTAGGGAAGGATACTGAAAACATTGGAGATAAAAGGAGAACATTCTGATAACCAGCATTTTTTCCTTTTCCCATGTTTTGTACCCTCCCAGGGTCAAATCTTAATTTTTGAGTTGTATTTATTTCTGTGTTTATTTCTTTATTTCACAATCTGCAAATTCTTTCAATTTGGACAAGTCTAAAATTTTGCCATGGGATAATGTTAAAAACTGTAGAGCAGGATCTTTAAATGGACTGATCGATGGAAAATATAATTCCAGAGTAAACCGAACCTCTCATTTATGGTGTGCATCGGGCAAGGGAAATTGGGGAAGTATTTAACCCTTTACCAAACGCTAAAATTTCATACATGTCCGAATTAAAAGCTTTAGCAGATGACAAAATGATATGATTCAAAAATTGCGATTTATTCGAAAGGTTAGAAAAAAATTGTGGGAAAAGGAGAAAATGCTGGTTACCAGCATTTTCTCCTTTTCCCACAATGTTTTCAAAAGGCTTCTTCCTTAGGGTCGTTGAAAGTTGGGATTGTGTGGTAAAGGGCTAATTAGCCAAAATGCCTTTTAACAACCCTGAGGAAGAAGCCTTTTGATCAAATTGTGGAAAAGGAGGAAATTCTGGTAACCAGTATTTTCTCCTTTTTGCTCAATGTTTTCCTCTCTTCTGAAGACAATCCCATCAGCTTTAATAACATTTAATAAGTCGTCCCAGGGACACCCTCATGTAAAACAGTACTATAGGCCTGGGTTGAAACCAGATTGCTTGAATGTTTGGTGTTTAAAGCCATTTTCCACATTACATGTATTTCCATTGTACTTGCAGTGGCCAGAGCACGTATCCATGCTTTCTTGGGAGTTTCTGTAACAAGTGCTTCGTACAGTATTCTTCCCAAAGCACTGGCTGTTTTCCACATAACATTGTGAAAACAATTATCAGCCGTGAGAGAGGAATGAGCCCTATAGCACTGACTATCATCGATCCCCGGAAAGAAATTGGCCAAGGTGGGGATTCGAACCAGCTATCCTCTGTTCCCAAGTCCTGTACACTGCGCTACTGGGGCTCTGCTTTGAACCTAGAACCACTGGGATACAAACCCATATTATAAACAACTAGGCCATATAGGACCAATGTCAGAAATGAATGACAAAGATAACTAAAGTGCAAGACATATTTTTTCTGTTATCTCTATTACAAAGTGTGTTACAGTTATATAGAAAAAGTATACAATTGAAAGATGGAAAAAAAAAAAGGTGACAAAAAACACAATAGATGTAAAAGGAAAACAAGAGGGCCATGATGGCCCTGTATCGCTCCACTGGCTTATAAATATAAACCATAAATACTAAACATTTCAATTCTGAGCCAAATGGTTTCAAAATGAAGACTTAAAAAGTTTTCTCTGTAAAAGCCCATGTGAAAGTTGGGACCCGCAGGGCAAAGCCATTTTTGATCCCAGAGCTATAATTACTTGAACCCTGGTAGAGGTCCACAAGATAAAGCCACATGCCAAAATAATACAAGTCTATGCTGTATGGTTATAAATAAGGCGATTTTCAAGTTTTGTCCATATGAAGCCTCTGTAAAATGTAAGACCCCTGATGCAAGGCTAATTTAAAAAAAAAAAAAATCAAAACAGGAAGATTTCTTAAGTTGTCACTATGTAAGCCCATGTAAAACTTGTGACCCCTGCAGCGGGGCCAATTTTGACCCCAGGGCTAAAATTTTGGCCCACTTGGTAGAGGCCCACTAGATATAGCTACATGCAAAATTTGGTAGCTCTAGGCCTTATGGCTAGGTACAGGAAGATTTCTAAAATTTTCTCTATATAAGCCTATGTAAAACTTGTGACCCCTGGGGCAGACCCAATTTTGACCCCAGGGCTATAATTTGAAGATACTTGATAGAGGTCTACTACATAAAGCTACATGCCAAATTTGGTAGCCCTATGCCATATGGTTTCAGACAAGAAGATTTTTAAAGATTTCCAATATTTTTCAGTTTTGTTGCCATGGCAACCAGAGTTTTTGAAGGAATCAAATTTTTTCAAGAAATTCTGAAGAGGACCATGGCAGGATCATTTCTGTGAAGTTTCATGAAAATTGGATGAGTAGTTTCAGAGAAGAAGATGTTTGAAATAAAAGTTAACGCACGGACGGACGCACGACGGACACCGGGCCATGACATAAGCCCGCTGGCCTTCGGCCAGTGGAGCTAAAAACAATTCCACCCCCTTTAAGCCTTTACCACACAATCTCGACATTTAACGACCCTGAGGAAGAAGCCTTTTGAAAACATTGTAGGAAAAGGAGAAAATGCTGGTAACCAACATTTTCTCCTTTTCCCACAATGTTTTCTACCCTTCCTAAAACAAATTTCAATTTTTGAGTCACATTTATTTTGTCGTCTGCAAAAGCTTTCAATTTGGACTGGTCTAAAATTTCGTCGTTTGGTAAAGTGTTAAACACTGAAAAGGGCACAATAGTTTTATGGTTGTGTAATTGTTGAAAATGAGAACAACAAAACAGAAAAATCACAATCAAGTTTGAATATACAACTAAAAGGTATTCGTTCCTTTCTTTTTCTTCAAACTGTGCCAGCTGGACACCTTTAAAAGCTACAGTTGATTTTGCAGCCAATGTAGATAAAGACCAGACTGCACAAAATGTGTAGACTGATCTTTGATTAACACCGTCTGCTTTGCAGAGATACTTCTACCAAGAGCAATCTTGACATTGCAAATATTAGGGTCTTTTTTCCAGTCTGAATGTGTCTACTGGGTCATTCGGCACTCTAAGGGTTTGTGCTTTAAGGGTTAAGTTATCTCAACTGATAAACAAGAGGGCCATGATGGCCCTGGGTCGCTCACCTGAGTCAATAGGCGAAATTCACTCAACGTACATAATCCAATTTCTGACCAATTGTCAGGTCAATTGATGAACAAACTTGGTAGAGGTCCACTAGGAGATGCTACATGCCAAATATCAAAGCTCCATGCCTTCCAGTTTCAGAGAAGAAGAACTTCCTTCTTTGTTCCTATGTTCGAAATTTGTGACCCCTGGGGCGGGGCCAGTTTTGACCCCAGGGACATCATATGAACAAACTTGGTAGAGGTCCACTAGGAGATGCCACATGCCAAATATCAAAGCTCTACGCCTTCCAGTTTCAGAGAAGAAGAATTTTAAAGTTTTCATTCTTTGTTCCTATGTTTGAAACTTGTGACCCCCGGGGCGGGGCCAGTTTTGACCCCAGGGGCGTTATATGAACAAACTTGGTAGAAGTCCACTAGGAGATGCTACATGCCAAATATCAAAGCTCCACGCCTTCCAGTTTCAGAGAAGAAGAATTTTAAAGTTTTCATTCTTTGTTCCTATGTTTGAAACTTGTGACCCTTGGGGCGGGGCCAGTTTTGACCCCAGGGGCGTCATATGAACAAACTTGGTAGAAGTCCACTAGGAGATGCTACATGCCAAATATCAAAGCTCCATGCCTTCCAGTTTCAGAGAAGAAGAATTTAAAAGTTTTCCTTCTTTGTTCCTATGTTCGAAACTTGTGACCCCCGGAGCGGGGCCAGTTTTGACCGCAGGGACATCATATGAACAAACTTGGTAGAGGTCCACTAGGAGATGCTTCATGCCAAATATCAAAGCTCCAAGCCTTCCAGTTTCAGAGAAGAGGAATTTTAAAGTTTTCATTCTTCGTTCCTATGTTTGAACTTGTGACCCCCGGGGCGGGGCCAGTTTTGACCCCAGGGACATCATATGAACAAACTTGGTAGAGGTCCACTAGGAGATGCTACATGCCAAATATCAAAGCTCTACGCCTTCCAGTTTCAGAGAAGAAGAATTTTAAAGTTTTCATTCTTTGTTCCTATGTTTGAAACTTGTGACCCTTGGGGCGGGGCCAGTTTTGACCCCAGGGGTGTCATATGAACAAACTTGGTAGAGGACCACTAGGAGATGCTACATGCCAAATATCAAAGCTCCACGCCTTCCAGTTTCAGAGAAGAAGAATTTTAAAGTTTTCATTCTTTGTTCCTATGTTTGAAACTTGCGACCCCCGGAGCGGGGCCAGTTTTGACCCCAGGGACATCATATGAACAAACTTGGTAGAGGTCCACTAGGAGATGCTACATGCCAAATATCAAAGCTCCACGCCTTCCAGTTTCAGAGAAGAAGAATTTTAAAGTTTTCCTTCTTTGTTCCTATGTTTGAACTTGTGACCCCCGGGGCGGGGCCAGTTTTGACCCCAGGGACATCATATGAACAAACTTGGTAGAGGTCCACTAGAAGATGCTACATACCAAATATCAAAGCTCTACGCCTTCTAGTTTCAGAGAAGAAGATTTTTAAAGATTTTGCTATTTTTTTCCTTTTGGTTGCCATGGCAACCAGAGTTATGGGTAGAATTCAATCTCTTGAACAACTTTCGTAGAGCTTCACCTGAGGAACATCCCTGCCAAGTTTCATCAAGATTGTCCCAGTGGTTTAGGAGGAGACGTTTAAAGAAATTGTGGACGACGGACGACGCACGACGGACATTGGGCGATCACAAAAGCTCACCTTGAGCACTTTGTGCTCAGTTGAGCTAAAAACAACAAGAGGCCCTTGAGGATCAGAATTGCCCTACTGGCACTTTCTGACCAGCATTTTCTCCTTTTTCCAAAAATATTTTCTACCTATTCAAAGACAAATTCCATTATTTGAGTTATATTTAGTTTGTTGTCTGAAAAAACTTTCAATTCAGACAGGTAGAAAATTTTGTTGTCTGGTAAAGGTTAAGAGCTATATTTAGCTTCTGTGACCTCTATATGCAAAATACTGAAATGCCGTGTGGGAAACACAGAAAATGCTTGTTACCATCTCATTTTCCCAGAATGTTTTCAAAAGCCATCCTTCTGATGTTTACAAAAACTCAAGAATTAACCCTTTACCACACATTCACGACTTTTTATGATCCTGAGAAAGAGGCCCTTTCAGAACATTGTGGGAAAAGGAGAAAATGCTGGTAACCAGCATTTTCTCCTTTTCCCACAATGTTTTCTATCCTTCTCAAAACAAATTTTAATTTCATAGTCACATTTATTTTGTATTCTGCAAATGCTTTCAATTTGTACAAGTCTGGAATTTTGTCATTTGGTAAAGAGTTAAGAGAAATCGTTGAAGGTCAAGACGGATGGCATACAGCAGACCAAAACCAACCTAAACTAAAAGCTACCAATAAAAGGACAACAGTCAATGAGGATCAAAGGCATAAAAGAAAGAGATTACATAGAGTGGAAGTAAAGTCTTCTAAAAAGATTGAAACTATATACACCTTTTGCATAAGCCTGATATTGGTCCTACTTATGCATGAACCATGCTCTGGCAAAAGGGGGCTTAATGCATCCGGTGATACATGGTACAAAGCAGGTCATCACATGATCATGGATCAATAAAGTCCATTTTGTCTAACAACCAACTGAATCATGTGTGTGAATGGTCCTTTGACATATCAAAAATTGACCAACAGCCAAGTTTCGGCCCAGGACTGCCCAGCCTGACCTGGGTTGATGATTTTTGGAGATGCATTAAGCCCCCTTTTCACAGAGCATGGCCCACATGTATCTACATGCAACCATGTCAAGTTTGTATCATACAAATTTTTTGATATGGGCAGAATACCACCATGCAGCATTTAATCTTTTTACCAAACAATTTTGAGTTTTAACCCTTTACCAAACAATCCTGACTTTTAACAACCCTGAGATAGAGGCCTTTTGAAAACGTTGTGGGAAAAGGAGAAAATGCTGGTAACCAACATTTTCTCCTTTTCTCTCAATGTTTTCAACCCTATCAAGGACAAATTCCATCATTTGAGCCACGTTTAAATTATCGTCTGCAAATGCTTTCAATTTGGACAAGTCTACTTTTTTGTGTGTGTGGGAAAGAGTTAAGGACCTTGAGTAAGAAGGCTCTTTAACCCTTACTACTCAATCCCCAGTTTATGACCCTCAGGAAGAAAGCTTTTGAAAACATTGCCGGGAAAGGAAGAAATGTTGGTAACCAGCATTTTCTCATCCTTTCAAAGACAATTTTCTCCATTTGAGCCACTTTTTTTTCATCTTCAAATGCTATGGAATTGGACAATTCAACAATTTCATTGTTTGGCAAAGGGTTAACACGGCGTGGGAATCGGAGAAAATGCTCGTAAACTGTGTTTCTCCCTAGCCCACAATCTCCATCTTTCAAAGACAAATCCCACCACTTGTGCCACTTTTAACCCTTTACCAGATGACAAAATTTTAGCCTTGTCCAAATTGAAGGCATCTGCAGATGACAATTTCAGTGTGGCTCAAATGGTGTGATTTTTCTTTGATATGGTAGAAAACATTGTGCAAAAAGGAGAAAATGCTGGTTACCAGCATTTTCTTTTCCTACAATGTTTCCAAAAGACGTCTTTCCCAGGGGTGTTAAAAGGCGGCATTGTGTGGTAAAGGGTTAATATGTTGTCTGCCAAATGCTTTTCATTTGGAAAAGCCTAAAATCTCTTTGTCAGATACATACTTAAATTCTTGAACATCATGTGGTAAAATTGGTAACAACAACTAATTGGACAAATAATACATGTATGTGATTTAGCATTTCAGTGAAAATGGTGACTTAATGGAAAAAGGCACTGATGGTCTATGGGGCAGATTTTTAAAAAAATATATTGTCAAAGAATCACAATTTTGAAACTAAAACAGTACTCATCTGTGAAAATTTGACAAAAAACTGTTCACTACAGTGACCTTTCGCATATTACCCTTTTCAGGGTTTGTTTTCTTAAAAATAACAGGGTGAAACTGCCACAGAATGATGGAGCTTGAAAAGCTGTTTCCAAATATATGAGCTATGCTCTGTGAAAAGGGGGCTAAATACATCTGCTAAAAAGTATTGACCCAGGTCAGCCTGTGCAGTTCGTGCAGGCTTACCAGGGCCAAAACTTTTCACCACTTGTCAATTTTCTGCATGTCAAAGAACCATTGTGCCTCATGATTCAGTTGCCTGTTATACAAAAATGAAATTTATGGATCCATAATTAAATGATGACTTGCTAGGTATGATGTATCTTGGAGATGCATTAAACCCCCTTTTGCAAGAATATGGCTCATATGCATCATAAAAGGTCAAAGTAACAACTAGCAACATTATTCCAAGGCAATGAATAATACCTATGCAAAATTATTTTCTCCAAAATATGTAGTTTTGCCCAACTCAACAATAAGGCACTTGAATTGCAGAATAAATTTACGAACTTTTGGAGGATGTATTCTGAAGCAATGAATAACTCTTTACCACACAATCCAGACTTTTGACAACCCTGAAAAAGAAGCCTTTTGAAAACATTGTGGGAAAAAGAGAAAATGCTAGTAACTTGCATTTTCTCCTTTTTCCACCATGTATTCTACCCTTCCCAAAACAAATTTTAATTTTTCAGTCACATTAATTTTGTTGTCTGCAAATGCTTTCAATTTAGGAAAGTCTTAAAATTTTGTTGTTTGGTAAAGGGTTAGGTATAATGAGCAATATCTATGAATTAATCCCTCACATTAACATGTTACATTAAAATTAAACTCTTTACCAAACAATCCTGAATTCTACAGACCCCAAGAGAGAATGCTTTTGAAAACAGTGTTAGAAAAGGAGAAAATGCTGGTAGCCAGCATTTTCTCCTTTTTCAGCAATGTTTTCTACTCTCTCAAAGCTAAATTCCACCATTAGAGCCAAATCAAAATTATTGAATGCAATTTCTTCCAATTTTGGCAAGTCTGAAATTTTGACATCTTGTAAAATGGTTAATTTATGTAAGATCATTCAACACATGATCTTGGGTTTACAAGTCCCCCCCCCCCCCATGTTATTTCTTCAAAGTTGTTCTCAAATATTTTCTAATAATACCTTTAACCCTTTACCAATCAATCCTGAGTTTTAATGACCTTGAAATAAGAAGCTTTTTGAAAACACTGGGTGCACAGGAGAAATGGTGGTAACTAGCATTTCCTCCATTCTCAACAAACTGTTCTCTTTTTTTTTTTTCCAAAGACATTACTAGAGCAACATTTAATTTGTTGTCTGCAAATACTTCAAGAAAGGGGTTAAGTCAGGTTTCCTCTGTAGCCAGTCACCTTTATTTGACCTTGTTTGTTTTTGCCACTCAAAGTTCTTAAAAGAAAAAAGGTTTATAGAAATATTCTACATTTATGGTTAAGATTTAAAAAAAAAACAAGAGGGCCATGATGGCCCTGTATCGCTCCACTGTCTAATAAATACAAACCATACATACCAAACACTGCTCAAACATTTCTATTCCAGGCCAAATGGTTTAGAACAAGAAGATTTTCAGTTTTCTTAATAAGACAGTTGTGAACCCAGGGTAAGGCCTTGACTACAGAGCTATGACTAATTGAATCCTGGTAGAGGTCCACAAGATAAAAGGACACATCAAATAATATAGGTCTAAGCCATACGGTTCATTGATATGAATTGTAAGGGTGGCTGAGCTATAATTTTTATTAAAATGAAAAATCCAGATTTCTGGAAAGACTTTATAAAAGATGCGGACGTTGTCAGATCTTACATTTTGAGATCATCTATGGAACTGTATTTAGATTGTTATTTACATCACTTAAAAATGGACATCAAGCATGAGAGAGGGATAAAAATTTAATACAGATTTATTCTGCCCATGATTTCTAAGAAATGGGAATTGATATTGTGAAGCTGTTGTCTTGACATGGTGCTTTTCTTGTTATGGAAACATTACTGGTAGTATCCAGCATGGACTGGATTGGTGGTCTGCATCCTTTGTTGAGAGCTCATGACAACAGTATCTGAAAATAATGAAGACATTTGTTTTTCTTACATCTTTACCACACAGCAAAATTTTGACACTTTTCTAAACTAAAGGCATTTGCAGAGGAACAATTCACTGTGACTCAAACGATTAATTTTGTCTTATGATTGTGTAGAAAAAATTGTAGTAAAAGGAGAAAATGCTTGTTACCAGCATATTCTCCTTTCCCACAATGTTTTCAACGGCCTCTTTCTCAGCAAGATTTAAACTCAGGATTGTGTAGTAAAGGGTTTTCTTCAGAGCTCCAGATAAGAGAGAGTGATAGTATTCTAAATCCATTATTTCTCTTCCAAACCTCATGTTGTGGGACTCATTAGAATCATCTCGATGATATGATTCTAATGAGTCCCCATAACATAGGGTTTAGTGCAGAAAAAATAATATTTTCAATTCTGAAATCAAAATCACTCCCTCCATCTGGAACTCTGATCCTTCTTTATGTACCGGTTTCTGACATTTACTCCTTTAACAAACAATCCTGAGTTTTAACAAACATACAAAAAGTGACATCTGAAAACATTGTGGCAAAAGGAGAATATGGTGGTAACCAGTATTTTCTCCTTTTTCCACAATGTTTCTATCCCCCTGAAAAAAAATAGGAATTTTTAAGTTGCATTTACTTTGTCGTCTGCAAATGCTTTCAATTTGGATAAGTCTGAAGTTGTGTGGTTTGGAAAAGACTTAACAAAACATCCTGGACTTGTCCAAATTGACAGCATTTCAGATGACACATTCAACATGGCTTAACTTTTACATTTCAGCTTGTCCATCATATTCAAAGCATTTGTGCAGTAAGGTAAATGTTACTCAAAACCTGAAATGATAGAAAACAAAGTGGGAACAGGAGAAAATGCTGATAACCAGCATTTTCTCCATTTTCCATAACTTTTTCAAAAGCTTTCTACACCGCGCTCATAAAACATTCTTTTCTAAAGGGAGAATTGATTGGATATGCCTAAGAAAGGATGAAAATATTGAAGGAAAAGGAGAAAACACTGGTTACCAGCAGTTTCTCCTTTTCTCACAATATTTTCAAAAGCCTTTTTTCATCTGGTCAAGAAAAACACAGAATTGAATGGTAAAGGTTAACCCTTTAGTTGCTAAGCGACTCACTGACCTTTAACGGACAATATAGATCAAGATCAGAATGCAGAGAATGTGCAGTCTGATCTTGGATCTACACTGTCCATTAAGGAGATATTTTCTCCTCCAAAAACTAAGTTTGAAATAACTTTATTCGGGGTTTTTACTATCGGCTTGAGAGTTTTATTTGACTTATTTAGCAGGAAAAGGGTAACCCTTAACCACAAAATCCCAAGTTTTAACAACCTTGAAGAAGAAGGCTTTTGAAAGCATCGTGAGAAAGGGAGAAAATGCCGGTAACAAGCATTTTCTCCTTTTCCCACAATGTTTTCTACTGTATCAAAGACAAAAATCATCACTGGAAATGCAGTTAATTTGTTGTCTGCAAATGCTTTCGATTTGGTCGAGTCCAAAAGTTTGTCGTTTGGTTAAAAGTTAAAAGGAGAAAAAGTGAACTTCCAGATATAGAGACAGGCTGTTTCCAGTGTACCCTGAAAAGCATTCATTTTATGCATGTATAACAAAAGTACTTACGAGAAGGTGCCGGGGCTCCTGTCACAATCACCCCTGGGCTACTGTTTCTGCAACATGTGCAGCATCCACAGCAACAGCAACAGGTGCAGATGGCAATGATCACACCCAGGACCACAATGCTGCTTACAATCGGTACCCAGCTGTGTTGCAATGCAATGAAAGAGAAACAAATTAGTAAAGTCTAGTAACCCTTTTCCAAACAATACAATTGTAGATGCTTCCAAATTGGAAAGTTCTGCAAATGACAATATTAAAATTGGTACAAATTTGTTAAACTCTTTCCCACACGATTGATTGGTGTTTTACTCAGCTTTCAACATAGTTTGAGTCATGTAACAGTTCACATATTCGTGTACGTCCTGGGTTTCACCAGCACTAGGCTAGGGCTCTAAAGTGTCTTGAGCAAGGACACTGCCATGAAAAACCCAGTGCTTCCAGCCAGGCCTGAACCCATGACCATCAGGTTACAATTCCTAAACTTTACCACTGGGCCATGCAGGATCACTCCACAAAATGACAAAATGTTTGGTGTTTCCAAAGTTAATGCAATTGCAGATGACAAATGGGATGTGGCTAATATGACATGGTTTGTCTTTGTTTTGTTTGCCGGCATTTTCTCCTCTGTTCCAGTTTTTTCAAAAGCTTTTTTTCCTCAGGATTGTTTAAACTTTGTATGGTTTGGTAATGGGTTAAGTTTCATGATAAAGTAGCTTCTTGCAAGGAAATTCTCCTTTTCCAACAAAACTTTCAGAAGGCCTTCTATGCATTTAATGCTTTCAATCTGGACACATATGAAATTTCTGCCATTCGTTAAAACGTGAAATAAGATGTATGTGATAGTTAACTCTCTATACTGGCCTTGAAGAAGAAAGCTATTGAAATTCTTGCGGGAAAAGAAGAAAATTGGGCCTAGTCCACCATTCAGTTGTCAAGTAAGGAAACGTGGCATGTAATTTTCACAAACCTGAACAAGAAAAATTCTGAAAACAATGAGGGAGAAAGAGAAAATGCTTGTTACTAGCATTTTTTCCTTAACCCTCATTGCTCTCTACATTTTGAAAAATACTTTACTATGTAGACTTGTCCAAATTGAAAGCATTTGCAGACGACAACTTAAATGTGGCCCACATGATGAAATTTGTCCTTGACGGAGTGGAAAGCATTGTGGAAAAGAAGAAAATGCTGGTAACCACCATTTTCTCCTTGTCCCACAATGTTTTCTAAGGGATTCTTCTTCATGGGTCGTTAAAACTCAGGATTGTGTGGTAAAGTGTTAATTTGTCACATTTAATTTTTTGTCTGCAAATACTTCCAAACATTAACTGTACAAGTCTAAAATTTTCTGTTCGAAGTAAAGCAATATCATGATTCTGTAATAAGGCCCTTATCCTGCCAAATCTCAGCCTCTTTTTGAAATAGTGCAGATCAAGATCTGAATGTAAAGGCCATGCAGTCAAATCTCGATCTACTCTGTGTGATAGAAGATAAGGTATCACTCAAATTGAAAGCATTAGCAGATGACAATTTTAATGTGCCTAAAATAGTGCAATTTTTCTTTGATGGGGTTGAAAACAATATAGGAAAAGGAGAAAATGCTGGTTATCAACATTTTCTCCTTTTCCCACAATGTTTTCAATAGGCTTTTTTCCCAGGTTTGTTAAAAGGCCGCATTGTGTGGTAAAAAATTAAGTGGATGAATATTAAGGTGAGGCAAAGAAAATTTGAATATGCATGAAAATTTGATTAGATTCAATTTCTAAGCCGTAAAAAGTAGACTTCCTCAACTCTTTACAGAACAAAATTTTAGACTGGTCTAAACTGAAAGCATTTGCAGATGACAAATTAAACAAGGCTAAAATAATGGAATTTGTCACTGACAGGTAGAAAAACATTGTGGGAAAAGGAGAATATGCTGGTTACCAGCATTTTCTCCTTTTCCCACAATGTGTTCAAAAGTTATTTCTGTCAGGGTCATTAAAACTCTGGATTGTGTGGTAATTGGTTACACCAGAACAGAAAGAGACTTTCCAACCTGGATGACAAATTGCATACAGGTCTCTTTTTTTAACCCTTTACCACACAATCCTGAGTTTTAAAGACCCTGAGAGAGAAGCCTTTTGAAAACATTGTAGGAAAAGGAGAAAATGCTGGCAACCAGCATTTTCACCTTTTCCCACAATGTTTACTACCCTAACAAAAAAGAAAGAAAAAAAAATTCCATCGTATGTGGTACATTTAAATTGCCGTCTGCAAATACTTTGAATTTGGAAAAGTCTACATTTTACTTGTGTGGTAAAGGGTTCAAGCAGTTACAGAGGACAATTCAAATGTGGCCCTTACTATGGAATTTGTCTTAGGAAGGGTAGAAAACACTGTGGAAAAAGGAGAAAATGCAGCTTATTAGCAATTTTTCCTTTTCCAAAAAGCTTTTAAAGTCTTCTTCCTCAGGGTCATTAAAACTCAGGATTATTTAATTAAGAGCTATGTTAACCCTTTCAGCGCCATAGGGGAAAACAGGAACTTTTGCAGATGGCATAGATCAAAATCAGACTGCACAGAACGTGCAGTCTGATCTTTGATCTATACCATCCGCTTGTTTAGTCAAGCCTTTACGATAAAAATCTTTCTTGGTTTAAGTGGATTGTATTTTCAGCTGTCAAAAGAAGTCGAGTTTATTTATTTGGCGCCGAAAGAGTTAAGTAATAACACGTGGAACAAAATTTAAAGAAAAGTGTCATGCTCTGGAAAACAGGGGTTTCATGCATTTCTGTGATGCCTTATTGAAAGCAAGTCATCACATAATTATGGATCCATAAAATCCACTGAGTCTAACAATCGACTGACTCCTGAGGTAGACTGGTCCTTCGACATGCAGAAAATGACATGTGCGGACTGCACAGAATCATCTGGGTTGTTACTTATAGGTGCATTAAACCCCTTTTTCAAAGAGCATGCCTCAAGTACCGATAATTCTTGTTTCAATCATTACATTTTGATCATTGTTCTCCAACAGCAGATGAAAAAGGTTAATTAACTTAACCATTTACCACACAATCCCGACTTTTAACGACCCTGAGTAAGAACAACCCTGAGTAAGAAGACTTTTGAAAACAGTGTGGGAAAAGGAGAAAATGCTGGTAATCAGCATTTTCTCCTTTTCACACGAAGTTTTCTACCCTTCCATAAACGTATTTGAATTTTTGAGTCAAATTTACTTTGTCATCTGCAAATGTTTTTAATTTTGACAAGTCTAAAATTTTGTAGTTTGGTAAAGGGTTAACTCTTTACCATATGACAAAATTTTAGATTTGTCCAAATTAAATGCATTTGCAGATGAAAAAGTAAATGCTGAACAGATATTGGGATTTGTCTGTGACAGGTTAGAAAACATGTGGGAAAAGAAGAAATGCTGGTTACCAGCATTTTCTGCTTTTCCAACCATGTTTTCAAAAGCTTCCTTTCTCAGGGTCATTAAAACTGCCGATTGTTTGATAAAAGGTTAAGTTTTGAACTCCCTTTTTTCATCCACAGAGCGCCAAACGAAACTCAATGGACACTTTCAGTGGAGAAGTATGGCTCAATTGATTTCAGCAGTCCTCTGACCAATGGGGATTTAACGTATCTCCGTGACACATGATACCAAGCAAGTCATCGTATAACCAGAACTGTCGCAAAGGGGACAAATACCCCCACCAGCACCTTGTCACTGAAGCAGCACAATCAGAGAACAGAAATGATTTTCAATACAGAGATCACCAGTGACCCTGACCTTTGACCCATGTGACCCAAAAGGACACCTCCTTGGGTCATGAGCCATACTTGCATAAAGTTTCAGGGTCCTAGGTCAAACAGCTATTGAGTAAGAGCACAGAAACAATTTTCAAACAAAGTGCACCTGTGACCTTCACCTTTGACCCAAAGACAATAGGGCATCTCCTTAGGTCATAAGCAACACTTGTAAACAATTTCAGGGTCTTAGGTCAAACTGCTTTTGAGTTAGAGCACAGAAAGGATTTTCAAACTAAGTTTACCTGTGACACTGAACTTAGACCCATGTGACCCAAAAATGATAGGGCACCTCCTAAGGTCATCAGCAACACTTGTATAAAGTTTCAGGGTCCTTGGTCAAAGGGCTTTTGAGTAAGAGCACAGAAATGAAAACAAGACAGACGGATGGATGGGTAGACAACTGGATGGATGGACAGACATGGTGAAACCAGTCTACACCACTCTACTTCATAGGCAGGGTGTATAATTATGGATCCATAAAATCCATCGTGTCTAACAACAGACTGAATCATTGAGGTGGGCTGGTCCTTTGGAATACAGAAAATTGACTACCATCAGAACGCCTCAATCCAATTCAGCCTGCAGGGACTCTGCACTGTGCCTAGGCTGACCAGGTTCGACACTTTTTGCACGTGCATTAACTCTTTACCAAACGGCAAAATGTTAGACTCGCCCAAATTGAAAGCATTTGCAGACGACAAAATGAATGCGACTCAAAAATAGAATATTTGTTTTGGGAAGGGTAGAAAACATTGTTGGAAAAGGAGAAAATGCTGGTTACCAGCACTTTCTCCTTTTCCCACAATGTTTTCAAAAGGTCTTTCTCTCATGTGGTAAATGGTTAAACTCCCTTTAGACAGCACATGACTTATTTCAAATTTCAAGTTTGCCTTTGTCAAGAATGTCAAGGCAAAGCGGATAGCATAGATCAAATATCAGCCTGCACATATTTTGAAGCCTGATCTTGATCTACATTGGTTGCAACAGCAACTTTGGTTGAAAAAGGCGTTTGAAGGATTTAAAACTGTTCCTTCTAAAAGTAAAATAATAAATGAAAACAAGGGGGCCATGATGGCCCTATATCGCTCACCTGAGTCAATAGGCGAAATTTACTAAACGTGCATAATTCAATTTCTGACCAATTGTCAGGTAAATTGAGCTTAAAATGTGGCCTCTAGAGCGTCCACAAGGAATTTCCGTAAGCTGACCTAGTGACCTAATTTATCACCTCACGTGACCCAATTTAGAACTCATAAAAAAATTTATCAAGACAAACATTCTGAACAGTTTCAAGTTAACTGAGCAATAAATGTGGCCTCTAGAGTGCCCATAAAGTGTTTCTTAAATTTGACCCAGTAACCTAGTTTATGACCCCAGCTGACCCAATTTCAAACTCACCCAATATTTCATCAAGGCAAACATTCTGACCAACTTTCAAGTCAATTGAGCAAGAAATGTGACCTCTAGAGTGCCCTAAAGGTATTTCTTTAATTAGACCTAGTGACCTAGATTATGAACCCAGGGGACCCAATTTTGAACTCATCCTAGATTTCATCAAGACAAATATTTTAACCTATTTTCAAATCAATTGAAATATAAATGTGGCCTCTAGAGTTTCCACAAGGTATTTCTTTAATTTGACCTAGTGACCTAGTTTATGACTCCACATGACCCAATTTAAAACAGTTTTAACTGATCTGAAAATTTATCAAAACAAACATTCTGAACAATTTTCAAGTCACTTGAGCACAAAATGTGGCCTCTAGAGTGCCCAAAGGGTATTTCTTTAATTTGACCTAGTGATCCCAGTTGACCAAAATTCAGACTCATGTGAGATTTCATCAAGACAAACATTCTGACCAATTTTCAAGTCAATTGAGCAAAAAGTGTGGCCTCTAGAGTGCCTAAAAGGTATTTCTTTTATTTGACCTAGTGCCTAGATTATGACCCCAGTTGACCCAGTTTAGAACTAATCTAAAAGACAAACATTCTGAATAATTTTCAAGTCATTTGAGCAATAAATGTGACCTCTAGAGTGCCCACAAGGTATTTCTTTAATTTGACTGAGAGACCTAGTTTATGACCCCAGATGACCCAATTTCAAATGCATGCGATATTTTATCAAGACAAACATTCTGACCAATTTTCATGTCAATTGAGCAAGAAATGTGACCTCTAGAGTGCCCTAAAGGTATTTCTTTAATGTGACCTAGTGACCTAGATTATGACCCCAGGTGACCCAAGTTTGAACTCATCCTACATTTTATCAAGACAAACATTCTGAGCAATTTTCAACTCAATTGAACGATAAATGTGGCCTCTAGAGTGCCCACGAGAATCTTAATTTGACCTAGTAACCTAATTTAAGACCCCACATGGCCCAAATCCAGACTCATGTAGGGTTTAATCAAGACAAACACTTTGACCAATTTTCAAGTCAATTGTACAATAAATGTGGCCTCTAGAGTGACCACAAGGTATTTCTTTATTTTGACCAAGTGACCTAGTTTATGACCCCAGGTGACCCAATTTCAAACTCATCCGATATTTCATCAAGACAAAGATTCTGACCAATTTTCAAGTCAGCTGAGCAACATATGTGGCCTCAAGACTGACCACAAGGTATTTCTTTGATTTGACCAAGTGACCTAGTTTATGACCCCAGGTGACCCAATTTTAAACTCATCCTAGATTTTTTAAGAGATTTTATCAAGACAAGCATTCTGAACAATTTTCAAGTCAATTGAGCAAAAAATGTGGCCTCTAGAGTGCCCACAAGGTATTTCTTTAATTTGACCTAGTGACCTAGTTTATGATCCCAGTTGACCCAATTTCGGACTCATGTGAAATTATATCAAGACAAACATTCTGACCAATTTTTTCAAGTCAATTGAGCAAAAAATTTGGCCTCTAGAGTGCCCACAAGGTATTTCTTTAATTTTACCTAGTGACCAAGTTTATGATCCCAGGTGACCCAAATCAAAAATCATCCGAGATTTTATCAAGACAAACATTCTGATCAAATTTCAGGTCATTTGAGCAAATTGACCAAGTGACCTAGTTTATGACCCCAGGTGACCCAATATCAAACTCATCCAATATTTCATCAACACAAACATTCTGACCAATTTTCAAGTCAATTGAGCAAGAAATGTAGCCTCTAGAGTGCCCTCAAGGTATTTCTTTAATTTGACCTAGGGATCTAGATTATGACCCAAGGTAACCTACTTTTGAACTCATCATAGATTTCATCAAGAGAAACATTTTTACCAATTTTCAAATCAACTGAACAATAAATGTGGCCTCTAAAAAGCACACAAGGTATTTCTTTAATTTGACCTAGTGACCTAATTTAAGACCCCACATGACCCAAATTCGGACTCATGTGAGATTTTATCAAGCGAACATTCTGACCAATTTTCAAGTCAATTGAGCAAAAAATGTGGCCTCTAGAGTGCCCACAAGGTATTACTTTAATTTGAACTAGTGACCTAGTTTATGATCCCAGGTGACCCAAATCAAAAATCATCCGAGATTTTATCAAGACAAACATTCTGACCAAATTTCAGGTCATTTGAGCAATAAATGTGGCCTCTAGAGTGCCCACAAGGTATTTCTTTAATTTGACCTAGTGACCTAGTTTATGATCCCAGGTGATCCAATTTCAAACTGACTGAACATGTTGTGCTCAGGGGGGGGCTAACAAACTTAGAACAGGTTCACTACATACCAAATAACGAAGCTCTATGCCTTCAAGCTTTAGAAAAGAAGAATTTTAAAGTTTTCCTTCTTTGTTCCTATGTTCGAACTTGTGACCCCCAGGGCAGGACCAGTTTTGACCCCAGAGAGATCATATTAACAAATTTGTTAGAGGTCCACTAGGAGATGCTAGGTGCCAAATATCAAAGCTCGACGCCTTCCGGTTTCAGAGAAGAAGAATTTTAAGGTTTTCCTTCTTTGTTCCTATGTTCAAAACTTGTGATCCCCCGGGCGGGGCCAGTTTTGACCCCAGGGGCATTGTATGAACAAACTTGGTAGAGGTCCACTAGGAGATGTTACATACCAAACATCAAAGCTCCACGCCTTCCAGTTTCAGAGAAGAAGAATTTTAAAGTTTTCTTTCTTTATTCTTATGTTCGAAACTTGTGACCCCTGGGGCGGGCCAGTTTTGACCCCAGGGGCATCATATGAACAAACTTGGTAGAGGTCCACTAGGAGATGCTAGATGCCAAATATCAAAGCTCCACGCCTTCCAGTTCCAGAGAAGTATTTTAAAGTTTTCATTCTTTGTTCCTATGTTCGAAACTTGTGACCCCTGGGGCGGGGCCAGTTTTGACCCCAGGAGCATCATATGAACAAACTTGGTAGAGGTCCACTAGGAGATGCTAGATGCCAAATATCAAAGCTCCACGCCTTCCAGTTTCAGAGAAGAAGAATTTTAAAGTTTTCCTTCTTTGTTCCTATGTTTGAAACTTGTGACCCCCGGAGCAGGGCCAGTTTTGACCCCAGGAGCATCATATGAACAAACTTGGTAGAGGTCCACTAGGAGATGCTAGATGCAAAATATCAAAGTTCCACGCCTTCCAGTTTCAGAGAAGAAGAATTTTAAAGTTTTCCTTCTTTGTTCCTATGTTTGAAACTTGTGACCCCCGGGGCAGGGCCAGTTTTGACCCCAGGGGCATCATATGAACAAACTTGGTAGAGGTCCACTAGGAGATGCTAGATGCAAAATATCAAAGCTCCACACCTTCCAGTTTCAGAGGAGAAGAATTTTAAAGTTTTCCTTCTTTGTTCCTATGTTCGAACTTGTGACCCCCGGGGTGCGGCCAGTTTTGACCCCAGGGGCATCGTATGAACAAATTTGGTAGAAGTCCACTAGGAGATGCTACATACCAAATATCAAAGCTCTACACCTTCTAGAATCAGAGAAGAAGATTTTCAAAGATTTTGCTATTTTTTTTCCTTTCTGTTGCCATGGCAACCAGAGTTATGGGTGGAATTCAATCTCTTGAACAACTTTGGTAGAGCTTCACCCAAGGATCATCCCTGCCAAGTTTCATCAAGATTGGCCCAGCGATTTAGGAGGAGGAGATGTTTAAAGGAATTGCGGACAGACGGACAGATGGACGCCGGACAATGACCCATCACAATACCTCACCTTAGCACTTCGTGCTCAGGTGAACTAACAATACAAAATTTAATGATTCATGTAATCTGTGTTCTTGCCAAAATCACAAACTTCTGTCACTGAGTTTTCATTAATAATCAATGATATCCTCATTTAAAACTTTGATTTCACTATCACAGTGCCTTTTCTCACCTTCATATATGCGCCCAATATGACCTCAGCTGTCAACGGGCCATAAAACTTCATACATTAATTCATTCATTAGATTTCACTAGAAAACTGTATTACGCCTGTGTTTGCTCCAATTGTCTTTTTAACCCATCTGGCAGCTGTGCTCAACTAAAAGCACTTCTCCAGACAGCATGGATCAAGATCAGACTGCACAAATCATGCAGCCTGATCTTGGATCCACAGTCTAGTATTACCTGAAATAATACTGGGAAAATATGTTTGGAGTCCTAATGAATGACTGGGGTCTTGTCTATGGCCAACCCAGTTCACACTGAAAATCTGAAACCACATTTTCAACTAATATTTGATATTTAGTGTCTAACAACTATAATTATTGAATTTCACCAGCTATTTAAGTTTGAAAGTATAAACAAGAACAAAAAAACTATTGTGATCTTACACATGATCCTTGATCCAGGAAATACAGCTTTCATCTCTCCATTCTTCTGGTACTCGTCTCCAAGATTCACTGCAGCAGGATCTAAGTGCACCTTCGGTAAAGATCTTGATGGATACATCAAGGCAGCAGTAATCCTCACAAAACTGGGCTTCATGCTTATTTCCATACAGATCAGTGTATGCTTTGCAGCACTCACCGGCAAATCCAACAGCCACTGAAACACAAAGTCAGTATTCTTAAACATTCCCTGAAACAGTCAGTATCGGTAAAAAAAACACAGCCACCAAAACACAGAGTCAGTGCTTATAAAAAACAGTCACTGAAACACAGTGTCAGTATTGGTAACAGTCAGCTACTGAAACAAAAGGCAGTACTGCTAACAAACAGCCACTGAAACACAAAGTCAGTGTTAGTAACAAACAATCCCTGAAACACGAAGTCAGTGTTGGTAACAAACAGTCCTTGAAACAGAGTCAGCATTGGTAAAGAATAGCCACTGAAACACAGTCAGTGTTTATATAAAACAGCCACTGAAACTAGGGCTGTAACGATACAGTAGGTCACGAATACGAAAACACATCACGATACAAGGGCACGAATATGAATATTTATTCATGAATATAAGTTTTTTTTCCAGGCACAAAATGAATTATTTTTTCAACGCTTTGGATTAAAAAAAGTCATATCAATATTGATAAAGTAATGGAAAAAGCCTACCTGGCTTTAAATATTGATTTTAAAAGGAAAGGACAAATGGTAATATTGAAATTTAAACACAATCAAAAGTTTCATGACCCCAGGAGATTTTGCTTGAAAATTTTGTGGGAAAAAGACAAAATGCTTGTTAGTTACCATTTTGTCTTTTTCCCACAATGTTTGTCTTTTGTAATTGGCCAAAAATTCTGTTTGTTTCTCATGGTGTTTTCAATTGCTTTCATTATCATTTAAAAAAAGTGTTTTCTGGTAATTTCAACTTATTTGTCAAATAACACTGGTGGCACTGCATCACTGTCAAAGTTTTAACACAACTTAATATTTTTCTTCAAGAACACCAGCATATCCACATGCTCAGGGCTCAGTGCTGCCCTCTGAGCAGATACAACATCTCCTGCACAGCTAAACACCCTTTCACTTGGGACACTGGTGGCGGGTATGCATAACAAGTGTCTTGCAGCTCGACTAAGATGAGGAAAATTGTACTGGTTCTCCCCCCACCAATCTAAAGGAGAATGGCTTAAGTTTAACGGGTCCAATTGTTTATATTTGTCTAATTCTTGTTCAATCAACTGTTGCTGTGACCTGGTTGCTGGCTCCTCTTTTAAAACATAAACATCCCCCAGAAGAGTGTCTAGAGCTGCTTTTTTTGCAGGTGGGCCAACATCCTCAGAATCAGAAACAACCACAGGCTCAGCAATTTCCAGAGCTGGTAGTGCTGGTTCTGTAGCCTCTGCTTGAGATTTTCTGGGTTGGGTGTTTTCCTCTTTCTCCACTTTGATTCGGGGTTTATTTATTGAATTAGTCAAATGTACCACTTTAGCATAGGCATGCAGGCGTTCATCGATCTGGAGAAAGGGCAAAGTTTTGAATCTTGGATCGAGTATGGTAGCTTGCAACAGTATGTCCCTTATTTCAGGTTCCTGGTACCTTTTTTTCAAATCATTGAGCAAGGCCTGTTTAACAGATTTAATGGTCTTTGGGTCACCATCACTAGGTGCAAGACTACTCATCAAATTGTTCAAGAGTGGCATAACCAGGATATCGTTGGCTGATGCTCCTCACAGAGGATTGTTGTGATGGTTTTGAGGGGCTCCATAATCAAAACAAGCTGCTCTGCTGATGTTATATCTCCTGGAGAGAGAGTGTCAAGGTCTGGGTTTTTACGCACCTCCTGTGAGACAAGAACTGCCATGACTGCAGCCTGTTGTTCAAGGTAGCGCTGGATCATGTCATAGGCACTGTTCCATCGGGTTTTAACCTCAGTGAGAAGTTTGTGTTTTGGAAGCTGCAGTAGCTCCTGCTTCAGAGTAAGTAGATGGGCAGCTGTTGTGCTCTTATGGAAAAAGTTGACAATCCCTTTTATTCTGCCAATGAGACGCTGAACTTCAGGAATCTTCAAGGCTTGCTGTGCAGCTAGATTAATTGTGTGTGCAAAGCACTTTATATGTGGCTTGAAATTTCCTTCTCTACATGCAACTCCCATATTAGCAGCTCCATCTGAAGTAACTGGTTGGATACCATGAAATCTTTTTAATTGCCATTCATCAACAGCACACCGAAGTACTTCTGCAATGTTATTGCCAGTGTGGGATTCAAACATCAGACGGGTTTGGAGGACAGCACTTTGGAGATTCCATTCATCATCTATGTAATGTACAGTAATTGTAATATAACTCTGTGTAGCTCTAGATGTCCATCCGTCTGTTGTGATCGGAAGTGTGTCGGCATGCTTTAACTTCTGTTTGAGTTGATCACATGTCTCATGATAAAGGGCAGGAATATGCTTCTGACTGAAAGTGACCCTTGATGGAACATGATATCTAGGCTCTAGGCATTCTAAAAGGTCTTTAAATGCTTTGTTGTCTACCAACGTGAAAGGCCTCATGTCTGTTGCGAGAAGTACGGTGATTTTTTTAGTGATTTCTTTTGCCCTTTTGCTGTCTTGACCTAATTTGGCTTGAAACATTTGCTTTAAACTGGGCTGCTCTGGCTTAGCTACCATCTGTAGACCACTTGTAGATGGCTGGGGAGAGCACACAGGTGGATTAGAAGTACTTGTTTGTGCTAATTTCGGAGTAGCTCCAGAAACTTCAATCCCATGTTTCCGACGAAGATGGATGGCCATGTTAGATGTGTTCTTACAAGTGTACCTGTAGATATAATTAAAAGAAGCATATTAACTTTTTATTCTAATCCATGTAATTCACTAATTATATCATTATTCTTTCCTCATTTTTAAATCATTAATCAATAAAAAGAAAAGAAAAAGAACTTTCGATTTTAATTTAATGATTTTTCAATATTACATAATTTACATTTTATTTTTTAAATTATTCATTTATGTATTTATCTACATGCTATTATCATTTAAAAATAATCACTGATTAACTCTTAACCACACAATCCCGACTTACAACGACCCTGAGGCCAAGGCCTTTTGAAAACATGGTGGGAAAAGGAGAAAATGCAGGTAACCAGGATTTCCTTCTTTACCCACAATATTTTCTGCTCTATCAAAGCCATGAATCATCAATTTAGCAACATTCATTTTGTCTTCTGCAAATGCTTTCAATTTGAACAAGTCTAAAATTTATCATTTGGTAATGGGTTAATCAACTCTACTGCTTAATACTATAAATTTTTTTTTAAATTTGTAGGAGACATCTCACACATACTTTAAGCACACTCTTAATCATTTAAATCTGTACACTCAACATTGATACACCAATCATTTGTCAAATTGTCATCTTCATACAAACTGGCCTCCTAATTAGTATCAGAAAAAAAAAATATAAATATCAAAGAAATATCTTTATAAATACATATATTTGAAAAATTATACTGTAACAGGGCCAAATTGCCCATTTCTGGGCTTGGCCGGTTATATTTTTCATTGAAGGATGGTGCCGGTTTGACTTATTGTCACGCACGTTTGGCAGACCGAGGCCGTTTTGACTAGGGGCCGACTTAATATTTGGTCAATTTGACCTATTAAAATTGATATTAATCTTGATATACTTCATTTCATGACTGCATAGTCTGCACACTGTCGAGGTTTCCTTCGTTATGACCTTGTCCCCCTCCTTTACTCATGGAAACCCGAAATATTTCCACACCGGGGACTTAAATTTTGCCGGTGGACTAACTATCTCGTCTGACATTTTGCGGGAAATACGAGAGACTCCTTTACAGCATGTCGCTATATTAATGGTAAACCTGTACACAATGACGATAAATAATAAAAACTTATATTTCTTAATTCTTATAATTGAAATTTAGAACAAAAATCGATTTTCAATTGTTTTAATTCCTTTTCAAGTAGTTCACGCCATATGCCATAAAGCGTCATACAAACCTCTCAAAGTTGCTTCCCTTTCAACCATTGTTTACATCTAGATAAAATTCACGAGGTTTCTTCTTCGGGCAAAACTTTGTTGAACTTGACTGAGTAAGTAAGCATCCCGGATTTTTTTTTTTGTATTCGCCAATATTTGGTTCTCGGACAGACGAATACGATACGTATTCGCGGGGAAAAAAATATTCGGTGCACCGAATACTCGAGTGTATCGTTACAGCTCTAACTGAAACACAAAGTGTTGGTAACAAACTGTCGCTGAAAAACAAAGTGAGTAATGCTAACAAACAACCACTGAAACACAAAGTCAATGTTAGTAACAAACAATCCCTGAAACACAGTCAGTGTTGGTAACAAACAGTCCTTCAAACAGAGTCAGCATTGGAAAAAAACAGCCACTGAAACACGAAGTCCGTATTGGTAACAAACAGTCCCTGAAACAAAAAGTCAGTTTTAATCACAAAGAGTCAATGAAACACTAAGTCTGTGTTGGTAACAAACAGTCTCTGAAACACCAAGTTAGTACTGGTAAAACACAGCCACTGAAACAGTCAGTTTTAGGGTAGTGACAAAAAGCCACCTATTTTTTAAAGGTGTTTTATGCGGCTTTCAACAGTATTTTAGACATATCATGGCCACAGGTCACATATTCATGTATTTCCTGGGTTTCACCAGCAATGGGCTGGGGCCCAGAAGAGTCTTGTCCAAGGACACTCCTAAAGACAAGAGGGCTATTGGCCCTAAAGCGCTCACCTGAGTAAAGTCATCTACAGTTTATAAAGCTGAAGAGAGCCTGGTTTTAATGATGTAAAACAAATGAGAGTAAGTGACCTACTGTGTGTGGCCTCTACGGTGCACACAAGGTTTTTCTATGATTTGGTCCAGTGACCTACTTTTTGACCTGATTAAACCCTTTTTGGCAGCTGTCTAAGATATCACAAAGACAAACTTTCTGACAAGGTTTCATGAGTATCACGCTGAAAATGTGGCCTCTTCGGCGCACACAAGGTTTTCCTAAGATTTTGTCCAGAGACCTACGTTTTACCCAACATGACCCAAACTTGTCCAAGATATCATCCAAACTTGTCCAAGATATCATCAAGACAAACTTTCTGACCAAGTTTCATGAGTATCAGGCTGAAAATGTGGCCTCTAGAATGCACACAAGGTTTTTCTAAAATTTAGCCCTCTGTCCTACTTTTTGACCTGACATGACTCAATTTCGAACTTGTCTGAGATATAATCAAGACAGACAATCTGACCTAATTTCATGAATATCCGACTAAAATTGTGGCCTATAGAGTGCACACAAGGCTTTTCTAATATTTAGCCCTGTGACCTACGTTTTGACCCAACATCAAACTTATCCAAGATATGATTAAGACAAAAATTCTGACCAGGTTTAAGAGAATCACACTGAAAATATGGCCTCTAGAGTGCACACAAGGTTTTTCTTAGATTTAGGCCAGTGACCTACATTTTTACCCAATATGACCCAATTTCACACTTGTCCGAGATATCATCAAGATAAACTTTCTGACCAAGTTTCATGCATAACTTACTGAAAATGTGGCCTCTAGAGTGCATACAAGTTTTTTCTAAGATTTGGCCCACTTACCTACTTTTTGACCCGACATGACCCAATTTCGAACTTGTCCAAGATATTATCAAGACAAACATTCGTACCATCAGGCTTAAAATGTGGACCCTAGAGTGCACACAAGGTTTTTCTAAGATTAAGCCCTGTGACTTACTTTTTGACCAGACATGATCCAATTTCAAACTTGTCCAAGATATCATCAGGACAAACATTCTAATCAACTTTCATGAGTTTCAGGCTGAAGATATGGCCTCTAGAGTGCACACAAGGTTTTTCTAAGATTTAGCCCTTTGACTTACTTTGACCCGACATGAGCCATTTTCAAACTAATCCAAGATATTATCAAGACAAACATTCAGACCAAGTTTCAAGAGTATCAGGCAGAAAATATAGCCTCTAGATTGCACACAAGGTTTTTCTTAGATTTAGCCCAGTGACCTACTTTCTGATCCGACATGACCCAAATTCAAACTTGTCCCAGGTTTTATCAAGACAAAAATTCTGACCAAGTTTCATGCATATCTGACTGAAAATGTGGCCTCTACTGTGCACACAAGGTAAAATGTTGATGCCGCACAATGGATGCTGGATACCAGACACAGCACGATCACAATAGCTCACCTTGAGCACTTCATGCTCTGGTGAGCTAAAAACTTAATGGATCCAGTGAGGCCCAAATCCAGAGCCTCCAGGTCTCAAGGCTACACTTTACCACTGACACACACCCCCCTCCAAAAACAAGAGGGCCATGATGGCCCTGGGTCGCTCACCTTAGTAGAGTGCCTTAAAGGTTTTTCTTTAATTTGACCATGTGACCTAGTTTTTGACCGCAGGTGACCCAATTTCAAACTCATATTTCATGAAGACAAACATTCTGACCAATTTTCAAGTCAATTGAGCAAAAAATGCGGCCTCTAGAGTGCCCACAAGGTATTTCTTTATTTTGACCTAGTGACCTAGTTTATGGTTCCAGGTGACCCAAATCCAACCACATCTGGTATTTCAACAAGACAAACATTCTGGCCAAATTTCAGGTCATTTGAGCAATAAATGTGGCCTCCAGAGTGCAAACAAGGTATTTCTTTAATTTGACCCAGTGAACTAGTTTATGACCCAAGTTGACCCAAATTAATCTTATGTGAGACTTTATAAAGACAAACTTTCTAACTAATTTTCAAGGCAATTGAGCAAATAATGTGGCCTAGAGAGTGCCAACAAGGTATTTCTTTAATTTGACCTAGTGACCTAGTTTATGACCCAAGATGACCCAATTTTGAACTCAATGAACTTGTTGCGCTTAGATGGGCAAACAAACTTAGAAGAGAATCACTACATACCAAATATCAAAGCTCTACGCCTTCCAGTTTTAAAGAAGAATTTTAAAGTTTTCCTCCTTTGTTCCTATGTTCGAACTTGTGACCCCCGGGCCTGGGCCAGTTTTGACCCAGGGGCATCATATGAACAAACTTGGTAGAGGTCCACTAGGAAATGCTACATACCAAATATCAAAGCTCTACACCTTCCCGTTTAAGAGAAAAAGAAATTTAAAGTTTTCCTTCTTTGTTCCTATCTTCGAACTTGTGACCCCCGGGGCGGGGCCAGTTTTGACCCAGGGGCATCATGTGAACAAACTTGGTAGAGGTCCACTCTGAGATGCAACATACCAAATATCAAAGCTTCACACCTTTCGGTTTCAGAAAAGAAGAATTTTAAAGGTTTTGACCCCAGGGGCATCATATGAACTAACTTGGTAGAGGTCCACTAGGCAATGCTACATACCAAATATCAAAGCTCTACGCCTTCCAGTTTCAGGGAAGATGATTTTTAAAGTTTCCCCTCTTTGTTCCTATGTTCGAACTTGTGACCCCCAGGGCAGGGCCAGTTTTGACCCCAAGGGCATCATATGAACAAACTTGGTAGAAGTCCACTAGGAGATGCTTCATGCCAAATATCAAAGCTCTATGCCTTCTAGTTTTAGAGAAGAAGATTTTTAAAGTTTTCCTTCTTTGTTCCTATGTTGGAAATTGTGACCCCCGGGGCGGGGCCAGTTTTGACCCAAGGGGCATCATATGAACAAACTTGGTAGAGGTCCACTAGGAGATGCTACATGCCACATATCAAAGCTCTACGCCTTCAAGTTTCAGAGAAGAAGATTTTTAAAGTTTTCCTTCTGTGTTACTATGCTCTAAATTGTGACCCCCAGGGCGGGGCCAGTTTTGACCCCAGGGACATCATATGAACAAACTTGGTAGAGGTCCACTAGGCAATGCTACATACCAAATATCAAAGCTCTACGCCTTCCAGTTTCAAAGAAGATGATTTTTAAAGTTTCCCCTCTTTGTTCCTATGTTCGAACTTGTGACCTCCGGGGCAGGGCCAGTTTTGACCCCAGGGGCATCATATGAACAAACTTGGTAGAGGTCCACTAGGAGATGCTTCATGCCAAATATCAAAGCTCTATGTCTTCTAGTTTTACAGAAGAAGATTTTTAAAGTTTTCCTTCTTTGTTCCTTTGTTGGAAATTGTGACCCCCGGGGCGGGGCCAGTTTTGATCCCAGGGGCATCATATGAACAAACTTAGTAGAGGTCCACTAGGAGATGCTACATGCCAAATATCAAAACTCTACGCCTTCAAGTTTTAGAGAAGAAGATTTTTAAAGTTTTCCTTCTTTATGACTATGCTCAAACTTGTGACCCCCGGGGCGGGGCCAGTTTTGACCACAGGGGCATCAAATGAACAAACTTGGTAGAGGTCCACTAGGAGATGCTACATACCAAATATCAAAGCTCTGTGCCTTCTAGTTTCAGAGAAGAAGATTTTCAAAGATTTTGCTTTTTTTTTCCTTTTTGTTGCCATGGCAACCAGAGCTGTGGGTGGAATTCAATTCTTTGAACAATTTTGGTAGAGCTTCACCCAAGGAACATCCCTGCCAAGTTTCATCAAGATTGGCCCAGTGGTTAAGGGGAAGAAGATGTTTAAAGAAATTGTTGACGGACGACGGACGACAGACGACGGACGACGGACGCCGGACATAGGGCGATCACAATAGCTCACCTTTAGCACGTTGTGCTAAGGTGAGCTAAAAAAGCCACTAACAGACACTTTCAGTATTGGTAACTAAGAGCCACTGAAGCACATGGTCAGCATTTGTGACAAACAGTCACTGAAACACTAAGTCAGTATTGATAACAAAAAGTCACTGGAACATAAAGTCAGTATTGGAGACAAGCAGTCACTGAAACACTTCATATTGATTACAAGAGGGCCATTGGCCCTAAAGCGCTCACATGAGTAAAGCCATCTCAGGGTTTCCGTTCACAACGTACAAGTATCTATATACACAAGCAAATCAGCTCTGACGCAAAATATCAAAGCTGATCGCGTCCCTTGGAAGCAGTCAAAAACGAGTAAAAACCATGATTAAATAGATCTAAATTAATAACGAAAACAATGTAAAAATACCTGTACGAAGATTTAACATTTCTTGTACAATCTGACCATCAGAATTCCAGTGTCTATAAATTGATCTTGGCATGCAAAGATATAACCGAGAAAGATAAAAATAGATCTCTTTGTCGTTGACTTCAACCGGTTACCCGCATTGTACTCATATTGTCTTTTCCAGCAAACTGAAAGCAGGAAAACAGCTGTTGTTTAGCATTTCTTTCCTAGAGATGGCTTCCCGGGCCATAAAGAAAAAGCATTCCAAGACCAATGGCTGAAAGATCCTGCCTTCCAAGATTAGATGCTAAGAGAAATTTATCTATATTCCTCTACTCGTGTTAATGCGTTTGATTTGTTATGAAACTAAGCAGAAATAATGTTTTTACAAAAGGTTGCATGGACTTTCAAAGAAGTTCCATTGTGATGTAAGATTCACACTATTTCGAGCGACAGTCACCAGTGTGCTCAGCACATTAAATCTGCCAAAGGTTCCATAAAGAAGTCATTTGAAATAGCTTATATTTTCTACCCACTAATCAAATTTGGCCTTAATAAACAGACGATTTATGCAAGCAAAGGAATGGAATGGAACTCATCTTTTGCAGTTGCACTGGGTCCCATGGACTCAGTAAAATTCTATTCAAATGGAAACACTGCCATCTACAGTTGATAAAGCTGAATACAGCCTAGTTTTAATGATGAAAAACAAATGAGTGTAAGTGACCTACATTTTGAACCAATGGGACCAATGTAACCTAATTTCAAACTTGTCCAAGATATCATTGAGACAAACATTCTGACCAAGTTTCATGAGAATCAGGCTTCAATGTGGCCTCTACTGTGCACACAAGGTTTTTCTATGATTTGGTCCAGTGACCTACTTTTTGACCGGATGTGACCCACTTTGGACGCTGTCCAAGATATCACAAAGACAAACTTTCTGACCAAGTTTCATGAGTATCTGGCTGAAAATGTAACCTATGGAGTGCACATAGGGTTTTTCTAAGATTTAGCCCAGTGACCTACTTTTTGACCAGACATGACCCAATTTTGAACTTGTCCAAGATATCAAGACAAATATTCTGACCAAGTTTCAACAGTATTACACTGAAGGTATGGCCTCTGTAGTGCACACAAGGTTTTTTCAAGATTCAGCCCAGTGACCTACTTTTTGACCCGAAATGTTCTGTTTTTGAACTTGTCCAAGATTTTATCCAGACAAACATTCTGACCAAGTTTCATGTATATCTGACTGAAAATGTGACCTCTAGAGCGCACACAAGGTTTTACTAAGATATGACCCAGTGACCTACTTTTTGACCTGACATGACCCAATTTCAAAACCTGTCTGGGATATTATCAAGACAAATATTCTGACCTAGTTTCACAAGTTTCAAGCTGAAAATGTGGCCTCTAGAGTGCACACAAGGTTTTTCTAAGATTTGGCCCAGTGGCCTACTTTTTGACCCGACATGACCCAATTTCCAATTTGTCCGAGATATTATCAAGACAAACATTCTGACCAAGTTTCGTGAGTATATGACTGAAATGCACACAAGGTAATTGTTGATGACTGTACGACGGACTACACATGACGCAAGACGGATGCCGGACACAGCACGATCACAAAAGCTCACCTTGAGCACTTCGTGCTCAGGTGAGCTAAAAATTGTGGGGGAAAAAAAGAAAATGCTGGTAACCAACATTTTTTCCTTTTCCCACAATTTTTTCTATCTTATCAAAGACAAATTTCATCTTTTGAGCTACATTTAGTCATCTGCAGAAATACTTTCAATTTGGACAAGTCTGTAAATTTCTTGTTCGGTAATGAGTTCCCCTGTGTAAGGTTATCTAGGACAGATAAGGCTGAAAAGATCCTGGTGATGATGTAAAACGCACAAGTGTAAGTGATCTACTTTTGGACTGGTTTAGCCTATTTTTGAATTTCTAATCTGGCTCAATATGTGGCCTCTAGAGGCAGACAAGGTTTTCCTAAAAATTGGCCTGGTGATCTACTTTTTGACCTGACAAGACCCAATATCATTCTTTTTCGAGATTTCATCAGGACAAACATTCTGACCAAGTTTCCTGAGTATAAGGCTGAAAATGTGGACGTCTGAGTGTACACAAGATTTTTCCAAGATTTGGCCATATGACCTACTTTTTTACCTGACCTGACCCAATTTCAAACTTGTCCACGATTTTATCAAGACAAAGATTCTGACCTAGTATCAGGCTGAAAATGTAGCCTCTTGAGTGCACACAAGGTTTTCTAAGATTTGGCCCAGTGATCTACTTTTTGACCTAACATAACCCCATTTCGAACTTGTCTGAAATTTTATCCAGACAGACATTCTGACCAAGTTTTATGAGTACCGAGCTGAAAATTTGGCCTCTAGAGTGTACACAAGGCTATTCTAAGTTTTGGCCCAGTGACCTACTTTTTGATCTGACATGACCAAATTTCATATGTGTCCAAGATTTTATAAAGACATTCTAATCATGTTTCATGAGTATCAGGCAGAAAATATGGCCTTTTAAAGTTTAGAGTGTACACAAAGTTTTTTATAAGATTTTGCCCATTGACCTACTTTTTAACCCGGTGTCACCCAATTTTAAAATTGTCCATGATTTCATCCAAACAATCATTTTGACCAAGTTACATGAGTAACAGGCTGAAAATGTGGCCTCTAGAGTGCACACAGGCTTTTTCTAAGATTTGGCCCTGTGACCTACTTTTTGACCTGACATGATCCTATTTTAAAGTTGTCCGAGATTTTAACAAGACAAACATTCTGACCAAGATTCATGCTTATCAGGCTGACCATGTGGCCTCTAGATTTCACACAAGCTTTTTCTAAGATTTGGCCGTGACCTACTCTTTGACCCCGCATGTCCTAATTTCGAACATGCTCAAGATTTTATCAAGAAAAACATTCTGACCAAGTTTCATAAGTATCAGGCTGAAAATATAGCTTCTGGATTGCACAAAAGGTTTTTCTAAGATCTGGACCAAAGACCTATTATTTGACCCCACATGACCCAATTTCGAACTTGTTTGAGATTTTATCTAGACAAACATTCTGACCAAGTTTCATAGTATAAGGCTGAAAATGTAGCCTCTAGAGTGCACACAAGTTTTTTCTAAGATCTGGCCCTGTGACCTACTTTTTGACCCCATGTGACCCAATTTCAAACCTGTCCAAGATTTTATCAAGACAAACATTCTTACCAAGTTTCATGAGGATCTGGCTGAAAATGTGGCCTCTAGAGTATACACAAGGTAAATGTTGACGACCACATGACCCGGACAAAGCACAATCACAAAAGCTCACCTTGAGCACTGTGCTCAGGTGAGCTAATAAAATGTCACTGGAACACAAAGTCAGTATTGGTGACAAACAGTCCCTGTAACAGTATTAATAACAAAAAGTCACTGGAACATAAAGTCAGTAATGGTGACAAACAGTCACTGAAACACTTAGTATTGATAACAGTAAGTCACTGGAACACAAAGTCAGTATTGGTGACAAACAGTCCCTGTAACAGTATTAATAACAAAAAGTCACTGGAACATAAGTCAGTAATGGTGACAAACAGTCACTGAAACACTTAGTATTGATAACAAAAAGTCACTGGAACATAAAGTCTGTAATGGTGACAGTCACTGAAACACTTAGTATTGATATCAAAAAGTCATAGGAACATAAAGTCAGTATTGGTGACAAACAGTCACTGAAACACAGATTCAGCATTTGTAACAGTCTACAGTTTCACTGAGACTTGTGTCACATGATCAGTGGCATGTGCAGAATTCACGGATTGTATTCAAATCTGTATAATGACATCATATCCGACTTACATGTATCTGGTAATAAAAATAGATGGAGTTACCCACTGAAAAACAACCTATACTTTATTTAAAACCTACTTAAAACCCTTTACCGCTTAATGCTGACTTTAACGACCCTGGGAAAGACACCTTTTGAAAACATCGTGGGAAAAGGAGAAAATCTGGTAACCAGAAAATTTTCTCCTTTTCCCACCATGTTTTCTACCCTTTCAAAGAAAAATTGAACCATCTGAGACACATTGAAAGTGACGTCTGCAAATGCTTTCAACTTGGACAAAGCTAAAATTCTGTTGTCTGGTAAAGGGTTAAAAGCATCGTTTCCTGATGGTTGCGAAGAAAAAATGTATATATATGTATTTATAATTTTTTACAATGAATGTTAATTTACAGCATAACAAGAGACCCATTGGCCCTAAAGTGTTCACCTGAGTAAGGTCATCCATGATTGATAAGGCTGAAAAGATCCTGGTCATGATGATGTAAAACCCATGAGTGTACGTGATCTACTTTTTGACTGGTTTAGCTTATTTTTGAATTTCTAATCTGGCTCAAAATGTGGCATCTGGAGTCACACAAGGTCTTTCTAAGATTTGGCCCTGTGACCTACTTTTTGACCTGATGTGACTCAGTATCATTCTTTTCCAAGATTTCATCCAGCCAAAACTTCTGACCAAGTTTGGGCTGAAAATGTGGCCCTTGCAGTACACACAAGGTTTTTCTAAGATTTAGTCCAGTGACCTACTTTTCTACCCAACATGACCCAATTTCAAAGTTGTCCAAGATTTTATCAAGACAAACATTCTGACCAAGTTTCATGTGTATCAGGCTGAAAATGTAGCCTCTGGAGTGCACACAAGGTTTTTTTAAGATTTGGCCCAGTGACCTACTTTTTGACCTGACGTGACCCAATTTTTAACTTCTCTGAGATTTTATCTAGACAATCATTTTGACCAAGTTTCCTAATTATCAGGCTAAAAATGTGCCCTCTGGAGTGCATACAAGGTTTTTCTAAGATTTGGCCCAGTGACCTACTTTTTGACCCCATGTGACCAATTTCTTACTTGTCCTAGATTTTATCCAGACAAACATTCTGACCAAGTTTCGTGAGTATCAGGCTGAAAATGTGGCCTTTACAATGCACACAAGGTTTTTCTAAGATTTGGCCCCATGACCTACTTTTTGACCTAAGATGACCCAATTTCAATCTTGTCTCAGATTTTATCTAGACAAACATTTTGACCAAGTTTCATGAGTATCAGGCTGAAAATGTGGCCTCTACATTGCACACAAGCTTTTCGTAAGATTTGGCCCCGTGACCTACATTTTGACATTACATGACCCAATTTCAAACTTGTTCCAGATTTTATCCAGACAAACATTCTGACCTAGTTTCGTGAGTATCAGGCTGAAAATGTGGCCTTTACAGTGCACACAAGGTTTTTCTAAGATTTGGCCCCATGACCTACTTTTTGACCCGAGATGACCCAATTTCGATCTTGTCTCAGATTTTATCTAGACAAACATTTTGACCAAGCTTCATGAGTATCAGGCTGAAAATGTGGCCTCTACATTGCACACAAGCTTTTCATAAGATTTGGCCCCGTGACCTACATTTTGACATTACATGACCCAATTTCAAACTTGTTCCAGATTTTATCCAGACAAACATTCTGACCTAGTTTCGTGAGTATCTGGCTGAAATGTAGCCTTTAATGGTGCACACAATGTTTTTCTAAGATCCAGCCCTGTGACCTACTTTTTGACCCGATGTGATCCACTTTTGAACTTGTCCGAAATTTTATCTAGACAAACATTCTGACCAAGTTTCATGAGGATGTGGCTGAAAATGTGGCCTCTAGAGTGCACACAAGGTAAATGTTGACGACCACTCGACGACGGACACAGCATGATCAGAAAAGCTCACCTTGAGCACTTTGTGCTCAGGTGAGCTAAAAACTAAATAGGCTACCTTAAAATAAATGACTGTTCTTAACTCCTACAGAGCTAAACAAAATTAATGAGTAATGCTCTGGCAAAAGGGCACTTGATGCATGTCTGTGAAGTATGATACCATGCAAGTCACCATATGACTGTGGATCCATAAAGTCCATTTTGTCCAACCACCTACTGAATCCCGAGCTAGACTCATCATTGGACATGCAGAAAATTGATCAATAGGAAAAAGTTTCGGCCCTGGTCAGCCTGTGCAGGCGGACCTGGGTTGATACTTTTTGCTCATGCATTAAGGCCCCTTTTCGTATAGCATGGCTCAAATGAAATGGGCATTCTCAGCCAGTACTAAAGATACAGATTTTGTAATTTCAATGCTGTTTAGCAGAATATCTGGCCAAGAAGCAGACAGTGAAGTTCCAAGATCAGACTGCATGTTCATAAGCCATTATATCAGGCTTCAGTGCAACTTGGGTTTAAAGGCCCAAAAGTGGCCAAAAAATCCCAAAAGCAGATGTTGAAATGCATTTTGATTTAAATCATGCCTTTTAGAAGTATGAAAAACATTGTGAAGATGACAAACTATTAGTGTGGTTGGTCCATTGTTAGTGACTGGCGTCAAAATAAATTTTCATATCGGGTAAAAAGTAAATAAAAGATAGAATGACCTTGCAACTTTTAACCTAGTTTTGAAATTCTTTTCTCTGCCAACAACTAACACTTGTAGCGGCCCAACAAGAACAGATTGTCATCTTCACAATAAAATCCATACTTTTAAATGGTATGATTTAAATCTAAATGCATTTTAACACCAGCATTATTTACATTTGGCTGCTACTGCACCTTGTAAGGTCAGTTCCATTAATTCTGTGTACAAATGGTTACATAAAATGTTGTTGAAATGACCGGATTTCTTTTTTTGATCATATATGCTAGAAAACATTTTGAATGAGGGTGGTAAATGCTGTATACCCAATGGCATAAATTAACAGAGGATTTTTACTGCCTGTGTACATGTATCTAAAACTTTCCCAGAGAATTTATGGTCAAATGGACAACTTAAATTGGTCATAAAGTCAACTACTTGTGGATTTTTAGAAACTCCAGTTACATTTCAAGTGTGTCATAATTTTGTTGAAAGGCTGTGGATGTAATGTACAAATTCCTTCAACCCATGGTGAATTTTTCTCACATGTTTCTTGAGAATAAAACACCTCTGATCTGCTGCATTTGTTTTGCAGAAGTAAGGAAGACCTGTAAACTGTATGAGTCAAAGTGTGGAAGGAACCTTGAAACATTGAACTCTTTACCAAACAGCAAAGTTTAAGGCTTACCCAAACTGAAAGCATTTGCAGACGACAAATTACAATTTAGTAAGATTAACCCTTTACCACACAATCCCCGGTTTTTATCGACCCTGGGGAAGAAGTCTTTTGAAAACATTGTGAGAAAAGGAGAAAATGCTGGTAACCAGCATTTTCTCCTTTTCCCACAATGTTTTCAACCCTCTGAAAGAAAATGTTCAGCTTGAGAACATCTTTTTATTTGTCGTCAATTTGGGCAAATCTAAAATTTTGTCGTTTGGTAAAGGGTTAATGTTTCAAGGTTCCTTCCACACTCTGACTCATAGTTTACAGATCTTCCTTACTCTATCTATAGGCATGATTAAAGCCTTTGTATTTAATACTTTACCAAATGACAAAATTTTATGTTTGTCCAAATTAGAGGCATTTGCAGATGACAAAGTAAATGTACCCAAAGTAAAAGGATCTGTCTTTAACAGGGTACAAAACACTGTGCGAAAAAAGAGAAAATACTGGTAACTGACATTTTCTCCTTTTCCCATATTTTTTCTCAAAAGGCTTTTTCCTCAGGGTTGTTAAAACTCAAGGTTGTTTGGTAAAACTGAGGGGCTGAAGTGAAGTTAATAATGAAAATATTTCACAAGGGGTCCTGATAAGCTTTGGTGTTTTGTTACCATGGACACAGACATGATTAAATATTTTGATAGATTTGACAGTTCAAACCCTTACCTTTAAACTTGACCAAATCCAAAGCTTTTGCAGATGACAAAATAATTGTGTCTCAAACATAGAAATTCACCTTTGGAAAGCTAGAAAACTTTGTGGGAAAAAGAGAAAATGCTGGTTACCAGCATTTTCTCCTTGTCCCACGATGTTTTCAGAAGGTAATTTTATTACAGTTGTTAAAACTAGAGATTTTGTGGTAAAGGGTTAGTGAAATCTAGGACTGGTCCAAATTCAAAGCATATGCAGGCGACAAAATAATTGTGGCTCAAACAGGAAACTTCTCTTTGAGGGTGTAAAGACTAAGCAGAGTTTTCCCTGACAAACAAATTTTTTGTGTTTCGACGCATTTTTTCACCTAAATGACCTGCTAAAATTCATCCACTGCGGGCATAGGATGCAATTCAAGACAGAAATAGGCAATTATCATATTTTTGGTGCGAAACGAAAATGGGGCCAAACAGCTACAGACTGCACTAAGTCTTGTATATTTTCAGTTGATTCAGCATTTTCTCCTTTTTCCACAATGTTTTCTACCCTTTCTGATACAAATATCTTTCATTTGTGTCACTGTCAAATTCTGTCGTTCCTCTGAAAAAGTTTACAGTTTGGACCAGTCTAAGTATTTGTTGTGTGGTAAGGAGTTAAATGTGTACTGTGTTCAGCCTTGATTCATGTTGATTGTCCAAACTTCAACTTGCCTAGGATTTTTCAAAGTAGTCTTCCACAAATTTCAACAGCACGAAATAGACTAGAGTTACATTTTGCCTAGTGCTGAACACTTAACCACACAAACCCTGAGTTTCAATGAACTTTGTTAGTTGTCTGTGGTGATGAAGGCCACTTTC
The DNA here is from genome assembly GCA_945859785.2 of Tridacna gigas. Classification (NCBI taxonomy): domain Eukaryota; kingdom Metazoa; phylum Mollusca; class Bivalvia; order Cardiida; family Cardiidae; genus Tridacna; species Tridacna gigas. Next base: position 28,519,372 of record OX244033.2, read on the forward strand.
AACATTATTTTGGTTAAACTGCAGCAGCAAGTGCACCTATCCATGCTTTCCTTAAGTTTCTTCTACCAGTACTTTGCACAACATTCTTCCCAAGCCACTGGCTGCTTCCTTACATAATCAGAATCAAAGTAAATGATCAGCAGTGAAAGTGGAATGTGTCATGTACACTACTGGGCGACTGCATTTCTCCTTTTCCCAGAATATTTTCTACTCTGTAAGAGAACTATGAAGTATGTCCATAAGGTTCCTGGACAACTTCTGTAGATCAAAAGTTAATGTAAAATGAGCGACATTAATTTTTTGACGGCCATCTTAATGTAATGTCATTTACCAATATTCAATCACAAAATCGAGTCTCTCTCTGCATATGAATTGACTTTATTGGCATTTCATGTTACATATATAACCGAGGCAAGTCAAACGAAACAGGTAATCTGTCTACTGTTGAAAAAGTTCTGTTGGAGGTGAATACTTCAAGTGAACAAAATAAAAATTTCAATAAAACCTATGAAGAATCAAATTTTAGGTGCTTAGATGCATTTATATTTCAACACTCCTCGTACTTCAAAGATATTTTTGGAGGAGATTTATCTCATCAGTGTAGATCCAAGATCAAATTGCAAGTTCTGTGCAGTCTGATCTTGATCTATGCTGTCCACAAAAGGTCAGAGTCAGGTTCAGCAGCCTAAGGGTTAAACCTGGGAATAAATACAATTTCATATTGTGAATAAATACCAGTTCTCTTGAAACATGAAACCACATTTATGTAAAACCCCTGTAAACCCTTTAGCACAAAATCCAAACTTTAGGTGACCCTAAGAAAGAGATAGTTTCAAAACATTGTGGAAAAAGGAGTAAACACTGATAACCCGCATTTTTTTCCTTTCCCCAAAACAAATTTTGATTTTTTAGTCACACATATTTTGCCTTCTACAATCGCTTTGAATTTGGCCAAGTCTAAAATTTTGTTGTTTGGTGAGGAGTTTGAATTGCGCATTGTCATTGAATTGTGATTGTAGGATATCCCATAACATGATAATAAAGTATGTGTTGTCTAACCTTTAGAGCTCAGAAATAATGAAATGGACCTTTTTAAACAGGAAAAACACCCACAATATTGTAATTTCAAATTTGTTTTGCCCATAATATGACAGTGGAGATCCAAGATCAGACTGCATGTTCTGTGCAGTCTGATCTTGATCTACACTGTCCGTAAAAACAATTTGAGTCGTTTCCAAAGCTTTATGGGCTAAGGACAGCCATGAACTTGGGGAAAAATGGTATGATTCATAACGGGAAAAGAAACATGATGCACTTGTTTGTATGTTTGGTGTTTAACTCTTTATCACACAATCCCGACTTTTAACAACCCTGAGAAAGACGCCTTTTGAAAACATTGTGGGAAAAGGAGAAAATGCTGGTAACCAGCATTTTCTCCTTTTCCCACAATGTTTTCTACCCTTCCTAATTTCAATTTTTGATTCACATCTATTTTGTCGTCTGCAAATGCTTTGAATTTGGACGAGTCTAAAATTTTGTTGTTTGGTAAAGAGTTAACTCTTTACCACATGACAAAATTTAAGACTACTTCAAATTGAAAGCATTTGCAGATGACAAAATATATGCGACTACAGACTTGAAATTTGTTTTTGAAAGGGTGGAAAATATTTAGGGAAAAGGAAAAAATGCTAGTTACCACTTACCAGTATTTTCTCTTATTCAAACAATGTTTTCAAAAGGCTTCTTCCTCATGGTTGTCAAAAGTCTGATCATGTGGTAAAGGGTCAAAACCATTTTCAACAGAATTTCAGTTAACCCTTTACCAAACGACAAAAGTTTAGACTTGTCCAAATTCAAAGCATTTGCAGACAACAAAATAAATGTGACTCAAAAATTGAAATTTGTTTTGGGAAGGTTAGAAAACATTGTGGGAAAGGAGAAAATGCTGGTTACCAGCATTTTCTCCTTTTCCCACAATGTTTTCAAAAGGCTTTTTCTTCAGGGTGGTAATGAGTTAAACTGCTGCCACTGGTAGACCGACTGACCAATCCATGCTTTCTTTGAGTCTCTTTTTACTAATGCTTGGCACAAAATTCTTCTCAACCCACTCACTGCTTTCCCAAATTACCCTCATCAAAGCAATGATTAGCCTTGAGAGAGGCAATGATTTTCATCAATCTCTTTTAAATCTTTACCATAAAAGCAAATTTTAGACATGTCCAAATTGAAAACTTTTGAAGACAACATGTTCACTGTTGCTCCCCGAAAAAAAGGATGAAAATTCTGGTTACCAACGTTTTCTCTTTTGCCCGAAATTTTCTTGGATGCCCTCTTCCTCTGGGTTGTTAAAAGTCGCAATTGTCTGGTAAGGGGCTATTCCCATGGCAACCAGAGTTTTTCATGGAGAAAATGCTTTGAAAAAACTCTTAAGAGGGCCATGACCGGATCCTTTTTGTTGAGTCTCGTCAAATCAAATGGTATTTGCAGATATGCTTGAAATAAATGTTCATAGAAGTACAGACACAGTCATGAAGGTAGGCATGTACTGGCGCACAACTGACACAGGGCCATGAAATAAGCTTGCTGGCCGTTGGCCAGTGAAACTAAGAATTGACTAACCCATTACCACACAATCTCAACTTTTAAAGATCCCGACTAAGAGGCCTTTAGAAAACATGGTTAGAAATGCTGGTAACCAGCATTTTCTTCTTTTCCCACCATGTTTTCTTACCTATCGTAGTCAAATCCCATCATGTAAGTCATATTTGATTCGTTGTTTGTTAATTAACTCAATACATAACGACAAAATTTTAGACTTGTCCAAATTCAAATTTAAATGTAATTGAAATGATGGAACTTGTCCTTGATAGGGTAGAAAACATTGTGGGAAATGGAGAAAATGCTAGTTACCAGCATTTTCTCCTTTTCCCACAGTGTTTTCAAAAGGCTTCTTCCACAGGGTCGCTGAAACTCGGAATTGTGTGGTAAAGGGTTATTTTTTCAATTTGGAAAGTTGAAAGTTTTGTCATTTGGTAAACAGTTAACCCTTTACCGCACAATGCCGCCTTTTGACGCCCCTGGAAAAGAAGCCTTTTGAAAACATTGTGGGAAAAGGAGAAAATGCTGGTAACCAGCATTTTCTCCATTTCCCACAATGTTTTCTACCCTATCAAACAAAAGTTGCACCATTTGAGCCACATTGAAATTGTCGTCTGCAAATGCTTTCAATTTGGACAAGGCTAAAATTTTGTCGTCTGGTAAAGGGTTAAGGATTTCTATAGGGATGTTTTGAAAGACATACGACATCTGCTGCAAAGGGATTCATACCTGTAACATGATATCCTATCATAAATTAAAACATGTACAAGTTTATTGTGCATGGAATGTATACCAGCAAAACATGTTTTTACCTTGTGACTTCTTTCTATACAACTCTTTAATGGGCTAAAAAAATTTCAATATGTCGGTTTAAAGCATAATGCAGACAACAAAAAACCAACTGAATGTGGCTCAAATGATTAGATGTGTGATTTAAAGAGGTAAGAGTAGAAATTGTTGTGGGAAAGGGAGAGAATGTTCTTTACCAGCATTTTCTCTTTTTACCACAATGTTTCCAAAAGTCTTGTTCCTCAAGCATGTTTAATAAAACTCAGGATAGTTCAGTATTAAATGAGAAGAATTTAATCCTAATATTGTACAGGCAAATGCTAGTTACTAAGAAAAATTTTTCACCATCTTCCCCTCTGTATGGTGTTTACTGTCATTTTTAATATTGATATTTATCTCATTACCAAATGACAAACTTTTGTTTTTTACCAAATTGAAAGCATTTGCAGACGACAAATTGAATGTAGCTCAGTTGATGATGATTTCTGTCTTTCATAGGGTAGAAAACATTGTGGGAAAAGGAGAAAATGCTGGTAAAGAACATTCTCTCCTTTTCCGAAAATGTTTTCAAAAGACTGCTTGTTCAGGGTCGTTAAAACTCGGGATTGTGTGGTAAAGGGTTACATAAAGCTAAAACGATATTTGATCTTATCACAGCCACTCATTCTCCTATCCATACTTTCCTGGGTCCTCTTACCAGTTCTTTAGTTTACACAATATTCTTCCCAAGCAAAGGAATGCCATTCCAAATAAATAAGCTTTAACTCTTTACCACACAATCCCAACTTTAACAACCCTGTGAAAGAAAGCTTTGGAAAACCTTGAGAAAAGGAGAAAATGCTGGTACCCAGCATTTTCTCCTTATCCCACAATGTTTTCTACCCCTCCCATAACAAATTTCAATATTTGAGTCACATTCATTATGTCGTCTGCAAGTACTGTCAATTTGGAGAATCCTAAAATTATCTTGTTTGGTAAAGAGTTCAACAATTTTCAGAATTGGATGAGGCATGAATCCTAGCACAGAGACTATCAGCAATCATCAGAAAGAAACTGACAGAGCTATTAATTGAACCAGTGACCTCGTAGTTCACAGCCCTGTATGTTACTGACTTAGCCTCTGAGCTTAGTTTCACCAACCTTAGGGCATAATTCTACCTCACCTTAACATGATTTCTCACATTCTGACCTTTGACTTTCATTAGAAAATATAGTATTACTTTCCACAGTGTTTTCAGTCAAATCAAGGCAACACCTCATCTTTGCTACTGTTGTTGTAGGCTTGGCTCACCAGTGCTTGGGTGGGGATTAGCAGTACCCTACCCAAGAACACTCCCATATGACTAGCACTGCTAGAACAGGAATTGATGTCCAGATTTGTAGGGTAACAAACCATGTGCTTTTCAATCTTTATCACACAATCCCTGGTCCTAAGAACCACCTTAAGGAAATAGCTGATTGAAAACCTTGAGAGAAAAGGAGAAAATGCTGGTAACCAGCATTTTCTCCTTTTCCCACAAGGTTTTCTACACTTTCACTGGATCAGTCTAGTCATTTGCTAAAGAGTGAAGCAGTGAGCAACAAAGACTTCTTTAACCCTTTCCCAAACAATAATTTTAGACTGGTCCAAATTGAAAGAGTTTGCAGACGACAATTTTAAATTTAATGAAAATGGCAGAAAGTTCTCAAAAAGTGTAGAAAACACTGTGGGAAAAGGAGAAATTGCTCGTTACGAGCAATTTCTCCTTTTCCCACAGTGTTTTCAACATGCTTGTACTGCAGACACGTGAAAACCAGGGCTTGTTTGGGAAAGGGTTAATTCCTTGTTGGGAAAAAGATGAAATGCTTGAAATAAGCACTTCCTCTTTTTCAGCATGTTGAATGTAACTATTACAGTTTCAAAATATATGCGAGTCTGCCCAGGTAGCTCAGGAGTTTGCATATGGATCCGACTCTGGACCTGGTGGTTGCGAGTTCAATACCTGGTTGCAGCAAACTTTCTTTCCAGCTATTTTTTGCCTCTCACCTCTCTTTCATACGGGAAAAGCAGTCAGTGACTTGGAAAGAAAGTTGTGGAAGTAGTGGTGTGAGAAAGCCAGAAAATATATGCATAGGTGTGCTGACGGCCGTGATATGACCTAAGCTGTTAAAATGGCATTAAACTCAAATACAAACAAACAAATTCAAAATAAACATAGATCAGGCCAATTTCTTTTCCATCAAAAGTTTCACCTGCTCAAATGGGAAGATTTGTCTACAAAACAGTATTAAACAATGTAGGAATGATTATTTTCCCCTCTTTCCAGTATATTCAAATGGTTAACCTAAAAGCCTTCTCCATCAGGGTCACTAAAAAAAAAAACAGACTGCTTGGTAAAAGGTTAACTATTTACATAACAATAATGTTCAATTTAACCAGATTGAAAGAATTTGCAGACACAGGGTTCCAGTTACCAGTATTTTTTCAAAAGCTTTCTTTCACAGGGTCATTAAAACTCAGCATTGTGGGGTAGAACATTAACTCTTACAATGCTGAATTAATTAAATGAACCTTTTTACAGAGCTCCAGATTGAGGGAGTGATTTGTATTTAAAAATTGAAAATATTAATTGCTTTTCACTAAACCCCATGTTATGGGTACTCATCAGAATCGTCTCACAGAGACGATTCTAATCAGTGCCCACAACATAGGGTTTGGAAGAGAAATAATGGATTTAGAATTCTATCACCCCCCTCATATCTGGGGGGTCTGCCTTTACCAGACGACGACATTTTAGCCGTGTCCCAAACGATAAAATTTCGAACTTGTCCAAATTAAAAATTTGGCTGAAATGATGGAATTTGTTTGGTAGAAAACATTGTGGAAATAGGAGAAAATGCTAGTTACAGGAGCAGAATTCACGTTATCATGTGGATGGTGCAATATTTAGAGTAGGAAGATGTATACATTTTAATTATAAAAATATATTCAATATCTTCTCCATAGATCTATAAACAAAAAATCTAGACCTACGCAAGTCTTCACGGATAGATCTAGTGCGAAATGTTCTTCCCAGACGGCCAAAAATTTTACTCAAATCTTAATAGCGAAAATATCATTTTAATCCATCTCTCTTTTGAAAAACTCACCTATTGCTGCAAAAACCGTCACCACAGTCAGAAATTTGGAATCCATTTTATTTCGTTCTTGAAAAAGCGAGGTTTCAGATGAGACAGATTAAAGTTCTCTACTAGCCTTCTGAAGGTCGACACAACGCAATATCTCACTTGAACAACCTCGTTTTAAATTCCTCACAATGCGTGACGTAACCTTCACAGGGGTGTAAGTTTTTACTCATACATCAACGCAATGATCACAATGCGCAAATGATATCCAAGAAGCCGTTCCCCTGTTCTCAACCAAGTGTGGTTTTTCGCGGAAAGGTTAGTTTCACCATCGTTAATTAATCCCGGAGAAACCTAAAACCCTTTACCAAGGACAAAAGTTTATATTAGACTTGTCCTAATGGAAAGCATTTGCAGACTGATAAAATGAATGTTAATCTTGATCAACTGAAGAACTGAAATTTGTTTTTGGAAGTGTAGAAAAAACACTGATGGAAAAGTCGAATATGTTGATTACCAGCATTTTTTCCTTTTCCCACAATGTTTTAAAAGCCTTTTCCGGAAGGGTCATGGAAACATGAGATTGTGTGGTAATATAATACGATCTTTGTTCTCCGCAAGTTCTTTCGGCTTAGCTGTATGTGCTGGCTTTTGACCTACTTTTTGGTCCTGATAAATGAATTTCAATATAGAAATTTGTCGACGGCACGGTAATCCCAAATCTTGCCAAATCTAGATCTACCCAAATCTATCCCAGGTCTACCCAAATTTCCGCTCAATCTTACCCATTTATTTTGGAAATCTACTCGGAAGGGAATTTGACGGGGTTAGGTAGCGTAAATCAAGATCAGACTGCACAAAACTTGCAGTCTGATCTTTGATATGCATTGTCCGCTTGCTGAGACATTCTGTACAACAGTAACCTTGAAACTGCAATTATGTAGGTCTTATTTCTAGACTGAAAATGTTCGCTAGGTTTATTCAGCACTCTAACGGTTAAACTCACGGGTTTCAGCTTTAATGCAAGATATTCCCTTCCGAGACAAACGAGAGTAAATTGATTGAATTGTTTTACTACGAAGACGAAAATAGTATCGTGTGAAAACAGTTTGTCAATTATAGTAGCACTTGTAATTCACTGAAGAATGTTTGGTATGGAACGCCTAACCTGTCTGATATAACGATATTTCATAACACTCGGATATCTTTCCATTATATAAAGGTATATTTTTAACATATAAGCACAAAATGGTTTGGGATGAATGCAAGTGTTTACAATGTTCAGCACATTTGTCTCAATGTGAAGGTATAAAACCCTTCTTTTACCATAACATCTTCTTTTATGTTGACATACTGATATCGCATAAACTACAACATATGTAACATGCACATAAAAAATATTATATAAAGGTATATTTCCAATATACACAGGCAAACCATCATATTCATACATATTGATATTATATAAAGTAGTACATGTATATATTATAATATGCACATGAAAATATTGTATAAAGGTATATTTCCAATATACACCAAAGGAATGCACCTTTACATCATAAACTCTTACCTTTTGAAAAATTATTTCAAACAGCATGTAATTACTTGTTTGCCTTATCGACATATTCTTTATGTACACGTGAGAGATGTTACAGTTTATGTAACAGTGGTATGTGTTTATAAATGGAGAAAATATGTTTCAAAAGCGGTCTTATTTCTGCACATACAGACCTAAATGCCGCACATTATAAACATTTGCATTCATCTCAGATTATTTCATATTCATATCATTAAATTGTATCTTTATATAATAGAATGATATCGCAGTATCACGAAATCTCTTTGTATCAGACGGCTCAGGCGTTCCATGAAAATGGCATAGGTTGATGGCCGCTCATAGCAATCGAACACAGAAAGTCTTGATAGCAAGACCGACACTCTGCGTTACGACCACAGACAACACCAAACTTTTCGCCATTTTTTTAAAGACCTAGGATATAAGCTTCGATCGAATGCTTTACTTATAGTGAAATTTGTGAATAATCTTTACTTATATGCACCAAATTGACGTTAAAGCTTCTAAGAATAAGAAGGTCCTAAGAAACAGGAAAATAAATCGCAGTACATCCTTTAATCAGATAGGAGTTTGAAATTTATTTACTTTAGCCAATTTTGTAATGGTATTGGTTACATTAGGGGAGATTTGGGAAGATTTGAGAATTTTGTGCCACCCCTGTGGGCAGCATGAAATACCTAACCTTTTTGGGGAAGATATGGGTAGATTTGGGAAAGTTTTGAGAAAGATTCAGGTAGATTTGGTTATTTCATGCTGCCCAAATTTGGGATTGGTAAAAAATGTAGGCATGTTTATTTTTAAGGCCCCTGCCTATTTGCTAGCATATTTATGCCGTCTATATTTTTTAACGATATTTCTTGGGTATCTTTTAACACTTAAGCTGCTGAATAAATGAAACGCAAATTTCTACTCAATACTAAAAGCCCAAACATTGCGGTTTCAAAGTTGATTTCACCGTAAAGAAAATACCGTATCGGACAGTGTAGATCAAAGATCAGACTGCACGTTCTGTGCAGTCTGATCTTGATCTACGCTGTCCGCAGAAGGTCAGTGGGTCGCGATTAGCAGCTTAAGGGTTAACCAGAGAAAAATCCCATCCTTAGGCATAGAGTCAGATTGAATTTGTCGTCTGCAAAGGCTTTCAATTTTGACAATTCCAAAAACTTGGTAGTTCTGTAAAAAGTAACATGTTTCATGACGTCAGTTCCGTTTGTGTGTGTACATGCATAGGCCTATGTGAGGTTGTTTTTAGCTAGGTCACTAGGTCAAATCTCTGAAAAACCTTGTGTGCGCTCTAGAGGCCACATTTTCAGTCAGATACTTGTAAAACTTGGTCAGAATGTTTGTCTTGATAAAATCTCGGACGAGTTTAAAATTGGGTCATGTGGGGTCAAAAACTAGGTCACTAGGTCAAATCTTAGAAAAACCTTGTGTATGTTCTAGAGGCCGCATTTTCAGTCCAATCCTCATGAAACTTGGTCAGAATGTTTGTCTTGATAAAATCTCGGACGAGTTCGAAATTGGGCCATGTGGGGTCAGAAACTAGGTCACTAGGTCAAATCTTCGAAAAACCTTGTGTACGCTCTAGAGGCCACATTTTCAGTCCGATCCTCATGAAACTTGGTCAGAATGTTTGTCTTGATAAAATCTCAGACAATTTCAAAATTGGGTCATGTGGGGTCAAAAACTAGGTCACTAGGTCAAATCTTCGAAAAACCTTGTGTACGCTCTAGAGGCCACATTTTCAGTCAGATACTTGTGAAATTTGGTCAGAATGTTTGTCTTGAAAAAATCTCGGACGAGTCTGAAATTGGGTCATGTGGGGTCAAAAACTAAGTCACTAGGTCAGATCTTCAAAAACCCTTGTGTACGCTCTAGAGGCCACATTTTCAGTCAGATACTTGTAAAATTTGGTCAGATTGTTTGTCTTGATAAAATCTGAGATGAGTTTGAAATTGGGTCATGTGGGGTCAAAAACTAGGTCACTAGGTCAAATCTTAGAAAAACCTTGTGTTTGCTCTAGAGGCCAGATTTTCAGTTCGATCCTCATGAAACTTGGTCAGAATGTTTGTCTTGATAAAACCTCGAACAAGTTCAAAATTGGGTCTTGTGGGGTCAAAAACTAGGTCACTAGGTCAAATCTTCGAAAAACCTTGTGTGTGCTCTAGAGGCTACATTTTCAGTCAGATACTTGTGAAATTTGGTCAGAATGTTTGTCTTGATAAAATCTAAGACGAGTTCGAAATTGGGTCAAGAGGGGTCAAAAACTAGGTCACTAGGTCAGATCTTCGAAAAACCTTGTGTACGCTCTAGAGGCCACATTTTCAGTCAAATACTTTTGAAACTTGGTCAGAATGTTTGGCTTGATAAAATCTCACACGAGTTCAAAATTGGGTCATGTGGAGTCAAAAACTAGGTCACTAGGTCAAATCTTCGAAAAACCTTGTGTACGCTATAGAGGCCACATTTTCAGTCAGATACTTGTGAAATTTGGTCAGAATGTTTGGCCTATTGACTCAGGTGAGCGATCCAGGACCATCATGGCCCTCTTGTTTCTGAATAATTAGAAAACATTGTGGGAAAAGGACAAAATGCTGGTTGCCAACATTTTTCTCCTTTACCAACATTGTTTTCAAATGTCTAATTTCCAAGGGGCGTTAAAACTCGGGATTGTGAGGTAATGGGGTAATGCATCAGACTCACACCAGAGGTTCTGGGCATTAAACTTAGACACTTACCAGCATCAAGGTGAGGGTATTGCCTAACTAGCATTTTCTCCTTTTCTCACAATATTTTCTATCCTATCACAGACAAATCTGACCATTTCAGCAATATTTGTCTTCTAAAAATACTTTCAATTTGGACACAGGTAAAATTTTGCTGTTTGGTAACAAAATAATGTTTCCAGAAACAATTATTTGGAGTCATTGACAAAGGCTGTAGAACTTGTTTTCACAACTTATTTAACACTTTACCACACAACAAAATTTTACACTTGTTCAAATTGAAAGCATTTGCAGACGACAAAATTTAATATGGCTGATATGGTGAGATTTGTCTGTAAAAAGGACAGAAAACATTGTGGGAAATGGAGAAAATGCTGGTTACCAGCATTTTCTCCTTTTCCCACAATGTTTTCAAAAGGCCTCTTTCTTGGGGTCATTAAAACTCAGGATTGTGTGGTTAAGGGTTACAATATATGAATTTAAACTACAATACATTTAATTCTTTACCCCACAATCCGGAGTTTTAACGACCCTGAAGAAGAAGGCTTTTGAAAACATTATGAGAATTGGAGAAAATGCTGGTAACCAGCATTTTCTCCTTTCCCAAAATGTTTTTTTTACCCTATCAAACACAAAAATCGTCATATGAGCAACATCTATTTTGTTGTTTGTAAATGCTTTCAATTTGGTTAGGTCTAAAATTTTGTCGTTTGGTAAAGAGTTAAGGTTAAAGACACATCTACAAATGTTTTCAGCCAGTTTTAAATCCATTTCATCTTTATCTTATCAAACTACATGTATAATCATACTTGTATTGTCATGCCAAATGTTGCCCTAGCAGTTGCAAGGTTGCATAGATTTTGATGGATAGAAAATGCATTTCATTTTATGGAGGCCTTCAAAGAAATCACTGTTTTGACTTTCTGGTTTCAAATTGAAGATTTCCAATATAGATTTATGTATTTTTCCCTCATGCTACATATGTTGGTAATTTTTCTATGTTTACCAAGCTAACTAATTCTGAACTATTCCACAATCTATCAAATGTTACAGTGTTTTTTTTTTTAACTTTCTGTTTTCGAATTGAAGATTTCCAATATAGATCTATGTATTTTTCCCTCATGCTTTATATGTTGGTAATTTTTCTATGTTTACCAAGCTACCTAATTCTGAACTACTCTACAATCTATCAAATGTAACAGCTTTTTAGCTCACCTGAGCACAGCGTGCTCAAGGGGAGCTATTAGGATCACCCGGTGTCTGTCGTCCGTCATTTGTCGTGCGTCGTTCGTCATGCGTCGTCAACAATTCTTTAAACATTATCTCCTCCTAAACCACTGGGCCAATTTGGACCAAATTTGGCAGGAATGTTCCTTGGGAGGTCCTCTTTAAAAATTGTTCACAAAATTTGATTCCATAAAAAACTCTGGTTGCCATGGCAACGAAATGGAATTTTCTAAGAAATTCTTTAAAAATCTTCTCCTCTGAAACCGCTGGTCAGATTTTGAAATAATTTCACAGGAATGTTCCTTGGGTGACCCTTTTCAAAAATTCTTTGCGAAATTTTGATATGTTGAAAAACATGGCTCTGGTGAATGGGGGCTACTTGCACTATATGGATATGAAGAAATTCTTAAAAATTCTTCTTCTCAGAAACTGCTGGTCGGATTTTAAAATTATTTCACAGAGATATTTCTTGGGTGACCCTTTTCAAAATTTGTTCGCGAAATTTTGATCCATCAAGAAACATGGTTCTGGTGAATGGGGGCTACTTGCACTATACGGCCATAGAGAAATTCTTAAAAATTCTTCTTCTCTGGAACCGCTGGTCAGATTTTGAAATAATTTCACAGGAATGTTCGTTGGGTGACCCTTTTCAAAAAGTGTTCGCGAAATTTTGATCCGTCAAGAAACATGGCTCTGGTGACTGGGGGCTACTTGCACTATAAGGATATGAAGAAATTCTTAAAAATTCTTCTTCTCTGAAACGGCTGGTTAGATTTTAAAATAATTTCACAGAGATGTTCGTTGGGTGACCCTTTTCAAAAAGTGTTCGCAAAATTTCTTGCCCAATTCACCTGAACCTTGGTCAACAAGTTTGTTTTGATGTCTTGGATGAGTTTGAAATATGGTCACATAGGGTCATAAACTAGGTCACTAGGTCAAATTTAAGAAAGACATTTTGGACACTCCGGAGGCCACATTTTCAGCTCATTTGACCTGACAGTTAGTCAGAATGTTTGTCTTAATAATATCTCAGATGAGTTTTAAATTGGGTCATTATGACCCTGGAGTGGAATTTCGCCTAATGACTCAGGTGAGCGATCCAGGGCCATCATGGCCCTCTTGTTTTTTTTCCTCTGTCTCAGGCTGTAAGGATGCATCTTTAATTCTTTACCAAGATAACCAACATTTTCTCCTTTCCCCACCCCATTTTCTCTCCTTTCAAAGGCAAAATTGACTTTTTCAGTCACATTTAATTTGTTGTCTGCAAAGGTTTTCAGTTTGGTTGAGTCTAAAATTTTGTTGTTTGGTAAAGCATTAACTCTTTAGCACACAGTCCCAACTTTTAACAACCCTGAAAGAGAAGCCTTTGTAAATGCTGGTAACAAGCATTTTCTCACAATCTGTTCTATCCTTCCAAAACACATTTTTATTTTTGAGTCACATTTCTTTTGTCATCTGCAAATGCTTTCAATTAGGATGGGTCTAAAATTTTGTCAATTGGTAATGAAATAAAGCAGGAATCATTCCCCTCTCACATACTTGGTTACCAAGAAGCGCTTTATATTGGTTTAACATTCAAGGTTAAAGTCCCAATGGTGACCAATTGCAGGTGTCAAAATGCATTTAATGCTTTACCAAATGACAAAACTTTACACTAGTCCAAAATGAGAGCATTTGCAGACAACAAATTAAGGCTGGCTAAAATGACAAAATTTGTCCTTGATAACACAGAAAACATGGAGGGAAGAAGAGAAAATGCTTTCTCATTTTCCCACAATGTTTTCAAAAGTCTTCTCCATCTGTGAAGCTGAAACTCGGATTTGTGTGGTACAGGGATAAATTTGACCCCTACCATTTAACTCTTTGCCAAATGGCAAAATGTTGGACACATCCAAATTGAGAGTATTTGCGGGGGACATGTCAAATGGGACTCAAATGAAGAAATTTGACTCTGAACAGATAGAAAACATTGTGGGAAAAGGAGAAAATGCTGGTTACCACCATTTACTCCTTTTTCCACAATGTTTTCAAAAGGCTTCTCCTTCAGGGTCATGAAAACTTGGGATTGTGTGGTAAAGGGTTAAAAGTATGTAAATTATCGTGAAGGTGAAATTTTATAGGGTGGTCAGTCCAAGTGTTAGTCACTTGCCAAAAAATGAAGTTTAAATGTAGAACAAAAGTTGCAGGTCCCCTATCTTTTGTTTACTCTTACAGTCATCTGATATTTGAATTCTTTTTAGCGGATTTGTATAGCAAATCCTCTTATTGTGATCGTTCTGACCAGTACCAAATACATCATGCGTAACAACACCTGCACACTTACACTGTACTATGGTATTAGTTTCACACTAACCAAATACTAGTATACGCCATTCACACTTGCGCTCTACCGATTCTACTCTCAGTTTTAGCTAATACACCTCAACCTCGCTTTTGTCACTACCTTATATGCTGTCGTACTTGTGTATACATATTTCTTCCGAAATCTAATAGCAGCAAAACACTGCTTAAGATTGACGAATCAAATTACCAATCCTTAAACAGCAATAGAATTAAAATTACAGTGCGGCCCACTCAACAGAACAACTTTGACTTTCTCTGCCCTTGCTAACTCAATGTTAAAAAGATTGTCTGTGTGGTGCAGGTGATGTTATTTTTCTATCACAACACATTAAAGTTTTATGCTACCCCACAAATCCACTTTCCAGGACTTTGAGTCCTATGATTTTTGCCAGCGACTGATACTAGTACTTGGACCGACCATATAATAACAATGTCGTTTCCCCAATAATTTCAATACTTTTGAAAAATATGATTTGACTGGTAAATTCAAATGCATCTTAACACCCACACTGTTTACTTTTGGCTGCCACCGGGCCTTTAATATAAATATGAACACTTGGTTATCAGAATTTTTACACTGCATAGAGATCTGTTTGCCATTGATAATTCAATTTATCATTGTCTTAAACCCTTTACCACACTACCATGTTTTAAAGACTCTGAAGATGGCTTTTGAAAAGACTGTGTGAAAAGGAGGAAATGCTGGTAACCAGCATTTTCTCCATTTCCCACAATGTTTTCTATCCTAGTAGAAACAGAACTCACCGTTTGAGCTTCATATGAGCCATGCTCTGGCAAAAGAGGGCCTTAATGCATTTCTGTGATGCATTAAAATACCAAGCAAGTCAGACCTCTCCAACAGTGGTAAGTTTAAAAGGCAGACTGCCACAGAAATCGCTGTCTAAATCCATTTGTTTTTACGAAATTGTTGTGATACACAGTCTATTTCGTCATGGTTTTATAAACAAACCAAAATCAAAAAACTGAAATAGGAAATAAACTTTTTTTTAATTTTTATATGACGGATTTCCAAAAAGATTTATTGTGCTATATTGATTGTAAATGATCTGTCCAATACTTGCAATTTTTCATTAAACAAATAAATCTAAGCAAAAAGAAAAAAATTTCGTTAAAAAAAGAAAAAGAACACCGCGGGAAAAGATCACGTGACTTGATACTATCTGGAGAATTCGTACCCTTGAAAACTCGTACCCTAATCTTGAGAGCATGAGTTCTCTGGAGAACTCATACCCCACAAATTGATATAAATATGTTGATCAGTATCTTTTCAAGTTCTATTTTTCAAAACTGACTAGACTCTAGCATTTTTCTCAGTTTTATACAAAAATTCTATGGATTTGTAATAATATCGATTTGATGAAATAACACACAGAGTTGCTTCTATTATGTGGGATTGTGAGAATCCCGCGAAAATCAACTTATGAGCGGGGAAAAAAATGTTGTGCCTCTTTGCCCTATGTACCGCACACCTCAAAAGAGTCTGTGGTCCTTTGGTTTTGGGCGGATTGGGCTGGCTGACCTGGGTCGATACTTTATGCAGATGCATTAAGTGCCCTTTTCTCAGAGCATAGCTCATTTATCTACTTTCCTAAATTTTTAACATTTAGGCAAACAACCTCTTCATTTTACATGTCTGCAGCAGACAACTTAAGAGGAGAAGCTGCTAGTTACTGCCGTTTCTCCTTTTGTCACAATGGTTTCCATCACAGCAAAGCATCATCTTCCACATTAATTATCAAAGTTTGAATTGTCGTCTGCATGCTTTTTTCTGTTTAGGACAGTCCAAAAATTGCTGTTTGTTAAAAGATTAAAAAATGTAACATTTATTTGTCTAGTACTAGTAATATGTATAGGCCACATTTATTTATTGTCATCAGGTAAGATTCTTGCCTATTAGGTGGAATTAGCATATTGTATCAAATTTTAATTGAACAATTTCTCCTTTCCAGAAATATTTTGGCTTATCTGAGCACACATTACAAACAAAATAGATCATCACCTTCAGTTTTGTGTCCTTGAATTTTGAAAAAATATGCATTTCTGAGCATGTTAATAGCATATGGCCTACAATTCCTAGAATATTATAACAATGTGGAACATGTACTGTTTTGTGCCTTTACACCAGCAAAATTGAAAAAAAAAAAAGTTTTTTCTCATTCAGTTAATGCCTAACTTGTTTGTTTACATATACCAAAATATATTGAAATCAAAAGCCAATAAACTATTTGAAAACATTGATGCAGACCTCTCCTGGCTTCTTTTCTAAAGAAGCCAACTTGTAGTATAATACCTCCCATTTAGAAATCTGTTTTGTGTAACAACCTACTGAATCATGAGGTATACACTAGTCCTTTGACATACAGAAAATGGACCAAAAGCAAAAGGTTTTGGTCCAGGTCAGCCTGCACAGTCCACACAGGCTGTCCTGCTCGATACTTTTTGCAGATGCATTAACCCTTCCCCAAACGACAAATTTTGGACTGGTCCAAATTGAAAGACTTTGCGGACGACAATTTCAAATTTGATGAAAATGGCAGAAAGTTATCAAAAAGGGTAGAAAACACTGTGGGAAAAGGAGAAATTGCTCATTACGAGCAATTTCTCCTTTTCCCACAGTGTTTTCAAAAGACTTGTACTGCAGACACGTGAAAACCAGGGTTTGTTTGGGAAAGGGTTAAGCCCCCTTTTCACAGAACATGACTCATATACTTTGTCATCTGCAAATGCTTTCAATGTAGTTGAATCCAAAATTAATAGTGGCGTAAACAGTTAAAAGGACCATTCCACTCTCATGCACACATAGTGTTGGTAACCCAGAAGCACTCCATTGGTCTACTAGGCTGAGAATGCTCTCACTGCTTATAATCCATTTTGAGATTTGAGGACTCACAGCTGGAATCATCCTTCCCTCTTTGGATGTACTTGATGCATACTTGATTGTGGTATCTCCTGTAGCTGGTAAACATGCTGCAAACTGAATCAACTCGGTTCATTAAACATACATTGTACATCTTTACTTGTTTTCAGCCAGCTTTCAACCTACTTCATCTTTATACAATGACACTATAATCATTTGTGAATCTTCATGCCAAATGTTACCCCTGATGGCTGCAAGGTTGCGCAAATTACGACGGATAGAAAATGCATTTCATTTTTGGGCAGCTTTCAGAGAAATTACTGTTGTCGTTTCCAGGTTTAAATGAGGACAAATCCCCGAGTTTCTCTATCCCCTACACCACATGAATTAGAAATTTATATATGTTTACAGAGCTGACCAAGTTCTGAGCCATTCTACACACTTTCAAGTTCCAACAGTGTTTTTTCAGTGGGGTGTATCTTTAATGTTGACAGTTCAAACTGTTCTTGATGAGGTATATACTTGATGCTGTTTGATGCTGGTCGATTGAAAGTTTTAGGTGTTTGTTTGCGTGGTGGACTGAAATATTTGGCAAGTTCTATTTATTGAAAACAGTAAAAAATGGACTTTTTTTTTCTCTCTATTCACATTATGATTTCAATTTCAAGGTGTTAGCAATGACTTCTGTATTACAGTCAAGGCACCTAACACTAGTCCTTTTTTCATCATCAAGGGTGGGGTAGAAGTTCTGTATAGGGTCTATTGACTTCTTTCAGGTGCAACAATTGTTGTGACACTTTAATTATAAGCTTAACTGATTGCAGCATATACAAGAATTACCACAATTTCACACAACTATTTAACTCTTTACCACACAATCCTGACTTTTAACGACCCTGGGAAAGAAGCCTTTTGAAAACATTGTGGGAAAAGGAGAAAATGCTGGTAACCAGCATTTTCTCCTTTTCCCACAATGTTTTCTATCCTATCAAGAGGAAATTGCACCATTTGAGCCACAACGAAATTGTTGTCTGCAAATGCTTTCAGTTTGGACAAGCCTAAAATTATGTCGTCTGGTAAAAGGTTAAATATCCACAGATGCCACTAAATTACCCTGTGCATTTTAAGCCGAGTGGTTATAAACTTTTATAAACATTTTTTTTAACAAAAAATTACTGAACTGGACAGACCCTCTTCTGTCTGAGAGACTGACCTAGTATTTTGACAGCTTTGCTCGTACTAGGGCAATCAGGGAGGGGGGTGGGGGCAATTAAAGTTACAATTTACCTCTTTGTATATTGTTTAACTCTTTACCACACAGTCCAGACTTCCAACGACCCTGAAAGAGAAGGCTTTTGAAAATATTGTGGGAAAAAGAGAAAATGCTGGTAACCAGTATTTTCTCCTTTTCCCACAATGTTTTCATTCCTATCGAAGAAAAATTTTGTCATTAGGGCCACATTCAAAATGTGATCTGCAACTGCTTTCAATTTGGATCAGTCTAAAATTTTGTCATTTGGTAAAGTGTTAACAGTGTGTTTCACAGGGATCGTATATAACATTCATATTACGATCCCTGGTTTTCAGTACAATTTTCACAAGTTTATGTCTTCTCAGTTAAGAACAGAATTAAGTTCAATTTACAGATACCTAATAGAGCATCATTAATTTGAACAAGATGATCTCCTTGAAGTATTCTTCATTTTTGTACTTTCATTCAATCACCTGCTTTCGTAAAATGAGTTACCGAGTTAAATATTCTTAATGATAATGAAAAGGCTACTTTAAACTTCATGAATTTTAATCGCTTGCATTGCTTTACTTTTTTAGCTCACCTGAGCACATAGTACTCAGGATGAGCTATTGTGATCGATCGTTGTCCAGCGTCCGTCCGTCCGTGTGTCCGTCCGTCCATCCGTCTGTGAACAATTACTTAAAAAATCTTTTCCTCTGAAACCGCCCAACAGATTTCAATGAAACTTCACAGAAATGATCCTTAGGTGATGCACTTTCAGAATACTTCAAAGATTTGAATTCCATGAAGAACTCTGGTTGCCATGGCAACCGAGAGAAAAAACTTTAAAAATCTTCATGTCCCAAACCGTAAGGGCTAGAGCTTTCATATTTGGCATGTAGCATCATCTAATAGCCCTCTACCAAAATACTTCAAATTATGGCGCTGTTGTTGAATTTGGCCCTATGTTGTGGGTTCTCGGATTTCACATAGAGATAAAGAGGGAAATCTTTAAAAATCTTCTTGTTTACACTCTAGCATCTACAAATATTGACCAATCAGTACCAAACTTGGCCACAATGTATATGCCCATAAGGTCTCGGATGAGTTCGATTTTGGATCAAATCCAATCAGAACGTCAGGAGTTATTTGCCCTTGAATTTGCAAAAATTACTGAATCTGACTTTGTTTACACTCTAGCATCTACAAATATTACTCAATCAGCACCAAACATTGTCAAAGTGTGTGTGATCATAAGACCTCAGATTAATTCAATTATGGATCTAATCAGACAAGAACTGTTTGAGTTGTCTGCCCTTGAATTAGAAAATTTGCCATATTTGACTTTGTTTACACTCTAGCATCTGCAAATATTGACCAATCAGTACCAAACTTGGTCAAAATATATATTCCCATAAGGTCTCGGAAGAGTTCAGTTATGGGTCAAATTGAACCAGAACATCCAGAGTTATTTGCCCTTGAATTGGACAAAATTTCCATATTTGACTTTGTTTACACTCTAGCATCTACAAATATATACCAATCAGTACCAAACTTGGTAAAAATTTATATGACCATAAGATCTTGGATGGGTTTTGATTATGGGTCTTATTAGACCCAAACAACATGAGTTATTTGCCCTTCAATTAGAGTTGCTGTATTTGACTTGGTTTACTCTGTAGCATCTACATGTATATATAATGCGAACTGAAAAACCTTTATGTTTAAACCCAAAATGCCTAGAGCTATGATACTTTGCATGAAGCATCACCTTGTGGACCTCAAGAAATTTTGCACACAAGATGCCCCTGGGATCATTACAGGTCCAGCCGCGGGGCTTAAACGTTTGTACTTAGGTATCTTTCGTGCAATTATAAGAAAATTTTCTGGGTAACCAAAGGCCTAGACCTCTGTTAAAGTTGCGAGTTGTCTCTCTTTCATAATCATTTGGCCTTGAACTTCAGTATTTGGTATTTATCTTCATTGTTAACCTGTACTGCTTAGTACTCAGGTGAGCGATATAGGACCATCATGGTCCTCTTGTTTTTTAAATTGATGGTTGACAGGAAATAAAATAGAGGTCTCTAGTCTGAACTGACATATTTGAGTGATAATGATTCAATCTCATTGAGACTGTTCGAAGATCTCAATTTATTAACATTTTGATTTTGTATCTTTTACAGCCTGTAAAAATACAGTTCTGAGCAACAGCAACTCAAAAACACAAGCCTGTATTATCTTATAAATACTGAAACTTATAAATACTGAAACTATTTTAAGTCTGGTTATAGTCCAGTAAATATGGGATTAGAAATGCTAAGAATTTTTTAACCCACTGACTATAATATGATTGTTTCAGTTGACCACCAATTGACCACTAATAACCGTGAAACCTTTCGTTTCAAAACTCCTCCTTAAAATTTCATAACAGTGTCAGGGTTTTCCCAAACCCCCGGTTTCTTTGAATTTGGACCCCCACAATTTAAATGTTTGCATTTTTTTTATTCATTTGATGGGGGTCTAATGACCCCATACAAGAAAATCCAGGGAAACCCCTGAAGCTGTAACTTGTGAAAAGTATGATTTTTTTACACTATTGTGGTGTCATTAAATCCAGATATTTCCTAGGAACATGATACATAGGACATTCAATCAAATTAATCACATAAAACCTCCTCCTGCAGTGTATTAAACCCATGACTTATTTTTGATAATACACTAGTGTATTATCGTTTTTTGGGTCCCAGTTCTAATCAGTTTTTAGTTGTGAGTGTGTGAAGCTGGAGAAACCAGCCACAGCATGTGCCGGAATTTGTGCGACCATGCCGTTTCGCAGAAAAAATGACATCATTGTTGCTAAGGCGTATACGCGCAGAAAGTTTTTGATTTTCATGTTTAATAAAAACAAAGAAATGCATCGGAAGTCTTTTAAATCAACAAAATTGCGGAAACTGGTTCATTCTACTTTCTGTGTAAATATCAAGGAACTATCTACTTGTGTATGTACGCATTTGAAACCAAACTACAACTGTAACTATGGACCAGTGAATGGTGTAAAGGCTAAAGGGGATGATGCAGGATATATTTTGCTTATCATTTGTTTTATGTGATAAATAGAATCTCACATTTGTGTTTATGTATTATCATTTATTATCATAAACTCGTTGACTAAAATGTATCTGACGCTCGCCAAGGCTCGCATCATACATTTTTAGTCAACTTGTTTGATAAAAATGATAATAAATAAACACTCATGTAAGATCCTCTATTTATCACAGAAGACAGAAAAAGCTGTTTACCTGACCAATTCTTCAAGATTTCACCATTTTTTCAGTGAATGTAATCAAAACAAAAAGTTATTGTCCCCCAGTGCAATATACTTTCTTTAAATTCTACAAAAAAAATGATCAAAATAGTTTAACGCCGCTTTCAACAGTAATTTGTTTGTTGTTATAAGCGAAAGCAAATTTCCTTATGAATTGCTTACCGTACCTTGTTTTCAGCAGCACCGTCGTTGGGAAGTACAGTGACACTATTTTTAATGAGAATCTAGAATGTCGTGCATGATTGCGTGTACATTGGAGGACAATACCCTTACGCGGCATACGAATATTCAACACCTATCAGCTGTGCGCATCAATTTACTTTCAAGTTCGATAATCGACGTTAAGTATGGCGAGTCATTATGATTAATAGTAACTTTAAGACAGGGGTTAGCGCGAACGCAGACCCCCACACGAAAAAAATTACGTACCCGAGTAACCCACATTTGGGGCTATCGCAGGCGTCAGCCCAACCGAAGTGCAATGGAAGGGCCTCCTCCTGGGAGAACCGCCTTGATGATCACGGTATCTCCTGTACCAGGTAAGTATGCTGTAGTAAGGGCCTCACTCGTTTATAAACCAAACTGTGTGGTTCACGTTACGGTTAGCCACCTCATCAATAAATCATAAAGCTTAATTCAGCTATCTTTACTTACATTTCATACGGCCACTAATCTCATTTATCTTAGTTTTTTCATTTGAATTATGTTATTTGGTTATTGTTAAATCCTTTCCTTGTATTGGTGTACAAGATAAGCTCCTGTAATTTATATGCTACAGCGTTTTCGCCAAAGCGTTTACTAAATTTAGAACACAATCAAAGTATCAAAAGTACTTCCGGACACACCACTTCGACGTTAAAATAGGATAAAAACCCTTAGGCTGCTAAGTACGACTCACTGACCTTTTGCGGACAACGCAAATCAAGATCAGACTGTAGAGAACGTGCAGTCTGATCTTGGATCTACACTGTCCGATAAGGAGATATTTAATATCCTTCAGAAATACCGTTAAAATAGGAGAATTTGGGGTTTTAATATCAGCTTGTAAGTTTCATTTCTTTCATTTAGCAGGGTAAGTTTAAGCCGGTCATTAATATTTTCTCTAGAATCAGAGAATTTTTTTTTTGTCTTCAGCACTTCATAAATGAAGAGAGCACGGTCGCGGTAGTACCAAATCTACTATTATATTTGATACAATCTTTTTTAACATCCAATATGCAGATAAACTTCGCCATGCTCCTCTTGCCACAGCAGAGTATGGCGAACTCTGCATGCATATCAATATTGGATGTTAAAAGAAGATTACGACTGCGACCGTGTTCCCGTTATTATAACGTGCTGAAAATAAAAAGTATCTGGAAGCATCAATTGGAATGAGGTTGGAAATTACCATGTAAACCTAGATCTAGATTTATTTATTCATGAATGAAGAATCTCCCCGTGCCCTACACATATCAAATAGGCTACAATATTTGCCAATTAATTCACAACACACGCACAATCCTTATCATCAAGTTTTTAAAAGTAATCTTCCCCTCTTATAAACAGATCTTTCATCGATTCTATAGGTGATCATGGGACCTGAATTAACTTTCAAAACGACAGTATAATACTGTTATTGGGTGTTATTACACAAGAGGGCCATGATGGCCCTGTATTGCTCCACTGGCTTTTAACCCTTTACCACACAATTCCGCGTTTTAATGACCCTGAAAGAGAAGGCTTTTGAAAACATTGTGGGAAAAGGAGAAAATGTTATCAAACGGAATTTTCTGTGCCACAAATAAATTGGCTTTTAATTTCAATTGGCATTAATAGAGACAAACGGCATAAAAAGTCTGTATGGCAATAAACTTACATAGATAAAAAGACCCCCCCCCCACCTCCCCCAAAAAAGTCATATATTTTTCAAACGCAAAGATGGTGTCAGTGAATACATGCAGATTTTCTAAATGGCATGAAAGGTAAAGTGCTGCAACACAAAAATTGAATGATAGAAACCTTATGTCAAATATTCCATCCAGCCGAGAATAACTAGCCTCAAAATAAATCACTCTCACTAAAAACTGAACATTTTCTACCCAAAAAACTGAAATACCTAAATCCATTCATGTAAAAGTGCAGTTTGACAATCAACGGAGGTAAATAGTAACAAACTTACACAAACTTATATATAGGGAGTTATTTCCCTCGATCATTATACATGTTTAAATCTTCCCTTGGTCACTGTATAACATGTGATCCCGGGATGGGGCCAGTTTTGACCCAAGGGCTATAATTTCAAGAAATTTGATAGAAGTCTATTAGATGAAGCTACATGCCAAATGGGTAGCCCTAGGCCTTACGGTTTCGGACAAGAGGATTTTCAAAGAGTTACAATATTTTTCAGTTTTATTGCCATGGCAACCAGAGTTTTTAAAGGAATCTTTTTTTTTTAAAGAGATTCTGAAGAGGACCATGGCAGGATCATTTCTATGAAGTTTGGTCAAAATTGGATGGGTAGTTTCTGGGAAGATGTTTGAAATGTTAACCAACGCGCGGACAGACGCACGACGGACGCAGGACCATGACATAAGCTCGTTTGCCTTCGGCCCGTGGCGCTCAAAACAGAGATAGATATAGATCTATCCTGATCCGCAAAACTCTAGAGATTTTTACCCTCTACGCTGTCTGCAGGTCAGTGAGTCGCGCTAAGCAACTTAAGGGTTAAACAAACAACCAACTCAGACGGAATATTTCGTTATCAACTTCTTTCGCCCATTAAATTAGTCGTCAACATAATTTTCAGACGTTCATCTTTTAATTTTTAATAGATCCATTGCATGCCGGTTGAATTCTCAAATCGGAAACACACCTGCGGACGTGTATACATGTCTGCGAACACAAATCCACAGTGTATTACCGGAGGTATGCATGCATGATATGTGACTTGGGATTCTGTTCAGTGACGGTAGTAGCGAAAGGAATACGCCCGATCTGTCACTTGGTGTTAAAAACTGTATTCACGTGGTAAGTCCAGCTGGTGATTTTTCATTTGATAGAATATTAAAAAATATTCATATCTAGTATTAGTTTGTTATGTATAGACCATATCAGGAATACGAATGTGCACTGTGAACCTTACACTATAGCAATGGGGATGCCTTGATCAGTTGATCGTGCTAAAAGTACAGATAATTTTGTCACAAAACGACGCTGATTTTATTCAATTACTCAACGTGAAAAACCTGTTTTCTCAACGGAAGATGTATAATAGTTTCTTTATTTCATATTTTTGTGAAAACATGTCAAGGTTTGGTAACAAAGTCAACTACAATCTTCATCATCCTTCGTTTAAAATGAAATGTTCAGAAATTTTGCGTTTTACAGTCACCCGAGATCTATTAACCTCTTACAAGTGATGGTATAAATTTCTTTTCTAAATGTGCATTTTAAACGAAGGATAAAATATCGAAGTCGACTTTGTTACCAAACTTTGAGTTTCCACAGAAATATGAATAAAGAAACTGTTGATACGTTTTCCGTTCAGAAAACAGTATTATAAACGCCGAGTAATCGAGTAATAAACGGCATTGTTTTGGAACGAAATCACCTGTATTTTTAGCAAGGTCAATGATCAAGGCATTCCCATTGCTCTATGAAAGATTCACAGCGTACATACGTGTTTCTGGTATGGTCTATACATAACAAGCAAATACCTGGATATGAATATTTTATGAGAAATATCAAAATTAATGAAAAATCACCAGCTGGACTTACCATGTGAACACAATTTTTAACACCATGTGACAGATCGTCATTGTACAGAATCCCAAGTCACATACAATGCATACACAAGTTTCAGGCCCTACACTGTGAAATCTATGTCGATGTCTTTTGGATGTTAAAATTTAATCCGCCGAGACGTTTCATATTTAGAACTTTATAAACCGGTGTACACACGTACATCTTCCGTATATCTTCCATAAATGCAGCCGTCGGAGATCGATGGCAGTTCGCCAGTTTATGATGAGGTTACAAAATGTGGTTGTAGCCCAACGTAACATCTGTACACGCAATCATACACGTCAGGCTTACACGTGCTTGTGTAAGCGTCAATGACCTTCACCCCAGAAATAGGTCAGGCGCCTACCCTTATAACGTTGATAGATTGCCGAGGTGTTCATAAAATCTTGGAAAGAAGATGCCGCTGCTGTCAATCCGCTATACCACACGATCCCGTTTTAACGACCTTGGGGAAGAAGACTTTTGAAAACAGCATTTCTCCTTTTCCCAAAATGTTTCCAATCCTTTCAATGACAATTTTCACTGTTTGAGCCATATTTAATTTGTCGTTATGGATTTGGACAAATCCAACATTTTGTTGTTTGATTCATATTCAAAACATTTCACCGGTAGACGACCTTTTTAAAAGTACTCTCCCAAAACGACAAATTTTAGACCTTTCGAAACGGAAGGCATCAGCAGACAACAATGTACAGGTTGATCAATATACTGATCTGAAGTTTTGTGACAGGGTAGAATATATTGAGAAAAAGAGAAAATGCGGATTCTCAGCATTTAAGAACACCCTTTCCCACAAAGTCTTTCCGAAAAGCCATTTTCTCCATGGTCGTTAAAACATGGGGTTATCCGGTGAATGGATAACTTACATTGCATCATTCAGCAGACCTCTTCAAAGATTTTGTGTCTGAAGCCAGAGAAGCCTGTCATAAACAAACTGTTTCAATGAACCATGCTCTGTGAAAAGGGGGGCATCTGCAAAGAGTATCAATTCAGGTCAGCCTGTGCAGTTCGCGCAGGTTGACCTTGGCCTAAACTTTTTTTGTTATTGGTCAGGTTTCTGCGAAGATAAGGAGGTTTCTGCTTGTCCGGGGACCATTCTATCTCAGGATTCGATTGGTTGATCAATAGGCAAAACAGATTTTAACGGATCATTAATTATTACACGATGACTTACTTTGTAGGCTACAGATCTAATGCATCACTGAGATGCATTATTTAAACTCATTTTTTTTTTCCAGAGCGTTGCTAATATAATACACGAGGACAAATCCAATAACACCTGCAAATTTGCTTCGCAAGACAAAAATTCGGCTAGTCAATATTGATAACATTTGCAGACGACAAATTAAATGTTGCTTATATTATAGAATTTGCTCCGGGCTTGAAAAATGAGAACCACTGTAGAAAAATGAGCCGTGATGCTGGTTACCAGCATTTTCTCTTTTTCACCACAATGTTTTCTAAACTGACCTCTGTCAGGGCGTCAAAACCTGGGATTGTGTGACAAAGGGTTAACTCCTGTCAGCGCTGTTTCACGGTCGAGCATTTCGCTGCCAACTAAATTGCCAACTAAATGGATTCGACTTTTTTTTAGGCCTATAAATATATTTTTGTTGCTTTTGAGGCTAATTTTGGTCAAAGATTAGCGTCAGGTGGTGGACAGTGTCGATCCAAGATCAGACTGCACGTTTTGTGCAGTCTGATCGTGTAGTCTGATTATGATCTACGCCGTCCGCCAAAA
The DNA here is from genome assembly GCA_945859785.2 of Tridacna gigas. Lineage (NCBI taxonomy): Eukaryota > Metazoa > Mollusca > Bivalvia > Cardiida > Cardiidae > Tridacna > Tridacna gigas. Next base: position 28,546,700 of record OX244033.2, read on the forward strand.
CTATTCAAGGCGATACTGGCAGAGAAAGACGTTAAATTGCCAAGTAAAAAACACGAAAATTTCCTCCTAATGGTAAAAGACCCAAATATTGCGGTTTCAGCGTTGATTTCACCGGAAATGAAATACTGTATTGGACAGTGTCTCTCACAGATCAGACTGCACGTTTTGTGGAGTCTGATCTTAATGAATCTACATTATCGGCAAAGGCGCCCCGAGGCGCGCTAAACAGCCTAAGGGTTAATACCAGTATGGTCTTTTTTTGGCATGCATAATCAAACTTGTATATAACGTTATGCCATAAACTTGTATCATATTTTGGAGGTAAACCATCCGTTGTCACGGACGCAATTTACAGTCAACCCATTCTGGCGAGGTGAGCTGGCAAGTTAGTATCAGCAGAAATATTTTTTCTCTCCCTTTTCACCGCTTAATGAGAAATAGACCTTTAATAAGATCACTGCAAATCATTTACATGTACATGTAAATGAATTCCCAAACATACCAAACATTCTTTAGAAGGGCCATGTTGATTGCATGTAACAGGATTCTTACCCCCCCCCCCCTTAAAAAAAAAACTGCGAGTGCACTGCAGTCAACAGCAGACGTTAATCTATGTGCATTAACTAATTAACATACCAAAGAAAAATCTCTTGCCTCATTTTCATCGCCACTGCCAAAAAAACACACGCAAAGGTTGATGGCCATGGTAGTACAGCTAACTGTCCCCGAATGCAAATTTTAGTTTTTGATGGGTCGCCTCTAGGTACGGTGCACAGTAAACAATAGTGGTCCAAAGACGAAAAGAAGCGGCGTGAACGTCCATTGCTGAAACTGAATGTCAGAAAAAAGATCGATGCGTTAACCCTTAACCTGCCGCGGAAATAAGTGAAATGAAACTTTCAAGCCAACAGTAAAACTGGTATCTTTAGTGGAAAAATATCTCCTTATTAGACAGTATAGATTCAAGATCAGACCGCGCGTTCTGTGTTGTGTGATCTTGATCTACGCTATCCGCAAAAGGTTCCCGAGTCGCGCTTAAAGTAGCCCAAGGGTTAAAATGAGGGGATTCAGCCCACAGATTCAATTTCTCGAATTACCTTCCACCGATTTGCATTCATGAGTATGAACAAAAAGATTAATAACTTATAGAGTTCAGGGCCCAGTGTAACGAAAAAAACTTAAGTCTTTTATTTTACTCAAATCTGTAAACAGACTTATTTATTTCCGACGCATTATACCAAAATTAACAGACTTTAAAAAACATTCTCAAACCCTAAGTTGACACTAAGTTTCAGACATAGCTCAGCAAAGTAAGGGACTTAAGTCATTTTAACAGACTTACGTCCATTATTTTGGTGAGTTGAATGTGAAATGTTGCGTCAGCTTAGGATTTGAGAATGTTTCTTTTAAACAGGGATCGTGTATGTATGATCCCTGTTTTACAGGCTGTAAATATTAGCAAAATGGTTTCAAGTTAAAAACTGAAGTCGGAAATGGTGTCCGTCAGCAGACTTGAGAATTTTTTTTTATTTTGTGAAACCGGGCCCAGGTTTATCCGTTTTGTCAGTAAAATAAATAATCCAAGCGCGAGACAGTAGGTTTCGTTTTCAAGTAAAAGAAAAGTATATTATATGCTTCAGTGGTTAGCACAACTACACCTGTTCGTGAAGCGCCATTTCCGGTATTTCGAAACTGAGTTTGAAAGTAATTTTTAACATTCTGTATCATTTTATTGCTTATGTTTTGAAGATGACAACAGAAGAACTGAATGAAGTAACGAAGAGGCTAGGAGGTACAACTGTAGATGAAACTGGACTGCTAAGTTTCAAAGGGAAAGGCCTGAAATTAGATCGAGCTGAAGATGGTAAGTTTCAAGTGAAACGTCGTCGTGATGATTACCGTTGTCACACTCAAAGGTGACGGCAGCATGATTTAAAAAGTGACATATGCGTTTCTAAATATAGAAAGATATGCAACTCCAAACAACAAATCACTATGGTTCAGTCAATGTTCATGACAAGACTACCACAAAACATAATCCTATAAATATGCATTCTATCAATACGATTCATACACGGTCGACTGACCTATTTTCGAGGGATACCTGTTTTCGAACCCGGAATGATCCCCAAGTTTTCTCGTGAACGATAAAGTGAATGATGTCACAGTTTGTGTGAACTGCTCATTTGAATGTACACAACAATGGCACTGCAGCTAACTTATAAAATGCAACTGTGGTTTCATATGCATTTAAATTTAATTTTTTGTTTATAATATGTTTTTTTGTAATCAGTTCATCATTTAGATGTGTGTAAGCTAAACTTGTCAGTTTAGTCCCACGAAAATGGGTAAGACCACCATATTCCTTAACCCAGTTACCGATGTACCTATGTTTATGCGTTATTACCCTTACACCAATAATGAACTGAATAGCATAAGAAGAATATGGAATTCTAGAAATTCTTAATAGAGGAAAATAATTTAATTGGATATAAATTTTGTCAATGATCAATTGAATTCTAGCGATGGTCGCATGACCTAATTTTTCCCAGTCACTTATTTTTTATCTGGGATGGCAAAAATATTAAACAGTTTAATGCATTTAATGCAATTTCCACATCATGGTAGAATACATCCTAATGGAGTGTTTTTAGACATACCAAGTCATTTGGACAAGCAATGCTTTTGTTTTCATCACGTTATTCATAAGTAGCAAGCATCACTGTCACATGTAGTTTTGCCACCTAGCGACTACGCCAGCAAGCTTATCACCTGATCCTAATAAGAGGGTGAATTAATATGAATTCTTGTTTCAAGTTAAGGGTTTACCCCACAAAAAGCATTATCACAGCATTTCTTGTGTTCAGTATTTTGGTTGATTAAGCAAATTTGTTTTCTTCGAGAAACAGCTGTGGTCGATTTTGGATTTGTAGTGTGCAAATCTCACTTCCTCTACATCAATTTCTTCGTTTTCCACTTGTTTCTTTCTCTCATAAATGAAAGTAAAATACTGCCGAAAGAATTTCGATTAAAAACCTTTTTACAAGCATAGTTAATCGATGGTAATTATATTTAAAAAGGTAATTTTTGACCAACATGTATTCTATCTGAACAGAAATGGTGTCGTTTTGACACAGTGGCGCCTTAAAAAAGGGAAGCTATTTTAGACCTTATAATAGAATAACTTGGCCCTGAGCACAATATTTTTCACCTGGTAATCACACATAAATTCATTATCTCTGCCCACATCAAATCTTAAGGGGACAAATGAGAAAATTAGGGGAGATAGCTACACACACAAGTCAGTGCCACTACCGTTTCTAGGTCATGACACAAATAAAGTTAAATGCTGTGAAATAACTCGTTTATTGTAACTTTTTGAAAAATGCATTTCTTATTTATGAATCTGACAACTATCAGAACTTTTATTGACTTGTAGCAGACAAATTCGGTCTGCAAATTGAGTTACGTCACAAGATATTTGGAATGCACTATTTACACCGGTAACCAGAATACACCGGTAATAGGTATAGCCTATAGGCACCCTATATTTTTCTTTAAAACCCGCATAAATTGTAACATCCATGTGCACAATTACACTGAAATGAGCAAGTTAAATCTTAAAACATTTTGAACAGACAGGTTGCTGAGATCTGACCGACATGTACACAATTCACCAACAAATTACACTGAAAATGCACCAGATCACCTGCCAATCTTTTGAAATGTGCATGCTATAAAGAAAAACAGACTTACTTGTAACAGACAGATAGTTCCTCGTCCAAAAGATCATGAAGTTAAGGAGGTATAATACATGATTTTTCCCAGACCGCGATTCATTGCCAGCTAACATTATGTTATTGAAATGGATGACCTGGAAATCAGCTAATGACGGCTCACAGAGTAGAAAAATCCTGTATTATGCCTTAACTTGAAGATTTTTCGACTGAGGAACTATCCGTCTGTTACAAGAATTTCAAAGGTATCTTTAGGTGAAAAAATGTGGGGAAAAAAGAAAAAAAATGTTTCTGAAAGAGTAGAAAACATTGTGGGAAAAGGAGCAAATGCTGGTTACCATAAAAAATGGGGTTGCTTGGTAAAGGGTTTATAAAGGCACTTTGATGGGTATTTTGTTATTACTCATTTTTAGCTCACCTGAGCACAAAGTGCTCAAAGTGAGCTATTGTGATCATGCTGTGTCAGGCGTCCGTCGTGCGGCACCACCATTTTACCTTGTGTGCACTCTAAAGGCCACATTTTCAGTCAGATATGCATGAAACTTTGTCAGAATATTTGTCTTGATAAAATCTCGGACAGGTTCGAAATTGGGTCATGTCGTGTCAAAAAGTAGGTCACTTGGCTAAATCTTAGATAAACCCTGTGCGCACTTAAGAGGCCATGTTTTCAGCCTGATACTATTGAAACTTGGTCAGAATGTTTGTCCTGATATCTTTGACAAGTTCGAAATTGGGCCATGTCAGGTCAAAAAGTAGGTCACAGGGCCATATCTTAGCAAAAAAAAAACTTGTGTGCACTCTAGAGGCCTCATTTTTAATCAGATATGCATGAAACTTGGTCAAAATGTTTGTCTTGATAAAATCTCCAACAAGTTCTAAATTGGGTTATGTTGGGTCAAAAAGTAGGTCACTGGGCCGTATCTCAGAAAAACCTTGTGTGCACTCTAGAGGCCACATTTTCAGTCAGATATGCATGAAACTTGATCAGAATGTTTTTCTTGATAGAATCTCTGACAAGATAGAAATTGGGTCATGTTGGGTCAAAAAGTAGGTCACTGGGCTAAATCTCAGAAAAACCTTGTGTGCACTCTAGAGGCTATATTTTTAGCTTGATGCTCTTGAAACTTGGTCAGAATGTTTGTCTTGATGATATCTTAGACAAAATCGAAATTGGGTCATGTCGGGTCAAAAATTAGGTCCCAGGGCCAAATCTTAAAAAAACCTTGTGTGTCCTCTAGGGGCCACATTTTCAGCCTGAAACACATGAAAGTTGGAAAGTATGTTTGCCTTGATGGTATCTTGAACAAGTTCGAAATGGGGTCATGTTGGGTCAAAAAGTAGGTCACTGGGCTAAATCCTAGAAAAACCTTGTGTGCATTCCAGAGGCTACATTTTCAGCCTGATACTCATGAAACTTGGTCAGAATGTTTGTTTCAGTATCTTGGACAAGTTTGAAATTGGGCTACATTGGTTCAAAAAGTAGGTCATTTACACATGTTAGTTTTTCATCTTTAAAACCAGGCTCTCTTCAGCTTTATCAACTGTAGATGGCTTTACTCAGGTGAGCACTTTGGGGGCCAATGGCCCTCTTAACTTTTTACAAAATGAAATGTAAAGGTTGAAATATGTATCTACTGAAATGTAGATTGAAAACCCAAGTTTTTTAGAATCCACTTTTAACTCTTATGCTTTGCTGACGGTGTAGATCAAGATCAGACTGCACAGAACCTGCAGTCTGATCTTGGGTTTACACTTTCCGATAAGGATATATTTCCCCAACCCACATAACTTTGAAATACCAACATTTTGGTTTTTACCATTGGCTTGAAAGATTTATTTAGTTACTTAGCAGGTTAAGGGTTAATGGACAATCAAACAACATGGTGCCTATTATCAATTTTAGTATGCTGCATCTCTTTTATCTAACTATATGATTCTATTTTTGCAGCAAAGGAAATTATTGACGGAATAGATAAATGCTCTTCAGTGACTGCTTTAAGTCTAGAAGGTAATACGCTTGGTGTGGATGCTGCTGCAGCTATAGCAAAATCATTAGAAAAACACTCGGAGTTCAAGGTATAATTTCCAATGGAGGGCTGACCCTGGCTGCCATTTGCCATTTAACCCTATACCTCATAACCCTGACTTTTAATGACACTAAGAAAGAAAGCTTTTGAAAACATTGTGGGGAAAGGAGAAAATGCTGGTAACCTGCATTTTCTCCATTTCCCACAATGTTTTCTACCCTTCTCAAAACAAGTTTTTATTTGAGTCAGATTTATTTTGTCGTCAGCAAATACTTTCAATTTGGACCAATCTACAATTTTACCATTTGGTAAAGAGTTAAGTGGTCATCACAGAATCCCAAGTTTTAACGACTTTGGGGAAAAAGGCCTTTGAAAACATTGTGGGTAAAAGGGAGAATATGCTGATAATCAGAAGTTCAGCACTTTCCTTTCGTCTGCATGGTTTTCCATCCTGTCATAGACATATCCTGTAACCGGCCTTCTTTTCCCACAACGTTTTCTACCCTTCCAAAACAGATTTCAATTTTTTATTCCCATTTAGTTTGTCGTCAGCAAATGCTTTCAATTTGAACCATTCTACAATTTTGTGCTATAGATGGCAAAGAATTGAACACCTAACAAACCATGTAATGGTTTTTGCAAGGACTAAAAATATTGTTTACTGCAATGATAGTTCCAGGATTTTTATTAAACCTATACTACAAAATCCTGAGTTTTAATGACCCCAAGAAAGAATTTTTTTTGAAAACTTTGTGGTAAAAGAAGAAAATGCTGGTAACCAGCATTTCATTGCTCTATATCAATTTTTTCTATCCTTCTAAAGACAAATCATGTCATCTGAATAGAATTAACCTTGTACCACACACCTGAGAAAGAAACCTTTTGAAAACCAGCATTTTCTTCTTTTTCCACAATGTTTTCTACCTTCCGAAAACAAATTTCAATTTTTAAGTCACATTTATTTGGTCGTATGCAAATGCTTTCAATTTGGACTAGTCTAAAATTTTGTCGTTTGGTAAAGAGTTAAATGTGTTTTCTGAAAATGCTTTCAATTTGGACAAACCTGAATGGTAAAGAGTTGATAAAACAACTGGGACACAAGCCAGAGACAATCATTGTTTGTTAGCTCCACTGGCCAAAGGCCAGCGGGCTAATGTCATGGCCCGGTGTCCGTCGTCCGTCCGTCCGTCTGTCCGTTCGTCCGTCCGTCCGTCTGTCCGTGCGTTAACTTTTATTTCAAACATCTTCTTCTCTGAAACTACCCATCCAATTTTCATGAAACTTCACAGAAATGATCCTGCCATGGTCCTCTTCAGAATTTCTTGAAAGAATTTGATTCCTTCAAAAACTCTGGTTGCCATGGCAACAAAACTGAAAAATATGGGAAATCTTTAAAAATCTTCTTGTCGGAAACCATAAGGCATAGGGCTATCAAATTTGGCATGTAGCTTTATGTAGTAGACCTCTATCAAGTTTCTTCAAATTATAGCCCTGGGGTCAAAATTGGCTCTGCCCCAGGGGTCACAAGTTTTACATAGGCTTATATAGAGAAATCTTTAAAAATCTTCTTGTCGGAAACCATAAGGCCTAGAGCTACCAAATTTGGCATGTAGCTTTATGTAGTAGACCTCTATCAAGTTTCTTCAAATTATAGCCCTGGGGTCAAAATTGGCTCTGCCCCAGGGGTCACAAGTTTTACATAGGCTTATATAGAGAAAACTTTAAAAATCTTCCTGTACCTAGCCATAAGGCCTAGAGCTACCAAATTTTGCATGTAGCTATATCTAGTGGGCCTCTACCAAGTGGGCCAAAATTTTAGCCCTGGGGTCAAAATTGGCCCCACCGCAGGGGTCACAAGTTTTACATGGGCTTACATAGTGACAACTTAAGAAATCTTCCTGTTTTGATTTTTTTTTTAAATTAGCCTTGCATCAGGGGTCTTATGTTTTACAGAGGCTTCATATGGACAAAACTTGAAAATCACCTTATTTTTATGGCTTTATCTTGTGGACATCTACCAGGGTTCAAGTAATTAAATAGCTCTGGGATCAAAAATGGCTTTGCCCTGCGGGTCTCAACTTTCATATGGGCTTTTACAGAGAAAACTTTGTAAGTCTTCATTTTGAAACCATTTGGCTCAGCATTGAAATGTTTATTATTTATGGTTTATATTTATAAGCCAGTGGAGCGATACAGGGCCATCATGGCCCTCTTGTTTTTATTTGATGAAATGTCATGCCATGGAAAAAGGAGGCTTAATTAAAAAAGTATTTTTTCAGCAGGAGATATCATTTCAACAAAATAACTTGCTTGTTTAGCTCTGCAAGAGTTAATCAGGCATTGTTATTTGCTTACAATATTCTCTGCACAGTTACATGTATTCCTTTTCTGTGATGGGCAAAAAATTCAACCCATAGAGGGTCGAATAAACCCAACAGATATTTTATGTCTAGAAGTAAGACCCAAAGAATTGCAACTTCATGATTGCTTTTGTCAATATTGTTTCAGCAAAGCAGATGGAGTAAATAAAAATTCAGACTGCACATTTTGCTCAGTCTTATCTTGATCTATACAAAGGTATCTATAGTTGTGACAGGCTCTTGCAGGGTTAAAATGTTCTTTATTTCAATTTCAGAGAGCACTGTGGAGTGACATGTTTACTGGCAGATTAAAGACAGAAATTCCATTAGCTCTGGTAAGATATGTTTTATGTTTAGCCTTAAATCTCTACCAAACAACAAAATTTTGGACTTGTTCAAACTGAAGATGATGGATTAAATTTGACTCTGATTATTTTATTTGTCTACCTAAAGGTAGAAAACAATCTGTCAAAGAGAAGAAAATGGTGGTCTTCTTATCTCAGAATGTTTTCAAAAGCTGTCATCCTCAGTGTCGTTAAGATTTGAGATTGTTTTTGGTATGTGGGAAAGCAGCCAGTGGCTTGGGATGATTATTTTACAAAGAACTGGTAACAGAATCTCCAGGAGAGCCTGAATAGTTGCACTGGCTGCTGCTGTAACTGAAATAATGTTGAAAACTGTGTTATATACAAAACAGCAACATCAGTTTATTGCTAGTATTTACTGATCTGTCTAGGCACCATTGTTGTATTTAGCAGGTTTGTTACTACTTATTTATTATACATGTGAATTAATGTGAAAAAATCGTGCCAAATGAAGAAATTTGGTTGGTTAGTTACTTCATTGGTATTATAGATGTTATTATACATTAGTTGCTTTATTGTTATTATACATGTTATTATACATTAGTTACTTCCTTGGTATTATACATGAATTAATGTGAAAAAAAAAGTGGCAAATGAAGAAAAGGTAATAACTATTGGTCTTCTGGGAGAAACAAAAAGTGTCTGCAAAAGGAAATGAGTTTAAATGTTCAACAGGCTTAGTAGGTATTTCCATTCTTTTTCCAACTGCAGTTATTACGCAAGGCACAAATATCAACAATTATTGATTAATTTTGGCGCTAGTGACCTTATCAGCCAATAGTGCCAAAATGAGGCCATCACCTATAAAAGTTTTTATACATAGAGGATATTTGTTTTTTCTCTTTTTTTTTTGGTGAAAGATTGAAATACATTTTGTTGAGTGAACATCATCAGTAATATTTTCACAAGTGGTGCAGCCTCAAGTGAAAATATTACAGATGATGTTCAGGAGACGAGATAAATCTCGATCTTTCACCCAAAAAACCAAATATTCTATTTATTTCTTGCTTCTAACCCCTTTTTTGGTGGGACTTTCATCAAAATCCAGTACAGTTGTTTTCAGTAATTCACTGTGGTGTACCCCCCCCCCCCCACATAACAACACATTACAATATTAGGTAAAACACGAGAAATGCAGAGTAAATGCGCTAAATTATGTCACATTTCCCTGTAGTTGAATGGCACATGCTGTTTACCTAGGTAGCAAGTGCATGGGAACTACTGTTTCCACTTTCAATAAAATTGCGAAAATATGAAATCGGTATTTTTCTTTGGTCTTAACCATGAAATATCTAACCACAATCCACCATTATTTCTCGATAAATTACCGAAAAGCATGAAATAAAGAAGTTTAATTTCATGTAAGATTCCAGTTGATATACGATGTACCGTATTTTTCCCAGCAATCTTTAGGTGCTGCTATGATGAAAGCAAAAGCTCAACTGATGGAGTTAGATCTCAGTGACAATGCATTTGGACCAAATGGAGTGAAAGGACTGGTGGATCTGCTGAAAAGTGAAACATGTTACACACTTAAAGAATTGAGACTGAACAATAATGGTCTTGGAACAACTGGGGGCAAGGTAGGTGACCTCATACTATTGGTAATTTACTTCCTTGTTAGACCTGTACCACATCACAGAGATTAACTCTTTACCAAACAACAAAATTGGAGACTTGTCCAAATTGAAAACAATAATTATTGCAGACAACAAAATTATTTTGACTCAAAAATTGAAATTTGTTCTGGAAAGGGTTGAAAACCTTGTGGGAAAAGGAGAAAATGCTGGTTAACAGCATTTTCTCCTTTTCCCACAATGTTTTCAAAAGCTTCCTTTCAAAGGGTCATTGAAAGTTGGGACTCTGTGCTAAAAGATTAAGACTTGCACAAATAAGCAGCAATTTACAGATGACAAATTTGATCTAGTTCAATTGATGGAGAAAACAATGTGGAAAACGGAAATGCTGGTCACCAGCATTTTCTCCTTTTCTCACCATGTCTTCAAAAGCTGTCTTCAGGATTGTTTAAAATGGAGATTGTGTGATAAAGGATCAATTTTCAGTCTTAAGCATACGGTGGGCATATATTTGTCCTCTGGTTTTGGATCAAACATAGAAAACAGAGCACTGGCTTGTGACAAGCAATATTTTTGCTCTGTTTTTTCAAGAACTATCTGGTGCAGAGACTTGTAAGTCGAAGTTATTGCCCTGGTAATGCACAACGCTTATTAAATACTTTGGCAATTCTTTTCTTTCGCACATAACAAGCAATCCCTTCTTCTCTCCTGATGTTTGCCATGTCAAAGATGGGAAGAAATTTACTTTTCTTGAATTGTTTTTTGTCGTGTCATTTTGTAATGTTTTAGTGGAATGTTTTTACCTACCAGGCAACCCTATGTTAAAAAGGCTTTTGAAATGTCTGTTGGAAAAGGAGAAAATCTTGGTATCTTGTGTATTTACTTTTACCACCATGCTTTCTATCCATTTAAAGAAAAATCATATCTTTTGAACAACATTTGACCTTTTACCAAACAATCCAGGGTTTTAACTTTCCTGGGGATGAAGCTTTCTTAAAACATTGTGTAAAAACGAGAAAATGCTTGTACCCACCATTTTCCCAGTTTCCCACAATGTTTTCTACCCTATCAAAGACAAATCCAGTTATTTCAGCCCCACTCTGCTTGTTTTCTGCAAATGTTTTCAGTTTTGACTTGTTGTTTGGTAAAGGTTTAAATTGTGGTTTGTAAATGCTTTCATTATGGAAATGGCTGAAAAAGTTACCATAAGATATTATTCTAATGGTTCTGTTGACTAGTCTGTTGCTTGATAATTTGTCCTGTGCAACTGGTTCAGTTTCAAACAGTCAAAAATTTTGTTTCTTTTTAAATGCTTTGAAAACATATTAATATCATAACTTATTAATATAGTAGTATATGTACTTTTACTTACTAATCAGACGATTTTCTAATCCTTTAGATGTTGGCCGAATGCCTGATGGATTGTTATAAGTCCAGCAAAGCTGCTGGGAGTCCTTTGGCCTTGAAAGTGTTTGTATCAGGACGAGGGAGGCTAGAGAATGAGGGTTCAACAGCTTTATCTGAAGTGTTTAAGGTGTGTAGTTAACATTTTTAGTGTTTAACTCTTTACCACTCTTTAACACACGACAAAATTTTGGACCAGTCTGCTGTAAAAACTTTTGCAGCTGACTAATTGAACATAGCTCAAATTACCAAACTTGCTTCTGGAAGGGCACAAAACATTGTGGGGAAAGGAGAAAATGATGGTTTCCAGCATTTTCTCCTTTTCCCACAATGTTTTCAAAAGCCTTAATCCTCAGGGTAGTTAAAGCTTGAGATCATGTGGCAAAGGGTTAAAGTGTTGAATACATGAAATGAACCTTATTTAGGGAAAACAACTGAAATATTGCCATTTCAGTTTTTTGGAAGGCCAGAATTTGTATCAAGCTGGAGGGCGGTATAGATCTAGGATCAAAGTACAGATTTTGTGATGTCTGATCTTGATCTGTTCTCTACAAAAACAACTCGATAAATGATCTACATCCTAAGAAAAAGTAGCTGTTGCCGCCAGTGAGGAGGGAGGGATTTTTTCCACACAAGTTTATTTATTATGTTTTGATAAAATTTTCAAGATAACTGATGTAGCATGGCTTAACTCTTTACCACACTATCCCGACTTTTAATGACCCTGTGAAAGAAGCCTTTTGAAAACCTTGTGGGAAAAGCAGAAAATGCTGGTAACCAGCATTTTCTCCTTTTCCCACAATGTTTTCTACCCTTCCCAAAACAAATTTCAATTTTTCAATCACATTTATTTTGTCGTCTGCAAATGCTTTCAATTTGGATAAGTCTAAAATTTTGTCGTTTGGTAAAGAGTTAACCCTTTTAGCAGGTGATAACAAAAGCTTTTTTACATGTCCAAGTTGAAAGCACTTGAAGTTTATGAATAAATGTTGCTCAACTGATAGGAATTGGTTTTGAAAGGTTGAAGATTATTGTGTTAAAAGGAGAAAATGCTGTTACCAACATTTTCTCCATTTTCCATAGTGTTTTCTAAAGTCTCCTCCAGGGTTGTTAAAACAGTGGATTGTTTGGTAAAGGATTGCCTGAGGAAAAGGGAGGCTAAAAAAGAGAGGAAAAAAAAAAGAAAAACTGACTTGCTCTTACAGTTGATGGGAAGCTTGGAAGAAGTTCGCATGCCACAAAATGGAATCAATGCTGAGGGTATATCAGCTCTGGCTGAGGCATTTGCACACAACTCGAACCTGCGAATTCTCAGCTTAAATGACAACACCTTCACAGAAAAAGGCGCAACCTCAATAGCCAAGGTAGGGCTGTGTTTCGGAAATTATTATGCCAAGAAAGTTTTGATTGTCGTTAGTTTGAGTGACTCTTGACTATAAAATTGTTTTCCGCTATTTACTGCTGTTGACGTTGGTTTTTATTCCTTTAAATTACCTAGGGTTTTAAGTCTGGATTTTAACAATATTTGCAACATTGTATTTACATTGTGCAAACAATTTGGATTGCAGTCAGAGCTCCAGATAGAGGGAGTAATTTTGATTTCAAAATTGAAAATATTACTCTCTCTCCTCTTAACCCTATGTTATGGGTACACATTAGAATCATCTCATTGAGACGATTCTAATGAGTACCTACAACATGGGGTTTGAAAGAGAAATAATGGATTTAGAATACTATCACTCTTATCTGGAGGTCTGGCAGTACATTTTACATCTGACCTTTTTTTTTTTTTTAATACAATTGCAAGGTTAACTTGAGAGTATATGTTTTGTTTCAGACTTTACCAAAATTACAAAATTTAGAAGTCATTGATTTTGGTGACTGTTTGTTAAGAACTGAGGGTGCCAAAGTGATAGCCAAATCAATTACTGATGGACATACTAAATTACGAGTAAGATGTGTTTGTTTTTGTCTCTTGTTTTCTCACATCCTCTTTCTCCATGAGTCCTCTTTGGCTTATTATTTAACTCTTCCGAATGAAAAAAAATTTATACTAGTGCAAATTGAAAGCATTTGCAGATGATAAATTAAACATGGCCTAAATGAAGAAACTTGCCCATGATAGGGAAGAAAACATTGTGGGAAAAGGAGAAAATGCTGGTTACCAGCATTTTCTCCTTTCTCACAATGTTTTTACAGCCTTCTCCTTCAGGGTCATTAGAAGTTGGGTTTGTATGGTAGAGGGTCAAGGCATTGAAATCCTGATTCCTGATATGCGTGAAACCCACAAATAGACATCAGTAAGTGAGATGTGGCCATGATATGGCTGAATTGTCATTGGATGCAACACAAAACACTATTCAAACAAACAAATCTCCTGCTCTCTTTCTCATTGCCCATCAACCTCTGGCAAAAGGTATACTCTCTTTAATCTCTGTCTCTCACTTGTGAGGCAAGTTATACCCCCCACCTACCCCCCATCTGGAAAACCCTTTTCCAGATGACAAAATTACAGCTCTGCCTAAGTTGAAAGCATTTGCATACGACAATTTCAGTAGTGCTCAAATGGTGCAATTTTTCTGTGATAAGGTAGAAAACATTTTTGGAAAAGGAGAAAGTGCTTGTTACCAGCATTTTCTCTTTTTCCCGCAATGTTTTGAAAAGGCTTCTTTCCTAGGGTCGTTAAAAGGCATCATTGTGCAGTAAAGGGTTAAAGTGTGGTCAATATGATGTGCTTAGTTGCAATATGCTAGATAAGATTCAAGACCTTAACCCTTTACCACACAATCGCAAGATTTAAGGATCCTGCAGATAAAGCCTTTTGAAAACATAGGAATAGGAGAAAATGCTGATAACCAGCATTTTCTCCTTTTCCCATAATGTTTTCAATTGTAACAAAGACAGAAATCATCATTTTAGCAACACTTGATTTGTCATCTGCAAATGCTTTCAATTTGGTTCAGTCCAAACCTTTTTTGTTTGGTAAAGAGTTTAGTTGTTTTTTTTCAGTCCTGTAACTCTTTACCAAACGACAAAATTATAGACTAGTCCAAATTGAAAGCATTTGCAGATGACAAATGTGACTGAAAAATTAAAATTTGTTTTGGGAAGGGTAGAAAACATTATGGGTGAAAAATTAAAATTTGTTTTGGGAAGGGTAGAAAACATTGTGGGTAAAGGAGAAAATGCTGGTTACCAGCATTTTCTCCTTTTCCCACAATGTTTTCAAAAGGCTTCTTTCACAGGGTAGTTAAAAGTCGGGATTGTGTGGTAAAGAGTTAAGCAAAAATCCTGTGTCTTTATTTGTTGAGGATGATGGTTGTTTTAAACATTCTGGGAAAAGGAGAAAATGATGGTAACCAGCTTTTTCTTCTTTTCTCACAGTGTTTTGTACCATTTCAAAGACAGATTTAATCATTTTAGCCACATTTGATTTGCCATCTGTAAATGCTTGCATTATAAATCAGTACTAGCCTGGCAGAAAATGATTTGTGTTTAAGACCAATGTCATATAAATGAGCCATGCTCTGGCAAAAGGAGGCTTAATGCATCTCCGTAATGCATTGTACCAAGCAAGACATGACACAAGTAAGGATCTGTAAAATCCGTTTTGTCTGATAACTGACCGAATCATGATATGCAGAAAATTGATCAAAAGCAAAAGGTTTGGCCTAGGTCAGCCTATGTGGACTGCGCAGGCTGACCTAGTTGGATACTGTTTGCAGGTGTATTAAACCTCCTTTTCACAGAGCACAGCTCAAATATATTAATGAGTGTTTTCTCTCCTGTATTACATTCATGTAGCTATTGAAAGCATACCCCTGTTGTATCTTGAAAATAATGACTTCTTCTTATTCCAATAATGTTTTCCAGAACATTTAACCCTTTACCACACAATCCCGACTTTTAACAACCCTGAGAAAGAAGCCTTTTGAAAACATTGTGGGAAAAGGAGAAAATGCTGGTGACCAGCATTTTCTCCTTTTCCCACAATGTTTTCTACTCTTCCCAAAATGAATTTCCATTTTTCAGTCACATTTATTTTGTCGTCTGTAACTGCTTTCAGTTTGGACTAGTCTAAAATTTTGTCGTTTGGTAAAGAGTTAAAAACACTACTACTCTTCAGTACATGGTACTTGTGTGATTTGGAGTCATTTTTGGTATGTCCTAAAGCTTCTTTCTTGCTTTAGAGGGAAAAACAGTCCTCAAAAGAAACCTATGAAGAATTTAAGCAATTACAAATTGCACTGCATTAATAAATTATTGAGTAACTTTTCTTCTTTTTTGTTTCTTTGTGATCATTAGGAATTGAATTTATCTGGAAATGAGATCAGTAAATCGGGGGCAATGGCTGTAGCGGAAGCTTTAGAAAATAAAGAGAACTTGGAAAGTTTAGATCTAGATTGTAAGTACATGTTTGTTCTTTGTTGTGTTAGATCACCTGAACTGGAAACCCTAATCAGTTTATATAGAGGACATTTGTTTTTCTGTTAAAGATTGAAATTTATTTTATCAAGTGAACATCATATGGTAATATTTTCACAAGTGGCTGTGCCACTCATGAAAGTATTACCGTATGATGTTCACTTGATGAAATAGATTTCCGTCTTTCACCGAAAAAAATAAATATTCTATTTATTTAATGCTTCTTACCTTTTTTTGTTGGGATTTGAGAAGTACAGGGGAGCTGTCGATATTTTCGGACCAGTGAGTTTATCAACTGGTAAATGCACTGGTTGAAACTGAAATTTATCAAACACAATCTACCATTATTTCCTGATAAATTACTGAAAAGCATGAAACAAGATAGTGCCTTTTTCAATGCTAACCTGGCAAATTATATTTTATGTAAATGATTATTGAGTGGCTTTCTTTTGCCTGTGTTTAACTCATTATATCCTGTTGGAGACTTATTTCATCTGGTACATGTAGTTGACAACTTCGAAATTGTTGTTCAAAGAGAAAATTGTCAGAAGGAGAAATAGGTTCTTAGGAAAAGTATTGCAGACTGAAAGTGCTTGTGACTAATGGTTTAGTAATTGACCAATGGCATGCTGGATGTTAGAATAAGGTCTTAATTTTTTTTTTTTTTTTCTGTTAGCCAATCAGATTGGCGAGGAAGGAATAGAAGTTCTACAAGCGTCTTTAGAAACCATTGGGAAAATTGATGCGCTAGGCTCTCTCAGGTAAGACCTTTTTTCTCCAACAAATTTGAGCCAAGCTCTATGAAAAGGGGGCTTAATGCACCTGCAGAAAGTATAGAACTGTGTCAGCCTGACATTGGTCAAAACTTTTTGCTCTTGGTCAATTTTCTGCATGTTCAAGGACCATTCTATCTCATGGTGCAGTTGGTTGTTAGACAAAGTGGATTTTTTGGATCCCTAATAATGTGATGAATTGCATGGTATGATGCATACTTGAGACAAATTTAGGCCTCCTTTTGCGAGAGCATGGCCCATGTGTATGCTGGCCTCTGCAGTGTAACAGAGATATTGTTTAACCCTTGATCAAATGATTCCCACTTTAAACTGCCCCTAGGAAGGGGGCATTTGAAAATTTTGTAAGTAAGTGGCATTTTCCCTTTTCCCACAATGTTTTCTACCCTTCCAAGGACAAATTCTAGCATTTGAACGACATTTAATTTGTTCTATGCAAATGCCATTGATATTAACAAGTCTACAATTTTTTTTTAACCTAGTGAAAAGTTCAGATGGGATCAAGCAACAAAGTTAACCCTTTTCAAAATAGAGATTTTTAGAATCTTCAGAATGCAAAGCAGCTGCAAACAACAAACAAAAAACTGGTAGAAATGAACATTAGTTTTTTGAAAGTGTAGAAAACTTTGTTGGAAAGGAAGAAAATTCTAGTGATCAGTGTTTTCTCTTTTTGCCACAATGTTTTTGAAAGGCTTCTTCCCCATGGCTGTTAATATTGTGTGGTAAAGTGTTAAGAAAGCCTTTGCAAGGGATAAGCTGTTTACAAAGCCAAAAATAAAAATTAGACTTTTTCTTATTGGAAGGAATTGAATATTACAGATTGGGCAAATGGGATTTTTCTTTTGAATTTAAAAAGTATAAAAACATCATGAAAAAAAAAGGAGAAAATGCTGGTCAGTGTCAATTTCCAGACTATTCTTGTTCATATTTTAAATACATGATCATTTGGTAAATGCTTTAACCCTTTACCAGACAACAAAATATTGGACTTGACCAAATTGAAAGCAATTGCACACACAAATATAGCTAAAGTGATTATATCCATCTTCAACAAATTAAAAATTCATACCAATGAGATTAAGCATTCAGATAGGATATAAAAACATTGTGGGAGAAGGAGAAAATGCTGGTTACCAGCATTTCCTCCTTTTCCCACAATGTTTTGAAAAGGCTTTTTTTCACAGGGTTGTTAAAAGGCAGCATTGTGTGGTAAAAAAGTAATCAACAAGTAAAGAAATAGTCTTGTTCTTTTTACAGTGGAGATGAGGGGAGTGATGATGAAGAAGATGGTGAATACAATGAAGATAAAGAGGTAAATGTATTGCTCAACACCTATAGTTTGATTTTGATATGACATGTCTACCATATTATGAGCCATGCTCTGGCAAAAAGGGGCTTAATGCATCTCTGTGATGCATTAAATGAAGCAAGTCATCACATAATTACGGATCCATAAAATCCATTTTGTTCAACAACTGCCTGAATCAAGAGGTAGACAGGTCCTTTGACATGCTGAAAATTCACCGATAACAAAATGTTTAAAATGTTTTGGTCCATGTAAACCTGTGTGGACTGCCCAGGCTGACATTGATCAATACTTTTTGCAGATACATTAAGCCCCCTTTTGCCAGAGCATGGCTCATATATCTTTTCAAAACTTTTTTTTTTCTTCTACTTTTTTGGGTTTGAGGGTGTGACATGATATCATTCTGTCCTTCTTTCCATCTTTCTGTCTATCATTGCACATACATACAGATATAATACATTTGCAGATGACTTATCAAATGTGACACAAATCCAAGGCTTTGTCCTTGGTTGGATAAAAAACATTGTAGGATAAGGAAAATATGTGGGTTACCAGCATTCTCCCCCTTTTCCCACAATGTTTTCTACTCTTTCAAAAACAACTTATGTTGTTTACATCATATTTGTCATCTGCAAATGCCCCTAGAATATCTTTAGAATCTTGCAAAATGAAAACATTTTTGGGTTACATATTTAATGAGTTTAAACTGATAGGAAAGACTAGATTTAACTTCATGAAAGTAGAAAACATCCTGGGAAATAAAGGAAATGCTGGTTACTCCCATCTTCTTTTCCCACAAGGTTTTCAAAAGCATTTTCTCTTGGGGTCTTTAAAACTTAGCATGTGTAGTTAATCCTCTGCAGCATAACCTCAAGCTTCAATGACCCCAAGAAAAGAATGCTTTTGAAAATATGGCGGAAAATGGAGAAAATGCTGATAATGAGCATTTTCTCCTTTTTCTAACCACATTTTCTACCCGTTCATAGACAGAAACAATTATTTGACTCGCGTTTAACTTTTCCCATGCAGTTTGGACTTTTCTCTTTTTTTTGTTGTTGGGTAAAGATTTAACTCTTTACCAAACAACAGAATTTTGGTATTGTCCAAATTGGAAGAATTTGCAGACGACATAATAAATGTGACTGAAAAATTAAATTTTATGCGGGGAAGGCTAGAAAACATTGTGGGAAAAGGAGAAAATGCTGGTTAGCAGCATTTTCTCCATTTTCCACATTGTTTTCAAAAAGCTTCTTTCCCATTAAAGGTTGTGATTGTGTGGTAAAGAATTAAGGTGAATCAAGTAAGGAACTTGACTCACATATTGCAGGATGATGAAGCGGAGGATGTACAAGAAGGAGAGGAAATCAATGATCCAGAACTCCAGATTACAGGGAAAGCTCTCAGTCCACAGCAGGTGAGCAAACTTACTTTCTGTTCTCCAGAAAACACCGTGGGAAATGCAGAAAAGGCTGATAAACAGCATTTTCTCATTTTCCCACAATGTTTTTGGAAACCCACCCAGTCACAGTCACATGTGATGTCTGCTGTTGCATCAATGCTTTTAAAAAATGGTCTGCTTAACTCTTTACCACACAACAAAAATGTAGACTTGTCCAAATTCAAAGCATTTGCAGACAACAATTCAACTGTGGCTCAGATGATAAAATTTGTCTTTGATAGGTTAGAAAACATTGTGGGAAAAGGAGGAAATGCTGGTTACCAGCATTTTCTCCTTTTCCTACAATGTTTTCAAAAGGCTTCTCCCTCAGAGTGGTTAAAACTCGGGATTGTGTGGTAAAGGGTTAATTTGTTTCATGGAAATGCTTTCATAGTAAATGAGATTGCTCAGTTTTGTCATATTGTACAGGGTGTGATTTTAAATTCTGTCCATTTCTTACGGCTAAGGAAAATTGAGGATTTTTACCTTGTTAAAGTACCTACTGAACAGAAACTAACACTAACTAAATTTTAGAGACAACAGTATATCTTTGAATAAAACATTTTTTTTAGAGACATAGGTCAGTACATGATCTAGGAAGTTACTAGTGGATTTTGGAATAACTTTTGCGTATAAAGTTGCACTTTTCCCCTGTGTCCAAATCTATTATCTGTAGAAGTTCCAGAAAATTTTCCATTTTAAAAGTCACCAGGTTAATCATAAATGTTATTGGAACTAGAGTCTATTTGGCCACTAGATATCTTTTCAATGGAGTAATAATAAAAAAAAAAAAAAAGCCATGCTCTGGCAAAAGGGGGTTTAATGCATCTCTTTGATGCATGTTACCAAGCAAGACATCACCTCATCATGGATCCACAAAGTCCATTTTGTC
This sequence comes from Tridacna gigas, assembly GCA_945859785.2. Taxonomy (NCBI): domain Eukaryota; kingdom Metazoa; phylum Mollusca; class Bivalvia; order Cardiida; family Cardiidae; genus Tridacna; species Tridacna gigas. The sequence goes on from OX244033.2 coordinate 28,567,022, forward strand.
CAACAACTGACTAAATCATGAGGTAGAATGGTCCTTTGACATACAAAAAATTGACCATTAGCGAAAAGTTTTGGCCCAGGTCAGCCAGTGTGGACTGTGCAGGCTGACATGGGTCGATACTTTTCGCAGATGCATTAAGCCTCCTTTTTCACAGAGCATGGCTCAAATGTATCAAATGCTTTTAAAGGAGATTTCAAGGCTCTTCCCTAAAAAATTACTCGCCAGTGGAAAGCTTAGAGATTCTGAGTCCTTTTTATTCTTTGACTCCAAAACTTACACAAAACAATAAATGTCCACTTGTGACTGTCATCATTGTGGCCTAACATGTTGTGTCTGGCTCTATTTGCAGGTCACAGCAGATGACCTAAGCTCAGAAATGGACAGAATGAAGCTTTCGTGACCAAGTCTCTAGAAATACAGTTTCCACCCTGCCCCTGAAAGTCTTTCTTAATCACACCCTCAACCCCAATAATAAAACTGAAGTGTGTTTATGTCACAGAATGAGAATCACGGAACAAACAGACCACTTTTTAAACTTTGCACTAAACTTTTTGTGATATATTTTTATAATGTCATTATGAAAAGCCATGTTTTTTTTGTAAGAAATATTGATTTTAACCCCACTCCTTTAATTGCATTTAGAATTGCATGTTACATGACACTGATTTTTAAACAAATTGTAGTTTTTATCTAAATCTGCAATGATTCTGCATAAAATTCCAATTTCTTTTTTTTTATATACCCCCACCCACAAAGTAGAGGGGGGTATACTGGTTTCACCACGTCTTTCTGTCTTTTCACCCATTTGTAGACTTTTTTGTTTCTATGCTCTAACTCAAAAGACGTTTGACCTAGGATCCTGAAACTTTATACAAGTGTTGCTCATGACCCAAGGAGGTGCCCTATAGTTTTAGGTCACATGGGTTAAAGTCACAGATGATCTTTGTTTCGAAAATCATTTCCATTCTCTGACTTTGCTGCTTTGGTGACGGTGTGTGGGGGGCGTATTTATCCGCTTAGCAACAGCTCTAGTTTTTGTTAACACACATTCATTCTTGTAATTCTTTTACTTTTTTTACAAACCATCAAATTTATTCTGTTAAGGCTATTGACTACAAAAAGCTATTGTTCATTTAAATAATTTTCCTTTAAAAATTTTCATGGACAATGGTATCTTCTGTGTAATTTCAAATGCTCAGTATTACTGGTTGTAATAAAAATATTTTACTTTTTTGCAAACATGACTTCTTTATCTTATCAGGGGTTTTTTAAACTCCTTACAAGAAGACTGGTAAGAACGCTTTTCAAAACATTGAAGGAAAGGAAGAAAATACTCGTTTTCCACAAATTTTCTACCCACTTAACCCATTACCACACAATGCCGAGTTTAAACAGCCCTGGGAAACTGGATTTTTGAAAACATTGTGGGAAAAGGAGAAAATGCTGGTAACCTGCATTTTATCCTTTTACCACAATGTTTTCTCACCTTTTAGAAACAAATCCAATCATTTGAGCCACATTTAATATATTGTCTGCAAATGCTTTGAGTGGACTAGTCTAAAATTTTGTTGTGTGGTAAAGAGTTAAAAAAAATTCTTTCATGTTAGCCTCATTGAATTTGTCTGCTAATGCTTTAAATATGGATGAATCTAAATTTGGTTGTCCAGCAAAGAGTTGAACCTTTTCACAACTGGAGGCACCCTCTGACATCAAGATCAAAAAGAACATATAATGTTCCGTTTGTCAACCATAAAGGCTTTTAACAAGAGAAGTCCATATCTCAGTGCTTTTCACATTGGACTGTCTTCTAAACAATTCTGTGTTTTATGAATCCTTAGGAAGAAAACTTTTGGAAACACTGTTAAAAAAGGAGAAAATGCTGAGCACCAGCATTTTCTCCTTTTCCCACAGTGTTTTCTAACCATGCAAGACAGAGGTTGATTTTTAGGTCATATCTAGTCTGTCATATGCAAATGCTTCCAAATTGGATAAGGTTAAAATTTTGTCATCTGGTGAAGGGAATGTTAATTCGAGAAGGGCAGCTACCTTTCTTTTCAAATATTTCTACTTTGTTTGGAAACCCTGGAATCGATCCTAACTTGAAGCACTGGGTATTTTGTGCGAGTATCCTTGGGCAAGACACTTCAGAGCCATAGCCTAGTAACTGTAAAACCCAGCACATACATTCTCTTTTATTGCACAAAGGACTGTTTTTTATTGGTCGAGAACTAGATTGTCAGCATCTGGAATACCCAAAAGCCCGTAAAAAGAGGGACACGATAATGAGCTGCCCACATATCATGCCATTGGATAACCCATAACTCTACAGGATAGTAAGATGTATAGAAAACAGAAATGATTGTCATATAAAGGAAAATACCTCCTCAATGATAAAACACTGTAAGAAAAGACAAATTTTTATTATAAGCATTTGCTCTGTTGCCCACAGTGTTTTCCAAAACTTGTCTAAAATATGGGCATGAAAAGTTGAAATTGTAAAGAAAATGGTTCTGGAATTCAAAATATGTTTTAAAAAGAAAGGCACATTTTGCATGCTTGACACCAGAAAAAATATGTGATGCCTGAATAACATTAAGTCCTTGATGGGAATACATGGACAGGTGTCTGAAACAATACTGATTACTAATGAGCCATTGTCTGTGAAAAGGGAGTTTAATGCATCTGCAAAAAGTATCTACCCAGGTCAGCAGGTGCAGTCCGTATAGGTTAACCCGAGTCAATGGTTTTGGTGTTGGTCAATTTTCTGCATGTCCAAGACTGTTCAACCTCAGAATTCAGCCAATTGTAAGAAAAAATGGATTTTATGGATCCATAATTACGTGATGACTTGGTTGGTATATTGCATCACGGAGATACATACCAGAGCATGACTCTAATGTTTAGTTTTACTGGAATCAGGTCTTATGTCAATCTGTTGAAGCAGTTCATATAAAGTACATGTATCTGATAGTAGGATATTGTGAAACTGCTTTGACTTGTCACTACTTTGGTTCCGTGACCATGTTCGTTTTTTTTTTTTATACCCCCGCAAACGAAGTTTGTGGGGGGTATACTGGAATCAGCCTGTCGGTCGGTCGGTCGGTCGGTCGGTCGGTCTGCAAAATCTTGTCCGGACAACTCCTCCTACAGTTTCTGTCTGATTCACGTTAAACTTGGCAGAAGTGTTCATTAGGAGCTGTAGATGTGCAAGACACACATTTTGTAAAAATTCCATCAAGAATTACTGAGTTATTGCCCCTGATTTGACTTAAAAATGCTTGTCCGGACAACTCCTCCTACAGTTTCTGTCTGATTCACTTTAAACTTGGCAGAAGTGTTCATTAGGAGCTGTAGATGTGCAAGACACACATTTTGTAAAAATTCCATCAAGAATTACTGAGTCATTGCCCCTGATTTGACTTAAAAATGCTTGTCCGGACAACTCCTCCTACAGTTTCTGTCTGATTCACTTTAAACTTGGCAGAAGTGTTCATTAGGAGCTGTAGATGTGCAAGGCACACATTTTGTAAAAATTCCATCAAGAATTACTGAGTTATTGCCCCTGATTTGACTTAAAAATGCTTGTCCGGACAACTCCTCCTACAGTTTCTGTCTGATTCACTTTAAACTTGGCATAAGTGTTCATTAGGAGCTGTAGATGTGCAAGACACACATTTTGTAAAAATTCCATCAAGAATTACTGAGTTATTGCCCCTGATTTGACTTAAAAATGCTTGTCCGGACAACTCCTCCTACAGTTTCTGTCTGATTCACTTTAAACTTGGCATAAGTGTTCATTAGGAGCTGTAGATGTGCAAGACACACATTTTGTAAAAATTCCATCAAGAATTACTGAGTTATTGCCCCTGATTTGACTTAAAAATGCTTGTCCGGACAACTCCTCCTACAGTTTCTGTCTGATTCACTTTAAACTTGGCATAAGTGTTCATTAGGAGCTGTAGATGTGCAAGACACACATTTTGTAAAAATTCCATCAAGAATTACTGAGTCATTGCCCCTGATTTGACTTAAAAATGCTTGTCCGGACAACTCCTCCTACAGTTTCTGTCTGATTCACTTTAAACTTGGCATAAGTGTTCATTAGGAGCTGTAGATGTGCAAGACACACATTTTGTAAAAATTCCATCAAGAATTACTGAGTTATTGCCCCTGATTTGACTTAAAAATGCTTGTCCGGACAACTCCTCCTACAGTTTCTGTCTGATTCACTTTAAACTTGGCATAAGTGTTCATTAGGAGTTGTAGATGTGCAAGACGCAACTTTCGTGAAAATTCTATGAAGAATTAATGAGTTATTGCCCCTGATTCACATTTAAAATGCTTGTCCGGACAACTCCTCCTACAATTCCAGTCCGATTCGCTTTATACTTGGCAGAAGTGTCCATTTGGAGTTGTAGATGTGCAAGACACACATTTTGTAAAAATTCCATCAAGAATTACTGAGTTATTGCCCCTGATTTGACTTAAAAATGCTTGTCCGGACAACTCCTCCTACAGTTTCTGTCTGATTCACTTTAAGGAGGTCTTTTCTGTCATATGTATAGTTGGCCAACATTATGCGAAAACGCACCTTTGGACATTTGCAACAAGTTTGGATCCAGACCAGCCGCTGTGTCTCAGACATATTATCAGATCATGATCTGCACTTTTTTACACTCATTTAGTTTTGTGTCCAATTAAATTGATACTTTGCATAAATATTCACCAGGAGCGGTAGAGGTTCAAGATGCATTTTTCTCAAATGTTTGCCAAATTAATTACCCCTGAATTTACTCAAAACTTCTTGTCCAGAGAACTGTTCCTTCAGTTTAAGTCTTATTCACTTGATATTTGTCATGATATTCACCGGGAGCAGTAGATGTGCAAAGCACAAATTTCATGAGTGTTGGCCTAATGATTACGGAGTTATTGCCCCTAAATTGACATTGCAGAGTTATTGCCCCTGTGACATGAAATATAGGGGCGGGGGTATTTATCACCTTTAGTGATAGTTATTCTAGTTTTTTTTTTCCCCGATAATTGCCAGGGCTCCTTCTTAATGGAGTTCAAATGTTTAACACCTAGGCTGGTAAGTGCAACTCACTGACCTTTTGCCCACAGTGTAGATCAAGATCAGACTGCACACAACATGCAGTCTAATCTTGGATCTACACTGTCTGAAAAGAATATGTATTCTACTCCAAAACATAAGTTTGAAATGGCATTATTCTGGTTTTTAGCTCCACTGGCCAAAGGCCAGCGAGCTATTGTCATGGCGTTGTGTCCGTCGTGCGTCCATTCGTCCATGCGTGCGTCCGTAAACTTTTTCTTTAAAAAACTTCTCCTCAGAAACTAGTGACTGGATTTTTACCAAATTTCACAGGAATGTTCCTTTGGTGGTCCTCTTTCAAATTCCTTCAAATAATTGTGTTCCATGAAGAATTCTGGTTGCCATGGCTACCAAAGTAAAAAACCTTTAAAAATCTTCTCCTCCCAAACTGCTATTTGGATAGCATTATTATTTTGCAGGGATGTTCCTTAGATACAGGTTTACAGAATTCCTTTAAAAAAAAATGATCAGTCAAAAAACATGGCTTTTATGGGAGACTCATTTTCCTTTTATGGTATAAAGTAAAATCTTTGAAAAATTTCTTCTCTAAAACTATTCATTGGATTTCATTGTTGTTTTGCAGGTAAGTTCCTATGGTGGTTGTCTGCCAAATTGTTTCTATGGTGGTTGTATACCAAATTCCTTTTAAAAAAATGATACACGTAAAAACACATTTTTTTATAGACAAGGCTTATATTTCAAAAAAATGTTCTTCTCCAAAACTATTTATTGTGTTAGTTTTATCGACTAACAAAGAAAAAGGAAGAAAATTGGATTGACTTGACCTAGTCAGGGCTGTCCTATTTAAGCCCACACATTTTCCTTGGTATTAAGATCACAATTTACTCCAATGATATGCTATTAGTTAGTACTAGTAATAAAATATCACTGGCCATAAATAAGATAAAAGCTTGAGCACCTTTCACAACTTGAGCTTTTCAATTTTGCCTTATTACTAAGCCTGAGTAACCATGCCAAGATAAAAAAGAAAAAGTATTTTAATAACAAAACCCCCATTTTGTAGGTACTTTATAGTCCTTTTGATATAGAACAAGAGAACCTCTGCACTTTTTATTTTATTAGTTCTGGTAAAGGTTTGTTGACCTACTAATGAGTAAATGCAGAGTGGACAGAAGGGGTGTAAATCCTGGTGACCTGGTACAAAGTGGGACAGGGCTTTACATTTGTGATAAGGCATTAATGTTATCCAGTCAAACTGATCCCGCAACTTCAGTACACCAGAATTAATCTGTGCCCTGGAGCAGGATATTTGATTTATGTAAATGCATTTGTAGACCATTTTGTGTTGTTTGCCACAGAAGACATTCTAACTGTGACTGTGAAAAGTTGATTATTAGGGATTAGGTGTTCATTGTATGCCAGCATATTTCATTCTATCAGGTGTATTGATGTAAGTTGATCTATATTGCTATAACATTCATTCATTTGCCCTCCTAGCTGTTCTTTTAGATTACCCCATTACCACACAATCACAACTTTTAACGACCCTGAGAAAGACATGTTTTCTATATTTTGATGTTTCCCCACCCAAAATGGTTTGTGAAAGGACCTGTTGCAGACAACGTATCTTCAAATTAGTAAGACATATATAAAAAAGGATAGAAATTATTGTGGGAAACTAAGAAAATGCTGGTTACCATTTTTTTCTTCTTTTCTCACAAGTTTTTTCCATACCTTTTTTCTTCAGTGAGCTAAAATGCAGGATTGAATGGTAATTGTTAAAAACTTCTTTTCGCCATTATAGAAATATCAGGCCTGTGGAGCGATACAGGCGCTCAAGCGCCTCTAGTTTTACTATTGGCTCGAAAGTTTCATTTGACTTATTTAGCAGGACAAGAGTAGATATGTTTGTATAATAAACTGACCTTGTCGCCGTGTCCATGGTGTAGACCGAGGTAAACGTCCTATAAAATGGTAAATTTATCGGAGATCTATAAATAGTTCACATAAAAAGATGGAATATTCATTAAATGACAAGTGAAAGCGGATTCACTGTAGGGCTACTTGTTCCATTTTGGTCAGATTTTGATGCCGACTTGAAACTTATTGGATATACATGAGCCATGCTCTGGCAAAAGGGGGTTTATTCCATCTCCATGTTGCACTATACCAAGCAAGTCATCGCAGTCGTGATCGTAGATCCAGAAAATCTATTTTGTCTATCAACCAACTGTTGCATAAGGTAGACTGGTCCTTTGACATACATAAATTTGACCAATAGCGAAAAGTTTTGGCTCAGGTCAGCCCGCGGGGAATGCACAGTACTTTTCGCGGATGCATTAAGCCCCCTTTTCACAGAGTATGGCTCATGTGTATGTTATTGAGATAAAAGGAATTTTTTGGGCATAGCACTAAGTTTGTGGATAAAAAGGAGATAAGTGAAGGAATGGAAACTATCAAAGAAGCACTTACTTGCGACATCTTATTTTTATGCCTTTCGGAAGTTTATCCAGAATGATAGAGGATTATGGTTTGATAATTTCACCGCTTTGACCATTGAATTTACTGGTCGATAAATTCACTGGTACGGAAATTCCTAGAGCTTCCCTGTACTTCGGAAGTCCCAAAAAAAAAAGGGGTTAGAAGGATGAAATAATTAGAATATTTTTTTTTAATGAAAGATGGAAATTTAATTAATCTCACGAACATCATAAGGTAATATTTTGCTGTGCCACTTGTGAAAATATTACTGATGATGTTCACTCGAAAAAAATTTCCATCTCTATGTAATGTTCTTGCAAAATTTTTATAATGCATGGGTATATAAGATATTTATAAAGAATTGATGAAAAATGATTAGCATTGACTCAGGATCACACTGCCCCTTTTGTACAGTGTAATCTTGAATAACTGAACTCTGATACCTGATATTGCTCATTGCTTGTTTAAATCTTTACCAGACGATACCGTGCTTTTATTACATTGGGAAGAAGGCCTTTGAATAAATTGTGGGAAAATTGTGGGAAAATGAGAAAATGCTGTGAACCAGTATTTCTTTTAGTTTCCTACAATAACTTCTACTCTTTCAAAGGATGACTCTCATCATTTGTGTTGCATTAAAATTTTAAATTGTCTGTGAATGCTTGCAATACAGTATAAAATCATGTCATCTGGAAAATAGTTAATTTTAAAATGCAACGGGTAACTTCTGCAGGGCATTTAGGCTAAGGGACCAGACTTGTAATTAAGCAGTTCTTGGCTTGATACCTGGTTATGGCATTAGTCAAAATATAGTGTTGCCTTTGGCAAGACTTTGCAGAGCCCCATCATGATATTGATGAAACCTAGCATACACCACTCATGACAAGCAGTTACCTTATACATTTCAGAAAATGAAGGATTTTATCTCCTTCCCCTCACCAACCAAACTACATGGCATTGGAAAATCACTGACAAGCTCAGTTAAAAAAGAATTAGGGGTAAGTAGGATGTAATTTTAACCTTTTACCAAATAATCCTGGGTTTTTATGGCCCTGGGAAAGAAGGCTTTTGAAAACATTGTGGCAAAAGGAGAAAATGCTGATAACCAGCAATGTTTCCCACCCTATCAGAGACCTTAAGCTCATTTGTACCAACTTTGAAATTGTCTTCTGCAGATGTCTTGAACTTGAAAGAGTCAACAATTTTTTCTTTGGGAAAGTGTTAAGCATATTTATGTTACATCAGTAGCGAAACAAGTTCTAACAACCTATATTAACTCTTTACTTGAGGACAAACATTTGTACTTCCGGTAATCCTTTTCCACACATTCCCAAGTTATAAAGGCCCTCAGAAATTGATTGAATGATTGATTGAATGGTGTTTTACACCGCTTTCAACATTATTTCAGTCATATCATGGCAACAGCTCACATATTCATGTATTTCCTGGGTTCCACCAATACTAGGCTAGGGCTCTGAAGTACCTTGCCCAAGGATACAGCCCCCCCCCATCAAAAAAACCCAATGGATCCAGTGTGGCTCGAACTCTGGGCCTCCAGGTCATGAGTCCTATACTTTACCGCTGGGCCATGCAGGATCCCTCCCTGAGAAAAATGGCATCTGAAAACAATATGGGAATAGGAGAAAATGCTGGTAATTAGTGTTTTCTCCTTTCCCAATAATGTTTTCTACCCGTTCAAAGACAACTTTACCAATTGGAACCACATTTAATTTGTCATATGCAACTGCTTTGAGTTTGGCCAGGTCTGAAAGGTTTTTGTTTGGTAAAGGATTAACTTAATTGAAAGCATTTGCAGATGACAGATTAAAGGTCGCTTGAATTATAGTTTCTGTCTTTGATAGGATAGGAAACATTGTGGGAAAAGGAGAAAATGCTGGTTACCAGCATTTTCTCCTTTTCCTATAATGATTTCCAAAGGCTTTTTCCAAAGGGTCATTAAAACTCGGGATTGTGTGGTAAAGGGTTAATCACTGTCAATGATTACCTATTGAAAACCATGACCAGTATTTGCAACATGATAATTGATAATTCCAAAGTTTGACCCCACTCATCACAGTATTTGAACCAGCAACCTCTGATGTTAGAGACCAGTGCTCTGCTCCTACACCTTTGTCTCCCACATTTAGGGTTTGGGTTTTTTTTAGCAGCTAACTTCTGTTGTTTGTGCCTTTGATTACCAATTATTGGAATACATAGAGCATATATATATAAATATTACTTTTTTTTTAAGTGAAAGATTGAAATTTATTTCATCAAGTGAACATCATTGGTAATATTTTCATGAAAGGTGCAGCCATAAGTGAAAATATTAGCAAGGATGTTAATGAGATGAAATAAATTTAGATCTTTTATGGAAAAAAAAAACACCAAATATTCTACTTATTTCATGCTTCTAACCCTTTTTTTGTTGGGACTGCGAAGTACAGAGGAGCTCTCGGTATTTCCATACCAGTGAGTTTATCAGTCAGTTAATTCACTGGTCGAAATGGTGAAATTATCAAACCATAATCCACCATTATTTCCTGGTAAACTTTCGAAAAGCATGAAATAAATGCCTTTAACTCTGTACCAGAAAACAGAAAATTAGACTCGTCTAAACTGAAAGGATTTTCAGACAATAACTGAAAATGTGGCTCAAATGATTTGATGTTAGAAATTTATTGTGCAAAAAAGGAGAAAATGTTGGTTACCAGTATTTTCTTTTTTCCATAATTTTTTTTTTTTCTTTTTTTTTTTTTTTTTTTTTTTTTTTCTTTTTTGTTTAAAACAGCATTTTCTCCGTTTTCAACTATGTTTCAAAAACCACCTTCCTCAGGATTGTCAAAACCCGACATGGTGCTGTATTGGTTTGCTTAGTAGTAACAAAGGAAATGTATTTGAAAAAAAGGAAATTACTGTTGAATGATAGGAAAAATGCTGTTTTGTTCTGAAATTATTTTCCTTTCCTTTGAATTTTTCTCCTTTCTTCCTCTTATACTAGTTTTTTATCAATAATGTAACAATCTGAGCCATAATGGGTTATATAATTTTTCAAGAATTTTTTATATAGGAAATTGGGATGAGAGTATGTAAATAAACAAATTATGACATTCAAAGGAATTGCTTCTTTTGGTTTCCACATTTGTAAAAATTGTTCTCTGAAGACTTTTATGACAGTACATAAAGTTTGGATGGAGAGTAAGTAAATAGAAAAATTATGACATGCAAAGAAATTGGTCGATTTATCCATTCGTCACATTGTTCTCTGATGCCTTCTATGGCAGAGCTATCAAAGGAACATACATGAGAGAGAAGCCCCAAACCCATAATAAAACCTGGTGTTTGAACCACCAGAAACTATTTTGCAGTACAGCTATTTTAAGAAAAAAAGATATTCTGTTTTGAAGTGAATCAAAAAGATTATGGGAACCATTTGCAAGTACCAATTTCTCCTTTTCCATTTACAACTTGGCTGTTTTTGAAGACAACACCAAGTTAATGTCATAACTCTCTCGTCTTTAGAAGCATTAACATGCATTGACATTTTCTGCTATCTCTTGCTTTAGGCTTTGCGTAGCCATTCACTACTGAAATAGAACCCTGGCGTGGCTTCACGAAAAAATTAAGTCTCTATTTTTCTCAAATCCGCTAATGGAATCAGTTTCTTGTTGATTTCATTGTTTGAAACGCATTACATTTATATTTAACACACTTTAGTAACATTCTCAAATCCTGAGTTGACACAGCAAGTCAGACTCAACTCTACAAAATAATGGACTCAAGGCTATTAAGTGAGTTAACCTAGGTCAATTTATTTTGCTGAGTTGAGTCTAAAGCATTGTGTCAGCTCAGGATTTGAGAATGTTACTAAAATCTGTCAATGTGGGTGAAATGAGTCAGCTCAAGTAAGAAACGGAGTCCGTTAGCGGATTTGAGCAAAATAAGAGACTAAGTTTTTTCATGAAACATGGCCCTGTATTTATAAAAGGCAGATTACCCAAAAACTATTTTGGACACATCTATGCCCTTTTTTGAACTCCAGGTTTTCACTTAAAAAGTAACAGCAGAAGAGTGTTCTCAACCTACAAATTCAAGACTTACATATTGAAAATATCTACCCTTTACCACACAATCGCTAGTATTGACGACCCTATGGAAGAAGCCTTTTAAAAACATTGTGGAAAAGGAGAAAATGCTGGTAACCATGTTTTCTACCGTATCAAAAACAAATACTTTTGTTTTAGCCACTTTTGTTATGTGGTCTGCAAATATGCTTTCAGTTTGAATTAGTCTAAGATTTTGTCATGTGGTAAAATGTTAACAGGCAACTAAATGCTACACACATGATTGGATTAGTCTTTGAAAGGGTAGAGAGCATGTGGAAAAGGAAGAAAATGCTAGTTATCTGGTACCAATGTTTCCCAAAGCTTTCTTCCTTCAGGTCACAAAAAAACATATGGCTGTTTGGTATAAGGTTAAATCTTGAATGCCATGAATTATCACTGGTTCATGAGAATGGTTCCAAAGCAGCCTGCTGCAAATTTGTTTAGGAAGAGAATGAGATCATTAAACTTAATATTCCTTTTTCTATGTTACAGGCAACTATCAACGATATAGAAACAGTTATTCAAACCTTAGTGAGAGTAAGTACTTTTATTCCTTTATTGTACTGACTTACTTCACCGGAAACTAAAATCCAGAGTAAATGCTGCTCAAAAAATAAAAAAAATATTGACTATGAAAAGAATGAAAGCTTTTTCATTGAACTTTTATCAAAAACTGTTGGCAAACATAGTTAAATTTTTCTATATTTAAAATATCTGTTGGATTTATGTGGCGCTTTAAAATTTGGTCCTCTTGTTGATATATAGTATACAACAGACACAATGTTTGAAGATTTCCATTGCAGATTTGTTCAGTGGTGAATGAGGATGATAAAAAAGCGCAAGAATCTGTGTGTGACTGTGCAGGTAAAAAATTATTTTAACTTGCAGGAAGGGAAATCAATACTTTAAATGACAGGTGGGGAATTGAATACTGTAAGTTACAGGTGGGGAATTAAGTAGTTTAGCCCTTTACCACACAATCATGACTTTAACCCATTACCATACAACAAAATTCTAGACTGATCCAATTTGAAAGCATTTGCAGACGACAAAATAAATGTTACTAAAATGATGATTTCTGCCTTTGATAGGGTAGAAAACATTGTGGAAAATGGAGAAAATGCTGGTTACCAGCATTTTCTCCTTTCCCACAATGTTTTCAAAAAGCTTCTTTCTCAGAGGCGTCAAAAGGCGGCATTGTGTGGTAAAGGGTTAAATGACCCTGACTCGTATTCCAACTGAAGTTGAGTTCATTATTTGAGACATATTTCACTAGCATAAACAGACCAAAACTTGGCATTGTGTGGTCATGGGTTAGATAACATGAAATGGCTACTTTTCATCTGAAAAATAAAAAAGAACCAGATATTATTAGGCTGCCTTCACCGGAAAGTCTTTGAACTCGTGAACAATAAAGTTAAAGACTAAACTATGTTCTTTGTTGTCTGATTTTCATTTACCTTGCACAGCAAAGTTACTTTGTAGTTAGTTACTGTAAGGTTAACCCTTTACCATACAATCCTGAGTGTTAACGACCCTTGGAAATTTGAAATTTGAAAAACATTGTGGGAAAAGGAGAAAATGCTGGTAACCAGCATTTTCTCCTTTTCCCACAAGGTTTTCTCACCTTGTAGAAACAAATTCAATCATTTGAGTCATACTTAATTTGTTGTCTGCAAATGCTTTCAATTTGGACCAGTCTCAAATATTGCTGTTTAGTAAAGATTGAAACACTTCAAGGTTTTGGGTAATTTTGATTTAGCCTGTCTTATGAGGGAATATTGAAGAGACTGTTTATGCCCGTTTTGTTTTCAATATTTTCAGATAGATTATTTTTTATCTCTTTCTGTCAGCTACATGTATTTTGTACATCCTTCTTCATTCTTTTGCAGCCTAAGCAGAGACATTGTCCAGAAAAAAAAAAAACAAAAAAAGTAAGCCATGCTCTGTGAAAAGGGGGCTTAACATATTTCTATAAGCTAGGTCAGCCTGCACAGTCTGTGCAGGCTGACCTTGGCCGGAAGTTTTCGCTACTGGTCTATTTTCTGTATGTGGAAGGACCAGTCTACCTTATGATACAGTTGGTTTTTAAACACAATGGATTTTATGGATCCCTAACTATGTAATATCTTGCTTGGTATCATGCTTCATGGAGATGCATTAACCTCCCTTTTGCCAGAGCATGGCTCATGTGTAAATGAAAAATGGAGGAATTAATATTTGCCAATACGTTTCCAGAACAGGCTTAATTGATATAACTTCCACTTTGCAGACTCTTTGCTGAAAGACATTTTTAAGGATGGAACAGACAGTACAGGGACACTAGTAGCTAATGCATTTTTGGTCTACATTGGCGTTCTAAAGGTAAGACAAATATGCTAGAACTGGGGCTTGTATTTGCTTACAGTTCTGATTAAAGTTCTAGTCGGATTTAGAATGTGTGATTAACTCTGTACCATATGACAAATTTTAGGACTCGACCAAATTGAAAGCATTTACAGATGACAAATTAAATGTAGTGCAATTGATTGTTTCTTTCTTCGATAGCATAGAAAACATTTTGGGAAAAGGAGAAAATGCTGGTTACCAGCATTTTCTCCTTTTCCCAGAATGTTTTCAAAAGCCGCCTTTTTCAGGGTTGTTAAAAGTTGGGATTGTGTGGTAAAGGTGAATGGCCAATAGCATAAGAGGTTTATGATAATGTGAGGCGATAAGCCCAAAATTCAAACAAGAACCATTAATAATTAATGGGCTGAACGTAAGTTACCTTGCTTTTGTAGACAACTTAGTTTAAGAGCAGACTGTACAGAATGTGTAGTTTGATCTTTAGTGTACACTTTATGATATTTCAGGAGATTTATTTTCATACTCTCATTTGAATTATCCAGGTTTAATGTGAAATTGATAGAAGTAAATCTTTTCCAAGAGGACAAAAATTTAGCATTTGTAGAGAATAACTTAAATGTGACTGAAATGATAGTGGTCTGTCATTCAAAGGGTAGGAAAAAGAGTGAATGTTTTATTTAAACTTTTAAAATATTTGTAGTCCATCTCTGTCAAGGTCTTAAAAAGAGTGAATTGTTTGATACAGGGGTTTTTAGCTCCACTGGCCGAAGGCCAGCGGGCTAATGTCATGGCCCGGTGTCCGTCGTGCGTCCGTCCGTCCGTTCGTCCGTCCGTGCGTCCGTGCGTTAACTTTTATTTCAAACATCTTCTTCTCTGAAACTACCCATCCAATTTTCATGAAACTTCACAGAAATGATCCTGCCATGGTCCTCTTCAGAATTTCTTGAAAGAATTTGATTCCTTCAAAAACTCTGGTTGCCATGGCAACAAAACTGAAAAATATGGGAAATCTTTAAAAATCTTCTTGTCGGAAACCATAAGGCATAGGGCTACCAAATTTGGCATGTAGCTTTATGTAGTAGACCTCTATCAAGTTTCTTCAAATTATAGTCCTGGGGTCAAAATTGGCTCTGCCCCAGGGGTCACAAGTTTTACATAGGCTTATATAGAGAAATCTTTAAAAATCTTCTTGTCGGAAACCATAAGGCATAGGGCTACCAAATTTGGCATGTAGCTTTATGTAGTAGACCTCTATCAAGTTTCTTCAAATTATAGCCCTGGGGTCAAAATTGGCTCTGCCCCAGGGGTCACAAGTTTTACATAGGCTTATATAGAGAAAACTTTAAAAATCTTACTGTACCTAGCCATAAGGCCTAGAGCTACCAAATTTTGCATGTAGCTATATCTAGTGGGCCTCTACCAAGTGGGCCAAAATTTTAGCCCTGGGGTCAAAATTGGCCCCACCGCAGGGGTCACAAGTTTTACATGGGCTTACATAGTGACAACTTAAGAAATCTTCCTGTTTTGATTTTTTTTTTAAATTAGCCTTGCATCAGGGGTCTTATGTTTTACAGAGGCTTCATATGGACAAAACTTGAAAATCACCTTATTTTTATGGCTTTATCTTGTGGACCTCTACCAGGGTTCAAGTAATTAAATAGCTCTGGGATCAAAAATGGCTTTGCCCTGTGGGTCTCAACTTTCATATGGGCTTTTACAGAGAAAACTTTGTAAGTCTTCATTTTGAAACCATTTGGCTCAGCATTGAAATGTTTATTATTTATGGTTTATATTTTTAAGCCAGTGGAGCGATACAGGGCCATCATGGCCCTCTTGTTTTTATATTATTTGCTTTCAGGGTGAAGACAAGAAGTACAGACCCCCAAATGATATTACAGGCCCATTGATTGTACTAGACCATGTTGTTAAACAGAGTTACTTCCCTCACCCAGCAAAGAAAATAATAGCAGCTTTTATGGACAAGTAGATAATTTACCTATTACTTGAAACTATATTCATCCTAGAATTTGTTAACCCTTTCCCACACAAAATATATCAGACTCTTCTAAAATCGAAACGTCTGCAAATGAAAATTAAAAATTCATGAGCTTAAGTTCTTGGATAGGATGGAAAAGATTGTGGTAAAAGGAGAAAATGCTGGTTATCCAGCATTTTCTCCTTTTACCACAATGTTTTCAAAAAACTATCTCCCAGGGGGTTGTTAAAACTTGGGATTTTGTGGTAAGGAGTTATTTTGATATTTAACTCTTAACTGCTTTGGACATTTTTAGTTTAATGACTGATTGACTGTGTGTATTTAACACAGTTTTCAACATTGTTTCAGTTATATTGCAGTAGCCAGTGCACCTATCCATGCTTTCATGGAGTTTCTTTTACCAGTACCCTGCACATTCTTTCCAAACCACCGGCTGCTTTCCCACAGAACCATTGTTGAAAGAATGGTCAGCGGTGAGAAAGGAATGAATCCTGTCACAATAACTATCATCAATCTTCAGAAATAAATTGGCTGAGCTGGGGACCGAACCAGCGACCCCTTGTTCTCAAGTCCTCTACTCTACTGACTGAGCTACCAAGGCTGGGTGGGATATCTTTAGACATACAGGTACCAACAATTCCAGTTATATGGATGAAATTGTGTGAAAATTAGTGAAGACTTGTTTGCGAAGTAATTTTTTGTCTGTTTTTGCATGAACATGAACATATCTGTCTTGGAGTTTTGGAGATCTAAGAAGTTAAAAAAAAAGAAGCTGTTTTATTTCATGTCACAATTATTTTTCCATGCAAGATTCAGATGAAATCATGAAAAATATTTTTTTTATGTTTTTTCTCTCTTTTCAGACCACATCCACTTTTAAGTCAGTGTACAAACATTAGAAGTAAACTGTTACAGACTTTGTACTCATCTTAGAGTCGATTTCATGGATGAACAAGAGAGAGGAAAAAATTATGTCATTACTCTTCAGAATGGAGACATCTTTGTTTTTCAAAGAAAATATTTTATAATTGCCAGGGTTTCTGAAGAGAAAGAAATAATTGATAGGTCTGATGGTTCAGTCATAAACAGCAAAACTCATTGATTTGATATCAAGTGTAAATTTTTTGTGACAATAATTTTAATTTTTTTTTGCGGTGAGTTTTCTTGGTTTTCTGGGATTTAACACAGCTTGACAATGCTGATGAGAAAAAGTGAATTTAATTTTAACACTTAACCTGCTAGATAAGTGAAACGAAGCTTTTCAAGCCGTTAGAAAAATCGAAATATTAATATTTCAAAGTCATGGGGGTGATATTTCCTTACTGGGCAGTGTAGATCCAAGATCAGACTGCACGTTCTGTGCAGTCTGATCTTGAATTACACTGTGTGCAGTCGCATTTAGCAGTATAAGGGCTAAATGATCTTTAACTCTTTACCAAAGACAACATTATACACTTTTGCACGTTCAAAGCATTTGCAAACAACAAGCCAAAGATGGCTCAATTTGATGGAACTTGACTTGGATTGAGCAGAAAACATTGTGGTGAAAGTAGAAAATGCTACCAGATCACAAGATTTTAGACTTTGCCAAATTGAAGGCATTTGCAGACAATTTAAATGTGTCTCTGGTTGTTTGCATAGTGGAGGTGCTGTTTAAAACAGATTTTACAGCAACAGAGTTATTGAATATTTCACTGTAATTGGACAATATGGCACAGTGGAGTCTCCTAAGTCACATGTGCTCTTTAGTTTAGGTTGTTAATTTGTGAAATAAATGTTAAAGACTGAAGAAAGACATTTCTTTTTCTTTGAACTGTATGGAAACTACATGTTGTAGAAGCGTTTTACTGTATCACAAGAGCTATGTTGTCAGATATGTGGCAGAGCTGAGAATTAAATGGAAATATGCAATCAAATATGATCATTACTGTTTGCATTTAAGATACGTATATTCAACGTCCCTGCAGTTTTTGGCAAACAATGTGGGGGAAGGTGCAGCTGCTGACTACAAACAATTGTTGTTTTCACACATTGTTTTTTCATACCATTCATATTGTACTTTTCTTTTCCTTTTTCTCCCTTTTTTCTCCTGTTTGCCACAAAGTCTTGTTTCCACTTTTTCTTGATCTATGTCATGTGCTACTGAATTCTAAGCCTTTACCAAACAATCTATAATTCTAATGACACTGCGAAAAAAAAGGCTTTTTAAAGTATTGGAGGAAATGCAGGTAATGATGGTAAGCAGCATTTTCTCCTTTTCCCACAATTTTTTCTACCCTATCAAAGACAAGTTCCATCATTTGAGTAAAATCTAATTTGTTGTCTGCAAATGCTTTCATTTGGGACAAGTCTATATTTTTGTCGTTTTGTAAAGAGTTGAACAACTATTACCACCTGGACACAGGCTCAGTCAAATCTTCAAAATTGCTCATCACTTGAGCCACAGATTTAATTTGTTGTCTGCAAATGCTTTCATTGTGTCGTTTTGTAAAGGGTACATTCTAAATCTTGATGAAAAGGTCCCTGCAGCTGCTGGGGAATTGTATTTTCAGTGCTCACAAAAATATAGGCAGGGAAGGAGCTAAAGTGAACTGACTCCCACAATCTGATATTGGCTTTATCTCTTTACCAGATGACAAAGTTTTAGCCTTTTCCAGATTGAAAGCCTTTGCAGATGACAAATGTTACTCAAAACAAAGAAAAATGTCTTACATAGGTTAGAAAACATTGTTGGAAAAGGAGAAAATGCTGGTTACCAGCATTTTTTCCTTTTCCCACAATGTTTTCTAAACTCTTCTTTCTCGGGGTAGTTAAAAGTAGGTATTGTGTTGTAAAGAGTTAATCCTTTGCCAGACCAAAATGACAAAATGTTAGACACGTCCATTTTGAAAACATTTGCAGCCGACAAAATAAGTGTAGCTCAAACAAAGAAATTGTCCCTTTACCAGCATTTTCGCCTTTTCCAACAATGTTTTCGATAGCTCTCTTATCAAGGGTCTTTTAAACATGGGATTATTTTGGTTAAGGGTTCAGGTACAACCGAATGACACAGAAATACTGTTATCTTTTCTCTGTTTACTTAACTTAGTTGTTAGCTCTAGGACAAAAAGAATATTTAAAAATCACCTCACATACACCGTGTTTTTTTGCTTTCGCCAAAAAATAACGCAATTCACATTTCTATTTCACTAAACAATGATTAAACCGTATCCTGCTAAGCGCAATTAAATGACCTTTGCGGACAATGTAGATCAAGATCAGACTGCACAAAACGTGCAGTCTGATCTTGGATCTACATTGGCCGATTAGGAGATATCTTTTCCCAAAAAGTACAGTATTTGAAATAGCAGAATTTGGGTTTTTACTGTTGATTTGAAAGTTTCATTTCACTTATTTAGAAGGTTAAAGGTTAAGATTTGCAAATATGCAGTAGAGAATATCCACATTCTAGTTTGTCTACTTTGTCTTCTTTGTCATGTAATAATGGTAGCAAAGTATATCGATGGCTGTCAGACCGTATACAGCTCCTACAAGGACTGCAGGGTTTTTTGGTATGAACTTCCCGATCGAAGGAGATTTCCCGAGTGCCGTTACGCCCAGCAAACAAACACTTTGAAACAAAGCTGCCATTCCGATTGTGTAGTACGTGTTGTTGACGTCATTTCCGGATTTAGAGTCGTTAGTGGGCATGGTTGATTCTTCTTGTATGTTTTCTGCAAAGAAAGTCGGGTATTACTTAACCTCGGACGACAAAATTCAGGCTTGTCGTTATTGAATATAATTTTTAGTACACGACAAATTCAAAATGGCCCTGCTGTCCGACAGTGTCCATCTCACCTTTTCAGCAATCATAGTTAAATTATTTCTTGCTCGCTTAGTAGTGAACAAGTGTCCACATAAGTACAAAACATTCCTTTCCCTCCCTTTTCCTTCAATGTCAAGTTCAAAAACTTGCTATACTTACGCCCTAGACACAATCAGTATATTCAAGCCACAATTTTGCCACAATGTTTGTTGTTTCAAAAATCTGTGGTCTTAATTCTTTAGCCATACTTTCATGAAAAGAATATAAAAGAACTTGTATAAAGAAGGATTACTCTACACTGATCACTTCGGTGCAAAAAATTTCTTGACGATTGATTGACTGGTGAGTGGTGTTGCGAGCCGCTTTCAACGTAATTTCAGTCATATCACGGCGACGGCTCGCACATTCATGTATGTCCTAGGTTTTCACCGGTACAAGACTAGGGGTTTCAAGTGTCTTGCCCAAGGACACTCCACGAAAACCCCAGTTCTTCCAGTTAGGCTCGAACCCCGGGCCTCCAGGTTACGAGAATCCGACAATGTAGGCCTACCACTGAACCACGCAGGATCCCCCGTTTTCGGCTTGAATAAGCATGCAAAAACCTCTTGACAAAAACAGATACCTCTACCAAACGACAAAATTGTAGACTAGTCCATATTGAAAGCATTTGCAGACGATAAAATAAATGTGACTCAAAAATTGAAATTTGTTTTGGGAGGGGTAGAAAGCATTGTGGGAAAAGGAGAAAATGCTGGTCACCAGCATTTTCTCTTTTTCTTACAATGTTTTCTAAAGCTTTCTTTTTCAAGGTCGTTAAAAGTCGGGGTCGTGTGGTAAAGGGATAAGAGAGAAAAGCACAGCAAATGGTATAGCTGTCTGATAAGACAGGCGAACAGCAGATATCAGCATATCAGTCAGTATTTACAAGCATGTCATGAACAGCCTTGATACCTCTCCACGGCTAGACAGTGAAATTATTATCAAACTAATGAGCTCACCCGTATCCTGCTAAATAAGTTAAATGAAACACTCAAGCCGATGGTAAAAAACCCGAATAATCCTACTTCAAACTTATTTTTTTGGAGAAAAAATATCTCCTCATCAGACAGTGTAGATCAAAGATCAGACTGCACGTTCTGTGCAGTCTGATCTTGATCTACACGGTCCGCAAAAGGCCAGTGAGTTGTGCTTAGCAGCCTAAGGATTGACTTTACCTCGTGTGGCTTTATTCTGATGCGCTCTCTTAAAATTAGTCGTAATATTTTCTGGCCGTCGAAAAACAAATTCCGAAGTTTAAGCAATATTTAACCCTTAGGCTGCTAATTGCGACACACTGACCTTTTGCAGACAATGTAGGTCAAAGCGAGCAGTCTGCTCGTGGATCTACACTGTTTGATAAGGACATTTTTTTTTTTTTTTTTTCTCTAAAATAAGTTTGAAGTAGCCAGAGCCCCAGACAGAGACAGTGATTTTGATTTCAAAATTGAGAATATTAATTATTCTCCTAAACCCTATGTTATGGGTACTCATTAGAATCGTTTCATCGCGACGATTTTAATGAGTACCCACAACATAGGGTTTGGAAGAGATGTGATGGATTTAGAATATCATCAATCCCTATTATCTGAAATATCATTATTCGTTTTTTTTACTAGCGGCTTGAAAGTTAATTTAACTTACTGAGCAGGATTATGGTAAATGTGTCTGCTGCAAACGGTTTCCTTTTAGACAAGTTCAAAAATTTGTAGTCCGGTCTTAAAGAGTCCTTTACCACACGACAAAATTTTACACTTGTCCAAATTGAAAGCATTTGCAGACAACAAATTAGAAATGGCTCATATGGTGAGATTTGTCTGTAAAAGGACAGAAAACATTGTGGGAAAAGGAGAAAATGCTGGTTACCAGCATTTTCTCCTCTTCCCACAATGTTTTAAAAGGCCCCTATCTCAGGGTCGTTAAAAGTCGGGATTGTGTGGTAAAGGAGTAAGGTCAGTATATCATTGAAAAAATGTCGCCATACAAGTTAACCCTTATCCTGCTAAATAAAAGAAATGAAATTTTTAAGCTGATAGTAAACCAAAAATTTGCAGTTTGAAAGGGTTTTTTTTGGCGGAAATATATCTCCTTATCGGACAGTGTGGATCCAAGATCAGACTGCACGTTCTGTGCAATCTGAGATCTTGATCTACAATGTCCGCAAAAGGTCTGTGAGTCGCGCTAACGCAGCCTAAGGGTTAATGTAACTAAAGAAAAAAAAAAGTTTAGTTAACTATGGTTTAGACCAACTTAAATATTTGAAAACAGGGGGAAAAAAAATCAGGAAATTTATATTCTAACCGAAAAATGTCGAAGTCTCCCCATATCAACTTCAACGATATCGATAATGTTTTGTTTTTCTTTCCCTTTAACCAAGCCCCCGTAGCTCAGGACTTGAGAACAGGAGGTTCGATCCCCGGCTTGGCCAATTTCTCTCCGAGGATTGATGATGGTCATCGCGACAGGATTCATTCTTCTCTCACCGTTGACCATTGTTTCGACAATGGTTATGTGGGAAAGCAGCCAGTGGCTTGGACAGAATATTGTGCGGAGTACTGGTAGAAGAAACTCCAGGAAAGCATGGATAGGTGCACTGGCCGCCGTGATATAACTGAAATAATGTTGAAAACGGCGTTAAACACCATACAATCAATCAATTCTTTCCCTTTACTCTTACCGAAAATCACAATTTTGAAACTTGTCCAAATCCAGAGCGTTTCCAGGCGACAAATTTAATGCTGGTCAAATAGAACAACATTTCTTGGAAAGGGTTGAAAACTGTGTGGGAAAAGGAGAAAATGCTGGTGACCAGCATTTTCTCCTTTTCTCAAAATATTTTTCTAAACTTCTTTCGTCCTCAGGGTCGATAATACTCGGAAATAGTAAATAGTGTGGTAAAGGGTTAAAGCGATAATTTACAACCACGTAGAAAATTACCTGAAATCCAAAAGATTTCTGTCAGGCTGTCGGGGAAAAAATCTCAATAAAATTACAATGTGTTTTTCCGAAAATGGTTAGACTCGACCTCCGAGTACACGTAAACCGCAGGTTATATTTTTTGCACTCGGAAGTCTTATATAGGTTAGGTTTATCTGACGAAAACTGGTGGCGTATTACATAGTACTATCGCACTATCGTTTAAGTTTACCGGGATGAACTACCGGTGTTTTTAGCGGACTGCGTAGAGTAAGGTAAGATTGCACAATAGACTCTGAATGACGTGCAGTCTAACCTTGGATCTACACTTTCTGATGTCTTATACGAGTATTTTAGCAGTTACTTCGAAATTGCTTTGACAGGGCTTGATTTGTGCCGACTGAAAATGTTGGTTTTCATTCGTAGTCCACATTTAACCAGGCCACAAAATTTCAGACTTGTCCATTTTGAAAAGGTTTTGCAACTTCAGTTTAACTGTGACTTTAATAAACTGTCTCTGAAAGGATTGAAAACATTGTGAGGAAAGAAGAAAATGCTGGATATCAGCAGTTTCTTCTTTTCTTACCATGTTTTAAAAAGCCTTCTTTCTCAGGGTTACAATCTCTCTCTCTCTCCCCCCCCCCCCTCCCCCCAACGATCATTTGGCAAAGGGTGACAGGTTTCAACCAGTAGTATACTGGCCATCACCTCATGAAACATACTAAGTCAGAAAACTTGGATTTTCGGATTTTTATATGGTATTTACACGTTTACCACAAAATTCCGAGTTCTAACGACCCCGCGGTGGAGAAAAAGGCCTTTAAAAATACTGTTGGGAAAAAGAGACTGCTGAAGACCAGCATTTTCTTTCCTTCCCCCCCCCCCCCCCCCAATCTTTGCAAAAACAAATTTCATCATTTGAGCCACATTTAATTTGCAGTCTACAGATTTCTTCAATTAGGACAAATCTAAAATTTCGTCGTCTGGTAATGGATGTACTACGTTTATCAACATTTTTTAATGATATCGCGGCGACCAGTGCACCTATCCATGCAGGTTTCGTTGAGTTTCTTTTGCCAATCGTTAGTCTGCCAAAGCCACTGACTTCTCTGGTACATAAAACATCGTCGTAACGAAAAGTAGTATGTCAAAGTAGTCTTGAAATTGTTCTTGTAAGTGCAAAACTATATGTGGAAGTTAGATTACATGTTTTGTCTACAGGAGTATGATATCTAAGAGAAGAGGGAACAAGTTTAACTCTTTCCTTACTATAGACGACACAATAAGCTTTTGTGGACAGTGTAGATCAAGATCAGACTGCACAGAACGTGCAGTCTGATCTATGATCTACACTGTCCACCACTGTATTTCAAGTTATGACCAAAGTGTTTCTTCGTCTTGCAGCAAAAGTTTATTGGTGACCTTTGAAAAAGTGTTGCTACTTAATTTAGTAGTGAAAGGGTTAAATCTACGGTAAAAACAGACAATATAATACACTGCACTATGACAACTATCGAGAATCTTTCTTATGAAAATCTCAGCTGTATGTCGTGATATTTACATAAACCCTCTACCATACTTACATGTAGATATAGTTTTTTGAGGTAATGTCTAAACCCATACCAGCCGAGCCCGTATTTTTGTGACCTTGAGACAGAGGAACTTCGTAAATGTCGTGAGAAAAGGAGAAAAATATGGTAACCAGCATTTTCTGCTTCTCCATATTCAGCCTGTCAAAGCCCACAAATCCCACCAATAAAGTCGCATCAAATTTGTCGTCTGCTAGTGTTTTCAATATATGGACGCGTCTGAAATACATTATCGTCTGGTAAAGAAATATATCCAAGGACAGATCGCTTTACATTACGTCATCTAGACTGATTTCCGACCTTTCCTAAATGTCTAACAGACGACAAAATTTTAGATTTGCCTCAGTTGAAAGCAGACGACAGATTTGATGTGTGAAATAAGGCGACTTGTCTTTGAAGGATAGAAAACATCGCTGCAGATGGAGAAATTGCTAGTAACCGGTATTTCCTCCTTTTCCCACAGTGTTTTCACTTATGCCTTGTTTCTCATGTAGTTAAACCCAAGAGTGTTTGATATGGGTTTAAATAATTGTATTCCAATGTTGTTCAGCGCATCATTCAAGATTATTTTAACCACATCATTGTTCCCGGTTTCCTTGTCGTTCTTAAACACGGGTGGTAATCAGGGAACAAGCTCAGGGAACTAGCTCCAAAATGGAATTTTTACGGCCAATTCTAATATGATACAAGTTGGCTTCTTTCAAAAAGAAGCCAGGAGAGGTCAGCGTCAGTGTTTTCAAATAGTTTATTGGCCTTTAATTTCAACCTCTTTTGCTTTACATGACGGTCATTTGATCTTCTTTCCGCCTTCTCAAGTCGCATGATCTTGTCCAGCGGTCTTCTTTCTCTTTTTTGACAAAATTCTTCATACTTTTTCTTCTGCTTAGATTTATTTGCTTAATGAAGAATTAAAGTTATCTGAGAGGTCATTTGTAATCATGGCAAATTAATGTAAGAAATCTTTTCTGAAATTCGTCATATCTAAAAGTGGGTGCAGGACAACTTGCCCCAAAGATAACTCGCCCCAAGGCAACTCGCCCCCCAAAAAACTCGCCACAAGGCAACTCGACTCACCTTCAGAAGACAACTAGCCCCAAGTTATGAGACAACTCGCCCCACATATAAGACAACTCGCCCCGCTCTTATTACTATCACCTGAACGTATTTATAAAACTACACGACGATTTTTTTGTGGGGCGAGTTGTCTTTTGGGCGAGTTGTCTTTGGGGCGAGTTGTCTGTCATTCCTAAAAATAGAACCACGTCTATTTCTTATTTCGGTTTTTTGATTTCGCTTTATTTACAAAACCATGACGAAACAGACTGTGTACCATACTAATTTCGCAAGAAAAATGGATTTAGACAGCGAATTCTGTGGCAGTCTGCGTTTTAAACTCACCACTGTTGGAGAAGTCTGATAAAGTTAAATCATATCTACACACGATGGTATTGCCCGATTTTTCCATAGATCGCTAATAAAAAAAAAATAGCTATTGAAAAAATACTTCGGTGCATACCTTTGTTTAACGTTTTTCTGTCGAGGATGCTAGTTAGAGAGTTCCCGGACGTGCCGAGGGAACAAAATTCCATTAACCCTTAAGCTGCTAATCGCGACCCACTGACCTTTTGAGGACAGTCTAGATCAAGATCAGACTGCACAGAACGTGCAGTCTGATCGTT
The DNA here is from genome assembly GCA_945859785.2 of Tridacna gigas. Classification (NCBI taxonomy): domain Eukaryota; kingdom Metazoa; phylum Mollusca; class Bivalvia; order Cardiida; family Cardiidae; genus Tridacna; species Tridacna gigas. Next base: position 28,593,047 of record OX244033.2, read on the forward strand.
GATCTACACTGTCCGATACGGTATTTTCTTTCCGGTGAAATCAACTTTGAAACCGCAATGTTTGGGTTTTTAGTATTGAGTAGAAATTTGCGTTTCATTTATTCAGCAGCTTAAGTGTTAACTCTTTTTGGATCTATTTTTTCTGATTACCACCCGTGCTATACCTTTACTAAATTACCCCACGTTTTACCAACCCTGGGAGAGATGACATATGAAAACATTAAGGAAAAAGGAGAAAATGCTGCTAATAAGCATTTTCTTATATATTTATTTGTTTTCTAGTCCTTCAAAGACGTCTTCAAACGCTTTGAACCTTGGTGAGTCTAAAATTTTGTCTTCTGGTATTGAGTCTAATTAGTGGCATTAGCATTGCTCTTTTCAAGCCACTGGCTTCTTTCCTGAAAACACACACGTGTACACACTACAATAGAATATAATGCCGATTTTAATGACACCGGCCTTTCCTCATATACGTACAAACAAAAATAAGGGAACCGTTGTATTTCATCTTGGGGTATTTTTTTTTTTTTACCTAAAACATTTAACAGATATGGAATTCAAGTCAATATCGGGTGTGACCTCTATGTGCAGCAACACCTGCACGACACCTGGTGGGCATACTGGAGATGATACGGCGTATTGTTGCTCTTGGAATCTGCTGAAATATTGAGAGTTAAGGTCACCCTGTCATATCATGTCAGAAGAAGTAAAAGGGTTCCCTTATTTTGGAGGCTACGTATATCATATAATAAGGGAGTATGTGAAACTTCAAGTGAATCGTGAGTAAGATTCATGAATGATTTCTTCCAAAGCAGCTGGCTGCTTTCCCACATAGCTATCGTCGAAACATAATCAGCACTGAGAACAAGAGAAAAAGAACAATAACTAGCAAATTTAACAGACGTTATAGATCAAGATTAGACTGCAGTTTTATCGTGGATCAATACCGTTCGCCTGTTTAGCTTATCCTAAAAGAAAAGAAAAGAGCTTCTCACCAGTGGTCATTCAATGATTGAAACATGGGTTGTTTGACAAAGGGTTAAGCAAGAATGTCTTCATGATCTCGACCAAAAATCAGTTCTTCAGCATAGCCACGTACACTACATGGGGGTAATTGTATGAGCCATGGATTGTGAAAAGGGGGCTTAATGTATCTGCGAAAAGTATCGACCCAGGTCAGCCTGCGCAGTTCGCGCAGGCTAACCTGGGCCGAAACTGTTCGCTATTTTTTAATTTTCTGTATGGCAAAGGACCAGTCCACCTTATGATATGGTCGGTTGTTAGACAAAATGGTTTTTGTTTATGGAACTATAATCATGTAATGACTTGCTTGGTATAATGCATCGTGGAGATCCACCAAGCCCCCTTTTGCCAAAGCGCAGTTCATATGAATTGTCAGCTTTGTAATGAAACTGGTAGTCACTATTAAAACCAGAATAGTAATAAAAGAAAAAAATAATCTAAACAAATTCTTTTATCATTAAAAATAATAAATTATCATCAGAAAACAAATCAAACAACAATAAAGTATTAATGAAATATGAAAATTACTGAAATACAAAAACAACTGGTAAATTTACGTTTTTTACACCTGTGAAGTAAAGAGAATGAATGTATACTGAGTAATACTATATGTAAATAAATCACATAAAAGTAAAGTGGAGAAAAAGAAATCAAAACCATATCAAAAAGTACACCTGGCGCATAGGAATACAGAAAATCAATTGCTACTAGCCTTCATGAATGCATGTAGACGATTATATTATCTACTAAATAATAAATGGACCCAAAATGAGTGCTGTCTTATCTTGATATTTATCGTCCGCTAAAGTCCCTGTTTCCGGATTTGGCGTTGAAAAAGCCTATAGTCAAATTCAGTTCAGACCGATTTATTATTATAAATAACAGTCTGAAAATATTTAATAAAGATTCACTGACAGTTGTGGTTCAGAAGTCCCTACCAAGGAAATCGTAGACGCCACGTGACATGCCATGACAACTCCGATCATCTAAAATACCACTTTTGACAAAAATAAAAAAGAGTATTAGGTTTTGTTGCCGTGGAACCATATTTTTATAAAATTTCCATAAGATTTCGAGACAGCTGAGGTTCCTACCAAGTATGTTATTGACAACATATGACACACGAGCCACGTACACAGAAGCATTCTGTTTTCATCAGATCAGTTAAATATTACTTTGAATAGTAATTAAACAAACGAACATGGTATGAATTAAAAGATATGATTTAAAAAAAAAAAGATATATCTAACGAGACGTGTCATTGAGAAGTGACTAATGCCCCCGAAATAGAAACCTTGCCTTGACCTTGACTTTTGACTTACGGATAAGGTTTGTGTGCGCTATTCATCGTTTATTTGTGGTTGACATTTCTGCATAGTTATACTGAAATTTATTCATGTCTAAAAAGTTACAGGCTGGACATGAACCGTGACTACCCCATCAATACATACTTGACCTTGCAGTGACCTTGACCTTTAACATACGGACCTGACGGACGAACTCAACAAAAACTATGCCTCCCCCCCCCCATTTTTAATTTTTGTTTAATTACTATTATCATTATTCATTCTTTTTTTTTTTTGGAGGGGGGGGGGGCTTGCATAAAAAATGGAGACAATTGAAAAAAAGTTGTACTCGAAAACCATGGACAGGGTGGCAGAACATTTACTTGACGGAATATCCCTTAATCATAAGTTACAGACTAGACCCAATCCTCTTAACCCGCCCCCCTCCCCTCCCCTCCACACATACACACGTGCGCGCAAAACACCTTGTTTAGTCTTTGTGAGAAAAACGAATGGAGAAAACTTTTCCAAAAACAACGACTTATTGTTCATACTAAAGCGATAGGTTTTTTGCCACTTAAACTATTTTAAATCATTTTGTGAAAACGATGGTTTTTGTTTTTGTTCTTTTCACCGAGATTGCGATGATGTTCTATAGATTAATTTTGATAGCTCGATGTTCTGTGGTGAGACATGGGAACATACGGAATCTTGTGCTAGGGATGTTTTTTCCAGATTGATACATATATTTTTTAAATTTCAAGCATTTAAAGTAAAACTATGTACAAAAATATTAAAAAATAAAAGTGAAGACACAATTATTTTGAGTAAAAACGACAAAATAAAACGGGGAAAACGATAGCAAACAACAACAACAACAACAAGATAATAATAATAATAATAAATACATAAATAAATCATGCTCTGTTAAAAAGGGGTTTAATGCATCTCAAAAAGTGTCGACTCATGTCAGCTTGTGCAATCCGGGCAGGCTGAAACGGCTCAACATTTATTGCTATTTGTGATTTTTTTGAATATCCAAGGACAAGTCTACCTCATACTCCTAATTCAGTCGGTTAAATGTTTTATGGATTCATAATTGTATCATTGGAGAGGTCATCAGACCTCTCCAACAGTGGTGAGTTTAAAAGGTAGACTGCCACACAAATCCCTGTCTAAATCCATTTGTTTTTGCGAAATTGCTCTGATACACAGTCTATTTCGTCATGGTTTTATAAACAAAGCGAAATCAAAAAACTGAAATAGGAAATAAACGTTTTTTTTTTTTTATATGACGGATTTCCAAAAAGATTTATTATACTATATTGATTTAAATGATCTCTCCAATAATTGCAATTTTTCATTAAACAAATAAATCTAAGCAAAGAGAAAAAAAAAAATCGTTAAAAAAGAGAAAGAACACTGCGGGAAAGGATCACGTGACTTGATACTATCTGGAGAATTCGTACCCTGAGGAACTCGTACCCTGATCTCAAAAGCACGAGTTCTCTGGAGAACTCGTAGCCCACAAATAAATATAAATAGGTTGATCATTATGTTCTATTTTTCAAAACTGACTAGACTCTTGCATTTTTCTCAGTTTTATACAAACATTCTATGGATTTATAATGGTATAGATTTGATGAAATAATACACAGACTTGCCTCTATTATGCGGGACTGCGAGAATCCCGCGAAAATCAACTTATGAGCGGAAAAAAAAGTCGTGCCTCTTCGCCCTACGTACCGCACACCTCAAAAGAGACCGTGGTCCTTTGGTTTTGGGCGGATTGCGCAGGTTGACATGGGTCGATACTTTTGCAGATGCATTAAGCACCCTTTTCTCAGAGCATGGCTCATTTATCTGCTTTCTTAAATTTTTAACGTTTAGACAAACAACCTCTTCATTTTACATGTCTGCAGCAGACAACTTTTCAAAATATTGTGGGAAGAGGAGAAGCTGCTAGTCACTGCAGTTTCTCCCTTTGTCACAATGGTTTCCATCGCATCAAAGCACCATCTTCCACATTAATTATCAAAGTTTGAATTGTCGTCTGCATGCCTTTTCTGTTTGGGACAGTCCAAAAATTGCTGTTTGTTAAAGGATTAAAAAATGTTACATTTATTTTTAACATGTCTGGTACTAGTATTATGTATAGGCCACCTTTATTTATTGTCATCAGGTAAGATTCTTGCCTATTCAGTGGAATTAGCATATTGTATCAAATTTTAATTTAACGATTTCTCCTTTCCAAAAATAATTTGGCTTATCTGAGTACACATAACAAACATTCATTAGACGTTTGTTCCTTTTGAAAATGAGCCAAATTGGTCATCATTTTCAGTTTTGTGTCCTTGAATTTTGAAAAAATATGCATTTCTGAGCATGTTAATAGCATATGGCCTACAATTCCTAGAATATTATAGCAATGTGGAACATGTACTGTTTTGTGCCTTTACACCAGCAAAATTGAAAAAAAAAAAGATGTTTTTTCTCATTCATTTAATTCCTAACTTGTTTGTTTACATCTACCAAAGTATATTGAAATCAAGAGCCAATAAACTATTTGAAATCATTGATGCCGACCTCTCCTGGCTTCTTTTTTAAAGAAGCCAACTTGCATTGTATTATGCCTTGCTTGGTACGACGCATCACAGAGATCCATTAATCCCCTTTTTGCCAGAGCTGCTCTAATAAAAACGGTCTCTAACAAGTTTCATTATTATTTAGGGGGTTGTAATATTAAGCTAACGCATGGGTAGTGCTTCTGGCATTGTTTTGAAAAAATTTATTTTTGATTGAATGAATTGACAGGAATAGAGCAAAACGTGCAGTCTGATCTCTGATCTTCACTGTCCAATTATATGAGACATTCCTAGCCAGCGCAACCCTAAAATTGCATTTTTTTTTTTTCTAAACTGAAAACGACTTAATTCATTTGGCGCTCTGAGGCTTAAATTAATGTTTGCAAATAAGCTCAGCTTGGCTGGGCTTGAAAGAAAAACCTTGTCGTCTGTTAGAGAATTGATAATGTAAATACTTGTTTTATATGAAAGGTTTACTATGTGCTATTTAATATGTGTATTTAGATAAGGTCATTACTCTACCATGCTATAAAAAGAAGCACTGGGGGAAGGAGAATATGCTGTTGTCCGGCGTTTTTTCCTTGCTCACAGTGGTGTTCTATGCCGTTCGAACGGACAGGTCTCAATATTCGAGTCATGTTTAACGTGGAGAGTGTATTTCATGTACTTCCTTTATTGTGTTAGTAGTTTTCTCTTACTGTATTGTAATAATGGTTCAATGACATTTCCTGACGGGTTTGACTTAATTATCTAAAGGACAGTGTGGGACGGAGAGTCTAGCCTGTTGTCTGGAATTTCTCCCTCGCATATACATGTGAGCCATGCTCTGTGAAAAGGGGGCTTAATGCATCTCCGTCATGCATGATACAAAGCAAGTCATCACATATCTATGGATCCATAAAGTCCATTATGTCTAACAACCGCCTCAATCATGAGATAGACTGGTCCTTTGATATACAGAAAATTGACCAATAGCGAAAAGTTTCGGCCCAGGTCAGCCTGCGCGGAGTGCGCACGCTGACCTGGGTCGATACTTTTCGCAGATGCATTAAACCCCCTTTTCACAGAGCATGACTCACCGATACCTAATTATCTTCATATTGTTTCAAATGTGGTGTGCTCATTTAATGTCTTTTGGTCATATTTTATTCGAGGGAACTGTATTATATTGAATGTACATGTATGATAGTACACTGGGCCAGAGGCCTAAATACTCAATAAATTATATATTTCTATTTTTCTTTCGAGTGACGCTGCCTCATGGACAGATTCATAAGTCCCAGGGTGATATCGATCCACCATCCTTAGACAGTTAGACCTTTCGATGGTAAGTCAGATCATATTGTGAAGATCGTATTCATTTTCTTCTGAAGTGTCGCGAATCATTTATTCAAATCAGATTGTTTCTTTATTCCCCATTTAACTAAAGCTTTCAGCTACAATAAAAAAACTGTTTATTTCTCCATCAGTGCAGTTCGATGTCTTTTTCATAGACCTGGTCGGTAGTCAGAATCTTCACTTTTATCTTAAGCTTCATCCCATCATACATAATTTCAACCAAAATGCGTTTATTCCGAGGACCTGGGGTGTCAGTAAGGTTAATTTCTAATTCATCCACAAAGGAACATCCCGGTTCATCTACAAACCTCGGGTTTTCCAAAACAGAACGATAAATTTTTAGGCAAGCTTTGTTAAAAGACGAAGAGTAGACCTTTTGGTTAAAAATCTCTCCAACCGAAATGAACATTTCTTTCGGAATAAATTCATCAAAACTACCTCCACACATTGTCTTACCATCAATCACTACCTTCCTTTCTTCTGGATCAACTCCGGGTATGAATTTTCTGTTGACACCGAAACCGTAGGTATGTCTTGCAACACAAGACCTAGGTGCTCTTACCGCCATTGAACTGGAGCGTATTGTGGCGCGTAACGATAACAAGGCTCCTGATAATGTTTCTGATCGTATATCATCCCTTTGGTCTTGAAGATTAGATGTATTACCTCTGTTGCTACTTTGATTTTTTGTTGACTCGAATGGCGGACCTTGGCTATCGCGAAAGAAGGCACTTCGCCTAAGTCCCCCGTTTTCGTACCTGTGGAAAAGTGAATTACTTTGGTAACTGCCTGGACGAGAGTCAAGTCCAGGGTTCAAATGACTCAGAGCCGGTTGTATGGGTTTGATATAATTTCTTGAGATTGTTGTCCCCATCGACCTATCCTGAGGCGGCAAACGAATACTGGAAGGCTGCCTGGACACAGTGGGTTTGCTGTGCCAAATCCCCCCTGGGTTGCCTCTGACAACGACCGACGTTCCGCCATTGTAGGATGTTCTCTTTTGTAAAGGTATATAAGATCCATAAGTAACTGGTATCGTTTCACATTTCCCAAGTCTCTCCATTTCTCGAAATACCCACAATCGGCGATTATCGGCTGTTATCCATTTATCTCCTTCCCTCACGACAGTAATTCTTGGAATATTGTACACAGAACATCTGCAAGACAAAAAATGACTTTAACGCTTGCACAGTCAAAAAGCAGTTTACTTGCCCTAACGATAAAATTCATAACTGTGCTAAATTCAGAAAGATTCGAAGAACACAAAGAAATTATGGATCTACACTCCCCAATATATTATATAATAATGGAATTTCGCCTATATATTTATGAAAAATTCTGAAATCGCAAAAGTACAATTTATTATCTTACTATGCCCTTCATGTGTAAGCACCAACATAGCGTATGGCAGAGGTTCCCCAAATTAACCCTTTACCACACAATCCCGACTTTTAACGACCCTTAGGAAGAAGCCTTTAGAAAACATTGTGGGAAAAGGAGAAAATGCTGGTTACCAACATTTTCTCCTTTTCCCACAATGTTTTCTGCCCTTCCAAAAACAAATTTTAATTTTTGAGTCGCATTTATTTTGTCGTCTGCAAGTGTTTTCAATTTGGACCAGTCTAAAATTTTGTCGTTTGGTAAAGAGTTTAAGCAATTTCTTAACCCTTATCCTGCTAAATAAGTGAAATGAAACTTTTAAGCCCATGGGGAAAACCAGAATGTTGTTACTTCAAAGTTATTTTTTGGGGGAAATTTCCTTATCAGACAATGTAGATCCAAGATCAGACTGCACGTTCTGTGCAGTCTGATCCTGGTCTACACTGTCCACAAAAGGTCCCTGAGTCGTGCTTAGCGACCTAAGGGTTAATACATTGCCTGCCTCTCAGTTGGCAGATCTTCATCCCGGAACGGTGCTTGTACCGCTGGTATTTATGGATCGTTCAGGTAGAAACTGTGGATAACTGGAAATTGATCCACGGACTGGCGGGCTTGTATGTCAGTAAATGAGAAACACGAGGCGTTGTTATGCTGAAAATAGACATTTTATTCAATGCCAGAGATCAAATATCTTTGAAAAAAGATAGACGGCGTAAGAGATATTAGAATAAGACTATTGAAACTCTTTTGTAGTTCATTATGAAGTAAAATAATGGGAAATATTGCCTCTTTTCCCGCATCGTTTTTCTTTTTGTTGAAAAGGAGTACATGTACTTATTGAGTTACTGGGAAACGCCTATGGAATATTACATTTCCAAATAGAACAAAAAAGACCCATTCTCTATATTACATTAATTTCCTATGGTATGAATTAAAGTCCTGGGGTATACATGGATCCGTGGCGATGAGATAAACCGACTTCCTTGGTTACCGTCATTAAGGGCTCACAAACAAACGCAGCAAATACATATACAGTATATATAGCAGACTGGCTACTTAAATCGTGCTGTCATGCCTGTTTCTTACGATTAAATTCCGGAAAAATAATCTTTTTCATATATTTCTGCCGATGTTGGATTCTCGGCAAGAAATATACGGATACTTGAACTTATTTACACAAGGATTTGTACCAAAAGTGTGAATTTCAGGGGCTACGGACAATGTATTACATGTGCCAGCAAAGTTTTGAACTTCTACGAGAAAGAATGAAACAACTCATAATCCTCTGCAGTTTTGCTTAAAAATAATAGAATTGAAGAGGATTAATATTTTTGTAAGGCTTGTTATGTTGTCTAAACATCGTATTTGATAATAAATTACACTAAATTACCTGTCTTTTGAAATATTTATAGATTGTCTCATTCAACAGAGAGGTGGAAGTCTGAGAAATATTTAAATTTCAAGTTAAGGGAAAATGGTTGCCTGACGATTTTAAAAAAAATGTAAAGTGTGCTGTCAATTAACAAACTTGTTTATATCATTGGCGGTAGTTTGTTTTATCTTATGATATACTGAGGCAAAAGGTGATTTAATTAACATAAGTTGCCTTTTGAGCTAAACTTCCAAAACTGTACACAACAGAACTTACTCTGTTTCATGATTGAAATCTACATGTACCTTCAGTAAGAATACACGTAAACGTACTTAATTCAAGTAGCAGATGGTTTGAATCCAAGAATAAACTGCATTTTTTGCACTCTGATCTGTATCTACATATTCAGCGTTCTTCACGCACCAAGGGTTAATGCTAACGTCAAACTTAAACATTGATGACACGTGCCCCTTTTTGGATGTGCTGATGTTATTAAACAAGATTAACTATTTTAGTGAGCGTACTTTCTCTTTATTAGTATTTCACATATTTTACATTTGTTTTCCACTGTTAAACAGTTTAAGCTTTTTTCGGAGAGTTTCAGGGGGGAAAAAAACTAATATTAATTAATCCATTCATGGCGTTGATCAAACTCTTTGCTCATGTCCCATTGTCAATGATAATCATAATCCACACCGATAATCTCTCCATATATCTCACGTAAGCAGTACACGATCGCAAAGCACATCTTTTAAACTTTTTCCTAAAATTCAAGCGTTGTAAACACACAAAATATCGCACTTCTCCATCATTAACAGTCGCTTGTTTGTGAGCCGAAATAGCAGACAGCAAGGCTGCACATCGGGCCAAATAAATGCGATGACCTGATTGGTCGAATATCGATTTCCACGGATCCATGTATTCAAAAACTGACATGATTATCTGGGCGACAGAAAAAACCGCCACAAGTGAAGCACCGCCCAGTATTTACGATACTGGTGGCATCTTGTTGGATCTATTTGCACCAAAGGCTGCTAAGAGCGACTCCAGAACCTTTTGCGGGGGTGCAGATCAAGATCAGACTGCACAGAAAGTGCAGTCTGATATTGGATCTATACTGTCCGACAAGGCGATATTTTTGTCCATTTTTTTTTTTTTTGTTGAAGTAGCACCATCTTGGTTTTTTTTTTTTATTATCGCCTTGAAAGTTTCATTTGACTTATTTAGCAGGTTAAGAGTTAGAAATTTGATTAGTGACGACAGTGTAACTTTAAACGCAAAGACTCCATGATAAACAAAAACAAAGCACTATGTAGTTATTGGTAACCAGCATTTTTTTCCTTTTTTTCTACCCCTTCAAAGACCGTCATTTAAGCCACATTCAATTCGTTGTTCGTTGTCTGCCAATCATTATGGACAAGTCTATGTTTTCGTCTGATGGATTCACTTTGACTTATATTTACTTTTACTGTTCTTGGATCCGAAAATTTTTAATGTCACATTCAAATGAGCAGTGTCCAGGGGAAAAAAAGTTTTATTGTATTGTACCAAGCAAGTCGTCGCATAGCCTGGATCCACTTTGTCTAAAAAACGCACTGAATCATGCAATAGAATGGTTCTTAGACACGTAGAAAACCAATCGCAAAAAGTTTCGATTCAGGTCAGTCTGCACGGGCAACGCAGGCTGACTTTGCTCGATATCTTTTTTTTGCAGATCTATGGATCTAAACCCATGTTTATAGAGCACGACTCGGATTATTTTCTCACCTGTTTTCACAGAGCTCGTCCAAAGTTTGCCCAATTGGTTTATACGAATGTAGAGATCGCTTGTCAAAAACGTTATTTATAGAATCCTGGGAAAAACGAATGTCTGATGGTCTCAGTTCCATTCTTAACAGAAGTTCAATGTCAGAAATCGTGTCTTTAAATCGAATTATCTGGAATGATCCTCAATATTAAAACATTTACGTAACACGCTCTTTTAAAAATGGCGACCAAAATTGGTTTCCCGAGATGTTAAAAAAAGGAAGTTTTACCTCCATTTACAGAAAATGTGAATCATGCAGTCCGCGAATCAAAACAAAAAGTAGCCCTTTACTTGATTAGGTTAAAATTCAAATTCAATAAATCTGGACTACATCAACGAACGTTCGTAGATCTATTCAATTCGAATTTCAACTTTTTATCAGACATAATTTTTTTTTTATATATTACTAGATATATCAAGGGCGTAACCAGGGATTCAGAATCCTTACGCTCTCCGAGTCGAAAGTGCTTTTTCACCCTAAAGCTGCTAAGCGGAACGCATTACGTTTTTGCGGAATCAAGGCCAAATTGCACAGAACGTGCTGTTTGACATTGATATACACTGCTCGATACAATGAGATTTTCTATCAAATAGATATAGAATGAAAGCGCAATATTTGGCATTATACTATCGGTTGGAGATTTCCTCTTTTCTTTTTGGCACTTTTAGGCTTAATTGTGAAGATAGAGTTGTTCTAGTAATAAATAATATTTCGCCAGCTCCCAATTCTTTCTACTTTGAGCGCCTACCTATTGCGCGTTATTGACGGTACGCCCTTGTCTATATTTAACCTCTAAGCTGCTAAATAAATTAATCTAAATTTTTCTAGCCAAAAGTGTAAATTCATATATGCGACTTCAAAATTTTACTCGCCGGAGAAATCTTGCTGTATCGGACGGTGTAGATCCAAGGTCAGACTGCTCGTTCTGCGCAGTCTAATCTTAATCGACATTGTCCACAGAAGGTCAATGAGTCGCGCATAGCAGCTTAGGGGTTAAAGTATTTCAGTGTTACTCAAATGGCGAAATTTGTCTTTGGAAAACATTGTGAGGAAAAAGAGCATATGCTGGCAGCTAGATCTTTCATTCTCCTTTTTTCTACAGTGTTTTCAAAAATGTTTGCTGTAAAGGTCTTAAAATGCGTTCTCTTTGTAAAAAGAGGTTTAACTCTGTGGCTGCGAAGTGCTACTCAGTTTGCTTTTGCAGACAATTTAGATATAGATGGGATTGCCGAGAACAGGCAGTCTGATCTATGATCTACATTGTCTGATACGGTGAGATTTTCCAACGCACAGAACTTTAAAATCCCAATATGTCGGTTTTAGCATTGGCTCGAAACTGTCCTTTAATTTACTTAGCAGAGTTAACCTAGTAATGCTTAATTCTATACCAGACGAAAAGGTTAAAGACTCACACAAATTCAAAGAATTTGCAGACGACAAATCAAATGTTGCCCAAATGATGGAATTTGTCTTTGAAAGGGTACACAACATTGTAGGAAAACGAGGAAATGGTCCCCAGCATTTTCTCCTTTTCCCACAATGTTTTCAAACGCCTCCTTCTTGAGGTCGTTAAATCACGGGATTGTGTGTTCCTGGAGTACGCCCCGATTGAAAAAAAGATTTACAGTTCAACCTGTACGAGTATTTAGCATGCACTTAACCCTTTTCCACACAATCCCAACTTATACCGACCCTAAGGATGAAGCCTTTTGAAGAAAACATGGTGGGAAAAGGAGAAAATGCTGGTAACCAGCATTTTCTCCTTTTCCCACAATGTTTTCTATCCTATCAAAGAAAAATCTGATCAATTTAGCCACACTGAAATTGCCATCTACAAAATTGAATGCTTTCAATTCGGACTTGTCTAGGATTTTTTCCTGTGATAAAGTTAGCATGGAAAAAAGGTAAGTTTACAATTGCTTAAAGATTTGGATATACATGTATTCGAGCCATGTCCTGTGAAAAGGGGGCTTAATGCATCTGCGAAAAGTATCGACGAAAAAGTCCGCGCAGGCTGACCTGGACCGAAACTTTTCGCCATCGGTCAATTTTCTTTATGTCCAAGGACCAGACTACCTCATGATTAAGTCGTTTATTTAAAAAAGTGGCTTTTATGGATCCATAATTATGTGATGGTTTCATAGGTATCATGCATCACGGAGATGCATTAAGCCCCTTTTGCCAGGGTACGGCTCATTTATTCGAGGGGCGGGCTATTTGCGGGCTTATTCATGACATCAAGATGCACCTGTCCACGTTTTCCATACTTTCATGGAGCTTCTTGAACCTTTACGTCCCACAATATTCTTTCTTTGTAGGCAACTGACTGGTTCCACACACAGTCGTCGCCGAAACAATGGTCAGCGGTGAGAGAGGAAATGAATCTTGTCGCAATGACTGTGACTAATACTTGGAAAGAAACTGACGACACACGAGCCATGCTGTGTGAAAAGATGGTCAAATTCATCTGCAAAGAGTATCGTTCACGTCAGCCAGCGCGCCGCGTGCAGGCTCACCTGGTCAAAACTTTGCTGTTGGTAAATTTCCCGTATATCAGACGACCATTCTATCCCATATTTCAGCCAGCTGTCAGACAAAAACGGATCCGTATTAAGAACAGAACAGAACAGAAGTTTATTTTAGGACAAGTACACAGTTGTATAGTCACAAAAATAGCAATAGTAAACATGAAACATAACGAGATCACGGTGTAGGATCGGAAACATGCATTGTATGTCACTTGGGATTCTGTACAGTGACGATATGTCACTTGGTGTTAAAAATTGTGTTCACACGGTGAGTCATGCTGGTGATTTTTCATTTTTGATAGTTATCATAAAATATTCATATCCAAAGCATGGCTCATATGTATAGTAGGCTACTTTCAGCAAAGTTATTAAAAAAAAAAAAAAAAAAAATGCTTGAAATAATTTTAAAACTTTTGCTTGACTGTGCTGAACATAATACTTAGTTACTGGATAGAAGGGGAAAAAAGAACATAATATTAAACACACATGTAGGCTTAGGGTGTTTTTACGAATATCAAGGGCATTTTGAGAGAAAAGTTGCTTGGTAGATCTTATGCATTACTTAGATGCAATGATTAATCCCCTTTTCCCCAGAGCGCTGAGCACTAACATATTTACGGCCTTTCAGTTAATTTCTTTCACAAAGATTGTTTGACGAGGCATCGAATCATAGCGGCAGAAAGGAAGACAATCGCCACCCGAATATTTTGTCCGATTCTAACAGAGAAGACGATTAAGAAAAAGTTTTGTTTCCCCCATTGTGCAACGGTTAAAATAAACAGGTGCAAACTTCGCCCTCATGGGTAAAAGTCCCCTCACATATATAGGACAGTATTGATCAATATCGATCTACAAGTTGCAATCTGATCTTGATCTACAATATCTTCAAATGCATTTAAACCATGCCTTTAGCACCGAAAGGCGCAATGCAGGACTTTCGTCTGAATACCACTGAGCGCTAGCAGCACTTTGATTATGATTTTGTCGTTTCGCTCCGTTTTCGCCCCGCTGTTTTCAACAAGAAAGTGTTTCGAGCTAGGGCGTATTGGCAGAGTCAATCATGTTTACCACTTATTTGTTTTTAGTCTACAGGTAGGGCGATTGAAATATTTTTGTGGTTCTGTTATGTTCATAGAGAATAATGGACAAGAAAAAGAGAAATCGTTCACTTTTTACGTTTAAATTCATGTAGAATTCGCATTCATAATTTTACGACGTTCTCCTTTGTAGAGAGTATAACAGTTTTCCGGTTTGTATTTGCGCGTGAATAAAAACGGGCCCAGTTTTAAGGAAAAGTTCCTTTTGCGGGCTTGTAAGAAAATATTCGTCAACGTTTCTTCTGCAGTCCTGAAGGCCATATTTTTATGCATTCATAGCATTTTCCTTAACAAAGTTTTCCACTACCAAAACAGGTTAAGTAGAAAATATGTGATATGTTCTATCATGTATTATAGAGAGTAATGAATTGGGTTTGACGGTTTCTGTATAAAAGTTTGATCTCTGGACGCTTTCAAGAATGGAATACAGGAATACATTAGATATAGGGATACATTAGCAGGAGAAGATGCAAAAGAAAAGGAGGATTTTCCACAAAGTATGTGACAAAGGCAGTGGCGAGAGAATCTGGAAAGATAAAGTGTCGGGATAAGAGGAAAAAGTCAACAGGAGGCCAGGTATCTTTTTAATTTTAGAACAGAAGTAGACCTCAAAATTATCTCCATAAAGCGTGCTAATCTGGATCCATAGAAACTATTTTGTATAAAACCTGAGTGAATCATGACATGTATACACTGGTCCTTTGACATGCAGAAAATTGACCAGTAGGCTAGCAAAATGTCTTGACTCAGGTCAATCTGCTTTGAACATGCTTTGAACGTGCTTTAAGGCCTCTTTTCACAATGCATGTCTCATATAAATGAGTCAGGCTCTTTGAAAAGGGGGCTTAATGTATCTGCAAAAAGTACTGACCCATGGATCAAAATATTTTGCTATTGATCAGTTCTCTGCATGTCAAAGGACCAGCATACCTTGTTGTTCAGATGGTTGCTAGACAAAAAATGGATTCTATGGATCTATTATCATGTACAATTACTGGTTTAGTATAACACATCACAAAGGTGTATCAAAGCCCTTTTTGCCAGAGCATGGCTTATATAGATTTAAAGCAAGTTAACTCTTTACCACACAACAGAAATGTAGACTGGTCCAAATCAAATCTATTTGAAGATGACAAAATGAATGTGACTGAAAAATTGAAATTTGGTTTTGGAAAGGGTAGAAAACATTGTGGGAAAAGGAGAAAATGCTGGCTACCAGCATTTTCTGCTTTTCCCTCGATGTTTTCAAAAGGCTTCTTTGACAGGGTCATTAAAAGTCGGGATTGTGTGGTAAAGGGTTAAAGGGCGGTCACTCAACTTGCAATTAGGCAGTTTAAGATTGAATGAGCATTTACACAAACTAAGACAGTAGATACCTAGTTAAAGTGTATAGAGAAATGAAATCTATTAAACATTATCTATTAACCCTTTCCCACACAATCCTTTCAACGACCCTGGGGAAAAAAGCCTTTGAAAACATTGTGCAGAAAGGAGAAAATGCTGGTAACCAGCATTTTCTCCTTTTCCAACTATGTTTTCTGTCTTTTTTCCAGAAAATCTTCATTATTTGAGACACATTTTATTTGTTGTCTGCAAATACTTTCAGTTTTGATGAGTCTAAAACTTTGTTGTGTGGTAAAGGGTTAAAATGAAGCTTGAATGAGACTAGAGAGAACAACTTGGAAGGGAATTATAGATATGAAATGGATGGTATCCCTCATCTTGATTTGTCTTTTAGGTGCCAAATGCAACAAAGATTTCAAGGACTATAGGGTTTTCTTCTTATCAAAGCTTGAAACATTTTTGACAGAATCAAAAGGTTTCATCACACTGAATTTAGGGCAAAAACTATTTGACCCTTTACTACACAATCCTGACTCTTAACGACCTGAGAGAGAAGCCACAAAAATTTGGAGTCATCTCAATTGAAAGCATTTGCAGATGACAATTTAGATGTGGTTGAAATTTGGCTTCTTGATTCTGAAAGGGTAGAAAACATTGTGGAGAAAGGAGAAAATGCTGGCTACCGGCATTTTCTCCTTTTCCCATGATGTTTTCAAAAGCTTTCTTTCTCAGGGTCGTTAAAAGTCTGGATTTTGTGGTAAAGAGTTAAGAGTGGTTTTATGGCTTGTTTGCAACTATGTAGGAAGTGCAAGAAATCATCAAACAATGAAAGAACACAAAAATCTGCAAAAATATTCTGATCATGTTTTTAATTTTTTGTGTACAGACAACAGAAATTTAGACTTGTCCAAATTCAAAGCATTTGCAGATTACAAATCTAATGTGGCTCAAACGATGGTATAACTATTTGTCTTTGAAAGGGTTAGAAGCATTATGGGAATAAGAGAAAATGCTGATTACCAGCATTCTTCTTTTTTCGCACAATGACTTTAAAAGCCCCATTCATTGGGGTTCTTGAAACACAGGATTTTGTGATAAAGGGTTTAACATCATTACATTGCAGATTGTTAACTTTGAGGGAATTATATCAATAAAGTTCAAAATTGGATTGATCATCTTTAATTTGTCAATCTTTTCTTCGTTTCCCATACACGTGGTTTTAACAACAGAATCGGCATATAAATTGCTAGCGTCGGGAAGAAACGGGTTACTATCATCCAGCATAGCGTCAGATGTAAAAGCGCCTGCAATCGGCAGTGGGTGGGGTATGATACCGTCTGAATGCGTGAGTAATATGCTGCTCAAAATGTACAACGTGAGAACATTGAAGTAGCAGAACAGATGATTTAGATTCTCCACCATGTTAACTTTGAGGGAATTATATCAATAAAGTTCAAAATTGGATTGATCATCTTTAATTTGTCAATCTTTTCTTTGTTTCCCATACACGTGGTTTTAACAACAAAATCAATAATCGAACAACCCGGAAGAAACCAAAAGTGGAACTCGATTAATACTATGTGAATTAAGCGAACAAGGTTTTCCATAGCTGCGGTAAGCATATATACAACAAGATGCATAAATTTCGGGTGAGCACTCTGAGGCCCTTCTGCTGCTTTATTCCCATTTTTACTTGTATCAAGCACAAATAATTACAGAGACATAGTGTTCAGGTAAGAGGTAGAAATATTTTTTTAACACTTAAAATGCCTTTCAGAACTATAGTTGCCTTTGTGGCCAGTGAAGATCAAGATCATACTGAACAAAATGTGAAGTCTGATCTTTGATCCACACTGTCTGCTCTGCTGAGACATTCTGGAAAAGGTCAACCTCAAAACTGCAATAGTATGGGTATTATTTCTAGATTGAAAATGTCCCCCTTCAATAAATAAATTGACCTCCTTATCTCTGAATATCGCTCTTGTTCCCGTTCCCAAGCTTTTTTCAAACAAGGTTAGTTTCAGATGGATTTAACCTTTTACCGCACAACAAAATTTTAGACTAGACCAATGTCAAAGCTTTTGCAGGTGTGAAATACAAATGAGTACAAATGAGCATAAGTATGCCGATAAAGCAGAGAACATTATGGGAAAAGGAGAAAATGCTGGTGACCAGCATTTTCTCCTTTTCCCACAATGTTTTCAAAAGCCTTCTTTCCCAGGGTCGTGAAAATCCAGGATTGTTTGATAAAGTGTTAAACATACTTTGGTTGTTATGCATTTAGCCCTTACCTCATAATCACCTGTGTCTTTCATTCGACTTTCCAAAAAATATTCAAGATGGGCAAAACACATCATTTTTCAGGAGGCAATAGGATAAAACAATTTTTTTTTGCGGGCATAAATTTGATAATGAGACAGCTTTTGTTGACAGTTTGATGTTTGTAAAATTTCTGTCTTAGCCCCTAGGCTTCTAAGCCTGACTCAAGTACCTTGAAAGTGCAGTCTAATCTACGATCTACGCTGCCCAATAAGGAGATACATTGTATCTTTCCCCAAAAAATACCTTTGAAATAGCAAAATCTTGGTTTTTAGCTGTTGGCTTGAAAGTTTTGTTTCACTTATTTCGCAGGATAAGGGATAACACATTACCACACAGTACCAAGTCTTCATGACCCTGAGAAAGAAAGCTTTTGAAAACATTGTAGGAAAGGGAAAAATGCTAGTTATGAGCATTTTTTATTCTTTCCCACAATGTTTTCTAGCTTTTCAATGCTAGAAACCAAAATTCCAGCCACATTTGCACTGTCATCTGCAAATGCTTTCAATTTGGACAACTCTAAACTTTTGCTGCTAGATAAAGAGTTAAGCAAAGAGGAGAATTACTTGTCAATTTTAGTTTTAGTCTAGAAGTTTTGGTTGATACACTACATAAAAAGCCCATTGTATACTTTAATAACCCCTGCGGAATTTGGCTTTTGAAAACATAGTGGGAAAAGGAGAAAATACTGGTTATCAGCATTTTCTCCAATTCCCACAATGTTTTCTACTCTCAGAATCAATGATTTTGTAATCTGGCAAAGAGTTAACTCTTTACCACACAATCACGGGTTTTAATGACCCTGAAGAGGAAGCCTTTTGAAAACATTGTGGGAAAAGGAGAAAATGCTGGTTACCAGCATTTTCTCCTTTTCCCACAATGTTTTCTAAGCTTCCCAAAACAAATTTCAATCTTTGAGTCACATTTATTTTGTCGTCTGCAAATGCTTTCAATTTGGACAAGTCTAAAATTTTGTCGTTTGGTAAAGAGTTAACCCTTTCCCAAACGACAAATTTTAGACCCTTCCAAACTGAAAGAGTTTGCAGATGACAATTTTGAATTTGATAAAAATGGCAGAAAGTTCTGAAAAAAGGGTAGAAAACAATGTGGGGAAAAGGAGAAATTGCTTGTTACGAGCAATTTCTCCTTTTCCCACAGTGTTTTCAAAAGACTTGTACTGCTGACACGTGAAAACCAGGGCTTGTTTGGTAAAGAGTTAACCAAGTAATATGGTCTATTTAGTATTTACCATCCTGACAAGGAAAGTTTTTAGAAACCTTTCAGGAAAAGTGGAAAATCCTGGTAACTATGATTTTCTTCTTTAGCCACAACATTTTCTACTCTTCCAAATAAATTAACCTTAGAAATTTGGTGACATTTAATTTTTTGTCTGCAAATGCTTCCAATAATTATTGAGTGTATCTAATTGCCGTCCGGCAAAGAGTTGGAGTAAGAGCTAGACCAGGATGTCACTTAAGAGTAGGATAGGTCACTTATTGAGATGTGAGATAACAAAAAAAGGGCCTATAGTGTGGCCAATTGAGAAAGAAAAAGAGTTTATTGACAGACTGATATGCTTTTTTGGAAAATCCCGATGTATTATTACTTCCTTGAAAGCCTTGGTATTCATCAAAAAGTCATCATTAGGACAGGACATGGCTGAAGGTAGGTCTCGTTTTTTTTTACGCTCATTAAGATTTACCCTTTACCAAACAATCCGGCGAGGAAAAGGCCATTTTAAAACATTGATGGAGAAGGAGAAGATGCTGGTAACCAGCATTTTCTCCTTTTCCCACAATGTTTTCTACTCTGTTAACCCTTTACTGCACAATGCCACCTTTTAACAACCCTGGGAAAGAAGGCTTTTGAAAATATTGTGGGAAAAGGAGAAAATACTGGTAACCAGCATTTTCTCCTGTTCCCACAATGTTTTCTACCCTATCAAAGAAAGATTGCACAATGAAATTGTCGTCTGCAAATGCTTTCAATTTGGACAAGGCTAAAATTTTGTCGTCTGGAAGAGGGTTAAAGACATATACCCCATCATTAGAGCCACATCTAAATATTGATCTGAAAAATGCTTTCAATTTGGATGAGTCTAAAATTGTATCATCCGGTAGAGACGCTTTTACAGATAGTGTAGATCAAGATCAGACTACATAAAACAGACAATACAACTTGAAGGCTTATATTGTGAGTTAAAGGCTTATATTGAGATCACATCAAAGTTTTTTTAACTGGACCAAATTGAAAGCATTTGCACACAAAAAATTAAAGATAGCTCAAATGATGATTTCTGTCTTTGATAAGGTAGAAATTTTAGTGAGAGAAGGAGAAAATGCTGGTTACCAGCATTTTCTCCTGTTCCTGCAATCTTTTCAAATCTTCACTTTCACAGTCATTAAACTTGGGACTGTGTGGTAAAGAGTTAAGTTGCTTTTGAGGACAGTATATCAAAATCTGACCACTGAAGAATGTGGTATAGTCATGATTTTCACTGTACTCTATCTGCTGTATCAAGATATTCTGGATTAAAAATATTGGTGGAAATTGCAAAAGGTAAACCTTTCACTTCAACCATTTTGGAGAAGAGATAGAAGTCTACTATAAATTTATGACAATATCTGGCACTAAAGACCCAAGATCAGATTGCATAGGAAGTGCAGCTTGATCTTGATCTACACCAATTTGATATGAATCAGATCTTGCAAATGGCTTTTCTAAGGGTTACCATATGAACTAAAATTGAACAGAAAATGAATCCGAAACAGGAAGGGCACAGAGTAAACCATTGCAGCATCATGAAAAACGGAAATTGTTGTTAGATTGTAGAGTAACCCTTATAGCACCGAATAAACCCAACAAAAATTTTAATCCTAGAAATAAGACGTAAATAATCGTAATTTTATGGTTGCTTTTGTTTTCAGTGTACCAGCAAAGTGGACAGTGTAGATCAAAGATCAGGCTGCACATTTTGTACAGCCTGATCTTTGATCTACACTAGCTGCAAATGCAACTATAGTAGCGAAAGGTGCTTGTAGGGTTAAGATCAGATGTCACAGCATGGTATATAATGTCTGATGCATTGAGGGATGATTTGTGATAGGAAAAGGAAAAACTTGTCAATAACTATGCCATTTATTTCAACTGAAAGCCTTAATTTCTTTTAACTTTTATCCTGCTTAATAAGTTAACCCTTTCCCAAACGACAAATTTTGGACCGGTCCAAATTGAAAGAGCTTGCAGACAACAATTTTAAATTTGATGAAAATGGCAGAAAGGTCTCAAAAAGGATAGAAAACACTGTGGGAAAAGGAGAAATTGCTCGTTACGAGCAATTTCTCCTTTTCCCACAGTGTTTTCAAAAGACTTGTACTGCAGACACATGAAAACCAGGGCTTGTTTGGGAAAGGGTTAAATGAAATTCTGATAGTAAAAAACAAAATGTTGCCATTTCAAGCTTCTTTTGGGGGAAAAAGTATCTCCTTATCGGACAGTGTAGATCCAAGATCAGACTGCATGTTCTGTGCAGTGTGATCTTGATCTGCACTGTCCGCAAAAGGTCCTTGAGTTGGGCTTAGCAGCCTGAGGTTAACCTTTCACCATACAGTCCAAGTTTTAACCCTGACCCAATTGACAAACTTTTTGAAAGCATTTGCACGCGAAAGACTAAAAGTTGCTGAAATGATAAGATTTTTCTGTGAAAGATTAGAAAACTTTATGGAAACAGGAGAAAATGCTGGTAACCAGCTCTTTCTTCTTTTCCCGCAATGTTTTCAGAAGGCCCCTTTTTCTCAGGATGATTAAAATATGGGATTGATTGGTAAAGTGTGAAAGATCTTTAGGATGAAGGCTTTTGAAAAAATGTTGTATCCAGCATTTCCTCCTTTTTTCTACAATATTTTCTACCATTTTAGAGACAACTCTTTACCAAATGACAAAAGTTTGGAATGGACCAAATTGAAAGCATTTACAGACGACAAATTAAATGTTGCTAAAATTATATTTCTCTTTTTGATAGGGTTACCAGCATTTTCTCCTTTTCCCACAATGTTTTCAAAAGCCTTTTCTTTCAGGGTCATTAAAAGTCGGGATTGTGTGGTAATGGGTTAAACCACATTTACCTGTTCTCTGCAAATGCTTTCAATATAGACAGGTCTTAAATTTTATTGTCTGGTAAAGGATTAACCTTATGGGGACTGTGTTAATGACATAGACCTTTTTAATTAATCAAGTAAAAAGAGCCAAAATACTGCAATGTCAATATTATTTTGGCCTAAATTATGATACATACAAGGGGATAGTGTAGATCGTAAAATTGTACAAGACTGCAGACTCTCTGTAGTATGATCTTGATATACACTGTCCACAAATAAAAGTATGAGGAAAGAAAGAGTGCGACCCTTTTAACCCTTAGAGCGCCGAATAAACCTATCAGACATTTTCATCCTAGAAATATAACCCAAAAAATTGCAATTTCATGGTTGCTTTTATCTACAGTGATTCAGCAAAGCAGATAGTATAGATCAAAGATCAGGCTGCACATTTTGTGCAGCCTGATCTTGATCTACACTGGCCACAAATACAACTATAGTCATGAAAGGTTCTTTAAGGGTTAATATTGTCCAAAAAAAACTGTATAAGCCTCTGTGGTAGATAGATTGGAAAACATAGTGGGAAAAGGGCCAATGGCTTGTAATGCTGTATAACAAGGCAATTCACCCTATGCCACACAATCCAGACTTTTAACGACCCTGACTTTTTAACGACCCTGACTTTTTAACGACCCTGTTAAATAATGTTTTTGAAAACATTATGGAAAAAGGAGAAAATGCTGGTTACCAGCATTTTCTCCTTTTCCCACAATGTTTTCTACCCTATCAGAGAAAATTGCATCGTTCGAGCCACACTGAAATTTTCGTCTGCAAATGCTTTGAATTTGGAATGGATCTAACATTTTGTCATGTGTTAAAGGGTTAAAGGTTAGAAGAAAATGTTTGGAAAGGTAAAAATACTGGTTGTATCAATAAAAAAGACTGAAGAAAGCATGTGAAATTGTTTACAATGAGAAACTGCTTTTTTTCTGGAAAACTTTTAGGGAAAAAGTACCAACACATGCTAAGATTTCAAAATTGAGTTTTCTATTGATATAACTTTTATGTAATCCTGTCTTTTAACCCTTTACCATATGACACAGAGTTTAAACAACTCTTAGAGAAGGAGCCTTTGGAAAACATTGTGGGAAAAGGGGAAAATGCTGGTAAGCAGCATTTTCTCCTTTTCCCACAATGTTTTCTACCCTGTCAAGGACATACCTTGTCCTCTGAGTCATCTTTAATGTATCATCTTAAAATGCTTTCAATTTGGACAAGTATAAAGTTTTGTCATTTGGTAAAGAGTTAAGGATCCAAAGAAAGAAAGGTTTTGAAAACATTGTGGGAAAAGGAGGAAGTGCTTGTTACCAGGATTTTTCTCCTTTTCCCACAATGTTTTCTACCCTTCATAAGACAAATTTTATTTTTTGAGTCACAAGTATTTTCTCATTTGCAAATGCTTTGACTTTGGACTAGTTCAAAGTTCTGTCGTTTGGTAGGGAGTTAAGCTGATATTTCCATCAGCTCGCTTTCTGTAGGGATGGGGTCTTATTGCCTGAGTGAAATGTCTCTTAGGTTTGTACAGTACTCTAGGGTTAACTCCTTTCCAAATGATAGAATTTTAGACTGGTCCAAATTCACAGCTTTAGCAGACGACAAATTAAATGTAGCCCAAATGACAAAATATGTCCTTGATAGGTTAGAAAACAGTGTTGGAAAAAGAGAAAATGCTGCTACGTTTAATTTGTCGTCTGCAAATGCTTGGTTACCAGCTTTTCTCCTTTTCCCACAATGTTTTCAAAAGCTCTCTTCCTCAGGGTCGTTAAAACACTTGATTGTGTGATAAAGGGTTAACTCTTTTCCAAATGACAAAATTTTAGACCAGGCCAAATTGAAAGCAGTTGCAGACGACAAAATAAATGTGATTTAAAAATTGAAATTTGTTTTGGGAAGGGTAGAAAACACTGTGGGAAAAGGAGAAAATGCTGGTTACCAGCATTTTCTCCTTTTCCCACAATGTTTTCAAAAGCCTTTTCTTTCAGAATCGTTAAAAGTCGGGATTGTGTGGTAAAGGGTTAAGCATGTTATAAATGTATATAAATTACACTCATTCCTTTGTGTTACAGTTGCATCGACATTGAAGTCGTATGATGGCCTTTGTATTGTGTGAACCCTTGGATTGAAAGGGTAGAAAACATTGTGGGAAAAGGAGAAAATGGTGGTAACCAGCATTTTCTCCTTTGCCCACAATGTTTTCAAAAGCCTTCTTCCTCAGGGTCGTTAAAAGTCTGGAGTGTGTGGCAAAGGGTTAAGCATCTTATAAATATAAATTACACTCATTCCTTTGTGTTACAGTTGTATTTTGATATCTTAGTCATAATGATAGCCTTTGTAATGTGTGAACCCTTCAACTTTTAGGTCATTGCAGCCTGCAGACTTTTTTGGAAATTTTTTGTCTGCAAAGCGGCCTTGTAACATAATGATGATCACTCTGAATTAAAACCTTTACCAAATTATCCTGAGGTTTTAATGACCCCTGAGGGAAAAGGCCTTTAAAAACATTGTTAAAAAAGGAATTGTTTTCTTTCCTTACAAAATGTGAAAGTCCTAATTTGAGCCACATTTATTTTGTCATGTCATCTGCAAATACTTTCAAAATGGATGAGTTTTAAATTTTGTCATCTGATAAAAAGTCCAGGTTGATATATCGGGAGCAATTTCTCCTTTTCTCACAATGTTTACAAAAGTGGTGAGCAGCATGAGGAAAAAAATTATTGTCTGTTGATGGTTGATTGTTAACTCTTTACAACGCAACAAAATTTCAGACTTCTCTAAATTGAAAGCATTTGCAGACGACAAATTCAAGATGACTCAAAACAATGTGGGAAAAGGAGAAGATGCTGGTTACCAGCATTTTCTCCTTTTCCCACAATGGTTTCAGAAGGCTTCTTCCTCAGGGTCGTTAAAACTTGGGACTGTCACCCTCATGTGATGAACAAATGAAATGAACACTATCACCATTCAAGATTGCAATATGGAGGTCATTTCTGCCCAGAAATTTACAAAATCTCAGATCAGACAGTGTCATTCATATGTTTGTTAATTAATTCTTTAACAAACAAACCTATGATCAACAACTTTAAAGAATAAAACTTTTTAACCCTTTCCCACACAATCCCGAATTTTAACGACCCTTCAGAAGAGGCCTTTTGAAAACATTGTAGGAAAAGGAGAAAATGCAGGTAACCAGCATTTTCTCCTATTCTGGTAACCAGCACGTTCTCCTTTTCAGACAATATGTTCTACCCTTGCAAAAACGAATTCAAATTTTGAGTCAAATTTATTTTGTCATTTGTAAATGCTATCACTGTAGACTAGCCTAAAATTTTGTTGTTTGGTAAAGAGTAATGTACATCTTGAGAAATTGAGAAAATGCTGGTAACCAAGATATGTTCCTTTTCAGTCAACATTTGCTGATTTTTCAAAGACAAACCACATTGTATTAACCAATTAATTTGTCGTCAGGTTCATAGTTCATGGGTAAAATGGCTTGAACAGACAGCTTAAGAACAATATTTCAGGATATGACAACTTGACTCACGGTATTCTATGCACAGTCCTTACACTATGTCAACTCTATACCACATAATCCAGTGTTTTAATGACCCTGAGTTAGAAATCTTTCAAAAACATTAAGGGAAAAGGAGAAAATGCTGGTAACCAGCATTTTCTCCATCTTCCTCAAAGTTTTCTGCTCTTTCAGAAACTAATACATCATTTGAGCCATATTTAATTTGTCATCTGCACCAGCTTTCGAACTGGACAACTCTAAAATTTTGTTGTTTGGTAAAGAGCCACTGCTTTACCAAACGACAACAATTTTAGACTTGTCCTAGTTGAAAGCACTTGATGATGACCAGTTAATTGTGGTTCAGGAGGGAAATCTATAAACAGGTAGAAAACACTGTAAGAAAAAGAGGAAATGCTGGTTAACAGAATCTTTTTAAAAGCTGTCTTCTTCAGGGTTGTTAAAACAGGAGTGTTTGGTACATGGTTCATTTTGAACCCTCTATAGAGAAGCAGACACTGAGTTACCTTTTGAACCAACAGAAGGTCCAGCCTGATCCTTTACCGACACAATACAATAAAATTGTCCAATGGATTGGCCTATAGCCTTGAAATTGAAATAAGCCCAGCTCTGTGAAAAGGAGGCTTAATGCATTTGCGAAAAGTATTGGCCAATGTAAGCTTGCGCAGTCTGTGTGGGCTGACATGGGCCAAAATTTTTCGCTATTTTTAAATTTTCTGTATGGCAAGGGATAATTCTACTTCATGATTCACTCGGTTGTTTGACAAAATTTATTTCATGGATCCATAATTAGGTAATGTCTTGCTTGGTTATAATCCATTACAGAGATGCATTAACCCCCCTTTTGTCAGAGCATGGCTCATATTTTTGTCATATTGAAGGCAGGAAATATACATTTCATTTAGTCAGCTGTCCAGATGTTAAATCTTGACAAAGTGATAAAATTTTAGACCTGTCTATAAATGAAAACTTTCCCAGACAACCAATTTAAATATGGCTCAAATGATTTGTCTTTGAAATGATAGACAACATTGTGGAAAAAGGAGGTCAGGCATTTTATGCCTTCCCATGATGTTTTTGTTTTAAGATTTCTGTCTCCTAATAGTACAGGATGGTTGAAAAAGGTATACACATTGTTCAAAATGAACTCTTCTGCAACACTGAACAGGGTGATTTGGAAAGTTTGTGCTTTTTTGATAATTTTAACTGGAATTACAGATGGAATTGGAATTGGTATGTGTTCTGTAAAATTTCTTAATTCATGCTTTTTGGTAGTTTATCGAGAAAGAATGATGGATTATGGTTTGATATTTCATGATTACGACCAGTGAAAATACTGATTTATCTTATGTAACTCTTCAATTGAAGGCGGAATCAGCATGTGCCATTCAAATGGAGGGAAATATGACATAGTCTACGTTATATTTCTCGTGCGTTACGTAATATTGTAATGCGTTGTTACTTGAGGGGGGTACGCAACGGGGAATTATTGGAAATAACTGTACTGGATTTTGATGAAGGTTCCAACAAAATAGGGGTTAGAAGTATAAAATGAATAGAATATTTATTTGTTTCAGTGAAAGATGGAAATTTCTTGTGAACATCATCAGTAATATTTTCACGAGTGGCTGGACCACTTGTGAAAATATTACTGATGTTCACGAGATGAAATAAATTTCAATCTTCCACCGAAAAAACAAATATCCTGTATATCTTGTAAGAACTAATAACTCGTCACCAGATGACAAAACTTAGAGGCATTCATGTTGAAAACTTCATTTTGTCATTTTGCAGATGACAAATTTAACCCTTTATAGCA
Source organism: Tridacna gigas (assembly GCA_945859785.2). Taxonomy (NCBI): domain Eukaryota; kingdom Metazoa; phylum Mollusca; class Bivalvia; order Cardiida; family Cardiidae; genus Tridacna; species Tridacna gigas. The sequence continues at coordinate 28,620,629 of OX244033.2, forward strand.
CAATGCCACCTTTTAACAACTCTGGGAAAGAAGCCTTTTGAAAACATAGTGGGAAAAGGAAAAAATGCTGGTAACGTATTTTCTCCTTTTCCCACAATGTTTTCTGCCCTATCCAAGAACCACATTGAAATTGTCGTCTGCAAATGCTTTCGATTTGGACAAGGCTAAAATTTTGTTGTCTGGTAAATGGTTAACTGTTATCCACTCAGCCCCTACTTTTGAGAACCCTGAACAGGAAGGCTTTTGAAAGCATTGTGGGTAAAGGAGAAAATGCTGGTAACCAGCACTTTTTCCATTTCCCACAAATTTTTTTTTACTCTATCAAAAAATAGATCCTCAGCTGCTCATTGAGATACATATAATTTGTTGTTTGCAAATGCTTTCAATTAGGCCAAGCCAAAAATATTGTTCGGATGATCCATAAATTATTTGGTTCTATGAATCTTCAAATTTTCTGTAAAATATCAGTTTGTATCTTGTTTCATGGTAGGATACCAGCAGATACCAGATGATGATGAGTGTGAAACACCAGAGGAGGGGCCTTGTAAAAATGAAAGAATCATCCATATCAATGGACAGCAAGAAGTTTCATTCTGTTCCAACAAAATAAGGTTGGTATCATTCTTTAACCCTTTACCAGACGACAAAATTTTAGCCTTGTCCAAATTGAAAGCATTTGCAGATGACAATTTCAGTGTGGCTCAAATGGTGCAATTTTTAGCTCCACTGGCCGAAGGCCAGCGGGCTTATGTCATGGCCCGGTGTCCGTCGTGCGTGCGTGCGTGCGTGTGTGCGTCCGTCCGTGCGTTAACTTTTATTTCAAACATCTTCTTCTCTGAAACTACCCATCCAATTTTCATGAAACTTCACAGAAATGATCCTGCCATGGTCCTCTTCAGAATTTCTTGAAAGAATTTGATTCCTTCAAAAACTCTGGTTGCCATGGCAACAAAACTGAAAAATATTGGAAATCTTTAAAAATCTTCTTGTCTGAAACCATAGGGCATAGGGCTACCAAATTTGGCATGTAGCTTTATGTAGTAGACCTCTATCATGTTTCTTGAAATTATAGCCCTGGGGTCAAAATTGGCTCTGCCCCAGGGGTCACAAGTTTTACATAGGATTATATAGAGAAAACTTTAAAAAACTTCTTGTCTGAAACCATAAGGCATAGGGCTACCAAATTTGGCATGTAGCTTTATGTAGTAAACCTCTATCATGTTTCTTGAAATTATAGCCCTGTGGTCAAAATTGGCTCTGCCCCAGGGGTCACAAATTTTACATAGGCTTATATATAGAAAACTTTAAAAATCTTCCTGTACCTAGCCATAAGGCCTAGAGCTACCAAATTTTGCATTTAGCTTGATCTAGTTGGGGTCTACCAAAAGTTCCCAAATTATAGTCCTGGGGTCAATTTGGCCTCATGCTGGGGGGAGGGGGGGGTTCACGAGATTAACATAGGCTTACATAGGGAAAACTTTTAAATCTTGGTGTACATAGTCATAAGGCTTAGGCTACCAAATTTTGCATAATTATAGCATTATCTAGTGGACAACTACAAAGAGGGCCCAAGTTACAGCCCTAGGATCAAGTTTGGCCCTGCACCAGGGGTCACAAGTTTTACATGGGTTTATGGAGTGAAAAGTTCAGAAACCGTCTTGTTACTAGCCATAAGGCCAAGAACTCCCAAATTTGGCATGTTATTCCTCTAATACACATATTCCCCATTTAGTCCGACTGTAGCCCTGGGGTCAAAGTTTTATAAGGGCTTATATAGTGAAGACTTCTCTTCATGGTTTATATTTATAAGCCAGTGGAGCGATACAGGGCCATCATGGCCCTCTTGTTCTTTGATAGTGTAGAAAACATTGTAGGAAAAGGAGAAAATGCTGGTCACCCGCATTTTCTCCTTTTCCCACAATGTTTTCAAAAGTCTTCATTTCCAGGGGCGGCATTGTGCAGTAAAGGGTTAAAAGTCATGTAACAACATGTATTTTATATACTTAGTGTATATAACATATGACTTTTTATACACTTACTTAGCAGATAGTTGCAATACCTGCCAAAACAAAATGTCAAAACCAAATATCTATCACTGCTTGAACCATAAGATAATGATGACTGCTATGCATCTTTGAGAAATGTATTTGTAGAAAGAAATACACCACCAAGTCAAACTGATAATTTCTGCATATTATAGTCAAGTACTTCTGGTTCCCCTGAGTGGATCTCTTCAAATCAAAGGTGTGTTTAGACTTACTAACAGGACAACAAACAAACAAATATATTTGTTTCCATGATGTTTTCAAAAGGCTTCTTTCCCAGGGTCTTTAAAAGGTGGCATTGTGTGGTAAAGGGTTAAAAGGAGCATTAACTCTTTATCACTCAGTCCCGAGTTTTAATGACAAGGAAAAGGACTTTCAAAAACATTGTGGGAAAAGGAGAAAATACTGGTAACCAGCATTTTCTCCTAGTCCCACAATGTCTTCTACCATTTCAAATTAAAATTTCCTAATTTTTGCAATATTTTGTTTGTTGTCTGCAAATGCTTTCATTTTGGACCAGTCCAAAATTTTGTCATTTGGTAAAGAATTAACTTGTAATAAGCTATTGCCCTCTTTACAATGATGTTTTCAAAGATGCTTTTTGCAGGATTTTAACATTTACCACACAATCCCGTGTTTTAACGACCCTGAGGATGAGGGCTTTTGAAAACATTGCATGAGTAGGAGAAAATGGTTTTCTACTCTGCCAAAGATAAATCCTGCCAGCTGAATGGTTTTAACAACCTTGAAGATGAAGGCTTTAGAAAACATGGTGTGAATAGGAGAAAATACTGGTAACCAGCATTTTCTCCTTTTCCCCCCAATGTTTTCTACCCTTCCCAAATTAAATTTTAATTTTTGAGCCACATTTATTCTTTCGTCTGCAAATGCTTTTAATTTGGACCAGTCTAAAATTTTGTCATTTGGTAAAGAGATAAAAAGTTGTTTAAGTTGTAACTGGCTCATTTATATTTCCACTTAAAAGTTGAGAGACAAAAAAGATTATGGTTCTTAAGTCTTTACCAATAACAAAATTTTAGACTTGTCCAAATTGAAAGCATTTGCAGAGAACACTTTAAATGTAGATCAAATGATGGAATTTGTTTTTGATGAAGTAGAAAACACAGTGGGAAAAGGAGAAAATGCTAGTTACCAGCATTTTCTCCTTTTCCCACAATGTTTTCTAAAGCTTTCTTTGTCAGGGTTGTTAAAACTTGGGATTGTGTGGGAAAGAGTTAAGTCTTTGCCAAATGACAAAATTTTAGACTTGTCCAGATTGAAAGCATTTGCCACCCTAGTTAACCCAGGTGTGAAGTATTACCATTCATCACCCCCGGGACATTCAAATGCGAAACTGTCGTTTCTATGAATATTCATAAGATTGCAAATTACACCCGATAGCCAATCGAATTTGTTGATAACATAACGATACTCTCTTGTAGTGGAGAATAATCACATTTCTTCCATTATTATCAATAAACCGGGTAAAACCCACATCATTATCAACGAATATGGCGGCCGCAGGTGGGCCTTCCTTCTGTGGCATTTGCCTTACGACAATCCAGGGCAGACATTATAAATCCTTGTATAAAGGCAAATATTCAGAAATACAGCGTGCTGCTGCAGTCTTAGGGGTGTGTAGCAGGGGTGACATCATCCTCGTTGACCCAGTTCCGATGTACTCCGTAAACTATATTCATCGATTTAATTGGTTATAGACGAGCTAAAAATAGAAATGATGGCATGTTGTTGATAAAGAGAGATTAAATTTTCTCACTGAAAAACTGAGATTACCAATCAAAATGCCTCATGAATAATTCATGAAAACGAGAAAACATACGCAAGATAACCCAGGGGCGATGGATATAGTTTATGGAATACATCGGAACCCGGTTAACGAGGATGGCATTTGCAGACTACAAATCAAATGTGTCTCAATTGGCAGGATCTGTCTCTGGTAGAGTAGAAAAAATTATTGGAAAGGGAGAAAATGCTGGTTACCAGCATTTTCTCATTTTTCCACAATGTTTTCAAAAGGATTCCTGTTCAGGCTCATGAAAACTGGGGATTGTGTGGGAAAGGGTTAGAAGATTATCAGAAATGAATTTAGTGACAATCATTCATTTTTATTTCATTTTCCAGTACCTCAAAATATAACATCTTTACCTTTCTACCCAAATTTCTGTTTGCCCAGTTCAGACATTACCACAACATCTACTTCCTCATAATTGCATTGGTACAGGTGGGTGTTTTATCTCTTTGGTTTGTCTTTAACCCTGTAAAATCTAGAGTTTTAATGACCCTGAGGAATAAGGCTTTTGAAAACATTGGGGGAAATGGAGAAAATGCTGGTAACTAGAACTTTCTCCCTTTCCCACAACATTTTCTGCCCTATCAAGGACAAATTTCGTCATTTGGGACACATTTAATTTGTCGTCTGCAAATGCTGTCAATTTGGATTGGTCTAAAACTTTGTTGTTTGGCAAAGAGGTAACCCTTTACAAACTATTTGTGAATGAAAAATTGAAATTTGTTTTAGAAAGGGTGGAAAAAATTGCGGAAAAAGGAGAAAATGCTGGTTACCAGCATTTTCTGCTTTTCCCACAATGTTTTCAATAGGCTTCTTACACAGGGTTGTTGAAAGTTGGGATTGTGTGGTAAAGGGTTAACATGAAATAATTGAGCCAGGCTCACAGAAAAGGGGTTTAACCCTTTACCAAACGACAAATTTTGGACTGGTCCAAATTGAAAGAGTTTGCAGATGACAATTTGATGAAAATGGCAGAAAGATCTCAAAAAGGGTAGAAAACACTGTGGGAAAAGGAGCAATTTCTCCTTTTCCCGCAGTGTTTTCAAAAGACTTGTACTGCAGACACGTGAAAACCAGGGCTTGTTTGGGAAAGGGTTAATACATATCTGTGACGTATTATACCAAGCAAGTCATCATATAATTATGGATCCATGAAACCCATTTTGTCCTGAATATTGACTGAATCAAGTGAGGTAGACTGGTCCCTGCACATTCAGAAAATTGACCAGTAGCAAAAAGATTTGACCCAGGTCAGCCTTCATGGTTTGCGCAAGCTAACCTGAGTCAATACTTTTCGCAGATGCATTAAACCCCCTTTTCACAGAGCATAGCTTGGTTGTATTACAAGAATGGTGTGCTTACCATGGTATCCAGCTATGAGTCCCAAATTTGAAAGCTTTACCCTTCACAACTTAGATGTGGTTCAGCTGATAGGATTTGTCTTTGAAAGAATAGAAGACATTGTGGGAAATGGAGAAAATGCTGGTAACTGTTCATCCTTTCAATTAAATTGTTCAAAGTTCAGGTCAATGTAGGCCCAGACTTTTGCTTGAAATGTTTAGACTCGTCAAAACTGAAAACATCTGCGGAAGACATATCAAATGTAGTAGATGTTTTTGGTGTCTCTGAAAGGTTAGAAAACATTGTGGGAAAAAGAAAAAGTGCTGGTTGCCATCATTTTGTCTTTTTCCCACAATGTTTTCTAGAGGTTTCTTTCTCAGGTTTGTTAGCTCACCTGAGCACAAAGTGCTCAGGATGAGCTATTGTGATCACTCACCGTCTGTCGGCGTCCGTCGTCCATCTGTCCGTCCGTCGTCCGTCCGTCCACATTTTTTTGTTTACGCTCTAGCATCTACAAATATTAACCAATCAGCACCAAACTTGGTCAAAATGTATATGACCATAAGATCTCGGATGAGTTCGATTATGGGTGTAATTGGACCAGAACGACTGGAGTTATTTGCCCTTGAATTAGAAAAATTGCTATGTTTGTCTTTGTTTACACTCTAGCATCTACAAATATTAACCAATCAGCACCAAACTTGGTCAAAATGTATATGACCATAAGATCTCGGATGAGTTCGATTATGGGTGTAATCGGACCAGAACGACTGGAGTTATTTGCCCTTGAATTAAAAAAATTGCTATATTTGACTTTGTTTACACTCTAGCATCTACAAATAATAACCAATCAGCACCAAACTTGGTCTAAATATATATGACGGTAAGATCTCAAATGAGTTTGATTGTAGGTCTAATAGGACCAGTTATTGCTGTGTCATGGAAAAAGGGGGCTTGACGTATATTTTCATTGTGGACCATTATCTCTTTAACTACAGGACAAAATGTCATGTAACTTCATCTTCTTATTGTTTATTGCAAGCCACAGACAATAGTTATTTGTTTTTATTTCATGAAACACCATGTCATGAAAAAAGGGGGCTAAATGTTTAATTTCGTCATGGACCAATGACCATCTGTTTGTCCATCTTTCAGGACAGATATCTTCTAAAATCCTTGACAAAAATTAATAGAAATTCATGCAGGTGTTCCTAATGATGTCTGCTGATATTTATTGTTTATTTTTTTTCCTTTTTGATATCAAATACTGTCTCATAGGAAAAAGGGGCTTCATGTATATTTCTGTTAAGGATCAATATACATGTATCTTCAACTCAAAATCCTGGACAAAAATTTGTGAAACTTCATTCATGTGTTCCTTATGATAGTCCGCCAATATCATTAGTTTAGCTTTTTTGATTAAATGTCATGTCATGGAAAAAGGGGGCTTCTTATATATTTTCATTATGGATTAATATCTCTTTAACTACAGGACAAAATGTTATGAAACTTCATCTTTATGTTGTTTATCACAAGCCACAGACAATGGTTAGGCCTATTTGTTAGCTCACCTGAGCATGAAGTGCTAGGTGAGGTATTGTGATTCGTCGTTGTCCAGCGTCTGTCTTTCCACAATTCCTTTAAACATCTTCTCCTCCTAAACCAGTCATGTTGAAACTTGACAGGCATATACCTTGTGTGAAGTTCTACCAAAGTTGTTAAAAGAATTGAATTAACCCTTTAACTCCAGGGGTCACAATTTTGGGCAAATTTTTATATAGAGCAAACTTTAAAAATGTCTTTGCCTGAAACTAGAAGGCCTAGAGCTTTGATATTTGGTATGTGGCATTTCCTTGTGGATCTACCAATTTTGTTCAAATGATGCCCCTGGGTCAAAACAGGACATAAAGGTATACAGCATGAACTTTTAAAAGTCTTGTTCTATTTAACCCTTTACCACACAATCCCAAGTTTAACACCTGTGAGAAATAAGGCTCTTGAAAATATTGTGGGAAAAAGAGGAAATACTTGTAACCAGCATGTTTTCCTTTTTCCACAATGTTTTCCAAACAACCAAAATCAAATTTACATTTTTGAGATCTCGGATTAGTTCGATTATGGGTCTAATCAGACCAGAACAACTGGAGTTATTTGCCCTTGAATTAGAAAGATTGCTATGTTTGACTTTGTTTACATTCTAGCATCTACAAATATCAACCAATCAGCACCAAACTTGGTCAAAATACTTACGACCATAAGATCTCAGATGAGTTCAATTATGGGTCTAATCGGACCGGAACAAGTGGAGTTATTTGCCCTTGAATTAGAAAAATTGCTATATTTAACTTTGTTTACACTCTAGTATCAACAATTATTAACCAATCAGCACCAAACTTGGTCAAAATATATATGACCATAAGATCTCGGATGAGTTCGATTATGGGCCTAATCGGATCAGAACGACTGCAGTTATTTGCCCTTGAATTAGAAAGTTCTTTAAAATAGTTCTTTGTCTGGAGCATAACTTTGTCATCTCCAGTCAGATTGACTTGACACCTGGCTTTTGTGTGTGTTGCAATAGTACAGAGTGGAGTGTGAAAGAATTGTAACTCTACCTCATACTGTCTATGAGTTATTTCCCTTTGATCATCATTTTACAGAATTTTCTGTTTGTCCAGAACATGTCTCATCTCTAGCCTGAATCTCTTCAAATTTGGTATGCATGATTGTTGAAAAATTACGGAGTGCAGTGCACAAGAACCTTAACTCTTACTAGAACGAATTTTGAGTTATTCCCCCTTTGACCTTCATTTTTTAGCTCACCTGAGCACATAGTGCTCAGGGTGAGCTATTGTGATCGATCGTTGTCCGGCGTCCGTCCGTCCGTCCGTCTGTGTGTCCTCCGTCCGTCCGTGAACAATTACTTAAAAAAGTCTTCTCCTCTGAAACCGCCCAACAGATTTCAATGAAACTTCATAGAAATGATCCTTAGGTGATGCACTTTCAGAATACTTCAAAGATTTGAATTCCATGAAGAACTCTGGTTGCCATGCCAACCAAGAGAAAGAACTTTAAAAACCTTCTTGTCCCAAACCATAAGGGCTAGAGCTTTCATATTTGGCATGTAGCATCATCTAATAGCCCTCTACCAAAATACTTCAAATTATGGCGCTGTTGTTGAAATAGGTCCTATGTTGTGGGTTCTCGGATTTCACATAGAGATAAAGAGGGAAATCTTTAAAAATCTTCTTGTTTACACTCTAGCATCTACAAATATTGACCAATCAGTACCAAACTTGGCCACAATGTATATGCCAATAAGGTCTCGGATGAGTTCGATTTTGGATCAAATCCAATCAGAACATCAGGAGTTATTTGCCCTTGAATTTGCAAAAATTACCGAATCTGACTTTGTTTACACTCTAGCATCTACAAATATTACTCAATCAGCACCAAACATTGTCAAAGTGTGTGTGATCATAAGATCTCAGATTAGTTCAATTATGGATCTAATCGGACCAGAACTGTCTGAGTTGTCTGCCCTTCAATTAGAATATTTGACTTTGTTTACACTCTAGCATCTGCAAATATTGACCAATCAGTACCAAACTTGGTCAAAATATATATTCCCATAAGGTCTTGGAAGAGTTCAGTTATGGGTCAAATTGAACCAGAACATCCAGAGTTATTTGCCCTTGAATTGGACAAAATTTCCATATTTTACTTTATTTACACTCTAGCATCTACAAATTTATACCAATCAGTACCAAACTTGGTAAAAATTTATATGACCATAAGATCTTAGATGGGTTTTGATTATGGGTCTTATTAGACCCAAACAACATGAGTTATTTGCCCTTCAATTAGAGTTGCTGTATTTGACTTGGTTTACTCTGTAGCATCTACATGTATATATAATGCAAACTGAAAAATCTTTATGTTTAAACCCAAAATGCCTAGAGCTATGATACTTTGCATGAAGCATCACCTTGTGGATCTCAAGAAATTTTGCACACAAGATGCCCCTGGGATCATTACAGGTCCAGCCGCGGGGCTTAGACGCTTGTACTTAGGTATCTTTCGTGCAATTATAAGAAAATTTTCTGGGTAACCAAAGGCCTAGACCTCTGTTAAAGTTGTCTCTCTTTCATAATCATTTGGCCTTGAACTTCAGTATTTGGTATTTATCTTCATTGTTAACCTGTACTGCTTAGTACTCAGGTGAGCGATATAGGACCATCATGGTCCTCTTGTTAAAAGTTGGGATTGTGTGGGAAAGTGTTAAGCAATTTCATTGGGAGTTAGATTGTAGGTGCAAAATAATAAGTTTTATCTCAGGTAGTTGCATTACAAGCCTTTTATGGACTGTATCAGGTATAAATCAAGATCATGCAGGAATGGTATTCACCAAGGATTTTAAATGTTGGTCTAGTTTTAAATTCCCAGACTCAGCCAATCAGATAGCTAGTCTTGGAATTTAGAATTAGACATGAATTCACTAAACATGTATTTGAAGACTATGAACCTAGCTAGATGACAGAAGAAATTTTTCCTTTACAAATTTTAGCAATACCCTGGTGTGTCAACCGTTGGAAGATATACGACTGCCGTACCATTGGTGTTGATCTTGGCTGTCTCTGCTGTCAAAGATATCATTGAAGATTATGTATGTAGCCTATAAATGAGCAATATGCTGTGAAGAGGGGGCTTAATGCATCTGCAGAAAGTATCAACCCAGGTCAGCCTTGTGCAGAATGCGCAGGCTGACCTGGATTGAAACCTCTTGCTATTAGTAAATTTTCTACATGTCATAGGACCAAAGTACCTCATGATTCATTCAGTAGTTATATGAAATGGGTCTCCATAATTATGTGACGACTTGCTTGGTATCAGTCAGTTTAGTTTAACCCTTTCAGCACCATAGGAGAAAACAGAGACTTTGGTTGATGGCAAAGAACATGATCAGACTGCACAGAATGTGCATTTTGGATCTATACATGTACCTTCAGTTTGTTTAGTCAAACCTATGGGATAAAAATCTCTCTGGATTTCAGTGGGTTGAATTTTAAGTCTTCAAAAAAAGGGTGAGTCTGTATTACTTTTGTCCCAAAACGTAGCTCTGATGTTATTTTGTGAATGTTTTCTCTACTCTTTACCAAACAATCCTGAGTTTTAACGACTCTATGGAATAAGCCTTTTGAAAACACTGTGGGAAAAGGAGAAAATGCTGGTGACCAGCATGGTCTTCTTTTATTAGAGGACCTAAACTTGTTTGTAGTAATTTTGAATTTGTCGTCTGCAGATGTTTTGAATGGGGGAGTCTGAAACTTGTGGTGGGGGAAGGGGTTAATGTATTTCTTCCCTTTGTGTCAAGTATTTCCTTAAGATTTTTCCTTAAAATGTTTCCTTTTTCTAGTATTAATTGTAACATCTAGAAATTTCAAAGTAATTGTTTGCATGTTTTGGGAAAGAAAAACCCATTTGGTCAATCTGTAGACAGTGCTTATCAAGATCAGTGAAAAATATTTTATTTCATGCTTTTCGGTAGTTTATCGGAAAATAATGGTGGATTATGGTTTGATAATTTCACCGTTTCGACCAGTGAATTTACCATTTGATAAACTCATTGGTACGTAAATGCCAAGAGCTTTCCTGTACTTCTCAATTCCCAACAAAAAAAGGGGTTAGATGCATGAAATAAATAGAATATTTATTTATTTTTTTTTTGCGGTGAAAAATTGAAATTCATTTCATCTCTTGAATATCATATGCCAAGCCCCGTAGCTCAGTCGGTAGCGTAGAGGACGTAAGAACAGGAGGTCGCTGGTTCGATCCCCGGCTTGGCCTATTTCTTTCAGAGGATTGATTATAGTCATTGCGACAGGATTCATTCCTCTTTCACCGCTGACCATTGTTTTGACGATGGTTATGTGGGAAAGCAGCCAGTGGCTTGGAAAGAATATTGTGCAGAGTACTGGTAAAAGAAACTCCAGGAGAACATGGATAGGTGCACTGGCTGCTGTGATAAAACTGAAATAATGTTGAAAACGGTGTTAAACATGATACAATCAATCAATCAATCAATTTTGAAAATCATGGTAATATTTTCGCTCTTGGCTGCTCCACTTGTGAAAACATTACTTATGATGTTCACTCTATGAAATAAATTTCGATCTTTCTCTAAAAAAAAAATATCTTCTATTTCTGTCATCTTTTGAAATCAACCCTTTACCACATGACATGACTAGTCCAAATTGAAAGCATTTGCAGACTACAAAAGAAATTTTGGATCAAATGATAAATTTGGTCTTTGGAAAAGTAGAAAACATTCTGGAAAAAGGAGAAAATGTTGGTTACCAACATTTTCTCCTTTTGCCAAAATGTTTTCAAAAGCCTTATTCCTCAGGGTGGTTAAAACTTGGGATAGTGTAGTGAAGAGGTATGTTGCAATAATGTTGGAATAAAAATTTGTCTTGATTTTTGTGCTGAAGTGTTTCTATGTCCTTTGGTTTTATCTTGTAGAAGCGCCACAAGGCAGATAAAAAAGTTAACAACAAAACAGTCCTAGGTAATAATGATATGCACCTACATACATATCTTCCTTTATCATAAAACTTCAAATTTCTGGCTGAAATACATACATTGTACAATGACTGTTTTTGGCTCGGTTTCCAATTTGATTGGTCAAAACCAATTTTTTTTCATTTACAGGTAATTCATCCACCATTCTTAAAAAAAATTACTTCCCAATAACCTAGTATTTGTTTTGATTTCTGTTTTAAGATAACTTTGTTTAAAGTTAAAATATTTTGCGGTTAAAATTTGTAAGTATAAAATAAAGGAATATTAATTAGGAATATTATGTTGTAGTTATTTTCCTGTTGCTTGTCTTTGCTTCTGCATAGGAAAATTTTTACATCTTGCTGGATCCTCCGTCTAGTCAGATACTGGTATCTAACTTCCTGATGTAGCTCGAAGCAAATAAATGTACCATGAAAGGCACTACAGCAAAATATTGAGCCAAGCTGTGTGAAAAGGGGATTTAATGCATCTGCAAAAATACCTACATAGGTCAGCCTGTGCCGTATGCTAGGGCTGACCTGGGACAAAACTTTTCCTTTTCAGTTTTGGTCAATTTTCTCCATGTCCAAGGACCAGTCTGCCCCGTTATTCAGTCGGTTGTTAGACAAAAATGGAGATGCATTAAATCCCTTTATGCCAGAGCATTGTTCATTTTTATGTTCACTACCTCTCCAGTCTTCTGTCACAGTAGCTAGTCTTTTTTACCATCACTTAACATTTTATCAGATAACAACAATTTAGGCTAGTCCAAATTGAAAGCATTTGCAAACAAAATAACTTTGGTTTATATGAAAGGATTGGTTTTCAATAGGGTGGAAAACATTATTGTAAAGTACTAGTTACCGACACTTTCATTTTTTCCCACAATGTTTTCAAAAGCCTCTCTTCCTCAGGGTCGTTAAAACACAGGGTTGTTTGGTAGTGGGGTTAACTAGTACTTCACAGATGTGAGTTTTAACATTGCTTTAAACCTTTACCAGATGACAAAATTTTAGCCTTATCCAAATTGAAAGCATTTGCAGACAACAATTTCAGTGCTGCTCAAATGGTGCAATTTTTCTTGGATAGGCTAGAAAACATGGTGGGAAAAGGAGAAAATTTTGGCTACCAGCATTTTCTCCTTTTCCCATAATATTTTCAAAAGGCTTCATTCCCAGGGTCATTTAAAGGCGGCATTGTACGGTAAAAGGTGAAACCTTTACCACACAATGCCAATTTTTAATGACCCTGAGAAAAGAGGGCTACTGAAAACATTGTGAGAAAAGGAGAAAATGCTGGTAACCAGCATTTTCTCCTTTTCCCACAATGTTTTCTTCTCTATTAAAAAACTACAGCTAATTGGTATCAATATTAAATGTGATGTCTGCAGTTACCTTCAGTTTGGAAGAGTCCATTTGAAAACATTGAGGAAAAAAAAGCAACATTTTCTTACAAAGATGTTTTTAAAGTGTTCAGCTGGAAATTTAGAAGATAATGAGCTAATGCCCTTTTTGCAGTATATTTCCATCCATTAACCCTTTACCACACAATCCTGAGTTTTACAGACGTTGAGGAAGAAGGCTCTTGAAAATATCGTGGAAAAAGCAGAAACTGCTGGTAACCAGCATTTTGTCCATTTCTCACAATGTTTTCTACTCTTTCCAAGACAGTTTTACCACCAAATTTATTTTTTGGGGGGGCATAGCTAAATGCACTTGCTTTTGACCTACTTCTTGGTACTGATAAAGAATGAATAGATGGTAATTTGCGATTTGTAAAAAATGTGCCCATGTTTAGTCGGCGGGCCCCTGCTGGCATATTTGCTTACAAATCCATGAAACCACTGTTGCTACTGTTGTTGGATACCAGTGGATCTTGATTAATACCATATCGAAATATTGTAGCAGAGAATGATTCTTTTCTTGTGCTATTTAGAAATTTAATATTCTCATAAGCGTTACACAATAACCTAATACTACTTTTCAACAAAATGAAAAACAGTGAGGAAAAAAAGGCAGTTGCTTGTGAGGTGACTTTTTGTAATTTTTACTTCATGTTGGGTCACAAAAGAGTTTAACTATTCATATTTCAGTATCTCTTATACCATTTATCTTTTTTAAAAGATATTTCCTGTTTTAAATTTTTGTTTTTCGAAATGTTGTTTCATACCCCTTTAAGCCGCATTTAATTTGTCATGTGCAAAATGCTTGGATTTGGACGAGTCCAAAATGTTGATGTTTGATTTGAAAATTGTATCTCAGTTTTACATCAAAATTCACAATCACTCTATATTTCCTTAACAAGGGTACTTTCATCGATTGCAAATCAGTGTTAAAGTTTTCATTGAATTTCAGTGATCAGAAATGACCAATGGCAAGAAATTAAGTGGCTAGATGTGAAGGTGGGAGATATTGTAAAGGTTTTGGATGAACAGAATTTTCCTGCTGATCTCATTCTCCTCTCCTCCAGGTAAAATGACTATGTGAAGCATGCATGTTTCCTCCTTTAGGTTACATGGCTACATTATATTTTAGTTCTCATTCATCTTCTTCAGGTAAAATGAAGACTTGTGTCTTACTTAACATATCCTCAAGATAAAATAACTACATACATCTTACATCTCATCTCCTGCAGGTAAAATGACAACATACGTGTATATAGAGAATAGATGGTTGGTGTCTTGGATGGGTTAAGTTTATCGGGCAAGGCGGAGGAATTTATCTGGTGAGCCGAAGGCGAACCGGATAAATTCTGGAGCCGAGCCCGATAAACTTAAACCATCCAAGACACCAACCATCTATTCTATTTATCCTGTCACGCACTATAAAAGAACAAAACAAAATGAAAAGCAAACATTGACATAAAGACAGTACCTTCTATTCAATATTTTATGGTACTGATACCATAAAATTCGGAGCCGAGCCCGATAAACTTTCCCAGTCCAAGACACTAACCATCTATTCTTCAGCTTTCCCAGTCCAAGACACTGTTCTATTTATCCAGTTACTCGTTTACAATTCAAAATCCGACTAGGTGGAATATTTGCTCAAAATTAAGGCACGAATTGACACCTTTCTCACAATGACACATGTAAACACACACAAATGGCGAACTGTGTAAAGCGCTCTGAATATCCAACTGCAATAATGACGTCATGAATGATATTGACTACGTCATAAACGTGACGTTTACCCTCAGAAGAATGTTGTGGCGAAGAATTCTATTACATCCTAACTAATAAGAAAAATCAACATAGGCGTCGAATCTTAAGCGATAATTTTACTGTAAAATATTGATTTCGTGCACAGGCACCCTGAAAAAGTAGTTCCGGCTGGTCACAAGGGCAACTAGCCTAATAAACCTTGATCACGTGACCAACTGACATAATAAACCTAGTCACGTGGTCAGGTGACCGTATATCACCAAGTTTATATGACCCCGTGTTATACGACGGCATTTATAGGAGGTGACAGGATAAATCTTACTTCTCATCTCCTGCAGGTAAAATAACTACATATATCTTACTGCTTATCTCCTGCAGGTAAAATGGCTACATATATCTTACTTCTCATCTCCTGCAGGTAAAATTGCATTTTATTATATCTTTGTCGTTAGTGAAGATATTTACTTCAAACTTGGACTGGTTGTTAATCATCAAAATGGGAACCAATTCAACAGGGACAGGTAACCATTAAAATATTTTTGACACGGTTATGCCTCATTTTCGACCCAGAATTTTCACGACAGACAACTGCGGCAGAGTAATGGCACTCCTGTGCGATGCTCTTTTTCTTTTTATTTCAGTGAACCACAGGCAATGTGTTATGTAGAAACGGCAAACTTGGATGGTGAGACCAATCTAAAAATAAAACAGGTGAAATTATGAAAGTTTGCCATCAATTGAACATATTTTCAATCTAAAACAACAAACCAGGTTAACTGTACATATATTTCTTTGATAACTATTCATTTCATTCTTAAGCTCAGCTGGGTACCTTAGTGGTTAACTTTTTTCCTGCTAAATAAGTTAACCAAAACATTCAAGCCAATAGTAAAAACTTGAATAATGTTATTTCAAACTTATTTTTTGGAGAAAAATTCTCTGCACATTCTCTGCAGTCTGATCTTGATCTACACCATCTGCAAAAAGTCAGTGAGTTGCGCTTAGCAGCCTAAGGGTCCTGACCTGGTGTTTGTTGATTTGATTCCTGGTTTAGGCAAACTTTCTTTCACGCAATTTTTTTCCAAGAAAGTTGTGTCAGTACTGGCGTGAGAAAGCCAGGAAAAACATGCATAGGTGCACTGACTACAGTGATATGACCTTTGCTGTTAAAACGGCTTTAAATTCCAATACAAACAAACAAAGTCATTTTTGAACGGATGTAGCTTTTACAGTGCCAAATTGTACATAGCAGAGTCCTGGTAATGCAGTCAGTTGCGTACAGGACTTGAGAACACGGGGTCCCTGGTTGGACTAAGTTCTTTCCGAGGATTTATATGATAGTCATTTCGGCATGATTCATACCTCTTTCATGACTGATCGTTGTTAAGGCAATTATGTGGAAAGCAGCCAGTGGCTTTAGAAGAATATTGTGCAAAGTATGGTAAAAGAAACTCCAGGAAAGCATGGATAGGTGTGCTGGCTGCCACAATATATCTGAAATAATGTTGAAAACAGCATTAAAGGTCAATCAGTTGGTCGGCTGGCCAAGGGGCCTGGTTGGTCGGCTGGCTTTGTTTGAAATTCGTTTCCATGCTCTAACTCAATATCTGTTTGACCTAGGACCCTGAAAATTAATATGCATGACCCAAAGTGGTGCCTTATTGTTTTTGGGTAACATGGGTCAAAGGTCAAGGTCACTAGAGATCTTTGTTTTGAAAATCATGCTTGTTCTCTGATTGTGCTGCTTCATTGACAAGGTGCTGGTGGGGGTTATTTGTCCACTTTGCGACTGTTCTAGTTAAACTTTAAAATTCATTTGATGTTGGCCATGTGTAATAATTCTGTTTAAGAATTCTTTTTGGTTTATATTTCTGTAAAAAGGACAAACAAGTAAAAGTGATGAACTGGTAATACATGGCAAGTAAGTCCTGCTACAGGCAGAAATCACAGCGTTATTGTTGCACATTTCTAGGGACTACCTCAGACTGCTGGACTTATGGTAAAAGAAGATCTGATGGACTTATCAGGCAGAGTTACCTGTGAACCTCCAAATAAACACCTACAAGAGTTTGTAGGAATTATCCAGCTTACCTCAAAAGAGTGAGTTTAACCATTTACCAATCAATACCAAGTTTTAAACCCAGGGAAATAGGAATTTTGAAAACATGAGAAAAGGAGAAAATGATGGTGACCAGCATTTTCTCCTTTTTCCATCCACAGTGTTTTCTACCCTTTGAAAAATGCAGATCTGATCCTTTGAACAAAATTTAATTTGTCGTCTGCAAATGCTGAAATCAAATTGTCCAGAAGTTTCACACAGATATAACCCAAAGGATCAAGTATTTTTAAAATATTGTAAGAAAAGAAGAAACTGCAGATTATCAGCATTTTTCTCTTTTTTTTTTCAAATGTTTTCTACCCTTTCACCAAAATATCTTATCATGTGAGCCACATTTTATTTGTCAATGGAAAGTAATTTTTATATGGACAAATCTGGGGTTAAATTGCCGCTTGACCCTTTCCCAAATGACAAATTTTAGACTCTCCCAAATTGAAAACATCTGCAGACAGCAAACTCAGAATTGGTAAAAATGAAATAAAAATGAATGAATATAACAAGCAATTGTATAAACTAGAAATTTTTCTCCGTCGAACTTCTTTTCATTGATCTCACAGTATTAGACAGAGTTGATGCAATATCAGACTGCACGCTCTGTGCAGCCTGATCTTGGTTTACACTTAAGCCAAAGGTGCACAGGCTTAGGCTTTGCAGCTGAAGTCTTAACAATAAAATTTTATGCTTGTCCAAATTTTGCAGCCAAAAAATTCAAAGGTGACCGAAAAAATGCTCATCCTTTTTTCAAGGGTAGAAAAAAAATGTGGGCTATATAGCAAGTGCTAGTTACCAGCATTTTCTCCTGGTCCCACATTCTTTTCAAAAGGTCTCTTCTTCAGGATTGTTTTAAATTGTGATTGTATAGTAAAGGGCTTAGGTTAACAGCATACGTCTTTTATAACAGGACAGCTCCGCTAGGACCCAGTCAGCTTCTACTAAGAGGTGCAATGCTCAGAAATACACACTGGATATTTGGTAAGATTTAGTCTTTATAATTGGTAAGATTAGTCTTTATATGACTGCAAACTGTATAAATTGCTTTTGCAGTCAGCAAAGATCATGGTCAGACCACACAAATTGTACAAACCAGTCTTGGATATATACCATCCCATGTTTGAATGACTGAGAACTGGAAGGCTATTAAAAACATAGTGAGAAAAAGGAGAAATTGCTTGTAACAAGCTGTGTCTCCTTTTATGCACAATGGTTTTGACTCTGACAGAGGACTTCTGCTCATGTAATAATTTGTTGTTTGCAGACTCTTTTAACCTTTTCCCAAACGACAAATTTTAGACCCTTTCAAATTCAAAAAAACTCCAGACGACATAATCAGAATTGGTACAAATGGGCTTAAGGTCTCTGATAGGATAGAAAACATTGTGGGAAATGGAGGAAATGCTGGTTACCAGCATTTTCTCTGTTTCCCACAATGTTTTCAAATGCTTTCCTTCCCAGGGTCGTAAAAACCCGGGATTGTTTAGTAAAGGGTTAATTTTGAGGGTCTATAACTTGGTTTTTTTTTTGGGAAAGGGTAATGACATAAAACTAAATGACTCTTTACAGAGTTACAAAACTTTCAGTCCTTCATATTTAACCCTTTACCACACAATGCTAACTTTTAACGACTCCGAGTAACAGGTGTCTTGAAAATATCATGAGAAAAAGAGAAAATGTCGGTAACCAGCAACAAATCCAACCATTTAAGTCATGTTTGATTTGTCGTCTGCCAATGCTTTCAATTTGGACAAGGTGAAAATTTTGTTGTTTGGTCAAGAGGTCAGACGTTTGCAGAAAACAATTGAATATGGCCAAATGATGGAACTTGTCTTTGCAAGGATGGAAACGTACAAGGGAAAAAGCTAGTTACTGGCGAAGATGTATTTCTTTTTTAAGATGATGTTTTCAAACAAATTCCTCTAGTAGGATTGTTGAAATTCAGGATTGTTTGATAAATAATTAAACAAATAACACCATGGTGGAAAAAAGTGCATAATTCTTTACCAAATGACAGAATTTTAGACTGGTCCAAATTGAAAGCATTTGAAGAAAACAAGTTAAATGTGCCTCAAATAATACAGTTCATGTCTGAAAGAATGTTTTCAAAAGATTTATTCTTCAAGGTAGTGATCGTGTGGTTAAGGATTAAGATAAAAGGGCTGCTATTTAACCCTTGATGGGCCTTTCAGGTCAATAATTGCCTTTGCGACCAGTGTAGATCAAGATCAGGCTGCACAAAATGTGCAGCCTGATCTTTGATCTGCACTGTTCACTTGGGTGATACACTGTCAGAAAAACAACCATAAAATTGCAACTATTTGGGTCCTATTTCTATGATGACCATTTCTGTTGGTTATTTTCGGCACTCTAAGGGTTTAAAGAAAAAGACAACTATTTAATCACTGTCGCAAATGTTCAAGTCAAGAACACTAAGACATTTTCATCACATTCAAACATACCAGAAAGCTCATGGAAATAAGATTAAAGTGAAAAAAAACCTTAATTGAGTGGATTTGAACAACTGCAGGCCAACCATGCTTTGGTGTAAGGATGAAATTATGATTGTGCAATATTCACAATATTCAAAAGTGGGACATTAAAAATTGTAAAGTACATGGAACATCATGCACATATATAGGAAAACGTGTACAACTGTTTTTTAAATGTCAAGGCACAAGGTTTTGTTGCCATCTCCATAAACCTGGTTTGGCGTTTCACAGACTTAGTATGTTTGTTACAGAAAATGAATTATGATAAAAGCAGTTAACCCTTTCCCAAACAAGCCCTGGTTTTCACGTGTCTGCAGAACAAGTCTTTTGAAAACACTGTGGGAAAAGGAGAATTTGCTCGTAACGAGCAATTTCTCTTTTTCCCACAGTGTTTTCTACCCTTTTTGATAACTTTCTGCCATTTTCATCAAATTTAAAATTGTCGTCTGCAAACTCTTTCAATTTGGACCAGTCTAAATTTTATCGTTTGGGAAAGGGTTAAGAACCAGGAAGTCAGTTAGGTGTACTGAAGTGTGGTTTTGACTTTCTGGACTGAGTTTACAACTGGATGTGTCCATATTAGTGGGCAATGAGTGCTGGTCTCAACATAGGTTCTACCTTTACTGGTACACCTTTCCTATCGAGCAGAAACTTCACGAGGAAATGTGATGACAGTAGCATTAACTACATCTTAAATCGAGCAGGAATAAGTTATATATGTGTCATAGATGCTTTTTTGCATAAGCATATGTAGACCTTGCTAAATATTTAGTAGACTTAGTGTTCACATTAGTTTTTTTCAAGTTCTGTATGTTCCCATTTTCATATTCAAAGTCAGGTACGTAGAAAATGATTGTACTATGAAAAAAGCAAGTCCTGGAATGACCTCATTCATGTTTTCCATTTGAGTTAAAGTTTATAGTGAATGTTAAAATCAAGTCAACAATGTGTCTCTGATTCTCTATCATTTTGTAGCGTGAACATGCTTTTTTAACAGACTTTAAATTAATTGCATAATGTCTCAGGAATTTGTTCCATTTTCAACAAAGTTGTGTTTGCGGTATATACCAGTGTCTGTATTCACCAACCATTCTTAAGAACATTCTCAGTCTTGTTCTCGAAGATTTTCCAAATATGAAAGTAACACAACTTCTGATTGCCTAAACCATTTGGTTTAGCCAATCAGAAGTTGTGTTACTTTCAAATGTAGGAAATTCTGGAGAATGA
The DNA here is from genome assembly GCA_945859785.2 of Tridacna gigas. Lineage (NCBI taxonomy): Eukaryota > Metazoa > Mollusca > Bivalvia > Cardiida > Cardiidae > Tridacna > Tridacna gigas. The sequence goes on from OX244033.2 coordinate 28,641,378, forward strand.
GATTAAGAACATTTTTAAAAATAGTTGTTTAATACAGGCCCTGATATTTGTATGGTAATGGGTTTAATAAAAAGAGTCTTTTCAGGGCTTGTAGCTTACACTGGATGTGAGAGTAAAGTGATGCTAAATTCAACCAAAGTGCGCCCAAAAATGTCTAAGGTGGAGAGAGTAACTAATATACAGGTAGGCCTACACTTGCTTTGTTTTTGAAAATATTTGATTACAGCTTTTTTTGTCAGACTAATTTTGTCTTTGGGTTAACTGTTAAAGCACCTTTCACAACTATAGTCGTTTTTGCGGCCAGTGTGGATCAAGATCAGACTGCACAAAACATGTAGTCTTATCTTTGATCTACACTTTCGGCTTTGCTTAAACACTATAGACAAAAGCAACAATCAAATTGCAATTAATTGAGTCTTATTCGTAGTACAAATATGTCCATTGGGTGTATTCAGCTTTTTAAGGGTTATTAACACTTAAGCTGCTGAATAAATGAAACACAAATTTTTACTTGATAGTAAAAAGCCCAAACATTGCGGTTGATTTCACCGGAAAGAAAATAATGTATCGGACAGTGTAGATCTAAGACCAGACTGCACATTCTGTGCAGTCTGATCTTGATCTACACTGTCCGCAAAAGGCCAGTGAGTCACAATTAGCAACTCAGGGGTTAATACAGCTATTACAAAGCTGGTGTGTTGGAAAGGATAGCCCCAATGGTGAAAACAGGGGCATTTTAGAACAAAACGGGTCAAGATAAATGTGATCTTGGTCTGTTTGGTTTGCTTGTTGAGTCTAGCCTTAACTCTATTGCCACACAATCCTGAATTTTAACAACCCTGAGAAAAAAGCCTTTTGAAGACATTGAGGGAAAAGGAGAAAATGCTGGTTACTATCCCATCAAAGACAGAAATCACCACTGGAGCTACATTCAATTTGTCATCTGCCAGTGCTTTCAGTTTGGTCAAGTCCAAAAATCTCTCATAGTTCATAATATTTTTAGTTTCAACTGTGTAACAATGCTATGTTTATATATTTGGCCAGAAAGAGTTAAAGTGCTGAATTTGGAACTAGGAAATCATGTTTTGATTTCTGCTGGCAGTCTTAATTATAAGAGATGAGCAATTTCAGCTTTAGTTACAATGTTTTCAAAACCTGTCAGTTGTCAGAGCCTCCAAACTTATTGGAATAATAAATACATGTACATGTAAATGTAATAGTGATAATAATTTTGTTCTGGATGAATTTCTCATTCTAGGTGAACTTTTCCATTGTAACATGTGTCTTCCTATATTGGTTGTCTGTATTTTAGTAACAATATCGACAAGAACAACAACAACAGTTATTATTGTTAATGAATGTTTCTTTATTTTCAGATTTTGTTTTTGTTAACGATTGTGCTTGTCCTGAGTTTATCCTGTACAATAGCTATGCACCTGTGGATACATAAACACAGAGTAGGTCATTGGTACCTGAGCTATTTTGGTTAGTGACACTGACTACCTGTATGGTATTGTATGGCAATATTAACTCTTTATCAAACGACAAAATTTTAGACTTGCCCAAATTGAAAGCATTTGCAGACGATAAAATAAATGTGGCTGAAAAATTGAAATTTGTTTTCGAAAGGGTAGAAAACATTGCGGGAAAAGGAGAAAATGCTGGTTACCAGCATCTACTCCTTTTCCCACAATGTTTTCAAAAGGCTTTTTTCTCAGGGTCGTTAAAAGTTGGGATTGTGTGGGAAAGGGTTAAACTTATGCTTAATTAGTTTCTGTGTATCATATTCGTAAGTTCCAGTGCGATGTTTTGGGTTGTAACCAATGTTCCAAAAAGTAAGGTCATTGAATATGTAAATGTCTCCATTTAATTTTGTCAAACAATATATTTGTGGAGTGCAACAAAAATATTGATAATGATGTCCACAAATTAGTAAAACAAGAATCAAAAGAGTTTAATGTTCTTCAAGTTAAACTTTTTACCACACAACAAAATTTTGGACTCAACTTTCTTGAAAATATTTGTATACGACAAAATAAACATGGCACAAATGATAGTATCTGTCTTTGAAAGTTTCTGTGAAAAAAAGTTTTGAGAAAAGGAGAAAATAATGTTTAGTGTCCTTTTTCCAAAATGTTTTAAGAAGTCTTGCTCTCCAGAGTTGTTAAAATACAGGATTGTTTGATAGAGGGTTAAGACTGCATTCTCAAGCTACAGAGGTATTCTTAAATGAGCCATGCTCTGTAAAAATGGGGCTTAATGCATCTGTGAAAAGTATCAGCCCAGGTCAGCCTGCGCAGTCTGCGCAGGCTGACCTGGTCCGAAACTTTGCGTTTTTGGTAAATTTTCTGCATGTCTAAGGACCACTCTACCTCAAGATTCAGTAGGTTGTCAGAGAAAACGGATGTTGTGGATCCACAATTATATAAGTCCTAGCTTGGTATCATGGATCATGGAGATGCATTAAGCCCCCTTTTGCCAGAGCATGGCTCAAATATTTAGGCATACATGTATATTCTACAAGAACATTTTCGAGGTAGTAAGCGGCATATTTGATTCAGGAGTAAACAGCTAGGATACTAGTGACTCTTTGTGTACTTTATAACTAGCATGAATAGTCCAGTTATTGCAATTTTCATCCATCAAAGAGGGGGTTATCAAGATAACTTACAGTATCTGACAGTGTAGATGCCAGTTACCCTAACTTTTCTTTATTTCACTATGTTTTCAATAAACCATGCAATAATTTCATAAACAATGAGTAACCATTTAATAAATCATTCAATGACTCAACCAGATGATTAGTATGATCAGTTTTTCTATCCATCAATCAATCAATCAATCAATTTTCCCCCTCTCTCCTTCCAGCTCTGCAATCTAATCCTATCTGGTTTGATTTTATATCATTTATCCTGCTGTTCAACACCCTTATACCCATCAGCTTACCAGTGACACTTGAGATGGTGAAGTTTATGCAAGGATTTTTCATCAACTGGGTAAGAGGCTGATCTTTTTTTCCTGTTAGATAAAGTTAAGTCTTTACCACACAATTAAGAGTTTTAACGACCCTGAAGAAAAAACATTTCGAAAACATTGTGGGAAAAGGAGAAAATGATGGTAACCAGCATTTTCTCCTTTTTCCCACAATATTTTCTAACCGTCCTAAAATGAATTTGAATTTTGAGTCACATATATTTTGTAGTCTGCAAGTGCTTCGAATATGAACCAGTCTAAAATTTTGGTGTTTGGTAAAGATTAGATGCTTCACTGCTACATTTTTAAGTCTCATCAGTTACCTTGATATTTTCAAGGATGTTTCCAAAATTGTTGGCTGCAAGGTGGTTTTAGATGGTGATAAGTTAACTCATAACCAAACGACAAAATTGTAGACTGATCCATATGAAAGCATTAGCAGAGGACATATTAAATGTGGAAACAATGGAATTTGTCTCTGAAATAGTAGAAAACATTGTGGGAAAAGGATAAATTGCTGGTTACGATCATTTTCACCTTTTGCCTGAAAGCTTTTAAAGGAGCTGCCCTAAGGGCCATTAAAACTCGGGATTGTTTAGGAAAGAGTTAACTTTTTCAGGCTGCAAAATATTAAATTTGACCGGATTGAAAGCGTCTTGCAGATTCATACAGTCATTGTAGTCTCTATAATGAAACGTTTGCAGTACTTCTTTTCTTTATTTGGACATTTACTTTGCACCGCACTGTCTCAAGGCCATTGTGAATTTTCCAGTAGCAAAGCTACAGCGTTGTACTGATTTTCTGTTTCGTCGGTTTCTGTATTGCAGTGAAATACAATTAATTTTTAGTGACACACATGACAAAGGACAAATTGCTAAACTGTTCATAACCTAAAGCGCTCCTAGAAATCTTCTCTAACACATAAATCTTGGAAAGAAAAAATGAAACTTATCGTGTTTTTTGGCCATGTTGTGTGTATTTTGGGGAATGTAAACACCTCTAGTAACAGACAACTTAAACTTTTTTTCATATGTTTAGCATTTAAATCGAAAATGTTTTTATTTGAAATTAATGATTATTGAACACTTAAGCAACTGGTATGTTCACATTCTAGATTTGTCCTCTATTTGTGAAAATAAGAGAGTTTCAAAGTGCAAACAAAGTCTGTTATTCAGATTTTTTTCATGGTCGTCCAGAGGCGACCAATCAAAAACTGAAATTGCCTTTGGGACAGTTATCTGTACTAGCAGTCATTATGCTCAGATGTTGGGATTTGTCTTTGATAGAGACTGGGTTAGCAGCATTTTCTTCTTTTCCAGAATGTTTTCAAAAACTATATTCATCAGGGTGGTAAAAACACATAGTTGTTTAGTAATGCGTTAGACTAAATTTCAGTAAGCCTAAAATTGACAAACGTCATACAAATAGTTACCTGATTCTGACACCACTTCTAAATCTTGATGATTCTGCAGAAAGTTTTTTAAAAGAAAAAGACAGGCAATAATTGCCTGTCAGAATCAATTGCTAAATTTTGCCACAAGGAAAAAATTAAGGAAATGAGACAACTTTGTTTCCTTAAAGAATTGAATGCTTAACTCTTTACCACACAAGGGCCCTGAGAAAAAAGTTTTTTGAAACCATTACGGGAAAAGGAGAAAAAGCTTGTAACCTGCATTTTCTTTGTTTTCAAAGATCAGACTGCATATTTTGTGCAGACTGATCTTAACCTACACTGCACGCAACAGCAACTGAGGTAGTGAAAGGTGCTCTTAGGGTTAATATGACAGAGGAGCAGAGAATACAAACTCAGGTAAGACTGTACATAATTATGTTCAAGCTGATCTTAGTCCACACTACGATAAGTATTTACCATGTTTTATTTTAGGATCTGGACATGTATTGTGAAGAAACAGACACACCTGCTGTTGCACGGACCTCAAGACTGAATGAAGAGCTTGGTCAGGTTAGCTGGCTATTATCTAATATGAATTTTTTTGTGTACCTCTCTTTCTATGGCTTATGAAGGAAACAAGGTAAAAAGAAGTGTCCTATGCTCTGGCAATAGGGGGTTTAATGCATCTTTGTGATATATATATATATACCAAGCAAGTCATCCTCTTGACACTTTCAAACAAAAATGGACAGCAGACATAAATGCTAGTAAAGTATTAACCATATATAAAAGTTGCAAAGAATATTTTGGATATGAAAATTATTTAAATATATTGCCTAAATCATTAAGAAATGTTATGACAAAAATTAGAATAAGTGGACATTCGTTGAGAATACAAACAGGTAGATATGCAAGGAATTTGATACCTTGTGAAGAAAGATTTTGTTTATGTTGTAATAGTCAAGACATTGAGGATGAATTCCACTTTATTTTTATCTGCCCCGCTTTTGAAGAAATTCAAAAACAATATATAACCAGATACTATAGGGAGCATCCAAGTATGTCCAAATTTATTGAAATGCTAAAAGAATCTTCCTATAAAATCATACAAAACTTGGCTCTTTACTGCAAAAAAACTCTTGAAGCTAGGGTTGGTGTATTGAATACTGTGGAACAAGATTAACTTGCTAGGATTTTAATGATGAGAACAAATGTAACAAATAATTCTTACTGTTTAACAACCATAGAATTCTAATAGATTATTTGTAAAAATGAAGGTTATTATACTGGATTGATATAAAAATATACTATCAGTATAAATAATAGTGTTATAATTGTTGCAAATAAATCCTGTGACATTATATTATTGGTAGATAAAAGATATAAATTATGAATTTACATGCATATTTTTATGCAAAGAATCTTTTTTTTTGTTTAAATATTTATGTATGATACATTGGCTTGTTTTAAATGACCTCAAGGAAGAAATCTTTTATAAATATAGTGAGGAGAGAAGAAAAACTGGTAAACAGCATCTTTTCCTTTTCACACAGTGTTTTCAGTCTTATATGGCAGGCAATCAACTGACTGGCATTTTCTCCCGATCACAAAATGCTTTCATTTGTTTCATAGACAAGTCTTGCAGTCACTTGATTAATGTGAATTTTATATGCATGATTTTTTATGTAATTAGCATCAAATTTACATCCAGTATATTTATGTATCCATTTATTATATAATTGTCCTTTTGTCCTTTTTAAAAGACCTCAAAGAGGAATCTTTTGTGGGCACGGTGGGAGAGGGAGGAGGTGGCAGTAACTGGCATTTTCTCCCTCTAACACAGTGTTTTCATGTGTCTCAGATAATCCTATCACATCATATTGAATTTGTTGTCTGTAACATGCTTACAATTAAGACAATCCAAAAAACTATTGCAGAAGGAGAATATGCTGGTAGTCGACATTTTCTCCCTTTTACGCAATGTTTTCAATGGTTCAGTAGTTAATTCCATCAATCATGATGCAATTGAATTTATATAATTATGTAGTTGCGTACATCTGTCCAAGCATCACACAACTGCAATTAAAGGAACAAAGAAATATTTTGGAGAGCATGGCGAGAGGGGGAGATGATGCTGGTAGCCAGCATTTTTTCAGTAGATAATTCCATCATATATGCTGCATTGAACTAGTTGTAAAGGGCTTACAATTTGGACAGGTCTGGACTTTGTCTTCTTGTAAGGAATTAGGTAATATCGAGTATTTTTTCAAATATAGTTCGAAATAAGTGGTTCAGTAGTTAATTCCATCAATCATGATGCATTGAATTTATATTATTATGTAGCTGTGTACATCTATCCAAGCATCACACAATTGCAATTAAAGGAACAAAGAAATATTTGGGAGAGCATGGCGAGAGGGGGAGATGATGCTGGTAGCCAGCATTTTTTCCTTCTCTCACTATGTTTTCCATTTTTTAGTAGATAATTCCATCATTGCATTGAACTAGTTGTAAAAGGCTTACAATTCGGACAGGTCTGGACTTTGTCTTCTTGTAAGGGATTAGGTAACATCAAGTATTTTTTTTTTTTTTTTTTTCAATATAGTTCGAAATAAGTGGCTATTAAATAGCCATTACTTAAATAGCTTTTGATGTTGGCTTCATAGTATCAGGTCATGAGGAATAAAACATTACTCACTTGTGAGAGAACAAATCTTGCAAAGTAGGACTTACATGTGGTTTACCAAAGGAGAATCTATGTATCCATCAACCTGAAAGTAGAAATGGAAATAACACAAAGAACCAGGTTTTATGAATATTAGAACTGAGGTATGTTTGTGATGGGGGGAGGGGGCTCTGTTGGTTTGCTTGTGCAATCATGACAGTGTGCCCCTAACCCAGTGTGTGACAGAAAATTCAAGAAATTATTCTAAATTGAATTTTAAGTCAAATTTTATACCCTAACTGAAAATTGATAATTGAAATATTTGAATCTACGGGGCTGTCGGTGACAGCACGGATCAACCTGTATATAATTCACAGAATGATCGGTGTCTGCACTGACCGCAACCGTAACTTGAAATTAATTATTTAAAAATAAGCTAGCAGGCTGACCTGGGCGGAAACTTTTCGCTATTGGTCAATTTTCTGTATGTCCAAGGTCCAGTCTACCTCATGAATAAGTCGGTTGTTAAAAAATGTGGCTATTATTGATCCATAATTATATGATGGCTTGACTGGTATCATGCATTAAGGAGATGCATTAAGCCCCCTTTTGCCAGAGCATGACTCGTATGTAGCACCAACATTTTATGACTATCTATTAGGAAATCTTTTATGGCTTTATTTTTCAATTTTACATTTTTTGCATAATGCTTTACCAAACGACAAAATTTTAGACTGGTCCAAATTGAAAGCATTTACAAACGACAAATCAAATGTTGCTCTAAAATTGAAATTCCATTTGGCAAGGGTAGAAAACGTTGTGGGTGAATGGAGAAAATGCTGGTTACCAGCATTTTCTCCTTTTACCACAATGTTTTCTAGGGTTTTTTCTTCAGGATCGTAAAAAGTCAGGATTGTGTGGTAAAGGGTTAAGATTGTTAATCTTCAGTAATTGATAATATTACCACTATCCTCAATGTATTCTTGGTTACCTAATCATTCAAGCCATGTTGGTCTAAACTTTGCCTTTTATATGCTGCTTCTTTGAGAAAGAAAAGTTCTAATCTACACCTACAACAGCTCACAAAAATAAAGCAAGGGTTTCTACTTCAAAGATTAACCCTTTACCACACAATCCTGGCTTTTAACGATCCTTAGATAGAAGCCTTTTGAAAACATTGTGGGAAAAGGAGAAAATGCTGGTAACCAGCATTTTCTCCTTTTCCCACAATGTTTTCTGCCTTTCCCAAAACAAATTTTAATGTTTCAGTCACATTGATATTGTCGTCTGCAAATGCTTTGAATCTGGACAAGTCTAAAATTTTGTTGTTTGGTAAAGAGTTAATTTTTATAGTAAATGATATTAAATGAGCCATGCTCTGTGAAAAGGAGGTTAAGTGCATCAAAAAGTGCATCCTGGCAGTCTGTGCAAGCTTATATAACCTGGGTCGAAACTTCTTCATATCGGTCAATTTTCTACATGTCAAAGGACCAGTCTACTTCTGATGATTCAGTTGATTGTTAGACAAAATGGATTTTATGGATCTATGATTATGTGGTGACTTCCTTGGTATAATATGTCACAGAGATGCATTAAATCTCCTTTTCACAGAGCATGCTTCAAATACCTGTACAGTAATAACTTTCTCATTGGCCACATATTTGGTGTTCCCTGGGGAGTTACGTTACATATGTTGGAATGTACCTCTCTGAAGTAGGTACCTGTCTTAAGCATATTTTGAGTTTCTCTAACTTGCTGGCTTAATATGGGCAGTACTGTATTTAATATTCAGATGAATGATTTTTTTTCTTTGCAGATTAAGTACCTGTTTTCTGACAAAACTGGAACACTTACAAGAAATATCATGAATTTTAGAAAATGTAGTGTTGCTGGAATCTGCTATGGGTAAAAAATTAAAACAATTCTTGTTTTAGTTAGCTATTTTGAAATAAATGTTGCAGGATTGGCATAGCCCTGTCATTGAGTATATGTTGTCCTGCAAATCTTTTCTCATAACTCTGTTTTTATTAATCTAAAAATATGAGCCATGCTGTGTGAAAAGGGGTTTAATGCAACTGCAAAAAGTATCAACAAGGGTCAGCCTGCGCAGTCAGCACAGGCTGACTTGGGCCGAAACTTTTCGCTACTGGTTAATTTTTAGCTCCACTGGCCGAAGGCCAGCGGGCTTATGTCATGGCCCGGTGTCCGTCGTGCGTCCGTCCGTCCGTCCGTCCAGTCGTCCGTCCGTCCGTGCGTTAACTTTTATTTCAAACATCTTCTTCTCTGAAACTACCCATCCGATTTTCACGAAACTTCACAGAAATGATCCTGACATGGTCCTCTTCAGAATTTCTTGAAAGAATTTGATTCCTTCAAAAACTCTGGTTGCCATGGCAACAAAACTGAAAAATATTGGAAATCTTTAAAAATCTTCTTGTCTGAAACCATAAGGCATAGGGCTACCAAATTTGGCATGTAGCTTTATGTAGTAGACCTCTATCAAGTTTCTTCAAATTATAGCCCTGGGGTCAAAATTGGCTCTGCCCCAGGGGTCACAAGTTTTACATAGGCTTATATAGAGAAAACTTTAAAAATCTTCTTGTCTGAAACCATAAGGCATAGGGCTACCAAATTTGGCATGTAGCTTTATGTAGTAGACCTCTATCATGTTTCTTGAAATTATAGCCCTGGGGTCAAAATTGGCTCTTCCCCAGGGGTCACAAGTTTTACATAGGCTTATATAGAGAAAACTTTAAAAATCTTCTTGTCTGAAACCATAAGGCATAGGGCTACCAAATTTGGCATGTAGCTTTATGTAGTAGACCTCTATCATGTTTCTTGAAATTATAGCCCTGGGGTCAAAATTGGCTCTTCCCCAGGGGTCACAAGTTTTATACATAGGCTTATATAGAGAAAACTTTAAATATCTTCTTGTCTGAAACCATAAGGCCTAGAGCTACCAAATTTGGCATTTAGCTTGATCTAGTTGGAGTCTACCAAAAGTGCCCAAAGTATAGTCCTGGGGTCAATTTGGCCTCATACTTGGGAGGGGGAGGTTCACAAGATTTAGATAGGCTTACATAGGGAAAACTTTTAAATCTTGGTGTACATAGCCATAAGGCTTAGGCTACCAAATTTTGCATATAATTATAGCATTATTTAGTGGACAGTTACAAAGAGGGCCCAAGTTACAGCTCTAGGATCAAGTTTGGCCCTGCACCAGGGATCACAAGTTTTACATGGGTTTATGGGGTGAAAAGTTCAGAAACCATCTTGTTACCAGCCATAAGGCCAAGAACTCCCACATTTGGCATGTTATTCTTCTAATACAATATTCCCCATTTAGTCAGACTGTAGCCATGAGGTCAAAGTTTTATAAGGGCTTATATAGTGAAGACTTTTCTTCGTGATTTATATTTATAAGCCAGTGGAGCGATACAGGGCCATCATGGCCCTCTTGTCTGTATGTCCAAGGACCAGTTTACCTCGTGATTCAGTCAGTTGTTAAAAGAAGTGGATATTATGGATCCATAATTATATGATGGCTTGCATGGTATCATGCATCATAGAGATTCATTAAGCCCCCTTTTTGCCAAAGCATGGCTCATATTTATTTTACAATGATCTAAAAACAACCTCTTGTAACTTAACTTAATCTCTCAATTCTGGTTCCTGGAAATCACACCAGTGCTGGCACCAAATGTGTTGGAGAAGTGAGCAGATTTTATTAACCCTTTACCAAACAATCCTCACTTTTTATGACCCTGTGAAAGAAGGCTTTTGAAAACATTGTGGGAAAAGGAGAAAATGCTGGTAACCAGCATTTTCTCCTTTTCCCACAATGTTTTACACCCTTTCCAAAATAAATTTTAATTCTTCGGTTACATTTATTTTGTCGTCTGCAAATGGTTTGAATTTGGACCTGTCTAAAATTTTGTCTTGTGGTAAAGAGTAAAGAATTTGTAACTGGACTAGATCTAGTTGTTAACTATCAAAAGGTGAACCTGGTGACCAGCATTTTCTCCTTTTCCCACAATTTTTTCTATCCTATTAGAGAACTTCAAAGTTGTTCGCGACTAATTTTGAACTTGTGGTCAGTAAATGTTTTGAATTTTGAAACGTCTAAAAATTTGTCATGTGGGAAAGAGTTAAGTCTTTACCAGATGACAAAATTTTAGCCTTTTCAAGATTAGAGGCACTTGCAGATTAGCAGGTTAGACATTTGCACATAAGCTGTCACTTAAAAGATGGGATTTGTCTTTAGAAGGGTAGAAAATATTGTGGGAAAAGGAGAAAATGCTGGTTACAAGCATTTTCTCCTTTTCCAACAATATTTTCAAAAACCTCTGTCAGGGTGGTAGAAACTCAGGACTGTGTGGTCAAGGGATAATACTTTATTTTTCTAGGAACAATGATGAAAGTGAAGGAATGTTTAATGATTCAGCAATTCTTGATAACTTGACACAGGGGCATGTAAGTCAATCTAAGTGTGTTCTATGTAAATTAGCTCTTGTTTCTGAAATATCAATATGCTTCCTTTTACAACACCACTGTTCATATCTATCTTGATTGATTCTCTTACTGGCATGCTTATCAATTAAATCACTATTTCAGATGTTTTCTGAACCTTGACCAAAATCAACCATCCTGAATTTAATTGCGAATGCGCACAGTGTTCATCATGAATAGAATAGATTGCTTAGAACATGCAGTCTGATCTTGAATCTACACTATACACTTCTTTTCCAGATATTCTGACATAAAAAAAAAAAACTTTGAAATTGCTATACCTGCATGAGCCATGCTCTGGCAAAAGGGGGCTTAATGAAACTCCATGATCCATGATACCAAGCAAGTCATTACATAATTATGCAACCATAAAGTCCATTTTGTCTAATGACCGACTGAATCATGAGGTACACTGGTCCTTGGACATTCAGAAAATTGACTGAAAGCAAAAAGTTTCAGCCCGAGTCAGCCTGCAGACTTTGCAGGCTGACCTGAGTCGATACTTTTTGCAGATGGATTAAGCCCCCTTTTCACAGAGCCTGGCTCACATCTTTGGGACTGACTGAGAATGTCTATTTTTTTCATTTATTCAGCACAGTAAGTGCTAATACCAAAATTGTACTGTGCTGTTACTGTGCTGTTACCAGCATTTTTTCTTTTTCCAAAAATGTTTTCAAAAGTCTACTTCTTTAGGGTTGCTAAAACATGGGATTACTTGGTATAAGTTTAACACCCAATTCTTTGATTGTATCTATGTAGGTAACAGGCCCAGAAATTCGAGAGTTTTTAACCATACTTGCTGTATGTCACACTGTGGTACCACAGAAAGACGGAGAAGGGTCTATTTCATATCAAGCTTCTTCACCAGGTATGTTGAAGTCTTTACAAAACAACAAAATTGTAGACTGGCCCAAATTGAAAGCATTTGCAGACGACAAATTAAATATTAGTAAAGAAGAATGAAGTGGTCTGTCAAAAGATTGAAAACATTGTGGGTAAAGGAGGAAATGCTGTACAAAAGATGCTGATATTGCAATTTCAAGGCTATTTTTCAGAGAATATCTGGAAAAGAATCAGACTGTGTAGTTCAAAATCGGGGTGCATTTCTTTGCAGTCTGATCTTGATCTACACTCCTGGCATAGGAAAATATATCCAGGTTGGACACTTCAAGGGTTAATATTTTCATAGCATTTCTTGCATGATAGTATATATATCATTGGCCTTGCTGGCTCAGTGAGTAACACACATGGCTTTTGATGTTGTGCTCTTCAAATTAGGGAGTTGCTATATCCCCAGAGGCTGTTTAACTTTTGTTTTATCTGTCAGATGAAGCTGCACTGGTAAAAGGAGCCAAACATCTGGGTTTTGTGTTTTCTTCTCGGACACCAGAGGCCTTGACTGTTGAAGTGGTGAGCTTTATTTTGTTTAAATTTGTTACATGGCAAATACTCCTCTTTACACTTTTGCAGTAAATAGCTTTTGAAAACATGATGGAAAATGATAGTACATGGTCAAGAATGAGATTCTGTTCATTCTTTAACCAAACAATTCCATGTTTGAACAATCGTGAGGAAAAGGGCTTTTGAAAATATTCTGAAAGAAGGTGAAAATGCCGGCAGTGTTTCTTACATTTTCAGAGATTAATTGCACCATTTTTTAATATGTTGTCTACAAATTCTTCCAACTTTGGCAATTTAAGTCTATAATTTTGACGTCTTGCAAAGCATTAAAACATATAACAAACACATCCTACTTCATTACCTTTAGCCCATATACAGTGTGTTGGTCTAATATTCAGGTGTACTTGGGCTCAAAATGTGTACATTCACAAGTAAATAGATCAGTAACAGTGGAATGAAAAAGTTACTTTCTTGAATGCATGAATTAGAAAATCATTTAATTTCCACTAGCCTATAAATATTTCAAACATTTACGCATAAATTAACATGCATGAAATATACTTATTTACATGTTATAGGTATAATGATGCCATGAACTTGATATTTTTTTCAGAATGGTGCAGGTTTAAAACATTTACAATGCAGACTTACTTGCTCAGCTATTTTTGAAGAAAATGTTCTGGCATTTTCATAACCCTGTTGTTGCCTGGATTGTTTTCGTGCAAAAACATTGGCTTTTTCTTATAAGTGTTATTAGTCCTTGTGAGTATTTGAATCTAGTTAAATGCTATACATGTATTTCATTTTCTTTTTCAGTTTGGAGAAGAAGAATGCTATGAAATATTACATGTGCTTGAATTTACAAGGTAGTTCATATGTTAACACCTAACACTTTTCAATCTGTTAGAATAGTGTAACACTGCAAGTCTGTATTGTCATATTATAGAGATCTTATATCAAATTTTACTGTGTACCAGACAACAAAATCTTGGATTTATCATATTTCAAAGTATTTGTAGATGACAAAATGTTAACACAGTGTAGGACTGGAAGCATGCATTGTATGTGACTTGGGATTCTGTACAGTGATGATCAGTCGCTTGGGTGTTAAAAATTATGTTAACATGGTAAGTCAAGCTGTGATTAAGATATGGCTCAAATGCTAGTAATCAACATTTTCTCCTTTTCCCACAATGTTTTCAAAAGCCTTTGATCTCAGGATTATTAAAACATGGGATTGGTTGAAAAAAATGAGAAGAAAACCTTCTCAGTAAGTCATAATAAACAAGAAACAGTTTTAGCTATTCCTTCTGTCTGCTGCATGGTTAAATGAAACTGTCTTGTGGTGATAAATCAAAATGTATTCATTCGAATTATAGGGTTATTCTTGTATAACATTCACAGAATAATAGATTGGATATCTTTATAACTTTATTCTTTCAGTGAAAGAAAACGAATGTCTGTGATTGTGAGAACTCCAGATGGAAAAATCAAACTATATTTAAAGGGAGCTGTGAGTTTTTTTCACTATATTATATTCCTGAAAATTTTTGGATACATAGAAATCCCAAGTTTTAATGACCCTGAAGAAGTAAAACACTGCAGGAAAAGGAGAAAATGCTGGTAACCAACATTTTTTAACCATCCAAAAACAAATTTCAAATTTTCTCAGTAATTTTATTTTGTTGTCTGCAATCACTTTCACTTTTGACATGTGTGAAATTTTGTCATTTGGTAAAGAGTTTAGCAAGTGACCAGCATTAGCCAGCTTAATTATATTGAGTTCTGGGAGAAGGCAAATATGTTAAAATGTACCTGTTCTAAGCAAGCACCTGTCTTGAACAAACACATTTTGAGTATTTCTAAAGTGCTTGCTTAACAGTAACTCTGTACCACACAATTCCTAGTTTTAACAACCCTGAGAAAGAAGGCTTCTGAAAACATTCTGGGAAGAGGAGAAAATACTGGTAACCAGCATTTTTTCCTTTTCCGTCAATGTTTCCTTTTCCTTATACAGACAAATCCCATCATTAGAAAAACATCTAGACTGATGTCTGCAAATGCTTTCTGTAAGGCTGGTCCAAAATTTTGTCTTCTGGTAAAGGGTTTACTCTTCACCACTCAACAATATTTTGGACTGGTCCAAATTGAAAGCATTTTGCAGACAACAAATTAAATCTGACTAAAGTGATTGGATTTGTTTCTGAATGGTCAGAAAACATTGTGGGAAAAGGAGAAAATGCTGGTAGCTAGCATTTTCTCCTTTTCCCTCAATGTTTTCAAACTGCCCAGGGTTGTTAAAACTCGGGCTTGTGTGGTAAAGTGTTAAGACTGTAATACATCTTAGGATGGTATAAGGATAGAGGTGAACATAAAATTTAGAGTACAAGTTTATGCCAAACAGGACTCAGTTGTATATGAGAGGTTGAACAGTAACCAGCACTTCAGTGAAGCAACACTGCAACATCTGGAAGAATTTGCAACACATGGTTTGCGGACACTTTGTATAGCTACGTGTGAAGTGAATGAAGAATTTTATAAACAGTGGAGTAGGATACATCACAGAGCAAGTACTGCTTTACAGAACAGGGAGAGGAAACTAGAGGAAGCAGCTGAACTCATTGAAAAGGTAAAGTGTGTGAGAGAAAGAGATAGTGAGTGACACTGGTTTGCCCTCAAATGAAATATTTAACAATAATTTAATATAATTACAAGTATATGTGTGTCAATAGAACGTCATTCGTATTCTTTGCTACAAGTAATGTGGGGCCACTGGCAGCGCAAGAACAAGAACTTTACAGCCATTCATAAATATTTTATAATAGAGGAGAGTATTATAGCTAATGGGCTTAAACAATAAGTTTCTCTATCTTATGGAACACTTAGTGAAATATATCAACTCCAAGAGCCCTATATCAACTCCATAGACACCTTCAGTCTAGAAATAAGACCCAAATAATTGCAATTTCAAGATACTTTTGTGTCCATAATGTTTCAGCAAGGCAGACATAGTAAGGCCAACGATAAGTGTGCACAATTTGTGCAGTCTTATCCTGATCTACTCTGGCCACAAGACAACTATAGTCGTGAAAGGTGTTCCTGGGTTAAGACGGTAGAAGTAAATTATATGGAATGAGAAAATTAGGACCACCTTTATTCCTCACTAAAATAGTATAACAGTGTCCCAACATTTATCATCCTACCTATCAAGAACTCTGTGCAATATTAAATAAGCATTAGGCAATAATAGAATCAATTACACAAATGGACAGTACATTGGTAAAATGATAACTACAGTAAGCAATAATTAGAACCAGTGTGGAGAGGTGTAATGATAATATAATGACAAAAATCTCATATAGTGTTACAGTATGGCCATAGTTCTAGAGTTTCCAGGTAGATAAAAAAATTAACAGTGGAGGAAGGTAGAAATGACAATAAAAGACATTGCAGATACAAGATCAGTCTGCGCTTAATGTGTTAATTGTCTTCCAATCCATACCATTTTAAACAGTCTAGGGTACACCTGAGGGAAACATTTATGATTCAGTCACAATCGATCAACTACGTCCCTGATAAAATCTTATTGTTCATATTTCGTGGACAGTCACTAAAAAAGAAAGAGAGAGAAAGAGAGAGAGAGAGAGAGAGTGGGGGGAGGGGGGAGGAAAGGGGGGAGAAAGAGTGACAAGAGAGACGGGGGAGGAGAGGGGAGAGAGAGAGTGACAGAGAGAGAGAGAGAGCATTCTACTAAAAGATTGCTGACTAAACCCTATATCTTGTATGCACATAATTTTGTTGGCTTTTAATTTGAACAAAGTCATCATTTATTATGAACAGTTTTTAAAAAATGCGCCATACCTTATATAGTTACATGAAATCTAATGTTCTAAGTATTTACTACAGGATTTGACCTTGATAGGAGCCACTGCTATAGAGGACAAACTGCAACAGGTGAGAGCAAACTACAGTAATAAATGTAGATGTACTGACTTTCTATCTGTCAATCTTTAATCTTCTCATACTTTACTTAAATTCATGTTTTTCTTATTACAGTCATTTTAAACAGGATGGTGGACTTAGAATTTCCTTTTTTTGGTGATCTTTCAAAGGCAATTTACTGCTATCTTACATAAACATCTTTGAAAAAAAAATGGTAAGACACGAGACAACAATAAACAAGCAATAGTCTTCAAAAACGGCATGACTGAGCTGGAATACAAACTTACAACCCTTTGCTTACTGGCTTTGTGCATTTGTGGCTCAGCTAAAGGACTCAAGAATAACAAAGATCAAAAAATCAAACAACAAAATGATAGACTTGCCCAAATTGAAAGCATTTGCAGACGAAAGATTAAGTATGGTTCAAATTATAGGTGTTGTCTACTGTAAAAGAAGAAAATGATGGTCACCAGCATTTTCTGTTTTTCCCACAGTGTTTTCAGAAGCCTTGCTGTTCAGTGTCATTGTTTGGTGCAGGGTTAGGTGACATATTTGAACTATCAAGCTTTTGAAATACATGTAGTGAATAAATTGAAAAGTGAAAAATATAAAAGTATCATGATAATATATACAGGAAGTACCAGAGACAATATCCAGACTAATGACTGCTGGTATTAAGATATGGATGCTTACTGGAGATAAACAGGAAACAGCCATTAACATTGGTGAGTTGCCACGTAGGAAGTCTGACTAGCCTCAAAACTGTAAGAGTGGGAGTTAACCAAGCGGGGTACCATTCACATGTTGACAGAGTGGATCAGAATCAAAGCTCAGGGATGCAATGTCTGGTTATATAGATCTCTTTGTTCAAAGATCAGTAAGCTTAACTCTTTACCAAATGATAAAATTTTAGACCTGTTAAAATTGAAAGCATGTGCATACGACAAATTAAATGTGACTGAAAAATTGAAAATTTGTTTTGTGAAGGGTAGAAAACATCGTGGGAAAAGGAGAAAATGCTGGTTAGCAGCATTTTCTCCTTTTCCCACAATGTTTTCAAAGTGCTTCTTTCTCAGGGTCGTTAAAAGTCGGGATTGTGTGGTAAAGGGTTAAGTCACAGTATCATTCTTCACCTGTCGATGTGCAAACTTCCATGTAATGTATCTTCTCATCAGAATTACTTGTGAGTGAATTTCTTTTGATCTGTCAACAGAAGCTTGATCAATGAAAAATCATGAGTGCCAATGGTCTGTCGACTTTATTCTGTACTTTACTATGAAAGTAATACATGTATTAATAACTTTTCACATGAACATGGCCACTCTTTGAACACCTATAGTAGTAGGAAATTTTGCAGAAAACTACCAAAAAAAAAGAACACCTTTCATACCAGTATTTTTCAACTTATATTTCTGTCTGTTTCTAGTTTGAAGGCCATTTTGTAATCAAATATGTTTTATCATATTTTGTTGGTATTTACTAAAAGATTTCCAAAATGACAGGACACCCAAGTAATAGGTAAAGCTTTACTTTAAACCCAAAGCAATGGGTTGTTCTTTGATTGTTTTAACTCAGTAAGAAAAGGGCTAATTTGTTATATCTACTTTTTCAGGTTATTCCTGCAAACTGTTGACAAGTGAAATGCAGCTACTTATCATCAATGAAGAAAGTCTAGATGTAA
The DNA here is from genome assembly GCA_945859785.2 of Tridacna gigas. Lineage (NCBI taxonomy): Eukaryota > Metazoa > Mollusca > Bivalvia > Cardiida > Cardiidae > Tridacna > Tridacna gigas. The sequence continues at coordinate 28,659,942 of OX244033.2, forward strand.
GATGAAAAATTTCTCTTTCATAAGTGTGTCTATTCACATAAGTAATTACGCCATTGTGTTTTGGTTTTGTCTCCATTAGAAAGATAACAGTACTGTCCTGACTTCCATCTTTCATTCATCTGAAATCCATCATAATACGAGGGACACTTTTTAAGTTCGTAGAGTAGGGCAGTCTTTTTAAAACCGCTTGAAATATCAAAATTTTATTTATCTAAGACCTTCGAAATATGCCCCGTCTGCCTCCACACACATTTTACACCGATCTACCCATTTCCGGAACGCCGCCCGGTAGTCCTCTTTAGGTATATGTTGCAGACACTGGTAGACCGCACTGCCTATACCACAACGGGATTCAAAACGGTGCCCTGCCAGCATTTCCTTTAGTCTTGGGAACAACCAAAAGTCACAGGGGGACAGGTCAGGGCTGTATGGGGGATGATCTAAGACATCGAGCCCAGATTCTTTCAGATATTCCTGTACCGTAGCGGATTTATGGGCCGGTGCGTTATCATGGAGAAATTTGATGCCGCGGACACCGGTGCGCGGTCTGCGTTTCTGATAGAAATCAACAAGTTGAGTAAGAACACTTTCTCTGTAAAACTTTCCAGTGACAGAACTACCTTTCGGGACTGGAATTTGAAGGACTGGACCTTTCGAATCAAAGAATATCGCATACAACATGCGATTTGATGTTTTGCAACGGCGCGCAATGACAGATCTGTCGCCCTCAGATGAAACCCAAACCTTATTTTTAGCCTTAGAATCGGGTTGAAAATGATAGATCCAGGTTTCATCACCTATAACTATCTCTTCCAAACGACGTGGGTCACATTTATCATATTTTTCTATAACTTGCGATGCAAGTCTAATCCGACTTTGTTTCTGCTCGTCAGTGAGCAAATGGGGCACCCAGCGCGCGCAGATCTTACGTAGCCCAAGTCGTTCACGTAAGATCTTCAAAACACTTGACGAATGAATGCCACTTAATTCTTCTATCTCTTGCACGGTATAACGTGCGTCTTCCTCAATTAACGTTTTCACAGTAGCAACGTTCTTTTCCGTCAAAACGGAAACCGGCCTACCCACCCGAGGGTCATTTTCAATTGACTCCCGACCATCATTAAAACGACGTACCCACTTGCAAACTGTAGCATATTTTAAAGCACCATTCCCATAAACTTTTTGCAAATCAGCATGAATTTCTGTTGGCGGAAACCCGAGCTGTGCTCGAATCTTACAATATACCCTCTGTTCAGAGATTTTTCCATCCATATTGAACGCTATATTTTACTATAGTGTATAAAACCACGTGTTGAAAATACCCAGCGCAGCGCGCACGTGGACCTCGTGCGCCGCATACTGTGACACCGTTAGAGAGAGGAATGATTACGCAAGTTCTGTGTAAAAAATCGTGCAACTTCATAATCGCGTTAAAAAGTTATAGCCTTACTCTACGAACTTAAAAAGTGTCCCTCGTATAAAACAGAAATAGAGATGACTTCCTCATTCATTTTAACATCTTATCTGTGTAAGAGGCTGCATAGATCAAGATCAGTTTGTTCAGATTTTTCAGTCTGATCTTTTATTTGCCCTGATAGATATTTGTGAGATATTCTAGTAGATCTAAAAGAGAGAAAACCTTTTGGCATAAAATGTAAAACATATGAATTGCCATTTGAGCCACAATAAAATTGTCGTCTGCAAATGCTTTCAGTTTGGGCTAGGCTACAGTTTTGTCGATTGGTAAAGGGCTATAGGACTTTTATTACAAAATGTTGTGGGAAAAGTGGGAATTCCCAGTAAGTGGCTTTTCACCTTTTATCACAATGTTTCCAAACCTTACTTCACTTTTTATCAAAATGTTTCCAAACCTTATTTTTCAGGGTCTTAAAAAACCATGTAAAGCAGAGAAAACTTGTATTAGAAGTCATTGTAGGAAAAGAAGTAATTACTTTTAATTAGCATTTTCTCCTTTCATCACAATGTTTCCAAAACTTGTTTTTCAGGTTGTTAAGCAGAGGAAACTTGTATTAGAAATTATTGTAGCAAAAGGAAAAGTTACTGAAACGTAGCACTCTCTCCTTGTATCATAATGTTTTCCAAGCTTATTTCTTGTCATCCTTAAAAGACCTGTGTAAAGCAGAGGAAACTTGTATCAGAAATCATTGTAGGTAAAAGGAGAATTTACTTGTAATTGGCATTTTTATCACAATGTTTCCAAACGTCTTTCACAGGGTCCAAAAAACAGCATTAAGCTGAGGAAACTTGTGTTGAAAATTATTGTAGCAAAAGAAAGAATTACTTGTAATTAGCACTTTCCCATTTTAATATTGAATATATTAGTTTTATAATACAGTTAATAATAAAATTCATAAATTTATTCACTAACAAAAAAACTTTATGAAGTCAATATTTCAAAATCACGTGTGTATGTACTCACAATATTGCATGAACAAAACAGATTATAAATTCATGAATTCACTTAAACTTAAGATATCTTAATTTTGTTGTACAGGTGGGCTTTTGTCCACTTTTCATTTAAGTGTGGTTGGCTTTTCACCGGTGGGCTTTTTACCTAGTTGGCTTTTCACCTGGTGGGTTTTTTACCTACACTCACAAAATATAATGAAAGATCAGACTCATCAAAACATGAAGTCTTATCCTAACGGTATATCTGCACTTTCTGATATCTTTGGTAACATTATAAACTGTTTACCAGACAACAGAATTTAAGGCTTGTCCAAAATGAAATCATCTGTAGATGACAAATAGAAAGTGTCTCAAATGATAAATGTTCAACTCTGAAAGACTAGAAATCATTTTGGAAAAAAGAAAAAATTCTACTTGCCAGCATTTCCTTCTTTTCCAACAATGTTTTTGACAGCTTTATTCATCAGGGTCATAACTCGATATTCTGTTGTAAAGGGTTAAAGCATCCTTGAATTGCAATGTATGGGTCATCATTACTGACTGAATACTGATTTCAATAATCAGTGTTAAAATGTTTCCCAAACGACAAATTTAGACTCTTTCCAAATTGAAGGCATCTACAGGCAACGAATCTGAAACTGGTACAAATTCAAGGAAGTTCTTTGACAGTAGAAAACATTGTTGGAAAAGAATTTTCTTTTTTTCCTACAATGTTTTCAAAAGGCTTCAGGTGAAAACACCATAAGGGTAAAAAGGGTTAAACATTTTATCCAGTTTTGAGATTTTTACTTAGCCTGTGTACAGGTGGTTATAATCATCCAAATCTGTACCAAACGACAATGTCCCAATTGAAAGTGTGTGCAAACAGCAAATTAAATGTGATTCAAATGATGGAACTTGTCTTTGATAGGGTGGAAAAAATTGTGGGAAAAAGGAGAAAATGCTGGTTACCAGCATTTTCTCGTTCCCACAATGTTTCCAATTGCCTACTCTTTCAAGATCATTAAAACTTGAGATTGTGTGGTAAAGGGTCAACCACTCTCGATTGCGTCTCATTTTGCAGTATCTACATATCTGTGGCAAAACTGGTAATTGATTCTGTAATTATTGCCGTATGTCATTTTTGAAAAAGTAACGTTCAAATATTTAATAGGAAAAATTTAGCAGACTGGAACCCAAGCTAGATTTTATTGTGCTTGTATTGCTAGAGTATTCCATGGCAATAAACACAAATGGTGCATCAGCAGTCTTTCTATGGTTGTATTTTTTCTTTGTGTTATGTTTAGGGTACAAGAGATATACTGAGAAGACATACTGAAGACTTGGAAGAGATGGTAGAAACAAATACTGGTGTTGCTTTGATTATAAATGGCAAGGTTACTAAATTTTCTCCAAGCTACCTGATCAACTTGATACAGAAGTGACTATTTCAAGACAAAAAATATCACCTGCAGCAAGTGGTGTGCTAACCCTTTTCACAAACAACTAATTTTGGACTCTTCCATATGGAGCTGAAATTCTCCAATAGGACAGACAACATTATGGAAAAAGGAGAAAACGCTGGTAACTAGCATTTCCTCCTTTATCCGCAAAGTTTTCAAAAGTCCACTTCCTCAGGGTTATAAAAATACAGGATTGTTTGGTCAAGGGCAATATGAAAACCACAGATGGGGTCGGGTCGTCTTTTTATATACTTATTTCCTAATGAGACAACAAACATTTTTACATGTCCGTTTTGTATTAAATTTTACAAAGAACAAATTAAATGTGGCTTAAAGGAAGGGACTAGTCATTGATAGGGTCGCAGACACCGTGTGAAAAAGGAGAAAATGCTTGTTGTTGGCATTTTCTCTTTTACCCAGTTTGTTTTCAAAAATTGTCAGTCTCAGGGCTGTTAAAACTCATGATTTTTTGGTAAAGAGTTAACTCTTTACTAAACTGCATAATTTAGACTTTTTCCTATTTGAAAGCATTTGCAGACAACAAATTAAGCAGGTGTCAAATTAAAGGAATTGACTATGAAAGGACAGAAAATATTGTGGGAAAATGAGAAAAATGTTGGTTACCAACATCTCCTTTTCCCACAATGTTTCAAAACCTTTCTTCTCAAGAGTCAAACAGCCAATATTGATTTGATAGACAACATTCCTGTCAGAAATATTCTTTACCAGACAACGAAATTTTAGACATGTCCAAATTGAAAACATTAGCAGACAACTACTTAATGAGGTCCAAATAATGCGAGCTTCTGAAGGGCGGAAAACATTGTGGGAAAAGGAGAAAATGCTGATTACCTGCATTTTCTTCTTTTCCCACAATGTTTTAAAAGGTCTTTCTCTCAAAGGTCATGAAGACTTGGGATTATGTGGTAAATGCTTAAGTCATCAAAAGATTAAATATATTAGCCCCATGAATTACTAAAGTAAATTTGGTTACTTGTTTGGACTGTGTACATCAAGATCAGACAGGTTATGGTCGTGTATCTATAATGTAATATGAAATAGCAATATCTAGCTGCTTTTTACCAACTGAAAATGTCCAGTTTCATTCATTTGACTATTAAAGGTCACTTTTTTTGATTTTCAGATATTTATATGATCCTCACTAACTCTGTTTGCATAAATTGACTGTGGAAAAACTTTGTCTATTTGCAGTCCCTGAAGTATGCCCTAAGCTGTGAATGCCAAAAGGACTTTCTGAACATTGCTATCTGTTGTAGAGCCATGATATGTTGCAGGTAGTTCTCTGTGCAGTTCTAACCGTTATCATACCACAAAATTTATACTTATCCTTAGTAACCCTTATCCTGCTAAATAAGTTAAATAAAACTTTCAAGACGATAGTGAAAATACAACTATTGTTATTTCAAACTTATGTTTTGAAGAATAATTTCTCCATATTGGACAATGTAGATTCAAGATTAGACTGCACATTCTTTGCAGTCTGATCATGATCTACACTCTCCGCAAAAGGTCATTGGGTCATGCTTAGCAGCTTAAGGATTAACTCTCTACTGGACAACCATATTTTAGATGTATTTAGGAGCAGTCACAAACAACAACTCAAAAGTAGCTGAAATGATTGGAGAGGACGGAGGTTTTTGAAAACATTGTGGGGAAAAGAGAAAATGCTGGTTTCCATCATTTTCTCCTTTTCCCATAATGTTTTTCTACCTTTTCATAGAGCTTCTGCTTATTTGTACCAATATCAAAATTGTCACCCGCAGATGATTTCAGTTTAGAGGAGTATAAAATTATGGTATTTGGGAAAGGGTAGACCAGAAACTTTAGATGTGCAGGATACAATTTTAAAATGTTTATGTTGAAGCATTGAAGAGTTATCTTCCCATGAACTTAAATACTTTTAAGCATAATGCATGTTAGATATCAATATTATACCTCATCTAGATACTGTAATTCCTTTTGCTTTCAATGTGACGTGACCTGGTCTGTATAATGTTATAATTATTGACCAGCCTGGGTCAAAGTTCGTCATTAAGATTCATCCATAGATAAATGAATTTCTGAAGTGCTCATGCTCCATTTTGAAGTTGCAGTCTACAATTTCAGCACTGTATAGATCTTATTAACCCTTTACCGAAAAATCCCTGGTTTTCTTGACCCAAGGAAAGAAGGCTTTTGAACATTGTGGGAACCTGAGAAAATGATGGTAAGCAGCATTTTCTCCTTTTCCCCACAATGTTTTCTCCCCTATCAAGCCACATTTAGCCACATTTCAGTTGTCGTCTGCCAATGCTTTCAATTTGGACAAGGCTAAAATTTTGATGTCTGATAAAGGCTTAAAGTTTTGAAGAAGAGTAAATGTCTGAGTCATGAATCAAGGGTCCGTATCCACCAACCATGCTTAAAAACGTTCTGAGCCTTATTCTCCAAGATTTTCTAAATTTGAAAGTAACAGAACTTCTGATTGGCTAAACCATTTGGTTTAGCCAGTCAGAAGCTATGTTACTTTCAGATGTAGAAAATCTTGGAGAACAAGACTAAGAATATTCTTAAGAATGGTTGGTGAATACGGACCCAGGATTTCTTTTCAAAATTCTTTTACTGTTATTGTTCCAATATTGAATGTATTTCTCAAATTATTGTTGACGAAACCACATTTCTGTCTTTTAACTCTTTACCACACGACAAAATTTTAGACCAGTCCAAATTGAAAGCATTTTCAGATGACAAATTAAATGCAACTTAAGAACTGAAATGTGTTTTGGAAGGGGTAGAAAACATTGTGGGAAAAGGTGAAAATGCTGGTTACCAGCATTTTCTCCTTTTCCCACAACGACAAAATTTTAGACCAGTCCAAATTGAAAGCATTTTCAGATGACAAATTAAATGCAACTTAAGAACTGAAATTTGTTTTGGAAAAACAAACTACTGTATAGCCTGAAAAGCCATGTGTTATTCGTTACATTATACCAAATCTACTAAATGACGCTTCAACTCTTTACCACACAATCCCAACTTTTAACGACCCTACCAGCATTTTCACCTTTTCCCACAATGTTTTCAAAAGGCTTCTTTCCCAGGGTCGTTAAAAGTTGGGATTGTGTGGTAAAGAGTTGAAGCGTCATTTAGTAGATTTGGTATAATGTAACGAATAACACATGGCTTTTCAGGCTATACAGTAGTTTTCAGACTGGTGTGTCAGACCAAAGCTGTTATATGGACCTTAGCTATGCTTTGGTCCATAAAACATCTCTGTCCAACAGACCAGTCCATAAACATTACTATTGCCCACAGGGTCATGTGTTTTTTGCTAAAGAGTGTACTTTTCTATCAAAGTTTGGTGGGTGTATCAAGTCACCTTTAGTAGCAAATGTATTACATGTATTTTCCCACCTTCAGGGTTTCACCTTCACAAAAGGCAGACTTGGTAAATCTTGTAAAGAAGGAATGTAAAGCTATAACTCTAGCTATAGGGGATGGTGCCAATGATGTAGGAATGATACAGGCAGCTCATGTTGGGGTTGGAATCAGTGGGGTCGAAGGTCTGCATGCTGCAGCTGCCGCAGATTATTCTATTGCTCAGGTAGGAGACTGATTTTGGTGTAAAGCTATAACTCAAGCTATAAGTGATGGTGCTAATGATGTAGGAATGACAGGCAGCTCATGGTGGAGTTGGCATCACTGGGGTCAAAGGAGTGCACGCTGCAGCTGCACCAGATTATCCTATTGCTCAGGGATTGCTTGTACCATGAAGCCATAACAATAGCTATAGGAGTGTAGATGATGTAGGAATGATACAAGTTCATGGTGGGTTGGGATTTTCAGATTATTGATTAGGTAGGGAACTGCTTATAATACTCAGCATGAGATTTGGCTAGTTTTAAGATGGAAAATGTCATCCACAGAAGGTAAAGACTTGATCAGCGCTTTAAAACCAAACATCAAAATGTTTGACATGTCCATATACAGTGCATTTGAAGACAACAAATTAGATTTTGCTCAAAGGATTTGTCATTGAAAAGGCAGAAAATATTTTGGGAAAAGGAGACAAATACTGGTTATCAGCATTATCTCCTATACCCACAATGCTTTCTAAAGCTTTATTTCTCAGGGTCATTAAAATGCTGGATGGTTTATAAAGGGCTTAGTGCATTTAATCCCTTTTCTTTTTCAGTTCCGGTTCTTGAACAAGCTTCTGCTGGTACATGGGGCCTGGAACTATATCCGTCTGTGCAAACTGATTCTGTATGCTTTCTACAAGAATACATGCCTGTATTTCATTGAGGTGAGACATTGAAGTGGACAGATACAGCAAACTTCATTTATAGTGGACATCGTTATATTGAATTATAGGTTATTGAAAACACATTTCAAACCTGAATCCAGAATCTTTCTCATTAACCCTTTACCAGACAACAAAATTTTAGCCTTGTCCAAATTGAAAGCATTTGCAGACGACAATTCCAGTGTGGCTCAAATGGTGCAACTTTTGTTGATAGAGTTAAAAAACATCGTGGGAAAAGGAGAAAATGCTGGTTACCAGCACTTTCTCCTTTTCCCACAATGTTTTCAAAAAGCTTCTTTCCCAGGGGCATCAAAAGGCGGCATTGTGCGGTAAAGGGTTAAATATGCTTATCACTTTGCCAAAGGACAAAGCTTTGGACTTGTCCGAAGAATTTGCAGACAACAAATTAAATGTGGCTCAAATAGTGGAAATTGTCCTAAAAACGGTTGAGAAAATCTCTAAATGTTTTCATTAGCCTTCCTTTCCTAGATTGTTAAGACTCAGGGTTGTGTGGTGAAGGATAAACAATGTTATGAACTTATCCATATTTAAACCATTGGCAGAGGAAAAATTATACCTGGCTCAGATTATGAGATTGATATTTGAAAGGGCAGAAAACAATAAGGGAAAAGGAGAAAATGCTAGATTTCTCCACAATTTTTTTTTAAAGCCCTCTTTTTTAGGGCCAGTAAAACACCAGATGATTTTTTAAGGGTTAAGGAACAAAATAAAGTTAGATAATTTTTATTTATGGAAAATTATTTGTTACATGTGTTAAAAGATTTTCACAATTTTTTATAGTGTCAAGTGCTTTTTAAAACTGATACATTGACCATATTATAAGTAATATTCCACAGTCTTTTTTATTCATATTTTGCAGTTCTGGTTTGCTATATTGAATGCATTTTCTGGACAGATTTTGTTTGAGGAATGGACTCTAGGATTTTATAATGTGGTAGGTGTACACTCAAAATTAGAAAAAAAGAAATGAAAATTAAAAAAAACCCTCATTACCAAACTTTAAAATTTAATGCTTGTCCAAATTGAAAGCATTTGCAGACGAGAAATTAGATACTGCTCAAATGTATCATTGTAAGGTTAGTAAATACTATTGGAAAAGAAGAAATGCTGGTTACCAGCATTTTCTCCTTTTCCCAAAATGTTTACATATTCTTTTTCCTTCAGGTTGGTTTTGGTAAAGATTTAAAAGTAGTTTCCTTTTAAAAAAAAATGAATAGCTGGCTCTCTGCACGCTTTGCATACAGTTTAGATAAAAGATTAGACTATACAGAATGTGCAGTATGATCACTGATCTTCACTGGCCCTTATCTTGGTCAAAATGGTCTTGATTTTGCTTCAAATTAGTCTTGTTTTCAGACTGAGAATATGTGTTCTAAACACTTTACAGTCTTGGTTTTGTAGAAATAAAAGAAATATAACTTTCTTCAGCTTTTGCAAATTTCCTTTAACTGTAAAGTGATTGAATGGATTAGATATCTAGAGGGGTGCCCATAGATTGAAAGCTGAAGTTCCAAGCAAGGTATATATATATATATGAGCCATGCTCTGGCAAAAGGGGGCTTAGTGCATATCCGTAATGCATCATACAAAGCAAGATGTCACATAATTAGGGATCCATAAAATCCAATATGTCTGCCAACCGACTGTACCATCAGGTACACTGGTCCTTCGACATACAGAAAATTGACCAATAGTGAAAAGTTTTGGCCCAGGTCAGCCTGCACTGACTGGACAGGCAGCTCTAGGTTGATACTTTTCGCAGGTGCATTAAGCCCCTTTTCTCAGAGCATGGCTCATATACATGTAAAGGCGATATATAAGTAGGCATAACACTTCTTCCTTTTGATGTCTATTTCAGTTTTTCACAGCAGCACCACCATTAGCAATGGGCTTACTGGACAGATGTTGTAGTGCTGAAAACAGAATTAGGTTTCCAGAATTATATAAAGACTCTCAAAATGCTCATCTATTTAATGTAAAGGTTGGTATTACAAATCCTGAAGAAAGAGGATCATTGTTTGTTTTCAAACAAAATTTTGAATTATTGTATAGTGTGAACACCAAACTTTATAGGATGAAACCTGCCTGAGAGGTCTCTTCGACTGAACAAGCAATCTGTTTCAATCAAGCAAGCATATTTTGAATTCCAAGTGAAGGTAAATATATTGAAATGTACCTGTACTAAGCAATCGCTTGTCTTTAGCAAGCAGATTTTCAATATCCTTAGGTGCCTGCTTAACCCTTTACCACACAATCCCGAGTTTGAACGACCCTGAAGAAGAAGGCTTTTGAAAACATTGTGGGAAAAGGAGAAAATGCTGGTAACAGGCATTTCCTCCTTTTCTCACAATGTTTTCTATTCTATCACAGACAAATCTTACCATTTGACCAACAGCTAATATGTCTTCTGCAGATGCTTTCAATTTGGACCAGTTTGAAATTTTGTCGTTTGGTAAAGGGTTAACTCTTTATCAAACGACAAAGTTTTGCACTCAAACAATCTGAAAACATTTGCAAATGACAAAATAAGTATTGCTCAAATAATTAATTCTTTCTCTGATTGGATAGAAAACATTGTAAGAAAAGGAGAATATGCCAGTTACCAGCATTTTCTCCTTTTCCCTCATAGTTTTCAGAAGCCTTCTTCTTCAGGATGGTTAAAACTCAGTGTACTGTGGCAAAGTGTAAATGTAAATGTAATTTTGACTGTATTTTCATGGGTCTCAAGTGGCAAAATAATTTAATGCAAGGAAAGGCATGAAATTCATGGGTCTCAAGTGGCAAAATAATTTAATGCAAGGCAAGGCATGAAATGAAGTTTATTCTGATTTTAATCCCATTATCTCCGGCTACAAACCTGCATCAGATTGATTGATTGATTGATTGTATGGTGTTTAATGCCGTTTTCAACATTATTTCAGTTATATCGCGGTGGCCAGTATACCTATCCATGCTTTCCTGGAGTTTCTTTTACCAGTACTCCGCACAATATTCTCTCCAAGCCACTGGCTGCTTTCCCACATAACCATCGTTGAAACAATGGTCAGTGATGAGAGAGGAATGAATCCTGTCGCAATGACTATCATCAATCCACAGAAAGAAATTGACCAAGCCGGGGATCAAACCAGCGACCTCCTGTTCTCAAGTCCTGTACGCTACCGACTGAGCTAGGGGGCTTGGCGAATCTGCATCAGACGACTTCAAAGTCATTCTTGTAAAATGAAGATTACCACACATCAAAGTTGCAGACCTTTTCAGATTGAAGGCGATTATAGATGACAAATTAGATTATGGCTTAGATTATAGAAGTAGCTCTTTGAAAGGGTATAAAATATTTTGGAAAAAGGAGAAAATGCTGGTTACCAGCATTCTCTCTTATTCCCATAATGTTTTCAACAGTTTTTTTCCTCAAGGTTGCTAAAACTTGTGATAGTATTGTAAAGAGTTCAGTGACACAGACTAGAAATATTTGCTTGAGACATGTATTTTCTTTTCGTGAATGGCATGAAAAACATAGTGGAAAAAGGAGCAATTGCTTCCTGTTCCTTTTTCCACATTGTTTTTAAAAGGTGTCTACTGCAGGTGCATATGGAAGTCATGCTGTGATTGGTTAATGTTTCTCTTTCTAGGTTTTCCTGCAGTGGATACTAAATGCTGTATATCACTCCGTCCTTCTGTTTTGGATGCCGTTGTTAGCTTTACGCCAAGGTATATAGTGTACTCTTTGCCAAACAGTCCCATGGTTTTAATCACCCAGGCAACAAAGGCTACAGAAAACATTGTGGGAAATAGAGATTGATGGTAACCAGCTTTTTTTTTCTCACAGTTTTGTCTCCCACTCATTAGACAAATACTATCATTTCAGCCACATTTGATTTTGCAACTGCCTTCAGTATGGATGAGTCTGAAATTTTGATCACCTGCATAATCGAGTTTTTTTATTCTATTGTTTCACTAAAGCAGAAGTACATAACCATATGAGCCATGCTCTGGCAAAAAGGGGATTAATGCATTTTCTTGATGCATGATACCTAGCAAGTCATCACATAATGAAATAGATCCAAAATAGCCACTTTTTTCACCATTTGACTGTCATGAGATAGACTGGTCCTTTGGCGTACAGAAAATTGACCAATAGCTTAAAGTTTCGACCCAGGTCAGCCTGCACAGGCTGACCTGGGTTGATACTTTTCAGATGCATTAAGCCCCCTTTTCATGGAGCATTACTCATATATATTTTCTAATCATGTAATAGGTGTATTTTTCATACTTTCATTTATTTCTCCCTAGGGTGAATTGTTTTAACTTTTGTTGGCTTGAAATAACGCTATCTGATACAAGTTCAGACTTTTCGCTGCTTTGAAATTCAATTTGTCATGTGATTTTGTGCATAACATTTAGTTGCATTGATTGAATGCGACCCTGAGGATTGGTGTTTTCTGTCACTTTCAACATTATTTCAGTCATATCACAGTGACAGCTCAAAATTCCATGTATTTCCTGGTTTTCACCAGTACTAGGCTAGGGCTCTGAAGAGTCTTCCCCAATTAGGACACTCCCAAGAAAAATCCAGTGGATCCAGTTAGGCTTTAACCCTTTCGCAAATGACAAATTTTGGACTGGGCCAAATTGAAAGAGTTTGCAAACGACAATTTTAAATTTGATGAACATGGCAGAAAAGTCTCAAAAAGGGTAGAAAACACTGTGGGAAAAGGAGAAATTGCTCGTTACGAGCAATTTCTCCTTTTCCCACAATGTTTTCAAAAGACTTGTACTGCAGACACGTGAAAACCAGGGCTTGTTTGGGAAAGGGTTAACCCGGGGTCTCCTGGTCATGAGTCCTGCACTTTACCACTGAGCCGGGCTGGAACCCTGTTGTTGTTGTAAATACATGTTGTAGTAAGTCAGTTGTTTATGAAAAAAAAGTAAGTTGAATGGTCCATTCTCAAATTTTAAGGGTTGCATTTTCTAATTAACAAAATTTCTTGATCAGTATGGAGCTTAGATATTGACTGAAATAGTATTTGGTATTTTAATTGGTTATTGCTTAAAATTGAGAGATATATAATGATGGTTCAGGGTATTAATGATACCAGTAAGTAGTTTCACTTCTTGGTCTTATTTCAGATGTAGAGTTTAAGGATGGGACAGTAGCTGACTATCTATTTTTGGGAAATATTGTGTATACTGTAAGTACTGAGGTTGCATGAACTCTTATTTGTAAAAGGGGATTTAACCCTTTACCACGCAATGCAGACTTCTGATGACCTTGAAAAACAGAACTTTTGAGAACATTGTGGGAAAAGGAAAAAATGCTGGTAGCCAGCATTTTCTCCTTTTCCCAAAATGCTTTCTGCCCTATCAAAGACAACTTCCACAATTGTAGCCATATTTAATTTGGCATCTGCATATGCTTTGAGTTTGGACAGGTCGCAAATTTTGTCATGTGGTAAAGGGTTAATGCATCTCCATGGTGCATTATATCAAGCATGTTATCACATTATTGTGGAATCATAAAATCCATTTTATATTAGAACTGGCCGAATCCTGAGGTAGACTGGTCCCTTGACATGCAGAAAGTTTATCAAAAGCAAAGAGTTTCAACCCTGATCAGCTTGCGTAGACTGACCTGAGCTGTTACTTTTTGCAGATGCATTAAATCCCTTTTTCTCAGAGCTTAACTCATGCTAATAGGACTAAGGCTACATGATTTTGTTTGATATTAAGTGTCAAAGTTAAATGGAAATCATATGTATACTACAAGTGAGGTACATTGCTTGGAAATTTTATGTAAAGAATAATATTATTTGTGTGTCTTTATGGCTGCATGAATAACATTTCGACACTGTTTAACCCTTTACCACACAATCCCGACTTTTAACGACCCTGAGAAAGAGGTCTTTTGAAAACACTGTGGGAAAAGGAGTAAATGCTGGTAACCAGCATTTTCTCCTTTTTCCACAGTGTTTTCTACCCTTCCAAAAACAAATTTCAGTTTTTGAATCACCTTCAATTTGTCATCTGCAAATGCTTTCACTTTGGAAAAAGTCTGAAATGTTGTCGTTTGGTAAAGAGTTAAAAAAGGATGCATTTCAAAGTATGGCAATTATACATGGAAAGTTTTGTATATTTTAAGTAGTGGAACTGCATGGAATTAGTGAGGGTGTTTTGAAATTTTGTTTATACTGTAAGTGGAAAGGTTGAATGGAAACTTTTGTTAGATAAAAAATGAAATTGCATGGAAATTTTTTGCATGATGTAAGTGTTGAGGTTGCATAGAAATTCTGAGTCTGTTGTTAGTGGCAAGGTTGCATGGAGATTTTGAGTATGTTGTTAGTGGCGAGGTTGCATGGAGATTTTGAGTACGTTGTTCTTAGTGAGGTTGTATGGAAATTTTGAGTATGTTCTTTGTTGTGAGGTTGTATGGAAATTTTTTGCATGATGTAAGTGTTGAGGTTGCATGGAAATTTTTGTTTGTTGTAAGTGATGAGGTTGCATGAACATTTTTGTATTTTGTAAGTGGTGTAAGTTTTCTAATCGTAGTTGAGTTCATTCTTCTGAGCAATTTTTGTGTTTCAGTACACAGTGGTGACAGTTTGTTTAAAGGCTGGAATAGAAATTTATGCCTGGACCTGGGTGTGTATATTACTTGCATTGACATGTTATGAAGCCTTTTTTGTGCATATACTCTTTTATGTCAGTTGCAAACTTTCTGTCAGTATGAGAATGATAAACATAATTATGGTGGGAAACACTGATTTAGGGGTGGAGTGTTTGCCTTTTAGATGAATGGTTGCTGGTTCAGACTCTGTGATGAGTGGGATCAACCTTTATAACTACCCACACCACAGCACAAGTACTGGTTGTTATTTCTAGGAAGAAATCAAGCCTGATTAGTATAAGTTGTAAGAGCTTGTTTCACAATCTATGTAAAATAGACATGTCTGAACATAATTTTGAGATGCTCAAAAAAAGGTTTAGGTATTTCCAAATGTATTTCCAAATTGATAACTCTTACTAGATGACAGAAGAATGTGGTAAGTAGTTTCTTTATCTCATCAAGTCTGTCTTACAAAACTATTCTTCCGCTTTTCAACGTTTGCTTTTTGTCTACTTGTGCATGTGTTGTTTAATCCTTTACCAAATAATTTGGTGTTTCAGCGACCCTGAGGATAAAGACATCTTGGGAAAGAGAAAAGTCTTGTGCTGATGAAAAATTAAATGGATCTGAAATAATGAAATTTGTACGCAAGGGTAGAAAACATTTAGGGAAAAGGAGAAAATACTGGTAATCAGCATTTTTCCTATTCTTACAATGTTTTCTAAAGCTTTATCTGTTTTGACTGGTGAAAACATGGGATTGTATGGTAAAGGGTAAAAAATGAGTATATCAGCATGCAAATCAGTGGAAGGTAGAATGACATATATCAATCTTAGATGACCATGACCTAAATCATATGGACCCATTTCACACAAATCACTATCATACAGCCCACGGGTCCATCTTCCTCCTGATATTTGACAAGGTTTGGAATTACATATCTTTCGTTTTTATAAATTGCACACATTACTGGTTGAACTTTGAACCACAAAAATCTAAGGTTAATGGCTTTTTCTCTGTCTTTTGTGCTTGACTCTTACCATGCTGTTCTCGACCATAGATGTTTTTGCGGAGAGTGTAAAGCAAGATCAGCCAGGATATATGTGCAGGCTGATCGTACTCTACACTCTCCGCTGCTCTATCAGTACCTTCGGTCATATAAATAGCCTTTCAATGAAAACAAACTTTACAAAATCAATTTGCGTAACTGTCAAAAGTTTGTCAACTCAGTCGGATAAAAGTTAACTTTATGGATTATGTATGCATGCATCAAATTCCAGTGAACTTCTTTAACTCTTTACCAAACGACAAAATATTAGCCCAGTCCAAATTGGAAGCATTTGTAGACGACAAAATAAATGTGACTGAAAAATAGAAATTTGTTTAGGGAAGGATAGAAAACATTGTGGGAAAAGGAGAAAAATGCTGGTTACTAGCATTTTCTCCCTTTCCCACAATGTTTTCAAAAGATTTCTTTCTCAGGATCATTAAAAGTCGGGATTGTGTGGTAAAGGGTTAAGGACATACTGATTCCATAAAGATGTTATGAAAATTTACATTCTTTGCAAACACCATGTCTAAATGAATTTCTAAACAATTGTGTATCAAAACTAAAGATTTATGACTGGTTTGTTGCAGATGACAAATTAAATGACGTGGCTCAGATGATGATGCTTTATCTCTGAAATGGTAGAAAGTATTGTGGGAAAAAGGAGAAAATGCTGGTAACCAGCATTTTGTCCTTTTTCCACATTATTTTCAAAAGCCTACTTTCTCAGGGTCATTGAAATTCATGTTTGTTTGGGAGCCAAGAATATTTAGCAAAGCACTGGTAAAAGGAACTTCCAAAAATCATGGATAGGTGAACTGGCCATCATGATATAACTGAGAAATAATTTTGTAACTGTATTAAACACTATACAAACAAACAAACAGTTATCCTTCTCTTAATTTAAACTATCTCTTTCTGAATTTCAGCTGACTCATGCCACAATATGGGGTAGTATTATTTTCTGGTTCCTATTCTTTATTGGATACAGTTATTTATATGAAATGGTTGGCCTGGTACCAAAGATGTATTTCATGGTAAAATATTTTCATAGATACTATATTTGAAATCTTGATACTTTGTTCTATACATACTTTTCCATAAAAGAGAATTGCATTGTAGTAATCTTTTCCTTTATTGACATTTATTCAACACTGTACCACACAATCCTGAGTATTAATGACCCTAGGAAAGAGGCCTTTTAAAAACATTGTAGGACAAGGAGAAGATTCTAGCATATTCTTCTTTTTGCACAATGTTTTCTGCCCTTTCACGGACAAAATCCATCATTTGAGCCACATTTATATATAACTCTTTACCAAACAACAAAATTTTGGACTGAACCAAATTGAAAGCATTTGCAGACGACAAATTACCTAAATGTTGCTAAAATGATTATTTCTGTCATTGATGGGGTAGAAAACATTGTGGGAAAAGGAGAAAATGCTGGTTACCAGCATTTTCTCTTTTTCCCACAATGTTTTCAAAAGGCTATTTTCTTCCGGGTCGTTAAATCCGGGATTGTTTGGGTTAAAAAGGCTTAAAATCATGTGGTTATACTCATGCCGTTGGTTAGGTCCAGGTCAGTCTGGTGGTCTAGAGTTTGATTATTCATCTTTTTGAATAACTCCTACACAAATTTTGCTCAGTCTAAATCAGAACTTCTCAGAAACAAAAATGATTACAACATTGTTGGATGTGTAATACTTACAGTTGTACTTTAACTCTTTACCACATGGCAACATTTTAGACTGGTCCAAATCGCAAGCATTTGCAGATGACAAATTATGTGTGGTTAAAATGACTGGATTTGTTTCTGAATGGTTAGGGAACAGCTTTTTCTTCTTTTTCCTCAATGTTTTCAAAATTTTAATTTCCCAGTTAAAGGTTGGGACGATGTGGTAATGGGTTAAAGATGCACAAAACTAGATTTTGACCCAATTTGAGACGAAAAATCTTAATGAGACACAGGGGCAAAAGATTTACACTTAGTTGGAGAAAAAGCATGAAAAATACTGCAGATATAATTTGCCTCTCCTAGGATCTGAACCCATGACCTTCATAACCATAACTCTGCAACCTACAAACCAAGCTATCCATGCAACTGTTGTTGTTCCATGTTCAGAATATACGGTATTTATCTCTCCTCATGCAATCCTGTTACTGATTGAATAGGAAATTCTACAGAAAAGATACCAAAAACTGGATAGTTCCTCCTGTTTTCTACATCTGTATTTTAGTATCTTCTCAAGATTTTCCAAGAAAGCTTGCAAATGAAATCTGAATCAATCAAACAGCATAAATTTAGACTTTTGAACAGCATTTTTCTTCTACAATTGTAACACACAGGTAGTTATCCAGGGGTTTTAATTGTGTTTGAATCTCAGCACAGCCAAAACTTTTTACAAAGGTGAATGAAGTCATAGCTACAGGTTAAGGACCTCTCTCACCACTGGACATAGTTTTCACCTAGAAACTGCTGTTTTAGACAGGATTTTCTTAAGAATTGGACTGTGTACACTATTTACCAAACAATAAAATTTTAGGTCTACATTCAAAGCATTTTCAGACAACAAATTGGATGTGACTCAGAAATTGAAATTTCTCCTTGAAAGTGTAAAAAACATTGTGGTTAAAGGAGAAAATGCTGGTTACCAGCATTTTCTCCTTTTCCCACCATTTATTTCAAAGACCATAGGGTCATTTGTGTTTGAAAGGGTTAAGACTATCTAAAGCTGGTCATTATCATGCCAAGATATATGGAATATTGCAACAGTCTGCATGGTCAGATCATCATGCCAAGATATATGGAATATTGCAACAGTCTGCATTTCTGCATGGTCGGATCATGTCGAGTTGCGTGTGTAAAGAGATGTTTAACAAAACTTTATCTCAAATGCTAACTTATGGCAGATCCCATATTCATGTATATATTCAGGCCATCCAGGTTTTCAGATGTCCCATCTTTTGGATAGGCCTGATGTTGATACCATTTACCTGCCTATTGACAGATGTTTTTTGGAAAGCGTGAGTAGAACTTGTATATCATAAGTTTTTAATTAACAGACAACAAAATTCAGTCTGTCCATATTCAAAGCATTTTGGAGACTACAGAATCTGATAAGCACTTGATCCAAAAACAAAATTATATACTTGTCCAAATTGAAGGTATTTGCAGACAACAAATAAAATGTGGCTCAAATGATATATTTATTTTCTTTGAAAGGGTAGAAAGTTTTGAGAGAAAAGTAGAAAATGCTAGTTACAAGCATTTTCTCCTTTTCCCACAGTGTTTTCAAATGGCTTCTTCTGTATGGTCAAGAAAACATGGGATTATGTGGTAAAGGGAACTGTTGCACAAATTGACTTTGTCTCTGAATAGGTAGGTTTTACCAAATGACAGGGTTGTTAAAACTTGGGATTGTTTGGTAAAGGGTTAACCCATTACTATAAAGATAATTTCAAGACCTGTAAAATACCACATGACAAAATTATATCATTGACAAACTTTATTCTTTTGAAGAAAAGGAAAATATCATCATCCAACTGAACAGTTGAGTTTGTGGAACAGAATACTTTCAAAATTGTCTGCAGCAAATTTTTTACATGTTGAGTAAACACTGTATACAAATCAGATTTTCTTACGCTGACTGATAATAAGAACAGATTTGGAATGCTGCCCATCTTTAGGTCACCCAAAACTGTAGGGATATGTATTTTCATTTCCTAATTAATGGACAGACTTTGGAAACAGTGTGGGCAGCAATTGTTTGTTGCTTTAGAGAGAAATACATGTACTCTGAAGCCCAACCCCAACAAGAAAGACAGTTTTTACAGATACAGTTCAATGTTTGCTGATGTTGCTTTTCAAACTCAATGCGTTCTTCATGCATGTACTTATTGTGCTCTGAATCAAATTTGCGGCACGCAACTTCAAAAACACCCTTGAGGGACAAAAAATTCAAGCTGAATTTCAGTGCATGAATAATGGTTAAAAATTGTTGAAAAAAAAAAGGAAATTTCTTTTTACAAGCATTTTATTTTTGATGTTTTCAAACAAAGCATCAGGGTATCATAATAGCACTTTCATTGCCTGTGTATTGTCAGTGCTCCTCATCATGGTGCTTTGATTTTTTCTGATAACTCTGTCATCACTGAAGATAGTTTACTTAAAGTTGGGCCAGTTGTAAAATATCAAAAGGAGAACCCATACCAGATAAGCAGGTAGCAGGTAACATAGTTATACCTTTAATTATTATAACTTGAAATTTTCAATCAAAAGCAAATGCAGCCAGGTGTTGGCACATGTATGCAGTGCTCTGGTTTCCTTTGCCACAATATTTTCAGAAGAAGTGTTCTGCAGTCAACTGCAGGAGGTAATGAGCTCACTTTAGATCTATTACGAAAAGAGGATAGACTTTAAAAGACATTGTTACTGTCAGCATCTTTATAACACTTTTATTGTCAGCCCCTTTATAACACTTTTATTGTCAGCCCCTTTATAACACTTTTATTGTCAGCCCCTTTATAACACTTTTATTGTCAGCCCCTTTATAACACTTTTACTGTCAGACCTTCTATGATAGTTTGTCTGGTTTTAATTCTTTACCACACAATATGATTTCAGAATTTCCTGAATTGAAAGCATTTGCAGAGGATAGAGTAACTGTGGCTCAGAAAATGGTAGTTGCCTTTTAAAGGGTAGAAAATTTTGTGTGAGATGAAGAAAATGCTGGTTGGCAGAATTTTCTTCTTTTCTTTCAGTGTTATTGAAAGGCTTCTTTCTCCAGGTCATTAAAACTTGGGATTATTTGATAAAGGGTAATTCTTTTGTTTGTGAACCATTATTCTTGTAGATTCCACAGAACAGTGTTCAAATCATTGAGGGAAAAAGTAAGAGAGGCTGAAGTACGCCACAAAGACCCTTCAAATATGGTCAATATGTCAAGAGAAAGGTATATAATATGCCTTATCCCTTTACCAAACTATCTTGTGCCTTTTAACCCTTAAACTCTTTACCAAACGACAAAATTTTAGACCAGTCCAAATTGAAAACTTTTCCAGACGACAAAATAAATGTGACTCAAAAATTTAATTGATATTTGTTTTGGGAAGAGAAGAAAACATTGTGGGAAAAGGAGAAAATGCTGTTTACCAGCATTTTCTCCTTTTCCCACAATGTTTTCTACAGGCTTCTTCCTCAGGGTCGTTAAAAGTCGGGATTGTGTGGTAAAGAGTTATTCCTTTACCACACGACAAAATTTTAGACCTGTCAAAATCCAAAGCATATGCAGACACCGAATTAAATGTGGCTAAAATTGTGAAACTTGTCTTTGATGGGGTAGAAAACATTGTGGGAAAAGGAGAAAATGCTGGTTACCAGCATTTTCTTCTTTTCCAACTCTGTTTTTAAAAGTCTTCTTTCTCAAGGTCGTTAAAAGTCATCATTTTGTGGTAAAGGGTTAATTCCAACTTTTAAGAACCCGAAGAAGAAGCCTCTTAAAAACATTGTGGGAAAAGATGAAAATGTGGTAACCAGCATTTTCACCTTTTCTGGCAATATTTTCTGTTCTTGCAGAGACAGACTTCATCATTTGGTCCACATTTGATTTGTTGTCTGCACATGCTTTCAATTTTCACAAGTGTAAGATTTTGTTGTTTGTTAAAGAGTAAACAACCCTTGAACGAGCCAGATAGCATATTGGGTAGCATGTAGTACTTGAAACAAGGGGTCGCCAGTATGAATCCTCAGCTAGGCCGATTTCTTTCCCTGGATTGATGATAATCGTTGCAACAGGATTCATTCCTCTCTCACCATTGATTACCATTTCATAATGGCTATGTGGGAAAAAAGGAAATTGGATTGGGAAGAATATTATGCGAAGTACTCAGAAACTCCAGGAAAGCATTTTTGCTGCTAGTTGGCTTTCAAGGTTTAATGCTAAAATACATATGAGTAATTTGTCCTGATGCCACAATGTTTTCAAATGTATTTTCATCTGCTGTAAGAGGTGAAAGTTGTCTTAAGGGGCAAACTAGAACTGTCGCAAAGCAAATAAATACCCCCCACTGGCACCTTGTCACTGAAGCAGCACTAGCAGAGAAAACAAAGTTCACCTGTGACTTTGACCTTTGGCCCATGTGACCCAAAAACAATAGGGCACCTCCTTGGGTCATAGGGAACACTTGCATAAAGTTTCAGGGTACTAGGTCAAACAGCTTCTGAGAACAGAAATGAAAAGATGGACGGAATGACAGATGGATGAACGGATAGATAGACAGACAGACAGACAGACAGACATGGTGAAACCAGAATACCCCAATCTGCTATGTAGGTAGGGGGTATAATAAACAAACTTTTGTCTTCCCACAATTTCAGGTTGACAGAATCTACCCATTTACTCTCCTGTGCCTTTTCTAGTCCAATGACTAGACATCATTCAACAGAAACCCCACGTAAGTGTTCTAAGGTAACCCTTTTTTCTACACCGTTTGGTTTAGCCAATCAGAAATTGCATTACGTTCTAAATCTAGAATTAGATCCTAATTTAGAATGGTTGGTGAATACGGCCCCATGTTGAAAACATTTTAGCTATTGGGGCTGGCAATAGAATGTATTCAAGTGTGTATATATACACATATATGACTGACCTTTCAGACTGCAGTGTGGTTAGGCCTGTATTTACAAGGGTTGCTGATGTGTTTCTTGAGCTGTCGAAATAAAACATCATCATTATACTGGTGTAGTACCTCATATACTTGTATTTGGCAGTACATTACTCCATGTATTGCAAATCTCTGATACCTTTTGCAGAAACTCTGTATTATAGGACAAAATGTTAGAATTCTCCAGGTTGAAAGCATTTGCAGACAAATGTTGCCCACATCATAAAAGTGATGTTTGCAAGGTAGGAAAATGTTGTGGGAAAAGAGAAAATGCTGTTTACAGCATTTTCTCCTTTCCCCTCAGTGTTTTCCAATGTCTGTTTCCATCAGAGTTATAAAAACTTGGGATTGTGAGGTAAATATTTTTACAACTGTTAGGGACAAGGCTTTTTACCACATTTTTCGATAAGAAGAAATACTGGTAACCGAGTCATCTGTAAGACATATAGTTGTGTTTGTAATAAGCATATCCCTTTGCTTAGAATTCTAACAAAGTTATGGCCCTTTGTGTATTCCACGCTATCTTCTTTGATTAGTGCACTCTTCTCTTCTTATACCTCATGTCAAATTCGAATGAAATTTCACAAGTCATGGAAATGTTATCTGCTTGTGCCTAAGGAAAGCTTGTCCCTTTGCATTGAATATATGAAGAGTGATGGCCCTGTTTGTATTTGTCATCTTCTCTCCTCTTCACTCTTACCAGATGACAAGATTTTAGACTTTCCCAAATTCAAAGCTTTTGTAGACAACTAACTGAATTTTGCTTAATCCTTGACCACATTACTCAGAGTTTTAATGACCCTGAGAAAGAAAGTTTTTGGAAACATTAAGGGAAAAGGAGAAAATACTGGTAACCAGCATTTTCTCCTCTTCCCACGGTGTTTTCTACCCTACCCTAGAACAAATTTCATTTTTTGGGTCATATTTTTTTTGTCATCTGCAATTACTTTCAATATGGACTATTCTAAAATTTTGTTGTTTGGTAAAGAGTTAAATAATTAAAATGATTTTTGAAAGAGAGTTAAACATTGTGGGAAAGGGAGAAAATACTGGTTTGCATTTTCTCCTTGACCCACAATGTTTTTGAAGGTCTTCGTCATCAGGGTCATTAAAACACAGGAATGTT
The DNA here is from genome assembly GCA_945859785.2 of Tridacna gigas. Lineage (NCBI taxonomy): Eukaryota > Metazoa > Mollusca > Bivalvia > Cardiida > Cardiidae > Tridacna > Tridacna gigas. Next base: position 28,683,582 of record OX244033.2, read on the forward strand.
TGGTAAAGGGTTAAACCACAAGTCAGATTGGGATGAAATTTTACAGGTGTTATGAATATGACATTCAAACTGTGTCCCATCCGTATTTGAGCCATGCTCTGTGAAAAGGGGCTTAGCCCTGGTTTTCACATGTCTGCAGTACAAGTCTTTTGAAAACACTGTGGGAAAAGGAGAAATTGCTCGTAATGAGAAATTTCTCCTTTTCCCACAGTGTTTTCTACCTGTTTTGAGACCTTTCTGCCATTTTCATCAAATTTAAAATTGACGTCTGCAAACTCTTTCAATTTGGACTAGTCCAAAATTTGTCGTTTGGGAAAGGGTTAATGCATGTGCCAAAAGTACTGACCCAGGTCAGCCTGTGCAGTCCGCGCAGGCTGTCCTGGGCCGAAACTTTTCGCTGCTGGTCAATTCTCTGTATGTCCAAAGGACTAGTCTACCTCATAATTCAGTGGGTTGTTAAAAAAAGTGGCTATTATGGATCCATAATTATTTGATGGCTTGATTGGTACAGTGCATCAGGGAGATGCATTAAGCCCCCTTTTTCCAGAGTGTAGCCCATTTATTTATTTTTTTTCATTTTAGGTGGATTTGCATTCTCTCAAGAAGAGTATGGCACTGTTAAGCAGGTAGATATTAATCCACTTACCAAACTGTCTAGGTCTTTCAAAACCCTTGAGAAAGCAGAATTGGTTTGGTTTGTATTGGAGTTTAATGCCATTTTAACAGGTCAGGTCATATCATGGCGGTCAGTGATGCACACATGTGTTCCCTGGCTTTCTCACACCAGTGCTGACAACTTTCTTTCCAAAGCCACTGACTACTTTTATCACATGCATCAGAGGTGAGAGGCGAGAAATCGCTGAAAAGAAAGTTTGCCTCAACCATGTATCAAACTCACAACCACCAGGCCAAGAATCAGATACCCTTACCAATGAGCTCCCCAGGCAGGCTAAGCAGAATTGGACTTAAATGTTGCATTTCTAACCCTTTACCAAACAATTCTGTGTTTAACCCTTTACTGCACAATGACGCCTTTTGACGCCCCAGGGAAAGAAGCCTTTTGAAAACATTGTGGGAAAAGGAGAAAATGCTGGTAACCAGCATTTTCTCCTTTTCCCACAATGTTTTCTACCCTATCAAAGAAAAGTTGCACCAATTGAGCCACATTGAAATTGTCGTCTGCAAATGCTTTCAATTTGGACAAGGGTAAAATTTTGTCGTCTGGTAAAGGGTTAAAAGACCCCCCCACTTCTTGGTGGATTTCATTTGCAAAAAGAAGATCTTTGAAAAGATCATTGGCAAAAGGATGAATGCCTTCATAAACATTCTGGAAAGAGGAGAAAATTGTGGTTACCAGCATTTTCTTCTTTTCCCATAATGTTTTCCATGATTTCTAAGACAAACTCCATCATTTAAACTGAGTTGAATTTGTTGTCTGTCATGCTTTCTAATGGGCTGAATTTTAAATCTTGTTGCCTGGTAAAGAGTTAAGGCTGTTTTGTCAACATAATGAACATTTTAATTGAAGCTGACGACATTGAAAACATAGTTGTAAAATAGTCAATATTGGTATATGTATGAATTGAGAATTAACTCTTTATCAAACAATCCCGTGTTTTAGTGACCCTAAGAAAGAATGCTTTTGAAGTTTGGACCAGTCCAAAATTTATTGTTTGGTAAAGAGTTAGAATACAAGGGAAAACATTGTGGCAACTGGTGAATTCACTCTATGCTCTTTTCACTATAGGACCTGAATGTCATGTTATTTTTTTCAATAGGCTGAGCTGATTCGATCTTACAACTCCACGAGAGAAAACCCGCAAGACAGATGACAAAACAAAATATTTAGAAAATCCTTTTGCTTTTTTTTAAGGCTAGCTTTTACTCTTTCCTAGACAACAAAGTTTTACACATGTTTAAATTGAAAGCATTTACAAATTACAAACTAAATATTGCTCAAATGATGGGTAAAAAAGGAAAATAGGAAAAGGAGAAATTGCTGGTAATATGCATTTTCTCTTTACTATACAGTGGTTTCAAAAGATGTCTTTGGTGGATTTGTTTAACCTTAGGATTGTTTTGTAAAGGGTTAACTATTACCACAGAAGCCAAAGTTTTAATGACTTGGGTGGAAATAGCTTTTGAGAACATTTGCAAAAAAAAAAAGCAAATACTAGTAATCAGATGTTCTCCTTTTCCCACAGTGTTTTCTACCCTTTAACAAATAAATCTCATCCTTTGAGCAACATTTTATTTGTTGCCAGCAAATGCTTTCAATTTTGACAGTTCTAAAATGTTGTCATCTAGTAAAGGTTTAACGTAATCCAATGGTGCTGTTCACTGTATATGCTATTTAGTTCTCATGTCTTCAAAGTATTCAAAAGATGTTGGAAGTATCTTAACCTTTATCCTGCTAAATAAGTGAAATGACACTTTCAAGCTGCATGATAGTAAAAACCCAAATTTTGCTATTTCAAAGTATTTTTAAGGGGAAAAGTATCTTCTTATTGGACAGTGTAGATCCAAGATCAGACTGCACGTTATGTGCAGTATGATCTTAATCTACACTGTCTGCAAAAGGTCCGTGAGCCATGCTTAGCAGCCTAAGGGTTAATCCTAACATGTTTCTGTGCTAGCAATACGACCCAAATAATTGCAATTTCATGGTTGCTTTTGTCTACAGTGTATGGGCAAAGTGGACAGTACAGATCAAAGATCAGGCTGCACATTTTGTGAAGCCTGATCTTGATCAATGCTGGCTGCAAAGGCCAGTGTTATTCAGTAGTGAAAGAATCCTAATACTTTACCAGATTTTTTTTTGCAAACTTTTTTTTAACTTTTCCATATTTTTATAAAGATGCTTTATATAGTCAAATATGACATCATGTTAATTCTTTTACAAGACAGTAAAGTTTTAGACTCTAAAATCATCCTTATGAAACAGGGATAATCAGCATGAATTGAGCTTTACTGCATAATTACATGTATGTGCATATTGAAATATTTTATCAGTAGGAGAAATTGCTTGTTTTGAGTAATATTCATTTTGCCACAATGCTTTCAAATGTGAAAACAGTCATCTGCAACCATATCATGCATAGTACTGTTGCGTTAACCCTTTACCACACAATCTCAAGTTTTAACAACCCTGACGGAAAAGGCTTTTGAAAATGTTGAACTTGTGAGAAATGATGAAAATGCTGGTAACCATTTTATCCTTTTTTCACAATGTTTCTCAATTTGTGAAAGATAGAAGTCATCATCTGGGCTTCCATGCATTCAGTTTGTCATCTTCTAGTGCTTTGAATTTGGTAGATTACAAAATGTTGTTAATTAGTAAAGAATTAACTCTTTACCAAATGGCAAAATTTTAGACTGGTCCAAATTGAAAGCATTAGCAGATGAAAATTTAAATGTGGGTCAGATAATGGAATTTGTCTTTGATAGGGTAGAAAACATTGTGGGAAAAGGAGAAAATGCTGGTTACCAGCATTTTCTCCTTTCCCAAAATGTTTTCAAAAGGCTTTTTTCTCAGGGTCGTTAAAAATCCAGATTGTGTGTTAAAGGGTTCATGGTGACTTTTGGCTTGACTTTTAGAAATTCATTTTTACTGAAGCAGAATGTGTATTTCAAGCCTTAGTATGGCTTGCATCTGCTCTAAAGCTCTTAGTAGAAATGGATGCTATTTGAATTTTTGAATGTGTACTTCAGATTAGTAATTCAAATACTTATGAAACAGGTGTTTTAATGTAATTATTATTTATTTCACCTGAAGTCTGCGTAAATTTACTGTCAGAGATACTTGTGAATGATTGTATATGAATGAGTATGAATATAAGTATACTTGCAGCTTAAATTTAACTGTGAAAATCATGATTCAAATGAGTAATTGCTAGGTTAAGTCATCAAGATTTATTTGCTTCTTATTCTACAGCATTTATATATGGTCAATGTGTTCATTTGTATTTTCACTTTGAAAAACCAATTTCAGAAACATACATGTACTGGTATTTACATTACAGTGCAATAAAACTTACATAGCACAAAAACCTTTGTCTTCGTTTTCATGATCTGTGAAAAAAAGAAATTAACCATTTACCACACAATCCCAAGATTTAACGACTCTGAGCCAGAAGGCCTCCAAAAACTTTGTGGAAAAAGGAGAAAATGCTGGTAACCAGCATTTTTTCCTTTGCCCACAATGTTTTTTCCTTCTCTCAATGACAAATTCCACCATTTGAGCCCTATTTGATTCGTGGTCTGCAAATGCTTTCGATTTGGATGAGTCAAAAATTTTATCATCTGGTAAAGAGTTATAAAGGGTTTGCTTTGGTTTGGGGTCATATTTACCATCCATTCTAAATTGAATTTTAATACTTAGCCCTTTACCAGAGGACAAAATTTTAGCCTTGTCCAAATTGAAGGCATTTGTAGACAAAAATTTCAATGTGGCTCATATGGTGCAATTTTTCTGTGATAGGGTAGAAAACATTGCAGGAAACCAGCATTTTCTCCTTTTTCCACAATGTTTTCAAAGGCTTCTTTCCACAGGGTCGTTAAAACTCGGGATTTTGTGGTTAAGGGTTAACTCTTTATACTTTAGGACAAACTTGTAGACTCAATCAAATTGAAAGCATTTCCTGACAAATATTATAAATGGCTTAGATAATGGAATTTTGTGGTGTCCATGGTTGTGAGGTATAGTGCTGGCCTTGTAATTGTAAGGTCTCAAGTTTGATACCTGGGAGCAGGTGTCAACTTTAGGACTGTTCAATGGCCCACACATTCGGCACAAGTACTGGCATAATTTCCAGGAAGCAAAATCAAGAGAGATTAGTGTTAGTTGCAAGAACTTTTTTCTCAATCAATGTAAAACAAGTTGTCTAACCCTTCACTACACAATTCGGACTTTCAGCCCTGAGGAAGATGTACTTTTGAAAACATTGTGGGAATAGGAGAAAATACTGGTAACCAGTATTTTCTCCTTTTCTCACAATGTTTTCTACCTTTCCTCCTTTTCCCACAATGTTTTGTACCGTATCAACCTTTGGCACTATCCACATCATGGCGCAAGTACTGGTTAAGGTTTCCAGGAAGGAATCATCGAGACTGACTAACACAAATTGATGTAAAATAAATATGCCTGCGTGGACTGCGCCTGCAGGTTAAGCTGGGTCTATTCTTTACGCAGATGCATCAAACCCTTTTTTCACAGAGCATGGCTTAACCCTTTGCCGAACGACATCAATTTAGACTTCCAAATTGAAGGCATTTGCAGATGACAAATATAGTTTAAATGATTTGTGTCTGAAAGGTTGGTTACCAGCATTTTCTCCTTTTCCCATAATGTTTTCAAAAGCCCTTTTCATCAGGGTCATTAAAAGTCAGGATTGTGTGGTAAAGGGTTAAATATTTCTGACATGTAGACTACACGCTTAAATTCCATCCCTACTGTTTACCAGTTATAAATCTCTTGAAGGGGATCATTTCATTTTCTATTGCATATTGCCCAATTGGCTGACATTGCATTTCATTTCATGCAAATTTTGAAAAAGGTCCTATATAAACAATTAGCCACTAAACAAGTCTACATACCCCATTTTGTAACAAGCAATTTCTGTACTTGTTACCATGTTTTCTATCTTTTTCCTCAAGATCTACATTAAGAATTTCCTCATACATTTCAGATTAACCCTGTAACACAGTTTGGTTACATCTTTTCCACACAATCCTGACATTTAAGAAACCTGAAGAAGAAGGCTTACGAAAATTCTGGTAACCAGTATTTTCTCCTTTTCCCACAATGTTTTCTACCCTATCAAGGACAAATTTCGTCATTTGAGCCACTTTATAATTTGTCGTCTGCAAATGCTTTCAATTTGGACCAGTCTAACATCTTGTCTTTTTTTTGTAAAAGAGTCAAGAAATTGAATAGGAAGGTAATGCACTATTGGATGAAAAAGCTGTCTGGCACTGTTTCGAATTCTAATTTTCTGGACACAACGGAAATTTTAGGTGAAATATTTGCTCCTAATGGAATTGAGCCCAATTGTTAACTTATATTAAAAGAAATATCTTTATTGATTATTCATTTAGCATGAAAAACAGACTGAAAACTACAACGATAGTAGGCAAAGTCCTGCTGGGAAAATGTAGTGTATTTTCTATGGATACATAATTCTTATGCACCAGAGAAGGTAGCCGAAAATATCAAAGAAATTGCGATTTATACAGGAGACGATCAAGACGTCGTTCAACGTTTGACACTAAAATGTCCACAGTACCTTCATTTAATATGAAAATAGGCAAAACCTAGATACGGGCGAAAGATACTTTTTTTCTCAAAAATGTTCAAATACAATTGATACAAAAACTGATCAGTTCAGGCATGGTTACATGACATAGCCCAGCAAATTCTTATGGCAGCACACCTCACAGTCATGAAGATTTAAGTCCCAAAATATCTTGGGTCCCTGATTAGAATCCTCAGCTGGGCAATTTTTTTTTTTTTTTTTCTTTCCTATGACTGATAGCAGTCATTTACAATGGACTTGAGACAGTACGGTGCACAATAAATGTCAAAATAAAAGAAGCACTGTAAACATCTCAATATTGAGACTAATCATCCCCAAAATCATATAATGAATTGATGGCATTATCAGTATAGCAAAAGCAATATCAGTACAAGCTACATTTATTTCACACTCAGTTGCCCATCCATCATGATTAAGCATATGATCCTGGTAGTGCTCGGCCCTGCTTTCATGTAAGTCGTGAAGCAAAGCAGCTGAATCTTTATAAAATTTCCAGTTGTTCAAGATGTGTGAGCAAATAACTTTCCTGTAGTAACTACTGTAGTCAAAATTCCTATGAAAAGTCATACTTAAGCAGTGAAAAAAACAATTCCCATCTCCTGGGACTGACAAACATGTATACAAAGAACCATCTATGGTTTCTGTGGAAAAGCAGGCATTGTGTCTGGAAAGACTGTTGAAGTCATATAATTTTTTTATGTCTTGGTTTGATGTGGAGTCAACTAAACTCTCTATCTCTTGACATTTGTACTCCAAAGTTTTGTTTGTTTTTAGAGAGGGTGCAGATCTGCTGTAAGTATGATCATCAAGAAAACAATGTTTATCAATACAATTAGAATCTACAAAACTATTGGAAATTTTCCTTTTCTTACTTGTGTAGTTGTGCTCAGACAGTATATAATCAAAATTGAAATTAGGATTTTTTTTAGACATTTTATGATAGATCTAGATCTACTTGATCTATGTTGTTTACATTGAAATCAGGAAGAAAACACTGAAAAAGTATAAAAAGAAATAGATGTATACAAAATCACCTAAACTTGTGTGTTTTTATAGAAACTGTTAAAAAAAATTAATAAATCATGAAGAAATGATCAAACAAGGATATTTTATTTGATAAAAAAAAGTCTGTCTGAAGTTTAAGCATAAATTCAATTCTGATCTGAATGTAAATAAAAAAGATCGACGGCGTGCAATGAATCCAGTCTAAAAAATTAAAAAGCCAATAAAAACAGGTGGATTCGTATTTTGTAAGCATAAAAAAGCTTGTTCAATTAAAATAAGTAGGTTTTCACAGATGCACGACCTTACGGCTTTACTTTTCATAGAATTTTACGGTTCCAAACTTTGACGAAAACAATAACAAAAAGTTGACAACTGCAGACGAAAACAAAAACACGTGACCATCATGTAACCAGCAAAATTGTTTGTCTGATCTTTTTTTTTTTTTAAATTCAATCTTTTCTGGAAATGGCATTCTAAAATCTCTGTTGGGAAATAATTAAGGTCTCGAAAAACATTTACTTAGACCTACCTTGACGGCAACTTTAGGGAGTCCGATTTTTTTCTCGAGACTATTTTCTTAAATTAGTCTTAGGGTTCCACGGTTATGGGAAATCCCGGTCATTACGTCAGAGCATTTGAGTAAAATCCTTTCTCTCCGTTGTGATACTTATCGTGTTCATGCGGCTCCATTTCTAAATAACTGATGGTCCGTTTATTTATTGCACTCTCTTTATTTTAAAAAGTGGCCCAGGCCACGAATAACATAAATAGATCAAGCTAGTGAAGTTCGACTATCAACGGGCAGAAACAGGTCCTCGCAGACAACCAAGGTCGAATTACAAAATACTGTTATATTCTCAATATAATAGCAGCAAAGGGATCAATAATTACAATTAAGTAATTTAGTTTAACGATTTATTCTTCCAGAGCGCGGTGGCTAGACAGCTTTACAACGCCCAAACCAGGAAGAACGGATCCACGCGCTTCTCACCATAATGCGCATGCGCACCAATGGTAAACAAACGCGAGGGTCGTTCTTTATGTTTATACAACATCATCCACTCTTTTCTAAAAAGGAGTGATCAATCAACGAAAACAGCGAATAATAACATACATCATAAAAGACAAACTTTAACATCACGATTCAAAACACTGCGAATTAAAAAGGTAACGTCTAATAAATCAAATTATTTTGGATCTCATAGGTAGCACCATTGACTGTCTCTCAGTACAGAACATATCTCGAGTCTTACACTTTTTTTTTTTTTTTTTTAAATCCTTTTCTTTTTCGTTTACCACATATACACAATAAGCACATTAAACATGTGTTCACATCTGTTAATTAGATAATTAACTAGACTAAATATCAAGTCTTTGAGGACTCCTAACTTCTCTCCCTGTTCTGGTGAAGCGATTTCCGCAGGAACTTGTCTCCTTGTTCTCTGTGTCTTTGTCCATCACAGGCGTTCGCAGTGAACAGCTATGATGGGCAAGATTGGCCCCATCATCATGTAGATCCTCAGGGATCGAGGTGACTTGATTCCCATTGTTTTCAGCTTGAACGGCGTCAGATTCAGCAGTATCTGTACAAACGTCTAAATGGCTATTTGAGCAGGAAATTTCATTTCTCAGTCTGTTAACCCAATTAGGCACAAATTCTGCATTGTTCTCGCTAAGTTTATCGTGGTGGACAACACGAGTGGACTTACTATTCTGAATCTGGAAAATAACTGGGCCAAAAACTTTGGTAATTATATATGGACCATCTTTAACTTTCTGAAGTTTTTTACATTTCCCTTTTGTTCTAGCTTCTCTCTTGAGGTATACAAGGTCACCAATGTTGAATTGCTTCCTGTGTACGTTAATGTCATATAACCTTTTTTGTCTTTCCTGGGCATTATTAAGGAAGCGTCTCGCGATATCATGAGACAATCGAAGTGATTCACTGAGGCGTTCTATATACTCACCAGTATTGAGGACCTTTCCAGTTGGCCTTGGGAATGAAAGGTCTTGTGACTGTAACACCTCTCTGCCCAACATTAATCTGTTTGGTGTGAACCCTGTTGACTGGTGTGGTGTACTTCTATATGCAGCAACAAGCAGGGGCAAGTGGTCATCCCAATTGTGTTGATCCGAATCCAGATAACAGCGGACCATTTGCAGTAAGGTTCTGTTGAAGCGCTCAACTAGCCCGTTTGATGAAGGGTGATATGGCGTAGTACGAGTTTTCGTAATACCGAACAATCTACAAACTTCTTTAATAAGATCACTTTGAAAGTTGGAGCCCTGATCCGTGTGAATTTCTAATGGTATACCGAAGGTAGATATAAACTGTTGAACTAACTTCTCAGCAACTAACTCGCTACCTTGATGTGGGATAGGGTAGGCATCAACCCACTTACTAAATTGATCAACAATGACTAAAATATATTTGTTTCCTTTCTTACTTTCAGGTAAGGGTCCTAGTATGTCCATCTGTATTCTATCTAATGGAGCTCCACACATATAAGATTGCAGAAGTGCCTTGGAGGAGCGGGAGCTTTTCTTCATAATTCCACATTTATCGCATGAATTCACATTCTGAAGCATCCTCCCATCTGTAATAAAGAAGTTGGCCAATTACCTTAAACTGCTGGATGGTAAGCCAGTAGCTCCTTAAGGCTGGGTTCTCAAGTTTAAGCCTCTTCTCATCAGGTACTTGCCCGTATTGAACCCATTCTCGAATTTTCAAAAGGTCTTCGTCTTCTTCCATTGCTCTCACAACTTCGTCAACTGAGTGTGATTCTAGCCAGTTACTTGAACAAAAAGAATGTTGATCATCAATGTCTTCAGTCTCAATTCGACATGTAGCAATTGGAACTACGTAATCTACATCTTCTTCAAACCTTTCCCAACTTCCATGAACTTTAGCGCAATGTTTACAACCAGCACACGGTAAACATTCTACTTTTGAACCTGCTTGGTAACAGACACATTTTTCTTTAGCTCTCCTGGAAAGGGCATCAGCATTTCCATGGTCTCTGCCTGGCCGGTGTTGTATGACAAAGTCATATTGACTTAGCTCCTCTAGCCACCGAGCTAATTGGCCTTGAGGCTGTTTGAAGCGATACAGCCAAGCCAGTGAACTGTGATCTGTTCTTATTATGAACTGCTTCCCAAGGAGATAATGCTTAAATTGATTTGTAAATACGATAACGGCTAGCAGTTCCTTACGGGTGACGCAGTACTTTCTCTGAGCTGGCCCAAGAGTCTTGCTAGCATAAGCAACAACCTTCTCTACTCCATTGTTTGTTTGGGATAGCACTGCTCCGATGGATCCATCTGAAGCATCTGTATCTAAAATAAACATATCTGACTGGTTCGGATAAGCCAATACTGGGGCTGTACTCAAAAGAGTTTTCAATCTGTCAAAACACTGTTGATGCTCTTTAGTCCAAATAAAGTGCTTTCGTTGCTTAAGAAGATCTTGTAATGGTGACACCAATTGAGCATAGTTGTTGACAAAGCGTCTGTAGTAATTGGCTAGCCCAAGGAATGACTGTAGACCCTTTTGATCCTCTGGGGTAGGCCAATTTATAACTACAGAGACAAGATCAGGATTTGTTGTGATACCCTTATCTGTTACCACATGTCCAAGAAAATTTACCTCTGTTTGAAATAATTTGCATTTCTTTGGTTTTAATTTAAGGCCATGCTCGAAAAACCGTTTGAAGACTTCTTCCAGATTTTTCAGGTGTTCATCAAAGGTTCTTCCTGTAACGATTACATCGTCAAGGTAAATGAGGATTGTTTCCCACTGTAAACCCCGTAAAATCATTTCCATAGCACGTTGGAAGGTTGACGGAGCATTGCAAAGTCCAAATGGCATCCTCGTATACTCAAAAAGTCCGTATTTTGTGGTAAATGCAGTCTTGTGTCCATCACAATCATCCATCTGTACCTGGTAGTACCCACTCATCAGATCAAGTGTGGAAAAGTAAGTCGAGCCACTCAGAGTGTCAAGACATTCATCTATCTTTGGGAGTGGGTAGGCATCTTTTATTGTCACATCATTTAATTTTCTGTAGTCTACGCACCACCTGATTCCACCATCTTTCTTTCGTACCAAAACTACGGGGGAAGCCCACTCTAATTTTCATGGCACGACAACACCAGTGTCTAACATCTTTTGCAAGTGCTCCCTCTCCTCTTTCTGAAATGAAAGAGGTGTTCTGCGGGTAGCTTGTCTTACAGGTGGTGATTGGCCAGTGTTAATTTTGTGATTAATTGATTTGAAACAGCCGAGATCAAGGTCATTGATTGCAAATACTTTTCTATATTTCAAAACCAACTGCAATATCCTAGATTTTTCAACGGTACTCAAAGCAGAGCCTACATTGTCAACCATTGCCTTTAGCTCTGCAGGCAGATCCATCTCTGAATGGTTAGCATCATCATTTAAAGTTGGAGATGCATCTAAAACAGCTGGGATAAGTTTACCGAGGTGTGTCTCCTTTGTAAGAAACTTTGCTCTTTTGTCTAAATTCAGAATTCTGACAGGAATAGAATCACCTGCCTTAACAAACACAGAACCAATCTGAAGTCCTTCCTTGGTACAACTTGGGTCAAGAACCATGTCAATCCCCGGCTTTGGTGAAGAAACTCTGCCTATCACAATTTTTTCTGATTCTGGAGGAATTTCCTCATCTTGATCTAGTCTAACACTGACTGAATCCGTATCCCCACTTATGCGTCCAACAACAAGCTGGTCTCCAAAGACAATATCACGTTGTCTAGTTAGAATTTTGGCATCTGAACCCTGCAAAAAATCTATACCAAGAAGAACTCCATCTCGAATGGGAGCAACATACTGGCCAGTTCCATTTTTTCTTACCAATTTGGAGTGTCGCAGTGACTCCTCCATATGCAATCATCTCTGCATTGTTTGCTGCATTTAGAAGTTTGCATTTTTTTCCTGTTTTGAAGTCAAGCTTGGCTTCTCTGGCAATATCTTCTGAAATAACTGTTGCATCTGCACCAGTATCAACAACTGCCTTGGTTGTGATATTATTAATGCATATGGGAATAGAAATACCCCGGGTCCCTTTACCCAAATGAGTGATTTTAATTGCCTTTTGTTCCTCTTCTGTTTCCTCACTATACACTGAGCTATTTAAATTTTCATTCTTTCTTGGACACTGCTTTGCAAAGTGACCCTTTTGTCCACAATTAAAGCAATCATTATTGATTTCAAATTTCCTTGCCGGACTTGGAGAACGATTGTAATTAGATCTCTGTGAACTAGATAGATTTAGTTTTGCAAGCATATTTTCAATTTTCTTTAATCTCTCATCCAGCTGACTAACAGTTACGTATGTTGGTCTTATTGTATGCGCATGAACCCTATTTATTTGCTCATCTTCTTTCTCAGGGTTATCTGTGTCAAAACATTCTTCTTGCAAATCCGCCCAATTTACCCTACGTGCCATTCTAAATTCTCGCTTTTCGTGATCCCGTCCAATAGTTGCCTTAAAATTCTGTTCAGGTGTTGTTACGTAGGACAAAGCTTCATTTAGGGTTCTTGGACATCTGTTCATTACCTCATATGCAGTCTTGCTATTTTTGTAGCCCTTCAAAAAGAATTCCGCCGCCAATTGTTCCAACATATCAATAGTTATTCCTGGGTATGCGCGCACCACAAGCTTATTTATCTCTTCGGCGAATTCCTCATTCAGTTGACCTGGCTTCTGCCGCATATCTGCCAGTTGGCGTCTTAGTGTGGCTGGCTGATCCGTATTTGTAAATCTTCTTGCTAGTCTAACTTTAATAAAGGCGTAGCTACTCAAAACATCAGCTGGGAGTCCACATAAAAATTTCAATGCTGGGCCTTGCAAACATTGGAACAACCTGTCCACTTTCTCTACATCAGACCAGCCAAAACGTTCTGCCAGCCTGTCAAATGGTATGAAGAACACATCAATATCTCCAGAGCCACCATAGTTTGGCATTTTCATTCCCGTCCCTTGGATTCTTGGGCTGTTTTCCTCTGTAATGAATTTTCATACATCTGTTGTCTGTGTGGAAAAGGCAGGGTACCATCTCTGGTGCGGGCTCTCCTTTCATGTTCTTCAGTAATATTTAATTCTTCATGAAAGGGTCTAGTCGGGGTACTATGTAAAGGATTTATTGGGGTATTGTCATGCTGGGTCTGTCTAACTGTATCAACTAACTCTTTAAAACAATTAAAAAACTCTGACCTGGTTATATATCCTGATTCCTCTCTTGTCCTGGATTTTTGCAACTTGAATGTTCTCCCTGGTTACTGCTGGCCATACTGTATATCAAATGAAATTGCCTCCTGCTTATCAATAACAGATACACTATCAGACAAACAATCAGTATATGCTACTTTCACTATGTCAATCTGGAGTTTTCGCAACCACTTTTTTGAAAGCAATACACCTGGGTGAAGCCCGTCGTGCAGGAGGTTGAATGAAATTTTGGATCGACCCGGCCTAGATTTTATTAGATCTGCATTAAATTTCAAGGTATTACACCCTAGCTGATTATTTAATTTTTCAATTTCAGAGTTCAAACGACAAACCTGTCTGTTCACTTCCTCACCTTCAGCTTGCAAATTTTCTTCACTAATAACCCCTGCCCCTCGATACTTATTATAAATTGGAAGTGAGTATGTAGGCACTCCAATGAATTTTACCTTCCCCTGCCTTGCAAGAACAAATTTTGTAATTTTCAAATAGTATTCAATGACAGAGTCACCTATTCTATAACTCTCCGACCTGACTGATACAGCCTGACTTTTTCTTACAAGTAATATCACAGGTGCCTGTCCACACATACACCAAAGCTCTCTTCGAATACTTAGCTTCAATCTTAGGAAGACTGGAACGCAGCAAGTTATAGCACTCTACTGTTGAGGCACCTTTACTATAAAGGTAAACAAGTGGAAAGTTGGGTAAATTGTCAGCAAGTTGTTCCAGACGTGAGGCTTTACTGTCGGAAAGTAATACACAAATACGGTCACTGTCACGCACTGGGGCACAAACAGGGTGCCTCTGTAAAAAATTTTCTAAGTCCCTTCTGGACATAAGTTTGTTTACTTATTACTTTTTCCAATATTTTATTGTTTAAATGTCTGTGTCTGTACTGTGTTTATGTTAATAAATTATGATATTTATCTCTTGCATTCAACGTAATAATCCAAAAATGAATATCTTTTTTTTTTCTGTTGTTGTTGAACAAAGTTGCGTTCGCAGTGAACACAAACTGCTAAATGGAGTACGACTGTAGATCTAGCTGTCACTCGGGGCACCGGTCAAAGAATGACTATAAAACTCGAATGAAAACTTTTTAACGGTCCTCTTTGTGCATAATGTCCTCTGATGTTGCTGTGATAATGATGTTGTGCTTAGAATTACTCCGAGGATGGGTAAATCAACAAGAATCAATCGGAAAGATCTTACCTTCGTCGTTCCTCACTCGGTGCTTGACCGAAAACAATCACCAAATTTCCTACTTGAATTGCGTTGGTTACGGCTTTCGACCGCTTAGAACTGACACCAGTTGTTATATTCTCAATATAATAGCAGCAAAGGGATCAATAATTACAATTAAGTAATTTAGTTTAACGATTTATTCTTCCAGAGCGCGGTGGCTAGACAGCTTTACAACGCCCAAACCAGGAAGAACGGATCCACGCGCTTCTCACCATAATGCGCATGCGCACCAACGGTAAACAAACGCGAGGGTCGTTCTTTATGTTTATACATCATCACGTGTACGCAAGTCTGACATAGTACACAATGTCATACGTCATTGACTTTGTTGAACTCTCTTTTTTTTTCCCGAGAAGAAATAAAAGATCATTGAGCTAAGCAAAAGATGTATCGTGTTATGAAACTTTCAAAACTATTACGATATTATTTACATGCTTTTAGGTGAGTTTTTGTAAAAGTAGTCGGAATATGGGCGAATTTTTGGTTGTGAGAACCGCGAAATGTAGCGTCCCGGAAGTTCAGATTGGGATACAGTCCAACTCTTTTTTACATCGGAGAAACTTCAAAATGGCGGAAAAAAATTTCTTCAGGGTTGAGAATTACGTCATACGTGTAACCTGTAGGCGGTCTTTCGCCAGTATCAGGAAAACGTTAGCTGTTTTTCATATCGATTTCATACATTCCTTTTCTTGGTAAATGTAGGGCCCACTAGGACGATCATTCCAGCTGTGCTCTATAACCCCAACTTTAAGCAATATGACAAATTCATTGAATTCAAATTCAGGGCTTGTAGTAATTTACACAACATTAATCCTACTGCATTTCACAGAGCATAATGTTGAATTTTTGAAACAACTATGCTTTCAATGGAAAATATTTCCCCAGAAGCAAGATGTTGATTTTCCAATGCGAAATAATTACTTTAAGGGTAAATCTTACTGCCATCAACAAATACACTTTTCATAAATTTACATGAAAGGTTTTTTTTTTTTTTTTTGTTATGACAGTCAACCAACTGCAGAAAACTACACTTATCAGAAATGCCTAGAAAAGGGCCACTGGACATATGAATGTACAGGAAAGAGAAAGTATGTATACAGACCTTCAAGGACAAGGGAATTAAACAAGAGGTTAAAAAGAGATGAGGAACAACAGAAGCTTGAAGTATTGTGAGTTTTCATTTTCCTGTTTAAGTAAATGTTCATTATCCACTATAAACCTTTTACTTTGTAGGCTAAATTAGGTCAAGCTAAAACTTGTAAAGCTGAAGAAAGAAGAAATATACAGTTGGGCGTTGAATATCGATGAATAAATAACTATAATTGTATAGGCACATGTAGATATCATTTAGATAGTTAAGAACTGTTATAAAGCGGAAACTGTTATTAACTCTTCACCAAATGACAAATTTTTGGACTTGACCAAATTCAAAGCATTTGCAGATGACGAATGTTGCTAAAGTGATGATTTCTGTCTTTGGTAAGGTAGAAAACACTGTGGAAAACAGAGAAAATACTGGTTTTCAGCATGTTCTCCTTTTCCTACAATCTTTCCAAAAGCTTTCTCTTTCAGTGATTGTGTGGTAAAGGGTTAAAAAGAGCTGAACCCAATAGCTCTGTTGGTATCATACAGGATTTGAAACTAGGGGTCCCTGCATGGAATCCTCAATTCGGCCAATTTCATTCCAAGGATTGAACATAATGTTTGCAACAGGATTAATTCCTTCCACCACTGATTGTTGTTTTGAGATGGTTATGTGGGCAAGCAACCAGTGACATGAGAAGAAAAACATGTGAAATACTGGTAAAAAGAAGCTCCAGGAAGGCATGGATGGTTGCAACTGAAATAATTTTGAAAATGGTGCAAAACAACATACAATCATTACAAAGAAGCTGTTTTACTACTTCTCAATGATTTGATGGTCAAATGGAATAACAATGAAGTCAAATATTTATATTGTTGTAATGAAATGATGAGCTTTTTCTCTCTGTATTTCATCACTTAACCTTTTACATCCTAAGCAGATTTGCAGAAGACGACTTGGAAAACATTCTGATGAAATATGGATTACAGGGCTGTGACTGATGAATCTTTAGAAGGGTGGAAAATGACCAACCCCCTCTTTCCCCCCCCCCCCCTTATTTACTTAATGAATTTACATCATACCAAAGTAGATGATTGTGACCTTGTCTTGAGCAGTTTTGAATTTTCAGTCTGAGCTATAGAGGGAGGAAATCCTTTGAAAGAAAGAAAACACTCCTTGGATTTTCATTTTGATTGAATTATGGGTGATGAAAAGAGAAATTGCTCATAATGAGCATAATGAGTAAACAAGGGCTCAAAAAAGTTAAGTCAGATCTTTATGAACTTTGTGTTTGAATTTGATTTGTGTCTACAACGTAAAACTAACAGTACTTGTGTGTTTTCTTTCAGGGCAAAGTCAAGGTCAGTCCTTGAAACCATTAGGAAAGAGAAAAAGGACAAAGACAAAAAAGCCAAAAAGATGAGAAAAAAGTGAGTGTTTTATGTGTTAAAATCGTTTCAGTGATGATTGAAATTATTGAAATATTGTGGATGATAAACACATTTTCCAGTCAGAATAGGAGTTTTAACTCTTTTTACCACATTTTGGACTTTTCCAAATCCAAAGCATTTGTAGATGACAAATGTGGCTCACATGGCTGTATATGAAAGAGAAAAACATTTTGTCGGAAAAGGAGAAAATGCTTTTAACAACATTTTCTTCTTTTTCCCCGATGTTTTTTTCAAGAAGTTAATCCATGAGGGTTATTAACCTCGGATGTGTGGTAAAGGGTTAACTCCCTACCAAACAACAAAATCTTAGAATAACATATATTGAAAGCATTTGCAGACAACAAATTAAATGTAACTCAAGTGTTGAGATTTTTCTGTGAAAGGGTAAAAAACATTGTTTAAAATGGAGAAAATGCTAGTTACCAGCTTTTTCTCCTTTTCCCACAATGTTTTCAAGTCTTCCTTTGGGATTGTTTGGTAAATGGGCAACTACATGTAATTCATGTACAAAGGATGTAGGTGTGTAGGCTATCAGGATATACCATGATCTAGACTGGCCAGAAAGTCTCAGCCATGTCTTAGAATTATTGAAAATGGACAATATTTAGAATGATTGGAGAATACAACCCATATGAAATATTTATGGATCTGTTGAGAAGAATGTTGATGTTCCCGCTACTAACTTTGCATTATTTCTTTTTTACATTTTCAGAAAGAAACAAGAACCAGCAAAATTGTTTGTCTGATCTTTTTTTTTTTTAAATTCAATCTTTTCTGGAAATGGCATTCTAAAATCTCTGTTGGGAAATAATTAAGGTCTCGAAAAACATTTACTTAGACCTACCATGACGGCAACTTTAGGGAGTCCGATTTTTTTCTCGAGACTATTTTCTTAAATTAGTCTTAGGGTTCCACGGTTATGGGAAATCCCGGTCATTACGTCAGAGCATTTGAGTAAAACCCTTTCTCTCCGTTGTGATACTTATCGTGTTCATGCGGCTCCATTTCTAAATAACTGATGGTCCGTTTATTTATTGCACTCTCTTTATTTTAAAAAGTGGCCCAGGCTACGAATAACATAAATAGATCAAGCTAGTGAAGTTCGACTATCAACGGGCAGAAACAGGTCCTCGCAGACAACCAAGGTGGAATTACAAAATACGTGTACGCAAGTCTGACAGAGTACACAATGTCATACGTCATTGACTTTGTTGAACTCCCTTTTGTTTTTTTCCCGAGAAGAAATAAAAGATCATTGAGCTGAGCAAAAGATGTATCGTGTTATGAAACTTTCAAAACTATTACGATATTATTTACATGCTTTTAGGTGAGTTTTTGTAAAATTAGTCGGAATATGGGCGAATTTTTGGTTGTGAGAACCGCGAAATGTAGCGTCCCGGAAGTTCAGATTGGGATACAGTCCAACTCTTTTTTACATCGGAGAAACTTAAAAATGGCGGAAAAAAAATTCTTCAGGGTTGAGAATTGCGTCATACGTGTAACCTGTAGGCGGTCTTTCGCCAGTATCAGGAAAACGTCAGCTGTTTTTCATATCGATTTCATACATTCCTTTTCTTGGTAAAAGTAGGGCCCACTAGGACGATCATTCCAGCTGTGCTCTATAACCCCAACTTTAAGCAATATGACAAATGCATTGAATTCAAATTCAGGGCTTGTAGTAATACACAACATTAATTCTACTGCATTTCACAGAGCATAATGTTGAATTTTTGAAACAACTATGCTTTCAATGGAAAATAGTTCCCCAGACGCAAGATGTTGATTTTCCAATACGAAATAATTACTTTAAGGGTAAATCTTACTGCCATCAACAAATACACTTTTCATAAATTTACATGAAAGGTTTTTTTTTTTTTTTTTTGTTATGACAGTCAACCAACTGCAGAAAACTACACTTATCAGAAATGCCTAGAAAAGGGCCATTGGACATATGAATGTACAGGAAAGAGAAAGTATGTATACAGACCTTCAAGGACAAGGGAATTAAACAAGAGGTTAAAAAGAGATGAGGAACAACAGAAGCTTGAAGTATTGTGAGTTTTCATTTTCCTGTTTAAGTAAATGTTCATTATCCACTATAAACCTTTTACTTTGTAGGCTAAATTAGGTCAAGCTAAAACTTGTAAAGCTGAAGAAAGAAGAAATATACAGTTGGGCGTTGAATATCGATGAATAAATAACTATAATTGTATAGGCATATGTAGATATCATTTAGATAGTTAAGAACTGTTATAAAGCGGAAACTGTTATTAACTCTTCACCAAATGACAAATTTTTGGACTTGACCAAATTCAAAGCATTTGCAGATGACGAATGTTGCTAAAGTGATGATTTCTGTCTTTGGTAAGGTAGAAAACACTGTGGAAAACAGAGAAAATACTGGTTTTCAGCATGTTCTCCTTTTCCTACAATGTTTTCAAAAGCTTTCTCTTTCAGTGATTGTGTGGTAAAGGGTTAAAAAGAGCTGAACCCAATAGCTCTGTTGGTATCATACAGGATTTGAAACTAGGGGTCCCTGCCTGGAATCCTCAATTCGGCCAATTTCATTCCAAGGATTGAACATAATGTTTGCAACAGGATTAATTCCTTCCACCACTGATTGTTGTTTTGAGAATGGTTATGTGGGCAAGCAACCAGTGACATGAGAAGAAAAACGTGAAATACTGGTAAAAAGAAGCTCCAGGAAGGCATGGATGGTTGCAACTGAAATAATTTTGAAAATGGTGCAAAACAACATACAATCATTACAAAGAAGCTGTTTTACTACTTCTCAATGATTTGATGGTCAAATGGAATAACAATGAAGTCAAATATTTATATTGTTGTAATGAAATGATGAGCTTTTTCTCTCTGTATTTCATCACCTAACCTTTTACATCCTAAGCAGATTTGCAGAAGACGACTTGGAAATCATTCTTATGAAATATGGATTACAGGGCTGTGACTGATGAATCTTTAGAAGGGTGGAAAATGACCAACCCCCTCTTTTCCCCCCCCCCTTATTTACTTAATAAATTTACATCATACCAAAGTAGATGATTGTGACCTTGTCTTGAGCAGTTTTGAATTTTCAGTCTGAGCTATAGAGGGAGGAAATCCTTTGAAAGAAAGAAAACACTCTTTGGATTTTCATTTTGATTGAATTATGGGTGATGAAAAGAGAAATTGCTCATAATGAGCATAATGAGTAAACAAGGGCTCAAAAAAGTTAAGTCAGATCTTTATGAACTTTGTGTTTGAATTTGATTTGTGTCTACAACGTAAAACTAACAGTACTTGTGTGTTTTCTTTCAGGGCAAAGTCAAGGTCAGTCCTTGAAACCATTAGGAAAGAGAAAAAGGACAAAGACAAAAAAGCCAAAAAGATGAGAAAAAAGTGAGTGTTTTATGTGTTAAAATCGTTTCAGTGATGATTGAAATTATTGAAATATTGTGGATGATAAACACATTTTCCAGCCAGAATAGGAGTTTTAACGCTTTTTACCACATTTTGGACTTTTCCAAATCCAAAGCATTTGCAGATGACAAATGTGGCTCACATGGCTGTATATGAAAGAGAAAAACATTTTGTCGGAAAAGGAGAAAATGCTATTAACAACATTTTCTTCTTTTTCCCCGATGTTTTTTTCAAGAAGTTAATCCATGAGGGTTATTAACCTCGGATGTGTGGTAAAGGGTTAACTCCCTACCAAACAACAAAATCTTAGAATAACATATATTGAAAGCATTTGCAGACAACAAATTAAATGTAACTCAAGTGTTGAGATTTTTCTGTGAAAGGGTAGAAAACATTGTTTAAAATGGAGAAAATGCTAGTTACCAGCTTTTTCTCCTTTTCCCACAATGTTTTCAAGTCTTCCTTTGGGATTGTTTGGTAAATGGGCAACTACATGTAATTCATGTACAAAGGATGTAGGTGTGTATGCTATCAGGATATACCATGATCTAGACTGGCCAGAAAGTCTCAGCCATGTCTTAGAATTATTGAAAATGGACAATATTTAGAATGATTGGAGAATACAACCCATATGAAATATTTATGGATCTGTTGAGAAGAATGTTGATGTTCCCGCTACTAACTTTGCATTATTTCTTTTTTACATTTTCAGAAAGAAACAAGAATCATCTTCCTCCTCCTCAGACAGTTCTTCTTCATCATCATCCTCATCTAGTGGTTCAGACAGTGATTCAGACAGTTCATCAAGTTCTTCCTCTAAATCATTATCATTATCGTCATCATCAAGCAGTAGCTCAAGTTCTTCAGAGTCTGAGTCAAGTGGATCTGATGGTCAAACAAGGTCAAAGTCCAAGAAATTTAAGAAGAAACGGAAGAGAAGTCCTAGTATCAAGCCTTTACAGACTGTTTTTAGATCAACTAGAAAATAATACACATTAACCCTTATCCATCTAAATAAGTGAAACTAAAACTTTCAAGCCGAGAGTGAAAACCTGAATAATGTTATATCAAACTTAGTTTTTGGAGAAAAAATATCTCCTTATTGGACAGTGTAGATCCAAGATCAGACTGCACATTCTGTGCAGTCTGATCTTGATCTACACTGCCCGCAAATGGTCAGTGAGTTGCGCTTAGCAGCTTAAGGGTTAATAAAAGAGCAGACATCAGTGTAACGGAAACTATCGATTGCCAGTAGAAAAACACTGTGAGAGGAAAATCAATTCTTTGTGAAGGGCAGTTGCCTCTTTTCGCAACTCTTCCCAAAAGCTTCAATAGGATTATTATGATCCATATTTTTGTATTTTAAAATTTATGCAATAATGCATAATATTGTATCATATGAATGTTTTGTATATAACTTTATATTTCTTTCTTTTCATGCAGCTTTGTAATTTAATGTGAAGGAATATGGTGTTGGAGGAATTATTATGATCCATATTTTTGTATTTTAAAATTTATGCAATAATGCATAATATTGTATCATATGAATGTTTTGTATATAACTTTATATTTCTTTCTTTTCATGCAGCTTTGTAATTTAATGTGAAGGAATATGTTTCACACCTTCCCAATCAAAAGGTATTTCCTTGTTTGTACAACAATGGCCATACATTCCAAGTAATTAGTCTTGGAGCCCTTCTAACAACCCCACAGTTTGGCTTGGGATTAACCTGTCTGCACTAGGTGTTAAACAATCAAGCCAAACTTTGTGATGTCTTTGTTTTCAAAATTCCAACAAAAACCTTGTCAGGAAATAAGCTATTTGAGAACCTTACTCCAAATTCAACACCTGGAAATAGTGACCTATATAAACCAGGACCTTGGCTGGTCAACAATGAATCTTGACCAGTATTATTGAATAAAGTGTCTTTGTGTTTATCGGGCAAATCTTCTTATTTCCAGGTAAGTTTGTTTTTGACTCTTTTTACTTTTGCCTTTCTGTTTCTCTAATATTTGTAATTGAATTTCTAGTTAACTTATTCTACATTTTTGAACATAAGTAATTAATATTTCTCAAATCCTAGGTCTTTCTTGCATAAACCTGTGTTTGCTAGTGAAAATGACCTATGGCTGAGAAACTTGAAAATTAATCATTCAACTTGGTTTTTTATTGTGACTTAGCTACATACTTTTCTTGAAATATAAAACAGTTATGTCTCAACATTTTGACTTCAAATAATTGTCTGCAATAAACCTCCATTCTTTCTTTTATAGTTTTGCAATTTAAAGATGGATTTTTATTTGTCATCTTACAATTAAGATATTCTTAGATGTTAAACTTTGTGTCAAAGTATCATGTTTACATGTCCCTTGTCTTAAATGCAAACTGTATGTGTGTAAGTAACTTGTTGTGACAATAGTCAATGTTGAATCTCTGTGTTCAATGATGTGGTTACCATTTGTGCCTCTCATGGAGCTGATTCCCCATGTCTAGCTTTACTCTCTATTTGAGAGTGTGAAATTTAGCCACATCATTGCATACAGACTTCACTCTGATTGGTCATGACAAGTTGCATTTTGTTTGTATATTTTTTTTGTAGAATGAATCTTGACCAGTATTATTGAATAAAGTGTCTTTGTGTTTATCGGGCAAATCTTATTTCCAGGCATCTATCATCCCAATATATATTCCAGAGTTCTGAGGGCTTTTTGTTGTAACAGGAGTAATCCCCCTTTTTAGCTCACCTGAGCATGAAGTGCTCATGGTGAGCTATTGTGATCGTGCTGTGTCCGTCGTGCGGTATGCGTCGTCCGTCGTCTGTCATCCGTTGTCAACTTTTTACCTTGTGTACGCTCTAGAGGCCACATTTTCAGTCCAATCCTCATGAAACTTGGTCAGAATGTTTGTCTCAATAAAATCTCGGACGAATTCGAAATTGGGTCATGTGGGGTCAAAAACTAGGTCACTAGGTCAAATCTTAGAAAAACCTGGTGTACGCTCTAGAGGCCACATTTTCAGTCCGATCCTCATGAAACTTGGTCAGAATGTTTGTCTTTATGAAATCTCGGACGAGTTCGAAATTGGGTCATGTGGGGTCAAAAACTAGGTCACTAGGTCAAATCTTAGAAAAACCTTGTGTACGCTCTAGAGGCCACATTTTCAGTCTGATCCTCATGAAACTTGGTCAGAATGTTTGTCTTGATAAAATCTCAGACGAGTTCGAAATTGGGTCATGTGGGGTCAAAAAATAGGTCACTAGGTCAAATCTTAGAAAAACCTTGTGTATGCTCTTGATGCCACATTTTCAGTCAGATACTTGTGAAATTTGGTCTGAATGTTTGTCTTGATAAAATCTCGGACAAGTTCAAAATTGGGTCATGTGGGGTCAAAAACTATTCACTAGGTCAAATCTTAGAAAAACCATGTGTACGCTCTAGAGGCCACATTTTCAGTCCGATCCTCATGAAACTTGGTCAGAATGTTTGTCTTGATAAAATCTCGGACGAGTTCAAAATTGGGTCATGTTGGGTCAAAAACTAGGTCACTAGGTCAAATCTTAGAAAAACCTTGTGTACGCTCTAGAGGCCACATTTTCAGTCCGATCCTCATGAAACTTAGTCAGAATGTTTGTCTTGATAAAATCTCGGACGACTTCGAAATTGGGTCATGTGGGGTAAAAAACTAGGTCACTAGGTCAAATCTTAGAAAAACCTTGTGTACGCTCTAGATGCCACATTTTCAGTCAGATACTTGTGAAATTTGGTCTGAATGTTTGTCTTGATAAAATCTCGGACAAGTGCGAAATTGGGTCATGTTGGGTCAAAAACTAGGTCACTAGGTCAAATCTTAGAAAAACCTTGTGTGTGTTGTAGAGGCCACATTTTCAGTCAGATACTTGTGAAATTTAGTCAGAATGTTTGTCTTGATAAAATCTCGAATAAGATTGAAATTGGGTCGTGTTGGGTCAAAAACTAGGTCACTAGGTCAAATCTTAGAAAAAACCTTTTGTACACTATAGAGGCCACATTTTCAGTCCAATACTCTTGAAAAATGGTCAGAATGTTTGTCTTGATTATATCTTGAAATAGTACGAAAATGTGCCATGTTGGGTCAAAAACTAGGTCACCAGGTCAAATCTAAGAAAAATGTTGTGTATGCTCTAGAGGCCATATTTTCTGTCCAGTACTCTTGAAAGTTGGTCAGAATGTTTGCCTTGATAATATCTCTGACTAGTTTGAAAATGGGTCATGACAGGTGAAAAACTAGGTCACTAGGTCAAATCTTAGAAAAACCTTGTGTAAGCTCCAGAAGCCACATTTTCTGTCTGATACTCTTGAAAGTTGGTCAGAATGTTTGTCTCGATGATATCTCAGTAGCATTTGAAAATGGGTCATGTGGGGTCAAAAACTAGGTCACCTGGTCAAATCTTAGAAAAACCATGTGTACACTGTTGTGGCTACGTTTTTTGTTCAATACTCTTTTAAAGTTGCTCAGAATGTTTGCCTTGGTAATATCTTGGATGAGTTTGAAAATGTGTTATGTTGGGTCAAAATCTAGGTCACTAGGTCAGATCTTAGAAAAACCTTGTGTATGCTGTAGGCGCCACATTTTCAGTCCAATACTCTTGAAATTTAGTAAGAATGTTTGTCCTAATGATATCTTGGACCAGTTTGAAAATGTGTTATGTTGGCTGAAAAACTAGGTCACTAGGTGAAATCTTAGAAAAACCTAGTGTATGAATGACTCTCAGAAGGAAGCCTTTTGAAAACACTCTTTGAAAATGAGAAAATGCTGGTATCCAGCATTTTTTCCCTTTTTCACAATGTTTTCTACCCCTTTGAGAGACCAATCCCACAGCTTGATCCACATATTATTTGTTTTATGCAGAAGGTTCAGACATTGATGAGTTAAACATTTTATTGTTTGGTAATACATATATCTCACAAGACGTTGGAAATTGGTTGTGCTTGGTCAAAAGGCTCAGGTGAGCGACTCCAGGGCCATCATGGCCCTCTTGTTACAGATGCATTAATCTGTTACCACATAATTAGGAGTTTTAACGACCATGGGAAATTAGACTTTTTAAAATGGGGGGGGGGGTGCCCGGTAACCAGCATTTTTTCTTCTCATCCCACAATGTTTCCCATACTTTCAGAAACAAATCCCATCATTTGAAACACATTTGATTTGTCGTCTGCAAATGTTTTCAATTTGAACCAGTCTAAAACACTGTCATTTGGTAAAGAGTTAAGCCCCCTTTTCACAGTTTATGGCTGTTCTATGTATCTTTAGTACTTATTGAAAATGTCAGTTTTTATCTTTAGAACACTGAAATGATGAAGCCCTGCAAAAAACAAAGTAAGGAATGAATTCTCCTTCTAACACAAAAGTCTTGATATGTATTTATGTAGTAAACCTCAGGCCATGTTGAAAAACCTATAGTTTCAGGGGCTGTTCCATCTGAATTCTAGACCTAGGTAAAAAATTGACAAGCGCTTCATCTGTTATTTACTGGTACTTTTTACCTTGGTCCATATTCACCAACCAGTCTAAATTTCATTCCTTATCTTATTCTAGGTATAGAAAGTAACACCACAACTTCCAGTTGGCTAAACCAAATGGTTTAGCCAATCAGAAGGTGTGTTACATTTAATTTGGAAAACTCTTGCCAATAAGACAAAGACTTCTGAATGGTTGGTGAATATGGACCCTGGTTTTAAAATTGATTTTTCTGCCAGCAACTGTCATTTAGACTGACTGTACGACAACAGATTATCTTCACAATAATTTCCATATTTCAAATAGTATGATTTTAAGCAAAATGCATTTTAACACCTGCATTGTTTACTTTGCACTGGGCCTTTGAAGAAGATTTAGATGAAAGAATTTACAAAGAATCATTACTGTGTAACATATTGTGGAGAGTTCCTGTGTATGAGTTTTCCCCCTTGGATTTTTAGCTCTCCTGAGCACAAGTGCTCATGGTGAGCTATTGTGATCGTGCTGTGTCTGTTGTGCGGTGTGCGTCGTTGACTTTTTACCTTGTGTATGCTCTAGAGGCCACATTTTCAGTCCAATCCTCATGAAACTTGGTCAGAATGTTTGTCTTGATAAAATCTCGGACGAGTTTGAAATTGGGTCATGTGGGGTCAAAAACTAGGTCACTAGGTCAAATCTTAGAAAAACCTGGTGTACGCTCTAGAGGCCACATTTTCAGTCCGATCCTCATGAAACTTGGTCAGAATGTTTGTCTTGATAAAATCTCGGACGACTTCGAAATTGGGTCATGTGGGGTCAAAAACTAGGTCACTAGGTCAAATCTTAGAAAAACCTCGTGTACGCTCTAGATGCCACATTTTCAGTCTGATCCTCATGAAATTTGGTCAGAATGTTTGTCTTGATAAAATCTCGGACGAGTTTGAAATTGGGTCATGTGGGGTAAAAAACTAGGTCACTAGGTCAAATCTTAGAAAAACCTTGTGTGCGCTCTAGAGGCCACATTTTCGGTTAGACACGTGAAATTTGGTTAGAAGGTTTGTCTTGATAAAATCTCAGAAGAGTTCGAAATTGGGTCATGTGGGGTCAAAAACTAGGTCACTAGGTCAAATCTTAGAAAAACCTCGTGTACGCTCTAGAGGCCACATTTTCAGTCCGATCCTCATGATATTTGGTCAGAATGTTTGTCTTGATAAAATCTCGGATGAGTTCGAAATTGGGTCATGTGGGGTCAAGAACTAGGTCACTAGGTCAAATCTTAGAAAAACCTTGTGTGCGCTCTAGAGGCCACATTTTCAGTCCGATCCTCATGAAACTTGGTCAGAATGTTTGTCTTGATAAAATCTCGGACGACTTCGAAATTGGGTCATGTGGGATAAAAAACTAGGTCACTAGGTCAAATCTTAGAAAAACCTCGTGTACGCTCTAGATGCCACATTTTCAGTCTGATCCTCATGAAATTTGGTCAGAATGTTTGTCTTGATAAAATCTCGGACGAGTTCGAAATTGGGTCATGTGGGGTAAAAAACTAGGTCACTAGGTCAAATCTTAGAAAAACCTTGTGTGCGCTCTAGAGGCCACATTTTCGGTCAGACACGTGAAATTTGGTTAGAAGGTTTGTCTTGATAAAATCTCAGAAGAGTTCGAAATTGGGTCATGTGGGGTCAAAAACTAGGTCACTAGGTCAAATCTTAGAAAAACCTCGTGTACGCTCTAGAGGCCACATTTTCAGTCCGATCCTCATGATATTTGGTCAGAATGTTTGTCTTGATAAAATCTCGGATGAGTTCGAAATTGGGTCATGTGGGGTCAAGAACTAGGTCACTAGGTCAAATCTTAGAAAAACCTTGTGTGCACTCTAGTGGCCACATTTTCGGTCAGACACATGTGAAATTTGGTCAGAATGTTTGTCATGATAAAATCTCAAATGAGTTCAAAATTGGGTCATGTGGGGTCAAAAACTAGGTCACTAGGTCAAATCTTAGAAAAACCTGGTGTACGCTCTAGAGGCCACATTTTCAGTCCGATCCTCATGAAACTTGGTCAGAATGTTTGTCTTGATAAAACCTCGGACGAGTTCGAAATTGGGTCATGTGGGGTCAAAAACTAGGTCACTAGGTCAAATTTTAGAAAAACCTTGTGTGCGCTCTAGAGGCCACATTTTCAGTCCGATCCTTATGAAACTAGGTCAGAATGTTTGTCTTGATAAAATCTCGGACGACTTCGAAATTGGGTCATGTGGGGTCAAAAACTAGGTCACTAGGTCAAATCTTAGTAAAACCTTTTGTACGCTCTAGAGGCCACATTTTCAGTCAGATACTTGTAAAACTTGGTCAGAATGTTTGTCTTGATAAAATCTCAGACGATTTCAAAATTGGGTCATATGGGGTCAAAAACTAGATCACTAGGTCAAATCTTAGAAAAACCTTGTGTGCGCTCTAGAGGCTACATTTTCAGTCCGATCCTCATGAAATTTGGTCAGAATGTTTGTCTTGATAAAATCTCGGATGAGTTCGAAATTGGGTCATGTGGGGTAAAAAACTAGGTCACTAGGTCAAATCTTAGAAAAACCTTGTGTACGCTCTAGAGGCCACATTTTCAGTCCGATCCTCATGAAATTTGGTCAGAATGTTTGTCTTGATAAAACCTCGGACGAGTTCGAAATTGGGTCATGTGGGGTCAAAAACTAGGTCACTAGGTGAAATCTTAGTAAAACCTTGCGTACGCTCTAGAGTCCACATTTACAGTCAGATACTTGTAAAACTTGGTCAGAATATTTGTCTTGATAAAATCTCAGACGAGTTCAAAATTGGGTCATGTGGGGTCAAAAACTAGGTCACTAGGTCAAATCTTAGAAAAACCTTGTGTACGCTCTAGAGGCCACATTTTCAGTCAGATACTTGTGAAATTTGGTCAGAATGTTTGTCTTGATAAAATCTTGGACAAATTTGAAATTTGGTTGTGTGGGGCCAAAAACTAGGTCACTAGGTCAAATCTTAGAAAAACCTTTTGTACACCATAGAGGCCACATTTTCAGTCCAATACTCTTGAAAAATGGTCAGAATGTTTGTCTTGATTAAATCTTGAAATAGTATGAAAATGTGCCATGTTGGGTCAAAAACTAGGTCACCAGGTCAAATCTAAGAAAAATGTTGTGTATGCTATAGAGGCCATGTTTTTTGTCCTGTACTCTTGAAAGTTGATCAGAATGTTTGCCTTGATAATATCTCTGACTAGTTTGAAAATGGGTCATGTCGGGTGAAAAACGAGGTCACTCGGTCAAATCTTAGAAAAACCTTGTGTAAGCTCCAGAAGCCACATTTTCTGTCTGATACTCTTGAAAGTTGGTCAGAATGTTTGTCTTGATGATATCTCAGTAGAATTTGAAAATGGGTCATGTTGGGTCAAAAACTAGGTCACCTGGTCAAATCTTAGAAAAACCATATGTACACTGTTGTGGCCACAGTTTTTGTTCAATACTCTTTTAAAGTTGCTCAGAATGTTTGCCTTGGTAATATCTTGGATGAGTTTGAAAATGTGTTATGTTGGGTCAAAATCTAGGTCACTAAGTCAGATCTTTGAAAAACCTTGTGTACGCTGTAGAGGCCACATTTTCAGTCCAATACTCTTGAAATTTGGTAAGAATGTTTGTCCTGATGATATCTTGGACCAGTTTGAAAATGTGTCATGTTGGCTGAAAAACTAGGTCACCAGGTCAAATCTTAGAAAAATCTAGTGTACGAATGACTCTCAGAAAGAAGCCTTTTGAAAACACTGTTTGAAAATGAGAAAATGCTGGTATCCAGCATTTTTTCCGTTTTTCACAATGTTTTCTACCCCTTTGAGAGACCAATCCCACAGCTTGATCCACATATTATTTGTTTTATGCAGAAGGTTCAGACTGATAAGTTTAAAATTTTATTGTTTGGTAATACATATATCTCACAAGACGTTGGAAATTGGTTGTGCTTGGTCAAAAGGCTCAGGTGAGCGACTCCAGGGCCATCATGGCCCTCTTGTTATTCCTTCATAAAAGGAAGGATATAAAAAGTCACATTTGTATAGTAAAAGGCTAAGGAAGGTGACAGTGTTACGCAATTCATTCTTTGCTCTGTTCTTTGTATAGGATGGATTCAGCGAATCTGACATAAGTAAGTGGTTTGTGATAAAATTTAAATAAAGAGTCTGGAAAAGCAAGAGGAGTTTTAAAAACATTGTGAGAAAAGGAGAAAATGCTAGTAACCAACATTTATTCCTATTCCCACAACAGTTTCCAGGCTTTTAAAGACAATCTCATTGTTAGAGCCACATTAAATTTGTTCTTTGCAAATGCTTTCAGTATATATTGACAGGTCTTAAATTTTGTTGTTTTGGTAAAGTGTGAATTCATCGTCTGCAATAGTAGTTGGCCAAGATGCAAATATTGTTGCACAAGGAAAAATCCTTTGCAACTATTAATTTCAGTTTTTGCCACAATATTTTAATAGATCTTTGTGTACAAAATATCTGTCTATCTTGATAGGCCCTTCTTTACAAGAGTGTTCTCAAAATTGCTGCAAATTTGTACCTGCTGATAATGAGTTAACAAAATAATATGTTTTCGATTTCATAGTGGTGGTAAACTTTCAAAATACCTTTGTATTAATTTTTTACATGTTTTTAGTTTTCACATTTTAAAATGAATAATTCATGTGTAAGTAATGTTACATGGAAATGAAGTAAATAAAAGGGTTAATAATAACAGTATCTTTTTTTGTGAAGCTAAAACATTAACTCTTTTCTACACAATCCTTTGTTTTAATGACCTTGAAAGAGATGGCTTTTGAAAACATTGTGGGAAAAGGAGACAATGCTGCTTACCAGCATTTTCTTCTTTTCTCACAATGTTTTCTATCCTATCAAAGACAGAAATCATCATTTTGATAAACATTTATTTTCTTCTGCAAATGCTTTCAATTTGATCAGGTCCACGATGTTATTGTTGGGTTAAGGGTTAAGACACATTTTCAAGTAAGAAATATGGATATATGGTGTTGATTCTGATGATAAGGGTGAAAAGAATGAATTAATGGACTAATAATAAATCTTGAATCTGAAATCTACAGGATCATTTTGCTGCATGAATACTATATATCAAGCCCTTGTAGTTCAGTTGGTAGCATACATGGCATGAAACTAAGGGGTCGCTTGTTCGAAACCCAACAGAGAATTGATTTAAATCATTTCAACAGGATTCATTCCTCTCTCACCTGGTGATCATTGTTCCTAGGATCGTTATTTGTGAAAGCAGCTACTGGCTTGGGAAGAATATTGTGTGAAGAACTGCTAAAAAAAAAATCATTCGTTTATATAGGTACATTGGTAGCCCCATTAATTGAAATAATGTTGAAAACATAGAAGAAATTTCTTCATAATTATTACGAGGATAATTCAAATTTTTATATGAATAAAAGTTCGAAAATCCTCTGCTGCAATGTTTTAGAACGTAATGAGGTTTTTAGTCTAATGGAATCTCTCATTTTAACTCTTTACTGAATGACAAAATCTTGAACGCAAAATTTTAGAATTGTCCAAATTGAAGCAAATGCAGATGACAAATAAATGTGACTCAGAAGTTGAAATTTGTTTTTGGAAGGGGAGAAAAATATTGTGAGAAAAGAATAAAATGCTGGTAACTAGCATTTTTTCCTTTTTCCACTGTTTTCAAGTCTTCTTCTATAGGGTCATTATACTTGGGATTGTATGGTAAACAGTTAACCCTTTAGCAGACAACAAAATTTTACTCTTGCCCAAATTGAAAGCATTTGCATGCA
The DNA here is from genome assembly GCA_945859785.2 of Tridacna gigas. Classification (NCBI taxonomy): domain Eukaryota; kingdom Metazoa; phylum Mollusca; class Bivalvia; order Cardiida; family Cardiidae; genus Tridacna; species Tridacna gigas. The sequence goes on from OX244033.2 coordinate 28,715,659, forward strand.
ACAATTTCAGTGTGGCTCAAATGGTGCAATTTTTCTTTGATAGGGTAGAAAACTTTGTGGAAAAGGAGAAAATGCTGGTTACCAGCATTTTCTCCTTTTCCCACAATGTTTACAAAAGGCTTCAATTCCAGGGTCGTTAAAAGGTGGCATTGTGTGGTAAAGAGTTAACTATTTACCATATACCAAAATTGTGGACTCAACCAAATTGAAAGCATTTGCATTTGACAAATTATATGTTGGTAAAATGATGATTTCTCTTTTTGATAGTAGAAAACATTTGGTGAAAAGGATAAAATTCTGGTTACCAACATTTTCTCCTTTTCCTACAATTTTTTACACTGTCAAAATTGAAAGCATTTGCAGACGCACAGTGTATGTTGCTCAAAATTATGAATTTGTCTTTGAAAGGGTTGAAAACATTTCGGAAGTGGAGAAAATGCAGCAACCCAGCATTTTCCCCTTTTCCCCACAATGATTTCAAAGGCCTTCTGTGAGTCACTTGAAACACTGGATCATTCAGCCAGTGGATAAGTTGTCAGAATGTGAACCCTTAGAGCCCCCAATGAACCAAACAGATATTTTCAACCGAGAAATAAGATAAAAATAATTCACCCTTAAAGCACCTTTCACTACTTTGCCGCCAGTGTAGATCAAGATCAGACTGCACAGGACATGCAGTCTTATCTTTGAACAACACTGTCCACTTTGGAACAACACTACAGACAAAAGGAAGTAATGAAACTGCAATTATCTTAGTCTTATTCTATTCTATAATGAAAATGTCCATTGGGTTTATTTGGCACTTTAATGTTTAAAATTTCAAGAATGCCTTTCTCTAGAATCTTTAGGCAAATCACACAGTATATATAAAAGATCAGACTGCACATTCTGTATCATCTTAGTCTACAGTGGCAGCACAAGCAAATAAAGCTGTGAAAGGTGCTTTTACGGTTAAGCCTGTATACTTTGATAAATAAGAAAGTCAATATTGACTTTTTGATTCAGCCTGTCTGGGTAAATTTTACAAAATTCACTTCAGTTTGACCTGCAGTGACCTTTCCCACCTTTCTTCCTGTTTTCACTAATTAACCCTTACAATGCTTTAACAACTGTTTTTGCTTTAGCGGTCAGTACTGATCAAGATGAGAAGGCATAAAAAATACATTCTAATCTTGTATCTACACTGTCAAGTTTGAATAGACATTCTGAACAAACAGAGCCTTAAAATTGCTGTTATTTGGTCTTATTTCTAGGCTTAAACTAGGTGTCCAGTATGATTACTCAGTGCAGTCCTTATAACTGAGTAATTTTACACACATAACCAGACAAGTTTTGTACCCCATGTGGTAAAAAGTGTTGGAAAATGTTGAGGGAAAAGAAGGATTTGCTTGTGGCAAGAAATGGCCCCTGTCCATACACTATTCACTACATTTTTAATAAAGGTATTTTCCTTTTCTTTAATAATCTTCCTTTGTGTTACTCGTCATAGTTTTGAAAGGTACACTCATTACTTTAGTGGCAAGTCTTATGCTACATGTACTCCTTTAACGGTTTAACTCTTTGCCGAACGACAAAACTTTTACAATGGTCCAAATTTGAATTATTTGCAGACAATATGTTAAAGGTGGCCCATGATGAAATTTGTCATATATAGGTTAGAAAACATTGTGGGAAACTGAGAAAATGCTGGTAACCAGCACTTTCTCCTTTTCCCACAAAGTTTTCAAATGCCTTCTTTCTCAGGGTTATAAAAAGTTGGGATTGTGTGATAAAGGGTTAATAAACAGTTCTTTGTTTTTTAATCTGGTAACCAGCATTTCATGCATGTTTGGGTTTAAAATACATGTCAACATTTTTTTCATTAACGTTTCTTTTGACAGTGTTGATTCTATTAGGGGTTTATCTGTGTAAGATAAAGCAAAAACTGTGTAACAAAAGGAGAAATTGTTCAGATTTGTCAAAACTTAATACATGTACATGTACTATACAATTATTTCTAGTAAAGTTCATAAGAGATTTTGTTCTCCATGTGAGAACTGAGATTAAATTTTGAAAAAGTGTTCATCAGGGGAATTAAGAGGACAAAAAAAAACAGAGAATGCTTTATTGTACAATTTTAACTTGTTTCACTCTTAACAATAAAACTTGCTTTCAAATCTAATCAGTTAATTCTATATCAATATTATAGACAAGATTTGGATCTAAAGTGTTTGCATTAGTCCACAATCTTATTAAAAAAAAAAAATCTGGGGCTGTCCATTTGTCTTACAGGCAACTGTTTGCCACTGTCAGTTTTTTTTACAAACAATATGCACTAATTTACAATGTCCTGCAAAACAATAGGTGCAAATTAATGACTAGTGCAAACAAGTTGCTCATATTTAAACCCAATCCAACAATTCAAGTTAACATCAGATGCATTCTTTTACTCTTTACATTAGATAGATACCAGTGGCAGTATTTACCACCAATCCAACATCCAATTCTGAATTCAAGATTAGCCATTTGATTGGCCAACGCTGAAAGTCACAAGCCAAATCTCTTTTTGCCACAATCTTTTCACAAGCATTCACAGATCTAACATTTCAAAAGGAAACACAATTATACTGCAGAGCCTGGAAGCTTAGTAGGTAAAGTTCAGAGCTTCCCGAGTTGATTCCTAGCTTGACCAAATTCTTTCAAAGGATTGATGATAGTCATTGTGACAGGATTCTTTCCTCTCTCACTGCTGAAGATTGTCTCATCAATGATTATGTGGGAAAGTAGCCAGTGGCTTGGAAAGAGTACTGTACAGAGTGATAGTTAGGAAACCATTGGAAAGCATGGATAGAGGCACTGGCAACCAGGATATGACTGTTGAAAATGGCAGTGAACAAACACCAAACAAACAAATGAACAATAACTCTTTTCATAATGATTTCAACATCTCATCAAATGAGACTGAATGATATAAATGAGCCAAGCTCTGGCAAAGGGGGCTTAATGCATCTTCGTAATGCATGATACCAATCAAGCCATAACATAATTATGGATCCATTATAGCCACTTTTTTAACAACCGACTAAATCATGAGGTAGACTCGTCCTTTGGCATACAGAAATTGACCAATAATGAAAAGTTTCCGCCCAGGTCAGCCTGCCCTGACTCCACAGGCTGACCTGGGTCGATAGTTTTTGCAGATGCATTAAGCCTCTTTTTCACAAAGCATGGCTCATATCAATTCAACAGCATATCAAGATGAGGGGGGATCATCACACTTTTTTCTTCGGCGGCCCTTTGGAAGTTCTGCACTAGGATCAAACATTACATTGTCATAAAATTCTGTGTCCTCTGTAATCCTCAATTCTGAAAGTGTAGATATAAACAAGTTAATCCTTTACCACACCCCAAGTTTTATCGACCATGAAATAAAAGTTTTCTGAAAAATTGCAGGAAAAAAAGAAAATGAGCCATGCTCTGTGAAAAGGGAGCTTACTGCATCTGCACTGCATCTGCAAAAAGTATCGACCCAGGTCAGCCTGCGCAGTCCATGCAGGCTGACCCGGTCCGTAATGTTTTGCTATTGGTCAATTTTCTACATGTCAAAGGACCATTCTAAATCATGATTCAGTCCATTGTTAAACAAATTGTGTTTTATGGATCCATAATTATGTGATGACTTCCTTGGTATAATGCATAATGGAGATGCATTAAGCTCCCTTTTGCCAGAGCACAGCTAAAATGCTGGTGACCAGCATTTGTTTTTCCTTTTCCAACAACTGCTCCATACCCTTTTAAAGACAAATCCCATCCTTTGAGCCACATATGATCTGCTACCTGCAATTGCTTTCTATTCCAATGAGGCTTAATTTTGTTGTCTGGTAAAGAATTTGATAAATTAACCTCAACTATCCCATAAGTCTTTGCAGACAACTGTTTAGCTTGACTGGTTTCAAAGAAAACATTGAGGTATTGAAATAACCCTATCGTCTATGTTGGTGGTGCTGTTGTGTAAAAACTTTAACATTTTCTTATATCTATCTTGCAATGGGTGGGAGGGTGGCAGAGGGGGTAGACAACATGGTGGGTACCAGCATTTTCTCCTTTTCCCACAATGTTTTTCAAAGCTTTCTTCATCAGTGTTGTTCAAACTTGGGATTCTGTGGTAATTAAGAAAAGAGTCTGTTTCAGTTAGTCAATACATGCACTATCCTGTTAATCTGTTCATATTATTGGTCAGCCAATCTTTGCAGAAACACTAGGATTCGAAATTAACCAGTACAGTAATGCCCATGAATGGGTACAAGGAACTCACTAAAATGTCCCTAGTCTTCATCTTTCTTTGCCTGAATCACATTTTTCCTCAGTGTTTCTTCTGCCTCTACTGCAACACCTATCAGCTAATGTTAGAAAAAAACAAATGTCCATGTAAATACACCATAGTATTGTACCTATCCACTATTATTACTTCCAATAAGACAGATCTAGAGCTTCAGAAAAACAAGAGGGCCATGATGGCCCTGGAGTCGCTCACCTGAGCCTTTTGACCAAGCACAACCAATTTCCAACGTCTTGTGAGATATATGTATTACCAAACAATAAAATTCTAAACTCATCAGTCTGAACCTTCTGCATAAAACAAATAATATGTAGATCAAGCTGTGGGACTGGTCTCTCAAAGGGGTAGAAAACATTGTGAAAAAGGGAAAAAATGCTGGATACCAGCATTTTCTCATTTTCAAAGAGTGTTTTCAAAAGGCTTCTTTCTGAGAGTCATTCATACACTAGGTTTTTCTAAGATTTCACCTAGTGACCTAGTTTTTCAGCCAACATAACACATTTTCAAACTGGTCCAAGATATCATTAGAACAAACATTCTTACCAAATTTCAAGAGTATTGGACTGAAAATGTGGCCTCTACAGCGTACACAAGGTTTTTCTAAGATCTGACCTAGTGACCTAGATTTTGACCCAACATGACCTATTTTCAAACTCATCCAAGATATTACCAAGGCAAACATTCTGAGCAACTTTAAAAGAGTATTGAACAAAAAATGTGGCCACAACAGTGTACACATTGTTTTTCTAAGATTTGACCAGGTGACCTAGTTTTTGACCCCACATGACCCATTTTCAAATGCTACTGAGATATCATCGAGACAAACATTCTGACCAACTTTCAAGAGTATTAGACAGAAAATGTGGCTTCTGGAGCATACACAAGGTTTTTCTAAGATTTGACCTATTGACCTAGTTTTTCACCTGTCATGACCCATTTTCAAACTAGTCAGAGATATTATCAAGGCAAACATTCTGACCAACTTTCAAGAGTACAGGACAGAAAATATGGCCTCTATAGAATACACAACGTTTTCCTTAGATTTGACCTGGTGACCTAGTTTTTGACCCAACATGGCACATTTTCGTACTATTTCAAGATATAATCAAGACAAACATTCTGACCATTTTTCAAGAGTATTGGACTGAAAATGTGGCCCCTATAGTGTACAAAAGGTTTTTCTAAGATTTGACCTAGTGACCTAGTTTTTGACCCCACACGACCCAATTTCAAACTTGTCCGAGATTTTATCAAGACAAACATTCTGACCAAATTTCACAAGTATCTGACTGAAAATGTGGCCTCTACAGCACACACAAGGTTTTTCTAAGATTTGACCTAGTGACCTAGTTTTTGACCCCACATGACCCAATTTTGAACTCGTCCGAGATTTTATCAAGACAAACATTCGGACCAAATTTCACAAGTATCTGACTGTAAATGTGGCATCTAGAGCGTACACAAGGTTTTTCTAAGATTTGACCTAGTGACCTAGTTTTTGACCCCACATGACCCAATTTCGAAGTCGTCCGAGATTTTATCAAGACAAACATTCTGACCAAGTTTCATGAGGATCGGACTGAAAATGTGGCCTCTAGAGCGTACACAAGGTTTTTCTAAGATTTGACCTATTGACCTAGTTTTTGACCCCACATGACCCAATTTCGAAGTCGTCCGAGATTTTATCAAGACAAACATTCTGACCAAGTTTCATGAGGATCGGACTGAAAATGTGGCCTCTAGAGCGTACACAAGGTTTTTCTAAGATTTGACCTAGTGACCTAGTTTTTGACCCCACATGACCCAATTTCGAACTCGTCCGAGATTTTTATCAAGACAAATATTGGGACCAAATTTCACAAGTACCTGACTGAAAATGTGGCATCTAGAGCATACACAAAATTTTTCTAAGATTTGACCTAGTGACCTAGTTTTTGACCCCACATGACCCAATTTCGAACACATCCGAGATTTTATCAAGACAAACATTCGGACCAAGTTTCATGAGGATCGGACTGAAAATGTGGCCTCTAGAGCGTACACAAGTTTTTTCTAAGATTTGACCTAGTGACCTAGTTTTTGACCCCACATGACCCAATTTCGAACTCGTCCGAGATTTTATCAAGACAAACATTCTGACCAAGTTTCATGAGGATCGGACTGAAAATGTGGCCTCTAGAGCGTACACAAGGTTTTTCTAAGATTTGACCTAGTGACCTAGTTTTTGACCCCACATGACCCTATTTCAAACTCGTCCGAGATTTTATCAAGACAAACATTCTGACCAAGTTTCATGAGGATCGGACTGAAAATGTGGCTTCTAGAGCGTACACAAGGTTTTTCTAAGATTTGACCTAGTGGCCTAGTTTTTGACCCCACATGACCCAATTTCGAACTTGTCCGAGATTTCATCAAGACAAACATTCTGACCAAGTTTCATGAGGATCGGACTGAAAATGTGGCCTCTAGAGCGTACACAAGTTTTTTCTAAGATTTGACCTAGTGACCTAGTTTTTGACCCCACATGACCCAATTTCGAACTCGTCCGAGATTTTATCAAGATAAACATTCTGACCAAGTTTCATGAGGATTGGACTGAAAATGTGGCCTCTAGAGCGTACACAAGGTAAAAAGTTGACGACGGACGACGCACACCGCACGACGGACGACGGACACAGCCATTCGGCATACCTCGGATGATCCGGTGATCAAATCCCTCGGCTGTATCACGTAGCTTGATATGCACCTACACGGTACATTTCGCACGTTTCCGGAAGCACACCGTTTTACCGATATTGAAATCGTAAGGCTCCTCTTAAAAAAGAAAACATGAGTCAATTTTCTATCGCTATCGTTCTAAGAATATTTCAGTCGGCATACAGTTTGTACATTCAATTTTTAGTGTGGTTTATCAATTCCGTTGGGAGTTTTCATCGACAGATCGATAGATGTGAATAACTCCATCGTGGTTGTTCATGTCGTTGCTAAGCGATTTACAGGGGCGCCGCCATATTTAAGATCATGTGATTGGCAATTCAAAATGGAAGCCGCCTTTATACAGACGAGGTTAGATGTAGGTACGGAATCGGCCGAGTTGTGACGAGTGGGACACAGCACGATCACAATAGCTCACCATGAGCACTTCGTGCTCAGGTGAGCTAAAAAGCTTTATAAATTGCCTTTGGAAGAAAAGCCAATTTTAACGCTTTTTATCTAAGGAGATGGAAATATTGGGCAGTTATGGAAAAAGAGACCTTTTTATGTTAATTTTCTGTGTAAACAGTTACATCTGCAGATATTTTTTTTTTCTTCTTAAGCAGACTGTTTTTGGAAAGAAAAAATCAGCAAAAAGTGAAATTGCTTAAAAAGAACAATTTCTCCTTTGGCCCAAATATTTTCAAATTTACTCCTTTATGCACGTAGATTATCCATATTGTAATCCTGTATTAAATAATCCTATATTTTAACAACCCTTCATATCAAGAGGAGGTAGGCTGATAACCAACACTTTCTTCATTTTCAATAATGTTTTCGACTCTTTCAGTAAGAAATCCCATCATCTGGGCTACAATGACTTGTCGTCTGCAAGTGCTTTCAATTTTGACAAGTCTCAAATTAACTGTTTTGGTAAAGGCCTGAATATATGTTTTCAAAATTAATATGTTGGTTCAAATTTGGTTTAGACTGTAAAGAAGTAAATAGTCCATGTAAATCACCTCGGATATTTTCTCTGGTTCTTGAACATCAACATGTTTCCGAAATTCTTCATTTATTTTATCTCTCACCACTGCAAAAAAAATCCAAATGCTTGCTGAACAAAAATTTGCATAAATACCGGTATGCTTCAACTCTCTTCTAATTACATCCTGTATAATGTTCTGTAAATACTTTTACATTATAACAAAGAGCACAGGTTGATGTTACTGGAACTGCTACTCTATTTTGGTGACATCTGTGAATATCTTTAAGGATAGCACCATATATATTATTCTTTATCAAATTATCAGATGACAAAATTTAAGACCTGTCCAAAAGCATTTGTTGCTCTACTTATGGGATTTGTGTTTGAAAGGGTAGAAAATATTGTGGGAAAAGGAGAAAACTGTGGTTACCAGCTTTTTTTCTCCCTCTCTCACAATATTTTCAAAAGACTTCTTCCTTGGGCTTGTTGAAAAAAGTATTGTTTGATAAAGGCATACAGACAAAATAAACCGTTGTCGAGACAGCCAAGTCTTCTAGATTGCAACGTGAAACCTTTAAAGGTTCAGTCAAGGGTAATTGATGTCAACTGATATAAAAACTCCACCAGCAGTATTGGAGAACACTACTTTTTAAGACTTTTCAAGTTTCTGTTAAATTTGTTTCTAAACAAAGATCGCTTCAAAAAAAGATTATGAGTTGCATATTTCTTTCTACAAACCTGCTTTACACTTTGTACAGTAAACATCATACTGTTACTAGGTAAAATGTTATGTAGTTTTACAGTAATGCTTATATAAAACAAATGCAAGAAAACCAATTTTGACTTTAATCAGTCTCGTTAACCAAATGTTGGTACTGATCCCCATATGCTGGTACTGATTAATCTTGACTTTCATCAGTACTGTACTGATGACATTGAAAATTATCTGGAGCACTGCATATCTTTGATTAAATAATAAAAAAAAGTTCCAATAAAAAATTGTTTATTTATATCGGGCATACAAGTCTGCGGGTAAATGTATTGGTATGGGCAATAGAATTACGGACGTTTCGTACCATAACCATTTCGTACCAGTCACTTCGTACCATAATTTTACCATTTCGTACCATAATTTTTACCATTTCGTACCATAATTTTTCCAATTCGTACCATAGTCATACCATTTCGTACCATGTTTTTTTGAGACCTATGACACAGTTTCGACTAAATAAAACGTTCACTATGAAGATATTAGAAGAAGAAGACAAAAAACCGCTATTTATTCAAGTTAGATATTTATTCAAGAAGTTATGCACATGCACAATAACACTTTTTGATTATCTCCTTTTCCTAAGATGATTCCATAGCAGTTTCTCCAAGAGTCGTTGAAATACGAACTGCTTTTGTAAAGTGTGTAATTTAAGTAAATGAATATTGTGCAAAATGATGTATTTACAAGAAAAAAATCATCATATTGACCTTGACGTTTGACCCTGTCCCTGTCGCGGCATCATACAAGGCCAACCTAATTTCAAAACATACCCATAAACAAACATACAAAAAAGAAGACAAAAAGGAAATAGACAATTTACAATCAAGGGTAACCAAACAATTATGATTCTTTGATTAATTGTTCAATTTAATGTGATCAGTTTGTTCCTAATTCTGATTATCCAACTTGCGACAAGCATTACAGACAAACAGACCAAACACCTATCTTCTCAATACTGATTCTTTAAATTGATTTATGATAATATCCCGTAAATAACATAAGGTCCAAAGCATTGGTCTATAGCAAGTAAATATATTAAATACCACTTTTTGTCACATTAAATTACATGTTTGGTCATAGTATGAGAAGGTTCTACCCTGGTACTAAATTGTAATGCTATGGTACGAAATGGTAAATTTATGGTACGAAATGGTAAATCTATGGTACGAAATGGTTATAAACGAAATGGTACGAAATGGTTATGGTACGAAGTGACCGCATACCCCTTCTACCTGGGCAATACACGCCCCTCTTTGAAATTAAAAAAAAAAAAAAAATTGAATAGCGTCGTAAAATCTTGAAAAAGAGGTGATGAAGAGACTTTAGTACCTCTCAGATTTTGATTTAATGTCAAATTCATCTAAAATATTCACACTTTCGTGAAAAAAAAAAAAAGCTTCTTGTCTGTTCTCGTCTGTTCTTGTCTGTTCCCGTAGGTTCTTGTCTGTTTTTAGGCTAACCCGGAAAATGTAGTGTATTTTCTATGGATACATAATTCTTATGCACCAGAGAAGGTAGCCGAAAATATCAAAGAAATTGCGATTTATACAGGAGACGATCGAGACGTCGTTCAACGTTTGACACTAAAATGTCCACAGTACCTTCGTTTATCAGGAAAACGTTAGCTGTTTTTCATATCGATTTCATACATTCCTTTTCTTGTTAAAAGTAGGGCCCACTAGGACGATCATTCCAGCTGTGCTTTATAACCCCAGCTTATGACAAATTCATTAAATTCAAATTCAGGGCTTGTAGTAATACACAACATTATGGAAAACAGTTCACCTGAAGCAAGATGTTGATTTTCCAATGCGAAATAATTACTTTAAGGGTAAGTCTTGCAGCCATCAACAAATACACTTTTCATAAATTTACATTAAAGGTTTTTTTTTTGTTATGACAGTCAACCAACTGCAGAAAACTACACTTGTCAGAAATGCCTAGAAAAGGGCCATTGGACATATGAATGTACAGGAAAGAGAAAGTATGTATACAGACCTTCAAGGACAAAGGAATTAAACAAGAGGTTAAAAAGAGATGAGGAACAACAGAAGCTTGAAGTATTGTGAGTTTTCGTTTTCCTGTTTAAGTAAATATTCATTATCCACTATAAACCTTTTACTTTGTAGGCTAAATTAGGTCAAGCTAAAACTTGTAAAGCTGAAGAAAGAAGAAACATGCAGTTGGGCGTTGAATATCGATGAATGAATAACTGTATAATTGTATGGGCATATGTAGATATCATTTAGATAGTTAAGAACTGTTATAAAGTGGAAACTGTTATTAACTCTTCACCAAATGACAAGTTTTTGGACTTGACCAAATTCAAAGCATTTGCAGATGGCAAATGTTGCTAAAGTGATGATTTCTGTCTTTGGTAAGGTAGAAAACACTGGAAAAAGGAGAAAATACTGGTTTTCATCATTTTCTCCTTTTCCTACAATGTTTTCAAAAGCTTTCTCTTTCAGTGATTGTGTGGTAAAGGGTTAAAAAGAGCTGAACTCAATAGCTCTGTTGGTATCATACAGGATTTTGAAACTAGGGGTCCCTGCCTGGAATCCTCAATTCGGCCAATTTCATTCCAAGGATTGAACATAATGTTTGCAACAGGATTAATTCCTTCCACCATTGATTGTTATTTTAAGAATGGTTATGTGGGCAAGCAACCAGTGGCATGAGAAGAAAAACATGTGAAATACTGGTAAAAAGAAGGTCCAGGAAGGCATGGATAGTTGCAACTGAAATAATTTTGAAAATGGTGCAAAACAACATACAATCATTACAAAGAAGCTGTTTTACTACTTCTCAATGATTTGATGGTCAAATGGAATAACAATGAAGTCAAATATTTATATTGTTGTAATGAAATGATGAGCTTTTTCTCTCTGTATTTCATCACTTAACCTTTTACATCCTAAGCAGATTTGCAAAAGACGACTTGGAAAACATTCTTATGAAATATGGATTACAGGGCTGTGACTGATGAATCTTTACTTTAGAAGGGTGGAAAATGACCAAACCCCTCCCCCCCCCTTATTTACTTAATAAATTTACACCATACCAAAGTAGATGATTGTGACCTTGTCTTGAGCAGTTTTGAATTTTCAGTCTGAGCTATAGAGGGAGGAAATCCTTTGAAAGAAAGAAAACACCCCTTGGATTATCATTTTGATTGAATTATGGGTGATGAAAAGAGAAATTGCTCATAATGAGCATAATGAGTAAACAAGGGCTCAAAAAAGTTAAGTCAGATCTTTTGAACTTTGTGTTTGAATTTGTGTGTCTACAATGTAAAACTAACAGTACTTGTGTTTTCTTTCAGGGCAAGGTCAAGGTCAGTCCTTGAAACCATTAGGAAAGAGAAAAAGGACAAAGACAAAAAAGCCAAAAAGATGAGAAAAAAGTGAGTGTTTTATGTGTTAAAATCGTTTCAGTGATGATGGAAATTATTGAAAAATTGTGGATGATAAACACATTTTCCAGTCAGAATAGGAGTTTTAACTCTTTTTACCACATTTTGGACTTTTCCAAATCCAAAGCATTTGCAGATGACAAATGTGGCTCACATGGCTGTATATGAAAGAGAAAAACATTTTGTCGGAAAAGGAGAAAATGCTATTAACAACATTTTCTTCTTTTTCCCCGATGTTTTTTTCAAGAAGTTAATTCATGAGGGTTATTAACCTCGGATGTGTGGTAAAGGGTTAACTCCCTACCAAACAACAAAATCTTAGAATAACATATATTGAAAGCATTTGCAGACAACAAATTAAATGTAACTCAGGTGTTGAGATTTTTCTGTGAAAGGGTAGAAAACATTGTTTGAAATGGAGAAAATGCTAGTTACCAGCTTTTTCTCCTTTTCCCACAATGTTTTCCTTTGGGATTGTCTGGTAAATGGGCAACTACATGTAATTCATGTACAAAGGATGTAGGTGTGTATGCTATCAGGATATACCATGATCTAGACCGGCCAGAAAGTCTCAGCCATGTCTTGGAATTACTGAAAATGGACAATATTTAGAATGATTTGAGAATACAACCCAAATGAAATATTTATGGATCTGTTGAGAAGAATGTTGATGTTCCCGCTACTTTGTATTATTTCTTTTTTACATTTTCAGAAAGAAACAAGAATCATCTTCCTCCTCCTCAGACAGTTCTTCTTCTTCTTCATCATCATCCTCATCTAGTGGCTCAGACAGTGATTCAGACAGTTCATCAAGTTCTTCCTCTAAATCATCATCATCATCATCATCAAGTAGTAGCTCTAGTAGCTCAAGTTCTTCAGAGTCTGAGTCAAGTGGATCTGATGGTCAAACAAGGTCAAAGTCCAAGAAATCCAAGAAGAAACGGAAGAGCAAGTCCTAGTATCAAGCCTTTACAGACTGTTTTTAGATCAACTAGAAAATAATACACATTAATCCTTATCCTTCTAAATAAGTGAAACTTAAACTTTCAAGCTGAGAGTAAAAACCTGAATAATGTTACAGCAAACCTAGGTTTTGGAGAAAAAATATCTCCTTATTAGACAGTGTAGATCCAAGATCAGACTGCACATTCTGTGCAGTGTGATCTTGATCTACACTGTCCGCAAATGGTCAGTGAGTTGCGCTTAACAGCTTAAGGGTTAATAAAAGAGCAGACATCAGTGTAACGGAAACTATCAATTGCCAACAATAGAAAAACACTGTGAGAGGAAAATCAATTCTTTGTGAAGGGCAGTTGCCTCTTTTCGCAACTCTTCTCAAAAGCCTCAATAGGAAGGATATAAAAAGTCACATTTGTATAGTAAAAGGCTAAGGAAGGTGATGGTGTTACGCAATTCATTCTTTGCTGTCTATTCTTTGTATAGGATGGATTCAGCGACATACAGAATCTGACACAGTGGTTTGCAATGAAATCTAAATAAAGGGTCTGGAAAAGCAAGAGGAGTTTTGAAAACATTGTGAGAAAAGGAGAAAATGCTGGTTATTAACACTTACTCCTATTCCCACAATGATTTCCAGGCTTTTAAAGACAATCTGATTGTTAGAGCCACATTAAATTTGTTCTTTGCAAATGCTTTCAGTATATATTGACAGGTCTTAAATTTTGTTGTTTTGGTAAAGTGTTAATTCATCATTGTCTGCAGTAGTAGTTGGCCAAGATGCAAATATTGTTGCACAAGGATTAATCCCTTGCAACTTATTAATTTCAGTTTTTGCCACAATATTTTAATAGATCTTAGTGTACAAAATATCTGTTTATCTTGATAGGCCCTTCTTCACAAGAGTGTTCTCAGAATTGCTGCAAATTTGTACCTGCTGATAATGAGTTAACAAAATAATGTGTTTTAGATTTCATAGTGGTGTTAAACTTTCAAAATACCTTTGTATTAATCTTTTACATGTTTTTAGTTTTAACATTTTAAAATGAATAATTCATGTGTAAGTAATGTCATGGAAATGAAATAAATAAAATGAGCTGTGCTCCAACAAAAGGGGGCTTAATGCATCTCCGTGATGCATCTTACCAAGCTAGACATCACCTAGTTAGAGATCCATAAAATTCATTATGTCTGACAACTGACTGTTTCATAAGGTAGAATGGTCCTTTGACATACAGAAAATAGACATGTAGTGAAATGTTTCGGCCCCAGGTCATCCTGCACGGACTGCGCAGGCTGACCTGGGTTGATACTTTTCGCACATGCATTTAGCCCCCTTTTCACAAAGCATGGCTCAAATGTATATGATGAGAAAAAGACAAGCCCAGGTTGTTTAATGTTTAAGCCAAAGCATGGCCTCTCTTTATTTTCACCAGCTCAGACAAAAAGAAAATGCATGATGCAAGACCTTATGCTATACAAATCTCTACTGCCATCTTTTATTTCATACAAACATAAATAAACCCTCATTCTGATGCAAGTCCCTTTTAACTCTTTACCAGATGACAAATATGTAGACATGTCAAAATTGAAAGCATCTGCAGACAAATTAAATGTGGCTCAAATGATGGAATTTGTCTTTGATAGGTTAGAAAACATTGTTGGAAAAGGAGAAAATGCTGGTTACCAGTCAATAAAACTCGTGATTGTGTTGTAAAGGGTTAAGATATTTATCAAAAGGTATCCTACATTCTTGTCTTTTCGAATGTTTTTTTTTTTAGATTTTCCCTACACCCAAGTTAATTACCAGAATTCATAAAATCTTTGCCACGCATTCCTGATTTTTAACCATCCTGAAAGACATGAGTTTTCAAAAACAATAACCAACATTTTCTTGATTTTCCCACAATGTTTACTACACTATCAAAGACAGAAATCATTATTTGCACTGCATTTAATTCATAGTCTGCAACTGCTTTCAATTTGGTTTAGTCCAATATTTTTTCTTTATATACAGTTAAATTATCCCAGTTCTGAACCAAAGAACCACATGCTTGGCTGTCAATGCTCTGCAGCAATTACTCTTTCAATGAAAAAGGGGCATAACTGATACCCTTTCTGATAATCAACAATTTGCCAGAGTTTGAAGCTAATATCTTCAGCGATGTTACATCAGAAAATGTCAAGGTATTGCACCTCGGCAAAGCAGACTAAGACAAGGCTATAACAGTACTTGGATTTTTTTCTTTGAAAATAAATGAGCTGAAAAAACGGGTTTACGGACTTACAAAGAAAAAAAACCCAACTCTTATCATATGAGCCATGCTCTGAAAAAAGGGGACTCAATGCATCTGCAAAAAGTATCGACCCAGGTCAGCCTGCGCAGTCCGCACAGGTTGACCTGGGCCAAAACTTTTCACTATTGATCAATTTTCTGTATGTCAAAGGACCAGTCTGCCTCATGATTTAGTTGGTTGTTAGACAAAATGGATTTTATGGATAATTGATAATGTGATGACTTCCTTTGTATCATGCATCATGGGATGCATTAATCACCCTTTTGCCAGAGCATGGCTCATATAAAATTTGCTGTATAAAGATTATATATGAGCTATGGTCTGCGAAAATGGTGGTTTAATGCATGTGCAAAAAGTATCAACTAACGTCGGCCTGCGCAGGCTGACCTGAATCAAAATCTTTTGCTTTTGGTGTATTTTCTGCTTGAATGGTCCTACCTCAGGATTCAGTCTGTTGTTGTACAAAATAGATTTTATGGAACCATAGTTATATGATGACTTGCTTGGTATAATGCCTCATGGATATGCACTAAACCTCCTTTTGCCAGAGCATGGTGTGTGTGTGTGTGTGTGGATCAAAATATATTTTTAAAGTAAAGAGTTGTTGGCTTATTTTATCAGATTACTAGGTACCTGCTCTGTCATTCAACAATTAATTGAATACAATAAAACAACTTTTATGTCCTTTCAGCAAAAAGCAATTGAAGACGAAGATAGCACTATTTCCCTTTATGTTTGCTAAATATAAACAAGTCCAGAAATTTATTCCCTTTCACTCTTTACCAAACAACAAAATCTCAGATTTGTTCAAATTGAAGGCATTTGCAGATGAGAAATTTAAAACGACTTGAGTAATGAAATTTGTATCTGAAAGGATAGAAAATATTGTTGGAAAGGGAGAAAATACTGGTTACCAGCATTAATCTCCTTTTGCAACGATGTTTTTAAAGGCCTTCTTTATTTTTTGTGGTTAAAACACTGGACTGTTAAGAAAAGATAAAGTACTTTTTTATGGCAGATTAAGGTTTAGATTAAAAATGGACTGAAATATGTTGCTGCCTTACTGCCAGTTAACAACTTGCTCAGTCTTTTGAAAATTTAATTCCTTTGTCACAATGTACTCTATATTAGTCTGTAACTCATGTACATATTAATCCTTCATTCATTTAGATTATCTATAGTTTACAAGGATGTTTGCAGACATCTGTGAATTTCTTTCAGGAGGTAAAAAGTTAAGGTAGTGTTAAACCATGAGAAGTTGAGATCCTTCTAAACAATGTTTAACCCTTTACCACATAATCCCGAGTTTTAAGGACCTTGAAGGAGAAGGCTTATGAAAACATTGTGGGAAAAGGACGAAATGCTGGTAACCAGCATTTTCTCCTTTTCCCACATGTTTTCTTCCCCATCAAAGACAGAACTCATCATCTGATCAAAATTTTAATTGTCATCTGTAAAGGCTTTGAATTTGGTCCAGTCCAAAATATGGTCGTTTGGTAAAGTGTTACAAGACCCCTGAGAAAGAAAACTTGAAAGCATTGTGGGAACAGGAGAAAATGCTGCTCCTTTTCCAACAATGTTTTCTAACCTTTCAAAGACACCTTCAGCCATTTCACTTGCATAGAATCTGTTGTCTGCAAATGCTATCAATTTGGACAAGTCTAAAACTTCATCATGTGGTAAAGAGTCAACCTTTTACCAAACAATACTGACTTTTAACAACCCTAAGAAAAAGGGCTTTAGAAAACATTGCTGGAAAAGGAGAAAATGCTGGTAACTGCATTTTCTCCTTTTCCCACAATGTTTTCTACCTATGAACAACAAATTGCAAAAATTTGTGGTCTGGTAAAAAAGTTAAGGTACATGCAATATATTTAGTATGTTTTTAAAAAAAAAAAAAGCATTTAAAGGAATGTATCAAAAGAAAGCACAAAATATTTGTACAAAAGAAAACAACATAGCCCTGCCCTGCAGAAAGAATGGAAAGGCTTACAAAAAATAAAGTGTACATGTATTTACATCAGTAGAGTTGATTAAACAGTTTTTCTTGATTTTAACCCTTCTCCACACAACAAGTGTAGACTTGTCCAAATTTGAAGCATTTGCAGACGACATATTATATGTGGCTCAAATGGTAGTATTTGTTTTTGATAGGATAGAAAACATTGTGGAAAAAGGAGAAAATGCTGCTTACCAGCTCTTTCTCCTTTTTTCACAATGTTTTCATAATGCTTCTTTCTCAGGGTTGTTAAAATTTAGGATTGTTTAGTAAGGGCTTAAAGAGAAATGAGTTTTAAGCTCTTTGGATGACATCAGTATTGAACAATAATGTTGAATGGAAAAAAAAAAAAACAGTTAAGTACTAAAATTTTTCTACTGAAGACGAAAATGTAAAAAAAAAATATAGGAGCACAAAAATGAACCTTGTTATCAATCATAAGGTAGTCTGATGAAAATTGACTAGTAGAAAACGCAACCTTGTTTTTGTACAAAAAAAAAAACTGTTTATGTATTGATATAATTAACCCTAAACTGCTAAAGAAATGAAACAAAAATTTCCACTTAATAGTAACAACCCAGGTACTGAGGTTTCAAAGTTAATTTCACTGGAAAGAAAGCACCTTATCCGATAGTGTGGATCGAAGATTAGACTGACCATTTTGTGCAGTCTGATCTTGATCTACACTGTCCACTACAGCACAATGAGTCACACTTATCAGCCTAAAGGTTAACCCTTAGAGTGCTGAATAAATTAAGCAGATAACTTTAATCTAGATGTAAGATCCAAATAATAGCAGTTTCAATGTTGCTTTTGTCCAAAATGTCTAAGCAAAGCCAACAGTGTAGATAAAAGATCAGACTGTGCAGTCTGATCTTGATTTACACTGGCTGCAAAGGCAATTTAGGGGTTGTTGAAATCAATGTTTTCAACGGGCGACAAATTTATTTATCAAGCGTTTTAAAATTAGCATCCAAACCAGATCCAAATAAATGGAACTGGGAACAATTCTGAACCAAAAAGAAAGCATTTCAAATTCCAAGTGCTACAAGTTGTTGACAAAGTCACTCAAAAATGCAAGAAGCCTAAAAAGGATTAGCTTTCATCATGTAAGAATGTCTCTTTACAAATGTGAATTTTACAATAACAATAGAGAAAAAAATACTTTAAATGCAGCTATCTAGAAACACAACAAATACTACAAAATGACTAGAGAATAAAGACTGAAGTAAAGAAAACCAAAATGCAGCTTTTCTGAAAGGTAAAAAAGGCACAAGTCCCTGCATTCACCAAGAAAAATGATAGCAATATAAGCAGCCTAAAAACTTGCAGAATTACTTTTGTTTTCATTATAAAAATAATTGACTTGTTTCCATTCAAATCAAAACTACTCTGTTGCTCATCTACAGAAATAAATAAGACTTCACATAATATTTCTACAAAACGATAAGCAGACAGTTTCTATTACAGTCCATAAATACCATAAAAGACCATATTACTTACATAAAAAGCCATCATAAAGAAAACTGAACTATGGTCTAATCCAAACTACAATTTTGTTTTTACACTAAATTTTATACTAAATTCCACAAAGAGCCTTCTGTTTGAAAGCTACAAAACATTCCCAACAAATAGAAAGCTTGTCAGTGTATAGAAAAGGAAAACTATTTTGAATCATAAGCGAATCCTTGGGTAATGTTTACCAACCAATCTAAAGTCTACTTCTAAATTCCAAATATAGCCATCTGATTGGCTGCAACAAAACATCTCAGCCAATAAGATGACTTGGAATTAAAAATCATGGCATTTATAGGTTGGAGAAAATGAATCCTGGTTAAGGTGTTTTACATATACATAATCACTGTCTAACCAAACTCATACTTCAAGCTAAGCATTTTGTTCTTGCTGTTGTCTTTTCTTCATTTTTGATGACCTGTAAAGGCCCCCTCTATGAAAAAACCTAGACATTTTGCTTCCATTATGCTCAGATTTGTACCTCTTACTATCTCTTAGCCCAAACCTGTCATCTGACATAGGCTGGGCTACAATATTCTCTTTGTCTGACAAAACCGACTTGACAGATTTACGGCCAGCATAACCTTCATACTGATCCCCATCAGAATAAACATTTCTTGGCTTTAAAACTGCTCGTCCAATTCTGCTGAAAAATCCACCAACAGAAGATTTTTTCTCTGATTTTCTATTCTTCTGGAATCTGTTAAATACCTGATCAGGTTCTATAGCTACCTTGTTTGTATTGACCTCATCTTTTTTGTATCGTGCTAAATCTTGATTGTTTAAAAACTTCCCCTTTGTTTCTAAATTAAGTGTTGATAGATTACAAGTGCTCTCTGGCTCAGCTATGGGTGCTTTCTTTATGTTTTGCAGATCTGTGTTCCTTATTTTCTCATACTCAATCCATTTATTTGTCACACAAATTGAGTCAGTCAGGTCACTTCTACTTCGACAATGTTTACCCCTTCTCCCAGGTAACTCCAACTGCCGTTTAGGCCGCAGTGTTGGTTTACATCCATCTACATCAATTTGTCTCTCTTGGAAACCATTTTCATTTACTTCACCCTTAGGAAAGAGCTTTCTCTGTAGAGTGCCACTATGTCCACTGGGTGCTAAGTCACCATGGATTGGTGAGGATGTATGACGCTGGGAGACTGTCCGACTTGGGTTGTGCGAGTTGCGGTCCTTTTGGAGTGTTTGGGCAGTGCAGGTCTCTGTGATAGCTAAGAATTTCTGTGTACTACTTCTAGTCATGCCTCCACTCTCCCCAGATTCATACCCTGTAAAAGACCATTTTACATCGAGCATTAACTCTTTACCAAACGACAAAATTTTGGTCTTGTCTAAATTGAAAGCATTTGCAGATGACGATTTTCACATGGCTCAGATGAGGAAATTTGTTTTTGATACGATGGGAAACATTGTGGGAACAGGAGGAAATGCTGGTTACCAGTATTTTCTCCTTTTCCCACAATGTTTTTCAAAAGGCCTCTTCCTCAGGTTCATTAAAACTTGGATTGTGTGGTAAAGGATAACACTGTTCTGCCCTTTAAATGATAGTTCTTTCAAGCACATGGAAACATTGCCCCGTAACAGATGCAGTTCAAAATACCAGAAAATTTAAAGGGGCAATTTCCCCATTTTGTCATAATGTTTTCTGGGCTATCAAAGTTTTTGAGTTTCAAATTATGTCTGGTGTTTTTTTCTTCGGGTGCCTTCAGTCTTATAAATCCGGAATGATGTCTTATAAATCAAGAAAGGTGTGAATTATTCACTTCCTGTCTCTTGCATTAACTAGGGTGAGTATTCACGAACTATTCTAAATTGCGTTCTTAGTCTTACCGGTATTCTACATTTAGAAGTAACGCAATTTCTGATTGGCAAAACAAGCTTTTGTTTGGCTATTCCAGATAGTTTAACCAATCAGAAGTTGCTTTACTTTCAACTATAGAAACTTCTTGGGAATTAGAATGAGAGACCTGAACACATACTCAATCATTTCAAATTTCAATCTTGGTCTAATTCTTGAGAACTTTTTATATTTCAAAGTAACAGAATTTCAGGGTTTGACTGATCAGAAATTGGGTTCCTTTCTAAAATTAGAGTAAGACTAAAACTAAGAATGAAACTAAGGATGGTTGGAAAATGAGGGTCTGATCTTGGGTCCACTGCTATGCACTACACTATATTGGCCATATCTATCATCAAACCAAAATGTCTGTTCTGTTTGTTTATGGCTTATATATACATGTACCCCAGTATATTATTCTACAATTTTTCCTCATTGTAAGGATGTGTGCATTTGCACCCTTAACTCTTCACCAAATGACAACATTTAGACCTGTCCAAATTGAATGCATTTGCAGATGACAAATGTGGCTAGAATGATGAAATGTAGCCTTATAGGGTAGGAAAAAATGGTGGGAGAGAGAACATGCTGGTTATCAGCATTTTCTGCTTTTCCCACCATGTTTTCAAAAGCTTTCTTCCTCATGGTCATTAAAAGTCAACATTGTGTGGTAAAGGATTAAAGATCTGAGACCAAGTTAACTATTTACCACATAATCCCAAGTTTTAACTACCGTGACAAAGAAGTCTTTTCCCATGTTTTCTACCCCATCAAGGACAAAGTCCATCATTTGTGCCACAATGAATTTGTCGTCTGCAAATGCTTTCAAATTGGTTGAGTCTCAGATTTTGTCACCTGGTAAAGAGTTAAGTTGTTCTTGTTGTAACTGTAGATCAAGACTACACTGTAACCTTTACAACCTGAAATGATACTGTCCAATGTGTACAATGTGCTTACTGCAACAAACTAACTTAACCCTTCACCTAATAATCCAGTGTGTTAACTACCTTGAGGAAAAAGGCACTTGAAACCATCATGGGTAAAGGAGAAAATGCTGGTAACCAGAATTTTCCCTTTTCCACAAAACTTTTTCTACTTTATCTTAGACATTTCCACCATAAGCAACATTTGTCATCTGCAGGTACTTTGGATTTGGATATCTCTCAATTTTTTGTCATTTGGTAAACCATTAAGTCTATTTGCCACCATGTTTTGATTTTAAGACCCTCTTTACACACAAAAATAAAATTTCTAAAGATGAATTTTGTACTCACCAGCACAAACAAGCTCTGGTGTTTCTAAAAATACATTGTCACTTTGACTGGTTCCCAATCTTTGCCTCAGCTGTAGAGGACTTCCTTCAAATGGGATACAGCTCATTTCTAAAGGATGGGCTGCACCTTTATCAGGGGAAACCTGGGCTGATTTCAAACATGGATTGAAATTTCCTTTGTGAAGTTGCTCTAACATTTTCTCCATGACTTTCATTTTTTCTTCCAATACTGAAGAACTGGCTCCTGCAAACAATAGGCAAACTAAGCAAATCCAAATAAAGCATTAAAATAGCATTAATACCTACAGCTATTGCATTGAAGTGGCTCAAATAGATGCCAAATTGTTTTGCTAACATGCACAAATGTGGGAAAAGCATAACTAATAAGCATCTGAAAAATAATTTGCAACAGACCAGTTTAAAAACTTCATACAATACAGATATTCAACATGAATGAAAAGTCAAATGCATGAATACATTTGAAAACATTCTAACAAAAGGAGAAATTGTTCATTACCAGCAATTTCTCCATCTGTAACAATGTTTTAAAGTTGCAAACAGTCATCTGCACGTGGTAATGGGTTAGCCTTTTACCAAAGGATCTAAACTTTAAACGTCCCCTGGGAAAGAAAGGTTTTCAAAACACAGATGGAAAAAAGAGAAAATGCTGGTAACCATTTTCTCCTTTTCCCACAATGTTTTTCACCCTTTCAAGTACAGTTCTAAGCATTTAAGCCATGTTTAATTTGTTGTCTGCGCATGTTTTCAATTTTGACAAGTCTGAAACATAGGCATCTGGCAAAAATTTAATCCTTTACCACACAACAAAAATTTGAACTTTACCAAATTGAGAGAACTTGCAGACAACAAATCAAATGTTGCTAAAATGATGATTTCTGTCTTTGATAGGGTGGAAAACAGTGTGGGAAAAGGAGAAAATGCTGGTCACCAGCATTTTCTCCTTTTCCCACAGTATTTTCAAAAGTCTTCTCTTTCAGGCTCATTAAAAGTCAGGATTGTGGTAATAGGTAAATTGACTGACAAAAAGTGAAACAAACTATAAAGGCAGTAGTTATAGGTCATATGATTCTTCCCCTAACTGGAAGTTCAAAAAACTCTTAAATTCTTTCTAAATACTATCATTTTTCAAGTTTCAAAATATTTGAGTGGGCATATAAACATTTCAATCATAGCCATTTAGCTCAGACATAGTACACTGAAATGAGGAAGGATTTATGATTAGTATAACAGTAGCAGTACTTTTTTTTCCCTTTTCAAGTATTACTTCATCATTATTTCATTTACTCAGTTTCGTCAGCTATACGAAAGTATTTTCAATTTGAGATCCTTCCATCTTCTTATGTATCTTTCAAAATATATCTTTCAAATATATCTTTCACTCATTTGTCTCTGGAAGGGCAGAAAATCATCGTGGGAAAAAGAGAAAATGCTGGTTACCAGCATTTTCTCCTTTACCCCCAATGTTTTCAAAATTCTTCTTTAAGGTGGTCAAAACTCGGGTTAGTGTGGTAAATGGTTTATAAAACTACGATTTGGTCTCTACCTGCATTCTGTCCAAACTCTAATGCCATGAGTTTATTTTTCAAATGTTTCTGTATCAAATCTCCACTCTTCTTGTTCTTAGAATTCTGAATCTTGCTAATACATACAATGTCCTGAAATTTTGAATAGATAATATATTATATAAGGAGAGAGAGAGAGAGAGATTTAACACCCTTGTTTAACAATATGTCTGTGATATCATGGTCATGAAGTAGTCCTCTTTTATCAGTGTCTTTTGGAGGTCCTCCTTGGCTCAGTGGTAAAGTGTATGACTTGTGACCTGGAGGCCCCAGGTTTTAGCCTTACTGAATCCACTGGGTTTTTCTTGTAAGTGTCCTTGGTCAAGACACTACAGAGCCCTAGCCTAGTATTGGTGAAACCCAGGATAATTATAAATGTGCATGAATATGTGGGCTGTTGCTCTGATATGACTGAAATGATGTTGAACCCAACCCACGTCGTTTCTAAGTTTTGGTACTCAGCTACTGGGGCTTGACATCAACTTTAGCGACTTGAGAACTAAAAATCACTAAAATATTAGTGTCCATAGACCAGTGAAATAACATTCAAAACTTAACTATGCTATAGAAAGACAACTCGACATAGCCGTTAAGTCACTGCGCTTTACCGAAGTGTGAATTCACTAAAAACCCCTTATAAGTGATTCTCAGGTTTAATGGCCCAGAAAGAATGCCTTTGAGACCAACATGGTAGTTGTGATCTATCAGCCACATTTCATTTGTCACCTGTATATACTTTCAATATGTCAGGTCTAAATATTTGTCATCTGGCAAAGACTTGACCAAGTCGTGTCATTTCAAAAGTTTTGAATAAACTGAAATATTAAAATGATTTATCCTGGAACAATTGAAGTTCACTGAAAAATCTACTTACAGCTTGGCACCTATTGACCTCTTTACAGAATGTCAGTAGACACTGGAAACATTCTTGTAGATTAAACCTTGACAAATCTTCACAGAAATATTCAGCTAGATGATCTGTCAAACTTCTCAAGTCTACTGTCAGTTGCTGAATCTCCTTAAACTCTTTCTTCAGATCCTGAAATATATTACATTCACCTCTAGAAAGATTTTTGTTTTAGAAAAAAAAGTAAGGATTCATTCACATAAAACACATGTTTTAACTCTTTACCACACAACAAAATTTTAGATCAGTCCAAACTGAATGCGTTAGCAGACGACAAATAAAATGGACAGTATCTGCCTTTGAGATTGTTGAAAACATTGTAGGAAAAGAAGAAAATGCTGGTTACCAGCATTTTCTTCTTTTCCCACAATGTTTTCAAAAGCCTTCTTCTTTAGGGTCGTTAAAACTCCCGATTGTGTGGTAAAGAGTTCATTAATTTTGTGTGTTGTTTGAACTGCTTCAAGTTTAGAAGCAAATGTGAATATACACATGATCAATGAAACCATTTGCAGACAGCAGATGAAATGTGTCTGGAAAGACTGGATTTGTCTTAGAAAGTGTACTGTATGATATTGTGAGAATAGGACAAAATGCGGCTTATCATATTTTTTTCCTTTTCCCACAATGTTTTCAACATTCTTCATTCACTGGTGCTGAAAACACAAAATCAAAGAGTAAACACTTTCATGGGCAGGGCTCTGACAATAGAGCTTTTAATGCATCTCTGTGATGCAATATACCAAGCAAGTCGTTATAATAATTATGGATCCATAAAATCCATTTTGTCTGACTAATGACTGAACCTGGGGGTAGAATGGTCCTTGGTCATGCAGAAAATTTACAAAAAAGCAAGCAGTTTCCACCCATGTCAGCCTGAGCGTACTGTGCAGACTGACATGAGTCAATACCTTTTGCTGATGCATAAAGCCTCCATTTCACAGAACATGGCTCAAATACTATGATATTATGATGTAACTGACCTCTATAAATGTGTGAAACATGGTTTGAAGTTTTGTGTTTGCCCTTGACAAGTTAATCATGAAACACTGTAGTTTATTATTCAGCTTGCTGATGTCACTTTTAATTTCCTCCATAGAACACCTGAAATTCACAAAATAAAAAGAAGTGACTCCAAAGTCAACAGGAACATAGGTAGAGCACTGGAAACCTGGAAGCCAAGGACCCGTATTCACCAACCATTCTTAATATCATTCTTAGTCTAAATCTCATGAGTGTTCTAAATTTTAAAGTACATGTTACACAACTTCTGACTGGCTCGGCCAAATGGTTTTGCCAAATTAGGTCTAGCCAATCAGACAATGTGTTACTTTCCAAATCGAGAATAAGAGTAAGAATGCAATTTAGGATGGCAGGTGAATACATGCCTCAACACCAACTTTGCCTCTGACAGGTAATATAATAAATAAGGAAGATAGAGGAGATGAATATTCTTACACAAAACAGAGAATATGTTGGAAAGAAGTGGCAGCTCACCCTGGGTAAGTGCATCCTTTCCTTCCATCATATATTTTTATATACGAGGGACACTTTTTAAGTTCGCAGAGTAGGGCGGTCTTTTTAAAACCGCTTGAAATATCAAAATTTTATTTATCTAAGACCTTCGAAATATGCCCTGTCTGCCTCCACACACATTTTACACCGATCTACCCATTTCCGGAACGCCGCCCGGTAGTCCTCTTTAGGTATATGTTGCAGACACTGGTAGACCGCACTGCCTATACCACAACGGGATTCAAAACGGTGCCCTGCCAGCATTTCCTTTAGTCTTGGAAACAACCAAAAGTCACAGGGGGACAGGTCAGGGCTGTATCGGGGATGATCCAAGACATCGAGCCCAGATTCTTTCAGATATTCCTGTACCGTAGCGGATTTATGGGCCGGTGCGTTATCATGGAGTAATTTGATGCCGCGGACACCGGTGCATGGTCTGCGTTTCTGATAGAAATCAACAAGTTGAGTAAGAACACTTTCTCTATAAAACTTTCCAGTGACAGAACTACCTTTCGGGACTGGAATTTGAAGGACTGGACCTTTCGAATCAAAGAATATCGTATACAACATGCGATTTGATGTTTTGCAACGGCGCGCAATGATAGGTCTGTCGCCCTCAGATGAAACCCAAACCTTATTTTAAGCCTTAGAATAGGGTTGAAAATGATAGATCCAGGTTTCATCACCTGTAACTATCTCTTCCAAACGACGTGGGTCACATTTATCATATTTTTCTATAACTTGCGATGCAAGTCTAACCCGACTTTGTTTCTGCTCGTCAGTGAGCAAATGGGGCACCCAGCGCGCGCAGATCTTACGTAGCCCAAGTCGTTCACGTAAGATCTTCAAAACACTTGACGAATGAATGCCACTTAATTCTTCTATCTCTTGCACGGTATAACGTGCGTCTTCCTCAATTAACGTTTTCACAGTAGCAACGTTCTTTTCCGTCAAAACGGAAACCGGCCTACCCACCTGAGGGTCATTTTCAATTGACTCCCGACCATCATTAAAATGACGTACCCACTTGCAAACTGTAGCATATTTTAAAGCACCGTTCCCATAAACTTTTTGCAAATCAGCATGAATTTCTGTTGGCGGAAACCCGAGCTGTGCTCGAATCTTACAATATACCCTCTGTTCAGAGATTTTTCCATCCATATTGAATGCTATATTTACTATAGTGTATAAAACCACGTGTTCAAAATACCCAGCGCAGCGCGCACGTGGACCTCGTGCGCCACATACCGTGACACCGTTCGAGAGAGGAATGATTACGCAAGTTCTGTGTAAAAAATCGTGCAACTTCATAATCACGTTAAAAAGTTATAGGCTTACTCTACGAACTTAAAAAGTGTCCCTCGTATATTGAAAGCTTTTGCAGGTTACAGATGATATGTGGCTGTAGTGATGAAACTTGTATCTGGGGGCTAGAAAACATTGTGGAAACAGAAGAAAATGGTGGTTACAAGCATTTTCTTCTTTTCAAGCTATCTTTTCAAGGCCTCATTTCTCAGGGTCATTAAATCATGGGGCTAGTTGGTAAAGGGTTGAACAAGTATACTTACGTGGCAGCAGTTTCAAGGGGAAGTAACTGTTTCACAAAGTCCAACACCTGTTTGTCCTGGTCCATAACAATTTGTACTACATGATGCAACATTGTTTTCCAATGTGTAACTGATTTTACATCTGTAAGCTGTAGCAAAGTTGGAACTTTGAACCCTGCTGTACCTCCGTTATATGTTCCCTAAATAAAAACAAAACAAAGCAAAAAAACATTTTTTTTTTAAACATCTTGACAATAAAAGGGGAAAAAAAGAGGGTTGTCTTTTTCAAATCATCAAAACTTTTCCTCATATAAACATCCTTTTTACTTGTCAACAGAGTAACACTTCTTAAAATAATATGGCGTGCAACACACGAAAAGGGGCCTTTAGACATATGCGTAAAAGTGTGTCGTCTCAGATCAGCCTGTGCAGTCTGTGACAAATCCCAGACGACACTTCCTGTTTTTGTGTGATTTTCTGTTTCCCGAAAGTCTACTGTATGAAAAAATCTTATGTAGACGTAGTGTTGTCTCAGATTAGCCTGAGCAGACTCCGCAGGCTAATCCGAGACAACATTTTAAGCAGTTGTCCTAATGTCTCATTTTGCATGTTGCAGGCCATATAGTGTAAGATGTAATACAAGCAAGTTTAATTGAAGACTGTGTTTATTCTTCTTATAAGAAATTTGGCAAAGTCCTTTTCTTCAATTTTTGCATCTAATACACAAGATTTCTTATGAAATTATCAGACATTGTTCATCACTTTGTAGCTGAATTAGAAGCATCATAAAGTTTATCTAATACCATACATTTACTGAAAACATGTAAACATTGATGTTCTGTCCCTGTAAATCAGATGGCAAGTCATGGAACTGAGAAACAGAACTGAACTTTGAAAGGTTGATAGGTATAGCCCAAAATCTCTTACATAATTCAGAATGTTTCCAATCTGCAGAACCAAGTGGCACATTCGTTTCAGAGACTGGCTCTTCAGTATCACATGTGACATGTCTGCCATTGTCAGGAGTGATGTTTTACACCTCTTTACTGTGACTTCAAACTCAGCTTGTACCAGATGACCGTCAATCAAGATGCTGTAGTCTGGAATGTCAGACAGAAGCAAAACAAACTGTTCTGCCATGCCAAGTTCTAGCCTTGGACCTGTGTAGCCTCTCAGCATGTTTATCTGTAAAAAAAAAAGAAAAAAAGAAAAAAAAAAAAAAAAAAAAAAAAAAAAAAAAAATTGAGCTACATACTTGAGTATTATTTTGAGGAAATTGCAAGGCAAAATTTTCTCAGGTCTGGTGCAAAGCATATGTTATTGGTGCCTATGAAATTGTCTCATCGAGACAATTCTAATGAGTACCAACAACAAAGGTTTTGGATACGAAATAATTATTTCAAAAGTAGAATAACCTCACTTATCGGGACTAAGTGTATACATCATTGTTCAAAATTAATCATTCCTTCATCCCTTTTCTCAATGTTTTCTCGGGTTTAAACCTCAATTTATGTTGACTGTCCTTATTTTGAAGGATGTTATCAAAGTCATTTGATACAAATTTTGTTTCAGGAGATGACGATTCAAACTTAAATTGTCACCTGCAAATGCTTTTAATTTGGCCAAGAAGAAATTTTTCATGAGTGGTAAAGAGTTAAATCACTGTAGATTTACACTCAAATTACATTTGCAGACATTCTGTACCTCTTCCATGCTGGGTATCACCCTGCTAAGATATTTCAACATAGGAAGGGAAAGTTTTAGCTTGTTTCCTTCCTCTAGGTGCTGGACCAGATCCTCTGCCCCGCAGTCCAAGCGGCTCAAAAATAGGTTGATTTTTAATCTGGTATTAGCATTTAACAGGACCACCTAATTGAAGAGAAATAAGAAACATAACAGAATAAATGTCAGTGTAAAAACAGTAATATTAGGGACCATATTCAGCAACCATCCTAAACACTTTTCTCAGTCTAAATTCCTATACTAGGCAACCAATTGGC
Organism: Tridacna gigas; assembly: GCA_945859785.2. Lineage (NCBI taxonomy): Eukaryota > Metazoa > Mollusca > Bivalvia > Cardiida > Cardiidae > Tridacna > Tridacna gigas. The sequence continues at coordinate 28,745,282 of OX244033.2, forward strand.
TAAGATGTTCTGTCTCAGCCAATCAAATGATTAGTCTTAGAATTAGATTTATCATGTTGGTGACTATGGCTGCAGGTTATTTGTTCACTTTATCATGTTACTTTCAAAATTCAAATGTAATACAATCAAAGTGAAAGAAAAATATGAACAAAGCTTTAGGCAAAAGTTGTAAAAGGTAAAAGTGGACTGTCTTAATACTGTTTTTTTTTTTTTTTTTTGACATAATCATAAATCATTTCTGATGAAGATATACAAATACCTCCAAAGTTTATGCACACCCTTTTTAGCCTCTTTACAGCATGAATCTTGAATACTATGAACATGTAATTTATGAATGATTAGCTGATACACAGATTTTGCAATAGAAAAGAGTAATGGCCCAGGTCAGCATGCACAAGCTTAAATGAGCTGAAACTTTTTGCAGATGCATTTAGCCCCCTTTTCACAAAGCATGAATCATGTATTTTTTGCAAATATGGATTTCAGATTATCATTGCTGTAAGACCAGAGTCTGTATTCACCAACCATTCTTAAGAACATTCTTTGTCTTATTGTCCAAAATTTTCTGAATTTGAAAGTAACAAAACTTCTGATTGGCTAAACCATTTGATTTAGCCAATCAGAAGTTGTTGTTATTTTCAAATGTAGAAAATCTTGGAGAATAAGACCAAGAATTTTCTTGAGAACAGTTGTCGAATACAGACCCAGATGTCCTCTTTCAACACTTCAGCAAAAGAAAAGGTCACCACTACCTCTTCGACAGCCTGAGATGGCTGTGTATCTGTTACATGAAACATCTGTTCTAAAGCCTGTAAATCCACTGTCAGTTTCTCCTTTTCACTGAGGACTGGAAGCCATATACATGGCTCTCTCCCAACTACAAAATGAAATGAATGAATCAACAGTTATCATTAAAAGCTTGATATAAGCAATATTTTCCAGTATTTCACTACAATTCAAAATGGATTCACTAAACTGATTTTCCTTCATGTAATATCCTGATCTCTAGTTGGTGTATCATTCAATCCATAAACTATTACAGGTTGATCAAATGAATTTTTTGGTAAATTTTTTTCATTCATGATTGATAACGTTAGCCAGCATTTTCTCCTTTCTCCCAATGCTTTCTACCCTTTCAAAGACAAATTTCATCATTTGCACAACATCTAATTTGTTGTCTGCAAAAGCTTTCAATTTGGACAAGTCCAAGGTTTTGTCATTTGGTACAGGGTTATAAGTCACATTTGTATGGTCTAAATCTAATCTGAGTAGTGAGTAAACACACATACACATGCATATGTTTGGTTAGTTTGCTTTTAATCCAGGGGTCCTAGGTTCAAATAAATTTCAACAACATTCATTTCTCTCTCGTGCTGAACAGTGTTTTTGACTATGAAAACATTGGAAAGCAGCTAGTGGCTTGAAAAAAGTGTTGTGAAAAGTACTGGTGAATGCATGGATAGGTGCACCAGCAGCTGTGATAAGACTGCTTTCAGTCTTATCACAGCTGCTTTCATTCATCATTCTTTAATGATGAAAAAAGCATGAAACGCAAACAAACCAAATGAACCATGCCCTGGCAAAATGGGGGTTTAACACATCTCAATGATGTATTATACAAATCAAGGCATTATATAATCCTTTAGCCTTGTCGGAACTGAAAGCATTTGCAGACGACAATTTCAGTGTGGCTCAAATGGTACAATTTTCTCTTGATAGGGTAGAAAACATTGTGGGAAAAGGAGAAAATGCTGGTAAACAGCATTTTCTCCTTTTCCCACAATTTTTTCAAAAGGCATCTTTCCCTCAAAAGGCATCTTTCCCAGGAGCGTTAAAAGGTGGCATTGTGCGGTCAAGGGATAATCATGGATCCATAAAACCTATTTTGTCAACAATCGACTGAATCTGAGGTAAAATGGTCCTTAGACATGCAGAAAATTTACCAAAAGCAAAACGTTTTAGCCTAGGTCAGTCTGCATGGACTGAAAGGCTGACCTGGGCAGATACTTTTTGCAAATGCATTTACCCCCCTTTTCTCAAAGCATGGCTCTAATCATTTTTCAAAACTTGGTGAAAAAGAAATGAGCCATGCCCTGCAAAAAGGGGGCTTCATCATGCATCTGCGAAAAGTATTGACCAAGGTCAGCCTACGCAGGATGTCCTGGGCAGAAACTTTTCACTACTTGTCAATTTTCTATATGTCCAAACACCAGTCTACCTCAGAATTAAACCCGTTGTTGAAAAAAAAGTGGCTCTTATGGATCCATAATTATGTGATGGCTTGCTTGGTATCATGCATCATGGAGATGCATTAAGCCCCATTTTGACAGAGCATGTCTCGAATAATAAAGCACTTAAAAATAATCATACATAATATTTTTGAACATGGAAAACTTATTACCTATTGCATCATCTGGTAAGGTGATCCACTTTAGATTTGGCAGTACTTCAGTGGGCGGGGTTATCTCTTCTCTGACAATTTTATTGACAAGTTTCGTGTCAAGAGACAAATTGAAGGTGTCATCACTTACTTCAATATTCTTTGCCAAGACTTCAGATTTGCTTTCCACCTTTTCTATTCCCATCATGGACCTATAGCATTCCTCAAAACTCAATGATTCTTCTTCTAAAATGTCACACTTAAAAGCCAGTTTACTTCCAACTTTGTTTTGATTGTAGTTATACAGTTTACTCTTGTTGGTATCATAATTAAGTCTGTTAATACTGTCTTCTTCTGATACATTGAAAGTACCAGACTTTACTTCATCATATTCTATATTGTCATAGAAACTAGGACTGCGAGTCTGTAAAATTAGATGAGATTTTTGTATTTCTTCAGAGGAATTTGTCTCATTTCCTGAGCTTGAACAGTTAGAGGCATCATCAGACTGAAGTGAATTGTTCTTGTTGGTTTTAATGACCACTGTCTCATCATTTACGCTTGACATACTTCCTGTCAGACTGGTTCCCTCTGTGTCGTTTTTTCTCAGTATAACAGTTTTGTTTTGAGTAGCACTGTCATTATATAAACTCGACTGTGATACCCTTTCAAATCCACCATTACAAAGTGAATTATCTTGTGTACCAGGGCCATTACAAGATCTAGAATTTGAATCCTGGCTGAAAGTCTTCCTGCTGAGAAGATTTGGAGTCCTTTCATTGATACATTTGGATTTATGGTTGAAGAATTTGCTCTTATGTGCAGTTACTGCCCCAGTTTCTGAACTAAGATTGGTACCCATCATGTCTGGTTCCTGAACTGTGTCTAGGTAAGTAGCTACACAATCCAGCAGGGAGCCAACTTGTTCAGGAAACTTGTAGATGGTAGACTGAACATTGTCTAGACCATGTCCTCCAAGTGTATGTACTATATGGTGAATAAGTCCGTCAAGAGAATGCCATATTTTATTGCTGGCAAAAAAATCAAATATGCATAATATGACTACAAGGCATTGATCTAAAATGTTCATATTTTTTTCTCCACTTTTCCCTTTATTTATTTAACCTTTTACCACACAACAAAATTGGAGACCCATCCAAATTGAAAGCATTTGCAGATGACAATTTCAAAGTGGCTCAAATGATGCAATTTTTCTTTGATAGAGAAGAAAATATTGCAGGAAAAGGAGAAAATGCTGGTTATCAGCATTTTCTCCTTCTTCCCACAATGTTTTCAAAAGGCTTCTTCTTCAGGGTTGTTAAAAGTCGGCATTGTGTGGTAAAGGGTTAATACTATTTTTTAACTGTTTACCATACAACAAAATTTTAGATACCTACATTGAAGCAATTGCAGACAGTAATTAAATTGGGCTCATATGATGACATTTTTCTTTGATAGAATGAAAAACATGGTGAGAAAAGGAGAAAATGCTGATTATTAGAATTTTCTTCTTTTCCAACAATGTTTTCAAAGGCCCTCACACTCAGGATCATTTTTCCTCATGAATTTCAAAAGACAGCAGTGTGAGGTAAAGGGTCATATGATGATCACAACTTTCATTAACTCTTCACCCTACCACAAAATTTTTGACTTGTTTAAATTCAAAACATTTGCATATGTCAAATCAAAGGTGGCTTAGCTGATGGAACTTGCCCTTAATTGAGTAGAAAACATTGTTGGAAAAGAAGAAAATGCTGATTACCAGCATTTTCTCCTTCTCCCATGATATTATCAAAAACTGTCTTTCTCGGGGTCGTCAAAACTTGAGATTGTGTTGTATAGGGTTGATACTCTTAATATACAAACTCTGTTTTGTATAAAAAAAAAAATCATTGAAAAATGTCTTACTTAATCTTAAGGATTAATATGTTCCCCACCTCAAACCTTCTCAGTACACATATCAATTTATCATGCAATATCATTTAATATCAGCCCTTATATGTTTCTGTGGGCGAAAATCCATTAATTTGAAAAAGCAAAGAAATCAAGGGTAATATTTGTAAAACAGATAAATAAAGTTTTCACGAACACCATTTTTTTTAAGACTTGTATTTAAAGAAAGCATTGGCAGCAGCAGACAATTTACATGTGGCTCAAATGATGGAATTTGTCTTTAACCCTATAGCAAACAACAAAAGTTTAGACTTGTCCAAATGGAAAGCATTTGCATATAACAAAATAAATTTGACTCAAATATTGGAATTCATGTTTGAAAGGGTAGAAACACTGTGGGAAAAGGAGAAAATGCTGGGTACCTGCATTTTCTCCTTTTCCACAATGTTTCAAAACTCTTCTTCTGAAAGGTCATTGAAACTCATGATTGTGTTGTATAAGGTTGAAAAGGTATAAGACATTGTGTGCCAGCGTTTTCTCCTATCCCAAAATATTTTCAAATGCTTCCTTCGGGCCATAAATAACATAGGATTATCAGGTAAAGGATTAAATTCATGTTTGTGTTGAAATGTCAATTAAATATGCTGCAAACTTACCTGTTCTCTGCATGGACAGTTTCGATGGACAGAAGATCTTGAAGAATATTCACAAAATGTACCATTTTTGGCGTGCCAAAAACCTGCAGCATATACAAACATTCTCTTATTTCTTGTAACAGCTATGTTATTTTCAAATATTTACATACATCCACAGTAAACTCTTAGTATTTCAAACATACAAATGTTTCAAAACAGATGTATTGGTTAACTAAAAGTTTTTATTGGAACAGACATGCCATTCAAAAATAGCGAAGGAGCAGCTCTTCTTGCTCATTCATGCAGCAGGACCTGACTCTGTACCATTGCCGCACAAGAAAAATACAACTTGAATTGTCACTAGATTTGAATTCATATCCTAACCAAATCCTGTGGTAGAGAAAGACTGAGTCCCAAAACTAAAATGCATTACCCAGAAAAATGTTTTCTTACAAGGAAGATAAATCTTCAAATTCAATGCTTAGCCCTTTACCACACAATCCCGAGTTTTAACAACCCCAAGGTAAAGGACTTTCAAAAACATTGTGTGCAAAGGAGAAAATGCTGGTAATTCCACATACAAATTTAAATTTTTGAGCAACATTATTTTATTGTCTGCAAATGCTTTGAATTTGGACGTCTAAAATATTGTCATTTGGTAAAGAGTTTAAAATTGGATAGAATATCTGTACTTTGTAGTTAATATTTGAAGAAAGTTTATAAATGTCAGCAACACTTACTTTTGACTGAATAAAATCCAGCAAATCTTGAGGACTGTTGAAATCCAGATTATTATTGGCGTTGACGCTCTCCTCATCTGATACTTTTCTCTCATGAAATATCTGAATCAAAATTTACATCTATAAGATATCAGTAAATTAAAAAAAAAAAATTTCTTTATGTAAGGTAAGCTTTTCACCAAATGGCAAAATTCCAGACTTGAGACCTATGTATTGATGAAGTCTGATTAATTCATCAAGGTTTTTTTTCCTACAAAACAGCTGTTTAACTCTCTACCAAACAAAAAAATTCAGATTTGCTCAAAATAAATTTATTTTGCAGATGGCAAATACATTTAAAATGCTGCTCAAATGATGGGATTTGTCTTTGCAAGGGTAGAAAACAATGTGGAAAATGCTGGTTACTAGCATCATCTCCTTTTCCCAGAATGTTTTCAAAAGCCTTCTTCTTTTGAGTCCTTAAAAGATGGGGTTGTTTGGTAAAGGGCTAATGGTGCCGATGTTTGTTTTCAAAGAGAGGTGTCCATTACTGTGAATATCTGTGTACCATGAGAATACATAGCACAGCTATATGCATATACCTTGCATACCTGATTGGTCATGTGAGCAACACCATTTGCTAGTATGTATTTCTATCAGTGTTACAAATAGGTTTTTGAATCTTGATTTTAGGTATGATTCATTTCAAACAATAGAGAATTCACTGGATCTTTAATGTCAGTTTCAAAAACCACCATCTATTAAGTTTTATGCAAATTAGGTTGTAATTCTCATCTTTCTTTTCCTTTTAATAAGCATCCTGTTTATTTATATTGCTGTTTTGAACAGTACTGTACTTATGTATCTGCAGCCAGTACACCTATCTATGCAATCCCTGAGATTTATAGCCAGTATTTGAGCAATGCTCTGGCAAAAGGGAGCTTAATGCATTTTCATGATGCATCATACCAGCAAGATATAACATTCTTACAATTCAGTATGTCTAAAACCCAACTGTATCCTTAGGTAGAATGGTCCGTTGACATACAGAAAATTGACCATTAGTGAAAAATTTCTGTCCAAGTCAGCCTTGGCAGATTACACATGTTGATCTGGGTTGATACTTTTTGCACATGCATTAAGCTCCCTTTTCACAGAACATGGCTCATTTGCTGAACACATTTTCATTTTGAAGCCACTAACTGCTTTCCCATGCAAACAGAGTGAAGCACATTCAGCTGTGGGAAAGTGACATATGCTGCAGAGTTCGAAAAATCCACTTGTCTGCTCGTATTGACAAGTAAAAAATGGGTCTGGACTGGTAACATTTCCTAAGCAATCGTACAATAGGATGAGCAGCTTTTCATAGGGAAGATCAAGCAAAACTATTGAAGGGCTGGGGATTCCCAGAAAATATCAGTGAAATCTCAAGACCAGTATCCGTATAAAACAACAATCACTGATCATCTATTAGTCCATAGCACTGGCAAAACGAAAATGGAAATGACTTTTTACACTGTGCATGCATGATGTCCATAATGTAGGCAAGATCTAAATTAATCAGGTCGCAGAAAAGATTCTGATCTAGCTATATTGCGAATAAGAAAATTTTAACTTTCTGATGGTGTAAAACTATTGTAAACAAATTCCTAAATAGTTGAATATTATCAATATATGGATCCATCTTGGTTTTGTTTTTCTGATGCGTTATATGTAACAAATAAGAATTTGAAAAAAAATATTCATCCACGAGGAACTGTCCCGAGGAAAATCTAAATGAATGGACCCACTGCATATCAAAAACGTTTATATAAAAATGTCGTCTGCTAAATTAAACTCAACCAGATATGGTTATATGGCAATGTCTGTTTTTATTTGCTATTTTGACTAAAAAGTAGGACAAATGATACTAGAAGAAGGATGAGTAACTTTTTTTAATTCATTTGCTCCTCATGACAAGTGGGTTTGTGTGAAAATTTTTCACCCTCTGTGCTGCCCCAAACACTTGGAAAAAGATTTTTGCCAATTTGCCAAGCCAGAATTTTAACTCACAGCCTGCCACTCTGCAAACAAGGAAAAAATGACCAAAATCTTTGTACCCCTATGATGCCCAAGCTATTTACTCTTCACCATAAAATCCTGTGTTTTAGGACCTTGAAAAGAAAACTTCTGAACAAACTGTGAAAAAAAGGAAAAATGCTGGTAACCATTATTTTCTCCTCTACTGCTTTCCACCCTTTCAAAGACCAGTATCACTACATGGGCCACATTTGATTCATTGTCTGCAGATGGTTTGAAATTTGGCAAGTCTACAATATTGTTGTCTGGTAAAGGGTAAAGTGCCAAACATTTCCTGAATTAATGCATACCTCTAACTGTAGTTGTATACCATCATCTGTTTCACCTCTTCTTAAATATGACAGAACATCCAGCAAATTTAGTCCTGAAAAATGAAATTTAACATTTAATCAAAAAGCCAGAAAACAAAATTTCAGACTTGTCAGAATTGAAAGCATTTGCATGTTGGTTAGCAGCATTTTGTCCTTTTCCCACAAATGTTTTCAAAAGCTTTCTTTCTCAGGGTTGTTAAAAGTTAGGATTGTGTAGTATAGTGCTTATCAAAAGCTATTAACCAGATGGCAAAGTATAAGAGTTGTCTGAATTGAAAGCATTTATAAATGACCAAATAAATGTGGCTGAAATATGGGATTTGTCTTTGAAAGAGCAAAAACACATTGTGAGAGAAGGAGAAAATACTTTCTAAATGCATTCAGATGTACTTATTATGTTCCAAAAGCTTTCTTACTCTGGGTCATAAACATAAACATACAGGTAGGATCATTAGATTAAGGACTGACAATGTCAAAACATTATCCCAGGAGGGGTATATAAAAACCATGGGAAATGATACAAGTTATTAATCTATAGATTGTAGAAATAAAAAAAAACTGATGAGACAGTTTCAATAATAAGTATCCATATGGCAGGTTTTCAATTCACTCTTCCTATAATTAGGCAACCCTGACGAAGCAGGGCTGCTTTTGAAAATATTGGAAAAGGGGAAGATGCTTGTGATCTGCATTTTCTCCTTTTCCCACAATGGTTTCAAAGACACATCACATCATTTTACCAACATTTAATATGTCCTCTGCTTTCAGTTTTATCAAGTCTAAAATGTTGTCTGGTGAAGAAGTAAAAGTCAGGTCTATGATAGGCCCACCAACATTTTTTCATGCTATTTATCTCATACAAACAGCAGCCAACCTGTGAACAACATCCACTGGCATGATTTCTCTATGGTGCAGGTTTTAATGTAAAATAAAACTTGATATATTAGTGACAAGTACATACCTATAAATTCATTTCGTATTCTTATTCTCTCTGTGATTTCTGGAGTGCAGTTTATGACTGTATTGATAAAGGTTAAGACAGACAGTTTGTGGGCAACATTTTCTGATGCTTGCAAGTCATTCACAACAACAGTGAATCTATGTAGTTGATCATTTTCACACTGAAAATAAAAATAATCTCAGCTAAAATTAAAAATACAATGTGCACAAATTTCTTAAAACCTACAACTCTAAATGTAGACAAAAGTTCAGGCAACTCTACTGAACAATCCATTACACATTTTCTACCTGAGTGAACCCTTCACTCAACAATTCCTGATTTCAGCAGCCCTCAAGAAAATGAAGAAAATGCTAGTAAACAACATTTTCTTCTTTTTCCTACTTTTTTTGATTTGAGCCAAATTTAATTTGTTGTCTGCAACTGCTTTCAATTTCGACAAGTCTGTAATTTCATTGTTCGAAAAAGAATTAATTATTATCAAGAAGTCTATGCCGGGCAAACACCAAGTTGTGATTTGAACTTCTGTTGGTTAATCAACTCTCCACTCAATGTTCAAGTTCTTAAAGCATAAAGACTTCAAATACATAATGCCATGACAATCATTTGATGAAACTGAGTTATGGCTAGACATCTGTTAAAATCTTACTGATGTCTAAGCACAATTAGTTTCTTTTGCAAAACAGGAACAAAGGATCAGACTGCATGGAATGTGCAGTCTGATCTTGGATTTAAACTGTAAAGTATAGTGTTCTATAGTTCAACTCATCATTTCAAAATAACTTGTTAAAGTCTTTTAAAGAAGGACAATCACCATGAATTTAGATTTGATATATGCGAATGCATATAAAGCTTGGTAATAAAAGAAAAATTGCTCTTTACCAAAATCACATGCCTTTGTTGCAAGTTTTTCAAAACAGGCAAAGTACATTGACTGATTGCATGGTGTTTAACTCTGTTTTCAACATCATTTCAGTTATGTTGTGTGGCAAGTGCACCTATCCATGCTTTCCTGGAGTTTACACAATATTCTTTCCAAGCCACTGTCTGCTTTACCACATACGGTAACCATTGTCAAAACAATAGTCAGGGGTGAGAGAGGAATGAATCCTGTCGCAATGACTATCATCAATCCTTGGAAAGAAATAGGCCTAGCCGTGGACTGAACCAGTGACCCCCTGTTTTTCAGTCCTGTGCGCTACAGAGTAAGCTATCAGGGCTCATCATATGCATAGTACAAGTAAAACTCTCTCTTATCAATGCTTTCTATATGAAGAAAAGGAACTGGGGAAAGTTTCACAGGAAACATGCAACATTTACATAACCTTGATCATCCTACCTTAACATGGGACAATCCCTCTAGAACACGTAGATATCCTATAGGACTATAAACACACATGGCTGACAGTATTTCAAACACATGTCTTCTTGGTAGTGTCTCATTGCTGGTCAGAGCTAAAATGAGGCAAGACTTTTTCTTACATTTTTCTTTGAGTACAATACAAAAAAAATTGAAGTCAAACACAACAGATAACCACTTACATATTTGATGACCTTGCATTACATATAATGAATTCATATTTTGCCAACAAATGAAATCCAGTTGCAATGGAAAATATGATTCTGTCTCATAAAACAGATACATGTACCTCTAAGCAGTTCAGAATGCTGTTCTTTGAATTTAACTTTTAGTATTGAAACTTAGCCTGGTTGAATACAGTATCAGAACACCTGAGGCTGACCAAATCTTCTCAAAGAATTTATTAAAACCACCAACATTTCAAACTCAGGGCTCGAAATTAACACTAGCAAACTCGCAAAATGCGAGTGGAAAATTGATTTTGCGAGTAGATTTTACGACCACTAGCATTTTTTTGCGAGTACAAATGAAAATTTGTTTGCCGACCGTAATGACCCAGTTGTGACTGGTTTGCGTTTTATACCATGCCGACTGGTTTACAATCCTAATCTTAGCTCTTACGGTTCCATTCAGCTATGGAATTTTTTGCAAATCGTAAACCAGTCTATTTTTAGCAGATGACAACAATGTCTAAGCGGACGATTTCCAGTTTTTTTCAGCCAGTTAGCCAGGCTTCTTCAAGTAAAGCCGAATCTTCCAAATCTCCGGAGAAAAAACGACCCAAAAGTAAAATGCCTTCTGAAAAAAACACTAAAGAAGTAGGAGCATGATCTGCACATATCTCTCCATTATGAAAGTGACAGCGAGGGAAATGTTACGAAAATCTACTGTACCGATTGTTGTCTATACAATCCGGATCAAACGTCATCGGTAATAGTAAAACATTGTTTTAACCATAAATATTGAAAGATATTATAGTGTATTTTGTACAGTTATTAATAGCTTGGAACACTATAAGACTTGAGTAGGAAATAATGATGATTCGTACCAATTACAATTCGTACACAGCCTGTTTTCACATTTTTTTCTTTTTATAAATAACATCATGAGAACCTACTCAGTTAACAGTATTACAGAATATTGAATACATCATTATCCCACTGGGCACCAACAAATCTTTCTATCTTTTTGACATTCATTTTAATGAATGTTAAAAATTTAGTAAAATTTGCTAGTGAGCGTCAATTTTTGCTAGTAAAAATTTTGTCCACTAGCAAAAATTTGCTAGTGGCAAAAAAAGTTAATTTCGAGCCCTGAAACTATGACATTTCCGTAACAATTACTTGGACGTATAGACAGGTCAGAATGAGAAAAATTTAATGTTCTCTTAGATAGGCTAACCCTTAAAACTCTGAGAATAACTTGGGTCCAAACTGAGTTTGAAGACAGAGTAGGTCAAGATCAGACTTCATACAATATGCAGTCATATCTTTGGTCTAGTGATTGTCCAATAACTTGGGATTATAGTCACTTAAATGACCATAAAAACTGTGACCATTAGGTCCTGAACAGGAAATGTTTAATCCTTGACCATGATCCCATATCTTATCACCCTGAGGAAGAAAGCTTTTGTAAACATAGTGGGAATTGGAGAAAATGCTGGTAACCTGCATTTTCTTCATTTCTCACAATGTTTTCTACCCTACCTAAGAACTTAAGGGCATTTTATCAATTTTAGAAGTCTTGTCTACAGAATGATGCATGCTTTCCATTTGGAAAAGTATAACTATAATGTTGGCGAAAGGGTTAATTCACTCTAAATCATACCGTGTAATTTGATATCCGAACTTACTTAAAATAAAACTATGGAACCACAAGATTAAAAATATACTCACCTGATGCTAATTTCTTGGTGTATACATCATTAGCAATGAAGTGATCTAAACCAATGTTTGTATTGAGCACAGAGCGTATACATGACAGACAGTCTATTTGTAGTATGGCATCAGAAAAACATGTAAATCCATTGCCAGATATTTGACTTAAAGATTCCAGCAAACTGTCCAGCCCATCTAGCTGTAAAAACTCCTGTAATAGCCGATAAGATTGACATGAATTTCATCGAATTTGCAGGCAAATTTAACCCTTTACCTATTGATTCCGTTTTTAAAAACCCTGTGGGGGGAAAAAGGCTTTTGAAAACATAGTAGGAAAAAGAGACAAATGCTGGTGACTGGTATTCTGACCTATTCCCTCGGTGGCCACATTATTTTCTACCCTTTGAATTGCATAGATCCATCATTTGAGCCACCTTTAACCCTTTACTGCATAATATCACCTTTTAACAACCCTGGAAAAGAAGCCTTTTGAAAACATTGTAGGAAAAGGGGAAATGCTGGTAACCAGCATTTTCTCCTTTTCCCACAATGTTTTCTACCCTATCATAGAAACATTGTACCATTTGAGCCACACTGAATTTTTCTTCTGCAAATACTCAATTTGAACAAGGCTAAAATTTTGTTATCTGGTAAAGGGTTAATTTGTCTACTGCACATATTTTCAATATAGAAGTCGAATAACATCACTATGATGAAGATTGTACTCTGTACCAAAATAATCTTAGACTCATCCAATTTGAAAGCATTTGCAGACAAATAAGTAAACTTGGCTCAAGTAACGATATTAATTTTTTCTCGATAGTTTAGAAAATATGGTGGGAAAAGGAGAAAAGGCTAGTTACCAACATTTTCTCCTTTTTCCACTATTTTCAAATGCTTTCAAAATCCTATATCAGGCAGTTAACTCTTTACCAAACGCCAAATTTTGGACTGGACCAAATTGAAAGCATTTGCAGATGAAAAATAAAAAAACTAACATGCAGATAATTATCTTGGAAAGAGTAGAAAACATTGTGGGAAAAGGAGAAAATGCTGGTTACCAGCATTTTCTCCTTTTCACACAATGTTTTCCAAAGGCTTCTCTGTCAGGGTCGTTAAAACTCGGGATTGTGTGGTAAATGCTCAAAGTACAGTAGAAAGGCTTCAATTAAAATCTCAGCCAAACTGGATGAAAACTGGGAGAAGCAAGGCACACAACATTGTGTTTATGGATGGAGAGACCAGGCAACCTGGTTGCAGTATACATACACCTCTCCAAACTTCGTGAGGGAGGTGAAAGTGTGAAAATGTAGTCATCATCTACCATATATAGTGCAGGTGTCAACACTAAGAGTGTCCTGCAATCAAAGAAAGACCAAAATTTTGACAGGAAGATGCAAGATTTAATATACCAGTAATTTTAGGGTGAGGTATCCTGGCTTTTGGTAAATAATGACTGTAATAAAGGGGTTGACTCAAGCCTTGTTGATTGACTGACTGGCGTTTTACGTAGGTTGCAATATCATTTCAGTCATACCATAGTGACAGTTCACATATTTATGTATTTCCTAGATTTCACCAGTAATAGGCTAGGCCTCTGAAGTGTCTTGTCCAAAGACATCCCCACAAAAAAAAAAAAAAAAGTGTTTCCAGTAAGGCTCAAACCTGGAGCCTCCAGGTTATGAGTCCCACACTTTGCCACACAGGATCTCCTCATGCCTTACAGTATATGCATCTAATGAAAAATACAACAGCACTACCTGAAGCCAAGCATCTGTGCAGCTCTCTAGTTTTGTTTTCAGTGCATAGTACATCTGCACTGACGGGACACTGTGGGTCAAGGTCACACATTGTTTGGGTGTACTGCGTGCCAGATCTTGTTGCAGTTCCAGTGTTGTGTTATTTGCATGCTCTCCCAGTCTGAAATTTGATATTGTCCTGAAATGGAATATTTAACCCATTACCAGACAATCCAGACTTTTAACAATCCTTAGAAAAAAAGCTTTTGAAAACACTGTGGGAAAAGAAGAAAATGCTGGTAATCAGTATTTTCTCCCTTATTTTCCCACAATGTTTTATACCCTTCTTTAAACAAATGTCAGTTTTTGAGTCACATCTAATTTGTCGTCTGCAAATGCTTTCATTTGGACTAGTCTCAGGAAACTGAGAGTTTAACATGTTAAAGAATTTTATAGAGATGTTGTAATCGCCATTGGGTAGACTCACGACCAGCTGCCCAGCTACCTTGGTAGAGCTGTGGTACTAGTATTCTGGAGGTTATGGGTTCCAGTCCCACATTGGGCACACTTTTCTCCAGATTTACTTCATTGGCTATGAGGTCAATTGGCAAGCGCAGGTATGCGGCACTGGCAGTCCCAACAGACCTGGGGGAGTTGGTCAGTCCCAGGAAATCAGGATGGGGAGGAGTGTTGTAATCGGCATTGAGTAGCCTCATGACCTGCTGCCCGGTTAGCTCAGTTGGTAGAGCTGCGGTACTAGTATTCTGGGGGTCGTGGGTTCGGGTCCCATTCAGGCAAACTTTTCTCCCCTGATTTACTTCTGAGAAAAAAACAGTTGATGTATCCAATATTCTTTGCCAAATAGGTATAACTTAGAGGGTTGCCGTAATGCTTACATGGCAAGCTACACTCTACTTCTGATCCAATGACTAACTCTGATGTTATTTTTGTGATTATGTCTTCGCTAGTGGAGAAACAATAGCAAAAAATAACATAGGAACAACCCTTCACACTGAAGGTCGGCTACGCGCATGGAGAGTCCCCGAGCTCAGTAATACAACTTACAAGCGACACTTTATTCAATTTGGAAATTACCAAATCAGCGATATAGAATGCAAGGTAAGATGTACAAATATATAAGGTGACTAGAGTCCTTTTATTCACCTTGCAAATACACGAGAAGCTGGTTCCTTTTTTTTTTATTATTATTCGATTCAGGTAACCTCTTGGTCTTAAGACAGTTTCGATAAAGTACGATGAAAATAAGTTCTGTGATTCACAATGGTCCTCCAATATAAAACAAAGAATCTACCTTTGCATCATCGTTATGTACAAGCTGCTTGATCTGGAAATAAACACATGCTGTACACCTTGGCTGTAAAAGTAAACAAAGGGAGTAAATACATGCGTCTGTCCCTTCCGTTGTTTTGAATTTTCCGCCTGGTCCGACGATGACTAATTTTTACACCTGGGGTATCACACCACCAATTTATTTCCGCATTTACGAAGCTCCATTATTTTAATCCGGAAGATATTTGCTATTTCAATTAGATACAAAACAAATTTATGATGCATAACACCGTGGAAGCCGCTAATATCAGAAATATTGACTCTTGAAAATTTGCGATAACATTTCTGTATCTTTTTTTCCCACAAACGCAACATCATGACAAATGGTACTGAAATGGGGGGGGGGGGGGGAAATATTAAACCAGAATAAACTATATAGGTGTTCTACTTCTTCAAACAAGGGCCAAAGTTAAAAAGGAATCTTGAACAAGTTGTCTGTTTTCAAAAAGAAGCCAGGAGAGGTCGACATCAATGTTTTCAAATAGTTTATTGGCTTTTGATTTCAATATATTTTGGTAGATGTAAACAAACAATTTAGGAATTAAATGAATGAGAAAAAACATCTTTTTTTTTTCAATTTTGCTTGTGTAAAGGCACAAAACAGTACATGTTCCACATTGTTATAATATTCTAGGAATTGTAGGCCATATGCTATTAACATGCTCAGAAATGCATTTATTTTTTAAATTCAAGGACACAAAACTGAAGATGATGACCCATTTGGCTCATTTTCAAGAGGAACTGACCTCTAATCAATGTTCGTAATGTGTGCTCAGATAAGCCAAAATAGCCAAAATATTTTTGGAAAGGAGAAATCGTTCAATTAAAATTTGATATGATATGCTAATTCCACTGAATATGCAAGAATCTTACCTGATGACAATAAATAAAGGTGGCCTATACATAATACTAGTACCAGACATGTTAAAAATAAATGTAACATTTTTTTAATCCTTTAACAAACAGCAATTTTTGGACTGTCCCAAACAGAAAAGGCATGCAGACGACAATTCCAACTTTGATAATTAATGTGGAAGATGGTGCTTTGATGCGATGGAAACCATTGTGACAAAGGAAGAAACTGCAGTGACTAGCAGCTTCTCCTCTTCCCACAATATTTTGAAAAGTTGTCTGCTGCAGACATGTTAAATAAAGAGGTTGTTTGTCTAAACGTTAAAAAATTTAAGAAAGTAGATAAATGAGCCATGCTTTGAGAAAAGGGCGCTTAAAGCATCTGCAAAAAGTATCGATCCGTGTCAGCCTGCGCAATCCGACCAAAACCAAAGGACCACGGACTCTTTTGAGGTATGCGGTACGTAGGGCGAAAAGGCAGGACTTTTTTTCCGCTCATAAGTGGATTTTCGCGGGATTCTCGCAATCCCGCATAATATAAGCAACTCTGTGTGTTATTTCATCAAATCTATATCATTATAAATCCATAGAATTTTTGTATAAAACTGAGAAAAATGCAAGAGTCTAGTCAGTTTTGAAAAATAAAACTTGAAAACATACTGATCAACCTATTTATATCTATTTATGGGGTACGAGTTCTCCAGAGAACTTGTGCTCTCGAGATTAGGGTACGAGTTCTCGAGGGTACGAATTCTCCAGATAGTATTAAATTACGTGATCTTTTCCCGCGGTGTTCGTTCTCTTTTTTTTTTAACGAAATTTTTCTTTTTGCTTAGATTTATTTGTTTAATGAAAAATTATTGAAGAAGTCATTTACAATCAATATAGTATAATAAATCTTTTTGGAAATCCGTCATTTAAAAAAAAAAAAAACACGTTTATTCCCTATTTCAGTTTTTTGATTTTGGTTTATTTATAAAACCATGACGAAATAGACTGTGTATCCGAACAATTTCGCAAAAACAAATGGATTTAGACAGCGATTTCTGTGGCAGTCTGCATTTTAAACTCACCACTGTTGGAGAGGTCTGATGACCTCTCCAATTAACTTACTATCATCGCCCTGCCGGGTAGCTCAGTGGTTAGCGTAGGCTACCTGAGTCGTGAGCTGGTGGTTGCGAGCTCGATACACGACTTAGGCAAACTTTCTTTTATCAGTAACCTTTTCCTTGAGTTGCTTAAAAAAATATTCAACAACTTTCACCTGAAATATGATCTTCTTGCTTGTGAAAAAGTGCCATATCCCACTTGTAACAGCGTAAATCTAGTTTGAACATATTTTATTGCCATACTTTTAATACATAGGCCCCTAATTTACAGATCAAAATCACAAACAAGGAAGGCGGCAAATGGGTTGAGCCACAAGTTCAAAAACTTAGTTACGGCTCTCCCCATTGATCTTTAAAGGTAAAATGACAGAGTGAATCTATGCAATTCTTCTCCAGAATCAGTGACAACACAAACCACGCCGTGATTTCTAATATTCCTTATGGGAGCCACTAAAAACCGAAGTTAGTAAGTACATGTAAGTCCTTAAGGATCTGGATCTATTCAATCACAACATAATTTAACTATAACTACACATTTTTTTTTTTTTTTTTTTTAATAAAAACTGGTTTGAACCATTTTCTGCACAGGCCTTGTAAAGACCTAGAAAAATTCAAATGTAAATTATAAAAGACATTCCAAACCTATGACCAGCAAAACCTTTGACTAGGGGCGACGTAAATTATATGCACAGTATATTTAGGTCCTGCAATAACCTTAACCCTTACAGTACTCAATCATACTGAGTAACGAAAAAGAAACAAGATTTTTTTTTATGTTTACAGTATCTTATAAGATATTAAAAATATAAGACAGGCTATATGCGGTCAGTCTGGATTACCTGCCCTTACCACTACGTTATACTTTTGAAGTATGGCGGAGTACCAGACTAATATGCTGTATGCTCTTGAACTATCTTTGGCATTTTTGAAGTTTTGTGAAGATACCGTCAGGTCCCGAAGCTTTTCCAAGTCTCGTTGATAGATAAAACATTCAGTACTTCAAGCGGCCTCATATTAATTAGAAGATTGTGTGAACGGGGAATTTGCATCTGGAAGAGTACAAGGTTAAAGAATCATCTTTACGTGATTGATTTGCAAAATAAGATTTCAATACATTAACTTTCTAATTTTCGTCAGTTGCCATTGAATCGCTGGAATAAGCAAAGAGAGGAAGGATTGACGATGAAGAATTTGAAGACATAAGTCACTTTAAAGAAAAGATGAATAAATTTTCTACCGTTATCGTTCTAAACATTTTTCAGTCGGCAAACAGTTAGCACATTCAATTTTTAGCGTGGCTTATCAATTCCGTTGGGAGCTTTCATCGACAGATCGATAGAGGTGAATAACTTCACCGTGGTTGTTCATTGTCGTTGCTAAGCGATTTACAGGGGCGCCGCCATGTTTAAAATCACGTGATTGATAGTTCAAAATGGAAGCTATCTTTATACAGACGAGGTTAGATGTAAGTACGGAATAGCCGAGTTGTGACGAGTGCCCCTGTTATAGAACGGAATTTATAGGAGGTGACAGGATAAAAAGAGTTATTTTACCGGGGGAAGTTTCATCCTTGTGTTATGTGCAAGCCGGCGTCCCTCAACATTAGGACCTCTTTTATTTCTAGTTAATATAAATGATATCGTCAAGGATATTCAGGCAAATGTAAATTTATCTTTTCGCAGATGACACACGCTTTCCAATGATTGTAGATAATCCGGCTGGTGTAGGAAGTATTTCACAATGTGACATTAATAAATTTACTAACTGGGCACAGAAGTGATTGGTCAAGTTCAACCCTGCAAAGTGTGAGTTGCTAGTTATATCCCGCAAGCGTTTTTTCCACCCAAGTCTCCACATGTCATATCCTGAAATTCCGTCAGTTACAAATCACAAACATTTAGGTATTTTTTCTTTCTAATGACGGATCTTGGGATATCCGCACATGTCAATGAATCAATTGAAAAAGCATGGAAATGAATTGGAATTGTGCAGCATCTGAAAACACGGCTCGATCGACTGTCACTTCAAACCATTTACTTTTCATTTACAAGGCCTATTTTAGAGTATGGTGATGTTATATATAGAATACTCTTTCTCTAGGGTTGAAGGATCAACTATAGTAAAGTTCAAAATAAAGCTGCACGCATAGTAACAGGTTGTACTAAACTTGTGGCTATTGCTGATCTAAATCAGAAAACTGGTTCGGAAACTTTAAGCGAAAAAAGGCGAAAACAAAAGCTGATTCACTTATACAAAATGGTGAATGGACTTTCTCTAAATTGCCTTAACGTTCATCATCACGTCTCTCCAATGGTTGGTAATTCATCAGCTTTTAATCTGCGTACACCTAATAACTTGCGAACCATTGCTTGCAGAACTGGATTGTATAATAATTCGTTTCTGCCGTCTGTATTTAATGATTGGAATTCTCTTCCGGATGAAACCAAGAACGCAGAATCACTGGTGTCTTTTAAGCATTACGCAAATCCACTCAAAGACAGCTACATTGCTTCAGTGAAAGAAAAATGCAGATTATCCATACTAGGTCCATGAGGTTGTGCAACAGGTGTAGTTCTCTCAATCATCACCTATACTTGGAAATTAAAGTGCAATCGCCACTCTGTAGATGTAGCTCAGTTGAATCAACTGAACATTTCTTTCTGAAATGTCCAACTTAAAATGATTTTAAAAATCATTTTAACTCAAGTATAAATGAAACTGCAAGAGTCTCACTCCGAATCATTCTAGGATATGGAGTCTTAGCCTGCATGATAATGAAAGAATATTTGCTACAGTGCATACTTATGTCCGTGCTTGGAAGTGGAAGATTTACACTGACTGAAGTACGTTTTTTTTCCCCTTAGACCATTAATTATTCACACTTTCGCCAGTCTGCTATAAAACGAAACATGCATCTAATTTCGAGTTTCATACTAATGACAATCGGTTAAGAGCGGAGAGGGAAGCAAACGCAAAAGAAAGGAAGCAAAAACGGCAAACAAATCTGTAAATGAGTTGGTAAATAAATGGATGTGTTTTGCTTCAAGTGGCTGATAATGCTTCTCCCTTTTTAGCTCACCTGAGCACGAAGTGCTTAGGTGAGGTATTGTGGTGGGTCGTTGTCCGGCGTCCATCTGTCCGTCAGTCCACAATTCCTTTAAACATCTTCTCCTCCTAAACCGCTAGGCCAATCTTGATGAAACTTGGCAGGGATGTTCCTTGGGTGAAGCTCTACCAAAGTTGTTCAAGAGATTGAATTCCACCCAAAACTCTGGTTGCCATGGCAACAGAAAGGAAAAAAATAGGAAAATCTTTGAAAATCTTCTTCTCTGATTCTAGCAGGCGTAGAGCTTTGATATTTGGTATGTAGCATCTCCTAGTGGACCTCTACCAAGTTTGTTCATATGATGCCCCTGGGGTCAAAACTGGCCCCACCCTGGGGGTCACAAGTTTCGAACATAGGAACAAGGAAGGAAAACTTTAAAATTCTTCTTCTCTGAAACTGGAAGGCGTGGAGCTTTGATATTTGGCATCCAGCATCTCCTAGTGGACCTCTACCAAGTTTGTTCATATGATGCCCCTGGGGTCAAAACTGGCCCCGCCCCGGGGGTCACAAGTTTTGAACATAGGAACAAAGAAGGAAAACTTTAAAAATCTACTTCTCTGATTCTTCCGGGGGTCAAAACTGGCCCCGCCCCGGGGGTCACAAGTTTTGAACATAGGAACAAAGAAGGAAAACTTTAAAAATCTTCTTCTCTGATTCTAGAAGGTGTAGAGCTTTGATATTTGGTATGTAGCACCTCCTAGTAGACCTCTACCAAGTTTGTGCATATGATGCCCCTGGGGTCAAAACTGGCCCCGTCCCGGGGGTCACAAGTTCGAACGTAGGAACAAAGAAGGAAAACTTTAAAATTCTTCTTCTCTGAAACTGGAAGGCGTAGAGCTTTGATATTTGGCATCTAGCATCTCATAGGAAAATCTTTGAAAATCTTCTTCTCTGATTCTAGAAGGCGTCGAGCTTTGATATTTGGTATGTAGCATCTCCTAATGGACCTCTAACAAGTTTGTTCATATGATGTCCCTGGGGTCAAAACTAGTCCCGCTCAGGGAGTCACAAGTTTGAACATAGGAACAAAGAAGGAAAACTTTAAAATTCTTCTTCTCTGAAACTGGTAGGCGTGGAGCTTTGATATTTGGCATCTAGCATCTCCTAGTGGACTTCTACCAAGTTGGTTCATATGATGCCCTTGGGGTCAAAACTGGCCCTGCCCCGGGGATCACAAGTGTCGAACATAGGAACAAAGAAGGAAAACTTTAAAATTCTTCTTCTCTGAAATTGGAAGGCGTAGAGATTTGATATTTGGTATGTAGCATGTCCTAGTGGACCTCTACCTTCTTTGTTTATACAATGCCCCTGGGGTCAAAACTGGCCCCGCCCGGGGGATCATAAGTTTCGAACATAGGCACAAAGAAGGAAAATTTAAAATTCTTCTTCTCTGAAACTGGAAGGCGTGGAGCTTTAATATTTGGCATCTAGCATCTCCTAGTGGACCTCTACCAAGTTTGTTCATATGATGCCCCTGGGGTCAAAACTGGCCCTGCCCCGGGGGTCACAAGTTTTGAACATAGGAACAAAGAAGGAAAACTTTAAAAATCTTCTTCTCTGATTCTAGAAGGCGTAGAGCTTTGATATTTGGTATGTAGCATCTCCTAGTGGACCTCTACCAAGTTTGTTCATATGATGCCCCTGGAGTCAAAACTGGCCCTGCCCCGGGGGTCACAAGTGTCGAACATAGGAACAAAGAAGGAAAACTTTAAAATTCTTCTTCTCTGAAACTGGAAGGCGTAGAGATTTGATATTTGGTATGTAGCATGTCCTAGTGGACCTCTACCAAGTTTGTTCATACAATGCCCCTGGGGTCAAAACTGGCTCCGCCCGGGGGATCATAAGTTTCGAACATAGGCACAAAGAAGGAAAACTTTAAAATTCTTCTTCTCTGAAATTGGAAGGCGTGGAGCTTTGATATTTGGCATCTAGCATCTCCTAGTAGACCTCTACCAAGTTTGTTCATATGATGCACCTGGGGTCAAAACTGGCCCTGCCCCGGGGGTCACAAGTTCTAACATAGGAACAAAGAAGGAAAACTTTAAAATTCTTCTTCTCTGAAACTGGAAGGCGTAGAGCTTTGATATTTGGTATGTAGCATCTCCTAGTGGACCTCTACCAAGTTTGTTCATACGATGCCCCTGGGGTCAAAACTGGCCCTGCCCCGGGGGTCATGAGTTCTAACATAGGAACAAAGAAGGAAAACTCTAAAATTCTTCTTTTCTAAACTTGAAGGCACAGAGCTTTGTTATTTGGTATGTAGTGAACCTGTTCTAAAATTTTTAGCCCACCTGAGCACAACATGTTCTGTCAGTTCGAAATTGGGTCACCTGGGGTCATAAACTAGGTCACTATGTCAAATTAAAGAAATACCTTGTGGGAACTCTAGATGCCACATTCATAGCTCAAATGACCTGAAATTTGGTCAGAATGTTTGTCTTGATAAAATCTTAGATGAGTTTGGATTTGGGTCACCTGGGATCATAAACTAGGTCCTTAGTTCAAATTAAAGTAATACCTTGTGGGCACTCTAGAGGCCACATTTTTGGCTCAATTGACTTGAAAATTGGTCAGAATGTTTGTCTTAATAAAATCTCACATGAGTCCGAATTTGGGTCATGTAGGGTCTTAAATTAGGTCACTAGGTCAAATTAAAGAAATACCTTGTGTGCACTCTAGAGGCCACATTTATTGTTCAATTGATTTGAAAATTGGTCAAAATTTTTGTCTTGATGAAATCTAGGATGACTTTAAAATTGGGTCACCTGGGCTCATAATCTAGGTCACTAGGTCTAATTAAAGAAATATCTTTAGGGCACTCTAGAGGTCACATTTCTTGCTCAATTGACTTGAAAGTTGGTCAGAATATTTGTCTTGATGAAATATTGGGCGAGTTTGAAATTGGGTCAGCTGGGGTCATAAACTAGGTTACTGGGTCAAATTTAAGAAACACCTTGTGGGCACTCTAGAGGCCACATTTATTGCTCAATTAACTTGAAAACTGTTCAGAATGTTTGTCTTGATAAATTTTTTGATGAGTTCTAAATTGGGTCACGTTGGATGATAAATTAGCTCACGAGGTCAACATACGGAAATTCCTTGTGGACGCTCTAGAGGCCACATTTTAAGCTCAATTGACCTGACAATTGGTCAGAAATTGAATTATGCACGTTAAGTGAATTTCACCTATTGACTCAGGTGAGCGTCCAGGGCCATCATGGCCCTCTTGTTTTTCTATTTTGATCGCAATTTAGCAGAAAATAGTTATAAAATGTTACTTGAAAAAAAAAAAAACTTTACAAACTGTAACAGAACAATCAGTTATAGGCCAATCAAACTCCGTCTCTGCTGATAGTGTCATGTAAGGAGTAAAGATTGGGATCAGACTGTCACATCTAAAATGACTATTGTTAACACTGCCGCAATGATTTTTATGCAGATACGTATGGACTGAATTTTCATTTATGTTAATTAATCATACATTTAAATTCTTTCATGGCCATTGACAGAAACATTGACAGCAGACCACATAGATCAAGATCAAACTGTACAGAATGTGCAGTCTGATCTTGGATCTAGACTGTCAACTTCCTTAATCAAGCCTGTAAAGTAAAAGTCTGTGTGAGTTTCAGTGGATTGTATTACGAGCCTAACGAAGAGGTCAAGTATATATGAGCCATGCTCTGGTAAAAAGGAGCTTCATGCATCTTCGTGATGCACTGTGCCAATCAACCCATAGCATAATCATGGATCCATGGCCACTTTTTTTAACAACAACTGAATCATGCGGTAGACTGGTCCTTAGACATACAGAAAATTGATCAGTAGCGAAAAGTTTCGGCTCATGTCAGCCTGACCAGGGTAAATGCTTTTCGCAGATGCTTTAAGCATGAACTTTCATGATTTCTTACTCTGTATGCATAATCAGAAAGTGGTTTAATCTCCTCAGAAGAGTAAAAAGCAAAAGTCTAATGGTCACAGCAACCGTCAACGGCAAACATCAGTGGTTTGGAAGCTATTTTGCATTCCTGAGTAAAAATCAAAGGTTTTATGGTTTAGATAGCAGTAAATGTGAATAGAAAAACATCTTGCCTTTCAAGTGATATATATCTGATGATTTTCTGTAAAAAAGAAGTCATTTTCGAGCCTGCTTTTATGAAACTTGTTTAAGGCAGGCACAGTGCCTGATTTTGGGTGTACAGTGCAATGGACTGCAGCTTCCGATTCGCGAGACACTGTGTTGGTCCATAGTGTGTACATCTTAGATCAGACTAAACTGTGTGATCCGATCTTCATGTATACTGTGATACGGCCGTCTGATGTTGATCTAAATTGCCCACAAAGACAAAGTTGAGCTTAGCATATTAAAGTCAAATCCGTAGATGTACTAGACAACACAGTTTAAAAAATGTCCAGATTAAAAGCATTTGCAGACAACAAATTTAAAATGTGGCCGAATAAATTTGAGATTTGTCTTCGGTAGGATGGCAAATACATCAACGGAAAAGGAATCAAAGAATAGTCTTTATTCTGAACATTAAAAGAATACGGGACCGATCATCCTATATTTCACATGTACATATGTACACCTATGAGAGAAGAGTGCCTTCTATCGCAATGACATTTGAAAACCCTCTAAAGCCGGGATTCGAACAGTAGCTCCCATAATTTCAAGATTTAGCTTGTCCTTTGAATTATTGGATATTTATTTCACAAATAAATTATTTATGTCGCTCGTGATGAGGCTATGCCTTTTTCATGTGCAACAGAAATAACAACGGGCACCAGTTATGGCGACAGGAAGCCTGTAAACAGGTTTTTCGTAATTAAACAAGCTTCCAATCCGAGTTGAAGGGTAAATTTTAGATAAAGTAAAAACCAGAAATGTTTGGAATAAAAATCAATTGTAGGAAAAAATGAGTTGGTCAATTATTTTATATAAAAATCCGATGTTATTGAAAATTTTCGTTGTTTAAAATTGTTGATTCCTAACTTAACCAATCAAAATCGATCACAACATGTCACATGACTACTCAAACGTTCAGGCCAAATGCTGGTTCATGAAAGGGAAAAAGCTTGTTCGAATTTGGAACAATTAGGTATTTTATGATTAATTTATTGTCTTTTGCATATTGTTATTACGAAGTTGATGGTCTAGTTAAATAACCGTGGTAATTAATCTTACTTTGTTTGCCTCTGAGCTCTGTTCGAGCCTATTCATTCTTTCAAATGGGATTTCCCGCCCTCCAGTTTTGTTTGAAATTTTACAAATAAGCCATGCTCTGGCAAAAGCCACCACATAGTTATGGATCCATGATAGCCACTTTTTTTAACAACCGACTTAATCAGGAGGTAGAATGGTCCTTTGACATACAGAATATTGACCTGTGGCGAAAATTTTCGGCCAAGGTCGGCCTGATCAGACTGCGCGGGCAGACGAGGGTCGATACTTTTCGCAGATGCATTATGCCCCCTTGTCACAGGGCATGGCTCAAATGTAAAGGCGCGTATTCTGGCCTTGAATTTCGCCTCACAGTAATCTGTATTTTTTCATCGATACAAACACATGCACCGTCTTGTTAATCCACTGTTTTCTGGGTCTATGCTGCTTATTGCCATTTATTTCGGTTTGTTTCGAAAACAATAGGGGAATAGAAGCACTTAGAAGTTCTATCTGTAGTAAAGTTCAACTGTTTCTTCTTGTGAATGTTTTACAACAAATTCAGATGTTACTCAAAGCATGAAATTTATAGATAGAAAAAATTGTGGGAAAAGGAGAAAATGATAGTCATCAGCATTTTCTGTTTGAAAGCAATTCTCTTCTGGTTTGTTAAAAGTCAGGATTGTGCAAAAATCAAAATAATGAAGATTTAGTATCTAAATATATGGGAAAACATCATGGCATGTTGCTGTCTATAGGGAATTTCTTCATTTGCCATATATTTTTTTTTTCAAAATTGACCAACTTGTGACAAAATAAAAATATCTGTAGACGGTAATGGAAGACAAAAAGCAGTTTCTTGTCGTCACAAAATTTTTCGGGTACCTCAGTGATATAACAGGGTGCTTTATATTAAAACCAGAAGTTACAAAAGAAATCTCTTCAACTTGCTTTCAACTGTAGTTGATTGTTTGATTATATGGCGCTTAATGCAGCATTATTTTAATTATATTGTGGAGGCCAGTGCACATGCACATGCTTTCCTTGGCACATTATTCTTCTCAAGCTACTGGCTGCTTTTCAACATCACTATCGTCAAAACAATCAGTGGTGGGTGAGGAATAAATCCTATCACAATGACTATCCTCAGTCCTTGGAAAGCAATAAGCCGGGCTGGGGATTCAAACCAGGGTCCTCTTTCTCAAGCCCTGCAAACTACCGACTGTGCTACCAAGGCTCAGCCCTTTCATTAGTAGATCTACATTAATTAACATTTTTTCTGTGTTTTTAACCCTTATCCTGCTAAATAAGTTAAATGAAACTTCCAAGCCGATAGTAAAACCGAAAATTCTGCTATTTCAAAGGTACATTTTTGGGAGAGATATCTCCATATCAGACAGTGTAGATCCAAGATCAGACTGCACATTCTGTGCAGTCTGATCTTGATCTACACTGACTGCAAAAGAACAGTAAGTTGCGCTTAGCAGCTTTAAGGGTTAAGGTAAAGGTTTACTTTTCAAGTCGTCTGCTTACCACTATGTTTACATTTGTTTCATTTTTCTTTCAGATATTTGGTTTTAAGAAAGATCTGCTACCAATAATGGAACTCTATGCAGATATTCAGAAAAAAGTGCCACCAGCCGAAAAATAGACAACATTCTTATGATATTCCTGTTCACAGACAGGTTATTTTTGTAAGTTTTTGTAGTTATTTAGGGCCCAACCCCATCATCCATATTTTCAACTGACCTAAACCCAACCCTTAGAGCCCAACAGACATTTCTGTTCTAGAAAAAAGAGCATAATAAGAGCAATATAAAGGTTACTGTTGTCCAGAATGTCTCCGCAAAGCAAACAGTGTAGATCAAAGATCAGACTGCATGTTTTGTGCAGTCTAATCTTGATCTACAATGGCAGCAAAGGCAACTATGGGATAAGTTTTATGATGCTATGTCATCCTGGCTGAGCCTTGTAGCTCAGACACTGATAGGTCTTAACTCTGTACCAAACAACAAGATTGTATACTTGTCTAAATTGAAAGCATTTGCAGATGACAAATTAAATGTAGGGTAACTCAAAATTAGAAATTTGTCTACCACAGGGTGGAAAACATTGAGGGAAAAGGAGAAAATGCTGGTTACCAGCACTTTCTCTACAATGTTTTCAAAAGCCTTCTCAGGGTCGTTAAAACTCGGTATTGTGTGCTAAAGGTTTAAGGTTTAAACCTGCATCTTTCTCCTCATTCCACAATGTTTTCAAAGGGTTCCTTTTTATAGGGTTGTTAAAACTCTGGAGTGTGTGGTAAAAGGTTAACTCTGTACCAAACAACAGAATTGTAGACTTCTCCATATTGAAAGCATTTAACTCTTTACCAAACAAGTTTTTAGACTAGACCAAATAGAAAGCATTTGCAGACAAAATAAATGTCACTCAAAAATTGAAATTCGTTTTGGGAAGGCTAGAAATCATTGTGGGAAAAGGAGAAAATGCTGGTTACCAGCATTTTCTCCTTTCCCACAATGTTTTCAAGAGGCTTCTTTCTCGGGGTCATTAAAGGTTGGCATGGTGTGGTAAAGAGTTAAAGAAGACAATTAAAATTTAATGTAGCTCAAATGATGGAAGTTGTCTTTGATAGGGTAGAAAACATTGTGGGAAAAGGCAAAAATGCTGGTTACCAGCCTTTTTCTCCTTTTTCCTACAAAGTTTTCCAAAGCCTTTTTCCTCAAGGGGTGTCATTAAAATTTTGGACAGTGTTGTAAAAAGGTTATGGGTTGATGATAAGTCACTGCAACAGGATTCATTTCTCAGGATATGATTATTGTTATCTTTCAAAAGGAAATAGACATAAAGGATTGTTCAGGGGACTTTTACAGATATTTGGGAAGGGCTATGGGGAAAAAGGGGGTTAGATGCATCTTTGGAAAGTATTGTTCTGAGCATTATAATACACAGGCTGACCTGGGGAGATCATTTTTGCAGATGCGCTAAACCTTTGCTAAACAATCTGGGGTTTTATCGACCCTGAGGAAATAGTCTTTTGAAAACTTTGTGGGAAAAGGAGAAAATGCTGCTAAGTTTTCTCCTTTTCAAACAAGATTTTCTACACTTTCACAATTACCATCATTTCAGCTAAATTTTATATGTTGTCTCTAAATGCTTTAACTTTGGACCGGTCTAAAGCTTTGTTGTCTGATAGAGTTAAATCCCCTTTTCACAGATCATGACTCATTTTGAATGTCAAGGGCCCTTGCACCCAGGTGAAAGTCCCTGTAGTACTTGTGATACTTGCTCCAGATTAAAGTACTTATGCAGGACTTTGTAAATCAAGATCAGACTGCACAGAACATGGTCTGATCCTGAATCTACACTGTCCACTACTTTGCCAGATATCCTGAAAAACAAACAAAAAAATCCCTCACTGTCAACATTGCTTTGTCCGCATTCTTTAGTTGTGACTGTAAATTCTATTTCATTTATTTAAGCACTTTGTAAAAGGTTTAACCTTTTACCACACAATCCTGACTTTTAACGACCCTGAAGAGAAGGGCTTTTGAAAACATTGTGGGAAAAGGAGAAAATGCTGGTAACCAGCATTTTCTCCTTTTCCCACAATGTTTTCTACCCTACCAAAAACAAATTTCAATTTTTTAGTTACACTTATCTTCTTGTCTGCAAATGCTTTCAATTTGGACATGTCTAAAATTTTGTCGTTTGGTAAAAGGTTTAAGAAAAGGGAGGTTTAAATAGCATTTTATTTTTTTCCAGACTGTTGGTTTTTAAGAAATGTCTACAATCAATAATGGTACTTTATGCAGATATTCAGAAAAAGATGCTGTCAGCCTAAATAATGAACCTACATTTTTGTGATATCTATGTCTACAGACTGATAACTTTTGTAAGTTTCTGTTATTTTTTATGCTAAATATCTAAATTTCTAACAGACCTTAAGTTTTACACTAACACAATGTCATTGTG
Organism: Tridacna gigas; assembly: GCA_945859785.2. NCBI lineage: Eukaryota > Metazoa > Mollusca > Bivalvia > Cardiida > Cardiidae > Tridacna > Tridacna gigas. The sequence goes on from OX244033.2 coordinate 28,774,786, forward strand.
ACAGGGCCTTGTAGCTCATTAGGTTACATTTCATGGGAGAGTCCTTGGGCACGACACTTCAAAGTCTCAGCTCAGTACTGGTGAAATCCAGGATATACACAAATATGTGAGCTGTCGCCATGACATGACTGAAATAATATTGAAAGCATTATAAAACATCAATCAATCAATAAATCAATTGGTTACATACAGGGCTTAAAATCAGGGATGTTGCTGGTTGAAATCCTCAGCTCAGCCAATTTCTCTCTGAGGATTGATGTTAGTCATCTTGAGGGGATTCATTCCTCTGTCACCTCTGATCATTGTTTTGATGATGGTCATGTGGAACAGCTGCCTGTGGCTTGGGAAATATATTGTGCAAAATATTGGTAACAGAAACTTCGGGAAAGCATGGATAGGTGCTATGGTTGCTTCAACTTGTACTGAAATAGTGTTGAAAATAGTGTTACATACCATACAAACCTTGAATCATTCTGTTCGATATTTACATTTTTCAAATCCTTACCACATGACAATATTTAAGACTAGTTTAACTCTTTACCAAACGACAAAATTTTAGACAAGCCCAAATTGAAAGCATTTGCAGATGACAAAATAAATGTGACTGAAAGAATGAAATTTGTTTCAGGAAGGGTAGAAAACATTGTGGGAAAAGGAGAAAATGCTGGTTACCAGCATTTTCTCCTTTTCCCACAATGTTTTCAAAAGGCTCCTTTCTCAGGGTCATTAAAAGTTGGGATTGTGTGGTAAAGATTTAAATTGTCTGCAAAAAGTCATTGAGTCACACTTAGCAGCCTAAGGGTTAAAATTTGTCTGTGAAAGGAAGGAAACTCTGTGGGATAAGGAGAAAATGTTGGTTACCAGCATGTTCTTCTTTTCCCACACTGTTTTCAGAAGCCTTTTTGCCAAGGGTTGTTAAAACCTGGGATTCTGTGGAATAGTGTTAAGGGGCTTTTTACAAAGAGCTTAAAGTTAAGGCGCCCTTTGACCCTTGTAAAAGTCCCTCAGTAAAGCTTGTACTACATGTTTGTGAACTTCTCTGGATCTCTAGTATTAAACGGGTCCTGCATGACTCAGTGGTAAATTGTAGGGCTGGTAACCTGGAGGTCACGGGTTTGAGCCTCTCTGGACACACTGGGTTTTAAGTTGGAGTGTACTTGAGCAAGACACTTCAGGGTCCCAGCCTAGTACTGGCGAAACCCTAGACATATATGAATATGAGAGCTATCACTGTGATATGGCTGAAAATAATGTTGACAGCGGCATTAAACACCAATCAATCAATCAATCAATCAGTAAATCAATCAATGAGTCCCTAGTATTAACCCGTATAGCGCTTGAACCCAGATTGAATTGTTTTTATCAGACATTGTAGATCGGTATCAGACTGCAAAGAACATGTAGTCGGATACTGGATTACACCTTGGGCTGCTTTGCCAGATATCCTGACAAAAATAGCCTTAAAACAGCAATACCTGCTCCTTCAGTTTTGCCTGAGAATGTCCATTTCATTTATTTAGCACTGTGTACAAGGGTAAAAAAATAGCATTTTTTTTAAAATTTTTTTTGCAGATTTTTGGTTGTTGAGGAACATCTACAATCAATAATGGACCTCCATACAGATATTTAGGAAAAGGTCCCTGCCAGCCAAGAAATACACAACTTTTTTTATTTTGATATTTCTGGCCACAGAAGAAAACAGTTTTGGTAAGTACATGTTATTATTGTCATTTTGTAGCTCGCTTTCTCCTCCCCAGCCAAGCCCCCATAGCTCAGTCCATAGATGTTGCTGGTTTGATCCCCGGCTCAACCAATTTCTTTCTGAGGATTGATGATAGTCATTGCGACAGGATTCATTCCTCTCTTACCCTTGTTTTGACGATTATTATGTGGGAAAGCAGCCAGTGGTTTGGACAGAATATCGTGTGGTGTACTGGTAACAGAAACTCCAGGAAAGCATAAATAGGTACACTGGCCGCCACAATATATCTGAAATAATGTTGAAAACGGCGTTAAACACCATACAATCAATCAATCAATCATTCTCCTCCCAAAATAATATCCATGTGTAACTGACAGTAGGTGTACCCTCTGACCTTGATAGCTCCTAAACCCCTTGCCACACAACCCAGACTTATAATGACCCTGACAGTGTTCTGCTAAGTTTTTGAGCTAGAGTTTGATGCCACATAGGGTCAAGTCAGTCAGTCCGAGAGCTATTTACCGGACATTGTTCCTCAGTAAAAAGTTAAAAGGGTAGAAAACAATGCTGGTTAATGCATTTTATTCTTTTCCCACAATGTTTTCAAAAGCGTTCTTCTTCAGGGTCATAAGACTTGGAGATGGTTTTGTAAAGGGTTAACCCTACTTCCCTGGGCTTCAAGTATTTAATGAACAGAAAGTTTTACATTTTTTTTTTTTTCAGACTGATGATTTTTGAGAAACAACGCTAACCAGTATGTACAGTCAAGTGGAGCTCTACGCAGATATTAAAGAAAAGATGCCACCAGGCAAATAATGGCATACGTTCTGCTTCTGTATGCAGTCTGATGATTGTTGTAAGTTTTTTGTTGTTTAAAATTAGGCCTCAAAATATTCATGTTTCTATCTCTCTCTTAGCCTATGTCATTGTGTGGTTTTAGCTGTACTGGCAGTAAGCCAGCAGAGCTTATGTCATGGTATAGTTTCCGTCGTCGGTGCGTCTGTCCGTCCGTCTGTCTGTCCGTTTGTCCATCTGTGCATCCGTCGGTCCGTCTATCTTTTTGTTTCTGTGCTCTAACTCAAAAGCAGTTTGACGTAGGACCCTGAAACTTTATACAAGTGTTCCTCATGATCCAAAGAGGTGTTTTTGGGTCACATGGGTCAAAAGTCAAGATCACAGGTGAACTTTGTTTTCTCAGATTGACAAGGTGCTGGTGGGAGGGTATTTTTGTCGGCTTTGTGACAGTTCTAGTTTAGGATGGGGTTAAAAACTCCTTTTTAGTCCCTTTTATTGTGTACATTTGTATTGCTGAAATACTTGGATTTATTTTTTTTGTTTGTTTGCAGAAGTATAATTTGACCACAGAGATGCATATATTGAGGTAAGAGTTACCATACATAGGGTCATCAAGCTTCACACTTGAAAAACAATCATGCTGTAGTACCATCCTAGACGGATAGTGTAAGTACCTTGTACTAGTTAGTAGTGTTGGTCATACAGCTGGACAGCTGGCTCTTTTTGTAGATTTTTATCTGATTAGTATGAACATGAGCTTCAATAAATGAGCCATACTCTGGGAAAATGGGGTTCAATGCATCTCCGTGATACATTATACCAAGCTTGTCATCACATAATTATGTATCCATAAGATCTATTTTGTCCAACAACCGACTGAATCATGAAGTAGAATGTCCTTGGAAATGTGGAAAATTTACAAATAGCAAAATGTTTTGACTGCGCAGGCTAACATGGGTCAATACTTTTTGCAAATGCCCCATTTGACAGTGCATGGCTCAAATAAACACAAAAAACCAAAAGCAATCACCTGAAAATTACAAGCAATTAACCCTTTACAGCACAATGCTGCCTTTTATTGACCCTGGGAAAGACGCCTTTTGAAAACATAGTGGGAAAAGGAGAAAATGTTGGTAACCAGCATATCAAAGAAAAATTGCACTATTTGAGCCACATTGAATTTGTAATCTGCAAATGCTTTTAATTTGGGCAAAGCTAGAAGTTTGTCATCTGGTAAAAAGTTAAAGTGAAAAAGAGCAAGTAACACATGATAAATGTTTACTCTAAGATTTTATTTCTCTAAATATACAATTTATACCCAGTTTTGTAAAGTAACAGTTTCATAAATTATGGGTACAAATGCTGTTAACCCTTATCCTGCTTGATAAAAGAAATAGCACCTTCAAAATGATAGTATAAACCCAAATTTTCCTATTTCACAGGTATTTTTTGGAGGAAAGCTATCTCGCTACTGGACAGTGTAGATCCCAGATCAAAATACACATTCTGTGCAGTTTGATCTAAATCTATGCTGTCCGCAAAAGATCAGTGAGTCGGGCTTAGCAGCCTAAGGGTTAATTTTACAGTAGTCATACTAGTCATGTTGTTATTGAATTGCAAATATTCTGGTTCATCCAAGTGATGGAGTGGATGGGGGTGGGGATAAATTTGAAATGTGGGGTGAAATCATTCTTTGCTCAAATGTCATCAGTTCAGATTTTTGAACTTATGCAACCAGCTATGTTAAAATCTAGCCATAAACACTTTTGTTGAACTCAAATCCAAGTTGCTCAAGGATTGTTAAAGGTGATTTGAATTTTATTCTAATTTTACTGCCATAACAATTTTTTTTTTCCTCATTGTCCTAAAAAACAACCATGTAAATGTAATTAACAAATTTTATCTATTTTAATATAATTTAGGCAGTTTTCAAAAAACATGACCACTATATTTCTCATGCTATTTGTTTAAACCTGGGAGCAGAAGCCAAGCTGCAAAGCATTTTCTCTTTTCCCACAATGTTTTCAAAAAGCTTGCTCAAGATCCTTTTTAAAACTCAGGATTGTGTGGTAAAGAGTTGAACAGGGTCCATATTCTTTTTCCAATTCTCAATTTTCTAAGTTTGGAAGTAACACAATTTCTGATTGGCTGAACCATTTGGTTTAGCAATCAGAAGTTATGTTTCTTTCACATCTAGAAAATTCTTCAGCATGATACTAAGAATATTCTTAAAAATGGTTTGTGAATTCGAACCCAGGAATATGATGCTGTCACAAATGGCAGATCAAGACAACCTTGAGGAGTCAATATAAGGACAGCTGTGTTTCATTTGCAAAGTCAACCTTATGCACTCTTGGCCTTTTTGTTTCAAAAGTGAAGTAATAGAAACAATCACAGATAAGGACATCACCGACAAGAAAGATCATTTCTAAAAATTATAATGTAAGTGGTTTTATTTTTCCTTTTTTGCCATCAAAGACAGTGTAATTGATTGCATAGATCAAGATCAGGAAGCAAACTGTAGACCATGCTAGTATGTTCTTTGATCTGTGCTGTTTGTTGCTTTATTCTTGACCATGGCAACAGTTTCCATTTCTTTAGTGTCAAAAAAAGGTCAATTTTATTATTTTGCAGTGAGAGAGGTAATAGATAAAAGTATTTGGTACTTTTCTCTTGAATGCATATGTAGAAAAAATCACTGTGACCATGACATGTTAAGATGTTGAGGATCCCAACTCCTAATCATATGTTAAAGTTTTAAAACTTATCCATATTAACACTTTACCAGACAACAAAATTTTATTTGTGGGAAAATTCAGAGCAATTGCAGATGACAAATTAGATGTGGCTCAAATAATAAAATTTGTGTGTGAAAGGTTACCAGGTACCCAGCATTTTCTCCTTTTCCCACATTGTCTTCAAAAGTAATTTCCCTGAGAGGTATTAAAAACTCGTCATCGTGTGGTAAAGAGTTAAGGGTGTTTAAAGTTTTCAGATTACAAATTAAATCTGAGTCAATTAGTTAATGGGATTTCTCAACTGGTAGAAAACATTGTGGGAAAAGGAAGGACTTTTTTCCAACATCTTAACAGGTCTGTTTTCAAAGAAAACACAAGTATTCTCTTAGCCACGTTGTCATCTTGTATATTGGTCATCCTCATTTGAAAAATTGACACTTTCTGATATCTCTGCATAGTCTGGCAAAGGAGAGATTATTGAACTTTGTCACATTGATTTGGAAAAATGTCCAGTCATAATGCACATAGGCAAAACTTTGTCCATTCAAAATTTTTTTGATATTTTGGTTCAAGGACATTGTCTAATTTGGACAGCATCCCTTTTTTTTCTCTAAATTTACGGAACTAGGGCTGAAACGAGTACCAAAGTACCCACCAGTAGGGTACAAAATTGTCAGTACACTATAACCATACAAATTCGTTACTCATTATCTAATGTCAAACTTTACGTTTACAGGTTTACAGTGACTTGTATGAAAAAAAAATTGTATTAACCCCCTCCCTTTTATGTTCCCCCTAGAGGGGGGTACACTGATTTTGCCATGTCTGTCTGTTCGTCTGTCAATCCATCCATCTGTAGACTTTTTTGTTTCTGTGCTCAAACTCAGTAGCTGTTTGACCTAGGACCCTGAAACTTTGTACAAGTGTTCCTCATGACCCAAGGTGCACTACTGTTTTTGCTTTATATGGTTCAAAGGTCAAGGTCAGTGGTGATCTTTGGTTTGAAAGCCATTTCCATTCTCTGATTGTGTTGCTTCAGTGACAAGGTGCTGGTTGGGGCTGTAGGAAAAGGAGAAGATGCTGGTTATCAGCATTTTCTCCTTTTCCCACAGTCTTTTCAAAAGGCATCTTTCTCAGGATCATTAAAAGTTGGAATTATGTGGTAGCAGGTTAAAGAATAGAAAACAGTGTTAGGAAAGAAGGAATGCATGTTACCAGTATTTGCTCTTTTTCCAAAAACGTTTTCAAAAGGCATCTTCCTGGAGTCGGTTAAAACTGGAGATTGTTCAGTAAAGGGTTAAGAGACCTGTGATATTTTGTACAAATTTCTGTAAATTGTTAATACATACCTGAACATTCTTGTCCTGTGAAATTGCAAAAAAGTTCAGTATACCTTTAAAGCTTCCTTGTTTCACTTTGAGGTTAACGTTTAATGAAGATGCTTAAACAACAAATGTTTCCTTATGGACAATATTGCTCAGCTCAGTGGAACATAAGCTGCATTTTGTCTTTTGTTTATTAGGAAGTAAATGAAATGTTTCTATACATTACTCAGTGTTGCCTTGAAATATCTGCTTTCATTTTTTGCAAGAGGCAGACATCCAAATTTTGTAAGCGATATAATCTTCTGGTATGTAGATGTGAGTACCGGTCTTTGGTACCTGCAGGTTTTTGTCATATGGGTACCTGTGTTAAAAACTGGGACTCGTTTCAGCCCTATATGAGATCATTGTCCCCTCCACAGCAGTTTATATTATTAACTTAATCTTTTCACGGCTACTATCCAATATTTTGTGAGGTATTCTGGTTAGAGCAGCCTTCAATTCACAGGTTATGGACAAAAGCCCCATGTCTCAAATAGAAAAACTGACAAAAGACCTATAATATTATAATATTATTATGTGTATTTTCCAACTTTTTGGCTTTTACTGTATGTTTTTTAAAGATGAGACATATAGAAAGTAAAAATCAGTATAATGTTGTATCTTCAATTTTCTTTGAAAACATGTATTGTAAAAAGCAGTCGCTGCTCATTAACTCTTTGCCAATCAACCAAAAGTTGGAATTGTCCAAATTGAAAGCATTTACAGTTCACAAATCAGATATGGCTTGAATTATGCTCTTTGGATGTTAAAGGGTAGAAAAAGTTGTGGGAAAATAAGAAAATGCTGGTAACCAGCATTTCTTTCTTTCCCACAGTGTTTTCAAAGGTTTTCTTCATCAGGGTCGTTAAAACATGGGGTTGTATGGTAAAGGTTAAAATACTTGTGCATGTCTTTCTCCATTACCTTTCCCATCAACTATTCTTAAATATTGTAGATCAGAAGTCACTGCTCATCTTATGTGTTCACATAAATATTTTAACCAAAAATCATTGATATCTCGAGTCTCTTGAAAAGCAAGCAAATTATAAGAAATTATATATCAGCTCGCATGCCAAAATAGTTTTTATTAATAAATTGATCATTCCAACCAAAATGAGTCTGCAAATATGAGGATATAGTCATTGCTCATTGGTCATGGTACTTTTGTCCACCTGAAATCATAGTGCATGTATCTGTCTTTTATAGATTAGCTCACATGAGCACAAAGTGCTCACAGAGAGCTTTTTGTGATCTAGCTTGCAGTCCGGCATCTGTCTGTCAATCTGTTAGTCCACAATTACAACAATGACTTCTCATCAGAAACTGTGATGTCAAACGAAATTAATTTTTTGTAAACCACTTATGACAAGGTGAACAAAAGTTGTTCAACTAATTTGGGTCACCTGACCAATATGGCCACAAGTGTTAAGAAAGCAAAAAGATACATAAAAATCTCCAGTCAAGTTAGATGGTATAAAACTTGGCACAGATAATCTGTAACAAGGGTGCTACAAAGAGTGTTCATATGATTACCATAAGTTGGCCTTTTTAGGAGAGGTTGCATTTTGGGGCTTTTATACTTTTTACACTTGTTATTTTGGAAGCTTGGAAGATGTTTTTGTCTTGAAATGAAAGGTCTAGAGTGTTGATGTAGCATCATGGGATGGCCCTTTATCAAAGTTGTGTTTCAGAGGTCAAAAATGGCCCCAGCCAGGAGTTAACAGTTTATACACAGATACACAGAATAAAATAAGGAAACCATAAAAGATCTTCTTGTCTGAAACCTAAAGGCTTGTGAATTGGTTGATATTTGGTGTGCACTAATTCATGGGATCGCCTTTTGTGGCCCCTGTTGTCAAAGACAGCTCCCACCCTCAGAGCCGCATGTTTTATAGGAGTTACATTGGTACACATAATTAGAAAAGTTTAAAGATCTTCTTGTCTGAAATCAAAAGACCAAAAGTTTTTGTATTTAGTGTGCAGCATCATAGGATGTTCCCTTATCAAAGTTGTTCAAATTTTACCCACTTGGGTCAAGTATGGCCAGGGGATGGGGGTGTTCACCTATTTAGAATAAAATCAAAATTTTACTTCAAACTGTATTTGTCTGAACTTATGTGGTGAAAAGGATTTATCTGGTATTACAATCAGATGATCATTTCTGTGGTGGAAGATAAAGGTCAAGTTCACCATTACTAAATAAAGAAAGTGATACAGAATCACAATAACTCTAAAGGATTATTCTTTAATCAGCTGGAATAATGAAAGAAACCTGTGTGAAATGTTTTGATTATTTACAAATTTTGATTCTATGTCAAAAGTGAAGGTCAAGGTCTTAAAAGATGTTTACAGTCTCTTCAACAATCTATGAGCTTTCTTTACTTCATGTATGTTAGGCCTTGATATGCAAATCACACACATCCCTTCATTGTATGCCTGAGGTAAATATCTAGGTCTCTGTTACTAAAAACAGACAATGTTGAATCTGCAATATCTTCATTGTATGGACCTTATGTAGGAAACTTCACATGGTGACAGGTCTTGAAATTCAGATTATGCAGAATGTTAATTTACGGCAAACCTATTCCAATCGTGCTCTAAGAAAAAGGGGTTTAATGCATCTGTGAAAAGTGTCATTCCATGTCCGCCTGGGCAGACCGCGCAGGCTGACATGAGTTGAAATCTTTTGCTATTGGTCAATTTTCTGTATGTCCATGAATCATTCTACCCAGTGATTTAGTCTGTTGTAGGACAAGATGGATTTTACGGACCCATAACTATGTGATGACTTGCATTAAATGCCCTTCTGCCACAGTGTGTCTCATTTGTTTTTAGCTCACCTGAACACAAAGTGCTCAAGGTGAGCTTTTGTGATCTTCTTGTCTGTTGTCCATTGTGCAGTCTTCAACAATTACCTTGTGTGCACTCTGAAGGACACATTTTCAGTCCAATACTCATGAAACGTGATGATAATGTTTGTCTTGATAAAATCTTGGAGAAGCCTGAAATTGGGTCAAGTTTGGTAAAAGAGTAGGGTCACTGGGCCAAATCATTGAAAAAACATTGTGTGCACGCTAGAGGCTACATTTTCAGGCTGATTCATAAAATTTGGTCAAGATATACTTTTGTGCATGCTAGGGGCCACATTTTTAATCGGATACTCATGAAACTTGGTCAGAATGTTTGTGCTCATAATAACTTTGACATCTCTGGGTCGGATCTTAAAAAAACCTTGTGTGCACCCTATAGGTCACATTTTCAGTCTGATACTCAGGAAACTTGGTCAGAATATTTGTTCTGGTATCTAGTTACAGTCCAAATTTGAGTCACACCAGGTCAAAATATAGGTCATTGGGACATACCTAAGAAAAACCTGCTGAATCTAGAGACTACATTTTCTGTCATAAAAAATTTGGTCAGAATGTTTGTCTATATACATGTATCAGACATTATTGAAATTGGGTCATGTTCTGTCAAAAGGACGAAAAACCTTGTGTGCATGATGGAGGCGGCATTTTCAGTCTGATACTCATGAAATATGGTTAGAATGTTTGTCTTGATGATACCTCTGAGAAGTGCAAAAAAAGGCCATGTCAGTCAAAAAGTAGGTCACCACCACTCATTTATTTTACATCATCACAACCAGGATCTCATCAGCTTTATCAATCTTAGATGACTTTACTCAGGTGAGCACTTAAGGGCCAATGGCCGTCTTGTTATGACAAGTATAAAAGAGTAAGATGGTAGGAGACTCATGTCATCTTTTGCCAGATGCATGTACAATTTTAGCTTTATCTTACTTCCGTGAGCGATGCAGTATATTATTGTTTCCTTGATTTAATTGCCATTTCTCTTATTATGACAATTGTAGCCCTTTTCTGCAGGAAACAGCATTCTATTGGGACCAAGATAAGATGAATTCTGGTGATCCAGCACTAGACTGATTCACCTCTAGGGACACAGTATGTTTTGCTCACCTGCTCATGCCAACATGTCAACGGCCTGACCATGCACAAACGTGGTAAGAGGGAACAATACAGGAAATCTTTAGTGCATCACTTGGGGCCAACCTAGGGTACTCTGTCCCAAACCAGGGCTTAGCCTGGAAGGTCTTTGGTTATTACATGCAATCCGACTTCTTAACTGGGACAAAGCCTGGGCAACATTGGGTCTATAGGACTGTAAACCCTCTATTAAAGAAAAAGAACACCCCGGTTTCTCCAGGTATACATGTAACTCTTCACGAGGAGGGACCGGGACCATCAATGTGACTGTGAGAATTAGGGTTTAAATAAAAGACTTGGGTTAATCATAAGTATAGATTTTTGACTGATATGCACTTTGGTAAGTTTAGACTAAAATCTTCCCCAACTTCTATTTGTATAGATCTCTGCTGAAAACCAAGACTGTTACCCCTTAGAGAGTCAAGTACAGCTTCATGCTACCGTTTCAGAGTTTAGATCAAGATCAGACTACTGAACATACAGTCTGATCTATGATACACACTGTCTGATATTCTTAGGTATTCCTGGTACAAGCAGCCTAACTGAAGTCACAAGATCTGTTTTTGTTATTGATTTTAAGTTCCACTCCATATTAGGCAGGCACTTATACCCTTTCCCAAATGAAAAATTAACCCTTTACCACACTGCAAAATTTTAGACTCATCCATTTTGAAGGAATTTACAGACAACAGTTCAAATGCTTTTCAGATCATGGTATTTGTCCTTGAATAGGTAGAAAATATCGTGGAAAAAGGAGAAAATGCAGGATACCAGCATTTTCTGCATTTCCCACACTGTTTTTACAAGCCTCTCTCATGGTTGTTAACATGCGGGATTGTGTGGTAAAGGGTTAAAAGATCTACCAAACTAAAACAATTTGCAGATGACAAATATGATTCCAATGATTGGATTTATCTTTGAAAACAAAAGGAAAACAGAGAAATTGCTGACTACCCTTGACTTTTGCAAATGCCTTCCTCCAGAATGAAATGCTTAATTACTGATCATTGTTTCAAAAATATTTATGTGTGATAGAAGTGTCTTGGAAAGAATATTGTGCAAGATACTGGTAAAAGAAATTCCAGGACAGCATGGATACGTTCACTGGCCACCCAAGATATAAATGAGGTAATGTTGAAAATGACATTTAACACCATACAAACAACACAAACGGTAGAAAAAACAGTTTTCATCTCACCTAAGCATGATGTGCTCAAGGTGAGCTTTTGTGATTGTGCTGTGTCCGTCATGCATCGTCAACTTTAATTTTGTGTAGGCTATAAAGCCAAAATTTTCAATCCAATACGCCTAAAACTTGGTCAAAATGTTTGTCTTGTTAATATCTCAGTCAAGTTTGAAATCAGGTCACCAGGTCAAATTTTTGAAAAACTTTGTGTACACACTAGAAGATGAAAGTAGGTCAGAATGTTTTTCTTATGATATCTGGGAAGAGTCTGACATTGGGTTGTGTCGGGTCAAAATGTAGGTCACAAGGACAAATCTATGAAAAACCGTGTACTCTCTAGAAGCCACATTTTCAGTTCAAAAGTCAGAAAAGTTGGTCAGAATGTTTGTCTTGATGATATCCTAGAAAGTTAAAAATGGGTAATGTCAGGTCAAAAAGTAGGTCACCTGGGCAAAACTTTTGAAAAACCTTGTATGCTGTCTAGAGGCAGCATTTACAGAGCAATACTCATGAAAATTGGTAAGAATGTTTATCTTGATGACACCTCTGACCATTTGAAAATGGGTCATGTCAGGTCAAAAAGTAGGTCACTAGGTCAAATCTCAGAAAAAACTTATGTATGCTCTAGAGGCCACAGTTTCAGCCTGTAACTCATGAAAGTTGGACAGAATTTTTGTATATACAATATCTTGAAAGCATTAAGAACTGGATCAAGTCAGATCAAAAGGAAGGTCACTGCCTTAAATCTTAAAAAAAACCTTGTGTATGCTCGAGAGGCTACAGTACAGGCCAGTAGTCATGAAAGTTGGACAAAATTTTTATCTTGATATCTTGGACTTGTTCTAGAACTGGTCATCTCGGGTCAAAACGTAGGTCACATGATTAAACCTTTGAAAAATCCTGATTTCACCCTAGAGGGCGCATTTTTCTGTCAAAAAGTTATGAAAGTTGATCAGCATGTTTGTCTTTATGATACTGCACCTAAGATTGAATATATGTCAAATAAAAAAGTAGGTCATTGGGATAAATCTTTGAAAAACACTCTAGAGGACACATTTTCAGTCCAAATGCTCAGAATGTTTGTTTTGATGATATCTCAGATAATTTCTGAGTTTTGTTGCAGACAGTCTAAAAGTAGGTCACTGGGATAAATCTCTGTAGATCACAATTCACTCTGAGGCTCATCAGATTGGGTCAGAATGTTTGTCCTGATATCATATACAATTTTGAAAATGGGTAAGTCATGATGTCATATCAGAAAAAAACATTGATCATACTTTATATCATGTTCTCAAAAATACATTGGCTCAGGTGAGCAAATCTGGGCCATTACAGCCCCAGTCAGGGCCATCATGGCCCTCTTGTGTGGGAAAGGGTTAGGGTAACATGGTCAAGCTTATATATATGGCTACCTCCTCTTGTAACAATATTCATTGTACAGAATTACCAAAATCAGGAGAAAAATGACAAACCTTGGTATAATCAGCTGTCTTCTTGAGCTTCATCCTTAAAACACCTGTAAAATGATAGAATCTGATGTTTCTTTTTTTATCATATTTATGCTGTCCAATTCAAAAGTGTCAAGGAGTGATTTCAGAAAGTAAAAGCACACATCGTTGTGAATAGGTTGATATTTTGAAGGCAATGATTGTAAACATCTTAATCTTGTTGACACTGTAATAAGAAACCAGCCTTTCAGCAAGACGGGACAATCATCAATTCTCCAAACCTCACTAGATTTTTTTTGATCTACGACAACGCTATGTACAGACATATTAAATGAGATGATTGAAAGAGGGGCAGAAGGTCATTCATGGGTTGTCAGTTGTCTCAAATTATTCCTCACAATTATCATTGCTTGGTCTTTACACCTCCATAGAATAATAAGACGGTGCTAATTATTGCCATATTGGTTAAGTTTGGCATCATGACAAAACGACATTGTCATACATGAAACTTTGTTAACTAGTGATAATGTTAACCAGCAAAGTGCCTTTCACGACTATAGTTACGTTTGCGACCATTTTAGATCAAGATCAGGCTGCACTTTGATCTACACTGTCTGCTTTGCTGAATCACTGTAGACGAAAGCAACCATGAAATTGCATTTATTTGAGTCGTATTTCTAGGATGAAAATGTCTGACAGATTTATTCAGCGCTCTAAGTGTTAAAACCTGTTTTATTTACAAGGAAATATAGGATTGTCAGATTAGCTTCATATAAAGCAGTACATTGTTGCATCCTATACCATTACAAGTGGAGTTCACCATACCATTACCCCACTGAAACATTTTTGACCACTCTTACCTGTATGGGGCTAAAGTAATGAGGATCAAGTTTATATACATTTATCATACCTTTAGTGAAGAGACAATTATGTGAAAATACATCTGAACCAATGAAATGATTGCTCATTTTGATGCCTTGTCTGTTTGCCACAGCATGGGCAACCCAGTACAGCTTTTGCATTGTAATATCCCTGTGCATGAAGCTATATTCACAATGAGCCTGTCCATCAACAATAACATAAATCACTTTCCTGTAGAAAATACTTTATAAAGTAAAATTTTAATTAAAAACTTCTAAGGACAAGTGGAACAAAAGTTGCTTAACTTGTTACCAAATGACAAAATTTTAGATGAGTCCGAATTGAAGCATTTGCAGATGGAAAAATGAATTTGACTCAAAAATTGAAATTTGTTTGGGAAAGGTACAAGACATTGTGGGAAAAGGAGAAAATGCTGGTTTTCTCCTTTTCCCACAATGCTTTCAAAAGCATTCTTTCTCAGGGTAGTCGGGATCGTGTGGTAAACCCAAGCTCTGAAAAGGGATGTGACTTTTGCTATTGCTAACTAGAGTGTTACAGGACCTTGATGATTCTCTTGTGGAAAAATGGGTTAAGAAAACAATGCAATTTCTATGTCCAATTTGATTTTTAAAAAAAGTTATAATTTTTCTAATAATTTTCAAATGTAATCATCCAGTTATTAGTACTACTTTCTGTTTCTGTAGGTATCTGATGTATCAATTTCATCATCGAAACATTGCATTATCTCATCAATTCCTTCAAAAAGTTCATTGGCATCCAAGATTGTTCGAGGTTTTTTGCTTAAAATAGAAAGTTTTTTATTAAAAGTTGGGCTTAACTCATTACCGAACAAAAATATTTTAGACTGGTCCAAATTCAAAGCATTTGAAGACTACAAATGAAATGATACTAAATTGATGGAATTTGTATCAGAAAGGGTAGAAAACACACTGGGAAAATAAGAAAATGCTTGTTACTGGCATTTTCTCCTCCTCCTACAATGTTTTCAAAAACCTTCTACCTCAGGGTTGTTAATACTAAGAATGGCATGGAAAAGGGTTAAAGGGGCAATAGATGATTTGCTTGCCAAACTTTCAAAAAAAAAATCTGTATAGAGTAAGTCGGTCCTTCCTAAACCGTTCACAAGTAAAAAAAAGTATTTATCTGTAAAATGAAGTTTTCTGTGGAATTTTCTTAATAGCCAGTTCATTCATTATTAATTTTTAAGGTTAAATTCAGCATGTGGGAATATCACATGATCAAATATTAACACACGTCAATTTTGTGTGATCATATTTAAACATGTATAATAGGTATAATGACATATCATGTCTTGAAAAGAGATGGGGATTCAGATTGAAATATGGCCAGCCATCCAGTGAATTAAACTCCAAAATTTCACCTTTTTATTGAATTTAACAGTCCACTTCTTTTTCACCCAAGGACGAAAAAATAGCATTCATCTTTGTTTTACAAGAGATTCTGATTCACTTCAAAAAATCCAAAAATGCCCCAATAAACAGTATATGAATGTGTTGATAGCTATGTTGTTGAATGGACGATGTAGAGGTTGTGTGCACTGTAAGAACTTCCCCTTCATCTGTGGCTAAATAACATGGTTACTGAATCAGCCTATTGAATTGACACATATTAATACTGAAGTTATGAACATTTCTATGCACTGAAGTGCATATAGACCCTGGCCTATATATACATGTATGCTGTCATTGCAGAATGATTGCACGTAGGATCACTCTTGTTCCCTACTCACAAACTGTTTCCCCCTGCATCAGTAACTAAATTAGATGACTTGCCTTACCTCATCTGTGACTCCTCTTTCGTTTTCGATGTGGAGTTATGGAAAGCAGGGTTGAAGGTGATTCATGGATCTGGCTGGTGACTGACTTTATTGCAAAGTATGGTCCATAGATTTTAATGCCAGAAAACTTAGTATGGAATTAGTTACTGACTCAGATAGTCAAAGTCATACAAATTGCATCTGTGACTGAATAGCAGTTTGATACTGAAGATGGTTATTGAATCAGACTGTGGAAGGTATAATAATTTCAATGAGATTAAATTGAAGTTGGAAACATGGACAGGTATTTTTATGGATTGAAGCGTGTACAGAAACAGGCCTATAATAAACATATGCTGCGCCAAGCCCCCATAGCTCAGTCGGTAGCGTACAGGACTTGAGAACAGGAGGTCGCTGGTTCGATCCCTGGTTTGGCCAATTTCTTTCCGAGGATTGATGATAGTTATTGTGACAGGATTCATTCCTCTCTCACTGCTGACCATTGTTTCGACAATGGTTATGTGGGAAAGCAGCTAGTTGCTTGGAAAGAATATTGTGTGGAGTACTGGTAAAAGAAACTCCAGGAAAGCATGGATAGGTGCACTGGCCGCCGTGATACAACTGAAATAATGTTGAAAACGGCGTTAAACACCATACAATCAACTATACAATCAACATATATGCTGCATATACAGAATGATCAATGAGTTTTGTGTACGATCCCCCTCCTCCTGCATCAGTAACTAAATTAAATGACTTGCCTTACCTCATCTGTGACTCCTCTTTCGTTTTCGATGTGGAGAAATGGAAAGAAGGGGTTCAAGGTGATTCATGGATCTGGCTGTCGACTTGCAAAGTATGGTCCATAGATTTTAATGCCAGAAAACTAGTTATTGATTCAGATAGTCAAAGACATACAAATTAATGAGATTACAGTAAATTGAAATAAAAAAAAGTTGAATGATGATGAGATCTTTGTTTGTATTGGAGTTTAACGCCATTTTAACAACTAGGGTCATATCATGGCGGTCAGGGTACCCATGCATGTGTTTCCAGGTTTTCTCAAACCAGTACTGACACAACTTTCTTTTCAAGTCACTGACTACTTTTCTCACATGCATTGGAGGATGATGAGATTTATTGCTAATGTAAATATAAACATGCATTAATGATTGGTTCCATCGGTTACTTGCTAGAGTCTTGTCAAAGTCCTATCATTTGATTTTACAAAGGGCATCCTTCGAGTTAACACCTATGTTATTTGGTGAAAGATGTAGGAGTTGTGTACATAATTAGATCTTTCCCTGCATTTGTAACTAAATGACATGACTCCCCTTACCTCATCTGTGACTCCTCTTTCGCTTTCGATGTGGAGGTACAGAATATGGGGTTAAAGGTGATTCCTTGGTTAAGACTAGGCTAGTGAAAAAGTACAGTACCAAGACTTTAGCCTGTCAGGGTAGCTCAGTGGTTAGTGTATCTGACTCGTGACCTGGTGGTTGCAGGTTCAATACTTGGTTGAGGCAAACTTTTTTCCTGACAATTTTTGCCTCTCACCTCTGATGCATATGAGAAAAGCAGTCAATGGCTTGGAAAGACAGTTATGTCAGTACTGGTGTTAGAAAGCCAGGAAACACATGCGCAGGTGCATTGACTGGCAGGATATAACCTAAGCTGTTAAACACAGCTTTAAACTGCGATACAAGCAAACAAATAAACAAAACAAAACAAAACCAAGATTTTATTACCAGAAAATCTTAAATGGAACCTGGATATTACATATTCAGTTAAAGTGAAAGTGAAATTAAGTATTAGGTATTTACTCATTCAAACAGGCAAGTTTGTAAAGTAATTCAACCAATGATGATAAAAGAAATAAAGGGAAAAAAAAAATCAGAATATATACCGGTACTATTCATTTATTATTAAAAGGGGCTTGTTCAGATAATTTTTTGCCGCTGATCAGTATTTTTTGTGCAACTGCAACAAGTGCAATTACATGAGCCATGCTGTGAGAAAAGGGGGCTTAATGCATTTGCAAAAAAAGTTTGGCTCAGGTCAGCCTGCGCAGGCTGACCGTGGCTGGAACTTTTTGCTACTGGTCAATTTTCTGCATGTCAAAGGACCAGTGTACCTTACAATTTAGTCGGTTGTTAGACAAAATGGATTTAATGGATCTTTAATTACATGATGACTTGCATGGTATAATGCATCATGGAGATGCATTAAGCCCCTTTTTGCCAGAGCATGGCTCATATTTCTTTTTGCAAGGGTAAAGAAACTTGATGGTTACATTCTTTCAAAAAGGGCAATTTTGGGGTTTAATTCCTTACCACATGACAAAATTTCAGTTTTTCCCAAATTGAAAGCAGACAACAAATCAATGTTATGTGAAACATGAGATTTGTCGTACTAAGGATAGGAAGCAATGTGGGAAGAGTCAAAAATGTGGTTACCAGCATTGTCTCCTTTTCACACAAAATTTTCAAAAGTTTTCTTTGTCAGGGTTGTTAAAACTCCGGATTGCACAGTAAAGGGTTAAATAAGGTGAGCTCATGCTGTTGCTTGTCATCTCTTTCTCAGTGCTTACTATTGTTTTGATGATGGTTTATGTGGAGAAGCAGTGGCTTGGGAAAAATGTTGTGTGGATTACTGGTAAAAGGAACTCCAGGAAAGCATGGATAGGTGCACTGGCCGCCGCGATATAATTGAAATAATGTTGAAAACGGCATTAAACACCATATAATCAATTAATCTTGTCTGGAACAAGACCTAGAGTTAAGTATTTGGTTTGTAGCATCAATATGACAAAGTTCAAATCATGTTCCCTGAAGTCAAAGATGGCCCCTTCCGTGTTACTCATGTATTATAAAGAGCTTCAGAAACGCTATCAAATCGAAATAGAAACTGTAAGGTCCAGAGACTATATACCTTGTGTCAAGCAACATAATTTATCATAGTTGTTTATATTTTGCCCCTACCCATGTTGGGGTGGAGGGTTCATGTATTAAATAAAAATTGTTATAAAAAATATGTAATCTTGTATGGAATCGTCTTTCTTAGCATTTGTAATTATCAGGTAATTAGGGTCATAGCCTGGGCTTGTAGCTCAATTGTTAGCATGTCTGACTTGTGACCTGGTGGTTGTGGGTTCAGTACCCGGTTGAGGCAAACTTTCTTTCCAGGGATTTTTCGCCTCTCAACTCTGATGCATGTAAGAAAAGTAGTCAGTGGCTTTGATAAAAAGTTGTATCAGTACTGGTGTGAGAAAGCCAGGAAGCACTGACGGCCATGATATGACCCAAGCTGTTAAAATGTTGTTAAACTCCAATTCAGTCAATCAAAATGGGTAATGATAAAGGTTAAGAATAATTAATGAAAATGAAAATAAAAATATAGAATAAACAGTATATCGAAAGTAATGGTCAAGGTCACTGTTTCTGAAAACAGTAAAAGATATGAGCAAAAGCAAAAATAAGCTACTTATGTTTTGCAATGCCGAGTTCCAGCCCATGTTTACACAGGTTAGGAATACAGGACCATCGTGGTCCTCCTGTTTATGAGAAACTGAACATAAGCATGAAAAGACAGACACTTTATAAATGCATAAGTGAAGATAAACTGTCATCAATGTGGGATCAAGGCAAATCAGAATTAAAGCTTATTAATTCAGGGATAGATAATGATAAGAAATTCATCTCCTCACAGCCTATTTTCTTTTTCTATTCAAGAGCAAATAATTGTTAGACACTCATCCCCACAGAGTTTACTTTTCAAAGACAGATAATTGACTGAAGTTCTTCCTTCCAGAGATTATCTCGCATTGTCCATCTATTTTTTAGAAGAGCAAGATTCCTGCCAGTTTAAATCATGATTAGAACAATTGTATGTTCAGACATTTTATACAAGCTAACCCAGCACCAGCTCAAGTCTGGGTTAATAGCAGGTTTGGCAAGTGGCCACATATAGGGAGATGATGCTGTCACCAATGACGGATCAAGGCAAGCTAGAAAAGTTGTCGGTCTATACAGGGACAGCTATGTCAACTGTCTCCAATGACGGATCAAGGCAAGCTAGAAAAGTTGTCGGTCTATTCAGGGACAGTTGTGTTCACCAATGACAAGAAAATCAGCTAAAAAAAAAGATTGTCTTTCAGGTTACATGAATGGGTTTACTTAACCCTTCCATAACAAAAATTCAAGTAAATGCAGTGATAGCAAAGAACATATCAGACTACACATAAGTGACAATTGATGTTGCATCTTGTCATAACCTTGTATTAATCAGAAGAATAGTGAATTCTCCCAAAGTACATACTAAATGAAGAATTTTGCAGGACCCTGATCTTTAATCGACTTGTGTGAAATATCTGGCTTACAACTGTTCTAACCATGACTTAAAATGTTGGGAATCTAGCTGAAACCTAGACCCTAAATGGACAAGCGTAGCTGACAATTGGGCTCAACTTATATCAAATTTATAGCCCATACACCATGAGGAATTTTTTTAGAACCAAAACCTGTACTTGGCTCATATCATACTGGTCTGAATCTAACCCTCCAAAGATATATTTTACTGGCCATTAGTAGCCTAATATGTAATATGTATACAAAGACTTTTGTTCTCTCTGATAGAGAAAGAAAACCTGCAAGAGGATGAATTTCTTATTGTTACCTTCCCCTTAAAAGATCAACATTTCTGTTGGTCTGAAATGATCTATCAATCATGACAGTGTATCTCCCTTTTGGTAGCGAGAATCTAAGCATCTTGGTCTGTTCATTTCAAATATAAGACTTGCATTTCCCCTAGATCTCACCAGTTATTCAACTCTGCTCTCTCTTTCCGAGTTAAATATCCTGAATACTTACCAGTGCAATAAAATCAGCCATAGTTCAAGGACAATGTTTTTTTCACATTAAAATATGCTGGTGAATAATTGTTAATAGAGTGATTCAGGCCCTCATTTGCCTCCTGTTTTACTATACATATTCTATTTATAGTTGTCCCTTCACTTAAGGTATAATAAAGACAAACTTAATATGATATTCATTTAGCAACATATATGGAAGAGTAATAAATATTATTCTAAATGGGGTAATGGAATAAGCTTGACCATGTTACCCATATTCAGTGCCTGTCTAAAATACAAAGGACAATTAAAATTGAAAGAGAAGACATATTATGATTTTAAGGCTGTTTTACCAGAATAGTAAACAAAATATCATTGTACATCAATACTAAGACTGTGCATATACTGCAGTCTGATCTTGATCTACACTGTCTGCCACATGATCTTTAAGTTGTACTTGGCTCTCTAAGGGGTAACAGTCAGCGGTATTTAGCAGAGATACAGATAGGAGTTGGGACTATTTTATTCTAAACTTACCAGTCCCTGTTATTCTCACAGTCACAGTGTTGGCCCTGATTTGTCCCAGTGAAGAGAGGCTGGTATACCATAAACCAGCAGTGTTTTTACCTAAGTAATGGGTTTACATTCTCAAACACCTAATATTGCTCAGGTCATCCCAGTTAAGAAGCCTGATTGTAGGTCACAACCACAGACTATCCACGTTAAGCCCCAGCTTGGGATGGAGAACCTTTGGTTTGCCACCAGTGATGTGCAGAAGATTGCCAGTAGGATCCTGGTTTACCACTTTTGTGCAACAGTGCCATGCCAGCGCCATACTGTCATTAACAGGTTGGTTAGCAAAACAAAATGTGTCACTAGAGGATTAGATGGAGTGCTGGATCACCAGGGTTAATTAAGGTTTTGGTCCCAGTAGATTGCAAGTTCAAGGCTGCTTTCACCAGAATACCTCACAAAATACCAATGTACAACAAAGAATGAGCCAGTATTAAATAAACTCTCCCTGATAATTTCTGGCTTTACACTTATACTTTAAATGTTGTTAATGAAGTATTTTTGTATTGGCCATGTTACAGGTCCGAGGTCTATAGTAAAAGCCCAGGACCGAAAGCTAATACAAAATTACTAGACTAATAACAATTTTATTAATCAATAGAGCTCTGGAATCTGTTGTCCATTTTGGATTTGCCAATGACTGAGTCATCTTGGCCTTGTTTTGTTGGATATTGGCCAAATTTTTCTCTGACTGGCCGAGTTTGCTGATGTTTACCAAGTTTATTGATATTGGCCAACTTTGTCATTGGTATTGAACCGACTTGTTTTTGTCACTGGTATGTAAAAATTTTAATACATGCAGGACTGTAAGCCTAATATCCTCAACATTCATCCGAGTTTGTCCCTGTTCACAGTTTGCAACTTTAAAGGAGAAGCCTGATCATTGATCTATGCAGTCTGTTGCATTGTTCTACACCATGACTAAAGGGGTTTCTTTCATTTGGTGTGGATCATACTGTAATTCATACAAAAGAAAGTTTTTTTTAAAATTATTTGGCTTTGACAGACTGATATTTTTTGTGTGCTTTTAGGAGCATAAAATTATGAAAAACAAAAAAGGGGTCATAGTTTTACAAAATTGATGGAACTTTTTATTCTGTTTTCATGAAGTGTGTTAACTCTTTGCATCACAACAAAATTTTAACCTGGTCCAAATTGAAAGCATTTGCAGACAACAAAATAAATGTCACTGAAAAATTGATATTTGTTCTGGGAAAGGCAGAAAACATTGTGGGAAAAGGAGAAAATGCTGATTACCAGCAGCATTTTCTCCTTTTCCCACGATGTTTTCAAAGGCTTCTTTCTCGGTTGTTAAAATTTTGTCGGGATTGTTTTATAAAGGGTTAATATGTCAAGGTCTATTTTGAGGTTTGTTTTGATCATGTAGCTTTGAAACAGTTCTAAACATTAAAAGGTCCTTATATGCATTGAATTGCACATTTAACCCCTTACTACACGGCAAATTTTTACACTTGCCCAAATTGAAAGCACTTGCCGACGACAAATTAGATAAGGCTCATATGGTGAGATTTTTCTGTAAAAGGACAGAAAACATTGGGGAGAAGGAGAAAATGCTGGTTACCAGCATTTTCTCTTTCTCCCACACTTTTTTCAAAATGCCTTTTTCATAGGGTCATTTTGTGTGGTAAAGAGTTAAGCAAGCCTATTTATAAGCTGTCATTACAGAACAAATGTAGAGTTTGAAATCATACCTTAAACAACCCCCCCATTCCAATCAGTTACTACATTAAATGACTGGCCTTGCCTCATCTGTGACACCCCTTTTGCTTTCGATAAAGAGTAATGGAGAGCAGGGTTAAAGGTGATTCATAGGTTAGACCTGGCTGGTGACTGACTTTATATTACAGTGGTTAGCGTATCCAACTCATGAGCTGGTGGTTGCGAGTTTGATACCTGGACGAGGCAAACTTTCTTTCCGGCGATTTTTCACTGCTCACCTCTGATGCATGTGAGAAAAGTAGTTAGTCAGTGTCTTTGGAAAGAAAGTTGTGTCAGTACTGGTGTGAGAAAGCCAGGAAACACATGGGTGCGTCACTGACCACCATGATATGACCTGAGCTGTTAAAATAGCATTAAACTCCAATACAAACAAATAAAGACTGTATTACAAAATGTGGACCATATATTTTAGTGCCAGAAAACTTAGTATGAAATTAGTTATTGAATAGATAGTCGAAGTCATGAAAATTAATAACAAAAGTATAAAAGGTTAAAACGATAATTTATAATGCAATCTATAACACACATCAATAACACTCATCAATTTTATGTGATCAAATTCAAATAGCTCTGATAACATATGATTATAGTATTACAGAAAAAGGTGGAGATCCAGACTGCAAAACTACTATCCAGTAATTTGAACTCCAAAATTGCACATATTTACTAAATAAAACAGCTAAGGTTCTTTACACTTCCAGACAAAATGTTCTTTGCAGTATCTAACAGTGTTTTACAAGAGATTATGATTCCCAGCTAAAATCTATCAATACCTATTAAAAAGATAAATGAAGAAGTCAATACCTATGTTATTAAATGAAAAATGTAGGGCATTTCATGATCTGTAACTGAATATCATTTTGATACTGAAAATGGTTACTGAATCAGACAGTGTAAGCGACATGCGATATCGTATATCAATTAGATTAAATCAAAGTTGGAAATATGAGCAGATATTTTTATGGATTGAAGTGTGTACAGAAACAGGCCTATAATACATGTATGCTGCAATTACAGAATGATTGCACAGTTTTACATAAGGTCCCAATCCTCCTGCATCAGTAACTACATTATATGACTTGCCTTACTGCATCTGTGACTCCTCTTTCGTTTTCAATGTGGAGTAATGGAAAGAAGCGGTTAAAGGTGATTCATGGATCTGGCTGGTGACTGACTTTATTGCAAAGTATGGTCCATAGATTTTAATGCCAGAAAACTTAGTATGGAAGTAGTTCTTGATTCAGATGAGTCAAAAGTCATACAAATTAATGAGTTTAGATTGAAGTATAAAAAGTTTAATGATGATGTGATCTATTGCTAAGGTAAATTAAAACATACATGAATACTTGGTTGCATCTGTTACTTGCTAAGTCTTGTCAAAATCTTATCTAATTTTGCAAAGGGCATTCTTCAAGTTGACACCTATGTTATTTCGTGAAAGATGTAGGTGTTGTGTACATAATTAGATCTTTCCCTGCATTTGTAACTAAATGACATGACTCACCTTACCTCATCTGTGACTCCTCTTTCGCTTTCGATGTGGAGTTACAGAATACAGGGTTAAAGGTGATTCAATGGGTTTAGGCTATGCTTGATGGATGACTTTGTAACAAACAAAATATGGTTCCTAGATCTTATTACCAGAAAATTTAGCATGAAACATGGTTATTTAATCAAATCAAATCTGTGTTCAATTTGATGGATATTAATGAGCTTAGATTTTAACTCTACTAATATGAAATTTGACATGAGGTCATTCTACCCATTTGAACATGATAACATAATTATCACTAAATTACCAAATAACATGAATCATTTTACCCCATTATTTTGTGGCTCCTCTTTGGCTTCCAAAGTAGAGTAACACAAAGCACATGTAACCCTAATAGTGCTGAATTAATGATTTGGACCACTTTAAATATGTGTGGGAAAATATCACCTCAAATGTTGCTATTTCAAGGTTGTGTCCATAGGATATGTAACAATGTAGCAGTCAGTGTAGATCGAAGATCAGACTGCACATCCTGTGCAATCTGATCTTGATCTACACTGTCTGCAAAAACAACACAAGTCAGTTCTAGGGCTTTAACCCTTTACCAGATGACAAAACTTTAGCCTTGTCCAAATTGAACGCATTTACAGACGACAATTTCAATGTGGCTCAAATGGTGCAACTTTTTTTTGATAGGATAGAAAACATTGTGGAAAAAGGAGAAAATGCTGGTTACCAGCATTTTCTCCTTTTCCCACAATGTTTTCAAAAAGCTTCTTTCCCAGGGGCGTCAAAAGGCGTCATTGTGCAGTAAAGGGTTAAGGGTTTATAGGATTCATTGGTTCAATTTCAAGACAGGGCTGGTAACTTTGAAGCAAAGAATGACTCCATAATTTTTATCCGTAGGTGCTGCCCACATTTTGTGTTTCTTTCTAGATTCAGCTAATTGACAGTGTTTAGTTTTAGCACGTCCCATTCAATGTCGTGAGAGGATCAACATTATGTCACATTAATGTGATACAATAGTTGTCTCCCTTGATGTATTGCAAGCCGTTTTCCCATTTGATGACAATTAGCGTATACTAACATGCAACAAGTAAAAATATGGCGCCAGAAGATGAGGAGAAATGTTTATGTTGGAAGTACAATTATGCATTTAGCCTTTTACCACACAATCCTGTGTTTTAACAACCCCAAAGAATAAGGCTTTTGAAAACATTGCAGGAAAAAGAGAAAATGCTGCATGGCAACTTGCTTGTTCTCCTTTTCCCACAGTGCTTTCTTCCCTGTTAAAGACAAATAGCAATATTTGAGCCACAGTTTATTTGTCAGGATTTGACTTAGACAGTGTAGAAACTATTGAGTAAGGATGAAAAATGCTGGTCACCAGCATTTTCTCGATTTTCCATGTTTTCAAAAGTATTCTTCCATGAGATCATTAATCCAATTGTTTAGCAAAGGGTTGGAGGAAATATCATTGAAAAAATTTGTGTTACACTTTCTTTTTATCTAATGATTTTGTAAACCAGTAGCTCACTTTATTCAGCAGTAAGATATGTTCATCTCTTAAGTTTAGTATTATAGTAAAAATCTGAATGGTTGGCAGGTTCTATAAAAAAAAAAGAACATTACTGAATGACTATCACTGGTTCTTGAAAGAAAAAGTCCATCAAATTAGGATAGGTGCACTGACCACTGAGTTTTACCTGAAATACTGTTTAAACTAAATTTAAGCAATAACCACACTAACCCGAATTTTAATGACCCACAACAAGAAGGCATTTGAAAACATTGTGAGAGAAGGAGAAAATGCTGGTAACCAGTATTTTCTCCTTTCCCCACAGTGTTTTTTAGCCTTTCCAGGACAAATCCCATTATTTCTGCAAATGCTTTCGATTTGGATGAGCCTAAAGTTTTGTCCTGCGGATAAAGAGTTAAACACCAAACAAGCCTTTCACAGGGTGTCCACGGTCAGGGAAAAAATATATATCAAGGTCAGGTAATTGTCAGGGAATTTTGAAATTTGTCAGGGAATTTTGGAATTTAACCCTTTACCACACAATCCCGACTTTCAACGACCCTGGGTAAGAGGCCTTTTGGAGACATTGGGGAAAAGGAGAAAATGCTGGTAATCAGCATTTTCTCCTTTTCCCACAATATTTTCTAACCGATCATAAACATATCCTACCATCTAAGTCACATTTGATTTGTTATCTGCAAATGCTTTTAATTTGGACGGGTCTAAAATTTTGTCGTTTGGTGAAGAGTTAAGGAAAAACAGTAATAGATTAAGTTTTAAAACGTTTATAGAAAAAGAAAAATAGAACACAAAATTACAGAAAAACAATTGAAAAACAAAATTATAAACAAAACAAAGAGTAATACTATGACAGTAGTAAATAAGGCGGTAAGGGTTGGCTGTAGAGGAGGAGGAGGTCAACAGATATCCCTGCAGATGTATTTTAACATGCATCTAATTTCAAGCACTCGTCCAACAGTATAAATACCTTTTGAAAATACATATACACATATGTGATTTTTTAAGGTTAACTAAAACATACAATTGGTTGCCTCTGTCATTTGCTGGAGTCTTGTCAAAATCCTGAGATTGGTTTAAGAGAAGGGTAAGCTTCCAGCTTATACCTGCGTTATTTAATGAAAGATGTAGGGGTAGCGCGCATCATAAGATCTTCCCCTTCATCTGCAAGTAAATGACGTGACTTGCCTTACCTCATCTGTGACTCCTCTTTCGCTTTTGATGAGGAGTTATGGAAAGCTGGGTTAAAGGTAATTCATGGGTCAAGACGGGGTTGTTGACTGTGTGGCGAAGTAAAGTCCTAAACTATTATCTACTTGTGTACAAAATTTGCCGTTCAATGTTCATTTTGCCAAGAGTTATATCTCATGGGGTACTTTGGGAGTAATGTAAAGTCATTATTCATTTGACAGCCCTTGTAATTAAATACATCATATGGTGAAAAGACAAAAGAAACTTTTTATTTTCTTAACTCTTTACCAAACAACAAAATTTTAGACTGATCAAAACTGAAAGCATTTGCAGACGACAAATTAAATGTGACTTAAAAATTGAAATATTTTATGGGACGGATAGAAAACATTGTGGGAAAAGGAGAAGATTTTTCTCCTTTTCCCACAATGTTTTCAAAAAGCTTTTTTATTAGGGTCGTTAAAAGTTGGGAATGTGTGGTAAAGAGTTAACCCTTAGAGCACCGAATAAACCTATCAGACATTTTCATCCTAGACAGTGATTCAGCAAAGCAGACAGTGTAGATCAAAGATCAGGCTGCATGATTTGTGCAGCCTGATCTTGATCTTCACTGGCTGCAAACGCAGCTATAGTTGTGAAAGGAGCTTCATGGGTTAATTACATACATAAAGAGTTTGAGAAGGTGAGTGATTTTAAATCTGTTGAACTTAATTTTGTAGATGGCATGGCTATAATAAATGAAAATGTAAAGCCTAGTTGAAATGAGAAAATGACCCTCTTTACCAAACTATCCCAAGTTTTAACGACCCAGAGAAAGAAGGCTTGTGAAGTGTCACCCTTTACCACACAATCCTGAGTTTAAATGACCCCGAGAAAGAGGCCTTTTGAAAACATTGTGGTTAAAGGATAAAATGCTGGTAACCAGCATTTTCTCCATTAACCACAATGTTTTCTGTCCTTTTACAGACAAATCTCACCATATGAGCCATAACTAATTTGTCATCTGCAAATGCTTTGAATTTGGACAAGTGTAAAATTTTGTTGTGTGGTAAAGGGTTTGAAAAATGCTGGTAACCCAAGCACTTTGTTCTTTTCCCACTGATTATGTCCCTCTAAATGTCAAATGTTGATCACTCAACTCACATTTATGTCACTTGCAAATGTTTTCAAATTCGATGTGTCTGATGTATTGTTGTTTAGGAATGTGCTATTGACATGGGATTCACTTGCTCAGAAAGGTTGTCCATGCCTGACGATTGAGTTCCCTGCACCAATTAGTATCTAGGATATATAAATTAGACAGAATTCAGTTGATTAATATGGTTCAATCCAGGAAAAAATGGAATTTTCATGTCTACAATGTATATTCCAAGACTGTTGTAAAGATTCTGAACACAGAAATACAGTTGATGGATCAAGGCAAACCAGAGGGGATGCTGATTTATTCGGGGGCAGATGATTGTAAGGGATTCATCCCCTAATCATTTACTTTCTCTACCCATAAATTTGGGGGAAGGGTAAGATTCGTATCGGTAGAAGTAATGGTTAGAAAAATTGTAGCCATGGTATTCCATAAAAGGCAGCTTAGTAATTGCTGAAGTGAAGATAATGGCAGGTAAGAAATCACTCACAAATAAGCTGTCACCAATGACAGATCAAGGCAAGCTTGAAAAGTTGTCGGTCTATTCAGGGGCAGCAGTGTTGCATTTTCAAAGTCAACCTTAGACATTCAAGATTTTTCTGCCAGATTTAAAAAAGATACAGAAATGTATCTGCTTTTACCCATTTTCAAAATAAATGGCTTCTACAGATAGCCCAGACCAAGATTTTATTGCAAAATGGGTAAAAAAAGCTCTAGGATTGCTGCCATTTGCAGTTGTAACCTGATGTTTGCCGGAAGTAAATCTTCCTGAATTGAAACCAATGACCGGCTTGTAAAAAAATACCATGCTTACAGTTAGTTCTAACCAAGAGTTAAACTGGTGGGAATCTAGCATGTCCCCAGAATTTATGGATCAAACCCATACCCATACCAGAACTAGGCTTGGTGACACTGTTCAGATAGGTATAATTTTCTTGGCTACCAAGACTTAATTCACTCAAGAATCGTCTCTGCTCCATCTCTCTGTCAAACTTGTATTTCCTGGATATAATTTAGTGCAGAGAAATCACCAATTTGGTATGAATTACCTATCTGAGCACTAAATTTTAAGAATATTCTAAATTTCTTGTTTCGTCATTACAAATTTTTTAAGGATATTTTCGGGAGTTTTTTTTTTTTGTGCAACCTAGTGTGCATGGAAATAAGTCTTTTCGTACCCGGGCTTGTTCACCAAAGCCTGTTCGTCCGGGCTCGTTTGTCCAGGCGTGTTTGTCCTTTTGAATGATCTCATTTCTTGTAAAATCAAATTTGGAGCACTAAGAAGGCATATAAGTAAAAAGGACGATATTGGACTCTTCACAAAGGAAATAGTAGTACTCGGATAGTTCCACTGTACGGAGTGAAATCATAAACAGCCTAAACATGTTTCGCTTTAACCCTTTACCACACAATCCCGAGTTTTAACAACCCTGAGGATGAAACCTTTTGAAAACATTGTGGGAAAAGGAGAAACTGATGGTAACCAGAATTTTCTCCTTTTCTCACAATGTTTTCTACCCTGTCAAAGAAATAACATATTATTTGAGCAACATTGACTGTCGTCTCTTTATCTAGGGTTATACTCGTACTAACCTGATGTTAAGTAATGCATATTATAATCAGTTTTCATGTATGGTGGCATATTTCTGCCACGAGATACGAGATAGCTATCATGAAAATTTTAGAGAACTATCGCGATAAAACAAACTTTCCTGGAAATATTGTCTAGCTAACAAAAAGTTTCACGATAAAAATATCACGATATTTCTAACTGTTATCACGATTTTTTTTATGCTCGTGCCCACTACTGACATTCACAGTATCTATAATTAGATACTGTTTCGGATCATCTTTGTTTCCTGTACAGTCAAAAACTTCCGAGTTCATCCAAAATGTTGATTTTTCTATTTATAGATATCGAGAGATGGCTAGAACTATCGCGATAATTTTACCTTGATGTCAGCTTCGTGCACGAGTGAGAAATAATCAACATAAAATTTTCTAGATAGCAAAGTTTATTGTGATAGTTTTTTCAGAAAACTTTTCACTATCTAGATAAAATTTCCAGGAAACTTTGAATTACCGTGAAAGTTTTCTCAAATTATAATGATAGCTATCTCGTATCTCGCGGCAGAAATATGCCACCATATACATGCTTCAAAGATTTTAAGAGCCCAATTCAAAATAAATTTGAAAACTTACCATGTTTACCCAAACCAATCTTCACTTTTGAGTGGTCTTTGATAATAGGTGATCCGTCAGTTAAATTTTAATATCAAATGGTTTATTGTTTTTACAAATACACAACTATGCTTGTATGTTTCAAAAAAAAAAAATTCAGTAAAACTGGGAATTTTTGTATAAAAGTGTTTTATGGTTGCCATGGAAACTGTAATTTTGTGAAAGTGTGAACTCCAGAACCTATTCTTCTTTTGTTGAATTTGAAAAGAAGATACTTGAAGGATACTATACAGAAAAAATGGACAAAATCTATGGAATTTTGATAACCCAGTTTTACTTGCAGAACTCTTAATTTCTTTGGCATTTTTGTGAATACAAAATTGCTAAAAAACAACCCTAAATTTCTGAAAAAATATGAATGGAATTAAAATTTTCTGAATGTTAGGTAAGAATATGCAAATATTTAGCTCAGATTTTATATAAATAATAAAATTAAACTTGTCTGACAATGTAATAATCATTTTCAAGCAATAGTCACAATTTTTAGAATTTGAGGCTATACTGTTACAATGGAAACAGGCATTTAACAAGAAAACAAATTTGACAACATATGATTTTCTTTTTACAAGTTTTTAGCTCTGATGGCTGTAAGCCAGCAGAGCTTATGTCATGGCGTGGTTTCTGTCGTCCATCCATCTTTCTGTCTGTCCGTCCATCCATTAGTCTATTTCTTGTTTATGCAATAAAGTCCCACATTTGTGGACAGATTTTCGTGAAACTTGCCAAGTTTGTTTATCTCATCAATAGCTTGAACCATATTGATTTTGAAAAAAAACCCTGACAATCAGTGTGGGAAAAGAAGCCATTTAAAGTTCAACATTTCAATTTCTTGTTTACGCCATAAAGTCTGCAGTTGTGGTCAGATTTTTGTGAAACTTGCACAGTTGGTTTATCTCATCAATAGCCTAAACCCTATTGATTTTGAACAAAATCTGACAATCAGTGTGGGAAAAATAGCCATTTTAATTGTAACATTTCAAATTTTTGTTTACATGATAAAGTCTGCTGCAGTTTGGTCTGATTTTTGTGAAACTTGCACAGTCTGTTTATCTCATCAATAGCTTGAAACCTATTGATTTTGAAAACAATCTGACAATCAGTATGGGAAAAGTAGCGATTTAAAGTTCAAAATTTACATTTCTTGTTTATGAGATAAAGTCGGCATTTGTAATTGGATTTTCATGAAACTTGCACATTTGCTGTGTATCATCAAAAGCTTGAACCATATTGATTTTGACAAAAATTTGACAATCAGTATGGGAAAAGTAGCCATTTAAATTTGGAAATTTACATATCTTATTTACGCTACAATGACTCGGCATTTGTGGAGAATTTTCATGAAACTTGCACATTTGCTTTGTAGATCCCAATTTTTTTGAAACTTGCAAAGATTATTTGTATCATCAAGGGATTGAATTCTATTTAAAATGAAGAAAATCTAGCAATCAGTTTAGGGAAAGCAGCCATTTGGAGACTGGGTATTATTTACTCAACAGAGTCCACATTATTAGTCACATTTCTTTGAAATTTGCAGGGATTGTTTGATTCAATAAGTACTGAAACCCTATCAAATTTGGCTGGATTCCAAACAGCTGGTTTTGAGAAATGTACTTAAATTTTTTTTCACTCTTTGTTCAATTCAACATCCCCACTTGTGCTTTCTTAGTGGATTCAAGCCCTGGAGTTGCAACAACAACACCTTTTTTTTTTGGGGGGGGGGGGGGGGGGTGTTCTGTCTTTCACCTTTTTGCATCGTGAATTCATAATGTATGCTAGAAAAAAGGCAAAATCACTGCCAGCAGAGTGATTTCAGGCCCTCAAAGGCCTCTACTTTTTTTGTATTCAGCATAAAATTTTACATAATATATGTGTAAACAAAAAATACTATGGATGTGCAGTCTGATCTTTAATCTACCTTTTTTTTTCCTGATCCAAAATGTCCATTTCATTTAACAAGCACTTTAAAGGTTAACTCTTTACCACACAATCCCGGGTTTTATCGACCCTGTGGAAGAAACCTTTTGAAAATATTGTGAGAAAAGGAGAAAATGTTGTAACCAGCATTTTCTCCTTTTCCCACAATGTTTTCAACCCTCTGAAAGAAAACTTTCAGCTTGAGAGCACTTTTCATTTGGCGTCTGCAAATGCTCTAAAATTTTGTCATTTGGTAAAGAGTTAAACCATCCACTTTCTTTACATTTGCTGAGAAAAGTATATTTTACCAAAGGACAAATTTCTAGATGTATCGGGCTTACAAGTAGTCCTGCTTTACCTCTTTTTTTCAGGGATGTCCAAGGTTAGGGAAAGAGTTGGGGAAAAAAAAGTTTTTTCAAGGTCAGGGAATTGTAAAGGAATTTTGAATGTTCAATGTATTTGTAAAACAAACTTACTGTACAAACATATGCATGATGTTTTAAAATGTGGCAACTAAAAACATTCTTATTTGTTTTAGGTAGTTAAATTTCAGTCTTTTATATGATCAACCAGTTATTCTATTTTTTGTAGCTCAGTTGACTCTGTGGATAAGGACGTTGTGGATTAGCATGCCAAAATGGACAAATTTAAAAGCTAACCACATAAGATGATAATTGGTAGTAAAAAGGCGGTAAGGGTTGGCTGTAGGGGAGGAGGAAGCCAACAGATTTCCTGTATTGCCATGCATTCAATTTCAAGCAGTCACACAACAATATAAAAAACTTTTGAAAATACATGTACATATGTACATGTATGCATGTAGAAAAAGACAAAATAGAAAATAAATTCAAAGAAAAACAAACAAAATTAAAAATACATGGATTTTAAGAGTAATACATTTACAGTTGGTAAAGTAAGAGGTGGTGGAAAGGGTTGGCTGTAGGGGAGGAGGAGGCCTACAGGTATAAGAACTTCATGTGCGAAATTAAAAAAAATTAGTGGGGGAAATTTGATTTTGGTTACAGAAAAGTCAGGGAAAACTCTGGTAAATTTGCTTTACTCAAATTGTGGACACCCAGTTTTTGCTCTGTTTCTAATTAGCTCGGCTGTTTTGATAGAAAACATCAAGGTATGGTCGTAGCCCTTTCATCATCTGCAGCGTCATGCAAAAATTTTGACATTTTAGAATAGATCTGTTATTACTGAAGATATCTACTTCAAACTTGGACAAGTTGTTGACGATCAAAAGGGGAACCAATACAAGAAGGCCAGGTAACCATCATTCATACAAAACATGTACAAGTTTGATATTGATTGCTAAAGCAAATGACAGATCTATCCCTTTCATAAATTATTAGTCTCCCTTAAATCTGAAGCCACTATTTTCTTTTAAATAAGAATGATGATATATTTCATTCTTCGTATATTATGTAATATGATATCAATATATGATGATTGCTGGTGTGATTTTTTTTTTCTTTATCACAGCTATGAAAGCCTATGATTGATAGCCTGGTTGGACCTCACAGAGTTATTAATAGTCAATTAGCAATGCAAACCTGAAGAGAATGGAAGTGCTATCTGCGGACACAGTTGAACCCCTGGCTAAGGAATCTAGCCGACTAGCAGCAACATGGGCTCATATAGCAGAAATGTGCAAGGTTTTTTGTTTCAGACTCTTTCTATCCGTTTTAGACTTATCCCATCACTTGAACCACATAATTTACTTCAAATTTGGACAACTTGTTAACTATGAATAAAAGGAACCCATAAAATAGGGGCAGATAACCATCAAAGTATTTTTGACACAGTTATGCCCCTTATTTCAACTAAGAATTTTCACTGAAAATCAAGCAGTTGCAGTCAGGCATTGGCACCTGTAAAAATGGGAGCTGTCACCGTGATATGACTGAAATACTTTTTGCTCTCCCTCTACTTTTCTCTACTTTTTTTCTGAAAATGCTCTACTATCCCTACTTTTTCATAGGAAAATGGAAAATACTTATAAAAAGGGTAAAAAAGGTGTGAAGTCATAGGTGAAACTTTTCTTATTATGATTGAGTTCTGTATTTTCAGGGTCCATCTTTGAAGTGCCTGTGGATAGACGATGTCAAGCTGCCCTTTGTTGTGTTACAGGTTTTCATGCGGTTTTCTTATCAATCTATTTTTCATTTCGATTAATTTTTGGAGAAGTATTACCGTATGATTTGACATGAATTTGACTATTTGGGTGGCAGATAACTAGGTTTTAATCATTTTACACTAGATAAGTGGATTTAAACACCTCTAACACCTTTTCATAAATGACTCGCCAGCTTGATTAGCTGTGGTAAACAGAGCCGCATGCATCCTTCACATTTGATCAATACTGATTATGTTTATTAAAGCCCATATTTCTGCTGGTTGCACAATAGCTACTTTGGATGAAGCTTTAATCGATAATCTGTCAATAATCAGGCAGACTGATGCTTAGGCAGATATTTTTTAGCGTCAAAAACAGGTCAATGTCAAAGTCCAAGGGTAAAAAACCAAGGGTCCCGGGTCAAGGGGGAACCCTGATTACTAAAACTTTACCAACGTTACTTAAAATCGTCCCTCAATATTTTATTCCTACACATGTATGTATGTTTAACTTATAGTTTTATATTTATACCAGGTAATTGACAAGACTGGACAGAACGACTTTTTCTGGCTGCTGATGATATTCTACGACGACAAAGTGGTTGCACTTCTAGACGGGGCTCTGAAAGTGGTAACAGGGAGGATTTCACAGATTAACCCAGACGTTTGGAATTAAATTCAAGAAACACTTGACTTATAAATACTGTCATAGGATAATCTATTATTTCGAGTAAATGAGTTGTTTAATGGATATATGTATTGAATACAGTTTGTTCATATCATTTTTGGGGTAACACAGCTTGCCTAACTTTGGATTAAAAAACAAATAACTGATGGACTGTGTTTGAAGTATCATGAAATGTATGTGTTTGGGATAGCCGAGTGTTCAAAACAGGTAAATCTATTATATTTACTGAATATTGTTCATTTGTAACATTTCTGTAACACACCTTTTATTGCTGTTACGCAATTTCATTCCCGTAACATGACATAATTCTGACCACTGAAGTTTCATTTAATATGATTTATAATTCAACTTAGATTTATGTTATCACTTTCAATGTCTTTCAAAGGAAAATGAAGGTTTTGGTGAATCAAAAGATTATGTTTTGGAACTATTATGAGCTTCCAAAATATAGTAAAACCTCTCCTCACGACCACTCCGGCAATGCGAGCAACCTGCTATTACGAACAATTTTTAGCTCTGCTGGCTGTAAGCCTAAGCCAGCAGAGCTTATGTCATGGCGTGGTTTCCGTCATCCGTCCGTCTGTCCGTCCGTCCAGTAGTCTTTTCTTGTTTACGCAATAAAGTCTGCATTTGTGGTCTGATTTTTGTGAAACCTGCAGTTTGTTTATCTCATCAATAGCTTGAATCCTATTGATTTTAAACAAAATCTGACAATCAGTGCGGACAAAGTAGCCATTTAAAGTTCAAAATTTCAGTTTCTTGTTTATGCAATAAAGTCCGCATTTGTGGTTTGATTTTTGTGAAACTTGCAGTTTGTTTATCTGATCAATAGCTTGAATCCTGTTGATTTTGAAAAAAATCTATCAGTGTGGGAAAAGTAGCCATTTAAAGTTCAAAATTTCAATTTCTTGTTTACGTGCGAATGTCTGCATATTTCATCAGATTTTTGTTGTATCATCAACAATCATCAACAGCTTGAAACCTATTTATTTTGAAAAAAAAATCAAAAATCAGTATAGGAAAAGTAGCCAGATAAATTTGAAAATTTACAATTCCTTTTTATGCGATAACATTGGCATTTGTGGTTGAATTTTCATGAAACTTGCACTGTTGCATTATATTGTCAATAGCTTGAACCCTATTGATTTTGAAAAACAAAAGAAAATGACAATCAGCATGGGAAAAGGAGCCATTTAATGTTGAAAGTTTACATTTCTTGTTTATGCAATTAAGTCGCATTTTTGATTCAATTCTTTTGAAACTTGCAAAGATTATTTGTATCATCAAGGGATTGAACTCTATTAAGAATGAAAAAAAAAATCTAGCAATTATTTTAGGAAAAGCAGCCATTTGATGACTTAGTATTGTTTACTCGACACAGTCCACATTATTAGTCACATTTCTTTGAAACTTACAGGGATTGTTTAAAACAATAAGTACTAAAACCCTATCAGATTTGGCTGGATTCCAAACCATTGGTTTTAAGCAATTGTGCTTCAATTTTTTTTTCACTATTTGTTTAATTCACCATGCCGCGACACCCCCCCCCCCCCATTTTTTTGTGCGTTTGCTTTTTCCTTTTTACATCATGAATTCATAACGTATGCTAGAACAAAAAGCAAAATCAATGCCAGTAGAGCAATTCAGGCCTTCAAGGGCCTCTAGTTGTCAGAATGGAATTTTTCCTTCCTAATGATCAATGATGAAGAACCGGGAAATACGGGCTCCCAGCTATTCCGAAATTACGACCCATCATTTTCAGTACCAATGAGACATTACCTATAGATTTTACCCCATGAAACGGCCACTAATTTTCACACCTTTTTAATGACCCACTAATTTTCACGCATCCATAGTCGCGAACTGTAGGCATTGCTTCATGTACGAACGTTCTAGGGTTGGATAGAATCAACAATCAATTATCGGTCTTTTGTTTATCTATCGACTATCATATCATGATTGCGTTTAGTGATCAGGGTGTTGCCTTACATAATCAAATGACCGATGAATTGATAAGAATTAATTTGGCTTTTATGCGGTAATCAGGCGTTTATCACACATTGCTGACCCAAGTGAAAAACATGTCAACATCCGAATAATTACGATTTGTGTTTTACACCCAGCTTTTTTTAATTTGAGATGCTTGGGCTAATATTTAGTCATCAAGATGGGATAACCATTTTGTTTTTGTTGCACATTGAAGCCATACTTATATCAGAGAGAATATGGGATTTGTAAACTGGTGAACACTACAACTGTGCAATCAACAATTAGTAAGACTGTTCGAACATTCAACTCGAATCAAAATGGGCAAAACGTAAAGGAAAAAAGTAAACTGTAAACATCAGGCTGTTCAATAATAAGCACTTAGTGGAAATTCTTTGTTTAAAAATGAAAATCAGCATGTGGAATATGAGTTCTTGAGGCTGCACAAAACAAAAAAGCAGATCAAAACAGTAAATATGCCAAGTTCTATCAGAAACATTAAATTATGTAGTCTTCAGGGTCAGTTTCTTTATTTATGTACATATTTGACTGCAAGAGGTTAAATAGTTAGTTGATATCAAAAGTTTGACTAAATTTTTCAGTATTTTTGTCTTTTCTCTTGTTATGTGGACTTTTCAAAAAGTAAAAGAATGAGCCATATATACCCTCCGTAACAAAAAGATTAAAGAAAAAACCTTAGTTTTGAGAAGGTTATACAACACTACCACAATGTTTGAGCTACACCGATCATACATTTTTAAAGTACTGCCTTTAGAAATGGGACAATGATATGAATCTTTTGCATGGTGACTTTTAACTTTAGCACTATATCAAGATTTATTTTTCCTTGTTTTTTTAATGTTTCTTTAGTTTTAAAGATACACAAATAGAAGGGGTAAAAGGAGAAAACAACCGTCCGTTTCAGCTATGACCCCTGTTGGCTTAAAATTCCGGCTTTCAAGTGTTATATTTATTGAAAGGATCAAATTTCGAATGGATTGCAGAGTCATTCGGATTCTTTATGTAGGCAAACTTTTCACCTCCAATGATCTGGAGTATTTAAGGTTAATCAGTGAAAATCTACCCCACATATTCCCATAATATTTCCATAGATTTTATAATCCAATTTCAAACATTACCCATTCAGAATTGGGTTTTGTGAGTGTTTTTTTTTTTCCTCTTTTATAGAATATAATTCCAAAACATACAGAATGTTTGATATTGATTGATTTTATCTTTCATATGTGATTAACATCTTGGCCAGTCATACTAATTGGTGACTTCCAAGTAAGTAAAATAAAGTATGTTTCAATCGATGAATATAGAGTATTCAATACATTTTGTGTTGCACAGAACTTCTATTGAGTATTACATGTAACCAATTTCCAAACATTGTTTATTCAATATAGCCTGATAGCAAACACATTTATCCGAAATGCTCCATATAGAACTATGCTGTATTTGGTAGCAGAAAAAATGTGTTATGGAAGTACAAAAACTTAAAAGTAAGTTTTTAAAACCAACTTTCTAATACATATAGAAAATCATATCGGTTCAGAATGCAAAGCAGCTCTATCCCTTCATATTCTCCTTTTTCATTTATCAAGAACCCGCTTGGCTAGAATAAATGATCCAGTATTCTAATTGCAGATGTTTACCGATATGAAAAGTTACAAATACACCTTTTTGTATTTATTACAATATCAGAGTTCAACTCAACCAGGGTTTTGGCTCTTTGGTCAATTTTTAAACTTTTACCTTTGATTCAAAACTTGGGAGGCGTATATAAATACATATATATATACCACTCCGTCACAAAAGAACAGGAAGCACATAGGTTTTAGCTGATCGTACAAATTAAGATCCTGATCAAGAGACTTCAAATTTTGTCCCATTGTCTAGATTCTTACTGCTTGATTTTTCGTTCATTCCTTCCCTCGTTCCTTCTTTTATTAATTTGTTTGTTCCTTCTTTTTTTCTTTCTTTCTTTCATAGCCAACTTTTGCGGACATGTAAAAATCAATATCTGCATATTTTACTTGTAATTTTCTATATGGAATTATGAAGGGCCACAGTAGATAAACATTTATAACTTCATCCATTTTTAGAACTGAAAATTAACTCGAGTGAGGTAAGAAAATTCAATTTATGCTCTTTCAAATGAAAGTTTTATAAAATATCATAAAAGAAACTTTTGGTCCTTTTTTAACTTCAAAATTGCAGGTATGGTTTTATATAGAATATAGAGGAAAAATACATTTTCCAAAGTTAAAAAATGAAATATTTGTTGAATTTTCTTTTCTTGTGTTGAATTGTCAAAATTATGTCAGAAAGTTCAATTATTGCTCTTTAAGTTGGTATAAATTTGAGTCATTCAAAAAAATAAACTTTTGGTTCTTTTTACAGTTTTTTAATGCCCCTATCCTATTTTTTACTTTTTTCATGATTGTTTGGATTTTGCCGGAGTTTCCCGATAATAGGCGAGTCTCCTGTTAGATAAGCCACCTATTGGGTATCTTTAGTGTGTAACATAATGTTATTGTCAAACAGACCCCCTGCTATCTTTAGTATATACATGTATCCACATAGTTTGTGGACCAGAATATATACCTGGGTTGTTTGATCATGACAGTATCCCTAAGATATTTCATCATGTATCTGACAGATCTAACATGAGACCAGACTTTTGATATTTATGAGAATATTTAGATTGGTTTTAAAATTATCAAGATTTAAAATTAGAAAATGTTCATTTGCTACCCTTTTCCACTCTTCAGCTTTTAGATTCAAGTGTTTGGTGATTAATGCCATATCAAAAGTATTTTATGGCAACAGCTCACATAATCACATTTCCAGGCTACTTTAAAACCAGTTCTTGACCTGTCGCATCATGTAGAAAGCTTGCAGGCCAGCTGTTATGCTTTCATCAGGGCCGAAATTTGCGATAAAGGACCAACAAGCCCTTGTAGACTCATGAAACTTCATGGAGAAAAAGTATCATTTTGAAATCGCTCTGTGGGGAACGGTAATACTTTTAAACCTTTAACTCACAGTCCCGGGTTTAAACGATCCTGAGGTAGAAGGCTTGCTTTTGAGAACATTGAGGGAAAAGGGTGAAAATGCTGATCAACATTTCCCCCTTTTGATTCTTTCAAAGACAAATTCCATCTTTTTACCACATTTCATTTGTCTTAAGAAAATGATTTCACTTTAGACAAGT
The DNA here is from genome assembly GCA_945859785.2 of Tridacna gigas. NCBI lineage: Eukaryota > Metazoa > Mollusca > Bivalvia > Cardiida > Cardiidae > Tridacna > Tridacna gigas. The sequence goes on from OX244033.2 coordinate 28,815,375, forward strand.
CTAAAATTTTGTCATTTGGTAAAGGGTAAATAAAAAATTTAACCTATTACTGTACAAATACGACTTCTAATGACCCTAGAGTCTATCTCGGTTTGATCAATTGATTGTATGGTGTTTGACGCCATTTTCAACATTATTTCAGTCATATCGTGGCAACCAGTGCACCTATCCACCAGTGCTTTGCACACTATTCTTCCCAAGCCACTGGCTGCTTTCCCAAATAACCATCGTCGAAACATTGGTCAACAATATGTTGCTTTGAAAAGCCTGCTAGTGATATCAATGTATGGTTACTCGTAGTTACACTGTCCGTGTCTTACATAGCTGTTTTTTTTTTAATCTTGATAATCCCTGTAGACAGAGAGTGTCAACTCGAACCAGTTTGTGCAAATAGGGCAAGATGCTTTTCACATAGGCAATAAGGCCCTTTCTTTTCCATGGCTTATTTGATGATGAATAATTTGCTTTGACCCTTTCCCAAACAAGCCCTCGTTTTCACGTGTCTGCAGTACAAGTCTTTTGAAAACACTGTGGGAAAAGGAGAAATTGCCCGTAACGAGCAATTTCTCCTTTTCCCACAGTGTTTTCTACCCTTTTGGAGAACTTTCTGTCATTTTCATCAAGTTTGAAATTGTCGTCTGCAAACTCTTTCAAATTGGACCAGTCTAAAATTTATCGTTTGGGAAAGGGTTAAGATTACTTTTGTTTCGTCTCGGGCACATTTTTTTCTCATTTCAGATGCAATGAAAGGAATACTAAGCCCTGTAAATTAATGCATTAACAGTGCTTTAGCCTTGTGTTATAATAATAGTTTGAACCTATTTTTATTTTAATGGCCTACTTAGGTAGGCCAAGGTTGTGCCTGAAAAGAAGCATCATTTGGGTATATTGCATTTATCCATTCCATGGTATACAGCTTTTAGAGTCGCCCAAAATGAAAACATTTTGATAGAACTATAGATAGTGGTAGACATTGTGAGAAAAGGCGAAATCGCAAGCAATTTATAAATGCTATACTCTTATGCAAGAAAAATCTCACCATGTCTGACAGTGTAAAACCAAGATTTTTTCAAGCCTGATCAAGGATCGTATATTGTAAATTTGAAGCAGGGCTACTGTTACGTAATGTTATGTTTCTTTTTGATGGCTCCGGGTTATCGATACATGGTTAAAGTTCGGCAAACTCTGGAAACTCCCCAATCTTTACGTACGGTATCAATTTTCTTCATCGATTTATTGCTATGCGATACTGCTGATAAGTCACGTTCGCGAAAGTTGGCAGTGCTTTGTTTCTTTCTCTTTTTCCTCTTTCCATATGAAATCGGTGACAAAACCTTCCTTCCTCCCCCTTCCTTCCTCCCCCCGCCGTCCTTTTTTCCCTCCTTCCTTTCTCCTTCCAAAATGTAGACTGAAGGTAACATCTCTGAGGCTTACCATTCAGATAAAAATGATAATAATAATTGTACTCATACTGTCTAACAATTTTATCAGAAAGGAAGGGAGGAAAGAAGGAAGGAGGGAGGGAGGAAGGAAGGTTTTGTCGCCGATAAGTCGTCTGGTCAGGAAATTTAGGCTTAACCCTTTAAAGCACAATGCCGCCTTTTTACGACCCTGGGAGAGAAGCCTTTTAAAAAAAAATGTGGGAATAGGAGAAAATGCTGGTAACCAGCATTTCCTCCTTTTCCCACAAAGTTTTCTACCCTATCAAAGAAAAATTGCACCATTTCAGCCACATTGAAATTATTGTCTGCAAAGGCTTTCAATTTGAACAAGGCTAAAATTTTGTCATCTGGTAAACGGCTAATTATGAAGAATTACAGACGTTTCGTACCATAACCATTTTGTACTAATCACTTCGTATCATAATTTTACCATTTCGTACCATAATTTATGCAATTTCGTACCATAATTTTACCACTCCATACCATAGTAATACCGTTTAGTACCAAGTTTATTTTTTGAGTTTTCACTGAGGAAAACTTTTGTTATGACGGTATTAATTAAAGCCCCATTCTCACGGTCCCGGTTTGATGATCCCAGTGAGCCCAGGTTTGAGAACTGAAGAACCAGGAGAATGCCTGGCGGTATCCTGAGGACCCGGGATGTTCCAGGATGAACCGTGATGAACCAGCTAACAGCCCCCAATGTTTTAAAATGTTTAATACAACCGGGGGTCACCGGGAAGGATGGCGACGACCACCTTAATTGGGGGGGTTTCCAGGCCAATGCCAGCACATTCTGGAGTACATGAGGGGCTGTACCCTTCCTCAACCGTGATAAACCGTAACATTCCGGGGGTGTTGTGGACCGCTGTAAGCCACAGCACAGCCCCAATAAAGCCCCGTTTCATCCAGGAAATGGGATGGTATTAGCCGGCTCATCAGCCGGTTACGCCCTGTTTGTACTCAGAAAATGACAGTACACCTAGGGTAAGGGCTTGCAGAGTCCCGTTTTATTGGGGACTGGCCCAGTGGAACGAGGTTCATGCTGGATGACCATGGCACAACCACGATTAAAGACGATGCAGTTACGGTGACACACGGTTTAGTGCTCTGTTATGCATATATTTATATGCAAATTGTTTATGAGGAGAACACTACGATGAGGTGGTGGCGAAGGTGATCACTTACCAGCAGAATCCTCATCGGATGCTTGCTCATCTACCTGTACACACTTTTTTGCTTGTTTTTTTCTCGGCATGACTAGAGAACTGATCTTGTTTGATGTTTTGCCTCGAATAATATCACATCCAGGTAACATAAGGTAAGACTGGGGTGTCACCAGGGTACAACCGTGGCATTCCCGGATGACGCCGGTGGTAATTGGGACACCACCGGCAACAACCGGGGTCACACCGGGCTTTATTGGGATGACCCGGGAAACACACCTGCCTGCACTGCAACTACTTGTGGTAAACCGGGAACAAACGTAGCTACCCCGGGGTCCAACTGAAAGATACACCAGGGTAACGCAGGTAACATGATAATGCAATCTATTTTTTATCAAAACAGCCCCGGATCATCACGGTATACCAGCATCTCGCCACCGGAGTGTACCGGGACCAGAACCGTGACATTGAGAATGGGGGCTTTAAGAAGAAAAACAAAAATGCTATGTTAAATATTACAACTTATATTAAAGAAACCATGCGCAATAAAATTTTCTGATCAGCTCCTTTTCCCATTATGTTTTCAAAGCAGTTTCTCCGAGAGTTGTTTAAAACGAAATGCTTTTATAAGGGAGCGAATTTATCCATCAACCAACCAACCAACCAATCCTAGAGCTTGCAGTCGGACAAGCCCAGGGACAAAAAGGTTCGTTCCTGTCTAACAACGCTATTTCACCTGACCGACTTCGCTGTAATTCATCGAAAGAAAAAAAAATCTACAGCTTGGCCTAATCTGATTCGGAGGGTAGACCTGGCTCTGATGTTAAGTTTGTAATTGTTTGTTACCAACAATTTATCCCAGCTATTGTCACAATGTTTTCAATTGCTCTCATCTCCAGTCCAGGATCATTTAAACACGGGATTGTTTTGCAAATGGTCAAAGAATCTCCAGGCACATGGATAGGTGTACTGGCTACAATAAGTGAAATATTGTTGGAAGGCATCACCAAACACTCAAAATCAACTTTATCCCTCACATGTACTGGCTCTTTCACTGCTAATCACGGTTGCCATGGGTAGCGTATGCGGACGGCGTAGATATTAATATCAGACAACACAAAATATGCAGTCTGATCTTGATCTGCACGTCCGATATGGTGCTAATCCTCAAATGAAAACAGGTTCAATTGAAATGAAAAAAAAAATTACTTATTGTGAGTCGCGCTTAGCAGCCAAAGGGTTAACGGTCCCAGAGTTGACACCCGCTAGTAGTAGGCTAAAGGCCGATTCTGGAACATTAAATTTCGCGATTCTCATCCGTTCGAACATTACCATTTTGTGGTTCTCATCCGTTCTAAATCCCGTTCGATCCAGTTTTTCGGAGGTATTAAGTAAAAAAATTACGACCCATAATAATAACCACGAACTCGCAACCATTTTTGTGGTTCCCGTGATAAAAAAAATTAACGCACAACCATTTTTATGGTTCTCGCGACCACAAAAATCGAACCCACAACCATTTTTGTGGTTTTCGCGATAAAAAAATTAAAGCGCGAGCATTTTTGCGGTTCTCGCGATTAAAAAATTCCTAATTCCGAGTTTTCCAGGAATTCTTAATCTGAGGTCTTCCTAAAATTCCGACCCCGCGCGCGTCTCTCGAAAAATGTATAACTCGCGAAGTTATAAATTCTCGAGAAGAAAACAAATTTGATTTAAGAAAAAAAATTCTTTGCGTAAAAGCGTCATAATGGCGAAAAATATAAATGATATACCTGAATTAAAGAATATATCCGGGCAAATAGAAGATTTAAAAAGGCAAATAAGGCGCGAAGATGACACGATAAATTGTATACACTGTTCAATTTATGTTGAAAAGAAAGATATGGAAAGATTAAAAAAAGAGCAGCAAAGTCTATTTGAACAATCGAATAATAATAGTGGGGAATTAGTAGACGTAACGTTTTTTAACAATAAAATTAAAATGAGCCGTTTTACTGTGTATTTAAATTTACTAAAAGAATTAGATTTTCGTGTAAAAGAGCTAAAAAATTTATTAAAAAAGTTATTAAATTTAAAAGAAACAGCGCGCCAAATAGTTCGAGATGCTAATATACCGGAAACGACCATAGAAAAACATTATGATTCTAAAAGAAGGGATGAATTATGGGCGGGCTACCATCAAAGTGAAATAGGTGCAACCATGGAAGAACTTCATAATGGATTTGAAATTCTGGAAGCTATTAGTGATTCTGACTCTGAAGTCGATTAAAAAATAAATTTATAACTCGCGGAGTTATAATTCTTGACCGGTCGCAAATAATCCTTTAAATGACAAACCGGAGGTTCTTCTATCGCGATCTTATCTTTTATTCGTACCATTATATCTAAAAACCATTTTATCGAGGGAGTTTGATATTTCTCGTGGACTCCGGAAAACAAAACTTTTCCCGTATGAAATACGGTTATGTAATCGTATTTTCTAGATAGTTTACGCGCGTTTCGCGTCTTCGAAATTATATCGTAAAAATTATTATAGGGGATTTCCTTTTCTAAATGTATGACATTATTTTCCCTATTTATATCAAGCTTGTAAACCGGCATATCATCGGTGGATTTTACGGGCAACGTAAGTTTGGTTCCCGTAAAACCTTGTATCGATGGCAAAAGGTTATATCTTTTATTGTCGATAAAATAGTTTGCCAGTTTTTCTTTGTCAACGGAAAACCCTAAATTAAAAAAAACGTTTCTCATTACGGAAACCAAGTAAACTTTTAGACTATCGAGTAAAGTACATGTCTGGGTTTTTTTGAGTACGTCCCATAAAAAGACTAAACCTTTTACGCAATGATTGTAGGACTTACACCCAGCAAGCTGTATTATCCCGTTTTTAAAGAGTTTTAAGTTGATTTTCTTCTCGTCGAAGAAAAAGAAAAATAAAATACAATTTAAAAAATTTTTCAGATTATTTTTTACTTTTTTACCTTTTTTTCCTACTTCTTTTTTCCTATAAGACATACGTATTAATTTTGGCGTCTGAGTTATCTCATCGAACAATTGTCTAAGTTAAGGTCATCTATGTTTGTGTAAGCTAAGAATACCTGAGTAGAGACTATTTCGTTCATTTTTTAAAACGAGAAAAAATTCAGTTTAACGTACAAAAATCCCTATTTTTCAATTTTTTTTATTTAAAAAAGTTAAATAAAAAAAATTTGATTTAAGTAAAATTTTTTTTCGTATAAGTGGTGTAAAAAAAAATGGTAATCAAATATTTGCACATAGTATCAACTGATTTTTTGCTTAAGCTTTACAGGCTACAACTAGATAAACTTATTTACGCAAAAAGAAAGTATCAAGCGGATCAAAGAGTAGGATTACCTCTTCTAAATAACGGAGAGTCCGTCTGTTCAATCTTAATAGTTAAACCTCTTATATACTACGAATATAGTAGACTACAATGCGAAAATAAAGAAAAAATAACGATAATAAAATTATTTATGTTTTTTACTGATCATCCCACAATTGCGGAATATGTTGACCCGAGAAACAATGACAAAAATAGTTTTTTAGCGGATATTAATAGAATCGTGCTTCGAATGCTAGAGTCACATTTTAAAGATAAAATATATTTAAGTTTATGTTTCGAGTTTTTAACGGAACCCGAGAAAAAACTACTAAACAGAAATGATTTAATACATTCTTGGTACGAAGAACATGATAGTGGCGATGATGATAATGGCGATGAAGATGATGATGATGACGATGACGATAATGACGAAGGATATGTTAGTGATGATGATTATGGCCTTAACAAGCTTTTTGAAGAGCAATCAGACGCAGAACCAGCATACAGGGAAAAAGAATGTGTAATTTGTTACGATAATAAACCGACCATACTCTTTTTACCTTGCAACCACATTCCCATTTGTTCTAATTGTAATAAAATGCCTAAATGCCCGATGTGCAGAACAGTATGCGATAAAAAAATTAATATCGAACCAAATTTATAACTTTTTTAGACTATTTCGTTCATTTTTTAAAAAAAAGAGAAAATTTAGTTTTAACGCACAAAAAACTTAATTTTTTTATTTTATCCGAATAATAATGCTTTTTATCCGAAACTATATCAAATTAGAAAAGAGGATGAAAAAAATAAAATAACGACTAGTTTTTACGAAAAAGGTGAAGGTAGAAAACTCGTAAAAATAGATCCTTGTTTGATCGAAAAAGTAGGATGTAAAGTAGTCGTTTATATGGGTATAGACGATATTTTTATTAATAATACTACGATTAAAATACGTACTAGTATTTCCGAAGTTCTTATTATTAAAAAGGATGTGCATAGATTTACTGCTTCTTCGGAATTAACATTTGGTTCTGACGCTGAAAGTGAGACTGAAGATGACGAAGAATGAAATACTAACTCGTAATATTAAGAAAATAAATTTATAACTTTTTAAAAAAGTTATAAATTAATCGCTTAACTTAATATATTTTTTATAAATCGAGTTCTATAAGTATCGTTAAATAAGCGTTTTTTACGTTGTCATTGCTAGTCTTCGTTAAAAAGTTTATGACGTCGCACTGCTTTATTTCTAAAGGTTGAGGAAAAACTATGCAACTACAACCTTCTCCCGTTTTTTTTATTAAGGAATAGTCGGTTTTTTCCTCGCCGTTTACGACCAAGTTAATTTTTATCTCTTCTTCTAACAACTTATTTCCTTTTAAAACCGCTAAAGTACCTCTTATAATTCTACCCGGAGCTGACACGCAATAACCCCCTAATCCGTGAGATCTTCCGTTGCTACCATTACCGAAAGAAAACTCGTAATTTCCTTCTAATAAACTTCCTTGTTCCTCTGCGTGTACGCTTATTATAGGTTTATTTATCGTTCTCTGAGGATCTAGCAACTTTAAGTTAATAAAATCCCACGTCACAGGGTCATGTCGATGGATAGGTGCGGGCAAGTTTTTAATTCTTTTTCCGTTCATATCTATTTGATCATTCGCGGTAAAAGAACCGTCAACGTTTCTCGTTAAAGCTTTCTCGCGCTCGGATAAAACTAACAACTGCGTGGCAAGAAAAGACCTCGTTACAGGGTCATCCCAAGAAACAGGCTCGGGTAAGTTTTTAATTCTATTTCCTTTCATATCTATATCCGCGGTGGCGGAAAAACTGTCATCCTCCAGTTTTATTATTGCTTCACCGATATCATCCACGTATTTTTTATTAGCAGCTTCGCTCGGTTCCGTAGGATCGTCTAGGTTTTTTATCTTATTAAATCCGATGTTTAAATATCCTAACATGTGATAACCCCCATTTTCGAGCAATAACCCCGCGTTAGAGTCTACATAATCTTTAGTCGCTACATTTTGTGGATTCGTGGGATTACTAAACCTCGTTAATGTATTACCGTTCATATTTATAGAACCGGTAACGATCGTCGTTCCGTCTTTACGCAAAAAATTATTATTTACGTAAGTCAGCAACGTCCCGTCACCGCTCGATTTAATGTCACCCATTTCTCCAAATTTATCGACAGGCATTTTTTTATATATTTAAAAAAGTTTATTTAAAACTCGTTGAAATTCATTTCCCGAGCTTAACTCTTTATGAACGAACAAACATAAATGACCGCAGAATACTTGTCCCGCTCGTTGCAATTGATCCGAATTGTAAAATATCGGATTCGTCAGATAGTCTTGAAGTTCAACAGGCGGTTGCACGCCGTAACTGTCGAAATAATTTTTTAGTTTACCGTCTTTATACCAAGCGACCCAATGCGTACCGGGTCTGCCCGTGTCATCTAGGTTTAATATACCGCATCCCTTTTTTCTGCATTTTCTCGGTAAAGCGTTTCGTAAAAATATGCCCCTAAAAAAAGGTATCTTTAATCTTTTAGCGGCATCTTCTAGTTCGAAGTTGCTTAGCGGCTCGTTCGGTAAAATGACGTTTTTGATCGCGATATTCGACATTTTTTTTATACCGAAATATTTTTAATGTCCTCGTTGTTTACCCAAGAATTAAACTCGTCGGAATAACCTTTCCATTTTACCAAAGATTTCTTTTTCCCTTTTTTAATAACCTTTTCTATCCTAAACAACTCCTGACTAGTTTTTTGTAGTTCGGGTTCGTAAAAGGTGCCTCGTAATTGTTCCCCGTTAAGATCCGTAATTTTATAAGTTACGGGCGACTTATGTTTTACCTCGGAAACCTTAAAAACCTCTTCAGTCCATCTTGTTGTATATCCCTTTTCGAAAGTCTTTTTCTTTTTAGATATCCTTACTTTATCGCCTACGGAAAACTTGGGATCTATATCTTCCACTTCGTGACGATCGGGATAAAGAGTTTTCCAAACCTTGGTTTCATTTACCTTTTTACTAGCATTTATCGGCGTCATCTTAATAGAAGAATGTTTTGTGTTATTATACTCTTTAACGAGATCCGGCAACACGTTAATGTAAACGTTCGTGGAATTAGCGGAAAAATATTTCCACATTATTTCTTTCATCGTTCTAATCCATCTCTCAACGACGCTAGATTTCTCCTCATTTTCGGTAGAATACAACTCTATCAGGTCTTTAACATCTTTGTTGTAAAACTCTTTACCCTTATCCACCCACATTTTTTCCGGTGTTCTCTCTTTAAAAATACTCTTTAATGCCGCGGCGACAGATTTTCCCGTTTTATCTTTTAACGGAATCAGCCAACCATATTTGGAGAAGATATCGATGACAGCTAGAAGATATTTTATACCCCGATTAAATTTAAAAAATGCTTGCATGTCTACTAAATCCGCAGCCCATATCCTATCAATACCGTTTACTCTAACTCTCCTTTTCTTAAATTTTCTTTTTACGGGTTTGTGCAATTCTTCCGCTAAAGTGGTCATGTCGATTTTTTTTTTTTTAATCCCCATTCCGAATTTTTTCTTCGTTCCAATCATGTTACTAACGACGAATCGTTCCATTTTTTCTCTAATCGTCGGATTATAGATTCTCTTTAGCTCCGTCAACATATTCGCGTCGCAAATAGAATTTCTGGTAGCTGTGTCATTATGTTTAAGATAACAAATATCGTGATGGTAGGCCGCTTTATCAACGCGGTTTATCAGTTTACTCCATTCCTTAGGCGTTAAATCGGGATTGAGTCTTTTTATTTAACTTAGTACCAGGCCCGGTAAAATTATGACCCGGGAGATGCATTTCAACTGGTAAGTTATTAATAAACTTATTTAGTATTGAACCGCCCTTTTTTTAACGTTTCCATCTTTTTTGACGAATTTCGTTTTAGTCGTTCCGCATACGACGCATATTCCGCGCGCCATATTTCTTCCATTTTTAGTAACGACGTAATTTATGTTACTAGTATTGGTGGATTTTCTACATTTAACGCAATACATCTTTTTATATAGCTTAAACTTTTTTAAACGTATATAAAAAATGGATGTTATAGATTTATCGTGGAACGAAGTAGTATCGAAGAGGCTTAATAATAACTTTTTACCTAAAAGCATTAGAGGACTAATTGTAGGCAAATCGGGTTGCAGTAAAACAACGCTTTTACTAAATTTATTGTTAAGACCAAATTGGCTCGATTACGATAATTTTGGAAAAATTTTCGGAAAAAGTCTTTTTCAACCCGAATATCGTATACTTAAAAAAGCTTTCGAAGAAAAACTGCCAAAAGAAGCAGTTTTAATGTTGTTTAATATGCGTGATGAAATACAGGATTCTAATGTTTCTCCCACGGCTTTGATCGAGAAATGGGCAGAAACCCTAAAAAATAAATCGAATATTACGTCTAATTTCTTCGAAACTGCCGAAGATGTGCCCGATCCGAGAGAATTAAAATCGGAAAACAAAAATTTAATGATCTTCGACGACTTACTTTTAGAAAGACAAAATAAGTGCGAGGATTACTATATTCGCGGAAGACATAGTAACGTCAACTGTTTTTACCTCTCACAAAACTATTTTAGGTTGCCGAGGCAAACTATTAGAGAAAACGCGAATTTTATCTGCCTTTTCCGCCAAGACCATAAAAACATTAATGATATTTATAACGATCATGTCAGCGAAGATATGACTAAAGAAGAGTTTAGAAAATTTTGCAAAAAAGTATGGGAAAAACCTCACGGTTTCGTCGTTATCGATTTATCGAGTAAAAAAGACGAAGGAAAATATAGAGACGGTTTTGACAACTTTTATATACCTAATTCGACGGAGCAAAAAATTGAAGACAATAAAATTTAAAAAAACTAATAATTGTAAAAATGGATAGTTATATAAATTTTATTACGCTCGATTATAGATTAAATGGTTTACCAGTTAATAGAGTTATGGCGGATATTAGAGGTTACGTGGAAAATGTTTTAGAAAAAAATATTGGTAAATATGGCACAAAAAGAATTTTTAATAAATTTTTGGAAGCTTTTAATCTAAAAAAAGTGTTTATTTCTTTCGTTAAAGAACGTGGTGCAAGTAAAGAAGAATCATACACTCCTTTTATAAAAAAAACGTGTTTTCGAATGTTACGTAATGCGAATGAGTTGGCGAGGATTTTCGAAACTGAAGAGGAAGATAGAACGAACAAAAAGCACAGAAGACGTATAAAAAAAATGCTGCCTTATTTAAATGAAATAGGAAAAATAACCATGTTTTTTCGTCCACCAAGCGATAGTATTGGTAGGCTTGATAGAAATAACTTAAGTAAAATGCTCCACGGAGATTTTAAAAGGGAATATCCCTCGGTTAAAGAAGTTTTATACTAAACTTTAGTTAGTTTTAAAAAAATATATCTTTTAACGAAGATATATTTTTAAAAAATTTTTTACTATAAAAAATGGAAGATCTTTTAAAGCAAATAGCTAAAAATACGGAGCACAAAATGTCTTCTCAAATTATAGTAAGTAACAACGAGACAAGTTTTAATCCTCCGATTCGACTGGAATATGATAGAAAATACGAAATAGCTTTGGTAAACCTTGAAACGTACTACTCTTTCCCAAACATTGACGTGTCCAATAACATTTTTATTTATTCTCAGGACAATGGCGCTTCTTGGTTTAAAATAGAAATACCGGAAGGAAGTTACGACCTCGCAGACATTAATGATACTGTTCATCAGGAAATGAGAAAAAAAGGTCATTTCGACTCGGTTAATGACGAATATCCTATTTACATTTCGGCGAACACAAATGCGCTAAAATCTATTCTTACTCTCGAAGACGGTTATCAAGTAGATTTTAATCATCCAAACTCCATTTCTAGAGTGCTAGGTTTTATTCGCGCGAAATACGAAGCGGGTTTTCATGAGTCCGAAAACGTAGTAAATATTCTCAGTATAAATTCCGTGTTCGTTAACATCGATATTATCTCGGGAAGCTACATTAATGGTTCAATGCAAAACACAATTTACTCTTTTTTTCCCAATGTTGCGCCCGGATATAAGATAATAGAATCGCCGGTTAATTTAGTTTATTTACCGATAACAAATTACGACATACACGATTTAACGGTAAAAATTACAGATCAAAATGGAACTTTACTAAATCTAAGGGGCGAAAATCTTACGATTAGGTTTCATATTAGAGAGGCATAAAAAAAATAAAACGTATAAAAAATGACGAGTTACACGAATGTTAAAGTTAATATATCGAATGGCCAAAAGCAAAAACTTCGAACCGCCATTAAAAAAGGAGGCTGCCAAACGAGTATTCATTTAACACGCGAAGATTTACGTGGCAATGATGTTTTAGCCGTTACCCCTACGCAAGCGAAAAAAATGGCTAAAGCCTTTGGAAATGGTACTGGCGTAAGGATTAGAATGTCCGCCAATCAACTTAAGCATAACACGAAAATAGAGGGGGGTTTTCTCGGGATGTTAGCCGGTTTAGCCGCTAGTGCTTTGCCTGCCATAGCCAGAACCGTTTTACCCGCATTAGGCGTCAGAGCCCTTTCGGGGTTAGCATCATCGGGCATACAAAAAGCGATGGGTTCGGGTCTTTACCTTAGAAAAGGAGGCTGCGTTTGCCAAGTAGAAACTGACGGAAAAGGTCTTTATTTAAGCCCTTATAAAGGCAAGGGATTAGGATCCGTCGGTAACGGTTTATATTTAAAACGGGGCGGAAAGTTTTACAACGGGAAAGGTCTTATTCTCGGACCCAATAGTCCTTTCGCTAATATTCCCATTTTAGGAGCTATTTTGTAAATAAAAAAAGATGAATGTTCACAAATTTAGAGCAAAATCGAAAATTTTTCGAGCTAAAACGATCCATTGGAGACTCGCTCCTAATTTAAAACATCCTCCGAGAAAAGTAAATCTGGTAACTTGGAAAATCTTTAGTCAAGAAGAAATTATGTTAGCTCCGAGGCAAGTATTTCCGATGCAACTAGGTTTAGGTTTCATGATGACTAAAGGCATAGTTTTAACCTCATTAGCGTATTCTTTTAGATTTAAAAACTGCAGTTTACAAAATGAGATTAGCCTCGAAGATGTTGGCAATATTTTAATTACTATTACCAACAATTCGAAGAACTCGGTAAAAATAAAAGAAAACGAGCTTTTATGCCGCGTTTATTATCATCTTTAAAAAATATTGCGCTAATAAAAAATGGAAATGAAAGAGATTAATAGATATCCCGAATTGCCCACGGCTCCTCCGGCTGATGAGGGGCAGGGTTATCGCCTGCATAAAATTAACGAGATACAAAATTTTTTACAAGGCGAGGTGACGAAAAGAGAATCTTTAAGTAAAAAATATTTTAGAGCCGCGAGAATAGTAGACAACATGGACACCGTTTTAGTTACGGTTACTTTTGCCACGGGAGCTTGGGGTATTACTTTGTTATCGACGATAGTCGCATTACCCGCGGTAATAGCGATAGAAAGTGTCGCGGCTGTTACCGGTTTCTTAAGTTTAGTCGGGAAATATGTCGTTAAAAATTCGACGGCTAAAGCCGAAAAACACAAGAAGATTAAAACCATCGCCGATACTAAATTAAATACTATATCCTCGCACGTCTCGAAAGCTTTATCGGATAATAAAGTCACGGATGAAGAGTTCCAATTGATTATGGAGGAATTAGAAAAATATAAAAAGATGAAAGAAGAAATTAGGTCAAAATCCAAGAAAAAGATGACGAGCGAAACGGAAGCGACGTTAATAGAAAGAGGGAGAAGAGAACAGCGCAAGTCCTTTCGGAGGTTGGTTGAAAAACGTCAAGGTGGGCTGCTGGAATATTACAAAACCTAAAATTAAATTTTCGTGTAGTTTTAGTTACGAAACGAGTTAAAAAACTGCGTTAAAAACTGCGTTAAAAGACTGCAATAAAAAAAATAATCCTAATAAAAAAAATGTCTTTTTTAAAAATCGCTGATCTGATAGAAAGGGAACGAACGGTAAAAGAATTTCTCGCGATAAAAAAAATATTCGCGCTAACGAACTAGCGGAGAAAACGGGAAAAATAGAATTACGAGCGGATCTTTCGGAGTTTTTTAAACCCGTTACAGAAACGCAAAAAGAAACGCAAAAAGAAACGCAAAGGAGAATTACGGAGGGTCTAAGACCTATTAGAAAGGGTCTTAAACCTATTAAGGGTCTTAAAGATATTAAAACGGCTATCGAACAATTACCCCAAAGTTTGCCACAACAAATAGGTTATCCTCTTAGCAGGGCTCCTTCTAGTTATAGAACAACAAGCCCAACATTAACAGAATTAACAGAAGCGCCATCAACATCAGAAGAAAAAATAGATTTACAACATCAAATAGATAATGATATCTTAGCTAATCCTGATACCATATTTGGTATTCGTAAAAAATCGAAAAGATTATATATAGGCAAAACGCCAGTTAAAATAACTAAAGAAAACGAAATTATTATCGGTGATAAAACCAAAAGCATTTTTAGCTCCACTGGCCGAAGGCCAGCGGGCTTATGTCATGGCCCGGTGTCCGTCGTGCGTCCGTCCGTCCGTGCGTCCGTCTGTGCGTTAACTTTTATTTCAAACATCTTCTTCTCTGAAACTACCCATCCAATTTTCATGAAACTTCACAGAAATGATCCTGCCATGGTCCTCTTCAGAATTTCTTGAAAGAATTTGATTCCTTCAAAAACTCTGGTTGCCATGGCAACAAAACTGAAAAATATTGGAAATCTTTAAAAATCTTCTTGTCTGAAACCATAAGGCAGAGGGCTACCAAATTTGGCATGTAGTTTCATGTAGTAGACCTCTATCAAGTTTCTTCAAATTATAGCCCTGGGGTCAAAATTGGCTCTGCCCCAGGGGTCACAAGTTTTACATAGGCTTATATAGAGAAAACTTTAAAAATCTTCCTGTACCTAGCCATAAGGCCTAGAGCTACCAAATTTTGCATGTTGCTATATCTAGTGGGCCTCTACCAAGCGGGCCAAAATTTTAGCCCTGGGGTCAAAATTGGCCCCGCCGCTGGGGTCACAAGTTTTACATGGGCTTACATAGTGACAAGTTAAGAAATCTTCCTGTTTTGATTTTTTTTTTTCTGAAATTAGCCTTGCATCAGGGGTCTTATGTTTTGCAGAGGCTTCATATGGACAAAACTTGAAAATCACCATATTTATAACCATACAGCATAGACTTGTATTATTTTGGCATGTGGCTTTATCTTGTGGACCTCTACCAGGGTTCAAGTAATTATAGCTCTGGGATCAAAAATAGCTTTGCCTTGCGGGTCTCAACTTTCACATGGGCTTTTACAGAGAAAACTTTGTAAGTCTTCATTTTGAAACCATTTGGCTCAGAATTGATATGTTTAGTATTTATGGTTTATATTTATAAGCCAGTGGAGCGATACAGGGCCATCATGGCCCTCTTGTTAAACTAACAGACGGTTTAAAAAATCTTATTTCTTATAGAGAGCATATCCCCGACTCTTATACAGCAAATGATTTTTCGACATATGGTAAAATTTTAAAATTAACTGGTGTTATGCATAACGGCGATGACTTTAGTAATCCCCATTTTAAATGGAGAGAAATAGACGAAAGTTTACAGGAAAAAGCTAAAATTATTAAAGAAGATATTTGGGAACCGTACACGGAATCAGAATTTAAAAAAAAAAAACATAAAAAAGATTGGTAAAGGCATTAAAAAAGTTGTTATCCCCGGTGATCCTAACGCATTACTAGAAAAACTCGACTTACTTATGGCTAGTAAAGCGGCGGGTAATACGGGCGTGAGAAACGAGTTGGTGAGCGTGTGCGACGAATTAAAAAGGCAGGGCATTTTCGATAGTAAAAGCTATAAAAAAATAATGTCCGTATTATAAAAACATGATCATCTATAAAAAACGAGGATTTGTAAGAAGAAATAGATACGGGGGAGCCGGAATTTTTGCCAATTTAGCCAACTTTCTCACGAGACTTTTTAGTAGTAGCGCGGCTAAACAAATCGCATTCTCCGCCGTTGATGTGGGAAAGAGCGTCGCTAAGGAAGGAGCGAAAAAAGCTTTAGAGGCTGGAAAGAGCACCGCTATAGATGCGGGAAAAAGGTTAGTCGAAAAGGCTTTAATGCCGAAATCTAAGAAAATTTTGAAAAAGTATACCGCTTTACCAGAAACGTCCGCGGCTTCGCAAAACGTGAACGCTTTAATAGATGGAAGCGGTAACGACGCCATTGCTATACAAGAATTAGTTAAAAAATTAAATAGCGGAGCCGGTATTAAAACGACGTAAAAAATATTATAATAATTTAAGATTACTATAATATAATGAAAAATGAGCATTTTAAACATTACTGAAACGGGTGTCAACGACAGTAGTATCGAAGAGTACGAATACTTCGAATATCTACCGATTGTAGGCGCCGTTAACAATCTTAACAATAACGGAGGAGATATTACGATTAACATCGAAACTCGAGATATTTTTATGCATCCTAGCGAAAGTTATTTACTTATAGAAGGTAAATTATTGCGGGGCACGGATGGGACAGATTATGAAAATCCAGATATAGTTACTTTAACGAACAACGGTTTAATGTATCTTTTTAGTAATATTAGATACGACCTTTCGGGTAAAGAGATTGAAAGAATAAATCATCCGGGGTGGGCTACCACAATGCTCGGATTATTAAAATATGATGATGATTTTTCTAAATCGCGGGGGTTAAACCAGTTGTGGTATAAGGATACATCACGTGCGGCAGAAGTACGAAGAGATCAAGAAAATTTTAATAGTGGTTTTAAATTTAGAAAAAATTACATTATTGATAGTATTAATCCTCTTGAAGGAGGAGAAAAGGGCGCATTTAGCTTTAGAATTCCGTTGAAACATATTTTCGGTTTTTGCGAAGATTATGATAAAATCTTGTACGGAATGAAACAAACTCTTTACTTGACAAGAAGTAATGATAATAACGCGATATATAAAGCAGCACGGGTACCAGGCCCCCCTGTTAGGAATGAAGTTGGTAAAGTTACGTTGCAGAAAATAGCGTGGTATATGCCGCACGTCTTACCCACGGATAGGTTTAAAATGGAACTTTACCAACATATTCAGAATAAACAAAGTTTTCCGGTTAATTATAGAATGCTACAATGCGATACTAGTTCAGTTCCTCAAACACAATCATTTACCTGGAGGCTCGCCGTTAAAACATCACCCGAGTTTCCGCGTTATATTATTATCGGTTTTCAGATGGGGAAACAAAACGACCAAAACGAAAATCCTGCCATATTTGACAATGTTAACGTTACGGATATTCATGTTACGTTAAATTCTTTTAAATATCCTAGAACTGACTACAATCTTTCGTTTCCCCAACAACGATTTAGTAGAGCGTACGGCGATGCCGCTATGTTTAGGTCTAAGTTTTTTCTCATGGATGATTTAGCGTCAAATCCTAACTTTACCCCGTTAGAGTACAAAAATCTGTATCCTTTGTTTTTGTTCGATGTCAGCAAACAGAGTGAAAGGATAAAATGTTCCGTAACCGATATTCATGTTAAGGCAAATTTTGGCAATAATGTACCCGCACAAACGGACGCTTATGCCCTTATAATTAGCGATAAGCAAGTAAACTTCCAGTCCGACGGAAATAAAATGAGTGTAGTGTATTAAGATTTTTTTCTTTAATATAAAATATGATAAGCAAATCGGGTTTAAAAGATATTCTTAAAGAAAATAATATAAAATTTTTCTCTAGAAGACGTTAAAACGGGAGAAATACGCGATTTTCCATCGATTTATAAAGCGAGTAAATTTATCGGGAGTAGTCCTCAAACGGTTTGTAATTGGAATGATAGAGTTTGGGGAGATAAATATAAAATAACTGTAACTTAATTTTATTACGATTAAAAACCGTAATAAAATTGATCGCCTATTAAGTATTTTTTTATTATAATATAAAAGATGTCCGAATTTAGAAGACTTACGGTAGAAGGTTTAAAAAAATTTAGATAAGTCAAGAGGTATCAGGGGATACTCGAGACTTACGCGAGCTCAATTAATCGAGCTTTTAAGTAATCCCGGAGCATCAATATTAGATAGAGATATCGGAATTATAAGTACTCCAGTTTTACAACCAACAATTGCGCCACCACCAACGCCGGCCGCGCCACCAACACGGCAACAAACGGTCAGAGATTTATTAAGAAGTTTAGAAAGAGTCAGAGAAGTTCCTATAAGTATTTCTCCCAAACTTAATGCGCTTAAAAAAAAAATCAGAAAATTATATAGAAGAGTGGCCCGAATAAGGGTTGAAAAGCATCGTTCGGCTCTTTAAACGTGGGTGGAAGAACATAAAATACCCGGAATACGAGTTTCTTCGCCCGAAGAGTTTTTAGAGCTCGCGAGACAAGCGATAATAGAAATTTTAAAAAGTAAGCGGAATACTAAAGTAAAAATGGTTCTTCAATGTCTTATGTATAAATTCGAAGAGGTTAATAATCTGGTAGAAGCTAATTTTTCTTCCGATATAAACGAAATTAATTTAAATGGAACCGACGTATACGAATTATATAATATTATGGCAGGAAGAATTTTAGAAAATTTTACCGCTTTTTTAAGAAAAGGTAGCGGTTCGGCGTTTCATAGCGTAGTACATTTAAAGTTACATACGGTAGTTTATGAACCTTTAAGAGGCTCGGGATACGCGGTTCTACCCGATTGGATTTTGAACAAAAAAGCGTGTATCAATATGCAAAATTATTGGGATAACAAATGCTTTTTATGGTGTGTTTTAAGAGCGTTAAATCCTAAAGATGACAATCCTCAAAGAATTGATAGAGATTTACGATCGAAGGAAAATAGTTTAAACGTGGAAGGAATAGAGTATCCCGTTACAGTCCGCGATATAGATAAGTTCGAAAAACAAAATCTGGAAATTAGCGTAAACGTTTTTAGTTATAATGATGGAAAAAAGAAAATTTACCCGTTAAAAATTACGAAAAACGAAAAAAATAAACACGTTGATTTACTTTATTTTAAAGACGGAATAAATAACCACTACACTATTATAAAAGATTTTAGTCGCTTAATAAGCAGTCAAATATCGAATCACGGGCATAAAAAGTATTTTTGTAAGAGATGCTCAAATCCCTTCGGAAACGAAAAACTTTTAGTAAAACATAAAAAATATTGCTCGGAGCACAAAGCTGTTTTTTTAAAAATGCCTAATGAGGGTAGCGTGTTACAATTTATAAATCACGATAGAAAAATCGAGTGTCCTGTCGCTATATACGCCGATTTCGAAAGCGTACTGTTGCCCGTAGAAACTTGCCACCGAGTGAAGAGGAAAGTTATACTATAAAACGGCAAAAGCATCTTCCTTGTAGCTATTTCTACATTATAATATTTTCTAATGGGATAAGCCAACCTATAATAAGAAGTTATACCGGAGAGGATGCTGATAAAAAATTTATAGAAACGTTAACCGATGATGTTAGAGAAATTTATAAAAAATATTATCAGAAGCCGGTACCAATTAATATAACGGAAGATGAAGAAAAAAAACATAAAAGAGAAACTAGGTGCTATATTTGTAACGAAGAATTTACTCATAAAAATTATAAAGTAAGAGACCATTGCCATTTTACCGGTAAGTATAGAGGAGCTGCCCATTTAAACTGTAATCTTAAAGCAAAAATTCCTAACTTTACGCCCGTTTATTTCCATAATTTAAGCGGTTATGACGCACATCTTTTTATTAAACTTCTCGGTTCAACTAACGGTTACATCGATTGTATACTGAACAACGAGGAAAAATATATTAGTTTTAGTAAAACTATCGGAATTGGAAAAAATATATACCATAAAATTAGCTTTCTCGATAGCTTTAAGTTTATGTCTTCGAGCTTAGATAATCTCTCGAGAAATTTAAACGAAGAGCAGTTAAATATTTTATCGAGATATTTTTCGAAGGAACATTTACCGTTAGTTAGAAGAAAGGGAGTTTTTCCTTACGATTACTTAGATTCTTTCGAAAGGTTAGAAGAAACTCAACTACCATCTAAAGAAAAATTTTATTCGAGTTTAAACAAGGAGCATATTAGTGACGAAGATTACGAACACGCGAAAAATGTTTGGAATATTTTTAACATGAAAACGTTCAAGGATTATTTAGAACTTTACAACAAAATAGACGTTTTGCTTTTAGCAGATGTATTCGAAAACTTTAGGAATGTATGTTGTAAACACTACGAATTGGACCCTTGTTGGTATTTTACTACGCCAGGGTTGGCGTATGACGCGATGCTAAAGAAAACGGGAGTAAAACTCGAACTTTTATCGGATATTGACACGCTTTTAATGACCGAAAAAGGGATTAGAGGCGGTATATCTATGTGTAGTAAAAGGTATTCTAAGGCTAATAATAAATATATGGGTGAAGATTATGATGAAAATAAACCATCAAAATATTTAAAATATATAGACGCGAACAGTCTTTACCCTTGGGCTATGAGTCAATTATTACCTACTCACGGTTTTAAATGGATGAACGAAAAAGAATTAAAAGGATGGAAAAATATACCCTGTTTTTTAGAGGTTGATTTAGAATATCCTGAAGAGTTACACGATTTACATAACGATTTTCCTTTAGCACCCGAACGTTTAAAAATAGAAAAGGTAGAAAAATTAATTCCTAATTTAAACGATAAAGAAAATTACGTTATACATCACGAGGTTTTAAAAACGTATTTAGAGTTAGGCTTGAAGATTAAAAAAATACATCGCGGAATTATATTCGAGGAAAGTTCCGCTATTAAAAAATATATCGATTTAAATATCGAGTTAAGAAAAAACGCGAAAAATGATTTCGAAAAAGATTTTTTTAAGTTAATGATGAATTCGGTTTTTGGTAAGACCATGGAAAACTTAAGAAATAGAGTAAATATACAATTGGTTAATGGCACAAAAAGTTATCGTTATATAAAACTTACCGCTAAACCAAACTATCATCATACTACGATATTTGACGAAAATTTAGTCGCCGTTCACACGAAGAAAACGGAAATAAAATATAACAAACCCGTTTATTTAGGTATGAGCATATTAGATATTAGTAAAACGCTCATGCATAAAACCTATTATAATTATTTTAAAGCGAAGTACGGCGAAAAAGTAAAGATGTGTTATACCGATACGGAGAGTTTTATTCTCGAAATAGAAACTGACGATTTATATAAGGATATTGCCAGCGACAGCGATACGATGTACGATATGAGCGGCTTCCCTAAAGAGCACGAATTGCATAATCAAAAGAACAAAAAGGTGCTAGGTATGTTTAAAGACGAATTAAATGGTGGCGTTATGACCGAATTTGTTGGTTTAGGCGCTAAATTGTACGCTTATAAAAAATTAAATACGAGAATAGACGAAAATGGAAAATTAATATACGAGGGCGTCGGTGAAGACCGGAGATGCAAGGGGGTAAAAAGATCGGTGGTTAAAAACGAACTAAATTTAGAAAATTATAAAGATTGTTTATTTACGGAAAAAGAGCATTATAAAATTATGAACGTGATAAGAAGTTACGAACACGAAATTTATACGGAGGAGTTAAACAAAAAAGCATTAGGTTTTGCGGATGACAAAAGGTATATATTGGAGGATAAAATACGCACCTTAGCTTGGGGGCATTGTAAGTTGGACGAAAATTTATAACTTTAAAAAAGTTATAAATTTATTAAAATATCCTTGCCACGTCGAATTTTAGTCTGCACATCGGACATTTAGTTATCGCTCGTTTTTTCTTTTCACTACCATCGAGACAATCCGAACATATATTATCATATGGCCCAGTTGCAAAATAATAAGTTCGGTTCTTTATCTCCGCATATAACGCATTCTTCTTCTTGGTAAACTTCGCCTCGATAACAAACTGACGTTATTGGTTCGACATTTTGTACTTCGTTCGTTATTCTAACTTCGGAAGGATCCACCGTTTCCGATGTGGTTTCTGTTCGAGTTTCTATATCGAATAATTCGTTATCGCTAAGTTCTTCTTCCGGCAATGAGGAGTCATCATCCAATTCTATGGGAGAACTGGTCCAAGTACTAAATAAACCGAAGCCGCCATCTTCCCACGAACAAGGAAAATCTGCCGGATTAAAATGGTTTTTATCCATAACAATATTTACGAAAAGCGGTTCTTTTTTATCCCAATCACGAAGGTAAGCTAAATCATTATAATTCGAGAACATATTGTATAATAGTAGATGATTTAAAAATTCACAACGATAATTTTTCGAACTTTTTAATACTAACATTGCACGAGTTAATATTTGCCCGTAAATATAATATATCTTACTACATTGGTAGTAAAGAACCGGTTTTAATCTCAGCAACGATAAAAAATGATCCTCGTCTACGCACGGTGGTAATGTTATTATATACGGATCTCGATATTTTACTTTGCTGAAATAAATTTTATATTCTTGTACTTTAGTTAAATGCGAAATAAATTTGCAATGTGATAAATTCATCTCTTTTTTATACGAAAAAAAATTTTGAAAAAAAAAACAACTCAATTTTAAACGAAAAATAATTTTTTTTTTTTTTTTTAAAAATGGCTTATCGCGAAACAGAATCGTTTTATGACGATAAAATCTTAGAAAATAATAAACGTATTAAAGCACTTAAAATGGAAAACGCGTCTTTACGAACGAATATCGACAAAAATGATAATAATTATATAATTAATGCTAAGAAAAGATATTATAATAATAGAATGATAGTTAAAATAAAACTAGAAAACAAAAGTTTAATAAAAGAAAGAGAACGCGAATTAACTTTTTTACGCACCATATAGGACATTGGTTTGCGTCTAAACGAGAATTTATAACTTCGCGAGTTATAAATTTATTTTTTAATCGACTTCAGAGTCAGAATCACTAGGAGTATACGTAATTTCGTATCCAGCATAAAGTTCTGCTATGGTTTTACCCATTTCATCTAGATGCCAGCCTGCGCGTAATTCATCCCTTTCTTTAGAATCATAATGTTTTTCTATCGTCGTTTCCGGTATATTAGCATCTCGAAGTATTTGGCGCGCCGCTTTTTTTAAATCTAATAACGTTTTTAATAAATTTTCTAAGGCTTTTAAACGAAAATCTAATTTTCCTAGTAAATCTAAATATGTAGTAAAACGTCTCATTTTGACTTTATTGCACAAAAACGTTACGCGCGCTAATTTCTCACTATTATTCGATTGTTCAAATAGACTTTGTTCCTTTTCCATATCTTTCTTTTCATCATAAATTAAACAGTGTATACAATTAATCGTGTCATCTTCGCGCCTTATTTCCCTTCTTAAATTATCTATTTGCACGGATATATTCTTTAATTCCGGTATATCATTTATATTTTTCGCCATTATGACGCTTTTACGCACAGAATATTTTTTCTTAAATCAAATTTTTTTTTTCTTCTCGAGAATTTATAACTTCGCGAGTTATACATTTTTCGAGAGACGCGCGCGGGGTCGGAATTTTAGGAAGACCTCGGATTAAGAATTCCTGGAAAACTCGGAATTAGGAATTTTTTTTATCGCGAGAACCGCAAAAATGCTCGCGCTTTAATTTTTTTTATCACAAAAACCGCAAAAATGGTTGTGGGTTCGATTTTTGTGGTCGCGAGAACCATAAAAATGGTTGCGCGTTAATTTTTTTATCGCGGGAACCACAAAAATGGTTGTGAGTTCGTGGTTATTATTATGGGTCGTAATTTTTTTACTTAATAGCTCCGAAAAACCGGATCGAACCGGATTTAGAAGGGATGAGAACGGGATTTAGAACGGATGAGAACCACAAAATGGTAATGTTCGAACGGATGAGAATCGCGAAATGTAATGTTCCAGAATCGGCATTTAGCCTACTACTCCCGCTCCCGGGAATCGAACTTGGGACCTAATGGTTGCGAGGCTGTACACCCACTCCTTATCTTTCATGTTGCGCAAGATGGGGAATTCGCTGACTTAAGTTCTGGTCCTTATTCCACTGTATCTACTAATCATTCTTTAACCCTTATCCTGTTGAATAAGTTAAATGATACATTCAAGTCGATAGTAAAAACCCAAAGGTCGCTATATCGAAATTATTTTGGGGTAGATCCAAGATCAGACTACACGTTCTGTGCAGTCTTATCTTAATCTACATTGTCCGCAAAAGGTCAGTGAGTCGCGCTTAACAGCCTAAGGGTTAAGAACGTTCTCTGTCTAATTCTCAAGATTTTTCTAACTTTGAAACACACGCTTTCGTTTTGTGACGAACTTCGCCACCTGTACAATGTAATATTACATTGTATAGCTGGCGAAGTTCGTCACAAAACGAACGTCTGTGCTTTGAAAGTATTTCAATTTTTACTAGGCTAAACCAAAATGGTTTAGTCTATCTGAAATTGCGTTACTTTGTAACTGTGGAATACGATTAAGACTTAAATCTGGAATGTTCGTTGAATACGGTCCCTGACATCACCATACCATCGAATAACCAGATCTCCTTAGAAATGCAATGTACGACATTTTAACACAACCTCCCTCTTTCAAATGAAAGATTTTCAAAAATGCAGTGCACGAAATTATAACTCCAGGTTCGAGCCTTACTTTAAGCGCTGAGTTTTTTTTTTTTGGGGGGGGGGGATGTTGTTAGGCAAGACATCTCGGAGCTCTAGCCTAGTGCTTGTGAAACTCTGAACATTCATGAATATTTGAGTTGTTGCGGTGATATGACTAGAAAAATGTTGAAAACGTAAAACACAATCAATCAATTTCCATATTTGACACCAAAAACAAGGGTCAGTTATTCTGATACCCTCCCATTGCACCATTTTTTACAACACTTTACCAAACGAAAAACTTTCAGGAGAGCCCGAGTTTTACTCGTTACCAAACGACAGAATTTTGAACTTGTCCAAGTTTGAAGCGTTTGCAGACGGCAAATCAAATCTGGCTCAATATTGGAAATTAAAAGTGGCTCCAAAGGTGCTCGTTACATGCATTTTCTTCTTTTCCTACAATGTTTTCAAATACCTTCGTTCTCGGACTCGTAAAAACTCGATTGTGTGGTAAGGGGTTAAAGCGTAGGAAAAACGCGGCTGAAGTGGTAGGCTTTTGCCTTCGAAAATGTAGAAAATATGGTGGGAAAAGGAGAAAGTGCCGCTAACCAAAATATTGGTGAAAAGGGGACTTAATGCATCTGCGAAAAGTATCGACCCACATGTAGGTCAGCCTGCGCAGTCCGCGCAGACTGACTTGAGCCGAAACTTTTCGCAAATGGTCCATTTTCTGTATGTCAAAGGACCAGTCTAATCATGATTAATTTGATTGTTAGATAAAATGGACTTTATTGATGCATGATTATCTTGTTTGGTATGATGCATCACTGAGATGGATTAAGCCCTTTACCAAACAATCCCGACTTTCAACAACCCCGAGAATGAGGTCTTTTGAAAACATTGTGGGAAAAGGAGAAAATGCTGGTAACCAGCATTTTCTCCTTTTCCCACAGTGTTTTCTAACCTATCAATGACAAATTTCATCATTTGGGCCACCTTTAATTTGTCGTCTGCAAAGGCTTTCAATTTGGACCAGTCTAAAATTTTGTTGTGTGGTTAAGAGTTAAGCCCAATTTTGCCAGAGCATGGCTCATCTTCCAAGTGTCGTTAAAATTCGGAATCGTATAGTAAAATGCTAAAAGACTGAGAAGATATTTGATTTTCCCCCTGACAAACTTTCCCTAAAGAGTACTTGAGTACTTGTAGTAAAAAACTGTTATTTGGGGAGTCTGAATATTGAAGAAGGTAAGGACACGAAGAACCTACAGATGATTTTGTGGTAATCTTATGTATTGACTTTATGCAATAAAGACAATACACCAGACTCCTCACAAACATTGAAAGAAACTTTGCATGTCTAAATGTAGCAGTACTGACCACATGATTCAGTCATTCTTTTCGGCCGCGGAAGTTCGAAACATTAATTTATCTGCTAGAACTGGTAGCCAGGCTCCGGTAGTTCAGTCGGTATTGTACAGGACTTGAGAACAGGGGTTTGCTGGTTCGATCCCCGGCTCAGCCAATTTCTTTCCGAGGATTGATGACAGTCATTGCGATAGGATTCATTCCTCTCTAACCGCTAATCATTATTTCGAAGATGGTTTTGTGGGAAAGCAGCCAATGACTTGGAAAGAATATTGTGCGCAGTACAGGTAAAGGAAACCCCTGGCAGGCATGAATAAGTGCACTGGCCGCTGCAATATAAATAAAATGATGTTTAAACACCATGCAAAACAATACCAGAATTGGTGTTTTTCTCCGCATAAAAGTCATGGATACTTTGTGTTGTCTCGGAATTATGCATGATTTACAAAGTTTATTTTTCACCGTTTGTTGGGGAACTATTATAACATATGAAAAATGATTCGAAAAGTAATCGGTACTCCATCATGAAGAGAAGCCATTAGGAAGATATTAATTTCGTCCTCCAACCTCCTTTCTAAAGGATAAAAAAAGGTATGCTCTGTGAAAGGGGGCTTAACGCATTTGCAAAAAGTATCGATTCAGGTCAGCCTGCGCGGACTGCGCAGGCTGACCTGGGCCGAAACTTTTCGCTTTTGGTCAATTTTCTGGATGTCAAAGGACCAGTGTACCTCATGATTCAGCAGATTGTTATACAAAACGGATTATAGGGATGTATAATGTGATGACGCGCTTGGTATCATGCATCACGGAGATACATTAAGCCCTCTTTTGCCAGAGCATGGCTCATATATGAGAAATATATTACTTTAGACAACTGCTGGATTGGAAGATTTTGAGGACATTTAGTTGATCTTTCCCTCCACTTGAAACTTTCTCAACAGATTACATGACTAAAAAAGGAACGGTCACGGTGGAATATGTGAATATGGCAAAAATGAGAGGGAAAATGACCTATGAGCAATTTGGTGATATCCCAACTTATGAGCTTGATGCAATAAACGGTGTGCTCCAGAGTCCTGTCAAAAATCAGTCGACAGAAACATGGCATATCTAAATATACCAACTTATCACGTGATTCAATCATACTTTGCGGCCGCGGAAATTCATAATGGAAATAGTGCAGCTAATTTGCTCCGCTTGTGAGTTAAATTTACTATATTTTGGATTAACAAACGACTTTTCGGTATGGACACCATGTGTTATCGGAATTATACTAATTTGCATAGTTAATTTTTCATTTTGTTGAGAAATTATTGTGTAAAAGCGATTCACAAGCCTAAAATTCACCTCTGGAATGTTTACAGGAAGTAAGAAGCATGGCGCGGCTAATTATGAATTGATAGGCTGTCGTCTCCAAGTTCAAGGTTGCACATGCGCAGACGTAATCTATTCTTTCCAGGCTAATTATAATAATACTGGTCACATGGTCCAGGGAACTAATGAGCGCACAGCTTGCTGATCAACTGGTCTAGATAGCCAATCAGCGCAAAGTTTATACTCACATGATCCAGATACCCAATCAACGCTCATGGTCATTCTTTTCGGCTGCAGGGTTTGAAAATGGAATCGGCACTTCTGTTTTTTCTCTGTTTAAAAGTGAATTTTTATGTAATAGAAATTGAATACGGCTATTCCAGGTATGGATTATTTAAATTAGTGGAATTATAAACAATTTACCAGGTTTAGTTTTTAATTTTTAATGTAAATTCTGTGTTGAAACGAATCCAAACGCGTTGGCTCAACGTCCTTCTTTGAGTTCGAAGCAGTCCTGTTCTCATTTAAAGTCTCTATTTTACATAAAAAAATATTTACATACAAGAAAGAGCGAAATTGCTCGACATCCAGTTTTATCATTTCCAGAGCAAGGGCCGTTGATACGGCCAGAAGGTTATTAATTCATTTGACACTAAATTAATAAATCCGTCTTCTTTCGCTGTACAAGCAGAGGGTGTAGATCCAAGTCTGATCTTGATTTATGCCATGCGCAAATTTGAAGCGCCTGTCTGTGCATATCGAAGATCAAACTTAACGGATATTCAGCCTGATGTTGGTGCGCAAAAAGTGCCTGTCTGAGCCATTCTAAGATCAGACTTCTCGGCCGTTCAGGCTGATCTTGGTCTACCCTTATCGCAAAGACAGAAGATAATTTTAGCTCGTGACGAGGAGAATATGGGTTAGGCTAGGGACGCTTTTCACCGTCAGAACACCAGAGTGAGCCCAGTCTGGAACAGTTTTGGATTTTTCTTTTGTCAATAAATTCCATTTATAAACCCTTCGGCAGCTAAGCGGGACTCCAGGCTCTCTAGCGGGCTGTGGAGACCAAGATCAGACTTCAAAGGAAGTGCAGTCTGATCTTGAATCTACACTGTTCAATACAATGATTTTTGTTAACAAGGGAAATGAACTATCGACTGGAAGTTTAGTCAATGTGCAAAGGGGGGGGGGATGGTTTCGCTTTAAGATGGGTCCTTGTAAAACCAACCACTTCAAACACGAAGGTAAGATTTCTGAACACCTTTTTGTTTGGTATTAATCTTAAGTTTTTCTCATGCTACACCTACAATGAATCAGAAGTTACTCCCTGCAGCCTGCACATCATTATTGTTACACTGTTTTGAGCATGGTGATTCTTACCAGCCGAGCCGTTAGCTCAGTCAGTAACTGCCAGGCCTAGTAATGCCATGCTAGTGAGTTCGAATACCGGTGTACTTTACCTGCCGAACCCTGCAACTTGTAAGTCAGTCGGAAACCTACAGGCCTCGTACTGCAAGGGTCGTGAGATCAAATATCAGTATTTCTAACCAGTCGACCCCTTCCCCAAGCTCATTTGGTATCTTTTAAACTCAGTTTCACAGAAGTCGTGAGATTGAGTCCCAGCTCATACTCTTTTTTTTTTTTTAAAGACTGATAATAGTCATTGGATAGGATTAATTACTCTCTCTACTCTGAATGATATTTTGACGATGTTTAAGTGAAGAGCAGACAGTGGCTCGAGACAATGTTGTGGGTAGCACTGGCAAACAAAACTCCAGGAATGAATGGGAAGTGCACTGGCCATCGTGATATGACTGAAATGCTATTTATGCAATTTGTTACCATCCCATTTCTGGGTGATTTAACCCTTTCCCAAACGACAAATTTTGGACTGGTCCAAATTGAAAGAGTTTGCAGACGACAATTTTAAATTTGATGAAAATGGCAGAAAGGTCTCAAAAAGGGTAGAAAACATTGTGGGAAAAGGAGAAATTGCTCGTTACGAGCAATTTCTCCTTTTCCCACAGTGTTTTCAAAAGACTTCTACTGCAGACACGTGAAAACCAGGGCTTGTTTGGGAAAGGGTTAAAAAGAAAAAGACTATATTTTCATGCAGGCTCAGCTGAAAAGTTTTGGTCTTTCTATGACGAGTTTGTGCCAAAATTATATTGATGTGAACGTTGATGAAAAGTTTTGCCGAAATTGATTCAATCTGAAGTTATGCTGCTAACCCAAATTTGTCCCAAGTGCAATGGTTTTTGTGTGACATTTTTAATGTATCGTCAGTATCAAAGACCTTCCACAAAGCGGTCATATTCCATTATATTCAAAAATAACCCTAGGGTGTCAAGCATCAGTAAGTCACTCATAGTTTACAATGTAATTTATATGCATTTTGTCCTGTTTACCTGTTCAAAGAAAACTATCTTATGCAATCAACGGAAATAGCTTGGTTTAACTTGCAGCAATAATATTTCCCAAACTATATGCAGGAGATGTATAACATGTTGTCAATGAGAAAACATAATGTCTTATGGTCAATTACCTGCCATATACATTTGGAACTCTTGATATAACTTCAGAAAATAGGTGCCATAATCTGTTACCCAGATTTGTCGCATTTGCAAATTCTGTAGTTTTTGTTCCACCATATAACCATATCCTGTATACTTTATTATTTTGTTTCATTTCTAGAATCAGCAAGTCGGGGCAAAACTATTAACTCTTTTCTAAACAACAAAATTCTGGGCTCAATCAAATTGGAAGCATGTGCAGACAACAAAATAAATATTGCTCAAATGATGATCTCAGTCTTCGATTGGTTGGAAAACAATGTGGGAAAAGGAGAAAATGCTGGTTACCAGCATTTTCTCCTTTTCCCACAATGTTTTCAACAGCTATCTCCCTCAGGGTTGTTAAAATTCAGGATAGTTTGGTAAAAAGTTAAAGCAATCTTTGATATGTAGTGATGTATGGGCTGCTAAAATCTTGTTTTGCGGAAGTTTGTTTACTCTATACTTAACAACAAAATTTAAGACTTGTCCAAATTGAAGCATTTACAGATGACAAAATAAATGTGACTCAAAAGTTGAAATTTGTTTTGGGAAGGGAAGAAAACAATTTGAGAAAAGGAGAAAATGCTGGTTACCATGATGCCTTCCTTAGATTTGTTAAAACTTGGAAAAGAGTGGTAAACCCTTTGCCACACAATGCCAACTTTTAATGACCCTGAGGAAGAAACCTTTTGAAAACATTCTGGGAAAAGGAGAAAATGCTGGTAACCAGCATTTTCTCCTTTTCCCATAATGTGTTATACCCAATCTAAGAAAAATTGCATCATTTGAGCCACATTGAAATTTTTCTCTGGAAATGCTTTCAACTTCGACAAGTCTACATTTTTGTCGTGTGGTAAAGGGTTAGATGCTTCTAACCTTCCCCCCAACAGTCAGGTCTATGCCTAATTTGCTTACAACATACCAAAATACTGACTTAACCCTTAAGCTGCTAAATAAATGCTAAATAAATGAAACGAAAATTTTCAACCAGTAGTAAAAACCCGCATATTGCAGTTTCAAAGTTGATTTCTCTGGAAAGAAAATACCGTATTGGACAGTGTAGATCAAAGACCAGAGTGCATGTTTTGTGTAGCCTGATCTTGATCTACACTGTCCGCAAACGTGCTCATAGTCAAACTTAAGAGTTAAAAAATATCTGAAACAAGTGTAGCTTTAATTATGTCTATCCCATGTTCAGGAAAAAAAAACCCAAATACAGTAGAATCTCTATATCTCGAAGTTCATGGGACCTACGAAAAAACTTCGAGTTATAGAATGTTCGAATAACAGAGATTCGGATCTTTCAAGCATGTGGACGAATCAAGTCGGTGGCGAACTACCGGAAGTAAACAAGGCAACGTTTCATTAGTATCCTACAGACCAATCGAACACAAATATAACAAAATGTTAAATATTTTATTTTTTAATACTGATATGCATTTGATACATGAACTTCATACAATATACATGTAAAAAAATATTTACGAACATGAAATCAATATCTAGTTGAATTGTCTGTTATATCGTAGGTGTACTTAAAACTTGTAACTGCAGTTGTAAGTTCAAGATGAACGTACTATATAATGTTTCATGACATGAACAGTATGTAGACTTGACATTGGCCCACGACTGTTGTAAGAGCTGGGGGGTGTCTAGGATTGATATGTGGAACTCGGTATTGTCGTCCATGCACTGAACCTGTTTTATTAAGATAAGTTTTCTGTAGTTGACTTTAAGTGACTGGATAACACCCTGGTCCATTGGCTGTGTAACACTTGTTGTGTTAGGTGGGAGAAAGACTAGAGTAACAGCCTTAAGACCAGGAACATTTGGGTGTGCGGGACAGTTGTCAATGACAAGAGCAACTTTTCGTTTTTGGCAGTTCATTTTTTTGTCAAATTTTGTCAGCCATTCTCTGAAAAGGTCTGACGTCATCCACACTATTTTATTTGCCGTATAGTCAGTTGGCAATGTTTTTACGTTTTTGAAGCAGCGTGGTTTTCTAGATTTACCAATAACGAACAGCTTGGTTTTTTTGCTGCCGGTCATGTTTGCACAGACCATAACGGTCAAGCGTTCTTTACTTTGTTTGCCGCCATGAGAGTTTACACCTTTAAACTCTAATGTTTTGTCACTGTGTAGGTGGTAAAACAGACTGGTTTCATCAGCGTTGAAAATGTTTTCAGGACTGAATTGCGATAGAATGGTATTAAGTTGTTCAGACCACTCTTTCATGCTGTCCGAATTGGAATCAACTGACTTTGCTTCACCACAGACTTTCTTGAACATGATCCCGTGACGTTCCTTAAATTTTTCGAGCCATCCGGCCGAAAAACTAAGTTCGCCCTCAGGAACACCCAAATCTTTTGCAAATTGCACAGCCTTTTGCATTAGAGGGGGTCCTGAGATGGGAATGCTCGAGTCCCTGGCCATTTTAAACCATGTAAGAACGGCCTCTTCTACTTCAGGGAAGCAAACGGCCCTGTTCCTTTTTCTTTGAGGACCGAACTCGCCTGAGTGATAGGCTTTTTTGATTTCATCTGCTTTCTTTAACCATGTTGAAAGCGTATTGATAGGAATACCAAAGTCAGCTGCAATTTTAGTTTTGGAAGATTTCTTGTTCTCTACTGCCATTATTGCTTTGTATTTAGTGTCAATTGTGTGATGTGTCAATTTTCTTTTCTTTACTGCCGTACCACGTTTGACAGCTGACCCAAGTATCCCCCCGGATTGGTTACCGGGTCCTTCCTTGGGCACGTCATGTCGGGCGGAGTTGCTGGCTATCCCCCCGGGTTGACCGGGTCCTTCACCAAACAAGTCCTGTGTGGAATAAGCATTCGATGATTCTGTTGTCATTGTAAATTACAAATGTAACACTAACCCCACTTTTCCGATCATTTTTATTTCAAGACAAGTAATCACTCAAAATGTGACATTCTCATCTCGGAGACAAACAGTCAAGCGAAATTGGACAAACAATGAAAAACCAATACTGCAAAACGGTTGTTAATTACCCGAGTAGACAACTCGAAACGTGTGAAAAACTGGATTGATTGCAAACACCCTGCTTTAAAATTTCACCTGGAGTTAAAGAGGTGTGAATGTGTTGAAACAATGGTGAGCGGACTTGAAAATTACCTCGAGTTATAGATAAGTTTCGAGTTATAGATTACGACTTAGGGAGGGTGAAATATATAGAAATAAAGAGCATTGAGATCGGGACTTGAAAAATACTTCGAATAAGAGAGAGTTTCGAGTTACGGATGTTCGAGATATAGATATTTGACTGTATTTCCAGAAACGTGGAAATTACAAAAAATTGAGTGGTTTTCTACAGCAGATACACTTTGATGTCTTAGAAAGAAATTGCCATAAATCATTCAGTTTAAACATTGTCTAATTTTTTACCTCTGTGTCACACTTTGACTTCATTTTTTTTTTTTTTTTTTTGAAATTGCCCTTCTTTCTTCTCTCTCTCTCCCCCTATCTGTCTCTTCCTCACTCAATGTTTACTGCTAGAAATACAATCCACAGTAGATCTACTATAATTATTTTTCTTTGATATTTAATTAACTGTTTACCAAACGAAAAAATTTTACTATGTTACATATGTTGCTGATGGCAGCTGAATTGTAGCTACAATAATAGGATTTTTTTTTTGAAGAGTAGAAAGCATTGTGCGAAAAGGAGAAAATTGCAAGTTACCAGCATTCTCTCCTCTTCTGCCAATACTCTCAAAAGTCATCATTCTCAGGGTGGTTAAAACTTGTGACTGTTTGGTAAAGGGCCAAAGAAAAATGGATGGCGTAGATACAAGATCAGGCTTCGATTCCAGTGCTGTCTAATCTTGATCTATGTCTTTCACGTATTGCACTGAGAGGGCTAATCCCCATTGTACCTCTTTTCTGTAAAAGTAATGAATATGGACACAGATCAGATACACCGAAAAGCGGCGTCTGATCCATGTCAATATCATTTTCCCTCTGAAAAAAATATTTTGGCCATGCTCTGTGAATATTGACCAAGGTCAGCCTGCATAGTCAATGCAGGCTGATCTGGACAGAAAGTTTTTACTGTTGGTAAATATTCTGCATGTCAAATGACCATTCTACCTCATCATTCGGTTGGTGGTTAGACAAAATGGATTTCATAGCTCCATAATTATGTGATGACTTGCTTAGTATTATGCATCAAGGAAATGTCTCTCTCTCTGCTGACTAATGTTTTGATGATGGTTATGTGGGAAATCAGCCAGTGGCTTTGAAAGAATATTGTATAGAGTACTGGTAAAAGAAACTCCAGGAAAGCATGGATGGGTGTACTAGCCGCTGTGATACATGTATATCTGAAATAATGTTGGAAACGAAGTTAAACACCATACAATCAATCAAGCATCAAGGAAATGAATTGAACCCCCTTTTGACAGAGCATGGCTCATTTGGCTGGAGCATGACCTGCATATTACACTGGCAGTGAAAGAAGTGGGTACTCTTGTAAAAGCATAACTTCAACCCTTTACCAAACAATCCCAAGTTTTAACAACCCTAAGGAAGAAGCCTTTTGAAAACATTATGGAAAAAGGAGAAAATGCTGGTAACCAGCATTTTCTCCTTTTCCCACAATGTTTTCTATCATTCCAAAGATGAATTTTATTTTTGAGTAACAATTATTTTGTTGTCTGCAAACGCTTTCAATCTGGACAAGTCTAAAATGTGGTAAAGGGTGAAAATAATTGTATTTTAAAACAATTATTTGCAGGCTGATGGTTAATACAGAAACAGAACTTTGAGGGAATCTGCGAGTGACAAAATCTGCAAGAATTCAGCTGAGACAGAAATATCATGAAGTCTGAAGAATGGCAAATGCATGAGCAGGAAGTACCACTTAGTCCCGAAGCAGAAACTGTATGTAAAAACAATGGTTAAAATGCAGAATTCGTTCCTCAATGACCTGGCTGCTGTAATTTGCTTTATTGATAAACCCTTTTGCACTAAACACAACTTAACATAATTTAACAAACAGTATAGGTACAGATCAGACTGCACAGAACGTAAGTCTGATATTGGATCTACACTCTCCCTCATTATATTAGCTATTCTGGTAAAATGATTCATGGAAAGCATTGATCAATACGTAGGTCTTTCACCTCCCTGAAAGTACAGACTTCATTTACTAATAGCAATCTCATCTTTAACCAAGCTATCATGTGTTTAAAGCCCCAGTAAAGTCCAAAGTTAGAGATTTTTTCTGCTTGAAAAAAGGCACAAATCTGTTAGATTTACTCTTATTTTGTCACCAAGGGGATAGGGGCGTTCATTGCAGCATTGGTTCATGTCACAGAACCATACAAAAAATCCTGAATTTTTTATCAGTTCTCCCAAGTGACATTGCCACGCAGTATTTGGAATCATTCTGGTATCCTATGTTTAGACACCATGTGACCAACATATAATGATGACATATTACTCAGACGATGTGCTTTCTCTCCTTAAAAAAAATGGTGTAAAACTTCGGTAAGTCTTTAATTTTCGTTAAATTACCTGCGCTCATCGTATCTAAGTTATTTGTATACATTTGATTGGTAAATCGGAGTTGTGTTATCTTTATTTCGATCATGAAAATATCGGTATATGTCTATTTCTTCTTGTCAAGCGTCGTCCTAACATCGTATGACATCTCGGCCGATAACACTTTCGGCCTATTACAATTTCGACAAATAAGAAATTCAGCGCATATGAAATCGAATCTCTACACAGGGTATAAAAGTTTGTAATATGAGCCATTGAGAATTAGTCAAACAAAATGTGGACGTTTTATAAAGAAGATCAGACTTTACATTATGTGCGATCTGATCTTGATCTTCATAGGTAATGAAAAAGTTAAGAACTTTGTTTTTGTTTTGGTCTGTAATTGCTGACGAATTTTGACCTGAGTTTAGCATCAGGTGGTGGACGTTTTATATTGAAGGTCAGACCTCTTACTAGGTGCAATCTGATATCAATCTATGCTGTCAACAAAGGATATTTCTCAACTCTCAAGAGTTTGGTAAAACACATTGCTTATAGATATTTTTACTGCTAGTTTTTGAAGACAGAGTTGATGTTACTTCATCAATCAAGTTATTGCATGCAGATGAACCATACTTTTCAAAATTATAGATACATATTCCAAAGCTGATGAATACATGTAGGCCCTATTTCAAGTTGTTGGAGTGCAAGACAATTGAAGGCAATAGTAGTAGTTTACTAGTACTCAACTAATCTACCACATTGTGATTAAGAAAAATATTTTTTATGTCATTTTTTACTAATCACTTTTCTTTCCAATCTAAAAACAGTGTATCTTTTTAGGGCGTGATACTGAGAGACAAAGATGTTTGTTAACCGACGAATAGATATCCCAGTCTGGTGTTATATCTCCGCTGTACGACGATTTTTTTTTTCATAGATTTTAGCACAGTCCATGTCAACAGGTATTGTCTTGGGGCTAAAACAAATTAAAGTCCCAACTTTTAGTAAGCAAGCACAAAAGGTACACTCAAAAGCTGCTTTGTATTAAGCCAGCACCAAAGAGAGGCTCATATTGGTTTTTTTTGACCTTGAAAAAGAAGGCTTTTGAAAACATAATGAAAAAAGGTAAAAACCAACATTTCCTATTTCCAAAAGTGATTTTACCTTTTTAGACAAGTTCCATCATTTGAGCCACATTCAATTTGTTGTCTACAAATGCTTTCAATTTGGACAAGTTAGAAATTTTATCATCTGGAAAAGAATTAGTATTAATGTGGCCACCAAGGCAGGGTTTTCTGTATACAGAAATGAGCATATCTTGTAAAATAGTTCTAGAGATATAATCTGAGACTAGTAGATTAAAATACAGGTGTTTTTCAGTCTAAATTTACTTGATTGATTGAATGGTGTTTGATGCCACATTCAACATAACATCAGTCATTTCATTGTGTCAGCTTGCTTGTTCATGTATACCCTGGGTTTTATTAGTCCAAGGCTATGGCTCTGTAGTGTCATGCACAAGGACACTCTCATGAAAAACCCGTTGCTTCCAGTGAGGCTCATAGCCTGGTTCATATGTTACTATACACAGGTATTTCCTTACGAACAGGACCAAGCCCAGGTAGCTCAGTCAAGGACTTGAGAACAGGGGGTCAGTGGTTTGATTCCCGGCTTTTCCAAATTCTTAGAATTGATGATATTCATTGTGACATATGGGAAAGCAGCAAGTGGCTTGGAAAGATTATTGTGTGAAGTACTTTAAAAAGAGTTTTTGTTGGTTTAACCCTATACTAAACAATCTTGAGTTTTCACGACCTTAGAGATGAAGTCTTTTGAAAACATTGTTGAAATTCTTTGGTTACCAGCATTTTTTCCATTTTCCCATAATGTTTTCTACCCATTCAAAAACAAATTTCAATACTTGAGTCCCATTTATTTTATCATCTGCAAATACTTTCAAGTCTAAAATTTTGTTGTTTGTCAAGAGTTACAAACCATCTGCAGAAATGGGTTAACCGTTAACCAGATGACAGATTTTGGACAAGTCCAAATTGGAAGTGTTTTTAGACAACTAATTCAGTGTGACGTAAAGGATTAGATTTGTCTTTGAAATGGTAGAAATCATTGAGAGAATAGAAGAAAATGCTGGTTACCAAAATCTTCTCCTTCACCCATGAAGTTTCTAAAGCTATCTACCTGGGGGTCATTATAAGACGAGATTGTTTGCTAAAGGACCATTGTATACTTGATTTAAAAGCTTGAAAATGTGTAGATAGTGAAAACAATTGCAGTTTACTTTAATATAATTTTTATTGGTCTCGAACTTTGTAAGATGTGTTTTTGTTTTAAAATTCATAAACATAAATTAGAACTGTAACCCTTTGCCAAAAGACAAAATTTTATGCTAGTCCATATTGAAAGCATTTGCAGTTGACATAATAACTGTGACTCAAAAATTAAGATTCTTTTAGGGAAGGGAAGAAAACACTGCGGGAAAAGAGAAAATGCTGGTTACCAGCATTTTCTCCTTTTCCTACATTGTTTTCAAAGTTCTCTCTCAGGGCTGTTAAAAGCCATGAGTGTGTGGTAAAGGCTTAAACTGGAAGTAGAGTTTAGGATCTTTCAATAATTTTTATGCCCCCCTTCGAAGAAGCGGGGGTATATTGCTTTGCACTTGTCGGTCGGTCCGTCGGTCGGTCCGTCAGTCGGTCGGTCCGTAGACCACATTTTTGTCCGGAGCATAACTCAAAAAGTATTTCAGGTATCATATTGAAACTACATAGGTGGATAGATCTCATTAAGGAGAAGTGCAGTGCACAAGAATCATAATTCTGCCCATCATATTTATGGAGTTATTGCCCTTTGTTGATTTTCATACTTAATTTTTGTCCGGAGCATAACTCTAAAAGTATTTCAGGCATCATCTTGAAACCTCATAGGTGGATAGATCTCATTAAGGAGAAGTGCAGTGCACAAGTACCATAACTCTGCCCATCATATTTTTGGAGTTATTGCCCTTTGTTGATTTTCATACTTAATTTTTGTCCGGAGCATAACTCAAAAAGTATTTCAGATATCACCTTGAAACCTCATAGGTGGATTAATCTTATTAAGGAGAAGTGCAGTGCACAAGAACCATAACTCTGCCCATCATATTTTTGGAGTTATTGCCCTTTGTTGATTTTCATACTTAATTTTTGTCCGGAGGATAACTCAAAAGGTTTTTCAGATATCATCTTGAAACTTTACATGTGGATAGATCTTATTCAGGAGAAGTGCATTGCACAAGAACCATAGCTCTGCCCATTATATTTTTGCAGTTATTGCCCTTTATTGATTTTCGTACTTAATTTTTTTCCGGAGCATAACTCAAAAAGTATGTGAGGTAAAATCATGAAACCTTATAAGTTGATAGTTCACATAAATGGGAAGTGCAGTGCCCAAGAATTGTTAATTTATCATTAATAATTTTTGAGTAATTACCCTTTGTTCGTTTTTACACTTTGAACTTAACAGTTTATAATCACATGTTATATGTAGAATTGGATGCCATTAGGGGGGCATACACGTTTTACAAACATCTCTTGTTCTTTTAGTAATAAAAAGTAATGGTCACAAAAATATCACACTTAACTCTTTACCACACAGTCCCAAGTTTTAATGACCCTGAAGAAGAGGGCTTTTGAAAACATTATGGGAAAAGGAGAAAATGCTGGTAACCAGCATTTTCTCCTTTTTCCACAATGTTTTCTACCCTTCCCAAAACAAATTTCAATTTTTCAATCATATTTATTTTGTCGTCTGCAAGTGCTTTCAATTTGGGCCAGTCTAAAATTTTGTCGTTTGGTAAAGAGTTAATCATATCGGTAATCTTAATTCAGTATTCTTCATGACGGTTGTCAAAACTTAATACTGGCTATCTGTATCTTGGGCAAAAATACTGTTCATGTAAAACTTTCCATCACAGAGCACCTAAGGTAGGAAGAAAAACAGAAACAAGTAAATGTATTTGACTGATATACATGTATGTCACAATGCAATAAATCTATTTTCAACAGTATTTCAACTGTATAGCAGTAGCTGTACACTTACTCATGATCATTGGGTCAGTAACTGATATTACTGGCAATAAAGCTAGGGGAGGTTACTTTTTGAAGGAAACTACCTATCAAGCTCCAGCTACAGTTGAATTTTGAACACAAGTCATGTTTTACAAATCATATCAACCAAAAGGCCATGGTTGGCTTGCAAGCATCTTCACATCCTTGATTATTTCAATTTACTGCCAATGTTTATTAACCCTTAACCACACAATTCCAGATTTAAACGAACCTAAGGAAGATGCCTTCTGAAAACATTCCGGGAAAAGGAGAAAATGCTCGTTACCAGCATTTTCTCCTTTCCCCACCATGTTTTCTACCCTACCGGAAACAAATTTAAATTTTGAGTCACATTTATTTTGTCGTCTGTAAATGCTTTCAATTTGGACTGATCTAAAATATTGCTGTGTGGTAAAGAGTTAAGTGTCATTGCAACAGGATTTGATCCTAACTCCTGAACATGATTTGGGTTTGCTCATGGGGGAAAACAGCAAGTGAATTTTAGAGGATTTGCTGAGAATTACTGGTATATGAAATAGAGGTAAAAGGCGCATTATTAAATTAAACCTTTTTCAAACAATCCAAGTTTTAACAACTCTTAGTAAGACAGCCTCTGCAAATATTTTGGGATAAAGAGAAAATTTTGGTACAGTATAGCC
The DNA here is from genome assembly GCA_945859785.2 of Tridacna gigas. NCBI lineage: Eukaryota > Metazoa > Mollusca > Bivalvia > Cardiida > Cardiidae > Tridacna > Tridacna gigas. The sequence goes on from OX244033.2 coordinate 28,855,520, forward strand.
TGTAGAAAAAGCGGAAGATAATGGTAGCCTGCATTTTTCTCTTTTTTTCCCCACACACTGTTTTCTACCCATCCAGAGAGACATTTATTGTGTTGAGTTAATGTACTTTTTCATCTGCAAATAGTTTCAATTTAGACAAGACTAAAATGTTCTTCTCTTGTAAAGATTGGGTGTTTATTTGTTGGAGCATTTTGCACCAATTTGAACATTATTTCAAATTTTTATTCGTGTCAGTGTGACAACCCATTAATGTCTTTTCTGTATTTCACCAACACAAAGCTTGGGCTCTGCAATGTCTTCCTAAGGACATTCCTTAACCCTTAGAGCCCTGGATTGATTGATTCTATGGTGTTTAATGCCATTTTCAACATTATTTCAGTTATATTGCAGCGGCCAGTGCACCTATCCATGCTTTCCTGGTGTTTCTTTTACCAGTGCTTTGCACAATATTCGTTCCAAGCCACTGGCTGCTTTTCCCACAGATCCATTGTCGTAACAATGGTAAGCGGTGAGAGAGGAATGAATTCTGTCGCAATGACTATCATCAATCCTCGGAAAGAAAGTGGCTGAGCCGGGGATTGAACCAGCGACCTCCTGTTCTCAAGTCCTTTAGGCTACCGACTGAGCTACAGGGCTCAGCTTAAAGCCCTAGAACCGACTTAAGTTGTTTCTGCAGACAGTGAAGATCAAGATCAGACTGCACATAACATGCAGTCTGATCTTAGATCTATACTGTCTGCTGCTATGAAACAAGTTTTGTCAAAATAAAGCAAAGCGGCTACCGTTTTCTGACTTTCCAAGTAGGTGCGCAACCCTTTACCAGTTGGTAAAACTTTAAAAATTGTTCAAATTGGAAATACTTGCAGATGAAAAATTGGACATAGCTCAAATGAAAAGATTTGCTTCAAGAAGAATAGTAAACATTATGGGAAAAGAACAAAATACTGATTACCAGCAATTCTGCTATTTCCAGAATGTGTCAAAAGCATTTTTCTTTGTTAAAATGATTAAATAGTGCTTTACATAATAATATGGATGTTTTGGTTAATCCTTTACCACACAATCCCAACTTTTAACGACACTTGGGAAGAAGCCCTTTGAAAACGTGGGAAAAGGAGAAACTGCTGGCAACCAGCATTTTCTCCTTTCCTCACAATGTTTTCTACCTTTCCCAAAACAAATTTCAGTTTTTGAGTCCCATTCATTTTGTCATCTGCAAATGCTTTCAATTTGGAAACGTCCAAAATATTGTTGTTTGGTAAAGAGTTAAGGGTTGAGGGCAAGCAGTAGCTTCTAACACTGCCCTGTATGTATGAATATATTTTTATTTTTTGTCCACAAATTCTTCTTGTAAGACAATTGTGATGTACATGTATTTAAAATAATAAAATAATATTACACCATAATTATTGCCTTGCTTGTTGCATGAAACATATCTGTCTTTGCAAGAGCTGTGATCTGAACCAGCCAGTTATGTATCGTAGTAAGTGTTAGGGTTAGGCAATCATTCTGTTAACATAATATGATACATGTAAATTCTAGAACAGTGTAATGCAGTATCTTTTACTCAATAATCAGCACTTTTGCAAATGAAGCCTAGCTTGATTGACTTGAGTGATACATATGTGTAGATTTCAATATTATATCAGTCATACCGTTTTGACAGATCATTTATTCATATGTTTCCTGAGTTTTAACAATATCTGAAGTAACTTGCCCATGGACATCCCAACGAAACCCAGTGAGAATTGAATCCGAGTCATGAATTACTTATATTATGCATTTACAACTGAGACATGAAGTAATCCTGAAGCCCTTTATAGCTGTTCAGTTGAATAAAGCTCGTGGCATTACTAGTATCACAAGGGTCAGCTCAATTAATATAGGACGACTGTGAAGCCCAAAGTGACGATACAAAATTCAGTCGCATAAGCACAGCAGTAGCTTAATCAACTGTCTTTTTTGTCCAACAGCACATTTTCAAGAATTCTGCTCCATTTTCATCCAGGCCTATAATAAGGGTTTCATTCAAGATCTAGATGAGACAGCAAAAACTTCTTGCAGTATACCAGTAATCTTAAATCTACACTGCTTCTTTGTAGGTATAGCCCATGAGGTGGGTTGAGGTGAATCCCTGAAACTGCAGTGCATTGTTTTGAATTTTCATTACTTTACCAATCATGTAAATTTTGTGAATTTGGCTATTGAAAGTAAAATTTGTTTGATCTGATTGAGATACATGTACCTGAAAAGAGGTCGCCAAATTCTGGATCTACTGGAATGGAATCACAATAATGAGTCAGAAACCAAGGCTCATCTGCATCGTCAGTATAATTCAGTATGTGTATCATCATGTAGGAGGATCCATTCACATTGGCCAGAGATGTATAAAATAATTCTCTCCATACTCTGGAATATCATTTACAATACACTTTTAAGCCTCCAATACGGTTTTTACATAAATTTATGATAGTAAAATCCTTGGGCTGCATAAAAATGACTGGAAAATCTCAGTCCGTGGAATTGACCCAAACATTGCAGTTTTAGGGCTTTTTGTTTAGGGTTCTTCCACATTTGAAGAAGTTGGGAGTTTACATACAGCATGTCATCAAAATTAGATCGATCTAAAATCTGCAATACACTACACCTGAATCAGATGAAAAGAAGGTCCATACCTCATGTAACAGGGAGTCCTGTAGTAGTCTACTTAAAATTACCAATTGATTTGAAAATAACATGTGCATTTGTTCATATGGCAGGAGGGTAGTTGAAAATTGCTCGAGAAGAGGAACAAATCTGACTGTAACTAAGGAAAGACTGGAAACCTTGTTGCAATCTCCCCTCCCTTTTCATAGTCAGGGGTATGCATAGTGACTCAGTTAGTAACATACTATGCTAGAAATTTAATGGTGTTTTATTCCGCTTTCAACAGTATTTCAGTCAAATCATGGTGACATCACACAAATTCATGTCCTTCCTGGGGTTCAGCAGTACTAGGCTAGGGCTCTGAAGTGTCTTGCCCAAAGACACTCCCATGAAAAAAACCCAGACCTAATAATGTGCAAGTTCCCTCTTTAACTCTTTACCAAATGACAAAATTTAGGCTTGTCCAAATTGGAAGCATTTGCAGACGACAATTTAATGTGGGCCAAACGACAGAATTTGTCTTTGATAGGGTAGAAAATATTGTGGGCAAAGGAGAAAATGCTGGTTACCAGCATTTTCTCCTTTTCCTACAGTGTTTTCAAAAGGCTTCTTTCTCAGGGTTGTTAAAACTTGGGATTGTGTAGTAAAATGTTAACATACAATCCAGTGCTGTAATGAAGCTTTTGAAAACATTGTAGGAAAAGGAGAAAATGCTGCTGGTGACCAGTATTTACCTTTCATTCAACAATATTTTCTCCTGTTTCAAATACAAATCATGTAGATCCAGTACAAGCTATGTCGTCTGCATATGGCTTCAATCTAGACAAGTCCAAAATTTTGTCATCTGGTAAAAAAAAAAAATCACCAGCATTCCATTGATATGTGCACTGACCAGATTAGGGAAAGATAATTGCGTTCTATGTTCAAATTTGTGGCACCCAAGAAATTCAGCCAATTTTTTTTAAAAAATGGTGCAGATTTAATTCAGCACATTGAGTTTCAATTGCATTTCTAAAGTTATAAACACACACACACGACAAATACTTAGCCTTGTCCAACACTAAGGCATTTGCGGAAAAACAAATATTTCTCAAATAATGAAATTTGTCTGTGATACAAGAAAAATATTGTGGAAATAGAGAAAATGTCGGCTACCAACTTTTTCTCCTTTTTCCACCATGTTTTCAAAAGCGTTTTTTCAATGTCGTAAAAACTAGGGATTGCTAGGTAAATGCCTAATCTCTGAATAAATATGCGTTGCATATATCCGAGGTTCAGACTACATTCATGCACATTTAATCATTATCTGCATTCTCTGCATAGAAAATGGGTCAGTCGGGTGCTGCGCAAAAATGAAAGATCACTTTCATCTTACTAGCCGATACTCATGAATCAAAAACTGCTTACATTATCCTGTTCCAACAGTAAATGGGGAAATCAATACAGATATAGCGATAAATCTGTTTTGAACACAATAAATATAAGACGAACGTAAGGCGACTTACTGAATCAAGATTGCGAACTGAAATCCGCATCTGTTTTCAGACAGTTCGCTCATTCTGTATATTTACACGGAGCTTATTGTTCAAAAACAAACAAATCCTAAAATAGACGCCCGTTTGTTCTCTCTGTGTTGCTCTTCGGCAAATTCGGTAAACGAACTTGGTTTTCTGTCGAATACGAATCTCACACCGTCACACCGTCCTCCATTTTGTTTTTTGTTTACCTTAGCTCCTAGGTATCACATGGTGTATCTATGTCATCGTTATTGATGTAAACAAAAGTTAGAGATACCTGGTAGTATTTTTTCTTGTTTTGAAATTAATTCTTCTGCCAGTGAATGGAACTTTGACCAATTGCACATTAAGAGAGTATCATCGTCATATTAATTTACATACTTTTAAATGGTATGATTAAAATTTAACTTCATTTTTACCCCAGCATTGCTTACATTTGGACTTTACTGGGGCTTTAACTTTTTACCACAGGACAAAATTTTAGGCCCACATTGAAAGAATTTGCAGATGACAATTTAAATGTGGCTCAAAAGAAGGAATTTGTCTCAGATAGGGTAGTAAAAAAGTTGCAAGTTATCATCATTCCCTCCCTTTCCCACAATGTTTCAAAAGACTGCTTTCTCAGGGTCCTTAAAGGTAGGGATTGTGTGTAAAAGGTTTAAACATTCTTGCTGTTCAAAACAATACTGGAAAATGAGAAAATGCTGACAACCAGCATTTTCTCCTTTTGCAACACTGAGTTCTACCATTTTCATGAGCAAATGTCATCAATTGAGTCATATTTAATATGACCCATGCAAATGTTTTTCAATTTTAGGTGAGTCTTAAATTTTGTCTTTTGGTAGAGAGGTACATGATCCTGTGGAAAAGAAAAAGTGTTGGAAAACATTTTTGGAAAAAAAGAGAAAATGCTGGTAACCCTACAATACTGCCACTATTTCAAAGACAATTACCATCATTTGAACCATATTTAACCCTTTCCCAGACAAGCCCTGGTTTTCACGTGTCTGCAGTACAAGTCTTTTGAAAACACTGTGGGAAAAGGATAAATTGCTCGTAATGAGCAATTTCTCCTTTTCCCACAGTGTTTTCTACCCTTTTTGAAACCTGTCTGCCATTTTCATCAAATTTAAAATTGTCGTCTGCTAACTTTTTCAATTTGGACCAGTCCAAAATTTGTCGTTTGGGAAAGAGTTAAATGTTTGTCTGCCATGAATGAATTAAACTGAATGGGTATAAAATTTTGTCATAGATGGGGATCAATAAATACAAGGTAATAGAATGTTTGCACATTGATGTTTTTAGTGTCAAAGGTTCAGCACCCAACCCTTAACCACACAACAAAATGTAAGACTGAGCCCATTTGAAAGCGTTTGCAGATGACAAACCAAAATTGCTTCATGTTATGGGGTTTGTCTGTTACCAGTATTTTCTCCTATACCCACAATGTTTTCAAAAGCAATCTTCCTCAAGATCATTAAAATTTGGGATTGTGTGGTAAAAAGTTAACCCTTAAAGCACCTTCACAACTGTAGTTGCCATTGCAGCCAGTGTAGATCAAGATCAGACTGCACAAAACATGTTGTCTAATCTTTGATCTACACTGCCTGCTTTGCTGAGACAGTCTGGACAATAGCAGCCTTCTTGTTTACAATTATTTGGGCTTTATTCCCTGACTGAGAGTGTTAAAATGGGTTTACCTTGCGCTCTAAGTGTTAATGTTTTAGCAATGACAAATTCTTGGACTGAAAATTAAGTGCAATTCAAGCTATGGGATTTGTCCGGGAAAGGGCAGAAAAGATTGTGGGTAAAGGAGAAAATTCTGCTTACTAGCATTTTCTTCTTTTCCCATAATCTTTTGAAAAGGATTCTTGCACAGGGCCGTTAAATATGGGACTGTTTGGTAATGGGTTACGGTGCTTGATGCTGTTGCAGTCTGATCTTAATCTACACTTTCTGCTACTTCGTTACATACTCTGGCTGTTGTCTTTTAGTTATTATACCCCCGCAAAAGAAGTTTGTGGGGGGTATACTGGAATCAGCCTGTCGGTCGGTCGGTCGGTCGGGCGGGCGGGCGGGCGGTCGATCTGTCTGCAAAATCTTGTCCGGACAACTCCTCCTACAGTTTCTGTCTGATTCACGTTAAACTTGGCAAAAGTGTTCATTAGGAGCTGTAGATGTGCAAGACACACATTTTGTAAAAATTCCATCAAGAATTACTGAGTTATTGCCCCTGATTTGACTTAAAAATGCTTGTCCAGACGTCTGATTCACTTTAAACTTGGCAGAAGTGTTCATTAGGAGCTGTAGATGTGCAAGACACACATTTTGTAAAAATTCCATCAAGAATTACTGAGTTATTGGCCCTGATTTGACTTAAAAATGCTTGTCCGGACAACTCCTCCTACAGTTTCTGTCTGATTCACTTTAAACTTGGCAGAAGTGTTCATTAGGAGCTGTAGATGTGCAAGACACACATTTTGTAAAAATTCCATCAAGAATTACTGAGTTATTGCCCCTGATTTGACTTAAAAATGCTTGTCCGGACGTCTGATTCACTTTAAACTTGGCAGAAGTGTTCATTAGGAGCTGTAGATGTGCAAGACACACATTTTGTAAAAATTCCATCAAGAATTACTGAGTTATTGCCCCTGATTTGACTTAAAAATGCTTGTCCGGACAACTCCTCCTACAGTTTCTGTCTGATTCACTTTAAACTTGGCAGAAGTGTTCATTAGGAGCTGTAGATGTGCAAGACACACATTTTGTAAAAATTCCATCAAGAATTACTGAGTTATTGCCCCTGATTTGACTTAAAAATGCTTGTCCGGACAACTCCTCCTACAGTTTCTGTCTGATTCACTTTAAACTTGGCAGAAGTGTTCATTAGGAGCTGTAGATGTGCAAGACACACATTTTGTAAAAATTCCATCAAGAATTACTGAGTTATTGCCCCTGATTTGACTTAAAAATGCTTGTCCGGACAACTCCTCCTACAGTTTCTGTCTGATTCACTTTAAACTTGGCAGAAGTGTTCATTAGGAGCTGTAGATGTGCAAGACACACATTTTGTAAAAATTCCATCAAGAATTACTGAGTTATTGCCCCTGATTTGACTTAAAAATGCTTGTCCGGACAACTCCTCCTACAGTTTGTCTGATTCACTTTAAACTTGGCAGAAGTGTTCATTAGGAGCTGTAGATGTGCAAGACGCAACTTTCGTGAAAATTCTATGAAGAATTAATGAGTTATTGCCCCTGATTCACATTTAAAATGCTTGTCCGGACAACTCCTCCTACAATTTCAGTCCGATTCGCTTTATACTTGGCAGAAGTGTCCATTTGGAGTTGTAGATGTGCAAGACACACATTTTGTAAAAATTCCATCAAGAATTACTGAGTTATTGGCCCTGATTTGACTTAAAAATGCTTGTCCGGACAACTCCTCCTACAGTGTCTGTCTGATTCACTTTAAGGAGGTCTTTTCTGTCATATGTATAGTTGGCCAACATTATGCGAAAAGGCACCTTTGGACATTTGCAACAAGTTTGGATCCAGACCAGCCGCTGTGTCTCAGACATATTATCAGATCATGGTCTGCACTTTTTTACACTCATTTAGTTTTGTGTCCAATTAAATTGATACTTTGCATAAATATTCACCAGGAGCGGTAGAGGTTCAAGATGCATTTTTCTCAAATGTTTGCCAAATTAATTACCCCTGAATTTACTCAAAACTTCTTGTCCAGAGAACTATTCCTTCAGTTTAAGTCTTATTCACTTTATATTTGTCATGATATTCACCAGGAGCAGTAGATGTGCAAAGCACAAATTTCATGAGTGTTGGCCTAATGATTACGGAGTTATTGCCCCTAAATTGACATTGCAGAGTTATTGCCCCTGTGACATGAAATATAGGGGCGGGGGTATTTATCACCTTTAGTGATAGTTATTCTAGTTTAATACACCACGTACTCCAAATTTTCCCTAAATAATGAGCATAATGAGCCCATCAACAATATACATGTATGTACATATTATAGCTATATATTACTCAGACAGTTTGAGGTATTTAAAACCCTTTACCACACAAGCCGACTTTTAACGAACCCGACGAAGAAGCCTTTGAAAACATTGTGGGAAAAGGAGAATATGCTAGTAACCGGCATTTTCTCCTTTTCCCACATTTATTTTTTCAACCATATCGAAGAAAAACCGCATCGTTTGAGCCATATTGAAACTGCCGACTGCAAATGCTTTCAATTTGGGTGCGTCCAAAATTTTGTCATGTGGTAAAAGTTTAAACAAATAGTGTTTGATCATAACTGTCCATTTGAAGACGAATGAATTCTGCATAGATAGATATACTACAAACACTGAAACACAAAATTTTGTACTTTAAATAATTGACTGGTCCACAGTGAAGGGGTGTAAAGCATAATTATGATGGGTCACACAATTTTAAATTTTTAATCGAAAGCAGAAGCCTGTTGTGTACTCTCATACACTAAATTAGCCAGAATGACTTACTGAAACATTTAAAATGATAGAATTTAGTTCTAGTTACGCAAGGGAATTTTAACCCTTAGGCTGCTATGCCTGACTCAAGGACATTTTGCGGAAAGAGCAGATCAAGATCAGACTGCACAGAATGTGCAGTGTGATCTTGGATGTGCACTATCCGATAAGGAGATACTTTTCACCCAAAAATGACTTTGGAATTACAACATTGGGTTTTCACTGTTACGGCTAGAAAGTTTGATTGAACTCATTTAGCAGGATAAGGGTTAACAAATACATATTCTCCCTTTTACTTTGACCCGTTTGTTCAGTTTTTGTAGAATGTCTATGGTGTCCTTATTTTACAATTCTCTCGCTGAAGAAAGTGTAATCAAACTTGATTGTCAGCTTCTGAAATCAAACTCAGAGTTTGTAATGATTATGTGATGGCTCGATTGGTATAATGCATCACGGAGATGCATTAAGCACCATTTTGCCAGAGCATGGTTCATTTTTTTTTTTCCTCGCTGAGAGTATTAGTCAATTTCATTTATTCAGCCTTCGATGGTCTAGTTTCCCATGATAACCATTTGAAACACGTCAGAGTTAAGATGTGTAAGGTCAAATGTACTCGTACAGATAGGGAAAACATTGTGTCAAAAATAAAACGGTCATATTGAACAATTAGAAACGTTGCCACTATGTTCTTTATAAAGATTTTTCAACACAAAAAATACCTCAAAGAGGGAAACTGAGAGGTTGACTTCCGTTCGGTGACACTTCCGACGGTATATTTTGTTGAGCCAATCCCATGCACCTGCATGCACCTGTTGTTTTGACTACCTTATCCATCCGACGATTATTAACCCTTACGCTGCACAGCGCGACTTAAAGGCCTTTTGCGGACAGCGCACACAGATCAAGATCAGACTGCACAAAACGTGCAATGTGATCTTGGATCTGAACTGTCCGACAAAATATCTTGCCCCCCCACAAATTCCTTTGAAATAGCGATATTTGGGTTTTTACTGTAGACTTGAAGGCTTCATTAAACTTATTTCGCAGGATAAGGGTTAACTCTCTACCAAACAATCCCATATTCTAACGACCTTGAAGAAGAAGGTGTTTGAAAACATCGTGGGAAAAGGAGAAAACGCCCATAACCAAGATTATCGCTTTCTAACTGTCTCTACCAAACAATCTCGTGTTTGAACGACCTTGAAGAAGAAGGCTTAAAAAAAAAAAACATCGTGGGAAAACGCGCATAACCAGGGTTTTCCCCTTAAAACCCTCTACCAACTATCTCTTGTTTTAAAGTCCTTAAAGAGGAAGGCTTTTAAAAACATTGTGGAAAAAGGAGAAAACGCGCATAACCAGGATTTTCTGCTTCGGTTTGCAGCAACGGCCTTGTAAGGACAAGTCCCAACATTGGAACTGAGCCATGATCTGTGAAAAGGGGGCTTAATGCATCTGCGAAACATATCGACTTAAGTCAACCAGCGAAGTCCGCGCAGGCTGACCTGGGCCGAAAGTTTTCGCTATTGGTCAATTTTCTGTTGGTCCAAGGACCAGTTTACCTCATGATAAGTCGATTACTAGTATCATGAAAAATGGATCCATAATTATGTGATGGCTTAATTGGTATGATGTATCACGGAGATGTATTAAGCCCCCTTTTGCCAAAACTTGACTCAACTATATTTGATTCGTTGGCTGCAAATCCTTTCCAATTGGACACGTCTAAATTTTTGCCATTTGGTACAGTGAAAATATTTTGGGGGAAAAAAAGTTGTGGAATTGGGAAAAAAAATCATGTTTTTTTTCAATTGGAAATGGGGCCGAAATTCGGCCCCGCAGGAAAGGCAGAAAATCCCCTCGAAATTGCTTGTAGTCAGCATTTTCTCCTTTTTCCACAATATTTCTTCCGTTTCTAAGAAATGTGTCATCATTTGAGACAAAAATATTATAAATTTGTCGTCTGCAAATTCTTTTATTTTGGACGAATTCAAAATGTTGCCTTTTGGTAATAAGTTAAATCACTTACTGTTGAAACAAATTTTCGGCCGATGACATGGACCCTTTACTACATGGAAAAAATTAGACTCGTCCAAATTGAAGGAATTTACAGACGATACTTCAGATGTTTTTTAAAAAGATATTTTTTTGTCCTTGAGTAGGTAGAAGACATTGCGGAAAAAGCAGAAAATGCTGGTTACCAGCATTGTCTCCTTTTCCCACCATGTTCTCATAGATCATCTTCTTTTGGGTAGTTAAAACCCAGCATTTTCTCCTTTTCCCACCATGTTTTCAAAAATCCTCGTCTTTTGGGTCTTTGAAACTCGGTATTGTTCTGGTATAGGGTTAAAAGGGCCTTGTATGGTATGGAAAACCAACTCGGCTTTTAATAGCATGCATTAATAAACGTAGCCGGGGTTCCAATCCGATCATTTTTTCCTGTTATATTCGGACTTCACTTTTTTCAAATATGGCAAAGTAACGTCCGAATATAAAAAAGGGAAAATGATCGGACTGGAACCAGACTAGAATAAACGAGGCAAAAGGATAAATGCAGGATACGAACAATTTCTTCTCGGCCACAGTGTCTTTTTTCTTTTGCAACAATGTTCTGTTGCAAGACGCAAAAAAGCCATTTTCAGATAGAAAGGGTTCACTGTATGTTTAGCTGGTAGATACAATATATGCTGAAGTTGGATGCTGAAGAAATGATATCCAACAATTAAAGATCCGCTCAAAATGTCAGAAGATGAAATTCATCCATGCTGCTTAGCGCGACCTGATGCGCTTTTGCGGACAGTATATTTCAAATCAGGCCACACAGAACGTGCAGTCTGATCTTGGATCTACTCTGTCCGATACAAGATAGTTTCCGAGAAAGAAAATTTGAAGTCGCAATGTTTTTTCTTTTAAATATCGGCTAAAACTTTTTATCTCATCTATTGAATAGTTAATACACTAAGTGGCCATAATTGAGTTCCCAAAGTTAGAATGGCGACTTTATCGGTGGATAGACAAGTTTCATTTATCGCAATTTCTTACAAGAATTGCAACTGCACAAGTATCAAACTTATGTTTCAACCCTTTTAGCGCTGAGAAATGAAATGAACCTTTCCAGTTCAGGAAAACAGCCAATATGATTGCTATTCCGACGTTGTTTTGGTCAGAGCGTTTTTTAATGTAGTGTGCATTGTAGATTCATGATCAGACTACACGTTCTGTGCAGTCTGATCTTGATCTATACTGTTCGCAAAATCAACATAAATCATGTGTGATTGGCTTTCTTAGCGTTAAAAGAGTAAGGGTATAGTAAAACGAGACTTAGTTTTTTCAACATTGAATTGACCATTTAGGGTGCTGAATAATCGCCTTGGGTAATTCTCGGGACAGTGCAGATCAAGATAAGTGCTGACAGTGTCAAGTGATCAAGATCAACCTGAACATAGAGTGCAGTCTGATGTTTGATTCGCCGCACACTGATAAAAAATTACCTGGAATTTTCTGCCCCAAATACCTTTTCGAATACATGTACAATTTCTTTCATAATGAGAGCGTTATTAACCCTTATCCTGCTAAGTAAGCTAAATAAAACCTTCAAGCCGATAGTAAAAATCCGAATAATGTTATTTCAAAGTTATGTTTTGGAGAAAAAATATCGGACAGTGTAGATCCAAGATCTGTGCACTTTGATCTGATCTACATTGTCCACAAAAGGTCAGTGAGTCGCGCTTAGCAGCTTAAGGGCTAACAGGTACTGGATATTTTATCGGGTCATGCGCTGCTACTTTATGGACAAAGATAATCCAGTATAATTTATGGGCGGAGTCTATTCTTATCCTACACGTTACTCCGCTCGATTAAGCTTTTTTTCTCACGTGTGTTAATGAACTTCTTGTTCTTCAGTGAGTAATCTTCAGAAGGTTCTGAAGATAAATAACTTTCTAGAGAAGTTCATAACTTTCTTAAAACTGTTTACTGTGTAATATACCAGAGCTGCCTGTCACTAAACTGCGTACGCACGAAACCTGCGTACGTAGTTTAGGTAAGTAAGCATCAAGTCTGAAAACGACTTTAACTAAACTGCATAACTTAACGATTTGAGAAAATATTTGCATAACGTTACGCCAGCTCATAGTTTTGGGTAAAGCAAGGATTGTATGAGTGTATATACATTCCTAAGTATTTTGCATAAATTTACGCAGTTTATTGAAACGCAGCTCCGGTACTTACTATAAATTTCTGAAAAATAGTGTACGTATGATAAGCAAAGTCTACCGGTTTGCAATGACTGGCACAATGCTTCGGATAAATAACGGAGAAAAAGATCGAATAACAAAAACATAAGATTGTTGGTAGACACGTGTAGGCTACATGTATAATATGGTCAAATTTAGTATGTAACTCTATTCTGTCCATTCTATTTCCCCAAACCCAAAGTTTGTCGACAAAAATCGCGTGCTTGAATTTCGCAACGTGAGATTAGGACAATTTAAAAATCTATCACGTAAATCTGGAGGGAAAAATAATGACACCTTAATAATTTGAGCCATGCTCTTTGAAAAGGGGGCTTAATGCATCTGCAAAAGTGTCGACCCATGTCAGCCTGTGCGGACTGGGTTGCTGACATGAATCGAAACATTTTTGCTATTTTTTATTTTCTGCATGTCAAAGAACGACTTTACACCATAATTTTGTCAGTTGTTAGACAAAGTGGATTTCATGGATCCATAATTTTGTGATGATTTGCTTGGTATAATATATGTACATCTCGGAGATGCTTTAGGCCTCCTTTTCCAAGAGTATGGCTCATTTATAACATCAATATTTTATATTATAAGTTTATCACGGCACTAATTCTTTAGACATACGTGACGTTTATTGTATAACAGAAGAAGTAAGCTTACATTTCAGTCACTTGATTTCTGGCGTAATTAATTATGTGCATGCTTGTTTCACACTTTGCCATATTTTTTTCTGTTAGTTTTCATTGTTTGCATGTGTTAGATTTTCAGCAAGAAATTCTGGTTGAAGCGGGGACCCTGTAACGAAAGGTAAGTTGGAAAGCCATTTTTTTAACCAATTTACTAATCAATCCAGTGTTTCAACAATCCTGAGAAAGATGTCTTTGGAATACATTGTGGGAAAACGAGAAAATACTACTAGCCGGATTGAACTGCCTTGAATTTAGATTAGTCCAAGCTTTTGCCATTTGGTAAAGAGTTAACACGTTACCAAACAATTCCGAGTTTAAACGACCCTCAGGAAGAAGGCTTTTGAAAACATTTTCTCCTTTTCCAACAATGTTTTCAACACTTCCAAAGAGAAATTTCAGTATTTGAGTCTCATTTATTTTGTCGTCTGCATATTCTTTCAATTTGGACTTGTCCAAAATTTTGTCGTTTGGTGAAGAGTTAAAGAGTGCAGAATAGGAATTAATTTCTTGCTCACCAATGCCGGAAAGTGCTGAAAGTGAGCTTTTGTGAGTGTACTGTGTCCGTCGTATAAGAGTTTCAGGTCAATTAGAAACATGGAACTAAGTTCTTCCCCCCTTAATTCTTTAAATATTATAGAGAACAGAAAAAAAAAAAAAAAACTATGTAGCTTAACTGGTTGAGTCCGTCGTTCGAACGTCACCCGTAACCTTGTCTGTACTTTAGGACTACTACATATCCTTTCTAATACTTTTGAGCCATGCTCTGTGAAAATGGTGTTTAAATGCATCTCCGTGATGCATTACACTACGCAAGTCATCACGTAATTCTGGATTTTGTTTTGATTTTGTTTAACAACTGACTGAAAATTTAAAGATAGCTACATTTTTCGACCCATATAAGCCTGCGCGGAATGCGCAGGCTGACATGAATCGATATTTTTGCAGATGCAGTTAATCCCCTTTCCACAGAACATGACTTTCGTGAAGGGTTTTTTTTTCCCTAAATGTTTGTATGGACGATATTTCGCATGAGTTGGAAAATGGATCAGGTGAGGTCATGAAGAAGGGCGGTGCAGTGGGACAAATCTTAGAAAAAATCTCGTGTGTACTGTACCAGAGGCGACATTTTTAATCCAGTACTCCTTGAAAGATTGTCAGAATGTTTTGCATGATTATATTTTAAAGGACTATGAAAGCTGGTCACACGGGGTCGAAAAGTATATCACTGTGACATATCGTAGAAAAATATTGTGTTCTCTCTAGAATGCGCATGTTCAGTCCAGTGCTCATGAAAGTTGATAAGAATGTTTGTCCTGATAGTTATGCCGCCGGGTCAAAATGTCTTTTGGACAAACTTTAGATAAACCTTGAGTAAACTTTAGTATATTACTCATGTAATTTGGTAGGAATGTTGTCTTGAAGTTTTGGAGGATCATGGAAATAGGTCACTTTGGGTGAAAAGTTGTTCAAATGGACAAATCCTAGAAAAAAACTTGTATAAATTCTAGAGGCAAGATAAGTGCGATGCTAATGAAACTTAGTCATAGAGTTTACCTTGATAACATCACGGATGAGGGTAAAAATGTATCACCTCAAAGCATAAGGTAGGTCAGAGGGGCTAACCTTGGAGAAACTTTGTGTGCACGCTACAGACCATATTTTCAGTCCAGTCCTTATGAAACTTCTTTAGGATGTTTGTGTAGATGATAACTTACGTGTGCGAGTTTGAAAATAGGTCACGTTAGGTGAATAAGTAGATCACTGGGACAAAGCTTAAAAAATCGTGTGCATTCTAGAGGCCACATTTTCAATCCAGTGGTTATAAAAGTTGGCCAGAATCTATGTCACAGTGATATTTGAGACAGGCTTTAAACTGGTCAAAAGGGAGGTCGCGAGGTCAAAACCTTGCGGGCATTGTTGGACCACATTTGAAATTTTATATTTTCATACAAAATTAGCAAATTGCGCGAAGCATTAATACGCACGGTCAATTTCAACGCCGTATCAAACTCGGCTATTAGCCCTTAGATTGCCGAATAAACAGAGATTCATTTATGATCTTATTAAACTCGTTGGATAAAAACGATAATACATAAACACTCATGTAAGATTCTTTATATCATTATTATACGGTAACTACACTTCGTATAATTCTCTCAACGATACACAGGCTCAGGTGAGCGATTCAGGGCCACTTTTGTTGTATGAAGATTTAATCGTTTAATACAGTTAACTTCAAAAGGGTAAAATTAGCCGCTGGAAGAGGTTGAATTTGTTTTGATACAGATTTTCATATTGTGTGTGGGGTGTGGGTGAGAGAGAGTGGCACATCCTGTGTCAAGGAACCCTTGACGCACTGTTAGGAAAGAATCATGTTGATGGGGCTTTTTTTGTAATTGATCATATATGAAAGGGGACCATGTTAATGTAACTAAAACAAGTTTACGACCAAGTTTTGCAAGACATAGTTGGAAATGGAGACAATGTTGGTTTCATTCCCCCTTTCCACCAATCTTTGACACCTTTCCAATAACACTGAATTTATCTTCCACAAAATGTAATATTATGGAAGAATCGAAACTTTTGTTGTTAGGTTTCAAATAGATCGACTATATTTGAAGCAATCTCCTGGACTCAGAAAGTGCAAAGTAGATTTGGATTGCTGTTGAATGATTTCGGGAGTCAAACCTCAAAATTAGGTCCAAATTTTGGCAAAGTTGATAAAGAGTTTTAGATGAATTAAACAATAGAGCTGATCTGAATATAGAACGAATTATTTAAATGTTATAGAGAACAGAAAAAAAAAAAAAAAAAACGCTATGGAGCCCAACTGGTTGGGTTTAAAGGAATTGTGATGCTATTTAATTATTGCTTGGACGTTGATGATGATTGTGATGCGGTGATACGATGTTGCTGAAGGTGGTGGTAAATTTATTGCTGGAGAGAGATTTGGTTTGTTTGGTGCGTTAAAGACGTCTTCAATATTATTTCAGTTACATCGCTGTAGTCCGTGCACCTATCAATGCTTTCTTGAAGTTTTTTTTACAAGTACTACACAATTTTCTTCCCAAGCCACTGGCTGCTATTGTCGAAAGAACGAACTGTCGGAATGACTATCATCTATCCTTGGAAAGAAATTGGTCTAGCTTGGGAATCGAACCAGCAGCCCACTGATCTCAAGTCATATTCGTTACCGACTGAGCAAACTGGCCCGGCAATGTGGTTTTGAGACAAAGACAGATTATCTGACTTAGACACTTAACTTATTCTTGATGGGTTGTAGTTTCCAACAAGAATGTTTTTTTCTTAATGATGGAAAAGCAAAATGTATGGACCATGGTAGATTTTTAAGTCTTTACCATACGTCAAAATGTCCGTTTTGTCAAAATTAAAAGCATTCGCAGACGACAGCTTAAATGTGGTTCAAATAGGGAAACGTGTGTGAGAAAGAGTTGAAATATCGTGGCATAAGGAGAAAGTTCATGTTACCAGCATTTTCTCCTTTTACCCCAATGTTTTTAAAAGCCTTCTTCAGGGTCGTTAAAACTCGGGATTGTGTGGTAAAGAGATAAGGGCGTATATTAAACAGTTTGCAGAAGTTAACTTTAATGGACTTGACATTTTCTGATAAGTTGTGGGCTGGGTAAAAAACCTTAAAAAGTATGTTGAGCGAGATAAGTACAATTAAAAAAAGATATGTACCTAAGTCTTTTACCAGTGTGATTTACCCTCAGCGCTAGAGACCGAACCCACAGTCCTTCAGGTCCTATCCTAAGCCCGTAGGATCTGCCCTTAGCGCCTGAAACAGTGTCCTAAGCTCATTTTACCGCAAGTACGTTAGCCTGCACCTTTGGTCCACGAGTTGTATACTCAGTCCGTTTTATGTACCTTGATTACGTAGGGTTAACCCTCCGTGAAATTGTATCCCAGTCTTTAAGATGTACTCTATGCGTAAGATATACCCATAGCCTTGTTCCCCGCTTAAAATCAATGCTTTGATGATGATGATTGTGGTTGTCATCGTGGAAACAGATTTCCTTGTTAGTGTAGTGTTTTAACACCGTTTTAACTATTTATCTGGTATATCGCGCGGACAGTGCACAAATCTAAGCTTTCTTGAAGTGTCTCTTACCAGTGCTACCCTTAACAGTCTTCCCAAGCCACTGGCTGCCTTTCAACATAACTATCGTTTACACAATGATCGTTGTTGAGTGAAGAATGAATCTGTGGTAACCTCAGACAGAAATTGGCACAACTGGGGAACCGAACCTGGAACTGCAATCAGAAAAATGCACACCTAGGGAACCGAACCTGCAACTGCAATGGTTTTAAGCCATGTTCGTTATTGATTGAGCAACCGGACTAGGCGATCTGGTAGAGATTAATGGGCATATGTTATGGATTGTGCAGACGTTAATTTTTAGAGGATTGTTGTATTCTGTAAAGTTGTGGATTGGGTGAAAAACAAAAACTTATAAAGTATGTGGAAGGAGAAAACTAGTTTTTTGTACCAGTACTTCGCAAAATATTGCTACCGTGCCATTGGCTGCTTTTCTCACATAACTTCGTCAAAACAATTATCAGCTCTGATATAAGAATGAACCCCGTCGCAGTGACTCATTAATTCAATGGAATGTACTCTCATTTCTTACTTAGTTCAAACGCAATGAAGACGTTCCAGTTTACAACGGAAACACAGGAAGTTTCGCTGTTCACTGGTTTTGGAAATATTGTGAAAGAGCTTCAGATTAATCAAAGAAACGGAACCGATCTGTATCTAGAAGTAACATTTTTTTTCTGAGCTCTTTTAAAGTTTTCCGAGAACTTTAAAAAAAAAAAAAAAAAAGCTACGGAGATGTGAAGCTATTTAAAAATTGCTTGGATGATGATGATGATGGTCGCTTTGGTGGTGTTTGTGTTCTTGGTGGTTGTGGCGGTGCAGTTACTGGTAACGATGATGGTTGTGCTGATTGTGGATTTTTTGATGGAGAAGGACTTGTTTGTTTGATTGACGTTTTCACGCCGAGCTCAACATTGTGTTTTACCGCACTGGCCAACGCTTGATTGGAGGTTTTTTTTAACTGTTACTTTGCACATTATCTTTCCAAATCCACTGACTGGTTTCCCACATAAATAAGTCGAAACATTGATCAAGCATGAAAGAAGAATGATTCCTATCACTATGAACATAAACAGTCCTGAAAAGAAATTAGAACTGCTGGGGAATCGAATTACCCACCGCTGATTTGAAAGCGCGGGACATTACTCACGGCGTCATCGGGCCAGCGATGTTGGCAGAGAAAGGGAGGAGAGAGAGAGGCATCCGATTTTAACGTCATAAACACGTTGTAAGTCTTTTAAGAAATATAAAAAAAGCAGTGAATTGTGTTGATGAAGTTTACTTTTAAAATAGATCGCATCGTAAAGGGAGCCAAATTTACGTATAAGAGAGACATGCTTGTGAATCATGTACAAAGCTAATGCGTTGTAAAGCTATTTGATCGTCAACTGGATGATAATGATGATGGTTCTATTGGTGTTTGTAGTTGTTGTAGTGGTGGAGTCGTTGTTGTTGATGATGATGGTGATGCTGATTGTCGATTTGGTGATGGAGATATATTTGTTTGTTTTCGTGTTGTGTTAACACCGACTTCAACGCAATTTAAGTTATATCGCATTTATTGATGCTTAATTAAGAGTTTCTTTTACCAGTATTGTGCACGACTTCAATGCCGACTTAAACAAAATTTGAGTTATGTTGTGCTAACCTATGCATTGTTGGAGTTTGTTTTACCGATACTTTGCATATTATCTTTGCGAACTTTACTGGCTGGTGTCCACAAAAGAAGTCGTACCATTGATCAAAGATTAGTAAAAGTTGAATCCTGTTCGCAATAAACGTAAACCATCCTGAAAATGAATTGAAACAGTTTTGGAATCGAACCATCGACCCCTGCAGGGTTACAAGCGCAAAACACTGCTGACAGCGCCATCGGGCCCAGAGAGAGGGGGGGGGGAAAGACGCATCCAATATTTAAGAATCCTTAACCGTGTCAGTTTCTGAAGAAAGGATAAATTAAAAAAATGTTAATGAGGATTACATTTGAAATTGATCGGATAACCGTGTTAGTTTCTAAAGAAAAAAAAAAAAAAAAAAAAAAAAAAAAAAAAAAAATCGGATCTTAAAGGAAGCCATGTTTAGGTAAACGAAAGACGTGTTCGTGAATCATTATTGCACGACCTTGGAGAGGAAGATATGGTTGCAATAGAAGAAAATACTGGTATTATGTTCCTCATTTCCTCCACTTATAACGAAGACACAGGAAGTGGAAAATGTACACTGGATTGTTCTTCAATAATTTGGGAAAAGAATCAAAGTTCAAATAAGATGAAAATTTCAAGAACACTTTGGAAGATATTCAAATTTAAAAAGTAGAATTTATTTGAATGTGGAACAAAGCTTTTTTTTCTCTTTAATTTATTTTAAGAATTTTAGAGTAGTGAACAAAACGCCATGAAGCATAACTGTTAGAGTTCAGATGAGTTGTGAAGCTATTTAATCATTGCTCGGATGATGATGATGATGATGATGATGATGAAAAAGCGGTAGTTGAGAAAGATTTTTTTGTTAGTGTGGTGTTTTAATGCAATAACTATATATAAGGTATATCGGCCAGTGCACCTATCTCAGCTTTCTTGGAATTTCTTTTACCAGTGCCATGCACAACAGTCTCCTTAAGCCTTGGCTGCTTTCCGACAAAACTCTGGTTGAACCAATGTTCATTCTTGAGTGAAAAATGAATACTGTTGCAATGACTATAGTCAAACCTCGGACAGAAATTAGCACAGCTATTGGATCGAATCTACAGCCACCTTGGTTTGAAGCCATGTACGTTACAGACTGAACAGACGGGCAAGGCTTTCTTGTGGGGGGGGGGGAAGAGAGACAGAGAGTAATTGATATTGACATCCTTACTTTATTCCGAAAGGGTTGTAGTGTGGGACAAAATATTGTAATTTTTGTAAAGGACATTGATTGAAGAGCGAAATGTATATTCCATGGTAGGTTTTAATATGCATATGTTACTAATTTATTTGGAAGGGTTGTAGTGTGGGACAAAAAAGATGTTATTTTTGTAAAGGACAATGATTGAAACTCAAAATGTATATTCTATGGTAGGTTTTAATATGCATTTGTTAAGAGGTGTGATGAAGTTTATTATTAGGGTCTTGATATTTTCTGCAGAGTTATGGATTCAGTAAAAAAAATATAAAGTAAGTGAAAGGAGATAAACAGTGTCTGTTACCAGTACCTTGCATATGTCCAAATGACTCGTTAAACCTCGGATAGATTTTGGCGCAATTGGGGGATTGACCATGCAACTGCCCTGGTCTCAAGTCATGAGCTTTACTGTCTGAGCAGACGGGCATGTTTTTCTGGTGAAAGGAAAGATAGAAAGAAACAGAGAGAGAGAGTGAGAATTTGAATTATTCTTTTTTCTTGAAGGGTTGTGGTGAAGGACTAAAAACTGAAATTGTAGTAAGGAATGAAGATGGAAAAGCGAAATGTATATTCCTAGGTATATTTTTATGGGCATAGTTTAAGAAATATGCAGACTTTAATTTTTAGGGGCTTAATATTTTCTACAAAAATATGGATTAACTGAAAAATTAGATGAAGTAATAAATTATGTGGAAGATTTTTTTCTTACTAGTACTTCACACGATACTATTCCAATGCCACTGGCTGCTTGTTCCACATAACTTTATAGAATCAATTAACAGCGCATAAGGATGAATCCTGTTGCAATAACTATCATTAATTTCATGGAATGTACTCTCTGTGTGATTAAATCCTTAGTCCGCAGTTTGTACTCTCACATCTTGAGAAATATTTTCAGTCTGTGACACTAACCCATTACTCCATATCAATATCTTTACTGCCAGTTAACCAACTCTCCGACAGAGTAACTCTTCCCCTCGAAAAATACTCGATAAGAATTAGTGTTGGGTGGCCCTATGCATCCATCTGTCAGTAAGATGTACCCATCTGTCAATGTCAAATTAAATGCAGGACCAGAAACTAGTATTTCCTTTGATTCTATTTACTAGTAAATGCCTTTAGATCGTACACTCAGTCTGTTCCATGAACCTTTAGTCCATGCGATATGGCTCCAATTCGAGGAATGTTTCTTAATTTCGTTTGATTTACTCTTATGCCTTTAAGGCAAATCCCTTATCACTTGAAATTGTTGTTGTGTCGTGAAAAAACTGTGCTTCTACCTTCCTGTGACCACAGGAGTTCCTCAGCCTGTACCCGCAGTCGGCGATTCTATCCCCACATCCACTAGAATTAATACGCAGACCGTTGTACGAGTCCTTGAGATTGTATCTTCAGTTCTTGAAATGTTCCTTCGGTGTGTCATGTCTCTCTTTCTTCCTGTCTTTCTCTGTGACCCTCTTCGTGACTTTCTCTGCCTTTCTCGTTTCCTCTTGCCTTTATCCCTGTCACTTCCTTCATCAGATATTTAGCTATGGTCTTAATGTTGCTTTCATCAATTCATAAGCCTGTACTCTCAGTCCTTGAGGTTTACCATTTTCCTCCAAAATTTTTCTCCATTCTTTAAATCAAGCTCCCTTTCGTTCTTGTTTCCCCAGCTTGTGTATTTTATCAATTCTAGATGTACATGATGCACATTCAGACCGTCACTTTGAATATTAAATGCTTCAAAATACATGCATATCAGACCTACTTATAATTCTGCATTACATTTTGTACTATCAAATATTACTGGTGTAACTGGCGCAAATGAAAAAAATACTGGTCTGATCATACAAATAACGAAATCGCAGGTGCATTCATACACACGATCATTTCCAGTGCTGTCGCAACCTCGGCTATTATTCTTCAGTATGAAGATAGGTTCGCATAACATGATTAAAATCATCTTGTTTAATATGAGTGATAACACATAAACACTCATGTAAGATTTTCCGTACCATAATCATACAGTAACTACACTTCGTATAATTCTATATAACTTTTACTGGCTCATGTGAGCGATTCAGAGCTATGGCCCTATAGTGAAATTGTGTGGTGTTTCACGCTGTTTTCAATATTATTACAGTTATATCACGGAGGCCAGTGCATCTATCCATGCTTTCCTGGAGTTTGTCAAACCAGTGCTCCGCACAATATTCCAGTCACTGTCAGTTTTCTCACTTTAAGATCGTCGAAACAATAACCAGGAGTGAGAGAGATAGAAAGGAATCCTGTCGCAATGACTATCATCGATCCAGTGGAAAAAAAAATCTGCCGGGCTGGGGATTGGAACCAGCATGTCTAGCTCTCAAGTTCTGTACGTTTCCGACTGAGCTGCCGACCTCGGCGTTGTATGTTTTAATCGTTGAACACAGTAAAAGTCAAATGGATAAAGATAGCAGCTTAAAGAGAATGAATTTGTTTAAAGATAATGCTGGTTAATTTATCGTCCTCATTGTAATTTATTAGGGAGAATTGAAACATTTTTTTATCTGCTTTCAAGGTATTTACGATGGACGAGTGACTTTCAGTTTATAAAGGAGACACAGGAATTTGAATGTGTATTTTGGATTGCTGTTCATGATTTTAGGAATACGTTTAACCTCAAATTAAGATGCAAATTTTGGAATTTTGAAAATAATGATGATGATGATGATGATATGTTGCTGGTGATGATGATAATGATGATGATGATGTGGTTGTTGTGGTGGTGATGATGATGCTGATTGTGAATTTGGTGGTGGAGAGATTTGTTTCTTTGTTTGGTGTTTTAACACGGTCTTCAACGTTATTTCAATTATATCTCGGTGGCCAGAGCACATATCCATGGTTTCTTGGGTTTTTCTTTTACCAGTACTTTTCACCTGATTTCAAGCCAATGGCTGCTTTTCCACATAACTCGCGTCGAAACAACCATAAGCGGTAAGAGAATTAAATGAATCTTGTCGCAATAACTGTCATCAAAGATCGAACGGAAATTGAAACAGCTGGCGAATCGAACATACGACCTACCTAGTTTAAAGGTGTCTACGTTACCAACTAAGCGACCGGGCTCGGCAATGTCTTGTAGAGAGAGAGAGAGAGTGTGTGTTGAATGATTTTTGAAAAGAATGAAATCTCATTTTAGAATTTTGGAAGTATACAAAAAGCTATGAGCAAATCTGTTTAAATTCATTGTGATGTTATTTAGTCATTTTTGAGATGATGATGATTATGAAAATAGGTGGTAGTGGAGAAAGATTTCTTTGTCAGTGTGGTGTTTTAAGATTGTTTTTACTAAATATCAGGTACGTAGCGGGGTCAGTGCACCTATCTGAGCTTTCTTGGAGTTTGTTTTACCACTGCTACGCACAACGTCAGTCTTCCCAAGGTTTTGGCTGCTTTTCAACAAAACTATCGTCTAAACAATAAAGATCCTTGAGTGTAGAATGAATCCTGTTGCAATGACTATCGTCAAAACTAGGATAGAGATTGGCACAGCTGCTGGATCGAACCTGCGCCCAACTTTGTTTCAAGCCGTGTACGTTACCGACTAACTTGACAGGCAAGGCATTCTGGAGGGGGAGAGAGAGAGAGAGAGTATACAGAGCATTTAATTTTGGCATGTTACTTTATTCCTGAAAGAGTGTTGTATTGGATAAAAAATGCAGTTTCGTGAAAAGTGATGATTAAAAAGCGAAATGTATATTCCAGGGAAGATTTTAATGTTCATATGTTAAGATGTATGCAGATGTTAATCACAAGGGGCTTGATATTTTCTGCAAAACTGTAGATTCAGTGATAACAATTATGAAGTATGCGGAAGAAGATAACTAGTTTCTTTTACCAGTATTTTGCACATGTCGCAAAGACTGTCATCAAACCTTGAGAGATACTGGCATAGCTATTGGGTCGAATCTTGGTTTCAAGCCATGAAATTTACCAACTGAGCAGACGGCCAAGGCATTCTGGAGATGAGATAGAGAGAGAGAGAGAGAGAGAGAGCGAGAGAGATTATTTGATTTTGACTTCTTTTCTCTATTTCCATAGATGGTAGTGAAGAAACAAACCGGAATTTTCCTTAAGAATAATGGCGGATAAGTAAATTGTATATTCCAATGTAGAATTTTATGTGCATATATTAAGAAGGGTGCAAAAGTTAATATTTAGGAGCTTGATATTTTCTGCAAAAATATGAATTCAGTGAAACATTTAATAAAGTAATAAAGTATGTGGAAGGAGATAATTAGTTTCTTTTACCAGTACTTTGTGCAATATTGTTTCCCAGCCACTGGCTGCTTTTCCACATAACTTTGTTGAAAAAACTATCAGCGCTGGGATAAGAATGAACCCTGTCGTAATGTCTATCATTAATTCCATGGAATGTACCGGTAGTGTGGTGTTGTTGTTTTAACTGTATATCAAGTATATCGGTCGGCAAGTATACTTATTTGAGGTTTCTTGGAGATTCCTTTTACCAGTGCTACGCACAGCATTTTCCAAGCTTTTGGCTGCTTTCCTAAAAAAGCCATGGACGAAATGATGACCATCCTTGAGTGTAGAATAAATCCTGTTGCAATGACTATTATCAAACATCGGACAGAGATTGCCACAGCTATTCGATCTAAACTGTGCCTGCCGTTTTTTAAGCCATATTTGTGAGCGACCGAACAAATGGGCAAGGCATTCTAGGACAGAGAGAGAGAGAGAGAGAATTTGATCTTGACATGTTTACTTTATACCTGAAGGTTTGTAGTGTGGGGTAAATATGTATTTTTTGTAAAGAATAATGATGGAAAAGCGAATGTACATTCTACGGTAGATTTTAATGTGCATATGTTAAGAAGTGTGCAGAACCTTATTATTTAGGGCTAGATATTTTCTGCAAAGTTATGGATTTGGCGAAAAGAAATATAAATAAGTGGCAGGAGATAACTAGTTTCTTTTACCAGTATTTTGCACATGTGGAAATGACTATCACTGAACCTCGGACAGATTTTAGCACAATTGGAGAATCGACCTTGTAACCGCCTTGTGATTTACCGACTAAGCAGACGGGGAAGTTATTTTGCTGAAAGAAAGAAAGAAAGAGTATTTGAATTTGACATATTTGCTTTTGTCCTGAAGGGTTGTAGTGAAGGACAAAAAATTGCAATTGTAAGGAATGATCATGGAAAAGCGAAATGAATATTCCTAAGTAGATTTTTATGTGCATATTTTAAAAGCTGGGCAGAATTTAATTCCAAGAGGCTAGATATTTTCTCCAAAAATTAAGGGGAAAAAAATGAAGTAATAAAGTATGTGGAAGGAGATTTTTTTTACCAGTATTTCGCACAATATTGTTCACATGCCACTGGCTGCGTGTTCCACATAACTTCATAGAAAAAAATATCAGCGCTGAGATAAGGATGAATATTGCTGCAATGACTATCATTAATGTCATGGAATGTAATCTCCCTCTGTGTGATTAGATCCTCAGTCCGCAGTATGTTCTCTCACAGCTTGAAAAATATTTTCAGGCTTTGACAGTGACCCATTACTCCATATGAATGTCCTTGCTGTCAGTAAACCAACTCTACGACAGCATGTATCGTCAGTCAGCGAGATATCCCGTGAGATGATTCAACAAACGCTTGAGATTTAGTCAATTTCTTATTTCTAATTGATTAAGCTATAGTCTCAGTTCATATGATTAACCCTCCCTTCGAAAACCACTCTATAGTGTTGGCTGGCCCTATGCATCCGTCTGTCTTTAAGATGTACCCTCGGTCCGTCAAATTAAATGCAAGACCAGAAACTAGTATTTCCTTTGGTTTCATTTACTAGTAAATGCCTTTAGATCGTTGGCTCAGTCTGTTCGATGAACCTTTAATAGTCCATGGGATATGGCTCCAATTCGAAGAATGTTTCTTCCTTTGTTTGATGTACTCTTAAGCCTTTAGAGCTCATCGTTTATGACTTGAAATTGTTGTTGGGCCCTTCTACTTTCCTGTGACCACACAAGTTCCTCAGCCTGTATCAACAGTCGGCGATTCTATCCCCATAGCCACAGCTCATCGGTTATCACTGGAAATTGTTGTTGGGCCCTTCTACTTTCCTGTGACCACACAAGTTCCTGTACCAACAGTCGCCAATTCTATCGCCACAGCCACTGAAATTAACTCTCAGGCCGTTGTATCTATCTATCTATCTATCTATCTATACTCTCAGTTCCTAAAATGTACTCTAAATCTGTGCAATGTACCCTCAGCGAGTAGCTGTTCCCTTACTATAACCTTTTCTTCAGTCTATATATACCAGCAGTCGGTGCGTTGAAATCTACGCCGGCAATATAAAACCCCAGTCAATTAGATGCACGTCAGTCAGTCGGATATTCCCTGGGGCCCTAAAACTTGTTTTAACTTTTACAGTCTTTTTCATGTACTACAAAGAATTGAGTACCCGTAGTCAGTGAGATGTATCCTCAAGCCATAAACCTGTTTCCTTTTAAAGATTTTACACCCAACGAATCAGCCTGCACGACAGTCGGTGAAATGTTCCCCCAGTCACTCTAAGTACTCTCAGACAGTAAGAATGCAGCCTTTGTTTGATGTACTGTCAAACCCTGAAAATGCTTCCCAAGTTTTGTTTCAACCCCGTGATGTGTGCATGTACCCACAGTAGGTGATTTTTACCCACGGTTCCACAGATGTGTCCTCAGTATTTACATTTGTGCCCGTACTCTTATTTCATTTCCAGTGGATCACATTGTGCACTCGGTCTGTGCAATTTATCTCCACTTCGTGAACTATTTCCTCATTCTGAGCCTTCTTAAACTAAGTCTCTGGAATTAAACGATCAGTCCATGTCATGTATCAACAGGTTCTGGTGCTATTTCCTTTCTCTCATTTAATCTAGTCTGCAGGCTAAGTCTCTGAGATGTACCCTCAATGCGTGACATGTACCGGCCATTGATTATAAGAATATTCTACCGTTGCAACTTGTGCCCTTTCTGTTCTTTGACCACTACTTCATTAGCTTGGACTCTCAGTCAGTTTAAGATCGTACCCTCAATCCATTTAAACATGGGGCCGTGAACTTTGTAATTTATCTTTAAACCGAAGGCTGTTAGCAGGTATCTTTGGTCTTTGAGTCGATTTCTCTCTCGGTCTGTCTCTCTCTGTCTCTTTGTCTCTTGCTCTCTCTCTCTGCCTGTCTCTGTCTTCCTCTCTGTCCTTTTTTCACTATCTCTGTCTCCCTTGCTATGGCTCTGTCTTTCTCTGTCCACACTGTCGTCCCTCCTCGTCTCTCTGTCTGTCTCTCTTTTTCTGTCTGTCTCTGTCTTTGTCGCTCTCTCTCTCTCTCGCTCTCTATCTCTGTGCTTCTCTCCCCATCTCTGTCTCGCTTGCTGTGTCTCTGTCAACCTCTGTCAGCACCCTCGTGCTTCCCTGTGTCTATTTCTCTTTTTCTGCCTTTTTCACTATCTCTCTCTCTCTATTCATCTGTCTGTCTCTGTCTCTCTCTCTGTTTCTCTCCCTCCCCTATCTTTGCTTTGATGCTCTCTTCTTTATTTCTCTTTCTTTCCGACCCTCTCTGTCTGCCTTCATCTTTATTTCTGTCATATCTCTGTTTCTTTCTGTCTATCTCTCTGTCTGTCTTCGTGACTTTATCTCCGCTTCTCCGTCTTTCTGCCGTCCCCCTGTCCCTGCTTCATCAGATGTTTAGCTGTGGTGC
Organism: Tridacna gigas; assembly: GCA_945859785.2. Classification (NCBI taxonomy): domain Eukaryota; kingdom Metazoa; phylum Mollusca; class Bivalvia; order Cardiida; family Cardiidae; genus Tridacna; species Tridacna gigas. The sequence continues at coordinate 28,883,863 of OX244033.2, forward strand.
TAATGTTGGTTTCATTAATTCATAGGCCTGTACTCTCAGTTCATGAGGTTTACCCTTTTCCTTCAAAAATGTACTCACTTCTATAAATTAACCTCCCTTTCGTTCTTGTTTTCCTCAGCTTGTATAATTTATCGATTCTAGGTTTATATGATGCATCGTCACTTTGAATATTAAATGCTTCAAAATACATGTATATCAGAACTTATTATAATTCTGCATTACATTTTGTTCTATCGGATATTACTGGTGTAACTGGTACAAATGAAACATACTGGTCTGATCATACAAATTACGAAATCGCATGTGCATTCATACACACGATCACTTCCAATGCTGTAGCAACTTCAGCTATTAATCTTTAGTATGCCAAATAAAGATAGGTTCGCAAAAACATGATTAAAATCATCTTGCTTAATACGAGTGATAACACATAAACACTCATGTAAGATTTTCCGTACCATAATTATACATTGACTACACTTTGTATAATTCTTTATAACTTTTACTGGCTCATGTGAGCGATTCAGAGCTATGGCCCTATTGTGAAATTGTGTGTGGTGTTACACGCTGTTTTCACTATTATTACTGTTACATCACGGAGGCCAATGCATCTATCCATCCTTTCCTGGATTTTCTTGAACCAGTGCTCCGCACAATATTCCAGTCACTGTCAGTTTTCTCACTTTAAGATCGTCGAAACCGTAACCAGGAGTGAGAGAGAGATAAAGGAATCCTGTCGCAAAGACTCATCGATCCCCGGAAAGAAAAATCTGCCGAGGTGGGACCGGAACCAGCATCCCTAGCGCTCAAGTTCTGTAGGTTTCCGACTGAGCTGCCGACCTCGGCGTTGTATTATTAAGTGATGGTTTAATCGTTTATTACAGTAAACGTCAAATGGGTAAAGATAGCAGCTTAAAGAGGATGAATTTGTTTAAAGATAGATTTTCAAGTGTTAACGTTTTCAAATGTTTGCTGGACCTTAGAGAGGAAGACTTTAGAAAACATTGTTAAAAAGGGAGAAAATGCTGGTTAATTTATTGTCCTCGTAATTTATTAGGGAGAATTGAAACATTTCGTATCTAGTTGCAACATATTTACGATGACGAGTGAGTTTCAGTTTATACAGGACAAACAGGAATTTGAGTCTGTATTCTGGGTTGCTGTTCAATCATCCCAGGAAAAATTTTACCTTCAAATTAAGATGCAAATTTTCAGGAAAAAGTTTAACTTCAAATTAAGATGCAAATTTTGGAATTTTGAAAATGATGATGATGATGATGATGATGATTATATGTTGCTGGTGATGATGATGATGATGATGTGATTGTTGTGGCGGTGATGATGATGCTTATTGTGAATTTGGTGGTGGAGAGATTTGTTTTTTTTGTTTGGTGTTTTGACACAGTCTTCAACGTTATTTCAATTATATCTCGGTGGCCAGAGCACATATCCAAGGTTTCTTGGGTTTTTCGGTTTGTGTTTTACCAGTACTTTCCACTTGATTCCAAGCCAATGGCTGCTTTTCTACACAACTCTCGTCGAAACAACCATCAGCGGTAAGAGAATTAAATGAATCTTGTCGCAATAACTGTCATCAAAGATCGAACGGAAATTGAAACAGCTGGTGAATCGAACATACGACCTACCTAGTTTAAAGGTGTCTACGTTACCAACTAAGCGACCGGGCTTGGCAATGTCTTCTAGAGAGAGAGAGAGAGCGTTCAATGATTTTGGAAAAGAATCAAATCTGACTTTAGAATTTTAGAAGTGAACAAAAAGCTATGAGCAAAACTGTTTGAATTTATTGTGATGCTATTTAATCAATTCTGAGATGATGATGATGATGATGAAAAAGACTGGTAGTGGAGAAAGATTTCTTTGTTAATGTGGTGTTTTGAGATTGTTTTTAATAAATATCAGGTTCATAGCGTGGTCAGTGCACCTATCTGAGCTTTCTTGGAGTTTGTTTTACCACTGCTATGCACAACGTCAGTCTTCCGAAGGTTTTGGCTGCTTTTCTACAAAACTATCGTCGAAACAATAAAGATCCTTGAGTGTAGAATGGATCCTGATGCAATGACTAGCGTCAAAGCTAGGAAAGAGATTAGAACAGCTGCTGGATCGAACCCGCGCCCACCTTTGTTTCAAAACGACTGACATGACAGGCAAGGCATTCTGGAGGGGGCCGGGAGGGGCGGACAGAGAGAAAGCGTATACAGAGCATTTAATTTTGACATGTTTACTTTATTCCTGAAGGGGTGTAGTGTTGGATAAAAAAATGCAGTTTTGTGAAAAGCGAAATGTATATTCCAGGGAAAATTTTAAAGTTCATATATTAAGATGTGGGCAGATGTTAATCTCAAAGGGCTTGATATTTTCAGCAAAATTGTGGATTCAGTGATAAACTTTATAAAGTATGTGGAAGAAGATAACTAAGTTTCTTTTACCAGTACTTTGCACATGTCGCAAAGACTGTCATCAAACCTGGACAGATACTGGCATAGCTATTGGGTCGAATCTTGGTTTCAAGCCATGTAATTTACCAACTGAGCAGACGGCCAAGGCATTCTGGAGAAGAGAGAGAGACAGAGAGAGACAGAGAGAGATTATTTGATTTTGACTTCTTTTCTCTATTTCCATAGATGGTAGTGAAGAAACGAAAACTGGAATTTTCCTTAAGAATAATGGCAGATAAGTAAAATGTATATTCCAATGTAGAATTTTATGTGCATATGTTAAGAAGTGTGCAGAAGTTAATTTTTAGGAGCTTGATATTTTCTGCAAAAATATGAATTCAGTGAAACATTTAATAAAGTAATAAAGTATGTGGAAGGAGATAATTAGTTTCTTTTACCAGTACTTTGCACAATAATGTTTCCCAGCCACTGGCTGCTTTTTCCACATAACTTTGTTGAAAAAACTATCAGCGCTGGGATAAGAATGAACCCTGTCGTAATGTCTATCATTAATTCCATGGAATGTACCGGTAGTGTGGTGTTGTTGTTTTAACTGTATATCAAGTATATCGGTCGGCAAGTATACTTATTTGAGGTTTCTTGGAGATTCCTTTTACCAGTGCTACGCACAGCATTGTCCAAGGTTTTGGCTGCTTTCCTAAAAAAGCCATGGACGAAATGATGACCATCCTTGAGTGTAGAATAAATCCTGTTGCAATGACTATTATCAGAAATCGGACAGATATTGGCACAGCTATTCGATCTAAACTGTGTCTGCCTTTTTTTAAGCCATATTTGTGAGCGACCGAACAAATGGGCAAGGCATTCTAGGACGTGGAGAGAGAGAGGCAGAGAGAGAGAGAATTTGTTCTTGGCATGTTTACTTTATACCCGAAGGGTTGTAGTGTGGGGTAAATATGTATTTTTTGTAAAGAATGATGATGGAAAAGCGAATGTACATTCTACGGTAGATTTTAATGTGGATATGTTAAGAAGTGTGCAGAACCTTATTATGTACGGCTAGATATTTTCTGCAAAGTTATGGATTTGGCGAAAAGAAATATCAGTAGCAGGAGATAACTACTTTCTTTTACCAGTACTTCGCACATGTGGAAATGACTATCATTGAACCTCGGACAGATTTTGGCACAATTGGAGAATCAAACTTGTAACCGCCTTGGTTTCAAGCCATGTGATTTACCGACTAAGCAGACGGGGAACTTATTTTGCTGAAAGAAAGAAAGAAAGAAAGAGTATTTGAATTTGACGTTTGCTTTTGTCCTGAAGGGTTGTAGTGAGGGACCAAAAATGGCAATTGTTATAAGGAATGATCATGGAAAAGCGAAATGAATATTCCTAAGTAGATTTTTATGTGCATATTTTAAAAAGTGTGCAGAATTAATTCTAAGAGGCTAGATAATTTCTCCAAAAATTACGGGAAAAAAAATGAAGTAATAAAGTATGCGTACGGAGATTTTTTGCCAGTATTTCGCACAATATTGTTCCTATGCCACTGGCTGCGTGTTCCACATAACTTCATAGAAAAAAAATATCAGCGCTGAGATAAGGATGAATATTGCTGCAATGACTATCATTAATGCCATGGAATGTACTCTCACTCTGTGTGATTAAATCCTCAGTCCGCAGTATGTTCTCTCACAGCTTGAAAAATATTTTCAGGCTTTGACACTGACCCATTACTCCATATAAATGTCCTTGCTGTCAGTAAACCAACTCTACGACAGTATGTATCGTCAGTCAGCGAGATATCCCGTGAGATGATTCAACAAACGCTTGAGATTTAGTCAATTTCTTATTTCTAATTGATTAAGCTATAGTCTCAGTTCATATGATTAACCCTCCCTTCGAAAACTACTCTATAGTGTTGGCTGGCCGTATGCATCCGTCTGTCTTTAAGATGTACCCTCGGTCCGTCAAATTAAATGCAAGACCAGAAAGTAGTATTCCTTTGATTTCATTTACTAGTGAATGCCTTTAAATCGTTCGCTCAGTCTGTTCGATGAACCTTTAATAGTCCATGGGATATGGCTCCAATTCGAGGAATGTTTCTTCTTTTGTTTGATTTACTCCTATGCCTTTAGAGCTCAACGTTTATCACTTGAAATTGTTGTTGGGCCCTTCTACTTTCCTGTGACCACACAGGTTCCTCAGCCACTATCAACAGTCGGCGATTCTATCCCCACTGCCACAGCTAATCCTTTATCACTTAAAATTGTTGTTGGGCCCTTCTACTTTCCTGTGACCACACAAGTTCCTCAGCCTGTAACAACAGTCGCCAATTCTATCCCCACAGCCACTGAAATTAACTCTCAGGTCGTTGTATCTATCTATCTATACTCTCACTTCCTAAAATGTACTCTAAATCTGTGCAATGTACCCTCAGCGATTAGCTGTTCCCTTACTATAACCTATCCTTCAGTCTATATATACCAGCAGTCGGTGCGTTGTAATCTACGCCGGCAATATAAAACCCCAGTCAATAAGATGCACGTCAGTCAGTCGGATATTCTCTGAGGCCGTAAAACTTGTTTTAACTTTTACAGTCTTTTTCATGTACTCCAAAGAATTGAGATCGTACCCGTAGTCAGTGAGATGTATCCTCAAGCCATAAACCTGTTTCCTTTTAAAGATTTTACACCCAACGAATCAGCCTGCACGACAGTCGGTGAAATGTTCCCCCAGTCACTCTAAGTACTCTCAGACAGTAAGAATGCAGCCTTTGTTTGATGTACCCTCAAACCCTGAAAATGCTTCCGAGCTTTTGTTTCAACCCCATGATGTGTGCATGTACCCACAGTAGGTGACTTTTCCCCAGTTCCACAGATGTGTCCTCAGTATTTACATTTGTGCCCTTACTCTTATTTCATTTCCAGTGGATCACCTTGTGCACTCGGTCTGTGCAATTTCTCTCCACTTCGTGAACTATTCCCTCATTCTGAGAGCTCTTAAACTAAGTCTATGGAATTAAACGATCAGTCCATGCCATATACCAACAGGCTATGTGCTATTTCCTTTCTCTCATTTAATCCAGTCTGCAGGCTAAGTCTCTGAGATGTACCCTCAATGCGTGATATGTACCGCCAATTGATTATATGAATATTCTACCGTTGCAACTTGTGCCCTTTCTGTTCTTTGACCACTACTTCATTAGCTTGGACTCTCAGTCAGTTTAAGATCGTACCCTCAATCCATTTAAACATTAGGCCGTGAAGTTTGTAATTTCTCTTTTTAAACCCGAGACTGTTAGCCGGTATCTTTGGTCTTTGAGTCGATTTCTCTCTCGGTCTGTCTCTCTCTGTCTCTTTGTCTCTTGCTCTCTCTGCCTTTCTCTGTCTTTCTCTCTGTCCTTCTTTCACTATCTCTGTCTCCCTTGCTATGGCTCTGTCTTTCTCTGTCCACACTGTCGTCCCTCATCGTCTCTCTCCCTCTGTCTGTCTCTCTTTTTCTGTCTGTCTCTCTGTCTTTGTCACTCTCTCTCTCTCGCTCTCTATCTCTGTGCTTCTCTCCCTATCTCTGTCTCGCTTGCTGTGTCTCTGTCTACCTCTGTCAACACCCTCGTGCTTCCCTGTCTCTGTTTCTCTTTTTCTGCCTTTTTTACTATCTCTCTCTCTCCCTCTGTCTCTCTCTATCTGTCTGTCTCTGTCTCTCTCTCTGTATCTCTCTCTCTCCCCTATCTTTGCTCTGATGCTCTCTCCTTTATTTCTCTTTCATTCCGACCCTCTCTGTCTGCCTTCATCTTTATATCTGTCATGTCTCTGTTTCTTTCTGTCTATCTGTCTGTCTGTCTTCGTGACTTTCTCTCCGCCTCTCCGTCTTTCTGCCGCCCCCCTGTCCCTGCTTCATCAGATGTTTAGCTGTGGTCCTAATGTTGCTTTCATTAATTCATAGGCCTGTACTCTCAGTTCATGGGGTTTACCCTTTTCCTCCAAAAATGTACCCACTTCTATAAATTAAGCTCCCTTTCGTTCTTGTTTCCCTCAGCTTGTATAATTTATCGATTCTAGGTTTATATGATGCACCGTCACTTTGAATATTAAATGCTTCAAAATACATGTATATCAGAACTTATTATGATTCTGCATTACATTTTGTTCTATCGGATATTACTGGTGTAACTGGTACAAATGAAACACACTGGTCTGATCATACAAATTACGAAATCGCATGTGCATTCATACACACGACCACTTCCAATGCTGTAGCAACTTCAGCTATTAATCTTTAGTATGCCAAATAAAGATAGGTTCGCATAACATGATTAAAACCATCTTGTTTAATACGAATGGTAACACATAAACACTCATGTAAGAATTTCGTTACCAGAATTATACATTGACTAAACTTCGTATAATTCTTTATAACTTTCACTGGCTCATGTGAGCGATTCAGAGCTATGGCCCTATTGTGAAATTGTGTGTGGTGTTTCACGCTGTTTTCACTATTAATACTGTTATATCACGGAGGCCAGTGCATCTATCCATCCTTTCCTGGAGTTTCTTGAACCAGTGCTCCGCACAATATTCCAGTCACTGTCAGTTTTCTCACTTTAAGATCGTCGAAACCGTAACCAGGAGTGAGAGAGAGATAAAGGAATCCTGTCGCAATGACTCATCGATCCCTGGAAAGAAAAGTCTGCCGAGCTGGGGACCGGAACCAGCATCCCTAGCGCTCAAGTTCTGTAGGTTTCCGACTGAGCTGCCGACCTCGGCGTTGTATTATTAAGTGATGGTTTAATCGTTTATTACAGTAAACGTCAAATGGGTAAAGATAGCAGCTTAAAGAGGATGAATTTGTTTAAAGATAGATTTTCATGTGTTAACGTTTTCAAATGAAAGTTATGTTCACGATTCATGTTTGCTGGACCTTAGAGAGGAAGACTTTAGAAAACATTGTTAAAAAGGGAGAAAATACTTGTTAATTTATTGTCCTCGTTGTAATTTATCAGAGAGAATTGAAACATTTCTTATCTAGTTCCAACATATTTACGACGACGAGTGAGTTTTAGTATATACAGGAGAAACAGGAATTTGAGTCTGTATTTTGGATTGCTGCTCAATCATTTCAGGAAAAAGTTTAACTTCAAATTAAGATGCAAATTTTGGAATTTTGAAAATGATGATGATGATGATGATGATGATGATATGTTGCTGGTGATGATGATAATGATGATGATGATGTAGTTGTTGTGGTGGTGATGATGATGCTTTTTGTGAATTTGGTGGTGGAGAGATTTGTTTCTTTGTTTGGTGTTTTGACACAGTCTTCAACGTTATTTCAATTATATCTCGGTGGCCAGAGCACATATCTAAGATTTCTTGCGTTTTTCTTTTACCAGTACTTTTCACCTGATTCCAAGCCAATGGCTGCTTTTCCACATAACTCTCGTCGAAACAACCATCAGCGGGAAGAGAATTAAATGAATCTTGTCGCAATAACTGTCATCAAAGATCGAACGGAAATTGAAACAGCTGGCGAATCGAACATACGACCTAACTAGTTTAAGGTGCCTACGTTACCAACTAAGCGACCGGGCTTGGCAGTGTATTGTATAGAGAGAGAAAGCGTTCAATGATTTGGGAAAAGAATCAAATCTGATTTTAGAATTTTAGCTATGAGCTATGAGCACAACTATTTGAATTCATTGTGATGCTATTTAATCATTTCTGAGATGATGATGATGATGATGAAAAAAAGTGGTAGTGGAGAAAGATTTCTTTTGAGATTGTTTTTAATAAATATCAGGTTCGTAGCGTGGTCAGTGCACCTATCTGAGCTTTCTTGAAGGTTGTTTTACCACTGCTATGCACAACGTCAGTCTTCCCAAGGGTTTGTCTGCTTTTCTACAAAACTATCGTCAAAACAATAAAGATCCTTGAGTGTAGAATGGATCCTGATGCAATGACTATCGTCAAAGCTGAACAGCTGCTGGATCGAACCTGCGCCCACCTTTGTTTCAAAACGACTAACTTGACAGGCAAGGCATTCTGGAGGGGGCGGGGAGGAGCGGAGAGAGAGAGGGGGGGAGTATACAGAGCATTTAATTTTGACATGTTTACTTTATTCCTGAAGGGGTGTAGTTTTGGATAAAAAGATGCAGTTTTGTGAAAAGTGATAATTGAAAAGCGAAATGTATATTCCAGGGAAGATTTTAAAGTTCATATATTAAGATGTGGGCAGATGTTAATCTCAAAGGGCTTGGTATTTTCTGCAAAATTGTGGATTCAGTGATAAACTTTATAAGGTATGTGGAAGAAGATAACTAGTTTCTTTTACCAGTACTTTGCACGTGTCACAAAGACTGTCATCAAACCTGGACAGATACTGGCATAGCTATTGGGTCGAATCTTGGTTTCAAGCCATGTAATTTACCAACTGAGCAGACGGCCAAGGCATTCTGGAGAAGAGAGAGAGAGAGATAGAGAGAGAGAGAGGGAGAGAGATTATTTGATTTTGACTTCTTTTCTCTATTTCCAAAGATGGTAGTGAAGAAACGAAAACGGGAATTTTCCTTAAGAATAATGGCGGATAAGTAAAATGTATATTCCAATGTAGAATTTTATGTGCATATATTATGAAGTGTGCAAAAGTTAATTTTTAGGAGCTTGATATTTTCTGCAATAATATGAATTCAGTGAAACATTTAATAAAGTAATAAAGTATGTGGAAGGAGATAATTAGTTTCTTTTACCAGTACTTTGCACAATATTGTTTCCCAGCCACCGGCTGCTTTTTCCACATAACTTTGTTGAAAAAACTATCAGCGCTGGGATAATAATGAATCCTGTCGTAATGTCTATCATTAATTTCATGGAATGTACCGGTAGTGTGGTGTTGTTGTTTTAACTGTATATCCGGTATATCGGTCGGCAAGTATACTTATTTGAGGTTTCTTGGAGATTCCTTTTACCAGTGCTACGCACAGCATTGTCCAAGCTTTTGGCTGCTTTCCTAAAAAAGCCATGGACGAAAGGATGACCATCCTTGAGTGTAGAATGAATCCTGTTGCAATGACTATTATCAAACATCGGACAGAGATTGGCATAGCTATTCGATCTAAACTGTGCCTGCCTTTTTTTAAGCCATATTTGTGAGCGACCGAACAAATGGGCAAGGCATTCTAGGACATAGAGAGAGAGAGAGAGAGTTTGATCTTGACATGTTTACTTTATACCCGAAGGGTAGTAGTGTGGGGTAAATATGTATGTTTTGTGAAGAATAATGATGGAAAAGCGAATGTACATTCTACGGTAGATTTTAATGTGCACATGTCAAGAAGTGTGCAGAACCTTATTATTTAGGGCTAGATATTTTCTGCAAAGTTATGGATTTGGCGAAAAGAAATATAAATAAGTTGCAGGAGAGAACAAGTTTCTTATACCAGTACTTCGCACATGTGGAAATGACTATCATTGAACCTCGGACAGATTTTGGCACAATTGGAGAATCGACCTTGTAACCGCCTTGGTTTCAAGCCATGTGATTTACCGACTAAGCAGACGGGGAAGTTATTTTGCTGAAAGAAAGAAAGAGTATTTGAATTTGACATATTTGCTTTTGTCCTGAAGGGTTGTAGTGAAGGACCAAAAATTGCAATTGTTGTAAGGAATGATCATGGAAAAGCGAAATGAATATTCCTAAGTAGATTTTTATGTGCATGTTTTAAAAAGTGTGCAGAATTTAATTCTAAGAGGCTAGACATTTTCTCCAAAAATTAAGGGAAAAAAAATGAAGTAATAAAGTATGTGGACGGAGATTTTTTTTCTACCAGTATTTCGCACAATATTGTTCCTATGCCACTGGCTGTGTGTTCCACATAACTTCAGAGAAAAAAATATCAGCGCTGAGATAAGGATGAATATTGCTGCAATGACTATCATTAATGCCATGGAATGTACTCTCACTCTGTGTGATTAAATCCTCAGTCCGCAGTATGTTCTCTCACAGCTTGAAAAATATTTTCAGGTTTCGACAGTGACCCATTACTCAATATGAATGTCCTTGCTGTCAGTAAACTAACTCTACGACAGTATGTATCGTCAGTCAGCGAGATATCCCGTGAGATGATTCAACAAACGCTTGAGATTTAGTCAATTTCTTATTTCTAATTGATTAAGCTATAGTCTCAGTTCATATGATTAACCCTCCCTTCGAAAACTAGTCTATAGTGTTGGCTGGCTCTACGCATCCGTCTGTCTTTAAGATGTACCCTCGGTCCGTCAAATTAAATGCAAGACCAGAAACTAGTATTCCTTTGATTTCATTTACTAGTGAATGCCTTTAGATCGTTGGCTCAGTCTGTTCGATGAACCTTTAATAGTCCATGGGATATGGCTCCAATTCGAGGAATGTTTCTTCTTTTGTTTGATTTACTCCTATGCCTTTAGAGCTCAACGTTTATCACTTGAAATTGTTGTTGGGCCCTTCTACTTTCCTGTGACCACACAGGTTCCTCAGCCAGTATCAACAGTCGGCGATTCTATCCCCACTGCCACAGCTAATCCTTTATCACTTAAAATTGTTGTTGGGCCCTTCTACTTTCCTGTGACCACACAAGTTCCTCAGCCTGTAACAACAGTCGCCAATTCTATCCCCACAGCCACTGAAATTAACTCTCAGGTCGTTGTATCTATCTATCTATACTCTCACTTCCTAAAATGTACTCTAAATCTGTGCAATGTACCCTCAGCGATTAGCTGTTCCCTTACTATAACCTATCCTTCAGTCTATATATACCAGCAGTCGGTGCGTTGTAATCTACGCCGGCAATATAAAACCCCAGTCAATAAGATGCACGTCAGTCAGTCGGATATTCTCTGAGGCCGTAAAACTTGTTTTAACTTTTACAGTCTTTTTCATGTACTCCAAAGAATTGAGATCGTACCCGTAGTCAGTGAGATGTATCCTCAAGCCATAAACCTGTTTCCTTTTAAAGATTTTACACCCAACGAATCAGCCTGCACGACAGTCGGTGAAATGTTCCCCCAGTCACTCTAAGTACTCTCAGACAGTAAGAATGCAGCCTTTGTTTGATGTACCCTCAAACCCTGAAAATGCTTCCGAGCTTTTGTTTCAACCCCATGATGTGTGCATGTACCCACAGTAGGTGACTTTTCCCCAGTTCCACAGATGTGTCCTCAGTATTTACATTTGTGCCCTTACTCTTATTTCATTTCCAGTGGATCACCTTGTGCACTCGGTCTGTGCAATTTCTCTCCACTTCGTGAACTATTCCCTCATTCTGAGAGCTCTTAAACTAAGTCTATGGAATTAAACGATCAGTCCATGCCATATACCAACAGGCTATGTGCTATTTCCTTTCTCTCATTTAATCCAGTCTGCAGGCTAAGTCTCTGAGATGTACCCTCAATGCGTGATATGTACCGCCAATTGATTATATGAATATTCTACCGTTGCAACTTGTGCCCTTTCTGTTCTTTGACCACTACTTCATTAGCTTGGACTCTCAGTCAGTTTAAGATCGTACCCTCAATCCATTTAAACATTAGGCCGTGAAGTTTGTAATTTCTCTTTTTAAACCCGAGACTGTTAGCCGGTATCTTTGGTCTTTGAGTCGATTTCTCTCTCGGTCTGTCTCTCTCTGTCTCTTTGTCTCTTGCTCTCTCTGCCTTTCTCTGTCTTTCTCTCTGTCCTTCTTTCACTATCTCTGTCTCCCTTGCTATGGCTCTGTCTTTCTCTGTCCACACTGTCGTCCCTCATCGTCTCTCTCCCTCTGTCTGTCTCTCTTTTTCTGTCTGTCTCTCTGTCTTTGTCACTCTCTCTCTCTCGCTCTCTATCTCTGTGCTTCTCTCCCTATCTCTGTCTCGCTTGCTGTGTCTCTGTCTACCTCTGTCAACACCCTCGTGCTTCCCTGTCTCTGTTTCTCTTTTTCTGCCTTTTTTACTATCTCTCTCTCTCCCTCTGTCTCTCTCTATCTGTCTGTCTCTGTCTCTCTCTCTGTATCTCTCTCTCTCCCCTATCTTTGCTCTGATGCTCTCTCCTTTATTTCTCTTTCATTCCGACCCTCTCTGTCTGCCTTCATCTTTATATCTGTCATGTCTCTGTTTCTTTCTGTCTATCTGTCTGTCTGTCTTCGTGACTTTCTCTCCGCCTCTCCGTCTTTCTGCCGCCCCCCTGTCCCTGCTTCATCAGATGTTTAGCTGTGGTCCTAATGTTGCTTTCATTAATTCATAGGCCTGTACTCTCAGTTCATGGGGTTTACCCTTTTCCTCCAAAAATGTACTCACTTCTATAAATTAAGCTCCCTTTCGTTCTTGTTTCCCTCAGCTTGTATAATTTATCGATTCTAGGTTTATATGATGCACCGTCACTTTGAATATTAAATGCTTCAAAATACATGTATATCAGAACTTATTATGATTCTGCATTACATTTTGTTCTATCGGATATTACTGGTGTAACTGGTACAAATGAAACACACTGGTCTGATCATACAAATTACGAAATCGCATGTGCATTCATACACACGACCACTTCCAATGCTGTAGCAACTTCAGCTATTAATCTTTAGTATGCCAAATAAAGATAGGTTCGCATAACATGATTAAAACCATCTTGTTTAATACGAATGGTAACACATAAACACTCATGTAAGAATTTCGTTACCAGAATTATACATTGACTAAACTTCGTATAATTCTTTATAACTTTCACTGGCTCATGTGAGCGATTCAGAGCTATGGCCCTATTGTGAAATTGTGTGTGGTGTTTCACGCTGTTTTCACTATTAATACTGTTATATCACGGAGGCCAGTGCATCTATCCATCCTTTCCTGGAGTTTCTTGAACCAGTGCTCCGCACAATATTCCAGTCACTGTCAGTTTTCTCACTTTAAGATCGTCGAAACCGTAACCAGGAGTGAGAGAGAGATAAAGGAATCCTGTCGCAATGACTCATCGATCCCTGGAAAGAAAAGTCTGCCGAGCTGGGGACCGGAACCAGCATCCCTAGCGCTCAAGTTCTGTAGGTTTCCGACTGAGCTGCCGACCTCGGCGTTGTATTATTAAGTGATGGTTTAATCGTTTATTACAGTAAACGTCAAATGGGTAAAGATAGCAGCTTAAAGAGGATGAATTTGTTTAAAGATAGATTTTCATGTGTTAACGTTTTCAAATGAAAGTTATGTTCACGATTCATGTTTGCTGGACCTTAGAGAGGAAGACTTTAGAAAACATTGTTAAAAAGGGAGAAAATACTTGTTAATTTATTGTCCTCGTTGTAATTTATCAGAGAGAATTGAAACATTTCTTATCTAGTTCCAACATATTTACGATGACGAGTGAGTTTTAGTATATACAGGAGAAACAGGAATTTGAGTCTGTATTTTGGATTGCTGCTCAATCATTTCAGGAAAAAGTTTAACTTCAAATTAAGATGCAAATTTTGGAATTTTGAAAATGATGATGATGATGATAATGATATGTTGCTGGTGATGATGATAATGATGATGATGATGTGGTTGTTGTGGTGGTGATGATGATGCTTTTTGTGAATTTGGTGGTGGAGAGATTTGTTTCTTTGTTTGGTGTTTTGACACAGTCTTCAACGTTATTTCAATTATATCTCGGTGGCCAGAGCACATATCTAAGGTTTCTTGCGTTTTTCTTTTACCAGTACTTTTCACCTGATTCCAAGCCAATGGCTGCTTTTCCACATAACTCTCGTCGAAACAACCATCAGCGGTGAGAGAATTAAATGAATCTTGTCGCCATAACTGTCATCAAAGATCGAACGGAAATTGAAACAGCTGGCGAATCGAACATACGACCTAACTAGTTTAAGGTGCCTACGTTACCAACTAAGCGACCGGGCTTGGCAGTGTATTGTATAGAGAGAGAAAGCGTTCAATGATTTGGGAAAAGAATCAAATCTGATTTTAGAATTTTAGCTATGAGCTATGAGCACAACTATTTGAATTCATTGTGATGCTATTTAATCATTTCTGAGATGATAATGATGATGATGCTGATGAAAAAAAGTGGTAGTGGAGAAAGATTTCTTTTGAGATTGTTTTTAATAAATATCAGGTTCGTAGCGTGGTCAGTGCACCTATCTGAGCTTTCTTGAAGGTTGTTTTACCAAGCTATGCACAACGTCAGTCTTCCCAAGGGTTTGGCTGCTTTTCTACAAAACTATCGTCAAAACAATAAAGATCCTTGAGTGTAGAATGGATCCTGATGCAATGACTATCGTCAAAGCTAGGAAAGAGATTAAAACAGCTGCTGGATCGAACCTGCGCCCACCTTTGTTTCAAAACGACTAACTTGACAGGCAAGGCATTCTGGAGGGGGCGGGGAGGAGCGGAGAGAGAGAGAGAGAGTTGGAGTATACAGAGCATTTAATTTTGACATGTTTACTTTATTCCTGAAGGGGTGTAGTTTTGGATAAAAAGATGCAGTTTTGTGAAAAGTGATAATTGAAAAGCGAAATGTATATTCCAGGGAAGATTTTAAAGTTCATATATTAAGATGTGGGCAGATGTTAATCTCAAAGGGCTTGGTATTTTCTGCAAAATTGTGGATTCAGTGATAAACTTTATAAGGTATGTGGAAGAAGATAACTAGTTTCTTTTACCAGTACTTTGCACGTGTCACAAAGACTGTCATCAAACCTGGACAGATACTGGCATAGCTATTGGGTCGAATCTTGGTTTCAAGCCATGTAATTTACCAACTGAGCAGACGGCCAAGGCATTCTGGAGAAGAGAGAGAGAGAGAGAATATTTGATTTTGACTTCTTTTCTCTATTTCCAAAGATGGTAGTGAAGAAACGAAAACGGGAATTTTCCTTAAGAATAATGGCGGATAAGTAAAATGTATATTCCAATGTAGAATTTTATGTGCATATATTATGAAGTGTGCAAAAGTTAATTTTTAGGAGCTTGATATTTTCTGCAATAATATGAATTCAGTGAAACATTTAATAAAGTAATAAAGTATGTGGAAGGAGATAATTAGTTTCTTTTACCAGTACTTTGCACAATATTGTTTCCCAGCCACTGGCTGCTTTTTCCACATAACTTTGTTGAAAAAACTATCAGTGCTGGGATAATAATGAACCCTGTCGTAATGTCTATCATTAATTCCATGGAATGTACCGGTAGTGTGGTGTTGTTGTTTTAACTGTATATCCGGTATATCGGTCGGCAAGTATACTTATTTGAGGTTTCTTGGAGATTCCTTTTACCAGTGCTACGCACAGCATTGTCCAAGCTTTTGGCTGCTTTCCTAAAAAAGCCATGGACGAAACGAGGACCATCCTTGAGTGTAGAATGAATCCTGTTGCAATGACTATTATCAAACATCGGACAGAGATTGGCATAGCTATTCGATCTAAACTGTGCCTGCCTTTTTTTAAGCCATATTTGTGAGCGACCGAACGAATGGGCAAGGCATTCTAGGACATAGAGAGAGAGAGAGAGAGTTTGATCTTGACATGTTTACTTTATACCCGAAGGGTAGTAGTGTGGGGTAGATATGTAAGTTTTGTGAAGAATAATGATGGAAAAGCGAATGTACATTCTACGGTAGATTTTAATGTGCATATGTCAAGAAGTTTGCAGAACCTTATTATTTAGGGCTAGATATTTTCTGCAAAGTTATGGATTTGGCGAAAAGAAATATAAATAAGTGGCAGGAGATAACTAGTTTCTTTTACCAGTACTTCGCACATGTGGAAATGATTATCATTGAACCTCGGACAGATTTTGGCACAATTGGAGAATCGACCTTGTAACCGCCTTGGTTTCAAACCATGTGATTTACCGACTAAGCAGACGGGGAAGTTATTTTGCTGAAAGAAAGAAAGAGTATTTGAATTTGACATATTTGCTTTTGTCCTGAAGGGTTGTAGTGAAGGACCAAAAATTGCAATTGTTGTAAGGAATGATCATGGAAAAGCGAAATGAATATTCCTAAGTAGATTTTTATGTGCATGTTTTAAAAAGTGTGCAGAATTTAATTCTAAGAGGCTAGACATTTTCTCCAAAAATTAAGGGAAAAAAAATGAAGTAATAAAGTATGTGGACGGAGATTTTTTTTCTACCAGTATTTCGCACAATATTGTTCCTATGCCACTGGCTGTGTGTTCCACATAACTTCAGAGAAAAAAATATCAGCGCTGAGATAAGGATGAATATTGCTGCAATGACTATCATTAATGCCATGGAATGTACTCTCACTCTGTGTGATTAAATCCTCAGTCCGCAGTATGTTCTCTCACAGCTTGAAAAATATTTTCAGGTTTCGACAGTGACCCATTACTCAATATGAATGTCCTTGCTGTCAGTA
Organism: Tridacna gigas; assembly: GCA_945859785.2. Taxonomy (NCBI): domain Eukaryota; kingdom Metazoa; phylum Mollusca; class Bivalvia; order Cardiida; family Cardiidae; genus Tridacna; species Tridacna gigas. The sequence continues at coordinate 28,900,647 of OX244033.2, forward strand.
AACTAACTCTACGACAGTATGTATCGTCAGTCAGCGAGATATCCCGTGAGATGATTCAACAAACGCTTGAGATTTAGTCAATTTCTTATTTCTAATTGATTAAGCTATAGTCTCAGTTCATATGATTAACCCTCCCTTCGAAAACTAGTCTATAGTGTTGGCTGGCCCTACGCATCCGTCTGTCTTTAAGATGTACCCTCGGTCCGTCAAATTAAATGCAAGACCAGAAACTAGTATTCCTTTGATTTCATTTACTAGTGAATGCCTTTAGATCGTTGGCTCAGTCTGTTCGATGAACCTTTAATAGTCCATGGGATATGGCTCCAATTCGAGGAATGTTTCTTCTTTTGTTTGATTTACTCCTATGCCTTTAGAGCTCAACGTTTATCACTTGAAATTGTTGTTGGGCCCTTCTTCTTTCCTGTGACCACACAGGTTCCTCAGCCAGTATCAACAGTCGGCGATTCTATCCCCACTGCCACAGCTAATACTTTATCACTTAAAATTGTTGTTGGGCCCTTCTACTTTCCTATGACCACACAAGTTCCTCAGCCTGTAACAACAGTCGCCAATTCTATCCCCACAGCCACTGAAATTAACTCTCAGGTCGTTGTATCTATCTATCTATACTCTCACTTCCTAAAATGTACTCTAAATCTGTGCAATGTACCCTCAGCGATTAGCTGTTCCCTTACTATAACCTTTCCTTCAGTCTATATATATACCAGCAGTCGGTGCGTTGTAATCTACGCCGGCAATATAAAACCCCAGTCAATAAGATGCACGTCAGTCAGTCGGATATTCTCTGAGGCCGTAAAACTTGTTTTAACTTTTACAGTCTTTTTCATGTACTCCAAAGAATTGAGATCGTACTCGTAGTCAGTGAGATGTATCCTCAAGCCATAAACCTGTTTCCTTTTAAAGATTTTACACCCAACAAATCAGCCTGCACGACAGTCGGTGAAATGTTCCCCCAGTCACTCTAAGTACTCCCAGACAGTAAGAATGCAGCCTTTGTTTGATGTACCCTCAAACCCTGAAAATGCTTCCGAGCTTTTGTTTCAACCCCATGATGTGTGCATGTACCCACAGTAGGTGACTTTTCCCCAGTTCCACAGATGTGTCCTCAGTATTTACATTTGTGCCCTTACTCTTATTTCATTTCCAGTGGATCACCTTGTGCACTCGGTCTGTGCAATTTCTCTCCACTTCGTGAACTATTCCCTCATTCTGAGAGCTCTTAAACTAAGTCTATGGAATTAAACGATCAGTCCATGCCATATACCAACAGGCTTTGTGCTATTTCCTTTCTCTCATTTAATCCAGTCTGCAGGCTAAGTCTCTGAGATGTACCCTCAATGCGTGATATGTACCGCCAATTGATTATATGAATATTCTACCGTTGCAATTTGTGCCCTTTCTGTTCTTTGACCACTACTTCATTAGCTTGGACTCTCAGTCAGTTTAAGATCGTACCCTCAATCCATTTAAACATTGGGCCGTGAAGTTTGTAATTTCTCTTTTTAAACCCGAGACTGTTAGCCGGTATCTTTGGTCTTTGAGTCGATTTCTCTCTCGGTCTGTCTCTCTCTGTCTCTTTGTCTCTTGCTCTCTCTGCCTGTCTCTGTCTTTCTCTCTGTCCTTCTTTCACTATCTCTGTCTCCCTTGCTATGGCTCTGTCTTTCTCTGTCCACACTGTCGTCCCTCATCGTCTCTCTCCCTCTGTCTGTCTCTCTTTTTCTGTCTGTCTCTCTGTCTTTGTCACTCTCTCTCTCTCGCTCTCTATCTCTGTGCTTCTCTCCCTATCTCTGTCTCGCTTGCTGTGTCTCTGTCTACCTCTGTCAACACCCTCGTGCTTCCCTGTCTCTGTTTCTCTTTTTCTGCCTTTTTTACTATCTCTCTCTCTCCCTCTGTCTCTCTCTATCTGTCTGTCTCTGTCTCTCTCTCTGTATCTCTCTCTCTCCCCTATCTTTGCTCTGATGCTCTCTCCTTTATTTCTCTTTCATTCCGACCCTCTCTGTCTGCCTTCATCTTTATTTCTGTCATGTCTCTGTTTCTTTCTGTCTATCTCTCTGTCTGTCTTCCTGACTTTCTCTCCGCCTCTCCGTCTTTCTGCCGTCCCCCTGTCCCTGCTTCATCAGATGTTTAGCTGTGGTCCTAATGTTGCTTTCATTAATTCATAGGCCTGTACTCTCAGTTCATGAGGTTTACCCTTTTCCTCCAAAAATGTACTCACTTCTATAAATTAAGCTCCCTTTCGTTCTTGTTTCCCTCAGCTTGTATAATTTATCGATTCTAGGTTTATATGATGCACCGTCACTTTGAATATTAAATGCTTCAAAATACATGTATATCAGAACTTATTATGATTCTGCATTACATTTTGTTCTATCGGATATTACTGGTGTAACTGGTACAAATGAAACATACTGGTCTGATCATACAAATTACGAAATCGCATGTGCATTCATACACACGACCACTTCCAATGCTGTAGCAACTTCAGCTATTAATCTTTAGTATGCCAAATAAAGATAGGTTCGCATAACATGATTAAAACCATCTTGTTTAATACGAATGGTAACACATAAACACTCATGTAAGAATTTCCTTACCAGAATTATACATTGACTACACTTCGTATAATTCTTTATAACTTTTACTGGCTCATGTGAGCGATTCAGAGCTATGGCCCTATTGTGAAATTGTGTGTGGTGTTTCACGCTGTTTTCACTATTAATACTGTTATATCACGGAGGCCAGTGCATCTATCCATCCTTTCCTGGAGTTTCTTGAACCAGTGCTCCGCACAATATTCCAGTCACTGTCAGTTTTCTCACTTTAAGATCGTCGAAACCGTAACCAGGAGTGAGAGAGAGATAAAGGAATCCTGTCGCAATGACTCACCGTTCCTGGAAAGAAAAATCTGCCGAGCTGGGGACCGGAACCAGCATCCCTAGCGCTCAAGTTCTGTAGGTTTCCGACTGAGCTGCCGACCTCGGCGTTGTATTATTAAGTGATGGTTTAATCGTTTATTACAGTAAACGTCAAATGGGTAAAGATAGCAGCTTAAAGAGGATGAATTTGTTTATAGATAGATTTTCATGTGTTAACGTTTTCAAATGAAAGTTATGTTCACGATTCATGTTTGCTGGACTTTAGAGAGGAAGACTTTAGAAAACATTGTTAAAAAGGCAGAAAATACTGGTTAATTTATTGTCCTCGTTGTAATTTATCAGAGAGAATTGAAACATTTCTTATCTAGTTCCAACATATTTACGATGACGAGTGAGTTTTAGTATATACAGGAGAAACAGGAATTTGAGTCTGTATTTTGGATTGCTGCTCAATCATTTCAGGAAAAAGTTTAACTTCAAATTAAGATGCAAATTTTGGAATTTTGAAAATGATGATGATGATGATGATGATAATGATGATATGTTGCTGGTGATGATGATAATGATGATGATGATGTGGTTGTTGTGGTGGTGATGATGATGCTTTTTGTGAATTTGGTGGTGGAGAGATTTGTTTCTTTGTTTGGTGTTTTGACACAGTCTTCAACGTTATTTCAATTATATCTCGGTGGCCAGAGCACATATCTAAGGTTTCTTGCGTTTTTCTTTTACCAGTACTTTTCACCTGATTCCAAGCCAATGGCTGCTTTTCCACATAACTCTCGTCGAAACAACCATCAGCGGTAAGAGAATTAAATGAATCTTGTCGCAATAACTGTCATCAAAGATCGAACGGAAATTGAAACAGCTGGCGAATCGAACATACGACCTAACTAGTTTAAGGTGCCTACGTTACCAACTAAGCGACCGGGCTTGGCAGTGTATTGTATAGAGAGAGAGAGCGTTCAATGATTTGGGAAAAGAATCAAATCTGATTTTAGAATTTTAGCTATGAGCTATGAGCACAACTATTTGAATTCATTGTGATGCTATTTAATCATTTCTGAGATGATGATGATGATGAAAAAAAGTGGTAGTGGAGAAAGATTTCCTTTGAGATTGTTTTTAATAAATATCAGGTTCGTAGCGTGGTCAGTGCACCTATCTGAGCTTTCTTGAAGGTTGTTTTACCAAGCTATGCACAACGTCAGTCTTCCCAAGGGTTTGGCTGCTTTTCTACAAAACTATCGTCAAAACAATAAAGATCCTTGAGTGTAGAATGGATCCTGATGCAATGACTATCGTCAAAGCTAGGAAAGAGATTAAAACAGCTGCTGGATCGAACCTGCGCCCACCTTTGTTTCAAAACGACTAACTTGACAGGCAAGGCATTCTGGAGGGGGCGGGCAGGAGCGGAGAGAGAGAGAGGGGGGGAGTATACAGAGCATTTAATTTTGACATGTTTACTTTATTCCTGAAGGGGTGTAGTTTTGGATGAAAAGATGCAGTTTTGTGAAAAGTGATAATTGAAAAGCGAAATGTATATTCCAGGGAAGATTTTAAAGTTCATATATTAAGATGTGGGCAGATGTTAATCTCAAAGGGCTTGGTATTTTCTGCAAAATTGTGGATTCAGTGATAAACTTTATAAGGTATGTGGAAGAAGATAACTAGTTTCTTTTACCAGTACTTTGCACGTGTCACAAAGACTGTCATCAAACCTGGACAGATACTGGCATAGCTATTGGGTCGAATCTTGGTTTCAAGCCATGTAATTTACCAACTGAGCAGACGGCCAAGGCATTCTGGAGAAGAGAGAGAGAGAGAGAATATTTGATTTTGACTTCTTTTCTCTATTTCCAAAGATGGTAGTGAAGAAACGAAAACGGGAATTTTCCTTAAGAATAATGGCGGATAAGTAAAATGTATATTCCAATGTAGAATTTTATGTGCATATATTATGAAGTGTGCAAAAGTTAATTTTTAGGAGCTTGATATTTTCTGCAATAATATGAATTCAGTGAAACATTTAATAAAGTAATAAAGTATGTGGAAGGAGATAATTAGTTTCTTTTACCAGTACTTTGCACAATATTGTTTCCCAGCCACTGGCTGCTCTTTCCACATAACTTTGTTGAAAAAACTATCAGCGCTGGGATAATAATGAACCCTGTCGTAATGTCTATCATTAATTCCATGGAATGTACCGGTAGTGTGGTGTTGTTGTTTTAACTGTATATCCGGTATATCGGTCGGCAAGTATACTTATTTGAGGTTTCTTGGAGATTCCTTTTACCAGTGCTACGCACAGCATTGTCCAAGCTTTTGGCTGCTTTCCTAAAAAAGCCATGGACGAAAGGATGACCATCCTTGAGTGTAGAATGAATCCTGTTGCAATGACTATTATCAAACATCGGACAGAGATTGGCATAGCTATTCGATCTAAACTGTGCCTGCCTTTTTTTAAGCCATATTTGTGAGCGACCGAACAAATGGGCAAGGCATTCTAGGACATAGAGAGAGAGAGAGAGAGTTTTATCTTGACATGTTTACTTTATACCCGAAGGGTAGTAGTGTGGGGTAAATATGTATGTTTTGTGAAGAATAATGATGGAAAAGCGAATGTACATTCTACGGTAGATTTTAATGCGCATATGTCAAGAAGTTTGCAGAACCTTATTATTTAGGGCTAGATATTTTCTGCAAAGTTATGGATTTGGCGAAAAGAAATATAAATAAGTGGCAGGAGATAACTAGTTTCTTTTACCAGTACTTCGCACATGTGGAAATGACTATCATTGAACCTCGGACAGATTTTGGCACAATTGGAGAATCGACCTTGTAACCGCCTTGGTTTCAAGCCATGTGATTTACCGACTAAGCAGACGGGGAAGTTATTTTGCTGAAAGAAAGAAAGAGTATTTGAATTTGACATATTTGCTTTTGTCCTGAAGGGTTGTAGTGAAGGACCAAAAATTGCAATTGTTGTAAGGAATGATCATGGAAAAGCGAAATGAATATTCCTAAGTAGATTTTTATGTGCATGTTTTAAAAAGTGTGCAGAATTTAATTCTAAGAGGCTAGACATTTTCTCCAAAAATTAAGGGAAAAAAAATGAAGTAATAAAGTATGTGGACGGAGATTTTTTTTCTACCAGTATTTCGCACAATATTGTTCCTATGCCACTGGCTGTGTGTTCCACATAACTTCAGAGAAAAAAATATCAGCGCTGAGATAAGGATGAATATTGCTGCAATGACTATCATTAATGCCATGGAATGTACTCTCACTCTGTGTGATTAAATCCTCAGTCCGCAGTATGTTCTCTCACAGCTTGAAAAATATTTTCAGGTTTCGACAGTGACCCATTACTCAATATGAATGTCCTTGCTATCAGTAAACTAACTCTACGACAGTATGTATCGTCAGTCAGCGAGATATCCCGTGAGATGATTCAACAAACGCTTGAGATTTAGTCAATTTCTTATTTCTAATTGATTAAGCTATAGTCTCAGTTCATATGATTAACCCTCCCTTCGAAACCTAGTCTATAGTGTTGGCTGGCCCTACGCATCCGTCTGTCTTTAAGATGTACCCTCGGTCCGTCAAATTAAATGCAAGACCAGAAACTAGTATTCCTTTGATTTCATTTACTAGTGAATGCCTTTAGATCGTTGGCTCAGTCTGTTCGATGAACCTTTAATAGTCCATGGGATATGGCTCCAATTCGAGGAATGTTTCTTCTTTTGTTTGATTTACTCCTATGCCTTTAGATCTCAACGTTTATCACTTGAAATTGTTGTTGGGCCCTTCTACTTTCCTGTGACCACACAGGTTCCTCAGCCAGTATCAACAGTCGGCGATTCTATCCCCACTGCCACAGCTAATCCTTTATCACTTAAAATTGTTGTTGGGCCCTTCTACTTTCCTGTGACCACACAAGTTCCTCAGCCTGTAACAACAGTCGCCAATTCTATCCCCACAGCCACTGAAATTAACTCTCAGGTCGTTGTATCTATCTATCTATACTCTCACTTCCTAAAATGTACTCTAAATCTGTGCAATGTACCCTCAGCGATTAGCTGTTCCCTTACTATAACCTATCCTTCAGTCTATATATACCAGCAGTCGGTGCGTTGTAATCTACGCCGGCAATATAAAACCCCAGTCAATAAGATGCACGTCAGTCAGTCGGATATTCTCTGAGGCCGTAAAACTTGTTTTAACTTTTACAGTCTTTTTCATGTACTCCAAAGAATTGAGATCGTACCCGTAGTCAGTGAGATGTATCCTCAAGCCATAAACCTGTTTCCTTTTAAAGATTTTACACCCAACGAATCAGCCTGCACGACAGTCGGTGAAATGTTCCCCCAGTCACTCTAAGTACTCTCAGACAGTAAGAATGCAGCCTTTGTTTGATGTACCCTCAAACCCTGAAAATGCTTCCGAGCTTTTGTTTCAACCCCATGATGTGTGCATGTACCCACAGTAGGTGACTTTTCCCCAGTTCCACAGATGTGTCCTCAGTATTTACATTTGTGCCCTTACTCTTATTTCATTTCCAGTGGATCACCTTGTGCACTCGGTCTGTGCAATTTCTCTCCACTTCGTGAACTATTCCCTCATTCTGAGAGCTCTTAAACTAAGTCTATGGAATTAAACGATCAGTCCATGCCATATACCAACAGGCTATGTGCTATTTCCTTTCTCTCATTTAATCCAGTCTGCAGGCTAAGTCTCTGAGATGTACCCTCAATGCGTGATATGTACCGCCAATTGATTATATGAATATTCTACCGTTGCAACTTGTGCCCTTTCTGTTCTTTGACCACTACTTCATTAGCTTGGACTCTCAGTCAGTTTAAGATCGTACCCTCAATCCATTTAAACATTAGGCCGTGAAGTTTGTAATTTCTCTTTTTAAACCCGAGACTGTTAGCCGGTATCTTTGGTCTTTGAGTCGATTTCTCTCTCGGTCTGTCTCTCTCTGTCTCTTTGTCTCTTGCTCTCTCTGCCTTTCTCTGTCTTTCTCTCTGTCCTTCTTTCACTATCTCTGTCTCCCTTGCTATGGCTCTGTCTTTCTCTGTCCACACTGTCGTCCCTCATCGTCTCTCTCCCTCTGTCTGTCTCTCTTTTTCTGTCTGTCTCTCTGTCTTTGTCACTCTCTCTCTCTCGCTCTCTATCTCTGTGCTTCTCTCCCTATCTCTGTCTCGCTTGCTGTGTCTCTGTCTACCTCTGTCAACACCCTCGTGCTTCCCTGTCTCTGTTTCTCTTTTTCTGCCTTTTTTACTATCTCTCTCTCTCCCTCTGTCTCTCTCTATCTGTCTGTCTCTGTCTCTCTCTCTGTATCTCTCTCTCTCCCCTATCTTTGCTCTGATGCTCTCTCCTTTATTTCTCTTTCATTCCGACCCTCTCTGTCTGCCTTCATCTTTATATCTGTCATGTCTCTGTTTCTTTCTGTCTATCTGTCTGTCTGTCTTCGTGACTTTCTCTCCGCCTCTCCGTCTTTCTGCCGCCCCCCTGTCCCTGCTTCATCAGATGTTTAGCTGTGGTCCTAATGTTGCTTTCATTAATTCATAGGCCTGTACTCTCAGTTCATGGGGTTTACCCTTTTCCTCCAAAAATGTACTCACTTCTATAAATTAAGCTCCCTTTCGTTCTTGTTTCCCTCAGCTTGTATAATTTATCGATTCTAGGTTTATATGATGCACCGTCACTTTGAATATTAAATGCTTCAAAATACATGTATATCAGAACTTATTATGATTCTGCATTACATTTTGTTCTATCGGATATTACTGGTGTAACTGGTACAAATGAAACACACTGGTCTGATCATACAAATTACGAAATCGCATGTGCATTCATACACACGACCACTTCCAATGCTGTAGCAACTTCAGCTATTAATCTTTAGTATGCCAAATAAAGATAGGTTCGCATAACATGATTAAAACCATCTTGTTTAATACGAATGGTAACACATAAACACTCATGTAAGAATTTCGTTACCAGAATTATACATTGACTAAACTTCGTATAATTCTTTATAACTTTCACTGGCTCATGTGAGCGATTCAGAGCTATGGCCCTATTGTGAAATTGTGTGTGGTGTTTCACGCTGTTTTCACTATTAATACTGTTATATCACGGAGGCCAGTGCATCTATCCATCCTTTCCTGGAGTTTCTTGAACCAGTGCTCCGCACAATATTCCAGTCACTGTCAGTTTTCTCACTTTAAGATCGTCGAAACCGTAACCAGGAGTGAGAGAGAGATAAAGGAATCCTGTCGCAATGACTCATCGATCCCTGGAAAGAAAAGTCTGCCGAGCTGGGGACCGGAACCAGCATCCCTAGCGCTCAAGTTCTGTAGGTTTCCGACTGAGCTGCCGACCTCGGCGTTGTATTATTAAGTGATGGTTTAATCGTTTATTACAGTAAACGTCAAATGGGTAAAGATAGCAGCTTAAAGAGGATGAATTTGTTTAAAGATAGATTTTCATGTGTTAACGTTTTCAGATGAAAGTTATGTTCACGATCCATGTTTGCTGGACCTTAGAGAGGAAGACTTTAGAAAACATTGTTAAAAAGGGAGAAAATACTTGTTAATTTATTGTCCTCGTTGTAATTTATCAGAGAGAATTGAAACATTTCTTATCTAGTTCCAACATATTTACGATGACGAGTGAGTTTTAGTATATACAGGAGAAACAGGAATTTGAGTCTGTATTTTGGATTGCTGCTCAATCATTTCAGGAAAAAGTTTAACTTCAAATTAAGATGCAAATTTTGGAATTTTGAAAATGATGATGATGATGATAATGATGATATGTTGCTGGTGATGATGATAATGATGATGATGATGTGGTTGTTGTGGTGGTGATGATGATGCTTTTTGTGAATTTGGTGGTGGAGAGATTTGTTTCTTTGTTTGGTGTTTTGACACAGTCTTCAACGTTATTTCAATTATATCTCGGTGGCCAGAGCACATATCTAAGGTTTCTTGCGTTTTTCTTTTACCAGTACTTTTCACCTGATTCCAAGCCAATGGCTGCTTTTCCACATAACTCTCGTCGAAACAACCATCAGCGGTGAGAGAATTAAATGAATCTTGTCGCCATAACTGTCATCAAAGATCGAACGGAAATTGAAACAGCTGGCGAATCGAACATACGACCTAACTAGTTTAAGGTGCCTACGTTACCAACTAAGCGACCGGGCTTGGCAGTGTATTGTATAGAGAGAGAAAGCGTTCAATGATTTGGGAAAAGAATCAAATCTGATTTTAGAATTTTAGCTATGAGCTATGAGCACAACTATTTGAATTCATTGTGATGCTATTTAATCATTTCTGAGATGATAATGATGATGATGCTGATGAAAAAAAGTGGTAGTGGAGAAAGATTTCTTTTGAGATTGTTTTTAATAAATATCAGGTTCGTAGCGTGGTCAGTGCACCTATCTGAGCTTTCTTGAAGGTTGTTTTACCAAGCTATGCACAACGTCAGTCTTCCCAAGGGTTTGGCTGCTTTTCTACAAAACTATCGTCAAAACAATAAAGATCCTTGAGTGTAGAATGGATCCTGATGCAATGACTATCGTCAAAGCTAGGAAAGAGATTAAAACAGCTGCTGGATCGAACCTGCGCCCACCTTTGTTTCAAAACGACTAACTTGACAGGCAAGGCATTCTGGAGGGGGCGGGGAGGAGCGGAGAGAGAGAGAGAGAGTTGGAGTATACAGAGCATTTAATTTTGACATGTTTACTTTATTCCTGAAGGGGTGTAGTTTTGGATAAAAAGATGCAGTTTTGTGAAAAGTGATAATTGAAAAGCGAAATGTATATTCCAGGGAAGATTTTAAAGTTCATATATTAAGATGTGGGCAGATGTTAATCTCAAAGGGCTTGGTATTTTCTGCAAAATTGTGGATTCAGTGATAAACTTTATAAGGTATGTGGAAGAAGATAACTAGTTTCTTTTACCAGTACTTTGCACGTGTCACAAAGACTGTCATCAAACCTGGACAGATACTGGCATAGCTATTGGGTCGAATCTTGGTTTCAAGCCATGTAATTTACCAACTGAGCAGACGGCCAAGGCATTCTGGAGAAGAGAGAGAGAGAGAGAGAGAGAGAGAATATTTGATTTTGACTTCTTTTCTCTATTTCCAAAGATGGTAGTGAAGAAACGAAAACGGGAATTTTCCTTAAGAATAATGGCGGATAAGTAAAATGTATATTCCAATGTAGAATTTTATGTGCATATATTATGAAGTGTGCAAAAGTTAATTTTTAGGAGCTTGATATTTTCTGCAATAATATGAATTCAGTGAAACATTTAATAAAGTAATAAAGTATGTGGAAGGAGATAATTAGTTTCTTTTACCAGTACTTTGCACAATATTGTTTCCCAGCCACTGGCTGCTTTTTCCACATAACTTTGTTGAAAAAACTATCAGTGCTGGGATAATAATGAACCCTGTCGTAATGTCTATCATTAATTCCATGGAATGTACCGGTAGTGTGGTGTTGTTGTTTTAACTGTATATCCGGTATATCGGTCGGCAAGTATACTTATTTGAGGTTTCTTGGAGATTCCTTTTACCAGTGCTACGCACAGCATTGTCCAAGCTTTTGGCTGCTTTCCTAAAAAAGCCATGGACGAAACGAGGACCATCCTTGAGTGTAGAATGAATCCTGTTGCAATGACTATTATCAAACATCGGACAGAGATTGGCATAGCTATTCGATCTAAACTGTGCCTGCCTTTTTTTAAGCCATATTTGTGAGCGACCGAACGAATGGGCAAGGCATTCTAGGACATAGAGAGAGAGAGAGAGAGTTTGATCTTGACATGTTTACTTTATACCCGAAGGGTAGTAGTGTGGGGTAGATATGTATGTTTTGTGAAGAATAATGATGGAAAAGCGAATGTACATTCTACGGTAGATTTTAATGTGCATATGTCAAGAAGTTTGCAGAACCTTATTATTTAGGGCTAGATATTTTCTGCAAAGTTATGGATTTGGCGAAAAGAAATATAAATAAGTGGCAGGAGATAACTAGTTTCTTTTACCAGTACTTCGCACATGTGGAAATGATTATCATTGAACCTCGGACAGATTTTGGCACAATTGGAGAATCGACCTTGTAACCGCCTTGGTTTCAAGCCATGTGATTTACCGACTAAGCAGACGGGGAAGTTATTTTGCTGAAAGAAAGAAAGAGTATTTGAATTTGACATATTTGCTTTTGTCCTGAAGGGTTGTAGTGAAGGACCAAAAATTGCAATTGTTGTAAGGAATGATCATGGAAAAGCGAAATGAATATTCCTAAGTAGATTTTTATGTGCATGTTTTAAAAAGTGTGCAGAATTTAATTCTAAGAGGCTAGACATTTTCTCCAAAAATTAAGGGAAAAAAAATGAAGTAATAAAGTATGTGGACGGAGATTTTTTTTCTACCAGTATTTCGCACAATATTGTTCCTATGCCACTGGCTGTGTGTTCCACATAACTTCAGAGAAAAAAATATCAGCGCTGAGATAAGGATGAATATTGCTGCAATGACTATCATTAATGCCATGGAATGTACTCTCACTCTGTGTGATTAAATCCTCAGTCCGCAGTATGTTCTCTCACAGCTTGAAAAATATTTTCAGGTTTCGACAGTGACCCATTACTCAATATGAATGTCCTTGCTGTCAGTAAACTAACTCTACGACAGTATGTATCGTCAGTCAGCGAGATATCCCGTGAGATGATTCAACAAACGCTTGAGATTTAGTCAATTTCTTATTTCTAATTGATTAAGCTATAGTCTCAGTTCATATGATTAACCCTCCCTTCGAAAACTAGTCTATAGTGTTGGCTGGCCCTACGCATCCGTCTGTCTTTAAGATGTACCCTCGGTCCGTCAAATTAAATGCAAGACCAGAAACTAGTATTCCTTTGATTTCATTTACTAGTGAATGCCTTTAGATCGTTGGCTCAGTCTGTTCGATGAACCTTTAATAGTCCATGGGATATGGCTCCAATTCGAGGAATGTTTCTTCTTTTGTTTGATTTACTCCTATGCCTTTAGAGCTCAACGTTTATCACTTGAAATTGTTGTTGGGCCCTTCTACTTTCCTGTGACCACACAGGTTCCTCAGCCAGTATCAACAGTCGGCGATTCTATCCCCACTGCCACAGCTAATACTTTATCACTTAAAATTGTTGTTGGGCCCTTCTACTTTCCTATGACCACACAAGTTCCTCAGCCTGTAACAACAGTCGCCAATTCTATCCCCACAGCCACTGAAATTAACTCTCAGGTCGTTGTATCTATCTATCTATACTCTCACTTCCTAAAATGTACTCTAAATCTGTGCAATGTACCCTCAGCGATTAGCTGTTCCCTTACTATAACCTTTCCTTCAGTCTATATATATACCAGCAGTCGGTGCGTTGTAATCTACGCCGGCAATATAAAACCCCAGTCAATAAGATGCACGTCAGTCAGTCGGATATTCTCTGAGGCCGTAAAACTTGTTTTAACTTTTACAGTCTTTTTCATGTACTCCAAAGAATTGAGATCGTACTCGTAGTCAGTGAGATGTATCCTCAAGCCATAAACCTGTTTCCTTTTAAAGATTTTACACCCAACAAATCAGCCTGCACGACAGTCGGTGAAATGTTCCCCCAGTCACTCTAAGTACTCCCAGACAGTAAGAATGCAGCCTTTGTTTGATGTACCCTCAAACCCTGAAAATGCTTCCGAGCTTTTGTTTCAACCCCATGATGTGTGCATGTACCCACAGTAGGTGACTTTTCCCCAGTTCCACAGATGTGTCCTCAGTATTTACATTTGTGCCCTTACTCTTATTTCATTTCCAGTGGATCACCTTGTGCACTCGGTCTGTGCAATTTCTCTCCACTTCGTGAACTATTCCCTCATTCTGAGAGCTCTTAAACTAAGTCTATGGAATTAAACGATCAGTCCATGCCATATACCAACAGGCTTTGTGCTATTTCCTTTCTCTCATTTAATCCAGTCTGCAGGCTAAGTCTCTGAGATGTACCCTCAATGCGTGATATGTACCGCCAATTGATTATATGAATATTCTACCGTTGCAATTTGTGCCCTTTCTGTTCTTTGACCACTACTTCATTAGCTTGGACTCTCAGTCAGTTTAAGATCGTACCCTCAATCCATTTAAACATTGGGCCGTGAAGTTTGTAATTTCTCTTTTTAAACCCGAGACTGTTAGCCGGTATCTTTGGTCTTTGAGTCGATTTCTCTCTCGGTCTGTCTCTCTCTGTCTCTTTGTCTCTTGCTCTCTCTGCCTGTCTCTGTCTTTCTCTCTGTCCTTCTTTCACTATCTCTGTCTCCCTTGCTATGGCTCTGTCTTTCTCTGTCCACACTGTCGTCCCTCATCGTCTCTCTCCCTCTGTCTGTCTCTCTTTTTCTGTCTGTCTCTCTGTCTTTGTCACTCTCTCTCTCTCGCTCTCTATCTCTGTGCTTCTCTCCCTATCTCTGTCTCGCTTGCTGTGTCTCTGTCTACCTCTGTCAACACCCTCGTGCTTCCCTGTCTCTGTTTCTCTTTTTCTGCTTTTTTTACTATCTCTCTCTCTCCCTCTGTCTCTCTCTATCCGTCTGTCTCTGTCTCTCTCTCTGTATCTCTCTCTCTCCCCTATCTTTGCTCTGATGCTCTCTCCTTTATTTCTCTTTCATTCCGACCCTCTCTGTCTGCCTTCATCTTTATTTCTGTCATGTCTCTGTTTCTTTCTGTCTATCTCTCTGTCTGTCTTCCTGACTTTCTCTCCGCCTCTCCGTCTTTCTGCCGTCCCCCTGTCCCTGCTTCATCAGATGTTTAGCTGTGGTCCTAATGTTGCTTTCATTAATTCATAGGCCTGTACTCTCAGTTCATGAGGTTTACCCTTTTCCTCCAAAAATGTACTCACTTCTATAAATTAAGCTCCCTTTCGTTCTTGTTTCCCTCAGCTTGTATAATTTATCGATTCTAGGTTTATATGATGCACCGTCACTTTGAATATTAAATGCTTCAAAATACATGTATATCAGAACTTATTATGATTCTGCATTACATTTTGTTCTATCGGATATTACTGGTGTAACTGGTACAAATGAAACATACTGGTCTGATCATACAAATTACGAAATCGCATGTGCATTCATACACACGACCACTTCCAATGCTGTAGCAACTTCAGCTATTAATCTTTAGTATGCCAAATAAAGATAGGTTCGCATAACATGATTAAAACCATCTTGTTTAATACGAATGGTAACACATAAACACTCATGTAAGAATTTCCTTACCAGAATTATACATTGACTACACTTCGTATAATTCTTTATAACTTTTACTGGCTCATGTGAGCGATTCAGAGCTATGGCCCTATTGTGAAATTGTGTGTGGTGTTTCACGCTGTTTTCACTATTAATACTGTTATATCACGGAGGCCAGTGCATCTATCCATCCTTTCCTGGAGTTTCTTGAACCAGTGCTCCGCACAATATTCCAGTCACTGTCAGTTTTCTCACTTTAAGATCGTCGAAACCGTAACCAGGAGTGAGAGAGAGATAAAGGAATCCTGTCGCAATGACTCACCGTTCCTGGAAAGAAAAATCTGCCGAGCTGGGGACCGGAACCAGCATCCCTAGCGCTCAAGTTCTGTAGGTTTCCGACTGAGCTGCCGACCTCGGCGTTGTATTATTAAGTGATGGTTTAATCGTTTATTACAGTAAACGTCAAATGGGTAAAGATAGCAGCTTAAAGAGGATGAATTTGTTTATAGATAGATTTTCATGTGTTAACGTTTTCAAATGAAAGTTATGTTCACGATTCATGTTTGCTGGACTTTAGAGAGGAAGACTTTAGAAAACATTGTTAAAAAGGCAGAAAATACTGGTTAATTTATTGTCCTCGTTGTAATTTATCAGAGAGAATTGAAACATTTCTTATCTAGTTCCAACATGTTTACGATGACGAGTGAGTTTTAGTATATACAGGAGAAACAGGAATTTGAGTCTGTATTTTGGATTGCTGCTCAATCATTTCAGGAAAAAGTTTAACTTCAAATTAAGATGCAAATTTTGGAATTTTGAAAATGATGATGATGATGATGATGATAATGATGATATGTTGCTGGTGATGATGATAATGATGATGATGATGTGGTTGTTGTGGTGGTGATGATGATGCTTTTTGTGAATTTGGTGGTGGAGAGATTTGTTTCTTTGTTTGGTGTTTTGACACAGTCTTCAACGTTATTTCAATTATATCTCGGTGGCCAGAGCACATATCTAAGGTTTCTTGCGTTTTTCTTTTACCAGTACTTTTCACCTGATTCCAAGCCAATGGCTGCTTTTCCACATAACTCTCGTCGAAACAACCATCAGCGGTAAGAGAATTAAATGAATCTTGTCGCAATAACTGTCATCAAAGATCGAACGGAAATTGAAACAGCTGGCGAATCGAACATACGACCTAACTAGTTTAAGGTGCCTACGTTACCAACTAAGCGACCGGGCTTGGCAGTGTATTGTATAGAGAGAGAGAGCGTTCAATGATTTGGGAAAAGAATCAAATCTGATTTTAGAATTTTAGCTATGAGCTATGAGCACAACTATTTGAATTCATTGTGATGCTATTTAATCATTTCTGAGATGATGATGATGATGAAAAAAAGTGGTAGTGGAGAAAGATTTCCTTTGAGATTGTTTTTAATAAATATCAGGTTCGTAGCGTGGTCAGTGCACCTATCTGAGCTTTCTTGAAGGTTGTTTTACCAAGCTATGCACAACGTCAGTCTTCCCAAGGGTTTGGCTGCTTTTCTACAAAACTATCGTCAAAACAATAAAGATCCTTGAGTGTAGAATGGATCCTGATGCAATGACTATCGTCAAAGCTAGGAAAGAGATTAAAACAGCTGCTGGATCGAACCTGCGCCCACCTTTGTTTCAAAACGACTAACTTGACAGGCAAGGCATTCTGGAGGGGGCGGGCAGGAGCGGAGAGAGAGAGAGGGGGGGAGTATACAGAGCATTTAATTTTGACATGTTTACTTTATTCCTGAAGGGGTGTAGTTTTGGATGAAAAGATGCAGTTTTGTGAAAAGTGATAATTGAAAAGCGAAATGTATATTCCAGGGAAGATTTTAAAGTTCATATATTAAGATGTGGGCAGATGTTAATCTCAAAGGGCTTGGTATTTTCTGCAAAATTGTGGATTCAGTGATAAACTTTATAAGGTATGTGGAAGAAGATAACTAGTTTCTTTTACCAGTACTTTGCACGTGTCACAAAGACTGTCATCAAACCTGGACAGATACTGGCATAGCTATTGGGTCGAATCTTGGTTTCAAGCCATGTAATTTACCAACTGAGCAGACGGCCAAGGCATTCTGGAGAAGAGAGAGAGAGAGAGAATATTTGATTTTGACTTCTTTTCTCTATTTCCAAAGATGGTAGTGAAGAAACGAAAACGGGAATTTTCCTTAAGAATAATGGCGGATAAGTAAAATGTATATTCCAATGTAGAATTTTATGTGCATATATTATGAAGTGTGCAAAAGTTAATTTTTAGGAGCTTGATATTTTCTGCAATAATATGAATTCAGTGAAACATTTAATAAGGTAATAAAGTATGTGGAAGGAGATAATTAGTTTCTTTTACCAGTACTTTGCACAATATTGTTTCCCAGCCACTGGCTGCTCTTTCCACATAACTTTGTTGAAAAAACTATCAGCGCTGGGATAATAATGAACCCTGTCGTAATGTCTATCATTAATTCCATGGAATGTACCGGTAGTGTGGTGTTGTTGTTTTAACTGTATATCCGGTATATCGGTCGGCAAGTATACTTATTTGAGGTTTCTTGGAGATTCCTTTTACCAGTGCTACGCACAGCATTGTCCAAGCTTTTGGCTGCTTTCCTAAAAAAGCCATGGACGAAAGGATGACCATCCTTGAGTGTAGAATGAATCCTGTTGCAATGACTATTATCAAACATCGGACAGAGATTGGCATAGCTATTCGATCTAAACTGTGCCTGCCTTTTTTTAAGCCATATTTGTGAGCGACCGAACAAATGGGCAAGGCATTCTAGGACATAGAGAGAGAGAGAGAGAGTTTTATCTTGACATGTTTACTTTATACCCGAAGGGTAGTAGTGTGGGGTAAATATGTATGTTTTGTGAAGAATAATGATGGAAAAGCGAATGTACATTCTACGGTAGATTTTAATGCGCATATGTCAAGAAGTTTGCAGAACCTTATTATTTAGGGCTAGATATTTTCTGCAAAGTTATGGATTTGGCGAAAAGAAATATAAATAAGTGGCAGGAGATAACTAGTTTCTTTTACCAGTACTTCGCACATGTGGAAATGACTATCATTGAACCTCGGACAGATTTTGGCACAATTGGAGAATCGACCTTGTAACCGCCTTGGTTTCAAGCCATGTGATTTACCGACTAAGCAGACGGGGAAGTTATTTTGCTGAAAGAAAGAAAGAGTATTTGAATTTGACATATTTGCTTTTGTCCTGAAGGGTTGTAGTGAAGGACCAAAAATTGCAATTGTTGTAAGGAATGATCATGGAAAAGCGAAATGAATATTCCTAAGTAGATTTTTATGTGCATGTTTTAAAAAGTGTGCAGAATTTAATTCTAAGAGGCTAGACATTTTCTCCAAAAATTAAGGGAAAAAAAATGAAGTAATAAAGTATGTGGACGGAGATTTTTTTTCTACCAGTATTTCGCACAATATTGTTCCTATGCCACTGGCTGTGTGTTCCACATAACTTCAGAGAAAAAAATATCAGCGCTGAGATAAGGATGAATATTGCTGCAATGACTATCATTAATGCCATGGAATGTACTCTCACTCTGTGTGATTAAATCCTCAGTCCGCAGTATGTTCTCTCACAGCTTGAAAAATATTTTCAGGTTTCGACAGTGACCCATTACTCAATATGAATGTCCTTGCTATCAGTAAACTAACTCTACGACAGTATGTATCGTCAGTCAGCGAGATATCCCGTGAGATGATTCAACAAACGCTTGAGATTTAGTCAATTTCTTATTTCTAATTGATTAAGCTATAGTCTCAGTTCATATGATTAACCCTCCCTTCGAAACCTAGTCTATAGTGTTGGCTGGCCCTACGCATCCGTCTGTCTTTAAGATGTACCCTCGGTCCGTCAAATTAAATGCAAGACCAGAAACTAGTATTCCTTTGATTTCATTTACTAGTGAATGCCTTTAGATCGTTGGCTCAGTCTGTTCGATGAACCTTTAATAGTCCATGGGATATGGCTCCAATTCGAGGAATGTTTCTTCTTTTGTTTGATTTACTCCTATGCCTTTAGATCTCAACGTTTATCACTTGAAATTGTTGTTGGGCCCTTCTACTTTCCTGTGACCACACAGGTTCCTCAGCCAGTATCAACAGTCGGCGATTCTATCCCCACTGCCACAGCTAATCCTTTATCACTTAAAATTGTTGTTGGGCCCTTCTACTTTCCTGTGACCACACAAGTTCCTCAGCCTGTAACAACAGTCGCCAATTCTATCCCCACAGCCACTGAAATTAACTCTCAGGTCGTTGTATCTATCTATCTATACTCTCACTTCCTAAAATGTACTCTAAATCTGTGCAATGTACCCTCAGCGATTAGCTGTTCCCTTACTATAACCTATCCTTCAGTCTATATATACCAGCAGTCGGTGCGTTGTAATCTACGCCGGCAATATAAAACCCCAGTCAATAAGATGCACGTCAGTCAGTCGGATATTCTCTGAGGCCGTAAAACTTGTTTTAACTTTTACAGTCTTTTTCATGTACTCCAAAGAATTGAGATCGTACCCGTAGTCAGTGAGATGTATCCTCAAGCCATAAACCTGTTTCCTTTTAAAGATTTTACACCCAACGAATCAGCCTGCACGACAGTCGGTGAAATGTTCCCCCAGTCACTCTAAGTACTCTCAGACAGTAAGAATGCAGCCTTTGTTTGATGTACCCTCAAACCCTGAAAATGCTTCCGAGCTTTTGTTTCAACCCCATGATGTGTGCATGTACCCACAGTAGGTGACTTTTCCCCAGTTCCACAGATGTGTCCTCAGTATTTACATTTGTGCCCTTACTCTTATTTCATTTCCAGTGGATCACCTTGTGCACTCGGTCTGTGCAATTTCTCTCCACTTCGTGAACTATTCCCTCATTCTGAGAGCTCTTAAACTAAGTCTATGGAATTAAACGATCAGTCCATGCCATATACCAACAGGCTATGTGCTATTTCCTTTCTCTCATTTAATCCAGTCTGCAGGCTAAGTCTCTGAGATGTACCCTCAATGCGTGATATGTACCGCCAATTGATTATATGAATATTCTACCGTTGCAACTTGTGCCCTTTCTGTTCTTTGACCACTACTTCATTAGCTTGGACTCTCAGTCAGTTTAAGATCGTACCCTCAATCCATTTAAACATTAGGCCGTGAAGTTTGTAATTTCTCTTTTTAAACCCGAGACTGTTAGCCGGTATCTTTGGTCTTTGAGTCGATTTCTCTCTCGGTCTGTCTCTCTCTGTCTCTTTGTCTCTTGCTCTCTCTGCCTTTCTCTGTCTTTCTCTCTGTCCTTCTTTCACTATCTCTGTCTCCCTTGCTATGGCTCTGTCTTTCTCTGTCCACACTGTCGTCCCTCATCGTCTCTCTCCCTCTGTCTGTCTCTCTTTTTCTGTCTGTCTCTCTGTCTTTGTCACTCTCTCTCTCTCGCTCTCTATCTCTGTGCTTCTCTCCCTATCTCTGTCTCGCTTGCTGTGTCTCTGTCTACCTCTGTCAACACCCTCGTGCTTCCCTGTCTCTGTTTCTCTTTTTCTGCCTTTTTTACTATCTCTCTCTCTCCCTCTGTCTCTCTCTATCTGTCTGTCTCTGTCTCTCTCTCTGTATCTCTCTCTCTCCCCTATCTTTGCTCTGATGCTCTCTCCTTTATTTCTCTTTCATTCCGACCCTCTCTGTCTGCCTTCATCTTTATATCTGTCATGTCTCTGTTTCTTTCTGTCTATCTGTCTGTCTGTCTTCGTGACTTTCTCTCCGCCTCTCCGTCTTTCTGCCGCCCCCCTGTCCCTGCTTCATCAGATGTTTAGCTGTGGTCCTAATGTTGCTTTCATTAATTCATAGGCCTGTACTCTCAGTTCATGGGGTTTACCCTTTTCCTCCAAAAATGTACTCACTTCTATAAATTAAGCTCCCTTTCGTTCTTGTTTCCCTCAGCTTGTATAATTTATCGATTCTAGGTTTATATGATGCACCGTCACTTTGAATATTAAATGCTTCAAAATACATGTATATCAGAACTTATTATGATTCTGCATTACATTTTGTTCTATCGGATATTACTGGTGTAACTGGTACAAATGAAACACACTGGTCTGATCATACAAATTACGAAATCGCATGTGCATTCATACACACGACCACTTCCAATGCTGTAGCAACTTCAGCTATTAATCTTTAGTATGCCAAATAAAGATAGGTTCGCATAACATGATTAAAACCATCTTGTTTAATACGAATGGTAACACATAAACACTCATGTAAGAATTTCGTTACCAGAATTATACATTGACTAAACTTCGTATAATTCTTTATAACTTTCACTGGCTCATGTGAGCGATTCAGAGCTATGGCCCTATTGTGAAATTGTGTGTGGTGTTTCACGCTGTTTTCACTATTAATACTGTTATATCACGGAGGCCAGTGCATCTATCCATCCTTTCCTGGAGTTTCTTGAACCAGTGCTCCGCACAATATTCCAGTCACTGTCAGTTTTCTCACTTTAAGATCGTCGAAACCGTAACCAGGAGTGAGAGAGAGATAAAGGAATCCTGTCGCAATGACTCATCGATCCCTGGAAAGAAAAGTCTGCCGAGCTGGGGACCGGAACCAGCATCCCTAGCGCTCAAGTTCTGTAGGTTTCCGACTGAGCTGCCGACCTCGGCGTTGTATTATTAAGTGATGGTTTAATCGTTTATTACAGTAAACGTCAAATGGGTAAAGATAGCAGCTTAAAGAGGATGAATTTGTTTAAAGATAGATTTTCATGTGTTAACGTTTTCAGATGAAAGTTATGTTCACGATCCATGTTTGCTGGACCTTAGAGAGGAAGACTTTAGAAAACATTGTTAAAAAGGGAGAAAATACTTGTTAATTTATTGTCCTCGTTGTAATTTATCAGAGAGAATTGAAACATTTCTTATCTAGTTCCAACATATTTACGATGACGAGTGAGTTTTAGTATATACAGGAGAAACAGGAATTTGAGTCTGTATTTTGGATTGCTGCTCAATCATTTCAGGAAAAAGTTTAACTTCAAATTAAGATGCAAATTTTGGAATTTTGAAAATGATGATGATGATGATAATGATGATATGTTGCTGGTGATGATGATAATGATGATGATGATGTGGTTGTTGTGGTGGTGATGATGATGCTTTTTGTGAATTTGGTGGTGGAGAGATTTGTTTCTTTGTTTGGTGTTTTGACACAGTCTTCAACGTTATTTCAATTATATCTCGGTGGCCAGAGCACATATCTAAGGTTTCTTGCGTTTTTCTTTTACCAGTACTTTTCACCTGATTCCAAGCCAATGGCTGCTTTTCCACATAACTCTCGTCGAAACAACCATCAGCGGTGAGAGAATTAAATGAATCTTGTCGCCATAACTGTCATCAAAGATCGAACGGAAATTGAAACAGCTGGCGAATCGAACATACGACCTAACTAGTTTAAGGTGCCTACGTTACCAACTAAGCGACCGGGCTTGGCAGTGTATTGTATAGAGAGAGAAAGCGTTCAATGATTTGGGAAAAGAATCAAATCTGATTTTAGAATTTTAGCTATGAGCTATGAGCACAACTATTTGAATTCATTGTGATGCTATTTAATCATTTCTGAGATGATAATGATGATGATGCTGATGAAAAAAAGTGGTAGTGGAGAAAGATTTCTTTTGAGATTGTTTTTAATAAATATCAGGTTCGTAGCGTGGTCAGTGCACCTATCTGAGCTTTCTTGAAGGTTGTTTTACCAAGCTATGCACAACGTCAGTCTTCCCAAGGGTTTGGCTGCTTTTCTACAAAACTATCGTCAAAACAATAAAGATCCTTGAGTGTAGAATGGATCCTGATGCAATGACTATCGTCAAAGCTAGGAAAGAGATTAAAACAGCTGCTGGATCGAACCTGCGCCCACCTTTGTTTCAAAACGACTAACTTGACAGGCAAGGCATTCTGGAGGGGGCGGGGAGGAGCGGAGAGAGAGAGAGAGAGTTGGAGTATACAGAGCATTTAATTTTGACATGTTTACTTTATTCCTGAAGGGGTGTAGTTTTGGATAAAAAGATGCAGTTTTGTGAAAAGTGATAATTGAAAAGCGAAATGTATATTCCAGGGAAGATTTTAAAGTTCATATATTAAGATGTGGGCAGATGTTAATCTCAAAGGGCTTGGTATTTTCTGCAAAATTGTGGATTCAGTGATAAACTTTATAAGGTATGTGGAAGAAGATAACTAGTTTCTTTTACCAGTACTTTGCACGTGTCACAAAGACTGTCATCAAACCTGGACAGATACTGGCATAGCTATGGGGTCGAATCTTGGTTTCAAGCCATGTAATTTACCAACTGAGCAGACGGCCAAGGCATTCTGGAGAAGAGAGAGAGAGAGAGAGAGAGAGAGAGAGAATATTTGATTTTGACTTCTTTTCTCTATTTCCAAAGATGGTAGTGAAGAAACGAAAACGGGAATTTTCCTTAAGAATAATGGCGGATAAGTAAAATGTATATTCCAATGTAGAATTTTATGTGCATATATTATGAAGTGTGCAAAAGTTAATTTTTAGGAGCTTGATATTTTCTGCAATAATATGAATTCAGTGAAACATTTAATAAAGTAATAAAGTATGTGGAAGGAGATAATTAGTTTCTTTTACCAGTACTTTGCACAATATTGTTTCCCAGCCACTGGCTGCTTTTTCCACATAACTTTGTTGAAAAAACTATCAGTGCTGGGATAATAATGAACCCTGTCGTAATGTCTATCATTAATTCCATGGAATGTACCGGTAGTGTGGTGTTGTTGTTTTAACTGTATATCCGGTATATCGGTCGGCAAGTATACTTATTTGAGGTTTCTTGGAGATTCCTTTTACCAGTGCTACGCACAGCATTGTCCAAGCTTTTGGCTGCTTTCCTAAAAAAGCCATGGACGAAACGAGGACCATCCTTGAGTGTAGAATGAATCCTGTTGCAATGACTATTATCAAACATCGGACAGAGATTGGCATAGCTATTCGATCTAAACTGTGCCTGCCTTTTTTTAAGCCATATTTGTGAGCGACCGAACGAATGGGCAAGGCATTCTAGGACATAGAGAGAGAGAGAGAGAGTTTGATCTTGACATGTTTACTTTATACCCGAAGGGTAGTAGTGTGGGGTAGATATGTATGTTTTGTGAAGAATAATGATGGAAAAGCGAATGTACATTCTACGGTAGATTTTAATGTGCATATGTCAAGAAGTTTGCAGAACCTTATTATTTAGGGCTAGATATTTTCTGCAAAGTTATGGATTTGGCGAAAAGAAATATAAATAAGTGGCAGGAGATAACTAGTTTCTTTTACCAGTACTTCGCACATGTGGAAATGATTATCATTGAACCTCGGACAGATTTTGGCACAATTGGAGAATCGACCTTGTAACCGCCTTGGTTTCAAGCCATGTGATTTACCGACTAAGCAGACGGGGAAGTTATTTTGCTGAAAGAAAGAAAGAGTATTTGAATTTGACATATTTGCTTTTGTCCTGAAGGGTTGTAGTGAAGGACCAAAAATTGCAATTGTTGTAAGGAATGATCATGGAAAAGCGAAATGAATATTCCTAAGTAGATGTTTATGTGCATGTTTTAAAAAGTGTGCAGAATTTAATTCTAAGAGGCTAGACATTTTCTCCAAAAATTAAGGGAAAAAAAAATGAAGTAATAAAGTATGTGGACGGAGATTTTTTTTCTACCAGTATTTCGCACAATATTGTTCCTATGCCACTGGCTGTGTGTTCCACATAACTTCAGAGAAAAAAATATCAGCGCTGAGATAAGGATGAATATTGCTGCAATGACTATCATTAATGCCATGGAATGTACTCTCACTCTGTGTGATTAAATCCTCAGTCCGCAGTATGTTCTCTCACAGCTTGAAAAATATTTTCAGGTTTCGACAGTGACCCATTACTCAATATGAATGTCCTTGCTGTCAGTAAACTAACTCTACGACAGTATGTATCGTCAGTCAGCGAGATATCCCGTGAGATGATTCAACAAACGCTTGAGATTTAGTCAATTTCTTATTTCTAATTGATTAAGCTATAGTCTCAGTTCATATGATTAACCCTCCCTTCGAAAACTAGTCTATAGTGTTGGCTGGCCCTACGCATCCGTCTGTCTTTAAGATGTACCCTCGGTCCGTCAAATTAAATGCAAGACCAGAAACTAGTATTCCTTTGATTTCATTTACTAGTGAATGCCTTTAGATCGTTGGCTCAGTCTGTTCGATGAACCTTTAATAGTCCATGGGATATGGCTCCAATTCGAGGAATGTTTCTTCTTTTGTTTGATTTACTCCTATGCCTTTAGAGCTCAACGTTTATCACTTGAAATTGTTGTTGGGCCCTTCTTCTTTCCTGTGACCACACAGGTTCCTCAGCCAGTATCAACAGTCGGCGATTCTATCCCCACTGCCACAGCTAATACTTTATCACTTAAAATTGTTGTTGGGCCCTTCTACTTTCCTATGACCACACAAGTTCCTCAGCCTGTAACAACAGTCGCCAATTCTATCCCCACAGCCACTGAAATTAACTCTCAGGTCGTTGTATCTATCTATCTATACTCTCACTTCCTAAAATGTACTCTAAATCTGTGCAATGTACCCTCAGCGATTAGCTGTTCCCTTACTATAACCTTTCCTTCAGTCTATATATATACCAGCAGTCGGTGCGTTGTAATCTACGCCGGCAATATAAAACCCCAGTCAATAAGATGCACGTCAGTCAGTCGGATATTCTCTGAGGCCGTAAAACTTGTTTTAACTTTTACAGTCTTTTTCATGTACTCCAAAGAATTGAGATCGTACTCGTAGTCAGTGAGATGTATCCTCAAGCCATAAACCTGTTTCCTTTTAAAGATTTTACACCCAACAAATCAGCCTGCACGACAGTCGGTGAAATGTTCCCCCAGTCACTCTAAGTACTCCCAGACAGTAAGAATGCAGCCTTTGTTTGATGTACCCTCAAACCCTGAAAATGCTTCCGAGCTTTTGTTTCAACCCCATGATGTGTGCATGTACCCACAGTAGGTGACTTTTCCCCAGTTCCACAGATGTGTCCTCAGTATTTACATTTGTGCCCTTACTCTTATTTCATTTCCAGTGGATCACCTTGTGCACTCGGTCTGTGCAATTTCTCTCCACTTCGTGAACTATTCCCTCATTCTGAGAGCTCTTAAACTAAGTCTATGGAATTAAACGATCAGTCCATGCCATATACCAACAGGCTTTGTGCTATTTCCTTTCTCTCATTTAATCCAGTCTGCAGGCTAAGTCTCTGAGATGTACCCTCAATGCGTGATATGTACCGCCAATTGATTATATGAATATTCTACCGTTGCAATTTGTGCCCTTTCTGTTCTTTGACCACTACTTCATTAGCTTGGACTCCCAGTCAGTTTAAGATCGTACCCTCAATCCATTTAAACATTGGGCCGTGAAGTTTGTAATTTCTCTTTTTAAACCCGAGACTGTTAGCCGGTATCTTTGGTCTTTGAGTCGATTTCTCTCTCGGTCTGTCTCTCTCTGTCTCTTTGTCTCTTGCTCTCTCTGCCTGTCTCTGTCTTTCTCTCTGTCCTTCTTTCACTATCTCTGTCTCCCTTGCTATGGCTCTGTCTTTCTCTGTCCACACTGTCGTCCCTCATCGTCTCTCTCCCTCTGTCTGTCTCTCTTTTTCTGTCTGTCTCTCTGTCTTTGTCACTCTCTCTCTCTCGCTCTCTATCTCTGTGCTTCTCTCCCTATCTCTGTCTCGCTTGCTGTGTCTCTGTCTACCTCTGTCAACACCCTCGTGCTTCCCTGTCTCTGTTTCTCTTTTTCTGCCTTTTTTACTATCTCTCTCTCTCCCTCTGTCTCTCTCTATCCGTCTGTCTCTGTCTCTCTCTCTGTATCTCTCTCTCTCCCCTATCTTTGCTCTGATGCTCTCTCCTTTATTTCTCTTTCATTCCGACCCTCTCTGTCTGCCTTCATCTTTATTTCTGTCATGTCTCTGTTTCTTTCTGTCTATCTCTCTGTCTGTCTTCCTGACTTTCTCTCCGCCTCTCCGTCTTTCTGCCGTCCCCCTGTCCCTGCTTCATCAGATGTTTAGCTGTGGTCCTAATGTTGCTTTCATTAATTCATAGGCCTGTACTCTCAGTTCATGAGGTTTACCCTTTTCCTCCAAAAATGTACTCACTTCTATAAATTAAGCTCCCTTTCGTTCTTGTTTCCCTCAGCTTGTATAATTTATCGATTCTAGGTTTATATGATGCACCGTCACTTTGAATATTAAATGCTTCAAAATACATGTATATCAGAACTTATTATGATTCTGCATTACATTTTGTTCTATCGGATATTACTGGTGTAACTGGTACAAATGAAACATACTGGTCTGATCATACAAATTACGAAATCGCATGTGCATTCATACACACGACCACTTCCAATGCTGTAGCAACTTCAGCTATTAATCTTTAGTATGCCAAATAAAGATAGGTTCGCATAACATGATTAAAACCTTCTTGTTTAATACGAATGGTAACACATAAACACTCATGTAAGAATTTCCTTACCAGAATTATACATAGACTACACTTCGTATAATTCTTTATAACTTTTACTGGCTCATGTGAGCGATTCAGAGCTATGGCCCTATTGTGAAATTGTGTGTGGTGTTTCACGCTGTTTTCACTATTAATACTGTTATATCACGGAGGCCAGTGCATCTATCCATCCTTTCCTGGAGTTTCTTGAACCAGTGCTCCGCACAATATTCCAGTCACTGTCAGTTTTCTCACTTTAAGATCGTCGAAACCGTAACCAGGAGTGAGAGAGAGATAAAGGAACCCTGTCGCAATGACTCATCGATCCCTGGAAAGAAAAATCTGCCGAGCTGGGGACCGGAACCAGCATCCCTAGCGCTCAAGTTCTGTAGGTTTCCGACTGAGCTGCCGACCTCGGCGTTGTATTATTAAGTGATGGTTTAATCGTTTATTACAGTAAACGTCAAATGGGTAAAGATAGCAGCTTAAAGAGGATGAATTTGTTTAAAGATAGATTTTCATGTGTTAACGTTTTCAAATGAAAGTTATGTTCACGATCCATGTTTGCTGGACCTTAGAGAGGAAGACTTTAGAAAACATTGTTAAAAAGGGAGAAAATACTGGTTAATTTATTGTCCTCGTTGTAATTTATCAGAGAGAATTGAAACATTTCTTATCTAGTTCCAACATATTTACGATGACGAGTGAGTTTTAGTATATACAGGAGAAACAGGAATTTGAGTCTGTATTTTGGATTGCTGCTCAATCATTTCAGGAAAAAGTTGAACTTCAAATTAAGATGCAAATTTTGGAATTTTGAAAATGATGATGATGATGATGATGATAATGATGATATGTTGCTGGTGATGATGATAATGATGATGATGATGTGGTTGTTGTGGTGGTGATGATGATGCTTTTTGTGAATTTGGTGGTGGAGAGATTTGTTTCTTTGTTTGGTGTTTAGTGTTTTGACACAGTCTTCAACGTTATTTCAATTATATCTTGGTGGCCAGAGCACATATCTAAGGTTTCTTGCATTTTTCTTTTACCAGTACTTTTCACCTGATTCCAAGCCAATGGCTGCTTTGCCACATAACTCTCGTCGAAACAACCATCAGCGGTAAGAGAATTAAATGAATCTTGTCGCAATAACTGTCATCAAAGATCGAACGGAAATTGAAACAGCTGGCGAATCGAACATACGACCTAACTAGTTTAAGGTGCCTACGTTACCAACTAAGCGACCGGGCTTGGCAGTGTATTGTATAGAGAGAGAGAGCGTTCAATGATTTGGGAAAAGAATCAAATCTGATTTTAGAATTTTAGCTATGAGCTATGAGCACAACTATTTGAATTCATTGTGATGCTATTTAATCATTTCTGAGATGATGATGATGATGAAAAAAAGTGGTAGTGGAGAAAGATTTCTTTTGAGATTGTTTTTAATAAATATCAGGTTCGTAGCGTGGTCAGTGCACCTATCTGAGCTTTCTTGAAGGTTGTTTTACCAAGCTATGCACAACGTCAGTCTTCCCAAGGGTTTGGCTGCTTTTCTACAAAACTATCGTCAAAACAATAAAGATCCTTGAGTGTAGAATGGATCCTGATGCAATGACTATCGTCAAAGCTAGGAAAGAGATTAAAACAGCTGCTGGATCGAACCTGCGCCCACCTTTGTTTCAAAACGACTAACTTGACAGGCAAGGCATTCTGGAGGGGGCGGGCAGGAGCGGAGAGAGAGAGAGGGGGGGAGTATACAGAGCATTTAATTTTGACATGTTTACTTTATTCCTGAAGGGGTGTAGTTTTGGATAAAAAGATGCAGTTTTGTGAAAAGTGATAATTGAAAAGCGAAATGTATATTCCAGGGAAGATTTTAAAGTTCATATATTAAGATGTGGGCAGATGTTAATCTCAAAGGGCTTGGTATTTTCTGCAAAATTGTGGATTCAGTGATAAACTTTATAAGGTATGTGGAAGAAGATAACTAGTTTCTTTTACCAGTACTTTGCACGTGTCACAAAGACTGTCATCAAACCTGGACAGATACTGGCATAGCTATTGGGTCGAATCTTGGTTTCAAGCCATGTAATTTACCAACTGAGCAGACGGCCAAGGCATTCTGGAGAAGAGAGAGAGAGATAGAGAGACAGAGAGAGAGAGAGATTATTTGATTTTGACTTCTTTTCTCTATTTCCAAAGATGGTAGTGAAGAAACGAAAACGGGAATTTTCCTTAAGAATAATGGCGGATAAGTAAAATGTATATTCCAATGTAGAATTTTATGTGCATATATTATGAAGTGTGCAAAAGTTAATTTTTAGGAGCTTGATATTTTCTGCAATAATATGAATTCAGTGAAGGAGATAATTAGTTTCTTTTACCAGTACTTTGCACAATATTGTTTCCCAGCCACTGGCTGCTTTTTCCACATAACTTTGTTGAAAAAACTATCAGCGCTGGGATAATAATGAACCCTGTCGTAATGTCTATCATTAATTCCATGGAATGTACCGGTAGTGTAGTGTTGTTGTTTTAACTGTATATCAGGTATATCGGTCGGCAAGTATACTTATTTGAGGTTTCTTGGAGATTCCTTTTACCAGTGCTACGCACAGCATTGTCCAAGCTTTTGGCTGCTTTCCTAAAAAAGCCATGGACGAAAGGATGACCATCCTTGAGTGTAGAATGAATCCTGTTGCAATGACTATTATCAAACATCGGACAGAGATTGGCATAGCTGTTCGATCTAAACTGTGCCTGCCTTTTTTTAAGCCATATTTGTGAGCGACCGAACAAATGGGCAAGGCATTCTAGGACATAGAGAGCGAGAGAGAGAGAGAGTTTGATCTTGACATGTTTACTTTATACCCGAAGGGTAGTAGTGTGGGTTAAATATGTATGTTTTGTGAAGAATAATGATGGAAAAGCGAATGTACATTCTACGGTAGATTTTAATGTGCATATGTCAAGAAGTGTGCAGAACCTTATTATTTAGGGCTAGATATTCTCTGCAAAGTTATGGATTTGGCGAAAAGAAATATAAATAAGTGGCAGGAGATAACTAGTTTCTTTTACCAGTACTTCGCACATGTGGAAATGACTATCATTGAACCTCGGACAGATTTTGGCACAATTGGAGAATCGACCTTGTAACCGCCTTGGTTTCAGGCCATGTGATTTACCGACTAAGCAGACGGGGAAGTTATTTTGCTGAAAGAAAGAAAGAGTATTTGAATTTGACATATTTGCTTTTGTCCTGAAGGGTTGTAGTGAAGGACCAAAAATTGCAATTGTTGTAAGGAATGATCATGGAAAAGCGAAATGAATATTCCTAAGTAGATTTTTATGTGCATGTTTTAAAAAGTGTGCAGAATTTAATTCTAAGGGGCTAGACATTTTCTCCAAAAATTAAGGGAAAAAAATGAAGTAATAAAGTATGTGGACGGAGATTTTTTTTCTACCAGTATTTCGCACAATATTGTTCCTATGCCACTGGCTGTGTGTTCCACATAACTTCAGAGAAAAAAATATCAGCGCTGAGATAAGGATGAATATTGCTGCAATGACTATCATTAATGCCATCGAATGTACTCTCACTCTGTGTGATTAAATCCTCAGTCCGCAGTATGTTCTCTCACAGCTTGAAAAATATTTTCAGGTTTTGACAGTGACCCATTACTCCATATGAATGTCCTTGCTGTCATTAAACCAACTCTACGACAGTATGTATCGTCAGTCAGCGAGATATCCCGTGAGATGATTCAACAAACGCTTGAGATTTAGTCAATTTCTTATTTCTAATTGATTAAGCTATAGTCTCAGTTCATATGATTAACCCTCCCTTCGAAAACTAGTCTATAGTGTTGGCTGGCCCTACGCATCCGTCTGTCTTTAAGATGTACCCTCGGTCCGTCAAATTAAATGCAAGACCAGAAACTAGTATTCCTTTGATTTCATTTACTAGTGAATGCCTTTAGATCGTTGGCTCAGTCTGTTCGATGAACCTTTAATAGTCCATGGGATATGGCTCCAATTCGAGGAATGTTTCTTCTTTTGTTTGATTTACTCCTATGCCTTTAGAGCTCAACGTTTATCACTTGAAATTGTTGTTGGGCCCTTCTACTTACCTGTGACCACCCAGGTTCCTCAGCCAATATCAACAGTCGGCGATTCTATCCCCACTGCCACAGCTAATCCTTTATCACTTAAAATTGTTGTTGGGCCCTTCTACTTTCCTGTGACCACACAAGTTCCTCAGCCTGTAACAACAGTCGCCAATTCTATCCCCACAGCTTCTGAAAGTAACTCTGAGGTCGTTGTATCTATCTATCTATACTCTAACTTCCTAAAATGTACTCTAAATCTGTGCAATGTACCCTCAGCGATTAGCTGTTCCCTTACTATAATCTTTCCTTCAGTCTATATATACCAGCAGTGGGTGCGTTGTAATCTACGCCGGCAATATAAAACCCCAGTCAATAAGATGCACGTCAGTCAGTCGGATATTCTCTGAGGCCGTAAAACTTGTTTTAACTTTTACAGTCTTTTTCATGTACTCCAAAGAATTGAGATCGTACCCGTAGTCAGTGAGATGTATCCTCAAGCCATAAACCTGTTTCCTTTTAAAGATTTTACACCCAACAAATCAGCCTGCACGACAGTCGGTGAAATGTTCCCCCAGTCACTCTAAGTACTCTCAGACAGTAAGAATGCAGCCTTTGTTTGATGTACCCTCAAACCCTGAAAATGCTTCCGAGCTTTTGTTTCAACCCCATGATGTGTGCATGTACCCACAGTAGGTGACTTTTCCCCAGTTCCACAGATGTGTCCTCAGTATTTACATTTGTGCCCTTACTCTTATTTCATTTCCAGTGGATCACCTTGTGCACTCGGTCTGTGCAATTTCTCTACACTTCGTGAACTATTCCCTCATTCTGAGCGCTCTTAAACTAAGTCTATGGAATTAAACGATCAGTCCATGCCATATACCAACAGGCTATGTGCTATTTCCTTTCTCTCATTTAATCCAGTCTGCAGGCTAAGTCTCTGAGATGTACCCTCAATGCGTGATATGTACCGCCAATTGATTATATGAATATTCTACCGTTGCAACTTGTGCCCTTTCTGTTCTTTGACCACTACTTCATTAGCTTGGACTCTCAGTCAGTTTAAGATCGTACCCTCAATCCATTTAAACATTAGGCCGTGAAGTTTGTAATTTCTCTTTTTAAACCCGAGACTGTTAGTCGGTATCTTTGGTCTTTGAGTCGATTTCTCTCGGTCTATCTCTCTCTGTCCCTTTGTCTCTTGCTCTCTCTGCCCGTCTCTTTCTTTCTGTCTGTCCTTCTTTCACTATCTCTGTCTCCCTTGCTATGGCTCTGTCTTTGTCTGTCCACACTGTCGTCCATCATCGTCTCTCTCCCTCTGTCTGTCTCTCTTTTTCTGTCTGTCTCTCTGTCTTTGTCACTCTCTCTCTCTCTATCTCTGTGCTTCTCTCCCTATCTCTGTCTCGCTTGCTGTGTCTCTGTCTACCTCTGTCAACACCCTCGTGCTTCCCTGTCTCTGTTTCTCTTTTTCTGCCTTTTTTACTATCTCTCTCTCTCCCTCTGTCTCTCTCTATCCGTCTGTCTCTGTCTCTCTCTCTGTATCTCTCTCTCTCCCCTATCTTTGCTCTGATGCTCTCTCCTTTATTTCTCTTTCATTCCGACCCTCTCTGTCTGCCTTCATCTTTATTTCTGTCATGTCTCTGTTTCTTTCTGTCTATCTCTCTGTCTGTCTTCGTGACTTTCTCTCCGTCTTTCTGCCGCCCCCCTGTCTCTGCTTCATCAGATGTTTAGCTGTGGTCCTAATGTTGCTTTCATTAATTCATAGGCCTGTACTCTCAGTTCATGAGGTTTACCCTTTTCCTCCAAAAATGTACTCACTTCTATAAATTAAGCTCCCTTTCGTTCTTGTTTCCCTCAGCTTGTATAATTTATCGATTCTAGGTTTATATGATGCACCGTCACTTTGAATATTAAATGCTTCAAAATACATGTATATCAGAACTTATTATGATTCTGCATTACATTTTGTTCTATCGGATATTACTGGTGTAACTGGTACAAATGAAACATACTGGTCTGATCATACAAATTACGAAATCGCATGTGCATTCATACACACTACCACTTCCAATGCCGTAGCAACTTCAGCTATTAATCTTTAGTATGCCAAATAAAGATAGGTTCGCATAACATGATTAATACCATCTTGTTTAATACGAATGGTAACACATAAACACTCATGTAAGAATTTTCTTACCAGAATTATACATAGACTACACTTCGTATAATTCTTTATAACTTTTACTGGCTCATGTGAGCGATTCAGAGCTATGGCCCTATTGTGAAATTGTGTGTGGTGTTTCACGCTGTTTTCACTATTAATACTGTTATATCACGGAGGCCAGTGCATCTATCCATCCTTTCCTGGAGTTTCTTGAACCAGTGCTCCGCACAATATTCCAGTCACTGTCAGTTTTCTCACTTTAAGATCGTCGAAACCGTAACCAGGAGTGAGAGAGAGATAAAGGAATCCTGTCGCAATGACTCATCGATCCCTGGAAAGAAAAATCTGCCGAGCTGGGGACCGGAACCAGCATCCCTAGCGCTCAAGTTCTGTAGGTTTCCGACTGAGCTGCCGACCTCGGCGTTGTATTATTAAGTGATGGTTTAATTGTTTATTACGGTAAACGTCAAATGGGTAAAGATAGCAGCTTAAAGAGGATGAATTTGTTTAAAGATAGATTTTCATGTGTTAACGTTTTCAAATGAAAGTTATGTTCACGATTCATGTTTGCTGGACCTTAGAGAGGAAGACTTTAGAAAACATTGTTAAAAAGGGAGAAAATACTGGTTAATTTATTCAAATTAAGATGCAAATTTTGGAATTTTGAAAATGATGATGATGATGATGATAATGATGATATGTTGCTGGTGATGATGATAATGATGATGATGATGTGGTTGTTGTGGTGGTGATGATGATGCTTTTTGTGAATTTGGTGGTGGAGAGATTTGTTTCTTTGTTTGGTGTTTTGACACAGTCTTTAACGTTATTTCAATTATATCTCGGTGGCCAGAGCACATATCTAAGGTTTCTTGCGTTTTTCTTTTACCAGTACTTTTCACCTGATTCCAAGCCAATGGCTGCTTTGCCACATAACTCTCGTCGAAACAACCATCAGCGGTAAGAGAATTAAATGAATCTTGTCGCAATAACTGTCATCAAAGATCGAACGGAAATTGAAACAGGTGGCGAATCGAACATACGACCTAACTAGTTTAAGGTGCCTACGTTACCAACTAAGCGACCGGGCTTGGCAGTGTATTGTATAGAGAGAGAGAGCGTTCAATGATTTGGGAAAAGAATCAAATCTGATTTTAGAATTTTAGCTATGAGCTATGAGCACAACTATTTGAATTCATTGTGATGCTATTTAATCATTTCTGAGATGATGATGATGATGAAAAAAAGTGGTAGTGGAGAAAGATTTCTTTTGAGATTGTTTTTAATAAATATCAGGTTCGTAGCGTGGTCAGTGCACCTATCTGAGCTTTCTTGAAGGTTGTTTTACCAAGCTATGCACAACGTCAGTCTTCCCAAGGGTTTGGCTGCTTTTCTACAAAACTATCGTCAAAACAATAAAGATCCTTGAGTGTAGAATGGATCCTGATGCAATGACTATCGTCAAAGCTAGGAAAGAGATTAAAACAGCTGCTGGATCGAACCTGCGCCCACCTGTGTTTCAAAACGACTAACTTGACAGGCAAGGCATTCTGGAGGAGGCGGGTAGGAGCGGAGAGAGAGGGGGAGTATACAGAGCATTTAATTTTGACATGTTTACTTTATTCCTGAAGGGGTGTAGTTTTGGATAAAAAGATGCAGTTTTGTGAAAAGTGATAATTGAAAAGCGAAATGTATATTCCAGGGAAGATTTTAAAGTTCATATATTAAGATGTGGGCAGATGTTAATCTCA
Source organism: Tridacna gigas (assembly GCA_945859785.2). Taxonomy (NCBI): domain Eukaryota; kingdom Metazoa; phylum Mollusca; class Bivalvia; order Cardiida; family Cardiidae; genus Tridacna; species Tridacna gigas. Next base: position 28,936,476 of record OX244033.2, read on the forward strand.
AAGGGCTTGGTATTTTCTGCAAAATTGTGGATTCAGTGATAAACTTTATAAGGTATGTGGAAGAAGATAACTAGTTTCTTTTACCAGTACTTTGCACGTGTCACAAAGACTGTCATCAAACCTGGACAGATACTGGCATAGCTATTGGGTCGAATCTTGGTTTCAAGCCATGTAATTTACCAACTGAGCAGACGGCCAAGGCATTCTGGAGAAGAGAGAGATAGAGAGACAGAGAGAGAGAGAGATTATTTGATTTTGACTTCTTTTCTCTATTTCCAAAGATGGTAGTGAAGAAACGAAAACGGGAATTTTCCTTAAGAATAATGGCGGATAAGTAAAATGTATATTCCAATGTAGAATTTTATGTGCATATATTATGAAGTGTGCAAAAGTTAATTTTTAGGAGCTTGATATTTTCTGCAATAATATGAATTCAGTGAAGGAGATAATTAGTTTCTTTTACCAGTACTTTGCACAATATTGTTTCCCAGCCACTGGCTGCTTTTTCCACATAACTTTGTTGAAAAAACTATCAGCGCTGGGATAATAATGAACCCTGTCGTAATGTCTATCATTAATTCCATGGAATGTACCGGTAGTGTGGTGTTGTTGTTTTAACTGTATATCAGGTATATCGGTCGGCAAGTATACTTATTTGAGGTTTCTTGGAGATTCCTTTTACCAGTGCTACGCACAGCATTGTCCAAGCTTTTGGCTGCTTTCCTAAAAAAGCCATGGACGAAAGGATGACCATCCTTGAGTGTAGAATGAATCCTGTTGCAATGACTATTATCAAACATCGGACAGAGATTGGCATAGCTATTCGATCTAAACTGTGCCTGCCTTTTTTTAAGCCATATTTGTGAGCGACCGAACAAATGGGCAAGGCATTCTAGGACATAGAGAGAGAGAGAGAGAGAGAGAGTTTGATCTTGACATGTTTACTTTATACCCGAAGGGTAGTAGTGTGGGTTAAATATGTATGTTTTGTGAAGAATAATGATGGAAAAGCGAATGTACATTCTACGGTAGATTTTAATGTGCATATGTCAAGAAGTGTGCAGAACCTTATTATTTAGGGCTAGATATTTTCTGCAAAGTTATGGATTTGGCGAAAAGAAATATAAATAAGTGGCAGGAGATAACTAGTTTCTTTTACCAGTACTTCGCACATGTGGAAATGACTATCATTGAACCTCGGACAGATTTTGGCACAATTGGAGAATCGACCTTGTAACCGCCTTGGTTTCAAGCCATGTGATTTACCGACTAAGCAGACGGGGAAGTTATTTTGCTGAAAGAAAGAAAGAGTATTTGAATTTGACATATTTGCTTTTGTCCTGAAGGGTTGTAATGAAGGACCAAAAATTGCAATTGTTGTAAGGAATGATCATGGAAAAGCGAAATGAATATTCCTAAGCAGATTCTTATGTGCATGTTTTAAAAAGTGTGCAGAATTTAATTCTAAGAGGCTAGACATTTTCTCCAAAAATTAAGGGGAAAAAAATGAAGTAATAAAGTATGTGGACGGAGATTTTTTTTCTACCAGTATTTCGCACAATATTGTTCCTATGCCACTGGCTGTGTGTTCCACATAACTTCAGAGAAAAAAATATCAGCGCTGAGATAAGGATGAATATTGCTGCAATGACTATCATTAATGCCATCGAATGTACTCTCACTCTGTGTGATTAAATCCTCAGTCCGCAGTATGTTCTCTCACAGCTTGAAAAATATTTTCAGGTTTTGACAGTGACCCATTACTCAATATGAATGTCCTTGCTGTCATTAAACCAACTCTACGACAGTATGTATCGTCAGTCAGCGAGATATCCCGTGAGATGATTCAACAAACGCTTGAGATTTAGTCAATTTCTTATTTCTAATTGATTAAGCTATAGTCTCAGTTCATATGATTAACCCTCCCTTCGAAAACTAGTCTATAGTGTTGGCTGGCCCTACGCATCCGTCTGTCTTTAAGATGTACCCTCGGTCCGTCAAATTAAATGCAAGACCAGAAACTAGTATTCCTTTGATTTCATTTACTAGTGAATGCCTTTAGATCGTTGGCTCAGTCTGTTCGATGAACCTTTAATAGTCCATGGGATATGGCTCCAATTCGAGGAATGTTTCTTCTTTTATTTGATTTACACCTATGCCTTTAGAGCTCAACGTTTATCACTTGAAATTGTTGTTGGGCCCTTCTACTTTCCTGTGACCACACAGGTTCCTCAGCCAGTATCAACAGTCGGCGATTCTATCCCCACTGCCACAGCTAATCCTTTATCACTTAAAATTGTTGTTGGGCCCTTCTACTTTCCTGTGACCACACAAGTTCCTCAGCCTGTACCAACAGTCGCCAATTCTATCCCCACAGCTTCTGAAATTAACTCTCAGGTCGTTGTATTTATCTATCTATACTCTCACTTCCTAAAATGTACTCTAAATCTGTGCAATGTACCCTCAGCGATTAGCTGTTCCCTTACTATAACCTTTCCTTCAGTCTATATATACCAGCAGTGGGTGCGTTGTAATCTACGCCGGCAATATAAAACCCCAGTCAATAAGATGCACGTCAGTCAGTCGGATATTCTCTGAGGCCGTAAAACTTGTTTTAACTTTTACAGTCTTTTTCATGTACTCCAAAGAATTGAGATCGTACCCGTAGTCAGTGAGATGTATCCTCAAGCCATAAACCTGTTTCCTTTTAAAGATTTTACACCCAACAAATCAGCCTGCACGACAGTCGGTGAAATGTTCCCCCAGTCACTCTAAGTACTCTCAGACAGTAAGAATGCAGCCTTTGTTTGATGTACCCTCAAACCCTGAAAATGCTTCCGAGCTTTTGTTTCAACCCCATGATGTGTGCATGTACCCACAGTAGGTGACTTTTCCCCAGTTCCACAGATGTGTCCTCAGTATTTACATTTGTGCCCTTACTCTTATTTCATTTCCAGTGGATCACCTTGTGCACTCGGTCTGTGCAATTTCTCTCCACTTCGTGAACTATTCCCTCATTCCGAGAGCTCTTAAACTAAGTCTATGGAATTAAACGACCAGTCCATGCCATATACCAACAGGCTTTGTGCTATTTCCTTTCTCTCATTTAATCCAGTCTGCAGGCTAAGTCTCTGAGATGTACCCTCAATGCGTGATATGTACCGCCAATTGATTATATGAATATTCTACCGTTGCAACTTGTGCCCTTTCTGTTCTTTGACCACTACTTCATTAGCTTGGACTCTCAGTCAGTTTAAGATCGTACTCTCAATCCATTTAAACATTAGGCCGTGAAGTTTGTAATTTCTCTTTTTAAACCCGAGACTGTTAGCCGGTATCTTTGGTCTTTGAGTCGATTTCTCTCTCGGTCTGTCTCCCTCTGTCTCTTTTTCTCTTGCTCTCTCTGCCTGTCTCTGTCTTTCTCTCTGTCCTTCTTTCACTATCTCTGTCTCCCTTGCTATGGCTCTGCCTTTCTCTGTCCACACTGTCGTTCCTCATCGTCTCTCTCCCTCTGTCTGTCTCTCTTTTTCTGTCTGTCTCTCTGTCTTTGTCACTCTCTCTCTCTCGCTCTCTATCTCTGTGCTTCTCTCCCTATCTCTGTCTCGCTTGCTGTGTCTCTGTCTACCTCTGTCAACACCCTCGTGCTTCCCTGTCTCTGTTTCTCTTTTTCTGCTTTTTTTACTATCTCTCTCTCTCCCTCTGTCTCTCTATCTGTCTGTCTCTGTCTCTCTCTCTGTATCTCTCTCTCTCCCGTATCTTTGCTCTGATGCTCTCTCCTTTATTTCTCTTTCATTCCGACCCTCTCTGTCTGCCTTCATCTTTATTTCTGTCATGTCTCTGTTTCTTTCTGTCTATCTCTCTGTCTGTCTTCGTGACTTTCTCTCCGCCTCTCCGTCTTTCTGCCGCCCCCCTGTCCCTGCTTCATCAGATGTTTAGCTGTCGTCCTAATGTTGCTTTCTTTAATTCAGAGGCCTGTACTCTCAGTTCATGAGGTTTACCCTTTTCCTCCAAAAATGTACTCACTTCTATAAATTAAGCTCCCTTTCGTTCTTGTTTCCCTCAGCTTGTATAATTTATCTATTCTAGGTTTATATGATGCACCGTCACTTTGAATATTAAATGCTTCAAAATACATGTATATCAGAACTTATTATGATTCTGCATTACATTTTGTTCTATCGGATATTACTGGTGTAACTGGTACAAATGAAACATACTGGTCTGATCATACAAATTACGAAATCGCATGTGCATTCATACACACGACCACTTCCAATGCTGTAGCAACTTCAGCTATTAATCTTTAGTATGCCAAATAAAGATAGGTTCGCATAACATGATTAAAACCATCTTGTTTAATACGAATGGAAACACATAAACACTCATGTAAGAATTTCCTTACCAGAATTATACATAGACTACACTTCGTATAATTCTTTATAACTTTTACTGGCTCATGTGAGCGATTCAGAGCTATGGCCCTATTGTGAAATTGTGTGTGGTGTTTCACGCTGTTTTCACTATTAATACTGTTATATCACGGAGGCCAGTGCATCTATCCATCCTTTCCTGGAGTTTCTTGAACCAGTGCTCCGCACAATATTCCAGTCACTGTCAGTTTTCTCACTTTAAGATCGTCGAAACCGTAACCAGGAGTGAGAGAGAGATGAAGGAATCCTGTCGCAATGACTCATCGATCCCTGGAAAGAAAAATCTGCCGAGCTGGGGACCGGAACCAGCATCCCTAGCGCTCAAGTTCTGTAGGTTTCCGACTGAGCTGCCGACCTCGGCGTTGTATTATTAAGTGATGGTTTAATCGTTTATTACAGTAAACGTCAAATGGGTAAAGATAGCAGCTTAAAGAGGATGAATTTGTTTAAAGATAGATTTTCATGTGTTAACGTTTTCAAATGAAAGTTATGTTCACGATTCATGTTTGCTGGACCTTAGAGAGGAAACATTGTTAAAAAGGGAGAAAATACTGGTTAATTTATTGTCCTCGTTGTAATTTATCAGAGAGAATTGAAACATTTCTTATCTAGTTCCAACATATTTACGATGACGAGTGAGTTTTAGTATATACAGGAGAAACAGGAATTTGAGTCTGTATTTTGGATTGCTGCTCAATCATTTCAGGAAAAAGTTTAACTTCAAATTAAGATGCAAATTTTGGAATTTTGAAAATGATGATGATGATGATGATAATGATGATAATGATGATATGTTGCTGGTGATGATGATAATGATGATGATGATGTGGTTGTTGTGGTGGTGATGATGATGCTTTTTGTGAATTTGGTGGTGGAGAGATTTGTTTCTTTGTTTGGTGTTTTGACACAGTCTTCAACGTTATTTCAATTATATCTCGGTGGCCAGAGCACATATCTAAGGTTTCTTGCGTTTTTCTTTTACCAGTCCTTTTCACCTGATTCCAAGCCAATGGCTGCTTTTCCACATAACTCTCGTCGAAACAACCATCAGCGGTAAGAGAATTAAATGAATCTTGTCGCAATAACTGTCATCAAAGATCGAACGGAAATTGAAACAGCTGGCGAATCGAACATACGACCAAACTAGTTTAAAGGTGCCTACGTTACCAACTAAGCGACCGGGCTTGGCAGTGTATTGTATAGAGAGAGAGAGCGTTCAATGATTTGGGAAAAGAATCAAATCTGATTTTAGAATTTTAGCTATGAGCTATGAGCACAACTATTTGAATTCATTGTGATGCTATTTGATCATTTCTGAGATGATGATGATGATGATGATGATGAAAAAAAGTGGTAGTGGAGAAAGATTTCTTTTGAGATTGTTTTTAATAAATATCAGGTTCGTAGCGTGGTCAGTGCACCTATCTGAGCTGTCTTGAAGGTTGTTTTACCACTGCTTTGCACAACGTCAGTCTTCCCAAGGGTTTGGCTGCTTTTCTACAAAACTATCGTCAAAACAATAAAGATCCTTGAGTGTAGAATGGATCCTGATGCAATGACTATCGTCAAAGCTAGGAAAGAGATTAAAACAGCTGCTGGATCGAACCTGCGCCCACCTTTGTTTCAAAACGACTAACTTGACAGGCAAGGCATTCTGGAGGGGGCGGGGAGGAGCGGAGAGAGAGAGAGAGAGAGAGAGGGAGTATACAGAGCATTTAATTTTGACATGTTTACTTTATTCCTGAAGGGGTGCAGTTTTGGATAAAAAGATGCAGTTTTGTGAAAAGTGATAATTGAAAAGCGAAATGTATATTCCAGGGAAGATTTTAAAGTTCATATATTAAGATGTGGGCAGATGTTAATCTCAAAGGGCTTGGTATTTTCTGCAAAATTGTGGATTCAGTGATAAACTTTATAAAGTATGTGGAAGAAGATAACTAGTTTCTTTTACCAGTACTTTGCACGTGTCGCAAAGACTGTCATCAAACCTGGACAGATACTGGCATAGCTATTGGGTCGAATCTTGGTTTCAAGCCATGTAATTTACCAACTGAGCAGACGGCCAAGGTATTCTGGAGAAGAGAGAGAGGGAGATAGAGAGAGAGAGAGAGAGAGAGAGAGAGATAGAGATTCTTTGATTTTGACTTCTTTTCTCTATTTCCAAAGATGGTAGTGAAGAAACGAAAACTGGAATTTTCCTTAAGAATAATGGCGGATAAGTAAAATGTATATTCCAATGTAGAATTTTATGTGCATATATTAAGAAGTGTGCAAAAGTTAATTTTTAGGAGCTTGATATTTTCTGCAAAATTATGAATTCAGTGAAACATTTAATAAAGTAATAAAGTATGTGGAAGGAGATAATTAGTTTCTTTTACCAGTACTTTGCACAATATTGTTTCCCAGCCACCGGCTGCTTTTTCCACATAACTTTGTTGAAAAAACTATCAGCGCTGGGATAATAATGAACCCTGTCGTAATGTCTATCATTAATTCCATGGAATGTACCGGTAGTGTGGTGTTGTTGTTTTAACTGTATATCAGGTATATCGGTCGGCAAGTATACTTATTTGAGGTTTCTTGGAGATTCCTTTTACCAGTGCTACGCACAGCATTGTCCAAGCTTTTGGCTGCTTTCCTAAAAAAGCCATGGACGAAATGACCATCCTTGAGTGTAGAATGAATCCTGTTGCAATGACTATTATCAAACATCGGACAGAGATTGGCATAGCTATTCGATCTAAACTGTGCCTGCCTTTTTTTAAGCCATATTTGTGAGCGACCGAACAAATGGGCAAGTCATTCTAGGACATAGAGAGAGAGAGAGAGTTTGATCTTGACATGTTTACTTTATACCCGAAGGGTTATAGTGTGGGGTAAATATGTATTTTTTTGTAAAGAATAATGATGGAAAAGCGAATGTACATTTTACGGTAGATTTTAATGTGCATATGTCAAGAAGTGTGCAGAACCTTATTATTTAGGGCTAGATATTTTCTATAAAGTTATGGATTTGGCGAAAAGAAATATAAATAAGTGGCAGGAGATAACTAGTTTCTTTTACCAGTACTTCGCACATGTGGAAATGACTATCATTGAACCTCGGACAGATTTTCGCACTATTGGAGAATCGACCTTGTAACCGCCTTGGTTTCAAGCCATGTGATTTACCGACTAAGCAGACGGGGAAATTATTTTGCTGAAAGAAAGAAAGAGTATTTGAATTTGCTTTTGTCCTGAAGGGTTGTAGTGAAGGACCAAAAATTGCAATTGTTGTAAGGAATGATCATGGAAAAGCGAAATGAATATTCCTAAGTAGATTTTATGTGCATATTTTAAAAAGTGTGTAGAATTTAATTCTAAGAGGCTAGATATTTTCTCCAAAAATTAAGGGGGAAAAAGATGAAGTAATAAAGTATGTGGACGGAGATATTTTTTCTACCAGTATTTCGCACTGGCTGTGTGTTCCACATAACTTCAGAGAAAAAAATATCAGCGCTGAGATAAGGATGAATATTGCTGCAATGACTATCATTAATGCCATGGAATGTACTCTCAATCTGTGTGATTAAATCCTCAGTCCGCAGTATGTTCTCTCACAGCTTGAAAAATATTTTCAGGTTTTGACAGTGACCCATTACTCCATATGAATGTCCTTGCTGTCATTAAACCAACTCTACGACAGTATGTATCGTCAGTCAGCGAGATATCCCGTGAGATGATTGAACAAACGCATGAGATTTAGTCAATTTCTTATTTCTAATTGATTAAGCTATAGTCTCAGTTCATATGATTAACCCTCCCTTCGAAAACTACTCTATAGTGTTTGCTGGCTTTACGCATCCGTCTGTCTTTAAGATGTACCCTCGGTCCGTCAAATTAAATGCAAGACCAGAAACTAGTATTTCCTTTGATTTCATTTACTAGTAAACGCCTTTAGATCGTTCGCTCAGTCTGTTCGATGAACCTTTGATAGTCCATGGGATATGGCTCCAATTCGAGGAATGTTTCTTCTTTTGTTTGATTTACTCCTATGCCTTTAGAGCTCAACGTTTATCACTTGGAATTGTTGTTGGGCCCTTCTACTTTCCTGTGACCACAGAAGTCCCTCAGCCAGTATCAACAGTCGGCGATTCTATACCCACAGACACAGCTCATCCTTTATCACTTGAAATTGTTGTTGGGCCCTTCTACTTTCCTATGACCACACAAGTTCCTCAGCCTGTACCAACAGTCGCCAATTCTATCCCCACAGCTACTGAAATTAACTCTCCGGCCGTTGTATCTATCTATCTATACTCTCAGTTCCTAAAATGTACTCTAAATCTGTGCAATATACCCTCAGCGATTAGCTGTTTCCTTACTATAACCTTTCCTTCAGTCTATATATACCAGCAGTCGGTGCGTTGTAATCTACGCCGGCAATATAAAACCCCAGTCAATTAGATGCACGTCAGTCAGTCGGATATTCCCTGAGGCCGTAAAACTTGTTTTAACTTTTACAGTCTTTTTCATGTACTCCAAAGAATTGAGATCGTACCCGTAGTCAGTGAGATGTATCCTCAAGCCATAAACCTGTTTCCTTTTAAAGATTTTACACCCAACAAATCAGCCTGCACAACAGTCGGTGAAATGTTCCCCCAGTCACTCTAAGTACTCTCAGACAGTAAGAATGCAGCCTTTGTTTGATGTACCCTCAAACCCTGAAAATGCTTCCCAACTTTTGTTTCAACCCCATGATGTGTGCATGCACTCACAGTAGGTGACTTTTCCCCAGTTCCACAGATGTGTCCTCAGTATTTACATTTGTGCCCTTACTCTTATTTCATTTCCAGTGGATCACCTTGTGCACTCGGTCTGTGCAATTTCTCTCCACTTCGTGAACTATTCCCTCATTCTGAGAGCTCTTAAACTAAGTCTATGGAATTAAACGATCAGTCCATGTCATGTACCAACAGGCTATGGTGCTATTTCCTTTCTCTCATTTAATCCCTTCTGCAGGCTAAGTCTCTGAGATGTACCCTCAATGCGTGATATGTACCGCCAATTGATTATATGAATATTCTACCGTTGCAACTTGTGCCCTTTCTGTTCTTTGACCACTACTTCATTAGCTTGGACTCTCAGTCAGTTTAAGATCGTACCCTCAATCCATTTAAACATTAGGCCGTGAAGTTTGTAATTTCTCTTTTTAAACCCGAGACTGTTAGCCGGTATCTTTGGTCTTTGAGTCGATTTCTCTCTCGGTCTGTCTCTCTCTGTCTCTTTGTCTCTTGCTCTCTCTGCCTGTCTCTGTCTTTCTCTCTGTCCTTCTTTCACTATCTCTGTCTCCCTTGCTATGGCTCTGTCTTTCTCTGTCCACACTGTCGTCTCTCCTCGTCTCTCTCCCTCTGTCTGTCTCTCTTTTTCTGTCTGTCTCTCTGTCTTTGTCACTCTCTCTCTCGCTCTCTATTTCTCTGCTTCTCTCCCTATCTCTGTCTCGCTTGCTGTGTCTCTGTCTACCTCTGTCAACAACCTCGTGCTTCCCTGTCTCTGTTTCTCTTTTTCTGCCTTTTTTACTATCTCTCTCTCTCCCTCTGTCTCTTTCTATCTGTCTGTCTCTGTCTCTCTCTCTGTATCTCTCTCTCCCCTATCATTGCTCTGATGCTCTCTCCTTTATTTCTCTTTCATTCCGACCCTCTCTGTCTGCCTTCACCTTTATTTCTGTCATGTCTCTGTTTCTTTCTGTCTATCTCTCTGTCTGTCTTCGTGACTTTCTCTCCGCCTCTCCGTCTTTCTGCCGTCCCCCTGTCCCTGCTTCATCAGATGTTTAGCTGTGGTCCTAATGTTGCTTTCATTAATTCATAGGCCTGTACTCTCAGTTCATGAGGTTTACCCTTTTCCTCCAAAAATGTACTCACTTCTATAAGTTAAGCTCCCTTTCGTTCTTGTTTCCCTCAGCTTGTATAATTTATCTGTTCTGGGTTTATATGATGCAACGTCACTTTGAATATCAAATGCTTCAAAATACATGTATATCAGAACTTAGTATAATTCTGAATTACATTTTGTTCTATCGGATATTACTGGTGTAACTGGTACAAATGAAACATATTGGGCTGATCATACAAATTACGAAATCGCATGTGCATTCATACACACGATCACTTCCAATGCTGTAGCAACTTCAGCTATTAATCTTTAGTATGCCAAATAAAGATAGGTTCGGATATCATGATTAAAATCATCTTGTTTAATACGAGTGATAACACAGAAACACTCATGTAAGATTTTCCGTACCATAATTATACATTGCCTACACTTCGTATAATTCTTTATAACTTTTACTGGCTCATGTGAGCGATTAAGTGCTATGGCCCTATTGTGAAATTGTGTGTGGTGTTTCACGCTGTTTTCACTATTATTACTGTTATATCACGGAGGCCAGTGCATCTATCCATCCTTTCCTGGAGTTTCTTGAACCAGTGCTCCGCACAATATTCCAGTCACTGTCAATTTTCTCACTTTAAGATCGTCGAAACCGTAACCAGGAGTGAGAGAGAGATAAAGGAATCCTGTCGCAATGACTCATCGATCCCTGGAAAGAAAAATCTGCCGAGCTGGGGACCGGAACCAGCATCCCTAGCGCTCAAGTTCTTTAGGTTCCGACTGAGCTGCCGACCTCGGCGTTGTATTATTAAGTGATGGTTTAATCGTTTATTACAGTAAACGTCAAATGGGTAAAGATAGCAGCTTAAAGAGGATGAATTTGTTTAAAGATAGATTTTCATGTGTTAACGTTTTCAAATGAAAGTTATGTTCACGATTCATGTTTGCTGGACCTTAGAGAGGAAGACTTTAGAAAACATTGTTAAAAAGGGAGAAAATACTGGTTAATTTATTGTCCTCGTTGTAATTTATTAGAGAGAATTGAAACATTTCTTATCTAGTTGCAACATATTTACGATGACGAGTGAGTTTCAGTTTATAGAGGAGAAACAGGAATTTAAGTCTGTATTTTGGATTGCTGTTCAATCATTTCAGGAAAAAGTTTAACTTCAAATTAAGATGCAAATTTTGGAATTTTGAAAATGATGATGATGATGATGATGTTATGTTGCTGGTGATGATGATAATGATGATGATGTGGTTGTTGTGGTGGTGATGATGATGCTTTTTGTGAATTTGGTGGTGGAGAGATTTGTTTCTTTGTTTGGTGTTTTGACACAGTCTTCAACGTTATTTCATTTATATCTCGATGGCCAGAGCACATATCCAAGGTTTCTTGCGTTTTTCGGTTTTTATTTTACCAGTACTTTTCACCTGATTCCAAGCCAATGGCTGCTTTTCCACATAACTCTCGTCGAAACAACCATCAGCGGTAAGAGAATTAAACGAATCTTGTCGCAATAACTGTCATCAAAGATCGAACGGAAATTGAAACAGCTGGCGAATCTAACATACAACCTACCTAGGTTAGAGGTGCCTGCGTTACCAACTAAGCGACCGTGTTTGGCAATGTCTTGTATAGAGAGAGAGAGAGTGTTAAATGATTTTGGAAAAGAATCCAATCAGATTTTAGAATTTTAGAAGTGTAAAAAAAGCTATGAGGAAAACTGCTTGAATTCATTGTGATGGTATTTAATCATTTCTGATATGATGATGAAAAAAGTTGTAGTGGAGAAAGATTTCTTTCTTAATGTGGGGTTTTAAGATTGTTTTTAATAAATATCAGGTTCGTAGCTTGGTCAGTGCACCTATCTTAGCTTCCTTGGAGTTTGTTTTACCACTGCTATGCACAACGTCAGTTTTCCCAAGGGTTTTGCTGCTTTTCTACAAAACTATCGTCGAAACAATAAAGATCCTTGAGTGTAGAATGGATCCTGATGCAATGACTATCGTCAAAGCTAGGAAAGACATTGGAACAGCTGCTGGATCGAAACTGCGCCCACCTTTGTTTCAAAACGACTAACTTGACAGGCAAGGCATTCTGGAGGGGTCGGGGAGAGAGAGAAAGAGAGAGAGAGCGAGCGTTCAATGATTTTAAAAAAGAATCAAATCTGATTTTAGAATTTTAGAAGTGAACAAAAACCTATGAGTAAAACTTTTTGAATTTATTGTGATGGTATTTAATCATTTCTGAGATGATGACGATGATGATGAAGAAAAAGTGGTAGTGGAGAAAGATTTCTTTGTTAATGTGGTGTTTTTAGATTGTTTTTAATAAATATCAGGTTCATAGTGTGGTCAGTGCACCTATCTGAGCTTTCTTGGAGTTTATTTTACCACTGCTATGCACAACGTCAGTCTTCCCAAGGTTTTGGCAGCTTTTCTAAAAACTATCGTGGAAACAATAAAGATCTTTGAGTGTAGAATGGATCCTGATGCAATGACTATCGTCAAAGCTAGGAAAGAGATTAAAACACCTGCTGGATCTAACCTGCGCCGACCTTTATTTCAAAACGACTAACTTGACAGGCAAGGCATTCTGGAGGGGGCGGTGAGGGGCGGGGAGAGAGAGGCACACACACACTATACAGAGCATCTAATTTTGACATGTTTACTTTATTCCTGAAGGGGTGTAGTGTTGGATAAAAAAAATGCAGTTTTGTGAAAAGTGATAATTGAAAAGCGAAATTTTGCGCAATATTGTTCCCATGCCACTGGCTGCGTGTTCCACATAAGTTTACAGAAAAAAATATCAGCGCTGAGATAAGGATGAATATTGCTGCAATAACTATCATTAATGCCATGGAAAGTACTCTCACTCTGTGTGATTAAATCCTCAGTCCGCAGTATGTTCTCTAACACCTTGAAAAATATTTTCAGGCTTTGACAGTGACCCATTACTCCATATGAATGTCCTTGCTGTCAGTAAACCAACTCTACGACAGTATGTTTCGTCAGTCAACGAGATATCCCGTGAGATGATTCAACAAACGCTTGTGATTTAGTCAAATTCCTATTTTTAATTGATTAAGCTATAGTCTCAGTTCATATGATTAACCCTCCCTTCGAAAACTACTCTATAGTATTGGCTAGCCCTATGCATCCGTCTGTCTTTAAGATGTACCCTCGGTCCGTCAAATTAAATGCAAGACCAGAAACTAGTATTTCCTTTGATTTCATTTACTAGTAAATGCCTCTAGATCGTTCGCTCAGTCTGTTCGATGAACCTTTAATAGTCCATGGGATATGGCTCCAATTCGAGGAATGTTTCTTCTTTTGTTTGATTTACTCTTAAGCCTTTAGAGCTCATCGTTTATCACTTGAAATTGTTGTTGGGCTCTTCTACTGTCCTGTGACCACACAAGTTCCTCAGCCTGTACCAACAGTCGCCAATTCTATCCCCACAGCCACTGAAATTAACTCTCAGGTCGTTGTATCTATCTATCTATACTCTCAGTTCCTAAAATGTACTCTAAATCTGTGCAATGTACCCTCAGCGAGTAGCTGTTCCCTTACTATAACCTTTTCTTCGGTCTACATATACAAGCAGTTGGTGCGTTGTAATCTACGCCGGCAATATAAAACCGCAGTCAGTTAGATGTACGTGAATCAGTCGGATATTCCCTGATGTCCTAAAATTCGTTTTAACTTTTACAGTCTTTTTCATGTACTCCAAAGAATTGAGATCGTACCCGTAGTCAGTGAGATGTATCCTTAAGCCATAAACCTGTTTCCTTTTAAAGATTTTACACCCAACCAATCAGCCTGCACGACAGTCGGTGAAATGTTCCCCCAGTCACTCTAAGTACTCTCAGACAGTAAGAATGCAGTCTTTGTTTGTACTCTCAAACCCTGAAAAGCTTCCCAACCTTTGTTTCAACCCCATGATGTGTGCATGTACCCACAGTAGGCGATTTTTACCCACAGTTCAACATATGTGTCCTCAGTATTTACATTTGTGCCCTTACTCTTATTTCATTTCCAGTGGATCACCTTTTACACTCGGTCTGTGCAATTTCTCTCCACTTCGTGAACTATTCCCTCATTCTGAGAGCTCTTAAACTAAGTCTATGGAATTAAACGATCAGTCCATGTCATGTACCAACAGGCTCTGGTGCTATTTCCTTTCTCTCATTTAATCCAGTCTGCAGGCTAAGTCTCTGAGATGTACCCTCAATGCGTGATATGTACCGCCAATTGATTATATGAACATTCTACCGTTGCAACTTGTGCCCTTTCTGTTCTTTGACCACTACTTCATTAGCTTGGACTCTCAGTCAGTTTAAGATCGTACCCTCAATCCATTTAAACATGAGACCGTGAACTTTGTAATTTTTATTTTTAAACCCAAGACTGTTAGCCGGTATCTTTGGTCTTTCAGTCGATTTCTCTCTCGGTCTGTCTCTCTCTATCTCTTTGTCTCTCGCTCTCTCTCTCTCTGTCTGCCTGTCTCTGTCTTTCTCTCTGTCCTTCTTTCACTATCTCTGTCTGCCCTACTATGGCTCTGTCTTTCTCTGTCCACATTGTCGTTCCTCCTCGTCTCTCTGTCTGTCTCTCTATTTCTGTCTGTCTCTCTGTCTTTGTCGCTCCCCCTCTCTCTCTCGCTCTCTATCTCTCCCTATCTCTGTCTCGCTTGCTGTGTCTACGTCTACCTCTGTCAGCACCCTCGTGCTTCCCTGTGTCTATTTCTCTTTTTCTGCTTTTTTCACTATCTTAGTCTCTCTGTCTCTATCTATCTGTCTGTCTCTGTCTCTCTGTCTCTATCTATCTGTGTCTCTCCCCTATCATTGCTCTGATGCTCTCTCCTTTATTTCTCTTTCTTTCCGACCCTCTTTGTCTGCCTTCATCTGTTTTTCTGTCATGTCTCTGTTTCTGTCTGTCTATCTCTCTGTCTGTCTTCGTGACTTTCACTCCGTCTTTCTGCCGTTCCCCTGTCCCTGCTTCATTAGATGTTTAGGTGTGGTCCTAATGTTGCTGTACTCTCAGTTCATGAGGTTTACCCTTTTCCTCCAAAAATGTACTCACTTCTATAAATTAAGCTCCCTTTCGTTCTTATTTCCCTCAGCTTGTATAATTTATCGATTCTAGGTTTATATGATGCACCGTCACTTTGAATATCAAATGCTTCAAAATACATGTATATCAGAACTTATGAATTCATTACATTTTGTTCCATCGGATATTACTGGTGTAACTGGTACAAATGAAACATACTGGTCTGATCATACAAATTACGAAATCGCGTGTGCATTCATACACACGATCACTTCCAATGCTGTAGCAACTTCAGCTCTTAATCTTTAGTATGCCAAATAAAGATAGGTTCGCATAACATGATTAAAATCATCTTCATACGAGTGATAACACATAAACACTCATGTAAGATTTCCCGTACCATAATTATACTTTGACTACACTTCGTATAATTCTTTATAACTTTTACTGGCTCTATTGTGAAATTGTGTGTGGTGTTTCACGCTGTTTTCAATATTATTACTGTTATATGACGGAGACCAGTGCATCTATCCATGCCTTTCTGGAGTTTCTTGAACCAGTGCTCCGTCACTGTCAGTTTTCTCAGTTTAAGATCGTCGAAACCATAACCAGGAGTGAGAGAGAGATAAAGGAATCCTGTCGCAATGACTCATCGATCCCCGGAAGGAAAGATCTGCCGAGCTAGGGACCGGAACCAGCATCCCTAGCTCTCAAGTTCTGTATGTTTCCGACTGAGCTGCCGACCTCGGCGTTGTATTAGTAAGTGATGGTTTAATCGTTTTGTTACAGTAAACGTCAAATGGGTAAAGATAGCAGCTTAAAGAGAATGAATTTGTTTAAAGATAGAATTTCTAGTATTAACGTTTTCAAATAAAAGTTATGTTCACGATTCATGTTTGCTGGATATTAGAGAGGAAGACTTTAGAAAACATTGTTAAAAATGGGAGAAAATGCTGGTTACTTTATTGTCCTCGTTATAATTTATTAGGGAGAATTGAAACATTTCTTATCTAGTTGCAACATATTAACGATGACGAGTGAGTTTCAGTATGTACAGGAGAAACAGGAATTTGAGTCTGTATTTTGGATTGCTGTTCAATCATTTCAGGAAAAAGTTTAACTTCAAATTAAGATGCAAATTTTGGACTTTTGAAAATGATGATTATGATGATGATGATGATAATTATGATGATGATGATTTGATCGTTGTGGTGGTGAGAATGATGCTTATTGTGAATTTGGTGGTGGAGAGATTTGTTTCTTTGTTTGTTGTTTTGACACAGTTTTCAACGTTATTTCAATTATATCTCGGTGGCCAGAGCACATATCCAAGGTTTCTTGGGTTTCTCGGTTTTTCTTTTACCAGTACTTTTCACCTGATTCCAAGCCAATGGCTGCTTTTCCACATAACTCTCGTCGAAACAACCATCAGCGGTAAGAGAATTAAATGAATCTTGTTGCAATAACTGTCATCAAAGATCGAACGGAAATTGAAACAGCTGGGGAATCGAACATACGACCTAACTAGTTTAAAGGTGCCTACGTTACCAACTAAGCGACCGGGCTTGGTATTGTCTTGTATAGAGAGAGAGAGAGCGTTCAATGATTTTGGAAAAGAATCAAATCTGATTTTAGAATTTTAGAAGTGAACAAAAAGCTATGAGCAAAACTGTTTTCAATTTATTGTGATGCTATTTAATCATTTCTGAGATGATGATGATGATGATGATGGAAAAAAGTGGTAGTGGAGAAAGATATCTTTGTTAATGTGGTGTTTTGAGATTGTTTTTAATAAATATCAGGTTCGTAGCGTGGGCAGTGCACTTATCTGAGCTTTCTTGGAGTATGTTTTACCACTGCTATGCACAACGTCAGTATCCCCAAGGTTTTGGCAGCTTTTCTACAAAACTGTCATGGAAACAATAAAGATCCTTGAGTGTAGAATGGATCCTGGTGGAATGACTATCGTCAAAGCTAGGAAAGAAATTAGAACAGCTGCTGGATCGAACCTGCGCCCACCTTTGTTTCAAAACGACTAACTTGACAGGCATTGTGGAGGGGGCGAAGAGAGAGAAAGAGTATACAGAGCATTTCATTTTGACATGTTTACTTTATTCCTGAAGGGGTGTAGTGTTGGATAAAAAAAATGCAGTTTTGTAAAAAGTGATAATTGAAAAGCAAAATGTATAATCCAGGGAAGATTTTAAAGTTCATATATTAAGATGTTGGCAGATGTTAATCTCAAAGGGCTTGGTATTTTCTGCAAAATTGTGGATTCAGTGATAAACTTTATAAAGTATGTGGAAGAAGATAACTAGTTTCTTTTACCAGTACTTTGCACATGTCGCAAAGACTGTTATCAAACCTGGACAGATACTGGCATAGCTATTGGGTCGAATCTTGGTTTCAAGCCATATAATTTACCAACTGAGCAGACGGCCAAGGCATTCTGGTGAAGAGAGAGAGAGATTATTTGTTTTTGACTTCTTTTTTCTCTTTCCAAAGATGGTAGTGAAGAAACGAAAACTGGAATTTTCCTTAAGAATAATGGCGGATAAGTAAAATGTATATTCCAGTGTAGAATTTTATGTGCATATATTAAGAAGTGTGCAAAAGATAATTTTTAGGAGCTTGATATTTTCTGGAAAAGTATGAATTCAGTTAAACATTTAATAAAGTAATAAGTATGTGGAAGGAGATAATTAGTTTCTTTTACCAGTACTTTGCACAATAATGTTTCCCAGCCACTGGCTGCTTTTTCCACATAAGTTTGTTGAAAAAACTATCAGCGCTGGGATAAGAATGAACCCTGTCGTAAAGTCTATCATAAATTCCATGGAATGTACCGGTAGTATGGTGTTATTGTTTTAACTGTATATCAAGTATATCAGTCGGCAAGTATACTTACTTGAGGTTTGTTGGAGATTCCTTTTACCAGTGCTACGCACAGCATTTTCCAAGCTTTTGGCTGCTTTCCTAAAAAAGCCATGGAGGAAATGATGACCATCCTTGAGTGTAGAACGAATCCTGTTGCAATGACTATTATCAAAGATCGGACAGAGATTGGCACAGCTATTCGATGCCTGCCTTTTTTTAAGCCTTATTTGTGAGCGACCGAACAAATGGGCAAGGCATTCTAGGACAGAGAGAGAGACAATTTGATCTTGACATGTTTACTTTATACCCGAAGGGTTGTGGTGTGGGGTAAATATATATTTTTTTGTAAAGAATAATGATGGAAAAGCGAATGTACATTCTACGGTAGATTTTAATGTGCATATGTCAAGAAGTGTGCAGAACCTTATTATTTAGGGCTAGATATTTTTTGCAAAGTTATGGATTTGGCGAAAAGAAATATAAATAAGTGGCAGGAGATAACTAGTTTCGTTTACCAGTACTTCGCACATGTGGAAATGACTATCATTGAACCGCGGACAGATTTTGGCACAATTGGAGAATCGATCTTGTAACCGCCTTGCTTTCAAGCCATGTGATTTACCGACTAAGCAGACGGGGAAGTTATTTTGCTGAAAGAAAGAGTATTTGAATTTGACATATTTGCTTTTGTCCTGAAGGGTTGTAGTGAAGGACCAAAAATTGCAATCGTTGTAAGGAATGATCATCGAAAAGCGAAATGAATATTCCTAAGTAGATTTTTATGTGCATATTTTAAAAAGTGTGCAGAATTTTATTCTAAGAGGATAGATATTTTCTCCAAAAATTAAGGGGGGGAAAAAAAATGAAGTAATAAAGTGTGTGGAAGGAGATTTGCTTTTACCAGTATTTCGCACAATATTGTTCCCATGCCACTGGCTGCGTGTTCCACATAACTTCATAGAAAAAAATATCAGCGCTGAGATAAGGATGAATATTGCTGCAATGACTATCATTAATGCCATGAAATGTACTCTCTGTGTGATTAAATCCTCAGTCCGCAGTATGTTCTCTCACACCTTGAAAAATATTTTCAGGCTTTGACAATGACTCATTACTCCATATGAATGTCCTTGCTGTCAGTAAACCAACTCTACGACAGTATGTATCGTCAGTCAGCGAGATATCCCGTGAGATGATTCAACAAACGCTTGAGATTTAGTCAAATTCTTATTTTAATTGATTAAGCTATAGTCTCAGTTCATATGATTAACCCTCCCTTCGAAAACTACTCTATAGTGTTGGCTGGCCCTGTGCATCCGTCTGCCTTTAAGATGTACCCTCGGTCCGTCAAATTAAATGCAAGACCAGAAACTAGTATTTCCTTTGATTGTATTTAGTAGTAAATGCCTCTAGATCGTTGGCTCAGTCTGTTCGATGAACCTTTAATAGTCCATGGGATATGGCTCCAATTCGAGGAATGTTTCTTCTTTTGTTTGATTTACTCTTAATCCTTTAGAGCTCAACGTTTATCACTTGAAATTGTTGTTGGGCCCTTCTACTTTCCTGTGACCATACAAGTTCCTCAGCCTGTATCAACAGTCGGAGATTCTATCCCTACAGCCACAGCTCATCCTTTATCACTTGAAATTGTTGTTGGGCCCTTCTACTTTCCTGAGACCACAAAAGATCCAACAGTCGCAAATTCTATCCCCACAGCCACTGAAATTAACTCTTAGGTCGTTGTATCTATCTATCTATACTCTCAGTTCCTAAAATGTACTCTAAATCTGTGCAATGTACCCTAAGTAAGTAGCTGTTGCCTTACTATAACCTTTTCTTCAGTCTATATATACCAGCAGTCGGTGCGTTGTAATCGGATATTCCGTGAGGCCCTAAAACTTGTTTTAACTTTTACAGTCTTTTTCATGTACTCCAAAGAATTGAGATCGTACCCGTAGTCAGTGAGATGCATCCTCAAGCCATAAACCTGTTTCCTTTTAGAGATTTTACACCCAGCCAATCAGCCTGCACGACAGTCGGTGAAATGTTCCCCCAGTCACTCTAAGTACTCTCAGACAGTAAGAATGCAGCCTTTGTTTGATGTACTCCCAAACCCTGAAAATGCTTCTCAACTTTTGTTTCAACCCCATGATGTGTGCATGTACCCACAGTATGTGATTTTTACCCCCAGTTCCACCGATGTGTCCTCAGTATTTACATTTGTGCCCTTACTCTTATTTCATTTCCAGTGGATCACCTTGTGCACTCGGTCTGTGCAATTTCTCTCCACTTCGTGAACTATTCATCCCCCAGCTGGGCGGGGGTATAGAAATAGCCCAGCTGTCGCACTACAGAAGGGGTAAGACCCCCCCACTGTGCCTGCCCGTTTGTCGTGGGCTGCAACTCGCGTCGTTTGATGACGGGATCCTGGTGGTTGAGTGGATTCAGAGTATGGCCCTTGAATTGTTCTGTTTTCACAATACACCAGTTTGGCCTTGAATTGGACTAAACGAGAGGTCAGGAGGACCCGTCCTGATCGATCGGCTGGTCATGCCTGGCCCTAGGGCATTTCTCGTAACTGTGTCTTGTTTTATCATACACAAAAATTCTCAGAAGAATATCATATCTTTTTTCCTCTCTGTCAAAGATAGAGATCAATGCCCTAGAAGGTGGTGGCTCATGGGCTAATCGGGTGAAAGTTGGTATTTGATTGACACTTGTAACCGCCCAAAGACAGTCTATGCTTGGTGTGACATTCTGCGGGCCTACATTTGTCCGGTCTAGCCCTTTCACTTCGAGTATATAGCCGATGTATCCTTGTCATGATCTGGGATTGATTTTCCCAGGTCATGTCCCCTTGTTGGACTCCGAGGCGGGTGGGTAGCATCGGTGATGAATAAATAACAACTATCATGGCAACTCCCAAAAAGGCCAAGCGTGTACTTTCAGATTCAGATTCTGAATCAGATATTTCTTTTAGTTCACACACTAGTTTTGCTAGGTGTATTGTCATCGACTCAGCTGACACATGCAAAACAATCACAAAATTATCACCTTTCATCATTGAAAAAACAATGTCTTCTATTTTAGGCACTACAAAATCTGTAAAGAAATTAAAAAATGAAACCCTGCTCGTTGAATGTTTTACCCAACAGCAGGCAAAAAATCTTTTAGGCCACAAAAAATTCTTCAACCTGGATGGTAAGATATATCCTCTTAAGACCTTAAACACAAGGAAAGGAGTCATCAGATGCAAAGAACTTTCTTACTGTGACTCCATAGAAGAGATTAAAACGAATCTACAACCTGAGGCTGTGTCTGACGTAAGGAGAAATTCTGTTTTTACAGATGGGGTACGTAGAGATACCCATACATACATTTTAACGTTCTGCACTCCCTCCTTACCTGCTTCCATTAAGGTAGGATTTCAGTGGGTGAATTTCGATGTGTATGTGTCAAACCCGCTGCGTTGCTATAAATGCCAGCGGTATGGACATCATGAAAGCAATTGCACAAACACCACTGTTTGCCCAAAATGTGCTTTTGAGGGCCCCGACCATGATCCGAAAACTTGCGACAATCCAGTTCTGTGTTATAATTGCAGATGTTCTCATCCAACCTTCTCCAAAAACTGCTCAATATGGAAGGATGGGAAAGAAATCCTATCCATCAAATTTAAAGAAAACGTCAGTTTCTTGGAAGCTAGAAAAATAGTAGAAAAACGCAAAAATGATGTGACCTTATTGACTAGTGCAACATCTTATGCCAAAGTCACATCTCCCATGTCTCAACAGGGACATTGCTCAACCTGTGAACTCTTGGCAAAAAAACTTCTGGAAAAGTTTCCAGAAATGGCCAACGAGTTGAAAAACCTTGTCCCTGACATTCAACCATCCAAACCCCTCAAACAGACACAACCTGCACCCAAAGCCACTACTGCATCCTGTTCTCAAAAAGCACCATCTACTTCCTCCCAAAATAAAAAGAAAGTCATTTCACAAGAAACAAACTCGTCATCTGACTCCCTTAAACTCAACATCAGCAAATAAACAACTAACTGCTTCCACCACCCAGAAGACCCAAGCAAAACCTCAGTCAAAGTCACCAAAGAAAAAGACATCTACAGCGCAGAATCCAAAAGCTTCCAGCTCTACTGGTGACAATAAATCTAAGAATGGTGATTCCTTACCTATTTCAAATAGGTATGAACCTCTGGAAGACCAGGAAGAAAATATGGAAGAAGAGGAATTGGACGGAGAACTCTCCGATTCTGAACTCGCCCCTTCTCAAACTGACTGGGATAAGGACGTAGATTCCTGGTCAACCTCAAAACCCGAGACTGAAGTCATAGTCCATATAAATACATAGGGTATATGAAATACCTACAGAAACATTTCATAACCCATGTTTACATTCTTTTAATGGGCATAATGGCTCACAATATTATACAATGGAATTGTCGAGGTCTAAAGTCAAATCATGAAGAGATATCACTTCCAATTAATGACCACAATCCTGTAGCAATTTGTTTACAGGAAACTTTCCTGAAAGAATCTGACAATGTCTCTTTCAGATATCACTCAATTTATAATAAAATATACAAAGAGGATGATAAGGCCCAGGGCGGCGTGTCTGTTATTGTAAATAACAACATCCCACATACACAAATACCGTTAAACTCCACTCTACAAGCTGTTGCCGTTCGTCTTTCCCTTCATAAAACCATTACCCTATGCTCTATTTACCTCCCCCCAAGCTCTCCTATCAATGAAAACAAGCTCAATGACCTCATCACACAGCTACCATCTCCTTTCATATTGGCAGGAGATTTTAATGGTCACAATATTATCTGGGGTAGCAGTGATACAAATCAAAGAGGCTTACAACTGGAGAACTTTATTTCTAATAATTCTTTGTCAATTATGAACGACAATAACTCAAAAACATATCTTCATCCAGCAACTGGGTCTTACTCTTCCCTTGACCTTCCTTTGTGTAGCCCAGCCTTGCTTCAGGATTTTAACTGGAAAGTGGGAGACGACCTTTGTGGAAGCGACCACTTTCCAATTTTTATTACATTTTCAGAGCCATCTACATGTGAACATCCAAAGAAATGGAAACTCTCTAACGCCAACTGGGACCTTTTTCAAGTTCTCTGTGAACAAATTATTACAAGAGATAAACTTGTAGATTGTACTGACCCTGCAGAACTATTTTCGCGGCTGCTCATTGAAGCGGCAAAACAGTCAGTACCAAAGACCACGACAAAGCCAAAACGCCTAAACAAGCCGTGGTTCATTGATGAATGTAAGTCGGCTATAAAAGAAAGGAAAGAAGCTCTCAGAAAATTCAACCTGAGACCCACTCCGGAAAACCATAACCTTTTCCGTATTTCCAGGGCAAAAGCCAGACAAACCATAAAAAGTAGTAAGCGTAAGTCTTGGAGGCATTTTGTTTCCAGACTTAATGCCACAACGTCTACAAACAAAGTCTGGGACATGATCAGAAAAATTACAGGTAGTGCTTCTTCGCCAATTAAGCACCTTTCTGCAAACAATAGTAATATTGAAAACCCTAAAGATATTGCAGATGCTTTCGCCGATTCTTTTGCCAAGAAGTCCTCGTCTGAGAACTACTCTGAAAAGTTCCAGAGGAATAAAGTTAAAGAAGAAAAGAAAAAGCTGAATTTCAAACCCAACAACCTCGAGTTTTACAATAAACTGTTTTCATTCAAAGAACTTAAGTCCACTTTAGATAAAGCCCATGATTACTCTCCAGGTCAGGATAAAATACATTATCAATTTATAAAGCATTTACCAAATACTACACTATCAATCTTACTTGATATTTTCAATGATATCTGGAAAAAAGGTGATTTACCTTCCTCCTGGAAAGAAGTTTTAGTAATCCCAATTCCAAAACCAGGGAAAGACACTTCGTCGAAACCATAACCAGGAGTGAGAGAGAGATAAAGGAATCCTGTCGCAATGACTCATCGATCCCCCGAAAGAAAAATCTGCCGAGCTGGGGACCGGAACAAGCATCCCTAGCGCTCAAGTTCTGTAGGCTTCCGACTGAGCTGCCGACCTCGGCGTTGTATTATTAAGTGATGGTTTAATCGTTTATTACAGTAAACGTCAAATGGGTAAAGATAGCAGCTTGAAGAGCATGAATGTGTTTAAAGATAGATTTTCAAGTGTTGACGTTTTCAAATGAAAGTTATGTTCACGATTCATGTTTGCTGGACCTTAGAGAGGAAGACTTTAGAAAACATTGTTAAAAAGGGAGAAAATGCTGGTTAATTTATTGTCCTGGTTGTAATTTCTTAGGGAGAATTGAAACATTCCTTATCTAGTTCCAACATATTTACGATGACGAGTGAGTTTCAGTTTATAGAGGAGAAACAGGAATTTGAGTCTGTATTTTGGATTGCTGTTCAATCATTTCAGGAAAAAGTTTAACTTCAAATTAAGATGCAAATTTTGGAATTTTGAAAATGATGATGATGATGATGATGATGAAGATATGTTGCTGGTGATGATGATAATGATTATGTGATGGTTGTGGTGGTGATGATGATGCTTATTGTGTATTTGGTGGTGGAGAGATTTGTTTCTTTCTTTGGTGTTTTGACACAGTTTTCAACGCTATTTCAATTATATCTCGGTTTCGTTTTTCGGTTTTTCTTTTACCAGTACTTTTCACCCGATTCCAAGCAAATGGCTGCTTTTCCACATAACTCTCGTCGAAACAGCTATTCACTGTAAGAGAATTAAATGAATCTTGTCGCAATAATATTCATCAAAGATCAAACAGAAATTGAAACAGCTGGCGAATCGAACATACGACCTAACTAGTTTCAAGGTGCCTACGTTACCAACTAAGCGACCGGGCTTGGCAATGTCTTGTACAGAGAGAGAGAGCGTTCAATGATTTTGGAAAAGAATCAAATTTGACTTTAGAATTTTAGAAGTGAACAAAAAGCTATGACCAAAACTGTTTGAATTTATTGTGATGCTTTTTAATCATTTCTGAGATGATGATGATGATGATGATGATGAAAAAAAGTGGAAGTGGAGAAAGATTTCTTTTGAGATGTTTTTAATAAATATCAGGTTGGTAGCGTGGTCAGTGCACCTATCTGAGCTTTCTTAGAGTTTGTTTTAGCACTGCTATGCAGAACGTCAGTCTTCCCAAGGGTTTGGCTGCTTTTATACAAAACTATCGTGGAAACAATAAAGATCCTTGAGTGTAGAATGGATCCTGATGCAATGACTACCGTCAAAGCTAGGAAAGAGATTAGAACAGCTGCTGGATCGAACATGCGCCCACCTTTGTTTCAAAACGACTAACTTGATAGGCAAGGCATTCTGCAGGGGGCGGGGAGGAGCGGAGAGAGAGAGTATACGGAGCATTTAATTTTGACATGTTTACTTTATTCCTGAAGGGGTGTAGTGTTGGATTTAAAAAATGCAGTTTTGTGAAAAGTGATAATTGAAAAGCGAAATGTATATTCCAGGGAAGATATTAAAGTTCATGCATTAAGATATGGGCAGATGTTAGTCTCAAAGGGCATGGTATTTTCTGCAAAACTGTGGATTCAGTGATAAACTTTATAAAGTATGTGGAAGAAGATAACTAGTTTCTTTTACCAGTACTTTGCACATGTCGCAAAGACTGTCATCAAACCTGGACAGATGCTGGCATAGCTATTGGGTCGAATCTTGGTTTCAAGCCATATAATTTACCAACTGAGCAGACGGCCAAGGCATTCTGGAGGAGAGAGAGAGAGAAATAGAGAGAGATAGAGAGAGATTATTTGATTTTGACTTCTTTTCTCTATCTCCAAAGATGGTAGTGAAGAAACGAAAACTGGAATTTTCCTTAAGAATAATGGCGGATAAGTAAAATGTATATTCCAATGTAGAATTTTATGTGCATATATTAAGAATTGTGCAAAAGTTAATTTTTAGGAGCTTGATATTTTCTGCAAAAATATGAATTCAGTGAAACATTTAATAAAGTAATAAAGTATGTGGAAGGAGATAATTAGTTTCTTTTACCAGTACTTTGCACAATATTTTTTCCCAGCCACTGGCTGCTTTTTGCACATAACTTTGTTGAAAAAACTATCAGCACTGTGGGGAGGGAACCCTGTCGTAATGTCTATCATTAATTCCATGGAATGTACCGGTAATGTGGTGTTGTTGTTTTAACTGTATATCAAGTATATCGGTCGGCAAGTATACTTATTTGAGGTTTCTTGGAGATTCCTTTTACCAGTGCTACGCAGAGCATTTTCCAAGCTTTTGGCTGCTTTCCTAAAAAAGCCATGGACGAAACGATGACCATCCTTGGGTGCAGAATGAATCCTGTTGCAATGACTATTATCAAACATCGGACAGAGATTGGCACAGCTATTTGATCTAAACTGTGCCTGCCTTTTTTTAAGCCATATTTGTGAGCGACCGAACAAATGGGCAAGGCATTCTATGACATAGAGAGAGAGAGAATTTTATCTTGACATGTTTACTTTATACCCGAAGGGTAGTAGTGTGGGGTAAATATGTATCTTTTGTAAAGAATAATGATGGAAAAGCGAATGTACATTCTACGGTAGATTTTAATGTGCATATGTCAAGAAGTGTGCAGAACCTTATTATTTAGGGCTAGATATTTTCTGCAAAGTTATGGATTTGGCGAAAAGAAATATAAATAAGTGGAAGGAGATAACTAGTTTCTTTTACCAGTACATCGCACATGTGGAAATGACTATCATTGAACCTCGGAGAGATTTTGGCACAATTGGAGAATCGACCTTGTAACCGCCTTGCTTTCAAGCCATGTGATTTACCGACTAAGCAGACGGGGAAGTTATTTTGCTGAAAGAAAGAAAGAAAGAGTATTTGAATTTGACATATTTGCTTTTGTCCTGAAGGGTTGTAGTGAAGGACCAAAATTGCAATTGTTGTAAGGAAAGATCATGGAAAAGCGAAATGAATATTCCTAAGTAGATTTTCATGTGCATATTTTAAAAAGTGTGCAGAATTTAATTCTAAGAGGCTAGATATTTTCTCCAAAAATTAAGGGAAAAAAATGAAGTAATAAAGTATGTGGACGGAGATTTTTTTTCTACCAGTATTTCGCACAATATTGTTCCTATGCCACTGGCTGTGTGTTCCACATAACTTCATAGAAAAAAAATATCAGCGCTGAGATAAGGACGATTATTGCTGCAATGACTATCATTAATGCCATGGAATGTACTCTCACTCTGTGTGATTAAATCCTCAGTCCGCAGTATGTTCTCCCACATCTTGAAAAATATTTTCAGGCTTTGACAGTGACGCATTACTCCATATCAATGTCCTTGCTGTCAGTAAACCAACTCTACGACAGTATGTATCGTCACTCAGAGAGATATTCCGTGATATGAGTCAACAAACGCTTGAGATTTAGTCAAATTCTTCTTTTTAATTGATTAAGCTATAGTCTCAGTTCATATGATTAACCCTCCCTTCGAAAACTACTCTATAGTGTTGGCTGGCCCTATGCATCCGTCTGTCTTTAAGATGTACCCTCGGTCCGTCAAATTAAATGCAAGACCAGAAACTAGTATTTCCTTTGATTTCATTTACTAGTAAATGCCTTTAGATCGTTGGCTCAGTCTGTTCGATGAACCTTTAATAGTCCATGGGATATGGCTCCAATTCGAGGAATGTTTCTTCTTTTGTTTGATTTACTGTTAAGCCTTTAGAGCTCAACGTTTATCACTTGAAATTGTTGTTGGGCCCTTCTACTTTCCTGTGACCACACAAGTTCCTCAGCCTGTACCAACAGTCGCCAATTCTATCCCCACAGCCACTGAAATTAACTCTCAGGTCGTTGTATCTATCTATCTATACTCTCAGTTCCTAAAATGTACTCTAAATCTGTGCAATGTACCCTTAGCGATTAGCTGTTCCCTTACTATAACCTTTTCTTCAGTCTATATATACCAGCAGTCGGTGCGTTGTAATCTACGCCGGCAATATAAAACCCCTGTCAATTAGATTCACGTCAGTCAGTCGGATATTCCCTGAGACCCTAAAACTTGTTTTAACTTTTACAGTCTTTTTCATGTACTCCAAAGAATTGAGATTGCACCCGTAGTCAATGAGATGTATCCTCAAGCCATAAACCTGTTTCCTTTTAAAGATTTTACACCCAACCAATCAGCCTGCACGACAGTCGGTGAAATGTTCCCCCAGTCACTCTAAGTACTCTCAGACAGTAAGAATGCAGCCTTTGTTTGGTGTACCCTCAAACCCTGAAAATGCTTCCCAACTTTTGTTTCAACCCCATGATGTGTGCATGTACCCACAGTAGGTGACTTTTACCCAGTTCCACAGATGTGTCCTCAGCATTTACATTTGTGCCCTTACTCTTATTTCATTTCCAGTGGATCACCTTGTGCACTCGGTCTGTGCAATTTCTCTCCACTTCGTGAACTATTCCCTCATTCTGAGAGCTCTTAAACTAAGTCTATGGAATTAAACGATCAGTCCATGTCATGTACCAACAGGCTCTGGTGCTATTTCCTTTCTCTCATTTAATCCAGTCTGCAGGCTAAGTTTCTGAGATGTACCCTCAATGCGTGATATGTACCGCCAATTGATTATATGAATATTCTACCGTTGCTACTTGTGCCCTTTCTGTTCTTTGACCACTACTTCATTAGCTTGGACTCTCAGTCAGTTTAAGATCGTACCCTCAATCCATTTAAACATGAGACCGTGAACTTTGTAATTTCTCTTTTTAACCCCGAGACTATTAGCTGGTATCTTTGGTCTTTGAGTCGATTTCTCTCTCGGTCTCTCTCTGTCTCTTTCTTTCTTGCTTTCTCTCTCTCTCTGCCAGTCTCTGTCTTTCTTTCTGTCCTTCTTTCACTATCTCTGTCTCCCTTGCTATGGCTCTGTCTTTCTCTGTCCACACTGTCGTCCCTCCTTGTCTCTGTCTCTCTGTCTATCTCTCTTTTTTCTGTCTGTCTTTCTGTCTTTGTCGCTCTCTCTCTCGCTATCTCTGTGTTTCTCTCCCTATCTCTGTCTCGCTTGCTGTGTCTCTGTCTACCTCTGTCAGCACCCTCGTGCTTCCCTGTCTCTGTTTCTCTTTTTCTGCCTTTTTTACTATCTCTCTCTGTCTCTGTCTCTATCTATCTGTCTGTCTCTGCCTCTCTCGCTGTATCTCTCTGTGTCTCTTCCCTATATTTGCTCTGATGCGCTCTCCTTTATTTCTCTTTCTTTCCGACCCTCTCTGTCTGCCTTCATCTTTATTTCTGTCATGTCTCTGTTTCTTTTGTGTCTATCTTTCTGTCTGTCTTCGTGACTTTCTCTCCGCATCTCCGTCTTTCTGCCGTCCCCCTGTTCCTGCTTCATCAGATGTTTAGCTGTGGTCCTAATGTTGCTTTCATTAATTCATAGGCCTGTACTCTCAGTTGATGAGGTTTACCCTTTTCCTCCAAAAATGTACTCACTTCTATAAATTAAGCTCCCTTTCGTTCTTGTTTCCCTCCGCTTGTATAATTTATCGATTCTAGGTTTATATGATGCACCGTCACTTTCAATTAAAATGCTTCAAAATACATGTATAACAGAACTTATTATGATTCTGCATTACATTTTGTTCTATCGGATGTTACTGGTACAAATGAAACATACTGGTCTGATCATACAAATTACGAAATCGCATGTGCATTCATACACACGATCACTTCCAATGCTGTAGGAACTTCAGCTAATAATCTTTAGTATGCCAAATAAAGATAGGTTCGCATACCATGATTAAAACCATCTTGTTTAATACGAGTGCTAGCACATAAACACTGATGTAAGATTTTCCGTACCATAATTATACATTGCCTACACTTCGTATAATTCTTTATAACTTTTACTGGCTCATGTGAGCGATTCAGAGCTATGGCCCTATTGTGAAATTATACGTGGTGTTTCACACTGTTTTTACTATTATTACTGTTATATCACGGAGGCTAGTGCATCTATCCATCCTTTCCTGGAGTTTCTTGAACCAGTGCTCCGCACAATATTCCAGTCACTGTCAGTTTTCTCACTTTAAGATCGTCGAAACCATAACCAGGAGTGAGAGAGAGAGATAAATGTATCCTGTCGCAATGACTCATCGATCTCCGGAAAGAAAAATCTGCCGAGCTGCGGACCGGAACCAGTATCCCTAGCGCTCAAGTTCTGTAGGTTTCCGACTGAGCTGCCGACCTCGGCGTTGTATTATTAAGTGATGGTTTAATCGTTTATTACAGTAAACGTCAAATGGGTAAAGATAGCAGCTTAAAGAGGATGAATTTGTTTAAAGATAGATTTTCAAGTGTTAACGTTTTCAAATGAAAGTTATGTTCACGATTCATGTTTGCTGGAACTTAGAGAGGAAAACATTGTTAAAAAGGGAGAAAATGCTGGTTAATTTATTGTCCTCGTTGTAATTTATTAGGGAGAATTGAAACATTTCTTATCTAGTTCCAACATATTTACGATGACGAGTGAGTTTCAGTTTATAGAGGAGAAACAGGAATTTGAGTCTGTATTTTGGATTGCTGTTCAATCATTTCAGGAAAAAGTTTAATTTCAAATTAAGATGCAAATTTTGGAATTTTGAAAATGATGATGATGATGATATGTTGCTGGTGATGATGATAATGATGATGATGATGTGATGGTTGTGGTGGTGATGATGATGCTTATTGTGAATTTGGTGGTGGAGACATTTGTTTCTTAGTTTGGTGTTTTGACACAGTCTTCAGCGTTATTTCAATTATATCTCGGTGGCCAGAGCACATATCCAAGGTTTCTTGCGGTTTTCTGTTTTTCTTTTACCAGTACTTTTCACCTGATTCCAAGCCAATGGATGGTTTTCCACATAACTCTCGTCGAAACAACCATCAGCGGTAAGAGAATTAAATGAATCTTGTCGCAATAACTGTCATCAAAGATCGAACGGAAATTGAAACAGCTGGCGAATCGAACATACGACCTAACTAGGTTAAAGTTGCCTAGGTAACCAACTAAGCGACCGGGCTTGGCAATGTCTTGTATAGAGAGACAGCGTTCAATGGTTTTGGAAAAGAATCAAATCTCATTTTAGAATTTTAGAAGTGAACAAAAAGCTATGAGCAAAACTGTTTGAATTTATTGTGATGCTATTTAATCATTTCTGAGATAATGATGATGATGATGATGATGAAAAAAAGTGGTAGTGGAGAAAGATTTCTTTTGAGATTGTTTTTAATAAATATCAGGTTCGTAGCGTGGTCAGTGCACCTATCTGACCTTTCTTGGAGTTTGATTCACCACTGCTATGCACAACGTCAGTCTTTTCAAGGGTTTGGCTGCTTTTCTACAAAACTTTCGTGGAAACAATAAAGATCTTGAGTGTAGAATGGATACTGATGCAATGACTATCGTCAAAGCTAGGAAAGAGATTAGAAACACTGGTGGATCGAACCTGCGCCCACCTTTGTTTCAAAACGACTAACTTGACAGGCAAGGCATTCTGGAGGGGGCGGGCAGAGACACAGAGAGAGTATACAGAGCATTTAATTTTGACATGTTTACTTTATTCCTGAAGGGGTGTAGTGTTGGATAAAATAATGCAGTTTTGTGAAAAGTGATAACTAAAAAAGCGAAATGTATATTCCAGGGAAGATTTTAAAGTTCATATATTAAGATGTGGGCAGATGTTAATCTCAAAGGGCTTGGTATTTTCTGCAAAACTGTGGATTCAGTGATAAACTTTATAAAGTATGTGGAAGAAGATAACTAGTTTCTTTTACCAGTACTTTGCACATGTTGCAAAGACTGTCATCAAACCTGGACAGATACTGGCATAGCTATTGGGTCGAATCTTGGTTTCAAGCCATGTCATTTACCAACTGAGTAGACGGCAAATGCATCCTGGAGAAGAGAGAGAGAGAGAGAGAGAGAGAAATAGATTATTTGATTTTGACTTCTTTTCTCTATTTCCAAAGATGGTAGTGAAGAAACGAAAACTGGAATTTTCCTTAAGAATAATGGCGGATAAGTAAAATGTATATTCCAATGTAGAATTTTATGTGCATATATTAAGAAGTGTGCAAAAGTTAATTTTTAGTAGCTTGATATTTTCTGCAAAAATATGAATTCAGTGAAACATTTAATAAAGTATGTGGAAGGAGATAATTAGTTTCTTTTACTAGTACTTTGCACAATATTTTTTCCCAGCCACTGGCTGCTTTTTCCACATAACTTTGTTGAAAAAACTATCAGCGCTGGGATAAGAATGAACCCTGTCGTAATGTCTATCATTAATTCCATGGAATGTACCGGTAGTGTGGTGTTGTTGTTTTAACTGTATATCAAGTATATCGGTCGGCAAGTATACTTACCTGAGGTTTCCTGGACATTCCTTTTACCAGTGCTACGCAGAGCATTTTCCAAGCTTTTGGCTGCTTTCCTAAAAAAGCCATGGACGAAATGATGATAATCCTTGAGTGTAGAATGAATCTTGTTGCAATGACTATTATCAAACATCGGACAGAGATTGGCATAGCTATTCGATCTAAACTGTGCCTGCCTTTTTTTAGCCATGAACAAATGGGCAAGGCATTCTAGGACATAGAGAGAGAGAGAGAGAGAGAGAGAGAGAATTTGGTCTTGACATATTTACTTTATACCCTAAGGGTTGTAGTATGGGGTAAATATGTATTTTTGTAAAGAATAATGAAGGAAAAGGGAATGTACATTCTACGGTAGATTTTAATGTGCTTATGTCAAGAAGTGTGCAGAACCTTATTAATTAGGGCTAGATATTTTCTGCAAAGTTATGGATTTGGCGAAAAGAAATATAAATAAGTGGCAGGAGATAACTAGTTTCTTTTACCAGTACTTCGCACATGTGGAAATGACTATCATTGAACCTCGGACAGATTTTGGGACAATTGGAGAATCGAACTTGTAACCGCCTTGGTTTCAAGCCATGTGATTTACCGACTAAGCAGACGGGGAAGTTATTTTGGTGAAAGAAAGAAAGAAAGAAAGAAAGAGTATTTGAATTTGACATATTTGCTTTTGTCCTGAAGGGTTGTAGTGAAGGACCAAAAATTGCAATTGTTGTAGGGAATGATCATGGAAAAGCGAAATGAATATTCCTAAGTAGATTTTTATGTGCATATTTTAAAAAGTGTGCAGAATTTAATTCTAAGAGGCTAGATATTTTCTCCAAAGATTAAGGGAAAAAAATGAAGTAATAAAGTATGTGGACGGAGATTTCTTTTACCAGTATTTCGCACAATATTGTTCCTATGCCACATGCTGCGTGTTCCACATAACTTCATAGAAAAAAATATCAGCGCTCAGGTAAGGATGACTATTGCTGCAATGACTATCATTAATGCCATGGAATGTACTCTCACTCTGTGTGATTAAATCCTCAGTCCGCAGTATGTTCTCTCACATCTTAAAAAATATTTTCAGGCTTTGACACTGACCCATTACTCCATAGGAATGTCCTTGCTGTCAGTAAACGAACTCTACGACAGGATGTATCGTCAGTCAGCGAGATATCCCGTGAAATGATTCAACAAACGCTTGAGATTTAGTCAAATTCTTATTTCTAATTGATTAAGCTATAGTCTCAGTTCATATGATTAACCCTTCCTTCGAAAACTACTCTATAGTGTTGGCCGGCCCTATGCATCCGTCTGTCTTTAAGATGTACCCTCGGTCCGTCAGATTAAATGCAAGACCAGAAACTAGTATTTCCTTTGATTTCATTTACTTGTAAATGCCTTTAGATCGTTCGCACAGTTTGTTCGATGAACCTTTAATAGTCCATTGGATATGGCTCCAATTCGAGGAATGTTTCTTCTTTTGTTTGATTTACTCTTAAGCCTTTAGAGCTCAACGTTTATCACTTGAAATTGTTGTTGGGCCCTTCTACTTTCCAGTGACCACACAAGTTCTTCAGCCATTATCAACAGTCGGCGATTCTATCCCCACAGCCACAGCTCATCCTTTATCACTTGAAATTGTTGTTGGGCCCTTCTACTTTCCTGTGACCACACAAGTTCCTCAGCCTGTACCAACAGTCCCCAGTTCTATCCCCACAGCCACTGAAATTAACTCTCAGGTCGTTGTATCTATCTATCTTTACTCTCAGTTCCTAAAGTGTACTCTAAATCTGTGCAATATATCCTCAGCGATTAGCTGTTCCCTTACTATAACCTTTCCTTCAGTCTGTATATACCAGCAGTCGGTGTGTTGTAATCTACGCCGACAATATAAAACCCCAGTCAATTAGATGCACGGTAGTCAGTCGGATATTCCCTGAGGCCCTAAAACTTGTTTTAACTTTTACAGTCTTTTTCATGTACTCCAAAGAATTGCGATCGTACCCGTAGTCAGTGAGATGTATCTTCAAGCCATAAACCTGTTTCCTTTTAAAGACTTTACACCCAACCAATCAGCCTGCACGACAGTCGGTGAAATGTTCCCCCAGTCACTCTAAGTACTCTCAGACAGTAAGAATGCAGCCTTTGTTTGATGTACCCTCAAACCCTGAAAATGCTTCCCAACTTTTGTTTCAACTCCATGATGTGTGCATGTACCCAAAGTAGGTGACTTTTACACAGTTCGACAGATGTGTCCTCAGTATTTACATTTGTGCCCTTACTCTTATTTCATTTCCAGTGGATCACCTTGTGCACTCGGTCTGTGCAATTTCTCTCCACTTCGTGAACTATTCCCTCATTCTGAGAGCTCTTAAACTAAGTCTATGGAATTAAACGATCAGTCCATGTCATGTACCAACAGGCTCTGGTGCTATTTCCTTTCTCTCATTTAATCCAGTCTGCAGGCTAAGTTTCTGAGATGTACCCACAATGCGTGATATGTACCGCCAATTGGTTATAAGAATATTCTACCGTTGCAACTTGTGCCCTTTCTGTTCTTTGACCACTACTTCATTAGCTTGGACTCTCAGTCAGTTTAAGATCGTACCCTCAATCCTTTTAAACATGAGGCCGTTAACTTTGTAATTTCTCTTTTTAAACCCAAGACTGTTAGCCGGTATCTTAGTTCTTTGAGTCGATTTCTCTCTCGGTCTCTCTCTGTCTCTTTGTCTCTTTCTCTCTCTCTCTCTCTCTCTCTGCCTGTCTCTGTCTTTCTCTCTGGCATTCTTTCACTATCTCTCTTGCTATGGCTCTGTGTTTCGCTGTCCACACTGTCGTCCCTCCTCGTCTCTGTCTCTCTGTCTCTTTTTCTGTCTGTCTCTCTGGCTTTGTCGCTCTCACTCTCTCTCGCTCTCTATCTCTGTGCTTCTCTCCCTATCTCTGTTTCGCTTGCTGTGTCTCTGTCTACCTCTGTCAGCACCCTCGTGCTTCCCATTCTCTATTTGTCTTTTTCTGCGGTTTTTACTATCTATCTCTCTATCTCTCTCTCTGTCTCTCTCTATCTATCTGTCTGTCTCTGCCTCTCTTTCTGTATCTCTCTCTCTCCTATCTTTCCTCTCTCTCTCTGCCTGTCTCTGTCTTTCTGTCTGTCCTTCTTTCACTCTCACTGTCTCCCTTGCTATCGCTCTGTCTTTCTCTGTCCACACTGTCGTTCCTCCTCGTCTGTGTCTCTCTGTCTGTCTCTCTTTTTCTGTCTGTCTCTGTCTTTGTCGCTCTCTCTCTCTCCCTCTCTATCTCTG
The DNA here is from genome assembly GCA_945859785.2 of Tridacna gigas. Taxonomy (NCBI): domain Eukaryota; kingdom Metazoa; phylum Mollusca; class Bivalvia; order Cardiida; family Cardiidae; genus Tridacna; species Tridacna gigas. The sequence continues at coordinate 28,972,436 of OX244033.2, forward strand.
TGCTTCTCTCCCTATCTCTGTCTCGCTTGCTGTGTCTCTGTCTACCACTGTCAGCACCCTCGTGCTTCCCTGTCTCTATTTCTCTTTTTCTGCCTTTTTTATTATCTCTTTCTTTCTCTCTCTCTGTCTGTCTGTCTGTCTCTGTCTCTATTTATCTATCTGTCTGTCTCTCTCTCTCTCTGTATCTCTCTCTCTCCCCTATCTTTGCTCTGATACTCTCTCCTTTATTTCTCTTTCTTTCCGACCCTCTCTGTCTGCCTTCATCTTCATTTCTGTCGTGTCTCTGTTTCTTTCTGTCTATCTCTCTGGCTGTATTCGTGACTTTCTCCCCGTCTTTCTGCCGTCCCCCTGTCCCTGCTTCATCAGATGTTTAGCTGTGGTCCTAATGTTGTTTTCATTAATTCATAGGCCTGTACTCTCAGTTCATGAGGTTCACCCCTTTCCTCCGAAAATGTACTCACTTCTATAAATTAAGCTCCCTTTCGTTCTTGTTTCCCTCAGCTTGTATAATTTATCGATTCTAGGTCTATATGATGCACCGTCACTTTGAATATTAAATGCTTCAAAATACATGTATATCAGACCTTATTATAATTCTGCATTACATTTTGTTCTATCGGATATTACTGGTGTAACTGGTACAAATGAAACATACTGGTCTGATCATACAAATTACGAAATCGCATGTGCATTCATACACACGATCACTTCCAATGCTGTAGCAACTTCAGCTATTAATCTTTAGTATGCCAAATAAAGATAGGTTCGCATAACATGATTAAAATCATCTTGTTTAATACGAGTGATAACACATAAACACTCATGTAAGATTTGCCGTACCATAATTATACATTGACTACACTTCGTATAATTCTTTATAACTTTTACTGGCTCATGTGAGCGATTCAGAGCTATGGCCCTATTGTGAAATTGTGTGTGGTGTTTCACGCTGTTTTCAATATTATTACTGTTATATCATGGAGGCCAGTGCATCTATCCATGCTTTCCTGGAGTTTCTTGAACCAGTGCTCCGCACAATATTCCAGTCACTGTCAGTTTTCTCACTTTAAGATCGTCGAAACCATAACCACGGGTGAGAGAGATATAAAGGAATCCTGTCGCAATGACTCATCGATCCCCGGAAAGAAAAATCTGCCGAGCTAGGGACCGGAACCAGCATCCCTAGCTCTCAAGTTCTGTAGGTTTCCGACTGAGCTGCCGACCTCGGCGTTGTATTATTAAGTGATGGTTTAATCGTTTTGTTACAGTAAACGTCAAATGGGTAAAGATAGCAGCTTAAAGAGGATGAATTTGTTTAAAGATAGAATTTCTAGTGTTAACGTTTTCAAATGAAAGTTATGATCACGATTCATGTTTGCTGGATCTTAGAGAGGAAAACATTGTTAAAAAGGGAGAAAATGCTGGTTATTTTATTGTCCTCGTTGTAATTTATTAGGGAGAATTGAAACATTTCTTATCTAGTTCCAACATATTGACGATGATGAGTGAGTTTCAGTTTATATAGGAGAAACAGGAATTTGAGTCTGTATTTTGGATTGCTGTTCAAGCATTTCAGGAGAAAGTTTAACTTCAGATTAAGATGCAAATTTTAGAATTTTGAAAATGATGATGATGATGATGATATGTTGCTGGTGATGATGATAAAGATGATGATGTGATGGTTGTGGTGGTGATGATGATGCTTATTGTGAATTTGGTGGTGGAGAGATTTGTTTCTTTGTTTGTTGTTTTGACACAGTCTTTAACGTTATTTCAATTATATCTCGGTGGCCAGAACAGATATCCAAGGTTTTTTTGGTTTTTCGGTTTTTCTTTTACCGGTACTTTTCACCTGATTCCAAGCGAATGGCTGCTTTTCCACATAACTCTCGTCGAAACAACCATCTGCGGTAAGAGAATTAAATGAATTTTGTCGTAATAACTATCATCAAAGCTCGAACGAAAATTGAAACAGCTGGCGGTAAGAGAATTAAATGAATCTTGTCGCAATAACTGTCATCAAAAATCGAACGGAAATTGAAACAGCTGGCGAATCGAACGTACGACCTAACTAGTTTAAAGGTGCGTACGTTACCAACTAAGCGACCGGGCTTGGCAATGTCTTGTATAGAGAGAGAGAGAGAGAGGAGCGTTCAATGATTTTGGAAAAGAATCAAATCTGATTTTAGAATTTTAGAAGTTAACAAAAAGCTATGAGCAAAACCGTTTGAATTTATTGTGATGCTATTTAATCATTTCTGAGATGATGATGATGATGAAAAAAAAGTGGTAGTGGAGAAAAATTTCTTTGTTAATGTGGTGGTTTAAGATTGTTTTTAATAAATATCAGGTTCGTAGCGTGGTCAGTGCACCTATCTGAGCTTTTTTGGAGTTTGTTTTACCACTGCTAAACACAACGTCAGTCCTCCCAAGGTTTTGGCTACGTTTCTACAAAACTATCGTCGAAACAAAGATCCTTGAGTGTAGAATGGATCCTGATGCAATGACTATTGTCAGAGCTAGGAAAAAGATTAGAACAGCTGTTCGATCGAACCTGCGCCCACCCTTGTTTCAAAACGACTAACTTGATAGGCAAGGCATTCTGGAGGGGGCGAAGAGGGACGGGGAGATAGAGAGAGATTATACAGAGCATTTAATTTTGACATGTTTACTTTATTCCTGAAGGGGTGTAGTGTTGGATAAAAAAATGCAGTTTTGTGAAAAGTGATAATTGAAAAGCGAAATGTATATTCCAGGGAAGATTTACAGTTCATATATTAAGATGTGGGCAGATGTTAATCTCAAAGGGCTTGGTATTTTCTGCAAAACTGGATTCAGTGATAAACTTTATAAAGTATGTGGAAGAAGATAACTAGTTTCTTTTACCAGTACTTTGCACATGTCGCAAAGACTGTCATCAAACCTGGACAGATACTGGCATAGCTATTGGGTCGAATCTTGGTTTCAAGCCATGTAATTTACCAACTGAGCAGACGGCCAAGGTATTCTGGAGAAGAGAGAGAGAGATTATTTGATTTTGACTTGTTTTCTCTATTTCCAAAGATGATAGTGAAGAAACGAAAACGGGACTTTTCCTGAAGAATAATGGCGGATAAGTAAAATGTATATTCCAATGTAGAATTTCATGTGCATATATTAAGAAGTGTGCAAAAGTTAATTTTTAGGAGCTTGATATTTTCTGCAAAAATATGAATTCAGTGAAATATTTAATAAAGTAATAAAGTATGTGGAAGGAGATAATTAGTTTCTTTTACCAGTACTTTGCACAATATTGTTTCCCAGCCACTGGCTGCTTTTTCCACATAACTCTGTTGAAAAAACTATCAGCGCTGGGATAAGAATGAACCCTGTCGTAATGTCTATCATTAATTCCATGAAATGTACCGGTAGTGTGGTGTTGTTGTTTTAACTGTATATCAAGTATATCGGTCGGCAAGTATACTTATTTGAGGTTTCTTGGAGATTCCTTTTACCAGTGCTACGCACAGCATTTTCCAAGGATTTGGCTGCTTTCCTAAAAAAGCCATGGACGAAATGATGACCATCCTTGAGTGTAGAATGAATCCTGTTGCAATGACTATTATCAAACATCGGACAGAGATTGGCACAACTATTCGATCTAAACTGTGCCTGCCTTTTTTTAAAGCCATATTTGTGAGCGACCGAATAAATGGGCAAAGCATTCTGGGACAGAGAGAGAGAGAGAGAGAGAGTTTGATCTTGACATGTTTACTTCATACCCGAAGGGTTGTAGTGTGGGGTAAATATGTATTTTGTGTAAAGAATAATGATGGAAAAGCGAATGTACATTCTACGGTAGATTTTAATGTGCATATGTAAAGAAGTGTGCAGAACCTTATTAATTAGGGCTAGATATTTTCTGCAAAGTTATGGATTTAGCGAAAAGAAATATAAATAAGTGGCAGGAGATAACTAGTTTCTTTTATCTAGTTCCAACATATTGACGATGACGAGTGAGTTTCAGTTTATACAGGAGAAACAGGAACTTGAGTCTGTATTTTGGATTGCTGTTCAATCATTTCAGGAAAAAGTTTAACCTCAAATTAAGATGCAAATTTTGGAATTTTGAAAATGATGATGATGATCATGATATGTTGCTGCTGATGATGATGTGGTTGTTGTGGTGGTGATGATGATGCTGATTGTGAATTTGGTGGTGGAGAGATTTGTTTTAACACGGTCTTCAACGTTATTTCAATTATATCTCGGTGGCCAGAGCACATATCCAAGTTTTCATGGGTTTTTCGGCTTTTCTTTTACCAGTAATTTTCACCAATTCCAAGCGAATGGCTGCTTTTCCACATAACTCTCGTCGAAACAACCATCAGCGGTAAGAGAATTAAATGAATTTTGTCGTAACAACTATCATCAAAGCTCGAACGAAAATTGAAACAGCTGGCGAATCGAACATACGACCTACCTAGTTTAAAGGTGCCTACGTTACCAACTAAGAGATCGGGCTTGGCAATGTCTTGTTGAGACAGAGAGAGCGTTCAATGATTTTGGAAAAGAATCAGATCTCATTTTAGAATTTTAGAAGTGAATAAAAAGCTATGAGATAAACTGTTTGAATTTATTATGATGCTATTTAATCATTTGTGAGATCATGATGATGATGATGATGATGATGATGATGAAAAAAGTGGTAGTGGAGAAAGATTTCTTTGTTAATGTGGTGTTTTAAGATTGTTTTAAATACATATCAGGTTCGTACCGTGGTCAGTGCACCTATCTGAGCTTTCTTGGGAGTTTGTTTTACCACTGCTGCGCACAACGTCAGTCTTCCCAAGGTTTTGGCTTCTTTTCTACAAAACTATCGTCGAAACAATAAAGATCCTTCAGTGTAGAATGGATCCTGTTGCAATGACTATCGTCAAAGCTAGGAAAGAGATTAAAACAGCTGCTGGATCGAACCTGCGCCCACCTTTGTTTCAAAACGACTAACGTGACAGGCAAGGCATTCTGGAGGGAGCAGGGAAGGGGCGGGGAGAGAGAGAGAGTATACAGAGCATTTAATTTTGACATGTTTACTTTATTCCTGAAGGGGTGTAGTGTTGGATAAAAAAATGCAGTTTTATGAAAAGTGATAATTGAAAAGCGAAATGTATGTTCCATGGAAGATTTTAAAGTTCATATATTAATATGTGGGCAGATGTTAATCTCAAAGGGCTTGGTATTTTCTGCAAAACTGTGGATTCAGTGATAAACTTTATAAAGTATGTGGAAGAAGATAACTAGTTCCTTTTATCAGTACTTTGCACATGTCGCAAAGACTGTCATCAAAGCTGGAGAGATACTGGCATAGCTATTGGGTCGAATCTTGGTTTCAAGCCATGTAATTTACCAACTGAGCAGACGGCGAAGGTATTCTGTAGGAGAGAGAGAGAGACAGAGATTATTTGATTTTGACTTCTATTCTCTATTTCCAAAAATGGTAGTGAAGGAACGAAAGCTGGAATTTTCCTTAAGAATAATGGCGGATAAGTAAAATGTATATTTCAATGTAGAATTTTATGTACATATATTAAGAAGTGTGCAAAAGTTCATTTTTAGGAGCTTGATATTTTCTGCAAAAATATGAATTCAGTGAAACATTTAATAAAGTAATAAGTATGTGGAAGGAAGAGAATTAGTTTCTTTTACCAGTACTTTCCCCAGTATTATTTCCCAGGCACTGGCTGCTTTTTCCACATAAGTTTGTTGAAAAAACTATCAGCGCTGGGATAAGAATGAACCCTGTCGTAATGTCTATCATTAATTCCATGGAATGTACCGGTAGTGTGGTGTTGTTGTTTTAACTGTATATCAAGTATATAGGTCGGCAAGTATACCTATTTGAGGTTTCTTGGAGATTCCTTTTACCAGTGCTACGCACAGCATTTTCCAAGGTTTTGGCTGCTTTCCTAAAAAAGCCATGGACGAAATGATGACCATCCTTGAGTGTAGAATGAATCCTGTTGAAATGACTATTATCAAACATCGGACAGAGATTGGCACTGCTATTTAATCTAAACTGTGCCTGCCTTTTTTTAAAGTCGTATTTGTGAGCGACAGAACAGATGGGCAAGAAATTCTAGGACAGACAGAGAGATAGAGAGAATTTGATCTTGACATGTTGACTTTATACCCGAAGGGTTGTAGTGTGGGGTAAATATGTATTTTGTGTAAAGAATAATGATGGAAAAGCGAATGTACATTCTACGGTAGATTTTAATGTGCATATGTTAAGAAGTGTGCAGTAAACCTTATTATTTCGGGCTGGATATTTTCTGCAAAGTTATGGATTTGGCGAAAAGAAATATAAATAAGTGGCAGGAGATAATAAGTTTCTTTTACCAGTACTTTGCACATTGAACCTCGGACAGATTTTGGCAGAATTGGAGAATCGACCTTGTAACAGCCTTGGTTTCAAGCCATGTGCTTTACCGACTAAGCAGACGGGGAAGTTATTTTGCTTAAAGAAAGAAAGAAAGAGTATTTGAATTTGACATATTTGCTTTAGTCCTGAAGGGTTGTAGTGCAAAACGAAAAATTGTAATTTTTGTAAGGAATGATCATGGAAAAGCGAAATTAATATTCCTAAGTAGATTTTTATGTGCATATTTTAAAAAGTGTGCAGAATTTAATTGTAAGAGGCCAGATATTTTCTGCAAAAATTAAGTAAAAAAAAAATAGATGAAGTAATAAAATATTTGGAAGGAGATTTTTTTACCAGTATTTCGCACAATAGTGTTCCCATGCCACTGGCTGCTTGTTCCACATAACGTCATAGAAAAAAATATCAGTGCTGAGATAAGGATGAATATTGCTGCAATGACTATCATTAATGCCATGGAATGTACTCTCACTCTGTGTGATTAAATCCTCAGTCCGCAATATGTTCTCTCACATCTTGAAAAATATTTTCAGGCTTTGACACTGACCCATTACTCCAATCAATCTATCAATGTCCTTGCTGTCAGTAAACCAACTCTACGACAGTATGTATCGTCAGTCAGTGAGATATACCGTGAGATGAGGCAACAAACGCTTGAGATTTAGTATATTTCTTAATTTTAATTAAGCTATAGTCTCAGTTCATATGATTAACCCTCCCTTCGAAAACTACTCTATAGTGTTGGTTGGCCCTATGCATCCGTCTGTCTTTAAGATGTACCCTCGGTCCGTCAAATAAAATGCAAGACCAGAAACTAGTATTTCCTTTGATTTCATTTACTAGTAAATGCCTTTAGATCGTTGGCTCAGTCTGTTCGATGAACATTTAATAGTCCATGGGATATGGCTCCAATTCGCGGAATATTTCTTCTTTTGTTTGATTTACTCTTAAGCCTTTAGAGCTCATCGTTTATCACTTGAACTTGTTGTTGGGCCCTTCTAATTCCTGTGACCACACAAGTTCCTCAGCCTGTATCAACAGTCGGCGATTCTGTCCCCACAGCCACAGCTCATCCTTTATCACTTATATTTCTTCTTTTGTTTGATTTACTCTTAAGCCTTTAGAGCTCATCGTTTATCACTTGAAATTGTTGTTGGGTCCTTCTACTTTCCTGTGACCACACAAGTTCCTCAGCCTGTACCAACAGTCGACGATTCTATCCCCACAGCCACTGAAATTATCTCTCAGGCCGTTGTATCTATCTATTTATACTCTCAGTTCCTAAAATGTACTCTAAATCTGTACAATGTACCCTTATCGAGTAGCTGTTCACTTATTATAGAACCTTTTCTTCAGTCTATATATACCAGCAGTCGGTGCGTTGTAATCTACGCCGGCAATATAAAAGCCCAGTCAATTAGATGCTCGTCAGTCAGTCGGATATTCCCTGAGACCCTAAAACTTGTTTTAACTTTTACAGTCTTTTTCATGTACTCCAAAGAATTGAGATCGTACCCGTAGTTAGTGAGATGTAGCCTCAAGCCATAAACCTGTTTCTTTTTAAAGATTGTACACCCAACCAATCAGCCTACACGACAGTCGGTGAAATGTTCCCCCAGTCACTCTAAGTACTCTCAGACAGTAAGAATGCAGCCTTTGTTTGATGTACCCTCAAACTTTGAAAATGCTTCCCAACTTTTGTTTCATCCCCATGATGTGTGCATGTACCCACAGTAGGTGATTTTTACCCACAGTTCGACAGATGTGTCCTCAGTATTTACATTTGTGCCCTTACTCTTATTTCATTTCCAGTGGATCACCTTGTGCACTCGGTCTGTGCAATTTCTCTCCACTTCGTGAACTATTCCCTCATTCTGAGAGCTCTTAAACTAAGTCTGTGGAATTAAACGATCAGTCCATGTCATGTACCAACAGGCTCTGATGCGATTTCCTTACTCTCATTTAATCCAGTCTGCAGGTTAAGTCTGTGAGATGTACCCTCAATGCGTGATATGTACCGCCAATTGATTATATGAATATTCTACCGTTGCAACTTGTGCCCTTTCTGTTCTTTGACCACTACTTCATTAGCTTGGACTCTCAGTCAGTTTAAGATCGTACCCTCAATCCATTTAAAATTAAGGCCGTGAACTTTGTAATTTCTCTTTTTAAACCCAAGATTGTTAGCCGGTATCTTTGTTCTTTGAGTCGATTTCTCTCTCGGTTTGTCTCTCTCTGTCTCTTTGTCTCTTGCTCTCTCTGTCTCTCTTTGCCTGTCTCTGTCTTTCTCTCTGTCATTCTGTCCCTATCTCTGTCTCCCTTGCTATGGCTCTGTCTTTCTCTGTCCAGACTGTCGTCCTTCCTTGTCTCTATCTCTCTGTCTGTCTGTTTTTCTGTATGTCTCTCTCTCTTTGTCGCTCTCTCTCTCTCGCTCTCTATCTCTGTGCTTCTCTCCCTATCTCTGTCTCGCTTGCTGTGTCTCTGTCTACCACTGTCAGCACCCTCGTGCTTCCCTGTCTCTATTTCTCTTTTTCTGCCTTATCACTATCTCTCTCTCTCTCTCTCTGTCTCTGTCTTTCTCAATCTATCTATTTGTCTCTGTCTCTTTCTATCTCTGTCTGTATCTCTCTGTGTCTCTCCCCTATCTTTGCTTTGATGCTCTCTCCTTTATTTCTCTTTCTTCCCGACCCTCTCTGTCTGCCTTCATCTTCATTTCTGTCATGTCTCTGTTTCCTTCTGTCTATCTCTCTGTCTATCTTCGTGACTTTCTCTCCACCTCTCCGTCTTTCTGCCGTCCCGCTGTCCCTGCTTCATCAGATGTTTAGCTGTGGTCCTAATGTTGCTTTCATTAATTCATAGGCCTGTACTCTCAGTTCATGAGGTTTACCCTTTTCCTCCAAAAAATGTACTCACTTCTATAAATTAAGCTCCCTTTCGTTCTTGTTTCCCTCAGCTTGTATAATTTATCGTGTCTAGATTTATATGATGCACCTTCAGACCGTCACTATAATATTAAATGCTTCAAAATACATGTATATCAGAACTTATTATAATTCTGCATTACATTTTGTACTATCGGATATTACTGGTGTAACTGGTAAAAATGAAACATACTGGTCTGATCATACAAATTACGAAATCGCATATGCATTCATACACACGATCACTTCCAATGCTGTAGCAACTTCAGCTATTAATCTTTAGTATGCCAAATAAAGATAGGTTCGCATAACATGATTAAAATCATCTTGTTTAATACGAGTGATAACACATAAATACTCATGTAAGATTTTTCGTACCATAATTATACATTGACTACACTTCGTATAATTCTTTATAATGTTTACTGGCTCATGTGAGCGATTCAGAGCTATGGCCCTATTGTGAAATTGTGTGTGGTGTTTCACGTTGTTTTCAATATTATTACTGTTATATCACGGAGGCCAGTGCATCTATCCATGCTTTCCTGGAGTTTCTTGAACCAGTGCTCCGCACAATATTCCAGTCACTGTCAGTTTTCTCACTTTAAGATCGTCGAAACCATAACCAGGAGTGAGAGAGAGATAAAAGAATCCTGTCGCAATGACTCATGGATCCCCGGAAAGAAAAATCTGCCGAGCTGGGGACCGGAACCAGCATCCCTAGCTCTCAAGTTCTGTAGGTTTCCGACTGAGCTGCCGACCTCGCGTTGTATTATTAAGTGATGGTTTAATCGTTTATTACAGTAAACGTCAAATGGGTAAAGATAGCAGCTTAAAGAGGATGAATTTGTTTAAAGATAGATTGTCAAGTGTTAACGTTTTCAAATGAAAGTTATGATCACGATTCATGTTTGCTGGATCTGAGAGAGGAAGACTTTAGAAAACATTGTTAAAAAGGGAGAAAATGCTGGTTAATTTATTGTCCTCGTCGTAATTTATTAGGGAGAATTGAAATATTTCTTATCTGGTTCAAACATATTGACGATGACGGGTGAGTTTCAGTATATAGAGGAGAAACAGGAATTTGAGTCTGTATTTTGGATTGCTGTTCAATCATTTCAGGAAAAAGTTTAACTTCAAATTAAGATGCAAATTTTGGAATTTTGAAAATGATGATGATGAATATTATGATGATGATATGTTGCTGGTGATGATGATAATGATGATGATGATGTGGTTGTTGTGGTGGTGATGATGATGCTTATTGTGAATTTTGTGATGAAGAGATTTGTTTCTTTGTTTGGTGTTTTGACACAGTCTTCAACGTTATTTCAATTATATCTCGGTGGCCAGAACACATATCCAAGGGTTCTTGAGTTTTTCGGTTTTTCTTTTACCAGTACTTTTCACCTGATTCCAAGCCAATGGCTGCTTTTCCACATAACCCTCGTCGAAACAACCATAAGCGGTAAGGGAATTGAATGAATCTTGTCGCAATACCTGTCATCAAAGATCGAACGGAAATTGAAACAGCTGGCGAATCGAACATACGACCTAACTAGTTTACAGGTGCCTACGTTACCAACTAAGCGACCGGGCTTGGCAATGTCTTGGAGAGAGAGAGATAGCGTTCACTGATTTTGGAAAAGAATCAAATCTCATTTTAGAATTTTAGAAATGAACAAAAATTATGAGCAAAACTGTTTGAATTCATTGTGATGCTATTTAATCATTTCTGAGATGATGATGATGAAAAAAAAGTGTTAGCGGAGAAAGATTTCTTGGTTAATGTGGTGTTTTAAAATTGCTTTTAATAAATATCAGGTTCGTAGCGTGGTCAGTGCACCTACCTGAGCTTTCTTGGAGTTTGTTTTACCACTGCTATGCACAACGTCAGGCTTCCATAGGTTTTGGCTGCTTTTCTAGAAAACTATCGTCGAAACAATAAAGATCCTTGAGTGTAGAATGGATCCTGATGCAATGACTATCGTGAAAGCTAGGAAAGAGATTGGCACAGCTGCTGGATCGAACCTGCGCCCACCTTTGTTTCAAAACGACTAACTTGACAGGCAAGGCATTCTGGAGGGGGCGGGGAGAGACACGGAGAGAGTATACAGAGCATTTAATTTTGACATGTTTACTTTATTCCTGAAGGGGTGTAGTGTTGGATAAAAAATGCAGTTTCGTGAAAAGCGATAATTAAAAAGCGAAATATATATTTCAGGGAAGATTTTAAAGTTCATGTGTTAAAATGTGGCAGATGTTAATCTCAAAGGGGTTGGTATTTTCTGCAAAACTGTGGATTCAGTGATAAACTTTATAAAGTATGTGAAAGAAGATAACTAGTTTCTTTTAGCAGTACTTTGCACATGTCGCAAAGACTGTCATCAAAGCTGGACAGATACTGGCATAGCTATTGGGTCGAATCTTGGTTTCAAGCCATGTAATTTACCAACTGAGCAGACGGCCAAGGCATTCTGGAGAAGAGAGAGAGAGAGGGGGGGAGAGACATTATTTGATTTTGACTTGTTTTCTCTATTTCCAAAGATGGTAGTGAAGAAACGAAAACGGAACTTTTCCTTAAGAATAATGGCGGATAAGTAAAATGTATATTTCAATGTAGAATTTTATGTGCATATATTAAGAAGTGTGCAAAATTTTAGGAGCTTGATATTTTCTGCAAAAATATGAATTCAGTGAAACATTTAATAAAGTAATAAAGTATGTGGAAGGAGATAATTAGTTTCTTTTACCAGTACTTTGCACAATATTGTTTCCCAGTCACTGGCTGCTTTTTTCACATAACTTTGTTGAAAAAGCTATCAGCGCTGGGATAAGAATGAACCCTGTAGTAATGTCTATCATTAATTCCATGGAATGTACCGGTAGTGTGGTGTTGTTGTTTTAACTGTATATCAAGTATATCGGTCAGGAAGTATACTTATTTGAGGTTTCGTGGAGATTCCTTTTACCAGTGCTACGCACAGATTTTCCAAGGATTTGGCTGCTTTCCTTAAAAAGCCATGGACGAAATGATGACCATCATTGGGTGTAGAATGAATCCTGTTGCAATGACTATTATCAAACATCGGACAGAGATTGGCACAGCTATTCGATCTAAACTGTGCCTGCCTTTTTTTTAAGCCATATTTGTGAGCGACCTAACAGATGGGCAAGGCATTCTTAGAGAGAGAGTGAGAATTTGATCTTGACATGTTTACTTTATACCCGAAGGGTTGTAGTGTGGGGTAAATATGTATTTTTTGTAAAGAATAATGATGGAAAAGCGAATGTACATTCTACGGTAGATTTTAATGTGCATATGTCAAGAAGTGTGCAGAAAACCTTATTATTTAGGGCTAGATATTTTCTGCAAAGTTATGGATTTGGCGAAAAGAAATATAAATAAGTGGCAGGAGATAACTAGTTTCTTTTACCAGTACTTCGCACATGTGGAAATGACTATCATTGAACCTCGGACAGATTTTGGCACAATTGGAGAATCGACCTTGTAACCGCCTTGGTTTCAAGCCATGTGATTTACCGACTTAGCAGACGGGGAAGTTATTTTGCTGAAAGAAAGAAAAAATATTTGAATTTGACTTATTTACTTTTGTCCTGAAGGGTTGTAGTGAAGGACCAAAAATTGCAGTTGTTGTAAGGAATGATGATGGAAAAGCGAAATGAATATTCCTAAGTAGATTTTCATGTGCATCTTTTAAAAAGTGCGCAGAATTTAATTCTAAGAGGCTGGATATTTTCTCCAAAAATTAAGGGAAAAAAATGAAGTAATAAAGTATGTGGACGGAGATTTCTTTTACCAGTATTTCGCACAATATTTTTTCTATGACACTGGCTGTGTGTTCCACATAACTTCATAGAAAAAAATATCAGCGCTGAGATAAGAATGGATATTGCTGCAATGACTATCATTAATGCCATGGAATGTACTCTCACTCTGTGTGATTAAATCATCAGTCCGCAGTATGTTCTCTCACATCTTGAAAAATATTTTCAGGCTTTGACAGTGACGCATTACTCCATATCAATGTCCTTGCTGTCAGTAAACCAACTCTACGACAGTATGTATCGTCAGTCAGCGAGATATCCCGTGAGATGAGTCAGCAAATGCTTGAAATTTAGTCAAATTCTTATTTTTTAATTGATTAAGCTATAGTCTCAGTTCATATGATTAACCCTCCCTTCGAAAACTACTCTATAGTGTTGGCTGGCCCTATGCATCCGTCTGTCTTTAAGATGTACCCTCGGTCCGTCAAATAAAATGCAAGACCAGAAACTAGTATTTCCTTTGATTTCATTTACTAGTAAATGCCTTTAGATCGTTCGCTCAGTTTGTTCGATGAACCTTTAATAGTCCATGGGATATGGCTCCAATTCGAGTAATGTTTCTTGTTTTGTTTGATTAACTCTTAAGCCTTTAGAACTCAACGTTTATCACTTGAAATTGTTGTTGGGCCCTTCTACTTTCCTGTGACCACACAAGTTCCTCAGCTTGTACCAACAGTCGCCAATTCTATCCCCACAGCCACTGAAATTAACTCTCAGGTCGTTGTATCTATCTATCTATACTCTCAGTTCCTAAAATGTACTCTAAATCTGTGCAATGTACCCTTAGCGATTAGCTGTTTCCTTACTATAACCTTTTCTTCATTCTATATATACCAGCAGTCGGTACGTTGTAATCTACGCCGGCAATATAAAACCCCAGTCAATTAGATGCACGTCAGTCAGTCGGATATTCCCTGAGACCCTAAAACTTGTTTTAACTTTTACAGTCATTTTCATGTACTCCAAAGAATTGAGATCGCACCCGTAGTCAGTGAGATGTATCCTCAAGCCATAAACCTGTTTCCTTTTAAAGATTTTACACCCAACCAATCAGCCTGCACGACAGTCGGTGAAATGTTCCCCCAGTCACTCTAAGTACTCTCAGACAGTAAGAATGCAGCCTTTGTTTGATGTACCCTCAAACTCTGAAAATGCTTCCCAACTTTTGTTTCATCCCCATGATTTGTGCATGTACCCACAGTAGGTGATTTTTACCCACAGTTCGACAGATGTGTCCTCAGTATTTACATTTGTGCCCTTACTTTTATTTCATTTCCAGTGGATCACCTTGTGCACTCGGTCTCAGACAGTAAGAATGCAGCCTTTGTTTGATGTACCCTCAAACCCTGAAAATGCTTCCCAACTTTTGTTTCAATCCCATGATGTGTGCATGTACCCACAGTAGGTGACTTTACCAAGTTCCACAGATGTGTCCTCAGTATTTACATTTGTGCCCTTACTCTTATTTCATCTCCAGTGGATCACCTTGTGCACTCGGTCTGTGCAATTTCTCTCCACTTCGTGAACTATTTCCTCATTCTGAGAGCTCTTAAACTAAGTCTATGGAATTAAACGGTCAGTCCATGTCATGTACCAACAGGCTCAGGTGCTATTTCCTTTCTCTCATTTAATCCAGTCTGCAGGCTAAGTTTCTGAGATGTACCCTCAATGCGTGATATGTACCGCCAATTGATTATATGAATATTCTACCGTTGCTACTTGTGCCCTTTCTGTTCTTTGACCACTACTTCATTAGCTTGGACTCTCAGTCAGTTTAAGATCGTACCCTCAATCCATTTAAACATGAGACCGTGAACTTTGTAATTTCTCTTTTTAAACCCAAGACTGTTAGCCGGTATCTTTGTTATTTGAGTCGATTTCTCTCTCGGTCTCTCTCTTTCTCTTTCTCTCTTGCTCTCTCTGCCTGTCTCTGTCTTTTTCTCTGTCCTTCTTTCACTATCTCTGTCTCCCTTGCTATGGCTCTGTCTTTCTCTGTCCACACTGTCGTCCCTCCTTGTCTTTGTCTCTCTGTCTCTCTCTTTTTCTGTCTGTCTTTCTTTCTTTGTCGCTCTTTCTCTCTCTGTGCTTCTCTCCCTGTCTCTGTCTCGCTTGCTGTGTCTCTGTCTACCTCTGTCAGCACCCTCTTGCTTCCCTATCTCTATTTCTCTTTTTCTGCCTTTTTTACTATCTCTGTCTCTGTCTCTCTCTATCTGTCTGTCTCTGCCTCTCTCTCTCTGTATCTCCCTGTGTCTCTTCCCTATCTTTGCTCTGATGCTCTCTCCTTTATTTCTCTTTCTTTCCGACCCTATCTGTCTGCCTTCATCTTTATTTCTGTCATGTCTCTGTTTCTTTCTGTCTATCTCTCTGTCTGTTTCCTGACTTTCTCTCCGCATCTCCGTCTTTCTGCCGTCCCCCTGTCCCTGCTTCATCAGATGTTTAGCTGTGGCCCTAATGTTGCCTTCATTAATTTATAGGCATGTACTCTCAGTTCATGAGGTTTACCCTTTTCCTCCAAAAATGTACTCACTTCTATAAATTAAGCTCCCTTTCGTTCTTGTTTCCCTCAGCTTATATAATTTATCGATTCTAGGTTTATATGATGCACCGTCACTTTGAATATTAAATCCTTCATAATACATGTATATCAGAACCTATTATGATTCTGCATTACATTTTGTTCTGTCGGATATTACTGGTGTAACTCGTACAAATGAAACATACTGGTCTGATAATACAAATTACGAAATCGCATGTGCATTCATACACACGATCACTTCCAATGCTGTAGCAACTTCAGCTATTAATCTTTAGTATGCCAAATAAAGATAGGTTCGCATAACATGATTAAAACCATCTTGTTTAATACGAGTGGTAACACATAAACACTCATGTAAGATTTTCCGTACCATAATTATACATTGACTACACTTCGTATAATTCTTTATAACTTTTACTGGCTCATGTGAGCGATTCAGAGCTATGGCCCTATTGCGAAATTGTGTGCGGTGTTTCAGGCTTTTCTTACTATTATTACTGTTATATCACGGAGGCTAGTGCATCTATCCATCCTTTCCTGGAGTTTCTTGAACCAGTGCTCCGCACAATATTCCAGTCACTGTCAGTTTTCTCACTTTAAGATCGTCGAAACCATAACCACGGGTGAGAGAGAGAGAGAGATATAAATGAATCCTGTCGCAATGACTCATGGATCCCCGGAAAGAAAAATCTGCCCAGCTGGGGACCGGAACCAGCATCCCTAGCGCCCAAGTTCTGTAGGTTTCCGACTGAGCTGCCGACCTCGGCGTTGTATTATTAAGTGATGGTTTAATCGTTTATTACAGTAAACGTCAAATGGATAAAGATAGCAGCTTAAAGAGGATGAATTTGTTTAAAGATAGATTTTCAAGTGTTAACGTTTTCAAATGAAAGTTATGTTCACGATTCATGTTTGCTGGACCTTAGAGAGGAAGACTTTAGAAAACATTGTTAAAAAGGGAGAAAATGCTGGTTAATTTATTGTCCTCGTTGTAATTTATTAGGGAGAATTGAAACATTTCTTATCTAGTTCCAACATATTTACCACGACGAGTGAGTTTCAGTTTATAGAGGAGAAACAGGAATTTGAGTCTGTATTTTGGATTGCTGTTCAATCATTTCAGGAAAAAGTTCAAATTCAAATTAAAATGCAAATTTTGGAATTTTGAAAATGATGATGATGATGATGATGATATGTTGCTGGTAATGATGATGATGATGATAATGATGATGATGTGATGGTTGTGGTGATGATGATGATGCTTATTGTGAATTTGGTGGTGGAGACATTTGTTTCTTAGTTTGGTTTTTTGACAAAGTCTTCAGTGTTATTTCAATTATATCTCGGTGGCCAGAGCACATATCCAAGGTTTATTGTGGTTTTCGGTTTTTCTTTTACCAGTACTTTTCACCTGATTCCAAGCCAGTGGCTGCTTTTCCACATAACTCTCGTCGAAACAACCATCAGCGGTAAGAGAATTAAATGAATCTTGTCGCAATAACTGTCATCAAAGATCGAACGGAAATTGAAACAGCTGGCGAATCGAACATACGACCTAACTAGGTTAAATGTGCCTACGTAACCAACTAAGCGACCGGGCTTGGCAATGTCTTGTATAGAGAGAGAGCGTTCAATGATTTTGGAAAAGAATCAAATATGATTTCAGAATTTTAGAAGTGAACAAAAAGCTATGAACAAAACTGTTTGAATTTATTGAGATGCTATTTAATCATTTTTGAGATGATGATGATGATGATGATAATGATGATATGTTGCTGGTGATGATGATAATGATGATGATGATGTGGTTGTTGTGGTGGTGATGATGATTCTTTTTGTGAATTTGGTGGTGGAGAGATTTGTTTCTTTGTTTGGTATTTTGACACACTCTTCAACGTTATTTCAGTTATGTCTCGGTGGCCAGAGCACATATCTAAGGTTTCCTGCGTTTTTCTTTTACCAGTACTTTTCACCTGATTCCAAGCCAATGGGTGCTTTTCCACATAACTCTCGTCGAAACAACCATCAGCGGTAAGAGAATTAAATGAATCTTGTCGCAATAACTGTCATCAAAGATCGAACAGAAATTGAAACAGCTGGCGAATCGAACATACGACCAAACTAGTTTAAAGGTGCCTACGTTACCAATTAAGCGACCGGACTTGGCAGTGTCTTGTATAGAGAGAGAGAGCGTTCAATGATTTGGGAAAAGAATCAAATCTGATTTTAGAATTTTAGCTATGAGCTATGAGAACAACTATTTGAATTCATTGTGATGCTATTTAATCATTTCTGAGATGATGATGATGATGATGAAAAAAAGTGGTAGTGGAGAAAGATTTCTTTTGAGATTGTTTTTAATAAATATCAGGTTCGTAGCGTGGTCAGTGCACCTATCTGACCTTTCTTGGAGTTTGATTTACCACTGCTATGCACAACGTCAAGGGTTTGGCTGCTTTTCTACAAAACTATCCTCAAAACAATAAAGATCCTTGAGTGTAGAATGGATCCTGATGCAATGACTATCGTCAAAGCTAGGAAAGAGATTAGAACAGCTGCTGGATCGAACCTGCGCCCACCTTTGTTTCAAAACGACTAACTTGACAGGCAAGGCATTCGGGAGGGGGCGGGGAGGAGCGGAGAGAGAGAGAGAGTATCCAGAGCATTTAATTTTGACATGTTTACTTTATTCCTGAAGGGGTGTGGTGTTGGATAAAACAATGCAGTTTTGTGAAAAGTGATAATTGAAAAGCGAAATGTATATTCCAGGGAAGATTTTAAAGTTCATATATTAAGATATGTTCATATCTTAAGATGTGGGCAGATGTTAATCTTCATATGTTCATATATTAAGATGTGGGCAGATGTTAATCTCAAAGGGCTTGGTATTTTCTGCAAAACTGTGGATTCAGTGATAAACTTTATAAAGTATGTGAAAGAAGATAACTAGGTTCTTTTACCAGTACTTTGCACATGTCGCAAAGACTGTCATCAAACCTGGACAGATACTGGCATAGCTATTGGGTCGAATCTTGGTTTCAAGCCATGTAATTTACCAACTGAGCAGACGGCCAAGGCATCCTGGAGAACAGAGAGAGAGAGAGAGAGAGAGAGAGAGATAGATTATTTGGTTTTGACTTCATTTCTTTATTTCCAAAGATGGTAGTGAAGAAACGAAAACTGGAACTTTCCTTAAGAATAATGGCGGATAAGTAAAATGTATATTCCAATGTAGAATTTTATGTGCATATATTAAGAAGTGTGCAAAAGTTCAGTTTTAGGAGCTTGATATTTTCTGCAAAAATATGAATTCAGTGAAACATTTAATAAAGTGATAAAGTATGTGGAAGGAGATAATTAGTTTCTTTTACCAGTACTTTTCACAATATTGTTTCCCAGCCACTGGCTGCTTTTTCCACATAACTTTGTTGAAAAAACTAACAGCGCTGGGATAAGAATGAACCATGTCGTAATCTCTATCATTAATTCCATGGAATGTACCGGTAGTGTGGTGTTGTTGTTTTAACTGTATATCAAGTATATCGGTCGGCAAGTATACTTATCTGAGGTTTCCTGGAGATTCCTTTTACCAGTGCTACGCACAGCATTTTCCAAGCTTTTGGCTGCTTTCCTTAAAAAGCCATGGACGAAATGATGACCATCCTTGAGTGTAGAATGAATCCTGTTGCAATGAGTATTATCAAACATCGGACAGAGATTGGCACAGCTATTCGATCTAAACTGTGCCTGCCTTTTTTTAAGCCATATTTGTGAGCGAAGAAATGAGCAAGGCATTCTAGGACATAGAGAGAAAGAGAGAGAATTTGATCTTGACATGTTTACTTTATACCCGAAGGGTTGTAGTGTGGGGTAACTATGTATTTTTTGTAAAGAATAATGAAGGACATGCGAATGTACATTCTACGGTAGATTTTAATGTGCATATGTCAAGAAGTGTGCAGAACCTTATTTTTTAGGGCTAGATATTTTCTGCAAAGTTATGGATTTGGCGAAAAGAAATATAAATAAGTGGCAGGAGATAACTAGTTTATTTTACCAATACTTCGCACATGTGGAAATGACTATCATTGAACCTCGGACAGATTTTGGCACAATTGGAAAATCGACCTTGTAACTGCCTTGGTTTCAAGCCATGTGATTTACCGACTAAGCTGATGGGGAAGTTATTTTGCTGAAAGAAAGAAAGAAAGAGTATTTGAATTTGACATATTTGCTTTTGTCCTGAAGGGTTGTAGTGAAGGACCAAAATTGCAATTGTTGTAAGGAAAGATCATGGAAAAACGAAATGAATATTCCTAAGTAGATTTTTATGTGGATATTTTAAAAAGTGTGCAGAATTTAATTCTAAGAGGCTAGATATTTTCTCCAAAAATTAAGGGAAAAAAATGAAGTAATAAAGTATGTGGAGGAGATTTTTTTTACCAGTATTTCGCACAATATTGTTTCTATGCCACATGCTGCGTGTTCCACATAACTTCATAGAAAAAATATCAGCGCTGAGTTAAGGATGAATATTGCTGCAATGAATATCATTAATGCCATGGAATGTACTCTCACTCTGTGTGATTAAATCCTCAGTCCGCAGTATGTTCTCTCACATCTTGAAAAATATTTTCAGGCTTTGACAGTGACCCATTACTCCATATGAGTGTCCTTGCTGTCAGTAAACCAACTTTACGACAGTATGTATCGTCAGTCAACGATATGTCCCGTGAGATGAGTCAACAAACGCTTGAGATTTAGTCCATTTCTTATTTCTAATTGATTAAACTATAGTCTCTGTTCATATGATTAACCCTCCCTTCGAAAAGTACACTATAGTGTTGGCCGGCCCTATGCATCCGTCTGTCTTTAAGATGTACCCTCGGTCCGTCAAATTAAATGCAAGACCAGAAACTAGTATTTCCTTTGATTTCATTTACTAGTAAATGCCTTTAGATCGTTGGCTCAGTTTGTTCGATGAACCTATAATAGTCCATGGGATATGGCTCCAATTCGAGGAATGTTTCTTCTTTTGTTTGATTTACTTTCCAGTGACCACAAAAGTTCCTCAACCAGTATCAACAGTCGGCGATTCTATCCCCACAGCCACAGCTCATCCTTTATCACTTGAAATTGTTGTTGGGCCCTTCTACTTTCCTGTGACCACACAAGTTCCTCAGCCTGTACCAACAGTCGCCAGTTCTATCCCCACAGCCACTGAAATTAACTCTCAGGTCGTTGTATCTATCTATCTATACTCTCAGTTCCTAAAATGTACTCTAAATCTGTGCAACCCTCAGCGATTAGCTGTTCCCTTACTATAACCTCTTCTTCAGTCTATGTATACCAGCAGTCGGTGCGTTGTAATCTACGCCGACAATATAAAACCCCAGTCAATTAGATGCACGTTAGTCAGTCGGATATTCCCTGAGGCCCTAAAACTTGTTTTAACTTTTACAGTCTTTTTCATGTACTCCAAAGAATTGAGATAGTACCCGTAGTCAGTGAGATGTATCCTCAAACCATAAACCTGTTTCCTTTTAAAGATTTTACACCCAACCAATCAGCACGACAGTCGGTGAAATGTTCCTCCAGTCACTCTAAGTACTCTCAGACAGTAAGAATGCAGCCTTTGTTTGATGTACCCTCAAACCCTGGAAATGCTTCCCAACTTTTGTTTCAACCCCATGATGTGTGCATGTACCCAAAATAGTTGACTTTTACACAGTTCCACAGATGTGTCCTCAGTACGAATTTACATCTGTGCCCTTACTCTTATTTCATTTCCAGTGGATCACCTTGTGCACTCGGTCTGTGCAATTTCTCTCCACTTCGTGACCTATTCCCTCATTCTGAGAGCTCTTAAACTAAGTCTACGGAATTAAACGATCAGTCCATGTCATGTACCAACAGGCTCTGGTGCTATTTCCTTTCTCTCATTTAATCCAGTCTGCAGGCTAAGTTTCTGAGATGTACCCTCAATGCGTGATATGTACCGCCAATTGATTATATGAATATTCTACCGTTGCTACTTGTGCCCTTTCTGTTCTTTGACCACTACTTCATTAGCTTGGACTCTCAGTCAGTTTAAGATCGTACCCTCAATCCTTTTAAACATGACACCGTGAACTTTGTAATTTCTCTTTTTAAACCCAAGACTGTTAGCCGGTATCTTTGGTCTTTGAGTCGATTTCTCTCTCGGTCTCTCTCTGTCTCTTTCTCTCTTGCTCTCTCTCTCTGTGCTTGTCTCTGTCTTTCTCTCTGTCCTTCATTCACTATCTCTGTCTCCCTTGCTATGGCTCTGTCTTTCTCTGTCCATACTGTAGTCCTTCCTTGTCTCTGTCTCTCTCTCTTTTTCTGTCTGTCTCTGTCGCGCTCTCTCTCTCTCGCTCTCTATCTCTGAATATATGAATATTCTACCGTTGCAACTTGTGCCCTTTCTGTTCTTTGACCACTACTTCATTAGCTTGGACTCTCAGTCAGTTTAAGATCGTACCCTCAATCCATTTAAACATGAGACCGTGAACTTTGTAATTTCTCTTTTTAAACCCAAGACTGTTAGCCGGTATGTTTGGTCTTTGAGTCGATTTCTCTGTCGGTCTCTCTCTTTCTCTTTCTCTCTTGCTCTCTCTCTCTCTCTGCCTGTCTCTGTCTTTCTCTCTGTCCTTCTTTCACTATCTCTGTCTCTCTTGCTATGGCTGTGTCTTTCTATGTCCACACTGTCGTCCCTCCTCGTCTCTGTCTCTCTGTCTGTCTCTCTTTTTCTGTTTGTCTCTCTGTCTTTTTCGCTCTCTCTCTCTCGCTCTCTATCTCTGTGCTTCTCTCCCTATCTCTGTCTCGCTTGCTGTGTCTCTGTCTACCTCTGTCAGCACCCTCGTGCTTCCCTGTCTCTATTTCTCTTCTGCCTTTTTTATTATCTCTCTCTCTCTCTCTCTCTGTCTGTCTGTCTGTCTCTGTCTATATCTATCTATCTGTCTGTCTGTGTCTCTCTCTGTATCCCTCTCTCTCTTCTATCTTTGCTCTGATGCTCTCTCCTTTATTTCTCTTTCTTTCCGACCCTCTCTGTCTGCCTTCATCTTTATTTCTGTCATGTCTCTGTTTCTTTCAATCTATTTCTCTGTCTGTATTCCTGACTTTCTCTCCGTCTTTCTGCCGTCCCCCTGTCCCTGCTTCATCAGATGTTTGGCTGTGGTCCTAATGTTGCTTTCATTTATTCATAGGCCTGTACTCTCATTTCATGAGGTTTACCCTTTTCCTCCAAAAATGTACTCACTTCTATAAATTAAGCTCCCTTTCGTTCTTGTTTCCCTCAGCTTGTATAATTTATCGATTCTAGGTCTATATGATGCACCGTCACTTTGAATATTAAATGCTTCAAAATACATGTATATCAGAACTAATGAATTCATTACATTTTGTTCCATCGAATATTACTGTTGTAACTGGTACAAATGAAACATACTGGTCTGACCATACAAATTACGAAATCGCATGTGCATTCATACACACGATCACTTCCAATGCTGTAGCAACTTCAGCTATTAATCTTTAGTATGCCAAATAAAGATAGGTTCGCATAACATGATTAAAATCATCTTGTTTAATACGAGTGATAACACATAAACACTCATGTAAGATTTTCCGTACCATAATTATACATTGCCTACACTTCGTATAATTCTTTATAATCTTTAATGGCTCATGTGAGCGATTCAGAGCTATGACCCTATTGTGAAATTGTGTGTGGTGTTTCACGTTGTTTTCAATATTATTACTGTTATATCACGGAGGCCAG
The DNA here is from genome assembly GCA_945859785.2 of Tridacna gigas. Classification (NCBI taxonomy): domain Eukaryota; kingdom Metazoa; phylum Mollusca; class Bivalvia; order Cardiida; family Cardiidae; genus Tridacna; species Tridacna gigas. The sequence goes on from OX244033.2 coordinate 28,995,958, forward strand.
TGCATCTAACCATCCTTTCCTGGAGTTTCTTGAAACAGTGCTCCGCACAATATTCCAGTCACTGTCAGTTTTCTCACTTTAAGATCGTCGAAACCATAACTAGGAGTGAGAGAGAGATAAAGGAATCCTGTCGCAATGACTTATCGATCCCCGGAAAGAAAAATCTGCCGAGCTGGGGACCGGAACCAGCATCCCTAGCTCTCAAGTTCTGTAGGTTTCCGACTGAGCTGCCGACCTCGGCGTTGTATTATTAAGTGATGGTTTAATCGTTTATTACAGTAAACGTCAAATGGGTAAAAATAGCAGCTTAAAGAGGATGAATTTGTTTAAAGATAGATTTTCAAGTGTTAACGTTTTCAAATGAAAGTTATGATCACGACTCATGTTTGCTGGACCTTAGAGAGGAAGACTTTAGAAAACAATTTTAATTTATTGTCCTCGTTGTTATTTATTAGGGAGAATTGAAACATTTCTTATCTAGTTCCAACATATTTACGATGACGGGTCAGTTTCAGTTTATAGAGGAGAAACAGGAATTTGAGTCTGTATTTTAGATTGCTGTTCAGTCATTTCAGGAAAAAGTTTAACTTCAAATTAAGATGCAAATTTTGGAATTTTGAAAATGATGATGATGATGATGATATGTTGCTGGTGATGATGATAATGATGATGATGTAATGGTTGTGGTGGTGATGATGATGCTTATTGTGAATTTGGCGGTGGAGAGATTTGCTTCTTTGTTTGGTTTTTTGACACAGTCTTCAACGTTATTTCAATTATATCTCGGTGGCCAGAGCACATATCCAAGGGTTCTTGCGTTTTTCTTTTACCAGTACTTTTCACCTGATTCCAAGCCAATGGCTTCTTTTCCACATAACTCTCGTCGAAACAACCATCAACGGTAAGAGAATTAAATGAATCTTGTCGCAATAACTGTTATCAAAGATCGAACAGAAATTGAAACAGCTGCCGAATCGAACATACGACTAACTTGTTTAAAGGTGCCTACGTTACCAACTAAGCGACCGGGCTTGATAATGTCTTAGAGAGAGAGAGAGAGAGAGCAATCAATGATTCTGGAAAATAATCAAATCTGATTGAAGTGTACAAAAAGTTATGAGCAAAACTGTTTGAATTTATTGAGATGCTATTTAATCATGTCTGAGATGATGATGATGATGATGATGAAAAAAAGTGGTAGTGGAGAAAGATTTCTTTGTTAATGTGGTGTTTTAAGATGTCTTGTATAGAGAGAGAGAGAGAGCATTCAATGATTTTGGAAAAGAATCAAATTTGATTTTAGAATTTTAGAAGTGAAAAAAAAGATATGAGCAAAACTGTTTGAATTTATTGTGATGCTATTTAATCATTTCTGAGATGATGATGATGATGATGAAAAAAAGTGGTAGTGGAGAAAGATTTCTTTTGAGAATGTTTTTAATAAATATCAGGTTCGTAGTGTGGTCAGTGCACCTATCTGAGCTTTCTTGGAGTTTGTTTTACCACTGCTATGCACAACGTCAGTCTTCCCAAGGTTTTGGCTGCTTTTCTACAAAACTATCGTCGGAACAATAAAGACCCTTGAGTGTAGAATGTATCCTGATGCAATGACTATCGTCAAAGCTAGGAAAGAGATTAGAACAGCTGCTGGATCGAACCTGCACACACCCTTGTTTCAAAACGACTAACTTGACAGGCAATGCATTCTGGAGGGGGCAGGGAGGGGCGGGGAGAGAGAGAGTATACAAAGCATTTAATTTTGACATGTTTACTTTATTCCTGAAGGGCTGTAGTGTTGGATAAAAAAATGCAGTTTTGTGAAAAGTGATAATTGAAATGCGAAATGTATATTCCAGGGATGATTTTAAAGTTCATATATTAAGATGTTGGCAGATGTTAATCTCAAAGGGCTTGGTATTTTCTGCAAAACTGTGGATTCAGTGATAAACTTTATAAAGTATGTGGAAGAAGATAACTAGTTTCTTTTACCAGTACTTTGCACATGTCGCAAAGACTGTCATCAAACCTGGACAGATACTGGCATAGCTATTGGGTCGAATCTTGGTTTCAAGCCATGTAATTTACCAACTGAGCAGACGGCCAAGGCATTCTGGAGAATAGAGAGAGAGAGAGATTATTTGAGTTGGACTTGTTTTCTCTATTTCCAAAGATGGTAATGAAGAAAGGAAAACTGGAATTTTCCTTAGGAATAATGGCGGATAAGTAAAATGTATATTCCAATGTAGAATTTTATGTGCATATATTAAGAAGTGTGCAAAAGTTTATTTTTAGGAGCTTGATATTTTCTGCAAAAATATGAATTCAGTGAAACATTTAATAAAGTAAAGTATGTGGAAGGAGATAATGAGTTTCTTTTACCAGTACTTTTCACAATATTGTTTCCTAGCCACTCGCTGTTTTTTTTCCCATAACTTTGTTGAAAAAACTATCAGCGCTGGGATAAGAATAAACCCTGTCGTAATGTCTATCATTAATTCCATGGAATGTACCGGTAGTGTGTTGTTGTTCTAACTGTATATCAAGTATATCGGTCGGCAAGTATACTTATTTGAAGTTCCTTAGAGATTCCTTTTACCAGTGGTACGCACAGCATTGTCCAAGCTTTTGGCTGCTTTCCTAAAGAAGCCATGGACGAAATGATGACCATCCTTGAGTGTAGAATGAATCCTGTTGAAATGACTATTATCAAATATCAGACAGAGATTGGCATAGCTATTCGATCTAAACTGTGCCTGCCTTTTTTTAAGCCATATTTGTGAGCGACCGAACAAATGGGCAAGGCATTCTAGGACAGAGAGAGAGAGAGAGAGAATTTGATCTTGACATGTTTACTTTATAACCGAAGAGTTGTAGTGTCGGGTAAATATGTATTTTTTGTAAAGAATAATGATGGAAAAGCGAATGTACATTCTACGGTAGATTTTAATGTGCATATGTCAAGAAGTGTGCAGAAGCTTATTATTTAGGGCTAGATATTTTCTGCAAAGTTATGGATTTGGCGAAAAGAAATATAAATTAGTGGCAGGAGATAACTAGTTTCTTTTACCAGTACTTCGCACATGTGGAAATGACTATCATTGAACCTCGGACAGATTTTGGCACAATTGGAGAATCGACCTTGTAACCACCATGGTTTCAAGCCGTGTGCTTTACCGACTAAGCAGACGGGGAAGTTATTTTGCTGAAAGAATAAAAGAAAGAAAGAGTATTTGAATTTGATATATTTTCTTTTGTCCTGAAGGGTTTTAGTGAAGGACCAAAAATTGCAATTGTTGTAAAGAATGATAATGGAAAAGCGAAATGAATATTCCTAAGTAGATTTTTATGTGGATATTTTAAAAAGTGTGCAGAATTTAATTCTAAGAGGCTAGATATTTTCTCCAAAAATTAAGGAAAAAAAATGAAGTAATAAAGTATGTGGACGGAGATTTTTTTTGACCAGTATTTCGCACAATATTGTTCCTATGCCACTGGCTGCGTGTTCCACATAACTTCATAGAAAAAAATATCAGCGCTGAGATAAGGATGAATATTGCTGCAATGACTATCATTAATGCCATGGAATGTACTCTCACTCAGTCTGATTAAATCCTCAGTCCGCAGTATGCTCTCTCACATCTTAAAAAATATTTTCAGGCTTTGACAATGACCCATTACTCCATATCAATGTCCTTGCTGTCAGTAAACCAACTCTACGACAGTATGTATCGTCAGTCAGCGAAATATCCCGTGAGACGATTCAACAAACGCTTGAGATTTAGTCAATTGCTTTTTTATAATTGGTTAAACTATAGTCTCAGTTCATATGATTAACCCTCCCTTCGAAAACTACTCTATAGTGTTGGTTGGCCCTATGCATCCGTCTGTCTTTGAGATGTACCCTCGGTCCGTCAAATTAAATGCAAGACCAGAAACTAGTATTTCCTTTGATTTCATTTACTAGTAAATGCCTTTAGATTGTTGGCTCAGTTTGTTCGATGAACCTATAATAGTCCATGGGATATGGCTCCAATTCGAGGAATGCTTCTTCTTTTGTTTGATTTACTCTTAAGCCTTTACAGCTCAACGTTTATCACTTGAAATTATTGTTGGGCCTTTCTACTTTCCTGTAACCACACAAGTTCTTCAGCCAGTATCAACAGTCGGCGATTCTATCCCCACAGCCACAGCTCATCCTTTATCACTTGAAATTGTTGTTGGGCCCTTCTCCTTTCCTGTGACCACACAAGTTCCTCAGCCTGTACCAACAGTCGCCAATTCTATCCCCACAGCCACTGAAATTAACTCTCAGGCCGTTGTATCTATTTATCTATACTCTCAGTTCCTAAAATGTACTCTAAATCTGTGCAATGTACCCTCAGCGAGTAGCTGTTCCCTTACTATAACCTTTTCTTCTGTCTATATATACCAGCAGTCAGTGCGTTGTAATCTACGCCGACAATATAAAACCCCAGTCAATTAGATGCACGTCAGTCAGTCGGATATTCCTTGAGACCCTAAAACTTGTTTTAACTTCTACAGTCTTTTACATGTACTCCAAAGAATTGAGATCGTACCCGTAGTCAGTGAGATGTATCCTCAAGCCATAAACCTGTTTCCTTTTAAAGATTTTACACCCAACCAATCAGCCTACACGACAGTCGGTGAAATGTTCCCCCCGTCACTCTAAGTACTCTCAGACATTAAGAATGCAGCCTTTCTTTGATGTACCCTCAAACCCTGAAAATGCTTCCCAACTTTTGTTTCAACCCCATGATGTGTGCATGTACCCACAGTAGGTGACTTTTATCCACAGTTCGACAGATGTGTCCTCAGTATTTACATTTGTGCCCTTACTCTTATTTCATTTCCAGTGGATCACCTTGTGCACTCGGTCTGTGCAATTTCTCTCCACTTCTTGAACTATTCCCACATTCTGAGAGCTCTTAAACTAAGTCTATGGAATTAAACGATCAGTCCATGTCATGTACCAACAGGCTCTGGTGCTATTTCATTTCTCTCATTTAATCTAGTCTGCAGGCCAAGTCTCTGAGATGTACCCTCAATGCGTGATATGTACCGCCAATTGATTATATTAATATTCTACCGTTGCAACTTGTGCCCTTTCTGTTCTTTGACCAATACTTCATTAGCTTGGACTCTCAGTCAGTTTAAGATCGTACCCTCAATCCACTTAAACATGAGACCGTGAACTTTGTAATTTCTCTTTTTAAATCCAAGACTGTTAGCCGGTATCTTTGGTCTTTGAGTCGATTTCTCTCTCGGTCTGTCTATCTCTGTCTCTCTGTCTCTTTGTCTCTTGCTCTCTCTCTGTGCCTGTCTCTGTCTTTCTGTCTGTCCTTCTTTCACTATCTCTGTCTCCCTTGCTATGGCTCTGTCTTTCTCTGTCCACACTGTCGTCCCTCCTCGTCTCTGTCTCTCTGTCTGTCTCTCTTTTTCTGTCTGTCTCTCTGGCTTTGTCACTCTCTCTCTCTTGCTCTCTATCTCTGTGCTTCTATCCCTATCTCTGTCTCGCTTGCTGTGTCTCTGTCTACCTCTGTCAGCACCCTCGTGCTTCCCTGTCTCTATTTCTCTTTTTCTGCCTTTTTCACTATCTCTCTCTCTCTGTCTCTGTCTCTATCTCTCTCTATCTATCTTTCTGTCTCTGTCTCTCTCTCTGTATCTCTCTCTCCCCTTTATCTCTCTCTTTGGCTCTGATGCTGTCTCCTTTATTTCTCTTTCTTCCCGACCCTCTCTGTCTGCCTTCATTTTCATTTCTGTCATGTCTCTGTTTCTTTCTGTCTATCTCTCTGTCTGTCTTCGTGACTTTCTCTCCGCCTCTCCGTCTTTCTGCCGTCCCCCTGTCCCTGCTTCATCAGATGTTTAGCTGTGGTCCTAATGTTGCTTTCATTAATTCATAGGCCTGTACTCTCAGTTCATGAGGTTTACCCTTTTCCTCCAAAAATGTACTCAATTCTATAAATTAAGCTCCCTTTCGTTCTTGTTTCCCTCAGCTTGTATAATTTATCGATTCTAGGTTTATATGATGCACCGTCACTTTGAATATTAAATGCTTCAAAATACATGTATATCAGACCTTATTATAATTCTGCATTACATTTTGTTCTATCGGATATTACTGGTGTAACTGGTACAAATGAAACATACTGGTCTGATCATACAAATTACGAAATCGCATGTGCATTCATACACACGATCACTTCCAATGCTGTAGCAACTTCAGCTATTAATCTTTAGTATGCCAAATAAAGATAGGTTCGCATAACATGATTAAAGTCATCTTGTTTAATACGAGTGATAAAACATCAACACTTACGTAAGATTTTCCGTACCATAATTATACTTTGACTACACTTCGTATAATTCTTTATAACTTTTACTGGCTCATGTGAGCTATTCAGGTCTATGGCCCTATTGTGAAATTGTGTGTGGTGTTTCACGCTGTTTTCAATAATATTACTGTTATATCACGGAGGCCAGTGCATCTAACCATCCTTTCCTGGAGTTTCTTGAAACAGTGCTCCGCACAATATTCCAGTCACTGTCAGTTTTCTCACTTTAAGATCGTCGAAACCATAACCAGGAGTGAGAGAGAGAGATAAATGAATCCTGTCGCAATGACTCATCGATCCCTGGAAAGAAAAATCTGCCGAGCTGGGGACCGGAACCAGCATCCCTAGCTCTCAAGTTCTGTAGGTTTCCGACTGAGTTGCCGACCTCGGAGTTGTATTATTGGCAGCGGGTGAAACCCGCTGTCATAGTCCTCAGGTATGAGTTACTGATTTTCAACGCTTACATATTTATCTAGGTCGAGAATTCTTGCATCCGGCAGCTTTTTCCTGGATACGCGAGGTAAACAAAACTTGATTCCTACACTTGACTAAATAGTTCCTCCATGAATACACAAACGATCATGTATAAATACGCGCTACTCGCGCAGACGACACCCTTTCAAAACTGCCTTACACCTTACGCGTTCATCCGTAATGTTACTGTAGAATAGAAACGGAAAGAGGGCGTCGGTCTCTACATAGACCGAAAAAGTGCAAAAGAAAATATTTTCAGAGCAAAAGTTTTTATTAGTCGCCGCGCAGAAGCGCGCGAATATATTTTTAATAGTTTTTCGAGTTAGGAAATGGACAATGGGAATTTCTTTTTTATAGGGGTGTTAAGGTTAACAAGGAATCTTTCTACTTCGCCTTAAACTGGCTTTTTAATTCATTCTTAAACTACGAAGTATATACAATACGATACTATTTTTGCTCTGTTAATAGTTACAACATCAAAAAATCCGCCCAAGTATTACTTTTATTTTCGCTATTCGCGAGAAATGGACTCATCCAAATAAATGCCTTGTTTCCATTGGTCAAGGCTGCACAGGTTTCCAGTCATTTCGTACCTAGTTAATTTCGTACCTAGGTCATTTCGTAGATACGATTTTGGTCATTTCGTACCTACCTATACTTTCTATTTTGGTCATTTCGTATCCAGTTGGTCATTTCGTATCCACTTTCGTCATTTCGTACACAGGTTTAATTATCATTTTGATTATTTAGTACCTAGTTTTTCCTACTATTTGTGTTTTTTGTTGAATGACCACCGCTAAAATTGTACATTGCTGAAATTGTGTTAAATTCCGCCGAAGAACGAGTATGATGGTTATGATTGTATCTAACCATTATTGGTTACTTCTTTCTAAGTTTAGTTTTTAAAACAAAGATTGTTTAGAACCCTTTTGTTTATTTCTCACCAAGTTCTAGATAAATTTACAATGTACTTTGTTGGAAAAAATCTGGAGAGAGACCAGTTTTTCGCTGTGTTGTTCATAAATCGCAATGCAAAACCAATATTCTTTATTAACAGCGTTCACCAAACAGTATAGTTTTAGACTTGTTTAAATTGAAAGCATGCCTTGCAAACTTACGTTCTCTTGAATCATACTATCCTAGGACAGCAACATTTTAATAACTTGGCCCTGTTTTCAACACTTTCCCAAACAAACGCAGGTTATCACGTGCGCTGTCAAATTCTTTTGGAAAAACATGTTGGATAAGGAGAAATTACTCGTTATAAGCAATTTCTCCTTTAACAAATACTTTTCCCCCCACTACTAGCGAATTTTCTACCATTTTTGCAGCTTTTTAAATTGTCGTCTGTCAACTCTTTGAATTTGGAAGAGTCTGATATTTTTCGTTTGGAAAAGAGTTCAGAGAGCGCTATGCGAGGGTATTAGATACTGTAACAGAAGACAACTTTTGATATTGATTCACAGTCACATCAATTTCATAATGTGTTAAAAAATCTGCTGATGAAAACTGACATTTACTTATTTGCCCTGGCTTTCTTGAAGCATTAAATAAAAAAATTTGCGGCGACTTTGATTCTTTGCATCGACTTTTTCTTGTCGGTGTTTGTTTGCATGATGAATTTTGAGCATAGGGCATCGTAATGGGATTCGTGTAACATCGCCTTTTATCGCCAAAGTCGTACAGATTCGGCTATGACAGGCGATGTTACACGAAAAGTCACCCATTAAGCCTTTGGCAGACGGCAAAATTTCAGCTGTGTTCAAACTGAAAGCATTTGCAGACGACAATTTCATTGTGGCTCAAATGGTACAAGTTTTATTTTATAGGATAGAAAACATTGTGGATAATAGAGAAAATGCTGGTTCCCAGCATTTTCTCCTTTCCCAGACTGTTTTCACAAGGCTTTTTTCTCAAGGTTGTTAGAAGTCGGCATTGAGTGGTAAAGAGTTAAAAGTAGTTATAACTGCAAATTATATTATGCATTTACATGTACAACACAATCTCAAGTTTTAACGACCCTTAGAACATAACTTTTTACAAACATTGTAGGAATGGGAGAAAATGCTGGTAAGCAGCATTTTCTCCTTTTCCAACAATGTTTTCTACCCTATCAAAGATGTACACTGTTTTTGAGCCATGTTTCAATTTTTGTCTGCAAATGGCTTCTTTCAGTATAATTTATTAGCAGTTAATGAAATTTAAACAGCTTGGGTCATAACAGCTGCCAGTGTACCTATGCATGCGTTTCTTGGCTATTTCCTTAAGGTCATGCACTGAATAACAACATGGCATAAATGATAAGTGGATCAGAAAGAAGACCACGCTGGAAATTTAAACCAGCGGTACCAACTTCAAGTCTTTGAACTACAAACTCCTTAAAAGGGATCGGCAAAACTTTTATAAAGCACATTATTTGGCCTACAAGGATTTTGAGGTGTAAAACCTCAAAGTTATACTAAGACTGGTTTTCAGTACTTTAAGATACCTTTCAAGAATTTCATAAATGTTACGGATTGATATAATAGAAAACATTGGTTAGAAGCACTTTCTCCATTTCCACAAATATCTTTAAAGGCCTCTTCCACAGGGTCATAAAAACTTGGGATTGTTTTGGGAAGGATTAATATCATTTATTCAAGTCTTGTTTTCTGCCTGTGCTCATGTACTAGATTTTATCTTTATTTTAGCCACAAACAAATGAGCTGTGCTTTGGCAAAAGGGGGCTTCTTGCATCCTCGTGATGGATTATACCAAGCAAGACATAAATAATTATTGATCCATAGACCGACCCTTCGATGAACAGAAAATGGACCAATGGCGAAAAGTTTCAGCCCAGGTCAGCCTGTGAAGACTGCACAGACTGACTGCCTGCACAGGCTGACCTAAGTCTATACTGTTTGCAGATCGATTAAGGCACCTTTTTACTTCAAGTCAAGTATAAAGGAAACCTGTGCAAAGAAAGTAATAAGATCTGTAGCTGGCACAAACCCGCTGCCTTCAGTGCGTCAGCGCTTTGATTAAGTGATGGTTTAATCGTTTTGTTACAGTAAACGTCAAATGGGTAAAGATAGCAGCTTAAAGAGGATGAATTTGTTTAAAGAGAGAATTTCTAGTGTTAACGTTTTCAAATAAAAGTTATGTTCACGATTCATGTTTGCTGGATCTTAGAGAGGAAGACTTTAGAAAACATTGTTAAAAAGGGAGAAAATGCTGGTTAATTTATTGTCCTCGTTGTAATTTATTAGGGAGAATTGAAACATTTCTTATCTAGTTCCAACATATTGACGATGACGGGTGAGTTTCAGTTTATAGAGGAGAAACAGGAATTTGAGTCTGTATTTTGGATTGCTATTCAAGCATTTCAGGAGAAAGTTTAACTTCAAATTAAGATGCAAATTTTGGAATTTTGAAAATGATGATGATGATGATGATATGTTGCTGGTGATGATGATAATGATGATGATGATGTGATGGTTGTGGTGGTGATGATGATGCTTATTGTGAATTTGGTGGTGGAGAGATTTGTTTCTTTGTTGGTGTTTTGACACAGTCTTCAACGTTATTTCAATTATATCTCGGTGGCCAGAGCACATATCCAAGGTTTCTTGGGTTTTTCGGGTTTTCTTTTACCAGTCCTTTTCACCTGATTCCAAGCCAATGGCTGCTTTTCCACATAACTCTCGTCGAAACAACCATCAACGGTAAGAGAATTAAATTCATCTTGTCGCAATAACTGTCATCAAAGATCGAACGGAAATTGAAACAGCTGGCGAATCGAACATACGACCTAACTAGTTTAAAGGTGCCTACGTTACCAACTAAGCGACCGGGCTTGGCAATGTCTTGTAGAGAGAGAGAGAGAGGAGCGTTCAATGATTTTGGAAAAGAATCAAATCTGATTTTAGAATTTTAGAAGTTAACAAAAACCTATGAGCAAAACCGTTTGAATTTATTGTGATGCTATTTAATCGTTTCCGAGATGATGATGATGATGATGATGATGAAAAAAAAAAAGTGGTGGTGGAGAAAGATTTCTTTGTTAATGTGGTGTTTTAAGATTGTTTTTAATAAATATCAGGTTCGTAGCGTGGTCAGTGCACCTATCTGAGCTTTCTTGGAGTTTGTTTTACCACTGCTATACACAACGTCAGTCTTCCCAAGCTTTTGGCTACTTTTCTACAAAACTATCGTCGAAACAATAAAGATCCTTGAGTGTAGAATGGATTCTGATGCAATGACTATTGTCAGAGCTAGGAAAGAGATTAGAACACCTACTGGATCGAACCTGCGCCCACCCTTGTTTCAAAACGACTAACTTGACAGGCAAGGCATTCTGGAAGGGGCGAAGAGAGACAGGGAGAGAGAGATTATACACAGCATTTAATTCTGACATGTTTACTTTATTCCTGAAGGGGTGTAGTGTTCGATAAAAAAAGCGAAATGTATATTCCAGGGAAGATTTTAAAGTTCATATATTAAGATGTGGGCAGATGTTAATCTCAAAGGGCTTGATATTTTCTGCAAAACTGTGGATTCAGTGATAAACTTTATAAAGTATGTGGAAGAAGATAACTAGTTCCTTTTATCAGTACGTTGCACATGTCGCAAAGACTGTCATCAAACCTGGACAGATACTGGCATAGCTATTGGGTCGAATCTTGGTTTCAAGCCATGTAATTTACCAACTGAGCAGACGGCCAAGGCATTCTGGAGGAGAGAGAGAGAGAGAGAGAGATTATTTGATTTTGACTTGTTTTCTCTATTTCCAAAAATGGTAGTGAAGAAACGAAAACTGGAATTTTCCTTAAGAATAATGGCGGATAAGTAAAATGTATATTCCGATGTAGAATTTTATGTGCATATATTAAGAAGTGTGCAAAAGTTCATTTTTAGGAGCTTGATATTTTCTGCAAAAATATGAATTCAGTGAAACATTTAATAAAGTATAAAGTATGTGGAAGGAAGATAATTAGTTTCTTTTACCAGTACTTTGCACAGTATTATTTCCCAGGCACTGGCTGCTTTTTCCACATAACTTTGTTGAAAAAACTATCAGCGCTGGGATAAGAATGAACCCTGTCGTAATGTCTATCATTAATTCCATGGAATGTACCGGTAGTGTGGTGTTGTTGTTTTAACTGTATATCAAGTATATCGGTCGGCAAGTATACCTATTTGAGGTTTCTTGGAGATTCCTTTTACCAGTGCTACGCACAGCATTTTCCAAGCTTTTGGCTGCTTTCCTAAAAAAGCCATGGACGAAATGATGACCATCATTGAGTGCAGAATGAATCCTGTTGAAATGAGTATTATCAAACATCGGACAGAGATTGGCACTGACATTCAATCTAAACTGTGCCTGCCTTTTTTTTAAAGCCATATTTGTGAGCGACCGAACAGATGGGTAAGGAATTCTAGGACAGAGAGAGAGAAAGAGAGAATTTGATCTTGACATGTTTATACCCGAAGGGTTGTAGTGTGGGGTAAATATGTATTTTTTGTAAAGAATAATGATGGAAAAGCGAATGTACATTCTACGGTAGATTTTAATGTGCATATGTTAAGAAGTGTGCAGAAAACCTTATTATTTAGGGCTGGATATTTTCTGCAAAGTTATGGATTTGGCGAAAGGAAATATAGATAAATGGCAGGAGATAACTAGTTTCTTTTACCAGTACTTCGCACATTGAACCTCGGACAGATTTTGGCACAATTGGAGAATCGACCTTATAACCGCCTTGGTTTCAAGCCATGTGCTTTACCGACTAAGAAGACGGGGAAGTTATTTTGCTGATAGAAAGAAAGAAAGAAGGAGTATTTGAATTTGACATATTTGCTTTAGTCCTGAAGGGTTGTAGTGCAGAACGAAAAATTGTAATTTTTGTAAGGAATGATCATGGAAAAGCTAAATGAATATTCCTAAGTAGAGTTTTATGTGCATATTTTAAAAAGTGTGCAGAATTTAATTCTAAGAGGCTAGATATTTTCTGCAAAATTTAAGTAAAAAAAAAAAAAAAAAAAATAGATGAAGTAATAAAGTATGTGGAAGGAGATTTTTTTACCAGTATTTCGCACAATATTGTTCCCATGCCACTGGCTGCTTGTTCCACATAACGTCATAGAAAAAAATATCAGTGCTGAGATAAGGATAAATATTGCTACAATGACTATCATTAATGCCATGGAATGTACTCTCACTCTGTGTGATTAAATCCTCAGTCCGCAGTATGTTCTCCCACATCTTGAAAAATATTTTCAGGCTTTGAAACTGACCCATTACTCCAATCAATCTATCAATGTCCTTGCTGTCAGTAAACCAACTCTACGACAGTATGTATCGTCAGTCAGTCAGATATCCCGTGAGATGAGGCAACAAACGCTTGAGATTTAGTCAAATTTTTATTTTTAATTAAGCTATAGTCTCAGTTCATATGATTAACCCTCCCTTCGAAAACTACTCTATAGTGTTGGTTGGCCCTATGCATCCGTCTGTCTTTAAGATGTACCCTCGGTCCGTCAAATTAAATGCAAGACCAGAAACTAGTATTTCCTTTGATTTTTTTTAATGGTAAATGCCTTTAAATCGTTAGCTCAGTCTGTTAGATGAACCTTTAATAGTCCATGGGATATGGCTCCAATTCGAGGAATGCTTCTTCTTTTGTTTGATTTACTCTTAAGCCTTTAGAGCTCATCGTTTATCACTTGAAATTGTTGTTGGGCCCTTCTACTTTCCTGTGACCACACAAGTTCCTCAGCCTGTATCAACAGTCGGCGATTCTATCCCCACAGCCACAGCTCATCCTTTTTCACTTATATTTCTTCTTTTGTTTGATTTACTCTTAAGCCTTTAGAGCTCATCGTTTATCACTTGAAATTGTTGTTGGGCCCTTCTACTTTCCTGTGACCACACAAGTTCCTCAGCCTGTACCAACAGTCGACGATTCTATCCCCACAGCCACTGAAATTATCTCTCAGGCCGTAGTATCTATCTATCTATACTGTCAGTTCCTAAAATGTACTCCAAATCTGTGGAATGTACCCTCATCGAGTAGCTGTTCACTTACTATATAACCTTTTCTTCTGTCTGTATATACCAGCAGTCGGTGCATTGTAATCTACGCCGGAAATATAAAAACCCAGTCAATTAGATGCTCGTCAGTCAGTCGGATATTCCCTGAGACCCTAAAACTTGTTTTAACTTTTACAGTCTTTTTCATGTACTCCAAAGAATTGAGATCGTACCCGTAGTCAGTGAGATGTATCCTCAAGCCATAAACCTGTTTCTTTTTAAAGATTTTACACCCTACCAATCAGCCTACACGACAGTCCGTGAAATGTTCCCCCAGTCACTGTAAGTACTCTCAGACAGTAAGAATGCAGCCTTTGTTTGATGTACCCTCAAACTCTGAAAATGCTTCCCAACTTTTGTTTCATCCCCATGATGTGTGCATGTACCCACAGCAGGTGATTTTTACCCACAGTTAGACAGATGTGTCCTCAGTATTTACATTTGTGCCCCTACTCTTATTTCATTTCCAGTGGATCACCTTGTGCACTCGGTCTGTGCAATTTCTCTCCATTTCGTGAACTATTCCCTCATTCTGAGAGCTCTTAAACTAAGTCTATGGAATTAAACGATCAGTCCATGTCATGTACCAACAGGCTCTGATGCGATTTCCTTACTCTCATTTAATCCAGTCTGCAGGCTAAGTCACTGAGATGTACCCTCAATGCGTGATATGTACCCCCCAATTGATTATATGAATATTCTACCGTTGCAACTTGTGCCCTTTCTGTTCTTTGACCACTACTTCATTAGCTTGGACTATCAGTCAGTTTAAGATCGTACCCTCAATCCATTTAAACCTGAGGCCGTGAACTTTGTAATTTCTCTTTTTAAACCCAAGACTGTTAGCCGGTATCTTTGTTCTTTGAGTCGATTTCTCTCTCGGTCTGTCTCTGTCTGTCTCTTTGTCTCTTGCTCTCTCTGTCTCTCTCTGCTTGTCTCTGTCTTTCTCTCTGTCATTCTTTCCCTATCTCTGTCTCCCTTGCTATGGCTCTGTCTTTCTCTGTCCACACTGTCGTCCTTCCTCGTCTCTGTCTCTCTGTTTGTCTCTCTTTTTCTGTCTATCTCTCTGTCTTTGTCGCCCTCTCTCTCTCGCTCTCTATCTCTGTGCTTATCTCCCCATCTCTGTCTCGCTTGCTGTGTCTCTGTCTACCACTGTCAGCACCCTCGTGCTTCCCTGTCTCTATTTCTCTTTTTCTGCCTTTTCACTATCTCACTCTCTCTCTCTCTCTCTGTCTTTCTCTATCTATCTATCTATCTATCTATCTCTGTCTCTTTCTATCTCTCTCTGTATCTCTCTGTGTCTCTCCCCTATCTTTGCTCTGATGCTCTCTCCTTTATTTCTCTTTCTTCCCGACCCTCTCTGTCTGCCTTCATCTTCATGTCTGTCATGTCCCTGTTTCCTTCTCTCTATCTCTCTGTCTGTCTTCGTGACTTTCTCTCCACCTCTCCGTCTTTCTGCCGTCCCCCTGTCCCTGCTTCATCAGATGTTTAGCTCGGGTCCTAATGTTGCCTTCATTAATTCATAGGCATGTACTCTCAGTTCATGAGGTTTACCCTTTTCCTCCAAAGAATGTACACACTTCTATAAATTAAGCTCCCTTTCGTTCTTGTTTCCCTCAGCTCGTATAATTTATCGAGTCTAGATTTATATGATGCACCTTCAGACCGTCACTTTGCATATTAAATGCTTCAAAATACATGTATGTCAGAACTTATTATAATTCTGCATTACCTTTTGTAGTATCGGATATTACTGGTGTAACTGGTAAAAATGAAACATACTGGTCTGATCATACAAATTACGAAATCGCATGTACATTCATACACACGATCACTTCCAATGCTGTAGCAACTTCAGCTATTAATCTTTAGTATGCCAAATAAAGATAGGCTCGCATAACATGATTAAAATCATCTTGTTTAATACGAGTGATAACACATAAATACTCATGTAAGATTTTTCGTACCATAATTATACACTGACTACACTTTGTATAAATCTTTTAACGTTTACTGGCTCATGTGAGCGATTCAGAGCTATGGCCCTATTGTGATATTGTGTGTGGTGTTTCACGCTGTTTTCAATATTATAACTCTTATATCACTGAGGCCAGTGCATCTATCCATGCTTTCCTGGAGTTTCTTGAACCAGTGCTCCGCACAATATTCCAGTCACTGTCAGTTTTCTCACTTTAAGATCGTCGAAACCATAACCAGGAGTGAGAGAGAGATAAAGGAATCCTGTCGCAATGACTCATCGATCCCCGGAAAGAAAAATCTGCCGAGCTGGGGACCGGAACCAGCATCCCTAGCTCTCAAGTTCTGTAGGTTACCGACTGAGCTGCCGACCTCGGCTTGTATTATTAAGTGATGGTTTAATCGTTTATTACAGTAAACGTCAAATGGGTAAAGATAGCAGCTTAAAGAGGATGAATTTGTCTAAAAATAGATTTTCAAGTGTTAACGTTTTCAAATGAAAGTTATGATCACGATTCATGTTTGCTGGACCTTAGAGAGGAAGACTTTAGAAAACATTGTTAAAAAGAGAGAAAATGCTGGTTAATTTATTGTCCTCGTAATTTATTAAGGAGAATTGAAACATTTCTTATCTGGTTCCAACATATTGACGATGACGCGTGAGTTTCAGTTTATATAGGAGAAACAGGAATTTGAGTCTGTATTTTGGATTGCTGTTTAATCATTTCAGGAAAAAGTTTAACCTCAAATTAAGATGCAAATTTTGGAATTTTGAAAATGATGATGATGAATATTATGATGATGATATGTTGCTGGTGATGATGATAATGATGATGATGATGTGGTTGTTGTGGTGGTGATGATGATGCTTATTGTGAATTTGGTGATGGAGAGATTTGTTTCTGTATTTGGTGTTTTAACACAGTCTTCAACGTTATTTCAATTATATCTCGGTGGCCAGAACACATATCCAAGGTTTCTTGGGTTTTTCGGTTTTTCTTTTACCAGTACTTTTAACCTGATTCCAAGCCAATGGCTGCTTTTCCACATAACCCTCGTCGAAACAACCATCAGCGGTAAGAGAATTAAATGAATCTTGTCGCAATAACTGTCATTAAAGATCGAACGGAAATTGAAACAGCTGGCGAATCGAACATACGACCTACCTAGTTTAAAGGTGCCTACGTTACCAACTAAGCGACCGGGTTTGTCAATGTCTTGGACAGAGAGAGAGAGAGAGCGTTCAATGATTTCGGAAAAGAATCAAATCTCATTTTAGAATTTTAGAAATGAACAAAAAGCTATGAGCAAAACTGTTTGAATTCATTGTGATGCTATTTAATCATTTCTGAGATGATGATGCTCAAAAAAAGTGGTAGTGGAGAAAGATTTCTTTGGTAATGTGGTGTTTTGAAATTGTTTTTAATAAATATCAGGTTCGTAGCGTGGTCAGTGCACCTACCTGAGCTTTCTTGGAGTTTGTTTTACCACTGCTATGCACAACGTCAGGCTTCCATAGGTTTTGGCTGCTTTTCTAGAAAGTGATAATTGAAAAGCGAAATGTATATTCCAGGGAAGATTTTAAAGTTCATATATTAAGATGCGGGCAGATGTTAATCTCAAAGGGGTTGGTATTTTCTGCAAAACTGTGGATTCAGTGATAAACTTTATAAAGTATGTGAAAGAAGATAACTAGTTTCTTTTACCAGTACTTTGCACATGTCGCAAAGACTGTCATCAAAGCTGGACAGATACTGGCATAGCTATTGGGTCGAATCTTGGTTTCAAAGCCACGTAATTTACCAACTGAGCAGACGGCCAAGGCATTCTGGAGAAGAGAGAGAGAGGGGGAGAGACATTATTTGATTTTGACTTGTTTTCTCTATTTCCAAAAATGGTAGTGAAGAAACGAAAACTGGAATTTTCCTTAAGAATAATGGCGGATAAGTAAAATGTATATTTCAATGTAGAATTTTCTGTGCATATATTAAGAAGTGTGCAAATTTTAGGAGCTTGATATTTTCTGCAAAAATATGAATTCAGTGAAACATTTAATAAAGTAATAAAGTATGTGGAAGGAGATAATTAGTTTCTTTTACCAGTACTTTGCACAATATTGTTTCCCAGCCACTGGCTGCTTTTTCCACATAACTTTGTTGAAAAAACTATCAGCGCTGGGATAAGAATGAACCCTGTCGTAATGTCTATCATTAATTCCATGGAATGTACCGGTAGTGTGGTGTTGTTGTTTTAACTCTATATCAAGTATATCGGTCGGCAAGTATACTTATTTGAGGTTTCGTAGAGATTCCTTTTACCAGTGCTGCGCACAGCATTGTCCAAGCTTTTGGCTGCCTTCCTGAAAAAGCCATGGACGAAATGAATCCTGTTGAAATGACTATTATCTAACATCGGACAGAGATTGGCACAGCTATTCGATCTAAACTGTGCCTGCCTTTTTTTAAGCCATATTTGTGAGCGACCGAACAAATGGGCAAGGCATTCTTAGAGAGAGAGAGAGAATTTGATCTCGACCTGTTTACTTTATACCCGAAGGGTTGTAGTGTGGGGTAAATATGTATTTTTTGTAAAGAATAATGATGGAAAAGCGAATGTACATTCTACGGTAGATTTTAATGTGCATATGTTAAGAAGTGTGCAGAAAACCTTATTATTTAGGGCTGGATATTTTCTGTAAAGTTATGGATTTCACGAAAAGAAATATAAATAAGTGGCAGGAGATAACTAGTTTCTTTTACCAGTACTTCGCACATGTGGAAATGACTATCATTGAACCTCGGACAGATTTTGGCACAATTGGAGAATAGACCTTGGAACCGCCTTGGTTTCAAGCCATGTGATTTACTAACTAAGCAGACGGGGAAGTTATTTTGCTGAAAGAAAGAAAGAAAGAAAGAAAGAGTATTTGAATTTGACATATTTGCTTTAGTCCTGAAGGGTTGTAGTGAAGAACGAAAAATTGCAATTGTGTTAAGGAATGATCATGGAAAAGCGAAATGAATATTCCTAAGTAGATTTTAGGTGCATATTTTAAAAAGTGTGCAGAATTTAATTCTCAGAGGCTAGATATTTTCTCCATAAATTTATTAAAAAAAAATAAAAAAAATAAATAGATGAAGTAATAAAGTATGTGGAAGGAGATTTTTTTTACCAGTATTTCGCACAATATTGTTCCCATTCCACTGGCTGCTTGTTCCACATAACTTCAAAAAATATCAGCGCTAAGATACGAATGAATATTGCTGCAATGACTATCATTAATGCCATGGAATGTACTCTCACTCTGGGTGATTAAATCCTCAGTCCGCAGTATGTTCTCTCACATCTTAAAAAAATGTTTTCAGCCTTTGACACTGACCCATTTCTCCATATCAATGTCCTTGCTGTCAGTAAACCAACTCTACGATAGTATGTATCGTCAGTCAGCGAGATATCCCGTGAGATGGTTCAACAAACGCTTGAGATTTAGTCAATTTCTTATTTCTAATTGATTAAGCTATAGACTCAGTTCATTTGATTAACCCTCCCTTCGAAAACTACTCTATATTATTGGCTGGCACAATACATCCGTTTGTCTTTAAGATGTACCCTAGGTCCGTCAAATTAAATGCAAGACCAGAAACTAGTATTTTCTTTGATTTCATTTACTAGTAAATGCCTTTAGATCGTTCGCTCAGTCTGTTCCATGAACCTTCAATAGTCCATGGGATATGGCTCCAATTCGAGGAATGTTTGTTCTTTTGTTTGATTTACTCTTAAGCCTTAGAGCTCATCGTTTATCACTTGAAATTGTTGTTGGGCCCTTCTACTTTCCTGTGACCACACAAGTTCCTCAGTCTGTACCAACAGTTGACGATTCTATCCCCACAGCCACTGAAATTAACTCTCAGGCCGTTGTATCTATCTATCTATCTATCTATCTATCTATACTCTCAGTTCCTTAAACGCACTCTAATTCTGTGCAATGTACCCTCATCTAGTAGCTGTTCACTTACTATAACCTTTTCTTCAGTCTATATATACCAGCAGTCGGTGCGTTGTAATCTTCGCCGGCAATATAAAGCCCCAGTCAATTAGATGCTCGTCAGTCATTCGGATATTCTCTGAGACCCTAAAACTTGTTTTAACTTTTACAGTCTTTTTCATGTACTCCAAAGAATTGAGATCGCACTCGTACTTAGTGAGATGTATCCTCAAGCCATAAACCTGTTTCTTTTTAAAGATTTTACACCCAACCAATCAGCCTACACGACAGTCCGTGAAATGTTCCCCCAGTCACTGTAAGTACTCTCAGACAGTGAGAATGCAGCCTTTTTTTGATATACCCTCAAACTCTGAAAATGCTTACCAACTTTTGTTTCATCCCCATGATGTGTGCATGTACCCACAGCAGGTGATTTTTACCCACTGTTCGACAGATGTGTCCTCAGTATTTACATTTGTGCCCCTACTCTTATTTCATTTCCAGTGGATCACCTTGTGCACTCGGTCTGTGCAATTTCTCTCCACTTCGTGAACTATTCCCACATTCTGAGAGCTCTTAAACTACGTCTATGGAATTAAACGATCAGTCCATGTCATGTACCAACAGGCTCTGGTGCGATTTCCTTACTCTCATTTAATCCAGTCTGCAGGCTAAGTCACTGAGATATACCCTCAATGCGTGGTACGTACCGCCAATTGATTATATGAATATTCTACCGTTGCAACTTGTGCCCTTTCTGTTCTTTGACCACTGCTTCATTAGCTTGGACTCTCAGTCAGTTTAAGATCGTACCCTCAATCCATTTAAACTTAAGGCCGTGAAGTTTGTAATTTCTCTTTTTAAACCAAAGACTGTTAGCCGGTGTCTTTGTTCTTTGACTCGATTTCTCTCTCGGTCTGTCTCTCTCTGTCTCTTTGTCTCTTGCTCTCTCTGTCTCTCTCTGCCTGTCTCTGTCTTTCTCTCTGTCGTTCTTTCCCTATCTCTGTCTCCCATGCTGAGGCTCTGTCTTTCTCTGTCCACACTGTAGTCCTTCCTCGTCTCTGTCTCTCTGTCTGTCTCTCTTTTTCTCTCTGTCTCTCTGTCTTTGTCGCTCTCTCTCTCGCTCTCTATCTCTGTGCTTCTCTCCCTATCTGTCTCGCTTGCTGTGTCTCTGCCTACCACTGTCAGCACCCTCGTGCTTCCCTGTCTCTATTTCTCTTTTTCTGTCTTTTCACTATCTCACTCTCTCTCTCTCTCTCTCTCTCTCTCTGTCTTTCTCTATCTGTATATCTATCTCTGTCTCTTTCTATCTCTCTCTGTATCTCTCTGTGTCTCTCCCCTATCTTTGCTCTGATGCTCTCTCCTTTATTTCTCTTTCTTCCCGACCCTCTCTGTCTGCCTTCATCTTCATTTCTGTCATGTCTCTGTTTCCTTCTCTCTATCTCTCTGTCTGTCTTCGTGACTTTCTCTCCACCTCTCCGTCTTTCTGCCGTCCCCCTGTCCCTTCTTCATCAGATGTTTAGCTCGGGTCCTAATGTTGCTTTCATTAATTCATAGGCCTGTACTCTCAGTTCATGAGGTTTACCCTTTTCCTCCAAAAATGTACTCACTTCTATAAATTAAGCTCCCTTTCGTTCTTGTTTCCCTCAGCTTGTATAATTTATCGAGTCTAGATTTATATGATGCACCTTCAGACCGTCACTTTGAATATTAAATGCTTCAAAATACATGTATATCAGAACTTATTATAATTCTGCATTACATCTTGCACTATCGGATATTACTGGTGTAACTGGTAAAAATGAAACATACTGGTCTGATCATACACATTACGAAATCCCATGTGCATTCATACACACGATTACTTCAAATGCTGTAGCAACTTCAGCTATTAATCTTCAGTATGCCAAATAAAGATGGGTTCTCATAACATGATAAAATCATCTTGTTTAATACGAGTGATAACACATAAACACTCATGTAAGATTTTCCGTACGATAATTATACATTGACTACACTTCGTATAATTCTTTATAACTTTTACCGGCTCATGTGAGCGATTCAGAGCTATGGCCCTATTGTGAAATTGTGTGTGGTGTTTTACGCTGTTTTCAATATCATTACTGTTATATCACGGAGGCCAGTGCATCTATCCATCCTTTCCTGGAGTTTCTTGAACCAGTGCTCCGCACAATATTCCAGTCACTGTCAGTTTTCTCACTTTAAGATCGTCGAAACCATAACCAGGAGTGAGAGAGAGATAAAGGAATCCTGTCGCAATGACTCATCGATCCCCGGAAAGAAAAATCTGCCGAGCTGGGGACCGGAACCAGCATCCCTAGCGCTGAAGTTCTGTAGGTTTCCGACTGAGCTGCCGACCTCGGCGTTGTATTATTAAGTGATGGTTTAATCGTTTATTACAGTAAACGTCAAATGGGTAAAGATAGCAGGTTAAAGAGGATGAATTTGTTTAAAGATAGATTTTCATGTGTTAACGTTTTCAAATGAAAGTTATGTTCACGATTCATGTTTGCTGGACCTTAGAGAGGAAGACTTTAGAAAACATTGTTAAAAAGGGAGAAAATACTGGTTAATTTATTGTCCTCGTTGTAATTTATTAGGGAGAATTGAAACATTTCTTATCTAATTCCAACATATTGACGATGACGGGTGAGTTTCAGTTTATACTGGAGAAACAGGAATTTGAGTCTGTATTTTCGATTGCTGTTCAATCATTTCAAGAAAACGTTTAACTTCAAATTAAGATGCAAATTTTGGAATATTGAAAATGATGATGAATATGATGATGATGATGATATGTTGCTGGTGATGATGATAATGATGATGATGTGGTTGTTGTGGTAGTGATGATGATGCTTATTGTGAATTTGGTGGTGGAGAGATTTGTTTCTTTGTTTGGTGTTTTGACACAGTCTTCAACGTTATTTCAATTATATCTCGGTGGCCAGAGCACATATCCAAGGTTTCATGGGCTTTTCGGTTTTTCTTTTACCAGTACTTTTCACCTGATTCCAAGCCAATGGCTGCTTTTCCACATAACTCTCGTCGAAACAACCATCAGCGGTAAGAGAATTAAATGAATCTTGTCGAAATAACTGTCATCAAAGATCGAACGGAAATTGAAACAGCTGGCGAATCGAACATACGACCTACCTAGTTTAAAGGTGCCTACGTTACCAACTAAGCGACCGGGCTTGGCAATGTCTTGGGGAGAGAGAGAGAGAGCGTTCAATGATTTTGGAAAAGAATCAAATCTCATTTAGAATTTTAGAAGTGAACAAAAAGCTATGAGCAAAACTGTTTAATTTATTGTGATGCTATTTAATCATTTCTGAGATGATGATGACGATGATGATGGTGATGAAAAAAAGTGGCAGTGGTGTTACGAGCCAGGCGTAACTAAAAAAAAGTGAACTAAAACTAGCAACAAGCTTTAAACAAATAACAAGATTTATTAACAAACAAACTAACAAACAAACGAACAAAAAAAAAGTTAATGAGACAATTTAGAAACAGATTTCAAATCATGTATTTTTAAATAAAGAAAAGTCCCTCACTAATTTCAAATATAATTTTCGAAAGTTTTTCTGATCCCTAAAATTGTCCTTTAATAATACAGTCTTTGAAATAAATGAGCACTTGTAATAAAATTTGACTTACAGTTCTCCCAAAGGTGATCGTTCACAAAGGTGGTCATTCACAAAGGTGCTCTTACAAATTTTCTAACCCATATTTATAGTACTGAGGAACTTTTATTCATTTCTAGATTAAGAAATTTCTGGAGTAAGAGTGACACATGAGTTAATAGTTACATAAGTCCATTTATGTAATATTTGTTTCTAAAAATAGTAAATCCGAAAATTCTGGCATAACCTTTAAGGTTCTTCCATATTCCGGAAAGTTCCACTAAGTTCTACAACATTTCTACAGCAGTGGAGAAAGTTCCAGAATATTCTTTTTTCTTCTAAATTGCTCTATCTATGTATAGATCATGATTTTTCCAGAAATTTTCATTCATCCAATTAACAATACATTAATTTCAAGCTATAAAACATCAAGAAAGGCGACGAACATACAAGAAAAGAGTACATTTATGTAATAAATCATCTTACATAACAGTGGAGAAAGATTTCTTTGTTAATGTGGTGTTTTAAGATTGTTTTTAATAAATATCAGGTTCGTAGCGTGGTCAGCGCACCTATCTGAGCTTTCTTGGAGTTTGTTTTACCACTGCTATGCTCATCGTCAGGCTTCCATAGGTTTTGGCTGCTTTTCAACAAAACTATCTTCGAAACAATAAAGATCCTTGAGTGTAGAATGGATCCTGATGCAATGACCATCGTCAAAGCTAAGAAAGAGATTGACACAGCTGCTGGATCGAACCTGCGCCCACCTTTGTTTCAAAACGACTAACTTGACAGGCAAGGCATTCTGGAGGGGGCGGGGAGAGAGAGAGAGTATACAGAGCATTTAAATTTGACATGTTTACTTTATTCCTGAAGGGGTGTAGTGTTGTATAAAAAAATGCAGTTTTGTGAAAAGTGATAATTGAAAAGCGAAATGTATATTCCAGGGAAGATTTTAAAGTTCATATATTAAGATGCGGGCAGATGTTAATCTCAAAGGGCTTGATATTTTCTGCAAAACTGTGGATTCAGTGATAAACTTTATACAGTATGTGGAAGAAGATAACTAGTTTCTTTTACCAGTACTTTGCACATGTCGCAAAGACTGTCATCAAAGCTGGACAGATACTGGCATAGCTATTGGGTCGAATCTTGGTTTCAAGCCATGTAATTTACCAACTGAGCAGACGGCCAAGGTATTCTGGAAGAGAGAGAGAGAGGAAGAGACATTATTTGATTTTGACTTCTTTTCTCTATTTCCAAAGATGGTAGTGAAGAAACGAAAACTGGAATTTTCCTTAAGAAAAATGGCGGATAAGTAAAATGTATATTTCAGTGTAGAATTTTATGTGCATATATTAAGAAGTTTGCAAAAGTTAATTTTTAGGAGCTTGATATTTTCTGCAAAAATATGAATTCAGTGAAGCATTTAATAAAGTAATAAAGTATGTGGAAGGACATAATCAGTTTCTTTTACCAGTGCTTTGCACAATATCGTTTCCCAGCCACTGGCTGCTTTTTCCACATAACTTGGTTGAAAAAACTATCAGCGCTGGGATAAGAATAAACCCTGTCTTAATGTCTATCATTAATTCCATGGAATGTACCGGTAGTGTGGTGTTGTTGTTTTAACTGTATATCAAGTATATCGGTCGGCAAGTATACTTAGCCGACAGCATTGTCCAAGCTTTTGGCTGCTTTCCTAAAAAAGCCATGGACGAAATGATGACCATCCTTGAGTGTAGAATGAATCCCGTTTCAATGACTATTATCAAACATCGGACAGAGATTGGCACAGCTATTCGATCTAAACTGTGCCTGCCTTTTTTAAAGCCATATCTGTGAGCGACCAAACAAATGGGCAAGGCATTCTTGGAGAGAGAGAGAGACAGAGAGAGAATTTGATCTTGACATGTTTACTTTATATCCGAAGGGTTGTAGTGTGGGGTATATATGTATTTTGTGTAAAGAATATTGATGGAAAAGCGAATGTACATTCTACAGTAGATTTTAATGTGCATATGTTAAGGCCCGGTCACACCGCCCGAACTTTGCTGGAGCGTTCCTTGAACGGTAGGGAGGGGGGACCGAATTTCGACAACCCTCGTCACCGCGCACAAAATGGGAAAAAAATCGAAAACACGGGCGTTGGCTTAGCGGTGCACCGCTGAAGCCGGCGTTGCTTTAGCGTTGGTTTAGCGGTAGCGAGCGTTGGTTTAGCGGTGACGCGAGCGTTGGTATAGCGGCGTTCTGCGCATGCGGGCTTTGGCTCGGCGGGGGTATAAAGTTGGTTTAGCGGCATACCGCTTGTGACTACGGAGCTGAACGGATCGTTTTGATACAAGTTCTGATAGATTTTTGATAGAAGTCGATAGTTGAAGTTCATCATGCCACGTGGACAAAAGAGGAGTAAGGCTGGAGAAGGAAAGGCAGCAGCACCCTCCAGGCATACTGCATGTTTCTGTAGGTGTTACCAGAGGCCAGGTGCCGTAGGGTGATTGCCACTTTGAGACCAGGTTCCAGGCTTGCACGGTAGTTGGTGTCTTGCTTGGTCAATCTGGGGGTCAGCCTCTGTACAAGTTCATCAAACATGGCTGGTGGCATCCTCATGAAGTGCTGGAAGGCTCGTGGATCCTCATTCCTCAGCTCCACCATCAGCTTCTCATACAGTCCATGTTCAGGCCTTCTCAGTATCCACTGTCTGACCCACACAACTCTGTCTCTCCTTCTCTCTCTTCTCCTTCTGTCAACAGCTTGTTGCAATCTGAGGAGGTTCTGATTCTGCTGCTGGACAAGTGCACCAATCATAGCAAGTCTCTCAGCATCCATGGTGATACAGTTTTACTGTAACTTTTAGCAATTTCGATATAGATGAGGTCTGAACTCAACGGCAGCTCGATTCCAAATGAGCTCCTGGTCCATTTCTTCTCGTATTTATAGCCAAATTCTGGTCCCGCTCCGACACCTCTATACCAACGCCAAACCAAAGTTCATCGCCGCCATGGCTCGCTGCTTCAACGCCCGACACCGTTCCAACAACCCCGTGTCCGCTCGTAAAACGCTTACAACCGCTCCACCGAAGTTTGTGCAACGTTTAATCGCCGCCCGGGCAACGCTGGCGAAGCAGCGGTGGTCCAGCGTTCAAGATTTCTGCGTTGGCCTAGCGGACCCAAGCGTCCACGAACTTGCGTCTAGCGGTGCCAAACTTTGAATGGGCGTTGGTGGAGCGGGGGTGAACGTTGCCGGGGCGGAAAATTGCCCCCTCCTCACCGCTCGCAATATTTTGTGCAGCTCAAAACTTTCGGAGCGGTAGGAGGGCCCCTCGAGAAACATCAGCGGTGGCCGAGCGTATACGGCGTTGCTTTAACGGGGGCCAACTTTTGTTAAACGGTGGTGAACGGTTACGAGCGGTGATGAATTTTTTTCACCGCTCCAGGAACGCTCCAGCAAAGTTCGGGCGGTGTGACCGGGCCTTTAAGAAGTGTGCAGAACCTTATTATTTAGGGCTAGATATTTTCTGCAAAGTTATGGATTTGGCGAAAAGAAATATAAATAAGTGGCAGGAGATAACTAGTTTCTTTTACCAGTACTTCGCACATGTGGAAATGACTATCATTGAACCTCGGAAAGATTTTGGCACAATTGCAGAATCGATCTTGTAACCGCCTAGGTTTCAAGCCATGTGATTTACCGACTAAGAAGACGGGGAAGTTATTTTGCTGAAAGAAAGAAAGAGTATTTGAATTTGACATATTTGCTTTAGTCCTGAAGGGTTGTAGTGAAGAAACAATAAATGAAATTGTTGTAAGGAATGATCATGGAAAAGCGAAATGAATATTCCTAAGTAAATTTTTATGTGCATATTTTAAAAAGTGTGCAGAATTTAATTCTCAGAGGCTAGATATTTTCTCCAAAAATTAATAAAAAAAATAAAAATAAATAGATGAAGTAATAAAGTATGTGGAAGGAGATTTTTTTTACCAGTATTTCGCACAATATTGTTCCCATGCCACTGGCTGCTTGTTCCACATAACTTCAAAAAAATATCAGCGCTGAGATAAGGATGAATATTGCTGCAATGACTATCATTAATGTCATGGAATGTACTCTCACTCTGTGTGATTAAATCCTCTGTATGTTCTCTCACATCTTGAAAAATATTTTCAGGCTTTGACACTGACCCATTTCTCCATATCGATGTCCTTGCTGTCGGTAAACCAACTCTACGACAGTATGTATCGTCAATCAGTGAGATATCCCGTGAGATGAGTCAACAAACGATTGAGATTTAGTCAAATTCTTTTTTTTTAGCTCCACTGGCCGCAGGCCAGCGGGCTTATGTCATGGCCCGGTGTCCGTCGTGCGTCCGTCCGTCCGTCAGTCCGTCCGTCCGTGCGTCCGTCCGTCCGTCCGTCTTCTTCTCTGAAACTACCCATCCAATTTTGATGATACTTCACAGAAATGATCCTGCCATGGTCCTCTTCAGAATTTCTTGAAATAATTTGATTCCTTCAAAAGCTCTGGTTGCCATGGCAACAAAACTGAAAAATATTCAAAATCTTTAAAAATCTTCTTGTCTGAAACCATAAGGCATAGGGCTTCCAAATTTGGCATGTAGCTTTATGTAGTAGACCTCTATCAAGTTTCTTCAATTTATAGCCCTGGGGTCAAAATTGGCTCTGCCCCAGGGGTCACAAGTTTTACATAGGCTTATATAGAGAAAACTTTAAAAATCTTGCTGTACCTAGCCGTAAGGCCTAGAGCTACCAAATTTTGCATGCTGCTATATCTAGTGGGCCTCTACCAAGCAAGTCAAAATTTTAGCCCTGGGGTCAAAATTGGCCCCGCCGCAGGGGTCACAAGTTTTACATGGGCTTACATAGTGACAACTTAAGAAATCTTCCTTTTTTTTTTTTTTTTTTTTTTCTTTGAAATTAGCCTTGCATCAGGGGTCTTATGTTTTACAGATGCTTCATATGGACAAAACTTGAAAATCACCTTATTTATAACCATACAGCATAGACTTGTATTATTTTGGCATGTGGCTTTATCTTGTGGACCTCTACCAGGGTTCAAGTAGTTACAGCTCTGGGATCAAAAATGGCTTTGCCTTGCGGGTCTCAACTTTCACATGGGCTTTTACAGAGAAAACTTTGTAAGTCTTCATTTTGAAACCATTTGGCTCAGAATTGAAATGTTTAGTATTTATGGTTTATATTTATAAGCCAGTGGAGCGATACAGGGCCATCATGGCCCTCTTGTTAATTGATTAAGCTGTAGTCCGAGTTCATATGATTAAACTTCCCTTCGAAAACTACTCTATAGTGTTGGTTGGCCCTATCTATCCGTCTGTCTTTAAGATGTACCCTCGGTCCGTCAAATTAAATGCAAGACCAGAAACTAGTATTTTCTTTGATTACATTTACTAGGAAATGCCTTCAGATCGTTCGCTCAGTCTGTTCGATGAACCTTTAATAGTCCATGCAATATGGCTCCAATTCGAGGAATGTTTCTTCTTTTTGTTTGACTTACTCTTTAAAGCTCATCCTTTATCACTTGAAATTGTTGTTGGGCCCTTCTACTTTTCTGTGACCACAGGAGTTCCTTAGCCTGTACCAACAGTCGGCGATTCTATCTCCACAGCCACTAAAAGTAACTCTTAGGCCGTTGTATCCATCAACACTGAGTCTCTGAGATTGTATCTTCAGTTCTTGGTATGTTCCCCCGGTCAACTCTTCGTCCTATTAGACTTTATAATCGTACCTATAGTCAATTAATTGTATCCCTAGTCCCTGAACCACTGCAGTTACTCGAATGCTATCATTTGCACTGTTTGTCTATACCCTCAGTTCCTAAAATGTACTCTAAATCTGTGTAATGTATCCTCAGCGAGTAGCTGTTCCTTTACTATAAATTTTTCTTCAGTTTGTACATACAAGCAGTCGGTACGTTGTAACGTACATTAGCAATATAAAACTTAAGTCAATTAGATGCACGTAAGTCAGTCGGATATTACCTGATGCCCTAAAACTTGTTTTAACTTTTACAGTCTTTTACATGTACTCCAAAGAATTGAGATCGTACCCGTAGTCAGTGAGATGTATCCTCAAGCCATAAACCTGTGTCTTTTTAAAGATTTTACACCCAACCAATCAGCCTGCGCGACAGTCGGTGTGAAATGTTCCCTCTGTCTCTCTAAGTACTCTCAGACAGTAAGAATGCAGCATTTGTTTGATGTACCCTCAAACCCTGAAAATGCTTCCCTACTTTTGTTTCAACCCCATGTGTGGATGTACCCACAGATTTTACTCAAAGTTCGACAGATGGGGTGTCCTCAGTATTTATACTTGTGCCCTTACTGTTATTTCATTTCCAGTGGATAAATCAAGACCAAGAGATGAATATTGAGTCGATTTCTCTCTCGGTCTGTCTCTCTCTGTCTCTTTGTCTCTTGCTCTCTCTCTCTCTCTCTCTCTCTCTGCCTGTCTCTGTCTCTCTCTCTGTCCTCCTTTCACTATCTCTGTCTGCCTTGCTATGACTCTGTCTTTGTCTGTCCACACTGTCGTTCCTCCTCGTCTCTGTCTCTCTGTCTGTCTCTCTTTTTCTGTCTGTCTGTCTGTCTTTGTCACTCTCTCTCTCTCGCTCTCTATCTCTGTGCTTCTCTCCCTATCTCTGTCTTGCTTGCTGTGTCTCTGTCTACCTCTTTCAGCACCCTCGTGCTTCCCTGTCTCTATTTCTCTTTTTCTGCCTTATTCACTATCTCACTCTCTCTCTCTCTCTTTGTCTCTGTCTCTCTCTATCTGTCTGTCTCTGTCTCTCTCTCTGTATCTCTCTACCCTATCTTTGCTCTGATGCTCTCTCCTTCATTTCTCTTTCTTTCCGACCCTCTCAGTTTGCCTTCATATTTATTTCTGTCATGTCTCTGTTTCTTTCTGTCTATCTCTCTGTCTGTCTTCGTGACTTTCTCTCCGCCTCTCCGTCTTTCAGCCGTCCCCCTGTCCTTGCTTCATCAGATGTTTAGCTGTGGTCCTAATGTTGTTTTCATTAATTCATAGGCCTGTATTCTCAGTTCATGAGGTTTACCATTTTCCTCCAAAAATGTACTCACTTCTATAAATTAAGCTCCCTTTCGTTCTTGTTTCCCTCAGCTTGTATAATTTATCGATTCTAGGTTTATATGATGCACCGTCACTTTGAATATTGAATGCTTCAAAATACATGTATATCAGAACTTATTATGATTCTGCATTACATCTTGCACTATCGGATATTACTGGTGTAACTGGTACAAATGAAACATACTGGTCTGATCATAAAAATTACGAAATGCATGTGCATTCATACACACGATCACTTCAAATCCTGTAGCAACTTTAGCTATTAATCTTTAGTATGCCAAATGAAGATAGGTTCGCATAACATGATTAAAATCATCTTGTTTAATACGAGTGATAACACATAAACACTCGTGTAGGATTTTCCGTACCATAATTATACATTGACTACACTTCGTATAATTCTTTATGACTTTTACTGGTTCATGTGAGCGATTCAGAGCTATGGCCCTATTGTGAAATTGTGTGTGGTGTTTCACGTTGTTTTCAATATTATTACAGTTATATCACGGAGGCCATTGCATCTATCCATGCTTTCCTGGAGTTTCTTGAACCACTGCTCCGCACAATATTCCAGTCACTGTCAGTTTTCTCACTTTAAGATCGTCGAAACCATAACCAGGAATGAGAGAGATATACAGGAATCCTGTCGCAATGACTCATTGATCCCGGGGAAAAAAGTCTGCCGAGCTGGGGACTGGAACCAGCATCCCTAGGTCTTAAGTTCTGTAGGTTTCCGACTGAGCTGCCGACCTCGGCGTTGTATTATTAAGTGATGGTTTAATCGTAAATGTCAAATGGGTAAAGATAGCAGCTTAAAGAGGATGAATTTGTTTGCTGGACCTTAGAGAGGAAGACTTTAGAAAACATTGTTAAAAAGGAAGAAAATGCTGGTTAATTATTGTCCTCGTTGTAATTTATCAGGGAGAATTGAAACATTTCTTATCTATTTCCAACATATTGACGATGACGAATGAGTTTCAGTTTATAGAGGAGAAACAGGAATTTGAGTCTGTATTTTGGATTGCTGTTTAATCATTTCAGGAAAAAGTTTAACCTCAAATTAAGATGCAAATTTTGGAATTTTGAAAATGATGATGATGATTTGTTTCAAAACGACCAACTTGACAGGCAAGGTGTATTGGAGGGAGCAGGGAGAGGCGGGGAGAGAGAGAGAGAGGGAGTATACAGAGCATTTAATATTGACATGTTTACTTTATTCCTGAAGGGGTGTAGTGTTGGATAAAAAAAATGCAGTTTTGTGAAAAGTGATAATTGAAAAGCGAAATACATGTTCCATGGAAGATTTTAAATTTATATATTAAGATGTGGGCAGATGTTAATCTCAAAGAGCTTGATATTTTCTGCAAAGCTGTGGATTCAGTGATTACCTTTATAAAGTATGTGGAAGAAGATAACTAGTTTCTTTTACCAATACTTTGCACATGTCGCAAAACTGTCATCAAACCTAGACAGATACTGACATACCTATTGAGTCGAATCTTGGTTTCAAGCCATGTAATTTACCAACTGAGCAGACGGCCAAGGCATTCTGGAGGAGAGAGAGAGAGACATTATTTGATTTTGACTTCTTTTCTCTATTTCCAAAGATGGTAGTGAAGAAACGAAAACTGGAATTTTCCTTAAAAATAATGGCGGATAAGTAAGAATGAACCCTGTCGTAATGTCCATCATTAATTCCATGGAATGTACCGGTAGTGTGGTGTTGTTGTTTTAACTGTATATCAAGTATATCGGTCGGCAAGTATACCTATTTGAGGTTTCTTGGAGATATCTTTTACCAGTGCTACGCACAGCATTTTCCAAGCTTTTGGCTGCTTTCCTAAAAAAGCCATGGACGAAATGATGACCATCCTTGTGTGTAGAATGAATCCTGTTGCAATGACCATTACCAAACATCGGACAGAGATGATTCACAGAGCTACTGGATCTAACCTGCGCCTGCCTTGATTTTAAGCCATATTTGTGAGCGACCGAACAGATGGGCCAGAGATTCTAGGAAGGAGAGAGAGTGAGATAGAGAGAGAGAGAGAGAGAGAATTTGATCTTGACATGTTTACTTTATACCCGAAGGGTTGTAGTGTGGGGTAAATATATATTTTTTGTAAAGAATAATGATGGAAAAGGGAATGTACATTCTACGGTAGATTTTAATGTGCATATGTTAAGAAGTGTGCAGAACCTTATTACTTAGGGCTAGATATTTTCTGGAAAGTTATGGATTTGACGAAAAGAAATATATATAAGTGGAAGGAGATAACTAGTTTCTTTTACCAATACTTCGCACATGTGGAAATGACTATCATTGAACCTCGGACAGATTTTTGCACAATTGGAGAATCGACCTTGTAACCGCCTTGGTTTCAAGCCATGTGCTGTACCGACTAAGTAGACGGGGAAGTTATTTTGCTGAAAGAAAAAGGAAAGAAAGAAAGAGTATTTGAATTTGACATATTTGCTTTAGTCCTGAACGGTTGTAGTGAAGAACCAAAAAATGCAATTTTTGTAAGGAATGATCATGGAAAAGCGAAATGTATATTCCTAAGTAGATTTTTATGCGCATATTTTAAAAAGTGTGCAGAATTTAATTCTAAGAGGCTAGATATTTTTTGCAAAAATTAAGTGAAAAAAATAGATGAAGTAATAAAGTATGTGGAAGGAGATTTTTTTACCAGTGTTTCGCACAATATTGTTCCCATTCCACTGGGTGCGTGTTCTACATAACTTCATAGAAAAAAAATATCAGCGCTGAGATAAGGATGAATATTGCTGCAAATTTCTCTCTCGGTCTGTCTCTCTTGTTTCTTGTTTTAACTTTTACAGTCTTTTTCATGTACTCCAAAGAATTTAGATCGTACCCGTGGTCAGTGAGATGTATCCTGAAGCCATAAACCTGTTTCCTTTTAAAGATTTTACACCCAACCAATCAGCCTGCACGACAGTCGGTGAAATGTTCCCCCCGTCACTCTAAATACTCTCAGACAGTCAGAATGCAGCCTTTGTTTGATGTACCCTCAAACCCTACAAATGCTTCCCAACTTTTGCTTCAAAGCCATGATGTGTGCATGTACCTACAGTAGGTGATTTTTACCCACAGTTCCACAGATGTGTCCTCAGTATTTACATTTGTGCCCTTACTCTTATTTCATTTCCAGTGGATCACCTTGTGCACTCGGTCTGTGCAATTTCTCTCCACTTCGTGAACTATTCCCACATTCTGTGAGCTCTTAAAGTAAGTCTATGGAATTAAAAGATCAGTCCATGTCATGTACCAACAAGCTATGGTGCTATTTCCTTTCTCTCATTTAATCCAGTATGCAGGCTAAGTCTCTGAGATGTACCCTGAATGCGTGATATGTACCGCCAATTGATTATATGAATATTCTACCGTTGCAACTCGTGCCTTTTCTGTTCTTTGACCACTACTTCATTAGCTTGGACTCTCAGTCAGTTTAAGATCGTACCCTCAATCCATTTAAACTTAAGGCCCTGAACTTTGTAATTCCTCTTTTTAAACCCAAGACTGTTAGCCGATATCTTTGGTCTTTGAGTCGATTTCTCTCTCGGTCTGTCTCTCTCTGTTTCTTTGTCTGTTGCTCTCTCTCTCTCTCTCTGCTTGTCTCTGTCTTTCTCTCTGTCTTTCTATCCCTATCTCTGTCTTCCTTTCTATGGCTCTGTCTTTCTCTGTCCCCACTGTCTCTCTTCCTCTGCCTATTTCTCTGTCCGTCTCTGTTTCTCTGCTTATTTCTCTCTCTGTCTGTCTCTCTGCCTTTGTCTCTCTCTCTCGCTCTCTATCTCTGGGCTTCTCTCCCTATCTCTGTCTTGCTTGCTGTGTCTCTGTATACCTCTGTCTGCACCCTCGCTATCTCTCTTTTTCTGCCTTTTTCACTATCTCAGTCTCTCCCTACCCCTCTCTCTGTCTGTCTCTCCCATCTTTGCTCTGATGCTCTCTCCTTTATTTCTCTTTTCCTCTCTTCTCCCTTTCTGCCTTCATCGTGTCTTTGTTTCTTTCTGTCTTCCTCTCTGTCTCTCTTCGTGACTTTCTCTCCTCTTTCTCTCCTGGCCCTGTTTTATCAGATGTTTAGGTATGGTCTTAATGTTGCTTTCATTAATTCATAGGCTGGTACTCTCAGTTCATGAGGTTTACCCTTTTTCTCCAAAAATGTACTCACTTCTATAAATTAAGCTCCCTTTCGTTCTTGTTTTCCTCGGCTTGTATAATTTATCAATTCTAGGTTTATACGATGCACCTTTAGACCGTCACTTTGAATATTAAATGCTTCAAAAGAAATGTACTGTATATCAGAACTTATTATAATTCTGCATTACATTTTGTACTATGAAATATTACTGGTGTAACTGGTACAAATGAAACATACTGGTCTGATCATACAAATTACGAAACCGCCTGTGCATTCATACACACGATCACTTCCAATGATGCAGTAACTTCGGCTATTAATCTTTAGTATAAAGATGGCTTCGCATAACATGATTAAAATCATCTTGTTTAATACCAGTGATAACACACAATCACTCATATAAGATTTGCTGTACCATAATTATACAGTAGCTACACTTCGTATAATTCTTTATAACTTTTACTGGCTCATGCGAGCAATTCAGAGCTATGGTCCTATTGTGAAATTGTGAGTCTGGTGTATTTTACGCTGTTTTCAATAGTATTACAGTTATATCACTGAGGACGGTGCATCTATCCATGCTTTCCTGGAGTTTCTTAAACCAGTGCTCCGCACAATATTCCAGCCACTGTCAGTTTTCTCTTCACTGTCACTTTAAGATCGTCGAAACAATAGCCAGCAGTGAGAGAGACAGAAAGGAATTCTGTCGGAATGACTATCATCGATCCCCGGGAAAAACATCTGCCGAGCTGGGGATTGGAACCAGCATCCCTAGGTATCAAGTTCTGTAGGTTTCCGGCTGAGCTGCCGACCTCGGCGTTGTATTATTAAGTGATGGTTTAATCTTAATCGTTTAACACAGTATACGTCAAATTTGTAAAGATGGCAGCTTAAAGAGGATGAATTTGTTTAAAGATAGGTTTTCAAGTGTTAACGTTTTCAAATGAAAGTTATGTTCACGATTCATGTTTGCTGGACCTTAGAGAGGGAGACTTTAGAAAACGTTGTTAAAAATGGAGAAAATGCTGGTTAATATATTGTCCTTGTTGTAATTTCTTAGGGAGAATTGAAACATTTCTTATCTAGTTCCAACATGTTGACGATGAGAGTGAGTTTCAGTTTATACAGGAGAAACAGGAACTTGAGTCTGTATTTTGGATTGCTGTTCAATCACTTCAGGAAATACTTTAACCTCAAATTAAGATGAAATTTTTGGAATTTTGAAAATGATGATGATGATGATAATGATGATGATAATGATGTGGTTGTTGTGATGGTAATAATGATGATGATGCTGATTGTGAATTTGGTGGTGGAGAGATTTGTTTCTTTGTTTGGTGTTTTAACACGGCCTTCAACCTTATTGCAATTATAGCTCGGTGGCCAAGAGCACATATCCATGGTTTCTTTGGTTTTTCTTTTACCAGTACTTTAAACATGATTCCAAGCCAATGGCTGCTTTGCCACATAACTCTCGTCGACCAACCTTCAGCAGTTGGAGAGAGAGAGAGTATTTGATTTTGACTTGTTTGCTCTATTTCCAAAGATTGTAGTGAAGATAGAAAAACTGGAATTGTCCTTAATAATAATGGCGGATAAGTGAAATGTATATTCCAAGGTAGAATTTTATGTGCGTATATTTAGAAGTGTGCAAAAGTTAATTTTTAGGAGCTTGATATTTTCTGCAAAAATATGGATTCAGTGAAACATTTAATAAAGTAATAAAGTATGTGGAAGAAAATAATTAGTTTCTTTTACCAGTACTTTGCACAATATTGTTTGACCAGCCACTGGCTGCTTTTTCCACGTAACTATTGAAAACACTATCAGCGCTAAGATAAGAATGAACCTTGTCGTAATGTCTATCATTAATTCCACGGAATGTACCAGTAGTGTGGTGTTGTTGTTTTAACTGTATATCAAGTATATCGGTCGGCAAGTATACCCATTGGAGGTTTCTTGGAGATTCCTTTTACCAGTGCTACGCACAGCATTTCCAACCTTTTTGGCTGCTTTCCTAAAAAAGCCATCGTCGAAACAATGACCACCCTTGAGTGTAGAATGAATCCTGTTGCAATGACTATTATCAAACATCGGACAGAAATTGGCACAGCTATTAGATGTAACCTGCGCCAGCCTTGATTTTAAGCCATATTTGTGAGCGACCGAAGAGATGGGCAAGGCATTCTACGAGGGACAGAGAGAGAGTGAAAAGAAATATAAATAAGTGGAAGGAGATAACTAGTTTCTTTTACCAGTACTTCACACATGTCGAAATGACTATCATTAAACCTCGGACAGATTTTGGCACAATTGGGGAATTGACCATGTAACCGCCTTGGTTTCAAGCCATGTACTTTACCGATTGAGCAGACGGGCAAGTTATTCTGGTGAAAGAAGGAAAGAGTATTTGAATTTGACATATTTGCTTTATTCTTGAAGGGTTGTAGTGAAGGACCAAAAATTGCAATTGTTGTAGGGAATATTGATGGAAAAGCGAAATATACATTCCTAAGTGGATTTTTATGTGCATATTTTAAGAAGTGTGCAGAATTTAATTCTTGGAGGCTTAACATTTTCTGGAAAATTTAGGTGAAAAATTAGATGAAGTAATAAAGTATGTTGAAGGAGATTTTTTTTTACCAGTATTTCGCACAATAATTTCTCCATGCCACTGGCTGCTTATTTCACATAATTTCATAGAAAAGATTATCAGCGCTGAGATACGGATGATTACGTGACTTTCTGTCTGTCTCTCTGTCTTTCTCTCTTCGAAACCAAAGACTGTTAGCCGGTCTGTGAGACTATTTCTCTCTCTCTCTCTCTCTCTCTCTCTCTCTGTGCTTCTCTCTCTATCTCTGTTTCCCTTGGTCTGTCTCTTTCTATAGCTCTCTCTCTCTCTGTCTCTTTCTGTTTCACTCTCTATCTCTGTCTCCCTTGCGCTGTCTTTTTCTATCTCTATCTCTCTCTGTCTTTCCCTCTCTGCATTATTGTCCTTCCTTGTGTCTGTCTTTCTTTCTCTGTTTCTGTCTGACTATTTAACTCTCTTTCTCTGTTTCTCTCCCTGTCTGTGTCTCCCTGCAGTGTCTCTGCACTCTTGTCCTTCTTTGTCTCTATGTCTTTCTCTGCCTGTTTTCTCTTCCTTCTCTGTCTTCCTCTCTCTCCCTCTATCCCTTTGTTTCACTCCCAATCTCTGTCTCCGACACTGTGTCTTTGTCTCTCTGCACTCTCGTCCTTCCTTTCTCTATCTCTGTCTTTCTCTGCCTGCATCTCTCTCTCCTCTCTGTGTTGTCCACGCTTTTTATTGTTGTGACCGTGAGCCATTGATAGTCTAGTTACTGATATATATTCATGTACATGTACGTGTTTTGTCGTGCTGTGGTTTGGGGGAAAAGGGACGATAACAATATTGTGATATTTTTCATGTTATACATGTACTTAGGGCCGGTGGCCTTATTTACAGAATAAAGTAATCTGAATCTCTCTCTCTCTCCTATTTTTCTCTCATGCTCTCTCCATTATATCTCTTTCTCTTCCTCTCTTTCTGCCTTCATTTTTGTCATGTCTCTGTTTCTTTCTGTCGTTCTATGTATTTCTCCGAATCTGTCTCTCTTCGTAACTTTCTCTTTGTCTCTCGCACACACTCTCTCTCTCTCTTCCTCTTTGGCTTTATCCCTCTCACCAGAGACATACAATACACACTCTAATCTATGTCTCTGCTCTCACCTAGGTATGGTCTTAATGTTGTTTTCGTCAAGTTGATAATCCCGTTATCTCAGTCCATGAAGTTAACGTTTTTTCTTGAAAAAAGTACTCCTTCTATAAATTTCGCATCCTTTCATTCCTAATTCCTTCAGCCTGTATAACTTACTGATTCCAGTGATATATGATGCACCGTCAGGCCGTCAGTTTGAAAATTAAATGCTTCAAAATACATGTATATGAATAACGTAATAAATATATCAAATACCACTTTTTGTCTTATTCATTGATATGTTTTGTCATCGTAAGAAATGCTATTATCATGGTACGTAGTGGTAACGCTATGGTGGGAAATGGTTAATTATGTTACGAAGTGAAATGGACAGAAAAGGAATGGTACAAAATGGTTATGGTACGAAGTGACTGCATACAATTATGAAGACAGGGTTGTTCTATAAAATGATAAAAGAATTTTCGCCTGTTGCCATTCCTTCTACATGACGCCCTTGCGTTTTGTGAAACGCCTTTCAACGGAAATGTGTCGAGAGAGATACAGAAAAGCGATAGAGATCAATTCATAAACGGCCAGCTGCTGTCAATATGATGTGAAATTTATCGGGAACGAGAATTCAATGTGGCAAGGGAGATAAATGCGGTGAATCTTTGACAATTCCAAACTCTTCAAAATTGAAGGTGAATGGGCTGTCAATATAGTATATAACATTTCCGTCAAAGGCTTACATTCGTTGAAACCACTACCTTAAACTCCGGATTGAAAATCATTCCGTCGTCCAGCTGAAACCTTACATTACATTCGACTTGTAAGTATAACCTAAGCAGTATTCATCTTGTTAGTCCAACACTTTTCGTGAAACGCCAGTGACAATGACTCACTTCTAAGATCAAAAACGTGAGGAAAGACACAAGAAACCCTGACAAGATAGTTATCTGACTGACTTTTCATTGTTAAACAATTCATGTTTTAACATGTTTGGCACAGTTACACTGCAGTGCTAATTCCAGTGATCGATAGGCCTATGGTAGGAATCTGGTTCAAGAAAGGGATGTGCTTATTTAGATTATTGCCACACAACATGTTTTCGCCCACGATACACGTTTTCGTCCGGCCCAGAAATTGAATAAATAAAATCTTAGTGCTAACGATTTTTGTATTTCTCACACGCCATCATTTACAATGGAGATAGAAAGGTCAAACTTGTTTCCGAGTTAAAATATGTGGATCAGACAGGCAGTAAATGTTTCATAAACTTCAAAGATGCCATTTTGGTGCAATTTTCCTAATACTGTATGATTTTAAAGTTTGGATCACAACAGATCATGCATGCATGAAACATCAGTGAATATCTACACTACATCTGCTCTACAGAAGTATTTGTCCTGAGATGCACATGAGCTTAGCTGTCAAAGTATACTGCTCCTAATAATTAAAGCACTATTTTTTGATTGCCGTCCGTAAGTGTAAGTCTTAAACTGGTAGGTAATTGAGAGTTAATTGATTATATCTGAAAAGTTTGTAAGGATGATTTAAACCATTTTTACTAACAAGTTTCGCTTGCCTGAACAAGAATCATTGAAGACAGATCAGGTGGGTTCATTTCTCTTTCTGCTCTATACTGTTAGGGTTACCGTCTATACCCCAAACTTTATGATTCCAAATCAGGGATTTCATTGACGACCTCCTATAAGACACAGGCAGACTTCGCACTGACCATAAAAGTGCTAAAATTGTGAGTACCCAGCCAGAAATATGCCTCCCAGACATTACGATCTATTGAAGTTACATCATTCCAAAAATGCATTTCCTGTATCTTTGCCGATTGTATCTTGATTCAAATCTAATTTCTTTTTTATGATGGAAAAAAGCAACTTGAAAACGTGTAAAGCAGGGACCAAACCACTTTTATTTTTTGTTAATGTAATAATGTAATCCTGTCGGCAAAATTAGGCCATCAATGGTTTGATCATACATCGTTACTTATCAATGGGTATACAAAGTTTATCTCACCAATGTGAAGAGTTACATTAAAGGATCAAAGTACTCTAGTATCTTACTCTCGGTACAATATGATTTAACTCTGTACCAAATGACAAAATTTATAGACTTGTACAAATTGAAAGGATTTGAAGATGAAAAAGTAGCTGTGACTAAAAAATTGAGATTTGTTATACCAACATTTTCTTCTTTTTCCACAAGGTTTTCAAAGGTCTTTTTCTTTCGGGATTGCTTATTAAAGGATTAAATACCTAATGGCTATGTGGCGAAGATAATTTTTGATCACTTAATCATGAGCTAACACAACAGAGAATTTAATGATTGCTAATTTAAATCTAAATAATTATAATCGGCTATCCTGGTCGTAAATTAAAAGCTGACTGTGGTAATCTCTGGTGTTATCAGCACTAATTTATCGTGGGTCGCTTGGTCAGTTCAACCTGTGAAAGCTTGACATCTAGCTGTTAATCTCATTTAAAAACAGGTGTTGTCTGTGTCGTAAAACAC
Source organism: Tridacna gigas (assembly GCA_945859785.2). Classification (NCBI taxonomy): domain Eukaryota; kingdom Metazoa; phylum Mollusca; class Bivalvia; order Cardiida; family Cardiidae; genus Tridacna; species Tridacna gigas. The sequence goes on from OX244033.2 coordinate 29,036,967, forward strand.
AGACTGCAATTACAACCCTTTACATCTGACCTCAATGATCAACTGATAAAGGCTACAAAATTTCAACTTAGATCTAAATTGCACTGTGGAAAAATTTACAGCTGTTGGGTTACTTGTGTGATTACATCATCCTGATTCGTCTGAATGACAAAAGTTACCAATTAAAGCATTTGACTTTGAAAAAAGTATTGACTCAAGTTTGATTTTTAGAACTGTCAGAAGGGTCAATCAATACACATGGTACTTTGATATGTACCAGTCAACTTGAGGGCCGCACAGTAGACTGATAACAACAACAACAATAAGAGCAATAATTGCTAAGTCTGTAATGGATTTAAAGCTAAGATAACAAGTATAACACAAAAAATGTGTGCTCTAAACTTTTATTTCTTCACTTTGAGGGTTATTACAACTATTACTGAGTCACTTAAAGCTTTACATCAGCGTGACTAGATCGGGGGTCTTATAGTCGAGCATATACGATATTCCAAGGGGTGACACATACTTGTGTCCCATTTGTGATCCCACTGCCCACTGCCATTGAACCACAAATAGGAAAAAATCACAGTAAATATGTTAAAATAGGTTTTCCATGGTTAATCTTTGTTCCAAGTTTTAAGTTTTCTCTAGTTTGATGAAAATTGTTATTTGGTACTTAAGTTTTCGTGCACAGTATAGTTACCCAGGGTTTTCTTTGACGCACGTTTTTGTGGGTTTTGAAGCATTTGTAAGGAAAATGACCCGTATTTTTTTTCAATAGCGCATCACTTTGGACGCACCAATACAAAAAAAGGTTACTTACGATCGTCTTTGCTACCGACGATGTTACATCGCGAGTACGTAAGAAAGCGCACGTACAAGAAGAAAATGGGACGAAATGCTAGACCGTGTATCGATTTTACGAGAATACCACCGGTCTTTAAACTCATCGTAACTAAACCAGTCGATCTCTAATGAAAACAATATGGCTCAGTCAAAATTGGTGTCATACTTGCTGTCTGCAAGGAAAAGAGACCTTGAACAACGATTGGATGATGATCGCCTGGTTCGATAATGAGAAAAACATTTCAAGGCCCTGAGGGTTGACTGAAAATTGGTAAAAAACATAGATCTATGCTTAATTGTTCATCAAAAACTGCGGCATGAATGCGACCCAAGTATTTAAACATAGGAATCGGACATTTATGCATGTGTCTTGTCAGTTCGGCCCTTCTAATTGGTCAAAATAGTTTGTTGTCGGAGGGATACTCTCTATTTAAAAAAAAACAACATAAAATAGAGGTTATCAGATCCGGCCAATAACAAGCTATTTGTATCAATTAAATGGTTGATTCCTGTGACAAAAATACAATAACCCTTTTACCACAGAGAGTGGCTGCACAAACTTGCACAATTCAACTCTTACATGCGTCACCAAAACACTGTTGTCACGTTGATGCCCTTGAAAGATTGAAATTACGTAAATAAATGACAGCTTGTCTGCAGCTAGAGCATTTTTGCCTGTTAAGACCAGGCTTTTAATAAAGTATACTCAAGATACTATGAAAAACATATCATCTAGACTGTAAGCCCCTCTATGCAGTGAATCCCTAAAGTTACAATATATCTTACATCATTCAATACTTCATAAATAGGTTATATAATGCTTTGGGATGAATAAGAAACACAAAAACACACATTGTTTCATAGGTGACTGGACATTTTGGCCCATAACAATTTCAGCCCATTACAATTTCGGCCCATTACAATTTCAACCCATAGTTGGGGATATCATAAATATTGCACGACCTGATGAATCTTTTTTCTAACTGTTTGGTGCGTAAAATTGCACTTTTGAATATTGTTTGCTTTGCATCAAACAACATTTTGGATATTTGTTTAAGGTCCTAGTAGAGTGTTTACACATGGTGAAAGAGTGTGTACAAGATGACCAAAGGAAAGCCAATATAATCATACAACGGACGTTAAATCTTTTTTGTATCCAAGATAAGGCTGTAAATATCATGTGTAATTCGGTCTACACCTACACTTTCCACAAAGGATACGAAGTCGCAATTGCCAGTGGAAGAACTGAGGACTTTAAGTTTCCACTCTCATAAATTTCAGTGGAATTTTGAATTATCTAAGTTTAGCATCAGGTAGTGGACGTTATAAATCGAAGATTAGACTTCATTTCTAAAGTACAGTCTGATCTTGATCTACGTTTTCCATGATGGATACTTAGATCTATGTCAGCACTGAAAAGGTCAGGTTAAATGCATTGTTTATTGATCTCTACACTTTTTTTTGCAGAGGAATTTGATCATACTTTATTATGAAGTCTTTTGAGGGGGGGTATTCCAATTTGGGTTAAGGGTTTAAACCATCCACTATCCGTATGGCCATGTATCGTCTGAGATATCTGTCAATTTAAGGTGCACGCTTCGTTGCGTTTTATTACCATGGGTGTTGTCAAACCAGTCTCCTTGACAACCAAGTACGTGTGAAACGGATATTTTATAATCATAATGTCATAATGTACTAATTAGAAGTACGGAGCAATGTAATTAATGATAACACTGTTATAATTACCTTTAGTGATGACTAGAGACAACTTATATCAATAAAACTTCCAAGTTCCTGACTTGTATACTGTAACAATTTTGTGTTAAATTTGTTCTCCGAAATCACTTTTCTGAGGTCTTGAAACACTTATATTACATTGTAATCATGATTTTCATTTCTAAGCATGCATGTGAAATGCACCATTCTAAATGCTTTTTAAAATATAACCCGGCATGGGGAAAAAAAAAATGAAAACTCATGACAAACTTAGTATCAAATTGATACCATCCTATCATATCCCCTTCAAACTCACTTTTTTAACCTTGATAACAACTTTTAAATAGCTGACTTGTATAAACTCTATATAATTCATAATGTAGGAGCTGGAATATCAACTGCTACGAAAAAGGTAAAAAATTTCTTACAAAATAAAGTCTGTTATCGGATGACGTAGATTGGAAAAAGGAGGGGGGAGGGGAAGAGGTGTTGACTTGTCGGCGTGAGTGCTCTTGAACTTGTGTAAAAGACGGGAGAAAATAATTGAATGGATGCAACTTCAGTAATTATTTTCAAATGCAATAATAAGTCTTGTTTTGTGCCTTTTTTTTATTTGTGATAATGGATTGTTTACCAAGGATTCATGTTTTAAAAGAAATTGTGAGGCAACTGTTTTTCAATTAATTTCACTAAGCATCCATATTACAGAAGAATTCAATTGCTTTGGTTGCACTTATTTCCTCTCCTGACCTCAGTTAACGGTATAGATGTGGGTACCAACTCATATTGTCTACCTGTAATAATAATTATTCTAAACAATACATGGTTGTTAAAGGGTTTGCATAATGTTTTTCATACTGAAGCCCAAATTATCACTTTCATCTGATCCCTGGTAAAATTGAGAGAAAAAAAAAACCAGATTTGTGGTATTGCTGAGGTATCTGTAATTCCCGAATTCTCATAAAAAGAATTTTAACCCTTAAGCTGCTGATCGCGACCCACTGACCTTTCGCGGACAGTGTAGATCAAGATCAGACTACACAGAATGTGCAGTCTGATCTTTGATCTACACTGTCCAATACATTTTTTCTCTTTCCGGTGAAATCAACTTTGAAACCGCAATCTTTGGGCTTTTAGTATTGAGTAGAAATTTGCGTTTCATTTATTCAGCAGGTTAAGTGTTAAAATGAGATCTGGAATTTTAAATTCCTAGAATTAGTCCTTGATGAAAGCTATGCATAATGAAATATCCTTAGAAAACATACGTCCTACGACTAAAACTGAGTTTGAAATTAGCTATGATTGGCAAGTGTACAAGTCTGGAAATACCTTTGTATTATTTCAAACGATGACACTAATCTTCCCCAGCCCAATACACAACGCAGAGCTGCTACGTTTGGCAAACCTTCGAAGGTATATATAGGACCGGCTGAAACAATGTCATATAAAACCAACCAATCAACACACAGAGTGATAGCCAGGCAGGTAGAATAAAAGCTGTCAGGTAAACATGCAAGGAAACATTCAAGTGCCGTTTGAAATTGGTATGCAGACTATGGACCGAAATTGTAATGGGCCGAAATTGTTATGGGCCAAAATGTCCCAGAATTGTTTCGTACATAGTAGTCTTTAATGTTTGACCTAATTACATTTTTTGTGACCCCCCTCAAAGTACAGAATGACCCCCATTATTTATGACGGGGGGGGTCACAATGACCCCCTATTTTTGTTGCCTAGGGAAAACCCTGGTTACCATAAATGGACGAATTCAGGTTGTGTATCTCAAGGGCCATCGATACCTACCATTTCCAATATGGCCTCTCTTGATGGATAAACATGAGGTTAAGTTAATCACTTTTGTTATATCTTGATCAATAGAAAGCATGCTTCTTTAAAAAAAAAAAAAATTGTCAGTTAGGAATGCCACTGGAACATATTGGTAGTTGGATGAAAATAGGTTGTGCCAGGACATGACTTGTATCTGTCAGTCTTGTCATGTTGAAAGGATTCGCTGATGACAAATAATCAGATATGTTTTTAAGAGGCTAGAAATACTGTGGGAAAAGGAGAAAAATGTTGTTTTCTAAAGTCTTCTTCCTCAAAGCTGAATAAGTACAGGACAGGAATTTTCCCTCTCACTATAAAGGGCCAGGGCCTTTCTGACAGGGAAAATGGATGCATGTGTTTTAAGAGTTTTTTTTTTGTCTTCCTGGCATCGTGTAGAATTTTCTGCAGAGCCTGGTAGTGCAATCTGTATTTTACAAGGCTTCCCTTTGTGTGTGTGTGTGGGGGGGGGGGAGGTTCTTGGAATCCCTAACTCATTGAATTTCTATCTGAGGATTGATGATGGTCATTGCCACAGGAGTCATTCTTCTCTCATCACTGATCATTGTTTCAACAATGGTTTTTATGGAAAGTAACCAGTAGCTTGGAAAGAAAATTATGCTCATTATAGGTAAAATGAAATTCCAGGAGGGCATGTAGGTGCATTGGCTGGTGTTTAATAACTGGAATAATGTTGAAATGGCATTAAACACCAGGATAACAAACAAAACTAACTTCAGAGTAGCAGGAATTGCAGACAACAAATTAAATTGGCTCAAAGGGTTAAAATAGTAACAGGGTATTTTAACTGTAAGCAACTTAGTATATTGCACTTGAGATTGATTTACCTTTCTACATGAATCTTTGACCATCATCTTCACCAACTATTTAAATAGTGTGCTTATTTTAACTGCAGAGACAAGCCATCTGGTTGGTATAAGAAGTAGTACCCTGGAGAACTCATACCCCGGAGAACTTGTATCCTAACTTCAAGGGTATGAGTTCTCCAGAGAATTGTACCATAGGTACAAGTTCTCAAGAGAAGTCATACCCCAGATATGACTCAACAATAATGTTTATCTGCTTACATAATTTTCAGTTTTGTTTTCCCCCTTTTAATGAACTTTCTTGTTAGCTCACCTGAGCGCAAAGTGCTCAAGGTGAGCTTTTGTGATCGTGCTGTGTCAGGCATCCGTCGTGCATCGTCCGTTTTGTGGTCATCATCATTTACCTTGTGTGCACTCTATAGGCTACATTTTCAGCCTGATACTCAAGAAACTTGGTCAGAATGTTTGTCTGGATAAAATCCCAGACAGTTCGAAATTGGGTCACATGGGGTCAAAAAGTAGGTCACATGCCAAATCTTAGAAAAGGTTTGTGTGCACTCTAGAGGCCACATTTTCAGCCTGATATGCATGAAACTTAGTCAATATTTGCATGGATAAAATCTCAGATAAGTGTGTAATTGGGTCATTTTGGGTCAAAAAGTAGGTCAAGGGGCTCAATCTTAGAAAAAGTTTGTGTGCACTTTAGAGGCTACATTTTCAGATTGATGTTAATGAAACTTGGTCAGAATGTTTGTCTGGATGAAATCTCAGACAAAGTCTGAAAGTGGATCACATGGAGTCAAAACGTAGGTCACTGGACCAAATCTTAGAAAAAGCTTTTGTGCACTCCAGATGCCACATTTTTTGCCTGATATGCACGATACTTGGTCAGAATATTTGTCTGGATAAAATCTCTGACAGGTTCGAAATTCAGTCTTGTCGGGTCAAAAAGTAGGTCACGGGGCCAAATCTTAGAAAAAGCTTGTGTGCACTCTAGAGGCCACATTTTCAGCCTGCTACTCATGAAACTTTGTCAAAATAATTGTTTGGATGAAATCTTGGACAGATTTGAAATTGGGTGTGATAGGGTCAAAAAGTATGTCACTGGGCCAAATATAAGAAAAACTTTGTGTATACTCTCGAGGCCACAATTTTAGCCTGATACACTTGAAACTTGGTTAGAATGGTTTTTTTTTATAAAATCTTGGACACATAGAAAATTATGTTATACAGTTGAGTCAAAAAGTAGGTCACTGGCCTAAATCATAGAATAACCTTGTGTGCACTCTAGAGGCCAAATTTTCAGCTTGATACTCATGAAACTTGGTCAGAATGTTTGTCTGGATAAAATCTCGGGCAAGTTTGAAATTGGGTCATGTCAGGTCAAAAAGTAAGTCACTGGGCAAAAATCTTAGAAAAACCTTGTGTGCACTCTAAAGGCTACATTTTCAGCCTGATACCCATGAAACTTGGTCAGAATGTTTGTCTGTATGAAATCTAGGAAAAGAATGATATTAAGTCATGTCAAGGTCAAAAAGTTGGACACAGGGCCAGATCTTAGAAGAACCTTGTGTGACTCTTGAGGCCACATTTTGAGCCAGATTAGAAATTCAAAAATAGGCTAAAGCAGTCAAAAAGTAGATAACTTACACTCATGTGTTTTACATCATCATGACCAGGATGTTTTCAGCCTTGTCAATCCTAGATGACCTTACTCAGGTGAGCACTTTTGGGCCAATGGCCCTCTTGTTTTATAGTGTTAGAACATATTTTTTTGAAGCTGTGAAAGTGAGAATCATTTTCTATTTTGTGTTAGGCTCTGAAAAAGGTAAGAGTACAGAAAATCATGTACCACCTTTAGTGCTGTCTTTTGGTGTGTATGTCATGTTTTGACAATATAAAATGTAAAAATACATTGTTTGTATTCAAATAAAATGATATAAACCTAAAAGGTATTCCTAAAGTATATTTGTCGTCATCCTTTACCACCTCTTTCTGTTACCCTACCATGGATTGATTAACTCTTTACCTCACAATCCCAACTTTAAATGACCCAACGGAAGAAAGCTTTTGAAAACAGGGTGGGAAAAGGAGGAAATGCTGGTAACCAGCATTTTCTCCTTCTTCCACAATGTTTTCTACACTATCAAAGAGAGAAATCATCATGTAAGCAACAGTTAATTTGTCGTGTGCAAAATTAATGCTTTCAATTCGGTCCAGTCCAAAATGTTGTCGTTTGGTAAAGGGTTACATGTAAATTGTGTGTAGGTGTAGTTGAAGTACTGTACCCACAATGATTTATTCAATATAAAAGCAGTTTAAGACTGAAATGCATCATAATCATTGTGATATAAATGAAAATTCACATAAGTAGTCTATGCTACTTCTTTCAAGGTGATTTGTGAGCTTATTAACCTTTTACCACAGAATCCTGAGTTTTAATGATCCTGAGAAAGAGCTCTTTTGAAAACATTGTAAGAAAAGGAGAAAATGCTGGTTACCAGCATTTTCTCCTTTTCTCACGATGTTTTCTGTCCTTTTATAGACAAATCTCACCATATGAGCCATGTCTAATTTGTCGTCTGCAAATGCTTTCAATTTGGACAAGCGTAAAGTTTTGTCATGTGGTAAAGGGCTAATCATGTTATGAAAAGACCTTAAACATGCCTTTTGAATCGGGCATCATGGTCCTGTTTTTAACTTATTATGACTGATATTTTTATTGCATATTGGTTTCAAGTGAAATTACAATTTATGTCAAATAAAGACTGTGACAAAATCGCAAAACACTAAGTAAAAATCAGTCTGCGGTAGTAAAACTGAAATGAATTTATAAAGGCTGAAAACAAGTATTCTTTTGGGAATGCTAACATTCCCTGTCTAATTTTATTTATATACATGTATATAAAAACAAGGATTCCATTACATTTCATTCATAAATTCAAAACAAGAAAAACATGTAACAAATTATCACAAGTAATGGAAACTGATTTGCTTACTTTTTTACAACTTCACACAAAATATAAAATGATGGACACTTTCACAGAGTCAATAAAGTATACATGTCTGTTGTATCAATTATTATTGAAGATACAAAATGAAAATTAGATATGCAGGTACATGCATGTAATATTAATAATAATTTGCTATTTCTGGTGTATACGTTCTGTGGAGAACTCGTACAACTTCTCTAGAGAACTCATACCCTTGAAATTAGGGTATGAGTTCTTCACAGTATGACTTCTCCACCAACCATCTGATTAGCCAATCAGAATCTACTGGTATATTTACTAACTATTCTAAATTTCATTCCTAGTCTCTTTTTCAAGAGTTTTGCCACATTTCAAAGTTGATAGGCTAAACCATTTGGTTTAGCTAATCAGGAATTGTGCTACTTTCCCAATTTAGAATTAGACTAAGAAGGTAATTTACCGGTAGAATGGATAGTGAATACCAGTCCAGATGCCTAGTCTTAAATTTAGAACTAACAATAACACATGTTTAAGATTTGCAGATGAGAACAGTCCATGGTATTTCTGTACTGGTGGTAAGATTGAACAGACCAGGGCCAGTTATGATTCACCAACCTGATACCATTTATAGTCAAATTCTCCATAATGTTCTAATTTTGAAAGTAACACAATTTCTGATTGGCTAAACCATTTGGTTTAGCCAATCAGAAATTGTGTTACATTCTAAATCTAGAATAAGACTATGAATACACTTTGGAGAATGGTTGGTTAGTACAGTTCCTAAAGTATGATCTGGTATCTAAACTGATTGTTATCTTGTTGGACTTTCTGACTATTTTGTTGATTTAGAAGTTTTACAATCAAAATAAACCTAAAGTAAGAGTTACTGTCATAAGAATAAAGCCTAATATACTCTCAATTGATATGCTGTTTATTTTCATATTTCATGCAATTTTCCTGAGAGAATGTGCTCAGAAATAGATAAAGGTAAGAACCCTCTTATTGCCATTTTGGAGTATACAAATGTTGTGTTTCTCTGTGTTACCATGGCATAGACCCTGAATGAATTGTATATCATTATTTATTGGCATGCTCCTCCAATAGAAAGGATCCCTAACTTTGGGCTGCAGAAAAGGACAGTATTTCATGCACTGAGATAAAGAACTTGGAATATTCTGGACTCAAACCCATGCAGTCAGTACTCATTGCTTTCAAGTGACTACCTGCAGCTGATTTTAACATCCCTGTAGAAGGAAGCTTTTGAAAACAATGTGGGGAAAGGAAACATTGCTTGTGACAGAACATTCTCCCTTTCCCACAGCATTTTTATTACCATTTCAAAGACAGAAATCATCATTCGAGGTATACATGTATTACTTTGTCATCAGCAGTTCCTTTCAGTTTGGTTGAATTTAAGACTTGCTAAAATTGAAAGCATGCGCAGAATGACAAATTTACATGTCCCTAAAATGATATGAGGTATCTTTGAGCAGGTAGAAAACATTGTGAAAAAAGGGGAAAAAATGCTGGTTACCAGCATTTTCTCCTTTACCATGTTTCCAAAAAGCTCATTTCCTATAGGATGTTAGAACTTGTTTTTGTTTGGTAAAGGATTTTGGAGGTGCTGACTTTCTACAGGACTGGTATGTTTCATTCTCTGGGAATACCATATCATGTTTGCTTAACTCTTTACCACACAATCCTGACTTTTAACAACCCTGGAAAAGAAAGCTTTTGAAAACATTTTGGGAAAAGGAGAAAATGCTGGTAACCAGCATTTTCTCCTTTTCCCACAATGTTTTCTTCCCTTCCCCCCCACAAAAAATTCAATTTTTGAGTTAAATTTATTTTGTCATCTTCAAATGCTTTCAATTTAGACCAGTCTAAAATTTTGTTGTTTGGTAGAGTTAATAATGCAGGTTGCTTGCTGCCTTCATCCTTTACCAAACAATCCCATACATGTATTTTAACAACCCAGATGATGAGGAACTTTAAAATCATTGTGACAAAAATACTGGTAACCAGCATTTTTAGCAGGCTGTTTTCAAAGAAAAATCAATGTAAGGTATTGTCATATCCCTGTTGTTGTCTTTCTTGTTGTCTTGCAAAAAATTTGAATATTTTCTGGTATCTCTGTAATTACGGAAATATTTACTTCAAACTTTTGGTAGTTGTTAACTATCAAAAAGGGAAATCCAGACCAGAGAGGTAGGTAATCCTCAAGATATTTTTAAAACAGTAAGTTATTACCACACAATCCCGACTTTTAACGACCCTTGGAAAGAAGCCTTTTGAAAAAAAATAGTGGAAAAAGGAGAAAATGCTGGAAATCAGCATTTTCTCCTTTTTCCACAATGTTTTCTACCGATTCAAAAACAAATTTTAAATTTTCAGTCACATTTATTTTGCCGTCTGTAAATGCTTTCAATTTGGACCAATTTGGAGTATTGTCCTTTGGTGTAGAGTTAACTAAGGATTTTCTCTGGAAAAGCAACTGTAGCCAAGCATGGGCACTGGTATATGGTGCTTTTGTTTTCTTTTCTTTTGTGGGGGAAAAAAATATTATTCAAGCCATTTTTAATACATTGTAAATACATTCAGTTTGGAAGTCTAAAAATTCATGGTCTAGTAAGGAGTCAACCCTTTACCACACAACCCCAAGTTTTTATGACTCCGAAAATGAAGGCTTTTGGAAACATTGTGGGAAAAGGAGAAAATGCTATTAACCAGTATTTTCTCCATTTCCCACAATGATTTCTACCCTTTCAGAGACAAATCTTATTACCAGTATATGGGCCATACTGAAGTTCTTGTTGCAAAAGTGTTTAGTTTGGACAAGTCTACAATTATTGTTTGGTAAAGAGTTAAGATACATCCCTACAACCAGAGAGAAAAAATGCTGCTAAAATTTGATAGGCTGTAGATTGGTTCAGAATTTAGTCACCTAAACATAGATAAATTACCGATATATTTTATTTAAGGGATTTGTACACATATCGGAAATCTTTGATTTAAAAGCGGAAATGTCACAAAAGTGATTTCTTTGATAGCCTCTAGAAAATGAAATGCACTTTGTACTGGTCATAACCTATGCAGTCTTGCAACTGTCAGGGACAACATTTGGCATGAAGATATAAGTTGATTATAGTTTGATAAAATAAAGATGAAATTGGTTAAAAACTGGCTGAAAACGAGTATAGGTTGTTGCCACAAAGACCATTTTACTGTATTTGCCTGGTAAATTTTTGCTGGCTGGTGCAAGGTTTTTTCAAAAGTTGTCTGCAGTAATATAGATATTGCTGGGTTTATCCTTTGACTTGTAAACATGATTGTAGCAACCCTGAGGGACAAGGCTTTTTAAAACATTGCTGAGGAAAGAAAAAATGCTGGTAACCACCAAATTGTTTTGTAACCTTTGATAGACAAGTTTTATCTTTTGAACCTCATAATGATGATTTGTCATCTGCAGAATGCTTTCAAAATGGACAAATTTAGAAATTTGTCATTTGGTAAAGTGTTAGGGAGAATTTGTCTTTTGAAACTGTTTTTTTAAATTTGTTGTATGATTTCGTGCAAGTTTAGTGAATGCGCACATTTTTTTTTTTTGCAGTTATATTATGACTTTAGACTTAGAATGGTTATTTGTATATATTTTTTTGCACAATTTGACTTGATGAAAAAACTTTTTTTGTATATTTATTTAACCCTTTCCCAAACAAGCCCTGGTTTTCACGTGTCTGCAGTACAAGTCTTTTGAAAACACTGTGGGAAAAGGAGAAATTGCTCATAACGAGCAATTTCTCCTTTTCCCACAGCGTTTTCTACCCTTTTTGAGACCTTTCTGCCATTTTCATCAAAATTAAAATTGTCGTCTGCAAACTCTTTCAATTTGGACCAGTCCAAAATTTGTCATTTGGGAAAGGGTTAACCCTTTACCACACAATCCGGACTTTTAACGACCCTGAAGAAAGAAAGCTTTTGAAAATATTGAGGGAAAAGGAGGAAATGCTGGTAACCAGCATTTTCTCCATTTCCCACAATATTTTCTACTGTATCCAAAACAGAAATCATTATTTGAGCTACATTTAATTTGTCGTCTGCAAATCCTTTCAATGTGGATCAGACTAATATTGTGTCGTTTGGTAAAGAGTTAATATTATTTTGACATTTGTATGCATGGTTGTGACTTTCATGCTAAATTCAGCTTTACTACTGGTATTGTTAAAAAAAAAGTGGCTGTGATTTCAGTTTTCATTGTCAATTGAATTTTTTTCCCCGATTGATTTTATAAAAGGAAATGCTTATCGATTGGTTTGATTTCGTGCTCATTACTAAATGAGTGTTTGTTATGCAGTTCAAGAAATGTCACTCTGTTATCTTGTGGATGGCTGAATAATGTTGTTAGCTCCCCTGATTTGTTATGCCTTAGAGGATAGCTGGTTTTCAGTAGGACTGTGGAAGCACATAATAATACAATGTATTGAAGAAAAGGAGGAACTGATTGTAACTTTGTGTTACTGTTTTTATCTCATACTGTTTTTATTATTATCTGACTTGAGCACTAAGTGATCAAGGTGAGCATTTATGATTGTACTGTGTCTGTCGTGTGGTCATCAACAATTTCCTTGTGTGCACTCTAGAGGCAACATTTTCAGTTGGATACTCATGCAACTTGGTCAGCATGTTCAACATGATCAGCATATTTGTCTTGATAAAATCTCGGACAAGTTCGAAATTGGGTCATGTCATGTCAAAAAGTAGGTCACTGGGCCAAATCTCAGAAAAACTTGGTGTGTACCCAAGATGCCACATTTTCAGCCCTAAATTCATGAAAAGTAGTCAGAATGTTTGACTTGATAATATCTCTGACAAGTTTGTTCATTTAGGATCAAAAGTTATGTCACTGGGCCAAATCTCAGAAACACCTTGTATACACATTTTCAGCCGGATGCTCATAAAAAAAGGGTCAGAATAATTGTCTTTATGATATCTTGGACAAGCTTGAAATCGAGTCATTTCAGGTAAAAAAGTAAATCCTAGAAAAACCTTGAGCCCGATACTCACAAAACTCTGTCAGAATGTTTGTCTTGATGATATCTTAGACAAGTTTGAAACTCAGTCATGTCTGGTAAAAAATAGGTCACTAGGCCAAATGTTAGAAAAACCTTGTGTGCACTATAGAGGCCACATTTTTTTGTTAGTCTGATACCCATGAAACTTACTCAGAATGTTTGTCTTGATGATATTTCGAACAAGTTTGAAACTTGATCACATCAGGTCAAAAAGTAGGTAACTAAGCCAAATCTAAGAAAAACCTTGTGTGCATTCTAGAGGCCACAGTTTCAGTCAGATACTCATGAAACATCAGAATGTTTGTCTTGATGATTTCTTGGACAAGTTCAAAATTGGTTCACATAGGGTCAAAAAGTAGGTCACTTGGTTTAATTTTAGAAATATCTTGTTTGTACTCAAGAGGCCACATTGTTATCCCAACACTTATGAAACTTGGTCAGAATGTTTGTCTTGATGTAATCTAGTCCATGTTCAAAATTGGGTCATGTCAGGTAAAAAGTAGGTCGTTGAGACAAATCTAAGAAAAACCTTATGTACACTCTAGAGGCCATATTTTCAGATGAATGCCCATAAAAATTGGTCAGGATGATAAAACTTGTCTTGATGATATCTCAGACAAGTTGAAAATTTAGTCATCTCGGTTTAAAAGTACATGTAGGTCACTTGGACAAATCATAGAAAAATCTTGTGTGCAGTATAAAGGCCAAATTTTTTATTTGTTACTCAGGAAATATTGTCAGAGTGTTTGTCATGAATATATCTCTGACAAGTTCAGAATTAGGTCAAGTCGGTCAAAAAGTAGGTCTCTAACGCTCATGTATTTCACATCATTACGACCAGGATCTCTTCAGCTTTATCAATGCTAGATGACTTTTCTGAGGTGAGCACTTGAGGAGCAAATGTCCCTCTTGTTGGAATCTGTGTGCCAAAGGGGTGCAAAAGTTTTATTGTAATTGGTTAACTCTTACCAGATAATCCAGTGTTTTTTACCTAAACCCTTATCCTGTTAATTGTTATATAAAATTTTCAGGCCAATAGTAAAAACCCGAATAGAGTTATTTCAAACTTATTTTTTAGAGACAAATGTCTCCTTATTGGACATTGTAGATCTAAGATCAGACTGCACATTATGTGCATTCTGATCTTGGATCTACACTGTCCGCAAAAGTTCATTGAGTGGCGCTTAGCAGCTTAGGGTTAGTGAAGGTTTTTTCTTGAAATACTAAGTATTGTGGGTAAAGGAAAAGTACTCATCACCAGCATTTTTCTTTTCTTTTCAGCTCAATACTTTTCTACACTTTCTAAGACAGTTAACTTATTAATTAAGCTACATTTAATTTGTTGTCTGCACTTTCTGCGAGTTGGACAAATCTAAAATATTCTTGACTAGTCAATTACCAAACAAATTAAAATATTTTGCCTATGCTACTTGGGCTTATACGGAACTCATACGAGAATGGTAGGCAAATCTCATCAGATTTTGACATACAATTGCACTGGTAGTTATGCCCCTTTTTTGACATAGAATTTTCAGCAGAAAAAGCATTAAAAAAAGGCATGAGCATCTCCATGCTCTACTCTTGTCTCCTTTTTCCCTCAAATTTTTTCTACTCTATCGAATTAGTTATTTCAGACGTGCTGAACATGTGGCTCGAAAACACTTTGAGGATGGACAAGTTTGAAATTTTATTGTCTGTTAACTCTGTACAAGACAAAATTTTAGGCCTGTCCAAATTGAAAACAATGGTACATAGTATATTCAAAGGATCTCCAATGATAGAAATCATTTTTGAAAAGGTAGAAAACATTCTAGTAACCAGCATTTCATCCTTTTCCCTCAATGTTTTCAAAACCCCCTTTCTCTGCGTTGTTAAAACTGATGATTGAATAATGTTTGGTAAAGATTTGAAGGATTACAACACTAATAAGATGCTTTTCGTTATTCTTGTTTCTTTCAGATATGTGCTTTATATGAATGTTGAATTTTGATTGGGGCTATGAACACTTAACTCTCAACATGTCAGATACCGAGTCCTGCACAGAAACAGACTCCCTCCTCATAGACTACCGGTCTAGCATGGATCCAGATCACTCCGAGGTTGTGTTCAACTCCAGAGGTGCAAATGGGGGTACTATGGGTCGACGAAGACAGAGTAGCGATGAAGAACTTCTGGATGTGATGACTGATCGTGGATTGGAAACTGCGACCGGGTTTACAAATAAGGACATTGAGCCTGGTAAATTTCAAAGTAAGTGTGTTTGAAAACTATATGTGCCATGCTCTGTGAATAGGGGGCTTAATGCATGTGCGAAAATTATCGACTCAGGTCAGCCTGCGCAGTCTGCAAAGCTAACCTGGGCCGAAACTCTTTGCTATCGGTCAATTTTCTGTATGTCAAAGGACCAGTCTACCTTATGATACAATTAATTGTTGAATATAATGGATTTTATGGATTCCTAATTATTGTGTGATGACTTGCTTGGTATCATGCCTCACCGAGATGTATTAAGCCCTCTTTGCCAGAGCCTGGTTCATATGTATTATATAAAGATATTTTTTCATTATTTCTCTCTTATTCAATGTTGATATGTTTCCATGCATAACCTAAATTCATAGGAATAAGAGAAAGGAGGGGGAGAGGCTACTGGGGCCAGCAAAACGACAAAATTTTATACTTGTCTTGAAAGCATTTGCAGACAACAAAGGAAATAATGACTCAAAAACTGAAATTGCTCTTTGGAAGGGTAGAAAACATTATTAGGAAAGAAGAAAATGCTAGTTACCAGCATTTTCTCCTTTTCCCACAATGTTTTCTAAAGTCTTCTTACTTAGCGCCGTTTAAACTCGGGATTGTGTGGTAAAGGGTTAAGAAATGCTTGTTCTGAGTAATTTCCCTTATTGCTACAATAGTTTCAAAAGTTGTCCTCTGCCAGATGGAAAATCTCCTCTACAGCAGGTAATTATTTGATAGACTGGTTAGCAGTAGCTGTGGCTTTTGTTTTATCATATCAAAAGATAAACCTCTAGAAGCAACAAAATGAATGGGTTGGAAGTTATGTTTTTCATAACCCCAAGTCAAAATTGTAGAATTGTCGTCAGAGCTCCAGATAAAGGGAGTGATTTTAATTTAAAAATTGAAAATATTTATCACTATCCACTAAAACTTACGTTATGGGTACCCATTAGAATCATCTCATCGATACGATTCTAATGAGTATCCACAACATAGGGTTTGGAAGAGAAATAATGGATTCAGAATACTATCACCCCCTCTTATCTGGAGGTTTGCTTGTCGTTCTTTACCAGAAGTCAAAATTGTAGACTTTTCGAAATTGAAAGCATTTGCAGACAAAAAAATTGAGTGTGGCTTGCATGATGGGATTTGTCAATGAAAGTGTATAAATATAAAAATAATGTGGAAAATGTAGAAAAAGCTGGTTACCATAGTGTTTTCGACAGCCATCTTCCTGAGAGTCTTTTAAAACTTTTTCCCAAACAACCAATTTTAGACCTTTCCAAATTGAAAGCCTCTGCGGATGACAGATTTGAAAGTGTTTGGAATGAACTTAAGTTTTTTGACCAGTTAGAAAACATTGTGGGAAAAGGAGAAAATGCTGGTTACCCAGCATATAATTATGTGATTAACCCTTTCAGTGCCTTTCATAGCTTTCGTCACTTTTTAGGCCAGTGTAGATTGAGATTAGATTGCACAAATTGTGCAAAGTGATCCTTTATCTATGCTGTGGGGCAGTCTGGTGAAGAATTTGGGTTTCATACATTAATTATTTGACTCATGAAAATGGTGTAGCAAAGCAAGAAAATGTTTATCACTAGCAATTTCTCATTTTGCCTCCATGTTTTCAAAGTCAGTCATGTGTGAGAAGAAAAAAGTATTCAGTAGATGTTGGTAGTAGTAGTAAAAAAAGCACTTGATGGGTTAAGGCTGAATTTTGAAACAGAAGGTTACCAGATTGTATCCTGATATTTAAACATCCTGATAATGTCGACCTATTTAACTTCCATAATCACTTAACCCTTTACTACACAACAGGATTTTGTCGTTCAAAAGTTAAAAAAAAAAAAAAAAACATGGTGGGAGAAGAAAAAAATGCTGGTCACCAGCATTTTCTTCTTTTCCCACAATATTTTCAAAAGGCCTCTTTCTCAGGGTCCTTAAAACTCGGGTTTGTGTGAGGTCAAAATTTAAGAGTTTATGGACATAGAGTCCATTTCTAACCACTTTAAGGAAAAGATTTTTTAAAAAATTGTAAAACAAGGAGAAAATGCAGGCTGCTGTTATTTTCTCCTTTGCCTACAATGTTTTCTACCCCTTCAAAACAAATCCCATCATTTGAGCCTCAGTTAGTTTTCCCACTTTTGCTGAAGGTCTCTAAAACTTGGGATTGTGTGGTAAAGGGTTAAACAATCCTATGTTTTCTTGACCCTTGGGAAGAAGGCTTTTGAAAACATTGTTGAAAAAGGAGAAAATGCTGTTAACTCTCTCCCATACAATCGTTTGTAATTCATAACCCTGGAATAGAAAGCTTTTGAAAACAATGTGGTAAAAGGAGAAAATGCTGGTCACCAGCATTTTTTCCTTTTCTTACAATGTTTTCTTCTCTTTGAATGTTAGATATCATGATTTAATTAAACTACATTTATCATCTGCAAATGCTTTCAATGGTGACGAGTCTTAAATTTTGTTCTTTCTTATGGAGTAAGCATTTTCTCCCTGTACTAAATGTAATACCCCTTGAGGAATTCAGGAAACAGTTCTAGAGCTGCCCTTGAACCTAGTTCTTGAATAGTTTATGAACATTAAATGGCCATTCTAGAACTGATGTTCAAGAACTAAAGAACTTCCTCTGAGGAATTCAAAAAACAGTTCTAGAACAATTATTGAATCTAGTTCTTGAAAAGTTCATGAACATTAAATGGCCATTCTAGAATTTATGTTCAAGAATTAAATCAACTTGAGCACAACAAAACAACACTGCATGTAAACGCTGTTGAGGTGCTGTAAAAGGAGAGTAAAGACACAGTGACATATCCGAAACCCTGAATGAGCTTCATGCATGGGCCACCAACAACCACAGCCTACACACTACAACCATTGTGCACACTTGCAGAGCTCCTGTGCCAATGTAGAACTTACTGTGCTGTTAAGGCTACCTTATGGTGATCCCACTGCGGTTTTATCAGAAGGCTGAGCGACCACATTTGTTCTGTGCGTACTCAGTGTGCGGCGTCTCTCAGCATTCTATGCAGTCTCAAGGCACCTACTGGCAAATGCCACTACATTGCTGTGGTGATGCTTGAGATGGCACTGTGCACACCTGGGCATTCTACATTTTTCTCTGACGCTGCGGGAATGCCTAGCAAACATAGTGCTAGTGTCACAGGTTTAGGGTTCCAAAATCATGGGATTTATTGGTAAGGTTTTACCATTACAGTGATGGCCACTATCTATACCACAATGTCTTTTACTCTTCCAGAAACATATTTCAATTTTTGAGTAGCAGTTAATTTGTTGTCTGCAGATGCTTTCAATTTGAACAAGTCTAAAATTTGTTGTTTGGCAAAGAGGAAAGCTACAGGGTATTCCTGACAAAAAAAATTGCAAATAAAAAATTTTGTTTGTTTACTTGAAGATGTCAAGTCAAATTATTTACAACACTCGTTTGAAGATGTCAAATTAAGTAAATAAAGTTATTCACAGCACTTATTGGATTTAATTTTGAACCATATGGAGTACATAATGTGTGATGTTAGGTATAAAGATAATGAATATAATTTATTTATTATAATCTGTATGATACAGTTTAACCCTTTAACAGACGACAAAATTTTAGCCTTGTCCAAACTTGCAGATGGCAATTTCAGTTAGGCTCAAATTGTGCAATTTTTCTTTGCTAGAGGGTAGAAAACATTGTGGGAAAAGGAGAAATTGCTCGTTACCAGCATTTCCTCCTTTTCCCACAATGTTTTCAAAAGGCTTCTTTCCCAGGGTTGTTAAAAGGCGGCATTGTCCGGTAAAGGGTTAAGCCAGTGAGGTTAAATGTATAGGGGAAATCTGGACTTGTTTTTTATTTTCACGCTTGGGAAGATTTAGATTTTGACTTTTTATGTGGATACTGAATAAATCATATATCATAGATGGTTTATGAAAAATACATGTATTAATTTAGAAGAGTTTTAAAGAATGCAATTTCTCCGGTTTTCCTAATGAACTGACTTTCGATTTTATTAGCTCAACCTGAGCACAAAGTGCTCATGATGAGCTATTGTGATCGTGCTGTGTCTGGCGTCTGTCATACGGCGTGCGGTGTCCATCGTCAACTTTTTACCTTGTGTACGCTCTAGAGGCCACATTTTCAGTCCGATCCACAAAAACTTAGTCAAAATGTTTGTCTTGATAAAATCTCAGACAAGTTCGAAATTTGGTCATGTGGGGTCAAAAACTAGGTCACTAGGTCAAATCTTAGAAAAACCTTGTGTACACTCTAAAGGCCACATTTTCAGTCCGATCCTCATGAAGCTTGGTCAGAATGTTTGTCTTGATAAAATCTCGGACAAGTTTGAAATTGGGTCATGTGGGGTCAAAAACTAGGTCACTAGGTCAAATCTTAGAAAAACCTTGTGTACACTCTAAAGGCCACATTTTCAGTCTGATCCTCATGAAGCTTGGTCAGAATGTTTGTCTTGATAAAATCTCGGACAAGTTTGAAATTGGGTCATGTGGGGTCAAAAACTAGGTCACTAGGTGCAATCTTAGAAAAACCTTGTGTATGCTCTAGAGGCCACATTTTCAGTCCGATCCTCATGAAACTTGGTCAAAATGTTTGTCTTGATAAAATCTCAGACGAGTTCAAAATTGGGTCTGGGTCACTAGGTCAAATCTTAGAAAAACGTTGTGTGCGCTCTAGAGGCCACATTTTCAGTCAGATACCTTTGAAACTTGGTCAGAATGTTTGTCTTGATAAAATCTCGGACTAGTTTGAAATTGGGTCATGTGGGGTCAAAAACAAGGTCACTAGGTCAAATCTTAGAAAAATGTTGTGTGCGCACTACAGGCCACATTTTTTGTCAGATACTTGTTAAAACTTGGTCAGAATCTTTGTCTTGATGATATCTTAGAAGAGTTTGAAACTGGGTCACCTTAGTTCAAAAACTAGGTCACCAGGTCAAATCTTAGGAAAACCTTGTGTGTGTTCTAGAAGATAGATTTTCAGTCCGATACTCATGAAACTTGGTCAGAATGTTTGTCTTGATAAAAACTTGGATGAGTTCGAAATTGGGTCATGTGGGGTCAAAAACTGGGTCACTAGGTCAAATTAAACAAATATCTTGTGGGCACTCTAGAAGCCACATTTTTTGCTCAATTGACTTGAAAATTGGTCAGAATGTTTGTCATAATTAAATCTCAGATGACTTTGAATTTGGGTGATCTGGGGTCATAAAGGCCACTAGGTCAAATTAAAGAAATACCTTGTGGGCACTCTAGAGGCCACATTTTTTGCTCAATTGGCTTGAAAAGTGGTCAGAATGTTTGTCTCAATTAAATCTCAGATGAGTGTGAAAATTGGGTCACCTGGGGTCATAAACTAGGTAACTAGGTCGAATCAAAGAAATACCTTGTGGACATTCTAGAGGTCACATTGTTTGCTCATTTGACTTGAAAATTGGTCAGAATGTTTGTCTGAATTAAATTTCAGACGAGTTGGAGTCATATAAACTAGGTCACTAGGTCAAATTAAAGAAATACCTTGTGGGCACTCTAGAGGCCACATTAATTGCTCAATTGACCCGAAAATTGGTCAGAATGTTTGTCTTGATGAAATCTTGGATAACTTCAAAATTGGGTTACCTGGGGACATAATCTAAGTCACTAGGTCAACTAAAAGAAATTTTTTGTGGGCGCTATAGAGGCTGCAACTCGTACTCAATTGACCTGAAAATTGATCAGCACGTTTGTCTTGATAAAATCTTGGATGAGTTCAAAATTGGGTCACATAGGGTAATAAACTAGGTCACTATGTCAGATTTAAAGAAATATCTTGTGGACACTCTAGTGGCCACAATTCTTGCTCAATTGCCCTGAAAATTAGTCAGCATGTTTGTCTTGATAATATCTCAGATGAGTTTGAAATATGGTCATAAACTAGGTCACTAGGTCAAATTGAAGAAATACATTTTGGACACTCCAGAGGCCACATTTTCAGCTCAATTGACCTGACAGTTGGTCAGAATGTTTGTCTTAATAGTATCTCAGATGAGTTTTAAATTGGGTCATTATGACCCTGGAGTGAAATTTCGCCTATTGACTCAGGTGAACAATCCAGGGGCATCATGGCCCTCTTGTTCATTATAGTCATCAACTTAATAATGATTTGAGCCAAGCTCTTGGAAAAGGGGGTTTAATGCTTCTCCATGATGCATCATAACAAGCAAGTCATCTCATAATTATGGATCCATATAATCCATTTAGGCTAACGACTGACTGAATCTGGAGGAAGGGTGGTCCTTGGGCAGGCAGAAAACTGACCAATAGCAAAATGTTTCAACTCCCTTTTCACAGAGCATGGCTCATTTTGTTTTGAACCTCAGCTGCATATATCCCTTAACCCTTTCCCACGCAATCCGCAGTTTTAACCATCGTGAAGAAGAAGACTTTTGTAAACATTGTAGGAAAAGGAGAAAATGCTCGTAACCAGCATTGTGTCCTTTTCCCGCAATGTTTTATACTCTATCAAAGACAGAAATCATCATTTGAGCTACATTTTTTTCATCGTCTGCAAATGCGTTCAATTTGCTTGAGTCCAAAATTTTGTTGTTTTGCTAAGAGTTAATTCTCAGAATTAATGAAATGGACTTTTTCAATATGGAAAAACAGCCAAATTATTGCTGTTTGAAGGTTGTTTGGGCTAGAATATTGAACAAAGTAGGGGACGGTGTCAATCCAAGATCAGACTGCTCATTCTGTGCAGTCTGATCCTGATGTTATATTGTCCACAGAATCAACTGAAGTCTATTCCAGGACTCTAACCCTTTTACCCAACAGCAAAATATTCGGCCAGTGACCAAATTGAAAGCATTTGCAGATGACAAGTTAAATGTTGGTAAACTAATAATTTCTTCTCTTTGATAGGGTAGAAAACATTGTGGGAAAAGGAGAAAATGCTGGTTACCAGCATTTTCTCCTCTTCCTACAGTGTTTTCAAAAGCCTTCTTCCTTATGTTTGTTAAAAGTAAGGATTGTGGTGTAAAAAAAGTTAAGGGTTAACTCTCTACCAAACTATAAAATTTTAGACTTGTCCTAATTGAAAGTATTTGCAGACGACAAATTTGATGAAAGTCATAAGATGATAACCTTTGTGAAATTACCAAAAACAATGTGGGATGTGTAGGTGGGATACACATTGTTTTCAAGAGCCTCCTTCTCAGGGTCATCAAACTCAGGACTGTATGGTAGAGGGTGATATTGATTTCGACCAAGAACAGATCTTGACAAAAAGGATAACTTAATTCTCCTTGACAAAGACTAAACTCTTTACCAAACAACAAAATTTCGAACAAATCCAAATTGAAAGCATCTGCAGACGACAAAATAAATGTGATTGAAAAATTGAAGTTTGTTCTTGGAAGGGTAGAAAACATTGTGGAAAAGGAGAAAATGCTGGTTACCAGCTTTTTCTCCTTTTCCCACTATGTTTTCAAAAGGCTTCCTCTTCAGGGTTGTTAAAAACAGGGATTATGTGGTTAGAGTTAAGCACAACTGATTGATTTGCCTGTGCAGCCAGTGTAGATTAAGATCAGACTGCACAGAACTTAAGCCTAAACTTTATTCTGATCTTAACAATTTGACTGACAAAGTAGATCCCAGATCAGACTTCATATTCTACACATTCTGATCTGGATCTTCACTCTCTGTTAAAGTCACTGTAGGTGTGTGAGGTTTTTTAAGGTTTAACTCCTTAGTCAACCAGAAAATTTTCGACACGTCGAGATTGAAAGCATTAGTAACAACACATAGTAGTTGTGGTTCAAATAATTTTAGTCTGTGAAGAGGCACAAAGCAGCATTATGAGTTAAGGAAAAGATGTAGATTACCAGCATTTCCTCCTTTTCCCCTAATGTTCTCAAACATTGTCCCTCTTGACATACTTGAAACATGGGATTGTTTGGTCATAATGTGAACAGTGTATACTGGAGTGTACAGTAGTTAGAATGTGCAGTAAATAATTTCACTTTTCAATGGATAAATAATGCAGTACATGTATGGACCATTTTCATTGTGGCTTTTATAAGGTTTATAGCTACCTCATAGCAATTTACTCTTCACCAAAGAACAAAATTTTTGGCGAATTCATACTGAAAGTGTTTTCAGATGAAAAAATGGGACTCATTTGAAGAGATTCTTCTTTCGAAGGGTAGAAAAGGTTGTTGGAAAAGAAGAAAATGTTGGGTACCAGCATTTTCTACTTGTTTTCAAAAGCCTCCTTTTTGGGGTTCATTTAGATACAGGGTTTATTTGATAAAGGGTTAACGCCTATCCCTGTACCACACAATTCCAACTTTTAATGACCATGAGGAAGCATCCTTTTGAAAACATTGTGCATTTTCTCCTGTGCCCACAATGTTTTCTACCCTATTAAAGACAAATTTAATGTTTTGAGCAACATTTAATTTTTCGTAAAGGGTTAAAGTATGTTTCAAAGTTTGAAATACATGCATTAAATTTATTGCTTTTTGAACCATGATTAATCTTACCAATTTTTTCCATTTTGAGGTTACATAGACAGCAGCCTAGTAGAAGTAGGAAAAAAGGACAGGAAATAACATTATCTTTGTCTAAACTCTGACTTCAAACAGATGTACATATGTAACCACCATTTTAGGAACCCTTGCGTAAAGTGGGGAAATTGCTGGTAATGAGGAATTTCTTCATTTTTTCACATTGTTTCAAAGAGATTTCTGCAGTAAAGCAATTCTATGGCAACTGAACTGCTTTGCGTAGCTACATAAATTTACCTGCTTTTTATGCCAAAATAGAAAATGTAACAGAAGGAAAAAAGAACAGATTTAGACTTTGGTCAAAGACTGCACTTCCCCCTTCATTATGCTCAGCTTTATTGTTACATATATGTACATGTGTATTTATGATTTCAAGAATTTTTCAAAGATTTTTCAAAGAATTTTCATATTTTATCACATGAATTATCACATGAAGTTGATAGTTGCAGTGGACCCAGTTGCATGGTAAAATGTGTTGCACTTAAAAAAAGTGATAGTGAAGTGAAAAACTACTGTAGTAAGTAGCCAGATAAGTGAGAGATAAGTGATTATAAAAAGAGATAAGTGATTTTGCATTAAAACTTGTGACAGTATGGAAGCTTAATGGGGAGAGTATGGAAGATGAGGACGAGGAATTGTATCTGTTGCAAGGTAAAAAATTATATTTTGATCTTTTAGGGAATATTTATCTGTGATGTTCATCTGTGAACCTAATCCAGAGTTTTAATGACTGTGACTGACAGAGAAGGCTTTTGAAAACATTGTGGGAAAAGAAGAAAATGCTGGTAACTAGCATTTTCTCCTTTTTCTACAATTTTTCCTACCCTACCATAGAATTTTAGGTCAATTCTATCAGTTTTGAATATGTTATCTGCAGATGCTTAGAATTTCGAAGAGTCTAAAATTTGTTGTTTAGGAAAAGGATAAGGAAGTGTATATAGTATATATGACATAAGATTGGGAGATTTGGAGTGAGTTGTCTCCTTTCTCCCCTCCCCTACCCCCCCCCCCCCCCCCCATCATCTCCATTTCTGGTTACACACATTGGTATTTTGTATAGAAACTTGATAACTTTAACAACCATAGAAAGGAGAACGATTTATGTATGTTAAACAGCAAACTTTATTTATAATGCTTCAATGCTCCTATGGTATTTTCAGTACCTAAAACTCAGCTGCATAGTATAGCCGAGTCGACTGAGGAAACTACACAGTTTGTAAACTCGACTGACATGCCGGGTAGGTAGAGAGTGTGAATTTTGCTTGGAATAATTGGTTAACAGTTTTGATTTGATGAGACTGCTACTAATGATAACTTGCTGATCATTTTCTCTTTTAACCCATCACCCAACAGTCCAGTGTTTTTTTCTGAACTTAACTCCATACCACACAATCCGGACTTTTAACAACCCAGAGAAAGAAGCCTTTTGAAAACATTGTGGGAAAAAGAGAAAGTGCTGGTAACCAACATTTTCTCCTTTTCCCACAATGTTTTCTACATATCCCAAAACAAACTCCAATTTTTCAGTCACATTTATTTTGTCATCTGCAACTGCTTTGAATTTGGAGTAGTCTAAAATTTTGTCGTTTGGTAAAGAGTTAAGAAAAAAGATTTCTGAAAGCATTTTGGGAAGAAAAGAAAATGCTGGTAACCAGTGTTTTTCTTGTTTTACAACCATGGATTCTTCCCTTTAAAAGACTAAATTGTATCACGTCACAACATTAATCCCTTACCACACTATACAGTGTTGTAACCACCCTCTAAAAGAATGCTTTTGAAATCATTTTGGGAAAAGGAAAAAATGCTGGTTACCTAAAATGTTTTCAATTCTTTCAGTGATAAATTCCAATGTTTGGACCACATTTAATTTGTTGTCTGGAAATGCTTCAATTTGGACAAGTCTGAAATGTTGTTTGGTAAAAAGTTACATGTAAATTTACTTTGCGAAAATTTGAATGCTTTCTTTTAGGACAATTCTAAAATAAGTCAATAAGTAGCTGGTTTTGGTTTACTGGTGATTTATTTTTGAGGAAGTAGAAGTTTATAGAAAAGTATGGCAGAGTACAAGGGACTTTTACTCTAAAATCCTCAGTTTGAAAGTAGTTGATTTGGATATCACATCAGTAACAATGATAGTTTACTCTAAACAAATCTTTAATTTACTACTGGCATATTTTTTGACATCTTTAAAATGTCTTGGCTAATCAGAAAGCTGGTCTTGGATATTTATATGTAGACATGAAATGCTAGTCTGAGTGGTCTGGGTGAATATATAGATCCTGTCATCAATTAGCCCTTTAACCCTTTTCCACACAATTCCGAGATTTACCAACCTTGAGGAAAGAGACCTTTGAAAACATTGTGGGAAAAAAAGAAAATGCTGGTAACCATCATTTTCTCCTTTTCTCACAATGTTTTTTACACCATCAAAGATTGAACTCATCATTTTAGGTACTTTTATTTTGTTGTCTGCATATTCTTTTATTTGGTAGAGTACAAGAAAAAAACTGTCATTTGGTTAAGGGTTAAAACACAGCCCTGTGTTTCAATGACCCTAGGAAGGAATGCTTTTGAAAACATTGTTGGAAAGGGAGAAAATGCTGATAACCAGCTTTTTCTCCATTTCCCACAATGTTATTTACACTTCCAAAGAAGATTTTTTTTAATCATAATTACTTTGTTGTCTGCAAATGCTTTCAATTTGGATAGGTCTAAAATTCTGTCGTTTGGTAAACAGTTCACTGTTTTGCTGTTTTGTTTGGCAACTGGCCTATGGTTAGATGTATTAGATGGAATTATTAAATTGTTTCTTTTTGAAATTTTAAGATAGATTTTGACACATCCATTCATTTTTTTTTTTATCTTTCTCCATCACATTTCTAGCTTATAGGTATATTTGAACTAATTCTATTAATCGTTTCTGGTATAATTAAGTATTTCTAAAACCCATTACCAAGAAAACACAACTTTTCACCTCCTTGCAGAAGTTAGCTTCTGAAAACATTGTAGGAAAAGTGTCAATAGGAGCTTTTTGATTCCACCATGTGTATGGGAAATCTCTTAACTCTTTACCACACAATCCCTAGTCTTAACAGCCCTGAAGAAGAAGGCTTTGGAAAACATTGTGGGAAAAGGGGACAATGCTGGTAACCAGCATTTTCTTCTTTTCCCACAATGTTTTCAACCCGATCAAACAGAAATTATCACTTGAGCTACATTTGTTTTGTCACCTGCAAATGCTTTGAATTTGGTCAAGTCCAAAATTTTGTTGTTTGGTAAAGAGTTAAAGTCGATAATTTCCTTAATTTTAAATGTATTTCTGTTGTGTGATTGGGAAAAGTTTTTGATAGGCCTGGGTGTAGAGTTATCCTGTATTGTATCTTGTGTTGAACAACGGTAATTGACCTATTTGACTGAAGTGTTGGTGTGCTTGACTTCAAGTTCTCTAAATTTATCAGTGATTTTATCAACTTAAGTTGCCTTTGTGGGCAGTGTAGATCACGATCAGACTGTACAGAACTTACTGTCTGTTCTTTGATGTATAATGTCCGCTTTGCTTGGACACTCCAAACAGAAGCAACAGTGATATTGCAAATATTTGGGTTTTATGCCTTGACTGAAAATATCACTAGTGTAAGAATGGTGAATAATTTCAATATCAGCCCTTTCAAGCACATCGGAAGTCAGTGAAGCCTTAACACCTTGTTTGATCCTTACATCATGGCCATAAATTATAATAGAGATGGAGTATTTTATATTTACATTGTAAAGAAGTTTTTCCATTACTAAAACTTTTTCTATTTAAATTGTTTTCTATTGCTTTTATTTTGTGTTGTGTATAAGTATGCCAACTAAGGATGCCTTAACTCTTTACCAAACAACAAAATTTTAGACTTGTTCAAATTGAAGGCATTTGCAGAAGACAAATCTAATTTTATTCAAATGATGTGATTTCCCTTTAGAAGGGTAGAAAACATTGTAGGAAAAGGTGAAAATACTGGTTACCAGCATTTTCTTCTTTTTCCACAATGTTTTCAAATAGTTCCTTCCTCAGGGTCATTAAATCCCAGGATTGTGTGAAAAAAGGGTTAACTCTTTACCAAATAACAAAATTTTAGACTAGTTCAAATTGAAAGCATTTGCAGACGACAAAATAAATCTGAATGAAAATTTGAAATATGTTTTGGGAAGGGTAGAAAACATTGTAGGAAAAAGAGAAAATGCTGGTTACCAGCATTTTCTCCTTTTCCCACAGTGTTTTTAAAAAGCTTCTTTCTTTTGGTCGTTAAAAGTCGGGATTGTGTGGTAAAGGGTTAAGCCAGGCAAGTAGCTGCTTAGAGGCTAGAATGTGATTGAATCCAAATGAGTTTGATCAGCAGCTAAAGTTAATATGCCAGTCTTTCTACCATCTAGCACAACTTGGAATCCATATGATTAGATTCTAGCTAGGCCCCTGTAAGTAACATGCGCTACGAACTTGTCATCTGCAAAGGCTGTCAGATTGACAAAGTAATAAAAATATTATTAGTAAAGACTTGACTCTTTAACAGATATCACAAATTTTAGAATGTCATCATAATTTCTAAGCTTTAGACAGTGTTTTCTCCCAGAAAATGCTCTAAAATCTGAAAGAATTAAGTTAAGCTAAAATTATTGAAATCATTTTTGACATGGTTTGCTTAAAAATGAAAATGATGGTATCCAGCATATTTTTTTCCTGACTGAAATTTTAGTCATTTCATTTAACTGGCACTGCTCAAAGAATTGCTGTACATACAAAAACCTAAATAATTTATTTTCCACAAAGTCCTCAGACTTCTGAGACAATCTTAGACAATGCCCATGACCAAGGTAAACTACTCTAGCATGATACGATGATATTGGGTCATAAATAATTATTTCCCTTGATTTTTACAATACATTATGGCAGTATGGTTAATTGTGTAAACTTTGAAGTTCTCTAGCTAGAAAGAGTTCAGTTGCCATTCAATACAATACTTTATTCACCATAAATGTACACATAAGTACAAAAGCAAGATAACAAGCAAGTTAAACAAAACGCACAGTGAAAAGAGTATATACAGTTTCAAGAAGCCCTGTAGATAAATAATTTGAAAAATTAACTGTTTTTGAGTGCATTTTTTCTTTCTAAATTAGCATTATAAAGATACTTTGATATATATTCAATATTGTTCTTTTATTTTCTGTTTTCATTAAACTTTCAAATTTATTTCGTAATGTTTTATTTCAATATTCAAGGTATTGCTTAGATATTCTTGTTTAAATTTCTAACTTTATGACTTGTACTTATTTTAGCATTCTATTTTTTTGCTTCAAATCTTATCTACCATTAATTCATGTTTGAGAAAATGGCTGTTTCTTTTTTTTTTTATTTTCAGTAACACAATCTGTTGAAATCATCTTGTCAAAAAACTTATAACTTATAATGTCATAGTTCATAGATATTTGGCACAAATGATTCTCAGGTAGACCTGTTTCATATTCCTTTTATATCGTCATTGCTTATAAGAGACATGCATTTTGATCTTTGATCTACACTGTTCCTTACTGTCTGAAATATTATGTCCAAAACAAGCTTGAAATAGGAATATTTTGGCCATGTCTTCCTCATTGAATAGATTCATTTCAAGAGTTCAGTGTATAACCATTATATTTGCTTGATACATGTATACTGAACAAAATAAGTAAATTCCGCTGTGTTTAAGTGCAGATATACATAAATATGGAAAGAAGGGTTAATTATTTTAACTTGTATTCCAAGAGTAGGTCAGTGTGAATTAGTGTGTAAAATTGTATCGCTCTATGTTCACGGAAAACTGATAAAATGGTTGATTAAATGTGGTAGGGGTCATAGACCAAAATCACACATTAATACCTGGTACGGCCACCTTGAGCATCGAGTACTGCCTGGCATTGTTGACGCATAGAACTGACAAGTGTGTTGATTTCTGCCTGTGGAATGTTATTCCACTCCTGGATTAAGGCTTGTGTTAGTTCATTGATGTTCGACGGTGGAATAGGGTGACGTCTGAAATGCTGGTCCAAGTTATTCCACAGGTGTTCGATGGGATTCAGATCTGGACTTTTGGCGGGTCAATGATTAATGAATGCAATATTATTTTTCCTGAGGAAATTCACAGTGTCTGTAGCTGTATGGCTTGTGGCATTATCATGTTGAAACAGAGTGATATTGGCATTATTTTGAAACGGTGGGATGACATGCAGTGCAAGAATCTCATCTCAGTAGCATTGGGCATTCAAATTCCCATTGATCACAACAAGAGGTGTGTGATACCATGCGCAGTGCCTGCCCAGACCAAGATGGACCCTACGCCCCCAAAACGATCGCATTCAAGTACACAACAGTAGGTATAACGTTCATTTCTTCTGCGGTATATACGAACCCTGCCACCACTTCAATGAATGGAAAATATCGACTCGTCAGAGAAAAGAATGCTATTCTATTGTTGCCTTATCCAGCGATGGTGTTACATGTCCAATTTACATGATATACACTGTGACGTCGCATCAATACACAGCCAACGTAAGGACAACGTCCACGCAGACCTTGTGTACAGTTTGGGCAGATATTCGGTTGTTATGTGTTCCAGGCATGTGAGCAGCAGTGGCAGTTTGAAAACGACTGCATAGGTGTGTGTTCATGATATGGCAGTCTTGACTAGGCGTCGTGACGCACGGACGTCCACTACGTGGTAAATCTTCTGTATGCCCTGTTGATTGGAAACATTGCCTATGGTATAGAATAGAATGGCTAGAACTGACAACAACCCTAGCAACCTCAATTGTTGCCACACCAGCATTAAGCATTCCAATGGTATGTTCACGTAAATTTGGTGGAATTCTAGGCATATCAAAAAGAAAGAAAACTTTATAATTTTTTTTTTTCAATGTCTTTTTCTCACTGAAAAGTAAGTATTTAAAATCAGACTGAAAAGTTTGTTTTTATAAACACGGATTATACTGGTCCGTACATACACAACAAAATCGAGTTTAACGTTTTCTCGTTTGTGTAATTCATACGGTTTAGTT
Source organism: Tridacna gigas (assembly GCA_945859785.2). Taxonomy (NCBI): domain Eukaryota; kingdom Metazoa; phylum Mollusca; class Bivalvia; order Cardiida; family Cardiidae; genus Tridacna; species Tridacna gigas. The sequence goes on from OX244033.2 coordinate 29,068,070, forward strand.
AAAATTGGCTTTATTTGGCACATAATTGTTCGACCGAACATTATGTTGATTTCATTTCATTACATTAAAAAAATATGTGTAGAAATCGGAAGTTTCTTGTTTGGTTCAGTATATATGATGGAACAGCCCATAGTAAAGAATGTTTCACATATTTTAAGTAAAGAAAGACCAAAGGTAATGTTCACCAACAACTCCAAATTGTATTCTTATTTTAATTCTTAAACACTCCCTGATTGAAAAGTAATTCAATTTCTGATTTGATTAACTAAATAGTTAAGTCCATCAGAAATCAGAATTTTGATTAACTCTTTACCACACAATGATGAGTTTTAATGCCTCTGGGAAATTAGAGTTTTGAAAATATTGTGAGAAAAGGAGGAAAATGCTGGTAACCAGCATTTTCTCCTTTTCGCACAATGTTTTCTATCCTTTCGGAAACAAATCCTATCATTTGAGCCACATTTAGTTTATTGTCTGCAAATGCTATGAATTTTGGCCGGTCTAACATTTTGTCATCTGGTAAAGACTAAAGAATGCAATTAATAATGGTTGATGAACAGGGACCAGGGTCCAGATGGATGGGTACATTGGAGTGCTTTAAACATATGAAAGCATGACTGTATTCTTGATAATCATCTGCTTCCATAGCAGGTTAAAATTCATTTGTTAGATGCATGACAGCTCCCATTATGCACAATATGCACATGCTTATAAAAAATCTGAGACCAAAGTTTTCAATAAGAATATCATATAGATCTACATGTATTACTTTTTCTCTTGATGTGGGCGCCTTTTCAAACTAAATAGATGGGTTTAATTGATGCACTAATGACAAGGAATTCCTGTATGCCTTACAATTTATAAATGATGATGTTTCTTGTGACATTATGCTGTGGAGCAAACATCATCATACAGCTCACTGCGCATATAAATATTTCAATTCTGGCTATGCCTATAACGGTTGCCAGAAATTGTTACAGGATTTATAAATGCTGCACTGAATTTGCACAATAATAATTGTTGGTATATTTTTTCAATCTACAAGTGTTAGCTGCAACAGATTGTCCATGTTCTTTCCTGCTCCATTACCTTTCCCACAAGTTTATGATGGTAACAGATTTTACAAGAATTTGGCTAGGCTGTAATGACTTATTAAGCCTTTACCTGACAACAAAATTTTAGCTTTGTCCAAATTGAAAGCATTTGCAGCTTACAATTTCAGTGGGGCTCAAATGGTGCAATTTTCTTTTGATAGGATAGAAAATATTGTGGGAAATGGAGAAAATGCTGGTAACCTGCATTTTCTCTTATTCCAACAATGTTTTCAAAAGGCTTCTTTTCAAAGGTTGTTAAAAGGCTTCATTATGCAGTAAAGGGTTAATATGTGAAACAGAAAACAGTGGTTCTTTATCTTGAAATGGACCTGCTCTTGGCAGCACCTTTGGCAATAGCCTTTAGATGACAAAATTTCAGATTTCAACTAAACTGAATGCATGTTCAGAGCACGCCAAATTCCACCAAATTTACGTGAACATTCCATTGGAATGCTTAATGCTGATGCAGCGCATTGAATGTGGCTGAAAAAAGTGGGATTAGTATTAAAGTGGGATTAGTATTAAAGTGGGAAAACCATGAGAGAAATGGAAAAATACCAGGGACCATCAGTTTCTTCATTTTCCCACAATGTTGTCAAGTCCTTTTCAGTGTTGTTGAACGATAAGATTTCTTTTGTAAAGGATTATAATTTTGTCGGCTACTGCATGTGCTAATTTCACAACATGTGAAGCAAAGGAGAAAACACATGAAGAATTGGGAAATACTACGCATGAAATTTATGGCAAGCATTCAAAGGAATCAAGGAATGTCTTGTCTAAAACAGTAACTTGCTCCTTTTCCCTTGAAGTTTTACAAAGCTGTCCTCTGCACAGAGGTAACACCATTCTTGTGTGATGAAACTAGGTAGGTCAAATCCATTGTGTTTTAACCTTTAATAAGAAGCAAAGTCCATTTGCAGACATTATTTAACTTGTTACCACATGACAGAAATTTAGACTGGTCAGAATTGAATGCATTTGCTGATGACAATTTAAATGTAGTTGAAATGATGGAATTTGTGTAATACGGTAGAACACATTTTGGGAAGGGAGAAAATGCTGGTTACTAGCATTTTCTCCTTTTTTTCAGCAATCTTTTTAAAAGGCTTCTTTCTCAGGGTTGTTAAAATTTGGGATTGTATGGTAAAGGGTTACTAGATCAGTAGATGCATTCTGAAGGAGGGGGCCTTTATATCATCAACCTTTACTGTCGGAAGAAATGCAAATCTGGAGAACCCAACCAACTAAATATGCTGATGCCCGGGTCACACATTCATGGATCACCTACTTGGTTCTACTACTGTTTTATTGAAAATTTACGGATGACCCTGGAAATGTCAATTTCTGTAGTCTGTTACAGATCCGATAAGGATGCACTAATGGGTTGTGATGTACCTACCAAGGGTAATGTAGGAAAGGGGTCAGTAGGTGACATGAGTGATACAGATTTTTACGGATTGACATGGTTTAATATGGAAAAAACATGGTTTAATGCAGAACAGCACATGTAAGGGCGTGTGCACTGCTGATGAACAACAGTTTGCTATGGTATAAGTAAGGGTTCATATGAATAAGAACGGCCTGATATGAAACAGTACAAACCGCCTCGGAGCAACACTCCATATCACAATAAACAGTCTGTACATACAAAGAAATGCTCACGCTTTGAATGCTTACCACATTCAAAATGCAACCAAGAAAGAGAACACAGGGCCTCATACTGGCCATGGATGGTTCTTTGGGGAAGCCAGTCCCTAATCTGGGGTCCTGTTTGGCTCAGTTGTAAAGTGTTGGACTGGTAACCTGGTGGCTCCGGGTTTGAGCCCCGGCTGATCCGCTGGGTTTTCGTGGGTCTATCCTTGAGGAAGACACTTCAGAGCCCTAGCCTAGTACTGGTAAAACCCTGGAAATACATGAATATGTGAGCTGTCGCTGTGATATGGCTGAAATAATGTTGAAAGCGGCGTAAAACATCATTCAATCAATCAATCAAAAGTCCCAATTCCATCATCTCCTCTGCCTCCGGTCACCTCTACATCTGTCCTCTAGTAGCTTGACCACAGTACTCTGGTATTTTGTGCCATATTAATATCCAGTTCTGACCAATTAATTGCAAGCTTCAGTTGTTGACAGTACATGTTGGATAGTGTTATGAATACTTTTAGGACAAGACACAGACTATGTTTGGCCCTATAAGCAGGGAGTATTTATACAGAAGCCACACCAGGCATCAGTTTGGTAACAGTTTAGTACTAGTCTTGACAGTAGACACATTTACTCTATTAATTTGTAATAAAACAGTCATACACTTTACATTCAATATTTCGTTGTGATTGTAACAACCTGTAAACAACCTGGCAGATCTCTACCTTTCTGTAATGCAACGTTATTAGATTGTGCCGTTCCATGAAAAATTTGTAACAAACCATACTGAAATCTTGGCTAATATGTGATGTAGCTGTACCAGTAACGGTAGAAATCCTTTGAAGCATTCGGGACTACAAATAAGTGTGGATTAATACTGTTTTAATATGGACTAATATGGATCAGTGCATTCATATACCTTTGAGTAAGGATGTACTTCGGTTGTTTGATCCGAGGTTAAATTTTGAACATGTTCAAAAATTGTCATGGATATACGAGTACTACTACTATGTATGACTATGGCTACAATACAGAAATACGAATTGCCACGAATAATGCAGGATCGCATGTGTAGCTAATCTGGCGTCAAATCTGTGAATGTGTGACCTAGGCATAACATAATTTTTTCAAAGAGGTTTCTCTCTCTAGGGGCAATGAAATACTATATTGTTTGGTAAAGGTACACATACAATTCATGGGGCCAATGACTTGGTTTTTGTTTTGAAGACAACATGGAAGGAAATGCTTAAGTAAATGACTTTTCCTGTCTTTTATGCTTAATTCTATTGATCAATTTTGTATCACATTCTGGTGAACTAATGTCTGGATTTAAAACTGATACATGTACCATAATGATGTGATAAAACTTCACACACTCTAATTGCTAACACCCTGTCATGAAATTTTGAGCAATGAGTATTGAAACTAAAAAATTCAATACTCGTTGCTCAAAATTTCATGAATATGGTGACCAGCATTTTCTCCTTTTCCCAATATGTTTTCTACGTAACAAAGATAAAATTCCTTTACCTTGGGCATAATTGATTTTGTTGTTTGCAAATGGTTTCAATTCTGCTTAGTTAAAAATTTTGTTAATTGGCAAACAGTTAGACAAATAGACATGGTAATAAAGATAAATTGTTAAATCTCAAACACTTTTTTGCATTTTAATAGACTAACAGTTTGTGCTGTAATATTACTACAACTATCCCTTTCCCCACAACAAATTTTAGACTCTCCCACATTCAAACCATCAGCAGACGACAAATTCAAAATTAATACAAATGTGCTTAAGCTCTCTGATAGGATAGAAACCATTTTGGGAAAAGGAGAAAATGCTGGTTACCAGCATTTTCTCCTTTTCCCAAAATGTTTTTAAAATGCCTCTTTCTCAAGGTCGTTAAAAGTGGCAAAGGACATTTCTATTATCATACTTATGCAAATAATGCAGTAACTTTATATAACTCATAACTCCACTTTCCCTGAGCACAGAATTTCATTGAAATCTTAGGGCCAAACATGGTCATCAAACCACTCAAAAGAAAAGATAAAAGGATCTCGCAATTTTTTTTTTACCTTCTGATTTTGATGCTGACCCTTAGACCACAAGTTTAAAAAGCTTTGCTGTGATTTACTATGTAGCATTTTGATCAGTACTCATGAATGAGAAGGGAAATCTACAGGCAGAAAAAGACTCAAGTGATGTTTCACAATATGCAAATAAGCTCACTGGTTCCCATCCTTTTCCATTATAACCCTGGGATCCAGCCAAGCTTCTCTGATTATGCATTCATCCATCGGTATTGCGTCTCGAATGCTGTTCCCTTTTTGTAACTTTTGAGCTCCTGTCAGCACTGTATGATAAAACAGACTTTTGCATATGGCATAAATCAAGATCAGACTGCTCAGAGCATGCAATCTGATCTTTGATCTGTACTGTTCATTTATTAAGTCCGGCCTATGAAGTAAAAACCTGTGAGTTTCAGTAGATTGTATCTTCAGTGGCCAAAAATGGTCGATTTTAGATATTTGATGCAGAAGAGATCACTGTAATATGTAAAGAAACACATTGTATAACTATAATGGGCAATGAAACAAAATTTTAGTGCTTAGATGCACTAGTAGGCAGATATGCTTATCGCTATGATTTTCAGAGGGATGCCTTTTCAAATAATTTTATCATAGGCCAATTTTCATTTTCATATATTTATGTAGATAGGATGCAAGTGTCTCACCTTCCTTGATACACTCTGATTTTGTGTAAGTTTGAAAGTTTGACCCTTTACCAAACAATCCAGAATTTTTAATGACCATGATGAAAGTAGGGTTTTCAAATCATCATTGTAGGAAAAGGAAGAAACAGCTGGTTACCAGGATTTTCTCCTTTTCCCTTATTCTATCCCGTCAGAAAACGTGAGCTAATTTCTGTCAGTTTCTCAACCGTGACTGTAGTCTTAAGATGCTGTAAATTTAGAAGGCTCTTAAACTATGTTAGGGCAGGGTTAGTAGGCATTTAAGAAAGAAGGGGTAGATTTCAAAAGCTTTGTAGAATAATTACTGAAGTATTGTATGACTCAAATTTCATTCTTCCTCATATTTAGTGATTCAACCCAAAAACTTAATGAGCCATCATAGTATTTTATTTTACTGGTTACCAGAATTTTCTCAGTTTCTTGCATTGTTTTCCCTAAAAAATATCGTGGGAAAAGGAGAAAATGCTAGTAACAAGCTTTTTCTCCTTTTCCTAAAATGCTTTTAGATACTTTTTTCCTTGGGGTGGTTAGAAGTTGAGATTGTTTGGTAAAGGGTTTAAGATGTATGGATTGGAAATTTTAGCTTTTTCAGGTTTTTTGTCTATCCTCGACAATAACTGTTTAAAAAAGTTGATGTTCTGGCAGTATTGGAAGGACAAAGGGTAGCTATATAATGAATAAGCTATGGTTTAGAAATGTCTTGCTTTTCCATAGTGTCACAGAATCAATTTCCATATATATGTAAATGACGGGATTTCCTGACTCTGGGACAGATCAGGGCAATTGTGATAAATGTGACGTCATTAACTTGTTTGTGTTTGCTGTTAGTTTTCAAAGTCTTATACAGATTTGAAGTCCATGCCAAAGAAGTCTGTACAGTATGACAACATTTAGACATGTTCAGATTGACAGCATTTGCAGAGGGCAAATGAAATGTACCTGAAATGGTGGGATTTAATTTTCTCCAAAAGGGTAGAAAACATCGTTGGAAAAGGAGAAAATTCTAGTGAACAGCATTTTCTCCTTCTGCTTTAATGTTTTCAAAAGCCTTTTTCCTCTTGGCTGTCAAACTCTCAATTATTTAGGCCTTAACCATGTAGAATTCTGAATAGTGTTTTAATATTTTTTTTATTAAATTCCAAGATGATGCATCTGATCGAGAAACATTCTGTCTCAGCCAATCAAACTCCTAAATAACTCTATACTAGGTGACAACATTATAGCCTTGTCCAAATTGAAAGCAGCTGTAGGGGACAAATTTCGTGTTACTCAAACATAGGATTTGTCTTTCATAGGGTAGAAAACATTGGGGGAAAAGGAGAAATGTTGGTTACCAGCATTTTCTCCTTTTCAAACAATGTTTTCCTAAGCCTTCAAAGTTCTCAGGGTCAATAAAAAAAGGCATTGTGCAGTTAAATCTTTGAATTTATAAGAGAAATGAACTAAGAATGGTGGTTGAATTCTGCCCTTGATATTTTAAGATATTTGATATAAAAATATGGACTTTTATCTCTGTTTTCGAAGAAAGCATCATTGATCAAGGTACTGTCATAGTCCTGGTGTTGTCTCTATCATGCTCATAAAGGCAATAAATTTGACATTATTTGATATCTCTATCATTACTGAAGATTATGTACTTCAAATTTGGGCTAGTTGCTAACTATCAAATGGGGATACCATATCAGAAGGGCACTCAGGTAACACTTAGAATATTTGAGTTATGTCCCTTTTTGACTACACCTTTTTGGAGCCACTGAACCCTCTCGTTTGACATGGCTTAAACCCAAGCAAAACAGTGCATAACACTGGGTATACTAGAACCTGCCTGGCCATAGGTCTGTCATTTTATGTGCTTTATGTAACATTGGCCTTTCGTTTTACAAGTTTTTTTCTATTCAGTTTGGCTGCCTTTGTACTCAACATTTGCAGAGCTGTTAATACATAGGCTGCTTAGAGCAACTCATTGCCCTTTTTCAAACAGTAAAGATCAAGTCTGAGGGAAAAAGCTTTGAAAACATTGTTGGAACAGGAAAAAAAAAAACTAATAACCAGTTTTTTTCCTTTCAAAGACTATCATTTGAAACACAATAAATTTCAATTGTGACCCAGGAAGTGCATACATGTTCGTAATCATTTAGACAAGCCTAAACTTTTGTTGTCATGAAAAGTGTTACAAGAGAAATTTTTTCAAGATCTCTGATTTATGTCTACATCAGAAGTCAGTGGTTCCCAATTTTATGTTACCTCATTCAATAAAACCAAGTTAAACCTTGTTGCCAAGGATATAAAACAGCCCTGTTAACATCTAATGGTGCTATAATTGAGATTTTTATGTTATGGAGTCTGTCTTAACTTTCTACCAAACAGTCTTGTGTATGAATGACCCTAAGGAGATAGGCTTTTGAAAACATGGTTTGAAACTTAGAAAAAGCTGTTTCCCCACAATGGTTTTTTATGTTTTCAGAGAGGAATACCATCATTTTAGCCACATTGAATTATTCATCTGCAAATGCTTTCAGTTTGGTCTTGTCTAATATTTTGTTGTCTGGTAAAGAGTAAAACATAAACCAGTGTTTTACTATAGGAGACATTGCCATTGATAAAAAAAAATATGTTGTGAAGTACCTAGGTTTCTTCTAAAGATCAAATTCAGGAAACTTGATCATGAAAGGGCTTAACTCTTTACCAGAAGACAAAATTTTACAATTGTTAAAATTGAAAGCATTTGCAGATGACAATTGTTAAAGATGGCCCAAATGATGGCATTCATCTCTGAAAGGGTAGAAAACATGATGGGAAAGGAGACAGCATTACTAGTGTGGCTGTTATTGATAGCCTTGGCATTGTCACTGTCTTCATTGTCGTTGTCAGTGCGTCTTGCAAAATCTTTGATTGGCTGAGACAGATAGTTTACTGTTTTTGTCCTCTAAGACAGCGCTACAGCTCAGTGATTTCTGTCTTCCTGATTTACAAAGAAATAACCTTATTATCAAACAAAACCAACCCTCTGCAAGAGCAGACACTAACCATTCTTAATTTCATTTTAAGTCTAATTCTAGATTTAGAAAGCAACATATAGCTTCCTAAATCTAACATTAGACTTAGAATGAAATTCAGTTGTGTTTCTTTCAAATTTATGAATTCTTGAGAATTATTCTAAGAATGTTCTTAACAATGGTTGGTGAATACAGGCACTGGTCTCATCATAAATGTTTTTTGAGATATTTTGAATAAAAGTAGACAAAAAATTTTATCAACTGATGTTTTTCATTGACCAAATACTATCAAACAAAGTGTTGATATTCTGTAACTATTTTTGATGGAAGAAGTCTTACCAATTGTTGGACATCGCAAATCCAAGATCAAACTGCATGTTATGTGCAGTCTGATATTGATCTTTACTGTTTGCAAAAACTCCTAAAATGCTTCAGTGTTAAAACTATTCTTGCGTGAAGGAGATGGCTGCTTAATACAATTTTCATGCCAGCTGCTTAACCCTTTACCACACAATCCAGACTTTTAATGGCCCTGAAAGAGAAGGCTTTTAAAAACATTGTGCGAAAAGGAGAAAATGCTGGTAACCAGCATTTTCTCCATTTTCCACAATGTTTTCTGCCCTACCATTTTAGCTACAATTTATTTTTCGTCTGCAAATGCTTTTAATTTGGTCCAGTCCAAAATTTTGTTGTTTAGACGTCCAAATTGAAAGCATTTGCAGATGACAAAATTATACAAAGGACTCAAAAATTAAAATTTGTTTTAAGAATGGTAGAAAACATTGTTTGTAAAGGAGAAAATGCACATTTCTAGTACAGGTTTCATGCAATCTGATCTTGGTGTAAACTGGCCGCAAAGGCAACTAAAGTTGTGAAAGGCGCTTTTGGCCTAATATTAAATTTGGAAAAAGAATATACGGCCCTTCCCTTTACAGAGCTGCATCATGTGGCCATTGATTGTCTTTCTCCATTTGTGGACTTACAAGCTACTGAGTGAGTCTCAGAGAGAGTCTTTATAACAAGCTTCTGTGTCACATTGAATGATTGAGAGTGGACTAATGGGTTTTGGGTTTTAAAGTTTGTGATAACAAATTGGATTACTGGTACCTTGTGACTTTAGTTAATAGGCCATTTTCAGATTCCATCAGTCTTACACATTTTTTTGAAGAGCCTAAGGAACTGAGGATTTTTTGACCTGCAGGATAGTTAACTCTATACCAGATGATGAAAGTTTAGCCTTTTAATAAGTTATGCAAATTGGAAGCATGTGCAGACAACAAATTAAGTATGGCTCAAGTAATAGAATCTGGCTTTAATAGGGTAAAAACATTGCAGGAAAAGGAGAAAATGCTGGTTATCAGCATTTTGTCCTTTTTGTACAGTCTTTTCAGAGGCTTTAATTATTTCTTCAGGGTTATTTGCAACAGTGGATTGCATGATAAAAGGTTTCGGGTAATCATGAAATACAGCAGTCAGGTCTTTGACAGGATAGATTGAACTACAATTTGATCTGATCTTCAATGTTTGTCGCAAAAGCAACTAACGTTGCTTCAATGAATTCTTCACCAAACAAAAAATGCTATAATGATCCCCAAGATCGAAAATGATTGCAGATGACAAAATAAATATGACAAAAATGATAAAATTTATCCATGTAATAATGGAAAACACTGTGGGAAAAGGAGAAAATGCTGTTTAGCAGCATTTTCTCCTTTTCCTGTGATGTTTGTAAAAGTCTTTTTTATAGGAATCCTTAAAACTCAGAACGGTTTGGAAAAGGGTTTACCCATAGACGGTAAGGAGGGCAAAGGGAAAATTGTTTGTAACAAGCAATTTATTCTTTTTCTATGTATTGTCAAAAGTGGTCTGGTGCAAGATGTACAAAGTCATCTGCAAGTTGAAATCTATCAATCCCTGAACTGCAGGACAAATAAGATGGGCTTCTTTCATCATCAGCTAAAAAGTACCCAAGTACTGAAATTCAACTCTTTACCAAATGACAAAATTTTAGACTGGTCCAAACTGAAAGCATTTGCAGAAGACAACAACTTAAATGTGGAATTTGTGATTGATAGAGTAGAAAACATTGTGGGAAAAGGAGAAAATGCTGGTTACCAGCATTTTCACCTTGTCCCACTATGTTTTCAAAAGGCTTCTTTCTTAGGGTCGTTAAAACTCAGGATTGTGTGGTAAAGGGTTAAAGGCTGTGTGGTCTACTATTATTATTCTGTGTATCATCAAACACAGAATATCATAGATCAGACTGCACAGATCAGACTGTACTAAGACTTCTTTTGGTTAACCCTTTTCCAAATTGCAAATCTGAGTTTTAAGAAAAAATACAAGATCTGTGATGGAGGGAGACTGGTCATTTGTTATTTCAAAGTTTGTGTTTGTATTGAATTCTTTTTGGGAAGCTTTCATAATTTTAAATGGTGGATGAAATTTTAGAAATGTTGAAACTTCGATATTGAAAGCATTTGTGACAAAAAAAATAAATATTTGTCAAAAATCAAAATTTGTTTTCGGAAGGGTAAAAAACATTGTGGGAAAAGAAAAAAATAATGGTTGCCAGAGTTTCTCGTTTTCCCACAATGTTTTCAAAGGGTTTAAATGGTTTGGCCTCAAGGGGATGTAAGAGGTCAGCCTGATCGGTCAATGTGAACTATTTTGATTGGGCTCTAAATATTGTCATACTAACAAAAATATAGGGTTTACCCTTACATAGAGCAGTTTTTATACGTCCGTCAAAGACGGGATGTATTATGGGATCACCCATGGTGTACAGGTGTCCTGGCGGGCGGGTGTCCATGCAGGTGGGCGGGCGGGTGTCCGTGCGGGCGGGCGGGTGTCCGTGCGGGCGGGCGGGCGGCATCCAGTTCTTTGTCCGGAGCATAACTTTGTCATCTTCAGTCTGATTGACTTGAAACTTGGCATGTGTGTTTGTTGCAATAATACCGAGTGCAGTGCAAAAGAACCATGACTCTACCTCGTGCTGTCTTTGAGTTATTTCCCTTTGATTGTCATTTTTACAGTATTTTCTGCTTGTCCGGAGCATAACTTTGTCATCTCTAGTTGGAACATCTTCAAATTTGGTATGCATGATTGTTAAAAAATTACGGAGTGCAGTGCACAAGAATCCTAACTCTTCCTAGCACAAATTTTGAGTTTTTCCCCCTTTGATCTTCATTTTTACAGCATTTCTTGCTTGTCTGGAGCAGAACTTTGTCATCTCTAGTCTGAACATCTTCAAATTTGGTATGCATAATTGTTGAAAAATTACGGAGTTGAGTGCACAAGAACCATAACTCTTCCTAGCATGAATTCTGAGTTATTCCCCCTTTGGTCTTTGTACTGCATAACTTAACAATTTTATTTGTAGTTTTTTAATTATTTCACTATTTTCTTAGTAAAGAATTACCACGCCTGTCGAAGACGGGACGTATTATGGGATCACTCATGGCGGGCGGGCGGGCAGGCGGCATCTTTGTCCAGAGCATAACTTTGTCATCTTCAGTCCAATTGACTTGAAACTTGGCATTTGTCTTTGTTGCAATAATACCAAGTGCAGTGCAAAAGAACCATAAATCTACCTCGTGCTGTCTTTGAGTTATTGCCCTTTGATTGTCATTTTTACAGCATTTTCTGCTTGTCCGGAGCGTAACTTTGTCATCTCTAGTCGAAACATCTTCAAATTTGGTATGCATGATTGTTGAAAAATTACGGAGTGCAGTGCACAAGAACCCTAACTCTTCCTAGCACAAATTCTGAGTTTTTCCCCCCTTTGATCTTCATTTTTACAGAATTTTTTGCTTGTCTGGAGCAGAGCTTTGTCATCTCTAGTCTGAACATCTTCAAATTTGGTATGCATGATTGTTGAAAAATTACAGAGTTGAGTGCACAAGAACCATAACTCTTCCTAGCATGAATTCTGAGTTATTCCCCCTTTGATCTTCCTACCGCATAACTTAACCATCTTATTTGTAGTCTTTTAATTATTTCACTATTTTCTTAGTAAACAATTCTGAGTAAGATTTATTCCAGGCACGTTTTGTAGCAGTGCAAGTTTGCAGTGGATGTCAGACTTTATATAAGTAGGTATCTGAGTGTTTTTACAAGCTGTACAACAGTACTCTTGTGATGTTGGGTGTAGCTTGCTTTGCACAAATATTATATGGGCGCAGCAGAGATGACAGTTTATGTAAATGGAAGTTAATATGTAGATAAATGGAAACAGTTTAAAATGTTTACATAAAATTATACAGTTATGGACATCACTTCCATTGGATATGATGATATATTCACCAAATAGTGTAATATTGGCCAAGGCGCTAGCCACAACTATTTTATTATATCAAACACATTTACATTCGGTGATTTGTTGTATGATTCGCACTGCCTTGTCAAATATCATTCCAAAATTTTAAAAGGGGAAATAACTCAAAATTCGTGCTAGGAAGAGTTATGGTTCTTGTGCACTGCACTGTGTAAAAATTCAACAATCATGCATTCCAAATTTGAAGATGTTCAGACTGGAGATGACAAAGTTATGCTCTGGCCGGAGACATTCATGCCTATTTCAATCACTTACATGATTTCTGCTGCACTACTATTTTCCTCTACCTGCCCTTTACGATTATTATCCCCCTCAACAACTGGCAGTGGGACAGGTGTATCTTGCGACAATTTGCTGCTCTTGTTGACCACTGTGAAACATGGATGCTCTATATAAATATTTACCACAAAGAAGTTGTAGCTTTAAGTCACGCAAACACGTTTTCTTCCATATTTTTCTGCCTGCATTTTAATCTTTCACCAGATGACAAATTTTCACATTTATCTATACTGAAAGAATTTTGCAGATGAAAAATTGAATGTAACTCACATGATTGAATTTTTCTTACATTGGGATATAGGACCTTGAGGGATAAAGAGGAAATGCTGGTTAACAGTATTTTCTTGGTTTCCCTCAATGTTTGCAAAAGCCTCTCTCATTTTGGTAATTAAAACCCAAGATTATTTGGTTAAGGGTTAATTAGCTCTGCTTACTTTTGCAGACAATGTAGGTAAGACCAAACAGCAAAGAACATGCAGTGAGATATTTTGGTATACTCTTTCTTTCCTTTTGTTTGATATGAAATTGAATATTATTAAAAAGTAGCCTTGAAAAATGCAAAGAAAAATTCTTCTTTTCTGCATACTAAATATTTTCTTCTATTATATTGTGCAAGACACCAATTATCCCTTTATCAAACAATGCCATGTTTTTACGACCCTGAGGAAGAAAGTTTTTGAAACAGTGAAGATGGGAGAAAACAGCGAAAGAAAGAGAAAATCAGCTGATAAGCATCATTTTCTCCTTGTTCATATATTTTTTTCTAATTTCTACTTTTTAAAAACAAATCCAGTCAGTTATGCCAGTTTGAATTCTTCATAATGCTTTCAATATGGAAAAGTCTGAAATTTTGTTGTCATGCAGGCAAAAGAGTTTTAATACATTGCATTAAAAGCCCCATATTGGCCAAAAATAACCAATGCGAATGTTAAAACACATTTAAGTATAAAAGATACTGTGTAAAAGTATGCAAGTTATTGTGAAGTCTTGACAATCTGTATAATTGCATGGTCCAGAAAAGTGAAATTCAAACCGAGGCAAGAAGTAAACAAAAGACAGCGTGACTAATGGCAAGTTTTGACCTAGTTGTTCGAATTTTTTGTTCAGTCCATGATAAATTCTTGTGAGATTATGGGTTTGCATTATCCTTATGCTACAAATGAAATGAACAAGATAGTTTAAACAATAGAAAAACCCAGGACAATAAGATGCCATATCTGTTTTGACCAGAATGTCTCACAAAATATGGAACATTATAGATCCAAGAGCTGTTCAGTCTGATCTTGATCTACATTGTTTACTGATGAATCACTAGTCACACTCAGCAGTTTAAAACAACAAATTTTAGACCTTTCAAAATTGAAGACAACAATTTAAGAGTAGACACATTAATGAACTGAAGTCCTCTGAGTGGAAAGAAAACATTTTGGGAAATTACAGGAGAAAATTCTGGTCAACAGCATTTTTTTCCATTTCCTACAATGTTTACAAAGCTCATTTTCTTCAGGGTCATTTAAGTACAGGATTGCTTGATAAGAGATTAACATAGTGGTTGTGGGAAGCCATGCTTAATCCTTAGATGGCTAAGTGAATGTACTTAATAATTTGGTAGATTAGAGAAGATCGGATTATTGCAATTTCAAGGAGGGGGGGGGGGGGCAGAATATGTCAAAAGATATCTGACAATATAGTTAACTCTTTACCGCACAATGCCGCTTTTTGATGCCCCTGGGAAAGAAGCCTTTTGAAAGCATTGTGGGAAAAGGAGAAAATGCTGGTAACCAGCATTTTCTCCTTTTCCCACAATGTTTTCTACCCTATCAAAGAAAACTTGCACCATTTGAGCCACACTGAAATTGTCATCTGCAGATGCTTTCAATTTGGACAAGACTAAAACTTTGTCGTCTGGTAAAGGGTTAAAGGAAATCAGACCGCATATTCTTTGCATACTGTGCTTGATATCAACATTCTGCAAAAGTGTTTTAACCCTTTACCACACAATCCCGAGTTTAACCACCCTGAGGACAAAACCTTTTGAAAAGATTGTGGGAAAAGGAGAAAATGCTGGTAACCAGCATTTTTTCCTTTTCCCACAATGTTTTCTACCCTATCGGAGCAATATCGTATTATCTGAGCCACACTGACATTGTCATCTGCAAATACTTTAAATTTGGACGAGTCTAACATTTTTTCATGTGGTAAAGGGTTGAATTGTGTTAGTATTTTCAGTGTTTAACTCAATGCTAGAGAACAAAATTTTGGACTTCTCCAATTTGAAAGCATCTGCAGATAACAAATTAAAAGTCTTTTAACCCTTTCCCAAACAAGCCCTGGTTTTCACGTGTCTGCAGTACAAGTCTTTTGAAAACACTGTGGGAAAAGGAGAAATTGCTCGTAACGAGCAATTTCTCCTTTTCCCACAGTGTTTTCTACCCTTTTTGAGAACTTTCTGCCATTTTCCTCAAATTTAAAATTGTCGTCTGCAAACTCTTTCAGTTTGGAACAGTCCAAAATTTGTCATTTGGGAAAGGGTTAAATAATAAGACTAAATGCCTTTGAAAGGGTAGGAAACATTGCTAGAAAAGGAGATAAACTGGTTACCACACTTTCCTCCGTTTTCAGACAATAATTTCTGAATCCAGTCTTCCTCAGGGCTTTGTTTGGCAGAGAGTTACCAGATCATAGAATTTTAGATTTATCTTTGTAGAAAGTGTTTTCAGACATGAAGTTGAATGTGACTGAAATGATAGCAATTGTCTTTGGAAGCGTGGTAAACATCATGAGAAAAGGAGAAAATGCTGGTGACCAGTATTTTCTCCTTTTCCCATTATGTTTTCAGAAACCTATCATCATTCAGGGTCATGAAAACATGGGATTGTTTGGAAAAGGGTTAATTTCAAATCGTGAAGGTCAAATCTGGATTACAACTACATGTGTATTGTGGCTGGATTAGAAATTTTATGAAAAAATTTGAGGGCTACTGAGTGATTTTTGAAATGGAGAGATTTTGTTTGTTTTGTTTGTTTATGGATAAAAAAGTGCTTCTTGTTTGATATGAGAAAGTAAAACTCTTAGATATACAATTAATTTACTACACGTTAGTCTACCAAACCACAAAATTGCGGACCAGACCAAATTGAAAGCATTTGCAGACTACAAATGTAGCTCAAATGAGGATTTCTGTCTTTGATAGGGCCGAAAACATTGTGGGAAAAAGAGAAAATACTGGTTGCCAGCATTTTCTCTCTTTCCCACAATGTTTTCAGAAACCTTTTCTTCCATGGTTGTTAAACTTGGGATTGTGTGGTAAAGGGTTATTCCTGTACACTGCTAAATAAGTGAAATAGAAAATTACTTGACAGAAAGAAAAATCAACATTGAAGCAACCTTAACCATGAGGAATATGGCTTTTGAAAACAATGTGGGAAAAGGAGAAAATGCTGTTCCCAGCATTTTCTTCTTTTGCCACAATGTTTTTTATCGGCCCAAAAACAAAACCTTCATTTGAGCCACATTGAATTTATTGTATGCAAATGCTTTCAATTTAGTTAAGTCTAATATTTAGTCATTAATAAAGAGAGCTGAATGCTGAGAATTTCATACAAATTGCAGGACACAGTGTTGACACAAGATCTGATTCATTCTGCACAATTGTCTTATCTTGATCTACCTTGTCTGCACAACACAACCTTAAAACCTCGACAAGACAACAAAATTCTAGACTGGTCCAAATCCGAAGCAGTTGCAGACAACAAATGTCGTGCAAAAAATGAAATCTGATCTTGAAAGAATAAAAACATTGTAGGAAAAGGGGAAAATGGTAGTAACAATGTTTTCCAAAGCTTTCTTTCTAGGGGTCTTTAAAAATCAGAATTGTGTGGTAAAGGGTGAAGTTAATTGAGTGCAAAATCTTTTTAAGACTCTACCCTACAATCCTGTGTTTTAATGACCCCACGGAGGAAGCCTTTTAAAAACAATGGGGAAAAAGGAGAAAACGCTGGTTACCAGTATTTTCTCCATTTTCCACAATGTTTTCTACCATTTCAAAGACAGAAATCGTCTTTTGAGCTATGCTAAATTTGTCTTCTACAAATGCTTTCAATTTGGTGGAGACTAAAATTTTGTCGTGAGGGAAAGAGTTAAATGATAATGCAACATTGCCATTCTACAATCATAGCCGTTCAAAGTCTGTCTGTTGCAGGGTCATGAAAAAGCTGTATTTCTATAGTAATGGCTGAAATCTTTACCAGACGAAAAAAATTTAGAATTGTCCAAATTGAAAGCATTTTGCAGACGATAGTTAGCTAAAATAATAGGATTCTTCTTTGGCAGAAAATGCTAGTTAACAGCATTTGTAGCTTTTCTGTTTTTGAAGAGAATGTAGAGGTATTGTAGTTAGTGTCATCGTTTGACGTTTTATAATATCTCTGTTATTACCGAAGATATTTGCTTCAAACTTGAACAAGTTGATAATTATCAAAAGGGGAACCTATACAACAAGGGCAGGTAACCATCAAAGCATTGTTGACACAGTTATAGGCCCCTTTTTTCATATTAGAATTTTCATTGAAAATCAGCTGAGCGTTAGCACCCACTTGCGGTGCTCTTGCTTCCTTTTCCAACAATATCATATTCAGGGTCATCAAAACACGGTATTGTTTGATGAAGGGTTAAAGCTATTTTGTTTTGTCAGTCGATGACTTGATCTAGAAAATCTGAATTTAGATGAAGCAATGTCAATAGGTAACTAATGCAAGCTCAATGAAATGTATCGTAATTGAATACCTTGTTGTTTTGGTAACAGGAAATTTTATTTGGTGCAAACTGGTAATGCCAGACTAAATGGATTTATCTGATTACAGTTTCCATTCTGTTTTTTTTTTAAACCTTTACCAAACAATCCCTTGGAGAGACTCTTTTTGAAAACATTGTGGGAAAAGAAGAAAATACTAGGGACAAGCATTTTCTCCCTTTTCCCACAATGTTTTCTACTCTTTAAGAGTCAAGCTTCATCAGTTGAGCAACATTTAATATTCTCGTTTGCAACAGCTTTGAATTTGGAAGATTGTAAAATTTTGTTGTATTTTAAAGATAACGGGCAAAACACAGGGCTTGAGACTCCATACTGAGGTATTTGCAGACATCAAAGTGAACATAGCTGAGGTTATGGAATTTGTCTATGAAAAGGTAGAAAGTATGAGCTGAATGCCGTCATCTTCTGCTTTCCATATTTTTAAAAGCTGTCTCCCTCATGGGAGACATGGGATTTTGTTCAAGGTTTTAGAGACATTTGTGTCTTTATCCCTACAGGTGCAGAGTACCGACATTGGTTGCTTTGATCGACAGTATGGATCAAGATCAGACTGCATAGAAATATGCTTGAACCTTAAATCTTTTATTCTTAAGGACACTGAGGCATTTGAAAGCATTGTGAGAAAAGCAGACAGTGCTGGTAACTACTAACAACATTTTTCCTTTTTCCATAGTGTTTTCTACCCTTTTATGCACAAATACCATCATTTTAGAAGTCAGAATTTTTGTCATTTGGTATAGAGTCAACAATTTCCATGCTAGGAAAATGAAATGCATACTTGTAGGTGAACAAATTATCATACTTTGATTGAGGTATCTCTTAACCTACTGAACAGGGTAAACCAAGATCAGATTGCACATTCCATTGTACCTGATCTTGGTCTACACTGTCCACAGAGACAAACAATACCACCTGTAACATGCACATTAAATTTATTCTTTACAAGACATCAAAATTTTATTTCTCTGCATAATGTTAAAGCTTTTGCGGACAACAAATTATTTGTGGCTCACTGATGATTTTTGCCTATAAATTTGTAAAATAAAACATTGGAAAAAAAGAAAATGCTGGTCACCAGCATTTTCTCCTATTCCCATGTTTTCAAAAGCTTTCTTCCTCAGGATCTTTAACCCTTTACCAAACGACAAAGTTTTAGGCCAGTCCAAATTGAAAGCATTTGCAGACGACAAAATAAATGTGACTCAAAAAATTGAAATTTGTTGTTGGAAGGTAAGAAAACGTGGGAAAAGGAGAAAATGCTGGTTACCAGCATTTTCTCCTTTTCCCACAATGTTTTCAAAAGGCTTTTTGTTCAGGGTCATTAAAACCCGTGATTGTGTGGTAAAGAGTTAAAGACATGGGATTTTTATTTTTATAAAGGCTGAAGCTCTGACAATATTTTTCAAAGCTTCAATGAATTTAGAAGAGCTGATTATTGGAAGCTTTAGACATGTTCTGGCGGCTATGAAGGTCTGAAAGGCATGTCCTTCTAATGGGAAGAATAAATTGGATGTTTGTCCCTGTTTAGTGGCTCTCACCACATGAAGTGCGAACCTTCTCATAAAATGACGCAAAGGAATCAGCTTTGTGGAAAATGAACATGAAAATTGAATTTTGTGACAATATTGAGCTATTAGCAAAGTGCCATAATAATCAGAAATTGTGATCTAGTGTGGTGATAGATTGGTAACAGCGTAATAAAAAATGGATTCAGTGGCTATTGCGAAGATAAAGAGTATGTACAAAACCATTGTACACAATTACGAGGACTTGGATGCTCCAAGACCTTCAGATGATGGTGGGTATTACTATAAATGAGCCATGCTCTTTGAAAAGGGGGCTTAATGCATCTGCCAAAAGTACTGACCTAGGTCAGCCTGCGCAGTCTGCGTAGGCTGACCTGGGCCGAAACTTTTCGCTATCAGTGCATTTTCTGCATGTCAAAGGAACAGTCTACCATATGATTTAGTCGGTCATTAGACAAAATGGACTTATGGATCAAGTGATAACTAGCTTGGTGTCGTGTCAGAGATGCATTAAGCCCCCTTTTGCCAGAGCATGGCTCAAATGTTAAACACTGTAATCTGTGCATTCACTCTAATGCCAGTCTGGCAATGCCAAACAACAAAGATTTAGACTTGTCCAAATTGACAGCAATAATTGCAGATGACAGTTTCCAATGTCATAGAAATGGTAGAAAACATTGGAAAAGAACAGTACAGAACACATTGTGAGAAAAGCTGACATTTTCTTCTTTGTCCACAATGTTTTCAACAGTCTTCTTCATCAGTGTGGTTAAAAATACAGGATTGTTTGGTAAAATGTTTTGCACTTTAATGCAGATATATAGGTAATAAGAGTATGATTGATCCCTTAAAAATTTCTCACTGAAACATTTGTTTTGGATGTGTATTAAAATTGTCTCATGAAGACAGTTGTATTGAGTACCCACAATATAGGATAGAAAGCCTTCCTACCATAGAAATTCATGCAGCTGCAATTTTGATAATGACTGCTTGACTATTACAGGATTTATAGCCCTCTAAATTCTTTTCTGATCCATGTAATCAGTAGGGGACTACATGCTAGCCAGTGACAGTTCTAGTTTGTGTTGAATTAACCCATCATCTCAATGTATTGTAAATCTGAGGTGTCCTTTTTTTTAATCCAGCAGATTAGATTATGGTCAGCTTGCATATCAGTGCTGTCTTTTATGTACAAACTCTTTTATTGATTGACAATGCTAATTTCTCTTTTAACTCTTTACTAAACATTTCTGCGTTTTAACGATTTTGAAGAAGAAAGCTGTTGAAAACATTGTAGGAAAAGAAGAAAATGCTTGTAACTAGCAATTAATCCTTTTCTATCAATGTTCTTTATGATGTCAAAGACAAATTGTAGCATTTGAGCTCTATTTTATTTGACCTTTGTAAATTCTCTCTGGTCTAAGATTTTGTCATTTGTCAAAAAGGTATTCCTTTTCCAAAGGACATAACTTTGTACTTGTCAATATTCAAGGCTTTTGCAGATGAAAAATTAAATGTGTATCAAATGATTTAATTTGTCTTTGATAGGGTAGAAACATTGTCTGAAATGGAGAAAATGCTGCTCACCAAAAGAGAAATCAGTCGCAAGTAATTTCTCCATTTACGACAATGTTTTCTGTAATACAGTCATCTTTTTAAATTCATCTGATGTTGACTATCCATATTTTTGAAAGCTGTCTACTTAGAATTACAGTTTGGGAGCCTGAATAAGTTATAGATAGTCTACCATATACTCGTTTTCAGCTAGTTTTTAACCCATTTCATCTTTATTTTATGGAACTGTGATCATTCTTGTATCTCCATGCCATTGTTGCCCCAGTGACAGCTGCAAAGCTGCACAGATTACAATGGATAGAAAATGCATTTCATTTTTTAGTAGCCTTCAAAGAAATCTTTGTTGTTGTTTCCCGTTTTAAATGAGGACAAATCTCTTGAGTTTCTCGATCTCTTACACCATATATATTAGTAATTTATCTATCTTTATTCAGCTGACCAAATTCTAAGCTATTCTACACACTTTCAAGTTTTAACAGCATTTTTTCTCTCTGGCTGTAAGGATGTATCTTTAACCCTTTACCACACAACAAAATTTTTGACTTGTCCAAATTCAAGTACTTGCAGACAACAAATCAAAGGTGGCTCAAATGATGAAACTTGCCTTTAATTGAGTAGAAAACATTGTGGGGGAAAAAGGAGAAAAAGGTGGTTACCAACATTTTCTCCTTTTCCCACAAAGTTTTCAAAAGCTTTCATTCTCTGGATCGTTAAAATGTGGTAATGGGTTAAGAATTCTAGGAGTTATTCACCCTTTTCCAAGCTACTTAGTGTTTTATGGCTCTTTAGAAAGTAGGTTTTGTGAAAACATTGTGCATAAAGAAGAAAATACTGGTAACCTGCCTTTTCTCGTTTTCCTACAATCACAATTTCCAACGTTTGTGTCACATTTTATTTGTCACATTGTGCAATTGTTTAATATGAATGAGTATAAAACTTTGTTGTTTGGTCAACAGTTAAACGGCTTCCTATTTCAATGGGGGAAAAAAGTCAATTAGTTGTAAAAAGAAGTGTGTGTTTTGTCCAGGAGTTTGCATTGATCTTGCTTGGTATCAATACATGATCAATATAATTATCACTTAACTCAAAACCCCCTGAAACAAGTTTGTAGCAGTACTGAGAAAACATCCTATTGATTTGAGGTACTCATAAGCAGCATGAATCAGTGATTAACTCTTTACTGCACATTCCTGAGTCTTACCCTAGGGTAGCAACCCTTTGAAAACATTGTGGTAAACAAAGAAAATGATGGTAACCACAATATTTTCTACCATATCAAAGACAAATTCCATCATTTTAGCCAAATTTTAATTGTTGTCTGCAAATGTATTCAATTTAGACCAGTCTACATTTTAGTCATGTGGTAAAGAGTTAATACATGAATGCATGTGAAAAGGAGCATATTGCTCATTATTGGCAGTGCTTTTGCCATGATTTTTTCAAGAGTTGTCCCCAACAAGAGGAAAAAAAAGCCTCTCTGTTTTACCCCATTCCAAAACAACAAAGTTTGAGACTACCAATTGAGATCATTTGCAGACAACAAATAATATGTTCCTCAAATGATAATTTCGGTCTTTGAAAGAGTAAAATAAAAAATGTGGGAAGAGAAGAAAATATTGGTACCAGCCCTTTCTTTTTCTAACAAGTATTTAGAAGCTTTCTACCACCAGGATGGTTAAAATGCAGAATTGCTTGGTAAAAGGTTAAGCCTCTCTGCACCTTTCATGTGCCATTAACATTGCCTAATTTCTCCATTTGCTAAAAAATTGGATGACAGATAAAATGCACTAATGAAGCTGTTGCCAAGAACTGGATTTTCTATGATTTTTATCTTGTTTTTATTTCACATTATGTCAAATAGATCAATGTGATCATCACAAGTTATTGGAAATATCGGACAGGCTATTGGCATTTATGTCTTTATCGTCTGAGAGAAATCTGTTACAGACAACTGTAAAAACATCTTTGTAAAATTATGAAAACCTATATGAATTAAAATTTAAGTTCTGGGTGACTGTGAAAATATTGTGCCCAATGAGTAATTGCTCTTTATGAGCAATCCATCCTTTTGTCACGATGTTTACAAAAGTGGTCTGCTGCAAGATGGAAAAGGTCATCTGCTGGAGGTAAATGAGTTTTATGTTGGGGAAAAGGTTAATCCCTCACAAGCACCTGCAGTGTAAGTGCTTCTAATTGGATCTCGATAAAAAAAAAACCCTGTTTTATTGACAAACAAGCATGTTTCCAGAGTCTTTGAATTTATCCCTTAACTCTTTGCCAAATGACAAAATTTTGGACGAGTCCAAATTCAGAGCATTTGCAGACAAAATAGTTGTGACTCAAAAATTAAAATTTGATTTTGGAAGGGGAGACATTGGAGGAAATGCCGGTTACCAGCATGTTCTACTTTTCCCACAAATTGTTTCCAAAAGCCTTCTCAGGGTCCTTAAACCTTTACCAAACGATAAAATTTTACACTTGTCAAAATTAAAAGCATTTGCAGACAACAAAATAAATGTGACTGAAAACATAAAATTTGTTTTGGGAAAGGTAGAAAACATTGTGGGAAAAGGAGAAAATGCTGGTTACCAGCATTTTCTCCTTTTTCCACAATGTTTTCAAAAGGCTTCTTTCTCGGGGTTGTTAAGAGTTGGGATTGTGTGGTAAGGGGTTAAAAGCTGTGATTGTGTGGTAAAGGGTTAAGGCTTCCCTCCATATCAAGTGTAGTAATAGCTCCTGTCTTTAAATATTGAATAGTTAATAGGCAAATGTGCTGGTCATGCTGGGGCTTGAGCCTTTAGGACCGTCATGTGAGTCAATTAACTCAGTTGGTTAGGCTTTTGGCTTATAAGAACCAGGGTTAGCTGTTTCATTTTCCGGTTTTGTAAAATTTTTTCAGAGGAGTTTGAATATAGTCATTGAACCAGGACTGATTCCACTTTCATTGCTGAAAGTTTGATTTGACAAAGTTCATGTGGGAAAGCAGCCTTACATTGGCTTTGAAAGAATGTTGTCCTCAGTATAGGTAGAGGAGCTCTAGGAAAGCGTGGATAGGTGCACTGGTCTCAATAATTGAAATACTAAAATTTTAAAATTAAAAACATCAATTAAACCCAAGAAAACAAAAAAACAAGATGAAAAGGTATCATCAGTTCTGAATGCATTATTTCTTCCCTAGAGACAGTGTTTTGGGTACACATGGAATTGCATTGAATGTGTTAAGTGAATAAAACAACTTTCCCTTGTCTCATTTTGCCGCACTGTTTTAAAAAGCCTCCATTCCCTTTACTGTACAATCATGGATTTTCTGGTAATGTGTTAAACAAACTTAATAGTATTGTAAACATTCTTTGAAGTTGTAATTTTTGTCCTTGTAATTGAAACTTCTTTGTCATGGAAGCTACCATAAATGTGTACAATACACCATTCTTTCATTTTTAGACATGCTTTGAAGACATTGTAACTTCAGTAATGAATCTGTTCCATTTTCAAAGGGTGAAAGGCATTTAACTCTTTACCAAACAACAAAATTTCAGATTAGTCCAAAATGAAAGCTGTTGCAGACAACAAAAATAAATGTGACTGAAAATTTGAAATTGGTGTTTGGAAGGGTAGAAAACATCGTGGGAAAAGGAGAAAATGCTGGTTACCAGCATTTTCTCCTTTCCCCACAATGTTTTTAAAAGGCCTCTTTCATAGGGTCGTTAAAAGTCAGGTTGATTGATTGGCCAGTTCACCTATCCGTGCTTTCCTGGAGTTTCTTTTACCAGTACTCCGTACAATATTCTTTCCAAGCCACTGGCTGCTTTCCCACATAGCCATCATCGAAACAATGGTCAGTGGTGAGAGAGGAATAAATCCTGTCGCGATGACTATATCATCAATCCTCGGAAAGAAATTGGCCTAACCGGGGATCAAACCAGCGACGTCCTGTACTCAAAAGTCAGGATTGTCTGGTAAACAGTTAAGCAATGGACCAATAGGAATTTTAAACCTTTACCAAACAATCACATTATATTGAAAACCCTGAGGAAGGAGGTATTTGAAAACATTCTTGGAAAAGGAGAAAATGCTGGTAACCAGCATTTTCTCCTTTGCCAAGAATGTTTTCTGCTTTTTCAAAGCCAAATCTAACTACTTGGTGAGCATATGATTGGTTGCATGCAAGTGGTTTTTTAATTTAGAAAATTCTAAACAATTTTCATTTGATAAAGAGCTCAAAATTAACACTTAGGCTTCTAAGCCAGACTCACTGACCCGTTGCAGACAGTGTAGACCAAGATCAGACTGCATAAAACATGCAGTCTGATCTGTGATCTACACTGTCCCATACGGTATTTTCTTTCCGATGAAATCAACTTTAAGATCACAATATTTGGGTTGTTACTATTGAGTGGAAAGTTTCATTTCATTATTTCGCAGTTTAAGGTTATTAAAGTAGTTAGAGATGATTGCATACGTACCTGGATAGACTGGACAGGAATAGGTGCAGTGATATATTCTTGTGTCTTAGAAGCGGCAGTAAGAATTCCATTAGAAATAATTTGTAGCACAAAACTGTTACCCAAAAAAAGAGATTTTAAAACAGAATTAATATGCTGTCCTTTGACCAATGAAATGACAAAGTCAGTATAATAGGTGAAAAGAATGATACAAAAATTGATTGTCAAACAGCTCACATAAAATTTGTGTCTTAAACAAGACTGGTACTAGATGTAATTTGTCAGACAGGTCACATAAAATTAGTGTGTAAAATAAGACATACAGAATTTAATTTCTCAAATCAGTCTGATTTTGGATCTTCACTTACTGACAGTGTGTGAAATAGTCTGCCAATAACAGCATCATGTCCATATCTCCAAAAACAAATTTTTCAGCACTCGTACTGAAATATACTCTTGTAAAACAGGACTATTCAGCACAAATGATGCCACCTTTTAAGACCCTGTGAAAAAAGAAAACTATAGAAAACATTTTGGGAAAAGGAGAAAATGGTGGTAACCAGCATTTTCTTCTCTTCCCACAATGTTTCCTACCCTATCAAAGACAGTAGTCATCTTTCAAGCTACATTTAATTTGTCGTCTGCAAATGCTTACAGTCTGGTCAAGGCTATAATTTCATTGTTTGGTAAAGGGTTCAGATGGCAAGGTCGCAGCGAGAAAGGCTTGTATTGATTTTGAAGATTGTCTCCGGAGTGCTCCATCATTATGGATGGAAAGATGCAAATAATCATCAAGATCAGCAAAACAATCAACCGTAAGAAAATATAGGAACAACAGAGGATGGCAGAGAAAATTTGTCAGGCGAATTTGAATGATCTGAGATCAGAAGTGTGGTCTCACAATGGGAGACATTTTTAGTACCTGATTTATTGGAAAAACTGAGTGCTGATTCTGTATGATGACCGCATTTTCATCACAATGTTACGGTATTTGGAATTTGTATCACATCAAAATTTTGTTGATTAACTACTGAAAAAATGTTGAAGTAGCAGACCCCATGAAAATATTGTGGCATAATTAGAATTTGGCATGAATCAAGAATTTCTCCTGTTGCCACAATGTATTCATAGGCACTCAGGCATTTACTCTTTACCATACAACAAAAATGTAGACTTGTCAGAACTGAAAGCATTAGCAGACAACAATTTACATGTGGTTCAAATGATGGAATTTGTCTTTGATAGGGTTACAAAACATTGTGGTAAAAGTATAAAATGCTGGTTTCCAGCATTTTTCTCCTTTTCCCATAATGTTTTCAAAAGGCTTCTTCCTCAGGGTTGTTAAAACTTGAGATTGTGTGGTAAGGGGTTAAACCCATGTTTATGCAGATTAAGCTAATTAAATGTTGAAGAAGCAGACCTCATGTCAACGTTGTGCCATTAGATCTTTACTAGATACTGAATGTAACAAGCAAGGTCTTCTTTTGCCACACTGTATTCACAAGACGTCAGGTAGTTAACCTTGATTTACGAAGGTTATCTCTATCGTTATGTAATGACAGATGTTATAGTTTTAACACTGATTTTCGACTAGGAAAAATCAAGCTTTGGCAAGACTCGAGAAGGTTTTTGAAAACAAAATATTGCCTGAAAAGAAGACAAAGCTGTTTTTTCTGCCCTTCCACATATGTTCTTTAACCCTTTACCAAACAGTAGGTCTGAACGATCGTGAGAAAGAAGGCTTTTGAAAACATTGTGGTTACCAGCATTTTCTCCTTTACCACAACCCTTCTCCCATAAATTTCATTTTTAAGTCATGTTTATTTTGTCGTCTGCAAAGGCTCTCAATTTAGACATGCTCAGAATTTTATTATTTGATTATGGGTTAACCTTTTGAAGTCTTTTCCAAACTGCACAATTTTAGACTTGTCCAAATTGAAAGCATTTGCAGACGGCAAAATAAATGTGACTGAAAAATTGAATTTGTTTTAGGAAGGGTAACAAACATTGTGGGAAAAGGAGAAAATGCTGGTAAATACCAGCATTTTCTCCTGTTCCTAAAATGTTTTCAAAAGGCTTCTTCCACAGGGTTGTTAAAACTCGGGATTGTGTGGTAAAGGGTTAAAGATATATCCCATCATTTCAACAGCATTTGGTTTGTAGTTTGCAAATGCTTTGAAGAAGGAAAACAGACAATTTTTTTTTGTTTGGCCAAGATTTAACAGGAGTATTTCTTTATTGTCAGGTTCGTCCAATTTGATGGACACACTGGATGACCTGCCACCAGGGATTGGTCAGTATGAAGATTTCCACACCATTGATTGGTTGAGGGATGTTGCTAGGGATCGTATGCGCCATCGGCAAGTTGTCAAGAAAAAACAAGATGGCTGTTTTGAGTATCTCAAGGGTGCCCATGATGCATGGTCAGGATGGATGTGTGTGTTACTTGTCGGCATAGCATCAGGTGAGTTGGGAAGTTGATCTTTATATATGAGCCATGCTCTGTGAAAAAGGGGCTTAATGCACCTTCGAAAAGTATCAGGCTGACCTGGGCCAAGACTTTTCACTATTGGTCAATTTTTTGCTTGAAGAAGGGCCAGTCTACCTCATGATTCAGTCTGCATTGTTTGACAAAATGGATTTTATGGATCAATTATAATGTGATGACTAGTTTGCTATAATGCATTACAGAGATGCATTAAGCCCCTTTTTGCTAGGTCATGGCTCATATATAATGGTTTTGTAGACAGTGTAGATCAAGATCAGACTGCAGAGAACATGATAGTATCTCAAGGATGCCCATTATGGTTTGGATGGATAATTTGTGTAAGTTGTTGGTATACCATCAGGTGAGTTAGTGATGTTAGCCTTCAGGTTACTAAACATAAGTTGTTGGTTTTGAGGCCATTGTAGATTGCAACAGTGTTTGGTGTGATTATTGTGTCTGTATAGTAATGGGTTATCTTTCAGGTGTTTTAACAAACCTGAGGAAGAATCCTTTTGAAAGCATTGTGGGAAAAGGAAAATATGCTCGTATCCAGCATTTTCTCCTTTTCCTACACCTTCAAAAACATACCCCAAAGAAGAGACACATTTAATTTGGCATCTGTAAATGGTTTTAATTTGGACAAGTCCAAAATTTTGTTTTTTGGTAAAGGGTTAAAGCAGAAGAAGATTAAAGTTTTCCCAAAACTTTTAATGGAAATGGTATAAAAATCTGACATTCTGCGTTTAGAACATCTATCTGTTTACATGATTAGTACTTTATACCAAGTGTCAAGAACTCATCGAAAAATCATCATGATTGAAAAAAGATACAGAATTGCAGGAGCTGTGAATATTATCAAAACATTGTACAAAAATTAAGCAGAAAGTGTAGATGTGCATGATGCAATTCTGGATATTCATGCTGATGTGTTTAGTAAAATTGTCTCCCCTTGTTGTCTCCTCATTGTGAATATCTGCCTTATCTATTTCAGCGCCCCAGATAAGCTGCGTATTTGCTTATTTTACACTATTTGGAACAGCAAATACGCAACAAAACTTACTTTAAAGCATAACAAATACGCACATGTTTCTCAAGATACACAATTTGACTGATTTTCATTGCGTATTTTGTTGACAACCGAGATCGTCATCTTGATTGGCTTTGTTGTCATTGAAATGCTCGCATATCATTTTCTGAATGAATTACAAGCTTCTTAGATCAGCTGATTGATTATACCACTCATCACAACTCGGCCGATTCCGTACTTACATCTAATTTGATCAATGGATCACCCAAGGTTTGCCTAATGCTGATTATATGTGTTCTTGGTTTGGCATCCGGCAAACTTCAGGTCATCCTTTGATCAAATATCCTCGGCGGTATCACGTAGATTGATAGGCACCTACATGGTACATTTCTTCTTAAAAATACACCACTTTACCATTCTTAAATGGTAATACTCCACTAAGAAAAAGAAAACGCTCGTCACAATTTTCTCTTCTTAATACATTTCCCTTGAAAAATAGTTTGTACATTGATTTTCTAACTCGGTCTATCAGTTCTCATTGACGCTTGGAAATTTTAAATAACCTGGGTTTTTTTTATGCTCAAAAATAATCTGCCTAAGTAAGGGTCAATCTGACACATGAGATCATCGGCTAAAGCTTCATATAAATTAGCTTGCGGGCATGTAGCCGGCAGATTTATGGGCTTTAATAAGTTACACAATTAGTGTCAGATGTGAGGTATGCACACAGCTCTGTTTATCACAGCTAATCAAACTTGCATTTTATGAAAACGTGATAAAAGTGTTCATCCTTTTATCTAGTGTAAAATGACAGGTTTAAGTGTTACCTGCTACCCTAGTTGAAAAATTTATATCAAATGATGCAGAAATACTTCTCCAAAAATTAACTGACATGAAAAATTGGACGCTGAAAAAAACGCGAAAACCCGTGACATATCATAGGTCAGTTTGGTGTCGTCCGATCAGAGGCACTTTAATCTGTCTTATAGTCTTTAATAATGAATTTAAACAGCGAATTTGCACAAATCTCTGTATAAATCAAGAAGTGGAAGCCAAAATATCTGTTTTGTAATGAGTAAACACCATTGGTTGCGTTATGAAATAAAACTATATGACAACCTACAAATTAGACAGGGGGAGGGTGGAAGTTAGGCCCCCTTGTTTTAAAGTGTTAGCACTGGAACAAGTGTTAAAAAAGGTATTGGTCACTCATACAAAGATAGAACACAGAATGAAAGAATCCTTTAATGATGGTGACCTTTCTTTACTCCCTTTTCCACTGTGTTCCAGTATGCTATATGAAAGACAAATCCAGTCATTCAAGCTACATTTGAAATTGTCGTCTGCTACCGATCTAAATATGAAAGAGTCTAAAATTATGTTGTTTGGAAAACTGTTAAAACCTTGTCTGTGTCCATTTATTCATAATGAAGACTTGCATGCTTGGGCTGCAAGTTAAAATTCATCTCTTCATCTTGCTGTGATCAAGTGCTTGGAATTACTAAACAGTTGTAGTCAAGGTATCCATATTTTAGCAACGCATTTTCTTTTTATACCATGCTCAGCATATACATGTAACAGATAAAGATTACGGGATTTAAACATACCATGTTCAGTTATGGGGTAAAACTCGATTTTTACGCTACCATTAGAACTTTCTTGCTTAAAAATTTGCAGCTTAAGCAAAGTCATTTCATTTTACCCCTGCCATTAAAAGAATGATGCTTAAATACTCCTTGGCTCAAAAAATTATCTGGGGCTCTGCTATTTAACCCTGTACGACGCAGTCCCGGGTTTTAATGACCCTGAGGAAAACACTTTTGGAAAAGGAGAAAATGCTAGTGATCAGCATTTTCTCCTATCCCGAAAATGTTTTATACCCTATCAAAGACCAATTCCATCATTCAAGCCATATTCAAATTATCATTTGCAAATGTCTTCAATTTGAACAAGTCTGAAATTTTGTCGTTTGGTATAGAGTTAAAGAGCCAAGTCCAGTAATTCAGTTTGTAACCTACAGGGCTATAACCCCTTACCACACAATCTTGACTTTTAATGACCCCGAGGAAGAAGATTTTTGAAAGCATTATGGGAAAAGGAGAAAATGCTGGTAACCAACATTTTCTCCTTTTCCCACTATGTTTTCTACTCTTTCAGAGCCAGATTTCCTTATCTGAGCCACTTTTAACTTGTCGTCTTCAAAGGCTTTAAATTTGGACAAGAGTAAAATCTTGTTAAACCCAGGGGTTGCTCGTTGGATTCCCAACTTCCGCCAACTCTTTCCAAGGATTAATGATAAGCATTGCAACAGGGCTGATTCCAGTCCCAGCTGACTGTTGTATCAATGATATTTATGCGAGAATGCAGTCAGTGGATTTGAATTGAATGTTCTGCAAATCACTGGAAAACACTCCAGAAAAGTATGGATAGGTGCACTGGACACTTCAGTATAATTTAGTAATGTTGAATATGGTAACACCAAATAACAAAGCAAACAAATTTCTGGTCCCTTCTTGTACTCAGATGATTGAGATTCTATTCTGTTATAATTCCAGGTGCTTTGGCGGGCCTTATAGATATAGGAGCATCCTGGTTGTCAGATATCAAGGAAGGCGTCTGTAGAGATGCATTCTGGTTAAATAGAGAACAGTGCTGCTGGTCAGCCAATGATACGACTCTGGACGAGGAGAGATGCTCACAGGTATTCCTAAGCCTTTACCACACAATCCCCAGTTTTAACAACCCTGAAAAAAAAGGCTTTTGAAAACTTTGTTGAAAAAGGAGGAAATGCTGGTATCCAGCATTTTCTCCTTTTCCCACAGTGTTTCTACCTATTCAAGAACAAATACCATGATAATTCAAGAACAAATACCATGATATGAAAAACATTGGCATTGTCGCCTGCAAATTCCTTTAATATGGACATGTCCTAAAATTTGCCATATGTTAAAGGGTTAATGGTGGTAACCAGCATTTTCTCCTTTTCCAACACTGTTTTCTACCCTTCTAAAGACTAATTCCATCATCTGAGCTACATTTATACTTGGCTCCTACATTATTGTGGACTTAAAGCTGCGCTAAATACAAAAATCAACAGAACAAGTTACCGTGAAGTAATCCTTCGCAACGTTTCAATCAATCATTCTAACAAAGTATAGGCCACACCTTTTTTAGCTTGGCTGTTTTCAAAGAAAACCTTGAGGAATTGTCTCAGCCCTGTTGTTGTTGTCTGCATCGTCATGCAAAAAGTTAGACATTTTGTAATATTTCTGTTGTTACAGAACATATTTGCCTCAAACTTTAGACAAGTTGTTAATTATCAAAAGGGAAACGTATGCAACAATGGAAGGTAACCATCAAAGTAGTATTGACAGAGTGATGCCCCTTTTTCAACTTTCTACGAAAAATCAAGAATTTTCACTTAAAATCAAGTATCTGCAGCCCAGCATTAGCACTAGCATGCAGTGCTTTAGTTTCAATGCACTTGTGTTAAATTTTTGTAAACAGCTGCATGTCAGAAATGACTCAAAATGTAAATCTGAGATAATGTAGAATCTGTAGAATGTGGGACGTGACTATTATTTGTCCTCTGCAAAGTGCCATGAACCTAGAGAAGAAAAACATTTTTCGATCTGGTAAAGAGAACTTTTTTTCAAAATCTGTCTTGTATATTGTAACCAGCATTCTCTCTTTTTCCAACAATGTTTCATATCCCCAAAAATTTAGATTTGCGCTTTTCTTCCCTTCTTCCATCTGTATTTTATACACAGATTTCTTTCCCAGTTAATAAATGTTCTTTACCCTTGATTTTCAGTGGTATTCCTGGGCAGAGATGTTTGGAATTGGGACGAGTGGAGGAGGGTCTTACATGATTAAATATTTCTTTTATATGATCTGGGGCTGTCTATTTGCCCTTACTGCCGCCCTGTTTGTTCGTGTGTTTGCCCCCTACGCATGCGGATCTGGTATCCCAGAGGTAAGGATGATATAGTATTATGTGTATTGCAGGATAATTCACATTAAGGCATAAAACAGCATTAACCCATTACCAGATAATACATAGTTTCACCAATCCTGGAAACAGAAGGCTTTTTGAAAACATTGTAGGTAAAGGAAAAAATGTGGTATCCAGCATTTTATCCTGTGCCCACAATGTTTACTACTCTATCACAGACAAGTGCCATAAGTTGACGCACGTTTGTCATCTTTAGATGCTGTTAGAATGAAAGAGTCTAAAATTTTGTTCTGTGGGAAAAAGTTATGTTTGATAAAATGAAACAAAGGCATAAAGTAACCTTTTACAACACAATCCCAACTTTCGATGATAATGAGGAGGAAGGCCCCTGAAAACATTGTTCGAAAAAGAAAAAGATGCTGTTGACCAGTATTTTCTCTGTTGCCCACAATTTTTCCTCCCCTTTGTAAAACAATTTCAGTTATTTGATCCAAATCTAATTTTTTGTTTGCAAATGCTCTGGACTAGACCAAAATGTCGTTGTGTGGTAAAGAGTTAAAAGTGTACAAGTATTTTACTTCTCCTTAAATACCATAATGGACTTATCTTTCTGATACCATATTTTTGCCCCTTTAGTTAGTTTCATGAAAACAAGCTATTTCGTTGAAATGATATCCCCCGCCAAAAAAGGCCCCCTTTTTCCATGACATGGCATTACATGAAAAAAAAAAAAAAAAAAAAAGCTATGTCGGCAGACTATCATAAGGAACACATGTATGAAGTTTCATCAATTTTCCTCAAGCATTTTAGAATGTATCTGTCCGGATGGACGGACAGACAACGCAGAAACTTTATCCCTCTAACTTCGGCGGGAAACAATAATGATTACAGTTAGTGGAGCACTTTTATGTAATAAGCAGTTGATCCTTCTCCAAAAATGCTCTCTGCACAGCCAAGCTATGCTAACTAGGTTGGTAATGCACATGCTTGCAACTAACAGGTTGCTGTTTTGATTCCCAGCTGTGACTAATTTTTACCTTGTATGGATGATAGTTGTTGCAATGGATTTCATTCCTGAACATTTTTAGTGTGTTAATGAAGGATAGTAGCCAGTGACTTACAAAAAAATTTCTTGAGCACGGGTAGACGAAACGCTAGAAAATTATGGATAGTTGCACTTGCTACTGTGATATAATCGATTTATGTTTAAATCCGTGTTCAAAACTAAACCAACAAACTTTCCTTACTTTTAAATATAAGATTTTCATCCCCCAATGTTTGTTTCTTGAAGGATTTGTAATAGTTTATGGTTTGTAAAAAAAGATTAGCCTGTAAAGCAGTGTGTTAATCTTTTATTGTACTGAACTGGGATGTAGTCCCTATTACAGGCAGTGTAGATCAAGATCAGACTACATAGAAAGCATTAAAATTTTGCAGGTGACTAATGAAATGTGACTAAAATGGTGAAACTCGTCTTTAAAAGAGTAGAAAAAATTGTGAAAAAAGAAGAAAACGCTGGTAACCAACATTTTTTTTCCCCCACAATCTTTTCAAAAGCCGTCTTCTCTAGGTTTGTTAAAACTTAGGAGTTTTTAGTAATGGTTGAACACTTAGTAATTTTTTTTTATTTCAGATCAAAACCATTCTGAGTGGTTTTATCATCAGAGGTTATCTTGGCAAGTGGACTTTGCTGACCAAGTCTGTTGGCATGATGCTGTCTGTGGCCGCAGGTTTGAGCCTCGGCAAAGAAGGACCTTATGTACATGTGGCCTGCTGCTGTGGAAACTTTTTCTCCTACCTTTTTCCAAAGTATGGCAGTAATGAGGCTAAAAAGAGAGAGGTAAGTTTGTTCTTATGCCCTTGCAAAACATTTTTGAGGTAAGCTGAATTCAGCTCGTCTGTGTGTGGACATGTGCATATATAAAGCCATGCTCTAGCAAAAGGGGGCCTAAACCCATCTCCATGATACATTATACGAATCAAGTCTTCACATAATTACAGTTCTACAAAATCCATTTTGTCAAAAAATGACAGAATCAGGAGGTAGAATGGTCCTTTGACATGCAGAAAATTGAAAGATAGCAAAACGAATTGGCCCATGTCAGCTTGTGTGGACTGTGCAGGCTGACATGGATTGATACCTTTTTGCAAATGCATTAAGCCCCCTTTTCACAAATTGGAAATGATTTTACAAATGATATGAAATGTTTATTATTCATTTTTATTAATTATTCAGCAGTTTATCAGTTAACCCTTCACTATTTTAATGATGTCACGAGGAAGGGTCACCATGAGGAAGAAGGACTGATAAACGCAAAAACACTAGAGATTACTTTCCTTCAGCAAGCTTTAGGGTAACATCATATTTTCGTGAATAGCTATGAAAAAAAAAAAGTGACATCTTATGTTCTATAAATCTGTGTCAGTACTAGGGCTGTCACGATACACCTTAAGTGTACCACAATATATTGCAATACACAGAAACCGTATTGCGATACATACCACAATATATCGCATCCATGTTAAAATTAATTTTTTTTTTTTTTTTTTTTTAAATACCTTTGTTATTCATGATTCAGGTTTAATTCTTCCAAAACAAGAGAAGGTGAATCAATTAAATCACCCAATCTCAACAAAAATTATTCCAAATATCGGATTTTGCCTTCTTGTTAGGTATTTTACCGTAACCGTCCTCGGTCACGTCTATAGCTTTAGCATTGGCACCAATGGTTGATATGGTCGTACTCGAATCAGAAAATGCAGATGCCATCAAGTAGGATTACAGGAAAATACTTCAGTATAATTTGCACACATTTTCCATTAATTTAATTACTGGTTCGCTACCAGTGGCGGCCAAGTACCAGTGGCGGCCATTCTTATGATATCGCGTTTGTGTGTTCATTTGCATATCAAAGCTCTCGATCATGTTGAAAAAGAAGAAATTATGTTTCAGATACCAAATAAAAATCGAAACTTGATGCAATGTAAGTAAAAATATAAACAAGTATCCCTGTTAACCCCCTAAGTGTCAAAAATTCACTTCCGGGGGATTGACCTTCATCATTTCTCCAACCGATTTAAGTCTGAAATAACCCAAAAGAACAATGTTTCTATATCAAAAATGTCAAATACACGATGATTTTTCACTTACTACATCAAATAGTCCATTTCTTTATTTGCTTAAGCAGTAATTCCCAGATATTCACGAGAGACACAAATCATGTTTGACTTGCAGAAGGCACGCGTTAAATGACGTCATGCAGAGGCATAGCTATCCAGGGCATCCAGTTCAGTCAGTCACTATACTCTTTTTCATAAACCACATTATTGCTTTTCAGGTTCCCCTTCGACAGTTGGACAAAAATGCTATAAACGGGTACAATACTACAGTATCATAATTATAAGTTTAATTTGTTCTTATTTCATATTTTAATGTATCAATAAAAAATCTATTTAAGTAAATCCATGATATAAATTGTATTCCTGTAGGACTGGAGAAAAAAAGGTATAAATTCAAGTTTTTCGATTTTTCAACAGACATCTGCCATATTCCTATTCAACGGAAATACTTAAAATGGCTATATCTGGCGGATAACTGTCCGACAGGAAACAAAAAAATACTCTATTTCAAGGAAAATTGTCAACAGTCATGGGGATGGTATTTATGAAACACAATTTTGACCCTGCATGTCGGGGAGGGCGGTTATTAATGAAACATCGCCCAGGATACTGAAGAAGTTGCAAATTGCAGTAGTCAGGTAGATCTATCTAGAATACATGACTTGACAAGGTTTTTGAAGGAGCAATAAATAGTGGGTATCAAGGCAAAAAAGCAGAAAGTTTGTTTATAATGTGATGTTGGCGATCAAACAAATGGTTTAGATCTTTCTTTGGAAGATACTGACAGATCAAGAATGGTAAACAATGAACAATGACTTTGATCTTCTTGAGGACACACTAAATTGAGTTGTACACACAACTACAGAATTGAAATTTTTAGACAGCCAAGTTCATCTTAAATCAATCGATGTATCTTACTCTGTACTAGATCTACAATAAATTTTTAGCCTTGTCCATATTAAAAGCATGTGCAGATGACATTACGATGTGGTTCCAATAAAAGAAGCCTTTAAAGTGAAGAAGACGTTGTAGGAAAACATGAAAATGCTGGTAGCATACATTTTCTTCCATCCAGTAATGTTTCTAAAATCCTTCTTTTTTTCAACTTATCACATTTTTCAAAATTAATGAGCTGAACTTACAAAAATAGTTGAACTAATAAAACTTGTTTTCTTATAAAGCAAAATTCAGCTTTACTTAAGCTGAAGTTTTCATTGTTGGCTGCAAGGCTGGGTTTTATCCATGAGAATGCCATCATCAGCAAAGCCAAGTTTCCTGCAGTTTGAAGCCACACAGTGGACCATCTGTGTTCTATTGCTGTCAGCAAAGGTGTACATCTGTATAAACAATCAGTCCCTGAAGTCTGAGACTGTAACTTTTTTTCAACATTTTCAGTGGAAAAAGTGTGAGCTTCAACACCAAAAGTGCTAAAACCTCTATGAATCTGATTATCATGATGATAATAGATTTATTTTCCAAAACTTTATTTCAAGTATAACAACCATATTACCAAATAATTACAAAGAGTTTTGAACATATTGACTTTTGCTTCCAATGGTGATTGTATGAAGCAAAGTTTTATAAATATATGTGTATTAAGGACAAAGGCTGTCATTTAGGGTTCTTTATGAAGTGTGAAATCCTCCAAGTCAACTCAGATGCCATTGACATAACACATGTAACTCCATCTTGGTTGATATAGAGACAGATCTGGGGAAGAGAGGGCACCAACTGCAGCGGAAATATTAAGGCCCATGTACCCGAAGCAAATAAAGGATCAATTTGCTTAGCATGTTGCTCTTTATTTAGCCAATCCTCTTGTCAGTCCCTCCAGAATTAACTTGAGGAATTGATTCCAGAATTCTTGTCACATGTATTTCCACCAGCTCCAGCCAAATCTGAAATTACCA
Organism: Tridacna gigas; assembly: GCA_945859785.2. NCBI lineage: Eukaryota > Metazoa > Mollusca > Bivalvia > Cardiida > Cardiidae > Tridacna > Tridacna gigas. The sequence goes on from OX244033.2 coordinate 29,106,028, forward strand.
GATAAGATTTTCTGTTACAGTTTTTTAAAGCTCTTTTTATACAAATTTGTACTACTATTATCTAAATATGAAATATTAAACAGGTATTATGCAATATTCATAGATGTGTCTTGAAAGTGTCAAAATATCTATTTCAATTTGAATTACCAAATCATAAAAAATTATACTGGGGAAAAAAAAAAAAAAAATTACATACATATATACATGTACATCCCAAATTAACGTCATATCTATTTGGGATTGCTGAATTATTTGCAGGCAACAGTGATAACATACTTAAGAGTTCACAAGAGGCTGGAAGAAAAGTGAAATGCAGAACATTAAAGAAAATGCAGATAGAAAGTAGAATAGCAGGAAGGAAAAAGAAGAAGCAATATGTGTGTAACTTCCGGATGCACTAACAAGCTTAAAAAGGCTTATAAATCAAAAACAGAAAATCATCATTTTTATTCTGTTTAACATGAAAGCATGATATGTGTTTAAGTCTTTGTTTCCAGGCAGTGAACTACATGTACTTGCCTTGAGTAAGAACAGACGTAGTTTCCCAAAGAGTGTGTAGGTTTATCCATGTTATGGATAATAATATTTATTTTGTGTGTAGGAATTGTTGTCAGCGAAACAGTTTGACTGTAAAGAAATACATCTATTTCACAATAAAGATCTTTATGAAATGTGACAATTCATCATTTTGCATCGTCTAATTTTCCTGTATGTGCACATCATCAACATTTTAATATGTGGTGCCATTAGCTAACGGAAGTCGCCTGACATCATTCTTCTTATACAGGCATTTGTGATTGTGTAATACTCAAATTTACGATTATGGAATTACAAAATATAATTTTAATCTCTTCAATGACTCAGTTTCAACATTATCATTTTGTAATTGTATGTTTATGTAATAATATTGGCATTTTTTGGTATCCTTATTGAAATAATGGGCAGTATTTTACCATCGTAACTAAGTACAACAACAAATGAAATGCTGTTAAAAAACAAACTGAGCTTATACTCACCAGAGTTCTGTTTTTCCCTCCGCATTTCCCCACTTTTCCGATAGAATACCATTAAATGTTGATTAACTGACATAACTACCCTGCCCCCTGTGCAACCTCAGCTGCCACAGTCCATATCTATTTTTGGCTCGCGCATGCGTGTTTGAATTGTGAAAGTAGAAAATGTACACAGTTGTAGGTTGTTCCTCATTAACTCTTTGTAGGGGTCATATAAAACATTAGACTCGCTAGAATATTGCAGAATTTCAAGAAAAATGGTTTTTCATTCGATATCTTCTGGCAATAGTAATATTACGGTAATTCTGTGTACAAAATTCGGTTGGCCGCCACTGGTACTCTTCGTGACGTAAGTCCGTCTGTTGACCGACGGGTTATTCATATCGTGCCGAGTTTCATTTACAGTCTATTTCAGATTTCCACTCGTGACTCTTACAATATTGAACCCTAGTTTGCCCACGTAAAGTATGAGCTGTGAACTTGAAGAACATTACCTTACAGATTAGAAAAGGTTTTAAAAAATGGCCGCCACTGGTCGTGAGCCAGTATCGTATGAATGAATTTTATTCTCATATTCCTGTTTTTAAAAATCTGTAACTTTTGATGTTTTAAACATCACATTGGGGACTCGGAATTGCGTGGTTTGGATTGAATTGATTGTGACCATAAAATATCGTCAATCACGAATCAGTTATGTCCTTGTCTGCTTTCATACTGGTACCTGTAACTGTCCAATAGACAACAGGCCACCAGTCTACTTTCATACTTTCGCACTACAATTATAATAGTGATAAGCATTTGCATGTCGGCGATGTTTTAGAAACAACCAGATCAAAATAAACCGAAAATACATCGAAACTAGAAAATACTGCAAAACACCTGTACATGAAGTTTGTATCGGGTACATATTGACTTTGAATTATATTGTAATATACCGGTATACCTGTATATCGTGACAGCCCTAGTCAGTACAAATGCATCACCAAAAAAAAAAAATGATGATCTGAAACCCAGGATATTATACCATATGCTATGATAGCTGGTATTCACAATGATCCTAATCTGTATTTCCAGGTGTTGTCTGCTGCATCAGCTGCAGGTGTGAGTGTAGCATTTGGTGCTCCTATTGGTGGTGTACTCTTCAGTTTGGAGGAAGTAAGTGTCTCTTTTTTGAACAATTTTAAAATTATACTTCTGTTGATAATTTGTAAGGTGAAAGAGAAAAACATTTAACCCTTTACCACACAATCTTCAGATTTAACAACCCTGACAAAGAAGGCTTTTGCAACATTGTTGGAAAAGGAGAAAATGCTGGAAACAAGCACTTTCTTCTTACCCGACAATGTTTTCTTCTCTATCATAGACAGATATTATCATTTTAGCTGCATGTAATGTGTGGGCTGCAAAAGGTTTCAATTTGGTCCAGTCCAAACTTTTGTCGTTTGCATGTAATTTGTGGTCTGCACATACTTCCAATTTGGTCCAGTCCAAAGTCTTGTCGTTTGCATGTAATTTGTGGTCTGCACATACTTTCAATTTGGTCCAGTCCAAAGTCTTGTCGTTTGCATGTAATTTGTGGTCTGCACATACTTCCAATTTGGTCCAGTCCAAAGTCTTGTCGTTTGCATGTAATTTGTGGTCTGCACATACTTCCAATTTGGTCCAGTCCAAAGTCTTGTCGTTTGCATGTAATTTGTGGTCTGCACATACTTTCAATTTGGTCCAGTCCAAAGTCTTGTCGTTTGCATGTAATTTGTGGTCTGCACATACTTCCAATTTGGTCCAGTCCAAAGTCTTGTCGTTTGCATGTAATTTGTGGTCTGCAAATACTTTCAATTTGGTCCATACTCTTGTCGTTTGATAAAGAGTTAATCTGTACTTTCACTCTATGAGTTATGATCAATATATTTCAGATATGCATCTAAACTCTGTCATTGACAAGTAAAGTTAGTGGGGGTCTAACATCAGACTGCATGATTGGTCTGTGCAGTCTGATCTTGGCCTGTCCTGTCCACAAAAGCAACTGAAATTGTACTTTTCATAGAAGGGTGAATTTTCAGAGTGCTAGAAACTATAATCAAACTTTTTTAACTAAACCAAAGTTTGATCGTTTCTTCTCTATAAATTCAAGTAACTCTGATCATTAGATGTATTTTCAATAATCTTTTAAATTTCATTCTGAGGAAGCTGATACAGTTTTTGTGGCAGCTGTGTAATGCTCATGGCTGAGACGTTTTTCGAGATTCGTAATAGGTTTTTGTTTGTCTTGAACTAGATAATGCAGCATTGGAATAAGGCACCTTAACAACTCTATTTTTACAGGTGAGCTACTATTTCCCATTAAAGACTCTCTGGAGGTCCTTTTTCTGTGCCCTGGTTGCTGCATTTGTCCTGCGATCCATCAATCCATTTGGCAACGATCACCTAGTCATGTTTTATATAGAATATAATGAACCTTGGTATCTGCAGGAGCTGATCCCATTTATGATCATTGGGGCTTTAGGGGTATGTATAAGTGTTTTTCAACTACATATGCCGATCTTGATTAATGCTTTACCACACAGTGCCACCTTTTAACGACCCTGATGAAGGCCTCTGAAAGCATTGTGGGATAAGGAGAAAATGCTGGTAGCTGGCATTTTCTCCCTTTCCCACAATGTTTTCTGTCCTTCTAAAAACCATTTTCAATTTTTGAGTCAATTTTATTTTGCCTTCTGCAAAGGCCTTCAATTTGGAAGTGTCTAAAATATTGCTGTGCGGTAAAGGGTTAAAGAAATCAGTTAAAACTAGACTTTGTTGTCACAAATATTGAAAAAAAATCTGTTTAAAAAGTGATTACAGTAGTTCTTTAATCCTTTACCAGACGACAAAATTTTAGCATTGTCCAAATTGAAAGCATTTGCAGATGACAATTTCATTGTAGCTCAAATGGTGCAATTTTTCTGTGATAGGGTAGAACACTTTGTGGGAAAAGGAGAAAAGGCAGGTTACTAGCATTTTCTCTTTTCCCACAATGTTTTCAAAAGGCTTCCTTCCCAGGGTCATTAAAAGGCGGCATTGTGCGGTAAAGGGTTAATGCAAGGTTTTCCAGCATGTTATACAATATGAGTTCACAGAAATTATCCAAACCTTATTTTTATAGTTAGATCATTCTCATGTTAACCCTTTACCAAATGAGAAATTTTAGACCCTTCCAAATTAAATGAATATACAAACGACCAATTTAGCCTTGGTAAAAAGGAGTTAAAGTTTTCTAATGGGGTAGAGAACATTGTGGGATAAAGAAAATAGGCTGGTTGCCAGCATTTGTTTTCCTTTTCTCACAATGTTTTCAAAAGTTTTCTTACACAGGGTCATTAAAACTCAAGTTTGTCTGGTAAAGACTTTTTGTCTAAATGTGCCAACCAGATTGTACAAGGGGGACCAACATTATGAACAACTGTTGAATTCTTACGCCCTGTTGGTTTATTGCTTTTTCAGGGCCTGTATGGGAGCCTATTTATATATTTGAACATCAAATGGTGCCGATATAGAAAAACATCTGTTTTAGGAAAATATCCAATCATTGAAGTAAGTCACTAAAATTTGATTTTGTTCTTTAATTCTTGTTATTACTGAACACTTTATTGTAACAAAACAAACATTTATACAACTGCAGTTGAAGGCTTTTGAAATTATTGTGGGAAAAGGAAAAGTTGCCTGTAGGAAACAATTTGTTTTTGTCCCAAAATGTTGCCTTACTGTTTGCAAACAAAACTGTGCTTTCCTGCAAATATACATTCTTTGTGTCACATGTAACTATTTGGTTGGTCTAGAAATGGCCTTTAAATTAAAAGGTTTAAAAAGTTTCTTAACTCTTTACCAAACAACAAATTTTTTGACACTCCAAATTGACAACATTGCAGACAACAAATTAAAAGTGACTCAACAATTGAAAGTATGCTTTGGGAAGGGTAGAAACTAATATGGGAAAAGAAGAAAATGCTAGTTACCAGTCGGGAATGTGTTGTAAAGGGTTAAGCATTGGTGTAATTTGAGTTGTTACAAATACTTGGAAGACACGGAAATACATGTTTTAGGTGTTAGCATTATCGTGCTGAATAAAGAACATGAAAGAATATGGGCATTTGGGTCAGTACAAAAGATGTAGATATTGCCAGTTAAAGTGTGGCTTTTATTTGCATTTCTCCTTTGTGTAACTGTGAATGGTCTTTTGTTTAAAATCAGCGTGTAGATTTTTCTTTCAAACCTCCTGAAGTTTCTTAAAGGTCTTCTCTAGGAAAATTTATGGTTATCATTTTCATTCAATTATTTGTCGTTAAGCATAATCCTGTAACATGATCTCTACATGTTTTCTACATATGATATGTCACATATATTTCAGGTGCTAATTGTTGCCTTTATCACAACATTATTAAGTTTTCCCAATCCTTACACACGAATGAACACCAGTGAGATGATACGACAGTTAGTGAGTCGATGTGGTCCAGAGGATACTAATGACCTGTGGTAGGTCTTATCTGTCCCTGTTTCAGGAAAAAAAAGTCTGCCTGACATTTCTTTTTTCTTATTAAAGTTTCATGAATGATAGTAAGTTTGTATAGACATTTTATCCTTTTTAGTTGACCTTTTACCTCACAAACCAAGCTTTTAACAACCCTGAGGTGAAGGGCCTCTGAAAATATTATGGGAAAAGGAGAAAATGTGGGTAACCAGCATTTTCTTCTTTTCCCACAATGTTTTCTACCCATTCACAGACAAAGGTCATCTTTTGAGGTACATTCAATATGTCATCTGTAAATGCTTCTGATATGGAATAGTCTAAAAGTTTGTTGTCTTGTAAAGAGTTAAGAAACCTATGAATGTATTTTATATCAATTGTGAAACAGGTCATCAAGCTTTCTAATTATTCTCACAGACTGCTTCTTGTACTTAACTCTTTAAACAGCATTTCCTCCTTTTCCCACAATGTTTTCTACACTACCAGGAACAATTTTCAGTTTTTGAGTCTTATTTATTTTGTTGTCTGCAAATGCTTTCAGTTGGACAAGTCTAACATTTTGGTGTTGGGTATCAGCATTTTCTCCCTTTTGGACAAGCTCTCCAGGTTGTTAAAACTCAGGCTTGTGTATTAAAGGTCTAACCAATACTTTGGTCATTTCAGATATGGCAAATACTTGGGTCATTTTCAGATATGACAAACGTTGTGGGAAAAGGAGAAAATGCTGGCTATCATCATATTCTTCCTTACCCACAATGTTTTCCAAAGCCGTCTTCTTCTGGGTTGTAAAAACTCTTGATTGTGTAGTAAAGGATTAACCAATACTTGGGTCAAGCCATAGGTAGCTCCAGAGGTTGGTCCAGCTCTTCATGTGAAAGGTAACCCACAATCTTAAGTTAGAGAGGCTATTTTTATTTTTTTCAAATCTATTTCAGTGACTATAAAAGAAACTTTTCTGATCCACAATCCTATATGTCAAGTACCTATGCTGGAGATGGGGTCAAAAGGGCACTCTGGCAGCTTGCTCTGGCTGTTATATTTAAAGGTGTAATCACCATTTTTACATTCGGCATGAAAGTGAGTATAAGAAGAACTTGAAGTTTTTTTTGTTCTTTGTTTACCCTTAGAGCACTGAATTAATGAAAAAGACCTTTTCAGGTAGGGAATACATCCAAAATACTATTTCCAGGATGTTTTTTCCAGAATATGTAACAAAGCAGAGGAAATGTAGATCCAAGATTAGACTGCACATTCTGTGCAGTCTGACCGTGAATTCTTTACCAAACGACAAAATTTTGGACTAGTCTATATTCAAAGCATTTCCAGACAACAATTTAAATGTGGTTGAAATGGTGGAATTCGTTTTTGACAGGTGTAAAACATAGTGGGAAAAGGAGGAAATGTTGGTTACCAGCATTTTCTCTTTTTCCCGCTATGTTTTCAGAAGCGTGCTTTGTTACAGTCGTTAAAAGTCAGGACTGTTTAGTTAGGTTTTAAATGGTTTTTGATATTCTATATTTAACCGTGCCAAATTCTTTCTTTCTGGGGAAAAAAAAAAAAAAGCATTTTATGTTATTTCTAAAGTAAGCAAATGAAAGAGAAATGCCTTTTAGAAGTTTCTATGAAACAGTGGCCAATTGTTTTTAGAGGCAAATGAAACATGTACTGGTACCTAAAGATGAAATAAACTAGTAGCAATACTTCTGTATTTTGGATTATTGGCAAGACTCTTTTACTGTTGTTAAACCCGTTTCCAAACAATTCTGAGTTCTAAAAACCCTTAGAAAGAAAGCTTTTGAAAACTTAGTAGGAAAAGGATAAAATGCAGATAACCTGCATTTTCTTCTTTTCCCACAATTTTTTCTACCATTTCAAAGACAGAAATCATCTTTTTAGCTACCTTGAATTTGTCGAGTCAAGTTACTTGGGTCTTATATTTTGTTGTTTGGTTAAGAGTTAAACATACATAATATACAGGGTGCTTATGTCTTTTTGGCTTAAGTTGATATTTACCCATCAGTGGTAGGGCAACTCCAAATCTCTGCCAATACTGATTGAAACTGAAGTCAAATGATATGACAAACTATGGTACAGGCATAAGCTTTAACCTTTTACCACACAATCCCTAGTTTTAAAGACCATAAACAAAAACAGCTTCTGAAAAAATTGTTGGAAAATGAGAAAATGCCGGTAGCCAGTATTTTCTCCTTTTCCAACAAGGTTTTCTACCCTTCCCAAAACAAATTTCAATTTTTGAATCACATTTATTTTGTAGTCTGCAGTTACTTTCATTTTGGACAAGTCTTAAGATTTTGTCCTATGGTAGAGTTAAGCTTTTCTTCTCACTTCCTTATAAGATTGAGTAGGATTTGGAAAAATAATGATTTCTTGTCTAGTTTACCTGTACATTATGAATCATGTTATGGTAATTTCAGGTACCATCAGGTCTCTTCATCCCTAGTATGGCAGTTGGAGCCATCATGGGGCGTATTATTGGAATTGGCATGGAACAGCTTGTAATGTAAGTTACCTGTTTCTGTTTCACTTACTGACTTCTACTGAAAAATTGCCTCTGATATTTTTTCATCTGTTAGCAGACGGCTTTTAAAAACATTGAGGCTTAGGGGGAAATTGCTCAGAAGGTAATTTTTCAAATAAGAAACTTCGATAGTCCTAAACCTTAGTAGTGCTAAATAGGTGAAACTGACATTCCCAAGCAGCACAAAGTATGCAGATATTGCAATTTCAATGCTATTTTTGTCAGAATATCTGGCAAACGGGGAAATAGTGTAAATCCAAGATCAGACTACGCATTTTGTGCAGCATGATCTTGCTCAGCATTGTCTGTGTTAGGGACTCAATCTAGGTTCAGTGCTGTATGGGTCAAGATTAGAGAATGAGAATGTTCAACAATATAAGCCAGACTTTTGACAGAATCAATTGATTAAGGTGTTTGTGGGTATATTCTGAGATACTATTTTAGCATGTGTTTTGTGCTGTACGATGTAAATCTATACCATCTTCAATGTATTTCATTTCTTTTTTTTTTTTCACTTTTCAGTGCTAACCATGACAATCCCTTATTCAAAAGTATGTGTCAATCAGAAAACCAGTGTATTATCACACCAGGTTTGTATGCCATGGTGGGAGCTGCGGCTGCTTTAGGAGGGGTGACCCGTATGACAGGTAAATCTTTAACCCTTTATCACACCATAAAATTCCAGACTTATCCCAGTTTGAAACATTCGCAGACAAATTTTATGCAGCTCAAATTATGAGATTCTTCTGTGAATGGGTTTAGGATATTATGGGACGACTGTTTTAGGATTGTGAGAAAAAGGAGAATTAATGGTAGTAACCTGCATTCTCTCCTTTTCCCACTATGTTTTGTATCCTTTTCAAAGACAAATTCCATCATTTGAGCAACACTTGATGTGGCTTTGTGTGATAAGGGATGTTTCTGCTCATCATCATCATTTTTTTTTCTTCAACTCACTTTATTGCAGTATCACTAGTTGGTATTATGTGTGAACTAATTTATGTACATTTTTATTGATTGTTGTTATATTGGAACTAACTTCAGTATAGCATCACTGATTGCTACTATTTGAAGTGACATTTAGCGATAACAATTGTTCGTATTTGAACATAATTCATTACATTGTCATTTGGTGTTAGAAATGTTTAAACTGTCTTCATTACAGTATCACTGGTTGTTATTATGTTTGAACTGACTGGAGGTTTACAGTATATTGTCCCACTGATGGCTGCAGTAATGGCAAGCAAGTGGGTGGGGGATGCTCTGGGAAAACAGGGAATGTATCCTTTACTGCAGAGATTATAGTCTTATATTTCCTTATAAACCAAGTACAGGCTCTTTTCAACGTAAAAAAGCTTTTCAAATTACCAAAAGTTAAACCTTTTTACTTTTTACTATACTTCAAAATTTGAGACTTGACCAAATTCAAAGGTTTTGTAGGGAACAAATTCAAGATGGCTGTAAGGATGAGATTTGTCTTGAACTTTTTACCAAATGACAAATTCCAAATTCAAAGCATTTGCAGACAACAAAATAATGTGATTCAAAACTTGAGATTTATGCTGGGAAGAGTTGAAAACATTGTGGGAAAAGGAGAAATGCTGGTTACCAGCATTTTCTCCATTTCCCAAACTGTTTTCAAAAGCCTTTTTTTTTCATGTTAGTTAAAAGTTAGGTAAAGGGTTAAAAGGATAGAAAACATTGTGTGTAAAGGAGAAAATGCTGGTTATCAGCATCTTCACCTTTCTTCACGATGTTTTCAAAAACCTTTTTTTCCCCTTGTTTCAGTGAAACACAGGACCATTTGGCAAGAAAATGATTTTTTTGTAATATTTTCTGTAATAAAAATGAAAATAGAGCAGTTGTATTGAGGAAACTTCTCTTCATCTTGCAATATTGTTCAACACTGTCATCGGCAAGTGTTTAAAGCCTTTGTCTTTTCTCGCCATTTTGGCTCATTTTCTTTAACACTTAGAGCACAAATAAAAGAAAAGGATATTTTCGATCTGGATAAACAAGTCTAGATATTGAAGTTAAAGGCTTTGTTATGCCAGATTATCACAACAGCAGCCAATTTAGATCAAGATCAGACTGCTGTCTGCATTCTCTGAAGTCTGATCTTGATATTAATTGGGTTTTAAAATAAATGAAGCCATGAAATGCATACAATCCAAGGTTTTAATGACCCTGACAGAGAATGATTTTGAAAACATTGTGGGAAAAGGAGAAAATGCTGATTACCAGCATTTTCTCCTTTTCCCACAATGTTTTCTACCCAACCCAAGATAAATTTCAATTATAGAGTCACATTTATTTGTCGTCTGTAAATACTTTCAACTGGGAAAAGTTTAAAACATTGTCGTTTAGTAAATGGTTAAGGGCTAGAAGTCGGGGGGGGGGGGGGGGTGTCAACACATTTTTTTCACCTTAACTTTTTGATTAGCTATGACGCACATATCCGCCTAAATGGATACCCATACTTAGATAATAAAGAAGAATTTACTCATACAACCATTGCAGCAGATGTGATGCGACCCAGGTATGTTGAAAGTTATTGTCGCTACTGTTACATACACACAATGTAGATTAGTAATCTCAGAAGGTATTAACCCCTTACCATACGATCATATGTTTTGATGACCCTGAGGAAAAGGGTGTTGGAAAATGTTGTGGGATAAAATAAAATGCTGGTAAACAGCATTTTCTCCTTTTCCTACCAGGTTTTCTACGGTGGGTGGAGACATCTTTCGATTCACGTGATTCCTTTTCTGCAAATGGCTTTCAAAATTGAAGAGTGTAAAAGTTTTTTGTATGGTAAAGAGTTAAAATGTATTCCTTAGTCAACACAGTACCCATGTAATCATGACTTTAGCTGGGTTACTAAGCAATAATTCCCTTAGTTAACCCTTTGCCAGTCAATCCCGAGTTTTAACGACCCTGTTGGAGCATGCTTTTGCAAACATTGTGGGAAAAGGAGAATATGCTGGTAACCAACATTTTCTCTTTTTCCCACAATGTTTTCTATCCTTTAAGCGACCTCAGGTATGCTTGTACAATTTTTTTATTTGTCACCTGCAGATGTTTTGAATTTGAAGGAATCCAAAGTTTGTGGTTTGACAGGGTTGATACTTAGTTCCAACAAAGTATAACAGATCATCTTTTTACAAGTAGCTGAATAGACAGGGCTTATAGTTGTAAACTCAACTCTTTCTGCACATATTCATTTGATTGCTCAGTTTTTTGGAGATAGCACTTATCTATAGCAATCAAATTAATGGGGTTAGGCTTGCATGCAAAAAGACATTTAACCCCTTTCAATCTCAATCTCAACTTTTAATGACTGTGAAAGAAGCCTTTTGAAAAGATTATGGGAAAAGGAGAAAATGCTGGTAACCAGCATTTTCTCCTTTTCCCACAATGTTTTCTACTCTATGAAAGACAAATTCACGTTTTGAGTAACAGTCAATTTTTGTCTGCAAACGCTTTCAGTTTGGAGTAGAATTTTGTTGTTTGAGGTATAATCCATGCACTAGAGAGACCAGGAGTTGATCCCTTGTTGCAATTTGTAGTCATGGGTATGATGATTTTTATGAGCCGCTCTTAGCTCAAATCTTGTTTTTGGAATTATCCACCTTTGATTTGTCCAAGTTGAAAGTACTAGCTTTCATAGAACTTTTAATAAAGATGTTTGTTGTTGTCTTTTCTCACCAGATTAAAAAAGTCCAGGTATGTCAGTGTGAACTAAGATTAACACTTTTGTCTCTGATATTTCAAACTTACCTCAACAAACACACATTAACCGTAGGAGCCTTTTATTACAATTTTGCAGAAGAAGCCATTGAAAATACTGCGAGATAAAGAAGTAGCTCAGATTAATGACGTTTGCATTGTCATGATATTCTCAGTTAAAGGCTTGAGCATCATTTGCACTGGTTTGAAATTCTTTTTAACAGAAGACTCACACTCTTCAGTTCATGTAGCCACATTTTATGCATAAACTACAGGTGGGATTTGAAAAGATTGTGGCAAACAGAGATATTGCCTGAAAAGATTGTGGCAAACAGAGATATTGCCTTTGAAGAGTTATTGCTCCATTTGCCAAAATGAATTCTCAACTCTGTCTATGCTCAACTTTCACTATCAAAAAGATCAATCATCTAGAATTCCATAATTATTTATAACGAGAAATAACATGCACATACAGAGTTATAGTATATGAAGAAGAGATTTAAGCCAGATTAGTTCAAGTACATTGTTATGAATTAATTGAGCTATGCTCTGTGAAAAGGGGGCTTAATGTGTATGTAAAAAGTATCGACCCTTGTTAGCCTGTGCAGGCTGACATGGGTCAAAACTTTTTGCTATGGGTAAATATTCTGCTTATCAAAAGACCAGGGGACATATTCACCAAACATTCTTAAGGATATTCTTAGTCGCATTCTCTAGAATTTTCTAAATTTGAAAGTAGCACAACTTCTGTACCATTGGGTTAAGCCAATCAGGAGTTGTGTCCCTTTTAAATTTAGAAAATATCGGAGAAATAAGAAAAGAATGTTCTTAAAATTGGTCGTTGAATACTGACACAGTATATCTCATGATTTGGTTGATTGTAAGACCAAAATGATTTTAGGAATCCACGATTATATGATGACTTGCTTGGTACAATGGATCGCAGCGATGCATTAAACCCACTTTTCATAGAGAATAGACCATATATGTATGGGTGGGGGGGTGATTCAGTTTTAAAGTAGTTGCAATTCAGATTCAGTATAAGTTGTGTTTTGAGTTTCGCGGCAACTTTATTTTTGGTGTAAGAAGTAGCTGAAATATTTCTGTGTGTCTGGAGTTTATGTTTGTCTGTCAGGGAATTGAATTAGCTGATTCAGCTCTTTTATATGTAATTTTTTGTCAGTTCCACTGGTAAATGAACCAAATATTAAAGCATGCTTGTCAGGTAGGAGTGTTATTTGGCCTAGCACTGCATAACTCCAGCCTAGTACAGGTTGAACTAAGTAAACACATTAATAAGTGATCTGCTGTTGTGTAACTGAAATTTTGTTGTAAGCAAAGTAAAATACCATTCAAACTCATTTCTTGAGCTTTGAAGTTACATGTAGGGTTTTTTTGGAGAGATTTTATGTTTTTTCACAGTTGTCATTTTTATGAGGGACTCATTGCACTTTTTACCAGATGAGAATTTTGAAATTTGTATAAATTGAAAGCATTTACATAAGACAAATTTGGCTCAAATGATGAAATTTGTCTTATGTAGAGAACAAAGTGGGTAAAGGAGAAAATGCTTGTTACCAGCATTTTCTCCTTTTGCCACAATGTTCTTAGAAACCTTTTTCCTCAGGGCTGTTAAAACACATTTTTTTTTTTTTTTTTTTTTTTTTGAGAAAGATTAATATCTGTTAAAAGTTCTATTCATTGAGATAGTTGTAGTCATAATACCATAAGACCATTCAGTTGGTTAGAAGATGGGTAAAGGTACATGTAACCCCCCAAAAAAATAAATAACCGGTAACTTATCCAATGGTTTTTATAGAAAATGTGAATGAGACTTTCAATACATTTAACAGTTAAAGAATATTCATGATTTCAGTTTTGAGTTATTTTATTGTATTCTAGAATAATTGGAATAGATATATCTTTTTGAATATTCTTCTGTAATAAAGGTGTTCTAACCAAACAAACTTCAAACATGGAAAACATAATTATGTCAGTTTTATGGATGGAAGATATCCTCATTATGTAAGATGTGTGAAGGGGTCCAACAATTACCTTTTGCACAGTGCTGTCTGACTTTCTAAAGTGTCTACAAAAGTAATTTAACCCTTTACCACACAATCCCGAGTTTTAATGACCCTGAGAAAGAAGCATTTAGAAAACATTGTGGGAAAAGGAGAAAATGCTAGTAACCACCTTTTCCCATATTGTTTTCTACTGTATCAAATACAGAAACCATAATTTGAGCGACATTTAATTTGTCATTTGCATATGCTTTAAAGTCTAAAGTTTTGTTGTTTTGGAAAGAGTTAACTCTTTACTTAATAATTGCTTGGTTTTTTTTGACCATGAGGAAAAAGGTTTTTGAACACATCATCAAGGAGAGGGAAAAAGCTGGTAACTAGCATTTCCCCTTTTCACACCCTGCTTTCTAGCCTTTCAATCACAAATTCTCTCATGTGAACCACATTAAATTTTGTGGTCTGCTAATGCTTTTCGATATGGGCAAGTCTAAAGTTTTATCATTTGGTAAAGATTTAAATCTTCTTTGTTGCTTGGAGGTATAAATTATTGAAGGAACACTCAAAGAAGAAGTCATTAAACCTATACCAAATGTCAGAATTTTAAACAAGTCTGAATTGAAAGAACTTGCAGACGACAAAATGAATGTAACTCAAAAATTGAAATTTGTTTTGGGAAGGGTAGAAAACATGGTGGGAATGGAGAAAATGCAGGTTACCAGCATTTTCTCCTTTTCCCACAATGTTTTCAGAGGCTTTCTATCTCAGGGTCGTTAAAAGTTGGGATTGTGTAGTAAAGGGTTAAAGGTTGGCTGGAATATAGATATTTTGATGAGTTTCTTTTTTTAGCTCACCTTATCACAACGTGCTAAAGGTGAGCTATTGTGATCGCCCTATGTCCGGCGTCCGTCGTCCGTCGTCTGTCGTCCGTCGTCCGTCAACAATTTCTTTAAACATCTTCTTCTCCTAAACCACTGGGCCAATCTTGATGAAACTTGGCAGGGATGTTCCTTGGGTGAAGCTCTACCAAAATTGTTCAAAGAGTTAAATTCCACCCACAACTCTGGTTGCCATGGCAACAAAAAGGAAAAAAAAAGCAAAATCTTTGAAAATCTTCTTCTCTGAAACTAGAAGGCGCAGAGCTTTGATATTTGGTATGTAGCATCTCCTAGTGGACCTCTACCAAGTTTGTTCATTTGATGCCCCTGGGGTCAAAACTGGCCCCGCCCCAGGGGTCACAAGTTTGAGCATAGTAACAAAGAAGGAAAACTTTAAAAATCTTCTTCTCTGAAACTTGAAGGCATAGAGCTTTGATATTTGGCATGTAGCATCTCCTAGTGGACCTCTACCAAGTTTGTTCATATGATACCCCTGGGGTCAAAACTGGCCCCGCCCTTGGGGTCACAATTTCCAACATAGGAACAAAGAAGGAAAACTTTAAAAATCTTCTTCTGTAAAACTAGAAGACATAGAGCGTTGATATTTGGCATGAAGCATCTCCTAGTGGACCTCTACCAAGTTTGTTCATATGATGCCCTTGGGGTCAAAACTGGCCCTGCCCTGGGGGTCACAAGTTCGAACATAGGAACAAAGAGGGGAAACTTTAAAAATCATCTTCTCTGAAACTGGAAGGCGTAGAGCTTTGATATTTGGTATGTAGCATTGCCTAGTGGACCTCTACCAAGTTTGTTCATATGATGTCCCTGGGGTCAAAACTGGCCCCACCCCGGGGGTCACAAGTTTGAGCATAGTAACAAAGAAGGAAAACTTTAAAAATCTTCTTCTCTGAAACTTGAAGGCGTAGAGCTTTGATATTTGGCATGTAGCATCTCCTAGTGGACCTCTACCAAGTTTGTTCATATGATGCCCCTGGGGTCAAAACTGGCCCTGCCCCGGGGGTCACAATTTCCAACATAGGAACAAAGAAGGAAAACTTTAAAAATCTTCTTCTGTAAAACTAGAAGGCATAGAGCTTTGATATTTGGTATGTAGCATCGCCTAGTAGACCTCTACTAAGTTTGTTCATATGATGCCCTTGGGTCAAAATTGGCCCTGCCCCGGGGGTCACAAGTTCAAACATAGGAACAAAAAAGGAAAACTTTTAATTTTTTTTTTCTCTTAAATGGGAAGGCATAGAGCTTTGATATTTGGTATGTAGCATCTCCTAGTGGACTTCTACCAAGTTTGTTCCAATTATGCTGCTTGGGTCAAAACTGGCCCAGCCCCTGGGGTCACAAGTTCGAACATGGGAACAAAGAAGGAAAACTTTAAAATTCTTCTTTTCTGAAACCAAAAGGTGTGGCGCTTTGATATTTGGTATGTTGCATCTCAGAGTGGACCTCTACCAAGTTTGTTCATATGATGCCCGGGGGTCACAAGTTCGAAGATAGGAACAAAGAAGGAAAACTTTAAATTTCTTTTTCTCTTAAATGGGAAGGTGTAGAGCTTTGATATTTGGTATGTAGCATTTCCTAGTGGACCTCTACCAAGTTTGTTCATATGATGCCCTTGGGTCAAAATTGGCCCTGCCCCGGGGGTCACAAGTTCAAACATAGGAACAAAAAAGGAAAACTTTTAATTTTTTTTTTCTCTTAAATGGGAAGGCATAGAGCTTTGATATTTGGTATGTAGCATCTCCTAGTGGACTTCTACCAAGTTTGTTCCAATTATGCTGCTTGGGTCAAAACTGGCCCAGCCCCTGGGGTCACAAGTTCGAACATGGGAACAAAGAAGGAAAACTTTAAAATTCTTCTTTTCTGAAACCAAAAGGTGTGGCGCTTTGATATTTGGTATGTTGCATCTCAGAGTGGACCTCTACCAAGTTTGTTCATATGATGCCCGGGGGTCACAAGTTCGAAGATAGGAACAAAGAAGGAAAACTTTAAATTTCTTTTTCTCTTAAACGGGAAGGTGTAGAGCTTTGATATTTGGTATGTAGCATTTCCTAGTGGACCTCTACCAAGTTTGTTCATATGATGCCCCTGGGTCAAAACTGGCCCAGCCCCGGCGGTCACAAGTTCGAACATAGGAACAAAGAAGGAAAACTTTAAAATTCTTCTTTAAAACTGGAAGGCGTAGAGCTTTGATATTTGGTATGTAGTGATTCTCTTCTAAGTTTGTTTGCCCATCTAAGCGCAACAAGTTCATTGAGTTCAAAATTGGGTCATCTTGGGTCATAAACTAGGTCACTAGGTCAAATTAAAGAAATACCTTGTTGGCACTCTTGAGGCCACATTATTTGCTCAATTGCCTTGAAAATCAGTTAGAAAGTTTGTCTTTATAAAGTCTCACATAAGATTAATTTGGGTCAACTTGGGTCATAAACTAGTTCACTGGGTCAAATTAAAGAAATACCTTGCTTGCACTCTGGAGGCCACATTTATTGCTCAAATGACCTGAAATTTGGCCAGAATGTTTGTCTTGATGAAATACCAGATGAGTTTGGATTTGGGTCACCTGGAACCATAAACTAGGTCACTAGGTCAAAATAAAGAAATACCTTGTGGGCACTCTAGAGGCCACATTCTTTGCTTAATTGCCTTGAAAATTGGTCAGAATGTTTGTCTTTGTAAAATCTCACATGAGTCTGACTTTGGGTCAACTGGGGTCATAAACTAGGTCACTTGGTCAAATTAAAGAAATAGCTAGTGGGCACTCTAGAGGCCACATTTATTATTCATATAATTTGAAAATTGGTTAGAATGTTTCTTTTGATATAGTCAAAGACCAGTTCAAATTTGGGTCACCTGGGGTCATAATCTAGGTCACTAGGTCAAATTAAAGAAATATCTTTAGGGCACTCGAGGCCACATTTTTTGCTCAATTGACTTGAAAATTGGTCAGAATGTTTGTCTTCATGAAATATGAGTTTGAAATTGGGTCACCTGCAGTCAAAAACTAGGTCACATGGTCAAATTAAAGAAAAACCTTAAAGGCACTCTACTAAGGTGAGCGACCCAGGGCCATCATGGCCCTCTTGTTTACTTTTTTTTGTTACATTCTGATTTATTCTTTTGAAGATGCTGGCGTTATGGGCTAGAAGTGTAAGTTTGAACATATTGCGCTCACACTGAATTGATAGATTATTTTTGAGTTGCATTTTTAATTTTTTAGGCATACTTATCTGTTTGTGTGCTTGTTTGTTTGTTTTTGTAGTTTTGTTGTCTGATTTTTCTAACTCACCCGAGTGCAAAATGCTCATGGTGAGCTTTTGTGATCGTGCAATGTCCTTTTTCTGTCATGCATGGTCAATATTTACCATGTGTGGCTCTAGAGGATTTTCAGTCCAATGCTTGTGAAACCTGGTAAGATTTTTTGTGATAATATCTTGGAGATTTTTGAAAATAGATTACCTCAGAATAAGAAGGTGACTTGGTTCAATACATGTACATGTATTAGAAAAAGCTTGTGTTATACACTAGAGGCCACATTTTCAGTACCTTGTTCATGAAAACTTTTATCTTGATGACAGTTTGGAAGAGTATAAAAAAAACAGCTTTTCTTCCGTTTAAAAAATGGCCACTAGTTTATTCTTGAAGAAAGATTTTCCATTCAATATTGAAGAAACTTGGCCAGAAAGTTTATAAGCTAAAAGTTTTAATTTGGGCAAGTGTAGAATTATGTCACTTCTTAAAGAGAAAAAGATACAAAGGCTCAGGTGAGCAATTTAGGGCCATGATGACCCTTTTCTTTCCCCCTAAATTTCAAGCTAACAGTTCTTGATGTGACCGTCAGTTTGCTTTCTTTGCTAAATTAATATTTACTCATAAATAAATCTGATTATAAATGAGCCATGCTCTGGCAAAAGGGGGCTTAATGCATCTCCGTGATCCATGATACCAAGTAAGTAACATTGTTACAATTGTGGATCCATAAAATCCATTTTGTCTAACAACCAACTGAATCATGAGGCACACTGGTCCTTTGACAGGCCGAAAATTGACCAGAAGCAAAAAGTTTCGGTCCAGGTCAGTCTGCAGGGATTGTGCAGGCTGACCAGGGTCACAACATTTTGCATATGCATTAAGCCACCATTTCACAGAGCATAGCTCAAATTTAAGGTTCTCTGGAATACAAACCTGAATTACTCTCATAATTACCTTAAATTCATTCATACATTTTTTTTTTCTTCATTTTGTGTTAATATGTATTTTGTGGCTAATTAATTTGCTTTAAGGGTTTTTGCGTAGAGAATATTAATTGCTCTTTTGATTAGTACCTCTTTACCAGACGACGAATTTTCATTGTCCATTTCAAAGTATTTGCACCGGCATACGGTACTGACTGTAGCTTAGATGATGAGATTTTTCTTTAACCCTTTCCTAAACAAGCCCTGGTTTTCACGTGTCTGCAGTACAAGTCTTTTGAAAACACTTTGGGAAAAGGAGAAATTGCTCGTAACAAGCAATTTCTCCTTTTCCCACAGTGTTTTCTACCCTGTTTGATAACTTTCTGCCATTTTCATCAAATTTCAAATTGTCGTCTGCAAACTCTTTCAATTTGGACTAGTCCAAAATTTGTCGTTTGGGAAAGGGTTAAAAGGATGGAAAACTGTGGGATAAAGGAGAAACTGCTGTTTACCAGCATTTTACCATTTTTAGGGCTGCTGTTTTTGAAGAAAATAATGAGGTATTGTTGTGGCCTTGGCGTCATCATTGTCTGTGTTGTTATGCAAAAACTTTGACATTTTATAATATCTCTGTTATTACTAAAGGTATTTGCTTCAAACTCAGACAAGTTGTTAATTATCAAAAAAGGGAACTTGTACAAGAAGGGCAGGTGACCATCAAAGCATTTTTGACACAGTTATGCCCGTTTTTCAACTTTGGGATAAAGGAGAAACAGCTCTATACCAACATTTTATCATTTTTAGCTCAGCTGTTTTTGAGGAAAACAATGAGGTATTGTTGTAGCCCTGATGTCATCATTGTCTATGTTGTTATGCAAAAAACTTTGACATTTTATAATATCTCTGTTATTACATAAGATATTTGCTTCAAACTTGGACAAAAATGCTCGACTGCTAATGCTTGATTTTCAGTGAAAATTCTTGGTAAAAAAGGGACATAACTTTGTTCAATGATTACCTGCCCTTGTTGTATAGTTTCCCCATTTGATAGTTTGAACTTGTCCGAGTTTGAAGGAAATGTAATAACAGAGATGTTATAAAATGTTCAAGTTTTCGCACGATGACACAGATGGCGCAAATGATGATGCCAGGACTACGACAATACCTCATTTTCTTCGAAAACAGCCGAGCTAATAACTTTACACATTGTCATACCATGTGAATCTTACTGCATGTATAAGAGACACTTTACTGCGAAATATCGATCTCGGCTAGAACCATACAGGTCTGCTGATATGTGTGTGTTAGTAGTTTTCTTTTAGAAAAGAAAGCAGGACTCAGTTGAATTAATATGTGATAAATATGTAAATAACCCTTCACCCAAAAATTTTGAGTTTAAACAACCCCATCTAAGAAGGCTTTTGAAACCATGGTTGGAAAAGGAGAAAATGCTGGCAATCAGCATTTTCTTTTTTTTTTAACAATGTTTTCTACTCTTTCAAAAACAAATCCGATCATCTGAGCCATGTTTAGTGTTTCATCTGCAAATGATTATAATTTGGACAAGTCTGAAAATTTTGTCAACTGGTAAAGAGTTAACACTCTCAGACATATTATGCACCAATGGCCAGATATGCCCTTAACTCTTTACCAAACAAGGCAATTTTAGACTGGTCCAAATGAAAGCATTTGCAGACATTTTGAAGCTGGCCTAAATGACAAAATTTGGCCTTGATAGGAAAGAAAACATTGCTTGAAAAGGAGAAAATGCTGGTTACCAGTATTTTCTCCTTTTCCCACAATGTTTTCAAATGGCTTCTTTTCCAGGGTTGTTAAAAGGAGGCGTTATGTGGTAAAGGGTTATTAAAGTACATGTATTTATATCTTGGCACCAAAATAATGGTACAGTCTTCACCAATGAAATTTTGTGTGAGCTTTGTCCTTTCTGACGGTGATTTACTCATTTCATTTGTTAGTAATTTTCATACAATAGCAATATTGTGTTGTTGTTCTGTTGTCAGTAGGGACACATATATACGAGTCTTATTCTGTTTAAAGCTGGTTACATGCATTTGCCAAAAGGTCATCCTATGCAGTACGTGCAGGCTGACGTGGGTCAAAACTTTGATCACTGAAAATTTTCTGCAAGTGAAAGATCCATTCAACCTCATGATTCAGCCAGTTTTTAGATAAAATGGATTCTATGTGTGTGATGGCTTGCTTGTTATAATGCATTGCTAGGACACATTGAGCCCCTTTTTGTGAGGCACCTCTTCGTATCTCTTAGTAATGCAAACCAATCGTCATTTATATGAGCTGTGCTCTTGCAAAAGGGGGCTTAATGCATCTTTGTGATGCTTTTTACCAAGCAAGTCATCACATAATTATGGATCCATAAATCCCCCCCCCCCTTTTTTTTTGAAACAACTGACTGGATTTGTAGGTGGAATAGTCTTTTGACGTGTAGAAAATTGACCTATGGCAAAAAGTTTTAACTCATGTCAGCCTGCGTGGACTACACAGGCTGACATGGGTCGAAACTTTTTGCAGATGCATTAAGCCCCCTTTTCACAGAGCATGGCCGATATGCATGTTTGCATACATGTATATAAACACACCTGCCCCCACCACAATATTCTGGGGAACGATGATGGAAAAAACCAACACTTTTGCTAGATGTATCAAAGGTTTTAGGTAGTTTGGACATGTTCTTTTGCTGTACTAAAGTCAAGCTTGCTTAATCATAGAATTATTGTTGTAATACATGTACAATCTATATGCTTTGTAATTAAAGTCTGAACCACAAGACAAATGTAGATGCAGTTCCAGCAGTGGAATTACTTTCAGACAATTTCTTCTTCTGAATCATTACAAGAGGATCATTTCGATCATTTCGAAAAAGTTAAATCTTTTACAAAACGACAGAATTGTAAGCTCGTCCAAACTGAGAGCATTTGCAGACAACAAATTAAATGTAGATAAAATTTGTTTTTGAAAGGGTAAAAAGCATTGTGAGCAGAGGAGAAAATACTGTTTGCTAGCATTGTCTGCCATTTCCATAATGTTTTGTAAAGGCTTTTTCCAGTGGTTGTTAAAACTTACAAATTGTGTTGTAAAGGATTAAAAGCATGTTTCATAACAAACTATTTTCTCCTTCAGATGACTTTCTAATCTCTTTCACTGGAAAACTTTGCAGACAACAATTTAGATGTCGTTGAAATTATGCTTTTTGGCTGTGAAAGGGTAGAAAACATTGTGGGAAAAGGAGAAAATGCTGGTTACCAGCATTTTCTTCTTTTTCCACAATGTTTCAAAAGTTTTCTTTTTCAGGGTCATTTAAACTGGGGATTGTGTAGTAAAGAGTTGAAGGCGTGTTTAGACTTACTACCAGGACCATATGTAAACAAAAGTCAACGGTTTCATGTATAAAGTACAAACAAATGCAACCATCTATACTTACGCAGGCACGTTTCATCGCAATGCAATGTCTAATAAGCAGTGTCTAATAAACAGATTAGCGCATTCACTTGTCATCTATTATTCTTGTTATGGGTTATGTAATGTTTGCATACTTTACGGTTTACAGTGTATGACCTTATAATATCCCATTGTCTCACAAGGCTTGTTCAGTTTTAACCAAATATGCACAAGAGTCCTGAAAGAGAGGTATCTTCCTCAGACTTGCGATAATAAGTATTGTTTGTTACAGGACCTTGACTGCGTGTCAAAATGCTATCACATGTATCGATGCATTTAACTTCTATGCATGCTGATTATAACTGATTTTCATGGATATTTTCAAATTTCTCCTCTGGAAATTTGTTTCATGAGAGTATATAATAACTTTATGACTCATGCTCTGTGAAAAGGGGGCTTAATGCATCAGCAAACAGTTTTGACCGAGGTCAGCCAATGCGACCTGCGCAGGCTGACCTGGGTTGAAACTTTTTGCTATGGGTGAATTTTCTGCATGTCAAAGGACCATTCTACCTCAGAATTCAGCCGGTTGTTAGACAAAATGATTTTTATGGATCTAAATTATGTGATGACTTGCTTGGTTTAATGCATTATGGAGATACATTTGACCCCATTTTGCCAGAGACTGTGTTACAATTTTGTGTACTTGCAGTTACATCCTCACAGTGTTGTTCTTCCTCGAACATTTTTTTAAAAATTATGTTGATTCCTTTCATTTCAGACGCAATGATCCACCATTATGTGTTATTACTCAAGACAGCATGAAGCTTGAGCAAATAGGTATGTGCTTTTATTAGGATTACTTTACCAATCAATTCTATGTTTTGAAGACCTGTATCTGTCCTGATTTTCTATATACTGTATTAGTGTTTCTTAACTCTTTACCAAACGACAAAATTTTAGATTAGTTCAAATTGAAAGCAGTTGCAGATGACAAAATAAATGTGACTGAAAAATGGAAATTTGTTTTGGAAGGGTAGAAAACATTATGGGAAAAGGATTTTCTCCTTTTCCCACAATGTTGTTAAAAGGCTTCTTTCCCAGGGTCGTTAAAAGTTGGGATTGTGTGGTAAAGAGTTAAATATCTTTAGTTCTAAAAGCTCAACCTGTGATCTCACAATAACCCTTAGGCTGCTCAGTGCAACTCAATGCTCTTTTGGGGACAGTGTAGAAAAAGTTCAGCCTGCACACAATGTGCAGTCTGATCTTTGATCTGCACTGTCAGATACTGTGAGTTTTTTTCTTGCAACAATAACTTTGTAATCAAAAATGTTTTGGTACATACTGTTGGTTGGAAATCTTTATCCTATTTATTTAGTCTATGAGTCAACCCTTTACCACACAACCCAAAGGCTTTTAAAAACATTGTGGGAAAAGGAGAAAATGCTGGTAACCAACATTTTCTCCTTTTCCCATGATGTTTTCTACTCTATCATAGAACTTAGTCTCGTTTGTATTAATTCTGAATTTGTCCTCTGCAGATGTTTCGAATTCAGAAGGACCTGAAATTTGTCGTTTAGGAAAGGGTCAAGAAAAGATCCCTGAATGCAAGTCTGAAAGTGGAATGTACCGGTACTTTATGCCTGAATTTTTCAGAAACCCTTTTAAAAGAGACAGAACACAATGGTTTTCCTGTGGTGGTCTCTTTAGAATCTCAGTATTTAGTCGGATTTGCTACAAGAAGAGATCTGATACTTGCAATAGGTAAGTTTTATCTTATGTAACAGTATATATCAGCCATGCTCTGGGAAAAGAGCTTAATGCATCCGTGAAAAGTATCGACCCAGGCCAGCCTGTGCAGTCTGCGCAGGCTGACCTGGACCAAAACTTTTCACTGTTGGTCAATTTTTTGTATGTCAAAGGACCAGTCTACCTTATTATACAGTCAGTAATTAGACATAAAGGATTTTATGGGTCCCTAATTATATGATTACTTGCTTGGTATCATGTATCACGGAGATGCATTAAGCCCCCTTTTTCCAGAGCATCACACACACACACACACACACACACACACACACACACACACACACACACACACACACACATATATATATATATATGAGACTCATGCTCTGGGAGAAGAGTTTAATGCATCTTTCTGATGCAACATACCAAGCAAGTCATCCTGTAATTATGTATCATTAGAATCCATTTGGTCTGACAATAGGCTGAATCATGAGGTTGACTGGTTCTTCGTCATGCAAAAAATTGACCAATAGCAAAAAGTTTTGAGCAACGTCAGTCTGGGCTGACTGCATAGGTTGACCTTGTTCTATATGTTTTGCAAGTGCATTAAATCCCTTTTTCACATAGTAAGGCTAATACGTAAACATTTATATACAGTATAATTTGTAGCTTTATTTGCCAATAATGGTAAGTCCTGTCATAATTTTAAATTGCATGATTTGCTGTCTGATTAGCCACGACAAGACGTTTCAGAGAAAACTGGTAACTGGTGAAAAGTAAACATTGTTCATAATGACCAGCTTTACCTATGCTACATTGTTTTCTTATACATTCATGGTTAACCTTTAGTCTTGTGGATCATCCATGGTTTTATGGCAATGATTTTGAAGTCATCTTTTGCATGTTTGTTTACGGGGGTACTGAATTTACCTTTTACCAGATAATTCCAAGATCTGAAAACCCCATGGAAGAAGGCTTTTGAAGACATTGTTGGGAAAGAAGAAAATGCTGGTAACCAGCATTTTCTCCTTTCCCCACATTGTTTTCTATCCTTTCAAGGGCAAATCAAATCGTTTTTATACACATTTTATTTTTTGTCTTCAATTTTCATAATTTTGGTCAAGATTAAAACTTCATCATTTTGTTAAGCGTTAACCCTTTACCACACAGTCCAGAGTTTTAACAACCCTGAGGAAGAAGCCTTTTGAAAACTGGCTGCCAATATTTCCTCCTTTTCCCACAATGTTTTCTACCCTATCAAAGACAAATTCCATCTTTTGAGGTACATTTAGATAGTATTCTGCAAATGCTTTCAATTAGCACAGGTCTATATTTTGCTTTGTGCTAAGGTGTTAACTCATTACCGCACAATCCAGAGTTTTAACGACCTTGAAGAAGAAGGCTTTTGAAAACATTGTGGGAAAAGCAGAAAATGCTGGTAACCGGCATTTTCTTCTTTTCCCACAATGTCTTCAACAATCTCAAAGACAGATACTGTCATTTGTACCCAATGTTATTTGTCGTCTGCAAACACTTTCAGTTTGGACTAGTCTAAAATTTTGTTGTGTGCTAAAATGTTAAAAGATGTTTTGGTTTAATTGGTAAGTTTTTGTTCCTCCAGCAAATGCCAGAAAAAATATAGAGGGCATAGTGAGTGATTCCATTGTATACTTTACAAGCCAAGTTCCAAGCAATGTCTCAGGCCCAGCTCCACTAAAACTCAGAAAAATTTTGGATTTGGTAAGATTTGTTTTCATATATTTACCAAAGTGATTTTTAGCTCGGCTGTTTTCAAAGAAAAAATCAAGGTATTGTCATAGCCTAGGTGTTGTCATCTGGGTTGTCGTCGTGCTAAAACTGACATTTTGTAATATCTCGGTTATTACTGAAGATATTTACTTCAAACTTGAACAAGTGTTAACTATGAAAAGAGGAACTCATACAACAAGGGCAAATAAACATCATATTATTTTTGACACAGTTTTTCCCTTTTTTTTGACTTGGAATTTTTACTGAAAATCAAGCAACTGCAGCCGAGCATTGGCACCTGCATGTGCTGCTCTTGTTAGCTCTTCTGGCTGAAGGCCAGAAGAGATTTTTGAGATGGCATGGTTGCCATCATCCATCCAGTGTCTGTCTGCCTGAAAGCTATTCAGAGCAGGTTTTTGTAGAGATTCATTTGAACTGTATTTGGTTAAGATTTTTTTTTCAAACATCTTCCTACAAAGTAATTATCCAATTTTTGAGAAACTTCACTGAAATGCTCCTGTCATGGCCCTTTAGAATTTAAAACTCTGCTTGCCATAGTAACAAAACTGAAAGATATTGAAAATCGTTTTCTCCAGCTCTACTGTAGGTATTCTCTCCAAAGTGGTCAAAATGATCCTTTAGTTGACCTTTCAGATTTTTGTTAAAATTTGATCTTGGAAAGAATATGGCTGCTTTTAGTTTGGCTTAATTACTGATAACAAGATATAGTTGATCTGATGATTTTAAGGGAAGTAAGTTAAGTTTTCCTCTTGACAGTATGCTACCATTTACCTAGCACCCTTTTCCAGACGACAAAATTTTAGCCTTGTCCAAATTGAAAGCATTTGCGGACGACAATTTCAATGTGGTTCAAATGATGCAATTTTTCTTTGATAGGGTAGAAAACATTGTGGGAAAAGGAGAAAATGCTGGTGACCAGCATTTTCTCCTTTTCCCACAATGTTTTCTACAGGCTTCTTTCCCAGGGTCATTAAAAGGCGGCATTGTGTGGTAAAGGGTTTAAGTGTCATACTACATTGTAACATGATTGTTGTTGTATATTCACATTATTATGCCCCCCTTCAACGAGTTGGGGGTATATTGCTTTGCATGTGTCGGTCCGTCTGTAGACCTTACCTTGTCCGGATAATAACTAGACACAGAATTGACCTAGGTTCGTCAAATTTGGCACAGACATGCGTCTTGGAGTGTAGATGATTCCTATTGATTTTGAGGTCAATCAGTCAAATGTCAAGGTCACAGTGACCGTCAACATGTTGTTATATAGACCAAACCGTGTCCGGATGATAACTAGACACAGAATTGACCTAGGTTCGTCAAATTTGGCACAGACATTTGTCTCAGAATTTAGATGATCCCTATCAATTTTGAGATTAACCCATCAAAGGTCAAGGTCACAGTGGCCTTTAACTTAATGATACATAGACCAAACCTTGTCCAGATGGTAAGTAGACACAGAATTGACATAGGTTCTTCAAATTCTGTACAGATATTCATCTCGGAGTGTAAATGATCCCTATCGATTCCAAAGACCATCACTATCTTCAGTATTTAAGGTACAATGTACTATTTTTCTACTAAATATGATAATCTTTAATGCTTTGTCTTAACTCTTGCCATCCAGATGTCGACTCAAATAGTAGTTGCAAACAGTGTACACAATGATTTTTTTGCATGTATACATGCAGTTTAATCAGAGTCTACACTGACTGTTCTCCTATAAACTTAAATACCTAGAACTAATACATACAGATTCCAGCTTCACTTACAATTACCTTAATCCTTTCCTGAGATGACATCGTTATTTCCCAATCAATTCTTTTGACATCAGTTTAAGAACTGTGCCACTTCCTGTATCAATGTGGCAGTAGGGGGGCATGACTGTTTTACAAACAGACATCTTGTTTGTATAGAACATGTTCAGTTTTCATTTATGATGACTTATTCTTATATTAATTGTGCTCTCATGAGTTGAATGTTTCAGTTAAGCAAGGTTTGTATCATTTTATTTTTCCCAAAAACTTTACCATTCATGCCACAGAAAATATGTTTTTCTGCTTCTTAATGTTTTGAAAACATTTTGTCAGAGTTCATAGATATCTGTCATGAATGAAATCTGCTGTTAAAAACCCATTCTTTATGTCAATAGCAATATATACTAAAAAAAGGTCTTATATTTAAAGTCATCTGCTGTAGATTTTGATTTATGGTCTTGAAATGACACAAGGTTTCTGATTTTCAGGCCCCTGTGACAATAACAGATCAAACTCCGATGGAGACAGTGGTAGAAATGTTCAGAAAGTTAGGTCTACGTCAGACTCTAGTCACAGTCAATGGGTATGTACCACATTCCATCATAGCCTATAAAAAAATCCCAGTCAATAGTTAACCCTTTAAGTTACTGCAGTATTTAAGTCAGTTATAACTGAATTAACAGAATTTTGTTAATTATATTAACCTGTATCCTGAGAAACAAGTTAAATAAAACTTTCAAGCCGATAGTAAAAACCCAAATAATGTTATTTCAAACTTAGTTTTTGGAGAAAAAAATACCTCCGTATTAGGCGGTATAGATCCAAGATCAGATTGCATGTTCTCTGCAGTCTGATCTTGATCTGCACTGTCTGCAAAACTGCAAAAAGTCAGTTAGTTGCACATAGCAGCTTAAGGGTTAACTCTTTACCAGACAACAAAATTTTAGACTTTGTCCAAATGGCAAGCATTTGCAGACAAAAATCTAAAAGTGACCCAAATGACGAAATTTGTTCTTGATAGGGTAGAAAACATTGTGGGAAAGGGAGAAAATGCTGATTACTAGCATTTTCTCTTTTTCCCACAATGTTTTCAAAAGCCTTCTGCTTCAAGGTCGTTAAAAGTCAAGATTGTGTGGTAATAGGTTGATTGAATAAATCAGCAATATTTATGGCATCAGAGAATGAAAAAAAAATCACATTCATCATTGGAAACAAATCACGGTGAAGTGAAAACTGTGTCTGGTCAAAATTCTAACAAATGTTGGATGCCTGTGATGGTTTACTGTTAGAATCTACGTAGAGTCATATGCATACCCGTATCGAAAAACAGACTTCTCCCAGCGGTTTCAACATGGAAAATTGTGTACTTGTCTCCTTGTAGGATCATGTCCTTTCCACCTTTTATCAGCAATCTTTTTCACTTAAACATTCGAATTGAGTTCTTGTGATAGAGGTTTTTGTGATAGCATACCTATGTAGCATATCTCACTTCTATTTTCTCATGTTTGCCTCATTAATATGCGCCAAGCCTTTGTAGCTCAGTTGATAGCATACAGGACTTAAGAACAGGAGATTACTGGTTCAATCCCTGGCTTGGCCAATTTCTTTCTGAGGATTGATGAAAGTCATTGCGTCAGGATTCATTCCTCTCTCACTGCTGTCCATTATTTCAAAGATGGTCATGTGGGAAAGCAGCCTGTGGCTTTGGAAAGAATATTGTGCGGAGTACTGGTAAAAGAAACTCCAGGAAAGCATGGATAGGGGCACTGGCAGCTGAAACTGAAATAATGTTGAAAGTGGTGTTAAACACCATGTATACAATCAATCAGTCATTAATGTAAAAGGCCAAAGTTTTTTATGGTGACGAGCAGCATGTGATATCCTCAGTAATACGATCAAAGTGATGCCCAATCAAAATTGTTCTGGCTATTGGTCGTAATATATTCAACCTTGCAACTGAAAGGAGTGATATTGTGCAAATGCTTTTAAATTTGGATAAAACTAAGATTCCATTTTTGTCATGTGGTGACAAGTTACAAAAGTAAAATGTGCAGGTGAAGTCGATAAAAAATTCTAAAGCTCAGGCTTTTAACTCATTACCTCTTGAAATAAATTTGATGTAGACAGCTTTGAAAATAATTATTTTGTTGGAGATAAGGAATCCCAACATTAATTAAATGAAACATTCACTATTGTATGAATTCTTGGTTGTAGAAGTTGAAAATCCTGGTTGCAAGTGCATTCTCAATTTACCAAAAATGCTATCAAAAGTAGTCTGCTGCAGTGCATCAAACAGGTTTACCCTTTACCACATAATCCAAGTTTTAACTACCCTGAGCAAGGAGGCCTTTTGAGAACATTGAGGGAAAAGAAGAAAATGCTGGTAACCAGCATTTTTCCTTTTCCTAATATGTTTTCTTTCATGCCAAAAACAAATTTCAATATTTGGTCATATTTAATTTGTCGCCTGCAAATGGTCTCGATTTAAACAAGTCTAAAATTTTGTTATTTGGTAGAGAATAAATCAAGACATGTTTTCCACATTTCACCTTCACTGCATTTCAAATACAAAATCAGTTTCTTGTTTTCTTCTTTTTTTAGACGTCTCCTTGGCATAATCACCAAGAAAGATGTGTTGAGACATATTGTTCAACTGCAAAATCAAGATCCGGACTCCATCCTGTTCAACTAGAATTAAGTCACTGTTTCAGTGTTGTCATGGCAACTGATTGCAGCATGTCCTTGAACTTGGAGAGAGAGGATCCGATCTTGTTTCCATGGAAGCTGTGTAGTGTACAAACCAATTCAAGTGTTGTTCTGTGTGCATAATCACTGTTGTTGTAATAGGAACATAATGTATCATATTGTACTCTAGAATCACTCTTCAAATTTATTTTTAGCTCCACTGGCAGAAAGCCAGTGAGTTTATGTCATGGCCCTGTGTTTGCCTAAGGTGTGTCTGTCATTCTGTTCATCTGTGCATTTACTTGTATTCCAAACATCTCCTCTGAAACTACCTGTCAAATTTTGACCGAACTTCACAGAAATGATCCTGCCTTAGTGTTCTTAACTCTGTACTAAACAACATAATTTTCAACTCTTCCTTATTGAAACCATCTACAGATGGCGAATTTGACTGTAGTACAAATGAACTGATGGTCTTTGACAGGATAGAAAAATACTGTTAGAAAAGGAGAAAATTCTGGTTACCAGCATTTGATCCTTTTCCCACAATGTTTTCTTTAAAGGTTGTTAAAACCCAGAATTGTGTGGTAAAGGGTGAGAATCACTTCAAAAAATTTGATGTAGACAAGTAAAAAACTTTGTCATCTTGTAAAGAGTTAAAAGGAAGTAGAGGGATGCAGGGCCATCATGGCTCTTTTTGGTAAAGAAAAACAATAATTAACCTTCAGACTGCCAGTGATGACATTAGTTGCCCCTGAGGAAAGTGTAAATGAAGATCAGAATGCTTTGAGAATGCATATGTCTCGTGAAAATTCTGACTAGAACTGCTTTCACGCATTGCCAGTCCTGAATTTTTATGGCCCTGAGGAAGATGGATTTGAAAAACATTGTGAGCAAAAGAGGTAATCAGCATTTTCTCCTATTCCTCCCAATGTTTATTGATCTTTAATGGATACCTTTATTTAACTCCCATTAAATTTATCATCTGTAAATGCTTTGGTATTGAACAAGTCCAACATTTTGTCATTCACTTAACTCTTTACCAAACGACAAAATTTTAGACTGATCCAAATTGAAAGCATTTGCAGACGACCAATGAAACGTTGTACAAATTATGAAATCCGTCTTTGAAAGAGTAGAAAAAAATTGAGGGAAAAGGAGAAAATGTTGGTTATCAGCATTTTCTCCTTTTCCCTTAATGTTTTCAAAAGTCCTTTTCTTTGTGGTCGTTAAAAGTCAGGATTGTGTGGTAAAGAGTTAAATTGCTATTTAAATGTAATGGACTTTGCAAAGCAGTAAATAGACCAATGCGTTGTAATTTCAAGGGTGTTCTTAGTATGTTTTTCGAAATGATTTCAAAAGCTGTCTTCCCCTTGGCCATAGGACAACGTTATCATAGAGTTTTGATTGTATAGAAAAGAGAAAAAGCTACTTAGTTTCTATTGAAGCTTTGCAAGAAGGCTTTTTTAGCTCTAATTTATGTTATTTAATATTGTTGTTAGAATAAAAGACCTCGTGACTCTATCATTCCATTAATTACCTCCCTTTGCTGTTTTTAACTTGATCAAGCTACTCATATATATATATTTCAGTGTTAATTTATTTTGAAAATAGACATTTTCATATTTAAACTAAATGATTGGTATGTTTCACGGGTTTTGATGTTGAGATGATGGCACTTACCAGTTTATGTAATACTGCAGAGAAAGTATCTATATTCTTTTTTCAAGAACCCCAGATCAGTTACAGTATTAAACTCTCTACCAAACTATATCGTTTGTTTAATCACTGGGAAAGAGAAGGCAATTGAAAACATTGTAGGAAAAGGAGAAAATGCTGGTAACCAGTATTTTCTCCCTTCCCCACAGTGTTTTCTACCCTATCAAAGCAGATGATTTTAGAAACATTTGTCTGCATATGCTTTAAATTCAGTTCAGTTGAAAGTTTTGTCGGTTAGTAAATGAAGTATTACAAGTTTTAACAACCCCAAGGAAAAGGACTTTTGAAGACAATGTGGAAAAAGGAGAAATTGCTAGTTACCAACCTTTTGTCCTTTTTCCATGATACTTTCTACCCTTTCACAGACAATTTCCATCATATGGGCCCCATTTGGTTTGTTGATGCAGATGCTTTCAATTTGGACATGTCTAAAGACGTATCTTCTTGTAAAGGGTTAAGGATATGACCTGGATCTAGGTTTTGTCTACTGTTATAGGGGTAAACTTAAATTGTAAAATGAATATTTGAGGGTCATTGGAAAATTATCAAGAAAAGTGGGGGGGTTTTGTCGTTTTATAAAATTTGGTTTGTTGTTTATTTGGAAAAAAAAAAGCCTTGCCCAGATACATGTACGGGAAATCTGTAGTAATTAAAACATCATCAGGTAGCTTTTGATGGGGCAAAAACACTCACAAAGGAAAGCAGAAGTTTAAAGATTTTTTTTTTTTTTTTTTTTTCATGGTTAAATTTTGGGATATTGTGAAACATTCTCCTCGATGTATATATATGTGTATACATGTATTTGTCCCTGTGAGACCCGCATGTCAGAAAAGAATGCTAAAACTGTTTGGTAAGACAACTTTATCATAATTTCAAGATATCAAAATTTAATGTGATTCAGCATGAGCAGAAAAGAATGAATGACAGGTTCTCAATTGAAAAGTTCCATTACACCATAAATAAACCCTGTCACGCTTTTCTGTCATCACCAAAGCAACTTTCAGAGAGTATGGGACTGTGAAGAGTCCTGCTGTTCTCCAAATACTTTTGTGCCATTATCTGCTCTTTCTGATATTTGAATCCTGGTTGTGCTGCAGGAAGTTCGAAGACATTGATGACTTGGCTTATCAGGCAAAAGATCTGTAAAATTCCACAAGATGATTTCACAGAATGGTTTGACTAGCGTGTACTGTATCTGGGAGACATGTAAAGGGGAATATTTACCCCCCAAAAAAAATTACGTGATTGAGTGAACCCTCTACCACAGGATGCTGCCTTTTAACGACCCTTGGAAAGAGGCCTATTGAAAACATTGAGGGAAAAGGAGAAAATGCTGGTAACCAGCATTTTCTCCTTTTCCCACAATGTTTTCTACCCTGTCAAAGAAAAATTCCATCATTTGAGCCACACTGAAGTTATCATCTGCAAATGCATTTAGTTTGGACTAGGCTAAAATTTTGTTGTCTGGTAAAGGGTTAACTCTTTATCAAATGACAAAATTTTGGACTTGACCAAATGGAAAGCATTTTCCAAAAACAAATTAAATGTAGCTTCGATGGAAATTTATGTATTGGATAGGGTTGAAAATATTGTGGAAAAATAAGAAAATGCTAGCTACCAGCATTCTTTTCCTTTTCTGACAGTGTTTTCAAAAGCCTTCTCTTTCAGGTCGTTAAAACTTGGGATTGTGTGGTAAAAGTTATAGAGATTTCAAACTCTGTAGTCCTTCAACCATTTACCAGACAATAAAGAGTTTTAACAACCCGGAGGAAAGAGGCTATGAAAACATTTTGGGAAAAGGAGAAAATGCTGGTAACTAGCATTTTCTCTCTTTCCTGCAATGTTCCTACTTTGTCTACAATAAATTCTATCATTTGAGTCATGTTAAGTTTGTCCTCTACAAATGCTTTGAATATAGATGAGTCTAAAATTTTGTCAAGTGGTAATGCATTAATGTGTGTGGATGCCCTGTTCAGCGGTACTTGACACTGCTGCAATAACTGGGGTATTTGCATTGATTTACTTAAACCAAGCTCGACTGTTGTGTTATTGTGAGCCAACATGTCTTTGGTTGAAATTGTTTTAGAAAAGTTCTTGTGATCAAAAAGTTACGACACTTTCCAAACATACTTTGTATATGTACGTTAAAGAAAAAATCTACATTGTGCTCTGTGAAAAGGGCATTAAATGCATCTTCGCAATGCATTAAACCAAGCTTTTTGGTTTATAATACAGATCTTTTTTTCTAACAATGTGCTGAGCCATGAGGGAGAATGGTCGTTTGTCATGTAGAAAATTTACTGATAGCAAAAAAAAATTGACCCAGGTCGGCCTGTGTGGATTGCGCAGGCTGACCCGGGTCGATACTTTTTGCAGGTGCATTAAACCACCTTTTCACAGAGTATAACTAATATATGTTTGTTTTTTTGAACTGCGCATTTGGCATTTTTTATATGAGAGATAGCTTTAGTTGCATGTTATTTGTATAGTATATGTGAGTATATTGTTTCATTTGACCATTCTAGCACTGTGATATTTTCTTTGTATTGTAAGTAGAGTTTTCAACATTAACCCTTTACCATACGACAAAATTTTAGCCTTGTCCAATTCCAAAGCATTTGCAGTGGACAAATAATGTGTGGATCAAATGATTGGATTTGTCTTTGAATGGGCAGAAAACATTGTGGGAAAAGCAGAAAATGCTGGTTACCATCATATCATTTGAGCCATGTTTGACTTGGCGCCTGTAGTCACTTTCAAAATGGAAGAGTCTAAAACTGAGCCACAGGTAATTTCTTGTCTGCAAATGCTCACAATTTGGTTACAAATCTAAAATTCTGTTGTTTGGTAAAGAGTTAAAAGACATAACATTAAACCTACTCCACATTGAAAGCAGATAACATAACAAATATGGCACAAATGGCAAGATTTGTGTCGAAGAGATAGAAATCATTGTGGGGACAGGAGAAAAGGTTGGTTTCCATCATTTTCTACATTTCTTCACAATGTTTTCTACCCTTTCCATCACAAATTCCATCATTTTATTGTTTGTATACAAATCTTATCATTTTGGACAAGATTTTGTCTAAGATTCTTTTGTCTGTAAAGAGTAAAATGTTTTGCAAAAATCTATTCTGCCTAACTTTTAACCAGATGGCAAAATTTTATAGTCATCCAGATTGAAAGCCCAGAATTTTACAGACGAAAAATTTAACTCAAATTTTAGGTCTTGTCTATCAATTGAAAAAATAGAAAAATTGGGGTTCAGCATTTTCACTATTTGCCACAATGTTTTAAAGCCCTCTTCCTTCTGTCCATTAAACATGTAGAAGGTTCAATTGAATATAGTGAGGCATATGTTGTTGATTATCCTGTACTGCATTTTTTTTTTTTTTAATGTTTTGTTTCATTAATATTATTGATAAGTATATTATGTTGGCAATATTGAAATTAAACATTATGAAAGATCTTTTATGTCATGATTTTCGATATTTACTATCCTAAAAATGCAGTTTTTAACTCCACTGGCTAAAGGCCAGAGGGCTTATGTCAGGGCCATGAATTTCGTGCATCCATAGGTGTGTGTGTGTGTGTGTGTCTGTGTGTGTGTTGACTTTTAGTTCAAAGATCCCTACCACTAGCTATCCAGTTTTGACCAAATGTCACAGAAGTGATCCTGTCATGGTGCTCTTTAGAATTCCTACAAAAAATGTGGTTTCATGGAAAACTCAGGTTGCTGTAGCAACAAAACTGAAAAAAAAAATGAAAATCTTTTAAATTCTTCTATACAAAAATCACAAGTTAGAATTGACTACAAATTGGTATAAATGATCCTTTGTTGGACCCAGTTAAGATTTTCTGATCTGGCAAAGAACTCTGCCACTGTTGGCTTGGCATACGATTCATAACGAGCTTTATAAGTAAGTTCAGCTTTCATACTGATCAAGGGAAATAAGTCCTGCTTCCGTTTTACAGATTCATGCAGTTAGTAACCATTTATCACGTTTGATTATCAAAATGTTCTGTATTATGATTGGTGTGTTATACAAGTTTGTTTTTTGGGGATTTTTTTTTTATAGAAAGTGCTCAGTTTTTTGAGATATTGATGTTTTATGTATTTGATGCTCAGATACTCAGTTGAATATCTAACAAGAAGTGTGGTTTGTATCATTTTCGTTTCAGCTTAAGGGTTAACTCGAATATGCACGCTTATCTTGCTCATCTACAGCGCACACTATGTCATGTTTTCAAAAATTGAATTGTCTTGTACTTTACAACAACAACAAAAAAACAATCTTGTGTTACCTATCCTTTTCCTGTTGATGAACTGTTCGTGCACTTGTTTCATAGTCTTTTCATGTTACACACACCCTGCATTTGTAACATACATTTGAGCCATGCTCTCGGAAAAGGTAGTTTAATTCATCTTCGTGATGCATTATCCAAGTCATCACATAATTATGGATCCATAAAATCCATTTTGTGTAACAACAACTGAATCATGAGGTAGAATTGTTCTTTGACATACAGAAAACATCTTCTGTGTGTTAACATTGTTTAAAAAGAGGTCTGCAAAGCGGGGCAATATACGCCTGAGGGAAGCCGTCGAAATAATGGCTCTTTGACCCCATACTGTGACCTTGACCTTGAAATCTGAAATCTGAAACCTCTATTATGCGCGTCGTGTCGTCAAGGTGCATACTTGAGTGAAATAGTCTCAAGTCAGACCAGGGGTCCAAGAGAGAGGAAGCTGTGTAGATTTTTTTTCCAACAAACAGATCTACATCAATCAGTGCATGCAGCATAGATGCAAAGTACTTGTGAAAGGCCTTTAAACCCTTTACTAAACAACATGGTGTTTTAAGTAATACCTCTGAGGAAGGAGCCTTTGGAAAAATATTGTACACATGAGCATCAGGTGAAAATGAGTAATTGCTGGTTAGAATTTTATAATTTGGTTGTTAGGTTTGTTACAGATGACAAAATCTAGATTTGCCCAAATTGAAAGCATTTGCAGAGGGCAAATTAAATGTGGCTCAAATTATATGGTTTGTCTTTGAAAGGTATAAAACATTGTACGGAAATAAGTAAACCTATTCTTTTTTTTTTTTTTTTTTTCTCTCTGTTTTCCACAATATTTTCAGAAACCCCATTTTTTTGGCGGATTTGTATAGCAAATCCGCTTACTGTGATCGTTCTGACCGGAACCAAATGCACAATGCGTAACGACGCATGCGCGCTCACACTCTCAACCTCGCTTTTGTCACTACCGTATATACTGCCCAACACGCGTATACATACATACCTATGGTCCGAAATCTAATACCAGCAAAAAACTGTGTAAGATTGGTGGGTCAAATTACCACTCCTCAAACAGTAATAGAATAAGTTACTGCGCGGGCCGCTCGGCAGAACAATTTCGACTTTCCCAGCTCTTGCTAACTCCCATTTTAAAATGATTGCAAATGTGCTCCATGTGATGTTATTTTTTTATTACAATACATTATATCTTTATGCCACTCCACAAATCCGCTTTCCAGGACTTTGAGTGCTTTGATTTAAGCATCTGCAAACGACAAAATAAATGTGGCTCAAATGGTGGAACTTGTCTTACAACGAGTTTAAAACGTGAGAAATGGAGCAAATGCTGCTTATCAGCTTATTCTTCTTTTCCTACAATAATTTAGAAAGCCATTTTCCGGGTCATGAAACATGGGATAATTCGGTAAGGGGTTAACCCTTAACCACACAATCCTGAGTCTTAACAACTTTAAGGAACAGGCCATTTGAAATCATTGTGGGAAAATCATTGTGGTAAGCAGCATTATCTCCTTTTCCCGTAACGTTTTCTACATGGATGTGTTAGGAATTTCAATTTTTAAGTCACAATTATTTTTTCGTCTGCAAAAGCTTTTAATTTGGGCAAGTCTAAAATTTTATCGTTTGGTAAGGGATTAAATTTACATTCTTACTGCATTGGTGCACGCGTTCACTCAAAAGCGATATCTAATGCAAACGTGTGATATCTAACTCTTCTCCTGTTAAGAGTAAAGACGTAAATTCTGTTTCAAAGGGATTTTAGGAAGAAAAATATCCCCTTATCGGACAGTGTAGATCCAGGATCAGACTTCACGTTCCCTGCAGTCTGATTTTGAACTACACTGTCCGCAAAAGGTCCTTGAGTCGCGCTTAGCAATGTAAGGGTTAACATATCTTCAAGGTTGTGTAGTGCGCCCTAGAGAACAAAAAGCAAGCGTCTGTAGGAATATTAGTTGGGTTGCAGGTTAGATAACAAGATAATTTCTTGTAGATCCTTCATGTGAGCCATGCTCTGTGAAAAGGGGGTTTAATGCATCTGAAAAAGGAATCGAGTCAGGTCAGCCTGTAATGTCCGCACAGGCTGGCCTGAGTCGAAACTTTCTGCTATTTGTATTTTTTTTTTTGCATTTTTTGCTTTGTTTCTCTGTGCTGTAAAATTGTGCCAAACACGATATTGAGTCGAAATGCTTGTTGTTCCCTTCTACAAATTTCATCGGCAAAATCCGAGGGCTCTATTAGCGTAACAAAATTGTACACTGATCGGATCGGCCCGAGGTTGTGGGGTTCTAAAATCAACGGAGCGTTAGCTTCATAGACCTGACGCAGGCTATCGTCTTCCCCTTCACGGGCCCATGGGGCATTGTCGTTGTTCCAGGGTCTATGTGTAAGGCTCCTCCAGGCTGATAATGTTCCGTCATACCAAGAAGGTGTAACTCCTGACGAGAGTCAAAGACTCAAGAACATCGACGACAGGTGTATTGTCATGGGGATGAATCTGTTGTTGTTGCACTACTTTCTATACGTTTCAAGGGTTGTTTGTCGTGCCACGATAGATGTCTTCTGAGGCCATAAGCGGAAGAACAACGCTTATCACACTTTGGACAAAGATGGCTTTTTTAACGCATGATTTTTCGTGACGTTTGTCATTTTTGTATTCAAAAGGCTTTTCGCATGTTGACCAGTAATATCTTTCGTTCGAATGATCCGCTTTTTATGACGATTAAGAGAGTTCCTAGGCGCATACGACTTGATGCATTCTTCGCCTTGGTAAACTGTATGCTTATTTACAGGACTCTCAGAAACCTGAAAGCACAAAATAACAAGCAGTTGCACGTTTCGGAAGAATCTAACCAGAATACGAAAGTAATTGCGAAAAACATGCAAATGATTCCTGTTCCTCAATTTTTTTTAGAATTTGTCTCCATATTCAAAAGACCTCAAACCTTTAGTGACGTATTAAATCCGCGGAAATTTCGAAAGAATTGGACAAGAAATGCGAATAAATGGTGTATAAAAAGAGACATGACTACAAATGGCTCCTTTTTCCTTATTGCTTTTCAAAGTATCTCCATTTTCATTCGGGTTAAAGCCTTTAATTATAATCTTGATCAGTCGAGTCACATGGTGCCACTTCGTGACTCGCTTGTATTTTGAATTCTATCAAGGCTGTGACTACATCATAATTTGAGTTACATTTATAAATCACTTAATTTACATACATTTTTTTTTCATAGAGAGCTACAGTCGTGAACATTTTGAACGTTACAATATGCACTGGACTAGCCATTGAAAGAATGAAGTTTAATGTCGCTTTCAATATTATTTCAGTTATATCACGGCGACAGCTCACATATTAATGTATTTCCTGGGTCTCACCTAGGGCTGTGTTCAAAGTGTCATGCTATGGGATTGATTGTATGGTATTTAACGCCGTTTCCAAAATCATTTCAGTTACTCCTTGGATGCAAGTGCACCTATCCACGCTTTCCTGGAGCTCCTTTTACCAGTACTCCGTACAATATTCTTTGCAAGCCACTGGCTGCTTTCCCACATAACCATCGTCGAACCAGCGGTGAGAGAGGAATGAATCCTGTCATAATGACTATCGTCGAAATATCCCTGGATCGTCAACGACTATCGGGGATTGAACCAGCGACCTGTACCCAAGTCCTGCTCGCTACCGACCGCGCTGCCCAAGGACACTCCCCCAAAAAAACCTACTGGATCCTGTGGGACTCAGACCGGGACCTCCAGGTCAAAACTCCTATATTGTACCACGCAGGACCCTTTGGACTAAATGGAAACACTTTATAGAATGTGTATGAGAGTCTTGTTAGAAAGACTTACTCTTCCAAACAATAGGTCTACGCAGTGGCGAATCTGTTCGTGCTTCTTTAAATTTCCAAATCCAGGAAAAAGACTCTGCACCATTTACAAGGTCTCCCTATCTAAAGATTCAACAAGAGAGCCATTGGCCCTAAAGCTCTCACCTGAGTAAAGCCATCTACAGTGGATAAAGCCGAAGAGATCCTGGTTTTAATGATGTACAACAAATGAATGAAAGTGACATACTTTTTGACCTGACAATTTCGAACATATCTAAGATATCATCAAGACAAACATTTTTGTCCAAGTTTCATGAGTATCAGAATGAGAATGTGGCCTCTAGAGTGCACTCAAGTGTTTTTTTTTTTTTTCCTAAGATTTGGCCCCTTGACCTACTTTTTGACCCGATTTGACCAATTTCAAATTTGTCAAAGAATTTATTGAGACAAACATTCTGACCAAGTTTCATGAGTATTAGGCTGAAAATGTGGCCTCTAGAGTGGGCACAAGGTTTTTCTAAAATTTGGCGCCGTGACCTATTTTTCGACTGATGTTACCCAGTTTCTAACTCGTCCAAGATTTTATCCAGACAAACATTCTGACTAAGTTTCAAGAGTATCAAGCTGAAAATGTTGCTTCAAGAGTGCACTCAGGGTTTTTTTTTTTTTTTTTTTTAAATAAGATTTTGCCCCTTGACCCACTTTTTGAACCGACACGACCCAATTTCGAACTTGCCCGAAATTTCATCCAGACTAGCATTCTGACTAGGTCTCATGTGTATCAGGCTATAAATGTGACCCCTAGAGTGCACAAAAGGTTTTTTTCTACGATTTGGTCCTGTGACCTACTTTTTGCATGTCCAAGATTTTATATTAAAAAAAAAAAAAAAGAAAAAAAAAAAAAAAAAAAAAAAAAAAAACATTCTGACCAAGTTTCATGAGTATTAAGCTGAAAATGTGGTCCCTAGAGTGCTTACAAGGTTTTTCTAAAATTTGGCTTCGTGACCTACTTTTTACCCGATGTGACCCAATTTCGAATTTGTCTGAGATATTATCCAGAAAAACATTTCTGAACAAGTTTCATGAGTATCAGGTGAACGTGTGGCCTCTAGAGTGCATAAGATTTTGCCCCCTTGACCTACCTTTTGACACGACATGACCCAATTTCGAACTTGTCTCAGATTTTATCCAGACGAACATCCTGACTAAGTTTCATGAGTATCAGGCTAAAAATAACGCCTCTAGAGTGCATACAAGGTTTTTCCAAGATTTGGCCCTTTGGCCTACTTTCTGATCTGACGTGACCCAATTTGGACTTGTCCGAGATCTTATCAAGACAAATATTCTGACTAAGTTTCACGAGGATCAGGCAGAAAATGTGGCTTCAAGAGTGCACAAAAGGTAAATGTTGACGACCGCACGACGGACGACGGACGCCGGACACAGCCCGATCACAAAAGTTCACCTTGAGCACTTTGTGCTCAGGTGAGCTATCAATATCATGCAGACGTATGTTATATATCACCTTGTAAAAAATGTGAATATGACAGGTAATTCTAAACTTGGTTTATTTGCTCATCGTACATTTTTAGCCAATCAGGTTTTTAAGATAGGTTTTGCTTCATGAGTGATTGACGTGTTTTATATACTTTACGTTGCTGAATGCAATACACATAACAGGAGCACCTTTTTGAATTCATCTCATATTTTCTAATGCAGTGGAAACAAGGAGAAAAATGTTCCAGTTTATGGAAACCTTTTCCGAACCTGGAACTACATTAATATCTTTAAAATTTAGTGAGGCGGTATCATATATATCGCAAACAGGATGTGTAGGTAAAACTTTCTATGACCTTAATTTCTTTTGGAAAAAAATTAATACGTTTACTCCTGTAAAACTTTGTAATTATTTTCTTCGACCCATTGATTTTTTGTTAGACAGAACAATTTCAGTATCTGGTCAACCAAACAGTTCGGTTATTACAGAAAGTTACGGATTTGTTAGTGTACCCGAACTGGAAAATCTTTTTGTATTTTGGTTAAGGCTTTTGTCCCCTGTTTTCAAAAACAGAAAAACTGATGTTCAGTTTTTAACATTCGAATTCATTTACGTTCATGGTCCATACGCTGAAACGATTGTATATGACAAGCATAGTGTCCATATCAAAGTTTATGAGGGTTTCATGATTCGAAATGTTGGTTTTCACATAATTTTTTGCATGAACTAGCGCATTCTTTGCTGCCCAAAGATGAACAACATACCGACAACTGGTATACTACCTTCCCCATCGCTAAAAATTTTGAACCTTTCAATACCAAGTTGTTTCCGGTTTCTGAATTTACAATTGTTAAGTTCCGACATATATACTGCAATTGCGTTCCATAATTTTTCTTTTAGCTCTGCTGGGCAAAAGCCGGAATTCGGCATTACTAGCAGTTGCAAAAAAAAAAAAAAAAAATGGAACCTTTCTTTACTGAACTTTTTTCGGTTTCCGAATTATTCTGTAATTGCATTCCCTATTTTTAGCTTTACTGGGCAAAGGCCGGAATTGGGCTTTACCAGTAGTTGAAAAAAAAAAAAAATCTTGGAACCTTTCAATACCAAGCTATTTCCGGTTTCTGAATTTACAACTGTTAATATAGGACATATATAATGCAATTGCGTCCCCTAAGTTTTTACCTTGGCAAAGGCTAGAAGAGCTTATGACATGGTTTCCACCCCTTTTTTTTCAATAAAATGTTTGCTAGTTTTTGAAATTTTATCGTTTTGTTTCTATCATCAGTAGCTTACACTCTAGTTATAATAACTTCAGTAGGTTGCATTCTAGTTATACTTCTACCTCCTGCCTTTTAACACGTTTATTCGAGTAAAAATAAATCATATTCAATATCGAAAGATTAAATGAAATCACTTGTTTCTGCTACAACGGAATATAAATCTTCTGGGACAACAAAAGAAAGGTAAGTACATATATTCAATTAACTGTTATGTCTCTCTGTCACTTATTTCTTCCGTATCACTTATGATAATTATATCAGCGGTGGTTTCTTCCTGTTCTGAATCACTTATTATTATGATTTCTTCTTCTGCCCACGACGAATTATAAGTTTGGATTGTTTCTCCACCTATTTCTTCTACGTTATTTAAACCAGATTGCTCTGGTGTTTCCAAAGTGGCTTCTTGGTGGATTTGCGGGTGACTATTCTGTTCGTCTATTTCCTCGCCTTCCGTATCCACATTCATTGCCTGTTCACATTCGTCGCATAAATCGTTAAGACTTACGCGTTATAACAAATGCATCTCTTGTATGCAATAAATGGTTTTATTACACAAATCTTTTTATCAAAATTCATGTTTCTTGGTTGCAGAATGGACAAACCAAAGGCCTTGTATACGCATTTGTTGACCACCCTATTTATAAACAATAGCTAAGATCCGTGACGATGATGTATATAAGACGGAGGCCTAGGTAAGTGATAAATGAGCTGTTTACGTAAGAGCAAATTCGGGTTGACGTTGACTGACGATGCCGTCTTGTTTGACGGGACAACAAGACTCATGTCATCACAGAGGACTGGGTTGACACTGCTCGATAGGGGCGTCACGTTCCCTTATCTGATTGATTACCTCACTGGAAGAAATAACGTGCGTCAACATTGATTGATAACGGCGGGTACCGCCTGATGAATTAATTGAGGAAAAAATAATGAGGCTGTATTGATAAATGAAAATGTTCTCAATTGCCGGGAGGTCAGGTTAACATCGTCTCGCTCAACCGAGAACATAACAGAGTTAATTGATTCATGAGTTGTGAGACACCAGTAACGTATATACATCGTTTCTCGGTGACCAGTAAGTCAGCTTTGTGAGGCAACATTCACTGACCTTGATGAGTGGTATAAACATGTCGTCTTCCAACTTAGAAAATCTAAGGGGTGAGAGATGTGGTATTTGTTTTGAGGATAAGGATAGTTCCTTTATCAATCAGTGCCGGTGTAAGCGGATTGCATTCAGAGATTAGATAGATGTCCATTTTGCAAATTTGTGATTTCCAAAGCTCACGTGAATAACAATGACATGGCTTTTTCTTCATTTCTTACTGCGGAGATTTCTCCCGTACCAGGACTTCACCCACCATGCCGACTCTCTCCTTAACAAGCTAATAGTGCGAAG
Organism: Tridacna gigas; assembly: GCA_945859785.2. Lineage (NCBI taxonomy): Eukaryota > Metazoa > Mollusca > Bivalvia > Cardiida > Cardiidae > Tridacna > Tridacna gigas. The sequence goes on from OX244033.2 coordinate 29,150,311, forward strand.
AGAAATGGGAACATTTGTTTTGATAGTTTAAATGGGCGTGCTGCTCTACGATCTTAGCTCCCAAGACATTGGTTTAGCAACGATCCAATTCATTTCATCTTAAACACTGGACGCTGACTGATGAGGTCACGGTGTTAAGGTTATACGCGGACGAGGTTTGACATTGATTTATTAGGGCAGACAACGGCGCCGCGGGCAAAAAAAAATATCTAGAGAGCAGGCAGCAACAGCAAAGGCTAATTGCCAGGTACTATCATCACTACTGTTAGGGTCTGATCTTGATCCTTTTTTTTATGAATTTGGACTATTTTGCTTTCAACCCATGCTGTTTGTGAAGACCTCGTTCAGGAATTTGATTTGTAGGCCTATGGTATGATAGCCACAGATGTATTTTTAATAAGTCAGAACTTAATCCTTATCCTGCTAAATAAATGAAATGAAACATTTAAAACCGATAATAAAAAGCCAAATTTTGCTATCTCAAAGGTAATTTAGGGAAAAATGATATCTCCTTATCGGACAGTGTAGATCGAAGATCAGACTGCACGTTCTGTGCAGTCTGATCTTAATCTACACTGTCCGCAAAAGGTCAGTGAGTCGCGCTTAGCAGTCTAAGAGTTAAACTGTCTGGACCCGGAGATTTCTTATCCTGTAGGTTTGACAGGACCCAAGTTATCCCCCTTTCAAGAATATTGAAATTCAACCAATCTATTTCAATTACTCGACTCTGGCTGGTCCATCATCGATATGTTGACCACCCTTTCGATTTAGTAATGTTTGAAAATGATTGTACCATTCAGCATTTTAAACATTTTCCGTGTAGATAAAAGTGCGATCTTTCCCAGAATGTTTTATAACATTCCAGAATGTTTTAGGATTGTTATTGAAGTTGAGAAGTCTTTGTCGTTTCTCTTGTTCAAAAGGTAATTTCGACTGTTTAGAAATACTTCTAAATTCCTTCCTATATTCAAATCAGACGCACGCTTTGTTGCTCCAAGGCGTCTTAAACATTTGACCCATGCCCTGTGAAAAGGGGGCTTAATGCATCTGCGAAAAGTATCGACCAAGGTCAGCCTGCGCAGTCCACATAAGCTGACCTGGGCCGGAACTTTTCGCTATGGGTCAGTTTTCTGTTCGTCAAAGGACCATATTACGTCATAATTATGTCGGTAGTTAAAAAAGGGACTATTATGGATTCATAACTAGGTGATGGCTTGAAAGGTATCACTCATCGCGGAGATGCATTAAGCCCCCTTTTGCAAGTGCATGGCTCATTTATATTTGTTATGCTTAGCGACAGAATTGGAAGCATTAGCAGATGACAATTTACTTGTTGCTGGAATTATGCCTTTTGGCTGTGAAAGGGTAGAATACGTTATTGAAAAGGGAGAAAATGCTGGTTACCAGCATTTTCTCCTATTGCAACAATGTTTTGGGGTCCTGCGTGGCTCAGTAGTAAAGTGTAGGACTCGTGACCTGAAGGCCCCGGGTTCGAGCCTCACTGGATCCATTGGGTTTTTTCGTGGGAGTGCCCTTGGGCAAGACACAGAGCCCTAGCCCAGCAGTGGTGGAATCCAGGAAATATGTGAATATGTAAGCTGTCGCCGTGATAGAACTGAAATAATGTTGTAAGCGGCGTAAAACACCATTCAATCAATCAATCAATCCAACAATGTTTTCGAAGGTTTCTTTCCCGGGATCGTTAAAAGTTAGGATTGCCTGGGAAAGGGTTCAAAGAAGGCCTCACAAGGTCCTATATAATATATATATAGTGTCACTCACAGATTTAACCATTTACCAGCCAAACCTGTGTTTTAATAACCCAATTTGAAAACAATGTGGGAAAAGGTGAAAATACCGGTAGCCAGACAAATGCCATCCTTTGAGCCACATTGAATTTGTCGTCTGCAAATGCTTTTGACCTGGACAAATGTAAAAATTTGTAGCGTAGTAAAGTATTAGATCTAAAAATAAATTCTACACTCCGAACTTTTATCCATAGATCTTATGCAGTTTTTTAGTCGTGTGCACAAAGCGACTGAGTCTTTAAAAAAAAAAGACTGGCTGGCATACCATTCTGATCTGATATATCAATTGATCTAACCCTTAAGCTGCTAAGCGCGACTCACAGACCTTTTGCGGACAGTGCAGATCAAGATCAGACAGCACAAAACATGCAGTCTGATCTTTGATCTACACTGTCCGTACGGTATTTTCTTTCCTATGAAATCAGCTTTGAAAACGCAATGTTTGGGCTTTTACTATTGAGTAGAAATTTGTGGTTCATTTATTCAGCAGCTTAAGTGTTAACTTACATATGCAGACTTATCTTCCTCATATACGACGCACACTTTATCGTGTTTACACAAAGTGAATCGTCTTGTACATAACCAAAATAAACACAAAACACTCTCGTGTTACCTACCCTTTTCCAGTCGATGAACTATTCATGCACGTGTTTCGTGGTCTTTTCATGTTACACACACCCTGCATTTGTAACATACATTTGAGCCATGCTTTGGGAGAAAGGAGGCTTAAAAATGCATCTCCGTGATGCATCATACCAAACAAGTCATCACGTAATTATGGATCCATACAATCCATTTTGTGTAACAGCGACTGAATCATGAGGTAGAATTGTCCTTTGGCATACAGAAAATTGATCAATAGAAAAATGTTTTGACTCTGCGTGGACATCTTCTGTGTTAACGTTGTTCAAAAAGAGCTCTGCAAGACGGGGCAATATACGCCTGAAGGAAGCTGTCAAAATCATGGCTCCTTTGACCCCATACTGTGACACTGACCTAGAAATCTGCCATCTGGAACCTGTTACGCCCGTCGTGTCGTCAAGGTGCATACATGAGTGAAATAGTTTCAAGTCAGATCAGAGGTCCAAGAGATATGAAGCTGTGCAGATTTTTTGTCCAACACATACATCAATCGGTGCTTGCAGCATATATATACAAAGTACTTGTGAATACCTTTTAAACCCTTTACCAAACGACATGGTGTTTTATCATTTCTGAGGAAGGAGCCTTTAGAAAAACATTGAACATCAAGTGAAAATGAGTAATTGCTGGTTAGAATTTTATAACTTGGAAGTTACCTTTGTTCCAGATGATAAAATTTAGATTTGCCTAAACTGAAAGCATTTGCAGAGGGCAAATTAAATGTGGCTCAAATAATATGATTTCTCTTTGAAAGGTACGCAACATTGAACGTAAATTAGAAAACCTAGATTTTCTCTGTTTTCCACAATAGTTTAAAAAGCCTTCTGCATAACTTGAACAGACGACCAAATTTTTAATTGTTTATTTTTAGACTAGCGAAGCTAGTCTATAGGCATCAAGATTGACCTAGAGTCAAAGTAAACAAAAACCCCCACAGTTGCGAAATACTGCCTCACAGAAAAATACTTCTTTCCATTAGAAATCTTAATTCTGTTACATATGACAATTTTGACAAAAACCACTAAATCTCTACTACTCCAATTTGAACATGTCGTCTTACAAAGTAGCCTACTAAACTGAACAAGATGTCATTTACAAGGTACAAGATCTTTGCTAATATGTAAATTAAGTGACCTATGCAAAGAAGAGAAACACTTTTTCCTACACCACTGTAACATTATGAATGAATCTATTAATAGATACACCTAGGTAACTTGTAGCAAATCCCAGTTACATTAACTCTCACTGGACAGGGAACCCTTGTCATTCTTTCAGTCATTCATTATTTAGATCATTGTGTACAGTTATACTGTTATGTTAAACTGTTATTCTAATCTTGAATATCAACCCTTTACCAAACAATCCCAAGTTTTAACGATACTGGGAAAAATCCCTTTGAAAACATTGCGGAAAAAGGAGAAATGCTGGTAACCATCATCAAATTCGCTAGTCTGTCAGTACTTTCAGTACTTTGATTAACCTTTGTACTGCTAAATAAGTCACATCTACATGTAACTTTCAAGCCGATATGAAAAAAAAAAAACAATACTATATCAAACTTATTTTTTTTTTGGAGAAATGTATCGCCTTATGGGACAATGTAGAACCAAGATCAGACTGCGCATTCTGTGCAGTCTGGTCTTGATCTACACTGTTCGCAATAGGTCATTGAGTCGCGCTTGAGCCTAAGGGTTAAGGCATTTGCAAGTGACAGAATAAATGTGGCTCAAATGGTGGAATTTGTCGTACAAAGTGTCTAAATCGTTGTGAGAAATAGAGCAAATGCTGCTTACCAGCTTATTCTCCTTTTCCTACAATATTTTAAAAAGCCCTTTTTTCAGGGTCATGCAACATGGGATCGTTCGTTCGGAAAAGGGTTAACCCTTTACCACACAATCCTGAGTTTTAACGACCCTAAGGAAAACGCCATTTTAAACCATTGTGTGAAAACCATTCTGGTAAGCAGCATTTTCTCCTTTTCCCGCAACGTTTCCTCCATGGATCTGTCGTTTCAATGTTTAAGTCGTAATTATTTCGTCGTTTGCAAAAGCTTTCGATTTGGGCACGTCTAAAATTTTGTTGCTTGGTAAAGAGTTAAATCAACATTTTTTACTGCATTGGTGTGCATACTCAAGAGCGATATCTATTGCAAGTTTACGTGTGATATTTAACTCTTATCCTGCTAAGTAAGTGACATGAGACTTTTCAAGCCGACCGTAAAAAAGTAAATTCTGCTGTTTCAAAGGGATTTTTGGGAGAAGGATATCCCCTTACCGGACAGTGTAGATGCGAGATCAGACTGCACGTTCTCTGCAGTCTGATAATGATCTTCACTGTCTGCAAAAGGTCCTTGAGTCGAGCTTAGAAACCTAAGGGTAAACATATCTTCTAAGTTGTGTAGAGCGCCTTAGAGAACAAAAGGCAAACGTCTGCAGGAATATTAGGTAGATTGCATGGTTACATAACAAGGTAATTTCTTGTATCTTTCATGTGAGCCATGCTCTGTGAAAAGGGGGTTTAATGCATCTGCAAAATGAATCGAATGAGGTCAGTCTGTAAAGTCCGCGCAGGCTGGCCTGACTCGAAACTTTTCGCTATTGTTATTTTTTTGCATTTCAGAAGACAATTCTACCTCCAGATTCAGTCGGATGTTAGACAAAGCAGATTTTATGGATCCATGATCACAATAATAACTTGGGTGGTGTAAACTGTAATGCATCACGGCGATGCATCAACCCGCCCCCCTTTTAACAGAGCGCGGAAAATTGTAAATGTGCCTTGCTTCATCAGGTCAAATCTACTTAGACTTGAGTGATGGTCAGATCAGATAATGATCAGATTTTAACATATTTAACTCATAGCAAACAAATCGGTTACTCTCCTGTCATTCCCGAGCAAGAACAAGGCAGCAATACACGTGTCGAAATATAGACTTCATCAGATATCTATACCGTGATGTTTGGAATGCTAAAAGCGTTCAAGATGTTAAATCTTAAATTAGAGTCATGCTCAGTGAAAAAGGGGCTTAATGCTTCTGCGAAAAATATCGACCCAGGTCACCCTGCTGGCATAGGCCGAAACTTTTCGCTTTTAGTCAGTTTTCTGTATGTCAAAGGACTAGGTCTACCTCATGATTCAGTGGGTTGTTAGACAAAATGGACTGTATGGATCCATGATCATGTGATGACTTGCTTGGTATCACGCATCACGGAGATGCATTAAGCCCCCTTCTGTCAGAGCATGGCTCATTTTTATTGCGTATCTTTGATGGTTTTTAAAAGAAGTTATGAATGATTATCTAAATGACACTGGTCTCACAAAATGGACGAAAATTCAAATATACGTTACCTCCTTACCTATGAATTTGGCAATAAAAATGTCGACTTTTTCCTGGAAGACGTGGACAAGGGTGTAGCTACCTAGATACGCAAAAACGGGGTTGCGTACACTTTGCAGATCCTGCTGGGAAATCGCCCTTCCCCACTCAAAACTTCGTGCCTGGGGCAATACAATATTTTTGGGCTAGCTACGCCCCCGGTAGGTGTTGCCGAACCAGAAAATTTTTCAGGAAACATTGTCTGGAAATCATTGGGGGAAAAATCAAAAGCCCGGTCTTCTTCCGTTCTGAACTAAGTTATTGGAAATTTTGTGTTTTTCTCACTTTTTATTAAAGTTTGGATCAAGTCAGCAAATGAAAATAAATACACGATAAGATACATATTCCTTTAAACCCGTTTGGGAGAGCTTACAGTGTTACAACTAAAGTGACCATGAAAAAAGACTTTTTTAAATATATATACATTCAAACTTACTCACATGCGTAGGATGGAAAACCTGAAAGGGATGGGCAGAGGACAAGTAAAAAGTTAGGTGTATCCTATAGCAAGGAAATAGAGATCAGCCGCGCTCTGGCAAAAGGGATTTTAATGCATCTCCGTTATTCATTAGACCTAGCGAGTCACCACATGATTATGGATCCATAAAATCCATTTTGGCTTACAACCGTCTGAATCCTGACCTAGACTTCAGAGACTGGTCCCTGGACATACAAAAAAAAAAAAATTACCAAAAGCAAAACGTGTCGCGCAAGGGTCGATACTTTTTGCAGATGCATTAAACCCCATTTGCCAGAGCGTGGCTCGTATGTATAGATTGAGTTTATCGGTTTTCGGGTTGGAGGACAAACTAAATGATTTAGCGAGTTATAAACACCCATTTTATCCCAACAGTATTTTGAGATAATTACTGGCATTAACAGTTTAAACGGCTTTTTTTTTTTCTCTGTTACACTTAAATACTTTCAGAATAAAAAGAATAGGATGCGAACAGGACTAGATTCAATTCGCTTCAATGCATTATTTGGATCTTTTTTTTTTTTTAAATTTCAGCGACAATGTCTGCGTTACAAGTTCTTTCGGTAATGATAGCACTATTGGCGGCCATTTTGTATTACTACTCCGATACCATACTGCAACCAAACACGCATTCAGTCGACTCGGTGAAGTACGTTGACGACTGTTATGATTACATTATAATTGGTGGGGGATCAGCCGGATCTGTGCTAGCATCTCGGCTATCAGAAGACAAACATTCAAGGGTTCTTCTCTTAGAGAGCGGTGGAGATTATACAGAAAATAGTCTGCACCATGTTCCACTTTCATGGCCTCAGCTTCAAAACACATCTGTAGATTGGCAGTATTACACTGAGCCGCAACGCTATTCTTTGTTTGGATATAAGAATAATCAATGCGCTTGGCCTCGTGGAAAGGTACTTGGAGGCTCTAGCATTATCAATTCAATGCTTTACGTGCGCGGGAACCCAAGAGATTTTGATGAATGGGCAGACGGGGGCTGCAATGGATGGGGATATAAAAACGTTCTTCCATACTTCCTTAAATCCGAGGATATCCTTATTGAGGAACTAAAAGACTCAAAATACCACAACACGGGTGGTTACCTAGCTGTTAGTAGGCCTACTGAGACTGTGTATGGCGTTACTGATGAGTGGTTACAAGCCGGTAGAGAACTCGGATACGATATTGTTGACTTCAACGGAGAGTCACAGGTTGGATTTGGTCGGGCGCAATATACGATCAGGTCCGGAACTAGAAGTAGCACATCCGTAGAATTTCTCGGAAAAGCAGCGCGAGGCAGAAGTAACTTACACATTAGTCTGCGAAGTCACGCTACTAAAATAGATATCAAAAATAAAAAGGCAAATGGTGTTTATTTTATAAAAGACAATAGAAAATATTATGTCAAAGCACTGAAGGAAGTGATCGTATCTGCGGGAGCAGTGAACTCTCCACAAATATTAATGCTATCTGGTATTGGCCCTCGAGAGCATCTTGAGGAACTCGGTATAGATGTTGTGGCCGACCTCCCGGTTGGGGAGAACCTCCAAGATCACATCGGATTTTTCGCTTTTAGTAGTATGAATCAAGATATAGGTCTATCGTTAAGTCAGGTGTCGAGTTTGAAATCCCGGATGCAATACTACCTGTTTGGAAGTGGATTGTTGTCCACAAGCGGGTTCGGAACAATTTCTTTTTTCTGTACAAGTACCAATAAAACCAAGGATTGTGCCACCGACATTCAGATTACCCTCTTTACCTCTTACATTTACGATAACGCTTTTGGTTACACAGCCGAAACAGCTAAAGAATATCTTGCAGATACCGAGTCGCCTGGTTTCACGTCAGTGATTTGTTTAAATGATCCAAGAAGTAAAGGAACAATTAAACTACAATCAGCGGATCCATTCGACTATCCATTGATCGACCCTCACTATTTGGAGGACAAACAAGATGTTCAGACCTTGATCAGGGGTATCCGAATATGGGAAAAAATTATCGAAACACCAGCAATGCAGAAAATCGGTGCTACCGTGAATAACATGAAGTTGTCATTCTGTTCCGAGCATGCTTTTCAGACTGATGAGTACTGGAAGTGTGTGATTCGTCAAGTAGTTTACCCTATATATCATCCCACAGGCACGTGTAAGATGGGCGGTGAGAATGATGAAACTGCAGTCGTAGATCCAGAGCTAAAGGTCCACGGCATCAAAGGTTTGCGTGTTGTAGACGCTTCCATTATGCCGAATGTCACTTCCGGAAACACGAACGCCCCAGTGATCATGATCGCAGAAAAAGCATCAGACATGATTCGAGGAGTTGATTCTGTTAATCATTTAAAAGGGAGAATTTGATGGTTTATTTTGAATTCTTAAAAGCTGTATCCAATAACAGCTATACTGTTATATCAAGAACCAATTATTCTTAAAAATCAGATGTGGTTCTAGAGACATGCGAGTCTGGTCTTCTTCCATTGAACGAGACATTTTCAAAGAGTTTTAGATCTACTCTTCTATTTAAAAGTACTCTTCTTTTAAAAATTAGTGATTGCAAACCCTTTCCTTTTTTTACTTTACAAAATATTTTATTCGTCGATGTTTATCAGATGTATAAATATATACAAGAGGATCATTGGCCCTAAAGCGCTCCACCGAGAAAAAAAAATAAGAGCATCTACAGTTAATAAAGCTGAAGAGATAATGTAAAACACATGCGTGAAGTGACCTGCTTTTTGAACCAATGTGACCCAAATTCGAACTTCTCCAAGATACATGTATCTTCAAGACAAAAATTCGGACCAAGTCTCATGAGTATCAGGCCGAAATGTGGCCTCTACGGTGCCGACAAAGTTTTTCTAAGATTTGGCACAGTGACCGACTTTGTGACCATATGTGACCCACTTTGCAACTTGTCCAAGATATCATCAATACAAACTTTCTGACCAAGTTTCGTGAATATCAGGCTAAAATGTGTCCCCTACGGTGCACACAAGGTTTTTCTAAGATTTGGCCCAGTGACCCACTTTTTGACCCACTGTGACCCAATGTCGAACTTGTCCAAGATATCATGAAGGCAAACCTTCCTACCTAATATCATGATTTTCAGGCCTGTAAAGTATACACAAGGTTTTTCTAGGATTTTGTCCAGTGACCTACTTTTTGACTCGACATGACCCAATTTGGATCCTGTCCAAGATATCATCTAGACAAACGAGGCACGAGGCTCGACGGACGACAGACAGCACGATCACAAAAGCTCACCTTGAGGACTTTGTGCTCAGGTGAGCTAATAAGAGAACAAAGGCAGAGTTATCCCAAAACAAAAATTACTGATGAACTATACCTAGATAGTTCCAAACGAATGGCAAGATAAAACAGACACGGTAGTTCAAAATACGGTAAATGCCTTAAACAGGGCCTATATTGATTGTCCAAATTCTAAATTGTATCCATGGTCTTCTTCTAGACGTCGATGGTGGCGTAATTTCTGATTGGCTTAACCAAAATGTTTTAGCCAACTAGAAACCGCGTTACTTGAAAATTTAGAAATGTTTAATTAAAGGAAGTATCCAACCAAGAATGGTTGGTGAATACGGGCTCTGCGGAGTAGCCGGTCATGGTAATGTAGTGTGAATATATAGGGAACATGGTTCTAGAAGGTCCCAGGAAAAGTTTTCACACATAATATGAGCCATGCTCTGGCAAAAGGAGGGTTAATGCATCACCGTGCTGCACTACACCAAGCAAGTCGTCACATAATTTGAAGGGTCCATAAAATCCATTGAGTTTAAAAATCGACTGGTTTTGGAGGTAGAATGGTCCTTTGACATGCAGAAAATTCACATGTTGCTAAAAGTTTTGACCACTGCGCAGGCTGACATGGGTCAATATCTTTTGCAGATGCATTACGCCCATTTTCATAGAGCTTCTTGGCTCTTATTATTTCTTTATCAGATCTTTATCAGATCATATATACAAACGTCATCGACCAAGAATTACGGAGTTGTTTGACCATTTCGTACAGATGGCCAACGACACTAAATACGTCGAGAAAGCCACAAATATCCGCGGCAGTGCCTTTGATATCTCTTTAACTGTGGCATTTGATTTGCATCTAAATACCACGTGCTGTCTTTGTTACGTATAATTGTTGAATTAAGCAGTAATTCGCAAATGAAAATTTTGCTACCTCTGTGTAAATCTTCCGCTCCCGCTCTCTGCCTTTACTTGCCGTTATACCCTAGCTGTTTCCGGTTTACCAACCATGAACACAATTCAGAGGGTACCGAGAGATTCTGTCTTTTCTCGTTGTCTGCGCATACATGTCAATATTCTGCGAAGATTGGGCCTGACTGCTATGGCGTATCAATTTAGTATACAGAATAAATATTAATACGCGGTGCGTAAATTAAGGCTCAAAATAGCAAGAGGAAAATAGCCATAAATAATATGTCTGTGGAAAAATCAAGCCAGTTTTTCGCTAAAGGATCATAAATATAATTATTTCAAACGGGGACAATAATTTTATAAAACACCATTGTTTACTGCAAATCTATGTACATAGTTTCTTAATACAGACATGGGAAAACCCGGGATTTGTGCAACAGACTGACAACAAAAATAACGTCGCCACCCTGCTGGGCTTATACCGGGGATTTTTTCCCAAGCTTATAAGGGCTATTTTGGTAAATGGCTGGTGCATAGGTTATATTCTAGCTAACCATGGCAGAATGAATCGCCATATCAAAAATAGTTTTTTTTTTAATTACTCCTAGCAGTGTTAACAAATTTCATCCATTGATTTTAATACTTACTAAGCGGGTCCCACGATAACAATCTTAAAATGGTAGATCCTAGCCGGCATCAAAATATATTACCCTAAAAAAGAGTATTCGGAGTTTTTACCCGCTTTTATCCTTGGGTTTTAATATTCACCGGCGATGTCCTCGATGAAGGTTTTTAAACGGCAAATATCTAACCTTGAAATAAGAGTAGTAAAAGTTTTTACTGCTTTTATCCATCTGTTTTAACACTCATTTGTGAGGTCCTTTTTCATATAGGTTTTACCTTGCTGAACATACGGCATCAAAATAATTTATCCATTGGTTTAACCCTTTCCCAAACAAGCCCTGGTTTTAACGTGTCTGCAGTACAAGTCTTTTGAAAACACTGTGGGAAAAGGAGAAATCGCTCGTAACGAGCAATTTCTCCTTTTCCCACGGTTTTTTTCTACCCTTTTTGAGAACTTTCTGCCATTTTCATCAAATTTAAAATTGTCGTCTGCAAACTCTTTCAATTTGGACCAGTACAAAATTTGTCGTCTGGGAAAGGGTTAAATATTTATGAGAGAGGTCCTTCGATAAAGAATTCAAAATTGCTAAACCTAGCCGAGATAATAATAAAAAAAAAAGTTGTTCTTATAAAAATAACTCTTAAGAGTTTTTTATCCTTTGGTTTTATTACTCACCAAGCCGGTCCCACCATAACAGTTTTAAGATAGCAGAACCTAGCTGGAATAGAAATATTGTACCTAAGATAAAAGTACTTATAGTTTTAACCCGCGTTCATCCATTGGTTTTAATACCCATCAATGATGTCTCTCGATGAAGGTTTTAGGCAGAACCTAGCTGACATCAAAATTCTTTACTCTAAAATTAGAGTACACAAAGTTTCTATCGCTTTTTTCCATTTGCTTTATCACTGAACAGGGAGGTCCCATGATAAAAGCTTTAAAATAGCTAAACATAATCAGGATAAAAAAAAAGTTCACCTTAAAAAATGTATTTGGAGTTTTGTCCGCCTTTATCCATTGATTTTAATACTCACCAGGGCCGTCGATAAAAGTTTTAAAATTGCCGAACCTAAGCAGGATCAGAACATTTAACTCACAAAAAGTGAGAACTCTGATTTTTTAGCGTTTTTCTCCATTGCTTCTAATACTTACCAGGAAGTACCTAAATAAAGGTTTGAAAATGTCGGAACTTAGTCAGGATAAAACGTTTAACTTGGAAAAAAAGCGTATTAACAAGTTTTTACCGCTATTATTCATAGGTTTTAATACACATAAGGGAGGTCCCTCGCCTAAGGTTTTAAAATGGCCAAACTTAGCTTGCATCAAAACAATGTTGCTTACAAATGAATCCTCAGAGTTTTTCAGATTTTGTCATCGGTTTTATACTCAACAAGCAGGTCCCATGAAAATAATTTTAAAATAGAGGAACCTCACCGGGATCAAAAATTTTAACCTCATAAAATGTACCCCGAATTTTACCTACTCTTATCAATTGATTTGAATACCCACTAGTGAGGTGGGTATTCTAGAAGTTTTGAAATAGCCAAACGTACCTGGTATTAAAATGTGTATTTTACGCTAAAATGAAAGTGTTTAAAGTTTCTGCCGCCCCTATCCACTATTTTAATACTCACCAGCCAGGTCCCACGATAACACTCCTTAAACGGTAGAACCTGGCATATTCATCTTGACAATTTCAGTAATGTTTTGTTTATATATGTCTAACCATGGTTTGAATTTGTTAAATCTCGTGTATGTATTTCTCGTGAAAATTTCAGTAAGTTTTTGTTCATATTTCTGTGACCGTGCTTTGAATTTAGTCTATCTCATGTATTTATTTGTCTTGAAAATCTGAGTAAGTTTTATGTATATATCTAAACATGCTTTGTTTGTATTAACCCTTTTCCTTGATTGTATTTGTTTATCTAACATCGTTCAGTTTCTGGTACATTCATTTCATTATAATCGATTTTAATTGATGAAATACATGTAAGCAGCTAATGATAAATTTAACCCACATGGAGATGTAGTTTGCTCCCTACCCTAATTCTTTATAATTTCAGAGCAGACAGATTGATGAAACATCTCTTGTTGCCTTTTTTTGGTCACTTCTTCTGGCACCGGCCCAGTGTAACAGTCGGAAGCGCGGGGTAGATCTATAAAGAATGAGGTACGTGTTGACTACAGTATGAGTTTTCAACCGTTCGAGTTGACAAGCTACCCCTGCAAAGGGAACATTTCGTTAGTACAGACCAGAATAATGACAGTATTGTGTTTCAATCAATTAGGGAGACAAATCACGTTCAGTAAATTATTGAAAAAAGTCAAAATCCATCTTCAAATTAACATTTTTTAAATATTTATTCCACACATCTTCCGATTGCCAAATATATCATTTCCTTAGTGTCATTTGTGTCAGCCATTTAGTAGCGGATTTGTATAGCAAATCCGCTTACTGTGATCGAACTGGTCGGGACCAAATATGTCATGCATAATGAGCCATGCGTGCTCACTTGATCTTTCCTATGTTATCGGTTTGAACTGAACCAAATACTGTCATACACGCTTTTCCTCTACTCATTCAACTTTCAGTTTTAGCTAGTACACCCAGATCTCGTTTTTGTCACGACGTATATACAGTCCTAAACATATACGTACAAACCTTAATCTTATACCAGCAGAAAAACGCGTCACATTGACGGATCGAATTGCTACCTCTCAGTAATAACATAACAGTTACTGTGCGTCTCACTTGGCAGAACAACTTCTACTTTCCTTGCCTTTGCTAACTCCACTAACTGATTACATACATGTACATGTATATGTGTACATGCATTACATGTAACGGATTTTTTCTTCATTACATCATATCATAGCTTAATACTGTTCCGCAAATCCGCTTTTCAGGACTTTGAGTCCTTTGATTTACATTCGAAGTGACACAACAAAAGAGCAAAACTAATATACCTGAATCTGACAGGATTAGTAAACATTTTGAAAAGATGTGATTTTTACACTACATGATTTAATCACAGTCTGAAATTGATCTGACCAGTACGTTTAAAAGGGCGAAGTTATAAACGTTGTGCAAGAATAACAGTAGTTCTGTACCAGAGAGATTATCATAAATCGGTAAATTCTCTGGTCGAAACGGTGAAATTATCCAACCATAATCCAACATTATTTCCCAATAAACTTCCAAAAAGCGTAAGACAAAAAATAAATGATAAACGTAGATCGATGGTTAGGACGGAAGTATTGCTGAGACCAGGCATGTGCAACAATTGGGCTTATTTAACCGTTTACCAAACAATCATGTGTTTTCACGGTCCCCAAGGCAGAAGTCTTTTGGGGAAAAAATGTGGGAAAAGGAGAAAATGCTAGTAACTAGCATTGTCTCTTTTTCCAACAACATTTCTACACAGACAACACAGTTTTCTACCACGCAAAATTACATTATTTGAGCCACAGTTAATTAGTTGTCTGCAAATGCTTTGCAAGAATTGTTGTTGGGTGGAATTAAAATATCAGACATAGAATATCAATGAGCAGACTGCACATTCGGTGCTGTTTGAGCTTGTCCACAATGTCAAAAAGAAGGGCCCAAACAGAAGGTCCCATATGGTCCCTTAGTCACTCTAGGACTTAAATCTGTACCAAACGACAAAATTTTGGACTTGGCCAAATTGAACCCATTTGCAGACAACACTTGAAATGGGACTCAAATAGTGGATTGTGTCCTTAACATGGATAGAAAATATTGTGGAAAAAGGAGAAATGCTGGTAACCGGCATTTTCATCTTTTTCCATGTTTTCCAAAGGCGTCTTCCTCAGGATCATTAAAACGCAGGTTTGTTTGGTAAAGGGTTTAACCCTTTTCCAGCCAATTCCATGTCTTAACAACCCAGGGGTAAGAGACCTTTGAAAACATTATGGGAAAAGTCGAAAAAGCTGGTAACCAGACAAATACTATCCTTCGAGCCACATTGAATTTGTCGTCTGCAAATGCTTTGAATTTGGACAAATATAAAGCTTTGTAGTGTGGTAAAGAGTAAAAGATAAATTTTGCACACCAAGCCCTTATACTTTATAGCAAAAAGAAAAAGCAAAACAATGGGGTGTGAGACTCTTGAAAACACTGTGGGAAAAGGGGGTTTAATGCATCTCCTTTATGCATTATACCGAGCAAGTCATCACATAATTATGGATCCATAAAATCCATTTTGTGTAACTTCTGGCCGAATCACGAGGTAGAATGGCCCTTTGACATACAGAAAATTGATCAATAGGACTGCACAGGTTGACATGGGTCGATACGTTTTTGCAGATACATTAAGCCCCCTTTTCACACAGCATGGCTCATTTGTGAGAGATTTGTCTGGCAAATCTTTTGTCACGTGCAGAAGATGTTAATAAAAATGGTACACTGCATCGCTAGAAAAGCTTACACAAAAACATAGCTGTTTTTCTGACATATATGTAACATTTTTGAACAAGAGCTCCGCAAAGAGGGACAATAAACAGCTGAAGGAAACCGTCAAGATCATATCTCCTTTGACCCCCCCCACCCCCACCCCCGACTTTGACTTTGGCCTTGGAAACTGAGATCTGAAACCTCTGCTATGCACGTCGTCTCATCAAGATGCATACATGAGTGAAATAGTTTCAAGTAAGAGCAGGGGTCCAAGAGATATGAAGCTAGATCTATGCACATTGTTTGTTTAACATAATACATTAATCAATGCATACAACGTAGATTCAGATCTAGATGCGTGTCGGGTTGTTTTGAAATAGATAGTGATGACAGAGTACTTATTACAGGCCTTACCCAAACAATGTGGTGTTTTAACGAACCTGATGAAGAAGCCTTCAGAAAATAGCGCGTGAAAAGGAGAAACTGCTGATTTAGAATTTTGTAATTTGGTCGATAACTTTGTATCAGATGACTAAATTTAGATTTTCCCAAATCGAAAACATGTGCAGAGAGAAAAACTTATTGTGGCTCAAATTATTTGTCTTTGAAAGGTAAGAAAACATAGCAATAGCCAACATTTTCTCCTTTTCCCACCATATCTTCAAAAGCTTTCTTTTCAAAGGTCGCTTTAACTATAGACTGTTTGATAAAGTATTACACTGACTGATTGTTTTGGTGTTAAACACCATTCTAAACATTACTTCAGTTAGATATCGCGGCTGCCAGAGTACCTATCCATGCTTCTCCTGAAAGAAATTAGGACTTGCTCAATTTGAAAGCATTTGCAGACTACAAATTTAATGAAGTAGAATGTCGAGAAAATGCTGATTACCACCATCTTCTCCTTTCCCCACAATGTTGTCCTAGGCTTTTTGGCCGCCAGCGTCGTTTAAACTCGGTATTGTGGAAAAATGGGTTATGTCATATCACAGAGAAAAAGTCCTTACTATTAGGTCACCACTTTGAGGCTGGGGTTCATTTTGAAAGCATTTACGGCTCAAGTGGTGCATTTTGTCTTGTGGAGGGTTTCAAATGTGAGATATGGAGTAAATACTGGTTACCAGCCTATTCTCCTTTTCCCACAATGTTCTCAAAAGCCCTTTTTTCACGGTCATGAAACACGGGTTGTTCGGTAAAGGGTTACTCCTTTACCATACATTCCTGAGCCTTAACGACCCTACGGAAAAGGCCATTTGAAAACATTGTAGGAAAACCATTCTGGTAACCAGCATTTTCTTCTATTCTCAAAATGTTTTTTCTACCCATCCACGGGTTAATTCCATTATTTGAGCAACAATTATTTTGTCGTCTGATAAAGTTTTCAATTTCGGCAAGTCTAAAATTTCGTCGTCTGGTAAAGGGTTAATTCAACATTTTTACTGCATTATTGTGCACACTCAAGAGCGATATCCGAAGCATGTGCTATAACCCTATCTTCAAGTTTATATTGTCGTGCGTCTTAAACTTAGAGGGCAAACAGTAATCATCTGTAGGGATATTAGGTAGATATCTTATGTATGTTGCTTGATGACATAACAAGGTAATTTCTTGTAGGTATTTTATTTAAGCCACGCTCCTTGGGAAAGGGGTTTATTGCATCTGCAAAGAAAAGTATCGACTCAAGTCGCTATTCGCACAGGCTGACCTGAGTCGAAACGTTTTGCTTTTTATTATTATTACTATTATTATTATTCAAAGGATCATTCTACCTCCACATGCAGACAGTGGTAAGACAGAAGAGATTTTATGGGTTTCGTGTGATAACTTGTTTGGTGCAATGAATTTCAGTACACCTTTTTTTTAACAAAGCGCGGCTAAATGTAGCTTTCTTTATAAGGGTCAAATCTGCTTGAACTTGGGTAATGATCAGATCCGACAATGATCAGATTTTAACATAACTGATCACAAAGCAAAACAACTCAGTTACTTTGAAGTCATTCTTATGTAAGAACAAGGCAGCAATGCACATGTCGAAAATTCAACTTCATCAGATACCCATGCCGCGATGAAAGCGTTCTTGTCTTAAATCTCGCATTTGTAACGCATATCTTTGATGGTTATGAAGTTATGAATGATTAGCTATTGACTCTGGGCTCACAAAATGGACGAAAAATCCCATATACGTTACATGTACCTGCATACATATGAATTTTACATTAAAAACTAAAAAAAAAAAAAAAAAAAATTCCATTTTCCACTGGAAGACATGGTTGTAACAAAACTGAGAACCAAAAATATTTTCAGAAAACATTGTCTGGAAATTAAATATATTGATTTGAGACAGGGAAAAAATCAGAAGACCGGTCTACCTCTGTTCAGTTCAATGTTATTTGACGTTTATGTTTGTCTGGGATTTTTTCAGATTTTAGATAAAATGTCAAAACCAATAATCCTATTGTCTAAGTACACGACGATATAAAGAGGATAATTGTCTGTTTCGATGTATGATCGAAATTTCTTTCGTCGAAAAAAGAGAGAAAGCTATATTTTCCAGAGTGACGAAGCCACGAGTGAAAATATGGCTTTTGATTTTCACAAGATGAAAGAAAATTCTATCATACACTGAAACAAACAATTATCATATTTCTTTTATGCTCTTCACTTTAAACTTTCTTTTCAAGTCTAATTTTTGCTCATTGTGAAAAATATGTGCGTTTTTTCAAGCCAAATGGATCTTTTCAATCCAGTCGGATAAGGATTAGCTGTAATAATGACGTCACGATTAATGTTGACTCGTACGTCATAAACGTGACACTCACCTGGTAATATGGAAAGCCTTGACTGTCTTATATGCACAAAATTCATGTTGTCGTGTCAAAACAGCAACATATCAAGCCAAGTTATCAATATATTGAGTTGTAGTATCTTTATATGGTGTGCATTTATGAATTTGTTAAGGTAAACCGTCATTATATTGATTCCACGAGACAATATATTATGCCGATGTGACTTTATACTAAGTCGACTTGCTAATATATTGAGTGGAAGTGTTATGATATCAAACCAATCAACCATTATATTGAGTCATTTTAATATCATATTATGTCAAATCATCAATATAAAGTGAAACTGTCCTTATACTGATTCAGCGGAACAATATGTCATGCCGATTTGACTTTATACCACGTCAGCCTGTCTATATATTGAGTAGTGTAGTGCTTTTATCAAAGCAATTGTACATTACACAGAGTTGTCTTTTCCTTTTAGTATGTCAGATCATCCGTATATTTAGTGAAACAGTCCCGATAGTGATTCAACAGGACAATATATTATGTCTATTAGATGTTATACTTTGTCAAACTGTCTATATATTGCATGGTAATGCCCTGATGTAAAGCCAGTCTAACACTATATAGTGTTGCTTTAATCTTATATTAAGTCCAACTCTCGTTATATTGTTTCAACGGTACTATGTGTCATGCCTATATGACCTTACACTTTATCAACATTTTAATATATTGAGTGGTAGTCTGCTGATACGAAACCACTCCGACATTATATAGAGTCACATTAACTTTCTGTTATATCGAGTTATCAATATATTCAGTGGAACAGTCATTATACTGATTCAACAGATCAATATGTCATGCCGACCAGATTTTTTACTGAATCGACCTGTGAATATAATTGGGCATAATATAAGGTTTACACGACTCCATATCAGCAAACTACCACTCAATATATTGACACGTCGACTTGGTATAAAGGTACATCGGCATAACATATTGTCTCGTTGAATCAATATAATGACTGTTTCACTGGATATATTATCGATTGGACACAATATAAGGTTTACACGACTCCATATCTGTACAATACTATTCAATATATTTACAAGTCGACTTAGTATAAAGTCAAATCGGCAAGATATATTGTCCAGTTGAATCAATGTAAAAACTGTTTCACAAGATATATTGATGATTGTACACAACATAAGGTTTACAGGACTCCGTATCAGCAAACTACCACTCAATATACTCGTATTGACACGTCGACCTGGTATAAAGGTACAACGGCATAATATATTGTCTCGTGGAATCAATATAATGACGGTTTACCTTAACAAATTCATAAATGCACACCATATAAAGATACTACAACTCAATATATTGATAACTTGGCTTGATATATTTAGTGCGTATAAGACAGTCAAGGCTTTCCATATGGTAAAATGTCATTCATGTTTTATGAATATCCGTGGCATGTCAAAAATAAAAGTTACTATATTCACCGATGAATTATATCATTCACCGGTGGATTAGAAGGATATAATTCACTGTTAGATTTCTATAAACTACTGAAAAGCATATAAAAGAAATAGAGGATAAATTGTCTGTTTCAGTGTACGATCGAAATTTCTGTCATGAGTGAAAAACGAAGGCTATATTTTCACGAGTGGCGAAGGCAGGAGTGAAAATATGGCCTTTGCTTTTCACGAGATGAAAGGTATTTCGATAATATACACTGAAACAAACAATTATCCTATTTCTCAAATAATATGCGCCTCACTTTAACATTTCTTATTGCGTCTAATTTTTGACTCATCGTGCGTTTTTCAAGCGCATTATTTAGATCTATTCCATCTAGTCGGATATGAACAAACTGTAATAATGACGTCATGAGTGATGTTGACTTCGTCATCTGCTAAAAATTCATTCATGTTCTAAAAATAGAGATCCGTGGCATGTCAAAAATAAAAGTTGTAACAGTCACCGATGAATTAAAACATTCACCGGTGAATTATTTATAAGAATATATTTTAATTTGATTTCTATAAATTAATGAAAAGCATACAAGAAAATATACGCGTTCCTTTAACTCTTTACCACACACCAAAAATTTAGACTAGTCGAAATTGAGAGCATTTGCAGACAATTTAAAAATGACTCAAGTAATAAAATTTGTCTTTGGTAGGGTAGAAAACATTGTGAGAAAAGGAGAAAATACTGGTTACTAGCATGTTCTCTTTTTCCTACAATGTTTTCAAAGGCTTCTTCCTCAGGGTTTTTTAAAAGTCGGGCTTGTGTGTTAAAGGGTTAAACCCGTTTTAGGAGAGCTTACAGTCTTACAACTAAAGTGACCGTGAAAGACAAGCGGTCTTTAAAGAAGACATTTTTTTGTATTTATACATGTATTTATACTTAAAAAAAAACTGCCAAGCCCCGTAGCTCAGTCGGTAGCGTACAGGACTTGAGAACAGGAGGTCGCTGGTTCGATCCCCGGCTTGGCCAATTTCTTTCCGAGGATTGATGATAGTCATTGCGACAGGATTCATTCCTCTCTCACCGCTAACCATTGTTTCGACGATGGTTATGTGGGAAAGCAGCCAGTGGCTTGAAAAGAACATTGTGCGGAGTACTGGTAAAAGAAACTCCAGGAAAGCATGGAAAGGTGCACTGGCCGCCGCGATATAACTGAAATAATGTTGAAAACGGCGTTAAACACCATACAATAAAAAAAAAAAAAAACTGAAGGAGGCCGGGCGGAGAACAAGTAAAAAGTTAAGACTCTCTTCTACGGCAAGGAAATGGAGATTGTGTTCTGGCAAAAGGGGATTTAATGCATATCCATAGTGCATTATAGCAAGCAAGCAACATTTTATCACTTAGGGGTTGAGTACATATTTTTGTGCTGCCATCGAGAAATATTTAATGCTATTATTTTTCACATGTCAAATAACGCCCGACGGTCGTTATATTTTAGGCAATGTAATAGGGGCATTGCATTTTATTTCTCGATGGCAACACAAAAATATGCACTCAACCCTTATAATTGCTCTCGCTATTCACTTGAATCAGTTTTCGAATATGAGAGAGAAAAAACGTTGGTCAAATGCGATAGTAAACACGACTTAGTTTCCTTGGTGGCGCGCGTCTAAATTCACAATCTATGTTTAGGCTTGCAACATTTTTTTTTTTTTTTTTTTGGTGGGGGGTGGGGGGCGGGGTCAATCGGAGACGGCCATTATGCCGCTTCGAAACCAATACTTTCACTGATTTTTAAACAAAATAGAAATTTCTGATACTCTAGATGGAAAATCTCGTCAACTATCTAAACTTGAGGCTAGGCAGGCGACACGTTCATTCGACTGACATTTTTATTGATATTTTGTTCGAATATACAGTAGGCCTACGTGTAGTCTACCGTCGACAGACCTGCTGTTCTCGAGGGGTAAATCAGGCTGCCTGTTTTCCATCCCGACATAATCCGAATTTTCTTGCACACTATGTTAATTGAAAGACGCTGACCACCGTTTTGCGTGAACCGCTGAAATGAATGTAAACAACGGTCTCACAGCTAAATATGATTTACAAACTGCGATAAAAACAAGGACATGGATATGTGTTTCTAATGGAAAGATCGTTTAATTAACAAATTTCTTAATAAATCAAATTATACCTTTTCTTTTTCTGATCAGTAGACAGCTGTCTATCAAGCTTTCCCATGTTTAAGTCCTCTCGCCATAGAACAAAATATCAACTTCGTTCGCATGAATAAACTTTCTGTGTAAACAGTGCACTAAATTTTAACTCAGTAACCTGGGTTTCATAGAAATCGGCTGCTGACGTATCGAATGATGTAATTGATGACGTCGGCCGTTAAAATATTTGACTCACTAGTTATTAGCACGTATTCGGCAAACCTCGAGTGATGAAGTCCTTCGGCTATCATTCGGCAAACCTCGGGTGATCCAGTGATCAAGTCCCATTGTGTTCATTGAAAAAAGGCATGACGTTTTTTGTCACATGACCCGATTTCGACCAATTAAAAAAAAAAAAAAAAAAACGATTTGTATAATGAGAGCAATTACATAAGTATAAATCCTTAAATTCTGGCTAACAACCGACTGATTCATGACGCAGACTGGTCCCTGGACATGCGAAGAAAAAAAAAAGTAAAATGTGTCGACCGGGAGTCGACACTTTTTGTAGACGCGTTCTACTCCGACACCTTAGTGCAACCAAACGCACCTTCGACACTGTGAAATACGTTGACGACAGTTATGATTACATTATAATTGGTGGAGGATCAACCGGATCTTTGCTTGCATCTCGGCTATCAGAAGACGAACATACAAGGGTTCTTCTCTTAGAAAAGCGGTGGTGATTATACTGAAAACAATCCGTCCCATGTCCCGCTGTCCTGGTTTCATCTTCAAAATACATCTGTAGATTGGCAATATTACATTGAGCCGCAACGCTATTCTTTGTTTGGATTTAAGATCAATCAATGCCCCTGGCCTCGTGGAAAGGTACTTGGAGGCTCTAGCATGATCAATGGAATGATTTATGTGCGTGGGAACCCAAGAGATTTTGATGAATGGGCAGACGGGGGCTGCACTGGATGGGGATATAAAAACGTTCTTCCATATTTCCTTAAATCCGAGGATATCCTTATTGAGGAACTAAAAGACTCAAAATACCACAACACGGGTGGTTACCTAGCTGTTAGTACCGAGAGTGTGTATAGTGTTACTGATGAGTGGTTACAAGCTGGTAGAGAACTCGGATACGATATTGTTGACTTTAATGGAGAGTCACAAGTTGGATTTGGTCGGGTGCAATATACGATCAGGTCCGGAACTAGAAGCAGCATACCCGTAGAATTTCTCGGAAAAGCAGCGCGAGGCAGAAGTAACTTACATATTAGTCTGCGAAGTCACCTACTAAAATAAATATTAAGAATAAACAGGTAAAAGGTGTTTATTTTGTAAAAGATAATAGAAAATACTATGTCAAAGCATTGAAGGAAGTGATCGTATCTGCGGGAACAGTGAACTCTCCTCATATATTAATGATATCTGGTATTGGCCCTCGAGAGCATCTTAAGGAACTCGGTGTAGATGTTGTGGCCAACCTACCTGTTGGGGAGAACCTCCAAGATCATCTCATCTTTTTTGCTTTTAGTCCAGTGTCCCAGGACATAGGTTTATCATTCAGCCAGCTGTCGAGTTCAAAATCCAAAATGCAATATTACCTGTTTGGTAGTGGACCATTGTCCACAAGTGGGGTTGGAGCCAATGCATTTTTCTGTACGAGTGCCAACGAAAGCGAGGATTGTGCACCCGATGTTCAGTTTGTCTTCTATGCCACTTACATTTACCATAACTTTTTTGGCTACACAGACGAAATATTAATGCTATCTGGTATTGGCCCTCGAGAGCATCTTGAGGAACTCGGTACAGATGTTGTGGCCGACCTCCCGGTTGGGGAGAACCTCCAAGATCACATCGGATTTTTCGCTTTTAGTAGTATGAATCAAGATATAGGTCTATCGTTAAGTCAGGTGTCGAGTTTGAAATCCCGGATACAATACTACCTGTTTGGAAGTGGATTGTTGTCCACAAGCGGGTTCGGAACAATTTCTTTTTTCTGTACAAGTACCAATAAAACCAAGGATTGTGCCACCGATATCCAGATTACCCTCTTTACCTCTTACATTTACGATAACGCTTTTGGTTACACAGCCGAAACAGCTAAAGAATATCTTGCAGATACCGAGACGCCTGGTTTCACGTCAGTGATTTGTTTTAATGATCCAAGAAGCAAAGGAACAATTAAACTACAATCATTGGACCCATTCGACTATCCATTGATCGATCCTCACTATTTGGAGGACAAAAAAGATGTCCAGGCCTTGATCAGGGCTATCCGAGTATGGGAAAAAATTATTGAAACGCCAGCGATGCAGAAAATCGGGGCTACCGTGAATGACATGAAGTTGTCATTCTGTTCCGAGCATACTTTTCAAACCGACGAATACTGGGAGTGTGTAATTCGCCAAGTAGTTTACACTGTATATCATCCCACAGGCACGTGTAAGATGGGAAGTGAGAATGATGAAACTGCAGTCGTAGATCCAGAGCTCAAGGTACACGGAATCAAAGGTTTGCGCGTTGTAGACGCTTCCATTATGCCAAATGTCACTTCCGGAAACACGAACGCCCCGGTGATTGCAGAAAAAGCAGCAGACATGATTCGAGGAGTTGATCCTGTTAATCATTTGAAAGGGAGAATTTGATAGTTGTTTTTTTAAAAGATGTTTCCATTTACAACTACGTTGTGAAATCAAGAATCATCTATCCGCGATAATCACACCTACATAGCCTACTTTTTCTAGAGACATGCAAGTGTGATTACACTTCCACGGAGCGAGACATTTACAAAGAATTTTACTCTTCTATTTTTTTAGTGATTGCGTGTCGATTTTACTTTACAAATGACTGTGAAGAGGTTTAGTGCCCTGCAAAATGTGTCGACCAGATCAGATTGCGCAGTCCGCGCAGGCTGACCCGAATCGCAACTTTTAACAATTAGTCAATTGACCTTTCTGCAAACACGGTGCTTTAAATACCGACATTAAAGGAGGAGACTTTTGAAAACTTTTCTCTTGTTTCCTCACCTTTTATTAGTACATTCAGTGCTTTGATTTATTTCTCATATCGGACATAACTATGGCACGGTGCCAAAGTAAGCATAGATTTAAACGTTTTAACTCTTCAATCACAACTCCCAATATAAAGGTATATTTATACGTACATGTATATTTACTTACTTTCATCAGTATACGTCTGCAGCTTTAATGTACGCTGTATCCAATAAAGAACTTTATAAGAGAACAAACTCCTGCCCAATTTCATTAGAAATCAGTTTTAAAAAATATAGAAATAGTTCGGCCATGTATTTAGAATGCACCCAAATGCCATCCCAAGGGTAGCTTTGAGATGGACTCCAACAGGAATGAGGAACAGAGGAAGACCGAAAGAAATCTAGAGACGCCCCATCGAGAAAGAAATCAAAAACAGAAAATGATCATGGGGTCAGGTACAGTGATGGGCCAAGGACAGGTCAAAGTCGAAAGCTCTGGTAACAGCCTTATAGACGTGACAAGCATTGGTAACGGAGATCGAACCACAGTTTTTCATGACAACTTAATAAACCTGACCAGAAAGCCAAGGACGGTTTCCTAATGAAAGCTACATTATGAAATAAGCACTGTAACTTCCATAATGTCTAGGTGTGTGTGTGTGTGTGTGTGTTCAACCCGCTTTCATCAGTGTTTAAATCATTGAAAATGCATTATTTCCTGTTTGTTTTCCCGTTATGAGTACCGACTTGATAAACATCGGATCGAGATCTTGCCCAGCTCGGTAGGTCAGTTTGCAACACACAAGGCTTGAAACCCGGGGTCGATGGCTCGATTCAACAGCACAGCCATCACAGCAACCACCTCTTTTATTTATGATCTTTTTCTTGGATTCACTAGTATAAGTTTGCATCTTTACTTTGCCCCACAACTGTCAGACGAGGCTAGAAATGGCAGCGGAGATCGAACATGGATTACAACAATGAGAAAGAAACTTTTACTATCACTAACCTCGATCTTAAAAAGGTTGTTGAAAATGTTTAATTGGTGTTTCGCGTCCTTTTCAATATTGTTTCAGTTATTTAGCGGCGGTAGAGCACTTATTCGTATTTTATTACGTTTTCTTGTACCAAAACTGGCCAATAATTACCAATAACTCGCACAACATTATTACCAAGCCAGTGGCTGCTATCCTACATCAACATCTTCGAGAGATGACAAGTTGTGAAAGAATTATGAAAACTTTCGCAAAGACGACCATCAATCTCCTAAAAGAATTTGGCTGAGTTCCTGAGTCCAGCTGTCGAACAGCGGTTTTCAAGGCTTTCATGTTTCAAACTGACCTACCGAGCTCGGAGAGATAACGACCAAATGTTCATCGAGATGGTATTTATTACGGGAAAATCAACAATAAATAATGTATTTTCACTTATCTAAACACTGATGAAAACGGGATAAAACCGAAACAAAAAATATCACTCAGACATTTTGACAGTTGTACTGTTCATTTCAAAATGTAGCTTTCATTAGGAAATCTTTAGTGGTTTAGAGATCGGGATTATTAACTTGCAATGAGATAATATGGTGCGATCTCTGCTACCGGTGCTAGTCACGTCTGATAGCAAGGTACACGGTGTTTCATAATAGCTGACCTTATTCTAAACATTAATAATGTCCATGCATATGAATTTAAGATAAATGAAAGCTTCCAACTTTTTGCAGACGTAATAAAAACTAATTCAATATATAATGCATAGACATTACTTTAACATTAGTTGATCTACTGTACCTTTCTGTGAAGTCTATTTTACAGCAAGTGTCCTACATGACGTCAATATTTGGAAATTAAATACCCCAAGTCTGTTTTTGAAAGTCATCTGAAAAATGTACATGTAGATTTACAAACAGAAGAATATGTTTTAAGCAACAAAAAACCCGGACCTTTATATTGTGAAGAAAATGATACATGAGGAGACGATTACTAAATAGGCTTCTTTCACAGCATGCGGTAGTTGTTGGTCCTTTGTTTTTCACAGATGACGAGGGCAAGGCTGACACTATAAATGTGGATGGAGTTCTGAACATCCTGAAGAAGAATTTCATTCCAATACCCAAAAGTAAAAGACATAGTATCGAAGATACATGTACTAGTATTAGGTTAGAGCCAGATGGAGCTATACAACATATCCCCGGACGCATACTTATTGTCTCGATGCCTCTCAAAAACATTTGGGCAAACGTTTGATTCATTTCGGCTACTAGGAATGGAAACCACACTTTGACGCTCCAGACTTCTGGTGAGGTACAGTAATTCCAATATAAAAAGATACAGAGGGTTTTAAAAGCTGACATCTAGAAAGAAATTTATACAAATAGCAAGGACAGACACAGAAATGTAACGGAAAGCTCTCAACATAAACATGACGTCTTAACTCCTCAGAGCAATTACTGTAAAATTAACTGGTCGGAATATGTCTAGTTATATAAGAAATAATCTTCAATCGTAGTTTATTGTTCAATAAACCACGGTTGTGAGTTATGAGACACAATAAATAAACCACGAGGGCGATAGCCCGGGTGGATTATCCAATGTGCCTCAATAACTCACAATCGTGGTTTATTGAACGCTAAACCACAATTTAGAAATAACATTATTTTGATTCCAACATGACCAACTCTTGATCGAAGGAAACCAAGTTCATACTTAGTACACACTAGCGGATGAAGATTAATACCCTTGAATAAACCATGGCTGTTCCAGTTACTAACCAAAATAAAACCCCACTGCCCTGTCGGTAAAATTCACACACACACACACACACAATTTCAATGAAACATTAGGCATCAAACACAACAACAACAACAAAACCCAATCCGTTTTACCATTTTATTTTCTCCCTTTCAAATGACAAAGAAGAATGAATGTATCGTCAATCATTAGATTTGCAGTCGCTTAAAATGCTCTGCATATTACCCCCACCTGCTCCCAAATCCATTTCCACTGCAACACCGGCCAATTTTGATATTAATCCTCAACATGAAAAGACACCCGATTTACGCATATTTATTGGTAACAATTAAAATAGTTCTATAATAGTTATTTCTTATCAGAAAACAGTAAATATTGGTAAATCCTTAATGTTTTTCCTTCCTCCTTGGTCGAGTAGCCGAAAAGGACGAGTTGTTTACGTCAAGTGAATTTCATTGATAAAATGTCTGTGGGAAAAGACATGAAACAGCCACGAGCGATTGACTTTGCAAAGAAATTGCGTCACTTTATATAGAATGATGTCTATTTTACTACGCTTTCGTAAATTCGTTGCACTGTGTTTATATAGAGGTGAATTCACGTGCACGTCATGTTAGAATAAATGATAATAAGGTAATGCCTATGTACTACTCGTATTTCAAATGAAATTTTACTCTGTCTGCAAAATGTTGATAACTTTCAATTCAGTTTATATAAAAAATAATAATAATAATAATAAAATAAAAACACTAAGAACAAAGACAGGTGTACAGGATCACCCTGTGCAGTAAAGCTACAGAATTATACCGATGGATCCAAGAAAGATCATGAATAAATGAGTACAGCTGTGATGTGATTTAAATACCATTGACAGCGGCGAAAAGCACCAGCGGCGAAAAGCACCATCAAAACACACAAATCTGTATTGGAAGACTCGACTGGATGTCACGGAACTCAATCGTAACAAAAATAGTTGGAAAAAACGTAAACGAGTTTTCGATTCGCGTTAAGTAGAACTACGACTTTCAAACATGTTATTACGTGTTTTAAAACATGTTATTACCATATTTTTCGTGTTAGTGCGAATTTTGTTGTTATTAATACATGATTTAAATTCACGTTTTAACGAGATTTTTTCGCGTCAATACGACTTTTAAAGGCGTTATTACGAGATTTTTCGCGATAGTGTGACTTTTTTTTTTTTGCGTCACTACGTGTTTTGAATCTAGGTTATTACATAAGTTTGAAAAACATCTCACCTTAATTTTGACCCTAGTAGGCTTTCGTATTGTCGGCTCTCGTACGAATTAAATTCGAAATACTAAGTAAGACCGGGATATTTAGAATATCAAACATCAAATATCAATGAACAGGCTACAGGTTCTGTGCTGTCAGAACGTGTTTCTCAATGTCAAAAAGAAGCCCCCTCCCCCCCGAAAAAAAAGCCCTTACAGTCTTTACCAGACGACAGAATTTTAGACTTGTCCATTTCGAAAGCTTTTGCAGACGACAAAATAAGGGTGTCAGAAATAATAGGGTTTTTATTCAAAAGTGCAGAAAACAACGTTGGAAAGGAGAAAATGCTAGTTTACGGTATTTGCATCTTGCTACAATGCTTTCAACATCCTTTTTCTTCGTGATCGTTGAAATTGGGGATTATTTGGCAATTGATTGATCAATCTAAGACTTAAAATAGATTTAACTGTCCAAACCCTAGTTCCCAGCATTTTCTACTTTTTCCATAATGCTTTCAAAACCCCTTTTTGTCATTGTCGGGATTTTTTGGAAACAGGTTAATTATTCTAAGACCTGAAAATAAATTTAACAGTCCAAACCCTCACACTTCATAGAAACAAGAGGGCCATTGGCCCTAAAGCGCTCACCTAAGTAAGGCCATCTTTTATTGATAAGGCTGAAAAGATCCTGGTCGTGATGATGTAAATCGCACAAGTGTAAGAGATCTACTTTTTGACTGGTTTAGCCTATTTTTGAATTTCTAATCTTGCTCAAAATGAGGCCTCTAGAATCACACAAGGTTTTTCTAAGATTTGACCCGGTGACCTACTTTTTGATCTGACACGACCCGATATCATTCTTTTCCGAGATTTCATCCAAGCAAAAAATTCTGACCAAGTTTCTTGAGTATAGGGCTGAAAACGTGGACGTATAAGTGCGCACAAGGTTTTTCTAAGATTTGGCCCCGTGACCTACTTTTTTACCTGACTTGACCCAATTTCAAACTTGTGCAACATTTTATCAAGACAAACATTCTGACCTGGTTTTCTGTGTATCAGGCTGAAAATGTGGCCTCTACAGTGCACACAAGGTTATTCTAAGTTTTGGCCCAGTGACCTACTCTTTGACCCGAAAGACCCAACTTCATACCGTATATCGGGTTATTTCGCGGGAAGGAAATTTTCGCTATTTTCCCGAGTGGGTCATTCTCGTGAAAATTATATTCGCTAAATATTCCATACAATCTAAAAATCCTTCCATTCATACGAAACATCAAGAGAAAAATTTTCTTCGCTTAGACACACTTGTTTATTGTCAACTGAATAGACGGGTAATAGTGTTCCTCTTGGAGCAAAGTGGTTAATAGATCTTTACAACCTTTTAAAGGAAAAGCCTAACATTGTAAGAAATGGCTTTGGAAATGCTGATATCTTGAAAAACTGAAAAAAATTGACTTAACACAACGATCCATATATAATGTATAGGGAGAGTTGTCATTAGATACCGGTAATCATTATACTGAAGTTTGATCAAAGTTTCTTCCCTTAGTTTCCTAGTGTCCATTTGTAGTCAAGTGAAAGAACTATGAATTGTGAATAAATAAAGCGACTAGGAAATTTCTTAGTCTAAGATTTGAATAAATCTTTTTTCTTATTTATGTATGTAATATACCATGGGTATACATTGGAAAAGGAAAAGGGGTAAGTTTGAGATTTTGAAATACATGATTATCAAGGTAAATCTTGTGATTCTAGTTTTTTCCCCCTATTCTGCAGTGCACTAATACGTCCGGTATGTAATACTAGACATACCGATAAGTATTTTTGTCGGGTTTGATGCTATCATATATTTACGATTTTGCGAAAAATAGAAATATACCAATGAATTCGTGAAAATAAAAAAAAAACGTGAAAAATTGATTTTGACCGAACTCGCGAAAATTTTGGGACGCGAAAAAAACCCGATATACGGTATGTGCCAAAGATTTCAAGACAAAAAAATCTAACCAAGATTCATGAGTATCAGGATGAAAATGTGGCCTCTAGAGTGCACACAAGGTTTTTTTTTTTTTTAAGATTTTGCCCCTGTGACCTACTTTTTGACCCAACATCACCCAATTTTAAATTGTCCGAGATTTGATCCAAACAATCATTTTGACCAAGTTACAGAAGTATCAGGCTGAAAATGTGGCCTCAAGAGTGTACACAGGCTTTCTTTAAGATTTGGCCACGTGACCTACTTTTTGACCCCACATGACCCAATTTCGAAAATGCCCGAGACTTTATCAGGACAAACTTTCTGAATTTTTCTAAGATTTGGCCCCGTGACCTACTTTTTTACCTGACTTGACCCAATTTCAAACTTGTCCGCGATTTTATCCAGACAAACAGTCTGACCAAGTTTCATGAGTACCAGACTAAAAATGCACACAATGTTTTTCTAAGATCTGGCCCCGTGACCTACCTTTTGACCCCACGTGACCCGATTTCGAACTTGTCCAAAATTTTATCATGACAAATATTCTGACCAAGTTTCATTAGGATCTGGCTGAAAATGTGGCCTCTAGAATGCACACAAGGTAAATGTTGACGACCGCACGACGGACGACGCACGACGGACACAGCACGATCACAAAAGCGCACCTTGAGCACTTTGTGCTCAGTTGAGCTAAAAACAAACCATATCTTGTGCGACCCATCTTTTCCCCGTCAAAGAGTTATTCATACTCAAGTTTTGATGTTTTTATTCATGTTTCATGCATTAGCTTGCAGCCCCCCACCCCCATGAAGATTTTTTTTTTTAGCAAATATCATACTTAATTGAACCACAACTGCTGACGGTGAGAAATTTCAGGCGCAACACAGCCTTCTTGTCATTTATTGTTGGTTGGTGCTTTAGTTAAAGCTATTTGTTTAACGTCGATTGTTGAATACACGTTCTCACATCTTGTATTACACTATTGATCATTGCTTCCTGAACATCTCAGCCAGTACCCGCACCGTAATGTGGGTACCGTAGTTCTAACGGTTGATCCTGCTCGTCATGGCAATCGAACCCTTTGATGTGAGGTGCGACGCTCTACCTTTACAACATTGTCTCTCTCACTGTCTGTAGGGGCTTTGTACCGCCTTCAATAATATTTCAGAACATGTCATTGTGGACTGTTCACAATAACCCAGAGAGGCCGCCCCAATACAATTATGGAGGCAACAATGTGCATTGTCAGATTTTGTATCCGTCTATAAATCAATTAAGGGAAAGCAGCACCGATGCTTGCCTGCCTGTTTTATGGTAGAATTATTGGCAAAGCGCCTGTTCCAGACAACAAAATTCTAGACTTGCCCATATTGAAAACATTTGCAGACGGCAAATTAAATGTCGCTCAGATTATAGGATTTGTCTGGTTAACCAGCATTTTCTCTTTTTCCCCCACAATGTTCTCAAAAAACCTCTTTAAGTGGTCGTTATAACACGGGATTATTTGGGTAAGGGTAACTAAAGTCAAGATTTTGACCCAACTGCATTAATGTGTACACTTACGAGCGATAAAGCATCTGATGAAACCTTACCTTCAAGATTATTTCATTGTGCATCTTTATCTTAGAGGACAGTTGGTGAGTACTTATGAATATTAATTAATAAGGTTTGTTGAATTGTTAAGATAAAACGGTAATTTCTTGTACTACATAGATCTGTTACTTAAAAATGTGGTTTCTTTGATAGAGTCAAATCTGCTGGCATTTGAGAAATAATCCGATTTACGAGTGTCATTTGATCAGATTTTAACATATTTATTGCATTAAAAAAAGGGGGAACCGGTTACTTTACCTGTCAGCCCTAAATTTTAAAACTACATGTTCCACTATTACCACAGCTAGACTAATTCGAAATCGCACCTCTTCGTATAATGTGTGTGTTTCTAATATTTTCTCGAGCTGTTGTATTCATGAAAGTTATTATGTCCCAGAACTGTGAGAGAGACAGAAAGTCATTGACTAAATGAGAAAACCACTTTATTGCCAATTTTTGACGTAAGCACACTTGCATTTTCTAAGAGCAACTCCCAGTTCGTGACTCATTGATATTAAGATCTCTTTTTTCTTAAATCCAATGTACGTTCAAATTACTTCACTGTATAATTTAGATTTTTTATTAAATCTCAGCAAGAATGTCTGCCTTACAAGTTATCTGGGTAATGATAGCACTATTGGTGGCCGTTTTGTATTACTACTCCGATACATTACTGCAAGCAAACACACCTTCAGTCGACACTGTGTGTGGAGTACGTTGACGACAGTTATGATTACATTATAATTGGTGGAGGATCAGCCGGATCTGTGCTAGCATCTCGGCTATCAGAAGACAAACATACAAGGGTTCTTCTCTTAGAAAGCGGTGGTGATTATACTGAAAACATTTCGTACTATGTCCCACTGTCCTGGTTTCATCTTCAAAATACATCTGTAGATTGGCAATATTACACTGAGCCACAACGCTATTCTATGTTTGGATATAAGAATAATCAATGTCCCTAGCCTCATGGAAAAGTACTTGGGGGCCCTAGCATTATCAATGGAATGCTTTATGTGCGTGGGAACCCAAGAGATTTTGATGAATGGGCAGACAGGGGCTGCACTGGATGGGGATACTAAGACGTTCTTCCATACTTCCTTAAATCCGAGGATATCCTTATTGAGGAGCTTAAGGACTCAAAATACCACAACACGGGTGGATACTTAGGTGCTAGTACAGATAGTGTGTATGGTGTTACTGATGAGTGGTTACAAGCCGGTAGAGAACTCGGATACGATATTGTTGACTTTAATGGAGAGTCACAAGTAGGATTTGGTCGGATGCAATATACGATCAGGTCCGGAACTAGAAGCAGCACATCCGTAGAATTTCTCGGAAAAGCAGCGCGAGGCAGAAGTAACTTACACATTAGTCTGCAAAGTCACGCTACTAAAATAAATATCGAGAATAAACAGGCAAATGGTGTTTATTTGATAAAAGATAATAGAAAATATTATGTCAACGCATTGAAGGAAGTGATCGTATCTGCAGGAACAGTGAAGTCTCCACAAATTTTAATGCTGTCTGGTATTGGCCCAAGAGAGCATCTTGAGGAACTCGGTATAGATGTTGTGGCCAACCTCCCTGTTGGGGAGAACCTCCAAGATCACCTCATGTTTTTTTTTTTTTTTTTTGCTTTTAGCCCAATGTCCCAGGACATAGAACTATCATTAAGTCAAGCATCGAGTTTAAAATCAAAGATGCAATACTACCTGTTTGGTACTGGACCATTGTCCACAAGCGGAATTGGAATAAATTCTTTTTTCTGTACAGGTAAAAATGAAAGCGCAGATTGTACCACCGACATTCAAATTGCCTTCTATCCTTCTTACCTTTACGACAACCTTTTTGATTACACGGACGAAATAACAAGAATATCTTGCAGATACCGAGACGCCTGGTTTCACGTCAGTGATTTGTTTGAATGATCCAAGGAGTAAAGGAACAATTAAACTAAAATCAGCGGATCCATTCGACTATCCATTGATGGACCCTCACTATTTGGAGGACAAACGAGATGTTCAGACCTTGATCAGGGGTATCCGAATATGGGAAAAAATTATTGAAACACCAGCAATGCAGAAAATCGGTGCTACCGTGAATGACATGAAGTTGTCATTCTGTTCCAGTCATAGGCTTTTCAGACCGACGAATACTGGGAGTGTGTGATTCGCCAAGTAGTTTACACTATATATATCATCCCACAGGCACATGTAAGATGGGAAGTGAGAATGGTGAAATTGCAGTCGTTGATCCGGAGCTCAAGGTACGCGGTATCAAAGGTCTGCGTATTGTAGACGTTTCCATTATGCCCAATGTCACTTCCGGAAACACGAACGCCCCGGTGATCATGATCGCAGAAAAGGCAGCAGACATGATTCGAGGAGTTGATTAGGGACATAGAACTCTTCCAGACGATTCCAACTATATGAAAATCTCAAATTTCATTAAAATGTAGTTAGAACACTATGATAATAATGCGACGACATATAACAGTCATCAGTGTAAATTATATAATTTATAACAGTAAGAAACTATGATAGAATTACTGACGAAACAGATAAGAAAGAACGACCAGCCAACACAGTCTCAATAAATTAAAATCCGGTAAACAGGGTCCGTAATCACCAACCATTCTAAATGGCATTTGTGGCCCTTTAGACATGATTCGAGGAGTTGATTATGTTAATCATTCTAGAGAGAGAATTTGATAGCTGGTTTTTTTTTTTTTTTTTTTTAAGATATTTCCAATTACAACCGTATTGTTATATCAAGAACCAAATATCTACAATAATCAGACCTATATAGCCTACTTGTTCCAGAGACATGCGGGTGTGGTACTCCTCCATTGAAGGAGACATTTACGACGAGTTTAACTCTTCTGATTTTAGTGATTGCATATCTGTTTCACTTTACACATTATATTATTCGTCAATATAAATTAAAGGCAAATAATTATATAATTTACCAAAGCAAGAAACCTCGATACTAATTACTGACGAAACAGATAACAGCGATCAGCTAACACAAACACAATAAATTAAAATCCGGTAAACAGGGTCCGTAATCACCAACCATTCTAAATTACATTCGTGGTCTTCTTCTAGATGTAGAAAGTAATGTAAAAAAAAATCTGTTGCCGTGTTATGACTGAAATAATGTTGAAAGCGGCGTAAAACGTAATCTGGATTACCTGCCCCTAACACTACGTTATCGAGTCAGGCAAAGCGCAATAATGGCGGCCTCCTAGGTGTCCTCAAGCGCACCCCTACATGCTCCCCCGTTTTCCCCATTTTTATGTGATCCAATTTGATCAGTTAATAAAATGAGATCAGTTTTGTACAAAAAATACAATACCAAATCTAAAACATGCTGTTGGGGTATAGTTGAAATATAAATTCGACTATGAATCATTTTAGAAGTAGCCCTGTTTTCGGACGTTATATAGGTCCAGTGACATTTCGGATACTTAAAACATTTCTGATATGTAGTTTTTCTGATCAAGGTCTTTTTTCTGCAATATAAAACGCATCAAACTATCAGGACAACTGAGGACAATGCTAAAATTTGAAAAACCTTTCGCTAATCCCTCGTTTCAAATACAAATATTTTCAATTCAAACGCTAAACATAAGAACGAGAGGGCCGTTGGCCCTAAAGCGCTCACCTGAGTAAAGTCGTCTATGACTAATAACGCTGAATAGATCCTGGTGTTGATGATGTAAACACACGCCTGTGACCACGCTTCATGAGTATCAGACTGAAAATTAGGTATATAGCGAAGGATTTTCGAAGATCTGTCCAAATGTTCTACTTTTTGACCACACGTAATCCAATTTTGAACTTGTCAGAGATATCATGGACACTGACATTCTGACCAATTTTCATGATTATCTGGCTGAAAATGGGACCTCTAGAGTGCACACAAGATTTTTTAAGATTTGTCTAAGTGACCTACTTTTTGACCTGACATGACTACATTTTGACCTTTTACTAGATATCAACAAGACAAACATTCTGACTATGGTTAATGAGTATCCGACTGAGCATGTGAGTGAACATGTGGCCTCTAGAGTTTACGAAAGGTTTTTCAGATGTATTAAACTCCTTTTCACAGAGCATATCTCATTTCCTTCATTCATTTACTCTTTCACTGCCAATCGAACGAGTTAAATAAATAATGGACGGCGTAGATCAAGAATAGACAAGCATTGAAGATGACGAATGTGGCTCATAATGAAACTTGTTTTAGAAAGGCTAGAAAACATTGTTGGAAAATCATAAATTACCGATTGCAAGCATTTTCTCCTTTTCGCGTGTTTTCAACTTTTAAAAAGCCCTCGTCTTCAGGGTTTTAAAACCATGAAATTATTTCTTAAAGGATTCAACTGCTTTATCAACTATTTTTTCCAGTCAATAGTTTAGATCGGTACTCGCTACAACGCCGAATTTTCTGCTGAATTCAGCGACTCGATGATATTGCGATATAAAGGATTTTTTTTTTTAACTAAAAGAATATCGGCGCTTAGAATCAACTAGGTCCAATGTCAGGCTGTTTGTTTTGTGCAGCCTGTAATTGATCTATAATGGCAGTAAAGGTGCATTTGGACAGATTAGGTTTCATGATCAGACTGTTTCTTTTGTGCAGGTTTTTATTGATCTGCATTGCAGCAAAAAGTGCATTTAGTCGCTCTGAGCAGTTTAACCCTTTACAACATAATACCGAGTTTTAACGACTCTGAGGTACAAAGCTTTTGAACACACTGAAGGAAAAGGAGAAAATGCTGGTAATTCTTAAATATGTTGTCTGCAAATGATTTCAATCTGGTCGAGTCCAAAGTTTCGTCGTCTTGTAAAGGGTTAACCCCCTCCAAAACAAACAAAAAAAAAAAAAAAAAAATGAACACTTCCAAATTGAAATTATCTGCAGACGACAAATTTAAAGTAGGTACAAATGAGCCTAATTTCTCTGATATAGAAAAGATAATGGGAAAAGGAGAATCTGCTTGTAAAAAAAGGTTTTTTTTTCCCTTTTCCCAAAATGTTTACAAAATCTTTCTTTCTCAGCGTCGTTAGAATTCGGAATTGTTTAGCAAACGTTAAAGAGCCAAACCGCATTGATCATTTTATGTCTCAGAGAATCGAAACTTAACCTTTAAACAAGAAGAATGAATTTATTACAAACGGACAATAAAGCTCAGTTATTGCAAGTTTAATGCTCTTGTAAACGCAAGAAAAATCTCTCCGTATCCTACAGTGTAAAACCAAGATTTTGGGCAGTCTGGTAAGACTGCACATTTTGTGCAGTCCGATATTCAACTACACTATCGTTTAGCAGACAAGAGGTTAAGGTAGAAATCCGGAAAAAAAAAAATAAACTTCAGATATACAGTCTAGGCAAGGATCATTGGCATGTCATATTCTTTGAATATTAACCACTCGTCATAATTCGGTCGGAAATCAGATAGAAAGTATCAGAAAAAAAAAGTATGGGAAAAAAAGTATCAGTCTTTGCTAGGAAAAAACAATCAGGAAAAAAAGTATCAGCTTTGATAAAAACAGCAAATAATGCCCTTTTTCACGGGAGAAGGCAAAATTGCTTGTTACAAACAACTTCACATTTATCACAATATTTTTATTCAAATTATTGTCAGATTTGTTCAAAGGTTGGATAATGTTAAACATTATTATGGGAAAAGGCGAAATTACTTGTAATAATCAGTTTCTCATTTTATCGCAATATTTTTAATGCCGACTAATGTCGATTTTTTTAAAAAATCTTCGATAGTGTTAATATTATTGTGGAAAAAGGCGAAATTGCTTGTAACAACATTTCATCAAAATATTTTTAATGCAAATTAATGCAGATTTGTTTCAATCTAGAATTATGTTAAACATTGTAGAAAAAGGCGAAATTGCTAGTTACATTTGCCTTTTGACGAGTAGAAAACTTTGTGGAAAAAGCTGACAATGCTCATTACGAACATTTTCTCTTTTTCCTACAATGTTTTCAAAGGGCTTCTTCCGCAAGGCCGTAAAACTAGGGTAAAGAGTTAAATCTTGGATTACGTTAAAAATATTGTGGGACAAGAAATTTTCACCTTTTTGCACAATGCTTTCTACCCTTCAAGGGACAATTTACTATTTCAAAGACTCATTAAAGAGTTGAAATAAGTTCATAAACAATTAACTTAGTAAAACTGTGAATACTATAAGTAAACTGAAAGTTAAAGATCAATCAGAAATCAAATAAACTGATTATTAAAAAACAACATATTATACACAGTTTGGCAATATCAGTCACTTAATCAAAGTAAAAATTAGATATCAATTAGGATTATACAGATTCCAAATTGCAAATTTGCAAAAATTACACAAATAAACACAAATGGAAAAATAGTGTAATTACTATTGTTATATCCCATCTCTTGCAGGTATTAACAATCAATAAGTGGTTGGACATCTCTGCCCAATTTCAGGATAGAAAAAGTATATATAAAAAAAAAAATGTACAAATATCAAATTTTTTCAGTAAAAGTCAATATAACCTATCAACTAAATTTTACATCAAAATACCTCATTAACCTTTCTTTGACAACTGATAAAATGATACTTTTTTTTTCGCCTGATACTTTTTGTCCGATACATTTTTTTTTTCCTGATACTTCCTTTCCTACATTCATCGTGCCTACATCTAACCTCGTCCGTATAAAGGAGGTATCCATTTTGTACCGCTAATTGCATGATCTTAAACATGGCGGCGCCATGAGTTAGTATAAAAATGACGTTTCTAGGACATATTAATTAGTTATCTTTAGTTATCTTAATTATCTTAGTTATCTTAATTATCTTAGTTATCTTAGTTATCTTAGTTATCTTAATTATCTTAGTTATCTTAATTATCTTAGTTATCTTAATTATCTTAGTTATCTCGATTACCTTAATTAAGTCGTTTATCTTAAAAGGTCCTCGAGTACTAAATCTTAAAGGTCCTCGAGTACTAAATCTTAAAAGGTCATCGACTAC
This sequence comes from Tridacna gigas, assembly GCA_945859785.2. Lineage (NCBI taxonomy): Eukaryota > Metazoa > Mollusca > Bivalvia > Cardiida > Cardiidae > Tridacna > Tridacna gigas. The sequence goes on from OX244033.2 coordinate 29,189,829, forward strand.
TAAATCTTAAAAGGTCCTCGACTACTAAATCTTTTTAAACCCTCTATCTATATAAGATTATAATCCTATATCCGTCTAAGATTATAATCCTTAAATTATTTAACCTATTAACCCTTTAATTTTAATCGCGCGCCTTAGTTTTTATAATTTATAACCTTACTGTCTACTTAATTTTTAAAAAAATTGAATTTTAGTAAATTAGCTTTAAGAAAAAAATGCGAAAAAAAAATGAGTCTTAGCGATAAATCATTAGTTTTAGAAGAACGAGTAAATGAATCGGGAGTTAAATGTTTAAAAAGAGAACGTTTACATTTTAGTCATCGCGCTCCTAGTAAACTTTGCGAAAAATGTAATAAAAAGTTTAGTTCATTTCTTTTAGAATGTCCTACGTGTAAATGTATAAATAATTTACATTTTAGTTATTTTAGATTTTTACTTTCGAAATACTAATTTATAAATTTTATAACTTTTAAAAAGTTATAAAATCTTTTGCATTTAGCTTAAGAAAAAAATTTTTTATTATAAATGGCTAGGGTATATTCGGATGAGCAGAAAAAAGTAGCGGAATCTCTCGAAGAAAGTAAAAACGTAATAGTAGATAGCGTACCGGGTAGCGGGAAAACTACAACTATAATGTTAGCTTGCGAAAAGTTTAAGACGAAGAAAACATTAGTATTAACTTATAACAGAAGATTAAAAGACGAAACTCGACTTAAAATGCTTAATAGCGAGTTATTTTCGGTAGAAGTACAGACGTATCATTCTTTCGCGGTAAAGTATTACGACGAATCTTGTTTCGAAGACGTAAAATTAAGAAGATTTTTAAAAAAAGGAGAACCCAATAAAAAATCTATTATTTTCGATTATATTATCCTAGACGAAATTCAGGATATGACTCCTTTATATTACGATTTAGTTTATAAAATTTACGGAGATAACGAGAAAAAGGACGCGATACTTTTAGTACTAGGGGACGAAAAACAAAGTATTTAAAGGTTCGAGTAGTAAATTTTTAACGTGCGCCAGGACGATATTTTCTTTTAACGATAAAGAATGGAAAAACCATTATTTAACTACTAGCTTTAGACTAACCAAAGAAATAGCGGATTTTATTAATAAGGCCGTATTAAAAACGAAAACTACTAAAATAAAATCCGTAAAAGAAAACGAAAAACCTACTTACTTAATATGCGATTCTTACGGACATACGGTCTTTGATAAGATTAAAAAATATTTAGACGAAGGGAAATATAAACCCGGAGATATTTTTATATTAGCTTTTAGCGTAGATACTAAAAAAGGTAGTAAGGGATTAACTCCGGTAAATAATTTAGTTAATAGAATTACGAGAGAATTCGGAGACTCTTATCCTTGTCACATAAAATTAAAGGAAGACGATAATAAAGAATGCGACGAAGAAATATTAGTAACTACTTTTCATAGATCGAAAGGTTTAGAAAGACCTTTAGTAATAGTTTTTTCTTTCGACGATAGTTACTTTAAATATTACAGTAAAGATTCTCCTCAAAACGAAATAACTAACGATCTTTACGTAGCTATTACTAGGGCTTCTAAAGAATTAATATTAGTACACGATCAAAGAAACGGATTTTTACCGTTTTTAGATAAAAGAGAACTTAAAAGAACTTGTAACGTAAAAACCGAAGACTCTTATCGCTCCCTAAATAGATTGAGAGATTTATCGATAACCGGAAACGTCGAACGAGCCGAAATTCTAGAAACGAAAAGCGTTAATATTTTAAACGTTAAAAGTTTTTTACCCGATTTTTTAATAGAAGAACTCGACGAATTATTAAAAGTCGAGAGAAACAAAAATTTTAAGGATAAACCCTCTTTCATAGCTAATGTTATGTACGGAGAAGGGTTCGAAGAACATGTAGATGATATAAATCTTTTAGCTTCGTTATCTCACGCCTGTAGAAGGTCCGGGAAAAAATGCTTTATTATCGAGGGAGTAGAAAGGCTATTATTACTTCAAGAAGAACAGCGTAAATTTTTAGGAGTTTACGAGGAATCTATAAAGGGTATTTTAAATAAAGAAGTATTAACCGTTCCTGATCTTTTATTCTTATGTAACGTATATCTTTTTTCGAAACACGGTTATTTATCTAAAATACAGAAAATTAAAAACTACGATTGGATAACCGAAGAACAATTATTCGAACTTAGTAGTAGAATATTAGATCTTACTTTAGATACTTTTTATTTCGTGGGTTTATCTTACTCAGATACGGAAAATACGTTAGGTTTAGAATTAACGGGAGAAGTTTTTTACCCGAACGTAAAGGAAAATAAAATTTATTTATTTAAGTTTAAGGATTCGAAATTTAAATACGAGGACTTTTTCGAGTTAGCTTTAGTTTCTTTCTTATGTGAAGCTAATAATTTAGTAGATTCGGAAAAAGTAGAGCGTATTTTATTTAATATATTAACTAACGAATACTATACTATTAACTGTACTTTCGAAGAGTTACGATTAGCGATTTCTCGAATCGTAAGTCATCATAAATTTAAAAATAGCGACGAGTCTACAGAAGATTTTATTTCTCGCGTTAAAAAAATGATTTAGCTTAAAGAAAATTATTTTCTTATTAAAAAAGAGATGGCGGAAGGAAATTTTAATTTCGTAAGATTTAACGATTTTAATATAAATAACCTACGTATTGAAGATAGTACGGTTAGAGATACGGGAAAAGATAATTTTAAAGCAAGAAAATTAATTTACGAGTACGACGACGGAAAAGAGAGAGTTTTACGTTTACGTACTCCCGTTTTATTCAGTTACGGTATAAACGAAGGTAAATTCGACGAAGGAGATAAGTTTATACCTTTTACGACTTATTACAACGTAGATAATCCTACCGCCGGAGAAGAAGAGTTTAAAAAAGTATTAGAGCTTATTACCGATTTTTTAAAGCAAGAAGCTCCTAAAAAATTAGGAGTAAGTAAAAAAGAAGCCGAAAAAATAAAAATCTTAAAAGGCGATACTTTTTACTCGAAAGTAGATAATTTTACTAATTTTTACGAAACCCGCGACGATAATTTATTAAAGGTAGAAAATAGCGAGTATCTAAAAAGAAAAAGATGTAGAGTAATAGCTTATATAGATTTCGGAGATATTCATACCTTTAAGGATACGATAAGCGTATATTCGGCCGTTACCGAACTTATAGTAGTAGATTGTAATATTAGATATAGAAAAGGCGTAACTCGTTCTATCGTAGAATTATATGTCGACGATGAATTATAAATTTATAACTTTTTAAAAAAGTTATAAATTTTTTCGTTTAATCGGAATAATCATTACCAGTTTTTATTAAAATATCGAGGTTTTCTCTCTTATTTTTATCAATTAAATGTTCTTTTAGCTTTAGTAAGTCAACGCGTAAATCCGTTAAGTCACTAAGGTAGTTATCTTTTTCATCTATTTCGGAGAAAATATAAGAGTATTTCGTTAATTTATTAAAGTCGGCCATTATAGTCTCGTATAATTTTTTCGCTTCTTCTCCCATTTTAATAAGAAAAAAAATTTTTTAAGCTAAAAATTATAAATCTAATTCTATTAATAAAGTAACGTAAGAGTTTTTTACGCTTGGATTATCGGTTAACGTTATAAAGTTTATTATATCGTTCGCATTTAATTCTAAAGGTTTATTGAAAACTACGCTATCGCATCCCCTACCGGCTCCTTTTATCAAGACGTAATCATCATCTCGGATACCGTTTATTACTAAACCGAGTCTAACTATATCTAAAAAATAATCTTTAGCTCCTACAGCCGCTACAGAAGCTCTTATAATTCGACCGGGAGAAGACATACAATACCCGCCTAAAGCGTGAGCTCTTCCGTTAGAGCCGTTTCCGAAAGAAAATTCGTAATTTCCTTTAGTTAAAGGCCCTTGTTCTTCGGCGTTAATACTTATTTCTGTTTTAGGTATTTCCTTTCTATACTCATTTATTATATGCGCGGACATGCTTAATAATCGTTTAGTTAAAAAAAATTTCGTTACGGGATCGTAATTTCCGTACGGTTCGGGTAAGTTCGTAATTCTTTTTCCGCCCATATTTATTGCTCCGTTAGCCGTAAAAGAATTGTCGGGATTTCTCGTTAAAACTTGACTTCCTATATTCGCTAAAACCGTAAGATCTACGTAATTTTTATTAGCGGCCTGATTTCCTTCTAAAGGATTAGCGATATTATTAATTCTTCGTCCTCCCATATTAACTTCCGAAGTAGCTAAATATTCTCCGTTACTGTAAACGAAAGCTTTCCCGCTTTCGTCTACGTATTTTTTATTAACGGCTTCGCTAGGTTCCGTCGGATCGTGTAAGTTTTTTATTTTATTAAATCCCATATTTAAATTCCCTAATATATGATAATCTCCGTTTTCTCGTAATAATCCGGACGAAGAATCTACGTAATCTTTAGTAGCTACGTCTTGAGAATTAACCGGATTACTAACTCTAGTTAACGTATTACCGTTCATATTTATACTGCCGGTAACTTCGGAAGTTCCGTCTTTCCGTAAAAAATTATTATTTACGTAAGAGATCGAAATACCGTCTTCGCTGACTATAACTTCGTCCATTCTTCCGAATTTATCGACGGGCATCTTTTTAATAAACTAAGAAAGTTTATTTAAAACGTCCTGGAATCTGTTTCCCGAAGTAAGTTCTTTTAGTACGAATAAACATAAATGTCCGCAGAATACTTCGTCGTCGTCCTGTATTATATCCGTATTATAAAATATCGGATCCTTTAGATATTCTCTTAGTTCGAGAGGAAGCTGTATTCCGTAACTATCGAAATAATTTTTTCGTTTTCCGTCTTTATACCAGCAGACCCAATGAGTTCCGGTTCCGGACATATCGTCGAGATTTAATATCCCGCATTCTTTTTTATTAGTTTTTTTCGGTAAAGTATCTCTTAAAAATACTCCTTTAAAAGAAGGTATTTTTATTTTTTTAGCGGCTTCTTCTAGTTCGAAGTTACTTAATGGTTTATTAGGTAAAATTACGTTTTTAACGTCGATACGCATTTTTTTAAACTAAGAAATATCCGTAATGAGTTTATTATCGACCCAGCTATTAAACTTATCGGGATAACCCTCCCATTTTACTAAGGATTTATCTTTCCCTTTTTTAATAATCTTTTCTATCCTGTAAAAATCGTCCTCGGTATGTTTAGTTTCCCGTAGTTCACTTTCGTAGAAGGTTCCTTGTATTTCTTCTCCTTGAAGATCTTTAATTTTATACGTTACGGGAGACGTATTTTTTACTTCGGATATCGTAAAAATCTCTTCTTTCCATCTCGTAGTATATCCCTTTTCGAAAGTATGTTTCTTTTTAGATATTCTTACTCTATCTCCGACGGAAAACTTAGGCTTTTTATTTTCTTCCGGGATAGTAGGATAAAGATTCATCGTTACTTCGAATACATTTTCTTTCTTACTAGCTTTTACGGGAGTCATTTTAATAGAAGAATGTTTAGTATTATTATATTCGTCTACGAGATCGTCTAAAACGTCGAGATAATAAGTAGTATTTTTAGCGGTTAAATATTTAAATATTTTTTCTTTCATAGTTCTTATCCATCTCTCTACTACGGAAGATTTTTCTTCGTTCTCCGTAGAATATACTTCTATTAATCCCTTAACGTCTTTATTATAAAACTCTTTTCCTTTATCCATCCATAATTTCTTCGGTTTTCTTTCCTTAAAAATATCCTTAAACGTGTTAGCTACGGTTTCTCTGAATTTATTTTTTAACGGAACTAGCCATCCGTACTTAGAAAATATATCTATAACCGCTAGAAGATATTTTACTCCGTCATTACTTTCGGAAAGTTTACTCATGTCCGCTAAATCGGCGGCCCATATCCTATCGATACAGTGAACTAATACTCTCCTTTTCCTAAATTTTCTTTTTACCGGTTTATGTAATTCTTCAGCTAAATCGTCGCCATCGAATTTTTTTTTTTAATTCCCATTCCGAATCTTTTCTTCGTACCAATAAGCGTACTAACGACGGATCGCTCCATTTTCTCCCTAAGCGTAGGATTATAGATTCCTTTTAATTCCTTTAACATATTCGTATCGCATACAGAATTTCTAGTAGCGGTATCATTATGTTTAAGATAACATATATCGTGATTATAGGCGGCTTTATCTACTCAATTTATAGGTTTACTCCATTCCTTAGGAGTTAAATCGGGATTTAGTCTTTTATTTAATTTAGTACCGGGACCGGTAAAGTTATGACCGGGAAGATGCATTTCGACCGGTAAAGTATTAATCATTCTATTAAGTAACGATCCTCCTAATAAATCTACTTTTTTTTTTTACTAGTTCTTTTTGGTTTAGCGCTCTTCGGTTTTTTAGCGCTCTTCGAACCAGACGACTTAACGAACTGAGTTTTAGTCGTACTGCATACAGTACATTTTCCTTGAATCATATTTCTTCTGTTTTTAGCGACTTTATTAGTCGTCGAACCGGTATCAGTTTTTCTTTTACATTTAACGCAGTACATCTTTTTTTATATATTTAAAAATTTAAATATATAGAAAAATGGATATCGAAGATTTATCCTGGAATAAATTAATAACTAACAGATTTAATAGTCCTATGTTACCTAAAAGCATTAAAGGGATAATCGTAGGAAAATCGGGATGCGGAAAGACTACGTTTTTATTTAACCTTTTACTAAAGCCAAACTGGCTCGATTACGATAATTTATACGTTTACGGAAAAAGTCTTTTTCAGCCCGAATATTGCGTACTTAAAGAAGCTTTAGAAAAAAGATTACCGAAAAAACATATTTTAAGTATCTTTAATAATTACGAAAAAATACTAAATAGCGATATTGACGTAGAAGATATAATCGAAAAATGGTCCGAGGATATGGGAGACGATGAAAAATCGGAAACGGAAATTAATTTCTTCGAAACTGCCGAAGACGTACCCGATCCGAGAGACTTGGACAAGGAGAGAAAAAATTTAATGATATTCGACGATCTACTTTTAGAAAAACAGAGAAAATGCGAACATTATTATAATCGCGGGAGACATAGTAATGTAGACTGCTTTTACCTTTCTCAGAACTATTACGAATTACCTAAACATACTATTAGAGAAAATGCGAACTTTATCTGTCTTTTTCTTCAGAGTTTAAGAACTATTAACGATATTTACGAAGATCATATAAAGTTCGATATGGCGAAAGAAGAGTTTAGAAATTTATGTAAAAAAACTTGGAAAAAACCTTTCGGTTTCGTTACTGTCGATTTATCTAGCGAAAGGGATAGCGGAAGATATAGACGAGGACTCGACGAGTTTTATATACCGGAAACGGAACCGGTTTAAAGGAGATAAATAATTTTTTTATATAAAAAAATGGAAAAAGAACTTTTAGAAAGGATAGCTAATAATACGCGACAAAAAACCGCTGAACAGATTTTTGTTAACTCTAATACTACGAAATTTGTTACGAGATTTGAAACTCCATTACGGTTAGAAAAAGATAGAGAATACGAAATAGCTTTAGTAAGTCTCGATACTTATTACTCTTTTCCGAATATCGATTCGACGAATAACGCGTTTATTTATTCTCCGGATAACGGTAATTCCTGGTTTAAAATAGCGTTACCGGAAGGAAGTTACGAAATAGGCTCCATTAATAATGCTATACAGTGAGAAATGGGAAAAAACGGACATATCGACCTAGCTAATAACGAATATTTTATTAAAATTTCCGCTAATACGAATACGCTTAAATCTATTCTCGATATCGAGGACGGATATGCCGTAGATTTTAATCATCCTAATTCCATTTCTAAAGTACTAGGTTTTACTCACGCTAAATACGAAAAAGGATTTCACGAGTCGGAGAATTTAGTAGATATTCTAAAAATAAATTCCATATTCGTTAATATTAATATTATCGCGGGAAGCTACGTTAATGGTGAAATAAAGAATACGATTTACTCTTTCTTTCCTAACGTAGGTCCCGGATATAAAATAATCGAAACTCCGGTTAATTTAGTATATTTACCGATAACGTTAAAAGTAATACATGATATAGAAGTAGAATTAACGGATTAGGACGGAAATTTATTAAATCTAAGAGGAGAAAAACTTACGATTAGGTTTCATATTAGAGAGTCATAAAATAAAAAATATATATAAAAAATGACGAGTTACGTGAATGTTAAAGTTAATATATCGGAAGGCCAGAAAAAAAAAATAGCGTCCGCTATTAAAAAAAAAGACTGTAAAGTATCCGTTCGCTTAGGTATTGAGGATTTACGAGGAAATGACATTTTAGCCGTTACTCCTACTCAAGAGAAAAAAATAGCTAAAGCTATTCAAAATAGTAACGGAGTTACTATTAAAATGTCCTCTAGACAGCTTAAAGCTAATAAAGAAATAAAAGGAGGATTTCTCGGTCCGCTATTAGGATTAGCTGCTAGAGTTTTACCCGCGGTAGCTAAAACCGTTTTACCGGCTTTAGGAGTAGGAGCTATTACGGGATTAGCTTCTTCGGGAGTACAGAAGGCTATGGGATCGGGACTTTATCTGAAAAAAGGAGGATCCGTCTGTAAAGTAGAAACTGACGGAAAAGGACTTTATTTAAGTCCTTATAAAGGTAAAGGACTAACGAATGTCGGAGAAGGTTTATATTTAAAATGGGGAGCGCAACTGTATGACGGAAGAGGTCTTATTTTAGGACCTAATAGTCCTTTCGCGAATATACCTATTTTAGGAGCTATTTTATAAAAATTATAATATTAATTATTTAATTAATATTATAATATATAAAAAATGTACATTCATAAACTTAAAGTTTGTCCGGGTTTTTCTAATCCGAAAACGATACGATGGGTACCTAATATTAAATATAAGTATCCTCCGAAAAAAATAGATCCCTTAACCTGGGAAATTTATGCTCAGGAAGAAATTACTTTAAAACCGAGAGAAATAAAAATCTTATTTTCGGGTTTAGGCTTTTCTTCGTCTAAAGGAGTAGTTTTAATTTCTTTAGATAATCGAACGATTTATAAAGGATGTAGTATACAGAATGAAGTTACCTTCGGAGTCGTTCCGAATATTCCGATCTTTATTACTAATAATTCGCGCGAACCGGTTAAAATACAAGAAAAAGTACCTTTTTGTTTCGTTCATTATCGAGTTTAAAAAATTTTTCGCGCTAATAAAAATGGGCGAGAAAGAAAGAATTTATCCGGTATTAAATACCGAACCCGAAATAGCTACCGCTCCTCCGAATGATGAAGGAGTCGCTTTTCGTTTAGGAAAAATAAACGAGATACAGAATTTTTTAAAAGACGAAATTAATACGAGAGAATCTCTTAGTAAAAAATATTTTCGAAGTTCGAAAATATTAGATAGTACTAATACGGTTTTAGTTTTTTTAACTACGGCAGGAGCTGCCGGAGGACTAGGTCTTTCGTTAGCGTTAGTATCTTTACCGGCCGGTCTGACGTTAGAAGGTTTATCTATCTTTTTCGGTTTAATAAGTTTAGGAGGAAAATTCTTCTCTAATAATTTTCGAGCGAAAGCCGAAAAACACGAAAAGATTAAAATTATAGCTAGTACTAAATTAAATACTATATCTAATCACGTATCTAAAGCTTTAAAAGATAATTTCGTATCTCAAGAAGAGTACGAACTAATCTCGGAAGAATTAGAGAAATATTACGAAATGAAAGAAGAGATTAGAACGAAATTTAGGAAATTAGAAAAAATTACTAACGAACAGGAAACCGCGTTAATAGAAAAAGGGAGAAAAGAAGAAAGAGAAAACCTTCTGAAACTAGCTTTAAAAAAGTAAAATCGGTCTTACCTAATGCTCCTAAAAAATTAGTTTTTTCCTGTAGTTTTATTTACAAATCGTAATAAAAAACGCGACAAAAAACGCGACAAAAAACGCGACAAAAAACGATTTTAAAAATAAAAAAACTAATAAAAAATGTCTTATTTAAAAATCAATGATCCGGAAAAAAGGGACTTGTTAGTAAAAAGCTTTCTCGAGAGGAGAAAAAAAATTCGCGAAAGGAACTTAGTGGAAAAAATCGGAGAAATAGAATTAGAGTCCGATATCGCGAAATTTTTTAAACCCGTTACGGAAGCGCAGAAAAAGTCGTCGGAAGAAATTAAGAAAGGACTTAAACCTATTGAAGACGAAATAAAAGGATTACGAGAATACGTTAGATTACCGAATTATCCGGGAATAGATTTATTTAGCTCCGAAGATGGAGAAAAAAGTATAAAAAAAGGTGATGAAAAGATTAATATCGGTCCATTAGCATTCTCATATTTTACGAGATACGGAAGCGCGGAAAAAGAAAAACTAGATAAATCTTACGGATTATATACCGAAGATAATAAATTTTATATCGGTAATAAAGAAGTTAAGTTTAAAGATGACGATTTCGAGATAAATAACAAGACTTATAAAGGAACGGAAGGTTTATGGGAATTAATTACGTCTAAAAACCCGATTAAAGAAAAAATTACTGACGATGATATGAAAAATTATCACGAAATACTTATGACTAGCGATGCCGTTTATCGAGGTAACGATTCGACTAATAAACGTCCGAAATCCGTTAATACGAATAAATGGAGAGAAATTGTTAAATCCGTATGGACCGAAATTAAAAGGAGAAAAAAAATAACGGGTACTGGAACTATTATTATCCCTAGCGATCCTAACGCTTTAATAAAAAGATTAGATTTACTTTTAAAGAGTAAAGCGGCGGGTAATACCGGAGTTAGAAACGAGTTAGTAAGCTTATGTGACGAATTAAAAAGACAAGGTTATTTAAACGTGAAAAACTATAAAAAGATAATGTCCATATTATAAAATGATAAAGAACGTAAAAAAAGGATATATAAGGAAGTATAAGTACGGCGGGTCCGGAATCTTCGATAGTTTAGCTAATATAGGTACTAAACTTTTTACTAGAGATATCGCTAATCGAATCGCTTCTTCCGATTTAGACGTAGGAAAAAGCGTAGCTAAAGAAGGAGCTAAAAAAGTTTTAGAAGCCGGAAAGACAGCCGCTGTAGACGCAGCTAGCGGATTAGTTAAAAAGGCTTTAAATCGTAAATCTAAGAAATTATCGGCAAACAGCGATAAAATCGAGAAAATAGAAAAAATAGAAAATTTAATTAACGAAATAAAAAAAGGTTCCGGTATTAAAAAAACTACGTAAAAAGTATTTTATAATAGTTTAAATTATTATAAAATATAATAAAAAAGATGAGTATTTTAAATATTACGGAACAGATCACGAAAGATATTAGTATCGAAAGTTATCAATTTCACGAACACGAACCCGAAAGCGGTACTAATCTAAATAATCCGTCGGGAGAAATCAGGATTAATGTCGGTGTTCAAGATAACTATACTCATCCTTCCGAATCTTTTTTACTTATCGAAGGTAGATTAATGAGTACCGATAATGCGAATCCGTATGATGCCGCTACCGCTGTCTCGTTAACGAATAACGGTATAATGTATCTTTTTAAAAATATTACTTTAAAGATCGGCAGCGAGGATATCGAAAGCATAACGTATCCCGGACAAGCTACTACTATGTTAGGTTTATTAAAATATCCGGCCGATTTTTCTAAAACTCAAGGATTAAATCAGCTATGGGTAGAAGATAAAACGATTAATGCGGACGTTAATAATGAAGGTTTCGAAGAAAGAAGAAAGTACATTATACGCGATCCGGATCCGGCTGGTTCATTTAGTTTTAGAATACCGTTAAAGCATATATTCGGGTACTGCGCCGATTATGATAAAGTTATTTACGGAATGAGACAAAGTATTACCTTAACCAGGAATAGCGATATGGAAGCGATATTTAAAAGTAGCAGACAGGTTGGAGGAAACGACGCTGTTAAAGACGGAAAAGTTATTCTTACTAAAATAGCATGGTTCCTTCCTAAAGTCATTCCGACGTTAGAAGAGAAAAATGATCTTTTAAAGCTCATGGAGTCAAAAGAAAAATTCCCAGTCGGATTTAGAAAGATATAATGCGAAAATATCTCGCCTAGTTTAACGAGAAATTATACCTGGACATTACCCGTTAAAGAACTTCCTAACATACCGCGTTACGTTATTGTCGGATTTCAGACGGACAGGAGATATAATCAGAAAAGAAATTCGGCCATATTCGATAACTTAAATCTCCAAAATATTCACATCATGTTAAACGAAACTAGATTTCCAGTGGTCGATTATAAAGTAGATTTCGCGCAGCATCATTTTAGTAGAATATACGAAGACGCTGTTTCATTCAGATCTAAGTTTTTAAGTATGGACGAATTAGTATCTAATTCGTGTATTTCTCCGAGTACTTATAAAAGTATTTTTCCTTTATTCGTATTCGATGTCTCTAAACAAAGCGAAAGGATAGAATATTCTACTATCAATATGAGGATTTATATGACTTTCGGAGAAAATGTACCGGCGAACACGGAAGCGTACGCAGTTATTATTAGCGATAGGTTAATAACCTTTACTAGCGACGGTAAAAGAATGACGATATTACAATAGTTTAACTTTTTTTCTTATTATAAAAAATGTTAAGTCTCGAACGTATTAAAAGTATTCTCACGAAGAATAATATAGAATTTAGAAAAGACGGGTACATAGGTTATTACGCGGACTTATTAAAAAAACACGGCTTAGAACCCAGAATATTAGGAGAAATTAATAAAGGCGCGCAAGCCGAAATAAATAACCGAATAAAAGAAGAAAATAGAAAAAATTTTTACCAGAGAAGAAAAGAGCGAGAAAAGAAAGAGAGAGAATTTAAAGAAAAATTAAAAGAAATAGATGATCCCTATGGGCGAGGAAAACCGGAAATGATAAAACTATGGAGGGAAATAGTAGAACCCGAGAAAAAGGAATCGGAAATAGTAGAACCCGAGAAAAAGGAATCGGAAATAGTAGAACCCGAGAAAAAGGAATCGGAAATAGTAGAACCCAAGAAAAAATACGAAAGATTAAAATATATACGAAAAAACCCGAGAAAAGTTATTTTAAAAGATATTAAAATGGGAGAAATACACGAATTTCCGTCTATTTACAAAGCGGGTATATTTATAGGATTTTGTCCTCAGACGATTTTAAACTGGAGAGAAAGAGTCTGGCACGATAAATACGAAATTACTATTCCTTAAATTTTTATATAATAATTATTATTATATAAAAACTGTAAAAAAAAATTTAAATAGCTTAAGTAATTTTAAGCGTTTAATAAAATGAACGTTAATTATAGAAATCTCAATTATAAACAGCTTCTAGATTTAGCGAAAGAAAGAAATATCAAAGGTCGTATAGGTCTCTCTAAAGAAAATTTAGTCGATATTTTAGAAGGGAAAAAAGATATAAAGGATTTTAAAAAAAGGGCTAAGGAGGGCGTAGATATCGGAAAACAGACTATTAGGGGACTTCGCGAAGAAGCTAAGAAAAGAGGAATTAGGGATTATAGTAGTCTTAATAAAGCTCAATTATTAGAGGTTTTAAAAGGAGAAAAAAAGATAAGGGATTTTAAAGAAAACCCGAGAGGACGCGAGAAAAGAACCGTAATTAGAGAGAAAAAGAAAACGAGAAAAGAGTTATTAGAAGAAGCTCCGGAAAACGTAAAAAGGACAGCTTATAAGTTAAGTAAAGAGGAATTAAAAGATGTCGTCAAAGGGAAAAAAACTCTCGAAGAAGTCGAAAGAGTAAAAACGAAAGATTTAAATATTAATAGATTATGGGAATATAATTTAAATAAATTAACGCGAAGAGAACTTCTAAGGATAGCTAAAAAATTAAATTATAAGGGTCTTTCATCCCTTATGAAAGAAAATATTATCGAAAGATTAATAAACGCGGATAAGGGTAATTTTAGTTTATGCGAGCTTCAAGAATTCGCTAGAAGAGCCGGTTTACGCGATTACAGGAAATATAAGAAAAACGAATTATTTAGGGTTTTATGCGCTTACGCTCCTTCGGGAATAAAAGTAGAATTAACGGATAAAGCGTTAGACGATCTTTTTAGGATATATAAAGGTATTTGTCCTCCTTGGACGGAAAAAGATAGGGATATAACTATACACGGTCATAATTACTTATCCCTTATTTTAATGGGTTTATTTCTAGATAACATGAAAAAAGAGATGATAAGAGTTTTTAAACTAAATATCGGGAGAAAAGTAAAAATGAATGTAGAAGCGTGGATGGCCTGCGAAACGCCGGACGGAGAAAAACTAGAACGTCATCGTTTTTACTCGGTAGGTAATGAAATAATTCTAAAGGAAACTAATTTAAATAAATTATACGAAAAAATGGCTAACGGAATTTTAAATAATTTAGAAATTTTCTTAGAAAGCTGTAGCGGCTGGAGATTACGAAATGTAACGGAAATAATGTTAAAGAGTTCTATATACGATCCTTTAAAAGCTAACGGTCATTTACCTATACCGGATTGGATAGCGAATAAGAAAGTAGTTATTAACATGAAAAATAAAGACGATAAATGCTTCTTATGGTGTATTTTAAGACATTTAAATCCTATAAAGAATAAATCGGAAAGAATAGATAGTAAATTAAAAGAAAAGGAAGATAGTTTAAACATGAAAGGAATAAAATATCCAGTTTCATTTAAGGATATGGATAAGTTCGAAAAACAAAATCCCGAAATTAGCGTTAATGTCTTCGATTATACGGAGATCACGGACAAAAATGAGGATAATGAACCGGTAATTAGTTATAGGATAGATCGTATTAGAGCTCCTAAAAAAATAGCTAGTAATCACGTTAACCTTCTTTATATCGAAGAAGGGGATAAAAGTCATTACGCTTTAATAAAAAATTTTTCGGGTTTAATGAGAAGTCATATAGGCGATCATAATTATTTTTACTGTATGCTCTGTCTAAATCATTTCGTGAAAGAAGAGCTTTTAGAAAAACATAAGGAATACTGCGGAGGGTATAGACAAGTTACTCCTATATTACCCGAAAAAGATAAAAAAGAAAGTTACGCGAAATTCGAAAATTATCATAGGAAAATAAAGGTTCCCTTCGTAGTTTACGCCGATTTCGAAAGCGTATTATCTCCCGTAGAAATTAATATCGATGAGACGAGTAATACGATAAAGACTCATAAGCATATACCCTGTAATTTCGCTTACGTTATAAAATTTTTAGACGATAGTATTATTCCGCCCGATTTAGTAGAATTTTCCGGAGAAGGAGCGGCGGAAAAGTTCGTAGAAACTATTACGAGAAAAATAAAAGACATTTACTATAAATACTATAAAAATCCTAGAACTTTATTTTTAACGAAGCGGGAAAAAAAGGAATACGAGAAAGAAGAAAAATGCTGGATCTGTAACGGAAAATATACCGACGAAAACGACTATAAGGTAAGAGATCATTGTCATTTTACCAGAAAATTTAGAGGGGCCGCTCATAACTCGTGTAATTTAAAAGTGAGATGGCCGAATTTTATTCCGGTAGTATTTCATAATTTATCCGGATACGATTCTCACCTTTTTATTAAAATGTTAGGTAAAGATAAGGGACATATAGACTGTATTCCTTCTAGCGGAGAAAAATATATTAGTTTTAGTAAAATTATAATTCGCGAAAAACATTCCGTTCTTAAAATGAGATTTATAGATAGCGCGAAATTTATGCAAGAAAGTTTAGATAAACTTTCGAGTAATTTAAACGAAAAAGACCTAAATACCTTATCTTCTTTTTTCTCGAAAAAAGAAAATTTAAATTTAGTTAAAAGGAAAGGAGTTTTCCCTTACGAATATTTAGATAGTTTCGAAAGACTAAAAGAAACTAGTTTACCTTCTAAAGATAAATTTTATTCGAGTTTAAAAAGGGAAGATATTAGTTCGAAAGATTACGAATTCGCGAAAAAGGTTTGGGATTTTTTCGGTCTAAAAACTTTAGGCGATTATACGAAGCTTTATAATAAAATAGATACTTTACTTTTAGCGGACGTTTTCGAGAAATTTAGGAATATCTGTTTAGATATATACGAATTAGATCCGGCTTATTACCTTACTTCTCCCGGTTTAGGGATGGACGCTATGTTAAAGAAAACTAAAATAAAACTCGAACTTTTAACGGATATGGATATGGTTACGATGGTAGAAGACGGAATTAGAGGAGGTATCTGTACGACCATTAAAAAATATTCTAAGGCTAATAATAAATACATGGGCGAATTATACGACCCTAGTAAACCTTCGACTTATTTAACGTATATAGACTGTAATAGCCTTTATCCTTGGGCTATGAGTAAACCTCTTCCTACTCACGGTTTCGAATGGGCTAGCGAAGAAGAACTAAAAGAATGGGATACGTACTGTAGTAAAGAAGGACGAGGTATGATCCTAGAAGTAGACTTAATTTATAATAAAGAATTACACGACGAACATAACGATTTACCTTTAGCTCCCGAACATTTAAAAATAGATAAAGTAGAAAAACTCGTACCTAATTTAAACGATAAGGAAAATTACGTCGTACACTACGAAACTTTAAAAATTTATCTCGATTTAGGTTTAAAACTTAAAAAGATAAGACGAGGAATAAAGTTTATAGAAAGTCCTTGGATGGAGCCTTATATATCTTTAAACGTAAATTTAAGGAAAAAAGCCGCTAACGATTTCGATAAAAGTTTTTTTAAACTAATGATGAATAGCGTTTTCGGAAAAACTATGGAAAATGTACGAAATAGGGTAAATTTAGAGTTAGTTAATAGCGAAAATTCTTTAAAGTATAGAAAATTAGTAGCTAGACCTAACTACGATTATACTACTAAATTTAGCGACGACTTAGTAGCGGTTCACATGAAAAAGACAAAAGTAAAATACGATAAACCTATATACCTAGGCTTGTCTATTTTAGATATTAGTAAAATACGTATGTACGATACTTATTATAATTATTTTAAAAAGAAATACGGCGAAAAAGTACGGGATATATATATGGATACCGATAGTTTTTTTCTCGAAATAGAAACCGAAGACTTTTATAAAGATATCGAACCGGATATAAAAACGTTATTCGATACTAGCGATTATCCCGAAGGTCATCCTTTAAAATACGACGGAAATAAAAAGGTATTAGGAATGTTTAAAGACGAATTAAACGGAGCGATTATGACGGAATTCGTAGGTCTTAGACCTAAAAGTTATTCTTATAGGAGTATAGAAGGAGAAGAAGTTAAAAAATGTAAAGGTATTAATAAAGGCGTTATTAAAAACGATTTACATTTTCAGACCTTTAAAGATTGTTTATTCGGAAGTAAGAATATTAACGCGAAAACTTTTAATATAAGGAGTTATATGCACGAATTATATACGATAGAAATGAATAAGAAAGCTTTATCTTTTTACGATAATAAAAGATTTCATACGGACGATAAAATAGATACTAGGGCTTTAGGGCATTATAGGAACGGAGAAAATTAATTTAATTTTATAACTCTTTTTAAAAGTTATAAAAATTTTATATTATAATTTTCTCGATACTTTTCTTTCTACATACGGGACACGTATATATATCTCTAGATATACATTTTTCGTCGCATTCTTCGCATAAACTAATATGTCTACAGGGAAGATAAAGTACGTTAGGTTCTTTGTCTAAACAGATTATACAAGAATTTTCTTTAAACGCTTTTTCCGTTACCGGTATTATCGATTCGTTTTCCGAGCCCGAACTCATAATTTCGTCGTCTTCTCTCGCTGCCGCTATTACTCTCTCCGTGTCTTCCGAGACTAAATCTTCGTAATGACTTATAAGATCTATATCTCCGCTGTGAAAAATTTCATACTGACTAGACCCTAAATCGGTTAAAATAATATAAAAAGTTAGGGGACCGAAACAATCGGGATAATCTAAGGTTTCGTCGAAAAAATCTTCTATTACGTTTAAAATATTTAACGCTTCCGTACATTTAGTAACTATTTCTACTTTTTTAACGGGCGTAGACCAATAAAAAGCCATCCCGTTATATCCAATCTCTGACTCCTTTAACTCCTCGCTTATCCAATAATATATATAATTTTTTAAACGACCGAAATAAAAAGATAAAAAAGATTTTTTTAAATTATCTATTTTATAAACTGACGAATTTAGATTTATCATAGGAGTAATACTTAATCTTCTTATTTCTTTTTTAACTCTCGATATACTACCTACGCACGTCGCTACTTTTAAAAAATCATCTACGGCTAAAGTATTTAATACTTTAAATTTACTCGTATCATCGTATTTATCTAAATCCTCTATTAATAATCTAGCGTCACACATTTTTAAATAATTATATTTTTTTCTTAAATTACTTCGCTAAAAATTTCATTTTTAAAAATTAAGTAGACAGTAAGGTTATAAATTTATAAGACTCGGGCGCGCGATTAAAATTAAAGGGTTAGTAGGTTAAATAATTTAAGGATTATAATCTTAGACGGATATAGGATTATAATCTTATATAGATAGAGGGTTTAAAAAGATTTAGTAGTCGAGGACCTTTTAAGATTTAGTAGTCGATGACCTTTTAAGATTTAGTACTCGAGGACCTTTAAGATTTAGTACTCGAGGACCTTTTAAGATAAACGACTTAATTAAGATAATCGAGATAACTAAGATAATTAAGATAACTAAGATAATTAAGATAACTAAGATAACTAAGATAATTAAGATAACTAAGATAATTAAGATAACTAAAGATAACTAATTAATATGTCCTAGAAACGTCATTTTTATACTAACTGCCATGTAACCATAATGCCCATATCAGATAGATCTGAAAACTGGTACCCGTTGTATCTCCCGTAACCGCCCGAAGATCGATAACAGGCTGCTAGTTTAATAGGTATAAATACAGTTTGCAGTCGTCAGGTCAGTCCAACCGGTCCAACCGGCCGATATAGCTCAGTAGGTAGAGCCTAGGACTCGTGAACACAATGTCCTACAGATTGTGGGTTCGTATCCCCGGCTGGCCAACTAAAAAAAAAATTACTAATAGTCTTTCGAATGAGACATTAAACCGAGGTCCCGTGTGACGGTGCTATACGCCGAGCACGTTAAAGAACCAGGCGAAGCTCTCAGTAGTTTCGACCTGTATCCTTGCACTATCCCCCGTAACAACTAACCGTCTTCTGGGGGCGTCGCTCAGATGGGCAACCGGTAGCGACGATAAATAAACGGAAATAACCAACCAACCAGGTCAGTCCTACGCGTTTGTGAATGGCATGGCAGTAACATCTTAAGGCGTGTCGTTAAAAGTCAAAAGGGGACCTTGCCGATTTCCAAAGTAAAGAACTTCAGTATTAAGCACATTTTTAAATGGCCACTGGGTCGAGGAACAGGGGTCATACTTTTTGTAGACTCATATCATAAACTAAACAACAGTTGCTGAAAGAGAGCTTATTCGGGGCAAACAAACCCCTCACTGTTCTTCGTCGATGCTTTAGTTTAGTATAAACCTTTTGTTTTACGTCTTGTGAAACAGTGTTTCATACAACTTAAGCTTATAAGTGGCCCGCGACATGCGAAGTGAGACCTTGGGACATTTGCGTAAATGGTCGTCCCGGATTCGCCTGCGCAGTCCGCGCCACCCACAACCTTTTCAAAAACCATCTTTTTATGGTCGTGAAAACACAGCGTTGTTTGGTATGGTGTAAAGTCAAAATATGACTGCACAAAATATGAATAAGACTGCACTGCACTGAAAAGCATCTGATATAATCTTTATCTTGAAGATTATATCATTGTGCATCTGTATCTTTGAGACGGTTGGTGAGCGTGTGTATGAATGTTAGGTTTGTCGTATGGTTGAAATAAAAAGGTAATTTTCTTGCACAACATATCCTATATATCTTTTATTTATAAATGCGATTCCCTCGAATGAGTCAGATCTGCTGACACTTGAGAAATACACTGCTTTACAAATGTTGTTTGATCAGACTTAGCTTATCAGTCAGCCCTAAATTTTAACTACCTCTTTCATTTTTGTTAGGCCAAATCGATATCGCATCGCTTCAAATAATGCGTTTGTGAACAATGCAGCTGCTTAGCGCGACTCACGAACCTTTTGCGGACAGTGTAGATCAAGATCAGACTGCACAGGACGTGTCCGTTATGGACACATTTCCCCAACCCCAATAACTTTGAAATACCAACATTTTGATTTTTACCATCGGTTTGAAAGTTCCATTTAAGTTATTTAGCAGGATAAGGGTTAACCCATTCCCACACAATCCCGACTTTTAACGACCCTATGAAAGAAGCCTTTTGAAGACATTGTGGGGAAAAGGAGAAAATGCTGGTAACCAGCATTTTCTCCTTTTCCCACAATGTTTCCTACCCTTTCCAAAAGAAATTCTAATTTTTCATTTTGAGTTTGTCGTCTGCAAATACTTTCAATTTGGACATGTCTAAAATTTTGCCGTTTGGTAAAGGGTTAAATAAACTCCGGCTAAAATGTTGCCGTTTGGTAAAGGGTTAAATAAACTCCGGCAGTATCAGCAAAAGATCGCTACTATATTCTCGAGCTCTTACACATAGGGGCCATACTCTGCCAAAGGGTTTGTAATGTATATCCTTGATGCATTATACCAAGCAAGTCACCGCATAATTACTGATCCATGAAATCAATTTTGTCGAACAACTGACTGAATCGTAAAGTAAAAGTATCCTTGAACATGCAGAAAATTTACAAATAGCAAAAGAGTTCGACTTATGTCAGCCTGTGCGGACTGGGCAGCCTGACCTGAATTGGTACTTTTTAACGATGCTTTAAACACTCTTTTCACAGAGCATGGCTCAATTATTTGAGTTATCATGTGGCAGAAGTGTGAGAGAGTCAGAAAGTAAAAACCAGAAAACCGACTACTTTACCTGTCAGCCGTAAATTCGAATTTCCACTATTATTTCTTTAGACCAAGTCGAAATCACATTGCTTCAAAAATGTGTGTGTGTGTGTGTGTGTGTGTGTGTGTGTGTTCAAAAAGCAGCAGCAGAATCAGCAATAGACCTCTTCTGTATTCTCGAGCTTTCATATTTATGTAAGCAATTATGTCGTAGAACTGTAAGAGAGATAAAAAGTTAATTACTAAATTAAAAAGCCACTTTATCGCAAATTTTTCAACAGACGTAGTCTACATCTACATTTTCTTAGACCAAATTCCGATTGATGAAGCACTGATACTAGCAGCTGCGTTTTGTTTTTTTAAACCTATGTATACATGTGCAATTCACTTAATTCACTGCATTATTTGGGTATCTCTTAAATTTCAGCGAAAATGTCTGCGTTACAAGTCCTTTCGGTAATGATAGCACTATTCGCAGTCATTTTGTATTACTACTCCGATACGTTACAGAAACCATACAGGCCTTCAGTCGACACTGTGAAGTACGTTGACGACAGTTATGATTACATTATAATTGGTGGAGGATCGGCCGGATCTGTACTTGCATCTCGGCTATCAGAGGACAAACACACAAGAGTTCTTCTCTTAGAGAGCGGTGGTGATTATACAGAAAATAGGTCGTGTCATGTCCCACTGTCCTGGTTACAGCTTCAAAATACATCTGTAGACTGGCAATATTACACTGAGCCACAACGCTATTCCATGCTTGGATATAAGAACAATCAATGCCCCTGGCCTCGTGGAAAGGTACTTGGAGGCTCTAGCATTATCAATGCAATGCTTTATGTGCGTGGGAACCCAAGAGACTTTGATGAATGGGCAGATGGGGGTTGCACTGGATGGGGATTTAAAAGCGTTCTTCCATACTTCCTTAAATCCGAGGATATCCTTATTGAGGAACTAAAAGACTCAAAATACCACAACACGGGTGGATACCTAGCTGTTAGTACCGAGAGTGTGTATGGTATTACTGATGAGTGGTTACAAGCCGGTAGAGAACTCGGATACGATATTGTTGACTTAAATGGAGAGTCACAGGTTGGATTTGGTCGGATGCAATATACGATCAGGTCCGGAACTAGAAGTAGCACATCCGTAGAATTTCTAGGAAAAGCAGCGCGAGGCAGAAGTAACTTACACATTAGTCTGCGAAGTCACGCTACTAAAATAAATATCGAGAATAAACAGGCAAATGGTGTTTATTTTGTAAAAGACAATAGAAAATATTATGTCAAAGCATTGAAGGAAGTGATTGTATCTGCGGGAACAGTGAACTCTCCTCAAATATTAATGCTATCTGGTATTGGCCCTCGAGAGCATCTTGAGGAACTCGGTATAGATGTTGTGGCTGACCTCCCTGTTGGGGAGAACCTCCAAGATCATCTCATCTTTTTTGCTTTTAGTCCAATGTCCCAGGACATAGGCTTATCATTCAGTCAGGCGTCGAGTTTGAAATCCAAGATGCAATACTACCTGTTTGGTACTGGACCATTGTCCACAAACGGGGTTGGAACGATTGCATTTTTCTGTACAAATTCCAATGAAACCAAAGACTGTACCACCGATATCCAGATTACTTTCTATGCCACTTACATTTACGATAACTTTTTTGGTTACACAGACGAAATAGCGAAAGAATATCTTGTAGATTCCGAGTCGCCTGGTTTTACGTCAGTGATTTGTTTTAATGATCCAAGAAGTAAAGGAACAATTAAACTACAATCAGCGGATCCATTCGACTATCCATTGATCGACCCTCACTATTTGGAGGACAAACGAGATGTTCAGACCTTGATCAGGGGTATCCGAATATGGGAAAAAATTATCGAAACACCAGCAATGCAGAAAATCGGAGCTACCGTGAATGACATGAAGTTGTCATTCTGTTCCGAGCATACTTTTCAGACCGACGAATACTGGAAGTGTGTGATTCGCCAAGTAGTTTCCACTGCATATCATCCCACAGGGACGTGTAAGATGGGAAGTGAGAATGATGAAACTGCAGTCGTAGATCCAGAACTCAAGGTACGCGGTATCAAAGGTCTACGTATTGTAGATGCTTCCATTATGCCAAATGTCACTTCCGGAAACACGAACGCCCCGGTGATCATGATCGCAGAAAAGGCAGCAGACATGATTCGAGGAGTTGATTCTGTTACTCATTTTAAGGAGAGAATTTGATCGCTGATTTTTTTTTTTTTAAGATGCTTCCAATTAGAACCACTTTGTTATACCAAGAACCAAATATCCGCAAGAATCAGACCTGTATAGCCTAATTGTTCCAGAGACGTGCGAGAGTGGTACTCCTCCATTGAGGGAGACATTTAGGAAGAGTTTAACTCTTCTATTTTTAGTGATTGCATATCTGTTTTACTTTACACATTATACTATTCGTCAATGTAAATTATATAATTTACCAAAGCAAGAAACTTTGATAAAATTGCAGACGAAACAGATAACAACATTCAGCCAACACAAACTCAATAAATTAAAATCCGGTTAACAGGGTCCGTAATCACCAACCATTCTAAATTGCATTCATGGTCTTCTTCCAGATGTAGAAAGTAATGTACTGGCGAAACCAGATGGTGTAGCAAAGTAGAACTTGCGCTAATTTGAAATTCAGAAAATGTTTGAGAACGAGGCTAAGAAAGCAATCCGGAAAGGTTGGTTAACATGGGCGCTGCAGGATAACAGGTCTAAGAAATGCAGTGTTGTGTAGGAAATATGGTTCCAGAAGGTCGCAGAAACATGTATTCGCTTATGATTTATTTTCAGAAGATGATTCCCTTTCAGGTCTGACCTTCTGTTCCAAGAAAAATAGGTCCTCAAAAATCAAAGAAAGAGACGCGTCTGTGCCATTTGATATGTGAAAATAGCATGCTGATGGAAAACCTGTGCGAGTCAATTACAAAAGCAAAGAGCTTCAGAGCTAAATATCATATAATTAACTCTGGATTTGACATGGCATAGTTTTGTTTTAATTCTACCTCGCGGATGAATAAGTAAGAGAAACATGGGGTCCAACGTGGCTCAGCTCTAAAGTGTAAGACTCGTTACCTGGAGGCTCGAACCCCCCCCCCCCCCCTGCAAGCACTGGGTTTTTCGCGGGAGTGTCCTTGGGCAAGACACTTCATAGCCCTAGCCTAGTACTGGTGAAACCCGGGAAATACTTGGATTTATGAGCTGTTGCCGTGGTATGACTGAAGTAATGTTGAAAGCGGCGTAAAATACTATTCAATCAATCAATCACCCCAAACACCCAAAACCACTGGAAAAACACCCCATGCCATTATTCTTTACACCTAAGTCATGAAATAATGTTATCCACCTTAAGAAAACGTTGCTAACTGTCAGATGAATGATTTTTTTAATTAAATGTTCACTGTCAAAACCTATTTGCTGGCAAATTTCTACCATCACCTTCTATTAGTACTCTCAGTACTTTGATTTATTTATCGTACCTGTCACAATTATGGCACGGCACCAGCACAAGCATAGATTTTTAAGTTGTAAGTCTGTAATCACAACTACCAAATAGATCGATTTGTTAAGGGCATAAATGAGCTTTTTTTTGCAAAGACGGCTGATCCAAGCACCGAATTCCTATACCTTATTTTAATTCTTTATCAAAAGATGAAAATTAACACTTGTGAAAATTAAAAGCATTTGCAAGCGACAAATTTAAGTCAAACGATGGAATTTGTCTTTAAAAGCCTCGGGAAACATTGTTGGAAAAAAGAGAAAATGTGGGTTACCAGGATAGTCTCCTTCTTCCTCAATGTTTTCAGTATCCTTTATACCGTGGAGTCGTTAAAATACAAGATTGATCAGTTAAGGTTTTAATAAGGCGCATGTATACAACAACGACCCACAGAATTTGTTTGACCAAAGCTCTTTTTCTGCATTATAAAATGCCTTAAACCATCAGGCGGAACATTCCCGCTTGTTGTTCACAAACATTGTACTTGCCTCTATTTTAAAAAAAAAAATATATATATATATCATTTAATCACATACTTGTCTTTGTTTACAGCGTAACACAGCAATACTATTTTTGTCTGCGCACGTTTTGTAAAAACAATAATTTAATGTTGATGCAATAGGTCCAAGCACTCGACTCCTACGCCTTATTCTAACGGGGCGTAAGGATCTATACAACAGAGACCAAAAATTGTTTTTTAAGGCTTTTTCTCTTCAGTATTAATTGATTGATTGATTGTATGGTGTTTAACGCCGTTTTCAACATTATTTCAGTTATATCGCGGCGGCCAGTGCACCTATCCATGCTTTCCTGGAATTTCTTTTATCAGTACTCCGCACAATATTCTTTCCAAGCCACTGGTTGCTTTCCCACATAGCCATTGTCGCTCCAATATTAAAAGCCATAAAATACAATGATTTTTACATATAATTATCACATCTGTCACAATTATCATATCAGTAACAATACGAGGGGCTATCCGGAAATTAGTGGACACACGTAAAGAAATTTATACAAATCATTTGGATTCGTCTGAAAATTTATGAGTATATATTTTGATATCTCTGTGGACGGTATTCAAACTTTCATAAAAAAATACGAAGTAATGGGTAATTTACGAACCATAAATTGATGCCATGTACAACAATGTGCCGCACGTCAAAATTTCAAATGACGTCGCGACGTTAGTTTTTCTCAAGCTACACACCGTCTAAAAACTTTTTTTTTTTTTTGTAAATCAGTGACCCATCGCTCAATCGCATAATCCTTAAGTAACCGCGGAACCCAACGGGCACTAATTCATGAGCAGCTCATCTTTAGTATCCGGTGTACGAGCGTACTGTCTCGTAACCCATTTCTAAGTCACTTCAAAGTTCATGCATAGTTACGCGCCCGTTCACATCCAGACGATCTTTAACCACTTTAACGTCACTGGAAGCCGCTCGAAAGCGGCTTCCAGTAAGAATGCTCCTAAACTGTTTACCATGTAGATGATCAGTAATTAGTTGATTGTTTTTTACTTAAGAAAATTTCTGATAATGTCGTGTAAGTGTTGCAAATTCATTCTGTATGACTCTTACTCCGGTATTCAATTATAACTCCACGATAATCAAGTCGGATGTTCTTGCAATAGAAGTTGTTTTGGATTTTTACACCGCGCGACCGCATCGTCCATTATCGTTTCCCGTCCTTTACTGCAGCGCTTGTGGCATTTGTACACTAAAGACCGCGTAACGGTTTGCTCCTTGGTTGAACTATTTCATATGTCTATGGTTTGAAATGGCGTATGTCCGAGACCCACACAGAACTGAATAATTGCCCGTTGTTTTAACTTTTTTTCAGACGACATTATTGCGTAAAATAGCGTTTACCGTTCCTGATTTATAAAACTCTATTATTGAGATGAATGTACGTAATAAACTACTAAAATGACTTTTGCAACCGTAAACGACGATACGTCAATATCAAATATTTCCCCCGGCCCGAATTTGAAGAAAATTTATGAAATTAATCAAGTTGAAAACCAACGACATTCTTTGAAATTTTGTGGTGCAGCACTTTCCGACTATCCTTATACACACGTTGTTATGGTGACTACTGTATGAAATTATTTGATTTACTAAATGTTGATGTGCAAGTTACAATTGTTTAAGATGTAAAGTTTTCGTTAATATGTGATAATAAATAAAGAAAATATTCGGTTTGTCCACGAACTTCTGGATAGCACCTCGTATTGTCACTGTTAAAAACAAGCATACGTGTAGATTGAAAAGTTGTAAATCTGCAATCACGACAAATTTCTTTTAAATCTGTACCATACGACAAAATTCTAGACTGGTGCAATTTGAAAGCATTTGCAGACGACAAATTAAATGTTACTAAAATCGTAATTTCTGCCTTTAATACGATAGAAAACATGTGGGAAAAGGAGAAAATGCTGGTTAACAGCATTTTCTCATTTTCCCACAATGCTCTCAAAAGGCTTCTTTATCAGGATCGTTAAAAGGCGGCATTATGTGATAAAGGGTTGACCAGATGACAAAATTTAAGACTTGTACAAATTGAAGGCATTCGCAGAGATGTGGCTTCAAACGTAATTTTTCCGTTACGGGGTAGCAAATTTGTGGAAAAAGGAGAAAATACTGGATACCAGCATTTTCTCCTTTTCTTATGATGTTGGAAAAAAAGAAATTCTTCCGGGTCGTTTAAACTCTTGACTGTTTGGTAAATGGTGATGCAGATCGACTTGTTGAGGGAATGAATTAACTTCTTTGCAAAGACCATACCTATTTATGAGGTATCTTTTCTAGAGGTTCAGGTATTTCTTAGTAAAAGACAGAAAAACGATTTAATAGCCCACTGGCTGATTGAATTTGCGTTTATTTATCGTCGCCATCGGTTGCCCATAACTGATAGTTTTGTTACTGGGGCTTAGCCCACTGGGTTAGTCATTCAGATTTTGTATGAGATTTGTCACGCGTGATGATTATTTTATCATTTGATTGGTCAGTCAATAAAGTAGAATACCAAAATATTGTAGTACTGTCGTGTAATTGGGATAGCACCAAGGCCCTGTAGCTCAGTCGGTAGCGTACAGGACTTGAGAACAGAAGGTCGCTGGTTCGATCCCCGGCTTGGCCAATTTCTTTCCGAAGATTGATGATAGTCATCGCAACAGGATTCATTCCTCTCTCACCCCTGACCATTGTTTCGACGATGGAAAGCAGCCAGTGGCTTGGAAAGAATATTGTGCGGAGTACTGGTAAACGTAGCTGC
This sequence comes from Tridacna gigas, assembly GCA_945859785.2. NCBI lineage: Eukaryota > Metazoa > Mollusca > Bivalvia > Cardiida > Cardiidae > Tridacna > Tridacna gigas. Next base: position 29,217,591 of record OX244033.2, read on the forward strand.
AGGAAAGCATGGATAGGTGCACTGGCCGCCGTGATATAACTGAAATAATGTTGAAAACGGCGTTAAACACCATACAATAAATCAATCATTAACTGGGATAGTGTGTCACCTTGCAAAGGTCAACTCATATTTTGATAGAACATGTATAAAACACGCAGACTGTAAATAAATTCAGAAAAATCATAATCTCATTTAGATTGATTGAATGGCGTTTTACGCCTCTTTCAACATTATTTCAGACATATCACGGTGTCAGCTCGCATATTCATGTATGTCCTCGATTTCATCAGTACTAGGCTACGGCTCTGAAGTGTGTTGCCCTAGGACACTCCCGCGAAAAACTCGGTAACCTTATTCAAAACAGATCTGCCTGACCGTAGAATTACTTTCCCACATAAGGGCCATACTCTGACTAGAGGGGGTTTAACGTATCTCTGTGATGCATCATACCAAGGAAGTCATCACGTTATTATGGATCAATAAGATCCATTTTATCTACCATCTGACTAAATCTGGAGAAAGAATGTACTTTGGCCAGGAAGAATATTTACAAATAGCATAAAGTTTCGAGCCAGGTCAGCCTACCCGGACAGCGCAGGCTGACGTGGATCGATATTTTTTGCAGATACACTCAACCCCCTTTTAACAGAGCATGGCTCATATGTTTATGCTATTCCAGACGGCTTTTCAAAGCTTTGTGACAAATACTATCTACGAAGCAGCACTTCCTATATTTCCCAACACTGTTTTCTTTGCTGTCCTCCGAGTCACGAACAACACCCGTTATTTACTGCAATGGGGCCCTGCGTGTCTCAGTCGCAAAATGTCGGGTTCGTAGCTTGGAGGCCGTCGGTGTGATCCTCATTGGGAGAGTAGGGTTTTTAGTTGGAGTTTCCTTTGACAAGGTAGTTCAGAGCCCTAACCTAGTGCTGGCAAAACCCTTGACACGCATGAATGTACGAGCTATGGCAGTGATGTGACTCAAATAATGTCCCATCAAATTATTTAATAATTAACTGCAAAAAAGAGCAGAATAATATTAATCAATAACATTTAAGAGGTGATTAGTTAACTTTCCTTTTCAGTTTATGTTTGCTTCGTAAATATTCCCAAAAATCAGTCTGAAGGTCTGTTGGGGCGTTCCCAACAGCCAGATGCCTGCAGGTTTTGGTTTCCATACACCTTTTTAAGACAGAGGATTGCATTGTTAGCTGATCTCTTCCTAAAGATATGTACACGACACCAGTAACTCGTGACGGTAGGATACCGTATAGATAAACGTCATCGACCCAGAAAAATGGCGTTGATTTGGCTGCTTCGTACAAATACGGCATCAAATCCGTCGAGAAAGCCACAAAATATCCGCGGCAGTACTTTTGATATTTCTTTAACTGCGGCATTTGTCTTGCATCAACATACCACTTGCTGGTTTTGTTACGTATGATTCTTGAATTCAGCAGTAATTCGCAGATTATAGTTTTGCTACCTCTCTGTAAATTATTTCCGAAGTCTGTCAAAAGTCGAAACGTGTCGACAATGACATCGTCGTCTGTTTTGACGACATATTTGGCATTCATGCATCTTTCTGACAACCACTTAAAGCCCATCACACCTTTATGTGTCAGATTTCTGTATGTATCCATGAAGTCACCTTGTAAAATATCTTCAAATTTTTCGTTCTCTGTCTTTATTTGCCTTTGCACCATAGCTGTTTCCGGTTTACCAACCATGAATACAATTCGGAAGGTACCGAGAGATTTTGTCAACTTTGTATTGGCCCACGTCTTTCGAATGATAAGTCGTCGTTCAAAATTTCCCGATGAAGAATGTACAATAACCACAACCGATAAGTTTTTGACAGATAAACACAAGTTTGAATTCTCGATAAGAAATTCTGAGTTTGCTGTCATAGGTATTTCCTTGTTCCCTATCATGTTCGCCATCTGATCAAAATTGGATAATAGTTGGAGTTTTTGCGATATTGAAGTGTTTCCTGCTTTCTGGTCCCTTGTCTCTGTCGTTAGAGTCCAACAATTCACAGATTCAATGCAACCAAGCTGTGCACGTTTTGACCATCCTTGTCCAGCCTTTTTCATCGTTAAGAAATAATTTATCTCCAAGAGAATAAGAGACACTGATAAACACAATAATATTACTATATGGAACAAAGTTCTTAATCGACTTAATCGACTATTTAAACTTTTGTGTCTTGTTGTTGTCTTCATTGTTGATCCTTTATCGCGTTTCATATTTTAAGAGTACCTGACGATTTCTTCGAAAAAAATTGAAGGTGGGTCGGAATGAACCCACTTCAAAAGCACGAGTCTTGTACTTTCAAATCGGAAATAGTGTTAGGAATTACATTCGTATACCATTTAATACGCGTTTATATTTCCATTTTTTCCTATGTCCTTTTAACCCTTATCTTGCTAAATAAAAGAAATGGAACTTTCTATGCGGTAGTATAAATCCAAATTTTCGTATTTCACAGGTACCTTTGGAGAAAAGATATCTCCTTATCGGACAGTGTACATCAAGATCAGACTGCACGTGTTGTGCAGTCTGGTCTTGATCTACGCTGTCCGCTAAAGGTCAGGGAGTCGCGCTTAGCAGCGTAAGGGTTAAATTCTATTGAGTCAGAGCCCAGGTAAAATAAATAGCCTACATATTGCTTGTTCGTTTCGAAAATAATCCAAGTTTTCGCTCGACAAGGCGTAAACAAAAGTTTGATCGTTTTTGAGATGACATCATTATTCAAGATGTACAAGTCCTACGATGTGAATACTCGACCGCAGATTTCGTAATCGTATTCATACGTACCTGAGGCAAACAGGAAAAATAAACAGTCTAATATACAAGTTAGGTTGACATGCACGACTGTTGATACGAGATTGAGACAAAGTCAGCATTATCTAACACTTAAAGTGGGCTGTTCAGATTTTTTATAGTGTATAATGAAACCAGACTTTGAAAATGTTTTATCGCTGAATTTAGCAAGGCAATAGCTTGCATACCTTTAAAAAAATAAGATTGACAGGAGTAAGAAAAAAAAATATGTTGATGGTCTTTATCTAATGGGATACGGAGCTCTCAAAGGTATTTTTGTATTTCGCGGCAGAAGTTTGGGAAGGCTTGTGTAAAAGTCACGGGATTAATACAATAGGTCTAAATTTTATCGCATAAGCGGCCTCCGGCCCAAAATACATACCATTTTGATTAAAAATATCCAAATGTAGATAATTTTATGCCCTCATTGCATAATAAATCGTACAAGACATATAAAAGACATATAACATACAAGTATAGACTTTAAAAGTCATACAGGAAATCACACAGACTAAGGCATCCAGAAAAAACAGCACAAGTGACGTTAGAATGTTTTCCAGTAGAAAAGTAGTATGTTCACAGATCAATATTAACCAAACTGTATCAGTTCAGCGAATACAGCTGCCTTTTACGAAAAACCAATAAATGTTAAAATGATTCGTATCAGAACATCTACTGTGTATCTCCCAGTTATAAGGAAAGAAAAATTTATTAAATAAAAGTACCCAAAAATAGATAGCTCGTTATCAAATTACAAAATGTAAGGCTTGTATTTACTGCAGACGACTAAGTAAGAGTGACCAAAATGAAAAAAAGGTGTCTTTGTAAGAGAAGAACGCAAGTTGTGAGAGAAAGGAGAAATCACAAGTAACTCATATTTTCTCCTTCCACCACAGTACTGTCCGGAGCTTTCTGCCTCGGGGTTCTAAAAACATGGGATTGATCAATAAGACACGTCGATTACTAGTATGTGGGATCGTATTCAAATAACACGATGACGTCATAGCTGGTCTCATGAAAAGTAGAAGCAGAAAGAGTTACCTATTGCAGAACGACCATCTCGTCAAATTTCACCTTTTTCATCGTCCAGTTTCTATTCTATTGCCGAGAAAAAAAATATAGTTTAGTCATGCTCTGACAAAAGGGGGCTTAATACATCTCCGTGATTCATCGTAACTATCAAGTCATCCCATGATTATGGATCCGTAATAGCCGATTTTTTAACAACCGACTTTATCACGAGGTAGAATGGTCCTTGGACATACAGAAAATTAACCAATGACGAAATGTTTCGACCGAGGTCAACCTGCGCGGACTGACCTGAGTCAATACTTTTCGCAGATGCATTAAGCCTCCTTTTCACAGAGCATGGCTCATCTTGTAGTTTTCGTAAGTCTTTTACATAAAAATCTGATTCACGACTGAAAAATCTAAAAAAGCCAGGCTCCTTTAAAACTCTCTCATGTTTTCAGGACCTTGATGGGGAAGGCTTTTCCATATTGTTTTCTATCCTTTCAAAGACAGATCCTGTGATTTGAGTCACGTTTAATTTGTCGTCTGCAAATGCTTTCAGTATGGTCAAGTATACTATGAAAGTTTGTCGTGTGTTAGAGACGGTGTTTTTTGTTGCATCAGTCAAAAAGTGGGGAAATAAGAGAAAATGCATTGTCTCCATTTCCCGCGATGTTTCCTTTCCTTCCGAAGACACTTCTTATTATTTGAACCACAATCAATTTGTCGTCTGCAAAAGCTTTCAATTTGGAAAAATCTAAAAGTTTGTCGTCTGGTAAGAAGCTAACGTAGATCACTATCTTCAGATTGTCCTGAAGATACATAAGGAGACAGCTAGGGTGCGTTTGAGGTCATTAGCTCTCTACCAGACAGTAAGATTTTAAGACTGATCCAAATTGGAAGCATTTGCGGACGACAAATAAAACGTGGCTCAAATGGTGAATTTTTTGTCATAGAAAGGCTAAAAAACATTGTCGGAAAAGGAGAAAATGCCGGTTACCAATACAAGTGCTGTCTGATGTTGGTCTCCAATCTCAGCTTCTGTAAGTTTATGGTTTCGACATGTAATTCATAACAAAAGCAAATAAAATAACTTTTTTTTTCTTTTCGTTGGTGCTATACAGTAAATAACACGAATTCAGCAAGATCAGAGCTTACTTGTAAGCAAGATTTTGAGAGACGCGGTTTGTTGCTTTAAATTTGACTATCTATTGATGTTAACTCTTTACCAAACGGTCATATTTTAGACTTGTAAACACTGAAAGCGTTTACAGACGACAAATTTATTGTGACTTTGTTCGTGGGAGTTTTCTTTGAAAGGGGAGAACACATTGTTGGAAAAGGGGAAAATGCTGGTTACCAGCATTTTCTCTGTAACCATCATTTTCTCTCTTTCCCACAATGTTTTCAACAGCCTACTTCCCCAGGGTCGTTAAACACGGGATTATTTGGTAGAGAGTTAAGCAAGGTTCTATTTCGACGATGCATGGTCCCTGTGCTGAACGAAACCCACATGTAGCAATGCATATTGCATTTTTTGTGGAGAAAGGAATATAAAATGTGCCTTACTGGCTTTACCCTGCCTTTCGTTCTTTTCCGGTGGTTTTCAACTAAGTTTCGAGTAGTCTTTGAAACTCGATCGATTAAATTGTACTATAATAAAATACATGTAAGCCTACGCGTATTACAAGAAATTTTCCGTGACTTGCCTTTTGATTGGCCGAGGCGTTGGCCAGAAGACATGCCATCAAACAACCATGAACGTGTACAAGAGAAATTAGGTCAATAAGCTGTCCAACATCTCACCCATGGGCATTTCGACAATGATACTTTTTATTCATATTATTCAACGTAATATCTTGATATTACAATACCATAGGCGTCGCTTAACATCTCAGTAGTAAAATGACATAAAACTTATGGCTGCGTGAATATTCCAGTCGATTACTAAGGATTTTATGCAGGCCAATGACTCGAGGTAAAATACAAGGTCAATTCTGTGTCTCAGTGACAAAACAAGCGGCATTCGGCAAACCTCGGGTGATCCGGTGATCAAGTCCCTCGGCTGTATCACGTAGCTTGATATGCACCTACACGGTACATTTCTTCGCCGGAAGTACACCGTTTTACCGTTATTAAAATTGTAAGGCTCCTCTTAAAAAAGAAAACACGATATCTTTCCAAGAACATTTCCGTCTGCAAACAGTTTGTACATTCAATTTTTAGCGTGGTTTATCAATTCCGTTGGGAGCTTCATCGACAGATCGATAGATGTGAATAACTTCACCGTGGTTGTTCATGTCATTGCTAGGCGATTGACATGGGCGCCGCCATGTTTAAGATCATGTGATCAGTAGTTCAAAGTGGAAACCTCCTTCAAGCAGGCGAGGTTCGAAATGGGTTTGAAAAAGACGAGTTGTGAGGAGCGAACAAGCAGGTCATGTGGGTCATCCATTGCTCACCCGTGTCCAATGTCATAATCAATGGAAAGAATTTGGCAGGGCTGGGAATCGAACCAGCGCCCCCTGGCTTTCAAACTCTGTAAGATAATGACTGAGCCAGAGGGGTCGGAAAAAGTACTTTAAGACCCACCCCTAACTCACTGTTGAGCGTGAAAACATTTCAATTTTATAAGTATCTACCCAAGATTCAATGCCAAGGTTGCTGGGGTGAGTTGAGCATGAAAACATTTCAATTTTATAAACATCTACCCAAAATTCATATGCCAAGGTTGCTGAGGCGAGTTGAGCATGAAAACATTTCAATTTTGTAAGTATCTACCCAAGATTCATATGCCAAGGTTGCTGAGGCGAGTTGAGCATAAAAACATTTCAATTTTATAAGCATCTACCTATGATTCATATGCCAAGGTTGCTGAGATGAGTTGAGCATGAAAGCGTTTTAATTTCAATATTTAAATGCCAAGGTAAAAGGTAATGCATCTATTTGCTGCTTGTAACCAATTGTGTCATACTAAACCAGATCTTGCATTTTGAACAAATGAAACACAAACAACAGGTGTTGAAGAGAAAATGTGTATTGCACATTTGTACATGAGCTCTATTATAATTTGAGAAGTAAGAGAAGAAAAACTTAAAAAAAAAATGTACATAACAAGTGATTTGAACCAAAACAATAACAATCTATCCAGAAAACAAGTACTGTTGCCACTAATCAAATTATGCTATCTTTTTGCTATGGCAATGTTTCACCACTATCACTTTTACCAAAATATGAAAACAGGAAATAAGGTTTTTAAAACTCTTTAACAAACAAAAAAAAAATGTAGAATTGTCCAAACTGAAAGCATTTGCTGATGAAAAAATAAATGTGACTCAAGAATTGAAATTTGACTTTGGAAAGGTAGAATACATTGTGGGAACAGGAGAAAATGCTGGTTACCAAAACCTTTCTCCTCGGATCATTATAAGTCTGAATTGTTTGATAAAAGGTTCATAATTATTTTAACATTAGGGAAACCTTTAACACACAGTCCTATGTCTATGATCCTGAGTAAGAAGGCTTTTGAAAGTATTGTGGGAAAAAAGAGAAAATGTTGGTATCCACGTTTTCTACTCTTTCAAAGGAAACACTTCCATTATTTGAGCTTAACTCTTTCACCGCCAAACTTGCCGTGGACTTTTGCAGATGGCATAGATCAAGATCAGACTGCACAAAACCTGCAGTCTGATCTTTGATCTACACCATCTGCAACCTGATACTAATCTTCGACCAAAATCAGCTTCAAAAGCAACAATAATAACACTTTTAGACCTTGAGAAATGTCCTATCTATTTATTTGGCAGCAAAAGAGTTAATCAAATATGGCACCTGCAAAAGCTTTCAGTCTGGATGTGCCAAAGCTTTCAGTCTTGACATGTCTAAAATTTTGCTGTTTGCTACAGAGTTGACATATTTAACTTTTTACCAAACAACAAAATTTTTTAGCCTACCCAATTGAAAGCATTTGCAGACGACAAATCAACTGCAGTTCAAATGATGATTTCTATAAATTAATAGGGTAGAAAATATTGTGGGAAAGGAAGAAAATGCTGGTTACCAGCATTTTCGGCTTTTCCCACTATGTTTTCAAAAGGCCTCTCCTTGCATGAGCCACTGCAACTGCCATAATACTTTTTCTAAAGGCATGTAAGTTTCAGTTAATAATTCTTACTTATTAATCCTTTACCACACAATCCCGAGTTTTAAGGACCCTGAGAAAGAAGGCTTTTGAAAACATTGTGGAAAAAACACAAAATGCTGGTAACCAACATTTTCTCCGTTTCCCACAATGTTTTCTACCCCATCAAAGACAAATTCCACTATTTGAGCCACATTTGAATTGTCATCTGCTAATGCTTTCAATTTGGACCTGTCTAAAATTTTATCATGTGGTAAAGAGTTAATATCCTTAAAAAAAAATCACATTCCCAATAACTATACTCTTCAATATTCGCCCCGATCCAAAAAAATGAACACATTTTTTCCTCAAACATAGTAAAACAGGAGTGATTGCCCAGAATAAAAAGTGTATTATTTTGTATACTCCAGTAGATGAAAAACAAATAACAAACAAGTCCTGTAATTTTTCTCATCCAATACAATACAGAACAGGGATTGCCCAGAATAAACAATGTATTCCATTTGTATAGGAGCCAAGCTCTGTGAGAAGGGGGCTTAATGCAACTTCATGTTGCAAGACATTACATAATTAGGCAACCATAAAACCCACTTTGTCTTAAAACTGACTGAATCATGAGGTAGACTGGTCCTTTGGCATGCAGAAATTGACCAATAGCAAAATATTTCAGCCCCCATCGGCCTTTGCAGGCTGACCTGGTTCAATACTTTCTGCAGCTACATAAATGCCCCTTTTCACGAAGCATGGCTCATATAATTATGCAAGTAGATCAACACAAAAATAAATCCCAAAATTTTGAACACATTCTTCTTATCCACTACAATACAGTAAAATAGTAATGATTGCAAAGAATAAACAGAGAATTACTTTGTACATATACAAGTAGATCTATCTTAAAAATATATTATCTATTGAGACAGAACAAGGCTGGGACCATTACAACAAAAATGAGACAAAACAAATTAATATCTGTCTAGAGCAGCTTTTGAAAACACTGAGAGAAAAAGGAGCCATTGTTTGTCATAGAGCACTACTTCTTTCCCAAAAAGTTTTCCACATTATTTACCTTTTGAGCACTAAGCACACCTGACTGCTATTTCTGTCCATAAATAAGGACCAAAATAACTGTTCTTTCTATTCTAAGGTAGCTTTTGCCAAAAATATCTTTACAAAGTGGACTGAATAGTCTGGTCTTGATCTAAACTGGCCTTGTTGGAAACTAAAAGTTGTGAAAGGCACTTTACTCCTTTACCAACCATCCCATGATTAATACTTTCAAAGACAAACAGACTATTTGAGCCACAAATGTTGTGTGCTAGTACTATGTATTTGGACAAATCCAAAATTCAGTTATTTGGTAAAGAGTTAAGTATTTTTGCCTTATTGTCAGTCATGCTTCTAATTGTACATATAAAAATACAGGTATGTGTAGTTAACCCTTTACCTAACAAAAATATTTCAGATTTGTCACAATTGATACCATTTGTAGACGACAAATCAAATTTGGCTCAAATGAGGGAATTTCTCTGTGATAGAAAACATTATGGTAAAAGGAGAAAATGCTGGTACCAGCAATGTTTTCAAAAGCCTTTTTTCTTGAGGCCATTAAAACTCGGGATTGTTTGGTAAAGAATTAATGTAAAAATAATTTCCTGCTACTGGTAACTTTTACTACAGCAGACCAGATTTTGAAACACTGTGGTAAAAGGATATGTTGCTCATTATAAAACAGTTATCCTATTGCAAAAAGGTTTCATGCAGATTTGTTAAATGGCCGATCTTGAATAGTACTGTATGCAATTTTTTCATGGAAACTTTGGATAACCCTTTACCATACAATCCCGAGTTTTAACAACCCTGATAAAGAGAGCTTTTGAAAACATTATGGAAAAATGTTTTCTTCCCAAATAAAGCCAGTTTCACCATTTAATCTGCCTTTGATTTGTTGTCTGCAAATGCTTTCAATTTGGACAAGTCTAAAATGTTGTTGTATGGTAAAGAGATAAATGGAGCACAGCAATTATCTAAACATTCATTTTGCTTGTTCCCCTTGCCACTTTGAATTATTCATCATCATCATTGAGACTTCCTAGATTCATACAGACTATCTTTTAAAGAATATCTTCAAATTTGTAAGCCGACATTATTTCTTTTCCAGGGGGTCACTTATGTCATAGTGTATCTTACGGCAACCATCTGTTTTTTCTACATAACTTAACATTTGTTTAAAGATAACAGTCATAAATGCATAATATGTGACTATCTGATAAAAAAATCAGAAATAATAATTTCAGTATCTTCACTGATGACACAAAAATGTAAATTAATTTGCCCTCAAACTCTCTCACATACCTATCACTTATGTACATAATTTAACGCTTTACGAAAGAACAAAATTTTAGACTGGTCCAAAAAGAAAGCATTTCCAGACAACAAATTAAATGTGCAACAGAGGATGGGACTTTTATCTGAGTAGAAAACATTGTGGGAAGAGGAAAAAATGCTGGTTACCAGGATTTTCTCCTTTTCCAACATGCTTTCTTCTCTATCAAAGACAAATCCAACTATTTAACCCTTTACCACACCATCCCGAATTTTAAGCACCCTGATAGAGAAAGCTATAGAAAAACATTGTGGGAAAAGGTGAAAATGCTGGTAACCAGCATTTTCTACTTTTCCCACAATGTTTTCTACCCTGTCAAAGACAGAAATATTCATTTTAGCTCTATTTAATATGTTGCCTGCAAATGCTTTTAATTTGGCGGACTCCAAAATTCTGTTGTTTGGTAGAGAGCTAAGCTTTTAATTTGGACCAGCCTAAAATTTTGTTGTCTAGAACAGAGTTAACTAGAATAACTATCACTGAAGGTGATAAATACCCCCGCCTCTATATTTCATGTCACAGGGGCAATAACTCTGCAATGTCAGTTTAGGGGCAATAACTCCGTAATCATTAGGCCAACACTCATGAAATTTGTGCTTTGCACACCTACTGCTCCTGGTGAATATCATGACAAATATCAGATGAATAAGACTTAAACTGAAGGAATAGTTCTCTGGACAAGAAGTTTTGAGTAAATTCAGGGGTAATTAATTCGGCAAACATTTGAGAAAAATGCATCTTGAACCTCTACTGCTCCGGGTGAATATTTATGCAAAGTATCAATTTAATTGGACACAAAACTAAATGAGTGTAAAAAAGTGTAGACCATGATCTGACAATATGTCTGAGACACAGCGGCTTGTCTGGATCCATGCTTGTTGCAAATGTCCAAAGGTGCCTTTTCGCATAATGTTGGCCAACTATACATATGACAGAAAAGACCTCCTTAAAGTGAATCAGACAGAAACTGTAGGAGTTGTCCGGACAAGCATTTTTAAGTCAAATCAGGGGCAATAACTCAGTAATTCTTGATGGAATTTTTACAAAATGTGTGTCTTGCACATCTACAACTCCAAATGGACACTTCTGCCAAGTATAAAGCGAATTGGACTGAAATTGTAGGAGGAGTTGTCCGGACAAGCATTTTAAATGTGAATCAGGGGCAATAACTCATTAATTCTTCATAGAATTTTCACGAAAGTTGCGTCTTGCACATCTACAACTCCTAATGAACACTTATGCCAAGTTTAAAGTGAATCAGACAGAAACTGTAGGAGGAGTTGTCCGGACAAGCATTTTTAAGTCAAATCAGGGGCAATAACTCATTAATTCTTGATGGAATTTTTACAAAATGTGTGTCCTGCACATCTACAGCTCCTAATGAACACTTATGCCAAGTTTAAAGTGAATCAGACAGAAACTGTAGGAGGAGTTGTCCGGACAAGCATTTTTAAGTCAAATCAGGGGAAATAACTCATTAATTCTTGATGGAATTTTTACAAAATGTGTGTCTTGCACATCTACAGCTCCTAATGAACACTTCTGCCAAGTTTAAAGTGAATCAGACAGAAACTGTAGGACGAGTTGTCCGGACAAGCATTTTTAAGTCAAATCAGGGGCAATAACTCAGTAATTCTTGATGGAATTTTCACAAAATTTGCGTCTTGCACATCTACAACTCCAAATGGACACTTCTGCCAAGTATAAAGCAAATTGGACTGAAATTGTAGGAGGAGTTGTCCGGACAAGCATTTTAAATGTGAATCAGGGGCAATAACTCATTAATTCTTCATAGAATTTTCACGAAAGTTGCGTCTTGCACATCTACAACTCCTAATGAACACTTATGCCAAGTTTAAAATGAATCAGACAGAAACTCTAGGAGGAGTTGTCCGGACAAGCATTTTTAAGTCAAATCAGGGGCAATAACTCATTAATTCTTGATGGAATTTTTACAAAATGTGTGTCTTGCACATCTACAGCTCCTAATGAATACTTCTGCCAAGTTTAAAGTGAATCAGACAGAAACTGTAGGAGGAGTTGTCCGGACAAGCATTTTTAAGTCAAATCAGGGGCAATAACTCAGTAATTCTTGATGGAATTTTTACAAAATGTGTGTCTTGCACATCTACAGCTCCTGATGAACACTTCTGCCATGTAGCAAGGGAATTGGATTGAAACTGTAGGAGGAGTTGTCCGGACAAGATTTTGCGGACAGACCGACCGCCCAACCTACCGCATGACCGACCGACCGACCAACAGGCTGATTCCAGTATACCCCCCACAAACTTCGTTTGCGGGGGTATAACAACAAGAAAGCTTTAGCAACTGATTGTAGAAGGTCCCGTTTTTGTCAGGTTTCAACAGAACTGGGCTCGGGCTTTCCAATGCCTTTCCCAAGGACACTTCTGCTAGATCATGCTTATCAGTCTGGATCAAAGCTTCTAGCAATAGGGGTTTAATGCATCTCCATGATGCATTATAACTAGCAAGTCATCACATATTCATGGATCCATAAATCCATTTTGTCCAAATCCATTTTGACTAAATCTGGAGGTAGAAAGGTCTTTTAACCCTTTCCCAAACGACAAATTTTAGACTGGTCCAAATTGAAAAAGTCTGCAGACGACAATTTTAAATTTGATGAAATGGCATAAAGGTCTCAAAAAGGGTAGAAAACACTGTGGGAAAAGGAGAAATTGCTTGTTACGAGCAATTTCTCCTTTTCCCACAGTGTTTTCCAAAGACTTAGACTGCAGACACGTGAAAACCAGGGCTTGTTTGGGAGAGGGTTAAAATGCTGAAAAACGGTTCCATCCAGGTCAGCCTATCAGAACTGCACAAGCTGATCCGAGTCGATACTTCATGCAGATGCATTAAACCCACTTTTAACAGAGTATGGCTCAAACGCTTTACCCAAGCGGCCACATGTTTAATAAGGATTATTTTAATGACTATTGCACAATTTCTGTAAATTGTTAGCGACTTAAGAACAGTTTCTCTCAGTGCTTACAAGTACCATGTGTAAGCCTTTGCCACAGAATCCAGACTTTTTTGCAACCCTAAGAAAAAAAGCTTTAGAAAACACTGTGGGAAAAGGAGAACTGCTGGTAACTAGTATATTCTCCTTTTCCCAAAATGTTTTCCAACCTTTCAGAAACAAATCTAATCATTTGAGCCACATTTAATTTGTCATCTGCAAATGCTCTAAACTTGAACTAATCTAAAATTTTGTCCTCTGGTAAAGGGTTAATACTGATTTCACCAGTATTTTAGCTCTGTCACAAAGGTTAAGTGTATTGATACATGTTGTCCTCCAGCACATTTGACCAGCAATACCAATAATTCACGCTCCCCGCCACCTGTCACATTGCATCATGAAGAAAGTCAAGTCATCAGTGAAAAAAGGATCAATGGTGAGAGAGGAATGGATCCTGTCGCAACGACTATCATCAATCCTGAGAGAGAAATTGGCCAGACTAAGGATTCAGACCATCAACCCCCTGGTCTTGTGACCTTTTCATTACCCACTAAGCTACTAGGCTCCACTGAAAGCATTTGTGAACAAAAAATTATATATAGCTAAAAGATGGGATTTCTTTGAAAACGTAGAAAACTCTCTGGAAAAATAAGAAAATGCTGGTCACAAGCATTTTGCCCCTTTTCCACAATGTTTTCAAAAGCCATCTGCCTCCTGGTCACGAATTCATAGAATTTGAGGTAAACGGTTTGGGATTTGACAAAGCCAGGGATTAATCTCACGACCCTGGATCACTAGTACTGGGCATAACTAGTGAGCCACTTGAACTAGACCTTTGGTACAGGAGAAACAAGATATCTTCTGAGCAGGACTAGTAGCAGTGGGGACTAGACACCCTTGCAGAACCAAGATTGTTCTTTACAAATACAATAATGTATAATTATGTTTTAAAAAATTAACTGAAAAAAAAAATTGGCTTTATATTACACAAAAATTTAGACATACAAAATAATCATGTTGCAGTAACTTTTCTAGTGCTTCTATTTGCTGCAAGCTGCTTGGGAAAATTTGATATGCCATGAGACCAAAGGTTGCATGAGATTCAAAAAAAATTTCCTAAACAGCAAGAAGCAAATACAAGCACCAGGGATAGTTACAACAACATAATATCTCTATTATTATATACCTAAAAATTCTGACAGCAAAATATTAATGGTAAGAATCTAAAACAAACACTGGTTCATAATAATTGAAACTAGATAATAACTTCTTTTTATGAATTGCAGATGAATATTTTATCCTGTCACCTCCTATAAATTCCGTCGTATAACAGGGGGTCATATAAACTTGGTGATATACGGTCACTTGACCATGTGACTAGGTTTATTATGTCAGTTGGTCACATGATCAAGGTTTATTAGGCTAGTTGGTCATGTGACTAGCTGGAACTCCTTTTTTAGGTGCCGGCACACGAAATCAATATTTCAAAGTAAAATTATCGCTTAAAATTCGATGCACATGTTGATTTTTCTTATTATTTAAAATAAATTAGAATTCTTCACCACAACATTCTTCCAAGGGTTTACGTCACGTTTATGACGTAGTCAATATTATTCATGACGTCATTATTACAGCTGCATACCAAAAGTACTTTGCACAGTTCGCCATACAAGTGTGTTTTTTTTTTTCATAGTGCGAAAGATATCAATACGTGCCTTAATTTCGAGCAAAATATTCTATCTAGTCGGATTTATGTTTGTAAATGTGAAACAGGATAAACAGAATAGTGTCGTGGATTGGAAAATTTGAAGAATAGACAGTAGTGTCTTTGATTCCAGGAAATTTTGTCAGGCTCGGCTCGGGAATTTTATGGTATCAGTACCATAAGATACTGAATAAAAGGTACAGTCTTTGTATCATGTCTGTATTTTGTTTTGTTTTGTTCATTTACAGTGCGTGACAGGATAAATAGAATAGATGGTTGGTGTCTTGGATGGTTTAAGTTTATCGGGCTCGGCTGCGGAATTTATCCGGTTCGCCTTCGGCTCACCAGATAAATTCCTCCGCCTTGCCCGATAAACTTAACCCATCCAAGACACCAACCATCTATTCTCTATATGACATGGCATTTTGACCAATCAAATCGGAAACCAAGCCAAAAGTTGTCTGCAAGCAGGTACCCACATCATACCATATTTGAGACCATATTTGAGATAGGGTAGATACAAATATTTCCCTCGTGTCTGATTTCATCAATGTGTGATCCATAAATTTCAGCAAGAAAACTTGTAGGTATATATTAAATAATAATATGATATGACAACAACAAAAAGTAACCACTTATTAGGTATTTAAACTTTTACCGCACAATCGTTTTACCAACCCTGAGAAAGAAGCCTTTTGAAAACATTGTGTGAAAAGGAGGAAATGCTGGAAACCAGCATTTTCTCCTTTTCCCGCAATGTTTACTACCTATTCAAGGACAAATACTACCACCTGAAAAAATATTTGAGTAGTTGTCTTCAATTAGGACAAGTGAGATATTTTGCCATGTGGTAACTGGAAAATTTGTTGTAAATCAGTTTAGAAGAAGTTGACTCCTCCTTTAGATGACTTATGTTCCATCTAGTAGCAGAACACTTTTGGAAACATAGCGGCAAAAGAAGAAATTGCTTATAATGTAATGTAATTCCTCATGTTTTCACTTGTATTTATGTATTAAATGTTAATTCATTTTGACTAAGCATAGTTCACAACAAGATTTTCAAACTCATCATATGCAAACGTGAGTCCGGAGGTAAAGACTTGCCAGAATAAGAGTAACAATACAGTAAAACCAAAGATAACAAAAACAATATTAAGACGTTAAAAAAAAAAAAAAGGAAAGGAAAGACATTGAGACAAAAGCAGAAATAGCTAACAACATGTATGGGTTAATCATTTGTTTTTCAATCTGTTTTCATCATTAGATCCACTTAACTCTTTCCAACACAACGAAATTTTAGACAGGTCCAAATTGAAAGCATTTGCAGACAACAGCTTAAATTTGATAAAACTGATGAGATTTGTATCAGAAAAGGTGAAAAACATTGCAGGAAAGTGAGAAAACGCTGGTAACCAGGATTTTCTCTTTTTCCCTCTCTCTCCATGAAGTTCGCTAACCCTTTACCAAACAACAAAATTTTAGACTCTACTTAAAGCATTTGCCAACGACAAAACATATTTAGTTCAAGTGATGATTTCTGTCTTTGATAGCACTGAAATGTGGGAAAAGGAGAATTTTAAAAGTCGACATTGTGTGTTAAAGAGTCAAAACAACGAATTGCGTGGGAAAAGGTTAAAGCCAATGACAGAAAGGCAAAACAAAGTCTATGCATCTATAGTAAGAACAACAGCAACAAACAAACAACATCATATACCCTGTAATCCCAAATATATACATGTTTTTTTTTTAATGATTGGACAATGAAATTCTTTAACTCTTTACCAAATGACAAAAGTGTACACCTTTGCAAATTGAAAGTATTTGCAGACAACAAACTAAATGCTACACAAATTAGGAAAATTTTCTTTGGAAAGATAGAAAACATTGTGGGAAAAGTTACCAGGATTTTCTCTTTTTCCCACAATGTCTTCAAAAGTCCTTTTTCTTGGGGTTGTTAAAACTCAGGATTGTGTGGTAAAGGGTTAACTCTTTACCACACGATAAAAATGTAGACTTTCCCAAAATGAAAGCATTTGCAGACAACAATTTAAAGGTGGCTCAAATGATGGAATTTGTATGTGGTAGAAACATTGTGGGAAAAGGAGAAAATGCTGGTTACCAGCATATTCTCCTTTTCTCACAGTGCTTTCAAAGGCTACTTTCTAATTTACCAAATGACAGATTTTCAGACTAGTCCACTTTGACTGCAATTTAAGACACTGATTTAAATGTAGCTCAAATGATGATTTCTGTATTTGATAGGGTAGAAAACATAGTTGGAAAAGGAGAAAATGCTGGTGACCAGCATTTTCTCCTTTTTCCACAATACTTTCAAACAGCTTCTTTCTCAGGGTCATTCAAAAACTCCCATTTGTATAGTAAAGGGTTAAAGCATGGCACATTCAGTTTAGAAATAACCAAATAACTGCAATCAAGGTTTCTCTTTTCAAGAATATCTTAGTACAGCAAACAGTGTAGATCAAAGGTCAAGCTTAAAGCTTTTGTGCAATCAGATCTTGATCTTCACTTTCTTCAAAGACTTGCAAATGTTTAATTAATATGAGAACCAGAATAAGTGAAAAAAGGCTCAGACATACTCAATCTCTTTCATTCCAGTGTTTGACAGAGCTGACAATTAATCCTTTACCGCACAATAACCACCCCGAGAAAAAGGACTTTTGAAAACATTGTGAAAAAGGAAGAAAATGCTGGTAACCACCACTGTCTTCATTTCCCACAATGTTTTCTACTATTTAATTTGGACTTGGCTAAAATTTTGTCATTTGGTAAAGGGTTAAATGGAATTTGACCAAAAGATGATTTCAAAAGCATCTGCCCTGTGTTCTGTGAAAAGGGAGCTTAATGCACCTGTGAAAAGTATCGACCCTGGTCAGCCTGCACAGTCAGCACAGGCTGACCTGGGACGAAACTTTTCGCTACTGGTCAATTTTCTGTATGTCAAAGGACTATTCTACCTTATGATACGGTTGGTTGTTAGACATAATGAATTTTGAGGATCCCTAACTAAGTGATAACTTGCTTGATATCATACATCACGGAGATGCACTGAGCCCCCTTTTGCCAGAGCATGGCTCATTTGTATGTTAAACTGATACTTGTGGGTGAAGGGCTGATGCATGGGACATTTCTAGAACAATGTATGTTTAATATAAAGTAAGTTTGATACAATTATTTTACCCTCTCAGAAGCCAGCAGTATTTCAACAATAATCCAACCTGAACACATTTTTTTAATAATTCAGAGGTACAGAAAATGGGGGTATTTAGGGGTCCAACAAGTAGCATCAGATTATTTCTTCACTTAACCGATATTGTGTGTGCTCTTTAGAATTGTCTCAATGAGGCAATTCTAACAAGGGCCCACATCTGAGATTTTAGTAAAAGAAAATGTATATTCAGGTTTAGATTACCCCACTGATCCGGACCTCTCTAAAGTGTATTTATAGAACAATATAATACATGTGATTATGTACATGTTTACATATTTTTACTGCCTAAACTTAAGATTATGCAAAATAAAGGTAAGTGGTAACATTTTTTAACTCTTTTAGCTCTTTACCATAAGTCAAAATTTTAGACCACATCAAATTGAAAGCATCTCCATATGACAATTTAGATATCATTACAAAATGTTGTTTGTCTTTATCATGGTATGAAGCATTGTGGGAAAAAAAGAAAATGCTAGAAACCAGCATTTTTTTCCTTTTCCCTCAATGTTTTCAAAAGCTTTTGTTCTGAGGGCATATAAAACTTGTTTGGTAAAGGGCTAAATTATGCTATTTTGGTTTCTTAAGCATTTATGAATCTTCTTTTTACAATACATGTATTTCCCTACTATAGCATGCAATCAAAATGATAAAAAAAAATGTGGGACTAAGAACTAACTATTTATGTACTAAAGACAGTGGAAGGTGCTTTAATGGACAAGACAGATGAAAATGAGATTGCAGAGAATGTCCTGTGCACTCTGATTTTGATCTATGCTGTCTGCAAATGTCCCTGTTTTTGCCTATAGTGCTGAACTAAATAAAATTCTTTTTGATCATGTTTATTCTTTGTGTACTATCTGCATTCAAGAGGATCACTCTTCTGACTTAACCCCTAGAATAAACCCAACAGTCATTTTAAGCCTACAACTAAAACCCAATATTACACATGCTTTTGTTTGTAGTGTTTCAGGAAAGCAGATAGTGTACATCAAAGGATAGACTGCATCTTTAGTGCACTCTGGTCATAATCTACACTTGCTGCAAAGGCAGCTATAGTTGTAAAAGATGCAATAATGGCTGATATAGCCAACAGAAATCTGTATGTACGTGTATTTTGCTGCAAAAATTGTTTCTTTATTCCATTGTCGTCAAAGGAAAAACAGCTCTAAATGAGCAATTTCTCCTTTATCCTAAATGTACTGTATCCATACATCTTTGGTTTAAAACACTACCAAACAAAAGGAGACATCAATAGAGATTCCATCTATAGCTGATCTTCATTTAAATGTGACAAAAGCTTAGATCACATTTTCCTTTCCTTGGGACACATGTATAGTGGAACTGATTAGTATGAGAAAAATTTTGAGTTTCAAGACTCAACAACAAAGGCAACCAAATTTCTGGTAAGTCACAGAAAACAGCAACAACAACAACAAAAAAAAAAATAAAGAAACTAAGCACTTAAGGATATGGATTTCACAAATATGGTGACTTTTTTGCTAAATATATATTTATATATAAGCAACAACAATAAAGTTCAATAAATTTAAAAAAAAAGAATGTGCAATTCTGTGAAATCTTAATTATTTGTACATGTGTTATCAGAGTGTTTCTTTTTCCTCAGAAAACAGTGTTGCAACAGTTTTAATTGCTTGCATGAGTATTTAGAAGTGCTACTACACTGTTTAAAATGATCCCATGTTTTAACCACCCTAACAGAAAAGCATTTTCTCCTTTTTCTACTATGTTTTTAAAAGCCTTCCTTGTATGGGTTATTAAAACTCATGACTGTGTGGTAGAGAGATAATCTCTACTAGATCTTGAAAAAAGGAAAAAATGAGTTTAACCCTTTACTATGTGACACACCTTTAGGCTTATGCATATTAACCCTTTACCACACAATCCCGAGTTTTAACAACCCTGAGCTAAAGGGGTTTTTGAAAACATTGTGGGGAAAAAGAGAAAATGCTGTTACCTAGCATTTTCTCCTTTTCCCACAATGTTTTCTACCTTTCCGAAAACAAATTTCAAATTTTCAGTCATCTGCAAGTGCTTTCAATTTGGACTAGTCTAAAATTTTGTCTTTGGTAAAGAGTTAAAAGCTTTTGTAGACAACAACTGATATGTGTCCACAAGCAGGGTTCAATCTAGGCTATGTTTCTGCGCCAATGGCGCGATTTTAAAGTCCTTGGCCCATTTTTGAAACTCTAGTGCGCCGGATCGGCACAAAATCCAATGCATCGGCACTTTTCCGATTCCGTTGTGCACTGCCATTTACTTTTTTTTAGTATAGTTTTCAGCGAGTCAGTGTTAGAAGACGCTTTCCGCAGTACTGAAATTTGACTGCAAAGCACTGCAACAACATGGAGAGTGTTACTGGTAATTGGATATTGATTTATTCACGGCGCATGAATGAACGTGATGGAAACCAGCTTTTAGAAACATGTCGTCAACACAAACACAGAAACGAATCGGTGATTTCTTTTCTGGCGGAAATTCCGCCAAACAAGCAAAAACACAGCAATCTGGTGAAACCAATGGTGAAAAACAATCAGCTGATGGAAAAGCTGTAAATCGTATGCAAAAAAATTTCAAACTGAGTGGCTACAAAAGCCTCAATTTCATTGGCTTTGTTACGACGATGCAAAAAAATTGATGACTTGCGGTATTTGTATACAGCAAAAGAAAACTAATGCAATGACTCGAGACACTGATAATTTTAGGACAGGTACTTTTTAGTGTTGTCACATAATTTGACCTCTTAACAACTCAATCACTATCCCCATCCAGAAGCAGTAAATTATCTGGATTTACCTCCTTTGTATGGTAAGTCAGTAATAATTGAGCTTTTAAAATGCCAAGATCCTGGTTATTTGGTCGTTAAAAAGTGCTGGCCCATCTCAAAATACTGGTGGCCCCTTTTTAAAATATTGATGGGCCACTGGCCCATTCTGACAAAATTCTAGATTGAACCCTTGATTTCTATTTGAAAGGTTGGAAAACCTTGTTGACAAAGGATACAATGCAAAAGTCTTCAACTTTAGTTGTTTATACACAGGATTGTTTGGTGCAGTGTTAACTCTACCACATGAACCGTATTGAATGCATTTGCAGACAACAAATCAAATTATGCAGTTTATCTCTGACAGGGTAGAAAACAGTGTGGTAAAAGGAGAAAATGCTGGATACCAGCATTTTCTCCTTTTACCACAATTTTTTTCAAAAGCTTTCTTCCTTAGGATCATTAAAACTTGGGATCGTGTGGTAAAGGGTTAAATCAAGTTATTGTAATAACTGGTCCCACACAACCATCATCTATCTTGGTCTGAGTTGGTCTCTATCATCTTGGTCAAAATTCATACACAATACTAAGTAGCACAAAAATATCATATGTAATAAAGACTTTTGTCTTGCTTATAAAACTATACTAATACAAACTCATGTGCACTTTGAAAGAATATCACCTTCAATCAATACTAACTGGTTACCCTAATTTGGACATTAACCTTGTCTCAAATGACAAATTTTAAACTCTTTCAAATTCAAAACATCTGCAGACGACAACTTCAAATTCAGTACAAATGAGCTTAAGGTCTCTGAAAGGGTACAAAACATTGAGGGGAAAAGGAGAAAATGCTGGTTACCAGCATTTTCTCCTTTTCCCACAATGTTTTCAAAGGCTTACTTTCCAAGGGTCGTGGAGGTCTGAGATTGTTTTGTAAAGAGTTAATTCTTCACAAGATGATGAAGTTCTACACTTGTCCAGTTTCAGCTCATTGACATACAGTAAATTCAATGTGGCTAAAATGAAAAAATTCATCTTTCAAAGAGTGGAGAACATTGTAGGAATAAGAGAAAATGTTGATTTTCTTTTTCCAACAGTGTTTTCAAAAGGGTTAAACATTTACCATACAATCCCATATTTTAAGGACCCTGAGGAAGAAGCCTTTCAAAAACACTGCAGTAAAACATTACAAGATCTTTTCCCACAATGTTTTCTACCCTACCAAAGACAAATTCCATCAACTGACCTCCATTTAAATTGTAGTCTGCAAAAAGCTTTCAATTAAGACAAGTCTATATTTTGCTTGTGCTGCAAAGACTTAATCTTCAGCGTCACCAAAACGAAGGATTGTTAGGTTAAAATTTCTCAAAAGCTTTGTCATAATCTAGCTACAACTTCATGTTTCCCAAATGACAAATTTTAGACTCTTCCAAATTCAAAACATCTGTAGACCACAAATTCAAAATGGGTAGAAAATGAGCTTAAGTTCTAGGGTAGGGAAGAAAGCATTGTGGGAAAAGGAGAAAACACTGGATACCAGTATTTTCTTCTTTAACCACAATGCTTCCAAAAGCCATCTCTGTCATAGAACCATAAAATTCTGGAGTGTGTGGTAAAGCTACAAGTGATTACCGACAACTGAGGTTTTTCTTTTCCATCTTGCTGCAGACCACACTGAAAACATCATCACAAGCATTTTTGTGTCTTTTTCTTTGGAATGTTTCCACATGATTTCTTTTCTCAATTAAGTCTTTGTTAGATAAACAAAATTATAAACATGCCAAAAAAATCATAGCATTTGCAAACAAAAAGTATTAACAAATTTTTCAAACCCATTTTTTTTTCTCCAACCTATTTAACTCTTTATCAAATGATAAAAATTTAGACATCAAAACTGACAGCATTTGCAGAAAACAAATTAAATGTAACTAGAATTATGGTAATTGTCTCTGAGAGAGAAGAAAACCCTGCGGGAAAATGAGGAAATGCTGGTTACCAGCATTTTCTCCTTTTCCCACAAGGTTTTCAAAAGTTTATTTACTCAGGGTCATTAAAGCTCGGGATTGTATCATAAGCATACCACTTACAAATCATCTTCCATTTTCTGTTTCAATCTAAAATTTTTCAAGCCTATTTTTCCTCCAACCTATTTAAACGCTTTTGTTTCAAAAAGCTGTGTCTCAAGAAAAGTCAGTTTGGAAGACAATAAATACATTTTGAAATCAATAGTGAAAAAGAAGCAATTGCTTGTACTTAGGAATTGCACCTTTTCCCTTAATAATTTCAGTATCATTTTCCTATTCTCTTAAATATATGCACTTTTTTGCACTAAAACTACCTAGTGACCTTGATTTCTAAAAATAATCTGTATGGTTATGGTGTATCTTGACTAGATAATCTTCATCATCAATAATCACAATATTCCTCAGCGTCCACCTCGTCCTCATTAATACCGCTCTCATCCAGTGACTCGGAAGAAACACCCGCACTTAGAGGTTTTATAAGGGAGAGGTCAAGTCGGGGAAGGGTCATCTGTTCCGGGTAGAGCCAGGGTTTAAAATGGGGTCTGTGTTGACTTTTCCAGTTAGGGTAACTCTTGCATGCTTTGTGAATTCTCTGAATTATCTGTAAAGAAGAGAGGCTGCCTATTATTTCATTGAACAAACACACATGTTGTTATTTTATTTGTCAGATCAATTTCATCCAATTTTTCAGACTCAGAACTGGTGGCTTAATACTTCACCAAAGAATTTCTTGTCTTTTTAACCCTGCAGAAGAATGGTTTTAAAAAAATTGGGAAGAGGAGAAAATGACTGAGACCCACATTTTCTCTTTTTCCCAAAAATGATTTCTGCCCTATCAAAGAACAAATCACACCAATCGAGCTATAGTTGAATCATATCTGCAAAAGAACCATGCTCTGTTAAAAGTGGATTTAATGCAAAACCAAAAAGCATTGACCCTTGTCAGCCAGCACAGTTCGTGCCCGCTAACCTGAGTCAGTACTTTTTGCAACTGGTCAATTTTTATGCATGTCCAAGGGCCATTCTACCTCAGGATTTAGTCAGCTGCTAGACATAATGGATTTTATGGATCCATAATTATGTAAAGACTTGCATGATATAATGCATCAAGGAGATGCATAAACACCCTTTTCCCACAGCATGACTCAAATACTTCCAACATGAACAAGTCTGAAATTTTTATTTCCTTAGTGAACATTTATAAGCTAATTATGACAGACCAGTAATATGTACAAGAGGAACAGATGTTTTCTGAAGGAGCTGAAAATGTCATTTTGAAAAATGAACACAGCATTGTGGGATAAGAACAAGTACTTGTAATTAGCATTTACTCTTCCCACAGTACTATCAACAGTAACTGTTGTTTTTTATAAGCATTAAAAAGTTGTACTTGTATAGTGATGGGTTTGTAAACATTTTTCTTCTGATCAATCAAACACCATATCTTTAAAATCCAGTTTCTATCTAACTACAAGAAATGTATTTGGACCTCTGATAAGACTTGAAAAATTCTACTTATTCCTAGACCACATAAAACTTTTATTCCTCATGGATATGCTGCCTAGGGGCATTTGTAGTACTCCATCTTTGGTATGTGGTGCAAATGCCTATCAATGAATGTAGGTCAAATGATTTTATCGAAACTATTGACAAAATAACTAAATAACTATCCATTGCAGAGGATCAGAATGATGTCTTACCTTGGGTGCTAAAATTTTGGTAGCTTTGTTTACAACCCAAGCTGGAAGTTTTCCTGCAAGCAAAATTGAAGAAAGCTACAATAAACACTTACCTCATTCCCTCTCCCCCATAACTTGAAAAACAAAACAAGGACTCAACTATTCTGAAGTATGACTGCCATTTTCAGAATCAAAATAAAAGAAATAAGAAACGTTTGTGTTAGTTTTCAACCCACTGAAAGACAGATCAATTTTCACACCATCTTACAAATTATCAATTAAGTGTGATTTTAAATAAGTCCTTTTTTCCAATGGTTAGGCATTGAACATACATTGCTGACATGCGTCAAACACATTTGAGCTATGCTCTGTGAAAAGGGGGCTTGATGTATCTGCAAAAAGTATCGACCCAGGTCAGCCTTCACAGTCTGCGCAGGCTGACCTGGGCCCAAACTTTTTGCTATCGGTCAATTTCCTGTATGTCAAAGGACCATTCTACTTTATTATACAGTTGGTTGTTAGACAAAATGGTTTTTATGGATCCCTAATCGTGTGATGCATTGCTGAGTATCATTCATTACAGGGATGCATTAAGCCCCCTTTTGCCAGAGCATGGCTCATTTTGATAGCACATGGATGTCTGGTGATGAAAATTTATTGATTGGGTATCACAGGTGAACAATCAAGAAGTTTGAATTGATAAGTTGAATTTAGAATAGTGTTCCACATTGCTTTCAACATTGTTTCAGATACATCATGGGGACAGGTCACTTGTTCATGTGTTTGAATGATTCACCAGAAATAGAATGGGGTTATGAAGTGCCTTGCCCAAAGACACTCCCTCCAGAAACACTTTGCTTTGGGTGATACCTCTAGGTTACTAATCCAACCTCCTGACCACCGAGTCATGTAGGACCCCAACTAGTAGTTATAATGGGATTATTTTTTGTTTGTGTGAAATATTAAAATGTCATAACTTTAATATAATGAATTGGCAATCTTTAAACAGGTTCTAATTATGAAAATGGAGACAGATGATAAACAGGATGTCTGACAAAACTCTCAACTTTTTACATGGCATTAAATTTTAGACACATCCATATGGAAAACATTTACAGACAACAAATAAAAAGTGTCTCAAATAAAGAAGCAAGCAGAAAAACATGGTTGGAAATGGAACCCAACAATGTTATCAGAAGCCCTCTTTCTCAGTGTTGTTAAAAAAACAGTATCGTTTGGCAACAAGCTAGAGGCCAGAAACTTACCCCTAGGATCTGACTGAGCAACATAAGAAAACTGACATCGTCCACCATCTAATTCTCTAATAAGGAAGCCTGTTAGATAGGATATACCGCGTATAAAACCTTTTTTTGGTGGGTAACCCTGTAAAAAACAAGAGGATTCCATACTCATCCCTGTACCAAACAATCCAAAACTTTAACAGCCCTGAAAAAGAATGGTTTTGAAACATTTGATAGAAATGGAGAAATGCTGGCAAAAAGCATTTTCTCATTTTCCCACCTTGACACAGATACATTCCATCATTTGAGCCACACAAAATTTGTCACCTGCAATTGTTATCAATATGGATGAGCAAAAATTTTGTCGTCTGATAAAGAATTAAATGAAGAGTAAAATTGATAACAACACAACAATTGATCCATTTGGTAAACACTAATCTTTGTATAGCAACTGAATGACTCTTTACTATACAATTGTTATATAATGTAAGACTTGTCCAAACTGAAAGCAACTGCAGCAGACAAATTATTAAGTGTGGCTCAAATGATAGGTCTTCCCTTTGAACGAGCAGAAAACAGTATGGGGAAAAGTAGAAAGTGCTAGTTCTCTTTCTCCAACAATGTTTACACTTCATCTTTTCACCCAAGGTCATTCAGACACAATATTAGGAATATCCATACACATATAGGTTAAAAAAGAAACAAAATTTGACCTTGTAGTGCAAAAAAATGAAAATGGAAAGGACTATCATTCAACTCTTTACCAGACAACAAAATTTTAGCCCTGTCCAAATTGAAAGCATTTGCATATGACAATTTTAATGTGGACTAATTAAATGGTGCTATTTTTCTTTCATAGGGTAGGAAATATTGTGGGAAAAGGAGAAAATGCTGGTTACCAGCATTTTCTCTTTTTCCCACAATGTTTTCAAAAGGCTTCCTTCCCAGGGTTATTAAAAAGCAGCATTGTGCAGTAAAGGGTTAAGCCATTACTGTGTAATTATGTCATCTGATAAAGGGTTAAGCCCCTGCAGTTGACAGTTTGGAAGGAAGCTGTAGATCAATGAGCAACAAGTAGTTGCTCCTTTTCCTACAAAGTTTTTCACATTATTGAAACAAGAGAGCCATTGGTTCTGAAGTGCTCACCTGAGAAAAAGTCACCTATGGGTGATAAAGTTGAAGAGATCCCTGTTGTGATGTAAAACCACTTACATAAAATATTCTCAATGTGCACAGTTGGAATTAAGTGTTTTCTCAATTCATATTTGGTATGTTGAACATTAATTGATGTGAGTGCAACCCCAATTTTTATGAGAATATGGCTTAAAATGTTGCCTCTAGAGTGCACACATATAGGTTTTTCTAAGGTATGTCCCACTGACCTACTTTTTGACCTGATGTGGCCAATTTTCAGACCTGTCAAAGTTAAGCTCTCATCAAGACGAAAATTCTGACCAATTTGCATGAGTTTCAGACTGAATACCTGGCCTCAAGGGCACACAAAAGGTTTTTCTAAGATCTGTCACAGTCACCACCTTTTTGACTTGGCAGGACCTAATTTTGAACTTGCCAAAGAAATCAAAGAGTCAAACATTCTGACCAATATTCATGAGAATCTGACTGCAGGCTGAAAATGTGCTCTCTAGAGTGCACACTAGGTGTTTCTAGGATTTATCCCAGTGACCTACTTTATGACCTCACGTAACCTAATTTTGAACTTCTCTGCAATATTATCAAGACAAACATTCTGACTTTCAGGAATATCAGGCTGAAAATGTGGCCTCTAGAGTGCATTTAGCCCAGTGACCTCTTTTTTGACCCAATGTGACCCAATTTCAAACTTGTCTGATATATCATGAAGACGAATAATCTGACCTGCTTTCATGTGTATAAGGTTAAGAATGTGGCCTCTAGAGTGCACACAAGCTTTTTCTAAGATTTGGCCTAGTGACCTACTTTTTGACTCAACATGTACTGATTACCAACTTGTCCGAGATATCATAAAGAAAAATAATATGACCTAGTTTCATGAGTATCGGGCTGAAAATGTTGCCTCTAGAGTGCACACAAGCTTTTTCTGAGATTTGGCCTAGTGACCTCCTTTTTGACCCAGCATGTCCCAATTTCTGGCTTGTTCGAGATATTACTAAGACAAACATTCCGACCAAGTTTCAAGAGCACCAGGCTGAAAATGTTGCTTCTAAGTTCTAGAGAGCACACAAGGTTTTTCTAAGATTTAGCCCAGTAACCTACTTTTGACCCAATGACAAATGCGACCCAATTTTGAACTTTTCCAGGGTTTTATCAAGGCAAACATTCTGACCAAGTTTCATCACTATATGACTCAAAATGATGCCTCTTGAGTGCACACAAGGTAAATATTGATGACCCGGACAATGGACACAGCATGATCACAAATGCTCACCTTGAGCACTTTGTGCTCAGGTGAGCTAAAAAAATTAACAGCACTGAGATATACTTACCTCGTGGTTTACAGAATGGTTTATAATACATTTCTCTTTACCAACATCAAGCCATGACCTCTGTGTGACAAAGTCTCGATTGCGTAATGGAGGAGGACTTCTCACTGAAATCAATATGGATGATTTTTAAAAGATGGTAGCTGGCATTTTTTCTCCCCTTTTCACAAAGTTTTCTACCCTTCCAAAGATATAATATCCCGGGGGTAATCCCATCATTCAATTAAGCAATATCTAGTTATTCATCTTCCAATGCTTTCAATAAGGACAAGTTTAAGTTTTTGTAACCTGAAAAGCCCATACAAGCAACATTCTATCCCTTTACCACACAATCCCAATTTTAAACAAACCCAAGAAAGATGCTTTTTGAAAACATTGTGGGAAAACGAGGAAATGCTGGTAACCAGCATTTTCTCCTCTTACGACAACGTTTTCTACCCTTCCAAAAAAAAATTCATTTAGAAGGATTTATTTTTTCGTCTGCAAATGCTTTCAATTTGGACCAATCTAAAATTTTGTCATTTGGTAAAGAGTTAATCATATTTAACATGGATGTTTTCAAAGTCATCTGCTGCATATTTGTACACAGAAGCAACAGAGTAACAGATGTGTACCATTTTAAGCAGCAATTTTATTTACCAGCATGTGCATTTAACCTTTGCAGCAATAATTGGCTGCTAAAGTTCTGATGTTTTATTCTTTAACCTTCAATTCTTTTAAGAGCCCATGAGTAGTATATCTGTAGTTCTTCCCTAAAACCTGTGTTGTTGGTACCCATTAGAATTATCTCCTGAAAACAATTCTAACAATGAGTACTCTACAACAAAAGTTTTAGTGAAAAAGAAATGTTTTTTGAATTTGATTTTCTCCTCCAATCTTAACATCTGCCATTTATTTTTATTAATACAGACATAACATAATGGGTTACTTACAGGCATAGTATCCAATATCGTTGTTTGGATTAATGGCACATATTTCAAACCCCTCCAACATGGAATGGTCCCAGGTTTTACGGAAGTCGGGATCATGTAAGACATCATAGAGAACTTCTGCAGAAACATCACTGAACACTGTTCGCACCTAAACAAATGGATGCAATATCAAATGCTCAGCATATTTTGACTATAAAGAATTGCATGAAACCTTTACCATACAATACCATGTTTTGACCACCCTGAGAAGAAACCTTTGAGCAAATGCTGGAATGCAGCATTTTCTCTTTTTCCAGTAATATTTACAGGGTTTAGCTTGCCTCTGAAATTCAGGAATCACTGACCCCTTGACCCTAAAATTTTAGGGGTCAAATCTAATTTTTCATGAGTCAAACCAAAAAAATTCAAGGGTCAAAATGGAAAATTATAGAGTCTTTAGTCAACAATTTGTTGTTGTTATTGGATTTATTATTAATATTGCAATAAAGATGGAACTTAATAATTGATCTGTAAAATTTTACATTTCACAGAGGACCACCACCCCCTCCCCCCCCCCCCCCCCCCCACACACACACAATATGTTCAAGGAGGCTAAAGTTAAAACCTCGTCAACCTAAACAATCAATAAAAAATATGGTTAATAAATTTCACTCAGAATTCCTTTTTAAAACTTTGCTGAAAGATTTATTAATCCAATTTCTAGTACCATCCAGAAATATGTAAAGTATCATAATTTTCTTGGGCCTGAATAATTAAAGTTATTTTTATTCATAAGGACAGTTTAAGGTATCTTTTTGTGTGAAATGAGATGCAGATACATGTTTCATAGGTTACTTTTTTCAACTTACTGTTTTTAATAAAATTTAAAAAAAAGTACGATCATTATTGGGTACAAATGTTGGGCAGAATGGTGGAATGGTGAAGATGTTTTAAAATATCCATACATCAATGGTTAAACTTCAAAAGGATACACCAATACTGAATTTATTGCCCTGTCTATCACTTTTAGCAGGGTTAGTGCCAGTTATAAACCTACGATTATGATAGGAAACAAGTCAATTATCACCTTCCGGTCACACTTTTATGCAGCAGTTTAACACCATTCTGATGATTTTCACGCCTTTAATATGATTATCTTTTTATATGATTGTTGTTTAATATATTTTTAATATATTTTTGATGCATCTCTGAAAATTTTTGGGGGTCAAAATGACCCCTTGTTCGGAATTATCTGTGCGTCAAAAAGGGGTATTCGAAGATTTTTGTGCGTCAAAACCCGGGTTTACGAATCTAACTAAAGCCCTGATTTATCACCCTTTTAAAGAAAAATTCATCTCCCCATACTTTCAACATGTACAAATCTAAATTTTGTCCTCTGGCAAAGAGAAATTTAGGTTTTTTGTATGATGAGATCATAATGACTGTAGAAAATAGTTCAGTTATTTTATAAATTATCAAATTTTATAACATTATCTATCATTATGGCAATGTCATGGATTTTTGACTAAACAATAACTACTGTCACTTCTGAAATATATTTTCTATAACCCTTTACTACAGGGCCGAATATTCTACCCATCTGCTCGTTGTGACGAGTGAACTCAAGGTACAGCCAAGTAGCTTTTTGCCATTGGCCATCCTGGCCATCCTGTCTGACGAGTGAAAAATAATAAAGCAGTATAATTAAGAAATTGTAGCAAAGCAAATTAAAAAATTAATTAAATAAAAAATTACCCTTGATTCAAGTAAATGATTAGCTAGATTCATTGCCCTCCATTCAAGTAAAAGAAACCTTATCCTCGATTCAAGTACATGTAAGACAGAAAGAATGTATATGTTTACATAATAGAGGTTATGCATGGACTCTGTACACATAAATACCTAAATGAGTCAGACAGATTGCTGGGTTTTGTATAAATCTCAGACGTTATGTTACAGAATTCAAAACATTTCCAAAATAAAATTAAAATGAAGGAGTAAAACACTAAAAGGTGGTAGTTTTCAGTCAATTAAGTGTTTACAATAAATACATAAAGTCTAATTCATTTCAGGGACAAAAACAGTCTTTGGGTTGCTGCCTTTTATCCGTTTTAGTCATGTCTAAATCGTCTGCACTTCCTGAAAAGAATGTCACACTTACAATGCTTTTTCTGAGCAAATATCCTTTGTAACTCTGAGTACACTTATGATGTGTGGTTTTTCAAATCTTCCTTATTCTCCTGATTATCTGAATAAAATGACTGCTACTTGTGAAAAACCTTCAAAGCTTGCTTGTTTTTTTTTTGGTTTTTTTTTGTATAGCAGGTGAACCAAAATGAAGGACAAATAAGTTCTTCAATCTACTCATTCTTCAGGGCATGCTGAAGGTCTTTGAAAAAAATTTCGAGGCCTATACCAGCAGCATGAACATTGTAGTAGAAGTTGCTTCCCCCTCTTCTACTCATTTTTTTTCTCTCTCAGTTGAAATTCAACACATTTTGGCATGTATAAACAAGTTGTTGATTTGGCAAAATGTAACTTTGCCAAGTTGGGTCAATGACAGTATTTTGCCATCAAATGGTTTTCGACCATAGTCGTTAATCCTCAAAATGATTTTCACAAAGTAATATTTTGTCAGATCTTGTGCTTTAGCAGGTGCCAAGATCTTCTTGGCTGTTCCACACAAATTTAATCACTTGTTTCCAGGAAGCGGAGAAGAAACAGAAGAAAAGTGTCATCTACACACCTAGTCCTTTTGAATTTCTTTTCCATGACTGACAGTCAGAGGGGAGTAAACGTTTGTCACATAATCAAAGTGTCAAGATCAAAGGACGTCTATTAAAATTTTGTAACGTCAAACCACTTACCCTGACTATCTTAAAATTCGAAATGTCATTATTTTTTGTTGAGACACGGGTTCCATTTTTCTCATATTCCAACTTCCAGTCATTAGTTTCATCACACAATGACTTGAGTCTACGAAAGTCTGAGTCTTCTGCGACTCTAACTTCGCCGATGGGTAACACAGACAACATCAAATTTGGTTTCTTTCGTTTGGAATCAAGTAATTTGAAGGAATGATAATTCAATATTTTGCGAAATCTCCGTTTCGTGTCAACTATGCCGAAAAGTGGCAAACAAAAATGGTTCCCTGCTACGAAACTTATGCCGATCGTTAAAGGCCTGCAACATCTTTGCATCTTTGCTTTATTTGGTGGATGGATTTTATGAAATGCTATCCTCTTTGTGAAAGTCAAATGTGTATGATTCCTTTCCGAGAATTTCACACTCATTAACGCTCAATCTTTAACAAGTCATGGTTGCAGAGAGCCAGCACTAGTTGTCGCAAATATCGGAAATAGCCTTGTCTAATGTAGGTACCGGTCTAATATCAATGAGTTTCTTTTATTTTTAAGCTTTAACGAGATTTTGCATACAGTTATTAAAAAATGGAATTTAATTCTAAAATACATTTTGACAGACTATGTTTTATTTACGACTTAATAAAAAACGTTTGTGTCAAATTTTACAAAACAAAGAAGGCAATATCTTCGTCATTTCTAATACTGTCACTTAAATCGAAGTTTTTACGACAAAAAGCAAATTAAATGATACACAAGAACGCTGATGGTGTTGGCAGGCGGGGATAATGAACGCTAGAGCCCATGTATTTGAACTGGTATGTATCTGTTACTGTCTACATTTTTTTAGGCTATTAAAAAAAAAACATGTCATGTATTGAGTCAAACAGCTGATAATAAGGCTCATATTGCATTTGCTTATCAACACAATAATTGTCTGTTTGTCAGCAAACATCAGAAGTGACGTACATGCAGTATTGTACATGCAACTAAATATACCTTACTATAGCAATCAAATGGAAATGATCCTTTTCTCCAAAGGTTTTTCAAGGCTGTGCGCTGCAGGGACATAGATGTTATACTGGCACAGTGATACAGTGCCTTAATCATAAAACTGCAGGTCTGTCAGAAGTTCTTGTGTTTTGTTGAAAATTTAAGAAATTCTAAATATCAGTGTAATCCCCCTCCCCCTGCCATTTTATCAGTTGTCATTAGAACTCTCACAATAAGACAGTTCTGCTTGATACCAACAAGGGTTAACCCTAGTCTCAGTGTTTCAGTTTGAATAAGATTTTACTGAGTCCATGGGACCCAGTGCAACAGTAAAATTTGGGACCCATTGCGTTCCTTCTGAGTCCCATTTGGCTTGCATAAATCATACGTTTATTAAGACCAAATTTGGTTAGTGGATAAAAAGAAGCTATTCCAAATGACTTCTTTATGGAACCTTTCGCAGATTTAATGTGCAGTGCATGCAGTTGACCGTCGCTTGAAATAGTACAAATCTTACATCACGATAGAACTTCTTTGAAAGCCCATGTAACCTGTTGTAAGAACCTTATTTCTGCTTAGTTTCATAACAAATCAAACACATTCATACGAATAGAGGAATATAGATAAATTTCTCTTAGCACCGAATCTTGGAAGGCAGGATCTCTCAGCCATTGGTCTTGGAAAGGTCGTGAATGCTTTTTCTTTTTGGCCCAGGAGGCCATCTTCAGGAAAGAAATGCTAAACAACAGCTGTTTTCCTACGATCAGATCAGACAATATGAGCACTTCCCTGGGAACCAGTCGAAGTCAGCAACAAGGAGATCTATTTTTATCTATCTCGGTTATATCTTGGCATACTAAGATCTCTTTACAGATACTTTGGAATTCTGATGGTCAGTTTGTACAAGAAATGTTAAATCTTGGTACTGGTATTTTGCATTGTTTTCATTATTGATGTAGATCTAGTTTCATCATGGTTTTGACTCATTTTTGACTGCGTCCAAGGGATGCAATCAGCTTTGATATTTTGCGTCCGAGCTGATTTCTGTACGTATGTAGATACTTTTACGTCGTAAATGGAAACTCTGAGTCTGGAGAGAAATTTGGCCAAAATCAAACAAGTAAATTTCTTGCCTCATATACAGACTTGTTGAAATGAAGTGAATACAATCAAGATGTATAAATTTTATATTCCAGCCTTTGCATGCAATTTATCATTATGTTTGGTGTTTTCATACTATAAAATCACCAAAGAATTTTCCTTGTGGTTGGACAGAGATTTTAGTGTCAACTCATTCAACTCATTGTTTTATACAAGGATTTATTATACAAGGATTTATATGAATTCACTGTTTAAAATCATTATTAAAGCTGAAATGACTGTTTGAAGTGCCTCTAATGAGTTTTTGTACGAAGCTTCCTTGGATTTCCAGTTTTTTGCAGAGATCTATTTTTCATGTCAAGTAATTTTTGGAGAAGTGTTCCTCATAGTTTAACATAAAATTTAATATGTCAAGAAGGGTAGCAGGTAAGTTAACTTCAAAACCTGTTATGTACTTTTTTTTTTGTACTTTTAATGACATGGCAGACAAATTAATAGTGATAAACAGTGACATGTGCATCCTTCACACTTGATGCTTATTGTTTATGTCAGAATCAAGACCTTTTAAGAATCAAGTGTAGATATCACCTGTAAATTTGCCATTGCCTCATTTTTGAGACATTTTTCCTAAAGTGTTGCAGTTGATGCTGCATGCGATCAACAGCTGGAGCCCTGAGACAGCCTCAGGCTTCATTCCAAAAATATAGATTTTAGAAAAACAAAATAGTCTACAATCATGTAACTTTCTGGAAATTTCCTGTATGCCATTTTTTATTTCAGTCTGTAGAGGCTCGACAAATTGAAGAAGTTGTTAGTAGTAAGTATATGTTATCTAATACATGCCCCTTCAAGTCAGATAGTGTATGTTGGGTAATAGAGGTATATATCTGTTAACTTATACACTGTTAAATGCATGGAAGATATTTTTAGTCTGTAGAAAAGAATTAAAGTCACACATGTTTGTGATCCCTTTTGCTTCTAAGACCAGAATAAAGATAAAGGCTTGTGAATTTTTTAAACATTTTGTGTCAGATCTATGGCTCATTAGGTGAATTATGGGAATGAGGGAAGGTGGTTTAGATGTGGGGTAATACAAAATTAATAGCCATAGTAGTAACAGAGGTCCATCGGCCTGTTACCTCTTTACAACAGGATAAAATTTTAGACTTTTCCAAATTCAAAGCATTTGCAGACAACAGATCAAATGTGGCTAAAATGGTGAAACTTGCCTTTAATTGAATAGAAAATATCCCACAATGTTTTCAACCTTGATCAAGGACAGAAATCATCATTTTAGCAACATTGAATTTGTTGTCTGCAAATGATTTCAGTTTGGGTCGGTTCAAAATTATGTTGTTTGGTAAAGAGTTAATAACTTTTCAATTACATATAGGTTGTGTACATGTTTTATGCATGTAGCAGCCACTTCAGAAAACAAAGTTAGAACAATGAGCTCGGTAAAGAACGTTTATTATCCTATCAAAATGTTTACTATCCTATCAAATACAAGTGTATGATTTAAGCCACATTTAAAATGTAGGCTGAAAGACCTTTCAGTTTTAGATAAGTTTAAAATTTTGCCTTCTGGTAAAGAATTAAACACTTTACTAAACAAGTTGTAAAGACCTGGAAAAGGAAAGCTTTTCAAACATTGTGAGATAAGGAGCAAGTATATGTACTGGTAACAAGCATTTCCTCTTTTTACCACATTGTTCTCTACCATATCAAAGACAAAGTCTATTATTTGAGGCACACTTAATGTATTGTTTGCAAATACTTCCAATTTGGACCATTCTGAAATTTTGTCATCTGGTAAACAGTTAATCCTTTACCAAACGACAAAATTTTAGACTAGTCCAAATTGAAAACATTTGCAGACAACAAGATAAATTTGACTCAAAGATTGAAATTTGTTTTGGGAAGGACGAAAAACATTGTGGGAAAAGGAGAAAATGCTTGTTACCAGCATTTTCTTCTTTTCCCACAATGTTTTCTTAAGCCCTTTCCATCGGGGTTGTTAAAGTTAAGGATGGTGTGGTAAAGATTTAAACAGGCCTTGGTTGTAACAGTTACCTCTCTTGTCTTTGTAGGTCTGTTCCATAGTCTGATTCTTCACAGAACTCTGGGGAAGGTAAGGATGAATTTAACTGTTACCAAACAATCTTGCTAAGAATACTTTTTAAAACAATGTAGGGAAAGGAAGAAATGCTTGTATCCAGCGTTATTTCCTTTTTCCACTTTTTCTTTCCTTTCCAAAAAAAAAAAAAAGAAACCCAGTTTTTGTCTTGCATGTACTTTTTTGCCTGCAAAATGTCCGGAGAAGAGATACGGTAAATGTATTTTTCTGTTGCTGACTTGGAGCGATATTAGTATAAACCCTTCCTTCAGCAAAGACCCTTATTACACATCTGTAATATAGAATATGATTGAAAATGTTGTTGCAGTTGGAGAAATTATTTATTAATCCTTCACCAAATGACAAACTTTAGGGCTAGTCCAAATTAAAAACGTTTGCAGACGACAAATTAAATGTGACTCAAAAACTGAAATTTCTATTGGGAAGAGCAGAAAACATTGTGGGAAAAGGAGAAAATGCTGGTTACCAGCATTTTCTCCTTTTCTCACAATGTTGCAAAAGGCCTTTTCATCAGGGTCATTAAAACTAGGGATTGTGTGGTAAAGGGTTAGCTGGTCTCTTTTTATGCACACTATTCTTCTTTGTTTTTCAGTTTCACTACAAACAAGAAGGGCAGTATTCCATTGGAACTCTGGGATTTGTGGATGAAGACTGTGATTTTATTGACTTCACTTATGTATGTAAAATACCCCACTCACCGTTGTAGACACTTTGAGCACAAGCAAATCTTTTGAAGAAAGTTACAAGTACAAAAAGACCTGTCTTGTTATTCAATCTCATGTGGCTTTCTTAATACTTAAGCTGCTGAAAAAATGAAACGCAAATTTCTACTCAATACTAAAAGCCCAAACATTGCGGTTTCAAAGTTGATTTCACCTGAAAGAAAATAGCTTATCGGACAGTGTAGATCAAAGATCAGACTGCATGTTCTGTGCAGTCTGATCTTGATCTATGCTGTCTGCAAAAGGTCTGTGGGACGCGATTAGCAGCTTAAGGGTTAATCCTTTTTTGCACAATCTTGTGATTTAACTACCCTGAGGAAGAAAGCTAATGGTAAAATTCTTAGAAAAGGAGAAAATGCTTGTTACTCACATTTTTTCCTTTTACCACATTGTTTTCTATCCTTTAAAGGATAAATCACATCCTTTGAGTTTCATTTGACATCTGCAAATGTTTTCACTTTGGACAAGTCTGAAATTTGTTTTCTTATAATGAGGAAGGGTTTCTTAATTTTTGTTCCAAGAGAATACCAGCAGGGACATGTATATGTATTAGTGAAGTATAATTTTTTGAATATGCTGATTTTTTTTTATCACTTGACTTATTTATCTGATCTGTGCCCTGTGAAAAGAGGGTTTAATGTGAAAAGTAGACAGATGTCAGCCTGTACAGTCTTCGCAGGCTGATCTGGTTCAAAACTTTTTGCCATTAATTTTCTGCAGGTCAAAGGACTATTCTACCCCAAGAATTGGTCACTTGTTTCATGAAATGGATTAGTAGCACCAGTATATGGATCCATAATTATCATGATGACTTGCTTGGTGTAATGCATCATGGAGATGCATTTAACACCTTTTTACCAGAGTGCTACTAATTTATTTTTTCAACAAAGGATCCAGGAGGGTAATCAAAGACATTCTGTATTATTGTTAGAACATGTAATTATGAAGAAGTAGGCTGAGCAAATCAGAAATGCTAAAAAGCATTGTCTTGCTTGAAGAATACTTGGAAGTTATTTAACCCTTTACCACACAATTCTGCATTTTAACAACCCTGAGGAAGAGGGCTTTTGTGAACTAGAATTTAATCTTTTACCACAATGTTTTATACTCTATAAAACATACCCCATCAACTGAGCTACATTCAGTTTGTGGATCTGCATTTGATTCGAGCAAGCACGTCATCTGGGCAGAAGGGCAAACACTTTACCAAAGAATCCCATGCTTTTAAGATTTGTTGGAAGGTTTTTTAACCCTTTCCCAAACAAGCCCTGGTTTTCTCGTGTCTGCAGTACAAGTCTTTTGAAAACACTGTGGGAAAAGGAGAAATTGCTCGTAACAAGCAATTTCTCCTTTTCCCACCATGTTTTCTACCCTTTTTGATAACTTTCTGCCATTTTCATCAAATTTAAAATTGTCGTCTGCAAACTCTTTCAATTTGGACCGGTCCAAAATTTGTCGTTTGGGAAAGAGTTAAACAAATGAAATGGAGAAATGCTTTTACATGTAATCATGCATGTTGTTGATCACTGTTACAATGTTCTTTGTGTAATTTCAGGTGAGAGTTGCATCAGATATATTAAATAGCTATGTGAAGAGTAAGATCACTTTATTTAGAGACAACCTTCAAACTGCAGCCACACAGGAGTCTGGGCAGGTAAGCAGGGTTCATTTCAGACAGCATTTTTGTGCCAAGAAAGCATTTTTATTTCATTTAGGGCAACAAGAAATACAGGACGGACTGGGAGAACACAAAAAAATGCAATTTTTCATTGCCTAATTTCGACCAACATTTTCCAGTGAGAATAGGCTTAACTCTTTACCAAACGACAAAATTTTTAGACTGGTCCAAACTGAAAGCATTTGCAGACGATACAATAAATATGATTAAAAAATTGAAAATTGTTTTGGGAAGGATAGAAAACATCGTGGGAAAAGAAGAAAATGCTGGTTACCTGCATTTTCTCCTTTTCCCACAAGGTTTTCAAAAGGCTTCTTTCACAGGTCATTAAAACTGGGGACTGTGTGGTAAACAGTTAAGCAGTCATCTCCACACTCATCTCTGATCCCCATGATTTGAAGTCATTTCAGTCTTTGCAAGCAAAGAACAAACATCATCATCAATACTGACCAGTCATCGAATAGTTGACCTCGATCTGATTGTCTTTCTTGCCACGATCATAGGGCGTGGTAAAGAGAAGAACATTTGTTGAAATTTCGAATCTTTGTAGGAAAATTCCATAATTGGTGAGACAGTCATGTGACTGGCTATTCAAATATCAAATGGGCCTTCATATGCCATGTTAAAACAGACCTTTACTGCATATTTTTCCTGTAGAGTCCCGGTACCTTACATACTCGAACATTTTTATTCTGACTGGCTTACCCCAATATACCTTTTACCATATTCTGGATTTGTTTTTTAACAACATCTTACTGTGCCTCTACTTTGAAGTTAAACATTGATTTCTACACTGGTCTTAAAAATTTCATCAATCCATGGTAGATTGAACAGCTAGCAAAAAGTTACCATAAAGTTCACAATGTCCATATTGAAAGCATTTGCAAATTACGAATTTAAATGAGATGTTGTTGCAATGTTGTAACTGTTTGTGGGAAATGGAGAAAATGCAGGTGTCCAGCATTTTCTCGATTTCCAGCAGTGTTTTCTACTCCTTCATAGAATATCCCCCCAGTTGAGCCACACTTAACTCTTTACCACACGACAACATTTTAGATTGGTCCAAATTGAAAGCGTTTGCAGACGACAAAATAAATGCAAATGAAAAAACAAACTTGTTTTGGGAAGGATAGAAAACATTGTGGGAAAAGGAGAAAATGCTGGTTACCAGCATTTTCTCCGTTTCCCACAATTTT
Organism: Tridacna gigas; assembly: GCA_945859785.2. Lineage (NCBI taxonomy): Eukaryota > Metazoa > Mollusca > Bivalvia > Cardiida > Cardiidae > Tridacna > Tridacna gigas. The sequence continues at coordinate 29,257,674 of OX244033.2, forward strand.
TTCGAAAGGCTTCTTTCTCAGGGTTGTTAAAACTCGGGATTGTGTGGTAAAGGGTTAAATTGTCATCTGCAAATGCTTTGGATTTGGAAAAGAGTAAAACTCTTTTGTTTAGTAAAGAGTTAAGGCATTTGTTTTGATAGAGTTGTTTGCATGATATTCCAAAGGCTTTTTGGCCTTTTTTTTTCCCAAGTGTAACAACTTTGATGTGTATTATGCCACATCAGAAAATGTAATTGAAAATTGAGAAATTCTCATAGTGAGCAATTTCTCTGATTCTTTAGTAGTATTTAGGTGCATACATTACTCTCTTTATTCTCAGCTTAACTTTTATCATTATGGTGTCTGTCACCTTTTAAATATTTTGTTTGAGGTAAAGGCAAAAAAAATCAAAAAAGGGTTGACCTTTTACCAAATGATAAAATTTTTGGATTGGACCAAATAAAAAATAGTTGCAGACGACAAATTAAATGTAACTCAAATGATGGTTTCTATCTTCGATTGGGTAGAAAACATTGTGGGAAAAGGAGAAAATGCTGGTTACCAGCATTTTCTCTTTTTGCAACGATGTTTTCAAAAGCCTTCTCTTTCAGGGTCACTAAAAGTCGGGATTGTGTGGTAAAGTGTTAAGATGGCTGCCTTTAAAGAGTTAGATAGTTTGCTTGAATGTATCTGATGTAGCTCATTTTTTGGCACATAGAGCTAATGGTTGCTGCTGCTTGAGTGTACCTTAACCATTTCCATCACAGCTCATAATTTGAATGGCCCCAAGGAAAAGGACTTTTGAAAACATTGTGGAAAAATGGTGGGAAATGGAGAAAGTGCTGGTAACCAGCATTTTTGCCTTTTCCCACAATTTTTTCTAGGCTTTTATAGACAGATTTCATAATTTGTGCAACATTTGTCATCTGCAATTGCCTTCAATTTGGACCTGTCTAAAATTTTGTCATTTGGTAAAGACTTAACTCTGTACCAAACAATCTTACTACCTTGAGGATGGAGTCTTTTGAAAATATTCTAGGAAAAGGAAAAAATGGTGATCACCAGCACTTTCTCCTTTTCCAATGTAGGTCACCTGCATTTTCTCCTTTTCCAAGGCTGGTCACCACCATTTTCTCCCTTTCCAACCTCTTCATATCTTTCCCAAAGGTTTTCAGCCATTTTGAATTATATGCAATTGGGTCACATTTGATCAATCATCTGCAGATGTTTTGAATTTTGACAAGCATAAAATTCTGTTGTTTGGTATAAGAGATTGAATTTTTCACTGGAGAAGTTAGCTGAAGAATTTAACGGAAAAATTGCAGCTTTTGATGAGAGGAAAAAGTAAGGTCTTTTAAAATCAGGTGATAAATCTTTACATGTAACTTTTATTCTGTCAGATATCACTGGAGTTTTTTCAACGTAAGAGAGCAAGATGGCCATTTCCATCAGAGTGTATTCCCTGGGAGGTGTGGACAGTCAAACTTGATGTATTAAACCTCAGTAATGAACTAGGTAAGATTTGTGTTGTGTACCCTGCTATGTACTGTACCATCGATCAGAGATTAAATAATAGTCAGAGTTGTAGTTTATTTGTAAAGTGTCTAACACATTTTTAACATTTAAGGGATGGGTAGAAAACATAGTGGGAAAAGGAGAAAATGCTGGTTACCAGCATTTTCTCCTTTTCCCACAATGTTTTCAAATGCTTTCTTACCCATGTTATTAAAAGTCTGGATTCTGTGGTAAAGGGTTAAAGAAATTCACTTAACCCTTTACCTAACGATTCCTTTATTGAACAACCTAAAGGAATGATACTTGATGAAAACATTGTCAGAAAACGAGAAATTTATGTAACTAGCATTTCTTTCTTCTTCCAACAACTTTTTTCCACCCTTTGAGGTTTCCAACAGTTGAGCCTTATTCATATATTTGTCGTCTGCAAAGGCAATCAATTTGGATGAGTCTAAATATTGTTGTTTGCTGTAAGTCTGAATTTTGTCGTTTGCTGTAGAGTTAGAGTCATTATTGGCATTCTAAGCTGATGTGTATGATTTGGTTTCAGAGAGGCAGATATGTCGTGAGAAAGTGGGGGAAATTCTAGCTGAGAAGGTCCTGTATATAGCCGATATTATGAACCGTCATGAATACGTACCAAAAATGCCGAACCAGTCTGAAGTAGATCTCATTTTTGACACATCCTACGTTGATGTACAGCCATATTTACATAGGGTATGTTTGTATTTACACTTTAACAAACCAAATTTCTTTTTGTTACAACTCATAGGAACAAGGTCTTTGAAAACATGGTGGGAAAAGGAGAGAATGCTGTTTATCAGCATTTTCTCCTTTTCCAACAATGTTTTCAATGACCTTCTTCATCAGCGTTGTGTTGTTTTGTACAGGGATAATATCCCGCTGTAGATTAAGACTTCATGTTTAGAATATAGAACCAAAGTCTGGAGTGATAGATCCTAGATCAGACTGTACATTGTATGCAGTCTGATCTTAATCTACATATTTTTTTACTTCCACTTCTTCATTCATTGCATAATGTAAGTTTTCAGGTATATTCTTCAGTACAGAATGTTTGTTATTTGTGTATTTGCAAAAGTTTTTTTAGCTTCAAAAAGAGCATACAGAACTTGAGAACAGGAGGTCGCTGGTTCGATCCCTGGCTTTGCCAGTTTCTTTCCGAGGATTGATGATAGTCATTGTGACAGGATTCATTCCTCTCCCACCGCTGACTATTGTTTCGACAGTGGCTATGTCGGAAAGCAGCCAGTGGCTTGGAAAGAATATTGTGTGGAGTACTGGTAAAAGAAATTCCAGGAAAGCATGGATAGGTGCACTGGCCGCCGCGATATAACTGAAATAATGTTGAAAACGGCGTTAAACACCATACAATCAATCAATTTCTTCTCAAGATTGTGTCAATTTTAGCCACTGCTTTGATATTTCGCCAAAAATTCATGATCTTCAGTGGCAGTGTGCTGAGGCAGCTTAACTCTTTACCAGACGACAAAAATTTAGACTTGTCCAATTTTAAAAGCATTTGCAGACAAAAAAATTAAGTATGGGTCAATGGGAAAAACATTTGGGCAAGAAGAACATGCATTTTCTGCTTTTCCCACTATGTTTTCAAAACTTGTCTTCCATTTGGCTCATTTAAACACAGGATTGTGTGGTAAAGGCTTGAGGCAACAGGAAAATAGAGGGAAATGGCTTGGGAGCTTAAATTTGATTAATATTTGTGTTCTTTAGTAAAAGATTGACCATATGAGGGTCATCCAGGACAAACCCAATATATTTACTACTTTTTTTTATCATGAAAATTTCATAATTTGCATCATCTTATTACAGATCACCCACCAGATTGATGGTCCGTCTTCCAGTTCTGTCTCATCGACAATGCGTAAATTTATAAAAGACACGCTGGCTTTGTGACGAATGTTTCTTTAGTATTAGTTCCTACATGACTTGTAGGGGAATGAAATGACTGTTAACCCATTACCACACAACTGTAATTTTTTTTTAAAACAAAACCATGTTGAAGTAACATTTGAAAATGTTGACAGAGAAGGAACAATAGTTTGGTGACAAGAAATCTTCTAGTATTAGGACCTACAAAAAACTGGACGAATATGAACTGAGTGCATTGCCATTCATGTAAACTTATAACATCTTTACAGTGCGCAGCATTTGAAAACAATGAGAGAAAAGGATCACTTGCTTGTAACAAGCAATTGCTCCTTTTCCTTCATTTTTGTTAATTCTATACAGTTTAACAAAGGAATTTCCCAATCTTCAATTGTTTCTCCTCTAAGTGGTCACCTCTATTAAGCAAGCATGTATTCAGGTTCCATAGAAGGCATATTGAAATTAACCATGTAGCACAAAATCAGGACTTTTAACAACCCTGAGGGAGAATGCCTTTGAAAACATTGTAGGAAAAGAGAAAATGCTTGTAACCAGAATTTTCTCCTTTTCCCACAATGTTTCTATCCCATCAAGGACAAATTTTGTCAATCTGGCCACCTTGTTGCCTGCAAATGCTTATAATTTGAACCAGTCAAAAATTTCGGCATGTGGTAAAGAGTTAACCTGCATTAAGAAAGCGTCTGTCTATAGTGAGCGCATTTACACTGTCCCTCAGATGCTTTCTTAACTCTTACCAGACAACAAAATTTTAAACCAGTCAAAATTGAAAGCATTTTGAGAAGACAATTTGAATGTTACGCAAATGATGGTATTTATTTCTAAAGGAGTAGAAAACATTATGGGAAAAGGAGATGCTGGTTACCAGCATTTTCTCTTTTTTCCTCAAAATTTTCAAATGCCTTACTTTCTCAGGGTCATTAAAAACTCTTTACATGATGACAAAGGTTTATACTAGTCCAATTTGAAAGCAGTTGCAGTTGACAAGTCAGTTGTTGCTGAAAAGTTTGACCTTGTCTATTGAAGGTTACCAGCATTTTCTCCTTTTCCCACAATGTTCTCAAAAGTTTTATTTCTCAAGGTCATTAAATTCGGCATTGTGTGGTAAAGGTATAATACAGGTTAAACTGTATGCACTAGTATTCTTTCATTCTTAATTCAGTCTGAGAATGGGCTGAGTGTTACCTGTAGAGCGATATGGTCATCCAATATTTCAGAATGCTGGTAGATGAAATGCTTTTGCAATAGTTTTGTTCTGTAAGCAGGTCTGTTAACCCTTTCCCAAACAAGCCCTGGTTTTCACTTGTCTGCAGTACAAGTCTTTTGAAAACACTGTGGGAAAAGGAGAAATTGCTCGTAACGAGCAATTTCTCCTTTTCCCCCAGTTTTTTCTACCCTTTTTGATAACTTTCTGCCATTTTCATCAAATTTAAAATTGTCGTCTGCAAACTCTTTCAATTTGGACCAGTGCGATATTTGTCGTTTGGGAAAGGGTTAAATAACAGTGAAAAGTAGAGAATTTGACCTGTGTCTTTATTTTTTTTCAGTTTGTTATTGCTCTGTATTAATTATAAGTTGGTTTAATGTTTTTTTGACTCTCAGGTGTTGTGACTTTTTATTAAATTCTGAAATATATTTGTTTATACATTAAAAAGGAAGAGTTCAACTCTTTACCAAACAACCCCAGATTTTTAATGAATATAGAGAGGACGACTTTTGCAAAGTAGAAGATGCTAGTAAGACAGACTTTCTCCTTTTCCCTGTTTTTACTCACCTTTCAAAAATGAAGTTTATGATTTGAGCAATGTTTAATTTGTAGTCTGCTAGTGCTTTGAATTCTGACTATTCTAAAAATTTTTTGGCATGGTGAGTGGTTAAAAGTGCACTTCTAATCAAGGGGATAAAAGTACTTGTTCAGAAAACCATATCAGCTCATTAATCTCTAAAACAAATATGTAGCAAACATTTGTACGAATCTACAAAAATATGCATTATACCCATCTGAAAAGGTTTAACCCTTTACCACGCAATCCCGACTTTTAACATCAATGAGGTGGAAGGAAACATTACTCACATTATGGGAAAAAGAGAAAATGCTGGTTACCAGCATTTTCTTCTTTTCCCACAATGTTTTCTTACCTTTCAGAAACAAATCCAATCATTTGAGCCACATATAATTTGTCTCAATTTGTTTTCAAATGTCTAATTTCTCAGGGGTGTTCAACCTCGTCATTGTGCAGCCAGTAATGGGTTAAATCAAGAATGCATGTCAAGCATGTTGTGACATGTGGAGAATTCAAGATACTGATCATAAACAACATCTCCTTGAGGCAGTGCTTTCTTTCAAATGTAGTCTGCTGGTAGATGCAAAGAGCCATCTGCAAATGTGTGATTATGATGATGAGAGAGAAAGATTGTTTCGAAATAAAAAGAATGTTTTCAGTTACTTTCTTCATTTAATGTCAGATGTTTTTAAAGTAGTTTTTTATTTTCTTTATTTATTTTTAAATATGCCATGTTCTTGGATAAGTCCATTAAAATACATGTACCTTCTTATGCATATGAAAAGGGTGACTTTTTTTTGTGTTCATATATTTTTTGTGTCTGAATGTTAAATTATAAAAAAAGATACTATTTCATTTAATTTGTATTGTGTTTGTTATAGGCTTTCATGTTTCTCAAGTGCAAACATTGTAGCAAAAGGAGGAATGCTCATAATAATGTTTGCCAATTTAGTTTATTCTGTTTGTAACGGGCTCTAGTTTTTGATGCTTTAACCTTTTACCAAGCAATCCCGTGATGTAATGACCTTAGAGAACACATTCTTTGGAAACATTTTGGGAAAAGGAGAAAATGCTGGTGACCAGCATTTTCTCATTTTACGAAAATGCTTTCAAAATCCTTTTTGTTCTTGGCTGTAAAACACTTGCTTGTTTAATAGTGGTTGAAGTTTGAATGGTGATAAATAGGAGAAGCTGACTGACTTTTTTATCCTTCAACCATCATAAATAATAAGAAATTGGTTCAAAGTACCAGTTTATATACAGATTAGTTAGAAATTACTTAAAAAATCGTTATGGATGAAATTTTCGCTATTGGTCAGTTTTCTGTATGCCCAAGGACCAGTCAACCTCATGTTTAAGTCGGTTGTTAAGGAAAGTGGCTATTATGGATCCATCATTATTTGATGGCTTGATTGGTATCATGGATCATGGACCCTTTCCCAAACAATCCCTGGTTTTCACATGTCTGCAGTGCAAGTCTTTTGAAAACACTGTGGGAAAAGGAGAAATTGCTCGTAACGAGCAATTTCTCCTTTTCCCGCAGTGTTTTCTACCCTTTTTGAGACCTTTCTGCCATTTTCATCAAATTTAAAATTGTTGTCTTCAAACTCTTTCAATTTGGACCAGTCCAAAATTTGTCGTTTGGGAAAGGGTTAAGCCCCCTTTTGCCAGAGCATGGCCCATATATAAATGAACAGTGCTTTGGGAAAAGGGGATTTAACTCTTTATCAAACAACAAAATTTTAGACTGGTCCAAATTGAATGCATTTGCAGACGACAAATTAAATGTTGCTCAAATAATAAAATCTGTCTTTGAAAGGGTAGAAAACATGGTGGGAAAAGGAGAAAATGCTGGTCACCAGCTTTCTAAAGTCCTTTTCTTTGGGGTCGTTAAAACACGGGATTGTGTGGTAAAGGGTTACTGCATCTTCATGAATCATTTTACAAAGCTAGTCCTTGCAAAATATAAATCCATTTTGTCTAGAACCTCATGGAATAACAAGGTGAAATGGTCCTTTGATCTGCAGAAAATTGACCAGTAGAAGCAAGTTTTGACTCGGGTCAGCCTGCAGAGGCTTACATGCGTCAAAACTCTTTACAGATGCACTAAACCATGTTTTCACAGAGCATGACTCAATGATTGTTTTCTTTTTGGAAGTAGAGCAGCACATCTATTTGCCCATACAAGCTATCAGAGCTTTCGCAACAGTGTTTTCTAAAGCTATGTCTGTTTCAACAGCACTTTAACCCTCTATCAAAACATCCGGTGTTTTAAGACTTGGAGGAAAACATCTGACTAACATTTTCTCCTTTTCCAGCAATGCTTCCTAGCATGTGAAAGACAGCTCCCAATTTTTTAGCAGTATTGAATTTGTTGTCTGCAAATGCTTCGAGTTTGGACCAGTCTAAAATTTTGTTGTCCAGTAAAGAGTTAACCTTTTCCCAAATGAGAAAGTTAATGCTCTTTCAAATTCAAAACATCTGCTAAAGGCAAATTCAAAACTGGTACAAATGAGCTTAAGCTCTCTGATACGGTAGAAAATGTGGGAAAAGGAGAAAATGCTGATTACCAGCATTTTCTCCTTTTTCCACATTGTTTTCAAAATGCCTCTTTCCCAGGGTGGTGAAAACCTAGGAAGGGGTAAGCCAAGGGTATTTTTCAGACATTTCATTAATGAAAACTTTATATTTTACTTCATATCTTCAAGAATACACAGATAAAGAAATTCATGATGTATAATTAAGATCTATTTGTAACATTGTATTTCTCATACTCGGCTTGTCTGTTTTACAGAGGAATACGCAATAGTATTGTCAAAGCCCTTAAGCAGTCTATCATCATTGGCTTGTGAAGACTGTCACATTTTCTCAGATCTGTTTTGCTACATATTTATTTCAAACTCAGGCAATCATCATGGAAACCATATTAGAAAGGCAGGTAACCCTCAAAATACTTTCGGCACAGTTATGTCCCTTTACTGAATTGGAATTCTATCTGAAAAAGTGACTGAAGCCAAGTTTTGGCGCTTGCATGAGGTGCTCTTGTTTTCATCATGGTTTCATTTTTACCCCGTTCATAGGTTTGACATGCCATTGCTTAATCAATAGTCTATATAAACGTGTAAGTGTGTAAACAGTTCTTGTAAAAATTTATGTAAATAGCGAATGTTGTTATGCAATTATTTATGTGCTTTACGTATAAAAAAAATATTCATTTAAGGTATAAATGTATATTCTCTTTTCTTTCACTCTGTTGGAGAGCAAGAAAAGAGTCAACCATTAACACTTGTGGTAATTTGTAACATAATGCTGCAAAGAGTCAGAATGGGTGCTTTTTACCTGTTTTCCAAGCAATGCCATATTTATTGACCTTGAGGAATAAGGCTCAGGAAATATTGTGGGACAAGCAGAAAATGTTATTAACCAGCATTTTCTCCTTTTTCCACAATGTTTTCTACTTTTTCAAAGAAAAATCCCATCAAATGAGCCACATCTAATTTGTCATCAGCAAAAACTTTTGAACAAGCATAAAATGTTGTCATTAGTTGAACTGTTAACCCTTTACCATAAAATCCCAAGTTTTCACGATCCTTTTGAAAACATTGATGGAAAAGGAGGAAATGTTGGTAACCAGCATTTTCTCCTCTTCCCACAATGTTTTTTTATGCTATCAAAGACAAGAGTCATCATTTACGCTACATTTAAATTGTGGTCTGCAACTGCTTTCTATTTTGTGGAGTACAGAATTTTGTCATGTTGGAAAAAGTTAAATTATATTTTTTTTTCTTCAGAACTACATTAGAGTGTTTTCAAAAAAGGTAATTTCAGTATGGACATGTACATTATGTAACACATGTAAATATAAACAAAGATATTGTAAAGTAGAGCTTTCAGATTGTTCATTGCCTTACCATGTAATAATTTTGTTTTTCTTTGTTTATCTTCAGAGATGTATGATTACAATTCATGTGATTAAAATATAAGATATGGAAGAAAAAACTTTGGGCTAGAAATTTTCCTTTGATCAAACTCTTTACGAGAAGACAACATTTTACCTGTGTCTAAAAGCATTTACAGAGGAAAACTTCAGTGTAATTCAAATGATTGGAATTGTCTCTGAATGAGCAGAAAACATTCTGGGAAAAGAAGAAAATGTTGTTTACAAAGTGCTCAAGCCCAGCTGTTGTGACAGTGCTGTGATAGTGCTGTGTCCCGTTGTGTGTCTTCCAGGCTTTTGTGATAGCGCTGCGTCCAGTCGTGTGTTGTCCAGACATCAACAATTGCCTTGTGAGCACTCTAGAGGCCACATTTTCAGTCAAATTCTCATGAAACTTGATCAGAATGTTTGTCTCGGGCCAGTTCGAAATTGGGTCATGTTGGGTCAAAAAGTAGGACACCAGGTCAAATCTTAGATAAACCTTGTGTGCACTGTAGAGGCCAGATTTTTAGTCTTAATACTTATGAAACTTGGCAAGATTGTCTTGATGATGTCTTGGACAAGTTCCAATCTGTGTCATGTTCGGTCAAAAAGTAGGTCACTGGGGCAAATCTTAGATAAACCTTGTATGCACTCTAAAGGCCACATTTTCAGTCAAATACTCATGAAACTTGGTCAGATTCTTAGTCTTGATGACGTCTCGGACAAGTCTGAAACTGGGTCATATGACCCTCTTGTTTCTCAAAGTATTTACTTGTTTAACTTCGGTCTTGGCACTTTTGCCAAATGTTGGTAACTAGCATTTTCTCCTTTACTCAGAGTGTTTCCATCCCTTTCAAAGACAAATGCTATCTGTAGGTAACAGGCAAAGGAAAAGGGAAATCTATATCTATGTACATGTACAACCAATACAGGTTTCGCTAATCATTAGATATTTATTTTCAGTTTCTAAACAATAGTTTAATTCTGCATAAACACTTGTAGGAAAATAGCATAGTGCTGTGTTAATTTCAGCTGAATGATTAATGAAAGCTCGCAAACATGGCTGACATTGTTACACTAGGGTACAACAGGAAGGACGGTGAACACTTCATAGGACCTTTATTAAAGGCCAAATTAAATGTATGACAATATTTATAAGTCTGACGATCTGTTAAAGTAAGATCTACGTAGCAATAATTGTCATCCCTTGGCTTGCAAAGATGGTTAAAGTGTGGTAGATTAAATTTCCAGTCACTGGCAGAAAAAAAAATATTAAAACTAGAATTACGGTTTTGCCAGCATCAATTCTAGTTTTAATATTAAGTGTTCTGCCACTGACTGGAACTTTGATACTTTACTGATCGTCGGACTTACGATGATCATCGTACTTTCTCAATTGGTAAGAATGAAATTTACCTGTATTTAATACACAGAAGTGTTTACATTTGGCCACAATTGGGCCACAATTGGGCCTTTAACAACCACATATGTGAATATACTCTATGATAATCCAGAATTTAATGCCTAGCACAATAATTGGCAGAGGCAATTTGTCTCAAAACTGCTGGTCTTGAATATATGAAATGAAAATGATTCATGTATGTAAATACTCACATAGATAAGATCAAAAGAGGGACTGAACATCCATTCACATCCAGTGACTTTCAGTTCTTCAATAACATTGCTAATAAATTGCCATGGTAAGTCTAGCATTCATTGCTCATTGAAATACAAATGAGCCAAGCTCTAGCTTAACCCTTTACCAGACGACAAAATTTTAGCCTTGTCCAAATTGAAAGCATCTGCAGACGACAATTTCTGTGTGGCTCAAATGGTGCAACTTTTCTTTGATAGGGTAGAAAACATTGTGTGAAAAGGAGAAAATGCTGGTTACCAGCATTTTCTCCTTTTCCCACAATGTTTTCGAAAGACTTCTTTCCCAGGGGCGTCAAAAAGCGGCATTGAGCGGTAAAGGGTTAATGCATTTCCGTGCTGCTTTATACCAAGCAAATAATCACATAATTATGGATCCCAAAAATCCATTTTGTTTAACAACTGAATGAATCAAGCTGTAGACTGGTCCTTTGACATGCAGAAAATTTAACGATAGCAAAAAGTCTCTGCTAATCTAATGCCTTGTATTTGGTTTTTCCAACTTGTGTTGTGTGGTAAAGATTTAATTCCTTTAACTCTTTACCAAACGACAAAATGTTGGACTGGACCAAATTGAAAACATTTGCAGACGACAAAATAAATGTGACTGAAAAATAGAAATTTGTTTTGGAAAGGGTAGAAAACATTGTGGGAAAAGGAGAAAATGCTGGTTACCAGCACTTTGTCCTTTTCCCACAATGTTTTCAATAGGCTTCTTTCTCAGGGTCGTTAAAAGTCAGGATTGTGTGGTAAAGGGTTAACAGTGGTTACAAATAAGAGCATGAAATGAGGTGCTTCTCCTTCACCAAGTGTCAGTAATGCCTAATCATTTATTTAGTATTTGAAAAAAGTCCCTCTCGAAATTATTTTAACTCCCTTCAAAGTTGAAAAGATCATATTGAAAATCTTATGAAGTAGTACACAATGAAACACTTATGTAGAGAAACAGCAAGAAAGAATAGGAGTAAACACCAAGAATGAATCAGGCGCTGTGTGAGGTACAAGGTCTGTGAATTACCGGTAATGACACAATTAATTTTGAGATAACTGCACTACTATGTGTACAATGCAACCAACAGACAGAAAGACAGAAGATGCAGCTAGGAGTACATGTATGTAGCATACACGAGCTTTAATGAGATTAAATAATGTCATACAAAAGAAGAGCATTGCTTTGGGAAACACAAAAGTGGTGAATCACAAAGAGCGACAGAAGCATGTACATTCAGACGAAAAAGTAATTTTTTTGCAAGTAACACATATATAATATAAACATGGCACACAAAAAGCAGGGAGCATACAAACTTGATTATAGAAAGTTTTTTTCGAGTTTAGATTATGTCAAAAGCAGTAAAACGAAAAGAAAAAGCATCTTTGAAACTTCCAAAACAGATAAAAGCGATGCATCTTCAAACAAGAGAATTTTAAGATTTACTTGCAGAACAAATGATGCATGAATGCATTATAATTTCAAAACCAGCGGTGCAGACCCATATCTAAGAGGAAAATGCAAATAATCATGTATTAAACAGATCACAAAATTAATGTTGAAGTACAGCAGCTGGTAGATAGGCAAGGGTAGGCAGACCTGAGCAAAAGTTATTGCTCTGTAATATTTCAGTGAAAATTACATATTCACATCTAGCGTTTATGCCTAATACAGCTGGTGGTAAAGAAAGTAAGTCACATTAATCAAAAAGTAAAAAATTTTTCTGCATAAATTTCAGTTTTCCATTTTTTTTGGACAACCAATGACCTCTGTGTCAGTGGCTGCCAGATGGAAAGGCCAGTCCTAAATTTTGACCGACTGTGGGGCCATGCTGTGACTCCTGGCATTTTTCCTCATATGAGGCTGTGAGCTGGAAACCAGCTTTCTCGTCAAAGTGATCGATATGCACAAACTTCAGTGGCTGTTCATCCCATAAAGTTTGAAGGCGTGTTTTCCAGGAATCCAACATTTCAACTCGCTTGTCTTCAGAGACAGAACCTGGAGCATAGGATAACTGCGGGGCCAAAACCTGCATCCCTGTGAATCGTAGAGTATTCTGGAAAAGAAAAAAGACCTTGAAGAACAAGACAGTTTAACTCTCTCAGCACAAATATAGAGCCTTAACTGGATCTCTTTGGACCGCTGAAAATACATAATACACTGATACTCAGATTTATATCTTACAGGCTTGACTGAACAAGCGAACAGTATACATGTGGGTCCAGGGTTATAATGAAAGTTCTGTCAGTCACTGATATGAGCCATGCTCTTTAAAAAGGGGGTGGGGGTGGGGGGGAACTTAATGCATCTCTGGGATGCATGATACCAAGTAAGCAATCACATACTTATGGATCCATAATAGCCACTTTTTTAAACAACCAACTGAATTATGAGGTAGATTTGTCCTTTGACATGTAGAAAATTGACTAATAATGAAATGTTTCAGCCCAGGTCAGCCTGTGCGGACTGCGCAGGCTGACCTGGATCAATACTTTTCATAAATGCATTAAGCCCCCTTTTCACAGAGCATGGCTCATATATGATAGAAACTACATGTATGTGTTATTTTATTGAATTATGGTGTGAGCACAGAAGATTATGCAGTAGATCTGTCGTTATACTGTGTCTTTCAAGGCAGCACAGTAGAAAATAAATTAAAAATTCTAGTCAACTCACATGAATAGGCCATAGAAGCACATCCATGTCCCCAAACAAGCCTCCCTTTGAGAAGAAAGATGAAGTACCGCCTGTTGTGAAAGATAGAACTACTTTTTTGTCAGTAAATGGACCCTTGTCAAACCACTGTTGACTATCTGTGTCAAACACCACATGTTCAGCAAAACACCTGTCAATCCAGCCCTTAAGGATTGCCGGAAGTCCCATCCAATACATCGGGAACTGAAGTATGATCAAATTGGCTGCAATGATCTTGTTGATTTCTTTGTGTATGTCGTCTGGTAGAGTTGCAGTATCAAAGGCATTGCGCAACTCATTTTGGAAATTGAAATAGTCTGGGGTTTTCAGCTCTGTAAATGTGAAACAGTTGATAAAATTTAACCCTTAGAACGCCGAATAAACCCAACAAATATTTTCAATGAACAAATAAGACCCAAATAATTGCAATTTTCCTGTTGCTTTTGTCTATATCATTTCAGAAATGCAGACAGTGTAGATCAAAGATCAGACTGCATGTTTTCTACAGTTTGATCTTGAACTACACTGGCTGCAAAGGCAAAAATGATTGTGAAAGGCACTTTAGGGGTTAATATGATTTTTTCAACAAATTCGAACAAAACTTCCCTTTTTTGTCGGAGGTTCTGGATTCAAATCAAACAATGAGTGGAGTCAACCTTTGGCGCTCCAAATATTGCCTCAGTTTCCTAGAGAGCAGTTTCCAAGATTATTACAGCTTATTGAACTTGATTAACTCTTTATCAAACAATCCCAGGTTTTAATGACCCTGAGAAAAAACATTGTGGGAAACCAGCATTTTCTCCTTTTCCCGCTATGTTTTCTACCCTTCCCAAAACAAATTTCATTTTTTGAGTCACATTTATATTGTTGTCTGCAAATGCTTTCAAATTGGATGAGTCTAACATTTTGTCATTTGGTAAAGTGTTAACTCTTTCAGCTCCAAATATATAAACAGTTGTCGTCTTTCGGCGGCTGAAAGAACAACTCATTGAAACTCAGAATGATGTTCACCTTGTAGACTTAACTAAACAAGCTGAGATAAAACTGCTTATTCTGTTCAGTCTGATCGTCATCTATGCCGTCTACAAAAGCTCCTGTTTTCACCTTTAGCATCAAAAGGGTTCAGTTCAATTAGCACAAAGTAAAATATAGATCCATTGGGAGGCTGTAGTCATGACAAAAGGCAAGAAATCATGGACTTTTGCAAAATCCATTGCTTTTTTTTTCAGTCATTTTATGTTCAAATTGCAAAAAACAGTGACTATGGATTGTATAAATTTACATGAACCATGCTCTGTGAAAAGGGGGCTTAGTGCATCTGCAAAAGTATCAACTCAGGTCAGCCTGCACAGTCCACGCAAGCTGACTGTGCAGTCTGCACAGGCTCCCCTGTACTGAAATTTTTCACTATTGGTTAACTTTATGAATGTCCAAGGACCATTTTACCCCATGGTTAAGTTGATTATTCAAAAAAGTTGCTTTTATGGATCCATAATGATGTGATGGCTTGATTGGTATAATGCATCAAGCCCCCTTTTGTCAGAGCATGACTCACATGTATATCGCTTTTGTAACCAAAGTTAATAATTATCTAAGTGCAGAGTGTACATGTATTAACCAATAGAATGCCATGTCACCTTCAGATGGCTTGAGCAAATTGCAGATTTCAGCTCAGACTACAGTCTATCTTGCATGATCTACACAGGAATTGCAAATTATATGCAATCCCTGATCTACTCATATCCAATGTATGAAGTCATTTCTTCGAGAGGAAAACAAAAAAAAATGTTTGAAGTAGTTTGAAACAGAAAAGATCATAATTCTTTTCATTGAAAGACGATTAGCCACGATACCTGATCTACACATATCCGAATTACCGTATTTCACCTAATGAACGCGCCCGGGCACCATATAAAACTGTTGCTGTTTTGAAAGACTTGATGTATTGTGCAGTAATGCAGATATCGTTTTTACCGCCGATCATGATTTATTTGGACGTTAAATATCATTCATGATTAGTATAATGGGACACTGGTATTTAATGCTTCACTTTCTTAAAGTTTTTCAAATTTAGTTGATAACTTAACAATCTTAAGCTGTTTTAAACACCATTTGTCATATTGCTGTGGCCAAGGCTTTCCCTATAAGGTTATTTTGCTAGACACTGAACATCGTTCCAACAATGTTTATGCAAAAAAGCCAGTGTGGTGGCTTGGAAAATGTTTTATGATGCAGCCTACAGTATTAGTTACAGAAACTCTAAGACAGCGTGATAAATTGGATACATGCACGAGCTGCAGTAATATGGATTAATCAATGTTGAGCATGGCATTAACTACCGTACCTAACAGTCAATTCTGTATTTAAAATTTAGAACATCAAACGGTTAGAATGGTAAAAATATTGACTTCTCTCTTCAACACTTGACCAGACAATCCCGGGTTTTCAAGACCCTGAGGAAATGCCTTTTAAAAACATTGTGGGAAAAGGAGTAAATGCTGGTAAACAACATTTTCTCCCTTTCCCATAATGTTTTCTACCCTGGCAAAAAAACTTAAGTCCATTGGTATCACTTTCAAAATTGTTGCCTGCAGATGCTTTCAATTTGGAAGGGTCTAACATTTTGTTGTTTGGTAAAGAGTTAACAAACAACACAAGAGGGCCATGACGGCCCTGTATTGCTCCACTGCCTTTCAAATATGTGTATCATGTGTTTAATTGGCACTGACAGAGACATGAATCATAAGAAGTTTGTTTGGCAATAAACTTTCACAGAATAAATAGCCTAGACCACCCCCTCAAAAAAAGTCACATTTTTTTTTAAATGCAAAGATGATGTCAATGAATAGGAGCAGGTCTAATCAAGTTTCATTCATACCCAATATCTGTGTTGTCTAACAAATAGTGCTTTGACAAGAAGATTTCAAAAACTTTAGTAGCAGAAAACATTTTTTTAATAAAAGGAATGTGAAAGACTCGTTGTCTCATGGAAAGAATGCCCATCCAAGATCAACATTTGTGGCCTTTCAGTCCCAAAGAATGCTAGAAACACCTTAGTAAACTAACAGTCACCTATATGTTGTCATCCATCCAACCATTTGTTTGCCAATACCATCTAGTTCCAACAGGTATAGGAGTTGTTTGAAGCCATGGAGCAATCTAGATGTCTTACCCTTTATGATAAACATTGGGGACATTCTCCTACCAGGGCACTGACAGATGCCATAATGGTCATGTTGCTGAACTTACAGCTTGTTCTGCTCACACAGATTTTTTCACCCTTCTCAGCCACCACTCTCACAGGATCGTGCTCAAAATTCTTCACCATTTCGTCACAATTCCAGATCAGATGTGGTTTATCTTGTAGTTTCAGTCCTTCAAAAAAAGTTCAAATTTTTGAAATATCTGTTGTTGATATCCTCCCTGTTTGTCATTCTTGCCCTTGGTGACATTAGCTTTTCTGTTTTCTTATCACAAGATCAAAGTGCCTTCGCTTGACCCCCTCATACCAGTTTTTCCCTATGTTAAAGTTCGTATAACTTGAGGAAATTTTCTACACAAAACACTGTTTCTAGCAAGAACTTGCTTTCTTGTAAGGCCTATTCCCCTCCTAGTGGCCATTATCACTACATCAACAATTCTCTGATCAATTTCAGTACAAACATGAGAGGGTCTTCGATTCCTAACATGTATTTGGTATTTTCCGCTCAGCTGATCACCAATGGTGCTTTTTGGCAAACAAGATGCAGCTTTTCTGTTACACATGGAGTGATCTTGGACAGCTTTAAAATAATTGCATTTTCTAAGTTTTTAGGGCTGTAATTCCGTGTTATGTCTCTCTTCGTATATACCCATTTCTTTGGCATTCTGAAAGATGATGAAGACTCAAGGAACATTAGCGGCAGATGTAGATTAAGATCAGACTGCACAGAGCATGCAGAGAGAGGGAGACAGCAAAAAGACTGAGACAGGCAAAACACCAAGGCAATCATTACCTTTAAAATGATGTTTCGATGCTGTGGGGTCGAATCTCATCTCGTACAGATCTGAAACTTCCACTTGGTGACCTTGACTCTTTAGGACCTCGACAGTGATGTCTTTCAAGGCCCCATTAAATGATTTGGGCTCTTGATGAGCGTACACAATTAGAACATTCTTCATAATTATAAATTATATATTAAAACTGCCGCAAATTCGATTACAAAATAACCTGGAAAGTAAGAAATACACGTGGCAGGGTAGATCTCCAATAAATACAAAACCGAAAGTAACTACTCAATTAAATGTGTGCAGGACAACTTGCCCAAAGACAACTCGCCCCACAAAACACTCGCTACAAGACAAATCGCCCCACCTTCAAAAGACAACTCGCCCCAAATTCTGAGACTACTCGCGCCACTTTTATCACTATCAACTGTAGGTAAAAAGGTAGAGGAGCGCAGCTGTTCTGATTCCTAACTAAAAATACATATACAGAGTTTTGTATAAAAATTATTTTATTAAAAAATACCCGAATACAGAGAATATATTTTCATTTTCACGAAATTCAATTGATAAAATGCACAAATGTTTTGAACAATCCAGTCATACTCGTTGATTCAAGCCAGAACCCGTTCACGTAAGATGAATGGTTCTTTCCCGAGTTTCTGCCTTTGTTTCACGCTATTTCTACTTTGCCGAGCCCCAGAGAGCTCAGTCGGTGCAGGGCCAACTTAGTTGAATTTACCTTGCAGAATACAGAGCATATATATTTGAGAGAGAGAGAGAGAGAGAGAGAGAGAGACTACAACTCTGTTAAGTACCATCATATTTGTAAAAAATCATTTGTCACAGTATGTGACGATGTACATACATGTATCTACGTGCCATGCTCTGGCAAAGGGGGCTTAATGATCTCCGTGATCCATTGTACCAATCAAGCCATCACATACTGTTATTATGGATCCATAAAAGCCACTTTCTTTTAAGAACCGACTGAATCATGAGGTAGACTGGTCCTTGGACATACAAAAAATTGACCAATAGCGAAACGTTTCGGCCTAGGTCAGCCTGCTCGGACTGCGCAGGGTGACCTAGGTCGACACTTTTCGCAGATGCATTAAGTCCCTTTTTTACAGAGCACGGTTCATATGCATAAGTCAATAAAGATTCTGATTCTGTATACTCGATCTAGAACAAAGTAAATGACTAAAGGTCAGATCTCTCGGACTTTAAACAGGTTGCCCCGGGAAAATCGAATAATTTATTTCTCCTAAAAGTTTTTAATAGAGAAAAAAGGAGAGAAAATGCCGTTAAAAATTAACAGTAATTAACAGATGTTTTCTCTTCCATGTCCATCACAAAAATATATTTAAAAAGTATCCCACACTACATTCATTATTCTTATTCCAGCATTAGAGAGTAACGCAATTTCTGATTGGCTAAACCAAATGGTTTAGCCAATCAGATATTGCATTACTTTGAAATTTAAAAGATTTTTGAGAAAATGAACAGGAATTTACATTTAGAACGACTAATGAATACTAAAATTGGATCTGTTTCCTTCACACAAATGCCGATAACGTTTTTCGGATAAAAGAAACGCAGGATTTATATTTCATACACTAAAATGAAAAGTGTTGAATTGTTTGATCCACTATTTGGTTTATTGCAAGACATAACATTTTTTGACAAATTGCCAGTTTCATTACAATATGACCAGTATTTTTTAAGATTTGTAGGCCTATATGTATTTTATCGTCAGCGGTTTATTAGTTATCACATAAATTGTTTATCCTGCCTTTCTTTTTCCGTGTAGTTTTTTTAGGGATATATTTTAGATACTTTTTTTATTTGTGTTGCAGTTTAGCGCCGTTTTAACAGCTTAGGTCATATCACGGCGGTCAGTGCAGCTACACATGTGTTTCCTGGCTTTCTCACACCAGTACTGACATAACTTTCTTTCAAAGCCACTGACTAATTTTTTCACATGCATTAGAGGTGAGAGGCGAACGATAGCCGGAAAGAAAATTCGTCTCAACCGGGTATCGAACCCGCAACCACCAGGTCGCAAGTCAGATACTCTAGCCACTGAGCTACCCGGCCGGACTAAATATCATAGATACCAAGGCGTTGAAAGGTTTACAAAGTATCGATAATTAACCTTTTTTTTCGGCGTAGCTGAATGCGCTGCCTTTTGACCTACTTCTTGGTATAACGAAATCGAATGAATAGATGATGATTTACGATTGGTAAAAAAATGTGCCCATGATTATTTGGCGGAACCTGCTGGCCTATTTGCTCGCACACTTTTTACACTAATATACAAGTATTAGGTACCGCTGATCGATACCACGTGACATTTATTCATTCCATAGTAAACTTACATGACTGGGGATAATCCTTTTCTTGTACTATTTAATCATTCTAATATTTTTTCTTAGCATCACCCAATACTCAGTTATCTTACGCCGTCTATCTTTTTTATGGATACTTCTTGTTTACAATGGCTTAACCCTTATCCTGCAAATTAAGTT
Source organism: Tridacna gigas (assembly GCA_945859785.2). Lineage (NCBI taxonomy): Eukaryota > Metazoa > Mollusca > Bivalvia > Cardiida > Cardiidae > Tridacna > Tridacna gigas. The sequence goes on from OX244033.2 coordinate 29,277,645, forward strand.
AAATAAAACTTTCAAGCCGACAGTAAAAACCCGAATGACGTTATTTCAAACTTATTTTTGGAGAGATATATCTATTCATTGAACAGAGTAGATCCAAGATCAGACTGCACGTTCTGTGCAGTCGGATCTTGATGTACACTGTCCGCAAAGAGGCAGCTTAAAGGTTAACAATATTGTACATGTATTTAGACTGGTAAACCAAAAAAAAAAAATAAAAAAGCATCTTAAAAATTGATGGAAAAGGAGAAGTTGTTTATAACAAGCAATTTCTCTTTCTTTACACAAAGGTTTCTACCATATTCAGAAAACATTACTTCGGGAAAAGGACGTTTTTTTCAGTGCAGACGTTCTTATTGCAGTCTGATCTTGACCTACACTGACGGCAAAATGCAGGATGATCTCACTGTCTTTTATACCGGTATTTTTAAACAAATAAAGTTGAGATAAGCCCTTTAAGGATTGAATTACATGATTCTATGGTTAACCCTTAACCATACCACAACATTTTGGATCGAGTTAAATTGAAAGCATTTACAGACGACAACTAGATGTAGCTTGAATGGTGATTTATATATTTGATAGGATAGAAAACATTTTGGGAAAAGAGAAAATGCTGATGACCAGCATTTTATCCTTTTCCCACAATATATGCTTTCAAAAGCTTTCTCTCTTCAGGATCGTTAAAACTCGGAATTGTGTGGTAAAGAGTTAGAGGGATTCATGTTTATTTTTGCCAAAACTTTGAATTGCAGTATTATATTTTGTTTCTGTTCCTGTTCATGTAACAAAATCCACCAGTAGACAAAGGCAATCTGTGCCTAATGCATCTGTGACTAGTATCCGCGCAGGCTGACGTGGGCCGAATCTTTTCGCTACTGGTAAATTTTCTATATATCCAAGGACCATTCTATCCCATGATTAAGTTGATTGTTAAAAAGTATCTATTATGGATCCAGAACTATGTGAAGGTTGATAGGTATCATAGCAAGATGGCTTGATAGTTATCATATATTGTCATAACCGTCTGGACAATACGTGTATATGGGGCCAGTCCCAATAGCTCCGGTGGTAGAGCGGTGGATTTGTGAACGTCAAATCTCTGGCTCGATCATTGGTTGGCCACCTATAATCACTTAACCCTTTCCGAAACGATAAATTTTAGACTGGTCCAAATTTAAAGAGTTTGCAGACGACAATTTTAAATTTGATGAAAATGACAGAAAGTTCTCCAAAAGGGTAGAAAACACTGTGGGAAAAGGAGAAATTGCTCGTTACGAGCAATTTCTTCTTTTCCCACAGTGTTTTCAAAAGACTTGTACTGCAGACACGTGAAAACCAGGGCTTGTTTGGGAAAGGGTTAAAGGTCTTTTGGATGAGACGTTAAACCAAAGCTCCGTGGGACGGAACTATAAACCAAGCACGTTAAAGAACCAGGCGTAAATTAGTATGGGTTTCGTCCTGAATCTTTCACTATTCAAGTGACATAACTAACATTCTTCTGGAGGCATCGTCCATATGGACAACCTATAGCGACGATGAAATAATCAAAAATCATTTAGTCCAGTCTGAGGAGTATGTTTATAAATGGGGTTTGATAAAAGAAAAGACGAAAAAAATTGGATCTAGTTTATTTTTCAAACATATTCATTTTCTAGATATATTGATCTATTTTTATTGATAATTATGTTTTCATTGAACAGTACCTTTAATTTTGCATTTATCAGTCCTTGCCAGTGAATGCACGCTTTTAAAGCCACCACTAAGGGCGTTTTTTGCGGACAGTGTAGATCAAGATCAGACTGCACAGAGCGTGCAGTCTAATCATGGATCTGCACTGTCCGAGATGATATGGTTTTGTCAGAGAAAATTACCTTTGAAAAAAAAATGATTTTTAGCTATTTGCTGTTTTTTTGTTTTATTTTGTTTGTTTTGTTTTTTAAATGAAGTTATCACAGAACTTTAACCCTTAGGCTGCTAAGCGGACCTTTTGCGGACAGTGTAGATCAAGATCAGACTGCACAGAATGTGCAGTCTGATCTTGAATCTACACTATCCGATAAGGATATATTTTCCCCCAAAAAACAACTTTGAAATAGCAAAATTATAGGTTTTGCCATCGGCTTGAGAGTTTCATTTATTTAGCAGAATAGGGGTTAAGAATTAAGTTTGAAAAAATATATATATATTCCTCTCAATTATTGTCTCTAAGGTTATGGGTCTACATTTTCCTTAGATCCTGTTTAACAATCCTCTTAGGGTCTGACCCACATTTCTAACCCAGTCCCGGACAGAATCGGCTAGCCGTCGAAAGGCGCTTGACAGCATATCCGGTAAACAGCGGAAAGCTTGCTCGACCATGCTGCGCCAGATGCTGCAACATAAAAGTGATGATGATGATGACGGTGATGATGATGATGATTCATTTAAGTCTTTACCAAACGACACGTTTTCAAACTTTTCCAAACTCAAAGCATTTGCAGACGGGAAAAAAATATACTCAAATGATAGGGTTTGTATCAGAAAGGGTAGGAGGCATTATGGGGAAAGGAGAAAATGCTGGTTACCAGCATTTTCTCCTTTTCACACAATGTTTTCAAATGCTTTTTGTCTCAGGGTCGCTAAAACTCGGTATTGAGTGGTAAAGGCCTGTGCAGACGTTACAGGCTAACCCGGTTCAAAACTTTTTGCTATTGGAAAATTTTCTGGTAGCAAAAGGACAGTTCTTACCCACAATACAGCCTGATTCTTGACAAAGTTGATCTATATTATGCTCAAGATGCACTAAAACCCCTTTTCAGCAAAAGGTAGAGCAACCTGGCAACTTTTTACCTATTTCCAAAATTCAGTTTCTGCTCACGACTAATATTTGAACTCAGTGTACAATGACAGAGAGTTATCATCACAATTATTTTTTATACGTTGAATTGGTATGATTTAAATTAATGCCATGGTCACATTTACGGTCATGCAGGTAGATGACCGTTGTTCATTTCAAACGTTGTCTGTCGTAGTGTTACTACGGTCAACTAGGAAGTTGACGAGCCTACATTGCTGATCGCTTATCATGCCATGCCGCCTAGGAAGAAACGATATATTGTTGATGTGCTTTAGCAGGTACTGCGATCAACTGAGTACATACTACGGTTAAGTAGGGTCAATTACGGTTAATTAAGGTCAACTAGATCAAATTACGACCACAGTTGAGTTCCGACATCTTAGTTAATCGTACCAATTTATGAACATGTTGAAAAACTATGTGTTTACTACGGGCAAATCATAAGTTAAAACTACGTTCATTACCACGATGAACTACGGTTATCTACGTGTAACGACGTTCAACTACGTTTAATACGTTCAGCTACGGCCAACTACGGTCATTCCCCAACTACGTAGGATGTGACCATGGCTTTAAATGCATTTTAACGCCCGCACAGTGTACATATGGCCGCCAGTGGATCTTAAAACGGAGATATTGTGTCACTTGCAAAAAAATAAAATTTAACTCTTTACCAAACAAAAGAAAATTAGACTGAACCAAATCGAAAGCATTTGGAGACGACAAATTAAATATTGCTGATATGATGATTTCTGTCTTTGATACAGTAGAAAACATTGTGAGAAAAGTATGAAATGCGTTACCAGCACTTTCTCCTTTTTTGCACACTGTTTTCAAAAATCTTCTCTTTCGGGGTCGTTAAAAGGCAGGATTGTGTGGTTGTACTGGAGTTAAATACGTTTTTTTAATATCTTTCGTAATATCACGGCGGTAAGTTCATCTGTGTTTCTTGGCTTTCTCACACCAGTACTGACACAACTTTCTTTCAATGTCACTGACTACTTTTCTCACATGCATCAGAGGTGAAAGAAGAAAAATCGCCGAAAAGAAAGTTTGCCTGAATCGGATATCGAACCTCCAAACACAAAGTTATGAGTCTGATACACTAACCACTGAGCTACCCGGGCGGGCTGGGATTGTGTGGGAAAGAATTAAGCCTTTACCACACTGTCACGAGTTTTAAGGACTCCAGGAAAAAGTTCTTTTGAAAATGTTGTGGGTAAAGGAGAAAATGCTGGTAACCAGCATCTTCTCATTTTCTCACAATGTTTTCTACCCTTTCAAAGTAAGATCTACTAACTTGTACAACATTTGGTTTGTCGTCTGCAAATACTTCAATTTGGACCAATCTAAAATTCTGCCCTTTGGTAAGAGTTAACCCTTTCCCAAACAACAATGTTTAGACTATCAAATTCAAACATCAGGAGACGACAAATTCAAAATTAGCCACACATTTGCTCAAGCTCTCTGACAGAGAAGAAACCATTGTGGGAAAAGGAGAAAATACTGTTTACCAGCATTTTTTTTTTTTTTTTTTTTCCTTTTCTCACAATGTTTTTAAACAGTTACAAGGTTACAAGCTTCAGGGTCGTGAAAACCTGGGACTGAAATCGTAAAGAATTAAACCTTGCAAGGTGACACAGTATCGCCGCTGTACTATACTCACTCAAGATCATTCAGTGATTTCAACAACTGCATTTCATACGCTCCCATTAAATTCTTGTACTCCCTTCCATTGGTTCGGATGAAATCACAAAAACCTCGGTCTTCAATTCTTCCTGAAATAAAATCATTTAACCCTTGACCAAACAATCCCCTGTTTTAATGACCCCGAGAGAGACAGGTTTTGAAAACACTGTGGGAAAAAAGGAAAAAATGCTGGTAGCCAGCATTTTCTTCTTTTCCCACGATGTTTTGCTACCTGTCACTTTAAGTGACATTTACTCTGTCGTCTGCAAATGTTTCAATTCAGACGAGTCTAAAATTAAGTCGTTTGGTAAAGAGATTATTTTTTTACCAAGACGACAATATCTGTGACTTGCCAAAATTGAACGCGATTGCATACGATAGATTGAGCATTACTCAAATGAAGAATCTTGTCTGTCATAGGTTAGAAAACTTGGCGGGAAAAGGGGAAAATACTTGCTATCAGCATTTTCTCCTTTTCACACATTGTTTCCAAAAGCTCGTGTCCTTGTGGTCTTTCCTTGGGTCGAACTAGTTGGAAAATTGGAAAAGGGTTTACACTGTGGGAAACAGCTTTGGAGGGGTAGTGCGGCTGTCCCTCGTATCAGAACATTCAAGTTTGGACTCTTGTGACACATTGTAACCCGCATCTTCTCCTTTTCTTAACCCTTTACCACACTATCCCGACTTTTAACGACCCTGAGGAAAAAGCCTTTTGAAAACATTGTGGGAAAAAGAGAAAATGCTGGTAACCAGCATTTTCTCTTTTTCCCACAATGTTTTCTACTCTTTCCAAATCAAGTTTCAATATTTGAGCCACATTTATTTTGTCGTCTGCAAATGCTTTGAATTTGGACCAGTCTAAAATTTTGTCCTTTGGTAAAGAGATAAGAAGCTTTCCATCCTTTTGAAGGCTCAGTGGCAGCCAAAAAGAAACAATGCGGAAGGCAAAATGCATGTAGGTATAGTTTTAAATCATACCTTTTAAAAGTCTTAAAATATACTGTGTCTAGATGACAATCTGTGATTGTGCGGTCGGTCCAGGTGTTAGTCACTCACAGAACAATGAATTTCAAAATCGGGTAAAAAGTAAACAACAGATAGAGCGACCTGGCAACTTTTAACCTAGTCTTAAAATTCATTTTTCTGCCAGCGTCTAATACTTGGACCGACTACATAGTAACATATTTGCCATCTATACAACAATTTTCATACTTCTTAATGATGTGATTTAAATGCATTCTTATATCGGCATCGTGGCGAATACCGGGCCTTTAAAAAATCCTATCGTCCGAGCCCCGTGCAATTCAACGCAAGCAAATTTTATACACAAGTCTAAATTTTGAATTTTACACTTGTCCAAACTCAAAGCATTAAAATTTTGCAAACGACAAAATTAATTTTACTGAAACGATGGAAATTGTGCTTTATGAAGTATAAAACGTGGTGGGAAAAGAGAGAAAATAGTGGTTATCAACATTTTCTTCATTCCCAACAATGTTATCAAAAACTCTATTCCTGTTAAAACTCGGTTACTGTTTAGAAAATAGTTAAATTTTGGGAGACGACGTATAAACATTTAGCATGTAAGTTAGATATACTAGTAACCAAACTCAAAAAAACATGAGTTCGTATTCACCAACCATTCTTAAGAATATTCTTAGTCTTACTCTTCAAGATTTTCTGAATTTGAAAGTAACACAACTTCTGATTGGCTAAACCATATGGTTTAGCCAATCAGAAGTTTTGTTACTTTCAAATTTAGAAAATTCTGGATAATAAGACAAAGAAAATTCTTGAGAATGGTCTGTGAATACGGACCATGGTTCGGTTAACCCTGTAACAGACAACAAAATTGTAGACGTCGTTTAATCAAAAACATTTGCAGATGATAGACTAATTATGGCCAAGATTATCAGACTGTCTTTGAAAAGGTAGAAAACATTGTAGGAAAAATTTGACTAATGTCAAGTTCTTGTGAGTACCTTCATAAAAGTCCTATGCTGTTCCCCATTTCCCGCCGGACCGGGAAGCTCAATGATAAGGGGTATCTGACTCGTGACCTGGTGACATGGTGGTTGCGGGTTCGATACCCGATTGAGGCAAACTTTCTTTCCGACGATTTTTCCCCTCCAACCTCTTATGCATATATGAGAAAAGTAGTCAGTGGATTAGAAAGAAAGTTGTGTCAGTACTGGTCTGAGAAAGCCAGGAAACACATGCGTACGTGCACTGACCACCGTGCTATGACCTAAGCTGTCCCAATACAAACAAACAAATCCCAATTTCTCGTGGCTTATCTTCAAAAATCTAACGCTTTACCAAATAGCAACATGTTAGATCTGTCCAATCTTAACCCTTTCCCAAACGATAAATTTTAGACTGGTCCAAATTGAAAGAGTTTGCAGACGTCAATTTTAAGTTTGATGAAAATGACAGAAAGTTCTCCGAAAGGGTAGAAAACACTGTGGGAAAAGGAGAAATTGCTCGTTACGAGCAATTTCTCCTTTTTCCACAGTGTTTTCAAAAGACATGTACTGCAGACACGTGACAACCAGGGCTTGTTTGGGAAAGGGTTAAAGCATTTGCAGACGACAAATCAAGTACGGCTCAAAAGTTGGGATTTGTCTGTGAAAGAGTAAGAAAAAAATGTGGCAAAAGGAGACAATGTTACTTACAAGCATTTTCTCCTTTTATCACAATGTTTTTCACAAGTCTTCTTTCTAAGGGTCGTTAAAACCCCGGATTGGTTAGTAAAGGTTCAACCCTTTACCACACGATTCTGATATTCAACGAACCTGAGAAAGAATGCTTTTGAAAACATTGTGGGAAAAGGAGAAAATGCTGTTACCAGCATTTCCTCCTTTTCACAGAATGTTTTCTGCCCCTCCGATAACGAATATCAGTTTTTCAGTCACGTTTATTTATCATTCATGTTTTCTATTCTTCCCAAATCAAAATCAATTTTTGAGTCACATTTATTTTGTCGTCTGCAAATGCTTTCAATTTGGACACGTCTAAAATCTTGTCGTTTGGTAAAGAGTTAACCCTTAAACTGCTAAATAAGTGAAATGTAACTTTCAAGCCGAAAGTAAAAAAATCTGAATTTTGGTATTTCAAAGTTTTTTTCTTTTTTTAATTAATGAACCTTTCCAATTAGGAAAAACATCCAAAATATTGTCATTTCAAGGTTGTTTTGGCCAGAATGTGTAACAAAGTAGCGGACAGTGTAGATCAAAGATCAGACTGCACGTTCTGTGCAGTCTGATCTTGATCTACACTGTCCGTAAAAGGACCTTGAGTCGCGCTTAGCAGCATTGGGGTTAATGGAGAACTTACGCGCGTTACAGCTCTTGATTCCACTGATCCCAGCGTCCTGTATAGCACCGCACGTCGTGCTCTCACTTTCGTATATCGGGAGCAGGTAACTTAACAGACATATACTTGTTCTGTTAAGCCATGTTTGACCCTACAAAAAAAAAGTCAATGGGTTGATTGCATGGTGTTTAACCCATAAAGCGCTGGAACCAACTTAAGTTGTTTTTTGCGGACAGTGTAGATCAAAGATCAGACTGCACGTTCTGTGCAGTCTGATCTTTGATCTACACTGTCCGCTACTTTGTTACATATTCTGGCCAAAACAACCTTGAAATGACAAAATCTTGGATGTTTTTCAACAACCGACTGAATTCTGAGATAGAATGGTCTTTAGACATGCAGAAAATGTACCAAAAGGCAAAAAGTTTCGATCAAGATCAGCCTGTGCGGACTGTGCAGGCTAGCCTGGGTCGATACTTTTTGCATTAAACCTCTTTTTCAGAAAGCATGACTTTTTTGCGGACAGCATAGATCAAGATCAGACTACACAGAGTTATATGTAACTATTACATGCAATTGATATGAGACATGCTCTGGCAAAACGGGTTTAATGCATCTCTGGGACACATTACATTAACTTTTTACCAAACGACAGAATTTTAGACTGGTCCAAATTGAAAGCGTTTGCAGACGACAAAATAAATGGTACTGAAAAATTGATTTTTTTTTTTTTTTTTTTATTATAAGGGTAGAAAACATTGTGGGAAATGGAGAAAATGCTGGTTTCCGGCATTTTCTCCTTTTCCCACAATGTTTTCAGAAGGCTTCTTTTAAAGGGTCGTTAAAAGTCGGGATTGTGTGGTAAAGGGTTAAGCAAGTCATCTTATCATGGATACATGAAATCCATTTTATCTGACAACCGAATGAATCATGAGGTGGAATGGTCCTTTGACATGCAGAAGAGTGACCAATAACGAAAATTTTGACGGACTGCGCAGGCTGACCCGTGTAGGTACTTTCGGCAGATACATTAAACACCTTTTTCACAGAGCATGGCTCATATACTGTCGATAAGGCTTTAACTCCTTCAGAGCTATGTTGAAAGATTCAACCCCTTTCCACAAATCTACTGAAAATCAGAAAGAGTTTTATCTTATTCGGTTCACTTTAACCCTTTACCACACAATACCGACTTTTAACAACCCTGAAGAAGAAACCCTTTGAAAACATTGTGGGAAAAGGAGAAAATTCTGGTAACCAGCATTTTCTCCTTTTCCCTCAATGTTTTCTAACATATCAAAGGCAAAATTCCCCATTTGAGTCACATTTAAATTGCCGTCTGCAAATGCTCTCAATTTGGACTGGTCTACATTTTTTTCTCGTGTGGTAAAGAGTTAAGCACACGGACAGCATACATTCAAGATCAGCCTGTACGTTCTATACAGCCTGATCTTGATTCAGGAGCCTTTACTCTCGAAATTTCTTCCAACGACGTGACTTTTAGAAAGCAGTAAGATGCTTGGAAAGAGTCTTGCGCCAAAAAAAAGAAAAGAAAAGAAACTGAACAGTGCTCTGGCAAAGGGGGCTTAATGCATACCAGTGATGCATGATACCAAGCAAGTCATCACATGTGGGAAAAGGAGAAAATTCTGGTGAAGTAGAGGGTTGAAGAGGTAAGACCCACTTACGAAGTTATCGAAATTTTCGTAGGCCTGGTCGATTTTGTTGCAAAAATGTAGGCCAATTCTTATCGCGTATCCAGCGGCAGTGCAGGGGAATCGTCTGTTTAAGCAGTTGTAAAACTCGCAACTGCCAGTGTGGCCAGCTCGCAAACATTGCTCTTCTATATCTGAATAAAACAAACATGGAATGAATCATCATCATCATCATCATAAGTTTTCTTTGTTTCCTTCTCTATGATTTTGGACTCTGTATCAACGACGTGTGGAATCAAGTATTTTTTCAGGTGTTGATGCACTGTACGAAAAGTGGACTATCGACAAGACGATATATTAAACAGTTTTTTTTTCCATCTTTTGTACTTACTTTTATCGATCTATGAATTATATTTCGGAGAACTTAGGTCCTTATTTTAAAGGGGTCCTGCGTGGCTCAGTGGTAAAGTGTTGGACTCGTGACCTGGAGGCCCCGTATTCGAGCCTCACTTGATCCACTGGGTTTTTCGTGGGAGTGTCCTTGGGCAAGACACTTTAGAGCCCTAGCCTACTAGTACTGGTGGAACACAGGAAATATATGAATATGTGAGCTGTCGCCGTGATATGACTGAAATAATGTTGAAAGGGACGCAAAACACCATTCAATTAGTCAATGAACCTCATTTGAAGGCACGATAGCGGCCAAATGTAAACAAGGCAAGTGTTAAAATGAATTTGAATTTAAATCATACCATTTAAAAGTATGGGAATGAATGAGAAGATGACAATCTGTTATAGTGCAGTTGGCCAAAGTATAAGTCGCAGGCAGAAAAAATGAATTTTGAAACTACGTCAAAAGTTGCCACGTCGCTCTATCTTTTATTTACATTTTGCTTGATTTAAAGCTCATTTTTTTTTCTGCCAGCGAATAAAACTTAGGCACTATAACAGTTTAACCCTTTACCACACAATTCCGAGTTTTAACGACCATGAAGAAAAAGGTTTATGAAATATTGCGGGAAAAGGAGCAAATACTGGTAACCAGCATTCTGTCCTTTTCCCACAATATGTTTTCTACCCTATCAAAGACAGAAATCACCATGTGAGCTAAGTTTATGGTGTCGTCTGCAAATGCTCTGAATTTGGACAAGTCCAAAATTTTGTCGTTCGGTAAAGAGATAAGTAACTAAGCTGATGTATCATTTTGATGGTCAAACAACTACATGTACGAGTTAATTTAGTTACGTGCCAAGTTTTGTGGCTTTATGTTTTTTCAATCAAAAGTTACAAACTAACTCTAATTCATTTCTGGATGACCCTTGTATATGAGCCATACTCATGGGAAATGGGGTTTAACGGTTTCATGTATCCCCGTGATGCATTGTAATGAACAAGATCACATGATCATGTATCCATAAAAATCCGTTTTGTCTGACAACTGACTGAATCATGAGGTAGAATGGTCCTAGGACATGCAGAAAATTACCAGAAAGCAAAAAAGTTTTGATACAGGTCAGCCTGCGCGAGTTGCGCAGGCTGACCTGAGTCGACACTTTTTTTTTTCTTTTGCAAATGCATGAAACCCCCTTTCACAAAGCATGGCTCATATACGGTTGTAAGTTTTTACCGGACAAAGAAGTGTTAACTGGGTTAGCTAAAGTGGTAGAGCATGATTGGGGCCAAGCCCCCGTAGCTCAGTCGGTAGCATACAGGACTTGAGAACAGGAGGTCGCTGGTTCGATCCTCGGCTTGGCCAATTTCTTTCCGAGGATTGATGATAGTCACTGCCACAGGATTCATTCCTCTCTCACCGCTGACCATTATTTCGACGATGGTTATGTGGGAAAGTAGCCAGTGGCTTGGAAAGAATATTGTGCGGAGTACTGGTAAAAGAAACTCCAGGAAAGCATGGATAGGTGCACTGGCCGCCGTGATATGACTGAAATAATGTTGAAAACGGCGTTAAACACCATACAATCAATCAATCAATAAGCATGATTGGGATACTAGAAGGTGTTGGTTTGTTTCCCACGGCTGGCATACTAAAACTCACGAGTAGTCTCTCAGTTAAAGGCCCAGTAGCGGCCAAAAAGACAATATAGGGGTTAAAACGTATCAGAATTTCAATGATACCATCCAAAAGTATTGAAAATATTGTGAAGATGACAAACTGTTATTGTGTGGTTGGTCTAAGTGTTAGTCGCATGCAGAGAAAAATGAATTTTAAAATCAGGCAAAAAGTAAACAAAAGATAGAGTGACTTAGCAACTTTTACCCCAGTTTTGAAATTTATTTCTCTGCCAGCATCTAACACTTGTACGGACCGTACAATAACAGATTGTCATCTTCAAAATATTTTCCGTACTTTTAAATGATATGATTTAAATTTAAACGCATTTTAGGACATGCTTTATTTACTTTTGGCAGCTATTATCACTTTAACCCTTAGGCTGCTTATCGCGACCCACCGACCTTTTGCGGACAGCGTAGATCAAGATCAGACTGCACAGAACGTGCAGTCTGATCTTTGATCTACACTGTCCGGTAAGGAGATATCTTTCCTCCAGAAATACCTTTGAAAGAAGGAAGTTTTCGGCTTCTACTATCTACTATAAAGTTTCATTTCATTTATTCAGCAGGACATGGGTTAATATGTCAAAACCCAGGTCCCGTATGACAGTACTATGAACCAAGCACGTTAGAACCGGGCTTGACTAAGTATGGGTTTTGTCCTGTATCTTGCACTACTACGAGTGGTATCCCTTATACCATAACCAACAGCCTTCTTGCGGCGTCGCCTTATCTGGGCAATCCATGGCGACGATAAATATATACATTCTTCCTCTATATCTGAGTAAAAACATGGAAAGAATCATCGTCATCATCATCATCATCATCATCAATTTTCTTTGTGTTCTTTTCTATGCTTTTGGCCACTGTATCATCGGGATGGTGAATCAAGTACACGTATTTTCTTTTTTCTTCAGGTTTTTACACACTCTACGAAAAGCTGCATTTCGACAAAAATAACTCAAATCCAGACAAAGAAGTTTTAGACACAACCTTATTGAATGATTGATTTTGTCTAGACATGGCAGAAAACATTTGGGGAATAGAAGGAATTGATGGTTACCAGCATTTTTTTTCCAAAATTTCGGACTTAACCAGATCCGGAAAGCATTTGGAGATGACACATCAGCTTAATTGATGGATACGTAAGTCGAAGATATTCGTCTTTAAAAGTGTAAAAACAATGTGGTGGGAAAAAGAGAAAATGCTGGTTATCAGCATGTTCTCCTTTCCTCACAAAGTTTTTAAAAAAAGTCTTCCTCGAGGTCGTTAGAATAAGATTTGTATAGTATAGGGTGCAGAGGTTATCTAATCACGATAGAGTGATAAAGATACCCTAGTTTTTCATGTAGGATACTCGTTCGTTAAACCTTTAAGCACCACGGGCGAAACCAGGGGCTTATACGGACGGTACAGATCAAGATCAGACTGCACAGAACGTCGTCTTGTTTAGTGAGCCTATAAATTAAAAAAAATATATATCTCTCCGAGTGTTAGTTGATTGTATGAACCCTTTACCTGCTACATAAAATAAATGACCTGTGCTCTAGCAAAAGGGGCTTAATGCATCTCCGTGATCCATTACACCAAACTGTTCATCTCATAATAATTGATCCTTAAATTCCATTTTCTCTAAAAACCGACTGAATCATATCTTAAGTTCGTTCAACCTACGATAAACTTGTTACAGATAACAAAATCGTTCACTGATGATTCAACTAATCAGCTACATTAATGATACTGAATGAATCACGCGATACATGTATGCATCTTTCCTCGTATTTGCCACCCCCTCACCCCCCCCCCCCCCCCTAAAAAAAAGTCTACCTTTTTTCAGTTCGAAAGATTTACGAAAGAAGATGCTCCCTTGATGATGATAATGATGATGATGCGAATAATAATAGCTATAATAATGGAAGAAAAAAAATCTATCAGAAAGTTGATATTTTGTAACGAAAAATCACGAGGGATGACTGCTTGCTTTAAATGGGGTGGGGGTGGGGGTGGGGGGTTGGAGAGATACGCATAAAAACAGAGAAAAAAAAAAGAGAAAAATGTTAACAATCACCGGGATTCGAACCTCCGACCTTTGAAAAACTTATAAAGGACCCTGATTAGCTGAATTATCCGTGGAACTGTCTTTACAATGATGATTATCTCATGATGGGATAAGCAATTTTTTACAGAAAAAGACTTTATGCATGTTTTCAACTTGTGAGTCATACTTTGTGAAAAGGTGATTTTATGCATTTGCAAAACGTATCGGCCCATCTCAGCCTCCACAGTCCGCACAGGCTGACAGGGGTCGAACCTTTTTGCTATTGGTAAATTTTCTGCATATCAAAGAACCACGTGACCTCACGACACAGTCACTTTTATACAAAAATGGATCCCTATCATGCTGACAGCTTGCTTGCTATATTGACGAAAATGCATTAAACCCCCTTTTCCCAGAGCGCTGCTCATACATTTCTGTCCATATATCAGTTTTCAGTTGCGAAACATTATAAAATGGTTGTATGCCGCTTTAAAAGCTTTCCAAAACATTTCTTTTTTTAAACGAACCTGACAGATTTGAGGTTTGGAACAAAAGAAGATGCTGGTAACAAGCATTTTTTTTTTTTCAGAAAATGGTTAGCCGACCATCGATTTCTCCTTTTCTCACGCTGTTTTCAAAAACCATCTTTCTTAAAGTAACGTGAGAATATGTGATAGAAAAAAATGATCGGACAGGCTATGTGGTGACATGCATCCAAAGTTTGTGGTCAGACTGCACGTTCTGTACAATATATTCTTGATCTTTATAGCCAGATCAACTAATGATAATTGTGTTTCTCGTGAAAGGGTTTAAAGAAAAATAGAAAAAAAAGTTAATTTTAAATATATAGGAGACAAAAACTAACCCCCTATCGCATCAATTACTGGATCAAGCACCACCTCTTCCTCGTCACTCTGAAACAGTCTCCAGGCCGATGCCTGACAAGAGAGACTCAAACACACAACCAAGACGAGAAAACGCATCCTTAAGCTTGTAATACCAATATAGTAGTGACTGCTGGGCGACAAGGCAAGCTCTTTTTATCAACCAGTGAATCTTGCGATAGGCAGCCACTTTTTATCAGCCACTGAGTCCGTGTCATGCGATAAAAGCAGATTTGATTAAGTTGCAGTCAGTGTAAGGTTACGTGATTCGATATTTCGGTGAAATTACAACACTTTCATTCGTTTGTTCTGTCTTATGTTTTAACTCTTTACCACGCAAAGACCCTGAAAAAGAAGGCCTTTAAAACATTGCGGGAAAAGAAAGAAATGCTGAAATGCTGGCATCTCCGTAATGCATTATATCAAGCAAGTCATCACATAGTTATGGATTGATACATACCTTTTTGTTTTACGACCGCCTGGATCAGAAGGTAGAATGGTCCTTGGACATGAAAAAACTTTACAAATGGCCAAATGTTTTGATGTAATGCATCTGCAAAAAGTATTGACTCATGTCAGCCTGCGCAGTCTGCGCAGGCTGACATGAGTCAATACTTTTTGCAGATGCATTAAATCCCCTTTTCACAGAACATTGCTCATATATTTTGAATCGAACTGAGTAGATTGTTCAATACATTACCGCTTACAGATGACTTATTTCGTCTTTCAGCAGTTCTCTTTTGTAAAAATGTGGCAAAATGGAAGTTTTTTTCTAATGAGACTTTTCTCCTTTTAATTCTTTTCCACATATTCCCGACTTTAAACGACGCTGAGACAGAAGGCTTTTGAAAACATGGTGGGAAAACGAACAAAATGCTGGTTACTAGCATTTTCTTCTATTTCCACAATGTTTTCTGGTATTTTACAAATATTTTTGAATCGCATTTATATTGTCGTCTGCAAATGCTTTCACTTTGGACAAGTTAAAAATTATGTCGTTTGGTAAATATTTAAACAAACTATGGACAAGAAGAAATTGCTTGTTGATCCATTTTGTCCGACTGTTTCTGTATAAATCCGCAGTGATATGACCTTAGCTGTTAAAACAGCGTTAAACCCCAATACAATCGATGTTTCTGTACAAAATCTGACATGTTTTCCATATCTGTTAGATGTTTCTCTTTGGTGTACTTTGAAATTGTTTTTTTTTTTGCTTAGTCAAGAAAAAGATGGGCAGTACATAACTGATAAAAGTACACCTAAAATTGCATATCTCATCAAGATAGAGCTGGTTTGCAGATACTAACTCTTTCAAACATTTAATACCCTTTTCCCCTTAACTATTTACCAAACGACAAAATTTAAGAATATTCCAAATTGAAAGCATTCGCAGACGACAAAATAAATGTGACTCAAAAATTGAAATTTGTTTTGCGAAGAGTAGAAAACATTGTTGTAAAAAAGGAGAAACCAGCATTTTCTCCTTTTCCCACAATGTTTTCAAAAAAACTGTCTCTCTCAGTGTCGTTTAAACTCGAGATTGTGTGGCAAAGGGCTAAGTTATTATCAAGACCCCAAAAGAAGTAGTTGCAATTTTGTTTAAAACTTCATTTTTCAAAAGCAGTATGCACATTTCTTTATTTCAAGTATGTTCTGTACCTCTTTGTATTTTTTCTTTTATTATTATCTATAGATATGGTATTAACAGAAACGACAGAATGATAGAAAAACAAAACTCTTTATGATATGGTAATGGGTTGGGACATAAAGTTGCACAGGATAATTATGTACTGCTGATTAACTCTTTCGCCACCAACTAAGTTCGACCTTTATTTTCGTTGTCAAACAGCGGATTTTTAACTCTAAGGTTGCTAAGCGCGACTCAGTGACCTTTTACGGACAATGTAGATCCAAGATCAGACTGCACAGAACGTGTAATCTGAAATTGGATCTACCTTGTCCGACAAGGAGATATTTTTACCCCCAAAATAACTTTGAAATAGCCATATTCAGGATTTTACCGTCGGCTTGAGATGTTCATTTAAGCTACTTAGCAGGATAAGAGTTAGGGCAGTTGAAGGTGATCTTGGTCACAGTTTAGTATTAGGTAGCAGACGATGTAGGTGCACGTTCTGTGCAGTATGATCTTGATCTGCACTGTCCGAAAAAGCTCTGCGAGTCCCGCTTAGCAGCCTAAGGGTTAAGACGACATCGTCAGTCAAAGGGTTAAGATAACGGGTAAGTTCGGCCTTTAGACTCCAGTACATCCACCTCACTTGCACCATGTCCTAGTACTGGAGCACCTTCTTAAAGGCCCAGTAGAGGACGAAAGTAAATAATGTGGGTGTGAAAATACCATTAAATTAAGAAGATGATAGTATTTAACTGTATGGTCGGTCCAAGTGTTAGTCGCTGGCAGAAAAATAAGCTAAAAAACATGTGAAATGTAAACAAAAGATTAAACGAGTTGGAAACTATTTACCTTGTTCTGAAATTCATTTTTCTGCCAGCGACTAACATTTGGACCGACCATACAGTAACAAACTGTCACCTCAACAATAACTTCCATACTTTTAAATGGTATGGTCTAAATTTACAAACATTTTAACGACCGCATTGTTTAATTTTGGTAGTTACTGGGCCTTTAATCATAGGTTCAAGACTATCCGCCGAAAACTCACACAATACTTTATACAACCGTGTTGTAGTAAAATTTCATAAAACAATGTTAGAAAAGGAGGATTTGCATGTACACGTAACGGACAATTGCTCTTTTTCCCGCATTGTTATATATATGTATTGTCTGTTTAATTAGAAAAAAAATAACATTTCCTGTTCGTCAGTTTCTATGCTCGAGTGTAACCTATTGTTTGAGCCAAGTGAAAATTATTGTCTTCAAACTTTTCCAGTTAGGACCAGTTTTGAAGTATCGTGAAGGCTTTTAAAACTTCATTGTATGAATACATGTTAAAACATGATTACCAAACTAGAAATTGTTTAGAAATAGCAATTTCTCCTTTTGCTACAATGGTTCTGAAAGTTTTCTGCGGAACGACGATATAGTCTCCTTCAGACGGTAATGAGATAACGCATGAAGTGGTGAGAATGTATCTAAGGAAAGACTTAGAAATTGCTATTTCCTCATTGAGAAGCTACTTTGTGTTTATAAGTGCTTTTCCTGCCAGGTGCACGTATTTCCGGTCCTTACTAAATCACGGATATTTGTGTCATTGACATGTGAACCGTGTTCTGGTGAAAGGGCGCTTAATCATCATACCAAGCAAGTCGACACATACTTATGGATCCATACAGTCCATTTTATTCAACAACCAACTGAAAACACGAGGAACACTAGTCATGTAACATGCCGTAAATTTATCAAAAGCAAAAAGTTTCGGCCCTGAGAATTTTATAATCTTTCCAAAACTCAGAAATATCTTATCACGGAATTTGAAATAGTAAGAACGTCACTGAGAAACCATCAATAGATAAGAAAGAAAAATGTAAGAAAAGGTATCTTTAATAGTATTTCCTTCAATGGATACGTTGCCTTTGAGGTACTTTTGGGTGTCGCACCAGAATTTTGTCAAGCCATATGAAAACGTCACATGATCAATGACAATGCGTCGATTATACAGGATCGTACTAAAAAATTGTGCGATGACGTCATATCTAAAATAATCAAAATATAGACCTTTGAATCTCCTTTGGTATGTCACAGAACACCGAAATGTTCATCAGTCGATCATCGAACACCGTTACTAAAAATAGCACATTGGCGAATGCCTCCATATACTATAGTACAAAGGCAAATGCCTGTATGTATCTGTATGTATATAATAACATACATAATTCATTATTACATACATGCAGATACGTGTTAGATCAGAGGCCACTGAAACTCCATTGGTCTATAACGGGATGGCGAATATTTCCTTATCGGGCACAGTTACTATAAATAGCACATTTATATATATATTATCCCGCTGCGAATTATAACTAAAACTTTTTTTTTTTTTTTCAAACAAAGATCTAAAAAAATTTTGTTGATATATATATGAAATTATTAAATTGATATTTTGTCTGTTATAATTTATCTTTTCATTTTATTCAGTACCACGATTTTCATCTTCCATTCCCCACATTTTCAGATGCACATATATCGTTTATTGGTCTGAAACTTTGGCGCATCTTTTGGTAGTAAATTCACGTGAGTTATAATTCGCTGCGCCATAATGAAGTGTTTGATGTGCGCATGGCGATCCGAAAAACGTAGAAGTTTTTTTTTTATTAGAGCTATTGCTCGATCGCAAGAGCCGTTTGGAACTTTCGAAGGTCAGGGTACACAAAAAAATCATTTGAGAACCCATCTGCAGCGGTAACTAGGTTTATTTTTCCGTTTTCGATTTCGATTGAATATTATCTCTGAAAGGGGACAGGAGCAAAATTCGATTTCGTTGCACACCTTGTCTTATTATATACAATATAAAGGGAGTGGCTAATGTGCTATTTATAGCAACGGTGTAAATGAAAATTTAAGTATTCTGTGATATACGCGCGACGCACCAATTTGTTAAAGTGTTCGATGATCGACCAAGGAAAATTTTAGTGTTCCGTGACCATTGGAGCTTCAAAAGCCTGTGGTTAGATACAGGCATTCGTCAGTTTACTATTTTTAGTAACGGTGTTCGATGATAGATGTAAAGTTTCTTGTTCTATGACATACGGATATTCAAAGGCCTGTCATAAAAACAGACGGAGTAACTGATCCCAAAACCGACCATCCCGTTATTTTAACTAGCAAACTGTATTTTATTGTCAGATGTTACGCTTTAGCCTTCTTATGCTTGCAAAGAAAAGAAAAATCATGACAAAAATGTAAATATACTCCTTTAAATATTGTTAAATCCAAGATTTCGCAAAAAAATCTCCAGCAGTGTGTTATACCAATGACTGATTTTGATGATATTGTAGCGCATACATGATCGTTTTTGTGTCTCGGAGTTAGTTTGTAGTTATGAGCTCATTAGTCCGGCGGAGCCAAACGCAGTGCGTGCCTAGTTCTGTTCTATTTCGCAATCAGTTAGTCAGTCAGTCAGTCAGTCAGACAGTCGGTGGGTCAATCAACGTAGACAAATGCTGAAAATCTTTTGTTTGTTAACCCTTGTATGCCAAGCAAGTGAAATTTATATGCCTGTATTCAGTCAGAAAAGAATATAAAGTGGTACTCGTTGTATCTCCCGTGACCGTCCGATAGCCCACCCTCGTTAACCCAGGTGTGAAACATTGCGATGAATGTAGTTTACCGAATACATTGGAACTGGGTCAACGAGGATGCCGATAGCCGTTGATACGCAGATCGATAGCAGGCTACCAGTTTAAAAAAAAAAAGGAATATCAAGATATCAATCGTATCATCTAAGCCACATTCACTTTGTCGTCTGTGAATGCTTTCAATTTGGACCAATCTAAAGTTTTATCGTCTGATACAAAGTAAAGGGTTGATAAGCCTTTCCGCTTGTTATAATTGCGCAAATAGTGATATATTGTTAATTTTCCTGGTGAAATCCACACTTTAAGTATCTGAACTTAATTTGCATAACTCTTTACAGCCTGAAACAACTTTGCAGCGGGCAACAGTGAAAATATCGCAGTGAAATATTGGTGATTCAGTTGAATATTGAAAGAATATGATGGAATCATGTGAAAATATTGTGGTAAGAGGAGAAATAAGTCGTTACCAGCATATCCCCTTTACCACAATCTATTTTTGAAAGTCGTTTTCAGCAAGAAGCAAAAAGGTCACTTCAGGGAGTAATAATCTTACGGCTTAGTGAACACTTATGAAGTGCGTGATAGTATGGGTTAAATACACATATGGAAAAAGTGCTTAGTACATGACTTAATGCTCTTTTGCGGACAGTGTAGATCAAGATCAGACTGCACAGAACGTGCAGTCTGATCTTTATCTGCACTGTCCGATATGGTGAAATACTTTCAGGTTAGTGAATTTTGAGATGACAGCATTTCGGTTTTATTTTCTTTTCAGTTGTCTAGAAATAATCAGCTCATATACTCGTGCATGAGTCATGCCCTGTGAAAAGGGCGTTTAATGCATCTGCAAAGCGTATCGATTCATGTCAGCCTGTGCAGTCTGCGTAGGCTGACCTGAGACGATTTTTTTTGCTATTTATCAATTTTGGGTGTTTCAAAGGACCTGTCTACCCCAGGATTTAGTTTGTTTTTTAGACAAAACGGATCTTAAGGATCCATATTTATGTGATGACTTGTTTGGTACAATGGATCACAGAGATGCATTGAATCCTCTTTTGCCAAAGCACCGCTCATATACATGTATTAACTCACCAGACGACAACATTTTGGACCAAATTGAAAGCATTTGCAGACGACAAATTAAAATTTGCCCAAACGATTGAATTGTCTTCGAAATGGTAGAAAACATGAAGGAAAAGGAGGAGATGCCGGTTACAAGATGATGGTTACAAACAGGCGATCACTTTTAACGTCGATGAAGTTGACTGCTCTTGGGGGGAAAAAACTTTTGGGAAAAAAGAGCATCTACTTATTCCAGGCAATTCCTCCTTTCCCTGAAATATTTTCCAGGCTGTCGAAAATCAATATTCATCGTTTCCTTCGAATGTTTCTCTTTCGCGTCATCGGTAATAGTTCTTGGTAGGTCTAAAAATAGCGTGCACAATGACTGGTTAGTCAATTCATACGCAACGTGACGAGTCCCAGTACTCTGCCATTTAAATGTTCACTACTTTCTTGGATATACACTGTCAACCGCTTATAAACGTTTGGAAAGTCGACGACCAACTACTGGTGCTTTTTTATGGATAATTTATAGACGAGAAAAGGTTTGCAATGCTTCAGAATGGGTTGGGTTTGACTCTTTACCAAACGACAAAAAGTCAGATTTGTCCAGTTCAAAGTATTTGCAGTCGAAAAATTAGATGTGGCTTAAATGATGGAACTTGTCTTTTGAAAAGATTGCGAGAAAAGGGGGAAATGCTGGTACCCAGCATTTTCTAGTTTGCCCACTATGTTTTCAAATACATTTCTTCTCAGTGTCTTTAAAACATGTTATTGTGTGGTAAAGGGTTACATACGTTTTTTTTTTTTTTTTCTTTTTTTTTTTTAATACGCGAAAAAAGAAAAAAAAAATTCATTTTAACCCTTTGAGCCCCTTTTAGCAACTTAATTTTTCCTTACAGCCAATGTAGCTCAATATCAGACTGCACAAAACGTATGGTCTGATCTTTAATCTACACTGTCCGCTTTGCGTAAACTCTGTAACGACAAAAACAGCCATGAAATTGAAATTATTTGGGTCTTATTTCTAGACTGAAAATGGAGGTCAAGTGTATGTTGTACTCTGAAGTTTAACTTTACCAAAGGAAAAAATTTTTCGCCTGTTCAAATTGAAAGCATTTGCAGACGACAACATAAATGTGACCCAAAAGTTGAATTTTGTTCTTGATAGGGTAGAAAACACATTCAAACTGCAGATACATAAACCACTATCCTTGGACACTCAGAAAATTGCGCGGACTGCGCAGGCTGACCTCAATCGATACTTTTCGCAGATGCTGTAAGTCCCCTTTTCACAGAGTGTGGCTCATATATAATTTTGACCAGAACATCCAAACATAAAGTCGATGAAGATAGAAGATCTAATTCTATACTGTTGTCAAAAGGCAATAAACAATAACAAAAAGCAATATACAGTGAATGTGAATTGTCATTAAAGTGGTGTCTAGGAAGACAGACAGGTAGGCAGACAGACGTATAAAGACAGACGGACGGACAGACGGACGGACGGACGGACGGACAGACAGACAGAGCCTTTGGCTCTCAACAGGTTAACGTTCTAACGATTACTAAATCACCGACCGACCGACGGACAGACAGACAGACAGAGCCTTTGGCTCTAAACAGGTTAACGTTCTAACGATTACTAAATTACCGACCGACCGACGGACAGACAGACAGACTGACAGACAGACAGATAGAGCCTTTGGCTCTAAACAGGTTAACGTTCTAACGATCACTAAATTCTGAGGGTTCTTTTTTTTTCCTGTTTGTTCCTTACTCTCAAAGTGATGTCCAAGCCTGTCAGGAAGGGACGTAAAACGTCTATCTTTGTGGGTTCGCTGGGAGCGGAGGATGAAGACTTCGTGCAACTTAGGATTGAAAGGGAAAAGGTGTGTAAGATTTGTCATTTCCCCACACTAACATTATCTTTAAGTTTGATCTCTTAGCCTTGTGTATAAACTGAACCGTTTACCCAACGCTCCAGTTTTTGTAAATCCCTTTTTGAAAGCACTGTGAACAAAGGACAAAGTACTGGTGACCAATGAAACGGTCACAGACCAACAACATAGGCAAAAACTGTAAGAGAGATGAGGAGATGCAAAAGTGAAATGATTGAACTGACGAGTAACTCTTTACTTGCGGTCCACTCGAGGTGTTATTGCGGACGGCGTAGGGCAAGATCAGACTGTACATATCATGCATTCTGATGTGGGATCCACGCCGTCCGCTACCTGGAACCTATGTGGTATCTGGCAGGGTTAGAATGTATTAGTTTTTCACGGGTTACGAGTTCCCAAAAACACTTCCCGGAGATTGATTGAAGCCATAGCGACTGGAATCTTTCCACTCTCTCCACTTGTCTTGCTTTGACTTCGTTGTGTGAGAAAACACCCAGTCAATTCGCATAGACAATCTAGGGAACGAATGGATTGGCGCAGACATGTAACTGTAACACAGTTGAAACTGCGTCAAACATCGAACAAATGAGCCTTGATCTGGCGAAAGGGGGTTTTATGCATGTCCATGATGTGTCTTACCAGGTAAGTTACCATATAATTATGGATCCATAAAATCCATTTTGCCTAACAACCCACTGAACCATAAGGTAGTAACCCTAATGGTCCTTTGACATGCAGAAAATTGACCAACAGAAAAAAGTTTCGGCTCAGGTCAGCCTGCGCAATTTGCGCAGGCTGACCTGTGTCGATACTTTTTGCAAATACATTAAACCCCTTTTTTACAGAACATGGCTCAAAGATATCAGTGCGCTGATACGTTTTCCATGATTTTGAGATAGCGCTGTACTTTGCAGAGACGAAAGAATGCCGATGCATCGGAGCAGACCAAGAAACGTTTAAATATATCGACGCTCGAAAAAGGCTTATCGGCGTTAAAGAAATCTAAGAAATCGAATACGAATACAGACAAAGAGGACAAGTCAAGACTACAAAAGAAGCTCTTCAAAGCAATAGACGAGAAAAATTTGGATAAAGTGAGTATCACCGTAGTATTAGCTACGATCAAATGAGTATTGTAGAAGTGTTAGCTACGATTAAGTAAGTATTGTAGAAATATTACCGACGTTTATGTGAGTATCGTAGAAGTGTTAGCTGCCATTTAGTGAGTATTGTAGAAATATTAACGACGTTTATGTGAGTATCGTAGAAGTGTTGAATGCCAGTAAGTGAAAATCGAAGAAATATCATCTACGATTAAGTGAGTATCGTAGAAGTATCAGCTGCAATAGAGTATCGTAGAATTATTCGCTACGTTTGTGTGAGTATCGTAGAAGTGTTAGCTACCATTATGTGGGGATCGGAGAAATAGGTGAGGATCGCAGAAGTATCAGGCACAATTGCGTGAGTCTAAACAAGCGCACTGCACAGATCCAAAACCAGACTTCACGTCTTGTGCAGTTTGGTCTTGATTTATGCTGTTCCCAAAAGACCCTTTTTACATGTTTAAGGTCTGTTCCATTGGTCACATACATGTTTCGTTTGTTATCTGTGAAAAAGAAAGAAATACGAGTAATTACAATATTTTATTAAACAAAATGTAATCAGTGTTAGCCATATGCGCATGTGCTCTGTCAATGCGAAGCTGCTCTGTCAATAAACCTTTTTGATGTTTAGTACTTGTGGCAAAAGTGTACATTTAGTGTAGTGATATAAGTGAGATACACTCCAGTATTTTTTCTGAAGAAAAGTCAAAACTCCGTACCCAAAGACATTTTTTTGTATGCATATTGCTGATTCTTTCAATTGAATTAGAAAAATAAGTAGAAGCTGTGAGTATCGGCAAAGCTGTATTCAATCCATGTTGAAAGACCAACATTTACCAAATACTAGAAGTCGTATGTCCATTGCACTGTTTTTAGCTGTATTTTGCTTTTCTTTTCACAGTTTAAGAGTACAAGAGCGAAGCATGGCAAAGGAGTGAATCCTGCATCTATAAAGGATCCTCAAACTGACAGGAACGTGCTCCATTATGCACTAGAAACAGGTGCCCATGATATAGCTGATCATCTGATTCAAGACGGAAATGGTGATCTTATCACCTCCAGTTACCTTGAGCAGTATTCCGGTCAAGAGGGAAACAGAAATATAATCCATACCCTTATAGGGCAAGGAAACAAAGAGAGGATTGAAAAAGTCCTGAAAAAAATCAACCATGTTGACCAAGAACAGTTGTTAGTGACTATGGAAACAGTCGTAAAAATAGAAGGACAGCAACCGAAATTGTTACCGTGTCTGCATCTTGCTGCTTATCATGGACAGACCACATTGATAAAGCTGTTCTTGGATAACGACGTAATGAACATAGACCAACGTAATAGTGATGGTGAAACTGCTCTGATGTGGGCTTCAAGGCAAGGCCATATTGAAACGGTACAAGCATTAATCAAACGAGGGGCTGATGTAAATATAGAGAGTGATAAAGGTTCCACAGCTTTGTATTGGGCCGTTAGGTACGGCCATGTCGAAATTGCAACGTTCCTTATTAACAAAGGAAAGGCACGCCCACAAACAGAGAGGAAGTTTGGACTTGTCTCTCCGCTTATAGTTTCTTGTGCATATGGAAATATGGATATGGTCGATCTAATGCTTAGTCAGCGATCAATAGACGTGAATTTACGTATCCCTGGTGGGGAGACTGCTATGCATTTTGCAGCAAGAGAAGGATACGCGGAAATTGTGAGCAAGCTGATAGAAAAAGGAGCTGCCGTAGACCTTGCCGACGACTTTGGGGATACACCATTACTTTTGGCCGTTAAACACGGCCATACAGACCTGGTTAACACATTCATAAACCAAGGTGCTCGCATGGATCAAAGAAATCTTGAAGGTCATGACATTTGGCAATATGCAATCGGCAGAGATGACGATGAGATGCTAGAAACCGTTTTGATTACAACACAAGAAATGTCAGATCTCGGCCGCCAACCGTTGTGTGTGGCAGCTAGTCTTGGTAAGTTGGATAAAATTGACTTTCTCATGAGAATGCAACTTGATCCAAAATCAACTGATAAGGAAGGTAACTCATTTTTTCATCACGCTGCAATGCAAAACCAGCATGAAGTCCTGAAGAAGTTTTACAGCTCGGATTTACTAGACCTACAAAACAAACAAGGAAATACTGCATTTCATATAGCGTGTTATCGAGGGTTTGAGAACACAATTAAGGCACTGATAGAACTTAAGGCCAATCCTGGAGTCAAAAATAACAAAGGTGAAACAGTTCTCCATTCAGCTGCTTATTCCAAAACAATCAGCGCTGAGTCAGTCAATAAACTGGTAGAATACACAACCAAAAGCTTTTCACGGGACATGCTTAACTTGAAGGATTACCAAGGAAACAACTGCCTTCATATTGCTGCAAAGCACGCCACACCTGATGTGATATGGGAGTATAGAGGTGTTTCAATCAAAGACCAGGACAAGGATGGTATGACTCCGCTTCATGAAGCAGTAAGACCTGGTGAACCAGAAGCACTCGATATTACACTTGATATCTTCGAGTTAGCACGAAGGGATGCCAGAATAAATGATAAAACTTTTGTCTCCAGGGAGACTGTGCTCCATTTTGCAGCAAATGAACGTCACGTAGTGTGTGTGGGAAGGCTGATTCAACTCGGTGCAGACATTTCTGAACGTGA
This sequence comes from Tridacna gigas, assembly GCA_945859785.2. Classification (NCBI taxonomy): domain Eukaryota; kingdom Metazoa; phylum Mollusca; class Bivalvia; order Cardiida; family Cardiidae; genus Tridacna; species Tridacna gigas. Next base: position 29,304,127 of record OX244033.2, read on the forward strand.
CTGTGAAGGGAATACAGTGATGCACAGAATTGTCTCTGCGTGTGTTCAGGATGCTGAAAATAAAATCCAATATCTTGAAGTCTTCGACGTCATTATGGATAATATTGTCACTTGGTGGTGCATCAAAAACAACTTTAGCATACCGTATGAAAATGAAGAAGGAAAAGCCAACAATTATAGAGAAGAGGCTATCAATGTGGCTTCACGAGCAATACAAAATAATAAAGGAATGTCAGTATACGATCTTGCATTTGCACTTGGTTGCTCCGAAATCTTGTCTCGCCTACTTATGATGCCAGGTGTGACATACTTCATCCGCGAGGACGATGACGTTCGCACGCATACTTTTGACATTTCAGATCTAATTCCAAGAACGAAATTAACATCAAAATCATCTAATGCAAAAAAAGCATTAAAGACAAATGTGTCATTTGTCCCTGAAAGAAAAGCCAAGAAACTATCAGGCATGGAATGGCTAATGACGTGTAATGATGGGGTAAAGAGGGAAGAAATACTTGATATTCCACCTGTTGAGATCATTGAAAATCACTTTACATCACTCGTGGCCTGGACATTCACACTCTTATTGTTTCTTCATATCGCTTACATGGGAGTTTTTACTTTTGTTGGGCTTGAAGTGCAAAGAAGACTACATACAGACAACTTCTCAGCCATACTGGCAAATCTCACGTTATCTGAATCTGGTATTTTGTACTTTATTGTCCCACTCGAGCCAATCATTGTCTTCGTTATTACGCTGCTCACATTCCTGAGGTACTGCTTCACCGGCGATGTTAAAAGAAGGATCCAACTTGGAAGGAATCAGAATATTTCAACGTTACTTTCCTTACTACGAGCTTACGTATTGCCTTTTGTTTATTTCTCTTTTGCAGTGCTTGTAATTGGCTGGATTATTCTGTTGCGCCTGGAACACGACACCCAGGACTTTATTCTGGCCATTGCTGTATGCATGGGCTGGTTATTAGCCATAAATTTCACACGTGGAATTAAAGCTGTGCATTATTTCTATAAAATGCTAATCAGCATAATCTTTCGGGATGTTATACGATTTTTACTGGTTTATATGTTTGTCCTTTTGGCCATTTCCTTGGCAATACATGTGCTGTTTCAGATATCTGATTCCGTCACAGAAGTTTATCAAACAACAGGAGACACTGCATTCGTCGTCTTCAGCATGATGACAGGTATGGGCGAATTACTTACGGATACCGTTGAGGAAGGAATGCAATCAGTCGGCAGGACATCCGACTACATTAAAGCATTCTACATTCTGTATATCGTTCTTGGAACAGTGATAATGTTAAATTTGCTAATTGCCATGATGAATGACTCCTACTCAAACATTCTGCGAGAGAAGAAGACAGATTGGCGAATAGACTCGATAAGAATTGGTATGGAACTTGAAAGAAGTCTGCCAATGATTCGAATCGTCTCTCCTGTCTCGACAAAGTACGGCATTCTTGGTAAGTCCGTTCGATTGTATCGTCGCCTAGTGTTACAACCAGCATATGAAATAAGTTAGACAAAAACGACGAGAGCGTTTTCATTGCGGGCTGACAGACTGAGACATGTGCCGCTTCAATATAATTGACCCATTCTTTGGCAAAAGAGGGTTTAATGCATCTCCGTGATGCATTATACCGAGCAAGTCGCTGAGTCCCGGTAGCTCAGTCGGTAGCGTACAGGACTTGAGAACAGGAGGTCGCCGGTTCGATCCCAGGCTCGGCTAATTTCTTGCCTAGGATTAATGATAGTCATTGCGACAGGATTCATTCCTCTCTCACCGCTGACATCATTTTGTCGACGATGGCTAAGTGGGAAAGCAGCCAGTGATTGGAAAGAATATTGTGCGTAGTACTGGTAAACGAAACTCCAAGAAAGCATGGATAGGTGCACTGGCTGCCGCGATATAACTGAAATAATGTTGAAAACGGCGTTAAACACCATACAACCAATCAATCAACCAAGCAAGCAAGTCATCACGTATTTAAAGATCTATAAAATCTACTTTATCTGACAACCAAGTGAAACCTGAGGCAGACTTGTCCTCTGACATACAAAAAAATTTACCAAAAGCAAAAAGTTTCAACTCAGGCGCAGGCTGACCCGGGTGAAAACTTTTTGCAGATGCATTAAACCCCCTTTCCACAGAGAATGGCTCAAATGCATCAGCCACAGCCGATATGCTTTTTCAAGCACCGCGACATTTTGCTTATGGCCGAACTCATTTGCACTGGTGAACGGGAGGTAATTATGCCACACAGAACACCAGCCACTGCTGGCTATGGTAAAGGTTAAGGCCATAACCCACTGAAAACAAATATCATGATAAAACTAAGTGAGCCACGCTCTGTGAAAAGGGGGGCTTAATACATCTGCGCAAAAGTATCGACCCAGGTCAGCCTGCGCAGTCCGCGCAGGCTGACCTGGGCCGAAACTTTTCGCTCTTGGTCAATGTTCTACTATGTCAAAGGACGAGTCTACCTCAGGATTCAGCCGTTTGTTCGACAAAATGGATTTTTATGGATTCACAATTACGTAATGAATTGCTTGGTATAATATAACACGGATATGCATTAAACCCCCTTTTGCTAGAACGTGGCTCAAATAATTTAAAATAAATTTTAACACACAAACTCCAAGTATAGATGTTTGTACAAACACGGTTTTATTACTAGGCAACATAAGCAATCTCGAAGTTTACAATACCAGTGATATACAGTGACATTTTGGATTTTGTCACGGAAATGTTAGGATTTTGTTACTTAATTAAGACCAAGAAAACCTTTTCATACATCTACTTTGTAACATGTTAATTCATTGTTCAGATATATGCCGTAAACTGTCATAATGGAACTAATGAAATGTTTCATTACTATGTACTTTCACTCCTGTCTATAATAGAATGCGTGATTATCAAGCACAAGAATCCTTGGTTGGAATGGTACCAAGATCCTAAATATATGACTGATGATAAATTAAAACATAGCAGCACCGCTCTGGCAAAAAGGGGTTTAACGCATCCCCGAGATGCATGATACCATGCAAGTCATGTAATTTTGGATCCATAAAATCCATTCTGTCCAATAATTGACTGAATCATGAGCTAACCCGGTCCTTGACATTCAGAAAATTTACTAATAGCAAAAGGTTTCGACCCAGGTCAGCCTGTTTGGACTGCACAAGCTGACCTGGGTCGATACAGTTTTCGCAGATTCATAAAACAGCCTTTTCACAGAGCATGCCTCATATATTTCATACTAGCTGTGAGTTATTATTAAGTTACCTTATGCAGGGTTTTTCATTTTTCCAATGTCTTTTGTTGTATAGTTGGCTAAAGAAAAAACATTTCTTTCTAGAATACCGAACCCACTTATTTCTCGGTAATTATGTATCTATCAGGTACCCGACCTACTAAGAGATGGTATATCACTCTGTCAGATTCAGTGATGCAAGAATATTTTCGGACACTAGAGAGAAAAGCTCGGAAACCAGATGCTCTTACAAAACGTATGGAGGTCATAGAACAGCGTACACAAAACATAGAAAAGTTGATGGTTCAGAAATTTCAACAGATCACTGATGCTCTTGAAACAAAAACTACAAAGAAAGCGTGGTTTAAAAAACTAAATATTGGTGGTAAGAAAAATGGACAATCTTTTGAGGAAGATGAAGAAGCTAGCCCTTCGAGGCTCCCTAGGGATATCTCAGTGAGGAAGACTGATCAAAGGTCCCCAAGTGATTAACACGTTACCACACAGTCCCCGTGTTTTAACTCTATCCAACACGACAAATTTTAGATTCCAAATTGAAAGCATTTGCAGACGACAAATTTGCTGTAGCTCAAAAGATAATTGCTGTGTTTGAAATGGTAGAAAACGTTGTGAGAAAAGGGGAAAATGCTGCTTACCAGCATTTTCTCCTTTTCCCCCAATGTTTTCAAAAAGACAGCATCTTCTCCTTTTCCCACAATGTTTTCAAAAGGCTACTTCCTCATGGTCGGTAAAACAGGGCATTGTTTGGTAGAAGGATACAGAACCCAAGGAAAAAGAGTTTTGTAAAACACTGTCGGAAAAGGAGAAAATGCTGATGACCAACACTTTCTTCTTTTACCACAACGTTTTCTACCCTTTGAAAGACAAATCTATCCTTTGACTCATAGGATTTGTCGTCTGAAAATGCTCTCAATTTGAACACGTCTAAAAATTTGCCTTCCGGTATTGAGGTAAGACTCTGGGAAAACTGGCCCTTGCTCCCTAAGTGTCCCAAAGGGCGTTTTTGTCAGATTTTTACACGAACAGTGGAAGGTGTAGATCATGGGTCCCGCCGCACGTAATGTGAAATCTGATCTTGATCTACACTTGTCCCTAGGAAGTACTGGTCTTAATCTACATTGTAGACAAAACTAATTTTTTGCATGTTTTTTTTACGCCGCTTTCAACATCATTTCACTCCTACCACGGCGACAGCTCACTAATTCATACATGTCCTATGTTTCACCTGTACCAGGCTAGGATTTTTAAGTGTCTTGCCCAAGGACACTCATAATACAGTGCTTCCAGTGAGGCTCGAACCCGGTGCCTCATACATAAACAGTAAGCCACGCAAAAGTATGTTTATAACAAGCATATCAAATGAATGGAATGTGGGTTAAATATGCACTGTTTTAAAGCGCACAACATATTTTCAGATGTAAATAGACAATACCCCTTCTTTTTTTTCACTTTCTTTTTGTGTCAAAAAAAGTCAATTTTTCACAATACTTACGTCTTACACGTACCCCATTGCACCCCTTAGAAATTTGTAGCAGACTTCTACAACATCCTTGTTAAAAATTCAAGGCTTAACCCAATGACTCTGTGAGAGAAAGCTTTTTAAAAAAAAATGTAGGAATAGGAGAAAGTACTGTTCTTCTTTTCCGCAATATTTTCTATGCTATCAGAGATTTTATGCTCATTTGTACAAATTTTGAATTTGTCGTCTGCGGATGTTTTAAATTTGGACGAGTCTAAAATTTGTCGTCTGGGACATAAATAAATAGAGAGACAGTATCTTAAGCGTACCTAGACCTTCCTAGCTACGTCAGGGTTAGAATGCCCTTTGTTTTGTTCGTTCGTTCGTTCATTTGTTTGTTTGTTTAACGCCGTTATCCATTATACACATCACTGGGAGAATAAATGTCAATGTTATTGTTGTTGTTGTTGTTGTTGTTTTCGATATTACTTCGGTTATATCGCGGCGGTCAGTTATTTTTTCACAAATACTTATCAGAATATTCTTTCCACGCCACTTGCTTTCTTTCCACAAGAACGCAGCGTAAAGCAACATTCAAACAATCAACCTATAAACGACCCTGATATTGATTGAATGGTGTTTTAAGCCGATATCAACATTATTTCAGTCTTATCACAGCGACTGTTGGCAAATTCATGAATGTCCTGGGCTTCACCAGTAGTCGGCTAGGGCTCTGAAGTATCTTGCCCGAGGACACTCCCACAAGAAATCTTGTGCCTCCAATAAGGCTCCAACCCGAAGCCTCCAGGCCACGAGTCCTGTAGACACTTTACCACTAAACTACCCAGGGTCCCAACGACCCTGACGAAAAAGTTGTAGGTAAAGGAGAAGATGCTGGTAACCAGCATTTCTCCTTTACCCACATTTTTTTTTTTTTTTTTTCCTTTCAAAGACGAATCTCATCATTTGAGACAAACGGCTTGAATTTTGTCGTCTTGTAAAGAGTTAATATGTCATTTCCATTCAGTGAGCCACGCTCTGGCAAAAGGGGGCTTAATACATCTCCGTGATGCATTACTCCGGTCAAGCCATCACATAATTATGGATCTATAATAGCCACGGTTTCGTTTTTTTTTTTTTTTTTTAACCGTGAGGTAAACTAGTCCTTGGACATACAGAAAATTGACCAGTAGCGAAAAGTTTCGGCCCAGGTCAGCCTGCGCGGACTGCGCAGGCTGACCTGAGTCGATATTTTTCGCAGATGCCTTAAGCCCCCAGATGCTTTAAGCCACAGAGCATGGTTCAAATATTGGAATCAACCATTCTCTTAAAACAGTTATTGTCTTTTTGAGACATTGAAGATGATGTGATGTCCGCCAGAAATTACTAGTACTGACCGAGCAGATAACTATTTCCAAGCAATTGATCGTTTTCTCACAATGTTTCCCAAAGCTGTCCACTGCAGAAACGTAAAAAAAAACTCGAGATATGTACATCAGTTTTGATAATTATTAGGTCACAAGAGCACAGCTGCCCTTTACCGTGTTTTTAAACGACCCTTGGGATGTATACTATTAAAAAAAAAAAAACATTGTGGGAAAAAGAAGAAAGTGATGGTAATCAGCACTTTCTCTTTTTCTCACTTTGGTTTCTATTCTTTTTAAAACAAGTTTTGTTGTTTGAGCAATACTTTATTTCTCGTCTTGCAAATGCCTTCAATATGGACGAGTCTAAAATTTTGCCGTTTGGCAGTTTTGAAAAGTTAATTGATACAAGTATCTACATTTGTGATATAGAACAAAGTACATAGTTATCTTTGGCTTATTGCGCTAACAGCTTTCGTTACCATCATCACCGTGTAGATTTTAAAAAAAAAAAGGCAGGCTTACTTCACGTGACAGTTAAAACAATGGAGAAAAAGTTTGCACGTTAAGATAATTAATACGACGTGTAACTATTAAAAGAATATTCCTTTCCAGCAAATTATCTGTTTGCTATAGTGTTTTCAAAAGCTTTTTTGTCAAATATTTAGTTGTGGATGATTGGGGTACAAGTTTAAGCTGTTTTTAATCGCGAACAATCCGTTTAACTCTTTACCAAACGACAAAATTTGAGACTGGTCCAAATTGAAAGCATTTGCAGACGACAAATCAAATGTGGCTCAAAATTTGAAATTGTTTTTGGGAAGGGTAGAAAACATTGTGGAAAAAGGAGAAAATGCTGGTTACCAGCATTTTCTCCTTTTCCCACAATGTTTTCAAAGGGCTTCTTTCTCGGGGTCGTTAAAAGTCGGGATTGTGTGGAAAAGGGTTAACCGCCTAAATCTGGCATTAAACGAACCCTTTATTTAAGAATTTACAATTCTATGTTTCTTTGTAGAACATTTAGATGTGAGCCATGCTCTGTGAAAAAGGGGGTATTAATGCAGCTACAAAACTTGTCAACCCATGTTTGCCTGCGTACTCCTCGCAGGCTGACATGGACCGAATTCTTTTACTATTGGTCAATCTTCTGCACGTCAAAGGATCAGTGTTCCTCATGATTCAGTCGGTGGTTATATAAAATGGATTTTATGGATCCATGATTATGTGATAACTTGCTTGGCACCATGCACCAGAGAGATACATTAAACCCCCTTTTCCCAGATATAGCTCATGTGGATTCAGACACAGATAATGATTATGAACAAAACATTCGGTTTTCTATCCAGGGAAATAAATGTGAAAAAGATAAGCCGTGCTCTGTGATAAGGGCGCTTAATGCATCTGCGAAAAGTATCGACCCAGGTCAGCCCGCGCGGACTGCGCAGGCTGACCTGGACCGATACTTTTCGCTATTGGTCAATTATTTGTATGCCGAAGGACCAGTCTACCTGATGATAAAGTCGGTTGTTGGACATAATGAATTTTATGGATCCCTAATTATGTGATGTCTTCCTTGGTACGATGCATCACGGAGATTCATTAAGCCCCCTTTTGCCAGAGAATGGCTCATATTAAAATAACTGCAGAACTGACTCATAAAGTTATATCGTTTTACACCTCACTGTGCTGCATCAAGGATGGTTATCGATATCTATTGATGATCTAATGATAGATAAATACAGTGTTTGCTTATCAGCGCTACGTCATGTTTGTAATCCACAAAGATAACACAAAAATCCCATACAAAGTCCAGAATAACAATAAACGGCCTGTCAGTAAGTGTTGAAAAGCAAACCAATCCAGAAGAAAGGAAACCAAAAAAAAAACAGGTGGAAAAAAATGAAGATACTCGTGCTTTTGTCATGTGTGTGTATACATCACGCCAGCGCACTCTTTGCTGAACCAAGAATTGAGCCTCATGCAGGTAGGTGACTGCTTCTTTACCCTTTACGGAACACTTGTGTTTGTTTGTATGGTGTTTAACGCCGTTTTCACCATTATTCAGTTATATCGCGGCGGTAGGCGCACCTAACATATTTTACTAGTTCTGCGCAAAATATTCTTCCCAAGACACCGGCTGCTTTCATACATAACCATCATCAAACAATGACTAGCGGGGAGAGAGGAATGAATCCTGTCGCAATGACTATTATAAATCCTCGGAAAGAAAACGGCCGAGCTGGTGATTCGAACCAGCGACCCCTGGTCTCAAGTCCTGTACGCTACCGACTGCGCTGCAGGACATCGACTTAACGATCTTCAGGGAGAAGCCTTTTGAAAACATTGTTGGAATAAAAGAAAATGCTGGTAACCAGCATTTTCTCCTTTTCCCACCATGTTTTCTTCCCCTTTCAAAGACAAAGCCCATCAACATTTTTGTTGTTGTCTCCAAATACTTCCAATTTAGTCGAATGTAAAATTTGGTTTGTTTGGAAAAGAGTAAATTATGTCCTATTTCGATTTGATTTAGCCTACTTGTTATCTCTTACTATTTAGAAACCCGTGTTGTTGCTACACAGTATAGTAACTCTTATTTTCATTGGATGAACTCCTCAACTTACACCCTTTCACTACTATTTGCCTTTGCGGCCAGCGTAGATCAAGATCAGACTGCACGTGTGCAGTCTGATCTTGATCTACACTGTCCGCTTTGCTTGAATAGTACAGACAAAAGGCAGCCAAGAAATTACAATTATAGGCTATGCGTCTTATCCTAGAATGAAAATGTTCATTGGGTTTACTCAGCGCTTTAAAGGCGCGTCTTCTCTTACTACTGGGTCCAGACGTAAACAAAAACCAAAGGCATCATACATGAAATACAATCAAATGAAGCCATCCATGCTAACGTGGGCACATTTAATTGTGATTAATTGTCTAATAAGTATGTTTAGGCTTTTATCCCTCCAATTTCGTTATTGGTCAGTTAATGTTTTGTCTACGTTAGCAGCACCGTGTATGTCCTGATAGTATCACACTGTTTTGGTAGAATTGTTCATTTTCTTACAAAAAAAATTACACAGGAGTGCTTAAAGAAACTTTTTTCCATCGGACTAGACATTATAAGTTACCAGTATGTCCTCCTTGTCCCACAATGTGTTGTACAATTTCAAAGACGAATCCCATAAAATGTGTCTAATTTGTTGTCTGCAAATGCTTTAAATACGGAAGATGTAAATCTGAAAAGTCGCGTTCATTTAATATTTTCTGACTGTTCCCCCACAGAGATTACACAAAACTGTCTCAATGAAGGAGCCAGGGGTACCTGTGGATTCTATCAATGTATGGAGAATAGATTCCCGTGCGGTCATCGAGGATTCGCCATCCATCAAGGTCTCCATTTTTGTAACCGAATGGCCGATTCTAGAGAAAATTTTGATGCAATGGTAAGTGAGATTTTTTTTCTTCTTCAGTATTGAGCTTACTGTATTCAGTGATTGGTTTTTTTTTTTTGCCGCATTTGACATACATGTGAAATATTGTATAACATGATGGTACGCATTCTGGAATGCAACATTTCACAGCTGTAATAAGATTATAGCTGTAATAAGACATCGACCTTTGGAAGAGCTAAGCCTTTGCGCATGCAGTATAAACGGGATGTGAGACAATGATGGTATGACCTGACATAAATTGTAAATTGGAACCAGCATTTTCGGTTTTTTCTCGCCTGCAACAGTTATTTCCCTTTAAATTAAAAATTCTTAGCCACATTAAATCGTTTGAGAGTGTGTAATTTAAATATGGATAAGTCTAAAACTTTGTCGACTGGTAAAGAATTAACCTTTATCCTGCTGTATAGCTAAAATCAAACTTTCAAGTCGATAGTACTTGCTACTTCAGAGTTGTTTTCTGGAGGAAAAACATCTCCTTGTCGGACAGTGTAGATCTAAGATCAGACTGCACGGTCCGCAAAGGGTCTCTGAGTCGCGCTTAGCAGCTTAAGGGTTAAGTTTTCTTTGTGATTTGATAGATGATGGAATTACAGTATAGATAACATGCACTTTTCATGGCAACATCGCATCTTGCCAGAGGTAATGCGCTTTTTGTCGACTGTAATGCGCTTTTGTCAACGGTAACATGCCTTGTCAACGGCATTGCGGCATGTCAACGGTAACATGCGTTGTCAACGGCATTGCGACATGTCAACGGTAACATGCCTTAACAAAGGCATTGCGGCATGTCAACGGTAACATGCCTTGTCAACGGCATTGCGACATGTCAACGGTAACATGCCTTAACAAAGGCATTGCGACATGTCAACGGTAACATGCCTTAACAAAGGCATTGCGACATGTCAACGAAGAAGAGCTTTGTCAACATTACGCACCTTGTCAGTGGTAATATGCTTTGTAAACGGTAATTCGTCTTGCAATGATGATTTGCCTTGTCAAACGCTTTGAGTCTTCTCAACACCATGTGCCTGGTCAACGGCGATTCTCTCTGTTAAAGGTATTGCTTCTTGTCAACGGTAATATGCTTTGTCAGTGGTAAAGCTCTTTGTCAATGGTAATGCATCCTGTCCATGGTAATGCGCCGTGAAAACGGCAAGGCTCCATGTTAACTGTAATGCTCCAAGTCCGTAGTAATGCTCCTTGTTAATGGCAATGTAACGGTAATATACCTTGTCAACGGTAATGCTCCTTGTCAAACGGTAATGTGCAGTGGAAACGATAAAGCTTCTTGTCAACGGTGATGCTTCTTGTCAATGGTAATGCTTCTTGTCAAGGGCAATACTCCCTGTCAATGGTAAAATGCCATGTCAACCTAAAAGCCACTCTTAACGGTAATAATCCTTTTTCAACGGTAATGTACCTTGTCAGCATTAAACTCCTTGTCAACAGTAAAGCGCCTTAACTACTGCAATGCACAAAGTCAACAGTAATGCGCCTTGTCAATGTTAAATGTGGCTCATTTGACAAGGGATGCTTTTGAGTGAAAGAAAAGCATTCTGGAAAAGGAGAAAATGCTGGTTATCAGCATTTTCTCCTTTTCCAACAATGTTTTAAAAAGCCTCTTTTTTTAAGGGTCCTTTAACATTGTATTTATCTGATAACGAGTTAAGCCATACTAACATGAAGTTAAACAAAGAAACCACACTTTACTGCTACGAAAACATCTACATCACTTCCAGGGCAAGAGATGGCTGAACCGAACAGCTCAATGTATAACTTCGCATCTCCTGCCAGTCTACAATGCCTATGCGTCTCGATGTGGTGACATCAAAGACGCCGGTGTTGACGCCATGGTGACATGCAACACGCGCCAGGATCCTGACGGCACAGACTTCTGTACTTTTGTGAGGAGTAATTTCGATGCTTACGATAACATGATGGGATCGTCCGAGATAATGCGACTGTTGAGGCTTCGAAGTGCCAGGTAATGCGGTTTATTTTTGTCAAGGGTTTTTTACGCCTATGTCAACAATATTTCAGTTATATGGCGCCCTTTTTTTGGTGGTTCCTGTTACAAATACTATGTACAACCGTCTTCCAAGCCACTAGCTGCTTTCCTATATTGAAAATGCCGATAGCGTTCATCGGCGAGAAAGGAACAAATCCAGTTGCAGTGACCATCATCAAACTTCGAAAAGAGCCTAGCATGGTTAGGATTCAAACCCTGAACCAGACGACAAAATTTTAGATTCATCCGAATTGAGAGCATCTGCAGGATAAAAATTACAGTTGGCTCAAGGTTAGAGATTTTTATCCCAAGGGGAGAAAACATTGTGGGGAAAGGAGAAAATGCTGGTTACCAGCATTTTCTCTTTTTCTCATAATGTTTTCAAATGTGAAGTTCGTTAAAAATCGGGATTTTGTTGTGAAGAGTTAACCCATCATTTGCTATCCCTTTGCACTATCGGCCATTTCTTACTAATTTGTAATGGTGCTGGATTTAAATTCAGCAATCCTCATATCGATCCCAGCCGACAGCACCGCTCAGACTGGTTGGTATAGCCTTGGAAAAGGCACTGCAGAGTCCCAGCGTAGGTCTGGTTTAACTCTATTATAAAGTCCCAAGTTTAGACGCCTTTGAGGTCGAATGCTTTTGTAAACATTGTTAGAGGAGGAAACGCTGGTAACTGGCATTTTCTCCTTTTTCCCATTATGTTTTTTTACCCTTTTCAAGGCAAGTCATGTCATTTAAGCCATATTTCATTTGTCGATTGCAAATGTTTTGAACTTTGAAAAGCGTAAAATTTCGTTGTGTGGCACAGGATTTACCCAAGAAAGACATTACGGTAGATGTCGTTGTAATGTAACTGATTTACTGTTAAAAGTGGGGTAGGGTACTAAAGTTTGCTTTTCATTACATCTGAATTTTAGACTAGTTGCATCCATGACCACAGAGGCTATTCAGTGTGGAGCCCAGGAGATTCAGACCGTGTTGGAACAAGCTGAGGAGTTTTTCAGTTCAGTAGCAACCAACATTCGTGACCGATGGAATAATTTTTGGAACTAAACAACGACAGAACTTTTAATTCTCCTTTTTCCTCATTTTCTTGACATGTGACATTCCGTACAGGTCTGGCAGCGAACAGATTTTTACAAAATTAGTAATTCCTCATAGCATATTTTTCGTAGGCCTCAATCTTTTCACATGTACTCATCTATCAAAAATTAACTCTTTATCAAACGACAAAATTTCAGACTGGTCCAAATTGAAAAACGACAAATTAAATATGGCTAAAATGATCGAATTTGTGTCTGAAATAGTAGAAAACATTGTGAGGAAAAAAAGAGAAAATGCTTGTTAGCGGCATTTTCTCCTTTTGCTACAATATTTTCAAAAGGTATCTTCCTCAGGGTCAACAAAACTCGGGATTGTGTGGTAAAGGGTTTACTAAACTGGTGTTGGTTATCCTTATTTTACAATGATGTTCTCCAAGCCGTCTGCCTTTGTATCAGGAGGCAATGAGTAACATGCAATATTTCCTTTTGTCACGATTTTTTCAACTGTATAACCGTGCTCCGGCAAAAGAGAACTTAATGCATCTCTGTGATCCATGATACCAAGCAATTCATCACATTACTATGGATCCATAAAATCCATTCTGTCTAACAACCAACTGAATCTTGAGGTACACTGATCCTTGGATATATAGAAAAATTACCAAAAGCAAAAAGTTTCGGCCCAGGTCAGCATGCACGGACTGCACACACTGACCTGGGTCAATATTTTTTTTGCGGATGCATTAAGCCCCCTTTTCAGAGCATGGCTCATATATGTTATTATATTGGTTATCCATCTTTTACAATGATAATTTCGAAGTCACATATGTGTGTTTTAACTCTATACCTCACAATCATGGGTTTTAATGACCCTGAAGAAAAGGCCCTTTGAAAACATTGTGTGAAAGGGAGAAAATGCTGTTAACCAGCATTTTCTCCTTTTCCCACAATTTTTTCTAACCTTCCCAAGACAAATTTCAATTTTGAGTCACATTTCCTTTTACCACAATGTTTTCTAAGCTTCCCAAGACAAATTTCAATTTTTGAGTCACAACTATATTGTCATCTGCAAATGCTTTCAATCTGGACAAGTCTAAAATTTTGTCGTTGGTAAAGAGTTAAGACGCTGTTAGTAAAGTACGCAACTACCAGAGGCGTAACCATGGGTTATGAATCATTACGCACTCTGAATCGAGAGTGCTATTTCATCTTAGGCTGCTAAGACTGGCTCAGTGCGCTTTTGCGGACAGTGTAAATCAAAATCAGACAGCACAGAAAGTGCAGTCTGGTCTTGATCAGCACTGTTCAATACAGTGAGATTTTTTATTGAAAAGATGAAGTCGCTTTCTTTGGCTTTTTACTATCGATTGGACATTTTCATTTTTTGGAAGTTGTAGGCTTAATCATGCAGATGGAGCATTCTATAGAGTGATAAAAAATATTTCGCCTGTTCTCATTTTTTTCTCTGAATTACGCACTTGCTTATTGTGCATTTTGGATACTACACTATTGACTACAACGCCACACTGCACACTACAATACATTGAATTTCCGACCTTTGACCCGTAACTCTTTGACTACCAATGAAACTTAATCCTTTATCAACCGATCCCGAATTCTAACAACCCGAGGATGAGGGCTTTTTAAAACACTAAGGGAAGAGGAGAAAGTGCTTGTAATCACTGGAGCCATGCTCTGTGAAAAGAAGGTTTAATGCATCTGCACAAAGTATCGACCTTTGTCAGCCTGTGCAATCTGCGCAGGTTGACCTAGGCTGAAACCTTTTGCTATTTGTTAAATTTTCTGCGTGTTAACCCTTTCCCAAACAAGCCCTGGTTTTCACGTGTCTGCAGTACAAGTCTTTTGAAAACACTGTGGGAAAAGGAGAAATTGCTCGTAACGAGCAATTTCTCCTTTTCCCAGTGTTTTCTACCCTTTTTGAGACCTTTCTGCCATTCTCATCAAATTTAAAATTGTCATCTGCAAACTCTTTCAATTTGGACCAGTCCAAAATTTGTCGTTTGGGAAAGGGTTAAGTGACCATTTTACCTCCAGGAACAGTCGGATGTCAAACAAAATGCATTTTTAGGATCCATGACAATATTATAATCTGCTTGGTATAATGCATCACGGAGATGCATTAAACCCCCTTATTCAAGGGCGAGGCTCATTTAGTTTGTTTTTGTCGTTTTGAACGTTTTCTATAGTTTTTCAGCCATATATACTGGAGAGAATTGCTCTTTTATCCAAGCGTTCTTTATTTATTTTTCTGTTGGCTCACACAAAACCCTTAACAAAACCATCCAATACCATTATCAAGTCGAGAAAATTTTCAAGGTTGGGAATAGAATGAATCCTGTAGCAAATATTTGAGCCATGCTCTGGCAAAAGAGGGCTTAATACATCTCCCCGATGCATTATAACAAGCAAGCCATCACAAACTTATAGATCCATAACAGCCACTTTTTTTAACAACCGACTTAATCATGAGGTAGACTGTTCCTTGGACATACAGAAAATTGACTGATAGCGAAAAGTTTCGGCCAAAGGTCAGCCTGCGCGGGCTGCACAAACTGACCTGAGTCGATACTTTTCGCAGATGAACCAAAGCCCCTTTTCACAGAGTATGGCTCATTTATGTTCAACCATGCTCTGGCAAAAAGCGGGATTAATGCATCTCCGTGATGCATAATACCAAGCAAATAATTATATGAGCCATGCTCTGTGAAAAGGGGACTTAATGCATGTCCACGATGCATTATACCAAGCAAGTCATCACAGTTTTATGCCACTATAAAATCCATTTTGCATAACAACCTACTAAATCATGAGGTAGACTTGTCCTTTGCCATCCAGAAAATTGACCAATAGCAAAAAGTATCGACCACGCAGGCTGACATAGGTCGATACTTTTTCCTGATGTATTACACGCCCTATCCACTTTGTAGCTGTTAAAGATTTAATCACCATCGTGTCAAGTAGGTTGGTTTATCTCGATCACGTATATCTGCAATACTGTCATACTTTATATATCCATAATCTTTATATACAGCCCCACAAACTTCATTGAGAATGTCCAAATTCTCCGGAGCAAGATGTCTTCTCCAAGTATCCAGCTTATAGCTTGTCGCATTGTTTCCTTTCCTTGTTGTCTGCTGGATAAATATCCGATCTTGCTCCACAAGCTGTACGCCAGTAAAACTGAACAATTTCGTCACAACATCCAATGGCTTGTCTGTCAAATCTTCATAACGCACCAGTACAATTTCCTCCCTAATTTTGGAGGGAAATGTTTTTGACATGTGAAAATCGTCGTGCATCTTGTCACACAGTCTTTTGGCATTTGTCGTGAATTTGCTCAATGAGCGTGATCCCATGTTGTTTTTCCTTACTTGTGAATCTAACATGGCTCTCGGATCTCTAACCAGATGAATAACTCTAAGATTGTCATTAGAATTCAGTAATCTCTCGACAGCCGCCATTGGAAGGCGGATGAATTTGAAAGCCCGGATGTAAGCTTTCAAACATGGCTTTATCAAACGGGATAAACAGTTTCTAATAATCTTGCTTTTTGGGATAACTCTGTTATTTCGATGACGGGCTAGACATTTTAAGTAAGGCATTTGGTCCCGGAATCGAGTGCTTTTATACCTATGGGTCTCCAACAAAGTATTGATGTCAATGTCGTTATATTTACAGTGTAACATGTTGTGAACAGCTTCCCAAGCCACGTCCTTTTGTAGCCATTCACCTGATAGACGTCTGAAAGACAAAAAAATTTTTTTTTGAAACAAATAATCTGCACATATCATCATCGGCAAGTATTGACACGTTCTTGTATCTAAAACTTCTCCTGATTGGCTAAGTTTTTAGCCATGTCCAATAGAAGCGTGCATTTGGAAAATTTCATTGGAATTTACTGAATACCTCCTAAAACAAATTTGATTGATCATTTTGACATGAAAAAACTTCATACAAAAATTCAGGATGATTTAACTTATTGAAACTACTCCGAAACTACTAATTAATCAAGCCATGCTCTGGCAAAAGGGTGTTTAACCCTTAGGCTACTAAACGCAACTCACTGACCTTGTGCAGACAGTGTAGATCAAGATCAGACTGCATAATCTGTGCAGTCTAATCTTGATCTACACAGTCGGATAGGGAGATTTTTTTTTTAAATATAATTTTGAAATAGCACTATTCTGTTTTTTTTTGGTTTTTTTTGTTTTATATCGGCTTGAAAGTTTCATTTAACTTATTTAACTGGTCAAGGATTAACCCTTTACCGCACAATGCCGCCTTTTCATGCCCCTGGGAAAGACGCCTTTTGAAAACATTGTGGGAAAAGGAGAAAATGTCGGTAATCAGCATTTTCTCCTTTTCCCACAATATTTTCTACCCCATCAAAGAAAGTTGCACCATTTGAGCAACACTGAAATTGTTGTCTGCAAATGCTTTCAATTTGGACAAGGCTAAAACTTTGCCGTCTGGTAAAGGGTTAATGCATCTCTGCGATGCATGATACCAATCAAGTCATCAAATAATTTTGAATCCAGAAATCCATTTTGATTAACAACCGACTGAATCACAAGGTACACTAGTCCTTTGACAAACAGAAAGTTTACTAATAGCATGAAGTTTCGACCCTGGTAAGCCTGCACTGACTGCGCATGGTTGATACTTTTTGCAGATGCATTAAGCCCCCTTTCACTGGACAGGGCTAAATTTTTTTCTGATTGTACACTATATTTCATAAAAACTCAACGAGCTTTCTAATAGAAATGGAAATTAGGATGCTCTTGCAGTATTCTTCACGTGTAAATTGACCCCGTATGCATGTAACCCAGTCTGAAAATGATAAAATCTTATGTATCCTAATAACTTTACAATATTCACAAAAGTACAGAAGATAAATAATTTCACCTGTTGGAACCATTTAGAAAATGAATCGAATTGTTATTTCTGCTGGTATTCTGTAAAATTCGCAAAGCCTCATAATGGTAATAGGAACCCGGGTGTTGTTGGAATATACTTCCGGTGTAGGATGAACCTGTATGCATATAGGCCAGCACGATGATGAACACGGGTGTAGACTCGTTCATTGTAGTCGATTCATTTAGTCGAGTCATCATCCTGCCAAATACTGCTTTTCCTGTGAATCAAATACCACAACCTGTGTGAGCATTTATGTACAATTAAAATCCACCTAGATTTAGCGACCGCAATTCTAAGATCTCATAAATATCTTTCGTTTAACCATTCTCCAAGCAAGTAAACTCTTCCAAACTGACAGCATTTGCAGAAGTCAAATTTAGCTGTACGAATGGAAGTTGTCCATGACAGGGTAGGAAACATTGTGGGAAAAGGAGAAAATACTAGATCCCAGCCTTTTGTCATTTCCTCACAGTGTTTCCAAAAGCTCCTTTTTTTCCCATCAGGATTGTTAAAACACATGATTGTTTGGAAAAGGGTAAACTTTATCGCTGTCAATAAAATAAATTTGACTTTTTGTTGGAGTCTGACAGTATGTTTCAACTTCACTTTCAGATGTATCCGGTCATAGTTTGAGTATAAAGAAGCAGACAGTGTAGATCAAAGATCACAGCCCATGTACTGTGCGGTCTGATCTTGATCCATGATGTCCGTTACAGCGATGCAAGTCGCCGTAGGTAGTGAACGAGATAACAGAACATGTGTTAACCCTTTACCAAACAACAAAATTTTAGACAAATCCAAATTCAAAGCATTTCAGAAGGCAAATTAAATGTGAATTGAAAAATAAAATTTATTAAGGAAAGGGTAGAAAACATTGTGGGAAAAGGTGAAAATGCTGGTTACCAGCATTTTCTCCTTTTCCCACAATGTCTTCAAAAGGCTTCCTTTGTATGGTCGTTAAAAGTCGGATTGTGTGGTAAAAGGTTAAACAGTCACCTGTTTTAACTCTTTAAAAAACGACAAAATTTAAAATTTGCCCATCTTGAAAGCAAATTGCAGACGACAAGTTAGATGTTGCTGTATGGTAAAATCATTTATTGTATTACAAGATACATGTATATGTATACGTAATAAAGTATGTCTATGTCTATGTAATGATTAGATTTGTTTCTGGTATGGTAGAAAACATTGTGGGAAAAGGAGAAAATTTCGGTTACCAGCATTTTCTCCTTTTCCCCTAATACTTTCATAAGCCTTCTAACATGGGCTCATTAAGACTTGAGCTCGGATTCGAACTGACGATGACTGGTTTACTTACGCTGTCCGTTATTGACCTGCTGCAAATACACCAAAAACTCGCCTCCGCCAGAACCGATAGGCTAATGCGTGACTTCTTGTTTTCAAGACGGTCGTTCTGAGTACAAGCTGACCGCTTACAGCACTTTGATTCTTTTGATCAGTTGATGTTACTATTTTAAGAATGGTACCGTTTTTCGTCCAGATTTCGCCCCGTTGTTTTGAACACCCGACTCTTTCGAGCATAGGCTAATTTGCGCAGTTTATCGTATCTATCACCTGTATATATGTTAACTTCAAGTTGGGCGAATGAAATGCAAATAAAGCTTTGCAAAAGTCACGTAGAATTATTGACTGGAAAACAAGTAATAGTATATTATTTACGCCAA
Organism: Tridacna gigas; assembly: GCA_945859785.2. Classification (NCBI taxonomy): domain Eukaryota; kingdom Metazoa; phylum Mollusca; class Bivalvia; order Cardiida; family Cardiidae; genus Tridacna; species Tridacna gigas. The sequence continues at coordinate 29,323,378 of OX244033.2, forward strand.
AATTCGAGAAGAACTCCTTCGCCCATTTTTACGACGTTCTCCTTTGTAGAGAGTATCACCGTTTTCCGGCTTGTTTTTGCGCCGGACTCAAAACTGGGCCCAGTGCATTTAATCTTTTTTTTTTATTCTACGGGTTTTACGGAATAGTATGCGGTTACTTAACATTTATTGTGCAGACCTCTAAGGTCTCATTCGATCAAAAAACTTCCCTTCAAATACTGCGTCTCTCATCTGCATGAATTAGAAAAATAACAAGTAACAAGTACTGGAAAATCAATCATTGCCAGAAGTCGTTGATAACTGAGATAAACAAATCGTGTTTGATACTGATGATGATGATGTTGATGATGATGATGATTATATCAAACTTCCCGATAATTGACCTGAACTTTGTTAAATCGTGCAAGAGACCGCGTCATGCCACTGAAGTCGCATATGACAAGTTTAGAAAAATTAGCGGGGAAAAGAGGCAGCTGAGATATTCGTATTAAGCAATTTTTTCCTTTTACCAGAAATTTTTACATTTTCCCCAATATAATGCTGGAGAGGAAGGGAGGCAAACAAAGGCTATTTTTTCCCAAGTGATTGTTTCATTCCACACCAAGAATAGAATATCCCTTTTCGCGCCCAAGAATAAGTTGCGCAACATCGTCCCATCCCTCATATTGTAAGACCGTGCTACATCCATGTTTGTGATCTGATAATTGTGTTAGCAAATAAAATGTTTCTTCTCTTTTTCGTGTTATTCAAACACGCAAATAGTTGTACATCTATATATTTAGAAATCGACGTATAACTGATCGGTACAAGTGAAATAAGAAAGATATTATTTCGATCTGAGTGAAAGCAAAAAACGGAAATGAAAATACATGTAAACCCATATTACCTGGCAAGAACGTTGTCGAGAAATTTGAAGAACGAAGACATAGGGTGGCAAGGGCGATGACTCCAACGACAGCGAGGACCTTTCTACTTCGTACAGTCATTTGTCTACCTTACTTTTGTTCTGGTCGATGCCTGAAGTGTTTAAAAGTACTTCAAGTACTTTGTGTACAATTCAACCCTGTTGCTGCTTACCCCGACTCAGCTCGCTTTTTCCGACATTACAGATCAAGATCAGACTGCACAGAAAGTGATGTCCGATCTTCAATCACACCACCGGCATGCGCAACATAAATGACAACCAAAGTGCATCTTTAATCAAAATGGGAAAGTACATGTATTTACAGCCGTTCGAAAAGTCTGGTTAATAAATATGGCAGCAAAATAGCACCAAACAATCCCACTTATTAACGTTCTTGAGGAAAAAGCCTCTTGAAAACATTGTGGGAAAGGGAGAAAATGCTGGTGACCAGCATTTCTCCTTTTCCCACACTGTTTTCTAGCCTTTCAGAGATAAATCCAATCATATGAACCACATTTAATTTGTCCTTTGCAAATGCTTTCAATTTGGACAAGTCTGAAATTTTGTCCTCCGGTAAAGAACTAAGTCAAAATTTTTGTTGTTTGGTTAGGGTAAGTGGCCAAGTATGAAAGCCCCTCCGCTCCTTCAGACGGTGTTTTCGAAACACTTACGAGAACAAATTATGCTCCCAAATAAGTTAAATAAAACTTTCAAGCTGATAGTAAAAACCCGAATTATGTCATTTTAAACTTTTTTTTTTAGAAAAATATCTTCCTACCAGACAGTGTAGATCCAAGATAAAGGTGAAACGCTACGTATTTCAGGGCAGGTCAGTAGGCGAAAACGGAGGTAATTTGCGGACCTCATAGATCGAGATCAGACTGCACAGAAAGTGCAGTCTGATCTTGGATCTATGTCCCCCCTCGTTCGCTTTTTCAAATTTGTAAAATTAAAATCTTTCAATGAATTGTTAATTACCTTGGAAAGAGCTGAGGTTATAACGTAAATACAGTGTAGAAGAGTATTTGTATGTTGCTTAATTCTATGAAAACAATAAACTTATAGACTGGACCAGATTGAAACCACTTGCGGACGACAATATAAATTTGACTCAAATGATGGAATTTGCCTTTGTAAAGATAGAAAACATTCTGTTGCAAATGCTGGTTACTTGCATTTTCCCCTTTTCCCACACCGTTTTCAAAAGTTTTCTCTATCTGGGTCGGTGAAACTTAGGATTGTGTGGTAAAGGGATAACGCCGTTTTCAACAAACATTGTTTCAGTTATATCGCAGCGGCCAGTGCATTTATTCATACTTCCTTGGAAGTCACAAATAGATCTGCTGTTGTTTTATGATTTTCGATGCACATGGGCTCTGCTAGGCTTATCCAGTACAAAAACAAAATGAGATCCTTTTATTTTACCTATGTCGAAGCGACGCAATATGAAAGCTGAAATTATTTCGTCCACGGATCAACATACGGATGGACGGGAAAACGGACAGACAGATAGATAGTGAAACCAATATAGCACAGTTTTCCTTCAGCGGAGTTGAGATTAAGTATATAGATATAAACCATGAAAAGGAAGAGCGTGAAAAACAAAAAGGATACCTTTTTCAAACAAGGAAAATAATTAGTGACAACAATGTACTAATTAGCAGATCTACATACATGTATTATAAAACAATCTCATACTAATAGGAGACTTTACATTATATATAACAAGTGTAAAAATTTACCTTTAGTCAGAAGCAGAATAAAGAGAAAAAAGCGGAAAATGCGCAAAAATCAATGTAGAAATTACACGTCAGACCCCCACACAAACATTATACCTGAAATAGATGTGAGCCGTGCTCTGGCAAAAGGGGCTTAATGCATCACCGTGATGCATGGTACCAAGCAAGTCACCACATGATCATGGATCCATAATTTTTAGAACAACCGAAAGAAAATTGACCAATAGCGAAAAGTTTCGGCCTAGGTCAGCCTGCGCGGAATGCGCAGGCTGACCTGAATCGATACGTTTCGCAGATGCATTAAGTACCCTTTTCACAGAGCACGGCTCATGTATATTTTGAATCAACAAAACACACGCAAAAACACAGGAAGGCACGCACGGTTGAATATGTTGAATTTCTATTGAACATTATTCCAATATTTAGATAAAGCTAGATCAAGTCATTATTATTTCATGACACCCTGGAAAAATCGATTCCTGCCATCTGACCCTTTTCTATTGTGAAGACACAACATGTCGTATTTGTATTGGAAAATATTGTAACAAATGAAGAATATGCTCTATAAATACAGTAATTTCTCCATTTTCCACGATGTTTTTGCTCTTGTGGATTTATTTGTTCTTTTTTGTTTTGAATGGCTCATCATCAACAATGCTTTTGTAAGCATATTCAAGTTGTACAAATAGCTTAGCATCAGACAAGTGAAATACATGTAGACGTATTCAGCCAATTAAAATCCCCAAGTATTCAAACGTTTACTCTCTTTTTGACTACAATATCTTGCAAGATGTCGGACGGTGTAGATCAAAGATCAGACTGCACATTTTGTGCAGTCTGATCTTGATCTACACCGTTCGCAAAGGCAAAATAAGTTACTCTTGGCATGGAACGGTTTATTTCAATGTATACAGAACTGGTCTATGACGTAATACGAATAGGTTAACTGGAGGAAACTTTTGATCTTTCACGTAATCGGACACGGGCTTGAAGTCACGTTAAATGTTGCACCAAGTCTGTTTAAGATCCTCGTGCTCACCAATCAGTCTAAAGTGTCTCATGCTCAAGAATTTTCTAACGTTCAAAGAAACACAACTTTTGGTTGGCTAAACCAAATGGTGTTACTTTTTAAATTTATCGGTATTCCGATAAAACAAGATTTCCCTTCGGAACAGGTACATTCATAACATCAATACAAACATTTATAACATTATAAAATTAATATATGCATTCATAAAATCAACAGATACATTCATAACATCAATATATATTCATAACACCAATAGATATTATATTTATGACATTAACAGCCACATTGATTACATCAACAGTTACATTCATGGCCTTAAAAGATACATTCATAACAGTAAGAGATACATTCATAACATAAAAAGATATGAGCCATGCTCTGGCAAAAGGGGGCTTAATGCATCTCCGTGATGCATTATATTATGCAGGTCATTACATAGTTATGGATCAATGACAGCCACTTTTCAACAACCGACTTTATCATGAAGTAGACTGGTCCCTGGGCATACAGAAAATTGACCAATAGTGAAAAGTTTCGGCCCAGGTCAGCTTGCGCGGACTGCGCAGGCTTACCTGGGCTGATACTTTTCTCAGATGTATTAAGCCCCCTTTTGGCAGAGCATGTTTTCGAAACATTACTCAATACATTGATAACATCAATAGATAAATCCCAAACGTTAAAAAACACATTGATAACGTTAATAGACATGCATTCATAGCCTTAAAACAGTTTCTCCTTTTCCGACACTGTTTTCAAAACTCTTCTCTGTAAGGGGTTGTTTAGACTCGGGATTATGTGGTAAAGGGTTAGTCCGATATCAAGAATCTTGATCCAACACTTTTCGATGTTTGTTGAAAGTCACTGCGACAAGATTCAACTCTCTCTGTCCGCTGAACATTGTTTTGGCGATAGTTCATTCGGGAAAGGAGCCAGTGGCTTGGAGATAGTTTTGTGCGAGGTACTGCCGGAAGTAAAATGGACGGTTAAAATTTAAATAATAAGACATGGATCAATGCTTATAAAACTATTTTCGTGCCCAACTCAACTGAGCATGAAATTTTAAAGTTGTGCAAGTTTAATTTGGTAAACCTTGTGGAGTAACTTTTGTGAATTTTAGAGCCTTTCTTTGTTTCAACCTATCTAATCTAAGTTTTCATTTTAAATTCTCATACAGTTTTAAGCATAAACGAGTCTTTAAAGTTTGAGTACAAACTAGTTTCACAAGCATAGACAAAGGTTTATTTCAAATTCTGTGGGTTTTTTTTATTGAAGACCCGACGTGGTCTTTTATGTTTCTTCGATCGTGCGCAGTTTATCGTAACACCCAGCATTTTACTCTAGATCGCATTCTTAGTCTTATTTAATATTTAGAAAGTAACACAATTTCTGATTGGCCAAGCAATTTGGTTTAGCCAATCAGAAATAGCGTTATTTTCATCTTTAGAAAATTCTTAAAAATTAGACTACAAAACTTTTTAGCACGGTCGATTGATACGGACCAGCGGCCAAGTGCTCTTCCTGTCTGTGAGAAGCTGTGAATCGTTCTGCCAGGGCAATGTTCAAATTAGGTACTACTGCTTGTTGTACTCTACGTTCCGCCGAAGAAGGGATACAAAATATGCAAAATCACTAAACTCTATGCCAAACGACAAAATTTTAGACTTGTCCAAATTGAAAGCATTTGCAGACGACAAATTAAATGTGGTTCAAGTGATCGGATTTGTCTCAGAAAGGCTGGAAAACATTGCAGGAAAAGGAAAAAAATTCTTGTTACCAGAATTTGCTCCATTTCCCACACTGTTTAAAAAGTCCTCAGTAAGAGGTTATTAAAACTCGGGACTGTGTGGTAAAAGCTTAATCCTAATATCAAGAATTTGAGTCACAGCTTGATCTAACTCTTTTCGAGGTTTGTAGGTAGTCATTGCGACAAGATTCAGTCTTCTCTGTCCGGTGAACATTTTTTTGACGATAGTCCATTCTGGAAAGCAGCCAGTGGATTGAAGATAGGTTGTGCGAGGTACATGTACTTGTACAAGAAACCCCAGAAACACATGAATATGTACACTGGCCGCCATGATACGATTAAAACAAGTTGGCTTCTTTAAAAAAGAAGCCAGGAGAGGTCGGCATCGATGTTTTCAAATACTTTATTGGCTTTTGATTTCAAGATATTTTGGTAGAAGTAAACAAATAAGTTAGGCATTAAATGAATGAGAAAAAACATTTTTTTTTTCCCAATCTTGCTGGTGTAAAGGCACAAAACAGTATGTTCCACATTGTTATAATATTCAAGGAATTGGAGGCCATATGCTATTAATATGCTCAGAAATGCATATTTTTTTCAAAATTAAAGGACACAAAACCGAAGATGATTATCCAATTTAGCTCATTTTCAAAAGGAACAACCCTCAAATGAATGTTTGTAATGTGTGCTCAGATAAGCCAATTTTTTTTTTTTTTTTTTTTGGAAAGGAGAAATTGTTCAATTAAAATTTGATACAATATGCTAATTCCACTGAGGAGGCAAGAATCTTACCTGATAACAACAAATAAAGGTGGCCTAAACATAATACTAGTACCAGACATGTTAAAAATAAATGTAACATTTTTTAATCTTTTAACAAACAACAATTTTTTGACTGTCCTAAACAGAAAAAGCATGCAGACGACAATTTAAACTTTGATAATTAATGTGGAAGATGGTGCTTTGGTGTGATGGAAACCATTGTGACAAAAGGAGAAACTGCAGTGACTAACAGCTTCTCCTCTTTCCACAATACAAGTTGGTCAAAATGATAAGTTACTTACACTCATGTGTTTTACATCATCACAACCAGGATCTTTTCAGCTTTATCAGTCCTAGATGACCTTACTCATGTGAGCATTTTAGGGCCAATTGCCCTCTTGTTTAACTAATAACTTCAAGCACATTCCGTCAGGCAAATGAATGGTAGATTAAATATGAAAGCGTTGAATAATATATGGAAACCTGTATTTTGAAAAGTTGTCTCCTGCAGACATGTAAAATGAAGAGGTTGTTTGTCTAAACGTTAAAAATTTAAGAAAGTAGATAAATGAGCCATGCTCTGAGAAAAGGGTCCTTAATGCATGTGCAAAAAGTATCGACCCATGTCAGCCTGCGCAATCCGCCAAAAACCAAAGGACCACGGACTCTTTTGAGGTATGCGGTACGTAGGGCGAAGAGGCACGACTTTCTTCCGCACTCATAAGTTGATTTTCGCAGGATTCTCGAAATCCCGCATAATAGAAGCAGCTCTGTGTGTTATTTCATCAAATCTATATCATTATAAGTCCAAAGAATTTTTTAATAAAACAGAAAAATGCTAGAATCTAGTCAGTTTTGAAAAATAGAACTTGAAAACATACTGATCAACCTATTTCTATCTATTTGTGGGGTACGAGTTCTCCAGAGAACACGTGCTCTCGAGATTAGGGTACGAGTTCTCCAGGGTACGAATTCTCCAGATAGTATCAAGTCACGTGATCTTTTCCCGCGGTGTTCTTTCTCTTTTTTTTTTAACGATTTTTTTTTTCTCTGCTTAGATTTATTTGTTTAATGAAAAATTGCAATTATTGGAGAGATCATTTACCAGCAGATAGTACAATAAATCTTTTTGGAAAGCCGTCATATAAAAGAAAACGTTTATTTCCTATTTCAGTTTTTTGATTTCGGTTTGTTTATAAAACCATGACGAAATAGACTGTGTATCAGAACAATTTCGCAAAAACAAATGGATTTAGACAGCGATTTCTGTGGCAGTCTGCCTTTTAAACTCACCACTGTTGGAGAGGTCTGATGACCTCTCCAATAATATTGAAAACGGCTAACAAACCAATAATCGGTCAGGTGCCTGATAAAAGGAATGGGTCGTGCTCTGTGAAAAGGGGTCTTAATGCATCAGCGAAAAGGTATCGAGTCAGGTCAGCCTGCGCATTCCGCCGAAACTTTTCGCTACTGGTCAATTTTCTGTATCTTTAAAGGATTAGTCCACCTTATGATACAGTCGGTGTTTAAACATTGTGGATTTTTTGGATCCCTAATAATGTGCCGACTTGCTTGGTATTATGCATCACGGAGATACACTAAGCCCCCTTTTGCCATAGAATGGCTCAAAAGGATATCTTAAGTCACTTTAACTCTTAAGAAGACTTCAAAATTTTAGACATGTTCAAAATCAAAGTAAATGGAGACGAGAAATCAAATGTATCCCAAATGATGGAATTTATCTTTGAGACGGTAGAAAATCACGATGGAAAGAGAGAAAATGCCGGTTACCATCATTTTCTCCCTTTCCCATCATAATTTCAAAAACTGTCATACTCGGGGTTCTAAGGAGCACGGAAGCGTTGAGTAAATGCTTTTTTTTTTTGTAAGGCGCGTTTGCCCCATATTGCACATGGAATGAAAAAGAAAGAAACATGTATGATTTCGGGTATGTACTCGTATGTATATTTGGCCCTCAAGATAAATGTATATTAGCCATACATTGTAAAACGGGGGTTTAACGCATCCGCCAAAAGTGTCCAATCAGGTCAGCCTGCGCAGTCCGCGCAGCCTGACCTGGGTCAACACTTTTTACTTTTGGTAAAATTTCTGCATGTCCAAGGACCATTCTATCTCAGAATTCAGCCGGTTGTTAGACAAAATGGATTTGAACACAGTCCGCGCAGGCTGACCTTGGTCGAAACTTTTTGCTTTTGGTAAATTTTGTGCATGTCAAAGTACTATTCTACCTCAGGAAAACGTGTATGTATATTTGGCCCTCAAAATAAATGTATATTAGCGATGCTCTGTGAAAAGGGGTGTAACGCATTTGCAATCTTTAATCTGCAAAGCTTGAGCGGACTGCGATGGCTGAAAATGACCGAAACTTTTTGCTATTGGTTCAATTTTCTGCTGGTTAAAGGACCGGTCTACCTCATGATTCAGTGGTTTGTTAGACAAAATGCACTTTATGGATCCATGATCATGTGATAACATGTTTGATTTAATGGACCATGGATGCATTTAGCCCCATTTTGCCAGAGCATGACTCAGTTTATTCATGCAGCAGCCTAAGAATAAACATTGGTAAGTCTATCTTTGTAAGAAGAAAAAAGTGACTGTATGGGTAAATCTCATTCACATCTTAATTGTCGTCTGCAGATGCTTTCACTTTGGACAAGTCTAAAATTTTATCGTTTGGTAGGGTTTAAAAAAATTGATATCAAGCTCTAGTGATGAGATTTGTCTTTAAATGGACAGAAAATTTTGCTTGTAATGGGATAAAAAACTGGTGACCAGGAAGTTTGCCTTATCCAACATTGTTTTCAAAACTACCTTTTTCTCTGGGCCGTACAACCACGGTACCTTGTTTTACTTGAAGGGTCAACAGGCAGATTCTGACTCTTTTCCAAACAACAAAATTTTAGACTGGTCCAAACTGAAAGCGTTTGAAAACGATAAACCAAAAGTTGCATATCTTAGGAAATTTTTCTCAAAAATTGTAGAAAACTTTGTGGGAAAAAGGAGAAAATGCTGGTTACCAGCATTTTCTCCTTTTCCCACAAAGTTTTCAAAAGTGCTTTTCCATGGGGGTCCTTAAAACTCGTGACTGTGTGGTAAAGCGTTAGATATGACATATACTTATTACATAATAACTTCAGTGCTTGAACTTTAATCCTTAGGCCGCTACACGTGAATCAGTGCGCTTTTGTGGACAGTGTAGATTAAGACCAAAATGCACAGAACTTGAAGTTACAACTTGGATTTACACTCTCCGATATTGGAATATGTCTCCCGTCTAAAGAAGTTTAAAACCGCAATATTTAGGGTTTATCACTGGTTGAAAATTGTCATTCAATATACATACATGTATTAAACAGTTTAACCTTGAACCAAATAATCCAGCGTTTTAAAGACCCTGAGTAAGAGGGCTTACGAAAAACTTTGTGAGAACAACCGACTTAATCATGAGCAAGTCTGGTCAATGGAGATACAGAAAATTGAATAATAGCGAAAAGTTTTGGTCCAGGTCAGCCTGCGCGAACTGCGCAGGCTGACCTGAGTCGATACTTTTCGCAGGTGCAATAAGTGCTCTTTTCACAGAGAATGTCTCATTTTCTGAAATCTGTCCTCCGTCATTTCAATTCTGTAAACATCCTGATGAAGGCGTAAGCTGAAACGTCGATAAAGAATTTTAATCCTTTACCACACAATCCCGACTTTTAACCATCTTGAGGAAAAAGCCTTTTGAAAACAATGTGGTAACCAACATTTTCTCCTTTTCCCATAATGTTTTCTACTCTTCCCAAAACAAATTTCAATTTTTGAGTAACATTTACTTTGTCGCCTGCAAATGCTTTGAATTTAGACCGGTTTAAAATTTTGTCGTTTGGTAAAGAGTTAAAGAAACTTATACGTTTTGTTACAGATTTATTTCCATTTGTCATTTCAATGCAATATAAGCAGGCTTTCCAGAATCTCGTATATCAGCTATATCTGCATATTCGATATAACCAAGTTCCTCATATAAGGGTTTACAGTGTTTGTTTACAACATCCAAGAAAGGTTGCTTCATATGCTTCCGCCATGTTGGAAGCTTATATTTGGTAGAGTCGGCATCTCTTCTAGTCTTTGACATAACATAATCAACGTCACTCTTTGTATAATTAAGGTTTGCAAATTCAAACAAGCTTCTCATGCCATCTTGTGTAAAATCAGTTAAATCTTCATAACGGATTAGTTTAATATTACTCTGAATATGACTTGAAGATGTCTTAGAAAAGCTCAGATCCTTCACCATTCTGTCACAGATCCTTTTCGTATTGATAGTGAAGTTAGACAGCCGTTTTGAATCATTGTCGTTTTTCCGGACTTGCGAGTCCATCATGGCGCGAGGATCGCGTACAAGGTGGATTATTTTTAGGTTTTCATTATCGCGGAACAGCCCTTCAACTGCTGACAACGGAAAACGAATGAATTTAAAAACCCGGATGTGCGCTTTGATACAAGGTGTGGTCAAGTATGGCAAACAATCAAGTATCCCCTGTATTCTTGTAGTTCTTGCGACCTTCCTGCGTTTCTGTAGACATTCAAGAAATGGTTTTCGATGTTTATATGCAGGGTTGGTGGAACGGTAGAAACTGGAGTCCATTGTTCCTAGGTCCATTGAATGATATTTGCAGTCCAGCAAATTTTGTACGAGTTCTCTTGCTGCCCCGTCTTCTTCTATCCAGGTACCATGATAAAGTCTGCAAGTTGTGTTAATTTTTTACCCCTTACCAAACGATCCAGAGTTTTAACGACCCCAAGAAGAAAATGTTTGAGAACATTGTGGAAAAAGGAGAGAATTCTGGTAACTAGCACTTCTCTTTTTCCGGCAATGTTTTCTAACCTTTCCCAAAACATTTTTTTTTTTTTTCAATTTTTAATGACAAGACAAATTATTTTGGCGTATGCAAATGTTTTCAATTTGGACAAGTCTAAAATTTCTTCTTTTCGTAAATAGTTACTCTTTTACCCTTTACCACATAATCCCGACAGTTAACGACCTTGAGAAAGAAAATTTTTGTAAACATTGTGGGAAAAGGAAAAATGCTGTTTACCAGCATTTCTTCTTTCCCCACAATCTTTTATACCCTTTCAAAAACTGCCGATGCTTTGGACTATCCTAAAATTCTGTCGTTTGGCTAAGGAGTCGACCACACGACAAATTTTATAATTGTCCATATTTAAAGCTTTTACAGACGACTATGTAATTTGATTCGAATGACGGAGTTCGTCTCTGACGTTGTTGTTGTCGTTTGCTAATTGATTTCGATAGGCTCCGGCCTGTTTAAGATCATGTGACTGACTATTTCAAAATGGCCACCTTTGTTTAGTTATATGTAGTTACGGAACCGGGCGAGTTAACGGGTGCGGATCGACGTAATCGACTCTAGTTTTTTATTGTGTGACATTCTCAATTCTTTGCGAAACTCTGACTCAAAATCGAAAATTCATTAGGAGACCACGTAGTGCATAAACGAAATACTTACTTTTGTGTTTCTTATTTACTGATGATGTGTAAGTTATCGCTTTACCTTATTCAGAGATGAAACATTTTTGAAGTTTGGTGAGATCATATTTAAACAAAAAGGGGTTCTGTTATTACCTGTATGACCCATTTAAGAACTGAACTGGACGATTTCTTCGGCTTGACCCTACTGCGCTTCGTAGAGCTTCGTAATCATAAAAAGTCCCCGGATGTTGCTGAAAGATACTTCCGGTAAAAGTAGACCCTGTATGCATGTAGGCTGCTATGATTATCAAAAGCGGACTTTTAGCACCGTCCTTTAATGTCCTGGAAGGTTTCTCAGTCTGGGTTTCTGAAAATACTCATGAACTTATTTTCAATTGCCAAGCGATAGAAATTATTTTAAATGTTACTTATGGTTCACTCGACTGTTCTCGTGATGGCTCGCTTACGTCTTCTTATTTCTTATTATTTTTTGCTGGACGACAATATTTCGGACCGGCCCAAATTCAAAGCATATGCAGACGACAAACTCATTTTGGGTCAAATGATGGGATATGTCTTCGAAAGGGTAGAACACTGTGGGATTGGGAACAACGATGATACCCAAGACAGTGAAGCATTCGGTGCACTTAATTTTTCGACTGGATTTTTTTTTTTTTTTTTTCACTGGAAATGAGCCATGCTCTGTGAAAAGGGGTCTTAACCTTGTCTAATAAATTTAATTTAAAAACTTTCCAGACGAAAGTAAAATCCCGAATAATGTTATTTCAAACTTATTATTGTGGAGAACAATATCTCCTTATCGGACAGTGTAGATCCAAGATCAGACTGCACGTTTTGTGCAGTCTGATCTTGATCTACACTGTCCGCAAAAGGTCAGTGAGTCGCGCTTAGCAGCTTAAGGGTTAATACATCTGCAAAAAAGTATCGACCCAGGTCAGCCTGTGCAGTCGGCTTTGTCGAAACTTTTTGCTTTTAGTCATGTCCAAGGGCAATTCGACCACAGGATTCGGCCTATTGTTAGACAAAATGAATTTTATGGATCCATAATTATGCGATGACTTTGCTTGGAATCGTGATTCACAGATATGCATTAAACCCCCTTTTACCAGGGCATGGTTTAAACGCTTTCAGTTCTGATGAGTCTAAGAATTGTCTTCTGGTAGTGAGTTTTAAAAAATCTCGATAATTTATTTCATCATCATCATCATCATCATCATCATCATTATTATTATCATTAATATCATTATTATTATTATTGTTGCTTTTGTTGTTGTTGTTGTTGTTGTACCTTGTAAAGATTTCGAACTTGTGACTACATGGAAGTGACCGTCATACTGAAGCCACATCACACATATCAGTGCCAGTATAGCTAAGCATAGCAAGAATCTGTAGCAGCTCCGCATAGCCTGGATCTTTCGTTGAATACTCTGAAGATATATAAAAAAAAAAGAGGCAAATAAAATTCGCGATCGACTTGCCGGCTGACAAACTAAACAGACTGACCAGGACCATGCTGATTAACTCTTTACCAAACGACAAAATTTTATACTGGCCCAAATTGAAAGCATTTGCAGACGACAAAATAAATGTTACCAAAAAATTTAAGTTTGTTTTGGAAAGGGTAGAAACATTGTGGGAAAAGGAGAAAATGCTGGTTACCAGCATTTTCTCCTTTTCCCACAATGTTTTCAAAAGGCTTCTTTCTAAGGGTCGTTAAAAGTTGGGAATGTGTGGTAAAGGGTTAACTCCTTATCTGATGGCAAAATTTTTAGACTTGTCCAAATTGAAAGCATTGACAGACGACAAATCAAATGTAGCTTAACCCTTTCCCAAACAACAAATTTTGGACTGGTCCAAATTGAAAGAGTTTGCAGACGACAATTTTAAATTTGATGAAAATGGCAGAAAGTTCTCAAAAAGGGTAGAAAACACTGTGCGAAAAAGAGAAATTGCTCGTTACGAGCAATTTCTCCTTTTCCCACAGTGTTTTCAAAAGACTTGTACTGCAGACACGTGAAAACCAGGGTTTGTTTGGGAAAGGGTTAACCCTCAACCTGCTAAATAGATTAAATTTCGAGTCGATAGTAACGGTCAATATGTCGCTTTTTCAAAGTTATTTCTTGGGGGAAAATATTACCTTATCGGACATCCGAGATTCAAGATCAGACCGATCTGTGCAGTCTGATCTTGAATGTACACTGTCCGCAAAAGAATCTTGCGACACGCTTAGCGGCCTAAGGGTTAGATGACGATTTCTGTCTTTGATATGGTAGAAAAAAAATTGTTGGAAAAGGAGAAAATGATGGTTACCAGCGTTTTCTCCTTTTCCCACAGTGTTTTCAAAAGGCTTTTTCTCAGGGTCTCTAAAAGTCGGGTTGTTTGGTTGAGGGTTAACTCATTATCTGAAGGAAAAATTTTAGACAAGTCCAAACAGAAAACAATTGCAGACGACAAAATTAATGTAATTCGAATGATGGTATTCGCTGGTTACCATCCCCTATTCCTTAGATGTTTTCCAACCTTTCTGAGACAAATCCAATTATTTATCGTCTGCAAATGCTTTTAATTTGGACCAGTGTAAAATATTGTTGTATGGTACTGTGTTAACAGCACAGGTAATATTGCGGGGATCAGAGTACCTACGCATGTGTTTCCTGGCTTTTTCTCAAACCAGTATTGACACAACTTTCTTTCCAAGCAAATGGCTACTTTTCTTACATACACCCGAGATGAAGGGTGAAAATTCGCTGAAAGTTTGCCTCAACCGGATATCGAACCCGCAACCACCAGGCCACGAGTCAGAAACGCTAGCCACTGAGCTACCAGGCCGGGCTCTGAAAAAACGGGGGCTGCAATGCATCTGCAAAAAGTAACAACTCAGGTCAGTCTACGCAGTCCGGGCAGGTAAATTTTGGGGACCCAAATTTCGGTAAACTTTCCGCCTGTGTCAAGCAAGGATCAATCTACCTCATGATTCAGTCAGTTTTGGCGAAAAAGCGGTCTATCTTAACCCTGTCCCAAACGACAAATTTTGGACTGGTCCAAATTCGAAGAGTTTGCAGACGACAATTTTAAATTCGATGAAAATGGCAGAAAGTTCTCCAAAAGGGTAGAAAACACTGTGGGAAAAGGAGAAATTGCTCGTCACGAGCAATTTCTCCTTTTCCCACAGTGTTTTCAAAAGACTTGTACTGCAGACACGTGAAAACTAGGGCTTGTTTGGGAAAGGGTTAAGTGGTGACTTGCTTGGTATATAACACATTACTAAGATTCATGAACCATTATCCTACTGAATAAAGTAAATGAAACATTCAAGCCGATAGTAAAAACCAGAATAATGCTATTTCAAACTTTTTTAGGGGAGAAAAATATCTCCTTATCGGACAGTGTAGATTCAAGATCAGGCTGCACGTTCTGTGCAATCTGGTCTTGGACCTACACTGTCCGCAAAAGGTCAGTGAGTAGCGCTTAGCAGCCTAAGGGCTTAAACCCGTTTTTTCCCGAAGACGCGTGGCTGTTCACTTATAAAATCGAATCAGTGGGTATGCGAAGTTTATGCTTCAATGTAAGCAAAGCCTCGAGCAGAAAGTTATTAACCCTTAACCTGCTAATCGCGACCCACTGACCTTTTGCGGACAGTGTAGACAAGATCAGACTGCACAGAACCTGCAGTCTGATCTTTGATCTACACTGTCCGATACGGTATTTTCTTTCCGGTGAAATCAACTTTGAAACCGCAATGTTTGGGCTTTTAGTATTGAGTAGAAATTTGCGTTTCATTTATTTAGCAGTTTAAGTGTTAACCCTTACAGAGTACATTGCTCGGTCGTTATAATCCTATACCACACGGTCCCGAGTTTTAACGACCCTAACAAAAAGCGCTTTTGAAAACATTGTCGGAAAAAGGAGAAAATGCTGGTAACCAGCATTTTCTCCTTCTCCCACAGTGTTTTTTTTTTTTTTTTTTTTACTCTTTTAGAGATAAATGTTATCATTTTAAAGAAATTTAAAATTCATACGCGACTCAACGACTTTTTGCAGATAGTGTAGATCAACATCAGACTGTACAGAACGTGCAACCTGATCTTGAATCTACACTATCCGATACGGAGATATTTTCCCAAAAAATATACCTTTGAAATAACTACATCGGCTTCAGTTTCATTTCATCTATTTAGCAGGTTAGGGGTTAATTTGTCATCTGCAAATGCTTTCAATTTGGACAAGTCTAATTTTTTCTCGTCTGGTAATGGTTTAAAGACAGTGCAGGTATAGGTAAGACTTAAAAAAACGTACATTCTGATCTTTGACAATTACATGCACACACTGTCAAATTACTTTTTGTACAGGTCAAGACAAAAATAACATTTAAATTGCTCTCTCTCTCTCTCTCTCTCATCGGATCCTCTCTTCCCCAGACAGAAATCGCCAATTTCATCGATGAGCCATGCTCTGTGAAGAGGGGGCTTAATGTATCTGTAAAAAGTATCGACTCGGGTCAGCTTGCGCAAACCTCATGATTCAGTCGGTTGTGAACTAACCTGGATTTTTATGGATCCATGATTATTTGATGACTTGCTGGGTGTCATACATTAAGCTCCCTTTTACCAGAGCACGACTCTCTTATATTTCATTTATTAAGTGCTTGGGGTGGGGGAATTTATTAACAAAGTAGCGAATTGCCTCGATGTTATGAGAATTGCAAATTTGCTTATACAGTTACATGTATTATGATTTATTCGATCCGCTGTTCTATTTCTCCCCTCACCTATCTTTGCTTGCGTCACCTGCCCGAACAGATGCTTTATTGATCGGCGTAGAAAGGTTTGCAACATTATGAGCCCAACTTTCTTTTAATCCTATATCAAATCGACCCTGTAGGAGCCTATTTCAAACTTGTTCTGCGACGTAAAAATTTTATAAACACTGATAAATACGAGGGTCATTCATTTAATTGTGTCACTAATGGACCTCCACACTGCATGTCTATACGTATCACAAGGAAATAACGGTATTTTCGCAAGGAAGTTATTCTAAATACTGGCACGAAATTTTGTTGTAAAAGGTTCATTCTTTCAGAAGTTACAATTGAATGAATGACCCCCGTACTTCAAAACGTTCTTTTCTCTGCAAGTCGAGCCCCGGTAGCTCAGTCGGTAGCGTACAGGACTTGAGTACAGGGGTTGCTGGTTCGAATCCCCAGTTCGGCCAATTTCTTTTCCGAGGATTGTTGATAGTTATTGGGCCAACATTCATTCCTCTCTCTACGCTGGTCATTGTTTCGATGATGGTCGTGTGGGAAAGTATCCTGGGTTTCAGTCCGATCATTTCTCCTTCTTTATATTCGGACTTTACTTAGTCAAAAATGAGGACGTCATTTTTGACAAAGTAAAGTCCGAATATAAAAAAGGAAAAATGATCGGACTGGAACCCACGCTGGTGGGAAAGCAGTAAGTGGTCTTTGGAAGAATAATGTGCGAAGTAATGGTAACAGAAACTCCAGGAAAGCATGAATAGGTGCACTGGCCGCCGCGGCATAACTTAAGTAATATTGAAAACGGCGTTAAACACCATACAATCAATTAATCAATTTTTTCTCTGCAAACATAAAGAAACTGATTTATTAAATGCACCAAAAAGGTGCAACTCTGGTACTGAAATAAAGAATTTGTCACTTCGCGATCAGTCACACAGCGTATTTTTATAAGATCAAATATGACGTCACCGTCCTTATTTGGATATGATCCAACATAGCCGTCGCGTGTTAAAGATGGCGTGACATTTCCAAAAACCTTTGCGAAATTCTGGCGCGAAATATGAAAATACCTTTAGAGGCTACGTGGCCCATTCAGAAAATACCACTGAATTTTTTCCACTGCATTTGGCTTTCTTCTGTACTGATGGTTTGTCAGTTACCACATTCCTTTATTAATTCAGCTATGAATCATTTTTGAAGTTTGATAAGCATCTGAATGGCTCCCTTAAAGAAGCTTAAAGGAGATTCGAACTTCGGGCAATCCACGAATCACTTCCAAGGCTTTTATCATGAGGCTGTGCCACGTTGGATCCTTCTTGCTATATTTACAATATAGGCGTTGAAATAGTGCATCAGGAGCCAGTCCCTAAAATAATGGGGTCGGGTCTAATAAAAGATGAGGCGAGTGAGGGGGGGGGGGGGTTAAAGGACGTTAAATTTTAGTAGGCCCTACTTATGATTCTTCGTGTTTACGTCGTGCAAATAATAATCGAGCCATGCTCGAGAAAAAGGGGGTTTAATGCATTCTCTGTGATCCCTGACACCGTGCAAGTCATCCTATAATTGCGGATCAATTAAATCTATTTTCTCCGACAGCTGACTGAACCTTGAGGTAGACTGGACGTTTGGCATACAGAAAATTGACTAATAGCGAAACGTTTCGGCCAAGGTCAGCCTGCGCGGACTGTGCAGGCTGACCTGGACGATATTTTTCGCAGTTGCATTAAGCTCCCTTTTCACAAAGCATGACTCATAATATTTTATGGAGATTTTCATGCACAAGTTCGAATTCAGTTCATATGATTTTTCGATTAAAACTTTGTAGAAAAGGAGAACAGTTGCGGTAACCAGCAAAACCTCCTTTTCCCACAACGTTTCCTACCCTTTTAAATTCTAATTCCATCATTTGAGCCACATTTAATCTATCGTCTGAAAATGCTTTCAATTTGGACAAGTCTGAAATTTTGTCTTCTTGTCAAGAGTTGAGTCGATTTCACTTACCATGTAGAGATCGTGTCAGTCACGCCAACTAGCTCTAAGACAATCCCGTTCCAATTTCAAAATACAGAAAACAAGTCAATATTTTGCCTCCGATAAAATATGTAGCGTTCAAATCCACTCCAAATGTTATGTAAATAAGTATATTTATCGAGTTTATTTCCCATGACATTTGTCTCATTCAGTGGTGACTTTATGAGTGACTAAAATGTCATATAAAACAAGAGGGTTATGACAGCCACGTATCGCTCCACTGTCTTATAGATAAATGTGCAGTACACTTAATTTGCACAGAGACATTAACACATTACCAAACAGTGAAATTTTGCGCTCGACTAAATTGAAAGCATTAGCAGACGACAAAATGATTGTAGCTCAAATGATGACTTCTGTCTATGATAGGGTAGGAAACATTGTGTAAAAAGGAGAAAATGCTGGTTACCAGCATTTTCTCCTTTTCTCGCAAAGATTTCAAAAGCCTTCTTTCTTCAGGGTCGTTAAAACTCGGAGATGTATTGTAAAGGGTTAAACGGAAAGATGTCTGTACTGCAATAAAATGTAATAGAGAAAATAAACCTGGCTCCCTGAAACAGTCATCTTCCTCACGTACCAAGATTATGTCTGTGAATAAAAGAAAGTCTAATCAATTATCATCCATACTGGATATTGATCAATAAAATCTGACATTTTGAACGTTGTCGAGGGGATTCTCAAAACTTTAGTAGCAGAAAAGCATTTTTCTATCTCACGAATGGATGAGTTTTTGAAGAAAACAAAGATAGAAATGATACAAACCTCACTTCATGATAAATATTCAGCTGAATTGAGCATAACTTTTAACATTAAGATAAATCGTTATCACAGAAACTGAACATATTCTTTTCAAAAAAACGTGAAAATACAATAATTATCATATTACAGTGCAGTAGGACTATGATAATAAATGGAAAGAAACAATAACAAACTACACATAATAAGAAAACATGAACTAATACCTTGATCAGTATAAACTTAACTATAGCTTGCTATTAATTATAATGAACCAAGTCAGCAGTTTACTTATTGTATATCCTCCACTAAATAACCTTGTGTATTAACAGCCCTCAGCAAAGAAAAGCTTAAGAAAATATTATGGAAAAATGAGAAAATGCTGGTAGCTAGTAGTTTCTACATTTCCCACATAGTTTTCTGCCTTTTCAAATAAAATTTCTGTCATTTGAAACATTCAGTTTGTCGTCTGCAAACCCTTCGAATTTGGACGACCCTAAATGTCGTCGTCCGGTTAATAATTACAGTAATCTCGTATTTAGTCCTAGCTGGGAATGAATTCTGCAAAGCAAACTGTTCAAAGGCAAAACCTTTATCGATTATGTACCAGTTGGATATGACAGATGATGCGCTGATATTCTACGTTTTCTATACATTATTTAACCCATTACCAAACAAACCCGAGTTTTAACGACCCGGAGGAAGAGGCCTATTGAAAACATGGTGGGAAAAAGAGAAAATGCTGGTAACCAGCATTTTTCTCCTTTTCCCACTGTGTTTTCTACCCTTTTCAAAACGAGTATCAATATTTCAGTCAAGTTTATTTTGTCGTCTGCTAATGCTTTGCATTTAGACTAGTATAATTTTGTTATCCGGTAAAGAGTTAATCCTTCACCAAACGACAACATTTTAGACTTAATTGTATTGAAAGCATTTGCAGACGGTAAATCAAATGTGTCTAAAGTTATGAAATGTTGTAATGTTGTAGGAAAAGGAGAACACGCCGATCACTATCATCTTCTCCATTGCCTTCAATGTTTTCAAAAGCTTTCTCTTTCAGGATTGCTAAAATTGTGTGGTAAAGGGTTGACTCTCAGCGCCGAAGTATATAAACTCAACCTCTTTCGACGGTTGAAAACACCAGCCGATATAGCTCAGTAGGTAGAGTATAGGACTTGTGAACACAATGTCCTACAGATTGTGGGTTCGTATCCCCGGCTGGCCAACTAAAAAATTACTAATAGTCTTTCGGATGAGACATTAAACCGAGGTCCCGTGTGACGATGCTATACGCCGAGCACGTTAAAGAATCAGGCGAAGCTCTCAGTAGTTTCAGCCTGTATCCTTGCACTATCCCCCGTAACAACCAACCGTCTTCTGGGGGCGTCGCTCAGATGGGCAACCGGTAGCGACGATAAATAAACGGAAATAACCAACCAACTGTTGAAATTACAATCCACTGAAACTCTTGACTTAAATGGCCTGACTAGACGAGAGAACGTTATAGATCCAAGGTCAGATTACAGAGTCTGTGCTGGCTGATCTTGTTCTTTGCAGTCCGTAAGTCCTTGCTGTCATCTATGCAAGAGTGGTTAACTCTTTACCAAACGACTCAATTTTATATCAAAAGCATTTGCAGACGACAAATATATGTGACTCAAATGATTATTTCGTCTTTGATATAATAGAAAACATTATGGGAAAAGTAGAAAATGCTGGTTACCAGCATTTCTCCTTTTCCCACAATGTTTCCAAAAGCCTCTTTCTTCAGAGTAGTTAAAACTCGGAATTGTGAGGTAAAGGCTTAAAGCAAAAAGGTTAACCGCTAAGGTTACAGTTCAACCCTTTACCAAAGTTAGAAACTATCCCACACTTTTAAAAGTTTGGGGAGCAAAAGGTGTTTGAAATTAGTGTGGAAAAAGGGAGAATATGCTGGTACCCATGAAATATCAATGACATTTTTTTTTTTTCAATTTTGGCCACTTTAAGTATGTCGTCTGCAAAGTCTTTCAATATGGACGAGTAAAATGTGCGAATAAAGATTCAACCCACATCATTCTACTTTTTTGCGTTCAGCAGAAGATTGCTATTTCAAGTTCATTTCTATATACAAACTCTCATTTTCATTCTGTACAAAAAATCGTAACATACTAGTACCAGTGCATATTCAGTGTAAGCGCTTAAGTTTTTGACAGGTTTACACCTATACACGACAATGTGTTCAATTGTATTATCTGCCGAACACCACCCCGAGTCAATTGTCAGAATTTTCACATTTTCCTAAACTCGAAATGAAAAAGTCGTTAATAAAATCGTGTTCTGAGATATTTTTTTCCTCAATCTGGTACATAGAAAAGGTCATTTGATTAACATTTAAGGTAGAATCATGGTCGAAATTATGGAAGCAAACAGATTTTACTCTTCCCATCTGAGTTGGAAATACTAGAACGCTTCGAATATTAAATGAGTCCGACTGATCAATGAATTTTGAATATAAGCTTTGAAATATTAGCGTGACGCTGAAATTATTTAGGCCAATGAATATGCCATATTAGACGTAACAGTCAAAACTATTTTTAGCATAACGCCGTTATTTCAAAGCCGATATCAAATTTCATTGACCAATCAGATTTGTTGAACATATTCACTGCGGTATTAAAATTTCAATCTCAAGGTTGAAAGACTTCTGTGTAACGATAAATAAAATCCGTCGAGTGCTGAATTTATCAATTGAATGTTTTAACGCTTAGGCTGCTAAGCGCGACTCAAGGCGCTTTTGCGGCCAGTGTAGATTAAGATCAGAATACACAGAGCGTGCAGTCCGATCTTAGATGTACACTGTTCAATAACGAGACACCCCCCCCCCCCCTCAAAAAAAAAAAAATGACTTGGAAATTGAAATATTCGGGTTTTTTACTATTAGCTGAAAATTTCATTTAACTTATTTAGCAGTTTAAGAGTTAAATCAGGAAAAAAACGTCTGAAATATCGGTATTTCAAGCTTCTGTGGACCAGAATACGTATGTAACGCGGTAGGTGACAGTGTAGATCTCAGATCAGACTGCATGTTCTGTGCTGTCTGATGTTAATCTACACTGTTTGCAAAAGCAAATGGTTAAGAAATGACATTTAATTTTCTTCCTTTACACAAGTAAAAGCGTTCCTTGTGCAAAGCATTTTAGAGATCCAATCCAATGTGACAAGTTGTCGCCGCAATATAAGTAAAGCATTTTTGAAAGAGCTGCTTACCCTTTACCGAACAATCCCGACTTTTAACGATCCTGAGGAAGAAGCCTTTTGAAACCATTGTGGGAAAAGGAGGAAATGCAGGTAACCAGCATTTTCTCCTTTTCCCACAATTTTTTCGACCCTTCCGGACATATTACTATTTTTGAGTCACAGTTATTTTGGTGTCTGCAAAAGCTCTCAGTTCAGAAAAGACCAATATTCTCGTTGTCTGGTTAAAAATTACGCACAACTCCACAATGCATTCAAGGGAAAAAGTCTTATACAGAGAAAAAAGGTGTAATAAGATGGTATCATAAACCTTTAGCTTGCAAAATTTTATATTGAAAAGTTTTCCCTGAAGTAAAAAAAGATCTTGCTGGTGCATTTTAAAGCTCGATATCAATACATAAATACCTAGCATAGGTCCAGGATCCGAATGCACAAAATGTGTGTTCTAGTCTCGATCTATACTGTTGACAAAGGCACTAGAAGTTACCCCACATTCTTACTGTTAACATATTGCAAGATAACCATGGCAACTTAAATGTAGATCAAAGGATACTTGACCACCTGTCATTTGAAAACCAACACGCTTACCTTTCTTGGATTCGTTTATTTGATGTACTTACTTTGTGTGACTCTTTGAGAGAGAGACAGGGAAACAGAGAGAGGGTTATTTTCTAAATAGATATAGAAAGGGTGGGTGGGCGAGAAAGTGTCCTTTTTTTTTTTTGGAAGGGTGGGGGGAATAATATATGTACTCTGCTGAGATCTTTCTAGCAAAAAGAAAACGTGATCCTTTTCTCATGTGTGTGTGTGTGTGTTTGTGTGTGAGAGAGATAAAGAAAGAAAGAGAGCGTGTGTTATTAGATTTACCCCAGAACCGATCAGGATATTTAAATAACAACGAAAGCATCTTTTCTTTAATCTCATATTCTTTAGCAAGTGACTTTAATTCTTCATAATTGTTAGAACTATTATACAAAAATTTACAAGGCTTAACATACAAACTTTTAACTATTTACAAAGTAAAATACAAACTTTACATTCAAAGTTCATTTTATTCCTTGCATAATAACTTAAGACAAAACACACACAAAAACTTAAGCAACCTATAAAATACTTATAAACATACAGAACTCCAAAGAAAGATAGTCACCAAGGCCTAAGATTTTCTTGTTATTTTACAGTGTAGACCCTCGGGAATGAGTCGTGAAATGAACATTGGGGTGGGGTACGGATACAAAATGAGCAATTCTTCAACATGTAAAAATGTCTTCTTTTCTTATTGTTCCTGAACACTTCACCCAACAGCAAAACTTTTGACGATCAAAGATGAATATCATAGCATACCACAAATTAAATCTGGATATATAAGACTGGTCTTTGAAAAGGTTGAACACACTGTGGGAAAAGGAGAAAATGCTGTTTGGCATAGGGTTGAAATGTCATAATTTTTTACAAGCAAATAGATACTTTAATGATTTCAACTCTTTACCAAATGACTAAATTTTAGATTTGTCCAAATTAGATGTATTTTCAGCAAACAAATGCAATGCAGCTCAAAAGATGTGGTTTGTTTTTTCAGAGTAGGTAACATTGTGGAAAGAGGAGAAAATGTTGGTAGCCACTTTTACAACAATATTTTCAATTGTGATGGTATTCATCGCAAGAGAGTGTCCCTTGGCAAACCTTTCAGAGCCCCATCCTTGTACTGGAGAAACCAAGAGAAAAAATGAATATGTGAGCTGTGGCCTTTACATGAATGAAATAATGTTAAAGTGGCTTAAAAAAAACATAAACATTTTCTCTTTTGGGGAGTAGAGCAAATTGCACAACATTAGCTAAACATGAGTATCCATGTGGGGACGTGCCAGCACTTAGCTGCAGTTGCTTCTTCAATAGGTAAGTTAACAAAGGCGCATAACTGTGTCAGAACTACTTTGAGGGTTACATTCTGTTCTGGTATGGGTTTTCCCTTCAATAGTTAAAAACTAGCCAAAGCTTTAAGATAATATCTTAACCTTTAAAGCGCCTTTCACAATCATAGTTGTCTTTGTGTTCAATGTATATCAAGATCAGATTGTCCAGAATGTGCAGTCTGATCTTTGATCTATGCTGTCTGCTTTGCTGAAAGAAACGAAGATTAAAATAATCTTTACATTGCAATATATTTGGATAACCAGCATTTTCTCCTTTTTCCACAATGTTTTCTACCCTATTACATACAGAAATCACAATTTGAGTAACATCTTATTTGTTGTCTGTACATGCTTTCAATTTGGTCCTGTATAAAATTCTGCCATTTGGTAAAGAGTTAACCCTTTACCACACAATCCCGAGTTTTCATGATCCATAGAGAGAAGGCTTTTGAAAACAATGTGGGGAAAAGGAGAAAATGCTGGTAACCTGCATTTTCTCTTTTTCCCACAGTGTTTTCTACCTATTCAAGGACAAATACTATCATTTTAAAACATCTGAACAGTTGTCTGTAAATTCCCTCAATACGAACCAGTCTAAAAATTTGCTGTGAGGCAAAGAGTCAAGTAATGACACAGATATCAGAAAATGTTAAAGTTTTTTGTGCAACATTGGCAGGGCTGATGACAACATGGCTATGAACAATATAGCTCTTACCTGATATACCTTTCATTCTCACTTTATATTATTGTTTATGTTTGGGATAACAGGTTTAAAACCATGTATGGCAACGAGATAATTTATAAACCAAACTCCATAACATTTATATTATCTCGTCATGGTTTGTGGTTTTAGACATGTATTCCCAAAAACAAAAAACAATATAAATTGTTAATGAAAGGTTTATCGAGTTAGAGTTATACCTCAATGATTTCTTCAAAACCAGCAGAGCTAAATATTCTTTAAAAAAAAAATATTCAGGACATTAACAAATGCTCTGTCTGCTCTAAAAAAGCAAAGAAAATGAAGAAAAAAAAAAAACGACACACAACAAATTAACAATAATTAGTCATTTATACACAGAGCTATCAGCAAAAAGATTAGCCCACCAAAAAACCCTTTGCCCTATAACCAGACCAAAGCAAGCTTAAAATCCCCTGCAGCAGACCAGAAACTTCTGAAACCATTGTTGGAAAAGGAATAGAATGTAGAGCCATTGGTGAATACTTGTATAGGTTTACCTGTTACCACTAACCAGTCATTCATTTGTATTTTACTGGTACATGTACATACTTGTTTGTTTGTTTATTTGTTTCTTTTGCATTTATCTTCAGTTTTAATCTGTTACAAAACAATTCCATGTTTCCCAAGAACCCAAGGACGAGTATCTTTAATAACATTGTGGGAAAAGAAGAAAATGCTTTCAGCTAGCACTTTCTTTTTCCACATTGTTTTCTGCTGCCTCAAAATATAAATCCAAAAATGAATCCCATCATTACAGCACCATTTAATGTGTCATCTGCAAACGCTTCCAGTATGGACTCACAAAATGTTTTTGTCTTCTAAAGAATTACAGCGAAGTCTGCAACAAATTGTTCTCAGGATGTGACGAGTTAGATTAACCTTTACTAAACAATCCCAAGGATTAACGACCCAAACCACGAAGATTTTTTAATCCATTTAGGGAAAAGGAGAAAATACTGGTACCCAGCCATTTTCTCCTTTTTCCATGTTTTTCCACCCTTTCAAGGACAAACTTATCATTTGATTTGCATTTGTTTGTCTGCAAATGCTTTCAAGCTGGAGAGGCTAATAGTTTTGTCGTCTTCTAAAGTGTTAAGTCATGAACAGGATTTCCAATTTCGTCATAAAAGTTACTCTATACACATAAAAACCTGCTTGGACACAAAATACAAAAGCTTAATGCATCTCTAGGATGCTGACAAAGTAAGTCAAAATATTAAGTCAATCCACTCCAGTAACAAAAACAAGGAAAAATATGAAGTTTTTCACTCTTTCTGTACAAACTGGCCATTGGAATTCCAAATTGCCTACAATTATATCTCGACCTGCATGCGTACCGTGATATAACTAAGATTTAAACAGGATTGTGTGATTGTTGTTTCATTCAAATCATTGCCATCACTATTTTCAGGTGGCTACCCCAACAGAGTAATAGTGATTCCCAGTGCATCAACTGCAGCAATCAACTTTTGCTTAGCATTACTGAAGCTGAGGATGGCATCCAGAAATTTCTTTCTAGAAGCAGGTTTTTTTTCCGAGAGGTTAGAAGGCATTGTGGGAAAAGGAGAAATTGGTTACCAGCATTTTCTCCAATTCCAACAATGTTTTAAAAGCCTTTTTTTCAAATCTCGGGATTGTACAGTATCTCAGAATTTTATGGTACAGGGTTTAAGACGGTAGTCTGCTACAAAATTTGTAGGTGATAAGTGAGACTAAAAACATTATGGCAAAGAACTGAGGTAGAATAACCAATAAATGACAAAGTAAAATTTACAGTTTCAACTTCCAAAATTTGAAATATATTCAACAGTAAAACAACATGCAAGTTAAAACATACAAAATTTAACAACAAAATTAGTTAACCTGTGACCAAATAATCCCTAGCTGGTAACAAAGCTTTTGAAAAAGACATTTGAAAACATTTTCTCCTTGGCCCATGTTTTCACCATTCCAACAGAAAAATTCAATTACTGATTAATATTTATCTAGTCGTCTGCAATTGCTTTCAATTTTGACAGGTCTAAAATTCTATCTTTTGGTAAGAGCTAATCCTTTACCACACAATCCCAACTTTTAACGACCTTGAAGAGGAAAGCTTTGGAAAACATTGTGGGAAAAGAAGAAAATGCTGGTAACCAGCATTTTCTCCTTTTCCCACAATATTTTCTACCCTACCAAAGACAGAAATCTTCATTTGCATCATATTTGATTTGTCCTTTGCAAATGCTTTTAATTTGATCAGGTTCAAAATTTTCTTGTTTGGTGAAGAGTTTTTCTGTGGATGGTTCCTTTAACAAAATTTAATAACCTCTTCCCATAAACTTTTATAGTCTTAGCCCTTTTACCAGGCAACCGAATTCTACACTACTCCAAATTAAAAGCATCTGCAGACAACAACTTAAATGTGACTATAATGATAGGATTTTTCTATGAAAAGGAAGAGAATGTTGTGGAAAAAGGAGAAAATACTGGTGAGCTCTTTACCAAACAACAAAATTTTATACAGGTTTAAATCGAAACCATTTGCAGACAAAAAATTTAATGCTGGACAAATTACGAAATTTGGCTTTGGGCTTTGACAGAGTAGAAAACATTGTGGGAAAAGGAAAAAACGATGGTTAACAGCATTATATCCTTTTCCCAAAAGTTTTCAAGGGGCTTATTCCTCAGGGTTGTTAAAACCTGGGATTGTATGGTAAAGGGTTAACAAAATTTTCTCTATTTCCCACAATGTTTTTAAAAGCCATCTTCCTCAGGGTCATTAAAACACAGAATTGTATGGTAAAGGATTAAGCAGAAACCTGAAAACACTTGGCCAAAGACATGGATTGGTTTGCACATTTCTTGTCATATGTTTTTATGTCTTGACTCTTTAGCAAACGACACAGTTTTAGACTGGTCTAAATTAAAAGCAGTTGCAGAAGACAATTTAAGTGTCATTTAAAACTTGAAATTTGTTTTAGGTAGAATATATTGTGGAAAAAGGAGGAAATGCTGGTTACAAGCAATTTCTCCTTTCCCCACAATGTTTTCAAGGGGTTTCTTTCTCTGGATTGTTGATCAGGATTGTGTCGTACAGAGTTAAACCTTTATTCACATATAACTATCCATATTTTACATGAATGCATTCAGTTGTTTGCTTCAAATTTGTTTCAAGAGGTAATATGGGGTACAACAAGAAGGACATGATGGTCCTGAGTCACTCACCTGAGCCTTTTTACCTATTTTTTTTAAATTTGTCCGAGCCATCATCAAGACAAACATTCTGACCAACTTCCATGAGTATTGAACTGAAAATTAGGCCTCTGAAGTGTTCACAATTTTTTTTTCAAAGATTTGACCAGGTTCAAGTGATCTAGTTTTTGACCCAACATGACCCATTTTTGAAGTTCAAGATATCACTTAGACAAACATTTTGACCAACTTTCATGAGATTTGGACAGAACATGTGGCCTCTAGTTCTTGATCCCACATGACCCTTTTTTCCAATGCTGTCCAAGATATCATCAATATACACATTCTGACCAACTTTCAATAGCATTGGACTGAAAATGTGGCCTCTATAGTGTACAAAAGGTTTTATTAATATTTGACCTGGTGACCTGGTTTCTGATGCTACATGACCCATTTTCAAACATGCCCAAAATATCAAGACAAACACTCTGACCAATCTTCAGAGTTTTGGACTGAAAATGGGTTTTTTCAAAGATGTGAAATGGTGACCTAGTTTTTGCTCTGATGTAACCCATTTTTAATCTTGTCTGAGATATTATCAAAACAAACATTCTGACCAACTTTCAGGAATATTGGACAAAAAAATGTAGTCTCTAGAGCATACACAAGTTGACAATGCATGACAGACGATGGACACAGCACTATCACAAAAGCTCACCTTAAGCACTTTGTGTTCAGGTGAGCCCAGAAATGTAGCAGATCCATTATCACAAATGCAACTTTCGGACCCATTAAAAATAAGATCCAGAAACAGTGGGAAAAAAATCCATGCCGAAATACAACAAAATTTGATATGAATATGACTTTTCAACAGGCACATGTATTAACTCTTTACTAAATGACAAAACTTTGGGCTTATCCAAATTGAAAACATTTGCAGACGACAAACAGACATGACTCAAAAATTGAAATTTATCTTAAGAAGGGTAGAAAACATTGTGGGAAAAGGAGATATTGCTGATTGCCATCATTTTCTCCTCTTCCAACAATGTTTGCAAAAGCCCTCGTTCTCTAAGTCATTAGAATTTGGGATTGTGTAGTAAAGGGTTAACTCGAAAAGCACTGACTTAACCAAACTGGCATGTTCAGTCTAGAAAATAAGACTGCAAATAAACCTAATTTAATATTGCATTTGTTCAGAATGTTTTATTAGACAGTGTAGATCAAAGATGAGATGCACAATTTTTTTGCTTTCTGATCTTGATTTTTTACTGACCACAAAGACAACTGAAGTAACTAATGCCCTTTTACAGTTAAGAGGCCTGAACTACATATTCCTCAAATTAACCCTTTACCATACAATTCCACCTTTTAACGACCCCGAGAAAAATGCCTGTTGAAAACATTTTGGGGAAAGGATAAAATGCTGGTAACCAGCATATTCTCCTTTTCCCCCAATGTTTTCTAGCCTTCCCAAAACAAATTTCAATTTCTGAGTTACATTTATTTTGTCGTCTGCAAATGCTTTCAATTTGGACCTGTCTAAAAATTTGTCGTTTGGTACAGAGTTAAGCAATTCGAAATTGTGATAATGCAGATCTTGGGGAAACTACATGTGCATGTAAATACACTATTCCTTAAGTTAAGTCTTTACCAAATCACAAAATTTTAGGCTTGTCCATATTGAAAGCTTTGCAGACCACAACTTAAAGGTGACACAAACATAAAGATTTGTCTTTGAAAGGGTAGAAAACATTTTGGGAAAAGATGAAAATGCTGTTTACCAGAAAATGTTTTCAAAAGTGTTCTCTTTCAGCGTAGTTAAAACTTAGGGTTATGTGTACAAGAGGTAAATGAAATTTGGAGAATTTAAAAAAGTATCCCTTGAATTAATTGGCAAGAAAAAAATTCAGTCTGTGGATCCTAAGAGAACTGTGTAAAATATTCAATAAGTAAAGTGATTAAAAACAATGATTTTGTTGAAAACCAAAAAACTACATAAAAAATCACCAAGTTAACCCTTTACCACACAATGCTGACTTTTAATGACGCTGAGGAAGAAGCCGTTTGAAAACATTGAGGGGAAAAGGAGAAAGTGCTGGTAACCAGCATTTTCTCCTTCTCCCACAATGTTTTCTACCATATCAAAGACATATTTCATCATCCGAGTCTTATTTAAATTGGCATTTGCAAATACAGTCAATCTTGTACATGCAACCACGTGTTTTAAGCGACTTTTGTGCTAAACGACCGTTTTTAAGTCCGCCCGAGCGATTTTCCTCTAATTTCATGTTGTATTAAGCGTCTTTTGTACTACGTGACCAACGACCACCAATTTTAGGGCCCAAAAGCCCACTATATCTTTCATTAAGCGACCCATCAACACGTAAAAATTGTAGATCCTTAATTGACAGTATATAGGATGATAACAGCCTCTGATTTATCCTAATCAAGACATACATGTACCAGCATGTGTCAATTAAGGATTAACACATTTACATGTCTAACTGTTAATTACCCTTTGACAATAGCTGCAACGATGCAGAACCATGTCATAATGACCAACTAAATCCCTAATCTGCTAGTGTGCGAACGTGTGAAAAGGATGGGGAATTCCGTGTGGTCTCCCTAAATGGAGTAGAGCTTTGTTCCATTACCACTATATGAAATTGATCTTTTGTTTGGTTATAAATAGGCACTACAAATCAAGCGTCTCCTTCATTGGCAAATTCAACCTGGAAACGCCGTGGAGTAAAAAGTTGTTTTTGATTACACTGAGTCTTTCACACATGCTTATATTTACACAGTGCTTGTCTATTTCACAAATGCCTTGCCATGTATCCCACAAACACAGAGAAATTTTTTTATAAAGGTTTGTTCACATATTTCATGTTGACTACTTTGGCCTACTTTCGATTTGTTCTTTCACTTACAGAAATTGCTGTTGGTCCAATATTTTTTTTTTCTTTTAAATATTAAAGCATTTTCTTGATACTTACCTAAAATTTGAAACATATGCATTTAGTATAGAATCTAGAATATGTTTAAATAATTAATGTGTGAAAAATGTAATTTGCACCTCCCGACTGATTTATTAAGCGACCATTTTATTTAGCGACCATTTTTTATTGTCCCAAGCGTGGTCGATGAATACAAGATTGACTGTACGTTCAAGCTGGACAAGTCTACATTTTTCTCACATGGTAAAAAGTTAAGCACTTCCAAAATATGATACTGTGGGTCAATATTGCACTTTAACATATCGATAACAACAACATACCAGTCACTGTATAATTGTCTGTTTGCCCTCTGCAAACAGAATTAGCACTGTTTTGTGCACATTACCTCTAGCAATATTTTCCCATCTTGCCGCAGAGGCTTACTGAAAACATAATGGCAAAAGCAGAAATTGCTCTTATAAGTAATTTCTCCTTTTACCAAGATATTTCCACATGTATCCAAGTATAAAACCTTATTTCATGCGGATTATTGTTGTTTTAAAAGGAGTTTTCAAGTTGTTTGCTGCAGATTTCTTTCAGTAGGTAGTATTGTTTAACTCTTCACCAAACAACTAAATTTTAGACTTGTGCAAATTGAAAGCATTTGCAGACAACAACATGAATGTGACTCAAAAATTGAAATATGTGTTGAAAAGGGTAGAAAAAATTGTAGGAAAAGGAGAAAATGCTGGTTACCAGCATTTTCTCCTTTCCCCATATGTTTTCAAAAGCTGTCTTTCTCAGGGTTGTTAAAAGTCTGGATTTTGTGGTAAAGGGTTAAATACATAATGATCAATAGAGCTAAGAACCATAAAACTAAAACAACAGACAACATTAACAAATGAGTATTTCAACTAAATGATTTCATCTGCAAAAAATTCACAGTTGATCCAAATAGATTAGTATGAAAACCTCAGGCAATTAGAGGACAAGTCCAATAAAGTCCCAGAAAGCACTAAGCAATCACAGAACAAGTCCTGGAGGCCTCTGGAAACTACAAGCCAAGTCCAAACAAGCCTTGTTCAATCAGAGGATAGGTTCCTGAAAGCCAAAGACAATGACAGGGCAAGGCCAAGAAAGCCTAATGTAAGCAGATGACAAGTTCCGGAAAGCCTCCTTGAATCAGAGAAAGCCTAAGGCAATCAGAGGACTAGCCCCTGAAATCCTAAGGTAATTCATAGGACAAGTCCTAGAAAGACTCGGGCAACAAGAGTCCAAAAATGTCCCAAGCAATCACAGGACAAGCCAAGAAAGCTCCAAGCAAACACATGAATAGCCACAGAAAGCCTCATGAAATGAGAGGACAGGTTCTAAAAAGCCCAAGCAATTAGAGGACAAGTTTGAGGACAATCAGAGGACAAGATCCAGAAAGCCACAGGCAATCAAAGGACAAGTCCTAAACACTTAGGCAATCAAAAGACAAGTCCATGTTAGCCTCAGACAATCAAAGATCAAGTCCCAGATACCTTAAGCCTTCATTCCATCTACAGGCACATAGGAGACAGCCCCTAAATCAGTCTCTGGTAGCCTCAGGCAATCAAAGAATGAGTCCCAGGAAGCCCTAGACAATCAAAGGACAAATCTAAGAAAGTTACTGTATTCATACAGCTTAATGAGCTAACTATAGCCTTTCTTCGATAATCTACTTTGCTGCAGTCACTTTTGAAAATAATAAATAGATGATGCTCAATATGAGCACTATCTCCTATTACCACCATGTTCAAAAGTGGTCACATAATTCCTGTACTGAACCTGGGTCTGTATTCACCAACCATTCTTAGAGACATTCTTAGTCTTATTCTCCAGAATTTTCTAAATTTGAAAGTAACACAACTTTTGATTAGCTAAACGAAATGTTTTAGCCAATAAGAAGTTGTGTTCCTTTCAAATTTAGAAAATCGTTGACAGCAAGACTAAGAATTTTCTTCAGGGTGGTTGGTGAATACGGACCCTGAACTCATGCTGGTTATATTTCTTTTACAAGGATGTTTTAAATTGGAATGTTGCAATTTTGTTTCAGGAGGTAACAAGCACAGTCTGACCTGTATTCGGCAAGCACCTAAGGGACATTAATCATGTCCTTGCTTCCTACTGACTCTTTCAGCACATAATCTAGTGTTTGAATGACCATAAAGAAAAAAGCTTTTGAAAGCATTGTGGGTAAAGGAGGAAATGCTGGTAACCAGCATTTTCTCCTTTACCCACAATGTTTTCTAACTTTTCAAACAACAACAACAAAAAAAAGATCTAACACTTCAGCCTTATTTGATTTCTCATCTGCTAAAGCTTTCAAATTAGACAAATCTAAATTGTGGACATTTGGTAAAGAGTTAACTTGTTACCAAATGCAAAATTTAGACTGATCCCAGCCGGAACTACTTGCTGCAGACAAATGTGGCGAAAATGATGGGACTTGGACCAGAGTGGATAGAAAACAGTGTTGGAAAAGATGAAGTGCTGTTTACCAACATTTCTTTTATTTTCCACTATGTTTCCAAAAGCCTCTTTCTTCAAGGTCATCAAAGCACATTAGTGTTTGGTAACAAGTTAAGACAGACAAATTTCAACACATGTGCTTGCTTTGGGAATGCCATATCATTATGCTTGCTTGATGCGGGTTGCCTGCTTCAAAGAGCTGGTCACTAAGTCAGGTTTTACAATTCATAAATAGCGAGCTCATTAAATTTTCAAATGACCTTAAGAATTAAATCAGAATGTAACTGCAATTCATTCCCAACATTCTCGTCTTTTCAGTTCTGCTGAAACCATCACAACAGGAACACAATCTGTAATATTTCATCCGTCACAGAAATTCGTTTGACCCTTTACCAAACCACAAAATTTTGGACTGGTTCAAATCCAACACATTTGTAGCCAACAAATTACATGTTGCTTAAATGGTGCAAATTGTCTTTAAACAGGTAAAAAAGCACTGTGGGGAAAGTAGAAATTGTATTCTTTTCCTACTATATTTTCAAAAGCTTTCTTCCTCAAGGTTGTTACAACTCAGGATTATGTGGTGAAGGGATAACTTTTTACCAAACAATCCCATGTTTGAACAACTCAAAGTAGAAAATATGATTGATAACATGGGGGGAAAAAGGAGAAAATGCTGATAATCAGCATTTTCTCCTTTTCTTACATGGTTTTCTTGGCCAAGAAAGAGAATTTTCATCCTCTGACTCATCATTATCGACTTCATCTTCATTTAAGTAGAAATGAGTCTAAAATTTGTAAACTGGTAAAGCATTAACCCTTTATCACACCATTCCGAGTTTTAACAACGCCAAGGTAAAAGGGTTTTGAAAACATTTTGGGACAAGGAGAAAATGCTGGTCACCAGCATTTTCTCCTTTTTCCAAAATGTTTTCTACCCTTGCAAAGACAAATTATATCATATGAGCCATGTTTAAATTGTCGTGTGCAAATGTTTTCAATATGGGCGAGCCCAAAATTTTGTTGTTTGGGAAAGACTTACAAGATTTTTCAACAGCTTTGAACAAAATTTCTTCTATTCACAGGAATGGGTTGGAGCATATCACAAGACTTTAACCCTTTACCACACAGGCCCAACTTTTAACGACACTGAGAAAGAAAGCTTTTGAAAATGTTGTGGGAAAAGGAGACAATGCTGGTAACCAGCATTTTCTCCTTTTCCAACAATGTTTTTCACCCTTCCCAAATCAAATTTCAATTTGTTAGTCACATTTATTTTGTTGTCTGCAATTGCTTTCAATTTGGACTTGTCTACATTTCTGTCGTTTGGTAAAGAGTTAAATTAACAGAAGCAAGGAACACAATATGAAGGCAGCACTTTCAGTCTATATATTCCACATAGTTTTCTGGTATCAGCCCTGTCTTTCCATTTATAGTTCCTTCCAACCAGCCAGGTTCTTTTGACAGTCGCACTATAAAAAAGCAAAATAGTAACAGCTTTCAGACAAAAAAAAAGTTTGCTCTTGACAATTTACTAAATTTACCATACCATCATCTATCTTTACAATCTTGTGGCAGATAGCTTTTGGAAACATGATTGGTAAAGGAGAAAATGCTGGTTTCCAGCATTTTCTCCTTTTCCAACAGTGTTTTCTACTCTTTTCAAAACTAATTCCATCATTTTATTGACATTTATTCTCTCTTTTTCTCAAAATGAATCAATACAAACATTCCAAAAATACTTCTGTCTGGAGAGGAGTTAAATACGCAACATAATTATGCATGGCATACATATGGAATATTATGCTATAGTAACTTTCCTGATGCTTCTATTTCGTTCAAGCAGTTTGGGAAAATTTGATATTGCACGAGACCAAAGGTCAAGTAAGATGTCAAAATTTTCTTACCCAGCAAGAAGTAAATACAAGCACCAGGGAAGTTCCTACAATATAATATTCCCTTTATTATACACCTTCAACTTTCAAAGACAACATTTTGCAATTATTGACATTTTATTCTATCATGGTTAGTGGAATAAAAGAAATAATGGTGCAGTGGCCAGTAATTTCGTTTTTATGAATGACAGATGAATATTATCGAGTAATATTTTGGCCAATCAAACTGCGAATCAATAGACATGTTTTCCATGCGTGAGGTACATCATCATACCATATTTGGAACCATATTTCACAGTTTATAGGTACAATGACCACCATTTTTTCCTTTTCCCACAATGTTTTCTAGCCTTCCCAAAACAAATTTCAGTTTTTGAGTAATATTTATATTGTCATCTGCAAATGCTTTCAGTTCGGCCTAGTCTAAAAATTTGTTGTTTGGTGAAGAGTGGTTAAAACTCAGAATTGTTTGCTGAAGGGTTAATTGCAGCAAACGTGCCTTTAGAAAAATGTATAGGACAGTACATTTGAAAAAGAAATTTGATTCAGCATAATTATGTAAGAACAGTTTGTTAAAAAGACTGGACATTACCATTTGTTATTATCATATTTGGTTCAAAGGACAATTCACTTTCATTTTCAGCTTCACACCGATATAATGCTCGCACAGTGCTGGAATAACAAAACAAGAACCAGAGTAAGATATATTCATTATTATCATTTATAACGATCAAAGTTAATAAATAGGTCATGGTTTTTGTACCCCTAAAACATTTTTATTTCTTAACATTACCACAAAATCCCAACTTTAACAACCCTGTAGGAGAAGGCTTTTAAAAACATTGTGGCAAAAGGAGAAAATACTGGAAACCAGCATTTTCCTACAACGTTTTCTACCCTGTTAAAGAACTTAAGTTTATCTGTGTCACCTTTGAAATTGTCATCTGCAAAAGCTTTTAACCCTTTACCACACAATCCCGAGTTTTAACGACCCTAAGGAGAAGGCTTTTTGAAAACATTGTGGGAAAAGGAGAAAATACTGGTAACCGGCATTTTCTCCTTTTCCCACAATGTTTTCTACCCTTTCAAAGATTGTAATCAACAACTGGGTCACATTTGATTTGTCATTTGCAAATGCTTTCAATTTGGATGGGTCTAAAATTTTGCCGTGTAGTAAAGAGGTAATTTAGAAGAAGTCTAAAATTTGTTACTTGGTTGAGAGCTAAATCATTCATTTTCACATTGTTCTGATTAACAATTCAGAATGTTGTTTTGTTATTTCCTGACATTATTCATGGCAAATTATTTACAAACAGTTTCATTCTTGACACTTTATCCCTTTACCAGATGAAAAAATTATAGACTGGTCCAAATTCAAAGCACTTGCAGACGAAAAATTAAGTGTGACTCAAATGAAGGTATTTGTAACAGAAAGGGTAGAAAACATTGTGGGAAAAGAAGAAAATGCTGGTTACCATCATTTTCTTCTTTTCCCACAATGTTTTCAAAAGCCTTCTTTCTCAGTGTTGTTACAAGTCAGCATTAACTCTTTACCAAACGACAAAATTTTGGAATGGACCAAATTGAAAGCATTTGCAGATGACAAATTAAATGATGCTAAACTGATGATTACTGCCTGTGATAGGTCAGAAAACATTGTGGGAAAAGGAGAAAATGCTGGTTACCAGCATTTTCTCCTTTTCCCACAATGTTTTCAAAAGGCTTCTATTTCGGGATCGTTAAAAGTCGTGATTGCGTGGTTAGGGGTTTAGCGGTGATGGGTTATTTGATGTGCCATTATAAGATAGGGTTTACATGTGTATAACAGGAGTTAAAACCAACTAAATTTAACGGCATTTATAAATTTCATTTTCCTGTGAAACATGACATTGTGCTAGTATTTAACTTCTTAAAAAATCTAGAAAAATGTAACTGAATAGAACAAGATGGCAGCACCAATATGTAAATGAAAAATGTTTACTTTCAATACTGACCGTTTTTTCTGCTGAGATCCTGGTAGATTACCAGTGATACTGCTGGTCATGTTAGAGTTGGATCTACCTGGTGTAGGGGTACCATGCATAGAGGAGGTCCTGAAAAATAAAAACAACAAGTCTTAACCTTTTTACCAAACAATCCCCAGTTTTAACAACCCTGCAAAACAACACTTTTGAAAAATGTTGGAAAGGAGAAAATACTATTTACTAGCATTTTCTCCTTTTCCCACATTGTTTTCAAGAGCTTTCTATCTCTCTCAGGGTCCTTATAACATGGGACTGTGTGCTAAACAGATAATATTATACTGGTCTTTCACACATATGGAGTCTGATATATTCAAGATTATCTGCAACAGACATATTTATTCGTAAAATTGAGGAAGCTGCAAAAAATTATGCATTTTTCAAATTAGTCTGGATTAAGTGGTTGGTGATTATGGTCTATGTTTCAAAGACCACTTATCTCAGTTTATAGCCTGTCAGAATATAAAACCAATGGCAGATCATATTGGAACAACTAAATGGCTTCCATAATCACTGTTTCATTGTACCTTTATGGTAACACCTTGGGGAAGATAAAATGACCACCCATCAATAGAGATATGCAAAGATGCCCAAAGCCAATCAGGGGAATAGCAAGACACAGTGAAACTTGTATTATAATGGTTGGTGAATATGGCCCACTTTCAAGGGATATTATGGACCCAGTACATAGCCTGTCAAAATACCCTCCAAGTGGACAGAGACATTGGTACAGCTTTGCCATTACAAGTGTTTTTAAAAAAAGGTTTTCATTTTATCATAATACCTTAAAGAGAATAGAATCACCACCCCATCCCCTTCACAAACACATGCAGCGACTCTAACAAACCATTAGGATAATGAAAACACAGTGACACCAATGTAAAGAGATACAAAAATTTAATGTCTCTATCAAGTCAAAACACCAAACCATGAGAATGTTTAGTAAAAGAAATTTATATTTAACCCTTTACCACACAACAAAATTTTAGACCCATCCACACTGAAAGCATTTGCAGACGACAATTTTAAAGTGGCTCAAATGATGCAGTTTTTCTTTGACAGGGTAGAAAACATTTTAGGAAAAGAAGAAAATGCTGATAACTGGTTACCAGCATTTTCTCCTTTTCCCACAATATTTTCAAAAGGCTTCTTCCTAAGTGTTGTTCAAAGTTGGCATTGTGTGGTAAAGGGTACATCACCAATGTTTCGTAATGATCATTTTACCATCACAATTTTGGTTTACGTTTTTCTACTTTATCCATCATTTTCCGACAAGGTCATTCTGTTTGTACAGAATATTTGTTACATCATAGACCATAAGATTGATGAAAAAAGTGACTAATCAAGTGACTAATGATACAATATTCAATTCTAACTCTAAATTCTGTATTAAGATTCACCGTTCAGATTTGCTAATTTTATCAAGTACTTCCCGGGGCCACTATGTCATCCATCTTGCAGAGTTTATGAGATAATCATATATA
The DNA here is from genome assembly GCA_945859785.2 of Tridacna gigas. Lineage (NCBI taxonomy): Eukaryota > Metazoa > Mollusca > Bivalvia > Cardiida > Cardiidae > Tridacna > Tridacna gigas. The sequence goes on from OX244033.2 coordinate 29,362,498, forward strand.
AATGAGTACACTGCAGCCTGCTATCAGTCAACAAGAGCCATCAAAATTCAGTTGGGTAGTTCTAAATCTTCCAAGTGTGAAAGTAAATGAGACACTGCAAGTGGTTGACAGACTTAGGAATTCAAAATGTCACATTATTCATGCACAAAAATTGACCTGGGTCTGAACTCAGCAACCATTCTCGATAACGGTCTTAGTCTTATTCTCCAAAGTTTTCTAAATTTGAAAGTAACACAACTTCTGATTGGTTAAACCACTTGGTTTAGCCAATCAAAGTGGTTTAACCTATCAGAAGTTGTGTTGCTTTCAAATTTAAGAAATTCTGGAGAATAAGACTAAGAATATTCTTAAGAATGGATGGTGAATATGGAAGGTGATCTCAACAGACTAAACTGCTTTGTATATATGGTGTTGATCTTGAACAGGATAATCTGTCTTTGATCAAAATTATGGACGAGGATTGAATTCCATAGATATTTTACTACACATGACTGTAGCGCTCTGTAACATTTTTTCTGATGGTGTATATTAGATCTATTCAACTGCTTCTGTCCATGGATTGAGTCTTGCTTGCCATCTAGGGTGTAGTTACAATTGGTGACATCTTGATAATGGGTATAGATAAAAGGGGAAGGTAACTAAGCACCATGTTTCATCAGGTTTCTAAATCAAATTTCAAACTGTGACAAAACCATCAAATTTCACAAATAAATAAACACCAAGTTTCAGAAGGTATCTAACCACCAAATTTCAAATGATACCAAGCCACCAAATTTCTAAGATAAGTAACCACCAACTTTCAGAAGGTATCCTACCACCAAATTTCAAAAGATACCAAACCACCAAATTTTGTACAGAAACAAAAAGATATTGAAACAAAACTGAAGATGTCAATCAATTACCCTTCAACATCCTCTATATGTAACCAAATGTTTGCATACAAGTCGCCAGTACTGCAAGGATTCAAAAACAAGGCAAGGTAACATTTGAGAAACAATGATTGCAGAAAAAAATCGAAGTTCCATTTGAATCAACTGCCTATTTTTGCATCACACTTAACCCTTTAACTCTTTACTAAACGACAAAAAACTAGCCTTGACCAAATTGAAAGCACTTGAAGATGACAACTGAAATTTGGCTAACATGATGAAATTCGTCCTTGATAGGGTGGAAAACACTCTGGGAAAAGGAGAAAATGCTAGTAACCAGCATTTTCTCCTTTTCCCACAATGTTTTCAAAAGGCCTCTTCTTCAGTGGTCGTTAAAACCTGGGATTGTGTGGTAAAGTGTTAATACCACACAGTCCCTTATTTTAATGTCACTCCTAGGGAGATAGCTTTTGACAACAATGAAAAATGAGAAAATGTTTGTAACCAGTACTGTCTCGTTTTACCACAATATTTTCTCCTTTTTCAAAGATAGATTTCTTTAATTGTCCTCTGCAATTGCTTTCAAGCAGGATGACTCCAAAATTCTCACTTGGTAAACTGTTATATTCATGTTTGTGTATTTCAAAATAAGGCAACTGCTACAGATGACTATTACATGTTAATTGTGACATACTGGGCAAATTGCACACAAGCTGTAATTTATCCACTTGAAATTTTAGTCTGACTTGGATCTAATACTACAAAGGAAAGTTTACACATTGCCAATTTATAATATCTCAGGCATCTCAAAAGTCAACTGCATTTAACCCTTTACTAAAGAATCACAAGTTTTAACAACCTTAGGCATAAGGCATTTGAAAACATCATGGGAAAATGAGAAAATGCTGAAAACCAGCATTTTCTCCTTTTCCCAACAGTTTTTTTCAAAAGTCTACTTCCTTAGGGTCCTAATATCACAAGATTGTTTGGGCAAAAGGTTAAACATTAATTATTGAAAGGCCATAATAATCATTATCACCCTATGGTACTTACTGTATTCTAGGAGGTTACAGAAAAAATGTAGTTCAATAATTGATGAGTCATTCTTGCCTTTTCTAAAACAGTAACTGATTTGAATAATTCTGATATATGGCTATCTATCCTTTGTAATAAGGGAGGGGGCGGGGGTTAAAGGAGTTTACAATTTGTGCAAATACAAAATAATGCATTAAACTAAAGCTACAAGATTTTGTAATTTTTCTATGAATTCCAAAAAAGATGGTACAAGTATTTGAGAACTGGTTGAAGTAGTAGAAAATACTTCAAGCAAGCATGTCCTCTTTTTCCTCTAATCTTTTCTACTCTTTCACAGACAAATTCCATCCTTTGAGCTATCTGGTAAACATTTAACAAATAATTAGCAAATTTGTATCACTGGTATTTTTTCTATATCCATAGTTTTAATTACATGTATTCAAAAATATTTGATTTTACAGATGATAAAACAATGATTAAAATGATTGTTTTATACTTTAAAAACTGTAGGGTAATATCAGTTTATACAATATTATACTCAGGCAAATGAAGAAAGTGCATTACTAACCAATACATCTATTTCCATCCATTACAATGTATTTAGTACAGGAAAGCTGAGAGTTGACCTGTACAGATATGGGAATGGACAATAGAGGCACAACATTTCAATATAAATTTCAGTATATTTTCATTTGCATTGTCATACAGAATTGCTACTATCTGTGGGCTCTGACAAAGTTTGTTTGTTTGTTGTTTTGCCAATTTTTACACTATTTTATCTCAGCAAAAGCTCACCACTCATGTTTCCCAAGTTTGCTAGCACCATTTCAGTGCTACTTAATACCTTGCCCATGGGCACTACCATTCATGTTGCATGACCAGTGGAGATCAAACCAACAAACCTTGAGTTAAATGTCTAACACCTTAATAACTCAGCAACAAATGCCCAAACATGAACAGAACTACCATCACAGCTAAATTTAGCAACAAACAAGTATTCAAACAAAACCCTGAAAAATCCCAAGTGCCAAATGCAATTTCCGTAGAGAATTATGTTGTATAACAGTTAAATGTAATATTAACAAAAGAGAATATTTTGTGCAACAGTCACGAAAAAATTTTCAACGGTATTTCCAAGTATGAATAAAGTTTTAAAAAAGGATTAACGGCAACAGACATTTTAAAAAATACATACATTGTACACCGTCTAGGGTCTACCAAGATTTCACTACCTTTTTACCATACAATCCCTAGTTTAAACTACCCTGAGAAATAGGGCATTTTAAAAACATTATGAGAGAAAGAGAAAATGCTGGTAACCAGCATCATCTCCTTTTCTCACAATGTTTTCTATACTTTACAAGGCAAATCCATTATTTGTGTCACATTTACTTTGTTGTCTGCAAATACTTATAACCCTATACCACATGAAAAAATATTAGACTCATCCAAAATGAAAGCATTTGCCGACGATAATGTCAAAGTGGCTCAAATAATATATTTCTTTGATAGGGTAGAAAACATTGTGGGAAAAGGAGAAAATGCTGGTTACCAGCATTTCCTCCTTTTCCCACAATGTTTTCAAAAGGCTTCATCCTCAGGGTCATTAAAACTTGGGGTTGTGTGGTAAAGGGTTAATCTGGACCAGTCTGAAATTTTGTTACTGGATAAAGAGTTCAGAGAGAGAGGGGAAAGATAATAAGTAATTAATGACTGATATGCAGAAGAATATTTCCAGAAATTTTTAGCAGTCATAAACAAAGAACAGAGCCAAAAACCATTTTCAGTCGAGAGGGAAAGACACCCAAGTAATGCTACTTCAACGATGCTTTTCAGCAGAATGTCTCGGCACAGCGGACAATGTAGATACAAGATGAGGCTGCATGTTTTGTGCAATGTATCTTGATCTATACTGGCTGCAGATGCAGCATCAAATATTAAATGCCCTACCCTACTGATTAACGCTTAAAGGGCTGAATAAACCCAAAGAACATTTTCATTCTAGAATAAGTCCCAGATAATAGCAATTTAGTGGAGCTTTTTTGTCTGTAGTGTTTCAGCAAACCAGACAGTGCAAATTTTGTGCAGTCTGATCTTGATCTACACTGGCCACAAAGGTAACCATAGTAGTGAACGGCACTTTAACGGTTGAAAGTACATGATGTCTAACTCATTAACTCAGCATTCCTCCTTATTTACGGTAGATTATATACTAATCTAGAGGAATTGGAAACCTGTGCAGCTGGAATATGGACATAAAAGGAGATTATGAGTGAAGTAGTTTGATAGTTTGGTAGAGTGAGTAGTATAAAACAGCATGGTGCAAAAATGTACAACATGGGTTAAGTTCAATCAGAGATCAAAGGAAGGGGAGACAACTACTGAAAGTTTACAGAAGAAACTTCTTCAAAATCTGTACGATTTCTTTTTAAATAGAACTTTAAGTACAATGAATTTAATTACTTTACCATAAACCCCACTTTAAGACAAAGTTTCCTTGCTTCTGGGTCTATATTCACCAACCATTCTTAAGAATGTTCTTATTCTTCAAATTTGAAAGTAACATAAATTCTGATTGGCTAAACCATTTGGTTTAGCCAATCAAAAGTTGTGTTACTTTCAAAATTAGAAAATTCTAGAGAAAAAGACTAAGAACATTCTTAACAATAGTTGGTGAATACGGACTGCCTATCTGATATATTCTATTCTTTTCTTGCAGTTGATCTGTTTTTTTCTAACTTGTATATATCATCTTTCAACCCTTTACTAAACATTCTTGAGGAAGAGGCCTTTAAAAACATTGTGTGGGATTGTGTGGTAAAGGGTTAAGACAATTCTGAAAAGCCAGAATGATAAACTTTTCACAGTAATGTTTCTCAACCCAAATACTCCTAATTAAATGAAACTTGTCAATATGTGTAATTATCCCCCCCCCGTACGTTGTCTCTGAAATACCAACAATGAGTAAATGATCATACAGAAGTACAGTAAAGTTATAGATAAAGAATGGCCTTGAAATCAACTCTTTGTAGTATAACAATACAGACATTATTTTCCTTTTAAAAAGTATTAATCCCTAACTTTTGATCATCTCTAAAATGCATGTAGAGCTGAACTTATTTTAATGGATTAATTAAAGATTGTTTTTTTTTTGGAAAATAAAAAAAATTCTCAGAATGAGAAATTTCGCTGCTTAACTCTTTACCAGATGACAATTTTAGGCTGGCCAAAATTCAAAGCATTTGCAGATGACAAATTAAATGTGACTCAAATGATAGGATTTGTTTCTGAAGGTTATATAACATCATGGGAAAAGGACAAAATGCTGGTAACCAGCATTTTCTCCTTTTCCTACAAGGTTTTCTACCCTATCATAGGCAGAAATCATCATTTGAACTACAGTTAATTTGTTGTCTGCAAATCCATTCAATTTGGTCGAGTCCAAAATTTTGTTGTTTGGAAAAAGGAGAAAATGCTGGTTACCGAAAGGCTTCTTTCTCAGGGTCATTAAAAGTTGGGTTTGTGTGGTAAAGATTTAACAGCTGCAGATGACCTTTTCAGTGTATCAGCAGTGGCTGACTACTTCTGAAAATATTGATGCAAAGGAAAAATTGCTCTCATGAGCAATTTCTCATTTTGCCACAATATTTTCACGCTTATCCATAAATTAAATTGAAGCTCATGTTGATAAATGTTATTTTACAAGGCTGTTTTCATAGCAGTCTGCTTCCAATATGTTTCAAGGTGTACAAAGTTAACCCTTAGAGTGCAGAATAAATCCTCGAGACAATTTAGCCTAGAGATAAGACCAAAACAAATGCAATTTCATTAATGTTTTTGACTACAGTGTTTCAGCTTAGCGGACAATGTAGATCGAAGATCAGACTGCACATCTTGTGCAGTCTGATCTTGACCAACACTGGCCACAAGGGCAACTATTGTTGTGAAAAGCCCTTTAAAGGTTACTAAATAGGAGACTACTTTTACACATATTCAGCCCACCAAGGCTTACAGATCTTGTAATCTGTTTTTTTTTAATCAGGCATGCAAAATTTCAACAAGGTCAAATTTATGAGGGAGAAATGATATAGGCAAGCCTTTACACAGCCATATAGCAAATAGTGCACAAAATTAAAGGTCAAATTATAAACTTAAAACTTTTGGCAGAAAAAATTAAATACTAAAACGGAATTGTGTAAAAGTAAAACAAAAAAAAAGTATGTTAGATTTCAAGGTCATAATTACAACAAAGGTGAAAGGTCATGCATATCAATCTTACATAGAAGTTGAGGAGTGATCACATGATGTCCTTTTCTTGATGCTGCCACTATTGAAATCATACACACAGTATTACAAATACATGTTTAGTTTGGCAGTTCGAGGTCAGTTAGATGTGAAGGTCATGCCTTATTAAGTATAGTTGTTGCCTTATGTTAATTATGGGTGAAAAAGGTTTTTACAGTATGGAAACCCTTGCAAACTTGCAGCACAATTTTAAAAAAAAAATCAAATCCACCATAGCTCATAATGAGTAACTTCTCTTCTGTAATATGGTTGAAAAAGCTACAAACGGTGAAAGGGTCAAATATTAGCACCAAATAATTGCACAAAATTATTCTTTATCAAGCTCTATACACAGTGGATTAGCTCAGTTTTCTTTTCTTGACAAATTACCTCATAGGCAGATTCAGATTCATTAAAATAGTAAACAGTTATTTGTTGAACACAAAAACTAGTGTATTGACAAAATAAGTTTTGGGGTGTAAAATGGAAAAACGTTCATTTATAGATTATGTAAAATGCAGTGCTAGCATTAACAATTATGATAAATGGAAAAATCTGTCCATTGAGTCAATTCATGTATATTAATCTAAGAACAGTTCACTCAGAAATCTATAAAAATATTTAACAACCCATTATGAAACTATCTACAATACATAACTGATTGTTAAGGAAGATGAAAATTGAGAAGTGACCTTAAAGGATATTCATTTAACCCTTTCCCAAGCAACAAATTTTGGACTGGTCCAAATTGAAAGAGTTTGCAGACGACAATTTTAAATTTGATGAAAAAGGCAGAGAGTTCTCAAAAAGGGTAGAAAACACTGTGGGAAAAGGAGAAATTGCTCATTACGAGCAATTTCTCCTTTTCCCACAGTGTTTTCAAAAGACTTGTACTGAAGACACATGAAAACCAGGGCTTGTTTGGGAAAGGGTTAAATTCATGTATATTACAGCACTTCCAATTATTCTGAGAAGCTAGTTTGTAATTTAGAGAAACTCTCTTTTGAAATTATGGTAATCGGACAACTCAAAAAATAATTAAAAGAGGGTCATGATAGACCCTTGCTGCCCTACTGGCTTACAAAAATTATTTGAATTCCATTTTTAACTTTTGCAATTGTTTTGGTTCGGAAAAAATGATTCAGTCAGTTTCTGTAGTTTCATCAGAGAAGATAACTTGTGAAACAGTTGAAAAAAAATGGACAGTTTCTCACAGACTTGCAAAGACCATGAACAGTGACATCATGCTGAATGGCCTTTGGACAATGGAGCTTCATAAATAGGATATCTGAAATATTTCTACATGTATTTTCTTCTTGCATTAAGCATTGCCAAAGCATGATACATTAATGAGCCATGCTCAGTAAAAAGGGGGCTTGATGCATCAGCGAAAAGTATCGCACAGGCTGACCTGGGCCTAAACTTTTCGCTATTGGTCAATTTTCTGTATGTCCAAGGACCAGTCTACCTCATGATTAAGTCAGTTATCAAAAAATTTAACTCTTATGGATTAATAATTATGTGATGACTAGCTTGGTATCATGGATCACGGAGATGCATTAAGCCCTCTTTTGCCACAGCATGGCTCATTTTCAAACAACCTAAACAGGAAATAACATCCCTTTCATAAAACAAATATATTGTGGGATAGGACCATATTATTGTCTTGAACTTGTTAAAGAAAAAAAGTCACCAAAATTGGGCCAAAAGAAACTAAACTTGCTTTCTTTTCCTATTGCTTTTCAAAACCAAATGTTGAATCTAATAAAATTTTTAAGAAATTCAACATAATTGTACAAGTTACATGTGCAAACCAAACTTACATGCAAAGTCTTCTGAATAAGCTGCTATATACACAAAATATAACATTGCATGAGAAACCCTAGGATTTTTCTTATCTTGGTTGAACTTGATTTTTATATAGTCAACTTCACAGATAATCACTTTTTAGATTAACAGCAGTCCACTTCTAAAAACGTTGTGGTAAAAGATTGTGCTTGTTACAAGCGACTCTTTTTGCCATTGGGTTTGTTTTTTTTCCCACTTTCTTATATGTGAATAAATAATTACACACTACAGACTTCATTAGATGGGCAATTAAGTAATTTCTGAAAAATTATTCTTAATTCATTCATGAAACTCATAACTGAATGAACTCTTAAAAGTATCTCTAATTTGAATTGGTCTAACTTTTTCTTTTACCCAGATATGACACCACCACAATAGAACTAGTGGGCGGGAGGGGACAAAAAGGGTTACACTACACTAGAAAAATATATTTAAGCTGGTTACATTTTTAAAAACAAGCCTGTGCCCAGTTTAACTCTGTACCAAATGACAAACTTTTGGACTGGACCAAGTTGAAAGCATTTGCAGAATTGACACACTAAATGTAGCTCAAAAGATGATTTCTGTCTTTGACAGGGCTGAAAATATCGCGTAAGAGGAGAAAATGCTGGTTACCAGAATTTTCTCCTTTTCAAACAATGTTTTCAAAAGGCTCTTTCCTCAGGGTAATTTACACTCAGGGTTACGAGGTAAAGGGTTAAGCTGGTTACATCTTTAAAACAAGCCTGTGCCCAGTTTAAACTAAAACAAATTGTAACATTATTTTGCAGTTATTTTACCTTCCTTTAGAGTTTCTGTACCATATAGATTGAAACATAATTAGTATTTATTCCACATTTTGGTCATGATTTACATTTTTCCTTCTTGAGTTTTCTCTTGCAAATCCATTTTGTATGAGCTCTTATAGAGAACAATATATGATATAATAACATTTTCATTCAGGCAAAAAGAAAGGCTATTTATGCATATCTTGTGCCTGATCTTAAATGTTTGAAATATAAATACAAATTTTTTACATAATTTGCTGTAAGATACTCAAGATAGATACTACTCTTCAGACAAGAGGGCCATGATGGCCCTGTATCGCTCCACTGGCTTATAAATATAAACCACGAAGAAAAGTCTTCACTATATAAGCCCTTATAAAACTTTGACCTCATGGCTACAGTCTGACTAAATGGGGAATATTGTATTAGAAGAATAACATGCCAAATGTGGGTGTTCTTGGCCTTATGGCTGGTAACAAGATGGTTTCTGAACTTTTCACTCCATAAACCCATGTAAAACTTGTGATCCCTGGTGCAGGGCCAAACTTGATCCTAGAGCTGTAACTTGGGCCCTCTTTGTAACTGTCCACTAAATAATGCTATGATTATATGCAAAATTTGGTAGCCTAAGCCTTATGGCTATGTACACCAAGATTTAAAAGTTTTCCCTATGTAAGCCTATGTAAATCTTGTGAACCCCCCACTCCAAGTATGAGGCCAAATTGACCCCAGGACTATACTTTGGACACTTTTGGTAGACTCCAACTAGATCAAGCTAAATGCCAAATTTGGTAGCTCTAGGCCTTATGGTTTCAGACAAGAAGATATTTAAAGTTTTCTCTATATAAGCCTATGTATAAAACTTGTGACCCCTGGGGAAGAGCCAATTTTGACCCCAGGGATATAATTTCAAGAAACATGATAGAGGTCTACTACATAAAGCTACATGCCAAATTTGGTAGCCCTATGCCTTATGGTTTCAGACAAGAAGATTTTTAAAGTTTTCTCTATATAAGCCTATGTAAAACTTGTGACCCCTGGGGCAGAGCCAATTTTGACCCCAGGGCTATAATTTGAAGAAACTTGATAGAGGTCTACTACATAAAGTTACATGCCAAATTTGGTAGCCCTATGCCTTATGGTTTCAGACAAGAAGATTTTTAAAGTTTTCTCTATATAAGCCTATGTAAAACTTGTGACCCCTGGGGCAGAGCCAATTTTGACCCCAGGGATATAATTTCAAGAAACATGATAGAGGTCTACTACATAAAGCTACATGCCAAATTTGGTAGCCCTATGCCTTATGGTTTCAGACAAGAAGATTTTTAAAGTTTTCTCTATATAAGCCTATGTAAAACTTGTGACCCCTGGGGAAGAGCCAATTTTGACCCCAGGGCTATAATTTCAAGAAACATGATAGAGGTCTACTACATAAAGCTACATGCCAAATTTGGTAGCCCTATGCCTTATGGTTTCAGACAAGAAGATTTTTAAAGTTTTCTCTATATAAGCCTATGTAAAACTTGTGACCCCTGGGGCAGAGCCAATTTTGACCCCAGGGCTATAATTTGAAGAAACTTGATAGAGGTCTACTACATAAAGCTACATGCCAAATTTGGTAGCCCTATGCCTTATGGTTTCAGACAAGAAGATTTTTTAAGAATTCCAATATTTTTCAGTTTTGTTGCCATGGCAACCAGAGTTTTTGAAGGAATCAAATTCTTTCAAGAAATTCTGAAGAGGACCATGTCAGGATCATTTCTGTGAAGTTTCGTGAAAATCGGATGGGTAGTTTCAGAGAAGATGTTTGAAATAAAAGTTAACGGACGGACGGACGACCGGACAGACGACCGGACGGACGGACGCACGCACGCACGACGGACACCAGGTCATGACATAAGCCCGCTGGCCTTCGGCCAGTGGAGCTAAAAATGAATCACAGTAGCTGATTTTCAAATAATGCCTATTTGAAAAATTTTGAAACAGTGATTGAGAAAGGCATGCATCGGTCTAATATAGACACATGTGTAGAGCAAGCCATTTGAAAAGATTATCAAGAAAGAGAAGAGGCTCATTCTGGCATCGGCTTACTGTCTTTAAGATTTTCCTATGACTGTCTATGAATCTTAGCTTTAAGTGTACTACTCTGAATCGGCACATGTATTCAATAACCATCCAAAAAAAAATTCTGGCAAGAAATTCAATGACAAGACACCTAATTTAATGAGACCGAATATGTAAGCTTGTCTCAGAAACCAGATTTAGAATGATAATTTGAGAACATAAAAGATTGATGAGTAAGCCCTTAGTTCTTTTTTTTCCTGGTAGACTTGAACATGGAGTATTCAACAAATGCACTATGAGGTAATAAATTAACTCTTTACCACATAACCTTGAGATTTAACGACCCCCAAGAAAAAGGCATAGCAGGAAAACATAGCAGGAAAAGGAGAATATACTGGTAACCAGTATTTTCTATTTTATCCCACAATGTGTTTTTTTTTTATTTTCAAAATTAAATTTCACTGTTTGAGGGATGTTTGTCTCCCGTAAATGCTTTAGATTTTGACAGGTCTAAAATTTCCTTGGGCGGTAAAGAGTTAAAGCTGAAACAGTAAGTGAGTTAGATCTGATTATAAAAGGCAAATGTCAGTCAATTCATAGCAAGATTTCAACCAAAAGCCATAGTTCACAATTCTTACAATAACACTTTTACAAGACAATAAAATTTTAGGCCTGTCCAAATTGAAAGCATTTGCAGACAACAAGTTAGGTGTTGCTCCATTGATAGGATTTCTCTAGGGAAGGTAGAAAAACATAAAACAGATATATATTCCCACAATTTTTTCAAAAGCCTTCTGCCTCAGGATTATGAAAACATGGGATTAATTGGTAAAGGGTAAAAGCTGAAACAATGAAGAAGTTCGACCTGATTTCAACAAGCAGGTGTCATTAGTTAGGAGCATGATTTCAACAAAGAGCAATTCATACTCCACAATTTTTGCATTATAAAGCAGGGAAAATGATTTCATGGGAAGAATTTTAGATAGGGAGAAACCATTTCAAACTTCTGCTAATTATTTCATAGGTATCTGCCCCCCTTCTGTCTGAATAAAGAGGAAATGTTGTCCTACTGTAGAGATTTGGTTTGATTTAGCCTTATACCTTACAGGATACCTGTCTTCCCTGTCCAAACATGTCATGATATCGGATAATAACAACAAATACAATCTATTTGGTACATGCCATTGGGATACCAACTGACTGATTTAATGCATTTGCTACATTGTTCGAGTGTGAATATACATTAATAGAAGTAATTGTTTCATGACAATTCCATATGGCTACATCATGATTAAACAAGTAAGATAAAAACATTTGGAACTTGATTATAGGCCTACCCTAATGAACTATCCTCCATAGAATTTTAACATTCTTTAGTCACCTGTGAATTACACAGATATAAATGGATCGACTATGTACAGAATACAAAACCTTAAGAAAGAAACAGTATCCTATAGGAAAAAATTCATCCGGTTGCTTGTCGGTTCCATAGCTGAATGGACATCAGCTAATAGCACAGACTTCACAATGCCACCTATCAGAACCTATTCCAGCAGGGAAAGTAATTTTTGTCTAATTCATAAACTCAAACAACAAATAATTATATTGCATTTCTGCAGAATACAGGTTTCCCTTATCTAAAAACCTTCAAAAGCTGAAAGCAACAACTATCAAGTGCTTGTTAATTTTACAATATAAGCAATCGTTTTAATGCTATTCATTTACACCAACATTTTTAATTCATTCTATAACTTTTCTTATTTTCATGTCCAATTTAAACTTTACCACACAACAAAATTTGAGAACTGTCCAACTTCAAAGAATTTGTAGAAGAAATATAAAAAGTGGCTTAAATAATAGAACTTGTCCTTGATCAATTAGAAAACTTTGTGGGAAAAGGAAAAAATACTGGTTTCCAGCATTTTTTCCTTTTCTCACAATGTTTTCAAAAGCCTTCTTCTTTAGAGTCGTTAAAACTCGCAATTACGTGGACAGGGTTAACTCAATACTTTCAGAAACAAATATGCAGCAGACAACTCTGAAAACATTGCTGTGACATGAAGACATGAAAACATTGTGACAAAAGGAGAAATTGTGTCTAATGAGAAATTTCTCCTTCAGCCAAAGTGTTTTTTAAGGCCGTCTTCTACACGGCTTTAAAAAAAAAATCATCCACAGGCCAAAAGGGTTAATTGAAATCATGTGACAATACAATAAGCACTGTGAGACATTTATCCAATACAAAATGTAGATACAGTTTATACTTACAAAGTAGGGACATCTGATGTTGAAAGGGTGAGTCTGTTTGCTGAAAATATCAAAGTTCATAAATTTACAATAAATCATACTAAATACACACAATTTCTAGATGTCATTCCTGACATTATATAATGAGATCAAAAGAAGTACAGAATCCTTTTAACTCTTTACCACAAAACTCTATTTTAAACTTGTCCAAATTCAAACTTGAAAGCATTTGCAAACAGCAACTTGACAGTGGCTCAAATGATGGTTATCAACAAGGTTTTCAAACTTTTCTTTCTCAGGGTTATTAAAACTCAGGATTGTGTGGCAGAGGGTTAACTCTTTTCCAGATGACAAAATTTTAGAATCGCCTGTAATGGGAGCACATGCAGACAACAAATTAGATGGGGCTCAAATTATGGGGTGTGCCTGTGGAATGGTAAAATATATTGCGGGAACAATTTTTTCGAAAACCTTCTCTGCTGGGAGAAACTAGTGTGGCACTAAAAGTTTAACTGTTTTCCAGATGACAAAACTTTTGACTTGGACACAATTAAATCATTTGCAGACAACAAATTAAATGTGGGTAAAAAGATGGAATCTGTCTTTTGAAGGATAGAAAACATTGCAGAAAAAGGAGAAAATGCTAATAAAAAGCATTTTCTCTTTTTTTCCATGATGTTTTCATAAGCCTTCGCTCAGAGTCATTGATGAACTTCTGATGGTTCGACAAAGAATTAATCATTCTAATCTATAGAGAAACTAGTAAATAACAGAAATGAGGATTATCAGCCACTTAACTTTTTACCAGACAACAACATTGTAGACTTACAATTTGAAAGCATTTGACATATTAACCCTTTACCACAAAATCCCGACTTTTAACAACCCTAAGGAGGAGGGCTTTTGAAAACCTTGTGCGAAAAGGAGAAACTGCTGGTAACCAGCATTTCCTCCTTTTCCCACAATGTTTTATGCCCATCAAAGACAGAAATCATCATTTTAGCAACATTTCATTTGTCGTCTGCAAATGCTTTGAATTTGGTCTAGTCCAAAAATTTTTTGTTTGGTAAAGAGTTAAATGCGATTCAAATGATAGAATTTATCTTTCAATGCACACATTGTGGGAAAAGGAGAAAATACTAGATACATGATTTTTCTGTTTTTCCAACAAAATTTTCAGAAGCCTTTTTCATCAAAGTTGTTAAAACTACAGATTGTGTTGTAAAAGTTAGTTGTGATGGTACCAAGTCTCTCACTTTGTCAAAATATCTCCTTTAACCATTTACCAATCAATCCCGAGGAATACGGCTTTTGAAAACACTGTGGGGAAAGGAGAAAATGCTTTTAACCAGCATTTTCTTCTTTCCTCACAATGTTTTCTTACCTTTCATATACATTTCCCATAATTTGAGCCATATTTACCTTGTTGTCTGCAAGTGCTTTCAATGCAGATGTCTCTAAAGGTTTTAGTTTTATCTTCTGGTAAAGGATTAAATATAGCCAATAATGAGAGCAGTCTGACCAAAATGATGGGATTTTTGTTTTAGAAGGCATAGAAAACATTATGGGAAAAGGAGAAACAACTAGTTACCAGCATTTTCAGTTTTTCCCACAATGCTTTTATAAGCTTTTTCTTTGAGGTCACTTAACTCTTTACCAAACGATGAAATTTTGGACTTCACCAAATTGAAAGCATTTGCAGACGGCAAATGAAAGGCTGTTTGATTGATTATTTCTATCTTTGATAAGGTAGAAAACATTGTGGGAAAAGGAAAAGATGCTGGTTACCAGCATTTTCTCCTTTTCCAACAATGTTTTCAAAAGGCCTCTTCCTCAGGGTTGTTAAAACTCGGGATTGTGTGGTAAAGGGTTAAACACAGGCTTGTTTGTTAAAGGTGTAGGAGCGCCCTAAGAGTTGAGTAGAAATATCATGCACACTCAATCTTAAGTTGCCTGCTTGATACATGCAAAGAGTTAAAAATTAGTTCAAAACTTTTGTCACAACCATCAAGGGTAAAAACTTCTACATGAAACGCTTTCCTTTTATTACAAATGCTTCCCCCCCCCCTTCCAATATGCCCCCTTAACTTTTTACTAAACGACAAAATTTTAGACTTGTCCAAACTGAAAGCATTTCCAGACAACAAAATAAATGTGACTCAAAAATTGAAATTTGTTTTGGGAAGGACAGAAAACATAGTGGAAAAAGGAGAAAATGCTGGTTACCAGCATTTTCTCCCTTTCCCACAATGTTTTCAAAAGCTTTCTTTCTCAGGGTTATAAAAAATCTGGATTGTGTGGTAAAGAGTTAACTAAAATCACAATTAAGGTAACTTTATAGAGAAAAGATGAATGGATGAATTAAGATTATCAGGCAGGGCGCAGGAATTTATCTGGTGAGCCGAGGGCAATCCTGATAAATTCTGGAGCTAAGGACAAGTATTTTTAAATCTTACCAAACGACAAAAGTTAGGCTTGTCCAAATTGAAAGCATATGCAGACAACAAATTATGTGTGGTCACAACAATGGGATTTTCTAGGAAATGTTAGAAAACATAGTATGAAAAGGAGAAAATGCTGGTTTTCAGCATTTCCTTCTTTTCCCACTATGTTTTCAAAAGTTTTCTTTCTCAACATCATTAAATGTCAGGATTGTGTGAGTGGTAAAAGCATTAATAATAATACACATATGTGTAAGGGCAAAAATATTTTAAAAAGCACGCTGTTACAAGACAAGTCATCATGTTGGTTATAATGTGATATCCCTTTAACTCTTTACCACACAATCACAGGTTTTAACGACCCTAAAGAAAAAGCCTTTCGAAAACAATGTAGGAAAAGCAGAAAATGCTGGTAACCAGCATTTTCTCCTTTTCCCACAATGTTTTCTAACCTTCCCAAAGCAAATTTCAATTTTTGAGTCACATTTATTTTGTCATCTGCAAATGCCTTCAATTTCGACGAGTCTACAATATTGTTGTTTGGTAAAGAGTTAACCCTTTACCACATAATCCCGACTTTAAACGACCCTGAGAAAGAGGCCTTTTGAATAAACGACCCTGAGAAAGAGGCCTTTTGAAAACGTTGTGGGAAAATAAGAAATGCTGGTAACCAGCATTTTCTTCTTTTCCCACAATGTTTTCTACCCTTTGAAAGACAAATTTAATGTTTTGGGCCACATTTAATATGCTGTCTTCAAATGCTTTCACTTTGGACAGGTCTAAAATATCGTCGTTTGGTAAAGAGTTAACACACGGCTAAAGTTGTTCAAACTGAAAGCATTTCCATAAGACAAATTAGGTATGGCTCATATGGCGGGATTTATCTCTTTAACCCTTTACCACACAACGAAATTTCAGACTTGTCCATATTGAAAGCATTTGCAGACGACAAAAATGTGACTCAAAAACTGAAATTTGTGTTAGAAAGGGCAGAAAACATAGTGGGAAAAGGCGAAAATGCTGGTTACCAGCATTTTCTCCTTTTCCCCCATTGTTTTCAAAAGGTTTTTTGTTCAGGGTCGTTAAAACCCATGATTGTGTGCTAAAGAGTTAAGGGTAGACAACTTTGTAGGAAAAGGAGAAAATGCTGGTTACCAGCATTTTCTCCTTTTCCTAAAATGTTTTCAAAAGGCCTATTTCTTAGGGCTGTTAAAACTCAGGATTGAGTGGAAATGGGTTAAGAGGCGTCTGATGCTTCCTAGATTCAGGGTTTTAACATCTCCAAGTTAGAAAGCTTTTGGCAACATTGTGGGAACACCAGAAAATGCTGGTAAGCAGCATTTCCTCCTTTTTCCACTATGTTTTCTACCCTAAGAAAGACAAATCTCATCTTTTGAGGCACATTTATTTGTCATCTGTGAATGCTTTCACCTTGGACAAGTCTTAAATTTTCCTGTCTTGTAAAGGAGTGAACCCCTATTGTGTTAGCACAACTTAAATTGTTTTTACAGCAAGTGTCTACAGATCAAGATCAGACTTCACAGAATATGAAATCTCATCTTGAATCTACCCTGTAAGATTCAACATAATTTGTTAGAAATCCTGGCAAGAAAAGATTTTGTTTCTTTTTTCTGAACATAAAACTTTCATTTCTCATAAAAAAAGCTCTCTGAGATTTAAAACAAATTCAGGTCATGATGCAATAATACATGCATAGAGGCAACATTCACAATTCCATCAAATATACCACTGAACTGTGGGTGACAGTGGTGTAGATTGTATTATGTTTTACCAAGAGTGCTTGATTAAGAATCCTCGACCTTCATTAACCCTTTACCAAACAAAAAAAAAATTTAAATTCATCTAACTAGCTGCGGCTAAAATGATGCAAATTGTCTTTGAAAGGGTAGAAAACATTGAGGGAAAAGGAGAAAATGCTGGTTACCAGCATTTTCTCCTTTTCCCACAATTGTTTTTACAAGTCTCTTTCCTCAAGGTCGTTTAAGCATGAGATTGTATAAATCAGCCATGCAGGATCCCTATGCCAAACCTGGGAGCTCGGTCGATAACTTTCAAGGCTTTGTCAGGGATTTCTGATTTTGTTTCCAGTTCAACTAATTTCTTTCTGAGGACTGATGATAGCATTAGCTTCTCATATCAAAATAGCATTAAACATCAAAACAACCACCCCTCATGTAGATGTGGAGCATTAGCCTCTCATTTTAAAAAAAAAGCATTTAACATCAATCAAACAAACAAACAAAGCCTTATGCAGAGATATCATGGAGCATAATTTCTCAAGTCAAAGCAGCATTAATCATCAAACAAACCCTCATATAGAGGTTGAGCATCCCAAATCCAAGGTTCTGGGTTGGAATCCTATAATCAGATGGTAAAACCTATCAAACTATATACGAGGGACACTTTTTAAGTTCGTAGAGTAGGGCGGTCTTTTTAAAACCGCTTGAAATATCAAAATTTTATTTATCTAAGACCTTCGAAATATGCCCCGTCTGCCTCCACACACATTTTACACCGAT
Source organism: Tridacna gigas (assembly GCA_945859785.2). NCBI lineage: Eukaryota > Metazoa > Mollusca > Bivalvia > Cardiida > Cardiidae > Tridacna > Tridacna gigas. The sequence goes on from OX244033.2 coordinate 29,380,593, forward strand.
CTACCCATTTCCGGAACGCCGCCCGGTAGTCCTCTTTAGGTATATGTTGCAGACACTGGTAGACCGCACTGCCTATACCACAACGGGATTCAAAACGGTGCCCTGCCAGCATTTCCTTTAGTCTTGGGAACAACCAAAAGTCACAGGGGGACAGGTAGGGGTGTAACGATACATCGGACCATCGATGCATCCCGATGGCGAGCGTGTCGATGTTACTGTATCGATTGTTAAGTTTAAGATCGATAACTATCGCCGATATTTGCCTCAACTATCGATAGTTTCGATAGTTTCAGTGACAAAAAAAGGAGACAAAATTAATGAATCTAGTAACAAAGAAAATCCAGGCCGAATGTCGACTGTCGTCCGATAATTCTTCTGTCAATCCTCATTCTGTCGGATGTTTCGTCCGGATCAGTTTAGTACTTGTATTGGTTTCGTACATAAGTGAAAAACAACTTATACTGTTCAAATGCAATTGTTACATCATCCCTAGACATTAATTTGCGAAGTTTTTTTCATAGAAAACCTTTCGTTTGCCGTTAGTAATACACACCTTTTGTATTGATTTAGATCCTTGTCAAAAAAACGTTGTCCGCGTATGTGGCGAATTATTGGTGGGCGAAACAGGTTGACTCGCCATAGCAACGTAAATCATGGCGACAGCATCAGCAACTTCGATGCCATTTGAAATAATAAAAAATAAAACTGGAAAATCCCAAGTCTGGGTGCATTTTGGCTTCATTAAAGAAGATGGACAAATTGATAAAAAACGCGTAGGGTGCAAATTATGCCAAACTATTCTCAAGCACAGCGGAAATACCACCAATTTAACGGATCACATAAAAAGGAAGCACCCGACATTCAGTCGCACTGGGCCACAAAATAAATGTATCCGACCCCAATCAGAAAGTTTAGACGTGACCGACGAACAGAAGCAGAGTCAATCTTTCTTCAGCATTTTCGGGAGCAATAAAATATCCCCTACATCTCCAAGAGGCAAAGCTATAACAGAAGCAATTGCCAAGTTCATTGTTAAAGATCTACGACCTTATTCAGTGGTTCAGAATGCTGGTTTTAAGAACTTGCTCCATGTTTTAGACCCAAAGTACACGATACCATCACGACAACATTTTTCTGATAAAGTAATTCCAGAAATATACCACAAGATATGTACTACAGTGAAAAAGGATCTACAGGGTTGTTATGCAGCTATTACAAGTGATGGGTGGACAAGCAGAGCTACTGATTCATACATTACAATCACTAGCAGCCATATTGACCAGGAATGGACTATGAAAAATTATGTCCTACAGGTGAGATATGATTCTTATACATGTAACAAATTAGACTAATCTATATAGCATATGAATAGGCAAGGTTGTCTTTACTTACACTTTTGAAAAAAAAAATCTAATAAAAAACTTAAATGGACTGAAAATTAAATTTTCATATAATCAGAAAATTTTCAGATCAAATTGTCTTCCATATAATATCTTATTATTGTTATAGTCAGTAGCATACATAAGACAAAATTCACATTTCTCCAAAAGAAAAAAAATCATGTTACACTATAAATGGAATTTGACATGAGAGAGAAGGAAAAGGGAGAGAGGTGATAGCATTATTAAATGCTGAATTTTTATTGTAAATACTGAGAGGTGGAGTCAGACTCCATTATACAGTCACCTTCTACTTTGGGATATTCAGCCACTGATGGGTCTTGGAAAATTTTTAGAATTGACATTTTTACTTTAACCCTTTACCACACAATCCCTACTTTTAACGACCATGAGAAAGAAGCCTTTTGAAAACATGTTGGGAAAAGGAGAAAATGCTGGTAACTAGCATTTTCTCATTTTCCCACAATGTTTTCTGACCTTTCAAATATGAATTTCAACTTTTGAATAACATTTAATTTTGTCATCTGTAAATGCTTTCAATTTGGACAAATCCAAAATTTTGTTGTGTGGTAGTGTAAATCTATCTTTCATCATATTGTTTGCATTTTATGGAAACATTGTTTTAATCTTTACTGAACAACAAAACTTCAAGACTCATCCATACTAAAAGCATCATTTTGCAGACAAGGGTAATGTTGCTCAAATGATGGAATTAGTTTAGGAAAGGGAAGAAAATGTGGGAAAAAGAAGAAGAAGCTGGTTACCAGCATTTATCTCCTTTCGCCTTTATGTTTTGAAAACCTGTCTTTCTTGGGTTCTTTCTTGGTAAAGGCTTAAAAAGGAAAATTTGTCTCTACAAGACAAGTTTTTCTTGGTACATTGTCTTTAACAGTTTTTTTTTTTTTTTTTTCGAATTTATAAAAAGAATTGGTTTAAATATATCTTTCAGACCAGATCAATGCCTGAAAACCACACTGGGGTAAACATAGCAACAGTTTTGAAACAGGCGACCAAGGAATGGGGCTTGCAACCTGACCTTCCCCTTGTCAGTGATAATGCTTCAAACATGATAGTGGCAGGAAAAGAGTTTGGGACAACTTTGCATGTGCCATGTTTTGCACATACCCTGAATTTAGCATGCACGAAAGCGTTGAAAATTAACTCTGTAGCCAAGCTTTTAGGAAAAATGCGAAACATAGTCAGCTATTTTCACAGAAGTCCCCAAGCTTTGGTGATTTTGAAAGAAAAGCAAAAGATGTTGCAGTTGCCAGATCACAAGCTAGTCATTGATGTTCAAACTCGTTGGAACTCGGCATTAGACATGGTATCTCGATTCCTAGAGCAGCAACCAGCTATTTACTCTGCTCTCACATCTAAAGAGCTCAGGGGCAAAGTAAATTTTAACAGTCTGATAGAATCTGACATTTCTGAAGCGGAAGAACTTGAGAAGGTCCTCACACCTCTGAAAGTAGCAACTGTAGCCCTTTGTGAGGAAGCAGTACCCACTGTTTCACTAATTTTGCCACTACAACACCAATTATTGAACTTCATGGCTGAAAAAGAAGATGACACTAGTCTTATTAAACAAGTAAAAAAAGCTGTTCATGGCGATTTATCAACTAGATACACAAATATTAAGGACAAGCTGACCATAACTTCTCTTATTGACCCACGTTTCAAATTAGTGCCTTTCCTGTCAGAAGCCCAGAGACTTGAAGCCTATCATTTGCTAACAGTAGAAGCCATAGCAGTGGTAGAATCCAATCAAGATTTGCAGTCCACTATCACAGCAAAGAAAGAGCCTGATGCTGATTCCTATAACATTCTGAGTCTCCCTTCTCTTCCTCAACTTGATGATGATTCAGAAAATATCATTGTAGAGAGTGCAGAAACAATCAGTAGTCCTCCCTGTAGTCCTGCCAAGAAGAAAATTAAGTCCGAAGAACCACCAAAAATAATGGAAAATTCCCAAAAGGGACTAAGTGTCATGGATTCAACTGCTGAATTCAAGCCGACTGCCATGTCCAGTCTCTTTGGTGATGTGTATATCACTGCAGTAGAAAAGCCAAAATCAGTGCAAGAACAAGTTGAGCATGAAATACAACAATACAAACAAGAATCTCCTATTAATGCCTCAGATAACCCTTTAATGTGGTGGAAAAGAAAGTCATCATCATATCCAAATCTGTCTATTTTGGCAAAAAGATATCTCTGCATTCCTTCTACATCAGTTCCATCTGAAAGAGTTTTTTCTACTGCAGGGGATATAGTTACAGCACAAAGATCCCAATTAAATCCTGAGCATGTAGATATGCTAGTATTTTTGAAAAAAAATTGGAACATCTAATGGACTACTGAAGTGATATGTGAAATATCTGTGAGCATCATGTGGTCTTTACCATTGAAGAAAATTAGCTTCTATTAAAGTTTACAGTTACTTTATTCTTACATTTTGATATGCTGTGTTTGATTTGTTAAGGAACATCTACATTTGTCATCATTTTGTACTTTTCATTCTGTTATAAACCAGTCAGACAATCACATTTAACTCTTTACCTAACAACAAAATTCTAGACTTGTCCAAATTGAAAGCATTTGCAGACAACAAAATAAATGCTACTCAAAGATTAATTTTTTGTTTGGTCGGATAAAAACATTGTGGAAAAGGGAAAAAAATGCTGGCTACCAGCAATTTCTCCTTTTTGCACAATGTTTTTGAAAAAGGCTTTTTGCATAAGGTTGTTAAAATTCATTATTACGTGGTAAAGATTTAAAAGTTGACTTTTTCAAAAGTTAAGAGTTTTATGTTATAAGTTACGATCATTCTGCACTTAGAAAAAGTAGTTATTAAAATTTATAATGCATCTTGCATTTACTTTTGCCCCTTTTGTTATTCAAAATAGGTTCTCAGGTAGAATTAAACCTTCCATGGGAAGGTATAAGTATAAAACAAGACCTAGTTTTTATCTTGTGTAATTCAGGCAATAGTATTGCAATAGTATCGCAATAGTAACGGGCAATATCAATACTATTGCAATAGTGTTTTTTCCAATGTCAATACTATCGCAATAGTAGATTTTGGCCTCAATAGTCAACCCTAGGGACAGGTCAGGGCTGTATGGGGGATGATCTAAGACATCGAGCCCAGATTCTTTCAGATATTCCTGTACCGTAGCGGATTTATGGGCCGGTGCGTTATCATGGAGTAATTTGATGCCGCGGACACCAGTGCGCAGTCTGCGTTTCTGATAGAAATCAACAAGTTGAGTAAGAACACTTTCTCTGTAAAACTTTCCAGTGACAGAACTACCTTTCGGGACTGGAATTTGAAGGACTGGACCTTTTGAATCAAAGAATATCGCATACAACATGCGATTTGATGTTTTGCAACGGCGCGTAATGACAGGTCTGTCGCCCTCAGATGAAACCCAAACCTTATTTTTAGCCTTAGAATCAGGTTGAAAATGACAGATCCAGGTTTCATCACCTGTAACTATCTCTTCCAAACGACGTGGGTCACATTTATCATATTTTTCTATAACTTGCGATGCAAGTCTAACCCGACTTTGTTTCTGCTCGTCAGTGAGCAAATGGGGCACGCAGCGCGCGCAGATTTTACGTAGCCCAAGTCGTTCACGTAAGATCTTCAAAACACTTGACGAATGAATGCCACTTAATTCTTCTATCTCTTGCACGGTATAACGTGCGTCTTCCTCAATTAACGTTTTCACAGTAGCAACGTTCTTTTCCGTCAAAACGGAAACCGGCCTACCCACCCAAGGGTCATTTTCAATTGACTCCCAACCATCATTAAAACGACGTACCCACTTGCAAACTGTAGCATATTTTAAAGCACCATTCCCATAATCTTTTTGCAAATCAGCATGAATTTCTGTTGGTGGAAACCCGAGCTGTGCTCGAATCTTACAATATACCCTCTGTTCAGAGATTTTTCCATCCATATTGAACGCTATATTTTACTATAGTGTATAAAACCACGTGTTGAAAATACCCAGCGCAGCGCGCACGTGGACCTCGTGCGCCGCATACCGTGACACCGTTCGAGAGAGGAATGATTACGCAAGTTCTGTGTAAAAAATCGTGCAACTTCATAATCGCGTTAAAAAGTTGTAGGCTTACTCTACGAACTTAAAAAGTGTCCCTCGTATAATGGCACAAGTACTACTACTGGTTATAAGAAGAAGTCATTAAGATTGGTTGAGAAAAATTGCATGTCCTCTTTTACAATTAAAATGTTTACATTGACAATTCAACTAAACAACCCTTAAAGAAGAGTACCTAATCTACATCATGAGCAGTGTAAACCTCTGTCATGATGTTCTGCAGTTAATGACAATGCATGTATTCAGGCAGGACAGTCTAAAAATTGGTTACAAAAATGCATGCCCCACTCACCAGGTGATTTTGGATTTTCAAACTCAATTTTTTCAACTGGGATCTGATAGCCTAATGAATAAACATAGTGATATAAAAATAATATTTAAAAATGATATTTAAACTGTATTGCAAGTTTGTGCTAAAATTTCAGATACAGTATCACACAGACACTAGGCTATTTTTATAAACATTTCAACATATTAACTCTTTGCGAAATGACAAAATTTTAGATTTATCCCAATTGAAAGCTTTTGCATACGACAAAACAAATGTGATTCAAAAGTTAAAACTTATATTTGAAAGGTTAGAAAACATTGAAGGAAAAGGAGAAAATGCTGGTTACCAGCATTTTCTCCTTTTCCCACAATGTTTTCAAAAGACTTCTTCCTCAGGGTCATTAAAAGTTAAGTCGGGACTGTATGGTAAAGGGTTAAGGACAATAATCGTTCATCAGCATGTTTCCTTTTCGCCACAAATGTTTTACAGTACATTAACTGTTTACCACATGACAGAATTTTAGGCTCATCCATATTGAAAGCATTTGTAGACTAGAGCAGAAACTAAACATGGCCTAGATGGTAAGATTTGTTAATTGAAAAATAGACAACATTGTGGGAAAAGGAGACATGCTGGTAACCAGCTTTTTCGCCTTTTCCAACCATGTTTACAAAAGCCTCTTTCTTAATGGTCATTAAAACTTGGGATTGTGTGGTTAATCTCTGGCATACAACTTTTTCATCGTGCAGCAGACTTCTTTTGTAGACATTGTGACAAAAGGAGCAATGACTTGAGAGCATTTACTCCTTGGCACAAATTTGTTTACTTTGTATATGAGTCATGCTCTGACAAAAAGGGGCTTAATGCACCTCCATGATGCATGATATATCAAGCAAGTCATCACATAATCATGGATCCAAAAAGTCCATTTTGTGTAAAACCGACTGAATTGTGACAAAGAATGGTCCTTTGACATACAGAAAATTGACCAATAGCCAAAAGTTCAGCCTGACCTAGGTCAATACCTTTCGCAGATGCATTAAGCCCCCTTTTCATAGAGCATGGCTCACATAAATTTGTAATTCATGTTACTTATTCATAATTTACGAGGGTGCCTCCCACAGCTGTCTGCTGCAATTTTTGCTCCAGAATGTATTCAGATTATATATGTATAAATACTGAAAGCATTACAGGTGAGTATTTGATAATTTGAGTTACTAGTGTACAATATGACAGGAATACTGCTAGAAAGTGAGAAACTCAACACCTTTACTACGCAATCCCAAGCTATGACAGCCCTGATGGAGAAGGCTTTTGAAAATATGGGAAAAGGAGAAAATGTTGGTAACCAGCACTTTCTTCTTTGCACACAATGTTTTCAAACATTCCAAAGACCAGTCCTAATTGGGACACATTTATTTTGTCATCTGCAGACCCTTTCGATTTGGACTGGTCTCAAATACTGTAATCTAAAAAAAGAGATAATTCTAGACAGGAGAAATAATAAAGAAGTGCTTATAATGCTATATGTGATAAAAATAGGCAAAGTATCATATTGAAAGTGACATCACCGCTTGAAGCAAATTTGCAGCTGACAACTGCCTTGTAAAATTTGGATAGACATGAATATGGTGTACTATATGTCACATCCATTCTAGCAAAAGGAGACATTGCTAGTTAATCATCAAAAGTAGTCTGCTGCAAGCAAGTAAAATATTCTGAAGGTATGTTTTTCTTTTCCAGGCAATCCCCTGATTTCATTAAGCCTTAAGCTGCTAAGTGCAACTCACTGACCTTTTCGGACAATGTAGATCAAGATCAGACTGCACAGAATGTGCAGTCTGATCTTTGAGCTACACTGTCGGACACAGTGTTTTCTTTCCGGTAAAATCAACTTTGAAATCGTGACATTTAGTTTTTTACTACTGCGTGGAAATTTTCGTTTCATTTATGTAGCAGTTTACGGGTTAACCTTTTAGGAAGGTCTTTAATCCTTATCTTGCTAAATAAAAGAAATGAAACTTTCAAACCGATAGTATAAACCCAAGTTTTCCTATTTCAAAGCTATTTTTGGATGAAAGATATCTCCTCATCGGACAACATAGATCCAAGATCAGACTGCACGTTCTGTGCAGTCTGATCTTGATCTACGCTGTCTGCAAAAGGTCAGTGAGTCGCGCTCAGCAGCCTAAGGGTTAAAAGATTGTGGAAATAGGAGAAAACGCTGGTTATCAACTTTTTCTCCTTTTTCAAAAATATTCTTTCCTGAATTCTTCAAAGACAGATACCACTGCCTGAGCCCCCACTGAAATTGTTGCCTGCAAACATTTCCACGCAAGTCTAAAATTTTGTTGTCTAGTAAAGAATAATGAAATATTTTAGCATCAAAGTATTTCAACTAATACACATGTAAATGAGCCATGCTCTGGCAAAAGGGGTTTTAATGCATCTTCATGATGCATCATACCAAGCAAGTCATTATATAATTATGGATCCATAAAATCCAGTTTGTATTACAAATGACTGAATCATGAGGTAGAATTGTCCTTTGACTTGCAGAAACTTTACCAAAAGCAGAAAGTTTTGACCCAAGTCAGCCTGCACGGACAGCATAGGTTGACCTGGCTCCATACTTTTTGCAGATACATTGAACCCCCTTTTCAAAGAGCATGATTCAAATGTGATGTCAAATAAAATAAGCATACCTAGTTCACTGATGTTAATATTACTGTATATTGGACCAGTTCCCGGGCCTCGGCCTGGTGTTCCACCACCATATGCCCGCCGTGTTGGCTCACCATATGAAGTGACGTGATTTGATTGGCTGGAGTTCAAGGAATCTGTGCTGTCACTGGCACTATTGATTGTTTGAGTTTCAAAACCTGAAACATATGATAAAACAGTTAAACCTTTACCAAACAATTCTATGTTTCTATGACCATGAAGGAGACAAATTTTGAAAACAACGTGGGAAAAACAGAAAATGCTGGTAACCAGTACTTTCTCCTTTTCCCACAATGTTTTTGTCCTTTACCTCTATATCACATGAAAAAAATTTAGACTGTCCAAATTGAAGGCATTTGTAGACTGCAAATCAGAGGTGGCCCGAACAATGAAAGCTATTCTTTATAGGATAGAAAATATTGTGGGAAAAGGAGAAAATTTACTATCAGCTTGAAAGTTTCATTTGACTTATTAGCATTTTCTACTTTTTCCACAGTGTTTTCAAAAGCCTTCTTCCTCACAGGTTAAAGTATGAGTATAGGGTGGAAGGCTTTTTATAAACTTACATTTAACTTTAATGTCTTATAACTTTTCCCATGATGATTTTAAAAGCAGTCCCTTGCAAGGGCATGGTAAGTCATATCTGTTCACTTACTGCCAGTAGATGGGTTGAATGTCTCTATAGGACGAAATTTTGTTCTGTTCTGTTGTTGTGAATATGGAAGACCTATATTTGCATACTGCCTTGGTGACTGGCTAGACGGAACACTCATCGCTGTTGCTGTGACCTGGGGTTTGGTCATGTGATTTACAGGGGGCCCTGGGGCCTGAGATTTGTGACCTTTGGTCTGTTGTTGCATATTTGATGTCAGATTTGTCCGTAAATCCTTATCCTCTGGAGCTTGTTTGAATATCTGATGAAGAAAGAAGACTTGTATTCACATTTTACTAGTACATCGCACTGTAAAGACCTTTTTTTGTTTCTATGCTATGTTAAATGCCATTTTTAACAATACATCACTGGACAACTCACTTCTACATATAGTTCCTAAGACTGGTGCTCTACAGCTCCTTGCCCAAGGACAATCTCATGAAAAACTAGTGGCACAGCTAGTAAAACACTGAGCCAATGTTATACTGCTTACAAATTCACCACTATAACTGTTGTGATTTAACAACCAAAACACTAACAGCAGAGAAAAAACAAAGATTGCTTCCTCCCTTTTTGTTACTCATAGAGGAAAAACTAACTTAAGTTATATTAGTCCTCAAGAAACTTTTAAGAACAATCTGCAGTTAGGATTTATGTAATTCACAGATATTCAAAGTAACACATCGTGGCAACAATAAGCATCTTTTTCTATTGTTATTTCTCAGTTCCTCCCCTGCAGGAAGGCAACAAAATCTAAACAGTGGTGGATTAAATCTTTAACAAAAAACAAAACTTTGGACTAGGCCAAATTGAAAACATTTGCAGATTGCAGATTAAATGTGGCTCACATGATACAATTTATGTCTGAAAGAATAGAAAACATTGTGTGAAAAGGAGAAAATGCTGGTTACCCGCATTTTCTCCTTTTCACACAATGTTTTCAAAAGTTTTATTCTTCAGGCTCCTAAAAACCTAGGATAGTGTGGTAAAGGGTTAAGGGATGACTGACAATATGACTATAATAATTCACTTACCATATCATAGTTTTCCACTAGAATTTCTATCACAATATTACAAAACTTTATGTCCATAATGGCCGCAACTGTTTCCTCTTCTGGTCTCATTAGCGTTGGACCAAAGCACACCCCTAAATTTGCAACTGTCATTAAATTTTTTTCAGCATTCCGAGATACTCTGCAAAAAAAAAAAATTCAAGAAGTCATTTTTTACACTTTCAGTGCCATACTCAAAAACAGGGGCATTTGCAGATGGCATAGATTAAGATCAGACTGCACAACATGATCACTCAATAAGCCTTTCATGATCAGATTACATTATTGTTTGTGTTTCGGTACACAGGTTTAAAATCATGTACCCTAATGGGATGATTTACTTCATTTGGGAAGTTATTATATATCAATAAAATTAATTACTGAAATAATCCTGTGCATTCCTGTATTACTACTATGAAATTTTCCAATAATAATAAAATGACTGAGCACGGTTCATACCCTCTGAGAGTAGATAAAGTCTTTAATCTAAACACTTTAAATTAAGTTACAGCTGCTAAGCAACAAAGTTTGAAGCTTGCCCATATTAAAAGCATTTGCATAAAAAAGAAAATCAGCTGTGGGTGTTTTTGAAAAGAATAAAAAATATTGAGGGAAAAAAAGAAAATGCAACTTACAAGCATTTCATCCTTTTTCCTCAGAATTGTTGAAACACAGGATTATGTGGTAAAGAGTTAATGAAAAAGATTTAAACTCTTTACCAAACAATTCCGCTTTTTCACGACCTTGAGGAAGAAGGCTTTTGAAAACACTGTTGGAAAAGGAGAAAATGCTGGTAACCAGCATTTTCTCTTTTACACAAAATGCTTTCAACCCTTTACATTATTTGAGACAATTTATTTGTCATCTGTTCATGATTTCAAATTGAAGTAGTCTAAAATTTGTCTTCTGGTACACATATAGCTCTTTGCCAAAGAGTATTGCTTTAGGCTTGTCAATGTTGAAAGCATTTGCTTATGACAAATTGTGGCACACATAACTGGATTTGTATTTGAATGGTTAAAAATGGATGTGAAAATAACAGAAATGCTGTTTTTTTTTTTTTTCTCTTTCAAGAACATTTTTGGAGGTATTCCTCCTAGGACTTGTAAAAACATCTGGTCATTTCTGGAGAGTGAAGTATTACTAAAATGCAAATGAGTGATGCTACGACAAAAGAGGGATTAATGAATCTCTATGATGTATTAAACGTAGCGAGTAAACATATGATTATGGATCTATAAAATTCATTCTGTTTAACAACCTGCTGAATCATGAGGTAAACTTCTCCTTTAGACATGCAGAAAATTGACCAAACACAAAAAGTTTGTACCCAGTCAGCATACACAATCCACGCAGATACTTTTTGCAAATGATTGATTGAATGATTGATTGTATGGTGTTTAACGTCATTTTCAACATTATTTCAGTTTTATCGCGGCAGCCAGTGCACCTATCCATGCTTTCCTGGAGTTTCTCTTACCAGTACTCAACACAATATTCTTTCCAAGCCACTGGCTGCTTTCCCACATAAACATCATCGAAACAATGGTCAGTGGAGAGAGAGTAATGAATCCTATTGCGATGACTAGCATCAATCCTCGGAAAGAAATTGGTCAAGCCAGGATCGAACCAGTGACCTCCTGTTCTCAAGTCCTGTACGCTACTGACTGAGGTACAGGGGCTTGGCTTTTGCAAATGCATTAAACCCTCTTTTTCAAGAGCATGGCTCAATATAATGTACACATACTCACCGTCTTAAATGAGCAATTATAAGATCTAACATTTCAAAATTAGATTCTGGTAGTTTATGCACTAGTGTGTGAATATCGTGCAACCGCAGCGTTTTTGCTTCTCTCTCTGTAAAGAAAAAAAAAAAAAAAAAATGGGCTCATATGAACAATCAGAAATGCTGCTTTATTTTCTAAAAAGAAGATTGTCATTAGCATGAGCCTGAAGACTACACAACATGATAAAAGTTTTTCAGCACCAAACATATGAGCAGTGATCTTGCAAACTGGGGCTTAATGCATCTCTGTGATGCATTATACCAAGGAAGTCATCACATAATGATGGATCCATAAAATCAATTTAGTCTAACAATCAACTGGATTGCGAGGTAGGATGGTCCTTTGGCATGCAGAAAACTTACAAATAGCAAAAAGTATCGACCCATGTCAGCCTGCACTGACTGCACAGGCTGACATGGGTCGATACTTTTTGCAAATGCATTAAGCTCCCTTTTCATACAGCATGGCTCATATAAACTTGACTTTTTTTATGGCTGAAAATAGAACTCTCTGAAACTCAGAAATTTTTTTTTTATCTGACAGGTTCAACTATATATTAGCAGAACATGAGACAGAATAAATCAAAGATCAAACAGCACAACCTGATCTTGATCTGTGTCATTTGCAAAAGTCTCTGTTTTGGCCTATGGTGTAAGTAGTTGTCCTCTGGACACAAGACAAGTATCCCGTGAGTTTTCAAAAACACACAGACTTTGAATTCTCGATCACTGCAAAGTTTTATATACGGAACTATATATCTGTCCAACCTGAATGTTCCGTTCTTTATCAATTTTAGATTTCTGCTTTTACATGTAGTTTGCAAGTTGGTTCTTCATAGTTCATATTTTTTCTCTAGTCCATATTTATTGGCTGTCCTAAGACTAGTAATTCATGTAATTGTATTGTCAGCTCTATTATAATGTAGCTTTTGAACTGTTATGTTCTAAAAACTTCATATGAAAATAAAGGATTGAACTATACTTACTGGCAGCAACAATAAAGTCAGGATGTAGTTCAAAGGTCATTAAAGGCTCTGGCAGGGATCTAAAAAAGAGGAAAAAAAAAAGAATTACACAACATTTTCATGAATAATTTATTTACAATGTATTTTCACCAATCAAAGGCATTATCAGTAAAAAAGGCAACCCTATGCATGCTGGCCTAAGATTCAAACAAAGAAGACAGCTAATTTTTAAAATTTGTCCTTTCCCACATTACACTTTGTATTTCAAAAAAAAAACCCTTAAACTTAAATACTTTTCCTAAATTTCTGGGCCTTGTGACAGTTGTGTCCCATTTATCTGCATATAACTGTACTCTACACAAACTTCATCCAATTCTCAGTTCTCATTGAGTCTATTGACCCCTTATCATACTACAAAATTTCAGATTTGTCCGTATTGATAATATCTGCTGACCATAAATCAATCGTGATTCATATGAGGAAATTGCTCTTTGAAAGGGTAGAAAACATTGTAGGAGAAGTGCTGGTTACCAGCATTTTCTCCTTTTTCCCATAATGGTTTCAACAGCCCTCTTCCTTGGTAAAGGGTTCACTCCTTAGGTTCTGAGTTTAAATCCTGTTGATGATTAACCTTTGGAACAATCCACATTATGGCTCAAGTACTGGTTGAGGTTTCAAAGAAGCAATCATCAAGAGTGGTTCATATAAGCTGTCAGAAATTCTTTCACAACTGATACAAAATAAATACAGTAAAACTTGTCTTAGTGGCCACCTCTAGTAAGAATGCAATCTGTATTAAGTAAAGGTATATTGAGTTCTCACAGAAGGTAAATATGCTGAACCCAACCTGTATTAAGCAAGCACCTGTCTTACACAATCAACTTTTAGTTTTCCGTAGGTTTGACGGTATGTTTAAACTAAAATAAAAAATTTTAAGACTTGTCCAAATTAAAACCATTTTCAGATAAAAAATGATATCGGTTTCAAATGGTGGGATTTATTTTTTAAAGGGTAGAAAACATCAAGGGAAAAGGATAAAATGCTAGATGTTGTTCAATAAAAGATTAATCTGTATTAAGGCTAATAACTAATCAACTTACCGAAGGTAGTTTTTTACAGCACTTGTGATGGTTTTTGTTTCATACTGGCCTGGATCATTCAAGTCTAGTTTATCAGCTTTCTTCTTGTCAAGACCCATGGCAATTAATTTATTTACTTTAGAATTAACCCCTACCACACGATATAAGCCCTGGTCATCCAACCCTGTAATTAGACAAAATAATGATTTTGACCTTTTTATTTCATTAAAAGCTTGTCTATTTCTTTCTGCTTATTCTTCATTATAAACAATATTCAGAGATAATCACAAATGAATATAGAAATAATTAAATGTATGGAAGTTTCATTGAAGACTTCAATATACTGATTTCATCCTTCTGTCCTAAATTAGCCCAAATTTTTTTTATTTGTCCAATGTTTAACAATGAATTCAAAAGTACTTCAATTCTGTTACAATGGTCAGTGCACCTATATGTATATTCCTGCTGTTTCTTTAACCCTTTCCCAAACGACAAATTTTGGACTGGTCCAAATTGAAAGAGTTTGCAGTCGACAATTTTAAATTTGATGAAAATGACAGAAAGTTCTCAAAAAGGGGAGAAAACACTGTGGGAAAAGGAGAAATTGCTCGTTATGAGCAATTTCTCCTTTTCCCACAGTGTTTTCAAAAGACTTGTACTGCAGACACATGAAAATCAGGGCTTGTTTGGGAAAGGGTTAACCACTTGTAACCACTGCACCCTTTCTAAGCCACTGGCTGGTTTTCACATAAATAGAGTCACAACTATTTGTCATCTGCAATTGCTTTCAATTTGGACATGTCTAATATATTGTCCTTTGTAAAGGAGTTTAACCTTTACAAACAATCCTGAGTTTTAATGACTCTGGAGAAGGGTTTTGAAAACATTGTGGGGGGAAAAAAGAGAAAATTTTGCTAACAACCATATTCTCCTTCTCCTCATTTGAACATTCAATTTTCATCTGCAAATGCTTTCAATTTCGAACAGTCTAAAATTTTGTCATTCGGTACAGAGTTAATTTCTTAAAGATGGGTGTGTCACTGTTAAAAAAGTTAATATCAGGCCATGGTCTTGAAAGCAAAAACTTGCTACCCTAACCACTAAATGAATGACAATCAGTATAATGACCAGAAATGTGATGAAAAAAATTACATTAAAGTTGACAGATTTGAAGCAGAAAACTGGCAAAATATTCTTATGAAATATGGATGGATAAACAACATAATTTGGATTTGTTACCACATGACAAAATGTTGGTTTTGATTTTCTAACAGCTTATGTCGTACCACAATGGTCAGTGCACCTACATATGTGTTTTCTGGCTTTCTCACACCAGTACTGATTCAACTTTCTTTCAAAGTCACTGACTACTTTTCTCACATGCATCTGAGGTGGCAAGCAAAAATTGCCACAGAAAAAGTTTGCCTCGCAAACTCGCAAACACCAGATCACGAGGCAGATATGCTAACCACTGAGCTATCCAGATGGGCTACAGTATTTTGGACTAGGTCAAATCAGAAGCATGTGCAGACAATAGATTATCTAATGAGAAATGGTGGATTTTTGTCCTAGAAAGGCCAGAAAACATTGTGGGAAAAGGAGAATATTTTCAAAAGCTGTCTTGTTCAGTGGCATAAAAATTCTGGATTATGTGGTACAGGCTTAATACAAATGAGAACATTGAGATACCAGGAGCAACTTACTTACAGGCAACATCTTGTGAGAGAAGGTTTTCAAGAAAGCAGTCAGCAGGAAAATGAGAAAGTCACTTGCAGAAAGTAATGAAACAGTCTAAATTTTTAACGTGAAAAATAATCTTACCCCTATTTTCTATTGCACTTAAACATCTTTTGATAAAATTGAAACCAACATCATCTAATGAAGCTGAAAATAAAAAAGAGAGAAATTTGGCACTGTTTTTATTTTTTTAAAGCTATGTTGCTGTTTCCAACCATATTTTACACAAAATGTTAATTGAATACTTGAAAAAATAGTTCGTATAGTGATAATTAATGGAACTGATTGTATGTTTCATAACTCCATCATCAACAGTACTTAAGTCATATCATGGCAACACCTAATTTACTCATGTATCTTTTACTAGACCTGAGCTGGGGCCTCCAGTACCTTACCCAATTCATATATGAACACTGCTATCAGTTGGGATTGAACAAAGATTTCAAAATAACAATTAACCCTTTACCATACAATCCTGAGCTTTAAAGACCCCAAGGAACAGGCCTTTTGAAATGTAGTAAGAAAACATTAAAGTGCTGGTAATAAGCATTTTCTCCTTTTCCCACAATGTTTTCTACCCTTCCCAAAACAAATTTCAATTTTTTAATCACATTTATTTTGTCGTCTGCATATGCTTTCAATTTGGACCAGCCTAAAATTTTGTCATTTGGTAAAGAGTTAAATTCCTTATCTACTGACCCAAGGGGGACCCCATAATTCTGGTACAATTCATTTGTAATGACAAAAAAAACCCACTTACATTCATCTGTCGATGTCTTTGGTTTATTATAAATCTGAAAATTAAATACAAACTTGATCAGAAGCACGTAAAAGAAATTACTCTAAATTACAACAAGAGCATGGCATGCAAGTGGCAATGCTTCCCTGTGACTGCTTTTAGAAAGAGATTGATTTTCAGTGAAAATTAAAAAAAAAAAAAAAAAAAATGGGGGCATAACTGTGTCAAAGATATTTTGATGGTTACCTGCCATGGATTCCCCTTTTGACATATTAACAACTAGTCTGTGTTTAAAGCAAATATCTTCAGTAATGACAGAGATATTATAAAAAATGTCCAAGTTTTTGCATGACGAAGACAGAGATATGACAATTCTTGGAAAAAAAAAAAACAGCCAAGCTTAAAATTAATACAAAGTTATTTGTGAATACTTTTTCTTTTTGAAATACAGGGTAAAATTTGAACAATTTTGTTTCATTATCTGCATAATTTTTTATAATGCTACAACAAATATGAACGAAACTCTCAGTTAAGCCAAAATAAACAAAAGAAAATAATCAACTTACAGGTTCTTTTCCATCCATGACATCCATCCATAACTTTCTGTCATCTTCAGACAAAGCTTGGAATGTTAACACTGTATTGGGCCTACAAACATGAAACAAAGTACCAGTAATTTCTCGTACACCTTAGACACTGTATTGGGCCTGTACACATGAAACAAAGTACCACGTACACTTACTTAAACCTTACCATGCTGATTGCATCTATGTGTGTTTATGCCAGGTAAGCTCAAGATCAGACATCAAATTTTTTGACCAACTTTTCCAAGTTGAGGGCAAAAGGATCAAACATACACCTTAAAGTAGAGAGAAGCAAGAATACATGATGATAGATACAGGATCTGACATGTGTTGGTATTTGAGATAAAGTTTTATTAAACAAGCCTAGGAAAAATGTTAAGTGAGCCTTTGGCAAGCTTACTAACATTTTTTCTTGAAGAGTTTAATAAAATTCTGTCCCAAAAGCCAACAAATGTCAGATTCTTTCTATCACATAATGGTATTTCACAAATTATAGATAAGAAGATGCAAAACCATCTATAGATGCATGCCCGGTGATATCTGTAATTCACTTCTATGAAATATGTACAAAATGAAGTCAAAAACAACTGTGATATCAAATGTGTATAAGATAAGAAAATTTGTTATTGATACATTACATTGAAAGCAAAGGAAACTATGTGATAAATAAATAGGTTGCTTAATTTGGTTTGAGCCAAGTCTCCATCATCTGTTGCAATGTTTATAAACGCCTAAACTACAGAGATACATACAGATAATGTATAAGTAGTCAGTAACATAATTATGAAAACTTGAAGAAAATGGAGAAGGTTGTTTGGTGATAAGTGCAATTTCTCTATTTTTGCCTAATTTTTCTGCCCATCATTCCATTCAGACTTCATACAACAAAAATACAAAAGGAAAAGGTACGTTTTCAAGTGCAAATCATGGCCTACCTTTTGAAAACAATGTAGTCAAAACAACCATTCCTTTTAACAAAACATTTGCTCCTGCGCAGACAGTATTTTCCACACCATGTAATTCATAAACAATGCTTTCCTTTCATTCAATTTTTGTCTACTTTTTTGTTCTTTTAAACAACTTTTGGTATGTCTAACAATATCCTGTACAGTGACTGGCTGACAAAATAAAAACTCAAAATTAAAAGAAATCACAATCTTACTTCTCTTCTACATTTATATCCAGACAAAATCTCCTTTCTATTGAATCTGTTGCCCTTCTTGTACAAGACTTTAATTTCAGGGTTTCACCTGAATTGTTCTGGAAATAAACAGTAAAGGCACATGTATACATTGAAATCCTAACTTTCTCTTAATTTTTTTACACAATGAAAAGATTTCATATTTGTCCAACTTGGAAGCATTTGCAGATGACATGATCATCCAGACTCAAAAATTGAGATTTGTTTTAAGAAGGGTGGATAGCATTGTGGGCAAAAAAAATATACAGGTTACCCACATTTTCTCCTTTTTCCATAATATTTTCAAAATAACTTTTGTAGTAGGATCTTTAAACCTTAGGCTTGTTTATTAAAGGGTTAATCATTCATACCCACTGCCTTTTCATTCAAGTCATTTTGTACCTTTTTAACACTTGATCCCGCAATCCTAACTTTTAACGTCTCTGACAGAAAACTTTAGAAAATATTGCAGGAAAAGGAGAAAATGTTAGTAACCTGCATTTTCTCCTCTTCCCACAATGTTTTCTACCCTTCCCAAAAGAATTTTCAAGTCACACTATTTTGTCTTCTACAAATGCTTTCAATTCAGAGTCTAAAAGTTTGTTGTTTGGTGTTGCTGTTACCGGCATTTATCATAAAGAGAGGATTACACAAAATGTCCTGTCTGATGTTGGATCGGTATTGTCCGATACCGTAAGAGATTAACTTAACTCTTTACCAAACAAAAAAAAAACTTTTTTAGACTCCATCAAATCGAAAGCACTCTCAGACAACAAATGATATATCCACTTCTAAACTTTAGCTAGAAATGCAGGCAGGAAAAATTTTCAAAATACAAGGAAGTGTCACTTACTAGTTTACCAGTGACTTGACTGTATGGTACCATATAAAACTGTTTCCCATCTTTTTTGTACCAACACCAGTGCTTGTTCCACGTGGTAGCTAGAGCCTCTGAAATACAGTAAAATTGGGATAATTCAGGGTCCCAAGGGGCTAAGTTCTCAGGTAGTTGTGATAGTCAAAAAATTAACAAGAGGGCCATAATGGCCCTTAATCTCTCCACTTCCTTTTAAATAAATGTATCATGCACTGAACTGGCACTGACAGAGACCTTTATCATCAGAAGTCTGTATGGCAAGCCACTCCTCCCTTCCCCCAAAATCATATCTTTTTCAAATGCTAAGATTATGCCACTGAATACAAGCAGGTCTAGTCTAGTATCATTTATACCCAGTATCAATGAACTCTAACAGAGTTGCTCTGACAAGAAGCAAAAAACATTTTTACAATGGCATGGATGGTAAAGTTCTAAAAACAAAAATCTGAATGATAGAAATCCAACCAAAAGCCCCACTCCTTCTCCAGCAATGTTTTCAGTAGGCTTCCTTCTCAATGTCATTTAAACTTGGGATTGTGTGGTGGTAATGAGTAAACTGGGTCTTAATTCTAGATTTAATAGGTCTGTTTGGGCTTATTTGGCTCCCTCAGGGTTAAGACTCAGATACCTACTTTTCTCCATTAGATACAAGTAGCCCTGTCTCACCATCCCCTTCATAGTACCTGTATTATCAACTGGTTTCTGAAAATATACAGAAAATGGATCTAGCAATATAAAATATGTCGATTCTTTTGTAAACATTGGTGTGAAATAAAAGGGTGACTATAAACTGATAACCTCCTGTCTGTACTTGTAGAAGACATGCACTGAAACACTGTGGTCAAAGGAGCAAATTTACTCTGTTGCCACAATTTTTCCACATATACTTCTCCTTTAACCCTTTACCACACAATGACGCCTTTTGATGCCCCTGGGAAAGAAGCCTTTTGAAAACATTGTGGGAAAAGGAGAAAATGCTGGTAACCAGCATTTTCTCCTTTTCCCACAATGTTTTCTACCCTATCAAAGAAAAATTGCACCATTTCAGCCACAATGAAATTGTCGTCTGCAAATGCTTTCAAAATGGACAAGGCTAAAATTTTGTCGTCTGGTAAAGGGTTAAACTTTATTCATATTATTCCTGTTTAAAAAGATACTTTCATATTTGTGTTTCAGAAGGCAATGAATTAACTCGTTACCACACCACAAAATGTTAGACTATTTCAAATGGACAGCATTTGCAGAGTCGATAAATTAAATGTTGCTCAAATTGCGAGATTTGTCTTTGAAAGGGTAAAAAACATTGTGGAAAAAGGAGAAAATGCTGGTTTTCTCACAATAGTTTCTGAACAATATTTCCTCTGGGTTATTAAAACATGGGATTGTTTAGTAAAGGGTTAACATTAAGTCAATACACTCATTCTAACTGGAAATGGACCTAAAATAGTATTACTGGAAAAGAAAAACTGTCTGGTTTTACTTATACCAAAGTAAACCTCCTGTCTATGAATCAAGATAGTAAGTAGGCATTTTCCCAAAAAGTTTTATTTAACTCTTTACCACAGAATCATAAGTTTTAACGACCCTGGGGAGGGGGCCTTTCGAAAACATTGTGGGAAAAGGAGAAAATGCTGGTAACCAGCATTTTCTCCTTTTCCCACAATCTTTTCTACTCTATCACAGACAGAAATAGTCATTTCAGTAATATTTATATATTTGTCATCTGCAAATGCTTTGAACTTTGTCCATTCCAAAATTTTTGTTGTTTGGTAAAGAGTTAAAAGTCTTAAAACTGATCAAAGCTTTTTAAAGGGAATTGCCACAAAGTGTTACATTTTTCCCGTGCATTTTCTCCTCTTCCAACAAAGTTCTCAAAAGCTTTCATCCTTCAGGTTATTAAATCACAGAGTTAATTGTTTAAGAGTAAAATATTACCACACAATCCATTAGTTTTACAACCCTGGGGAAGAAGACAAGTGAAAGCATAGTGGAAAAAGGTGAAAATGCTGGAAACCAGCATTTTCTCCTTTTCAAATCCATTCACTTAAGCAGCATTTGATTTGTCTGCTGCAAAATGTTTCCAATTTGGATGTATCTAAAAGTTTGTTGTCTTGTAAAGGCATTAACTCTATGTCAGACAACAAAATTAAGGCTTTTACAAGTATCACAATATTTGGATATTAACTCTCTACCACACGACAAAATTTAGACTGGTCTCAATTGAAACCATTGCAGACGACAAATCAAATATTGTTCGAATGATTGGATTTGTTTCTGAATGGTTAAGAAAGCATTGTGGGAAAAGGAGAAAATGCTGGTTACTAGCATTTTCTCCTTTTACCTCAATGTCTTCAAAAGCCTTCTCCACCAGGGTTGTTGAAAGTCGGGATTGTGTGGTAAAGAGGTAAATCATGACAAGAAATACATAATATTACAAAAGTGGTCATCTTTAAAGTAATAAAATCAAGAGTAGACAAAAAATGTATTGAATCTGAAGAGAGATAGTTCATTTGCAGAAAGGGGAAATGTCATGAAGTAAGTACAGCACTATTGCACCTAGGTCAAAACTAGAGGCAGAAAACAATTCTGGATGCACAGGGAATGCAAAGCTAGTATCAAAATTATCTGAAAATGCAAAGCTAGTGTCAAAATCATCTAGGCGTTTTGTTTCCATAAATTTAACAGAATTGATATAACAGGTCAAAAAGTAGCAATTCATAGAAAAATTAAGATGACTCCTTACCAAATTATGAAATAATATCATTTGCCCAAATAAAAAGCACATGATGACAACTCTTTACCAGACGATAAAATTATGGCCTTTATTTGCTTAAAGTCTATAGAGACGATTTTAGGTAAAAAAATTAACTATTTGAGGTATTACGGTCTGATAAACACTATCCAAAACTTCTTAAGAAAGGTTGATATTGATAAAAATGAAAACTTGATTTTAGACTATGCCAATCCCTGTATTAATAGCTATTTAAATGAAATTTTGGTAAATAAAAAACCCAACAAAACAATTTATAAAACACTTATTGATAACAATGAAATGCCTACTAGCCAAAAGAAATGGGAATTTTTGTTCCCTACTCAAAATTTTGATTGGAAAAAAATTTATAGTAATATTTTTAAAAATACAAATGATTCGTATATCCAATGGATGCAAGTAAAAATAGTTCATATATTTTTCCCCACTAACTCCCTATTAAACAAAATGAACATTACCCCAAGTAACTTATGCTGTTTCTGCAATACTACTGAAGAGAGTCTGCTCCATATATTTTACGAATGTGAAAAGGTGAAAATCCTCGTACAACATTTAGAATCAAAAATAAGAGAAATAGACCCATCAACTCAAAGACTTATAAATAGTGTCAATGTTCTAATCGATACATTCAATAATGACGACAAATTATACACACTCTTTCTTTATTTCAAAAGATATATCGCTTCTTGTAAATCTAAATTGAAAATCCCGACAATTTATGGCCTTCAAAATAGTTTACATTTGGCTTGGACTACTTATAAAGAAACAAAATCTTCTGACTCTGCCTTAGAAAGATGGTCAATTGTACGACATATTATTCGAGACCACTCTTGATATAAAATGCATTGATATATATATATTCCTATTCTTTGCTCTTATCCAAAAGTCATTTCTGTTTTTTCCCTTTCTTTCCTTAATTTTTTTTTTTTTTTCTTCACTTTCTTATTAGTTGTTTTTCTTGTTTTTGCATAGCTTTGTAAAACTTATTAGTCTTTGATAACTATTCATTGATCCAGATTCGGTGAACTAAATAGGCCGTTTGTTTGACACTTTCCCCTCATGCTCTATTTAACACAATGAAAAGAAAAGAATTTTAAGAGCATTGTGGAGAGGGGTGAAATTGCTCGAAAAGATCGATTTCACATTTTCCCGCAGTGTTCTTCCATAAAATCAATAATTTATGATCATATTTCAATTAGTTTGTTTAAACACATAACTTTACCTGGATCTCTGAAAAGTACATGTATTTTTATTAACTCTTATTCTGCGATGTGTCACCTTTGCGAGCAGTGAACTCCAAAATCAATCTACACTCGAATCTTGGTCTGCACTGTTCGCAGTGGTCATAAATGTTATTGAATGTAAATAACGATTGTTGTAAGGATAGAGGGAGGATGGCCATGACCTCCCCTATCCAGTATACGTGGCTAATAAAGTTTACAAAAAAAAAAAAATTATGGCCTTTTGCAAATTGAAAGCATTTGCAGACGAAAATTTCAATTTGGCTCAAATGGTGCAATTCTTCTTTGATAAGGTAGAAAACATTGTGGTAAAAGGAGAAAATGCTGGTTACCAGCATTTTCTTCTTTTCCAACACTGTTTTCAAAAGGCTTCTTTCCCAGGGTCATTAAAAGGCATCATTGTGCAGTTAAGGGTTACATGCAGATAGAATGATGGGATGTCTCTAATAAAGCTCAAACATTATGGGAAAGGGAGATAATGCTGGCTACCAATGCTTGTCTATGCCATCTAACTGAGCCATGTTCTGAGAAAAGGGGGCTCAATGCATCTGCAAAACATATCGACCCAGGTCAGTCTGTGCAGTCCATGCAGGCTGACCTGGGCGGAAACTTTTCTCCAATGGTCAATTTTCTGCAGCTCAAGGAAACCATTGTACCTCATAATTCAGCCGGTCATTCTGCAAAATGGATTTTATGGATCCACAAGTATGAAATGACTTGCTTGGTATAGTGGATTATGGAGATGCATTAAGCCCCCTTTTGCCAGAGCATGGCTCTATGCTCTGGCTCAATCGTTTGATAGGTATTCTGGTCATTATAACTTTGAAAATGGCATAATAAGTCTTTTTCCTCACTGACGGGTAAGTTTTATTTTTCGTTTAGCCTCAGGTCATTATCCTTCACACACATACAATTCAAATTATTTAAATTACTCCTTTTTCCCTAGAAAATCAACAAAAGAGAAGGTCTGACAGCACTTATCAGAAATTAGATGTGTTCCTGCATTATTTTATCACTGACAAGTCTGTTTCAGATTGTTCTTCAAATAAGCAGAGATAAGTTGAAATTATTGTATGCTTGAATACTCTAGATTACAGCTTTAATTTTCTTGTTCTTTCTATCAATTTTGATGAGCCATTGTTTTTTTAATCACATACAGCAGAATTGTACAATATTTTAAAATTACTTATTACATCTATTTTACTCATCTTTGCAAACTATAAAACAATAATTCATGCAGTACATTGTACCAACAACAATTTGTATTACTAGTATGAAACTAGTGGATGAATCAAATGAAATGCCATGATACAAAAGAAAAATGTTGCAAATCAAACACAGTTTTATACAAAATTTATGAAATATCATACAGAGTAAATCAAAGATCAGAATGACATTCTGTGCAGCAGGATCTTAATCTACACAGTCTTCAAAAGCCTCAGTCCTTTTCACCCTCAATGTTGTAAGAATTAAGCACTTTTTTGCAGTTTTAAAGTCACAAAGTGGACCAAATCAAGTACATAAATAAGACTTGTTAAAAGCTAGTAACTTTGGAAATCTGGCAGAAAAGATGTAAGCATAAGGAAAAAAATCTGCCTACAAGTTCAAAAGCCTTTAAAAAGCCTTTAAAAAGCAAACTATAAACATCACTATTGTTATGAAAAATTATAGTAAACATCCCCCCACACCTTTTAACAATATTTCAATATGGTCTCATCTCAAACAAAATATTCTCTCTCAAGAAGATTCGATGAATATTATGTTTTCCAGTCTTTGTGAGATTTTCAATCAATTGACCTAGTGACCTGTCTTTATAAACACATGATCTAGTTTTGATACTTAGCATTCAATATCATAAAAATATCATGAAACATTTTCACAAAGCTTCTTAAAGATTAGATGATAACCATACAGTACAATG
This sequence comes from Tridacna gigas, assembly GCA_945859785.2. Lineage (NCBI taxonomy): Eukaryota > Metazoa > Mollusca > Bivalvia > Cardiida > Cardiidae > Tridacna > Tridacna gigas. The sequence continues at coordinate 29,405,695 of OX244033.2, forward strand.
CTCAAGAGACTACATTAATCCGACCTAGTGACCTTGATTTTACCCAAAAACGGCCCAGATTTCATAGAAGCCAAACATTTTGACAAACATCAAGTTTTGCAGACAATGTTCCTGACATGGCACTGATTCATCTTCCTATGATATCCATGAGGAATAATTGATGCTGGTGGCTCAAGAAGGGTTTGGCCCTTAATGCTCAAAAATTGCAAAAATACAAGCAAGTGAGAACTACCTATGTGGAAATGACTCATAATAATATATGACTCATTAGTTTCTTCGATCTTCCATGAATTTTTTGTTGATTCTTTCCAGACAGTAAAAAATATAAAACGAGAATGATTAAAATAAAAGCTTAAAAATATACTGGCAAAGAAAATCTGTTACAAGTACAAAATCTATTCTTTGTGAAATCTTGAAAATTAAGCAGCATCAAAATTTCTACATCTCTATAGTTCTTGTTTTTACTGCTATTATGTTTAGAGAATATTTTCAACCCCATTTTCATTACACACTACAACACCCTGTCTTACCATCATTGCTGCCTGGCTCATGGCTTGTAGCTAGTTGTAGAACAAAAAGAGGCAAAGTGTCAATAGTCTATTTCTATACAATGTTATCTCCATTTATAAATCATGTTTATCACATAAAACCTCCTCCAGCAGTGTATTGAACCCATGACTTTTTTTGGTAATACACAAGTGTATTATCGTTTTATGGAACCCGGTTCTAATAAGTTTTCAGTCATGAGCATGTGAAGCCCAAGAAACAAGCCAAAGCATGTGCTGGAACTTGTACTACTACGCCGTACTGCTACTACTATGCAGGATATTTTTTTGTCTGTTTTTGGTTTTATGTGATAAATAGAATCTTGCATTCATGCTTATGTATTACTGTTTTCATCAAACTTGTTGACTAAAATGTATTTGATGCTTGCCAAGGCTCACATCATTGATTTTTAGTCAAGTTGTTTGATAAAATTGATAATACATAAACACTCATGTAAGATCCTCCATTCATACTAAGGATCTAGAAATCATCACAGGATTCAAACATTTTGATTAGAAGTACACTAGAGGGTTATGAAATATATGTCTGTGCAAACTAATTCTGCATACATTACCTACGTAAAACTTTACCATACAATCCACAGATTAAACTATCTAAGAGAGAATGGCTTTTGAAAACAATGTGGAAAAGGGAGAAAATGCTGGCAAACAGCATTTTCTCCCTTTTCCAACAATGTTTTCTTTCTATCCTTCCTGATACAAATCCCATCATTTGAGCCACATTTGTCATCTGCACATGCCATCAATTTGGACCAGTCTGAAATGTTGTCTGGTAAAGAGTTAACAGAAGACAAAATTGTAAGACTTGTCCATTTTAAAACAACTGCACACAATAACTTGCCACTAAAAAGTATTGTGAGAATAGGAGGAAATGTTGGTTACCAGTATTTTCTTTGTTTGCCACAATTTTTTTCTAAAAGCCTTTCCTCTTAAGAGTTGTTAAAACACACCATTTTTTGCAAAAGGTTTAAATATCATACTTGACAGAAAATAGAAACTAAAACATGTAAGACATCACTTCATACTGGTACATGTACACAGTTTTTGAAACATTTTTAGCATAAATGATAAAAACAAGACAAAATGCAAAACATCACAACAAACGGAGGAAAAACCATTCAACGTGAAATTGTCACTTTTTTTGCTAATGACTAAATATAAGATACATGGTGCTTCATCAGTCACTACATACATGATGCACCTCTTGTCTCTTGTCAACTGATAGTGCTATATGCACAAGTATGTCTAGAAATACATGTACTCTAAGCTTTCAAAAATGCAACAGGAAAATGGCATTCTTTATAAAGAATACAAAACGTTCCCCTTTGTAGCATACAACACAAAAAGAATTAAGACTCTCATAGCACATGCTAGGACCTGAAACAATACAGATTAAAAACAAATCTGTCACAAATGGTGATTTTAAATTTCTGCTTTCATAGAGATTTCGAGGGGAAAGACGGTAATATTACCCAGTAACATTTCTAAGGTCAAGGAAGAATAACTCTTGATTACCTTTAAACACATATCTAAAAATATGTCTTGAACATCTTCAATTTCTGGTAAATATTTGTCCAAAGCTTCAAAATAATGACAACATAACAAAGGGAGAAATTCAGGACACATAAGAACATTGAAAATTGTACAATTTACAAAAAGCTTTCAGTTCAAGGGAATTAAATCTCAAACACTGGAAGTCTACCTCTCTATACATTGGAGTATTCCTTATTCTTACTAAAACAGCAATTATTTTTCATTATTTGTTTATGCTGAGGGTACTTATACAGAAAATGTCTAAATCCTTTACCAAACAAAAAACTTTTAGACTTGTCCAAATTGAAAGCATTCACAGCTGACAAATATACTGTGGTTCAAATTACTGGATTAATCTATGAAAGGGTAGAAAACTGCTTACGAGATTGTTCTAGTTTTCCAATGGTGTTCTCAAAAGCTTTCTTCCTCAGGGTTGCTAAAACACTAGGTTGTTTATCAAAGGATTAAAAAAGTACCTATAAAAGTGGTTCTGAATCAGAATCCCTTGAGTGATATTGGTATTTTATATAACATTCAAACTACAGTGTCAGGCCGCAGTGCTACCAAAGCCAACGGTGATACAACATCTGAACAGTGATATCAATACACAATAACCAGTCCATATTTCTACAATATTTTAACCCTTAACCGAACAACGGCATATTTTAACCAACCTGAGGAAGACAGCTTTTGAAAGCATTGTACGAAAAAGGGGAAAATGATAGTAACCAGCATTTTCTCCTTTTCCAACAATATTTCCTAACCTTTTGAAGAGGACCAATATCATTTGATCTTCATTTAATTTGCCATCTGCAAAATTTTTGAAGCTCTCAGATTGGACAAGTCTGAATTTTTTTTTGTTTGGTTCAGAATTAACTAACAACCTCCTGTAGAAACTTTTTCACTTTGCAGCAGATTATTTCTGAAAACATTTTGGGAAAAGAAGCATTTGCTAAATCTGTGGCAAAAGGAGAAATAGCTAATTTGAAGTATTTTCTTCTTTCACCATGCTGTTTTCAAAGGGCAAAAAGAAAAAAAAACTTGCTTACGAGTGGAAAAGCATGGCTGTGTTTCATTTTTATCTTGAGATTATCGCATAGCCCATGCAATAAGACTTTTCCCAACTCTGCATTTGTTGAGTGAAAAGGAGTAAATCTGTACAACGTAAAAATATGAACTTGGATGTATATTTCCAGAAGGTACACTTGGCAACAAAAAAAAGTGAGGCTGTCATGATGCAACAATAAACTATCAGTGAACATAGCATAAAGTACCTTGTCAGCAGTCTGGTTTATAAGGTCTGGCCAGGACGCATTCTGGTACGAACTTCCCACCAGCTGCTAAGAAGTATTGACAGATCACAACAAAATCACACAAATTCTAACCTATCAAAGCATTTATCTAAACTTCATGTCATTTGTTCTCAGTTTTTCTGCCTACAGAGCAAACTTGCAATAACAAGATTCATATTACTTATCAATTTCATTTTCTTTTTAAACTCTTTACAAAATGACAAATTTTTTTACTTGCAGAAACTGAAAGCTTTTGCAGACAATATATTAAAGTGACCCAGCATTTCTCCTTTTCCCACTATGTTTTCAAAAGCCCCTTTCATGGGGGTGGTTAAAACTTGGGATTTGTGGTAAAGCTTACGCTTTTCGTCTAAAGACAAATTGAACTAGGCTGAAATAATGCAATTTTTTTAATAGTCTATAAATGAGAAGAAAACGTTGTTGGAAAGGGAGAAAATGCTGATACACAGCACTTTCTCCTTTTCCAAAAATGTTTTCAAAGGCCTTCCTCATAAGAACTGTAAAAACTCAGAATCTTTTGCTGAAAGGACAAATGTGACAAGGTACAAAAGTAGCTACCAAAACAAGAATAATTGTGACAAGATACAATACAACATATAAAGCACTGCTGTAAGCTCTGGCCAAACTGTGAATACCTTACTGATTGATTTCTTACCATTCAACAAAATTATGTACTTGTCCAACCTGATAGCATTTGAAGGCAACAAATGCAACCCAACTAAAGTCATGGAATTTGTATTTCATTTGAAACATTGTGGGAAAAGGAGAAAATGAACTCCTTTATGACATGTTTTTGAAAGCTTTCTTTTTTCAGGGTCGTTAAAACACACGTACATAGGTGAAGTTTTTGTAAGCATTCTTGGTAAAATTGGGAAAGTCAATATAATTTTAAGGTATCAATCATGAATACATGTAAAACATTGTGGGAAAAGGAGAAAAAGCCCAAAGAAACATTTTCCCTTTTACCATAATATTTGCGTATCCAGTTGGGAGCAAGGCAAAAAATATTACCTGCATCAAGTGAAAAATCTAGGTAATACATATAATTTACAATCAGTTCTTTTCTGCTTCCTACAAATTACTACTGCTATAAGTTACCACATGACAAAAATGTAGACTTGTCCAAATTGAATGCATTTGAATATGGCAATGTATTTGTGGCTCAAATGATGGAATTGTGTGATTGGTAACAAAAAATTGTGGGAAATGGAGAAAATGCTGGCAACCAGAAAGGTGTCTTTCTCTGGGTCATTAAAAGTCTGGACTGTGTGGTGAAACAATCCTGACTTTTAACAACCCTGAGAAAGAAGGCTTTTGAAAACATTGTAGGAAAAGGAGAAAATGCTGGTAACCACCAGCATTTTCTCCTTTTCCACAATATTTTTACACAAAAAAATCCAAAATTCAATCCAACTGAGTCATTCTAAAATTGTCATCTGCAAATGCTTTTTAATTTGGACAATCTATGATTCTATTGCTTGGTAAAGAGTTAAACGGTGAAAGACCACAACAATCAAATTTTTCCATTAAATATCCCTACACTACTAAATATTCACATGGTGATGAAAAGGGGGCAAAAACAATGTGTGAAACATCAATCTGATATCTCCATCACTACACACCACTCTTTCAATCTAATATCCAACACAGAAACTGATTATCAAACTAATATCCATCACAGTAAATGATCAACTCTTTACCAAATGACAAAAATGTAGACTTGTTCAAAATGAAAGTATTTGCAGATGACAATTTGAATATGGCTCAAATGATGGAATTTGTCTTTGATTGGGTTGAAAACATTATGGGAAAAGGTGAAAATGCTGCATTTTCTCCTTTTCCCACAATGTTTTCAAACTCTCTTTTGTTTTTCTCCAGGTCTTTAAAAGTTGGGATTGCATGGTAAAGGGCTAAAGCCTGTTTCTACTATTATGTGTCTATGAAAAGCAATAACCATGCCAAAATCAGAAAACTTTCACACTGCAACAAAACACAGGTGCAACCTACAATAGTTTCATATATGCGGCATTCAGATATTTTCACAACTAAGAAACCACCTATTCTAGAATCTGACACTAAATTCATTTCATTAACATGGCTGGGGACCTCCTATTACAGTTAAAGTCTTCTCAAACAGTTTAAGGAATGGAGATATTGCTACTCTGATCGAACTTACAGATTTTCAAAATTTCTTGAACCTACAGGAAAATTTAAAGAAGATATCACCCCCATATCCCCATTTTTTTTTTTCCTGTAGTTTCTTATCTCAAACATCATAACAACATTCATTCATACAATTTCTAAACTGACCTATTTTCCCAAAGAAGCACTTGTTTGAACAATCCAGAGCGAGAAAGTTTTTAAAAACAACTTCAAAAAGTTCCCATAATTTTTACCTTTTAACCCTTTACCACACAATCCTGAGTTTTAACGACCCTGACCATAAAGCTTTTTGAAAACATTGTGGGAAAAGGAGAAAATGATGGTAACAAGTATTTTCTCCGTTTCTCAAAATTTTTCTACCCTATAAAAAAAACAATTCCATTATTTAAGCCAAATATAAATTGTCATCTGTAAATGCTTTCAATTTGGACAATTCTAAGATTTTGTCGTGCAGTAAAAAGTTAAGACAAATCCCATCATTTGAGCCACATCTAATTTTCCTTCCTTAAATGCTTTAACAGCCAAAAAAGTCTAAGATTTTGTTGTCTGGTTAAGACGAAGTTCTATACAAAATGATAGTGTCATCCATATAGAAACCATCTGCAGATAAAAATTTAAATGTGGCTTTAACAGTATGCTTTGTCTTTCACAGGGTAGAAAACATTGTGGGAATAGGAGAAAATGCTGGTTACCATCATTTTCTCCTTTTCCAACAACATTTCTAAACTTTCTTCCTCAGGGTCATTAAAATGCTGAATTGTTTTCTAAGGAGCTAACAACCAAGTACGTAAAGTTATTATTACTTACAGAGCCTCTAGCTTCCAACATCTTTAACATGAGATTCTCAGCTTGTTCTTTAGTGGCTTCAAAATTGGTTCTAGTCTGAAACAGCAGATAATTGTAGTTTTTCTACCTTTGACACCAATTTTGACCTATTACATTGTGCTTTCTAGCTTTACTTTTGCACTACCAAGGGTGACTTATACAAATAGTTTTTTGTAAACATCTACATTAACCCTTTACCAAATTACAAAATAAAAAAAAAAAATCTTTCAACCTGGAAAGATCTGCATAACTAATTAAAAATTGGTACAAATAAGCCTATGCTCTCTGATAGGGTAGAAAACATTCTGGAAAAAGGAGAAAATGCTGGTATCAGCATTTTCTCCTTTGCCCACAAGGTTTTCAAAAACCTTTCCCAGAGAAAACCCAGGATTGTTCGGTAAAGGATTAAGATAAGACTGCAAAGAGCATGCAGTCTGATATTCAATCTGTACAGTCCACTACTACTACCTGATATTATCCTACTATCAAAATGGTCATCAATTTCAGTCGAAAATCTACCTCTACACATTCAAAAGAGTCTGATTTAATCAGTTAACTTTTTACCACACAATCCTGACTTTTAATGACCCCCAAAAGAGAAGGCTTTTGAAAACATTGTGGGAAAAGGAGAAAATGCTGTTAACCAGCATTTTCTCCTTTCCGCAAAATGTTTTCAATAGCTTCCTCTTTCAAGTCATTAAAACACAGGATTGTTTGGTATACCGTTAAATGCTACTGGCAGGTTCAGTTTATTCCAAAAGTTAACTCTTAAACAAATGACAAAATTTTGGACTGGTCCAAACTGCAAGCATTTGCAGACGACAAAATAAATGTGACTGAGAAATGGAAATTTGTTTTAGAAAGGGTAAAAACATTGTGGGAAAAGGAGAAAATGCTGGTAACCAGCATTTTCTCCTTTCCCAACAATGTTTTCAAAAGGCTTGTTTTACAGGGTTGTTAAAAGTCAGGATTGTGTGGTAAAGGTTTGATCATTAATATGAGTTCTTCAGGATAAAGACTGGCATGATTACCTTTTGTAGTGTTTGCTGAAGTGTTTTTAAGTACAGCGTGTGATCAGCAGCAGTTTCGTGACCTGCACAGAAAAATAAGTAATTTAAACATAAACTTTCGATATGATCCTCTCTAACTTCTCAATGTACATACTGAAAAATATGTCATAAAGTCACAAATTTTACAAGTCATATTTGTGATAAAGACAACCGCATTTACATTGAATGGACTGGTTTTCTTGAATAAGGAAAATAAGGGTGACAAAGAAGATAAATAATCAACTGACAAAACTGGATAACTTGTTCATTTTAGATAATTTGGGAATAAAATAAAAGATTTTTTCAAAGATGAGACATTACTATTTTCATACAGTGTTTTCAAGACAACCTGCTAAATGGTTGTTCTTTTTCCTTCTTTGACCCTATAGAAAACAATCCCACATTTCAACCACTCTGAGAAAGAAAGCTTCTGAAAATATTGTTTGAAAATGACAAATTGTTGATTACTAGCATTTTCTCCTGTTCCAACAATGTTTTTTACCTTTCCAATCCCTTGAGCCACATTTAATTTGTTTGTCTTCAGGTGCTTGTAATATCGATAAGTGTACAAGTCTGCCATTCGGTACAGAGTGAATGAGTCAAAAATAAGATCATGTGAAGAAATGTAAATGATACTATAATTGACCCATGCACCGGTAAAAGGGGGTTTAATGCTTCTCCATGATGGATTATACCAACCAAGTTATCAAACAATTATGGATCCATGAAATCCACTTTGTCCAATAGGCGAAAGAATCATGGGTAGGCTTGTCCTTTGCCATGCAGAAAATTGACCAAAAGCAAAAAGTTCCGACCCAGGTCTGCCTGCGCAGACAGCACAGGCTGGCCTGGGTCGAAACTTTTTGCAGATGCATTAAGTCCCCTTTTTCACATACATGTAGCATGGCTAATTTCTTTTTTAACCCTTTCCCAAACAAGCCCTGGTTTTCACGTGTCTGCAGTACAAGTCTTTTGAAAACACTGTGGGAAAAGGAGAAATTGCTCGTAACGAGCAATTTCTCCTTTTCCCGCAGTGTTTTCTACCCTTTTGGAGAACTTTCTGTCATTTTCATCCAATTTAAAATTGTCGTCTGCAAACTCTTTCAATTTGGACCAGTCTAAAATTCATCGTTTGGGAAAGGCTTAACTGATCATCCTCTTAGCCATTAGCATGTTTCAATAAATATCAAACATGAAATCTTACCTTCATGGTAAAACGTAAGTAGACTATACATGAACACCAGTAACTAGGAAAAAAAAGACATAAGAAAGTTAACTGCAGCAGGGAGAGGTGAAATACCTTCACAACTTTAATTTACCTTAGTATTTTTCAGTTCATCTTGTATGATGAAATCCTGCCTTAACAACCTGGGGGAGGAAGTCTTTTCAAAGCATTGTTGGTAAAGGAGAAAATAATGGTAATCAGCATTTTCTCCTTTCCCACAATGCTTTCTACTCTTTCAAAGATGATTTCCATCATTTTGGACCAACTGAAATTGTCATCTTTCAATTTCGATCAGTCTAGTTTTTTTTGTTTGACAAAAGAGTTGACAGACTGTGGGATCAAACTGACTTTGAGAAACATGACCAATCTTGTCTCCAATGAAAGAAAGTTTAAAAATTTGTTGTCTTATTATTTTGTGCTTTGTCTTATTATTTTGTGCTTTGTCTTATCATTCTGTGCTGAATACTGTTTACATTACAAAAGAACCACTATAATTTGAAAGGGTAAAAAATATTATGGAAAAAGGAGAAAATGCTGGCTACAAACATTTTCTTCTTTTCCCACAATGCATTTTACCCTTTCAAAGACAAATCCTATCAGAAATGGCTTCCAGTTCAGAAAAGTCTAAAATTCTATCCTAAGGTAAAGAGTTAACCCCTTACCACACAACCCCGACTTTAAAAGACTCTGTGAAAGAAGCCATTTGAATACATTTTGGGAAAAAGAGACATGCTGGTAACCAACATTTTCTCCTTTTCCCACAAGGTTTTCTACTCTACCTCAAACAAATTTCAATCTTTCAATCACATTCATTTTTCTGTCTGCAAATGCTTCCAATATGGACCAGTCTACAATTTTGTCATTTGGTAAAGAGTTAACTCTCCTAGCCTAACAGCATAGTGGTAATTGGCAAGGCTAGCAGTTATATGATTACAAGTTTGAGACCAGCATGACAAAACCTCTTTTTGAGAATTTATGACAGTCCCTATGAGATTATTCCTCTCCCATTAGTACACACTTTGCTGAAAAGGAAAAGCAGCCAGTGGCCTCAAAAATGTCATGTGTACTCATGGGTCCATATTCACCAACCTTTCCTTAGAACATTCTCTATCTTATTCTCCAAGATTTTCAAAATTGGAAAGTAACACAACTTCTGATTGGCTAAACCAAATGGTGTAGCCAATCAGATGGTTAAGCCAATCAAAAGTTGTGTTACTTTCAAATTTTGAAAATTCTGGAGAATAAGACTGAGAATATTCATAAGAATGGCAGGCAAATACAGACCCTGGTAATCAAGAATCATATACAAATCAAACAAACACTGTGGGGTACTTACTATTTCAACAAATTCAAATTTCTTTCGTTCTTGCACCTCTTGTAATGACAATACATATTTCATAGAATGCTGGTAAAAACCTCTTCTTTCCAAATCTAATGTTGCATCAGCCTGTATAAAATGGTACAGAAACATGAACTATATTCATGAGCAAACTGAGATCTGGAAAATTAAAATATGAAGGGGACCACAAACTTGCAATAATGAAGTCTGTCACAAATGACAAAATCTTAAGACTTTTCTGAACTGAATGCATTTGCAGACCACAAATTACATGTTGCTGAAATAACTCTTTAACCCTTTCCCAAACGACAAATTTTGGACTGGTCCAAATTGAAAGAGTTTGCAGACGACAATTTTAAATTTGATGAGAATGGCAGAAAGTTCTCAAAAAGGGTAGAAAACACTGTGGGAAAAAGAGAGGTTGCTCGTTACGAGCAATTTCTCCTTTTCCCACAGTGTTTTCAAAAGACTTGTACTGCAGACACGTGAAAACCAGGGCTTGTGTGGGAAAGGGTTAACACAATATTCCTGAGTTTTAATGACCCTGGGAAAGAGGCCTTTTGAAAACATTGTAGGAAAAGGAGAAAATGCTGGTAACCAGCATTTTCTCCTTTTTCTACAATGTTTTCTGTCCTTTTACAGACAAATCTCACTATATAAGCGTTATCTAATTTGTTGTCCGCAAATGCTTTTAATTCGGACAAGTGTAAACTTTTGTAGTGTGGTAAAGCATTAATGGAGTATGTACATGTATGTAAAAGAGAAGAAAACATGTGGGCAAAAGGGGAAAATGCCAAAAGATTTCTACCACAGGATTTTTAAAACAATGGCATTGTTTGGTGAAGGTTATAGTAAAATAATAAAAATATTGAAAATTTCACTAACAACTGCAGTTACGTTAAAATTTCGCTGCTAAATTAAGAAATTTGACTTTTTCAAAGGGTGGAATTATTCCATTCTAAATTCTGGCATTCCGATCATTGTCCAGAAAAATATAGGTGATGGTGCAGATCAAAGATCAGACAGAAAATTTTGTGCAGTCTGATCTTACTCTACATAGTCTGCAATGGCTCAGATTAGATTCACAGGTCCAGACACAAGAAACTGCTCCTTTTTTCTCATAAGCTCTTTCAGCCTAAAGCTTTTCAGGACATGTACTATGCCTTTTGTTCTTTGATAGGTCCGACACCAGGCCATGTAGAAATGGGTTAAACCAGAAAAATCATCAGTCCTTACCTCTTTGAAAGTACTGTCTGCAATCTTTGTTTTTAAGTTTAAATATCTGTCAAGTGAAGCACAGAATTTCTGGGTCTGTTTATCAAACTGTTTTTTACCTTCCTGAAAAAAAAAAAGGGTATTCTTCAGTACCAGTACTAAATTTAACCCTTTCCCACACAAGCCCTGCTTTTCACGTGTCTGCAGTACAAGTCTTTTGAAAACACTGTGGGAAAAGGAGAAACTGCTCGTAACGAGCAATTTCTCCTTTTCCCACAGTGTTTTCTACCCTTTTTGAGACCTTTCTGCCATTTTCATAAAACTTAAAATTGTCGTCTGCAAACTCTTTCAATTTGGACCAGTCCAAAATTTGTCGTTTGGGAAAGGGTTAAACAACCCTGAAGGAGAAAGCTTTTGAAAACATTGTGGAAAAAGGAGAATGCTGGCAACCAGCATTTTCTCCTTTTCCAACAAGGTTTTTCTACCCTTCAAACTACAAATTTCAATTTTTGAGTCACATTTGATTTGTCAACTGCAAATGCTTTGAGTTTGGAGGGGTCTGAAATTTTGTGGTTTGGGAAAAAGTTGAATCACTAACACATTTCACAACCTCACCATTGACAACTTTTTTAAAACATTGTGGAAAAGGAAACAAATACCTGTAACAAACCATTGCTCCTTTTCTAATATAACTTCCACCTTCCACATTATAATACAAGAGGGCCATGATGGCCCTGTATCGCTCCACTGGCTTATAAATATAAACCACGAAGAAAAGTCTTCACTATATAAGCCCTTATAAAACTTTGACCTCATGGCTACAGTCTGACTAAATGGGGAATATTGTATTAGAAGAATAACATGCCAAATGTGGGAGTTCTTGGCCTTATGGCTGGTAACAAGATGGTTTCTGAACTTTTCACTCCATAAACCCATGTAAAACTTGTGATCCCTGGTGCAGGGCCAAACTTGATCCTAGAGCTGTAACTTGGGCCCTCTTTGTAACTGTCCACTAAATAATGCTATAATTATATGCAAAATTTGGTAGCCTAAGCCTTATGGCTATGTACACCAAGATTTAAAAGTTTTCCCTATGTAAGCCTATGTAAATCTTGTGAACCCCCCCCCCTCCAAGTATGAGGCCAAATTGACCCCAGGACTATACTTTGGGCACTTTTGGTAGACTCCAACTAGATCAAGCTAAATGCCAAATTTGGTAGCTCTAGGCCTTATGGTTTCAGACAAGAAGATATTTAAAGTTTTCTCTATATAAGCCTATGTATAAAACTTGTGACCCCTGGGGAAGAGCCAATTTTGACCCCAGGGCTATAATTTCAAGAAACATGATAGAGGTCTACTACATAAAGCTACATGCCAAATTTGGTAGCCCTATGCCTTATGGTTTCAGACAAGAAGATTTTTAAAGTTTTCTCTATATAAGCCTATGTAAAACTTGTGACCCCTGGGGAAGAGCCAATTTTGACCCCAGGGCTATAATTTCAAGAAACATGATAGAGGTCTACTACATAAAGCTACATGCCAAATTTGGTAGCCCTATGCCTTATGGTTTCAGACAAGAAGATTTTTAAAGTTTTCTCTATATAAGCCTATGTAAAACTTGTGACCCCTGGGGCAGAGCCAATTTTGACCCCAGGGCTATAATTTGAAGAAACTTGATAGAGGTCTACTACATAAAGCTACATGCCAAATTTGGTAGCCCTATGCCTTATGGTTTCAGACAAGAAGATTTTTAAAGATTTCCAATATTTTTCAGTTTTGTTGCCATGGCAACCAGAGTTTTTGAAGGAATCAAATTCTTTCAAGAAATTCTGAAGAGGACCATGTCAGGATCATTTCTGTGAAGTCGGATGGGTAGTTTCAGAGAAGAAGATGTTTGAAATAAAAGTTAACGGACGGACGGACGGACGGACGGACGGACGGATGGACGGACGGACGCACGACGGACACCGGGCCATGACATAAGCCCGCTGGCCTTCGGCCAGTGGAGCTAAAAATGATATTTTCCTTTCCTTCAAACATTTGCCTTATGTATACTTGTTATTCATACCATTTATTGACAAGTTTTAAAATGCCCCGATGGTAAAAGGTGAATTTCAACATTAAGAAAATAATGAATTCTTTCTTAAATTTGACCCTCTAAACCCTAGGGCCTGCTAAAAGAAACTTCAGGTGTTTTAAAAGGTACTGCAGACAATGATCAGACTGCGCATCCATGGATCTACACTGATCAGCTTTTCACAACATATTCTGCCTTAAAGCGCTTTGACCTTTTACCAAATATCCTGTGTTTTTACAACCCCGAGGCACGACAGTTTTGGAAGCATTGTTGGAAAAGGAGAAAAATGCTGGTAATCAGCATTTTCTCCACTTCCAACAATGTTTTTTTTATCTATTTATTTTTCAAACATAAATCCTGTCATTTCAGACAAATTCAATCTGACATCTGCAAATACTTTGACAAATTCATACTGGTAAGAAATATACCAGTAGACTAATTCTTACTGGCTTGAAATATATCTGTACACTAATTCTTCTTTGTCGAAATTGACCTTTTATTTTATTTTAGCCTTCTAGTAGCTTATACCCAATTTATCCTTTCATAAGAATGTACTTTTACTACACAGATGAGGGCTTATAAAATCATAATATAATACTGGTTAAATGTGGCTAAAATGATAACATTTTCTAATGATATTTTCAAAATTCTACTTCCTTATTGTCATAAAAAAAGCCCCGGTAGCTCAGTTGGTAGCTTACAGGACTTGAGAACAGGAGGTTGCTGATTTGATCCCCGACTCGGCCAATTTCTTACCGAGGACTGATGATAGTCAATGAGACAGGATTCATTCCTTTCTCACAGCTGCTGACCATTGTTTTAGCGATGGTTATGTAGGAAAGCAGCAAGTGGATTGAAAAGAATATTGTGAGTAGTACTGGTAAAAGAAACTCCAGGAAAGAATGAATAGGTGCACTGGCCACCACAATTTAACTGAAATAATGTTGAAAACAATGTTAAACACAATACAATCAATCAATCAATCATAAAAAAATGCGAAACGGTTTGGTAAATAGTGACAATCTAATAAGCCTGAGGAATTTCTCTCTTATAGTAACACTTTTCCAGATTCAATGTCAAACTTCAGATTTGTCCACACCTTCTCTTCCTCCTCTCTCCTTTTGTAAAGTTCATGAAACACCCAATGAATAAAATATGTTTTTGTTTACAAGCACATAATGCATTCTCTTTTTACACCACAAAAAAAATATGAGCCATGCTCTGTGAAAAGGGGGCTTAATACATCTCCATGCTGCATGATACCAAGCAAGTCATCACATGATCATGGATCAATAAAACCCATTTTGTCTAGTAACTGACTGAATAATATGGTACATTGGTCATTTGACATGCAGAAAAATGACCAATGCCAAAAAGTTTTGACTGCGCAGGCTGACATAGGACGATACTTTAACGGATGCATTAAGCCCCCTTTTCACTGATTGATTGACTTATTGATTGAATGGCGTTTTACGCCGCTTTCAACATTATTTCAGTCATAACATGGCGACAGCTCATGTATTATATATTTCCTGGGTTTCACCTGTACTAGGCTACGGCTCTGAAGTGTCTTGCCCAAGGACACTCCTGCAAAAAACCCAGTGGATCCAGTGAGGCTCAAACCCGGGAACTCCAGGTCATGAGCCCTACATCTTACCAGTAAGTCACGCAGGACCCCCTTTTTCACAGAGCATGGCTCATATACTAGTATACCGTATAATAATCTTGATGACTGAACTCAGCTCATAGGCAGTAAGAATAATGGCATCACTGGGTTATTTATATATAATCATATTTGTTCCTACACAAGTGGCCTTTATGATCAACAGTTTAGGAATGCATTATTAACTCTTTACCAAACAACAAAAATGTCCAAATTGAAAGCATTGGCAGAAAACAAATTTAATGTGACTCAAATGATGGAATTCATCTAGGATAGAAAACATTGTGAGAAAAGGAGAAAATGCTGGTTAACAGCATTCTCTCCTTTTCACACAAGGTTTTCAAAAAGGCTTCTTTCTCAGGGTTGTTAAAGCTCGGGATTGTGTGGTAAAGGGTTAATCCGTGTAAAACAGTAATGCAAAACACATGGACTGAAATGAATTGATAAAACATTTCAGAAAAAAAAAAGACATGCCAACATTTTTGTTGAATGTTTTTCTGTATTATGCAATAAACTTATTTCATGATGATGAATATTTAATACGGATGTTTTCATCACCTGTTGCGAAATAATCTCAAATCAAGCTTACAAAGAAAAATTAAATCTTTAAATTTATCTTCCAGGTAGAAAGATTGATAAAAATGATTTTGAGCAACTTCTCCATCTGTCACTGTTTTCAAAAAGTTATGTACAATGGGGCATTGAAAGGCATCATTAACTCTCTACCAAATGACAAAATTTTAGATTAGTCCAAATTCAAAGCATTTTGCAGACAACAAAATAAATGAGACTCAAAAATTGATATTTGTTTTCGGAAGGACAGAAAACATTGTGGGAAAAGGAGAAAATGCTGGTTACCAGCATTTTCTCCTTTTCCCACAATGTTTTCAAAAGGCTTCTTTCTCAGGGTTGTTAAAACTCGGGATTGTGTGGTAAAGGGTTAATATCATAACAGCCACTGCACCTATCCACGCTTTCCTGGAGTTTCTGTTACCAGTGCTTTACACCATATTCTTCAAAAGCCACTGGCTGCTTTCCCACATAAACATCATCAAAACAATGTTCAGCACAGACAGATGAATAAATCCTGTCGCAAAGAGTAGATCAATCCTTTGAAAGAAAGTGGGCAAGCTGCGAGTTAACCTTCAGCTGCTAAGTGCGACTCACTGACCTTTTGCGGACAGTGTAGATCAAGATCAGACTGCACGTACTTGATGACAATGACAGAAAGTTCTCCAAAAGGGTAGAAAACACTGTGGGAAAAGGAGAAATTGCTCATTACGAGCAATTTCTCCTTTTCCCACAGTGTTTTCAAAAGACTTGTACTGCAGACACATGAAAACCAGGGCTTGTTTGGGAAAGGGTTAAGTGGCACAGCATTTCTGGGAATACTTTCAACAGGTGTGAAAATCACACAAAATGTTTACTGCCTAAAAAAATACCTCACATGTACAGTAATAAATAAAACAGCCCATTACTCAATAAACCTTTTACCTGATGCAATTACCTGCTCTTTGTACCAGAAAGCTTCCTCTACATTAACTCTTTACCAAACGACAAAATTTTAGACCAGTCCAAATTGAAAGCCTTTGCAGACGACAAAATAAAAGCGACTCAAAAACTGAAATTTGTTTTGGGAAGGGTAGAAAACATTGTTGGAAAAGGAGAAAATGCTGGTTACAAGCATTTTTTCTTTTTCGCACAATATTTTCAAAAGCTTTTTTCCTTCGGTTCGTTAAAAGTCAGGATTGTGTGGTAAAGGGTTAATGAACATTTCGTCAACCCATTACCAAATAATCACCCATAATAACAACCCTAAGAGGAGTAAACAGCTTCTGAAAACATTGTGGGAGAAGGAGAAAATACTGGTTACCAACATTTTCTCCTCACAATGTTTTCGAAATACTTCTCTCTCAGAGTCGTTTAAACTCAGTAGTGTTTGGTAAAGGGTAAACTCTTCTCTTCAAATAAGATATAATGGACAATTATCTCATATGAAAACGATAAAATGCACACATCTTTCACATCTTGGTACAAAGAGCCAGGACAACATTGTGGTAAAAAGAGAAATATTTTATAAAATAAAACAAAGATGTAGAGAAAACTGGTGAATATAGACATTCAAATTCTGTACAGGATAACCCTGGGTTCCTCGTACCTTTGCAGATCCTATGTGTTGCTTTCTGAAGTTCTCTAATGGCTTTATAAACTGTTCATTGGCTTTCTCTAACTGAAATTCAAAGGAAAAGATAATTTAATTAGCAGCATTCCAACAGAAGTACTAGATCCTTTTTAGGCCTTTTTCACCTTGTGACTTTTCTGCTCAATTAACTGCAAGCAAAAACCAAAACAGAAACATGGAAAAGCTTAACCCTGCACCAAACAACACAATTTTAGAGATGTTTTTAAATAGAAAGCACCTGTATACCACAACTTAAATGGGGCTCAAATGGCACATTTGTCTCTAAAAGAGTAGAAAATATTGTGGAAAAAGGACTTGCTGATTACCAGTATTTTCAAACCAGTAAAATTGTGGTTAACTCTTAACAAAAAAGAACAAAATTTTGGACTTGGTCCACACTGAAAGCATTTGCAGAAAGCTAATTTGATGTCTTGCACTTAATTAGATTTTGTACATGTACTTTCAAAACGAAGGAAAACACTGTGGGATATGGAGAATTATGCTGGTTACCAGCATTCTCTTCTTTTCTCACAACATTTTCGAAAGTTGTTTTCCTTAGAGTTGTATAATTGAGGGATAGTCCAGTAAAGGGCTAAACAACAACTAGTATTTGATGTTGGAAACAGAGAAAAACTTAACCTTTGGCAAGAGTGGACAAGTCAGACATGAAATCCACTTTTACAATCAATAGGGAAGTCCAAATGTTACAGCTTTCAAGGCTATTTGGCCAAAATATTACAGAAATTATCAAAAATACTTATTCTGTTACTGCAGAGATGAAACTTTTTAAGCCCCTGTAATTGACAGCTTTGTGAGAAAGGACTAATATGCTTGTAACAAGCAGTACTGCTGCTTTCCAAAAGTAGCACATTGAGAAAAACCACTAAAACACATTTTTTCTTAGTTTTGGTATTTCTTCTTTAATGATGACTTGCCTGCTATTGCTTTACTTAATTCAGTGATAAATAACTTTTGAAGTTGGCGAGATTATGAAAATCTATATAGCTCTCTTTAACCCTTTCCCAAACGACAAATTTTAGACTGGTCCAAATTGAAAGAGTTTGCAGACGACAATTTTAAATTTGATGAAAATGGCAGAAAGTTCTCAAAAAGGGTAGAAAACACTGTGGGAAAAGGAGAAATTGCTCGTGACGAGCAATTTCTCCTTTTCCCACAGTGTTTTCAAAAGACTTGTACTGCAGACATGTGAAAACCAGGGCTTGTATGGGAAAGGGTTAAAGTCAACCTCAGCATGATTTGGGTTCCATGGACATGTAATCATGAAGAATGAGTTAGTCTGTCTGAACTGTTTAATGAAAAGTAAACAAAGAAATCTTTGTCTATACTGATAAAGAAAATTATTTATATCCATTTCTTTCATGTGGAATAAATAGTTTCCTTGGGCTCATAAAATATAAAAATACATACTGGTATTTTATAACAACCTTGGAAGATCTGGTAATGGGTTAAATGGTAATATACTTCTCATCTGCTCCTTGTATTTCTTAACTTAACTCTTTACCAAACAACAAAATTTAAGACTTGTCCAAAATGAAAGCATTTGCAGACAACAAAATCAGTGTGAATGAAAAATTGAAATTTGTTTTGGGAAGGGTAGAAAACATTGTGGGAAAAGGAGAAAATGCTGGTTACCAGCATTTTCTCCTTTTCCCACAATGTTTTCTAAAGGCGTCTTTCTCAGGGTCGTTAAAAGTCAGGATTGTGTGGTAAAGGGTTAAATGAAATTAACCCTTTACCACACAATCCTGAGTTTTAACAAACCTGAGGAAGGAGGAAACCAGCATTTTCTCTCTTTCCCACAATGTTTTCTACCCTTCCCGAAACAAACTTCAATTTTTCGGTTGCATTTACATTGTCACCTGCAAATTCTTTCAATGTGTACCAGTTTAAAATATGTTGTTTGGTAAAGAGTTAACTCTTTACCAGGGTAAAAAATTTTAGACTTGTCTAAATCTCGAGCATTTACAGATGGTATTTTAGACAAAATTTTAGACTAGTCCAAATTGAAAGCATTTGCAGACTACAAAAATAATGAACTTTGTCTTTGAAAGGGTAGAAAACATTGGTTATCAGCATTTTCTCCTTTTTCCCACAAAAGCTTTCTACTTCAGGGTTATCAAAACTTGGAGTTGTGTGGTAAACAGTTAAATGTGGCTAAAATGAAGAGATATATCTTTGAAAGAGCACTGCATGAAAAGGAGATAAAGTTTTTTTCACTTCTCATGGTCATAAAAACTTTGTGATTGTTTGGTAAAGGGATAATGGGCTACTGACGAAAAATTCCAAACAGTAATATATACAGTGATTGAAGCAGGCAGAAATCTTGTGGATTCTTAAAGATAGACTTGCAAATGTTGTAAAAAATGAAGATTCTATTCCATCTCTCCATTTACTGACAATGACACATAAGAAGAATAAACATACGGGAAAATAGTAAAATCTTTAGGCCAAGACATACTGGAAATTTAAAAAAATCTAAAAAAAAAAAACAGTGTTTAACATCCCTGAATTATAAGGTCTTAGAAATCAATATGAAATATTGAGAAATTTTGCCGTCTATCACAGTATTTCCTTGAATGCTGCCAATATATAAAGTCTTAACTTTCTTTTCTACCAGAGTTTTAACCCCTAACCAAATGATAAAATTGTGAACCTTTCTTAATCCAAAGCATTTGTAAACAATAAATGAGGTGCAAATCGTGTGAAAGTTGAATAAGAAAGGGTAAAAACATTCTAGGAAAAGGAGAAAATGCTGGTAACCAGCATTTTCTCCTTTATCCACAATGTCTTCAAAAGCCCTCTCAGTCACGGTCGTTAAAACTGAATTGTGTGGTAAAGGGTTATGTTCAGATATGTATTATTGGATTTAACCCCTTACTAAACAATCCAGAGTTTTAACGACTCTTGACTAAAGGGGCCTTTCGAAAACATTGTGGGAGGAGAAAATGCCGGTAACCAGTATTTTCTCCTTTTCCCACAATGTTTTCTGACCCATCAAAGACAAGGTTCATCATTTGATTCCCATTTAAATTGTCGTCTGCAAATGCTTTCAATTTGGACAAGTCCTTTTTGTCCTTTGGTAAAGAGTTAAAAAATCAACTCTAATGCTACATGTACTTTACCATTCTTTCTCTCTCATCCTCTATCCGACTCATCAACTTCCCAAACTCTTTTAGGGCACTTGCTGAAAAGGAAATAAAAAAACAAAAACTTAGCTGTCTCCTGAAGGCTTAGAGCTTGGGTAACCAAGCTCTTGGCAAAGAGTACCACACAATCCCAAGTTTCAATACTTAAGCTGCTGAATAAATGAAACGCACATTCTGTGCAGTCTGATCTTGATCTACACTATCCGTAAAAGGTCAGTGAGTCGCGATTAGCAGCTTAAGGGTTGACAGCTATGAGGTTAAAGTCTTTCGTTTCAGCAAACCAGCCACTGTAGATAAGAGATCATATTGCATGTTTTGTGCACTTTTACCTTCATCTACACTGGCAGCAAAGGCAACTATAGTTATAAAAGGTGCCTTTAGGGTTAATCTTGCTCATAGATTGTTGAAGTTACTGTACTTCGGATTATTTCTATTTCCATTGACCTGCAGCCAAATAGGAGACAAAACGATGGTATCTTGTGATGAAACTAACCCTCTCCCACATAATCCCGAGTTTTAACAACTATGAGATTGAAGCCTTTTGTTTCAGCAAAGCGGACAGTGTGTTTGCATGTTTTGTGTGCTTATATATTCATCTACTCTGGCCGCAAAGGCAACTTAGTTGTGAAAGGTGCCTTCAGGGTTACTCTTGCTCATAGATTGTTGAAGTTATTGCAATTCTGATTATTTCTATTTCCATTGACTTGTGGCCAAAAGGGAGGCAAGCCTATGGTATCTTGTGATGAAACTAACCCTTTCCAACACAATCCCGAGTTTTCCACAATGTTTTCAAAAGCATTTTTTCCTCACAGTTCTCAAAAACTCTGAGATAGTTTAGATAGCTCAGTAAATGGTTAACAAGTGCTATTTTAGTGTTGGGAGCATTGGGTGTAGCTACAAAATATTGGTGGTTGTTATGGCACTCCATTTAGCAAAAGGCAGGAGAGTGATTATTCAATTAGCAAATAACTAGGTACATCATAGACTGCCTTTGGAGTTTGCATCACTTTACCAGTACCAAACAATCCGGAGTTTAAACACTTAACAATTTACCAAAGCACAAAATTTTGAACTCAACCAAAATGAAAGCATCTGCAGACAAAATAAAATGTTGCTCAAATGATGATTTCTGTATTTGATAGGCTAGAAAACATTGAGGAAAAAAGAGAAACTTTTCCTACAATATTTTCAAAAGCCCACTCCTTTGGAGTTATTAAAATTCTGGATTGTGTGGTAAAGGGTTAAGAAAAAAAGCTTTTGTAACCTTGTGGGAAAAGGAAAAAGTGCTAGAAACCAGCATTTTTTCCATTTCTTCATTGTTTTCAACCTTATCAAACACAAATCAAATCATCATTTGAACCCTAATTTAATTTAATGTCTGAAGATGCTTCCAATTTGGATAGATCTAATACCCTGACAAACGGTAAAGAGATACCATAAGTGAGAAAGATGTGAGATAGCAGCCAGTGGCTTGGAGATAGGGCCATGCAAAGTGCTGATAGAAAGAAACAGCAGGAAGCCAGAATCTCTTCCTCCATTCAATGAGATCTTTGTAACAGAAAGTACACATGCATATCCCTTGAATTGGCTCTTTACCACACAATCCCAACTTTTAACGATCCTATACAAGAAGCCTTTTGAAAACATTGAGGGAAAAGGAGAAAACGCTGATACCAGCATTTTCTCCTTTTTCCCACAATGTTTTCTACCCTTTCCCAATCAAATTTCAATTTTTGAGCCACATTTATTTTGTTGTCTGCAAATGCTCTCAATTTGGACAAGTCTAAAATTTTGTCATTTAATACAGAGTTAATGACAAAATTCAAGACATGCCCACATGAAGAGTATGCCAATACAAATGTTACTCAATAAATGAATATTTGTTTTACGAAGGTTAGAAAACATTATGGGAAATGGAGAAAATGTTAGTTACCAGCACTTTCTCCATTTCCCATAACATTTTCAAAAGCTTTTTTCCTCAAGTTCATCAAAAATCAGGTTTGTTTGGTAAAGGGTTAAGACTTAATAACAAGAGGACCATGATGGTCCTATATCGCTCACCTGAGTACCAAGCAGTACAGGTTAACAATGAAGATAAATACCAAATACTGAAGTTCAAGGCCAAATGATTATGAAAGAGAGACAACTCACAACTTTAACAGAGGTCTAGGCTTTTGGTTACCCAGAAAATTTTCTTATAATTGCATGAAAGATACCTAAGTACAAACGTCTAAGCCCCGCGGCTGGACCTGTAATGATCCCAGGGGCATCTTGTGTGCAAAATTTCTTGAGGTCCACAAGGTGATGCTTCATGCAAAGTATCATAGCTCTAGGCATTTTGGGTTTAAACATAAAGATTTTTCAGTTTGCATTATATATACATGTAGATGCTACAGAGTAAACCAAGTCAAATACAGCAACTCTAATTGAAGGGCAAATAACTCATGTTGTTTGGGTCTAATAAGACCCATAATCAAAACCCATCCAAGATCTTATGGTCATATAAATTTTTACCAAGTTTGGTACTGATTGGTATATATTTGTAGATGCTAGAGTGTAAACAAAGTCAAATATGGAAATTTTGTCCAATTCAAGGGCAAATAACTCTGGATGTTCTGGTTCAATTTGACCCATAACTGAACTCTTCCGAGACCTTATGGGAATATATATTTTGACCAAGTTTGGTACTGATTGGTCAATATTTGCAGATGCTAGAGTGTAAACAAAGTCAAATATGGCAAATTTTCTAATTCAAGGGCAGACAACTCAGACAGTTCTGGTCCAATTAGATCCATAATTGAACTAATCTGAGATCTTATGATCACACACACTTTGACAATGTTTGGTGCTGACTGAGTAATATTTGTAGATGCTAGAGTGTAAACAAAGTCAGATTCAGTAATTTTTGCAAATTCAAGGGCAAATAACTCCTGATGTTCTGATTGGATTTGATCCAAAATCGAACTCATCCGAGACCTTATGGGCATATACATTGTGGCCAAGTTTGGTACTGATAGGTCAATATTTGTAGATGCTAGAGTGTAAACAAAAAGATTTTTAAAGATTTCCCTCTTTATCTCTATGTGAAATCCGAGAACCCACAACATAGGGCCAGTTTCAACAACAGTGCCATAATTTGAAGTATTTTGGTAGAGGGCTATTAGATGATGCTACATGCCAAATATGAAAGCTCTAGCCCTTACGGTTTGGGACAAGAAGATTTTTAAAGTTTTTTCTCTCAGTTGCCATGGCAACCAGAGTTCTTCATGGAATTCAAATCTTTGAAGTATTCTGAAAGTGCATCACCTAAGGATCATTTCTGTGAAGTTTCATTGAAATCTGTTGGGCAGTTTCAGAGCAGAAGATTTTTTAAGTAATTGTTCACGGAAGGACAGACGGACACACGGACGGACGCCAGACAACGATCAATCACAATAGCTCACCCTGAGCACTATGTGCTCAGGTGAGCTAATAAATTACTAGCTAAGTTTTACTTGAGATGCTGTTTCCGACAGAGCAGATCAAGATCAGACTGCACAATTTATGATGTTTGATACTGGATCTGCACTGTCTGGTATTTTGTAACAAGTGCAAAACAGCTCGAATTTGCAGTATCTCCACCTCTTTTTAAAAATGAAAAGTATTAGTTTCATTTCAATGATGCATTTTATTTTCATTCCAAGACCTGCTGCTGCTTTCAAAGAAAAAATGCTTTAATTATTTATTTTGAAAGCATTCATAGACAACCATTTATACACGTCTCAAAATAATGAGATTTGAGTTTGTAAGGTACAGGTTCAAAAATGCTATTCTCCAGCATTTACTCCTTTCTCCACTTTCTCCACAATGTTTTTTAAAGTCTTTAACTTTTCTTTCTCAGAGTTGTAAAAACACAGGACATTTTTTAACGGACAGACTCTTTACCATAATACAATCCCAAAGGACCAACTGAGAAGAAGGCTTTTAAAAACATTCTTGAAAAAGGTAAAAATGCTAGTAGCCAGGAATTTTTCCTTTTTCAACTATGGTTTCTAGTTCAAACTCTTTCAAAGACACATTCCAACCCTTGAGCCACATTTGAATTGTTGTCTGCATATGTTTTGAATGTGTAGAAGTCTAAAATTTAGTTGTCTGGTAAGTTAAAAATGAGAAAATACTGGTTGCCAGCATTTTTTCCTTTTCCCAAAATGTTTTCAAAATGCCTCTTCTATAAAGGCCTTTAAAACTTGGTTTTCTCTGGTAAAGAGTTAAGTAAAAACATGTTCTATACAATGTACAGTGTTATTTAGCTTATTGTATTGATCCCCTAACCTTAATAATGGATGACCTATTATTGTTTTTCCATGTTGCATTGAGTGCCAAGTCTGGGCTATCAAATTTACAAAAAGCTTTCCTGTCTGGAACTATGAAAACTATGGGGCTATCAAGTGTTTTAACTCTTCACCACACAATCCCGACTTTTTATTGAGTTTTAACGACCCTGTCAAAGAAGTCTTTTGAAAACCTTGTGGGAAAAGGAGAAAATGCTGGTAACAAGCATTTTCTCCTTTTGCCACAAGGTTTTCTATCCTTCCCAACACAAATTTCAATTTTTCAATCACATTTTGTTTTGTCGTCTGCAAAATGCTTTCAATTTGGACCAGTCCAAAATTTTGTGATTTGATATTATTAAACCTTTTCCTCACATTCACAGTGGCATAACATTTTTTTGTCTTTCTCCTCTTTATTACAGAGAGGAAAATTGTCTGTTTCAGTGTATGATCAAAATTTCTTTTGAGTGAAAAGCCAAGGCTATATTTTCACAAGTGGCAAAGCCACAAGTGAAAATATAGCCTTTGCTTTTCACAAAATAAAAGAAATTTCAATCATACACTGAAACAAGCAATTATCCTATTTCTTTTATGCTCTTGAACAGTGAACCCTTTAACCTTTTTTTTTCATGTCTAATTCTTGCTGATCATGAAAAATACCGTATAATGGGTTTTTTTTTACGTGCTGCCAATTTTTACTAATTTTTACGACTAAAACAGATTCGTAAAAATTTGACACATACACAATTACCGCGTAAAACTTCGCCCGATACAGAAATAAAGGGTTATTAGTATGGAAAGGCGTTTACATACACTTATAGATGCCACTATACACACGCTTCGAGATCACTGTAAATCGTCTATATATTTGGAGAGAAAAGAACATTTTTTAGTGTCCGAATCTTTAGGAAATTATCATTAAACAAAAAAGGGGGTGACCGAAATAAACGGTTTTACCATGTTGACCGAACTTGTGTCCGAAATCCAACAAATTTAGATCCATTTATAGCCATCTGTCAACAATATTTCATGCCTGTCGCGGGTACACAATTACATGTATTGTTTGCAATAAAATTTGGATAAGGGGTCTGATGTAACATGCAATCATTCAAAGCGATAGGGTTGTAATGCAAGTGTTTGTTGTACATATTTACAACTGTTCTGCTCCAAGAAATGTACATCCGGCTATATGCTGACTGCCAGTCTACACAAAATGACCACGCAATGAGCCAATATCATGCCTGCTTTACAATAGTTGATAGTGTCTTTTTGGGTTTAGTAATGGTTGTTTCTAGAACACCTGGGCAGTCAAATAAAAAAAAAATACATACAATAACTAATGCATTAGTTTACATCAGCGGATTAACTGTATGAATAAAGAAAAGAAACAACGAGGTTTAGTATTTATTAATTCTTTAATAGATTTATTGTTATGTTTTAAACCATTTCCCTCACAGTCACAGAAACGACCTTTCACGCTTCTTCCGAAGCTGACTTTTGATAAAGTTACGAAAAAAAAAAAGAGAAATTGCTTGTATAACATCAAAAAGCCTTGAAAGATTAAATCCTTCAAGCACTGTTCAACGCTTCATTGGCGGCCTGTGTAGATCGAGATCAGACTAAACAATGTTTGGTCTGATCTTTGGTCTAAATGTATGTTTTGACATCAATACGTCTGTTAAAAACAAATACAACAAACCTGTTAGTTGATCACTTGTAATAACAGTAATTAAACTTTTAACTCAAACAGGTATCAGGTGTGTGAATTAACTCTTTACAATACAATAAAACTTTACATTCATCCATTTTCTTCGCATACAACTAAGTAAATGTTGAGATCTGTCTTTGAAAGAGTAAAATAATTACATGTATGTATTCATGTGCTGAAAATTTTAATGAGCTAATTTTTTACGCATGTGTGTAATTAGTAAAAAATAAAATCGTAAAAATTTAAATCGCATGTTTTTTTTTCCAAATCCGTAAACTTTTACAGCAGTAAAAATAACCTGTTATACGGTATGTGCATTTTTCAAGCAAAATAGATCTATTCAATCTAGTTGGATACGGACTATAATGACATCATGAGCAATGTTGACTGTGCCATAAACATGACGTTCACCCTCCAAAAATTCATTCATGTTCTATAAATATCCTTAGCATGTCAAAAATAAAAGTTAGAGCATTCATCCGTGAATTATAACATTCACTGGTGAATTATAAGGATATAATTCACTGTTAGGTTTCTATAAACTACTGAAAAGGATAAAAATATATTTAATACATTGGTTAACTCTTTACTGAACAACAAAACTGCATTTAATTTGGGCTTATTTCTAGAATGAAAATTTTGGTTGGGTTCTTTCGGCTCTCTGAGGGTTAATTGTTGCAAAATCTTTTTGACAAGGCGGATCATGAAATTGAGAATTCATATCCTGTCCATATCTCGTCATGACTACAATCTGTTTTGGTATGAACTAATGTGCTGAATAGGAAACACTGATTAAAAAAAAATGGATAAGGGAGCTACAGTTACCTCTCCTTAAGGAATTTTCTTCCTTTTCCACAATATTTTCCAAACTTGTCTGATGGTGGTTATTGAGGAAGAGGATCAAGACAGTAGAAAAGCTGTTGAAGAGGCAGATCTCAGATAGAAAGTTTACATCCCATCTTTATCCTGTCCTTTGTCAACAGGTTTGACCCCTTGATAAATAATCCTACATCTTCCAAAACAAGAGAAAGAGGACTTGTGAAAAACATTCTGGGAAAAGGAGAAAATGCTGCTAATGCTACAGTTTTTTATCTTGAATTTCAGTGTTTGCTAAACTTTGCGATTGCCCATTCTCACAGACACCAGCATGACTGGTCATTTCAGATACTTGTGTCAAGACCTCCTGAATGCCAGATGTCACGCTGTGACTCGCAAAAGTAAAACTGTCAGTATCCTTAACCCATTACTACACAATCCCGAGTTTTAACAACCCTGAAAAACAAGACTTTTGAAAACATTGTGGGAAAAGAAGAAAATGCTGGTAACCTTTCCTACAATGTTTTCTAACCTTTCAGGGACAAATAACCCGTTTGAGCAACATTTGTCGTCTGCAAATGCTTTTGATTTGGACAAGCCTAAAATTTTGACTTCTGGTAAGGAGTTGCTCTTTTAGCCCCATAGGCCAAAAAAAAAATAGGCTTTTACAGAAAATATAGATCAACTTCAGACTGTGCAGTCTGATCTTGGATCTACATCCCCTACTTGTTTAGTCATTACATCATGTACAACAGGAATCTTTCTGCGTTTCTCTGGACTGTGTTTTCAGCCGTCAAAAGCTTCAAGTTTATCATTCTTCGATTTTCAGAAATTGTGGATGTGTGAACTACCTGAAGACAGACAAGTCAAGTTTTTAACTCTTTAGCAAATGACAAAATTTTAGACTCATCGAAAGCATTTGCAGATGGCATAATAATTAATATGGCTGAAAAATTGATATTTGTTTTGGGAAGGGTAGAAAACAATGTGGGAAAAGGAGAAAATGCTGGTTACCAACATTTTCTCCTTCCTACAATGCTTTCAAAAGACTTCTTACACAGGGTTGTTAAAATTCAGGATTGTGTGGTAAAGGGTTAACTAGAACAGGATATGCTTAAGTACTATTAAGTGTTAGCTCATCAGTTAACTCTGTACCACTACAGCAAAATGTAGACTTTCAAAATTGTAAGCACTTGCGTATGGCAATATAAATGCAGCTAAAATGATGGACTTTGTCTTTGATAGGGTAAAAAACACTGTATACCGTCGGAAAAGGAGTTCATGCCTGTTACCAGTATTTTCTTCTTTCTCAACAATGTTTTTAAAAGGCTTCTCCTTGGGGTCATTAAAGCTCGGGATTGTGTGGTAAAAAGAACAAGAGGGCCATGATGGCCCTGTATCGCTCCACTGGCTTATAAATATAAATCACGAAGAAAAGTCTTCACTATATAAGCCCTTATAAAACTTTGACCTCATGGCTACAGTCTGACTAAATGGGGAATATTGTATTAGAAGAATAACATGCCAAATGTGGGAGTTCTTGGCCTTATGGCTGGTAACAAGATGGTTTCTGAACTTTTCACTCCATAAACCCATGTAAAACTTGTGATCCCTGGTGCAGGGCCAAACTTGATCCTAGAGCTGTAACTTGGGCCCTCTTTGTAACTGTCCACTAAATAATGCTATAATTATATGCAAAATTTGGTAGCCTAAGCCTTATGGCTATGTACACCAAGATTTAAAAGTTTTCCCTATGTAAGCCTATGTAAATCTTGTGA
This sequence comes from Tridacna gigas, assembly GCA_945859785.2. Lineage (NCBI taxonomy): Eukaryota > Metazoa > Mollusca > Bivalvia > Cardiida > Cardiidae > Tridacna > Tridacna gigas. The sequence continues at coordinate 29,434,624 of OX244033.2, forward strand.
ACCTCCCCCTCCCAAGTATGAGGCCAAATTGACCCCAGGACTATACTTTGGGCACTTTTGGTAGACTCCAACTAGATCAAGCTAAATGCCAAATTTGGCAGCTCTAGGCCTTATGGTTTCAGACAAGAAGATATTTAAAGTTTTCTCTATATAAGCCTATGTATAAAACTTGTGACCCCTGGGGAAGAGCCAATTTTGACCCCAGGGCTATAATTTCAAGAAACATGATAGAGGTCTACTACATAAAGCTACATGCCAAATTTGGTAGCCCTATGCCTTATGGTTTCAGACAAGAAGATTTTTAAAGTTTTCTCTATATAAGCCTATGTAAAACTTGTGACCCCTGGGGAAGAGCCAATTTTGACCCCAGGGCTATAATTTGAAGAAACTTGATAGAGGTCTACTACATAAAGCTACATGCCAAATTTGGTAGCCCTATGCCTTATGGTTTCAGACAAGAAGATTTTTAAAGTTTTCTCTATATAAGCCTATGTAAAACTTGTGACCCCTGGGGCAGAGCCAATTTTGACCCCAGGGCTATAATTTGAAGAAAGTTGATAGAGGTCTACTACATAAAGTTACATGCCAAATTTGGTAGCCCTATGCCTTATGGTTTCAGACAAGAAGATTTTTAAAGATTTCCAATATTTTTCAGTTTTGTTGCCATGGCAACCAGAGTTTTTGAAGGAATCAAATTCTTTCAAGAAATTCTGAAGAGGACCATGTCAGGATCATTTCTGTGAAGTTTCGTGAAAATCGGATGGGTAGTTTCAGAGAAGAAGATGTTTGAAATAAAAGTTAACGCACGCACGCACGCACGGACGGACGACCGGACGCACGACGGACACCAGGCCATGACATAAGCCCGCTGGCCTTCGGCCAGTGGAGCTAAAAATGGCACTGAAAAGTAGCAGAAACATTCCATTTATGCTGCAGCTAGGAATGTGTATGACACCAGTCTACCCTTTCCTTAAAATCCTTATTTTTCAGAACCCTGACAGAGAAGGCCTTTAGAAAACATTATGGGAAATGGCAAAAATGCAGATAACCAGCATTTTCTCCTTTTCCCATGTTTTCTACCTTTTCACAGACAGATCCCAGTACCAGCATTTTCTCCTTTTCCCATGTTTTCTACCTTTTCACAGACAAATCCCAGTAAGTTGATTTTAATTAAAATCATCATCTGCAATGCTTTGAAAATGGATGAGTGAAACATTTTGTCCTTTTTCCCCCTCTAAAAAGTTAAAAGCCTTACATACAAGAGTTATTTCAGTATTTCAATTTTTAGAAAGATAATCACTGAGACTTGTAAAACAAAAACAAAGAAATGTGTATGTACCATAATATCCCTTACTGACGCTACCCAAGCTTTTTTCGAACTTAAAATGAGCTTACCAGATAGCCAGTCCATCGATACAGTTGAAATAAATCTGCTTAAATAATTACGGCATCAATATAATCCTAATTACTTCACAACTCGATGTCAATAACACCTGACTTTTCGAATACTCGTATACACACAGTTTGGTCTCCCGATAACATTATAAACTTCTGGCTGTACAGTACTTGTTGGTAACAGGGAAAAACTTAAGAAAGTGAAAGAATCAAAGAACAGTATCCAATGTTAATCATGATTGCTATTTAAATTGTCCAAATGAATCATGATCATGAATCATGATCATCTGTAAATTCTATATTTTGCATTAAATACAGCCGGTTTCTTAATGGCAATCGCCTCAGGGTCGGCAATGACTAAAACAAGTTCGCTTCTTTAAAAAAGAAGCCAGGAGAGGTCAGCATCCATGTTTTCAAATAGCTTATTGCTTTTACTATAATACATTTTGGTACATATAAACAAATAAGTAGACTAAGGCATTATATAGTTGCCGCTGTGTTAAAAGGAGAAACCTCTTATGCATTACATGACAGACACGTGACCTTCCCACGTTTTCAAGTCGCGTGATCTTTTCCCATGGTGTTCTCTTTTTTAACGAAATTCTTTTTCTGTATGTGAAGCTTTATTTGTTTAATGGAAAATTACAACTACTGGAATGGTCATTTGCAATCAAATCAATATACATATCATTTTTGAAATCCGTCATATAAAAACAAAACACGTCTATTTCCTATTTCAGTTTTTTGATTTCGGTTTATTTATGAAACCATGACGAAACAGACTGTGCATCAGATCAATTTCGCAGAAATGCATAGAGTTAGGCAGCAATTTCTGAGGCAGTCTGCCTTTTAAACTCGCCACTGTTTAAGAGGTCTGATGACCTCTCCAACAAAGACAGAAATATTGTTGTTGTCCTTGGAAAACTCTGTTTTATCTTATCTCTATTTATGCTCCCCCCTTTTAGGAAAACGTAAGGCACCACCCCAGGGTGTTAAAAAGAGACAATACAGTAATCTACATACTCATCTTCTGTACCATCACATTTTACAACTGTGGCCCTTCATAGCTGTGGGCTGTATTTTTTGGGAATTACACTCTTTTTTTGTTTTTTCTTTTCAATTCAGTTTTCTCTGGAGTTTCAGACAAGTTTGAAATAAAAGATATAATACAGACAAATGCACTGAAATAAACATGGGAGTATATCTGATTGACATTGGTCTTGCAATACAGCTTACTTGGCTTTAGTATTGTAGAGCTAAAAATTCGATATCTCAAATTGGCAGTCGCATTCTCTGAACATTTAGTTTCTGGAATCATGGAAGGGTACAAAACATTGTGAGAAATGCTCTCTTTCCACAGGGCTATAAGAGCAGTGGATTGTTTGGTAAAGAAGTCAGATTAAAACAATTATTAAACCTTTACCAAACAATTCTGACTTAACGACCCTGAGAAAGAAGCTTTTTGAAAACATTGTGGGAAAAGAAGAAAATGCTGGTTACCAGCATTTTCTCCTTTTCCAACAATGTTTTCTACTCTTCCCAAAACAAATTTCAATTTTTCAGTCTGATTTATTTTTTCATCTGCTAATACTTTCAATTTGGGCCAATCTATAATTTTGTTGTTTGGTAAAGAGCTAAATCATATAACACACTCAAATTCTATCAGAATCATTTGCTGTAAGATTTGAACCTTTCTGCTATGTATACTTAGTGTGAACTTTGTTGATATTTTGGCCATAGAGCTGATAATCCTATGTTTATCTTCTCAGCAAGACTCTGTATCAAACATAAGTTTTTATCTTAGTTATGACCTTATCCCCTTTGCATGCTCTATAGTAGCATTTGTGGCTAGCGTAGATTGTGATGAGGCGGCACTGAATGTGCAGTCTCATCTTTCATCTACAATGTCCACTTTGTTGAGATATTCTAGCAAAGCCCAGCGTCAAAAATGCAATTATTTTAGTCCATTATACCCAACTGAAAACATCAAATGTGTTTATTTGCACTGTAAGGTTGATCCACATAACAATATTCCAGCTAAAATCATCAGAATGAGAGCTCCAGATAGAGAGAATGATTTTGATTTCAAAACTGATAATATTAATTTTTCTCCACTAAACCCTATGTTATGGGTACTCATTATAATTGTCTCATCGAGACGATTCTAATGAGTACCCACAACATAGGGTTTGAAAAAGAAATAATGGATTTACAATACATCACTCTCTCTTATCTGGAGCTCTGATAATTATAAAAAGACTAATTGGGCATGTAAACAAAATGCACATACAACTAAGAACTATCAGAAATACTATGACACAGTCATACACATAGTGGGTAATCTTGATGTTACAAGACTAATTTTCTTGCAAGACTAACTTTCTTGTTACTTGCATGTGACTGCAGTCACAGAAATTCTCATTTAATATAATTTATAAAGTTTAAGTTCTCGTTATAATTTAGCTATAATTTCATGAAGTACTGGGTAAACTGGGTAAACATTCTGATCTTTCATGGTTTCCTTTGGGTTTCTTTAAACTTTTCTCATTCATTGCTAGTTTTTTTAACTCTTTACCATATGACAAATAAGCAGGCTAAGCCTTGTTCAAATTGATAGCATCTGCAGAAGAGAAATTTAATGTGGCTCAAATGATGGAATTTCTCTTTGATAGGGTAGGATAACATTGTGAGAAAAGGAGAAAATGCTGATATTTTCTCCTTTTCCTACAAAGTTTCAGAAGGCTTCTTTTTCAGGGTCGTTTAAACTCTGGATTATGAGGTTAAGGGTTAAATAAAAAATAAGCCTGTCTTTGCAGCCACCAAATCATTCTCAAATGATTGGATTTATTTTCAAAAGAGTAGAAAACATCATGGGCCAAAGAGAGAATGCTGGCAATTAATCAGCATCTTCTTACTTTCCCACAATGTTTTATCAAAAGGCTTTACAACATAGTTCTTAAACAGAACAATGTTTGGCAAAGTTAAGAGGTATTTCCTAGACATGCTGTAGATTCAAGATTAGACTTAAATCTGTGCAATCTGATATTGATTCATCAACAATCTGATTTGGATCTATCCTACATTCAAAGCCATCATACAACTTCAGTTTTTTTTTTTGTAGACAATGTGGATTAACCCATTACCGCACAATACTGACTTTTGACAACCCAGGGAAAGAAGGCTTTTGAAAACATTGTGCGAAAAGGAGAAAATAATGGTAACCAGCATTTTCTCCTTTTCCAACAATGTTTTCTACCCTATCAAGGGAAAATTGCACCATTTGAGCCACACTGAAATTGTCATCTGCAAATGCTTTCTATTTGGACAAGGCTAAAATTTTGTCGTCTGGTAAAGGGTTAAGATCAGACTGTACAAAACATTGATGTACATTATCTTGATCTACATTAAGTAGATAATTGAGCTATACTCTGTCAAATGGAAGCTTAATGCATCTGCAAAAAGTATCGATCCAGGTCAGTCTGCAGTCTGCACAGGCTGACCTGGGTCAAAACATTTCGCTGCTGGTAAATTTTCTACATAATAAAGGACCAGTCTGTCTTACCAAACAGTTGCTTGTGAGACAAAATGGATTTTATGAATCTATAATAATGATACGCCTTGCTTGGTATCATGCATTACAAAGATGCATTAAATCCCCTTTTGCCAGAGCACTGCTCATATCTGAAGCACATTTTATTGCTGACTTTGTTGAAACTAAATCTGAGCCAAAAGCAACCAAGTTTGAGGACCTCTCTTCATGCTCCAAAATCTGAGGAACTATCTCTAAACTCAACAACTAGAACTGTCAGAAAAGGTGAAACCCCCCCTCCAGTGATTAAATTCTTTACCAAACAGCAAAATTTTAGACTGATCCAAACTGAAAGCAGTTACAGACGAAAAATTAAAGTTGGCTCAAATAACAAAAGCTGTCACTGATAGGATAGAAATCATTGTGGGGACACCTATTTTCTCCTTTTCCCACAAAGATTTCTACCCTTTCAACTAAAATTGCATCATTTGCACCACATGTACTATGTTATCTGCATTAATGCTTTCAATCTGCGCAGGTCTAAATATTGAATTTTGTCATTTGGTAAAGAGTTTAAACTGTTTTAAAACATGAACAGGAATTTTGCAACCTTATAGTTTCACATTTTCGTATTATATGGACTTTAATGTCTGGTTTAAAATTACCATTTATGGTACTACTGCCATGCCTGCTTTTTTTACAATCCAAAGTTCAGAACTAGACTTTTAAAAACATATTTGAAAGAATTCTTGCTCCATTTCCAACAAATTTGTACACCCTTCAAAAACACAAATTTCAATTTTTGACTTACATTTGAGCCATGCTCTGTGAAAAGAGGGCTAAATGCATCTCCATGATGCATGACACCAAGTAAGCAATCACATAATTGTGGATCCATAATAGCGGATCCATAATAGCCATGTACTTTTCTTAACAACCAACTGAATTATGAGGTAGAATGGTCCTTTTACATGTACAATATATTGATCAATCACGAAGAGTTTTGGCCCAAGTCAGCCTGCGCGGACTGCATAGGTTGACCTGGGTATATACTTTTTGCACATGCATTAAGCACCCCTTTTCACTGAGCATGGCTCATTTATTTTGTTGTCTGGAAATGCTTTAAACTATGACAAGCCTAAAACTTTAACTCTTTACCAAAGGACAAAATTTAGACTGGTCCAAATTGAAAGCATTTGCAGATGCCAAATTAAAGGTGGCCCAAATGGTGAAATTGTCATTGATAGGTTAGAAAACATTGTGGGAAAAGGAGAAAATGCTGGTTACCAGCATTTTCTCCTTTTCCCACAATGTTTTCAAAAGGCCTCTTTTTCATGGTCGTTAAATTCGGAATTGTGTGGTAAAGAGTTAAGGTATAAAAGATCAGGCTATAATACATGTAACACAAAGGAAATCCATTAACAGGACGGGGAATAACCTTTGTGAATAAAATGTACATTGTAAGAAAAGAAGAAGCGTTGCAATTTTTGTTTTAAACAGGCCACCACCAGAAGGAACAATTAAAATTTCCTATTAAAATAAGGAAGTGATATTAATGGCAACAGACAAAATATTTTGACTGGAGCCCTTGAAAAATCACTACAGAATTTTATCAGTGATTGATGACAGAAATTGAGCATGACTAACCAAGCTTTACAATGAATGAGTTTACACCCTTAGACTGTCAGTTTTTCACATCTTGAATTACTTTTGCAAATGATACAAATAAAGATCCCACCACTCATTAATTTGTTGTCTGATCTTGGGTTTATTAATCTTTATTAATTGGGTTTATTAACATCATTTAACCCTTTACCGTACAATGCTACCTTTTAACACCCCTGGGAAAGAAGGCTTTTGAAAACATTGTGAGAAAAGGAGAATATGCTGGTAACCAGCATTTTCTCCTTTTCCCACAATGTTTTCTACCCTATCAAAGCAAAATCGCACCATTTGAGCCACACTGAAATTGTCGTCTGCATGCGCTTTCAATTTGAACAAGGCTAAAATTCTGTCGTCTGGTAATGGGTTAATTTCTATTAATTCAGTTTATTTGATTTAACTGTCTGCTGTATAAAGAACTTAAAATAGCATGCAGAATTAACAGTGTTTAACTCTTACCTAAAGAAAAAAATTTTAGGCTGGTCAAAAATTCAAATATGCAGATGACATATTAAATTTAGCTGAAAAGGCAGTACTTGTCTATTATGGGAAAGGAGAAAATGCTGGTTACCTGCATTTTCTCCTTTTCCCACAAAGTTTTCAACAGGCTGTTTCCTCAGGGTTTTTAAAATTCCAGATTGTGTGGTAAAAAGTTAAGCCTGCTTTTCATGTCTATAAGTAAATTCTTATTTTTCCTTGAAAGTGAAAATAAGACAAGAAGACACAGAGAATGGCAATCAACTTTAAGTCTAAGAGGGAGACAGAAATGAAAGCTCATGAAAAAGACAGAAATTATACATTTTCAGCAATTTCTCAATTTATCATGATGTTTTCTCAAGTATCAAATTATTAGCTTAACCCTTAAAGCGCCTTTCACGACTTCAGTTGTCTTTGCGACCAGGTTAGATAAAGATCAGACTGCATGAAACGTGCGTTCTGATCTCTGATCTACACTGTCCGCTTTGCGTAGACATTCTAGATAGGAGCAATTAAAAATTTCAATTATACAAGTCATTTTGTCTAGATTGAAAATGTCCCAACGGTAAAAAAAAAAATATTCTGTACTCTAACAGTTGATACTTTACCACAAGACAAATATGCAGACTTGTCCAAATTTAAAGCAGTTGCAGATAAAAATTTAGATGTGACTCAAATGATGAATTTCTTTGATGGGGTACAAAACGTAGGGGGAAAAGGAGAAAATGCTGGTTACCAGCATTTTCTCCTTTTCTAATGATGTTTTTATAAGGCTTCTTTCCTTTTCCAATGATGTTTTTATAAGGCTTCTTTCTCAGAGTTATTAAAACTCGGAATTGTGTGGTAAAAGGTTAAATTCTTTTAAAACTGGCCCGTTAAGAAGGGTTTATAGGATGAATTTGAATGCACAGTGAAATGCTCACACCCACAAAAACTTAACTGTTAACTATATCAAGCAATCTCACCTTTATACAAGTTTGTGATTTTAATGACCCTACACATTAAGGCATTTGAAAACAATGTGGAACAAGAGGGCCAAAATGGCCCTGAAACGCTCACCTGAATAAGTTTTACTTTTTCCTTCTGATCATCAGAGCCATGTTTCTTGACGGATCAAAATATCACGAACACTTTTTGGAAAGGGTCAACCAAAGAACATCCCTGTGAAATTATTTCAAAATCTGACCAGCGGTTTCAGAGAAGAAGAATTTTTAAGAATTTCTTCATTTCTGTATAGTGCAAGTAGCCCCCATTCACCAGAGCCATGTTTCTTGACGGATCAAAATTTCGCGAACAATTTTTGAAAAGGGTCACCCAAGGAACATCTCTGTGAAATTATTTTAAAATCTGGCCAGCGGTTTCAGAGAAGAAGAATTTTTAAGAATTTCTTCATTTCTGTATAGTGCAAGAAGCCCCCATTCACCAGAGCCATGTTTCTTGATGGATCAAAATTTCGTGAACAATTTTTAAAAAGGGTCACCCAAGGAACATCTCTGTGAAATTATTTTAAAATCTGGCCAGCGGTTTCAGAGAAGAAGAATTTTTAAGAATTCCTTCATTTCCGTATAGTGCAAGAAGCCCCCATTCACCAGAGCCATGTTTCTTGACGGATCAAAATTTCGCGAACAATTTTTGAAAAGGGTCACCCAAGGAACATCTCTGTGAAATTATTTTAAAATCTGGCCAGCGGTTTCAGAGAAGAAGATTTTTAAAGGATTTCCTAAAAAATTCCATTTTGTTGCCATGGCAACCAGAGTTTTTGACGGAATCAAATTCTGCGAATAATTTTTAAAGAGGACCTCCCAAGGAACATTCCAGCCAAGTTTGGTCCAAATTGGCCCAGCGGTTTAGGAGGAGTTGATGTTTAAAGAATTGTTGACGACGCACGACGCACGACGAACACTGGGTGACCCTAAAAGCTCCCCCTTGAGCACGTTGTGCTCAGGTGAGCTAAAAAGGAGGAAATGATGGTATTTCCTTGTTTCAACAATGTTTAGCCTGAACAGAAAATATCTGTTGCTGGACTCTTTGCCCCATGACAAAATTTTAGACTCATTCAAATTTAAAGCATTTGCAATGGACAAATCAAATGTGACCCAAATGTTGACATTTGTCTTTGAAAGGGTAGAAAACATTGTGGAAAAAGGAGAAAATGCTTGTTACAAGCATTTTCTCATTTTCCCACAATGTTTTCAAAAACCTTCTCTTTCAGGGTTGTTAAAAATCAAGATTGTTTGGTAAAGAGTTAAGTCAAGTGACTTACTTTGTATTCTGTCAATGCCATTCATGAAGACATGTCCTAGCTCTTTACCAAACCACAAAATTTGAGCCCTGTCAAAACTGAAAGCATTCATTCTGCAGATAACAAATTAACCCTAAACCACACACAATCTTGACTGACTCTTGACAAACCTTAAAGAGAAGGCTTTCGAAAACACTGAAGAAAAGGGGAAAACACTGGTAACCAGTATTTTCTTCTTTTTCCACAATGTTTTCTACCTTATCAAAAAGATAAATCATCATTTAAGGCCAGCCTGCACCTATCCATACTTTCTTGGATTTTCATTTGCCAGTACTTTGCACAATATTCCTCCCCAGCCACACTGACTGCTTTCCCATGTGACAACACTAAAACAATGATCAGCTATGAGAGAGGAATGAATCCTGTCACAATGACTATCATCAATCCAGCATTTTCTCCTTTCCCCACAATGTTTTCAAAATGTTTATTTTTCCTGGTCTTTAAAAGTCGGAATTGTGTAGTGAAATGTAGGAATTTTCCATTTTTTGTCAAGCTGTTCACTTTAACTCTTTACCAAATGACAAAATTTAGGACTACTCCAAATTGAAAACGTTTGCAAACGACAAATTAAATGTTGCTAAAATGATGATTTCTCTCTTTGATAGTGTATAAACATTGTGGGAAAAGGAGAAAATGCTGGTTACCAGCATTTTCTCCTTTTCCCACAATGTTTTCAAAAGCCTTCCTCCTTAGGGTCGTTAAAGGTCGAGTTGTGTGGTAAAGAGTTAACAGTCATCTGTGATAGTTGTATCTCACTGTGTGTAATTGCTTAGTAATAGGGGGGCATTATTGAAATGTAACTAAGTGTAAGTGCTTGCAAGCAAAAAATATGGTCAGGAGAAACCCTGAGTAAGATGGCTTTTGAAAATATAATGGGAAAAGGATAAAATGCATTATCTTCCATTAGGTGACATTTTTCAAACACATACCTATCTGATTTGGTCATTCTTGGTGCAGAACAGGGCTACTTTTCTAGATATCAATCGACACGGCCAATTTCAAAATAAAAAATATGTTTACTCACTAAAACAGACCTGGTATGATTCATCCGGCCATCATGTAAGCAAGCATATAACGTATGCACAAGTCATCTACAAACACAGCCCCAATAAGTTTGGTTATGGCATTATTTTTGTTGTCAATCTATTGCACAAGTCCTGGTTTTCCCCATGTCTGTATTTGGAAACATTGCAGTAAACAATGGTATTTTATAGAATTATTTTTTCCATTTGAAATTATTGTATTCTTAAGAAATTTGTATAACAAAACTGCCTTGATTTTTCCACAGACGTATATGTATTATTTATAGCCAATTTCCGCTTGCTATTTTGAGAGGCAGCTACTTGCCCACCACATATTAAAATTTATCCTATACAGGATTGTGATGGTTCATAGTAGACAGGTCTATCTTCAAAGAATATGACATACACAGACAATGGGAGAAAATTCTGATAACCAGCATTATCTCCCCTTTCCACGATGCTTTCTACCCTATGAAAAACAAATCTAAATTTTTTAGCCACATTTATTTTGTCATCTGCAGTTGCTTTCAATTTGAACAAGTCTAAAGTCTGGTTGTTTGGTAAATTTAGAGTTAGTAAGTCATACCCTTGCAAAACTTCAGATGAGCAACTTCTGAAGCCAATCTATATAAAGGATCAGACTGTACAGAGATTCCAGTCTGCTCTTGGATATGCGGAACTTGTTCATATGCCAAGGTTTTCAACAATGCATACAAAAGGCAAGTAGGTCTACCATCATTTAACTCTTTACAAAACGACAAAATTTTCAGCTGGTCCAAATTGAAAGCATATGCAGACGACAAATCAGATATGATTCAAAATATGAATTTTGTTTTGCGTAGGGTAGAAAACATTTTGGGAGAAAGGAGAAAATGCTGGTTACCAAAATTTTCTCCTTTTTTTCACAATGTTTTAAAGAGCTTTCTCTTTCAGGGTCGTTAAAAGTCGGTATTGTGAGGTAAAGAGTTAACCCTTTACAACAGTCTGGAGTTTTAACGACTTTCTGAGAGAGGCCATTTTAAAACATCGTGGGAAAAGGAAAAAATGTTAGTTACCAGCATTTTCTCTCTTTCCCACAATGTTATCTACTATTTCAAAGACAATTCTGACCGTTTGAGCCACATTTAAATTGTCAACTGCAAATGCTTTGAATTTGGCTTGGAATTTGGAGCAGTCTAAAATTTTGTTGTATAATGTAATGAGTAGCCACATTTCACTAGTCATCTAAAATTTCTTTCAATATTTTCACTTAGTCGGTAGCTTACAGGACTTGAGAATAGGGTCACTGCTTTGATCCCTGGTAAAGCCAATTTCTTTCCAAGGATTGATGGTTGTCAATGCGACAGGACTCATTCCTCTTTCACCGCTGACCATTTTTTCAATGATGGCTACATGGAAAAGCAGCCAGTGGCTTGGAAAAAATAATGTGCATAGTAATGGTAAAAGAAACTCTAGGAGAGCATGGATAGGTGCACTGGCCACCACAACATAACTAAAATAATGTTGAAAACAGTGTTAAACACAATATAATCAATCAGTCATCTGGCAAGCGGAAAACCAGCATCTGAAGGACCACCAATACTTGCAAGTTTGTCGTGAAAAGCCCTATGAGAATCGTTTTACCCTCCATGCAACCATGATTTATAGATACTAGGTCAAACAAAACAAATTCAGGTTGAAGGAATGCATCACAAAAACTGACAGAATGATAAATTTCACAGCTGCAGATGCCATTGTCTGTTGTCTATAAAACACAGTCTACTAAATTCTTTACCAGATGACAAAATTTCAGACTTACCTAAATAAAAAGCATCTGCAGACAACAAATTACACATGGCTAAATTGATGGATTTCTTCTCTGAATGTATAGAAAACTTTGAGGGAAAACGAGAAAATCCTGGTTAGCAGCATTCTCTCCTTTTCCCACCATGCTTTTAAAAGCCCAACTCCTTAGGGTCGTGAAAAGATGTTGGATTTGGTGAAGGTTTAAACACATTGTTACTTCTGATGCTTAACCCTTTACCAAACGACAAAATTTTAGACCTGTCCAAATTGAAAGCAATTTCCGCAGACAAATTTAAAGTGGACCAGATGATGAAAGTTTGGATTGAAAAGGTAGAAAAGATTGTGGGAAATGGAGAAAATGCTGGTTACCAGCATTTTCTCCTTTACCAATGTTTTCAAAAGTCTTCTACAAGGTCATTAAAAGTCGGGATTGGGTGGAAAGGGCTAAGTTCATTACCCTCTCCTGCATTAAGTCATGGAAAAAATTATTGGAAAATAGGGACAATCGAAAACAAAATCAGGTGTTATACCCCTTATTCTTTAAAACTTAAAAAGACAACAAAATTTTAGCCTGGACCAAATAGAAAGCATTCGCAGACGACAAATGTTACTCAACACATAAAATTGGTCCGTCACAGAGTAGAAAACCTTGTGGTTACCAGCATTTTCTGCCTTTCCCACAATAATTTCATTGTGTGGTAAATGGTTAAAGCTCTGAATAAACCCCCTACAAACATTTTCAGTTTAGAATAAGAACCAGATAACTGCAAGTTAGTGGTTGCTTTTTGTCTATTGTGTTTCAGCAAAGTTGACGGTGTAAATCAGAGATCAGACTGCATGTTTTGAGCACTCTGATCTTGATTTTGATTTACAATATAGCCACAAAGCCAACTAGAGTTGTAGAAGGTGCTTTAAGGGATAATATGAAATTGACAAACCACTTTCATAGACAGAAAAATTACTTGTTATGAAAACTTTTGTTTTCCATTTTCAACAATGCTTTCAAGAAGGTCTGTGGCAAAACAACCTGTGTTCATAATGTTAAATGGAGATCAGAATTAAGACAATGTCAACATATCAAGTTTATAACAAAGTGAAAGTCAAGTAAATCTGGGAAATTTTTAGTATTGATTCTTGAGGAGTGTCAGGTATCATTTCAAAGAAACCATTGATTGTATTGATTGGCATGAAAAGCGCATGCATGCTGGTTTCACCATAATCCTTTGCCAAACAGTTCTCTGTTTCAATGACCGCAAGGAAAAAGGCTTTGAAAACATCATGAGAAAAGGAGAAAATGTTTGCAACCAGCATTTTCCCTTTTTTGCACAATTTTCTCTTCAATTTCAAAGGCAATTAAAGCACACCATTTAAACCTCAATTAATCCTGAAAGCGCTTTCATGACTGTAACAGTCGCCTTTGCAGCCAGTGTATATCAAGATCAGACTGCACAAAACTTGCAACCTGAACTTTCCCAAACATGTTTTTATAAAGGCTTTTTTCATAAATGTAATAAAAACACCAGATTGCTTCAAACTTTGGTAAATTGGCTCATGAATTATATTCAGAGTTTTGCATAAATGTTGCATTGTTCTCAAAGATTTTTTACAGAGGAGGCTGTTTCAGGCAACTGTATAGCAGAAAAGCTTCACCCTTAAGCTGCTAATCGCCACCAACTGACCTTTTGCAGACAGTGTAGATCAAGATCAGACTGCACAGAACGTGAAGTCTGATCTTTCATCCACACTGTCCGATACGGTATTTTCTTTCCGGTGAAATCAACTTTGAAACAGCAATGTTTGGGCTTTTAGTATTGAGTAGAAATTTGCATTTCATTTATTCAACAGCTTAACTCTTTCACTACCAGTGACAACTTAGATAGCTTTTGTGGATGGCATAGATCAAGATCAGACTGCACAGAATGTGCAGTCTGATCTTGGATCTATACCATCCACTACCTGATACTAGTTCATGACCCAATTCAGATTCTATAGCAATGGAAATCTACTATTAGGTCTGGAAAAAAAGTCTTGAGTTGGTAGTGAAAGAGTTAAGAGTTAATAATTTATCAAAAAAACTTTCTGATGCATAAAGCAGAAGGCTTGTCAGATCCTGAATGGAACATTGCTACAAATTTGTTTTGGTATAACCAGCACCGTCTCTTTTTCCCCCACAAAGTTTTCTACTCTTTAACTCTTTACCACACAATCCCAACTTTTAACGACCTGAGGAAGAAGCCGTCTGAAAACATTGTAGGAAAAGGAGAAAATGCTGGTAACCAGCATTTTCTCCTTTTCCTAGAATGTTTTCTACCCTTCCCAAAACAATTTTCAACTTATCAGTCACATTTATTTTGTTGTCTGCAAATGCTTTCAATTTGGACAAGTCTAAAATTCTGTCGTTTAGTATAGAGTTAACAGGCAAATCCAACCATTTCAGCCATGTTAAATGTCTTCTGCATGGGCCTTCAATACACTGGAGTCCAAAATTTCACAAAAAGGCTAAGTGGCCCTGAGAAAGATGCTTTTGATAGCATTGAAGGAAAAAGACAGAATGCTGGTAACAAGTATTTTCTCCATTTCCCATCATTTCTCCTACCCCTATTAACGACAAAACTGTTCACTTAAGCAACATTTAATTTGTAGCTGCAAAAATTAATGCTTTCATGCACCTTCTTCCTCAGGATCATAAAACACCGGATTGTCAGGTGTTTAACTCTTTACCACAAATCCTGAGTTTTAATGACCCTGAAAAAGAAGGCTTTTGAAAAAATAGTGGGAAAAGTATGTGTTACACACCTTGATTCATGTTGATTATTTTAAAAGTCACTGACTGCTGCATATTCTTTTCCTGGAGGTAAGGATTTCAAGACAGCACGAAATTCAACTCTTTACCAAACAACAAAATTTTAACCCTTAAAGCGCTGGAACCAACTTAACTTGTTTTTGCCGACAGTGTAGATCAAGATCAGACTGCACAGAACGTGCAGTCTGATCTTGGATCTACACTGTCAGCTACTTCAATACACCTTCTGGCTAAAACAACCTTGAAATGACAATATTTCGGATGATTTTCTTCACTGAAAAGGTTTATTTCATAAATTCAGCGCTCTAAGGGTTAGACTGGTTGAAATTGAAAGTGTTTGCAGACAATAAAATAAATGGGACTTTAAAATTGAACTTTGTTTTGGGAAGGGTAAAAAAAACTATGGGAAAAGGAGAAAATGTTGGTTACCAGCATTTTCTCCTTTTCCAACAATGCTTTCAATAGGCTCCTTTTTCAGGGTTGTTAAAAGTCAGGGTTGCGTGGTAAAGGGTTAATGCAAGTCTGAACCATGAAATTATCATTGACAATACCTATGTTGTGAAACTGGATAGGACAAATAAGATCTATCTAGAGATACCTCTTTAACTCTTCAACAAACAACAAAATTTTAGACTAATCCAAATTGAAAACATTTGCAGACAACAAAATAAATGTGGCTGAAAAATTGAAATTTGTTCTGGAAGGGGTATAAAACATTGTGACAAACGGAGAAAATGCTGGTTATCAGCATTTTCTCCTTTTCCCACAATGTTTTTAAAGGACTTCCTTTTCAGGATCTTTAAAAGTCGGGATTGTGTGGTAAAGGGTTAACAAACGACAAAATTTTAGACTTGCCTAAAAACTGAAAGCATTTTGCAGAGGACAAACTCACTGTGCTACAGGTACAATTATGGCCTTTGTTTGTGAATGGGCAGAAAAAAATGTGGGAAAAGAAGAAAATGCTGGTTACCAGCATTTTCTTCTTTTCCCACAATGTTTACAAAGGCCTCTTTCCTCAAGATCCTTAGACACTGGGACTGTTTCGTAATAGGATAGAATGATATACTGAGTATTTCCATCTTTATACATGTGTACATACCTACATCAGTATTCAACCTAAGATAGTTCTGAGGGGACAATAATTGTCCCATCCCCTTGCAGAAACGGAAGATTTTTTCACAATAAGTGAGGCAAATGCACTACTAATTAACCGTTTACCACACAATCCCAAGTTTTGACAACCCTGAGCAGAAAGGCTTTTGAAAATATTGTCTGAAAAGGAGAAAATGCTGGTAGCCAGCGTTTTCTCATTTTCCCACCATGTTTTTTACCATGTCAAAGTCAAATTTCATCATTTGAGCAACACTCATATTGTCATCTGCAATTGCTTTCAATTTAGACAAGTCTACACTTTTGTCATTTGGTAGAGTTAACCCTTTACCAAACAACAAAACTCTAGACTGGTCCAAATTGAAAGTATTTGCAGATAACAAATGAACTCTAGCTCAAATGGTGAGATTTGTGTTTGATATGGTAGAAAACAATGTGGACAAGGAGAAAATGCTGTTTTCCCAAATATGTTTTCAAAGGCTTCTTTCTCAGGATCCTTAAAACACAGGATTGTATGGTAAAGGGTTACTTAATTGGACATGGTGCTACTTTTGTGCCTCAGTGGAACAATGCCCCTAAATTCCTATCTATGTATTAACGTTATGTAAGCGGATGTATACCATGTTATACTTATTTTTTCTGTAAATGCCGTATTTTTGGCCGGTGGCCTACTTTTTTGATAAAAAAAATTGTATTCATACATTGCATTGTACCATGGCAGAATACTGCAAAAGATTTAACAAGCTTGACTGTTTACCAAATAACAATATTTTGGACCTCTCTAAATCCAAAGCATTTGCAGACAACAAATTAAATCTGGCTCAAAGGATGCTAATTGCCTTTGAAAGGGTTGAAAACACTGTAGGACAAGGTTTCCAGCATTTTCTCCTTTTCCCACAATGTTTTCAAAAGCCTTCTTCCACATGGTTGTTAAAACTCCGGATTGTTTGGTAAAGGGTTAAACAAGAAAATTTCACAAAAGTTTGTACTTACAAATCAGCTTTTCATCATCTGTCTGTTGTTCTCCTATACATTCAAAGTTAAAGTCCATTAAATCTTGAGAAAACTGTTTTTGAGCCTTGGCTAGGTCTGAAATAAAGCAAATATAACTCTATTAACCCCTTAACTCTCACGGAAGATTTTTTATTTTCATTTTGCAGGAGAAGCCTTTAAAAAACTGTCATGTAAAACATGGATAATCAACATTTATTTAAGTTCAAAATCATTAGTTTCTCTGTGCTACAGATCTTGTTAGATCTGTCTTGCTTAGACAATTTTATAGAGTACTGACAACTTAACCCTTTACCAAACGACAAAATTTTAGACTGGTCCAGATTGAAAGCATTTGCAGACGACAAATTAAGTCCCAAATGATGAAATTTGTCATTGATAGGTTAGAAAACATTGTGGGAAAAGGAGAAAATGCTGGTTACCAGTATTTTCTCCTTTTTCCACAATGTTTTCAAAAGGCTTCTTTCTCACGGTCGTTAAAAGTCGGGATTGTGTGGTAAAGGGTTAAGAAGAAAACTTAAGAGACATTACAATTTTAACCCTTATCCCGCTAAACAACTTACATGAAACTTTCAGGCCCATAATAAAAACCAAAATGTTTGTATTTTAAAGTTATGGGGGCTGGGGAAATATCTCCTTATTGGACAGTATAGATCCAAGATCAGACAGCAAGTTCTGTGCAGTCTGATCTTCATCTACACCATCCGCAAAAGGTCCATGAGTCACACTTAGTAGCCTAAGGGTTGAACCAAGAATACTCCTCTTTTCTGTACTCTAATTTCAGAAAAACCTGTTTCATCTGCATCAACATGTGTGTACATTATTGTAACAAAGTTGATAAAAGTAGAACATCAACAAACAACAATGTTCTGTCAATCATTTGAGAAGAGACAAGACTTTGTGTTTGTCTGGGAGTGACAAAACTGACAGGTACTGCCATAGCAGTATCATATTACATTTCGGTCTGTAAAATACAAGGATGAATACTTTAATAAGGAAAATGTTATTCTTTTATCACTCAGCAGATTCCTAAGATTTCATTGAATGAGTTGTGTTTCATGACTCCCTTTCAAAATCATCTCAGTCATATCACAGGGACTTAGTTATGCATGGGCGTCCTGGGTCTCATCATTAAAGTCAGGACTTTAAAGCATCTTGCCTAAAGACACTCCCAGGAAAAGCCAAATGCCTCAAGTGAAGATCAAATTCAGGGCCTCTGGGTCACTAATTTTACACCTTCACCACTGATCAACTATCAATCATGTTTCTTATAGGTTAACCTTTCATTTTTCTACAATATTTGAGTACTGGAACACAAGTTTGTGTTTGCACTGCAAGAAAGAGGGTCATGGAACTTCTTTCCCAGATAATGCCCCTTCCTATCCAGTAGTCAAGACACAATATTAAAACAACCAAGATTCTAACTTCTAAATCAGTGGGTCTCTGTTTTTTTTTTTTTTTTTTTTAGTCAACCCTTTCCCACACAATCCCCAGTTTTAACGACCCTGAGAAAGGAGCCTTTTGAAAATATTGTAGAAAAAGGAGAAAATGCTGGTAACCAGCATTTTCTCCTTTTCCTACAATGTTTTCTACCCTTCCCAAAACAACTGTCAATTTTAAAGTTGCATTTATTTTGTTGTCAGCAAATGCTTTCAATTTCAATGTCTAAATTTTGTCATTCGGTATGTAACAAACAAGAAATGAAGTGGCGAAACACATTTTAATGATACTGAAAGACTTTTGGCCACCATCCTTGGTGCCATCTTGGACCTAGAGTCTGAAAATAGTCTGTAGGCTCATGTTTATATAGGAGTGTTTTGGACTCCTCTCCTTTAGAGCTGGCAGATTTGTTCAAGTTAGGAATTTTCTCACATCAACAACTGAGTAGAAATAAATCATACTTTTGATATGATGAATCTAGGTTATCTCCATCATAAAATATAACTTCAAAATGTTCTTGTACTGTGTAATCTCTTCATTTTGATCTCATGTGGAGTTTATTTATATCTAATCTTAGTAGTATCTATGGATTACCCCACACTGGTATCCTTGACCCCCAGCATACTGCTACAACTTGATGGTATACCATGGCTTATCAGCTAATAACCCTAGTTCAAAAATCTTTGTTTTTGATGTGTCTACAGAATAAAACTTACGTTGGAGTTTCTTTTACCAGTATTTTGCACAATATTCTTCCCAAGCCACAAGCTGCTTTCCCACATAACCCATTATCCCTTTACCACACAATCCCAACTTTTAACGACCCCGATAAATAGGACTTCTGAAAACATTGTGGGAAAAGGAGAAAATGCTGGTAACCAGCATTTTCTCCTTTTCCGACAATGTTTTCTACCCCTCTAAAAGACAAAGTTCAATTTTTAGTCATATCTATTTTGACATCTACAAGTGCTTTCAATTTGGATGAGTCCAAAATTCTGTCATTTGGTAAAGAGTTGAAGAAACAACATGGATAGAAATTTGGCCAAATAGGGATTCAAACCAGCATCCCGTGATTTCAAGTCCTGTACCAAACAATCTTTCATCTAACTCTTTACCAGATGGCAAAATTTTAGACTGGCCCAAATTCAAAGCATTTGCCGATGACAAATTAAAATTGACTAAAAAATTGGATTTTTTTTAAAAGGGGGGGGGTTGGGGTTAGAAAACATTGTGGGAAATGGAGAAAATACTGGTTACCGGCATTGTCTTCTTTTCCCACACTGTTTTCAAAAGACTTCTTTCTGTCACAGAGTCGTTAAAAGTCAAAATTGTATGGTGAAGGGTTAAACAATTTGGACCAGTCTAAAATTTTGTCGTATGGTATTAAAGAGTTTAAAAAACCTGAGATAAGAGAAAATACTGGTAATCAGCAATTTTCCATGTTTTTCCAGGTTGCAATCCTTTCAAAGTCAAACCCTTTCATACTTTTATAGGAGCGATTTTTGATTTGTGGTTGATAAACACTTTGAATTTGAACAATTCTAAAATCTTGTCAACTTGTAAAGGGTTGATTATGTTGCCCATGGTGAAAAAAAAAACTAGCTACAAACCAACTGAATGTCCAAACAGTGTCTTTATCCATAATAACTGTAGGATATATATTTTAAAATTTAAGGAAAGATATACATGATACATGTACATTAACTCTTTACCTAACAACAAAATTTTAGACTTGTCCAAATTGAAAGCACGTGCAGAAGACAAAAGTAACTCAAAAATTGAAATTTGATTGTGAAAGGTTAGAAAACACTGTGGGAAAAGGAGAAAATGCTGGTACCAGCATTTTCTCCTTTTCCCTCAATGTTTTCAAAAGGCTTCTTTTATAGGGTCGTTAAAAGTCGGGATTGTGTGGTAAAGGGTTAAATATGTCAAATGGTCAAATGCAGGTCAAGTTTATCTTGTTCTTTGAATACAATGAAATCTAATTTATATCACATGATGTTAAAAAAATGACGAATGAAACCTATTTCATTAAAAAACTTACCCCATCCGATCTATCTTTTTACCAGATAATAAAAATTTAAACCTTGTCTTTGTTGAAAGCATTTTGCAGACAGCAGAATTATAGCTTCTGCTGACTATTTTAACCCTTTACAACACAATCCCAAGTTTTATCGACCCTGAAAAAGAAGGTTTTTGAGGAAAAGGAGAAAATGCTGGTAACCACATTTTTCTCCTTTTTTCACTAAGTTTTCTACTCTGTTAGACCCAAATTCTATCATTCAAGAAACATTTAATTTCTTGTCTGCAAATGCTTTCAATTTGAACTCATCTAAAATTTCATCACTTGGTAAAGAGTTAAATAACGTAGTACTTAGCAAAAAGAGACACCACTCATGATGCAGTTTCCTTTTGCCACACTGTTTTCAGTTGTATTCATATTTCAACCATAATTAATGCAATTTACCAGTAATACATATTTAACCCTCAACCAAAGAATTCCAAGTTTTAACCATTATCCAGCTATAAAAGTTAAAATAAAACTTTCAAGCCAATAGTAAAAAAAAACAAATAATGTTTTTTCAAACTTGTTTTTTGGAGATAAAATATGTCTATATTGGACACTCACAGTGTAGCTCCAAGATCAAACTGCACATTCCATTCTGTCTGATCTTGGTCTGCGAAGTACGCAAAAGGTCAGCAAGTCGAGCTTAGCAGCTTAAGGGTAATTATAAATAGCTCTGAGAAGAATGTTTTTGATTGATTTGAGAAAAGTGAAAATGCTAGTAACTATCATTTTTTTCATTTTCCCAAAATGTTTTCTATCCTTTTAAAGATGAACCCTTTTGTTAGGACCACATTCAACTGCCAATGCTTTCCAACAGGACAGGGTCAAACTCAAGATTTTGTCATGGGTGAGTTAACCCTTTACCCAGATGACAAAATCTAAGACGCGCCACAGTTAAAAGCATGTGCAGATAAAAAGTTAAATGTGGCTCAAATAATGAGATTTGGCTTTAAAAGGATAAAAACATTGTGAAAAAGGGAACAAAAATACTGGAAACCACTTCTCCTATTCCCACAATGTTTTCAAAAGCCATTTTCCCTGAGATTGTTGAGACCGGGTCACGTGGTATAGGGTTAACAAGGATATTTCGAAGTGGACTTCTACAAATCTATTTCAGGGAGTGACAAGTCGGACAATCCTCTATTATTGTGTTACATGCTTTACAATCTGTATAACCTTTGAAAACATCATGCAAAAGGAAGAAATGATGGACAAATCTGTCATTGCCAAGTAAAAAATTATAACTGCTTTTGTGGGTAGTCTGACTGATATCAGACTGCATAATGTGAGCCACTTTTCCATAAATTACTGGTAATGAGGTTTCTTGACCCTTTCCCAAACAAGCCCTGGTTTTCATGCGTTTTCAGTACAAGTCTTTTGAAAACACTGTGGGAAAAGGAGAAATTGCTCGTAACAAGCAATTTCTCCTTTTCCCACAGTGTTTTCTACCCTTTTTGAGAACTTTCTGCCATTTTCATCAAATTTAAAATTGTCGTCTGCAAACTCTTTCAATTTGGACCAGTCCAAAATTTGGTGTTTGGGAAAGGGTTAAAAGTTGTTATGTCTTAATTTTATTTGTGAAAAGTTCGTCTTTTACAAAAACCATTCTATTGAAGTGGTAAAAAAATATAAAAATCTTCACATAAAGTGTAACCAGATAAAACTTTTGTGACAAAGAAATTGCAGAAAATGTTTGTGAGACTGCGAGAAGAGTAAATGGCCTAAAGGAATCTAAGACTTTTCTCCCCACCCACACACCCATCTGTAATTATTTCTGAAAGTGAAAGTTGAATTCCATGTGCATACAATCATAATACAGGAGTCATGAATGAGTAACTAACAGTATACCATCATTCTTTATCGCCATAACTCTTTACTAAACAGCAAAATTTTAGACATGTCAGAATTGAAAGCATAATTATGTAGATGACAAATGTAACTCAAACATCAGAATTTGACTGTGAGAGGCCAGAAACCTTTGTGAGGAAAGGAGAAAACCCCAAGTTACCAGTATTTTTTGTCATTTCTTAACCTTTAGAGTGCCGAATAAACCTGTCAGACATTTTCATCCTAGAAATATGACCCAAATAATTGCAATTTCATGGTTGCTTTTGTCTACAGTGATTCAGCAAAGCGGACAGTGTAGATCAAAGATCAGGCTGCACGTTTTGTGCAGCCTGATCTTGATCTACACTGGCCGCAAACGCAACTACAGTAGTGAAAGGCGCTTTAAGGGTTAAAATGTTTTCCAATTGCCTCTTTCTCAGGGTTGTTAAAACTAGGGATTGAATGCTGAAGGGTAATAATTATTTACAAAGCAGTCCCACATTTCAACAAACCTGACTTTAATAAAGTCTGGAAAACATTGTGGGAAAAGGCATGATATCAATTTGTAACCTGCAAAAGCTTTCAATTGGGACAAATCTTAGATTTGAATGTATAGTACAGAGTTAACTATTTACCAAAATTTAGGACCAGACTAAATTGAAAGCATCTGCAGACGACAGATTAAATGTTGCTAAGGTGACGATTTCTGTCTTGATTGGGTAGAATATTTTGTGGAAAAGGGAGAAAATGCTGGTTACCAGCATTTTCTCCTTTTTCCACAATGTTTTTGAAAGCCTTCTTTTTCAGGGTCATCACAAGTCTGGTAAAAGGTTAAATATATCATAACTGCAGCTAATTTTCACAACATTCTTGTGAAACAAACATTTAAGGCCAATCAACATGAATTAAAGTTCACATGAATGCATGCGAAAAAATGTAACTACAGAAGAAACAAGAAAATTTCTCCAGTGGCCAAAATGTTCTTGAAACTAATCTGATGCAACCCCCCCCCCAAAAAAAAAATGTGGATTGTCATGAGCTAATGTCCTGAAATATCTCATGCATCATAATCACTAATTCATTGCAAAACCCCAAAGCATTTTGTGATATGCAAAAGTTGAAAACAAAAGTGAGAAAAACAGCTGTGTCATAATACTGATGGCATACAGATGAGTTTCATAATCAGAAAAAAAAAACTGCTGAAAGAGGGGAAAATGGAAATTATTTTCAGTTCTTTTTATCAAATGACACATTTTTCTGGTTTCATCAAATAGCACAATGTCACAAATATAACAGATTACAAGAGATGTTCAAAATCAAATGTAAAACTCATTTATTACTCAGTATAGAAAAGTTCACAAAAACTGTAAAACATTCTAAGACAAAAAATATATGCCAGTATATGCAATTACAGAGTTGGCAGAATTTCTTGCTAGTTCAGAAGGAACTAATTACTGTATGCTGAAAGGATATACATTTCCCTTTTTAAAACACATACCTAAGCTAGAAAACGAACACGAATCTTATCTCTTTACCAAACAAAAAAATTTTAGACTGGCCCAAACTGAAAGCATTTGAAGACAACAAATATTGTTCAGATGGTAAGATTTGTCAGTGATAGGATAGAAAAATGAGTTAACATTGTGGGAAAAGGAGACATGCAATGTGACTGCAGTATTCCTTATCCTTCCTTTAAAATTGTATGTTGAGAAAAGAAATTTGAACAGTCACTTGTAAGCTGTTAATAGATCTCAGGGGACTGTGCAACCGAAAATTTATCAACATATCATGTTAAACAAAGGATAATGAAGATTGTAGTTGACTTTGTTACCAAACCTTGACATGTTTTCACAAAAATATGAATATAGAAACTATTTATGCAATTTTCATTGAGAAAACAGGTTTTTAATGTTAAGTCATCAAATAAAAACAGCATCACTTTGGGACAATCTGCATTTGTAGCATGGTCAACTGATCAAGGCATCCCTATTGCTATAAGGAAAGTTCATAGCGCACACATCTATATATAACAAACAAATAACTGGATATAAATATTTTACAATTACTATCAAAATAAATGACAAAGCACCAGGTTCACTTACTATGTGAACACAATTTTCAACATTCAAGTGACAGAACGTCATTGACCAGAATCCCAAGTCACACACAATGCATACTTCCGGTCCTATACTGTGGGTTATGTTGTATCCTTTACCAAATGATCCAGTGTTCAATCTAGAGTGTGCCATTGTGGCCTAGGCCCCCTAAAGTCCCTGATTGCGCAATTCTAAAGGAACCTTGGGCCTGTCTGGCACACTCGGTTGTTAAGGTACCATTCTGCGAATAAGGGTCCTTTTCGTCCATTTCTGCCTTTTCCACTCAATAAACAATGCTGAGCTACTCGTCACAACTCTGCCGATTCCATGCCTACATACCACCAGAGTCCATAAACACCAACCATTCTTAAAAACGTTCTTATTCTTACTCTCCATAATTTTCTTACTTTTGAAGTGACACAACTTTTGATTGGCTAAACCATTTGCTTTAGTCAAATGTAGAAAATCTTTAAGAATAAGACGAAGAATATTCTTAAGAATGGTTGGTGAATATAGGCACAGATCACCCTAGGTAGGCCGAATGATACTGAGCTTGCCAGTGTGAATTTATCGATAACCTGATGGATAATATAATGGTAATGGTTAATATAAAACTGGTAGCTTGCTATCTGCCTTCGTATCGAATGGTTACGGGAGATACAACTGGTACCAAAGGTTGTGATTCCATGAGCTTCCGCTGATCATTCAACATCGCAATGAAGTGATTTTTTTTTGTATTTTGGAAGTCTCAGTGGGACGAGAAAGGCAAAACTTGTTGAAAGTATTACTTTGGAAAGCACCTTCTGGCTGGTCTCTACCTTTAGTTCAAGCAACAATAATAAACCCCACAGAAACATGAGTTTCAACCAAAATGGCTCCTGGATCGGTCCGACGAATCACCGAAATACCGAAATGCCACCGAAACACCGAAATACCCCTATTTTTTTTGTCAATATTAAGTTCAGACAACTGATATTAGTTTGCAGTATTTTTCTTTCTTTCTTTTCTCTTTAACTGAAAATGCGTTCAATGAAAGTATCAGTCATTAATGAGAAGAATGATGTTGTTAATATATTCATCATTAATTTACGTGGAGAACAATCACCGAAACACTCGCGTGTCTGGTCTGTTACACACCGAAATACCCGATCTTGATTACGCCAATCTAGACCCGAAGAATTATCAGTATCATATGACCTCATGTATTTATTATTTCTTTGAATGATAAACAAACATACAAAATCATTTGCGGACGAAGTAGACCCAAATCAGAATGTAGGTCTCTGATCCATCGAAACGCACAAATAGCTCGGTTCTCTTCTGTTCTGTTAAAGTGATGCAATCGTAATTGAAGGCGTTCGGCTGATATGATCAAACTTATTTTGTGTAAGTTTGTCACTGTGATTTTTAAAATGGCATGGTTATCATTAATGATCTTATCGGTGGAATCATAATTGTCTTATCAATTTACGCCTAGTAACGTGTTAACCACAGATTTAGAATGGCTGCCGATTTTCCGATTTGGTGATTTTTAATTCCATCTACATCCAACATAAAAGTGAAAACTATTTTTGCCAGTATAGTTATGGATAAAAATCAGACACATCAACCTTGTGCACAAGCACAGCTACTGTAGTTAGATTGCGGATGTAGAATCCCTGAATCGACAAATTTTACTACGCCGGGCGGGTATTTCGGTGAACATTTACGGTACCGGTGGGATATTCCGGTGCACATTCTTCACCTCGGGCTTCAATGGCATGTTGTTATTTTGTCGTTAGGTTTTAAACTAACCCTCCTTCATCAGTATAATTACAATTTGTGTCAAACACCACAACTTCAGTTGTTTGAAATCAAAAATAAACAAAAAATCTGGGGTATTTCGGTGTTTCGGTGGCATTTCGGTATTTCGGTGATTCGTCGAACCCCTCCTGGATGATCAGTTGGTTGGTTGGTTAGTTAGTTAGTTAGTCAGTTTATGACAAGAAAATTAAACTGTGGTTACAGGAAAGTTAAATCCCTTGGTGACAGTTATCAGAATTTTCGAAAGTCTACTATTGACAGACATATTTATTTCGTCATTTTTATGATTAAATCAATGGCAGAAATAAGGTTGTGTCAATTAACAATGATAATTTCTGCAGTGTCGCAGTTTTATTAGCATTATTAGTATTCATAAATACACGAATGAGAATACACTTGTTAACTAAAAAGGCAACACTTGTTCAATAAAAAGGTTAACATATCAGTAATGAAATATAAATTTTTATGGATGGCCCCCCCCAGTTTGCCAACATGGCCCCCTATTTCAATGGGCCCCATTACAAGCAAAACTAGATTGATCACTGATGATCCACTGTTTTTTACAACCCAGGGAAAGAATTCTTCTTTTAAACCCTTTACAAAATGTCCAAATTTTATACATGTCAAAGTGGAAAGCATTTGCAGAGAGCAAAAATCAAATGTGGTTCAAAAGATAAGATTGGTGTTTGGAAAGTTAGAAAACATTGTGGGAAAAAAGAGAAAATGCTGGTTACCAGCACTTTCCCGCAAAGTTTTCAAAAGTTTTCTTCAGGGTCGTTGTGGGGATTGTGGGCAAGAGGAAAAAATGCTGACAATCACCAATTTCTCCTTTTTCGAAAATATTTTCTGGCCTTCTAAAAAATCAGTTATGCCACAATTTATTTGTTGGCTATAATTCCTTCAGATAGAACAAGTCTAAAATTTTATGGCATGGCAAAGAATGGTGTATCATTTGTAAGACAACCTCAAAATTATACAGTGGTCTTTGCATGCTAAGGGAAAAGCAAGGTACTTTGGCAGACACTGTAGATCAAGATCAGATTGATGACATACAACTAGCAGTCTGATCACTGATCTATACGTTCCAACAGATAAAAATTCATACAAGTTGGCTAAATGCAAATGACTGTAATATTATCTATTTACTTCACCCAATACCAGACAACAAAATATTCGACATACCCAATTTGAAAGCATTTGCAGTCGACAATTAAAACATTGCTCAAGAGTTGGAATTGGTCTCGGAAAGGATAAACAAAAATTCGGGAAAGGTTATCAGCATTTTCTCCTTTTCCCACGATGTTTTCAAAAGCGTTCTTCATCAGAGTCATTCACACATGGGATTGTTTGGCAAATGGTTTAGTATCCCATGAGTTAAGCCTTGACCAGTCAGTCGCATGTTTTAACTCTTTCAATACTAATTCAAGAAATTCCATTTTTTTTTTTTAACAGTCTAAAAGGAGATTCCCACTGCTAATGCAGATGAATTGCATCATAATCTAACATTGGATAGTGGATGGTGTAGATCAAAGATCAGGCTGCACATTCTATGCAGTTTGATCTACACCAACCACAAATATCATTAGTAGTGAAAGAGCTAACAACCCTAGTAAAAAAGTATGCTTTTATAAGCATTTTGGTCAAGTGAGATTAAGAAAATGTTTGGAGACTTGCATATTTTTCCCACAAAAGCGTTTCAGAAAGTCCGTGATTTTGCGTTTTTGATGCGCAAAATGAAAGCCTGACGCAAAAAAACGAATACATCGCGTCTTCCTTGATGCAACATAAATCAGAACTAAAATAAAGGATTGATTCAATTAATACTGTATATCTTACAAAACTGTCAAGTTCATAACTGCAGAATCATATCAAACCTGCTTTCTAACACTGAATTATTTGTTTCCGGTGTACACTGAATCGTTCTAAAACGCAACAATAATCTGTGTGACATCACTGTCGTCTCACCCGTATTACTGTATGGAATCCATACTTAAAATTTTTGTCCACATTTTAGACCCTGCTCGGTAATGGTAACGGACTTGCTTGAGTAATCTGGTTGACAGACAACAGTTTCTCCGAGGCCACTGTTTTCAACTTGTACCTTTCATACCACACTGTCATTAAAACTTTTAGCATTATGTGACATCGACAAATTGGCAAAGGCAAACAACACATGAAAAAAAAAAGGTTAAAGACCATGACAAATAAACTTTCTGAATGACCCCCAAAATTCCAAACAACCAGTCACAGATGACCCCCACAAAATATATGAGCTAGCAGAAACACTGCACAATGTTTTATACCCTTTTATAGATAAATTCTATCCTTTGCGTCTATTTTTATTTCTTGTCTGCAAATGTTTTCAAGTTTTACAATTTTGTTGCTTGGTAAAAGAATTCTATTGGCTATAAAGCCTGATAACAAAAGAACTGTAAAACATGTTGCTACAGAAAAACTCCCCATTTTGAGCATTTATTTCATCTTGCAAATTCTGCAGTAATAGGTAGAGGACATACATAAAATTTAAGCTATCAGTTGGGAGTTCTTCTGTGGCATATCTATATTCTTCTGTTTAAAGCAGTTCTAATGTATTTCAAAACTCTGAGAAAGGAATAAAGGTGAAAAATCTTCCATAATGGCAGTCAATTATCAAAACTCATGGCCATGTTCGGCTTTTTAAACCTGACCGCTGTTGCAATTATATCTAAGTATGTGCATGCCCTGGAGACATATGATCAGATGCATCCATATAATCACGAAATGCACAATTTAACCCTTTACCACACAATCCCTGAGGAAGAAGCCTTTTGAAACATTGTGGAAAAAAGAGAAAATGCTGGTGACCAGCATTTTCTCCTTTTCCCACAATGTTCTCTACCCTATTTGCGACAAATTTGACTATTTTAGTCATATTTAACTTGTCGTCTGAA
This sequence comes from Tridacna gigas, assembly GCA_945859785.2. Classification (NCBI taxonomy): domain Eukaryota; kingdom Metazoa; phylum Mollusca; class Bivalvia; order Cardiida; family Cardiidae; genus Tridacna; species Tridacna gigas. Next base: position 29,463,884 of record OX244033.2, read on the forward strand.
AATGCTTTCAATTTAGACCAGCCTAAATTTTCTTTGTGTGGTAGAGATTTAATTATTTAATTAAGATCCCATTCATTATGGTAAAGGTGCTAGGGTGTTAAAATTCATATATAAAACTGAAACAGCCCAAAGTTACTCTGTATTCCCTAATTTTTTTTTTTTTTTGTACCCCCAATTCAAAACCTGGGGGTACTGTGTACCCCCAATTCAAAACCTGGGGGTACTATGTACCCCCAATTCAACACCTGGAGGGTCATGTACCCACAAATTGAAAACCCAGTGGGCATGCTGTATACCTTTAAATGTTGAAACATAATACCTACTTTTGGATGCATTTAGCAACTCCTTTCCATCAGTGATCAGTGTTTTGATGGCTTTACTGGTTCTTTCAAGCTCTTTCTCGTGTTCATGCAACTTTGTCCTAAATATCGGACTATCCGTCAGACAGTCCGAAAACTCTAGAGGGTCTAGGCCCATACTTTTACTTTCGCAACTGTCTTACTGCCACGATAATCCGAATTGTTTACACAAGTTCGTTGCAGTATACTCTCTTCCTGATCATCTTGACACATATGACACTGCGCATGCGTCATTTGTAATAACACAGTGTAAACTGCGGTTTCCATATGCCACACTCGCAGGTTAAACATTTTAATCAAAGTACTGGGTGTACTGGGCAAAAGAAAGTTGTATTAGGAAAAAACATACATTTGTAAGAAATAAATGGCAAGATTAGACGGTCAAAGTTGTAAAACGGGTTTCCTTTCATTTCTTCATCAAGTTTCTTCACATCTAAGGTTGATCATCCAAGCTGGACATATCACAGAATATATATATACATGTGTATATATATATATAAGCATAGGTTATAGGCATTCAGGCAAAACTTTATGACTGCATATATCTAGCAATTGAAAAAACCTGTCTTAAATGTCATTTTTTAAGTATTTAAGTATTTCCCACTTAACACAACAGATTCAAAGATAATAAAACATAGAAGCGGTGGTTTTACTCTTTACCACACCACAAAGTTTGAGACTTGTCCAATAGTGAAAGCATTTGCAGAGGAGGAAAAAAATCATTGGGGAAAGGGGAAAATGCTAGTATCTAAATTTACTCCTTTTCCCTCAATGTTTACAATAAACTTTTTCGTGGGGTTTTTAAAACACAGGATTTTTGTGTAAAGGATCTACTTATTAATCAAAATACATGTACATGTAATTGAAATAATTTTGAAAAGGCAGAAAACAGAGACCCATGGAAAAAAAGTACACATTGGAAGTACAAAAAGCATCAAGATGTGAAATCTTTTTTGACAAGAGTGCCTTGTTGGGCATGAATTTATGAATTTTCCATGAGTGGGTGTGTGGAGAGGTCCATATGTGTTTTGGTGCTTCAATGTATGTTTTATAAAGCTTATGGAACAATGAACATAAAAAAAAATAGCTTGAGAGAAACCTGAATTCAATCATACTTGAAAAGTCATTACATGTATCTGAATTTTTTGGGGGTTGAACAATCAACTGTTTACCAAAGAACAAAATTTAAGCCATGCAGACTGCAAATTATATGCTATTTAAATGTTACTAAAAACATGAAATCTGACTTTCAAAGAGTAGAATGCATTGTGCAAAAAAAACATGCTGGTTACCACAAAGTTTCCAAAAGTCTTCTTTTCAGAGTTGTTAACCATGAACCCTAAAATGCAAAAAAAAAAAAAATCCATCCAACGTTTTCAGTTTAGGAATACATGTAAGACCCAAGTAATAGAAATTTCAAGGTTCCTTTGTCTATAATGTTGGAGTAAAGCGGACAGTGTACTTCAGAAATCAGACAGTATTTTTTTTTTTTTTTTTTATCTGCTCAGGCTTTTAATATGTATGACTTTAATATTTTGTCATCTGTTAACGAAACAATATGAGCGGTGGCAATGTGGCAAAAGGGAATTTGATGCGTCTCTGTGCTGCATTATACCAAGCATGTCATTGCATCATTAGGGATCCATACAATTGTCTGATGGTAGTTTAATGTTTATTTCTTTCTCAAAAGTGAGTTATAGAATAAGCCTGATAGTTTCATTTCATAGCAAGATGTATATTAACCCTTTACCACACAATCCTGACTTTTAACGACCCTGAGAAAGAGGCCTTTTGAAAACATTGTGGGAAAAGGAGAAAATGCTGGTAACCAGCATTTTCTCCATTTCCCACACCGTTTTCTACCCTTCCAAACACAAATTTCTGTTTTTGAGTCACATTTTATTTTGTCCTCTGCAAATGCTTTCAATTTGGACCAGTCTAAAATTTTGTCGTTTGGAGTAGTTACTGGTGTAGGGTAGGATGATTACTGTAGAAGCGTGGAAAGGCAACAGCTCTTATTCAGAGAAAATTTCAATTTTATTATCAAGAGAGGAAAATTCTCATTTGAAATACTGTCTGTGCTTGGTTACAACAGTAGTTTAGAGATACAGTAAGTAAAGGTAACAATGAACGAGGCCCTGGCCATGGTGGAAATTTCACTGTGAGGACACTGGCTCACTTTGCTGGTATAAGAACTTGATTGAAACAATCCACTCGCAAGTCTAACAGACAAGCAGTCATAACAAGTTGGGTTTTCAGAAGTTCTGTACATGTATCTCATGCAAGCTACTACCTTTTTTTTTGGCAGTACACCTTTTTTGTCACAATGTTTCAACATGAATTTATGTATAAACCTTAATTTATTTTGATTTATCCCTTTTTCAAAGTTATTTGGAGCAAGTTTGTTCCAGGAGATAATAAGGACCTTTTCTCAAATGGTCCCATGTTTTGAGGAACCAGAGGAAAAAAGGCCTTTGAAAACATTATTGAAAAGGAGAAAATGCGGACAACGAGCATTTCCTCCTTTTCCCACACTGTTTTCTAAAGCCTTCAACAATGAATCTCAAAATCTGAGCCATATTTTTCATCAGCATTTTGTTGTCTGCAATTGCTTTCAGTATGTCTGACTTCAACATTTTGTTATCTGTTAATGAAATAATAAGAGCAGCACTGTGGCAAAAGCATCTCTGTGCTACATTATACCAAATAAGTCATTGCATAATTACAAATCTATCAAATGTGTGTGGTTGACTGAGTCTGAAGGTAGAATAGTCTGTGGACACTTGTAAAATTTACAAATATCAAAGTTTCAGATTTCTGCCAGCCTGGACCATGCAGGCTGACATGAGTCGATACTTTCTGCAGATGCATTAAGCCCTTTTCACTGGGCATGGCTTATATGGTGTTTATGGTTACAATGTTTCATTTTGCTGCAGTTATACATTGCCTGCAATTTTATCCATACAAATTCTTTTTATTTCTCAACCAATTCACGTCCAATACTCTTATAAAAAAAAAACCTATTGCCCTGTTTTTTTCACATATCAGCTGCTGCTAGAGATATTTTTTTTTACTTTGTTCTTGTTGTATCAAGTAGCTTCTTCTTTTGCAACTAAAATTTAAAAGAGCTCTGCCACAAGAAAAATAATGTGTCCTCATTAGGTGATATTACAGTATATTTTTCAATCCAGATGTCCAAAGTTTGAACCCCAGAGATGGAATTGTTTATGTTGAAGGAATTTTTCCACAGACCTACTTGCAGTGATGGTACATGACCCCAAGAGATATGTATAGGTGTACTGTCTCTGTGAAATTACTAAAATTCTTTTGAAAAGATATTACCTACCATGAAATCAAACAAGAAATTTGGGAAGTTAGCCCTTTACCAAACAATTTTGTTTTTCAGTGACCCAGAGAAAGCAACCTCCTGAAAGCAATGGGAGAAAATTTGGAAGCCAGCATTTTCTCCTTTTCCTTCAATGTTTTCTTCTCTTTTAAAGACAGAAATCATGATGACTTCATTTTTAGTCTCCAAATGCTTTCAATTTGATCTTCACAGTGGAACACAGTATGATATCTAGCAAAAGGAACTTTGAAATTGCAATATTTCACATACATTTTACTGTCTGCTGGAAATTTTTATTTAATTCATTCGGCAGTTTAACCCTTTACCAGCTAGCAAAATTTTAGACAAGTACATAATGAAAGCACTTGCAGACAACAAATTAAATGCAGCTAAAATGACGATATTTGTTTGAATGTTAGAAAACATTGTGGGAAAAGGAGAAAATGCTGGTTACCAGCATTTTCTCCTTTTCCAAAAAGGTTTTCAAAAGGTTTCTTTGTCAGGGTTGATAAAACTCAAGATTAATTGGCAAAAGGTCAAGGGGCAAGTGATTCACCTTGAGTTGCTTCCCATACTTGCAGTGAGATATATGTCATAAAGACTAATTTATTGCTGTTTCTGCAATGCTCAGCGGGAGTGCTGTTGTGTCTTATGTCACAACCTGCTTCATGAAAATTCACAAAAAGTGTTTGCTTCTGAAAGGTATCCATGACCTATGCTTTAAATATGCAAAAATGTGAACTCACTTAACCCTTAACCACATAAGTCCAAGTTTTAACGACCCTTAGAGAGAAACTTTTCGTTAACAAGCTTTTCCTCCTTTTCCAACCATGTTTTCTACCCTTCCAAAAGCAAATCACATCATTTTAATAACATTTTATTTGTTGTTTGCAAATGCTCTTAATTTGAATGAGTCTAAAATTTTGTTGATTGGTAAAAAGTTAAACAACTAACCAGAGTTCCACATGCAGGTTCCAATGCTTGGGTCCAGTTGCCTTTTAAGTGAAAATTCATAGTTGAACAAGAGGCATAACTGTTGAAAATATCTTTGGGGTTATCGCCATTCTTATATTTGTTTTGATTGATTGATTGTATGGTGCTTAATGCCATTTTCAACATTATTTCAGTTATATCCTGGCAGCTAGTGCACCTATCCATGCTTTCCTGGAGTTTCTTTGACCAGTACTTTGAACAATATTCTTCCCAAGTCACTGGCTGCTTTCCCACATAACCATCGTGGAAATAAATGATCTGCAGAGAGAGAGGAATGAATCCTGTCACAATGACTATCATATATCCTCGTAAAAAATGGGCCGAGCTTGGGATTCGAACCTCCGACCAACCCCCTGCACTACTGGGGCTGGGCAATATTTTAGATAGTTTACTACTAGCCTGAGTTTGAAGTCAAAATTTCCAGTAAAAACAGAGATACCAGAAAATGGTTAAATTCTTGCACCATGACGGGGCTATGACAATACTTTGGCATTTTCAAACTGCTAAATATGGAAATACTAGAATAATCAACAATTTCATTTTTTAATTTAATTCATCAAACAATTATCACAGACAAGTCATACTAGATACAGAAAAATCTTTCCTTGCTGCAATACTTTGACAAAAATTTAAAAAATGCTGACCTAGCAATTCAGTCTAACAGCTGAAGAAGGCACATAAGTATAATAAGATTTTTTTTTTTTTTTGCAACAACCACTAAAAAAAAAAGCTTCAAATAACATTATCTTTGCCAAACACACACAAAAAAATAAGTCAACTTTTCATAGCCAAAAGTCAGGGAAATAAGGAATTTCTCTAATCATTATTCAAGAATATGGTTTCACTCTGTGTCACACAATTTCGAGGTTTAACTACCCTGAAAAGGAAGGCTTTTAAAAACATTGTGAGAAAAGGAGAAAATGCTGGTAACCAGCATTTTCTCCTTTTCCCACAATGTTTTCTACCCTATCAAAGACAGAAATCATCATCTGAGCTACATATAAATTGTTGTCTGCAACTGCTTTAAATTTGGGCCAGTCTGAAATTTTGTCATTTGGTAAAGAGTTAAAAGATTATTTCTGTCTTTGAAATGGTAGAAAACATTATGGGAAAAGAAGAAAATGCTGGTCACCAGCATTTTCACCTTTTCCCACAATGTTTTCAAAAGGCTCCTTGTCAGGGTCGTTAAATCTGGGACATTTTAGGTTTAGGGCCTAAGGAAGACACAATCTGCTAAGAGTTTTTTCAATGAGGAAATGAGTTAACTCTTTATCACATGATAGAATTTTAGACTGGTCCAAATTGAAATCATTTGCAGACAATAAATTAACCCTTTCCCAAACAATAAATTTTAGACTGGTCCAAATTGAAAGAGTTAGCAGATGACAATTTTAAATTTGATGAAAATGACAGAAAGTTCTCCAAAAGGGTAGAAAACACACGTTACGAGCAATTTCTCCTTTTCCCACAGTGTTTTCAAAAGACTTGTACTGCAGACACGTGAAAACCAGGGCTTGTTTGGGAAAGGGTTAAATGTGGCTGAAATGATAGTAATTGTCAGTAAAAGTGTAGAAAGGCTTGTGGGAAAAGGGTCCATTCCTCAGTGTCATTAAAACTCAGGATCATGTGGTAAAGAGTTAACCATCACAAAACAATCCAGTATTTTCTGAGGGAGAAGGTTTTTGAAAACATTGTGGAAAATGGATAAAAGGTTGGTTATCAGTTTTTTCTCATCCCAAAATATTTTCTTATCATTTGAGTCGTAATTTGTTTTGTTGTCTGCAAGTTTTTTCAATATTTAGACAGTCTAAAATTTTGTCTCCTGGTGAACAGCTAAAGTAATCAACATTAGGGATTCTTCATGTGGGAAAAGAGAGTGTCTATTTAGCCTCAATAACTGAAGAACTTGTTTCTTTTGCTGGTTTAGAAAATTTTTGTGCTTTCTTCTGGGCCATCTGTCTCTGAAACTCTTCCTCTTCCTTTTGTCTTTCTTTCAAAGCTTTTTGCCTCTCTTTTTCTTCATCTTCCATCTGTTTTTGCAGGTCTTTTCTCCACTACAAGAAAAACACAAATTTAGGGTTAAATACCATTACAGATTGTTTTTTTTTAACCAAGTACCTTCTAAAATACTCTACGCAGATGGCTCTGAGAACTTCTTCTAAACTTATGAGTAATAAAAATGAAAAACTCTTTAGTACATGAGCATATTAGAAACATTGCTGAAAAAAGAGAAACTGCTCATGACTAAGTTATAGTTAACTCTTTACCAAACGACAAAATTTTAGACTGGCCCAAATTGAAAGCATTTGCAGACAACAATTTAAATGTGGCTAAAAGATGAAAACTGTTTTGGAAAGGATAGAAAACATTGCTGGAAAAGGAAAAAAAAAATGCTGGTTACCAGCATTTTCTCCTTTTCCCACAATGTTTTCAAAAGGCCTCTTTCTCAGGGTCATAAAAAGTCGGGATTGTGTGGTAAAGGATAACTTGTCCTTTTGCATCAGTGTATCCACAGTGATGTCTTGAAAGACCACTTTTGAAAACATGGCCGTAATAGGAGAAATTTCATATAGCAAACTTATTCTTTTGTCCAGACTGCTACCTAATGAATAGACATGAGCCATGCTCTGTGAAAAGGGGACTTAATGCATCTCCGTGATGCATAATATCAATCATGCCATCACATAATTATGAATCCAAAATAGCCACCTTTTTTAACAATGGACTGAATCATAAGGGAGACTGGTCCTTGGACAAACAGAAAATTGACTAATAGCGAGAAGTTTCGGCCCAGGTCAGCCTGCGCGAATGTGCAGGCTTACTTGGGTCGATACTTTTCGCAAATGCATTAATCCCCCCTTTCACAGGGCATGGCTCATATATTTTGATTTATACTGACAATCTTTCAAGGTCATTCTCATTGCTGTTTCCTGAGGAAATGACTTAATTGATGGGATGTTGTGAGCAAGAGCGTTTTGACTACAAGTTATTTTCATCTTAACGTTTTATCCCTTTATACTTCTCCAAGTACCGGTATTTATCTCTATATACAAAAAATTATGTCCACCAATCCATTCATCTATTTGTTCACCAAAATAATTTCAAAAGTACTGGTTTTGTATCATGATGAGTTATTAAGATTGTAAAAAAAAGAAAGTTATAACACTTAAACCTTTCCCAAACGACAAATTTTGGACTGGTCCAAATTGAAAGAGTTTGCAGACGACAATTTTAAATTTGATGAAAATGGCAGAAAGGTCTCAAAAAGGGTAGAAAACACTGTGGGAAAAGGAGAAATTGCTCATTACGAGCAATTTCTCCTTTTCCCACAGTGTTTTCAAAAGACTTGTACTGCAGACACATGAAAACCAGGGCTTGTTTGGGAAAGGGCCAAGACATTCTTACCTGGTCCTCTACTATTCTCCTGAGATCAAAACTGGTTCTAGAGGTATAGGACATTGGTGGTTCATATAAAGCTGTAGCCAGCATAATTTCTTCCCTGTGGAAAAAAAAAGAAAATTTAATAAATTTCACTCGTTCTTCACCTTTTACCACACAATCTGAACTTTTAATGACCCTGACAAGATTACTAGAAAATTTACGCCAAAAACTAGGCAGGTTGCACATGAAACTTAAGCGTGATTGAGAGTTAAAAAGTCAAAAATTTTAATTTGACTAACTAATACAAGGACAAAAGACTATATGCAGTCACAATTACTTGTTTTGAACACCATACACTGAGATGAGCTGAAAGAATTAACATGTGCTGAGACAAGAAAGCTATTTGTGCTTATCAGAAGATAAATCTTTCTTGAAAAGAGTATAAACCCTTTACCAAACATTTCTGAGCTTTAATGACCCTGAAAAAAAGGGCGCTTTTGAAAGCACTGCTGGAAAAGGAGAAAATGCTTGTTACCAGCATTTTCTCCTTCTCCCACAACATTTTCTACCCTGTCAAAGACAGAAATCATCATCTGAGTTAATCTATTTTGCACATTCTTTCAATTTCGTTGACTCCAAGATTTTGTAGTGTGGTAAAGAGTTAACCATTTATAAAAAGACATACCAGTATTTTAGACATTTTCAAATTAAAAGGTTTGGTAAACAAAATATTTGAAACTGAAAGAGAGCAGTTGAAGTATTCTTACAGGGTAGAAAACATTGCAAGGAAAGGAGAAAATGCAAGAAAAGGAGAAAATGCTGGTTACCAGCATTTTCTCCTTTCCTGACAAAATTTTAAAAAGCCTTCTTCCTTGAAAGCCGTTAAAATAGATAGATAGATATTTTTTATTTCACTTGTACATGAAAATACAGGATTGCTTGGTAAAGGGTTAACATTCACTGTGAAAAGACAGTCATTAGAGCTCAGAAGTAAATAAATCTCTAGTGAAAACAAAATATAATCCTTTACCAGACTTGCCCAAATTGAAAACATTTTTAGAGAACAAAATTACATATGGATCAAATCATTGGTTTCTCTCTGAAAGGTTTGAAAAAACATTGTGGGGAAAGGAGAAAATGCTGGTTACCAGCATTTTCTCCATTTTCCACAATGCTTTCAAAAGCTGTCATCCTCAGGATTGTTAAAACTCTGGATTGTGTGGTAAAGGGTTAATTCCATAACAGTCATCCTGATACATGAGAAAAAATAAAACTTACTTTAAAGATGTTCTGGCCTTGTTGATTTCCTGTTTAGGCTGTGGAACAGATTCCTGTGACAGAGACTGAATTTTTTCTGGTGACAGTGTGGGCTCTTTCTTTCTGGATGGAATGTAGGGCTCTACAGGGGGTGGCAGTGGGGGTAGGTATATAATAGAGAGCCCACCAGCAATCTTTGATCCAATGGTAGATGGAGATATGGATAATTGTTTGTTTAGTAGCTTCTCTGTGTCAGTATGGACCTAAAAGGTATAAAACAGGAGAAGAAATTGTTTGTTTGTTTGCTTCTTTGTGTTTGGTGTTTTAAATCATTTTCAACATCATATGTATTTTAGTTATATAGCCAGGGCCAGTACAACCATCCATGAATTCCTAGGATTGTTTCTACCATTACCTTGCACCTCTTCCTTTCCTGGCCACTGGCTGCTTTCCCACATTTACAACGTCAAGACTGCTTAGCAGTGAAAAAGGAAATGAAACATGTTGCAATCACACTTAGTAATCCAATGAAAGAAACTGGCAATACTTGGAATCTAAACAGTGACCCCTATGTTTCAGGCTGTCTACAATACCAACTCAGCTTTAAGGCTCAGAAAGATTGTTACTGCCAATACTCTTACTGCTTTTTAACCGTTTACCAAACAACTGGGGGTTTTCACAACCCTGAAGAAATAGACTTTTGAAAACATTGCAGAAAAAGGAGAAAATGCTGGTACCAAGCACAATGTTTTCTACACTTCCAAAAAGCATGTTCAGTGTTTGACTCCCATTTGATTTGTCTTCTAAAAACACTTTCAGTTTGGACAAGTCTAAATTTTTTTGGTTTGGTAAAAACTTAAAGGAGGGCTTTTATGCCCAAAAAAGTTCAGCAATGTGTTACAAGTATTTGGATATAAATATGAGTTTGTTTGATAATGGGTTAATCATTCTGGGAATGTGTCAGTCTGACACATTCCCAGAATGATTAACACATTATCAAACAAACTCATGATTTTCAAACCCTAGGGTAGAATACTTTTAAAAAAATTGTGGGAAAAGGAGAACATGCCGGTAACCAGAATTTTCTCCTTTTTTCAACAATATCGTCTTTCTTTTCAAAGAGAAATCCAATCATTTGCACCACACTTCATTTGTTGTCTGCAAATACTTTCAACTTGGACAAGTTTTAAAATGTGTTGTCTGATAAAAACTTTAGAGTAGCTCAAGATTGACTTCAATATATACAACAGAACAATTTTAGTTTTTCTGCTTGAACTGGATTTGATATTTTGATGAGTCACCTTTAAAATTTTTTAAATAATCGCCTTATTATAGTGTTGTTAGTATTAAACTATTTTCATTTATTTGAAACATGTTTTAATTGTAAGTATGACTGCCTGAAAGCTAAGTAATCATGCAGATAGAGTACTCGTGAAAGATGAATTGTTTGCGTTCAAGTTATTAACCCTTTACCACACAATGATGCCTTTTGACGCCCCTGAGAAAGAAGCCTTTGGAAAACATTGTGGGAAAAGGAGAAAATGATAGTAACCAGTATTTTCTCCTTTTCCCACAATGTTTTCTACCCTATCAAAGAAAAATTGCACTATTTGAGCCACATTGAAATTGTCATCTGCAAATGCTTTCAGTTTGAACAAGGATAAAATTTTGTCATCTGGTAAAGAGTTAATAAGTTCTTGGCATATTACACTCACACTTGGCAAAAAAAAAAATATGGCAGGTCATAGTCACATACATGAAGACAAACTTTTACCCAACAGCTCCAAAAATCATGACATGAAAGAAATCTCTTTTCATGGGATTTATCCTGTTTGTTAAATGTTTCTCCACTGTTACTCTGTTAAGAGACCATTTTACTAGTTTGTTCCTGCACTGTCATACAAGAAATGCCTTTAACTTAGAAATGTCTGAAAGCTGAAAATGTGCTCATCAATCATTTGCTGAAATGCTGTGCCAACTTTAAGCCTGCTTTCATTGCAAAGCTTTTGATTCAGCCAAAACAAATGACATTGTCAACAGCAAAAAACAATGACATAACCAAAAAGCTGAAATCTGTGCGAACTGACTTACTGTCAAAAATATCCCCTGAAAGTAAGGAATTTATATCTTTGTTAAGTCAACCTTTTAAGCACTTTTCACAACCATGATGGCCTTTCTGGCCTGTGTAGATCAAGATAAGACTGCACTTTTTGATCTTTGATCAGACATTCCAGACAAAAGCAACCTTCAAATTGTAGATCAAATCATATGGGTATAATTTCTAGACTGAAAATGTCTGTTGGTATTTTATAGGTAAATCTTTACCACACAATCCCAACTTTTAACGACTATGAGAAAGAATGCTTTTGAAAACATTGGGGGGAAAAGGAGAAAATGATGGTAACCAGCATTTTATCCTCTTCCAATGTTTTCTATCCATTCCTAAAATAAATTTCAATTTTTGATTCACAATTATTTTGTCATCTGTAAATGCTTTCAATTTGAACAGGTCTAGAATTTTGTTGTTTGGTAAAGAGTTGAGTTGCTGCACTTTAACCCTTTACTACACAATGCCGCCTTTTAACAATACCGGGAAAGAGGCCTTTGAAAACATTGTGGGAAAAGGAGAAAATGCTGGTAACCAGCATTTTCTTCTTTTCCCATAATGTTTTCTACCCTATCAAAAGAAAAATTCCACCATTTAAACCACAATGAAATTGTTGTCTGCAAATGTTTTCAATTTGGACAAGGCTAAAATTTTGTTGTCTGGTAAAGGTAAAACAAGTAAAACTTTCTACTTATATTAGATTACTTATCTTGAAACAGGAAAGCTGTCATATGCAAAATGAGAAAATAGTAAGAATAAAATAATCAGCTGAACTAACCATTTTACGATAATAAAAAAACATTTTTTTTTTTTCATATTGTTAATCTTCCACGCTATCTTCACAGATCAAACTTAGCTACCTGTTTTCACATTTTTCAAAGAGCAATAAAACAGACATATTCCTCACATACATAAAGTACTTTGATCCACTGAAAGAATTGCAAATACCCATTGCATGATGTCAAATTGATGAGATTTTTTCGTTACAAGAACCACTGGCTGCTACAAGCTTTTGCACTGATTATTGTAACCATAATATTTCTAAAACCAGTTACATAGCAATAAAACTTATCAAAGATGCCATATTTTTTATCTGAAACTGTGTAAAATAAGATGAAAACCTTCATGTATAGATGTGCCCTGAAAAATACTTAAACATTCAATATGTACACATATAATTCCTGGCCTATTACTGAAATAACCCTTTACCACACAATCCTGACTTTTAACCACCCTGAAGAAAAAGCCTTTTGAAAACATTGTAGGAAAAGGAGAAAATGCTGGTAACCATGATGATTCCCACAATGTTTTCTACCCTATCAAAGAAAAATTGCACCATTTAAACCACATTGAAATTGTCGTCTGCAAATGTTTTCAATTTGGACAAGGCTTAAATTTTGTCGTCTGGTAAAGGGTTAACAATATATCAGCAAAAGAAGAACAAAAATCTGTTATGATGCCATTTTTTTTTTTTCCCCATAAATTTGTATTCAGTAAAGTAGAATCTAAAACCTTGATGCAAATTTTACCTGGCTTGCAAAAATCATACAAATATATCCAGCCATGCTCTGTGAAGAGGGACTTTAATGCACCTGCAAAAAAGTATCGACCCAGGTCAGCCTGCCCAGCCTGTGCAAGCTGACCTGGGTGAAACCTTTTTGCTATTGGTCAATTTTCTGCATGTCCAAGGACCAGTGTACCTCATGAATTAGTAGGTTGTTAACTCTTTACCACACGACAAAATTTCAGACCAGTCCTAATTGAAAGCATTTGCAGACAACAAATTAAATGCAACTCAAGAACTGAAATTTGATTTGGAAAGGGTAGAAAACATTGTGGGAAAAGGAGAAAATGCTGGTTACCAGCATTTTCTCCTTTTCCTACAATGTTTTCTAAAGGCTTTCTTCCCAGGGTCTTTAACCCTTTCCCAAACAAGCCCTTATTTTTACGTGTCTGCAGTACAAGTCTTTTGAAAACACTGTGGGAAAAGGAGCTTTCTGCCATTTTCATCAAATTTAAAATTGTCATCTGCAAACTCTTTCAATTTGGACTAGTCTAAAATTTATTGTTTGGGAAAGGGTTAAAAGTTGGGATTGTGTGGTAAAGAGTTAAACACAAAGGATTCTACAGAACCCTACTTATATGATTACATTCTGAGTATCATGCATCATGCAGATGCATTAACCCTTTACCAGACGACAAAATTTTAGCCTTGTCCAAATTGAAAGCATTTGCAGACAACAATTTCAATGTGGCTCAAATGGTGCAATTTTTCTTTGATAGGGTAGAAAACATTGTGGGAAAAGGAGAAAATGCTGGTTACCAGCATTTTCTCCTTTTCCCACAATGTTTTCAAAAGGCTTCTTTCTCAGGGGCGTCAAAAGGCGGCATTGTGCGGTAAAGGGTTAAACCCCCATTTTCCCAGAGTATGGCTCAATTATGCATGTTCTACCCAGCCTATGTAAAAATGATAATAGCCTGTGAAAATGATACAAATACATGATTATTTACCTGACCCACTTTCAAGGCCTCCAGCACCCTATCATCTTTCTCCATTGAGTGTGCTCGTAACAGAACATTCCAAGCAGCAGTTCTGATACCTTCCTTGTTTTTATCATTCACGAGACATCGACAAACTTTCACCATTGATTGTACAGCACCAAACCTGATACGCCAACTCCAGTCATTCGGGCCTGCACGTAAAATTATGCTGCAGTCAGAGATTTTTTAAACAAAGTACCTTAACCCTTTATCACACAATCCCAAGTTTTAACGTCCCTAAGGAAGACAGCTTTTGGAAACATTGTGGGGAAAGGAGAAAATTCTGGTAACCAGCATTTTCTCCTTTTCCCACAATGTTTTCTACATTTTCAAATATAAAATTCGGTTTTTGAGTCACACTTAATTTGTCATCAACAAATGCTTTGAATTTGGACCAGTTTAATATTTTGTCGTTTGGTGAGGAGTTAAGAAACAACTTTGCAGCAGTAACTTAAAAAAACATCTTTGTAAAAATGTAAATAATTAACATAAAATACAGTTTAACTCTATACCAAACAACATAATTTTAGACTTGAAAGCTTTTGCAGATGACAAATTAAACATGACTTAAAACATGAAATTCTTATTTGAAAGCTTAGAAAACATTGTAGGAACAGGAAAAAATGCTGGTTACCAGCATTTTCTCCTGGTTACCAGCATTTTCTCCTTTCCCCACATTGTTTTCAAAAGGCTTCTTCCTTGGGGTTGTTAAAAGTCTGGATTGTGTGGTAAGGGGTTAATAAATGTTTACACACACAAGCATAAAGCAAAAGAAGTTGTTGTTTTTTTCCAAAAGCCATCTGCTGCAAGATGGTAGAGATCACATACAGGAGGTAAGGTGATGAATAAGGCTATTCTTATCACAAGGTCTTGTAGACCCTCAATAAAATTGCATCAATCAGAACATACTGGTTGGATTTACATTTTCAAAAGCTGTCTGCCAGACAGACAAGAAAAAGTTGTTTAACTCTTTACCAAACAACAAAATTTTAGACTAGTCGAAACTGAAGGCATTTGCGGGCAACAAAATAAATGTGATTCAGAAACTGAAATTTATTTTGGGAAGGTTAGAAAACATTGTGGGAAAAGGAGAAAATGCTGGTTACCAGCATTTTCTCCTTTTCCCACAATGTTTTCAAAAGCTTTCTTTCTCGGGCTCGTTAAAAGTCGGGATTGTGTGGTAAAGAGTTAAAGGCAGTGATGAGTTTACCCTTTACCAAATAACCCCAAGTTTTAACGACCTTGTGGAAGAAGGCTTTTGAAAGCATTGCAGGAAAAGGATGAAATGCAGCTAACCACAATTTTCACTTTTTCCAACGACGTTTTCTACTTTTTCAGATAGTTTCCATCATGCAAGCTTCATTTAATTTCTTATCTGCAAATGCTTTGACTCTTTACCACATGACAAAATTTTGGACAGGTCAGTATTGACAGCATTTGCTAACGCAAATTTAGAGATTGCTCAAATTATGAAAGTGGTCTTTGTAAGTGTAGAATACATTATGGAAAAGGAGAAAATGTTGGTTACCAGCATTTTTGCCTTTTCCCTCAATGCTTTCAAATGCTTTATCCCTTAAGGTCGTATAAAGTCAGAATTATGTGATAATGGAGTTAAATTTGGACTAACTAGTCCAAAATTTTATTGTTTGGTAAAGAATTAAAAGATACACATACCTCCGTCCACAGTTTCATTGGTTGCTTTAAAGAAAGCGAGATCCAGAAGTCCAGCACTGGCTAGAGGGATTGTACCCTGCCCTCTTTTAAATGGATCTGCTGTGTCTTTATTGGTTCCCATCAGGGCCATCTTCTGGATCTCGGCTGTGCCACCATGGAGACAAATATCTGCTAGGATGTCAGTATATGTAATGGCTACTTCCCAATGCCAACCATTTATACCTGGGACAGTTGGATTCTGAAATATATGTGAACTGAGTAATGGGCTCTCAGTGGACAAAGTTTACACTTGACAGTACTAAAAAGCTTTGTAATTAAAGTTTGAAATGGGCTGAAATGATGGGATTTGTCATCGGAAAAGGCATAAAAAAAGATTCTTGGAATAGGAGAAAATGCTAGTTACAAGAATTTTCTCCTTTATTGTTTTCAGAAATATCTTAACCCTTTCCTTAATGACAAATTTAGACTCTTCCAAACTCAAAATATCTGCAAATGACGAATTTGAAATTGGTACAAATGAGCCTGTATTCTCTAGTAGGGTAGAAAACATAGACGGAAAAAGAGAAAATGATGGTTATTAGGATTCTTTTCTGTTTCTTTCAATATTTTCAAAAGCCTGTTTCTCACAATGTTTTCAAAAGCCTTCTCTGCTAGGTTCATTAAAACTTGAATTTGTGTGGTAAAGGGTTAAGGTAAGACCTGTGTAATGGAAAACAGCTATTGCCACTAAAATATCATCCTGCAAAATTAGCTATAATTAAAAATGAGTATTATTGAACTACTTTCACCTTTTCATTTTTTCCATTTTTTCCTTTTTTGAATTATCATTTATAAATTTAAAACCGCTATATTCTCAATTGAAAAAGAGATAATAATTACCTCCCTTTTTAGAAAACAAACAAAAGTATCAAAAAAAGGTTTCAAGATAGACATAAACGGAATTTCTGATCCATTAGAAATGTGCAAAAATATTATTTCGGCATAAATCCTTATTTATCCTTATTTAACTACCAATTAGAATTTTTGCCCAATGTTCACCGGAAGTGCATTACACAGGTCTTACCTTAATTTGATATAAGAACAATTATAATACATTTATATACAAATAAAGCAATTTTCTATTTCAGGTTCTACATCAAAACTTTGTAAGCCCAAACTGTCTTGTAATCTCTTCTTTGTAACTTGAAACTGTCTAAAATTTGAACTTGAAGAAAGGAATGCAGATCAAATTATCCCTTTACCACTCAATCCCGAGTTTTAACGACCCTGAAGAAGATGCCGTTTAAAAGCATTGTGGGAAAAGGAGAAAATGCTGGTAACCACAATGTTTTCTACCCATTCAAAGACAAATTTCATCATGTAAGCCACATCTTAGTCTTCATCTGCAAATATTTTCAATTTGAACAAGTCTAAGATTTTGTTGTATGGTAAAGAAAATTTCACTTACCACAGTGTTAGTGTATGTCTGCACTGTACTTGCATCAGATGCTCTCCCACTGGGCAAATCAGAGCCCACTTCAGCTTGAAACCCAGTTCCAGGGGGTAACAAACTGTCTCCAGTAGCCCTTGACCCCTGGGTTGGAAGTCTCTGACTGTAAAAATTAAACCTCTTCTCATTTATCAAACTAAGAGGTATGCAATTTTAACCCTTCACCAAATGACAAAAATTTGAATTAGACCAAATTGAAAGCCTCTGCAGACGATAAATTAAATGTAGTTAAAATGATGATTTCTGATTTGGACAGGGTAGAAAACGTTGTGGGAAAAGGAGAAAATGCTGGTTACCAGCATTTTTCTCCTTTTTCCACAATGTTTTCAAAAGGCTTCTTTCACAGGGTCGTTAAAAGTCAGGATTGTGTGGTAAAAAGTTAACTCTTTCCCAAATGACAAAAAAAGAGACGCATTCAAACTCAAGCCATTTGCAGAGGACAAATTAAAGGAGTCTCAAATGACTGACATTGTCTTTGAAAAGGTAGGAAACATCTTGAGGAAAGGATAAAAAGCTGGCTACCAGTATTTTCTTCTTTTCCCACAGTATTTTCAAAGCCTTCCTCCTCCAGGTCATTAAAATACAGGATTGTTTGGAAACAGGTTAAATGACTAATTTCTGCTTCTGCCATGGTTTATATAAAATTTGTTACCTAAGTTCATTTGTATTAACCTGTCCTCTGACAATCGTTTGATAAATGGCATTTGAAAACATTGTTGGAAAGGAGAAAAATTAATGCTGGTAACCAGCATTTTATCTTTTTCCAACAGCGATTTCTACCCTTCCGAATACAAATCCCATTGTTTCAGCCAAATGTAATGTGTAATCTGCAAATACTTTCCGCATAGTCAAGCCAAAAACTTTGTTGCCCGGTAAAGAATTATCATTTTTCTAACTCTCAACAATTTTTAAACAAAAATGTATTTCAAAATTCCAGGGCTAGGGCACAGCAAAAGGTACAAGCATATCATTCTTCCTGAAACTCTGTGATACAATTACCCTGAAGACTTTGGTGTGCCTTTTCTAATTGGTTCAGTCACTTTTTCAGTAGTAGTAGCAGCATCAGCATCAAAGGATACCTCTCTCTTTGCACTGGGTTCTCTTGGTGTGGGTTTCTCCCTGTTACAGATACACTCTATTTGAAAATCATAACTTTCTAATACAATATCTCTGCATCTGAACTACAAAAGAACTTGACTTCAGTTAAAATGTATTTTTAAACATAAATGCATAACTTGTCAGTTCCAAGCAGCTGACCAGGGTATCTTGTTAGCAGACAGCGCTAGAAATCCAGGGACTATGGGACAGAATCCCAGCTTCAACTCTTTACCAAATGGCATATTTTAGACTCATCCAAACTGAAAGCATATGAAGACAACAAATTAAATTTGGATCATTTAATTGAATATCTCATTCGTAGGTAGAAAACATGGGAAATGGAGTAAATTCTGCTTACTAGCACTTGGAAAGAATGTTATGCAAATTACTTGAAAAAATTCAAGAGAGGTGAAAACTTATACTGGTAACAGGATAAAGGAAGAGATGAAGGCAACAATGATGTAAGATCCAGTTACCTCTGTTTTCCACTGCTTGTTGCCTCAGAAGTACTGGGTTTTGTGTTACCTGCATCTATAGACATGGACGAGGACTCCATACCAGGACTGATGAAATTATTTGGCTCTTTTGAATCTAGTCAAACAAGAAATAATTGAAATCTCAATAAACCAAATGCAAGAGTAACCAGCAGATTCATTGATCAGACACAAAATATGTAGTCTGATCTTGATATACCGGTAAGCTAGCCCCACAGCAACTATAGTTGTGAAATGCAAACTAAAGATTTAAAACCTAACGAAATTTTACACAAACTTTACCTGATTTTTCCACTTTTTCAACAATCTGTTCATATCACACTGCATTTGAAATTTTTGTGGAAAAAGAAGAAACTTCTAGTTACTAATAATTTATCTTTATGTCACATTGTTTTCAAAAGTAGTCCACAATAGAAAGTAAAGTGTTACCGGCTAATTTAAAAGGGAATCTAATGATAGAATTTATCTTTGAAGGCCATGAAAATTGTGGGATATCTCTTTTTCTTCTTCAATGATGTCTTTGAAAGCCTTCTCTCTGTGGGCATAAAAAAAGAGAATTGTTTGGAAAAGGATTGTCCTGGATTTCAACAAGCCTGAAGAAATATGCTCTTGAGGCATTGTGGGAAATGGAAAAAATGCTGGTTACTAACATTTTTCCTTTCCCCACAATGTTTTCTACCCTATCAAAGGGAAATCTTATCATTTGAGACACATCTCAATATGTCATCAGCAAATACCTTCAATTTGGATGAGTCTAAGATACTTGGATGGGTCTAACATTTAGTCATCTGGTATCTAGTAAATGTAAAATAGATGTAGGCTACAATTACTGTACAATCATACATACCTGTTCCTGCATTAGTTTTGTTAGAAGTGTCTGGTCTCTTCTCTGAGTCTCCCTCTTCACTCCTTTCATAAATATCGCTTAGGGTGGGCTTAGAGCTGGCCATGCTGGCATGTGACTCACGGCCCTTCCTTGGGGTTGACTCCTCGCTAGAGAAACTATAGGATTCTAAAATACATGGTTTAGAACTCTGTTTTACACATTATGGTCATGCTAATGTTAACATGTTAACTCCAAAAACGTTCATAGCAGGCAACCTTGAAAACATCCTTGTAAAATATTGAAAATCATCTCCTGTTAACCCTTTACCAGAAAATCCCAATTTTAGACTACCTTGTGGCAGATTGCTTTTGAAAAGATTGTGGGAAAAGGAGAAAATGCTGGTAACAAGCATTTTCTCCTATTCCCTCAATGTTTTCTATCCTTTCAAAGACAGTTTTCTCTATTTGAGCTATATCTAGTATGTTGTCTGCAAATGCTTTGGATTTAGACCAAAATATTGCTGTTTTGTAAAGGGTCCTCTACAGTCAAAGATTAAGAAAGATTACTGGAGAGATCATATCCAGTTAGTATATGTGATGAAAATTGGTAAACTTATCAGTGTTGCAATGAAGAACTTCAAAAAAAATTGTATTAGGTTGAAAAAAATAAATGATATATGTGGTAAAATCTGGAAAAAAAATGATGAACCTAAAGGATTGATCTAATGTTAAAATTTGCTGAGATGTCTTGGAATTATGCCTTAAAACAACATTTAAATTCTTAGTGAATGCCACCCCTGTATAGGATAGCCACCTGTGCAAAAGAGACATTTTGGGTAAACCAACAAATGACTTAAAACAATATTAAAATTATTAGTGAATGCCTCCCCTGTATGGGACAGCCTCTTGTGCCTTCAGGTAAGTCAACATTGTGTCTCTGTTACACAAGTTTGAGTGTATACTTTAGAACATCTTTTCTCACTGGGTGGGAGGCACAGAGAGATCTACAACACCCAAAGCAATCATGGCCACGAAAAAAGAACAGATCTTTGAGAAATAAGACATCTCGGTGATAACACAAATTACGCAATCCCATCACCAAATCATTCAACATAAGACATACATGTACATGTAGAACAAAATTAGCCTAGAAAAATTATCCTCAAAACTGTATTACGAGACCACCAAAGGAATGTAAGAAAAATGTTCTGTTACAGCTGGTTCAATTCTGTTAACCCTTTACTGAAAAACCCCATATTTTAATGACTCTAAGGATGTAGGCTTTTGAAAAAAAACTTTTGGGAAAAGGAGAAAATACTGGTCCCCAACATTTTCTCTTTCTTCTATGATGTTTTTTCCCTTTCAAAGATTAATCTCATAATTTGAGACACATTAAATCTGTCATCTGTAATTGCTTTCAATTTGGTTTCATGTCTAAAATGTCACTCAGTAAATAGTAACATAAGAATGAATGTAGAATAAAAGAAGTGGTCTCTTAACACAGTGGACTGCTATATGCAGGTGGACAGGTTAAACCATACAAGTGTATTCTGTTATCATGAGCAAGATCTAAAATTTTACCATTTCAAAATAGAAAAGAGATGAAAATTTCTGTTTGAAAAAGGTGCTTTTTCAGACAGGAGGAATAAAGATCAGATGCATAAAACATGCAGTCTGATCCTAGATCTTGTTTGTTTGTCTGTGTGGTGTTTAACACCATTTTCAACATTATTTCAGTTACATCATGACACCCAGTATACCTATCCATACTTTCCTGGAGATTTTTACCAGTACCAGTACTAGTTACCAGCATCTTCGCCCTTTGCCGCAATGCTTTAAAACCCTTTCTCCCTTATGGTAACTAAAATTCAGGATTGTGCTGGAAAGGGTTAAGAAACACAATGTATAACACACAGGTAGAACAGATTTGGACACTGAGGGAAAAAAATGACAAAACATAAAGGAACATGATGTTATTTAAATGAACATCCACCACATTTCTAACAAACTGTGTCTTATGACTAAAACAGTGCAATGAAGTAAAAGACTACAATGACGGTGATAGTAATGTGCAATACAGTCATGCTCTAAATCCTTCAACCACCTTTTCCTATTAACTCTTTACCACATGACAGAATTTTAGACTGGTCCAAATTGAAAGCAATTGTAGACGACTAAATAAACGTTACTGAAAAATCAAAATTTGTTTTGGGACGGGTAGAAAACGTTGTGGGAAAAGGAGAAAATGCTGGTTACCAGCATTTTCTCCTTTTCCCACAATGTTTTCAAAACTCTCCTTTTTCAGGGTCGTTAACAGTCGGGATTGTGTGGTAGAGTTAAATAGACTTCTCTGGTCTTAACCCTTAAGCTGCTAAGCGTGACTCACTGACCTTTTGTGGACAATGTAGACCAAGATCTGACTCCACAGAAAGTGCAGTCTGACCTTGAATCTACACTGTCAAATAATGAGATGCTCTTCTCCAAAAAATAAGATTGAAATAACATTATTTGGGTTTTTACTATTAGCTTGAAAGTTTTATTAACCTTATTTAGCAGGATAAGGGTTAAACACTATATTTTGATAGCCCTCAGGATGCCCAGAACAACTTTAACTCTTTACTATACAACAAGATCATAGACTCAACCAAACTGAAAGCATCTGCAGATGACAAATTTTATGTGACTGAAGTGATAAGATTTGACTTTGAAAGGGGTCGAAAATATTTTTGGAAGAGATAAAAAAGCTGGTTACCAACATTTTCTCCTTCTCCAAAAAAAGTTTTTTTTTTTCAAAGCTCACTTCCTCATGGCTATTAAAACATGGAATCTTTGGGTAAAGGATTAAGTAATTTTGCTGATGGTGCAGCCCAAGATCAGACTGAAAAGAATAAGCTGTCTGATCATGAGTCTACTCTGTGCAACATTTTTATGTTGAGCTGAAAAGTTTTCACTTTCTTAAGCATTTTTTTTTTCTTACTTATATTTACAAGTAAAAGTTGGGTAACAGTGTAGATCTTTTATATCCCTGATCTGGATCTATTTCATTTGTCAATACTATTTTCAGGTTATAGTGCTGAAACAAAATCCTTCCTAACATGTAATCTACACAGTCCTATGCACAAGCCCATGTTCTCTGCAAAATTAATGCATTCAAATTGGACAACTCTTTTTTTTTCGTAAAAGAGTTACCCCTGGATAGAGCTAAATAAATGAGTTTTGACCATTCTGAGAAAGAAAGATTTTGAAAATATTGAGGGAAAAGGAGAAAATGCTGGTAACCAGCATTTTCTCTGTTTCCCACATCTTCTCTTTCACCGCCAAATCTCATAGTTCAAACCACATTTAAATTGTTGTCAACAAATGCTTTCAATTTAGGTGACTCAAAGTTTCTGTCGTTTATTTATGAGTTGACCCTTTCCCACACAGCAAAATTTTAGACTCATCCATATTGAAGAAATTTACAGAGGACAAGTCAAGTGTTCTTCAAATGATAGTATTAGTCCTACACTAGGTAGAAAACATTGTGGGAAAAGGAGAAAATGCTGGTTACCAGCATTTTCTCCTTTTCCCACAATGTTTTCAAAAGGCTTCTTTCTCAGGGTCGTTAAAACACAGTATTGTGTGGTAAAGGGTTAAATAGGGGGAAAAAAGCATTGGCTTGTACCTAGGACTGTTACAAGTACAGGACATACATCAAGTCTACATACAAAAAAAAAAAATCTCTACTAATTAATTCTAAGTTGACTTCAACTGTACTGCAAACTGCCTACCAAATCTTAACACTTTTTTAACCTTGGGAGGTTCAGGCTCATCGTCAAATGATGACAAATCTTCTTCAACTATAAATAACAAAGTAGCATTAAAGTCATATCTTGTTACTGCTGAAGCAATGCACACCTTTGTCATTTCCCTGTTAATTGAAATGATACTAACAATACCATAGTGGTTTTATGAAGTTGATAATAATTCTCAACCCAAAAGTTACTTTTAACCCTTAACTCTTTTCCAGACCACAAATTTCAGACTTGTCGACTGAATGAATTTGCAGATGATAAATCTAATGATGCTCCAGTGACAAAACTTGTTTTTAAAAGATAAGAAACATTGAGGAAAAGAATAAGATGACATCTATTGGCATTTTTCTCTTCTTCCCCTAAAAGTTTTCAAAAGAAGTCTATTTGTAACCCAGGGTCATAAAACTCGGGGATTGTTTGGTAAAGGTATTAACCCTTTCCCAAGCGACAAATTTTGGACTGGTCCAAATTGAAAGAGTTTGCAGACGACAATTTTAAATTTGATGAAAATGGCAGAAAGTTATCAAAAAGGGTAGACAATACTGTGCGAAAAGGAGAAATTGCTCGTTACGAGCAATTTCTCCTTTTCCCACAGTGTTTTCAAAAGACTTGTACTGCAGACACGTGAAAACCAGGGCTTGTTTGAGAAAGGGTTAATCCAACAATCCCTTGTTTATAACCCACAGGAAGAAGAAACAAATAGGGGAAATGGAGAAAATGCTGATAACATGCATTTTCTCCTTTTCAACAATGGTTTCTATCCTCCCTCTTCCAGAAACAGATCCCACCATTAGCAAAATTCTCCAACGCTACCTTGGATTTATCATCAGCAAATGCTTTTCAGTTTGGTCAAGTCTGGGTGTCTGGTAAAGAGTCAAGGTGACAATACATATGAGCAGCACTCTGGCAAAAGGGGGCTTAATACATCTGCAAAAAGTTTTCGGCCCAGGTCAGCCTGCGCAGTCCGCGCAGGCTGACCTGGGCCAAAAACTTTTTGCTAGGTCGATTTTCTGTGTGTCAAAGGACCAGTATATTTCATGATTCATTTGGTTATTAGACACACTGGATTTTATCCATGGATCCATGTGTGGTGACTTGCTTGGTATTAGGCATCATGGAGATGCATTAAGCCCCCTTTTGCCAGATCATTGCTCATCTAATTTATTGCAGATCTAGCTTTTCATTTCCATAAAAGAATTTTCATTCTATTACTCATGTAAAATCAATAAAATCCTGGGGTGGCAACATTTTTAAACAAAAAGTATAGTTCAGGTTATTTTGAGAGAGTGTCACTAGGTGATGTTTATACAAAATACAAATATTCTCGTGGATTAAAACTAGCACTCGATTTGTTCACTTTCCCAAAAACAGCATATCAAACATATAAGTCAAGAGTCTCACTAAGAATAGTCACTTTAACTGCTTTTACAAACAATGCAGATCAAGAAAAGACCCTTCATAGATATCTCATTCTACCTAGTCCATAATTTTTGAGATACTTTGCCCAAAGACACTTTGTAAATAATGGTAACAATTTGGCATTGTTTTGACTCATTACAAAACAATTCTACGCATTAATGACCCAACATAGAAAGCATCTAAAACATTATGGAAAAAGGATAAAATGCTGGTTTACCAGCATTTTCTCCCTTTCCTACAATGTTTTCAACAATTTCATAGACAAATAACAAGGTGAAAAAGGTTAGGAACAAGACTTTTAGAACAAAGGTATAGGAAATGTACAAATGACACTCTTACAGAGTTTAACTATTTCCCAAATGACCCTTGGGAAAATGCTTTTGAAAATATAGTGGAAAAAGGAGAAAATACTGATAAGCAGCATTTTCTCCCTTTCCCCAATATTTTCTACCCTGTCAAAGACAAATGATTTCATTTGAGCCATATCTGGTTATTTATCTGCAAATTTTATTGTAAGGTAAGAAGTTAGATAAACAAGATGAATAGGTCTACTACAGGATATCACACAGCTACAGCTTTCAGAAAAATCAGCACATATCACAGGAAAACATACAGTAAATCACATTTTATATTATATGTATACAAGGTATATAAATATACAGGACCGATTAGTTAAATTATAATATGCTGGGGTTGTAATCACCAATGATTCTACATATTGGCCTATTTCTTATTTCAAAGACTAATAATCTGATTGGCTAAGACAGAGTATCTAGTCTTGGTATTTGTGTATTGAGGCCATAATCACTGACCATTCTACATATTGGCCTATTTCTTATTTCCAAAACAAACAATCTGATTGGATAAGACAGAGTGTCTAGTCTTAATACATGTATACTGAGGCCATACACACCAATGATTCTGCATACTGGCCTATTTCTTATTTCCAAGACTACACATATATTGGCTTATTTCTTATTTCCAAGAAAGCATTCTGACTGGCTGAGACAGAGTGTCTAGTCTTGTTACATGTATTTAGCAGAAATGGAATCAAGGCCCATATTCACAAATGACTCATAACTCTTTACCAAACAATCCAGACATTTAACGACCCTGAGGAAAAAAGATTTTGAAAACATTGTGGTAAAAGGAGAAAATGCTGGTAACCTGCATTTTCTACATTTCCCATGATGTTTTCTACCCTTCAAAAAACAAATTTCAATTTTGGAATAAACTTTATTTTGTCATCTGCTAATGCTTTCAATTTTTACAAGTCCAAAGTTTTGTCGTTTGGTAAGGAGTTAATTGCATTCTTGGTCTAATTCTAGGTTTAGAAAATAACATACACTAGTTTCTGATTGGCTGAACCAGGTCGTTTAGCCAATCAGAAAATTGTCTGAGAAAATTCTTGACAATAAGGAAAAGAATGTTAAGAATGGCTGGTAAATAGTGGTCCAGAGTAATTGGTAAATGCTGCCCCTAGAGTATTTTACAAAGTTTTATTGAGAAAACGTTACTAAGATCAAAATGACAATTATGCAACATAAATACAATATGGTACTAAGAATATATAAGGTCATTTTGTTAGCATGATATACTGACAATTAACAAAGTTCCCAGTTAGTAAGGCCCTACCCACAAACTTAAAAAGTCACCTACCAAATTCTTGTTTCAGTTTCTGCTCTATAAATGGAAAAAAACGAACATTGGATTGTGAAAAAAAATTATGAATAAAAATGTGTCATAAGAGTCGATTACAAAGCCACAATATGACTGTGAACTCTACCCCTTTTCTTGGCATACAGTACAGTTAACTCTTTACTAAACGACACAAAGGTAGACTTGTCCAAATTGAAAAAATTTGCAAACGACAATTTGAATATGGCTCAATTGATGAAATGTGTCTTTGATAGGATAGAAAACATAGAGGGAATACTTCCTCTGAGAAGATATACAAAATTTCCATTTTTGGAATAATATATAAATACAGTTACATGTGTATTGTCCACCTCCTGTGGTTAGAAGCCACCTTTATCAAACATCCATCTTATAGGTTCAGTATTCTTGGCTTTCTAATATAAAGGAATCTGTGTTTTTTTAGTGGTGATATATATTTTTTTTTCAGTTGGTGGCTTCCTAACACCAGTTTAACTCTTTACCAAATAATCCTGAGTTTAACGACCTTGAGAATGAAGCCTTTGAGAACACTGTGGCAAAAGCAGTTAGAGTTGTAGTTGATATTCTAACGACTGAAAATAACATTTACCTGAACTTTCTGATCTACTACTGCCTGGTGGAGTCTGACCCGCTTCTTTAATACGGAATCCACGAGCCATATTGTGTAAAGTCCTCATGGCAGATAGACTGGACTTTGCAGCTTCAGCCAGTATCTGTAAGGCTACCATACTGTCTACCCTGAAATATGTCATGGGCACAGTCGTTGTATCAGTAATTAACTCTCTTCCACACAATCCCGCACAATCCAGAGTTTTCCACACAGTTCCAAAGAACTCAGAAGAGAAACGCCTTTGAAAACATTGTAAGAAAAGGAGAAAATGCTGATAACCAGCATTTTCTCCTTTTCTCACAATTTTTTCTACCATTTCAAAGACAGAAATTATCATTTGAGCAATGTTAATTTTGTTCTGAATTTCGTCTTGTTCACAATTTTGTTGTGTGGTAAAGAGTTAAACTTATTACCTCCTTCAGACAACTTATCTTTTCTTTTGAAAATATTGTGGCAACAGGAGAAATTCCTCATAATGAGCAATTGCTCTCTTTTTGCCACAATGTTTTCCCATATATTAAACATTATATTTGTTGATTATTCTTTTTTGACAAAAGTCAAAGATTTTTTACATAATCTGCTGCAAATTTGCTTCAGGAGATAATAAGTATTCTTAAAGACATTTTATGTCAGTCAACGACACTGTCTACTTCAAATACGTAAATTTGAATTTTTTCAATTTGATGATTCTTTCAACATTTTGCACTTGTTAGGTCACACATGTTGATTATGATTAAGATAGAGTGTTAACTCTCTACCAAACAATCCTGTGTTTTAGCAACCTTTTTGGCAACATTTTGGGAAAAGAAGAAAAATGCTGGTACCAGGTTTTTGTCCCTTTCCTTCAATTCTTTCTTCTCTTCCATAGACACTTAATGTGTTGTCCGCAAGTACTTTCAATGCAGCCAATTCTAAAGTTTTGTCGTCTGGTAAAAATTTAAGGAGAAACTGCTTTGAATTTGAACAAGTAAAAAAATTTTGTTGTTTTGCAAAGACCTGAGTGCTTATTCTGTGGCAAGATCAGGAGGCTACTCAAGGTAACATTAAATCTGAAATATCACTTTTGATTTGTATGAAAAACTTTGTTGAGCACAAAGCTTTCCAAAGCATTCAACAACAGGACTTGTATAGGTTTGTTATACACAATTACTCACTTTCTCATGATGTTTTCAAAAACTATCAACTGTAGGGTAATAAAAAGTCTAACTTGTACAGTGATGAGGTAAAATAATTATATCTACAAATATAACTTTCAATTTGCAATACCAAAAATTTGCATCAAAAATGTGCCACAGAATTCTTTACTATCAGCCCAAATTTTCTTACCAGCTTTCATTAACCAGTCCCATCCCACAATGGGCAAGGGCTTTCAGGGCTTCAGAGAGCCCGCCACTGAGATGGTTGGTACATCTCCAAACATCTAGGGCATGCCAAAGAGTAGGACTCAGGTCATGGACACTGCTGCTGATCGCTACACTGTGAGAGGTGTGCTTGTTTGACAGTTCCTTGGTAGTATCTGTCAGTTTGGAGGTCTCATTGCTTTTCTGTAAACATATAAGTTGTGTAACAATTTTGCGTTAACTCATTACTACACAGCAAAATTTTAGACAGGCCCAAATTGAAAATATTTTCAGACAACAAATTAAACAAGGCTCAACAATGCAACTTTGCTTTGTAACCGTTTAAATGGTTTAAAACATGTAGCCAGCATTTTCTTTTCCCACCAACTGTTTTTAAAGCCTATCCCTTCAGGGTCATTAAAACTCGTGGTTTTATTGTAAAGGGTTAACTCATTCCCAAAAAATCATGTAAAAAGGATTTGCAGACAAAAAATCAAATTGAATGATAAAGTTTGTCACTGACACTTTATACTGTCCGATCTTAGGTGAAATATTTTGACAAGAAAACGCTTCAGTATGCAATACATGTATATTGGCTCCATTTTTCATAATGTTTACAAAAACTGTACACTGCATGGGTGGAAAAAAAAATATATTTTACAGTTATAGGTTATTAGCATCTGAGAAAAAAAAAAAACTCAACTTACAGCACTAGGGCGACTCAAAGCAGATTTTCGAATGTTGTCTCCCTCTTTTATTTCTCCAGGCTCTAACTGGGTGTCAGACATGATGATTTTCCCCACAGTGATGATAAAACGCAAAGACAAAAGAGCATTAGGATAGGGGCTGTAGGCTTCCTGGCATTCTTGTAAACCTATAATGTATAAATCATATAAATTGTTTTGTCTTATTTGAGGACTTTCAAGATCAGCTAGAAAAAAAAAGAGAGTATTGTGACTAGGCCTTTACTCTTTATCCCACTACAAACATGTAGAGTTGTCCAAATTGTAAGCATTTGCAGACAAATGATGGAATTTGTCTTTGCTATGGTAGAAAACATTGTGGGAAAAGGAGAAAATGCTGGTTAGCAGCATTTTCTCCTTTTCCCAGAATGTTTTCAAAAGCAGTCTTTCTCAGGGTTGTTGAAACTCAGAATTTTGTGGTAAAGGGTTAAAGTGCTGAATGAACCCATGAAGAAAGCAATTGCAATTTCAATGTTGCTCTTGTCCAGAAGATCTCAGCAAAGAGGACAGAGTAGATCAAAGATCAGACTGCACTGATGTTGATCTACACTGGTCACAAAGGCAACTATAGTTGTAAAATGCACATTAAGGGTTAACAGACAATAAACTTTTAGACTTTTCTGTTTTGACAGCATTTGCTTCTGACACATTAAATGTGCTTTAAATCAGTGGATATATTTTTGGGGAAAAAAAAGACAATGTCAGTTTAGGAAAAATGCTAGGTACCCTTCATTTTCTCCTTTGCACAGTTTGCTTTCGTTAGCCATCTTCCTCAGGGTCATAAAAACATGAAATGGACGAGTCTATAATTTTGCTACCTGGTAAAGAGTTAATATTATCAAAAAAGACAGTGTTCCATAGTAACGTCCCTAACATGCAAATAAAAAGATACACTTTTTTTTTTTTTTTTTTTAATATCTGACATGAGGCTCATTTCAAAATGCAATCATTAAAGTACATGTATATTTTCCCTTTATATCTTTTATTATCACTACATATTTATAACTATAACAGAGTAAAAAGAAAATAAAAAAAATTGTGCATGTGGAATAGCAACTAGTGCCTTGTATCACTTTGTTCATATGGGAAAACAACCAATAATTGCTTTTGGTTCAAAAACCATCTTACATGACAGTTTTTACACTAGAAAGAGATAAACAGTTACCATCTAGATATGTGAATAATCTGTTTTTGAACTCTTTCTGTCCCGCCAGCTGTCCCGCCATATGATGATAAAAAAGCCTTGCAAACACTAGCTGGCCCATCTGAAATATGAATAAAAATAGATCCTGAATAAATCCTGAGCAGCAAACAGTGTTTATCAAGATCAAGTTAACTCTTTACCACACAATTCTGACTTTTAACGACCCTGAGGAAGAAGCCTTTTGAAAACATTGTGGGTAAAGGAGAAAATGCTGGTAATCAGCATTTTCTCCTATTCCCACAATGTTTTCTACCCTACCAAAGACAAATTTCATCATTTGAGCCACATTTAAATTGTCATCTGCAAATGCTCTGAATTTGAACAAGTCTACATTTCTGTTGTTTGGTAAAGAGTTAAAGACACTGTGCCTTCTAATCTTGGCTCATTCTAGAACTGCAAAAATAAGGGAATATTTTCTTTGTATAAAGTAAAGGTGTAATGGGACAATAGAGGAGAAAACTTCTGCTGCTTTGATCAAAGAAGTTATATTGCCGTCTTTTTACCAGTATATAATAGTAAGAATGGTTGGGAACATTTTCAGTTCATACTAGAAGACCATGTTTAGTTAAAACCTTTTAATACCAAGTACAAAATGTCTTCACTCTATGAACACTGTTAATATAGCTATACTGTAAAATACCTTCAATAACTTAATTTCTCCTGTCCTAAGATAGGGCTGGTGAACTGCATCTGTCCTCAGCCAGTACAACATGGTCTCAGCAAGAAAAAACAGTGCAGGAATATGGTATTTCTCCAGTGGTGACTGATCAAGGGAGATAATCAGTACATCTAAACATTCTGAAATGGTAAGTCAGACTTAATTTATTTCATTTCCTGGAAGGGCCAAAACTCTTTTTAATGGCTTTCGAACTTCAGTGCTACAGAATTCATTCTTTTCTCACCGTCAAGCATAGTTTCAACCCCGTCTATATGAAAATATAGTTGTGTGTCACATCAAAGTACATGTGACTCCAAAACAATTTTTTTCCTTTCTTTTCTTCTTTTTAACCCTTTTATGGCCTTTTACTTCTTTTGCTACCTTTGGGGCCAGTGTAGATCATTTTATATAGACTGATCTTTGATCTACATTGTCAGGTTAGCCTAGACATACTGGACAACAGCAAACATGATGGAACATAATCAGGTATTTATTCCAGACTGAAAACTTGTGTTGGATTTATTTGGCACTTTATCAGTTATCCCTTTAACTTCTTACCAAACGACAAAATTTTAGACTGGTCCAAATTTAAAGCATTTGTAGACGACAAAATAAATGTGACTGAAAAATTGAAAATTGTTTTAGGACGGGTAGAAAACATTGCAGGAAGAGGAGAAAATGCCGGTTACCAGCATTTTCAAAAGCCTTCTTCCTAGGGGCCATTATAAGTCGGGATTGTTTGGTAAAGAGTTAAATGCTGCAAACAAGTTGAGTTACCTTGTCAAATGCTTTAGATCCAAGATCAGACTGCAAATTCTGACCAATCTGATCTCAGATCTACCATTAAGTGAAACATCTTGGCCAAGCTTGATGTTATGATTGCAACAGAATTTTTCTATCCAACTAATAAATGTATATTACTTACCTAGCTGCTAAAACATTACCACTGACAGATGAATGTTTTAGCCTAGCAGAAAACCACTTTTTAAAACATTGTATCAGATGGCAAAGTTGTCAATAACAAGCAATTTATATTTTAGACACAGTGCTTTCACTTTCACATAATGACCCTTTATTAACTCCACAATCCCAAGTTTTAACGACCCTGAGGAAGAAGCCTTTTGAAAACATTGTGGGAAAAGGAGTACATGCTGGTAACCAGCATTTTCTCTATCCTTTCACAGACAAATCTTACCATCCAATCAAAACTTAAATTGTCGTCTACAAACGCTTTCAATTTGAACCAGTCTAAAAGTTGTCATTTGGTAAAGAGTTACATGTCAATTTATGTTAGTTATCCTTATTTAACAAGTGTATACCAAAACGGTTTGCTGCAGTATGTTTCAGTAGGTGTTAACTGAAGGTTAACATTTAATATTATACAAGTGAGGCCAACAAAATTCACTTGTCATGGCCCACCATGACTAGGTATATCACTGACCTTCCTGTATCTTTCCTCTACATTGAGCTAGCTGGGCAAGCTCTGTCCATGCCATAGGTAAGTTTACATATTTTCCTTCCCCACCATCTTTTACACCTGCTCTCCTCTGAAATAGAGCAAAATAACTCTTTACCAGACGATAAAATTTTATACTGGTCCAAAATGAAAGCAGATTTGTATCAGAATAGCTAGAAAACACAGTGGGAAAAGAAAAAAATGCTGATTACAATCATTTTTTTCCTTTTCCTACAATGTTTTCAAAATTGCTCATTCTCAGGATTGTTAAAGACAGAGTTGCATGGTAAAGGATTAAAGAAATGTGTCATATTCAGGAGACTGTTTGACATACAAACTACTTGACCTTTTCCACCTTGCAGCAGACAAATTATGAAAAAAAAGAGTGGGAAAGGGATAAATTACTTGTGACATGGACCAGTGTTATTTTTAGTCATTAACTCTTTACCAACTGGCAAAATTACAAACAATGTCCATATAATACTAAAAGCATTGGCAGACACAAAAATTAAATGTATTCAAAATGACTTGATATGTCTTCTCTAGGGTATAAAACAATGATGGAAATGGAGAAAATCTTTGTTAATAACATTTCCTCCTTTTGCCACAATGGTTTAAAAAGCATTCTTCCTCAGGGTGATTAAGAGATGGTATTGTTTGGTAAGGGGTTAAAACATGTAGGCAACTGTTGTAAATGAATTTCAGAGGATGGTAACTAAAATGGATGGAATGGTAGAACTGAATCCTCTTCTGTTATACGCAGTTCTACAAATAAGAGAATACATGTACTGAATAAATAAAAACAATGCATATACATGTATTTCAATAAGTTCCTTACTAAAACTCGTGTTGCAGGTTGTCTTCAGAATTGCATCTTCATAACAATTCCTATGAAAACATGCATGTACCCACAACACAGGTTTTAGAAATTACAAGTACTGATCTAAGAATAAGGACATTAGCCCAACCAGTTTGATCCCCATGACAAAGATTTTCCATGAAAGCAATTTAATCCTTTACCCCAACAGGTAAACTGAGGCCTACTCTTATTAACTCTTTACCAAACCATGCAAGAAAATTTTAGACTAGTCCAAATTTAAAGCATTTGCAAAAGACAAAATAAATGTGAATCAAAAATTGAAATATGTTTGGAAAAGGTACAATA
Organism: Tridacna gigas; assembly: GCA_945859785.2. Classification (NCBI taxonomy): domain Eukaryota; kingdom Metazoa; phylum Mollusca; class Bivalvia; order Cardiida; family Cardiidae; genus Tridacna; species Tridacna gigas. The sequence continues at coordinate 29,497,514 of OX244033.2, forward strand.
TTTTTTATGGTTCTATGAAGCAGAGGTGTCAAAGGGCACTTGTGTAAGAGAAAAACGTTTGAGAGTGGTTACCTTTGCTCTCTCCAACATCTTTTGTCCAGTTTGTTCAAGATTTTCTCTTTCTGTGAGATCTTTGGCCTCATTGTACTTTTGAACAAACTCTTCACTGACTTCTAGTGGATTTCTTTCAAAGAAATATGAACAATGTGTAATATGATGAAATAGTAACAATTCATGATTTACGCTTAAGTTTTACTTTGAAAAATAATTTTAATATAAATTATTTAACAAAGATGATATGTAGCATAACTGTTACAAAACATGTGCAAGGAGAAATTGCTTATTATTGGCCATCTCTACTTTTGCTACCTTTTCAAAAACAGCTGACTTTCATATGTAAAAAATTATCTGTACCTGGAGTTATCTGGAGTTTTTATGTTAATTACTTTCCAAAAGTGTTTAACACTTAAAGCGCTGTATTAATGATTTTGACCTTTTTAATTTCAAAAAACAGTCCAAAATATTGTTATTTTAAAGTTGTTTATGTTAGAATATGTAACATAGCAGCAGACAGTGTAGATCTAAGATCAGACTGCATGTTCCTTGCAGTTTAATCTCAGACTGCATGTTCTGTGCAGTCTGATCTTGATCTGCACTGTCTGCAAAAACAACTTAAGTCAGTTCCAGGGCTTTCAGGGTTAAAAATTACCTTGTTGGAGACAAAGCTTTCTGGCTTTTCAAAGTTTGTATGTAGGACTGTTTAAGTAGACGTTCCTGAAGCTCAAGCCTCTGAGTGTGGGATATTATCCCAAACTTATGCACAATCGGGATCTTAGTGATTGGCATTGTTGCTGTTTGTAATGCTCTTCTATCCTATGGCTTACATGGTATCATGTTATCATAGCAGATCTGTAAAACTAAAATAATAAAAGAATCATTCGTAGAAAGCCGTGTATTTGCAGTTCTGTGATTAGAAGTATTCAATGATCAATTAGGAGACCTGTGCAGGGCAGAATAATATAGGGTTTTATCTGGTCACATGCAGTAATTTCAACCCAATAACAGGGTGCCGTATGTTTTGTTTATGTTATCCATCAATTGGTCATGTGACCATAGAAGTGCGCACCAGCAAACTGGGACCACTTTTAAGAAAGCATCTCAATAAATGAATGAAAGTATCATCAACTAAAATTGTTGCTGCATCTTGAACATCTGTAAAGACTTTAAATGTATGAAACTGCCTTTTCAGTTTTCTGTCTTGTTAAAATAATTAAACAAGAGAAATATTTGTCATCTTTGCCAAAACATTTTTCCATGGGTAAACATCATGTTCCCAACATAATCAATATCACTTGTGATGCCATTACTGCAACTGCATATTCAGGAAAAGAACAATCTAGTTCTTCAATTCTCCTCGTCACAAAAACTACATGTTGATATTTGCAATATTTCAAGCAATATATTTGAAATTTAGTTGGCTATGGATTATAATGAGAAATGGGATAAGTAAAATAGATGGTTGGTGTCTTGGATTGGGCAAGTTAATCGGGCTTCAGCTTTCCAGATAAAATTCCCACACCTTGCCCGATAAACTTTCTCTATTCCAGGCACCAGCCATCTATTCTCTATGTCTATTTCTCCATCTGGTAGGTCTTTTGGTATTGAATTTGCACAGTGAACATAGGGTCCAATATTTAAGCCATGGCTGGTGACAACTTTTGTCATCTGACTACAATCATCCGCTGAGGGAAAGATAATATCTTATCACTAGAAAAACTGGCTTTTTTAGCACTTTATGTGAAATAGCTGTCTGTGAAATTTGTTTTAAGCTGTTTCAACACGGTAGTCAACGTAACTATTTTCAAGGGGAACCTGGTTTGAACCAGAAATGATATCTGAGATTGCTCATGGGCTATGACGACAATCATGTCAGTATTTTGTACGAACCACTTGCTTAAATGTATACAATGGTATCACTGCTGTTGATTTACGAAATGCAACAAAATCAAAAAAGTATAAATGTTTCTAAATGTTTCTAAAGGAAAGTTCACTTTTACTGACACATCTTTCATTAGATTCTTTAAAATTCTCTTCCTTGCATTTAACTTTAATCCAGAAAGGTGCAAGACATATGACACAGTCAGTGTTGATGCTTAAAAGTCATGTGAACGTAATGGAACAATGTGACAGGATTCTCATCTATAATTTAGATCATGGAATCTTTTTCTTGATTTCCCTCATTCACGTATGACCGAACAATGTTACCAGGGCATTTGCTGCCAGTGAGATTAAATGCTACACTAAATATTTTTTGATGCTTTATGATAATTCCTAACCTGTACTCCTTGGTGCATATAAATTGAACATCCTAACCTGTACTCGTTGGTGCATATGAATTGAACAAAGGGATGAAAATGCCTTAATTTTTGCTTTTCTGGTATTCTAGTACTGCTGTCAATAGAGAGCCATTAGATTCTATGACAATCATCCACCCCTTTCATGCTCTTAATAAACTAAAGGGAATTCACTTAGAACTGTTTATTGATTTTGTTCACGACAATTCTTTCTTGTAGTGGTAAACATTTTAGTTGAGTGTTGTTGTACATGATGTATTTCTGTTCTTTAATAATTAACTGTTCTTAAAATATGACAAGCCTCAAATAAGTTTTGGTTTTCCCACTACAGTTTCTGGCATAAGATTGGAAAGTGAAATATGTTAATTGTCACCTTTAAATATGCATGATTCAAGCAATATTTATGGTTATAAAGGCATTTGGAATTAATCATTTGGTAATGAAATGTTTTGGTAATCAGCACTTCATTTGAGAAAAGCATGAAAGTATGTGTAAACTAAAATTGTCAATTACATCCTTCTGGTCTGTCCCCGAAATGTCAAACCGAAGATAAATGAATTCAAGCAACTGTCATATTTTTTCTGTCATCAAATGCCCAAAATCATATCCCTGGAAAGAGTGCCTTGTTAGCTGGGCTAGTTTTAGGAACTTTATTTATGACTTCTATTTGTTTATCATGGTTACGTCCGAATAAATTCTATCCGAACACTATGGTACTTCGATTTCATTTTGCAGAAAAATATTTTTCAAATTTAAACACAATTGATGGCTATATCTATTGAACATCAATATCAGTGACTTAAATATGAAACATAAGGTACCAAAATTACATTAATTAAAATTAAAAGAGATAGATAAGTAAAGATCAGTGAAATTTTAGAATCCGTTACCATAGAATTTGTAAACAACGGAATCAGCGACCACCGGAAGTTGCAATACGGTGTTATAGTAAACAATGTCGGGATCAGCTTCACGGTTGAAGGTTGGAATTGTATTTGCGAGTCTCTGCATTTCATCAGTAACTGACAGAGATATCCTTTATATTTCCTCATATTTACAAATATATATGTATAGAAATATTTTATCGAATCAAACTTCGTAAATGTGAAGACTTGCGAAAGTGTCTGTATCGTACCAGAGCAGTATCGTACCTTTTTAGGTTTTGTGGCAGGATTAGTGTTCTTGGAAAATGAGTTTTTGCCAGAAACCTACTGATACCTAAATTCATCTAGTGATCATCAACTGATAAATTTCTATGGGTCACAGAGAACCTTTACAATCTTATTATAATGATACCAGAATGACTTTGTCATCGTACCTGTAATGGCCAATATATATCGAAAATTTAAAAGCAGTGTCTCCAGGTATGTTAATTATCTCTAGCCTTGGAGGCTAGGGATACGATACCACACCCAGAGCAAACACTAAGGGAATTCGATTGTCTCTCAGTATGGCGTTACTGAATACAGGGGTTTCTGACAAACATAAATTTGGTAAAAAGGATTTACAAAGCAAATTGTTGATTTAATAGAATTTTTACAGTGAAGAATTTATCACCCTTTTACGGCCTTCAGTTTTCTCCGACAGCTCTTTTCATCCATCAGAATGAAACAAGTTAATGACAACCTTATGGATATCAAAATTTTACACAAGTTAAAGAATGTTTGTCTTTGAAATGTTTAGAATTCAGAAATGGTTCAAATTCCTCATTTCAAAACTTTTCATTTTCACATAGTTGATTCAGGAGCCAAATTAGAAAAACAAATATTCGTAATTCTTATGACTTCTCTATCACTTTTTGTTTCTGCCTATTCCTTGTTGACAATGGCATTGGAAAGATGCATTAGCTATAAATGTGTTGCCATTATCTATACAAACAATATTAACCTATATTAATGCATTTGCGAAAAGTATTGACCCAGGTCAGCCTGCACAGTCCGCACAGGCTGACTTGGGCCGAAACTTTTCACTGTTGGTCAATTGTCTGTATGCCCAAGGACCAGTCTACGGTCTACCTCATGATTCAGTTGGTTTTTATACAAAATGGATTTTATGGATACATAATACTGTGATGACTTGCCTGGTATCATATGCATCAAGGAGATGCATTAAGCCCCCATTTGCCAGAGCATGGCTCATTAATATTCCTCTAGCCTCTGAGGCAAAGAATACAGAACCATTCCTGGAGACACTGTCTATCTAAAAAAAAATGGATTTTGACAGACTTTAAAACACTGTGGGAAATACATGTAGATTGCTGGCCATGAGTTACTTTTGATAGTGGATGGTGCAATTCAGAATTTCAGATTAATCAGTCTTTTTTTGTTTTTTCAGGTACTGTCTGTATTCAAGAAGCTACACAGAACTAGACAAAATACATTTGCTGGTGACACTGCATCATTGGCAGGTCTGTTGAGCATTTTTGTCTTTTCAATGAATTTAAGCCCAGCTTTTTTTGAAGTACTCCAATGATTTTTACTGATTTTTGAAGAACATTGAGGGCATCTCATAGCTCTGTCTTTGTTAGGGCCATCATCATCATAGTCATGCAAAAACATTGACATTTTATATATCTGTTATCAATGAAGATATTTACTTCAAACTTTAGCTAACTGTTAACACTCAAAAGGAGAACCCATATAAGGGCAGGTAATTCTGAAATATTTTTGGCACAGTTATGCCCCTATTTTTATTTAGCTGAAAAACTAATTGCAGCTAAGCCTTAGAATGTGCATGCAGTGCTCTTGTTAGCTTAACTTCCCAAGGTCTTGCAAACTCATGCCATGGTCAGTTGTGGGTCTGTGTGTCTCAATCCATGTATTAGCTTTTTCTTATAAAATCATCCCTTCCGGATTCAAAAGCTAATTGGGTTGAAATCTGGTAGGAATGTTCCAGCCTAGGCACTCTTCAGAAGTCTTCAAAGAATATAAATCCATGAAGAACAGCGGTTACCTTAGAAACAAATTTAACAGAAACTTAAAAAGTCTTAAAAAGTAGTGTTCCCCAATACTGCTGGTTGAGTTTTTATATCAGTTGACATCAATTACCCTTGACTGAACCGTTTAAGGTTTCACGTTACAATCTAGAAGACTTGGCTGTCTCAGCAATGGTTTATTTTGTCTGTATGCCTTTATCAAATAATACTTTTTTTAACAAGCCCAAGGAAGAAGTCTTTTGAAAATATTGTGAGAGAGGGAGAAAAAAGGCTGATAACCACAGTTTTCTCCTTTTCCCACAGTATTTTCTACCCTTTCAAACACAAATTCCATAAGTAGAGCAACATTTGATTTAGGCAGATGCTTTTGAACAGGTCTTAAATTTTGTCATCTGATAATTTGATAAAGAATAATATATAATGGTGCTATCCTTAAAGATATTCTCAGATGTCACCAAAATAGAGTAGCAGTTCCAGTAACATCAACCTGTGCTCTTTGTTATAATGTAAAAGTATTTACAGAAGGTTATACAGGATGGAATTAGAACAGACTTGAAGCATATTTATGCAAATTTTTGTTCAGCAAGCATTTGGTATTTTTTTTGCAGTGGTGAGAGATAAAATAAATGAAGAATTTCGGAAACATGTTGATGTTCAAGAACCAGAGAAAATATCCGAGGTAATTTACGTGGACTATTTACTTCTGTACAGTCTAAACCAAATTTGAACTGACATATCTGAAAACATATGTTCGGCCTTTACCAAAACAATAAAGTTTGAGACTTGTCAAAATTGAAAGCACTTGCAGACGACAAGTCATTGTAGCCCAGATGATGGGATTTCTTACTGAAAGAGTTGAAAACATCATTGAGAATGAAGAAAGTGTTGGTTATCAGCCTTCCTCCTCTTGGGATGAAGGGTTGTTAAAATATAGGATTATTTAATGCAGGATTACAATATGGATAATCTATGTGCATAAAGGAGTAAATTTGAAAATATTTGGGCCAAAGGAGAAATTGTTCTTTTTAAGCAATTTCACTTTTTGCTGATTTTTTCTTTCCAAAAACAGTCTGCTTAAGAAGAAAAAAAAAATATCTGCAGATGTAACTGTTAACACAGAAAATTAACATAAAAAAGGTCTCTTTTTCCATAACTGCCCAATATTTGCATCTCCTTAGATAAAAAGCGTTAAAATTGGCTTTCCTTCCAAAAGCAATTTATAAAGCTTTTTTTTTGAAGCTCTAGATCTGTCTTATTGGAAGTAATAATAGTGGATAGGTACAATACTATGGTGTATTTACATAGACATTTGTTTTTTTCTAACATTAGCTGATAGGTGTTGCAGTAGAGGCAGAAGAAACACTGAGGAAAAATGTGATTCAGGCAAAGAAAGATGAAGACTCAGGACATTTTAGTGAGTTCCTTGTACCCATTCATGGGCATTACTGTACTGGTTAATTCTGAATCCTAGTGTTTCTGCAAAGATTGGCTGACTAATAATATGAACAGATTAACAGGATAGTGCATGTATTGAGTAATTGAAACAGACTCTTTTCTTAATTACCACAGAATCCCAAGTTTTAACGACCTTGATGAAGAAGGCTTTGAAAAACATTGTGGGAAAAGGAGAAAATGCTGGTACCCACCATGTTGTCTACCCCCTCTGCCACCCTCCCACCCATTGCAAGATAGATATAAGAAAATGTTAAAGTTTTTATACAACAACACCACCAACATAGACGATAGGGTTATTTCAATACCTCAATGTTTTCTTTGAAACCAGTCAAGCTAAACAGTTGTCTGCAAAGACTTATGGGATAGTTGAGGTTAATTTATCAAATTCTTTACCAGACTACAAAATTAAGCCTCATTGGAATAGAAAGCAATTGCAGGTAGCAGATCATATGTGGCTCAAAGGATGGGATTTGTCTTTGAAAGGGTATGGAGAGTTGTTGGAAAAGGAAAAACAAATGCTGGTAACCAGCATTTTAGCTGTGCTCTGGCAAAAGGGAGCTTAATGCATCTCCATTATGCATTATACCAAGGAAGTCATCACATAATTATGGATCCATAAAACACAATTTGTTTAACAATGGACTGAATCATGATTTAGAATGGTCCTTTGACATGCAGAAAATTGACCAATAGGAAAACGTTAGGGACCGGGTCAGCCTGGATGGACTGCACAGGCTGACCTGGGTCGATACTTTTTGCAGATGCAGTGCGGATGCAGTAAGCTCCCTTTTCACAGAGCATGGCTCATTTTCTTTTTTTCCTGTAATTTTTCAGAAAACTTTTATTTCATTGTCGATAAAACTTGGGGTGTGGTAAAGGATTAACTTGTTTATATCTACACTTTCAGAATTGAGGATTACAGATGACACAGAATTTTATGACAATGTAATGTTTGATCCTAGTGCAGAACTTCCAAAGGGCCGCCGGAGAAAAAAGTGTGATGATCCTCCCTCATCTTGATATCCTGTTGAATTGATACGAGCCATGCTTTGTGAAAAAGAGGCTTAATGCATCTGCAAAAACTATCGACCCAGGTCAGCCTGTGCAGTCAGGGCAGGCTGACCTGGGCGGAAACTTTTCATTATTGGTCAATTTCTGTATGCCAAAGGACGAGTCTACCTCATGATTTAGTTGGTTGTTAAAAAAGTGGCTATAATGGATCCATAATTATGTTATGGCTTGATTGGTATCATGCATTACGAAGATGCATTAAGCCCCCTTTGCCAGAGCTTGGCTCATTTATATCATTCAGTCTCATTTGATGAGATGTTGAAATTGTTATGAAAAGATTTATTGTTCATTTGTTTGTTTGGTGTTTGTTTAATGCCATTTTCAAGTTATATCCTGGTTGCCAGTGCCTCTATCCATGCTTTCCAAGGGTTTCCTAACTATCACTCTGTACAGTACTCTTTCCAAGTCACTGGCTACTTTCCCACATAATCATTGATGAGACAATCTTCAGCAGTGAGAGAGGAAAGAATCCTGTCACAATGACTATCATCAGTCCTTTAAAAGAATTTGGTCAAGCTAGAAATCAACTTTGGCAAGCCCTGAACTTTACTTGCTAAACCTCCAGGCACTGCAGTGTAATTGTGTTTCCTTTTGAAATGTTAGATCTGTGAATGCTTGTGAAAAAATTGTGGCAAAAAGAGATTTGGCTTGTGACTTTCAGCCTTGGCCAATCAAATGGCTAATCTTGAATTCAGAATTGAATGTTGGATTGGTGGTAAATACTGCCACTGGTATCTAATGTAAAGAGTAAAAGAATGCATCTGATGTTAACTTGAATTGTTGGATTGGGTTTAAATATGAGCAACTTGTTTGCACTAGTCATTAGTTTGCACCTATTGTTTTGTAGGACACTGTAAATTAGTGCATATTGTCTGTAAAAAAACTGACAATGGCAAACAGTTGCTTGTAAAACAAATGGACAGCCTCAGAATTTTTTATTTTATAAGATTGTGGACTAATGCAAACACTTTAGATCCAAATCTTTTCTATAATATTGATCTAGAATTAACTGATTAGATTTGAAAGCAAGTTTTATTGTTAAAGAGTAAAACAAGTTAAAATTGTACAATAAAGCATTCTCTGTTTTTTTTTTGTCCTGTTTTAATTCCCCTGATGAACACTTTTTATACGCCCGTCGAAGACGGGACGTATTATGGGATCACCCGTGGCGGGCGGGCGGCGTCCAGTTCTTTGTCCGGAGCATATCTCCAAAACTATACTACCTACGGTTATGAAATTTCATGCGTGGATAGATCTCATCAACGGGGAGTGCAGTGCACAGGAATCATAACTCTTGCTTCCTTAATTTTTGAGTTATTGCCCTTTCTTGTTTTTAATACTTGAATTTTGTCCGGTGAATATCTCCAATACTATACTACCTAGGGTTATGAAATTTCATGAGTGGATAGATCTCATCAAGGGGGAGTGCAGTGCACAGGAATCATAACTCTTGCTTCCTTAATTTTTGACTTATTGCCCTTTGTTGTTTTTCATACTTGAATTTTGTCCGGAGCATATCTCCAAAACTATACTACCTACGGTTATGAAATTTCATGCATGGATAGATCTCATCAAGGGGGAGTGCAGTGCACAGGAATCATAACTCTTGCTTCCTTAATTTTTCAGTTATTGCCCTTTCTTGTTTTTCATACTTGAATTTTGTCCAGTGAATATCTCCAATACTATACTACCTACGGTTATGAAATTTCATGTCTGCATACATCTCATTAAGGGAGAGTGCAGTGCACAGGAATCATAACTCTTGCTTCCTCAATTTTTCAGTTATTGCCCTTTCTTCTTTTTCATACTTGCATTTTCTCCGATGAATATCTCCAAAACTATACTACCTAGGGTTATGAAATTTCATGCCTGCATACATCTCATTAAGGGGGAGTGCAGTGCACAGGAATCATAACTCTTCCTTCCTTAATTTTTGACTTATTTTCATACTTGAATTTTGTCTCGAGCATATCTCCAAAACTATACTACCTATGGCTATGAAATTACATGCGTAGATAGATCTCATCAACTGGGAATGCAGTGCACATGAACCATAACTCTTGCTTAATTTTTGCCTTATTGCTCTTTCTTTATTTTGAAACTTTAATTTTGTCCAGTGCATATCTTCAGAACTATACTAGCTAAGGATATGAAATTTCATGCGTGGATACATTCCATCAACGGGAAGTGCTGTGCATATAAATTTCAACTCTTGCTTGCTTAATTTTTCAGTTACTGCCCTTTCTTGTTTTTTTTTTTTGAACTTGAATTTTGTATGATGCATATCTCTCAAACTATACTACCTCGGGTTATGAAATTTTAGGGCTGGATACATCTCATCAAGGGGTAGTGCAGTGCACATGAAATATAAATTGCTTATTTTTTATGCACCAGCATTTTCTCCTTTTCCCACAATATTTTCTACCCTTTCCAAACCAAATTTCAATTTTTGAGTTACATTTAGTTTGTCAACTGCAAATGATTTCAATTTGGACTAGTCCAAACTTTTGCTGTGTGGTAAAGAGTTAATAGTAATACAATAATAAACAAGAGTTCCGTCAACACAAATACACTGCCATTATCTTCAATCAACAGTAAAAAAAATATTCTGCACTACTATTTTTCTATACCTCCCCTTTATCATTATTATGCCCCAACTTTACAACTTGGGGTAAGACGGGCGTATCTTGCGACAATTTGCCGCTCTTGTTCAAAATTTAATCTCTGTTGCCAAATCAAACTTGGGGAACAAAATCTCTTATGAACTTTACTAGAAATACATGTACAGTACATGTATTAAGTTTTGACAAATCTTAACAATTTCTCCTTTTGTTACACTGTTTTTGCTTTCTCCTACACAGACAAACCCCTAACAGAATCAACACTGTCAAAAGAAACATTAATGAATAAAATGCTGACATGTATTTAAAACCCAAACATGCATGAAATGCTGGTTACCAGATTAAAAAACAAAGGATTGTTTATTAACCCTTTATCACACAATCCCAACTTTTTATAACCCTGAGAATGAAGGCATTTGAAAACTTTGTGGGAAAAGGAGAAAATGCTGGTTACCAGCATTTTCTCAGTTTCCCACAATGTTTTCTAACCTATATATGACAAATTTCGTCATGGGCCACCTTTAACATATTGTCTGCAAATAATTCAAATTTGGACCAGTGTAAAAGTTTTGTCGTTCGGCAAAGAGTTAAACCGTTAAAGGAGTACATGTAGTATAAGACTTGCCACTAAAGTAATGAGTGTACCTTTCAAAACTATGACGAGTAACACAAAGGAAGATTATTGAAGAAAAGGAAAATACCTTTATTAAAAATGTAGTGAATAGTGTATGGACAGGGGCCATTTCTTGCCACAAGCAAATGCTTCTTTTCCCTCAACATTTTCCAACACTTTTTACCACATGGGGTACAAAACATGAACTTGTCTGGTTATGTGTGTAAAATTACTCAGTTTTAAGGATTGCACTGAGTAATCATACAGGACACCTAGTTTAAGCCTAGAAATAAGACCAAATAACAGCAATTTTAAGGCTCTGTTTGTTCAGAATGTCTATTCAAACTTGACAGTGTAGATACAAGATTAGAATGTATTTTTTATGCCTTCTGATCTTGATCGGTACTGACCGCTAAAGCAAAAACAGCTGTTAAAGCATTGTAAGGGTTAATTAGTGAAAACAGGAAGAAAGGTGGGAAAGGTCACTGCAGGTCAAACTGAAGTGAATTTTGTAAAATTTACCCAGACAGGCTGAATCAAAAAGTCAATATTGACTTTCTTATTTATCAAAGTATACAGGCTTAACCGTAAAAGCACCTTTCACAGCTTTATTTGCTCATGCTGCCAGTGTAGACTAAGATGATACAGAATGTGCAGTCTGATCTTTTATATATACTGTGTGCTTTGCCTAAACATTCTAGACAAAGGCATTCTTGAAATTTTAAACATTAAAGTGCCAAATAAACCCAATGGACATTTTCATTATAGAATAGAATAAGACTGAGATAATTGCAGTTTCATAGCTTCCTTTTGTCTGTAGTGTTGTTCCAAAATGGACAGTGTTGTTCACAGATAAGACTGCATGTCTTGTGCAGTCTGATCTTGATCTACACTGGTGGCAAAGTAGTGAAAGGTGCTTTAAGGGTAAATTATTTGTATCTTATTTCTGGGTTGAAAATATCTGTTGGGTTCATTGGGGGCTCTAAGCGTTCACATTCTGACAACTTATCCATTGGCTGAATGATCCAGTGTTTCAAGTGACTCACAGAAGGCCTTTGAAATCATTGTGGGGAAAAGGGGAAAATGCTGGGTTGCTGCATTTTCTCCATTTCCGAAATGTTTTCAACCTTTTCAAAGACAAATTCATAATTTTGAGCAACATACATTGTGCATCTGCAAATGCTTTCAATTTTGACCAGTCTCTAATCTTGTCATCTAAGAGTTATCTAACTACCAGTTAGGCTGCCCTTTGTGATTGTAGCAAACAGTGCATAGATTTGAGACTTCAAAGAGTGCACCACTTTCAACATATTTCAAATATAATACTGAGGCCGATGCATCTATCCATGCATTTCTTGAATTTCTGTTATACAGTGCTTTGTACTGTGCACAAAATTCCTTCAAAACCAGTGCCTGCTTTCCTACATAAAATGTATTTGAAACAATGTTCATCAGCGAAAGAGAATGAATCCTGTCAGAATGACAGATCACCAATTCTAGAAAAGGGAGTCGCCAAGCCGAGATTCAATCTTAACCACCTTTGGGATACTACTCCTGTATCTTGCCGACTGAGGTATTGGGCTAAGGCAAGAGCATTTTGAGGTAAAAGATATGGTCAAGTTTACATATCAAAATTAATTGGTGAATAATCCATACTCCTTATTTAACTCTATACATAAAACTCTGAAGAGAAAGGCTGTTGAAAACATGGGAAATTATGGTAACCAGTATTTCCTCCATTTCAATTGTTTCTATCTTTCAGAGACAAATGCCACAGTTTGAGCCCTATAACCTGTCATCTGCAAGTGCTTCTTGAATTTGGACGAGTAAAAAATTTTGTTGTCTGGTAAAGAGTTAACTTGTTTTTAAATACAGATTTTTAACACATTGTGGGAAATGGAGAAAATGCTGGTAACCATCATTTTCTCTTTTTCCTAAAATGTTTTCTACCCTATCAAGGACAAATTTTGTCATTTAGGCCACTTTTTATTTGTCGTCTGCAAATGCTTTCAATTTAGAACCAGCATTTTCTACTTTTCCCCTAATATTTTCTACCCTTTCAGAAGGGAATCCCATTATTTGCATCACAATTAATTTGTCATCTGCAAATGCTTAAAATAATTATGGGCGAGTCTGAAATTCTGTAATCTAATGAAGAGTTGACTCTTTACCAAACAACAAAATTTTAGACTCAACCAAATCGAAAGCATTTGCAGACGACAAATTAAGTGTTACTAAACTGATGATTTCTCTTTTTTGATAGGGCAGAAAACATTGTGAGAAAAGGAGAAAATGCTGGTTACCAGCATTTTCTCCTTTTCCCACAATGTTTTCAAAAGCCTTTTCTTTCAGGGTCGTTAAAAGTCGGGATTGTGTGGTAAAGAGTTAAGGCAGTTATTACACAATCCTGAGTTTTAATGACCCTGTAAAAGTAGGCTTTTGAAAACATTGTGGAAAAAGGAGAAAATGCTGGTAACCAGCATTTTCTCCCTTTCCCACATTGTTTTCTACCCTATCCAAAACAGAAATCATCATTTTAGCTTCATTCAATTTGTCGTCTGCAAATCCTTTCAGTTTGGACCAGTTTAAAATTTTGTCATTTGGTAAAGAGTTAACCCTTTACAACACAATCCCGAGTTTTAATGACCCTGAGAAAGAAGCCTTTTGAAAACATTGTGGGAAAAGGAGAAAATGCTGGTAACCAGCATTTTCTCCTTTTCCCACAATGTTTTCTACACTTCCCAAAACAAATTTCAGTATTTTAACCACATTTATTTCTGCAAATGCTTTCAATTTGGGCTAGTCTAGAATATTGTCGTTTGGTAAAGGGTTAAGGCAATTATTACAAGCCTGACTTGATATTGAGGTTTTAAGGTTTTGAATTCTTGCCTAGCAAAAAAATGGAAGCATAAAATATTAACAGATTTCTCTTTATATCTTTATAAACTGCTTTGATATTACTATCAATGTCAGTCTATTTCTGTTCTTTGATCATTGCATCGGGATTCTCTTTTAAGTTTTTCATATCAACCGTCCTGAAATAATTTTATTACAAAAATCTGAATAAAAAATTATGTCGTTCAACTGCAACAAGAAAACAATTTTTGTCAAGTCTGCACTAACCTTCAACTCTTTACCACACAATCCAGAGTTTTAACGAATCTGTCGAAGAAGACTTTTGAAAACATTTTAGGAAAAGGAGAAAATGTTGGTAACCAGAATTTTATCCTTTTCACCAAATGTTTTCTACTATCAAAGAGAGAAATCATCATTTTACCAACATATAATTTGTCAAAAGCAAATGTTTTCAATTTGGTTGAGTCCAAAATTTTGGTATATGGTAAACAGTTAACTCTTTACCACACAATGCCGCCTTTTAACAACCCTGGGATTGAAGCCTTTTCCCACAAAGTTTTCTTCCCTATCAAAGAAAAATTGCACCATTTGAGCCACATTGAAATTGTTGCCTGCAAATGCTTTCAATTTGGACAAGGGTAAAATTTTGTTGTCTGGTAAAGGGTTAGCTCTTTACCATACAATCCCAAGTATAATGACCCTATAGAAGAAGACTTTTGAAAACAGTGGAAAAAGGAGAAAATGCTAATTGCCAGCATTTTCTTCTTTTCTCACAATATTTTTCTCCCCTTCCAAAAACAAATTTCAACTTCTGAGTCACATTTATTTGTCGTCTGCATTTGCTTCAATTTGGACAATTCTAAAATTTTGCATTCAAAATTTTGTCGTTCTGTAAAGAGTTAAAATGAGAGATTCCATTAGACTAAAAACCTCATTACATTCTGACACATTGCAGCAGAGGATTTTCAAACTTTTATTCATATAAAAATTTGAATTATCCTCGTAATAATTACGAAGAAATTTTCTTCTATGTTTTCAACATTATTTCAATTAATGAGGCAACCAATGCACCTATATACATGAATGATTTTTTTTTAGCAGTTCTTCCCACAATATTCTTTCCAAGCCAGTGGCTGCTTTCACAAATAACCATCCTAGGAACAATGATCACCAAGTGAGAGAGGAATGAATCCTGTTGAAATGATTTAAATCAATTCTCTGTTGGGTTTCGAACAAGCGACCCCTTAGTTTCATGCCATGTATGCTACCAACTGAACCACAAGGGCTTGATATAAAGTATTCATGCAGCAAAATGATCCTGTAGATTTCAGATTCAAGATTTAATATTAGTCCATTACTTCATTCTTTTTACCCTTATCATCAGAATCAACACCATATTTCCATGTGTCTTACTTGAAAATGTGCTTTACCCTTTACCCAACAATAACATTGTGGACTTGATCAAATTGAAAGCATTTGCAGAAGAAAATAAATGTTTATCAAAATGAAGATTTCTGTCTTTGATAGAATAGAAAACATTGTGAGAAAAGAAGAAAATGCTGGTAAGCAGCACTGTCTCCTTTTCCCACAATGTTTTCAAAGGCCATCTCTTTCAAGGTCATTAAAACAAAGGATTGTATGGAAAAGAGTTAATGTTTTAGCTTCACAAAAAAAGATACTGTTGTTATTAAAACTTGGGATAAGCAATTTCTTCTGTTACCACAATGTTTTAAAAAGTTGTCAGCTGCAAGACACTAAATGTCTGCATGAACTGATGAGGGTAAAAGCTTTTGAAAACATCTTGGGGGAAATAAAGGAGAAAGATGGTGGTAACAAGCATTTCCTCCATGTCCCACAATGTTTTCTTCTCATTCAACAACAGATCTAATTGTTTAAGCCACATTTAATTTGTCATTTGCAAATTCTATCAAAATCGACAAGTTTAAAATTTTGAGGTGAGTTTAACACTCTCCCAAATTCAAAACATCTGCAAATGACAAATCATAAATTGGTACAAATGATATCAAGTTCTCTGATGGGATAGAAAACATTGTAGCAAAGGGTGAAAATGCTGGATGCTAGTGTTTTCTCCTTTTCTCACAATGTTTTCAAAAGCTTTCTCCAAAAGGGTCTTGGAATTGTTTGGTCAACAATTAACCGTTGAGCAAATATCTTAAGTTTTAACAAATCTGAAGAAGGTAGCTTTTGAAAGCATTATTGGTAAAAGGAGACAATGCTGGTAACTAGCATTTTCTCCCTTTCCTTGAATGTTTTCTACTCTTTTAAAGATAAATCCAATCATTTGAGTCAAATTGATTTTGTCGTATGCAAATGGTTTGAATTTGGACCAGTCTAAAATTTTGCCATCTGGTAAAGAGTTAAGGGCCCTGAAAGAGAAAGGCTTTGTTTGATTTCAAAATTTTGTCATCTGGTAAAGGATTAACCCTTTCCCAACCCACAAAAATTTTAGACTTGCCCAAATTAAAGACAACGAAATAATTTTGACTCAAAAATGGCAAGTTACCTTCAGAAGTATAGAAAACATTGTGGGAAAAGGAGAAGATGCGGGTAACCAGCATTTTCTCCATTTCCCACAATGTTTTCAAAAGGCTTTTTCTTTAGGGTCATTAAAATTCAGGACTGTGGTAAGGGGTTGAACATGCATACTGTTCATATTACAGCAAATATCAAATTATGTAAATAATATGTAAATATGTAAAATGCTAAATTGTGTGCTGCCCTTTACATCTTTGGCAAATGAAATGGTTTCTTCCCAATTACAAGAGAGACCCAGAAATTGAAATTTTCAAGATTTTCTCAACATCAATATCATAAAGACTATTGGACAGTGTAGACCAAGATAAGACTATGTACTTTGTGCAGTCTGATCTAGGTCTATACTGTACAACAAATGTACACAT
This sequence comes from Tridacna gigas, assembly GCA_945859785.2. Classification (NCBI taxonomy): domain Eukaryota; kingdom Metazoa; phylum Mollusca; class Bivalvia; order Cardiida; family Cardiidae; genus Tridacna; species Tridacna gigas. Next base: position 29,514,340 of record OX244033.2, read on the forward strand.
ACTCTACTACCATGCAAAAAAGGTATACATCGTACATAGCGGGATTATCACTGGTAAATACGGAGAACTGACGTGAAAGTAAACATACTATAGGATATGCTTAAAGTGGGTTGTGCCTATATATGTGATAAATATCAAATATTGTTAAACCATTAATCCTTTACCACACAATAACAGGTTTTAACGACCCTGAAGAAGAAGCCTTTTGAAAACATTGTGCGAAAAGGAGAAAATGCTGGTAACCAGCATTTTCTCCTTTTCCCACAATGTTTTCTAACCTTCCCAACACAAATTTCAATTTTTGAGTCACATCTATTTTGACGTCTGCAAATGCTTTCAATTTGGACAAGTCTAAATTTTGTCGTTTGGTAAAGATTTAAAATACCTTTCACAATATTAGTTGCCTTTGGACAGAGTGTGCAGTCTGATCTTTGATCTAAACCGTCTGCTATGCTGAGACATTCTGGACAAAAGCAAGTTTGAAACTGCATTTATTTGGGTCTTACTTCATAACTCAAAATGTGTGTTAAATCAATTTGGCATTCTAAGAGTTAACTGTGATGTGATTAAGTGCTTGTTGGAATTTTAACATACATGTATATGTATTTTCTCCTATTTCTTGGTTTTGGATTGTCCGTGTGTAGTCCTCTCTCTCTCTAGCTCTTGTTCTCCGTTCCACCTCCACTGTCTGTATCCATCCATTCATCCATCCGTCTATCCATCCGTCTGCCTGCCTGCCTGCCTGTCTGTGTGTCTGTCTGTCTGTTGTCACTGTTGGAAGAGTAAACAGGCTGAAACATTGTGTGATTCCTAGTAATCATGATAGTAATTAGAACAACGCACAACGAAAGGATAATTTACTCCATTTCTGGTTTAAGGAGAGGTCTTTTGCAGATACCTAAAAGGTCAGTTATCCCCTTGCCAAACAATGCCAAGAGTAGACTAAGAGACCCTGAGGAAAAAGGGAAAAAAAATGTTTGTAACCAGCACTTTCTCCTTTTTCTGCAATACCTTCAGGTCTTCTTGCCCAGGGTCGTTAAAACACGATAGTGTTTGGTAAAAGGATTTTAAAAAAATGATTCAAGCTCAATACCTTTCTATATAATTTTGACTCGTCTCCTAGAAAAAAATGCAACAGAAAGGTTTGAAAAAATACCTTGTAAAAGTTGTATAATCATTAGAATTACGTTTCAATAATACACGATTAGCTGTGCAAAAATTTTGACAGTCACAGAACGTGCTACAAGATCTTATTTCTTTCTCCACATTGTTTTCAAAAGCTTTCTTTCGTATGGTCGTAACAACATGGGGTCGTCTGGTGTAGGATTGAAGGTAAATTGATCAGCAGGAGTAGGATATAAGTTTGTGTACTACACCTGGAAACGATCTCTGACTTTCAAATTCATTTTTTCCCCATGGATAGTTTTGGCCGTAGCTAGATGACATAACCGTTTGTCGTCGAAAAGAATGGATTCGATATTTGAAAAAATAGCACTTTCGCTGGAAGGTCAGTATGACCTTTCCCCCCCCACCATGTCAAACAATATTTAACCCTTTTGCACCTATGTTAATCATAAAGTGTCACATGTAAGATGCATGTTGTTGTTTTTTTTGAAAAGGGAAAGTTTTACAGTCTTTTTTTCATAAACCGCTCAGAAAATTGTACTCATTGGATGAAGCTACATGCCAAATTCAGTAGCTTCAGGCCTTATGGTCTCTGAAGATTTTGACAGATTTTCGATACCAATGATATTAAATACCAAGTCCCGATCCCGCCGAATTTAAGACCCTTCGATTCGGCAACGAAATTAAACGATTTCTTCACGCGAGATTTTAGAAAAAATCGACGCTAGATGCCAGCATCTCCTTTTCCCACATTTTCCCTCAAATGCTTTATTGCTCGCAGGGCCATGAAAATACGGAATCACTTGATAAAATCCTCGCGAGGTTGTTAGAAGAATCACCGCGAGGAAAGTCGAATCTTGTATTTTCGTAAAGGGCGACAGCGTAACATTCATCCAGTTCATGAACGTGCTTTACAAAGTCGCAAATTTAGTTTGGAGGTAATGGCATTAGTTAGATCTAGATTTAACTATACTTTAATAACTATCTGATGTCACTTACAGATTTGAAAAGTAAAAAAATCTGGTCCGGAAAAAAAACAAAAAAAAAAAAACATTAGTTTAGCCCATCAGAAATTGCGTTCCTTCGAAGTTTAAAGAAATCTTGAGAATTAAAAAGATTTGTGAATGTCTGAATGAGGATTCAATATTTCACAGGGCTGAGTGACACATGCAAATTCATGCACATTTCATGCATAATGCACGACGTATGATATTTTCTTTACAACGGTACTGTTATAGGATCATTGTGGTTTATAACCACATGAGCCATGTTCTATGAAAAAGGGGTCTGATGCATCTGCAAAAAGTTTCGACCATTGTCAGCCTGCGCAGTACGCGCAGGCTGACATTGATTGGAACTTTTTGCTATTTATAAATTTTATGCATGTTCTACCTCATGCTTCAGTCAGTTGTTAGACAGCATGGATTTTACGGATCCCTAATTACGTGATGACTTGCTTGGTATATTGCTTCAGAGAGATGCATTTAAATCCCCCCCCCCCTTTTGCTAGAGCGCCACTAACTTTTTTTTTAATAAAGCTTTGGCCGTTTTTGGAGAAAACGTGAGGTATTGTCAAAGCACTGTATGCGTCGACATGCCGAACATTTGACACTTTCTCATAGCTCTGTTATTACTCACGGTATTTATTTCACACCTTGATAAGTTGTCAACAATCAAAAGGGGAAACCCTATGCCAGGAGGGCAGGTAGCTCTGAAATATTTTTGAAAGAGTTATGCCCCTTTTTCCACAGGGTATTTTCACTAAAAACGCAAATGTAGTCTAGCGTTAGTGCCCGCATGCGGTGCTCTTGCTCTTCCTTAGAATTCGTCGATTAGGGATGGTATCACTCGTCACAAATAGGCCGATTCCGTACCAACATCTAACTTGATCACCGGATCACCCGAGGTGTGCCAAATAGGGTTGGTATCTAACTATCTATCATAAGTCGACTAGAAAGTTGCAAAGTTCGGTTTCACATTGCACTGCGATACAAACATGGCGGGAACTCGCCATAAACATAGTAAACAAGACTGTGTTTCGGACAGAAAACACTTCTTTTTCACATTAACCTTTTACTCTGCTCCAAACCAAAAATTGTCCGTGTCAGGAGAACTTTGCAGACGACAAATTAAATGTGGCTCGAATTAAGTTTTATATATGAAACGATAGAAAACGCTGTGAGAAAATACCAGTTACCAGCATTTTCTCTTTTTCCAACGTTTTTTTGAAGAATCCTTCTTCTTTGGAGTCGTTAAAGCACGGGATTGGTTTGCAAAGGATTAAATAGTTGCCCCATAAACATACAAAGAGATTTTGCACGCCACTTGGATTCTTCCGTAGTCGAACATGACATTTGCAACAGATTACTTATTGAGTCTTGCAGCAACTATTTTTGAAAACTTTGTGGCGAAGACAGAAATTACTCGAAATATGTGGACGTGATCTTTTTATCGTGATTACTTGACATATACAGTTTCTCCAACTTTTTACCACACAATCCCAAGTTTTAACGACCCTGAAGAAACGATGTTTTCTTTTAAGATATTGCGGGAAAAGAAGAAAATACTGGTAACCAGTATTTTCTCCTTTTCCCACATTTTTTTTACGTCATCAGAGACAAATGCAGCCATTAGAGCCAGATTTAATTTCTCCTTTGCAAATGCTTTCAATTTGGACAAGTCTAAACTTTTGTCGTCTGGTAAAAAGATGCTTGAGTCGTGCTCTGTGAAAAAGGGGCTTAATGCATCCGCAAATAGTATCGACCCAGGTCAGCCTGCGCAATCCACGCAGGCTGATCTGGGCCGACACTTTTCGCTATGGGTCAATTTTCTGTATGTCCAAGAACAAGTCCACCTCATGATTAAGTTGGATTTTGAAAATAGTGGCTATTATCCTATCCATAATTATGTGATGGCTTGATTGGTATCATGGATCACGGTTACGCATTAAGCCGCCTTTTGTATGGCTCGTTTCTAAATGAGCCATGCTCTGGCAAAGCGGCCCCCTTTTCAAAGGGCATTGCTCAAATGTAAAATTGCATTACAATACGTTGAACGAGATTATTTCGCAAAGTTTCCAGCTCCAAATATATAAACACGATCTCTTTCGACGGCTGTAGACATAATCCAGTGTAACACAGGCATATTTCTGTTTTACGCTTGACTTAACAAGCGGTCGATATCTATCCAAGATCAGACTGCACGTTCTGTGCAGTCTTATCTCGGATCTATGCCGTCCGCAAAAGCCTCTGTTTTTCGCCTCTGGCTCCGAAAAGGCTTCAGGTACCTGTCAGCATGATACCCATGCATCAGACCTCAACTTGGGGTCGACCGCGGAATGAGAGAATTAGTTATGGATTCGTTACGGATTCGATATGGATCCTTTGCTCACATTGTTTTCTACTCTTTCAAAGATAACATCTCGTCTTTTAAGAAACATCTTTTTCATCGGCTGCCAATGCTTTCAAATTGGACAAGTCTAAAATTTGTCGTTTGGTGAATGAGTAAAGAGCTCATTTATTCATTGCCTACTAGAACAAATTTGCTGCAGACTGATTTAGAAAAATATTCCAGTAAAATACATGAACCGTGTTCTGTGAAAAGGGGGATTAGCGCATTTGAAAAAGGTATCGACTCAGGTCAGCCTGCGCAGTCCGCGCAGGCTGACCTGAGTCGATACTTTTTGCTATTTGTAAATTTTCTGCATGTCCAAGGACCAGTCTATGAAATGATTCAGTTTGTATGATTCATACAAAATGGATTTTATGGAATCCATAAAGTGGTGACTTGCCTGGTTTTGTGCATCGCAGAGATGCATTAAAGTCCATTTTCCAAGATCGCCCTCATAAGTAATTGACATACAAAGTTTACCACTGATGCATCAATCGCTGGCTACGATCAAATTCTTCTTTTTGTCACAATGTTTCCAAACTTGGTCTAATTCTTGGAAAACAAAATCTTCTGTAGGATAAAGTAAAGCCCTTTTTTTCTTTCTGTCTTTCTTTCTTTCTTTCTTTCATACATAAAAATGAAGCGTTTATAGTTTATAGTTTGTTTCGAAGGAAGAATGTGAAGATTTTAAAAGAAAAACTCTTTAACGGTAATTGTAAGATGGATTGAAGAAAGATTATGTGAATAGAGAAATATCCTATCTCAGTGATTCAAGTAATGTACAGATCTTATTGCAGGGTAAGTTTATTTGTTTATTTATTTATTTGTCAAAATCCACATACGACTTTTAGCGTCTCTCAAAAGGCAACTTTTGAAAACATTGTGACAAAATGAGAAATTGTTCGTCATGAGTAATTTCTTCTTATGCAGCCTTAAATCTATACATATTATAAATTTCAATTCAATGTAAGCTTTTTGTATGTTGCATTGATGTTTATTAACTGTACGGTATAAGGATCGTTCAAAGTCATCTGCCTCGAACGTATCTCAGAGAGTAATGAGTTGATCAGTGTGTTTTCATCATTTCTTCACTTATGACATCAATTCACCGAGTCATGTGTTTCAGAATTTTAACCATTTATACTTAGGCTAGATTCTCGTGTGGTACCGTGTGTGTAAGGGGGGGGGGGGGGTGCGAGGATTTTTGCAAGGTAAGTAACTCAGAAATCATTCAGTACATTTTAACCACAGTTATCTACCTTATGAATGAGCGCTACAACATACCACAATCTTTATATATCTTGTACGGAACGGGGAATAATTATGGTTTTTCAACGATCAAGGATATCTTGCGGAAAAAAAAAAGATAATATATTATATATATTAACAAAATTATAATATATTTTAATACTGATTTTTAAAAATATATGCGTCATACTTTAGGAAAAGGGGATTCACTGCATTAAAAGAAAAAAAATCGACTCAGGTCAGCCTGTGCTATTGGTCGATTTTCTGCATGTCAAAGGACCATTCTACCGCATGATTTACTAGGTTGTTGGACGAAATGGAATTTACGAATCCATAATTATGATATATAGATATACTTTATTACTTATACATATACATGTATCTTGTAATACAGTAAATGATTTTACCATACCTGGTAACCAGCATTTTCTCCTTTTCCCACAATGTTTTCTACCCTTCCCAAAACAAATTTCAATTTTTGAGTCAAATTTATTTTGTCGTCTGCAGATGCTTTCAGTTTGGACAAATCTAAAATTTTGTCGTTTGGTAAAGAGTTAATTTATTTAGCAGGATAAAGGTTTTAAAAAAAAGTCAGCTCGTGCAATAAAAAAATTACTTTCTAATGTTGATAGAACAAAGCGAGAGATGCAATTAGATCTATTGCTCCTTATGAGGAATTTCTCATTTCTTCTCAACCTTTCATAATCCTTCAGGGACAGACAAATTTTAGTAGATAGATAGATATTTTTATTTCACTTGTACATGATAGTGTACATCATGTTACAGCATCCTATGTTTTTCAGATTAACGATAGTCAACAGTGACATACATATGGAGAGAGAGAGGGAGAGAGGGAAATATTTACTAGATACATATATCATAAGGCATAAGGTACTTATAGGAAGATGTAAAAAAAAATAACATTGAAACAACAGGAGTGTCTTTCAGAACTTTACTTACTTGTGGGGTCAGTGCAGAGTCAGATCAGACCGCATAACACGTGCAGTCTGATCTTGGAACTGTACTTTCCACTATTAATTTTGGTTAGCATTCCTTTTAGTCCTACCGAGCACTGTTACAATTGATACCTAACTTTTAGGCAGACAAACGAATGAAACTCATATTTTTAACCCTTTACCACACAACCTGGACTCTTAATAACCCTGAGAAAACCTGGACTTTTTATAACCCTGAGAAAAAAGGACAGTTATAGGAAAAATGTTGGTAACCAGAATTGTATCCTTTTCCCACAATTTTTCTACCCTTTCCAAGGCAAAATTCAGTTTTTAAGTAATACTTATTTTGTCGTCTGCAAATGCATCCAGTTTGGACTAGTCTAACATTTTGTCGTTTGGTAAAGAGGTAAAACAGTAAAAAGTTAAGAGTTAACCCTATATTGAACAATCTCGTGTTGTATCGTACCCTGAGGAGGAGCTCCCTTGAAAATCTTGTGGGAAAAGGAGAAAATGCTAGTAACCACATTTTGTCTCGTTTCTTAAATGTTTTCTACCCTGTCAAAGAGAAATTGCATCGTTTGAGCCTCATTTAATTTGTCGTCTACAAATGCTTTATCTACATTTTTGTTCGGCTGGTAAAGGGACTTTTAATGTACTAGAACGAAATATTGGAAAATTTGGAAATTCAGCTGGTAGTGATATCGTCCCGCGTCACACTCGTACATAGAACAGAGAGTTCATATTTCCCTATTGGCAAAATCCGACGAATGAAAAAAGTCTTTTTGTAAACATTTCAATAGCGTGAATGACCGCAATACATGTCCATAATAAAAAACTGTACGAATGGCATTAAAAATGAATTACTAAAGGTTGATTTACGTGTCGGATTTACTTTCGATTAGAACAACTTTTATATGCTGATAATGAGCTATTTATTTGTAAGCTTAGTTCTGCGGGGATTTTTTGTTTGTTTGTTAATAAATATAAAGAAGATTTACAGTGTGTCAAAAACTGAGAGATTTGTAGCTCATGCCTGTTGAATATCATTGTTTTTTTTTTTTCAAACTCGTGAACCTGTGAAACAAATTTGCAGTCGTCAGGCAACTTTGACAATCTTTCTGTAGAGTATGCATAATCAACATGAATTCAGGTTTAACTCTTTACCGAACGACAAAATTTTAGACCAGTCCAAATTGATGGCATTTGCAGACGACAAATTAAATGTGACTTAAAAATTGAAATTTGTTATGGGACGGGTAGAAAACATTGTGGCAAAAGGAGAAAATGCTGGTTTCCAGCATTTTCTCCTTTTCCCACAATGTTTTCAAAAGGCATCCTTTTTAGGGTCGTTAAAAGTCGGGATTGTCTGGTAAAGGGTTAATACATAAAAATAGGCCATGCTCTGGCAAAAGGGGGTTAGTGCATCTCTTTGATGCACTGAACCAGTCAAGACATCTCATAGTCATGGATCCAAAATAGCCATTTTTTTTAAACAACAGACTTTACAACGACGCTGGCAGAAACGGGTCGATATTTTTCGGGGATGCATTAAGCCCCCTTTTCACAGAGTATGGCTCATTAATACATGTGGAAAACATAATGTCAAAAAAACATGGCGACAAAAGGAGAAATCGCTCGTAAAGAGCAATTTCTCCTTTTTGTTATTTTCCCCCCAAATCTTTAAATTAGCCTGCTGCAAAGCGCGGTTTAAAATCGTCTGCGGGTGAGTGGAAGGGAAGGCGTTTATAGAGTCACCTTCGTTATTTTTTCTAGGGGTTTTTGCGTGTTTTACGTTTGTAAAATGACATAAAAAGTGTGACTAGGTGCAAAGTACATTTATACGTAAAAACAAGCCGGCTGTGTCGAGGAAAATATTTACCCTTATATTGTGTCGTTTTACAGCGAGGTTGAAAAACATTTATTCATCTGAAACGAAGGATATTGCGTGATGTTATTTTCTATATAGATCTAAAACAGGATGGCATTTCAGGTATTTATCTTTTTTTTCGTTTCCAAGTTTCTCTAAATAAGTCTAGATTTAATACCTGTAATCGTGAGGTTATGCATCTCTCACTGGTGATGATCAAAATTCAAAGGCCTCCGGCTCGATCCCCACTCATGGCTTTGACCGTTTCGCTGGAGTTTCCATGACATGGGTAAGACACTTTGAACAGTGCCCCAGCGTAGACCTAATGAAATCTAGGACACGTGAACAGCTCAGCTGTCGACGTGATCAATCTGAATGGATGCTGAAAGCGTTCGGTAAAACATGATACACTCTGAAATTGAGTCTTTCATACTAGGCCTCTCTCCCTGGACGCCTCTGTCAGCTAACCCTGATTTCAGCATACATGTATATCTTCCCTGAGATCAATATTTTCTCGGAACTGAACCTTCTCTTTTTTTGCGGGGGGGGGGGGGGGCAGGCACGGGGGAGGGGGGTGTACGGCCACATTCAGTTTTTTTTTTTTTTAATACAACCTTGCCCTTTAACTCTTTATCACACAATCCCGACTTTTAACGACCCTGAGTAAGAAGCCTTTTGAAAACATTGTGGGAAAAGGTGAAAATGCTGGTAACCAGCATTTTGTCCTTTTCCCACGATGTTTTCTACCGTTCCCAAAACAAATTTCAATTTTTGAGTCACACTGATTTTGTCGTCTGCGAATGCTTTCTATTTGGACGAGACTAAAATTTGATCGTTTGGTAAAGTATGGTGTCTTCAACCTCATGAATTCTGCTTGTCCCTAAATAGTTTTAAAGTTGTTCGTAGGAGGCATTTCGAGTCGTCTTTGTGATTTTACAGACTTCTGTTCATTTCCAGTCTTGTCAAAATTTACTAATTAAGGTATAATTGTTAATGATTCGAATTTTTACATACTGCAATCTTGTGAAGTCAAAAACTACCGAGTTGATCCAAATGATAAAATTTGCTATTTATAGATATCGAGAAAGAGATAGAACTATCACGATAATTTTATCTCGAATGTCAGCTCCGTGCACAATTGAAAAATTTTGCGATAAAATATTAAGTTTATCGTGATATTTTTTTCAGGAAACTTTTCACTATCTCGAAAAAGTTTCCAGGAAACTTTTATTTATCGTGATAGTTTTCTAAAATTATCATGATAGCTATCTCGTATCTCGTGGCAGAAATATGCCACCATAGTACAGAGTTAAAAGATTTTTGTACTTGTAAACATACCATATACTAGTATGAAGCTACAGAGGCTCTAGAGGGCGAAATTTGTCTTCCCCCCCCCCCCCCCCAACAAAAGCAAGTACCTTTCGGGTTGAGACTCCGACGTGGATCAGTTGTTGGATTTGTAAGTAGGACAGACATGCCTATATAGACAGATGGGTCATACATATGACAGTTTGAATTTTAAGCTTGCTTTTAACACACAATTTGCCACCTTTTTCTTCGAACCGTTTTATACCAGAAAAATTTTTGTCGAATGTTTCTCCTTTGTATCCCCAGTGCAAGAAAGAGTATGTCTAAAAATAGACACCAATGGAAGTTAACATGTTTACAGACAAATGGAACCATTCACCTGTGACAGACCACAGACAGATATAGGCTATGTTTTATCTACGTGTTCAATATAGGCTGCAAAAAGTGCAATATCTACCCAACCTAGAATATCTATTTAAAACCTATTTAGAAGAAAAAATCAGTGTATATTATGTGTTTTAAGATGAGAGAGAGAGGACTTTAAAAAAAAAAGAAAAAAAAAAAGTACATGTTAGAACCTCAATATGAATGATACTATACACAAATTTTCTCATTCTATTATTATCATGTCCCATGATAACTACCCCAAGTCAAGTAGCTGGATCTCATCAGCTACTCGATCCAGTATATCCTTTTGGTCAAGGAGATGTTGCTTTTTACATCGCTGTATATACTAAATGGCAAACAAATTTGCAGCCGCGAGGGCCGAAGGTCGGGAATTTAAACCTTGACCCAAACGGACGAAATATCGTCACTCGTTTTGATGGCTACCAGAGTCGTATCTGACTGTTCACAAAAAAGCACTTGCATACATTTTGAAAATATATGTATACAAAAAAATCTGCCAAAAAACGTCACCAGAGGCCACCAAATAGCTTCTACAATTCAGAAATTTTATGGGGGAGACCATCCAGACCCTCCTGAAAAATTCGCGCCCCCCCCCCGGCTCTTCGGGTCTCGGTTAACACCTTACCACACGATGAACTTTTAGACTGGTCTAAATTTAAAGCATTTGTAGACGACAAACTAAATGTTATAGAAATTAGAAATTTTTTCATCGAAATGGTAAAAGAAAAACATTGTGGGAAGAGGAGAAATGCTGGTTACCAAAAGTCTTTTTCCATGGGGTTATTAAAATTGGGTTTGTGTGGTAAAGGCGTAATACCTTCGATATTACTTTTGCGTACATTTTATTTTGGGCTAGCTATGCCACTGGCTACCCTTCATCCGTTCAGTTGTCATGCAATAGCACGACTCCACAATTACCGGGAAAGTGTAACTGATTGAAAGGACTGGAATAAAAAAAAAAATGCGGGTGAACTCTAGTCCAGGTAAAAATGCAAATGTGAACTGGCACAGTACAATTACGGAAACAAAATTGATACAGTCTGAAATTGCAGCCAATGAGGGTAACCCAAGGTCCTTATTCACCAACCAGTCTTTCTTCAATTATGATTTTAACCCTTTACCAGACAATCCCGAGTTTAAACGATCCTGAGATGTAAGGCTTTTGAAAACATTATGGGAAAAGGAGAATACGCTGGTAACCAGCATTTTCTCTTTTTCCCACAATGTTTTCTACCTATCTAAAAAGAAATGTCAATTTTTGAGTCACATTTAACATGTCGTCTGCAAATTTTTCAATTTGAACAAGTCTGAAATTTGTCGTTTTGTAAAGAGTTAAATTCTAAAGCTAGACATCTGATTGGCCGAATCAGAACGTTTCAGCCAATCAGACTGCTAGTTTTGAAATTTAAACTAAGGTCAAAATTGAGAATTGTTTTGGGTGTGAACCCGGGATACGAAGGGATTAATTTGGCATCTCACTTTTTTTTTTGCGAGGGATTGACAAGGGCGAATTGATGGAAATCCAGAAAAAAGCTCATGTTGTCACACCATTTTGACACTCAGAACTGTGATTTAAATCAAAAGGACCGGATAATGAGCCAGCCATCTTGTTTGTTTGTTTGTTTGTTTTGATGTTTAACCTTTAACCAAACGACAACATTTTGGACTCGACCAAATTGAAAGCATATGCAGACGACAAAACAAACGTAGCTCAACTGATGATTTCTGTCTTAAAAGGGGTATAAAACATTGTGGGAAAATGAAAAAATGCTGGTCACCAGCATTTTCTCTTTTTATCACAATGTTTTCAAAAGACGTCTTTCTTTAGGGTCGTAAAAACTCGGGATTGCGTGGTAAAGCGCTACTGTCCATTTTCAACATGATTTATGTCATATTACAGAGGCCAATGCATCTATCCTTGCTTTCCTAAAGATTTTATCTGAAGCTACCCCACATAACGCTGTATCCAAGTCACTGGCCCCTGTCCCACAGATTTTCAGAAATAAACTTTCAAGGGATTAATGACAGTAATAGTACAGACAAGTCTTGGGAGTAGCCATGTTTGTTTCAAAGATAAAACACAATCTTTATTTTCGACGACTTGAACTCAGTTGTTAATTATATAAACATTCATGTAACATGAGTTAGACGAAACTGTCAAACCACAAACGAAGGCAGGTCGAAAAATCTTGTTTCCTTCCAACGTATAAGAAGTGTCGGCCATGCAGAAATGAAATAAGTGACAGGCGCACGCGATCACGTGATACAAAATCTCTACATTTACATTACGTGAGAAACAAACATGTTTCCAACACAAAGGAAAGCGAAATAGACACGATATGTCATTAAGAAAGCTAATTCTACGTGTTTCCGACGTAAGATTCTTGCCAGTTTTCTTGATTTGTATTGTTCGATTGGCCTAGAAAGAGAGCCAAGGTCAAAACATTTCTGATTAAGTCGGAACATTTTCTTTTAGTTTAATAATGTCATCATGGATACTTGCTATTTCTGTTGACATTATTACTGCTGCTGCATGGCAGAAACACGTTGAAACAGATATCATATGAGCACAACGTTTGTACAAGTGGTTAATGTATGACGTCACAAACATTTTCTTGCGTACAAAACTTACGCCGGACTGTTCCGGCTGGACATGAAGGGCCTGAAAAATGAGGTTTTATGGTTGGTTGGTTGGTTGGTTGTATTGGGGTTTAACGCCACTTTAACAGCTAAGGTCATATCATGGCGGTCGGTGACGCACATATGTTTCCTGGCTTTCTCACACCAGTACTAACACAACTTTCTTTCCAAAGCCACCGACTACTTTTCTCACATGCTTCAGCAGAGGTGAGAGGCGAAAATACGCCGGAAAGAAAGTTAGCCTCAACCGGGTATCGAACTCACAACCACCAGGTCATGAGTCCGACACGCTCACCACTGAGCCACCCAGGCGGGCGAGGTTTTATGACTTGTTAAAAGTAAGGAACATCTAGGGCAGCTGAGATCCTAAACCTGAGCTTACAGGAGCAAATTTTGCCCACGTCGTATATAGTGGTACCTGGTTGGACTGACAAACTCCCCAGAATGTTTAAAACCTCCATCATTTTCGAATGCCTAGAAGCGCAGAATTAGACTCTTTTTTTTTTCTTTTCGGATACTTTTGTTTTTGTTTATCGTTTTTTTCAAGTAATCCATAAAAGCCATGAAAAATAAGCGTAGCAACACAATTTGGCTATGTTTGACAATGGAATTACAAAGGTTCGAAATATGAACCATGCTCTCTGAAATGGGGGCCTAATGAATCTGCAAAAAGTATCGAACCATGTCAGCCGAAACTTTTCGCTATCTTTATATTTTTTTGTATGTCAAGGAATAATTCTACCTCATAATTCAGTCGGTTGTTTGACAAAATGTTTTTATGGATCATAATTAGGTAATGCCTTGTTAGGTATCATGCATTACGGAGATGCATTAAGCCCCCTTTTGCCAGAGCTCGGCTCATATTTATTTGTTATATGTTGTAAGGGTTCTAAAAATCAGTACAGAGGGAGTTAAATTCGCTAACAAGATTTTATTAAGCCTCTACCAAACATTCGCGCCGACTGTGAGATAAAATAGCTTGGTATACATCGTGGAGAAAATGCTAGTAACCAGCATTGTCTTTAATTTCCAAGATGTTCCCGACCTTTTAAAGACAAATCCAATTTGTTTCAACCACACTGAAATTTACCACACAATCCCAAGACCCTGATGAAAAAGGCTTTTGAAAACATTGTGGGAATAGGAGAAAATGCTGGTAACCAGAATTTTCTCATTTTCCCTCGATGTTTTCTACCCTTTCAAAGAACAATACCATCAGTTCATTTGTGCGACGTTGAGTGCTTTCAATTTGGACACGTCATTAATTTTGTCATGGTAAACAGTTAAAGAATTAAGAAATGAAAGACATCCGGTGTGCACCGGCGATCGGAAAGTAAACGGCTGTCAAAAACGGGAGTCAATACCGTGTGAATTAGTTTATCAAATAGACCTTGTACTGAGTAGTATTATTTACCTACAGTATACAAGTATATATAAATAAAAGATAAATATTTCTACAGCATTTGACCTTTATCCTTCGTTTTGATATTTGAAATCCTTTGCTAGAGAGATGACCAAGATCAAGAAGCACGTTCTTTTACGACCTTCGACCGTGTTTTCCTACACAGTGCATTGGCTGAGGATCGAACCCAGTTCCATTCCTGATTGGCTAAACTATTTGGTTGAGCCATTCAGAAGTTGCATTACTCCGAGAAAAAGAAAACTATTGAGAAATGAACTATGAATGGTATTAAGAATAGTTGGTGGATAGGGGACCGGAATTAGTTTTATTCTTAATTTCTTAATTTTCTTAATTTGAAAGTAATACAACTTCTGATTGGCTCAACCATTCGGTTTGTTACTTTCAGATTTAGAAAATCTCAGACTAAGAGTGTTCTTAAGACTGGTAGATTAATAAACATGGACCCAAGACTTCTGGATTTCTAATCCTATACCTTAGCCACTCAGGGTTCCCCTTTCCTTCCCTCCCCCACCGGAATTCGCACTCCTAACTTCGACCTAACTCCTGGTTGTTTATCAGAATATTCTGAAAAAAAAAAACACACACACACACACCTCAATTGACATTTTTGAAACTGGAAAAGTTCATTCCATCTGTTCAGCATTCTAAAATGTACCCCGGTACCATACTGCTTCTTCTAGACTTGAACGACTACCAAGTACATGTGACACAATTATTGTCGACTAGTGCAAGAGTTATGCCGCCCTGTAATTTTTCCCTGATTCAGTGAAAAGATCTGTCTACGTGCTGGGGTGTATTTTCATTAGCCTGTGAACCGTTAGAATAAAGGTACATGTATAAAGCTGGTAATTAATTCTTTACCAAACAACCATGAGTATTTTGGACTTTTCCGAATTGAAAGAATTTTCAGACAATAACATAAGTGTGACTGAAAAGTCTAAATTTGTCTGTGGACGGTTGAAAAACATTGTGGGAAAAACGAGAAAATGCTGTTTACCAGCATTTTCTCCCTTTTCCCACAATGTTTTCAAATGCCCTTCAATGTCGTTTAAGACTCGAGACTGTGTGGTAAAGGGTTAACGGGTAAAATGGTCAATCGATCATTGAGAAACCGGTCAACTGAGTTTCTGTATATTTGTGTTCATTTATAACTGATATGAACACCTGACTGACTTCTCACCTTCTTCTTGGTCAGCGACATTGACTTTTCTTGTAGGCCTAACCTTTTCAGCGAAAAAAAGCAGTAAAGGAGCTCTCGCTGACGGCATGGATGAACGGATCAGACAGCACAGAACGTGTCTGATCTTGGATATACAAGTCCCCCGTTTGTTGTCAAGCTTATAAGATAAAAAAAAAAAAGAATTTAGAGTGACGTCAGAATAATATAAGATGAAAAACAAGAAATATCTTTAAAATAAACGATAAAAGGCGTAAATTTCCCGTTAAGACATCTGCAGGGGTCCGCAGAACAAACGTGTCCTTATTTTTGACTAATCGCAAATTTCTATTTATTCATTCGAATATAATACCAAAATGTAGGACAAAAGCCAGCGCATTCAGCTACGCCATAAAAAGTTCAGGCTGCGACCCAGGCTGCTGGCTACGCACCTGGGTCAGCAGTGTGTGCTACTGTGCATTCGTCACAAATCGGCCGATTCCGTAGATCAACGGATCAGCCGAGGTTTACCGAGTGCATTACAGTCATTAGTGGCAAAAGTTGTAAAGTAATTGCGAAATTGATCAAATATTGGTTGACTTCTATTTTGTTAACAGTCACTTAGTTCAAAGAATTTAACCTGATTAGACAAACATGTAGAACTATAGGGAAAGTTAATTTCCTTCATGTAAAGAGTGAAATGTGTGCCTCTGGCCCACTCCTTGCACTTTTTCTAATTGAGAATGAACCATGTTCTGTTAAAGGGTACTAATTTCAGCCGGCGCAGTTCGCGAAGGCTGACATGAACCAAAACCTTTTGCTATATTTAAATCTTCTGCACGTAAAAGTACCATTCTGCCTTGTGATTCAGTCAAGTGCTATGATTGTTAAACAGAACTGATTTTATGGATCCATAATTATGTGATAACCTGCTTGGCATAATGTGCTATGGAGATGCATTAATTAACCCTTTAATGCACAATGACGCCTTTTGACGCCCCTAGGAAAGAAGCCTTATGAAAACATAGTGGGAAAAGGAGAAAATGCTGGTAACCAGCATTTTCTCCTTTCCCCACAACGTTTTCAACCCTATTAAACAAAGTTTGCACCATTTGAGTCACACCGGAATTGTCGTCTGCAAATGCTTTCAATTTGGACAAGGCTAGAATTTTGTCGTCTGATAAAGGGTTATAGCCCCCTTTTTTTTTACAGCATGGGCTCATATGTATAATAGGAATGCAAGTCAGGACTTTTTTTCAGGCTCCCGAAAATTTTGCTCTTAATTTTCTTGTTACTTCATTTTGGAACTTCTTACTCTTTGCAAAACGACAAATATAATGACTTGCCCACATTGAAAGCATTTGCAGATAACAATTTTCTCCTTTTCCCACGATGTTTTGAAAAGTCTAATTTCCCAGAGGCGTTAAAACTCGTCATTGTGTGTTGAAGAGTTAAAAGAAACTTGAATAGATAACCCTTTACCACACAGTCCCGACTTTTAACGACCCTGAGAAAGAGGCCTTTTGAAAACATTGTGGGAAAAGGAGAAAATGGTGGTAACCAGCATTTTCTTCTATTCCCACAATGTTTTCTAACCTATCGATGACAAATTCCATCTTTTGGGCCACCTTTAATTTGTCGTCTGCAAATGCTTTCAATTTGGACCAGTCTAAAATTTTGTCGTTTGGTAAAGGGATAAGCATTATAATTTCCTTCATACATGTAAGAAAGAAATATGGCGGCTTACAGCCCATAGTGGGCACGTCTACATTTTTTTCTATGTGAAAATGTATTATAGTAATGCAATACAAGATTTTTTTTTAGCTTGTAGAGACCTGTCACTGGCCTTACTTAACTAAAGTTAATTAATAGAAACTTGATTAGACAAGCATTATAATTTCCTTTATACATGTATTAATATAAGAAATATGACGACATTCAGTCCACAGTGGGAACCTCTACATTATTCGATGTGAAAATGTATGGTACTAATGCAATACAATTTTTTTTTTTAGCTACCAAAAGTTTGCTTGTAACTCATTCTTGCTTTCTTTAGTCGATAATTTTTTTAAACCTTAGGCTGCTAAGCGCGACTCAAGGACTTTTTTCGGACAGTGAAGATCAAGATCAGAGTACACAGAACATGCAATCTGATCTTGGATCTACACTGACTGATAATGAGATACCCCCCCCCCCCCCATATATATTTGAAATAGCATTTTTTTTAATCGGCTTGAAAGTTTCGCTTCGCTAATTTAGTAGGACAGGGGTTAAAGTCTGCTCCCAAGGTGCAAATTGTCGTATTTCAGAGGTAATTATGTCTTACACCTCTAGACACAGATATCAACTCCGAAAATATTTCGAATATGAAGTACTTCCGTCGACAGAATCTCGTCGTATCGGACAGAATAGATGTAAGATCAGAATGCACATTTTGTGCTGTTTGATCTTGTACTCTGTCTGCAAAAAGCGCATAGTATCGCGCTTAGAAGCCTCTGTGTTAATTCCACACATGAGCCATGCCCTGTGAAAAGGTGGTGTATACATCTGCAAAATGTATCGACTCATGTCAGCCTGCGCAGTCTTTGCAGATATGGGTCGAAACTTGTTGCTTTTGCTAAATCCTCTGTATACAAAAGGACCAATCAGCCTTAATGCTTAAGCTGCTAAGCGCGACTCACTGACCTTTTGCGGACAGTGTAGATCAAGATCAGACTGCACAGAATGTGCAGTCTGATCTTGGATCTCAACTGTCCGATAAGGAGATATCTCTCTTCTAAAATACCTTTGAAATAGAAAAATATGGGGTTTTACTGTCGGAAATTTTCATTTCTTGTATTTTAGCAGGATAAGAGTTAAGATTCAGTCATGTTTAGACAAAATGGATCTTATTATTATGCAACGACTTGCTTGATATAATTCACTACGAACTTATAAAGATGCATTATTCTAAATCCCTTTTTCCCAGAGCGCCGCTTATAACTCTTAAATACCTTTCTTTACCAGACAACAAAATATCAGCCTTGTCCGAAATGAGAGCAAATAAAATATCACCCAAAACGTAAATTTATCTTTCATATGGTAGAAAACATTGTGGGAAGAGGAGAAAATGCTGGTTACCAGCATTTTCTCCTTTTCCCACAATGTTTTGAAAAGCCTTCTTTCTCAGGGTCGTGAAAAGTTGACATTGTGCGGTAAAGGAAACCCGAACGAAGAAACGTCAAATCTCAAAAACAAGTCATTGATGTACGTACTACATAAATCTGTCAAACAATGTAGAAAACAGGCTTTTCATAAATTTTAACTTTTTATTGCAATAATTTCACGTACAAACTGACACGTTCCTGAAAGATTTAATTCTTATAGCACCCTTTAGTGTCGGTGTAATTTTTGTATTGCATAGTGTGAAGACGATGCATGTAACGTACAAGTCTGAATAAATTTATGTTATGTTTTACGGACCCGTGTTCATTCTGTGCTACTTTCGCTATATCATATATAAGTGTACAGATTTGAAGATCTAATCCGATTTTTTTGGTCAAAATCCAAAAATATTTTTCTACTGTAATCACTGATTACTCATACAGTAGACCTTCCATGTCAACCATCTTTGAAAACTAATTGACAAAAGGAGAGATTTTTTTTTTAGCGAGAATGTCTCCCCTTACAACAATGATTTCACAGTTATTCATGTATCTAGAAAACCCTCATTGATCTTAATAGGCCTACCTACATGTACACTTTGAAGTATATTATACAGTTGTCTCTTTCTGCAATTATATGTATATCTACTGACTTTCAAGATTGTATTCTTTTTTCGGATGGTGATTATCTTAACTTCAAATGAGAAAGTGATGAGCAATCTGTAGCCTCGTTTTCGAAAACCCACTACTTCATAACGAAAAAAGGTGGCCGCACGATGGTAAACAATTAAAGGAACCTATAGATTTATGTCGAAAATGAAATGTTTTGCTATGTTATCCGTTTTTCCATCCAATATATACAACAAATTTTTTGTCAGTCAAGCGTTCAGTAATTTCCAACAACTGATGTAAAAAAAAGAAAGAACGATTACCATTTTCCGGTGAAAGTGTCAATTACAGGGTAATTTTCTTCTTACTGACGTCATTTCACATTGACGTCATAGCATACATGAAAGCGATTGTATCAGTGACCCAAATATTTGATGCTCCATTTGACCTAATGACTGGTATCAATACCGCAAACTGACGTAAATGTCTGTGTTTCGCCTCCGGTAGGATAAGGGTAAAACATTGGTAATCTCTGTCTGTTTGGGTAAAGCAGACGTAAATCTGCATGTCTCATCACCTCCTGAAGATGATGTTTTGCGTCTTGCAGCAGACTAATTTAAAAGACACCGTAGCAAAAGAAGAAATTGCTCGTTACGAGCAATTTCTCCTTTTGCCACGATGTCTTTCAGTTTTATTCATACATCAAACCTCAGTTAATTAAAATGACCTTTCATTATGTGTTATAGGTTGATTTTAACCCTTAGACTGCTAGGTGCGACTCAGGACTCAGCGCTTTTGTTGGCAGTGTAGATCAAGATCACATTGCACAAAACCTGCAGTCTGATCTTGGATCTACACCGTCCACAACAGTGAAGTCAACTTTGAAACTGCATCATTTGGGTTTCTACTAATGAATGGAAATTTTCGTTTCATTATATAGCAGTTTAAGGGTTTAATTCCTCTCCAGCAGTTTTTTCGCTCAAGCGGGTGACGAGATAAAGATTGAAACATCTTTAGGTCTTCCCTGAAACCACGTGTCGTTGGTATTCAGAGGCAATGCTAATGAGTACCTACAACACCTGTTTGACCCTTCCAGCGCCATGGGCGAAAAAACGAGCTTTTCAGACAGCATAGATCAAGATCAGAATGCACAAAACATGCAGTCTGATTTTGGATCTAAATGAATTCTCCTTGTTCTAGAACATTTATAAGAGAACTTCATTTGAACAAATTTCGAAATTCCCAATTGATGATACTCTTAGTTTGGAAGAGACCAACGTAGATCTATGTCGTTTTGTAAATAGTTAAATGTTTGGCCAAAGTTTCATACCGTGCTTGCTGTTGTGTTTTTCATTTATGTCACAAGTTACAACTTTACCAAACGACAAAATCCAGGCCTCCCACGTTGACAATATTTGCAGACGACAAATTAAATTTGACTAGAATGGTAGAATGCATATGACAGGCTACGGAAAACATTACGAGGAAAAAGATATACGAAATGCAGAGCTTCTTAGAGTAATCATGAGTCACAGTGGTTCAGCGTTTGACGTGAAAAGTGTGGGTCATAATATTATGCGGACAGGTGAAATAATTTGCTGTTGTGAAATTTCGCGAGCTTGAATGATGAAATGCCGGTTGGCAGAGATTTAACACATTACCACACAAATCCGAGTTTTAACGACAACGAGGAAGACGCTTTTTGAAAACATTGTGAGGAAAGGAGAAAATGCTGGTAACCAGCATTTTCTCCTTTTCCCCCACAGTGTTTTCTACAATTTCAAAGAGAGAAATCATCTTTTGAGCCACATTCAGTTTGTCGTCTGCTACAGCTTTCAGTTTGGCCCAGTTTAAAATGTTGTCGTTTGGCGAAAATTTAACTTGTGACATGAAAAATCCGACAGCAAGGGAATGATAACAGAGAGAAAGGGAATCTGTTATTTTCGAACTGAGTATTAAATTTTCCCGGAAGCAGAACGGTACAGCAAAAAGAAAGGATAAAAAATAGGGGAGAACTTGCAGCAATTCGCCGCGAACGATAAGGAAATTAAATAATTAAATCGTTGAATAAGATCCTTTGAAAACATCAGTTTATTGGAAAAAAATCCTTAACTATCTATTAATCCATAATTATTAAAGTATTACCAAAGTACTATTTGTCTTTGTCAAGAGAGAGAGAGAGAGAGAGAACGAGCGAGAGCGGGATCTGTCAGATGAAAAGCTGTTTCTACTATTTGAAAATGGGTCAGGCAACATGAAAGAATAGTGAATTATGAAGGGCTTAACCTTTTTCCTCGGGCAGATTTGTTTTCGCTCTTCTTTATATTAAATGAGAGGATTTGCAAACATAGTAGCAATGTGAGGTGGTGTTTAGGATAAGCAATTTCTCCATTTGTTGCAATTATTAAATGACATGAATAATGACGGGTTTATCATATAGTGTATTCTTTTTCACCTTTTGTGTAGAGATGTTTTGAAAATCAACATGTATGAAAGAATGTAGGTCAATATCATATACTAGTATATGGCTGAAATAGACAAGGGTTTGACAGATATAAAAATGGCGATGATGGTCCGAGATGCAATATAAAAACGCGTCAAATTTAGGTCCCATGACATTTTTCAATAGCCACTGCGATGATAAACACCCAAAAATTTTATTGGATGATAATGGACAAATTGATGACAGGATAATTTACAATGGTAGTTTCGTTATATATCTGATTTCATGTGGTTGTTGTTCTCCTAAAAAAAATCTTTACCAAAGGACAAAATTTTAGACTGTCTCAAATGAAAGCATTTGCAGACAAAATTTCAAATTCGGCTGAAATGATAGTAACTGCCTTTAAAAGTGTAGAAAATCTCGTGGAAACAGGAGAAAATGCTGTTTACCATCATCTTCTCCTTTTCCCACAAGGTTTTTAAATTGCTATTTCCTCAGGGTCGTTAAAACTCAGGATTGTGTGGTAAATGTTAAGATTTTTTGTTGAAAAATGATCCATGCTCTGGCAAAAGGGAGTTTTAATGCATCTCCGTCGGATGCATAATACCAAGCAAGTCATCACATAATCGTGGATCCATAAAATCCATTTTGTTTAATTAACAACCGACTCAATTATGAGGTAGAATGGCCCTTTGACATGCAGAGAATTGACCAAAAGCAAAAAAGTTTCGACTTAGGTCAGCTTGAGAAGGCTGACCTGAGTTGATACATTTTGCAGGTGCAGCTAGTCCCCTTTTTACAGACCATGACTCAGATTTTTTTGTCACTTTATTAATTTGTATGTTTTCCCATTCTTATCTTCGCTCCTGACCTGCGTAAACGAACAGTAAATATGCTTAGTAGTATATATGTTAATTCCATGTTTTTATTACGTATTTATTTCAGCGGCGGAGCATCTACGTAATGCATCAAACCAAGAAAGTCGTCGAAATAATATGATAGATCTATGTTTCCTTTTTATTAAAAAAAAAAAAAAAACGTTCGAATCAATGGTGAGAATGGTCTTTTGCCATGCAGAAAATTTACCATTGGTGAAAATTTTTCGACCGCAGGTCAGCTTGCGCTGACTGCGCAAACTGACCCGGTCGATACTTTTTTGCAGGTGCATTAACCACCTTTTCGCAGGGCATATCCCATTTCTGTAAGAAAACATTAAAGGCTACACATGTTTTCCCTATAGTTTATCCTTCATATGAAGCCACCTGAAACACGTTGTACATGAACATCTTTTACCTGTGTTTTTTCCCTACTAAGCGTACAAATATTAACGCCCGAATGATTTTTCCTTGGACAATATCAACTTTTCCTGCACAAAAAAAAAAAAAGCTGTAACTGAATCCAGAGATGTTAGAAGATGGTATCGTTTGTCATGAGGACTGAAAGATGTCCATGGAAACGAATTTATAAAAAACAAACTTGAAATATTGCACTTCAAAGTTTTGACCGAGAAATCTAATGTTTCTATTTAGCAGCTAAACTGTCAAAAACATGTAAATGCTAGGACGTATGCAGCCACATGTAGACCAACACATTTTTTGTGGACATGTATGTTTAGATTCAGATCAGACTACACAACATAATTATTGCCTGATCTTGGAATTACGAACTCCGCTATCTGAAATGTAATATATAGATCTACATAATTATTACATTATAGATGTCAAAGTTTGCCACAAAACAATTGCCCGTGACGTACTCCGCGAAAAAGGAATGATTTATGCACGAGTTGCTAGATCTGGCCAGACTTAGCCTACCTTTTTCAAGTAATCCTAGGAAATAAAAGAACTGGTCAAAACTCTTATGTTATTGATATAATGTATACGTTTAATCTTGTTTTAATTATCAAGAGCACATTTACATTTTAAATTTTGGATAAAATAGCTTTTGCGAATGCAGCTGGAGTGTAGGGGTCTTTTGAAAGGTAGATAACATACATATCTACATTTCGACTCGGTAGATTTATCAATTGTTGTTTGCTAATTATGTAAAAGATTTCTCTATCTTTTATACAGTCGGTTGAAATTACAGATAAAAACTATTGTTAACTTCCATATTCGTTTTAATTCTATCAGTTATCTCAATTTTAAATGTAAAAACTTTAATTTTCGCGAGTGAAAACATATAAGTGGCCAAGCCCGTTGCAAATAATTCAACGAATGTCCATAGCGTCACAGAGTTGTAATGAGAGTAATTTCCCTTTTCCGGTAGAGGGCGATGCGGTAAAACTAGTGCAGACGCACACGTTCTATGGAAGTAACTTTGTAAACATTGCGATCATTGACTTCGAAAAGAGATATTTAATCTTTGGAAAATGCCAGTATCGTGAAGATGCATCATGTTAATTGTTGCTAGTCATGCAATTGTATCGTCTTTTCTTTATCACCAGAATCCGAGTCGATTTATCACTTCAAATGTGGGACCTTCTCCCGGAACTTCGGATAGAGAGAATGCAGAAGAAAAACACGTTTCCCAGGTGAGAAGATGTCGTCTGCTAGTAACGTTCCCTGTCAACACATTTGTGCTTCTTAGGACTAAGGATGCTTGAATACCGCTATATTACCGTCTGCAGGATTAGAATGAATATTATGCAAGATTTAGAGCTATTTGGCTAGGTCAAATTTTGCCCATTTGAAATTTTGATAATTTCCATAACGATGCTAAATAAATCATTATGCTTTCATTTAGAATTTTATGCTATGTGGTTTAAATGAGCATGAGCTGTAGAAAAACATTTTTTAGAGTTATTAAATCATTTAAGGGGAAGATATACTATGTGCTGGAGAGGGTTTTGAAAACTCTGCAGGAAATGATTTAAGGGGAAGATATACTATGTGCTGGAGAGGGTTTTGAAAACTCTGCAGGAAAAGGAGGAAATACATTTTCTGCTTTTTTACCATGTTTTCTGCCTGTTCACAGAAAAAAATCATGATTAAAACCACATTTAATGTCACCTGCAAGTGCTTTCAGTATGGATGGGTCTAAGGTTTACTGGTTTTTTGTTTGTTTTAATTGAAGTTTAAGGCTGTTTTAACGACTTGGGTCATATCACAGCAGTCAGTGCACCTATGCATATGTTTCCTGGATTTCTCACACTGATACTGACACAACTTTCTTTCTAAGCCACTGACTACTTTTCTCACATTTCTCAGAAGTGAGAGGCAAAAAATCGCTGGAAAGAAAGTTTGGCTCAACTGGGTATTGAACCTGCAACCACCAGGTCATAAGTCAGATATGCTAACCACAGAGCTGTGTGGCCAGGCTAAACTTTTCTGGTCTGGTAAAAGGTTAAAGTGAAGAAGATGACTAAATTATGTGTAACTGTTTATGTTGGCTGTGCACAGAACAGAACAGAATTACATGAGTTTATTTGGAACAAGTCAGTTACTGTTAGTGTTCTTGAGGTGAATTAATCCTGTACCAAACGACAAATTCTTGGACTAGTCAAAATGGAAAGCAATTGCAGACAACAAATAAAATGTGGTTCAAATAATTGATTTGTCTGTGAAAGGGCAGAAAAGATTGTGGAAAAAGGAGAAAATGCTGGTTACCAGCAATTTCTCCTTTTCTGACAATCTTTTCAAAGGCCCTGTTCCTCAGGGTCATTAAAACTCTGGATAGTGTGGAAAAAGGTTATGTTGATTTTGCAGACAGTGAAGATAACAATCAAATTGTTCTGAATCTGCAGTCTGATCTTAAATCTACAATCGTCATGCAATACTTGCATGTATCTCCAACTTTACTTTTTTATATAGATCTACTGTGGCTTAAAAAATGGAGTTATAGTTATAAAAACTTATGTGAAAATAGAGTAAATGAATTTTAATGGTATATATATTTTCAGACTGGAAACAATGTAACATGATTTAAATGCAGCTGATCAATGTTTTTGAAAAGGGTGTGCGATATTTCGTCGAAAACAATGTTCGTCGGAAACCATACCTAGCCCTGACGCTTACCCTAACCCAGACGAATTGTGGCACATGTCTTCCTCCCAAACAGAGCTTTTCATGAAATAAATCTAGGAATTTAGCAATCGGCATTTTAAAACATACATCAATTTCGATGAAACACACTTTCGACGAAAAGTCGTGTGCCTTTTGAAAAACATTTTATTAAATTGAGGTCAGTTGAAATGTCGCCAAAATTTAGCGGAAAAATAATACCACTGGGTTTTAGAGGGCTATAGCTTTGATGTCGGGCAATAAACAGAACAGAACAACATTATTTCAGAATGACTTGAACTATTGTTCATTGTCATTATAAAATTTTTAAATAAAAATATACGAATAAATACTAATAGCATATTAGTGTAAATAGCTCCAGTGACCTTGTTTTTCTACTTGTATAGTTTTCCTTATGATTGC
This sequence comes from Tridacna gigas, assembly GCA_945859785.2. NCBI lineage: Eukaryota > Metazoa > Mollusca > Bivalvia > Cardiida > Cardiidae > Tridacna > Tridacna gigas. The sequence goes on from OX244033.2 coordinate 29,540,480, forward strand.
ATGGTCATAAGCAGCGTAGATAATTTTTTACACACTGAAAAATACATTTAAGTCAATGAGAATTCGGAATTGGATGAAATATTTATGGCCACTGAGTGGGCAGTGACTGTAGTTTATTATTTAAAGAAAAACAGCATTAGATTTGAAATAGCTTGGTACTGTTCTTTGTAAATGTTGATTTGAAGTACTTTTGCCCTGTACCATGCAATCCCGAGTTTTAGCGATCCTGAGAGAGAAGGCTTTTGAGAACATTGTGTGAAAAGGAGAAAATAGTGGTAACCAGAATTGTCTACTTTTTCCGCCTTTTTTTTTTTTCCTATTCAAGGACAAAGGCTATAAGTGAAAAACAGTTGAATTGTGGTCTGTATATTCCTTCAATATGGAAGAAAATGTTTGGCATGTGGTAAAGGGTTAATACAGTCGTATATGGTCATGAATGAATCCCTTGAATCAGGCCTAAAATTGCTTTATACATTATGTAGCACACATTGATATCTAATTGCCAATTTTGTGACTATGGCTCACAGTAATCAATGTGATAACAAATCTTTGCAAATTTCAAAAAATTTGAACTAGATCAGAACTACTCAAGCAAGATGGTCAAATTTTGTTGTCTTGTTAAAAGTTAAAATAATCTTAATATGATGTACATTTTTCCCTATTTAGATGAAAGCAGGTGATGACAAAGTTTCATCTCAAACAAGGATATGTACGGTAAACCTGCAAGTTCTCAGTTGTCTAAATTTCTTAGTACTGTTAGTTTTCTAGCAGATAACCTTTAGAATTGGTAACTCTGACATTTTCAAGAATTAACTAAAAGTCATGATATAGGTTTCTGCCATTCAGATCTCAAGTAAGGGGTATTCTTTGTGTAAAATCAATTTATTTCATTATCATAACCTGTGATGTAGATTAATATGTAATTTTTAGTACTACTCCCATTGAGAGAAATCATTTGAGTACCCACAGCATAGGCTGTTGTGAAGACCAAATATCATGGCCTCTGTTAATTTTGTATTGCTCTTTAAATTGTGTAACAGTCCATTTTTCTTTTGTCTAAAGCTTAGATCTGAGCTATAATATTACTTGCAGGGTAAGAACATTTTGAAAAGATTAAGCATTTACAAGATGGATGGAGGTTCCTCATGGTCATAAAAATATGGGTTTGTTTGGTAAAGGGTGGCTTCAGTTTTCAAAAGGTATTGATTTTAGGGGATACTGGGATAAATGTCGTCATAAATGAAGAGCTTTATGAATTTGATAATGTGCTGATTGAAAAGGATGAATTGTTCATATTGACGCAACAGTATGACATTTGATTTACATATACATACCTTCTCATTTGGTTGGTAAGTCGAAAGGGGCACTTAACTCTTAAAGCAAACTCCTTCCACAGGTTTCTTCAGAATGATGACAGTGATAAATTGTTATACTAGATAAATGTTTGAGGCATTTATTACAAAGTATCAGAGAGTAATGTGTCCCTGAACAAAGTTTAACATAAGTTTGGTTTGAGGAGCTTGTCTTGAATTTCAGCTAAGGACTTTTTGGAAGTAACGAGTGTCATGCTGTGAAAGTCTATTTTTTTTTACAGAAAAGATACGTGTACTGGTATATCATACTGAAAAAGTTGAATAATTTTGACACCACATTTTTCAATTCTTTAAGTTTTTCATCATCATTATTTCTACCAAAATCTGTTACATGTATTCACAGAGAGGCAGACCTATAGGTTCTATTTTGTCTCAAAAGGTGAGAATCAATGAGTACATGACTTTTACATTTATCATAGTAACAGACGGTAAGTGACATGTGAACTTTGACATTTTATAATGATTGCCATGAGTACAAAGAATGCAATCTAGTGCATAAGACACATGAGATTACCAGAAGAAGATTATTGCTGTAAAATGTCTGCATGCAAGAACAGTTAAATTTCAAGTGAGATTATTATCTTGTTGCATTTCATTCGTGCTTTTTTCAAATCTGAATGCAATTCTTGCATAAAGAAAAGAAATTATGGAATTTGTAATTATAAAGCTATAAAAGTAAAAAGAAAAGGCTTTTGCAAATGGGAAAAAAGCTTGTTTTGAACAAGTTTATTTCTGATAATGCAAATTTATTGTCTGGGCAACCAAGCAGCACAATGACTTCCTAAAGACTGTTCTGTCTCATAGTTTGTAATCTCTCTAACTCTTTACCACACAATCCCGAGTTTTAACGACCCTGACAGAAAAGGCCTATGAAAACATTTTTGGAAAAGGAGAAAATGCTGGCAACAGGCATTTTCTCCTTTTCCAGCAATGTTTTTTACTCTATCAATGACAGAAATCATCATTTGAGCTACATTTATTTTGTCATCTGCAAATGCTTTTGATTTGGGCTAGTTAAAAGATTCTTCTTTTAGTAAAGAGCTAATACGCCGTTTCTTTTATGTAATGCTCTTACAAAAAAAAAAAAAAACTGATTAACTTTCAATATGGACTCAAACAACAGGAAATAATCAAAATAGCATGAGGATCATGATAATTTTACCTACAGCTATGAACTCCCATTTTATGATTATTATCTGGAATGACATGTCTTTTGATCTGTTCAGCCATAGAACTTTCTCCTAGATAGACTAATCCCACTAACAGTGGAAGATGTAGACTAACTCACAGATTCTTATTTGCACATCGAAGTGAACTTCTTTGAAAGAATCAGCATGGTGAAAAAAGCAGCAATTATTGATTTCTTTTTTCACCCATTGTTTAAATTTATACAAGATGACAAAATTTTAGACCTGCTCCTATTGAAAGCATTTTGCAGAATACAAAGTACTTGTGTCTCATATGATGGGATTCATCTCTGAAGGGTACAAAAGACTGTGGGAACAGGAGGAAATGCTGGTTACCAGCATTTCCCACAATGTTCCCAAAAGTCCTGTTGTATAAACCCTGGATCATGTTGATGTCAACTTTCTATTATTTTCTAGGTTTTTAGTTTAAAACAAAATGGCCTCCATGGGTGTAGGAACCAATTCATGCAGTAAAAAATGCAGTGGCATTCACAAGGGAAAAAAGATATGCCAGACAAACCATCAGATTTCCCAATAAGTGTAACCGAAAAAAGCACATCAGTGGCCATCGAATGGTGTCTGCGTTTTTAAATTTGTTGCAAACAAACACGTCCACAGTGAAAGCAGTTGCAAAGAACATATTTAAATGTGGCTTTTATGACAAAATTTATCTTTGAAAGGGTAGACAGCAGTGTGGGAATAGGAGAAAATGCTGTTCACAAGTATGGACTAGTGCTTCTTTGCTCATAATGTTTTTAGAAGCTTTATTCCCCAGGGTGGTTAAATACAGGTTATTTGTCAAAGGGTTAAATGTTTCCATAAAAGTTGAAATTATGAGTGAAATGGATTTGAACGAGTCAATAAATTACATATTCGGAAGTAAGCTGATGCATTGTGTGACATTGTTTGCCCAGTCAACTTGTATAACATCCTTTATTTGTATGCATATTGATTTTGATTGTGGACTTTTACATTAGACTAAAGTGGGGAGAGATTTTGAAATATCATTTAAATTAACATTTGAATGTCAGATTAGCTGCTTTTGAATAAATAGTATTCACCTGAAAGAGCTTTTCACAGATTCAACAATTTGCAAGGCATTTATCAAATATTTCCTCTTTGTTAGGTGATTTATGGTTACGAAGAGTGATAATAAGTAGGACACCTTTTCTTGTATGTAATTACAGAAACTAATCAAGAACCAAGCGCTTTTCAACGATTAACCCTTTAACTCTTTACTACACAATCCTGAGTTTTAACAACCCCAAGTAAGAAGCCTTTTGAAAACATTGTGGGAAAAGGAGAAAATGCTGGTAACCAGCATTTTCTCCTTTTCCCACAATGTTTTCTGCTTTATCAAGACAAATTTCATCATTTGAGTCAAATTTAAATTGTTGTTTTCAAAAGCTTTCAATTTGGACCAGTCTAAAATTTTGTTGTGCGTTAAAGAGTTAACATATGATCCTGTGTGTACGGGAAGAGGGCTTTTGAAAACATTCTTACCAGCATTTCTCCTATATGCACAGTGATTTTTTACGTTTTGAAAGACAAGTTCTATTATTTGACCAGAATATATTTTGATATGTTGTCTGCAGCTGCTTTCACTATGAAGAAGTGTTAAATTTTGTCAATAATGGTTAAAAATCAAAAGTCTTCTCTACCCTGTTGTATTCAATCCAAAACAGTTTCAGAGCAGCTTGACTTAACATTTTACCAAACGACAAAGAGTTAACCCTTTCCCAAACGACAAATTTTGTACTGGTCCAAATTGAAAGAGTTTGCAGACGACAATTTTAAATTCGATGAAAATGGCAAAAAGGTCTCAAAAAGGGTAGAAAACACTGTGGGAAAAGGAGAAATTGCTCGTTACGAGCAATTTCTCTTTTTCCGACAGTGTTTTCAAAAGACTTGTACTGCAGACACGTGAAAACTAGGGCTTGTTTGGGAAAGGGTTAAACTTGTCCCAGTTGAAAGCATTAGCAAATGACAAATCAAATGTATCTCAAACAATGTGATGTGTCCTAACTGAAGGGGTAGACAATATTTTGGGGAAGGGAGAAAATGTTTTTTTACAAGCAGTTTTTTTTCTTCTCCCAAAATTTTTTCAAAAGCCTTTGTTCCAAGGGTCGTTAAAATACAGGACTGTGTGGTAAAAGGTTAAGCCCATCAAAGGCAAACATGTACTAATGATAAGTGATATATACAAGAAATGTCACAGAAATAATAGAGTCATGTATTTTTTGACCATATGGAAAAAAAGAGCGATTCTGTATCACAATTTTCAAAACCTGCCTATGGCAGGGATTTAAAGAGTGTATTTCGAGGAAATTGGTTTAATATTGTTTTTCTGCATTTATCTTTCAACAGTTTTACAATTATAGCTCCACTGGCCGAAGGCCAGCAGGCTTATGTCATGGCCCGGTGTCCGTCTTGCGTCCGTCCGTCCGTCCGTGCGTCTGTCTGTCTCTGCATTAACTTTTATTTCAAACATCTTCTCTGAAACTACCCATCCAATTTTCATGAAACTTCACAGAAATGATCCTGCCATGGTCCTCTTCAGAATTTCTTGAAAGAATCTGATTCCTTCAAAAACTGGTTGCCATGGCAACAAAACCGGAAAATATTGGAAATCTTTAAAAATCTTCTCGTCTGAAACCATAAGGGATAGGGCTACCAAATTTGGCATGTAGCTTTATGTAGTAGACCTCTATCATGTTTCTTCAAATTATAGCCCTGGGGTCAAAATTGGCTCTGCCCCAGGGGTCACAAGTTTTACATAGGCTTATATAGAGAAAACTTTAAAAATCTTCCTGTACCTAGCCATAAGGCCTAGAGCTACCAAATTTTGCACTTAGCTTGATCTAGTGGGGGTCTACCAAAAGTGCCCAAATTACATTCCTGGGGTCAATTTGGCCTCATGGTGGGCGGGCGGGCGGGGTGGTAGGTTCATAAGATTTGCATGGGCTTATATAGGGAAAACTTTTAAATCTTGGTGTACATAGCCATAAGGCTTAGGGCTACCAAATTTTGCATAAATATAGCATTATCTAGTGGACAACTACAAAGAGGGCCCAAGTTACAGCCCTAGGATCAAGTTTGGCCCTGCACCAGGAGTCACAAGTTTTACCTGGGTTTATTGAGTGAAAACTTCAGAAACCGTTATGTTACTAGCCATAAGTCCAAGAACTCCCAAATTTGGCATGTTATTCTTCTAATACACATATTTCCCATTTAGTCAGACTGTAGCCCTGGGTCAAAGTTTTGTTTTATAAGGGCTTATATAGTGAAGACTTCTCTTTATGGTTTATATTTATAAGCCAGTGGAGCGATACAGGGCCATCATGACCCTCTTGTTAGTTTTCCCTATGTCCTTTGTTATTTAATTGTAACTTTTTATTCTTATACTTCTTTAACACAGCTGAGCACTAAGTGCTCGAGATGGGCTTTCGTGATTTCCTTATAATTTTCTCAGGAGTACCAGCATTTTCTCATTTTTCCACAATGTTTTCAGAAGCCTGCTTCTTGAGGGTCGGGAAAACCTGTGATTCTTTGGTAAAAGGTAAATAAAAGGCTTTTTGTAAATTGTTTGTTTCAGGATCTAACTCTACAGCTACTGCAGTGTTGTGATGTAGAAAGTCTTGGGTCTGCAATCAGAAATGGTCTGAGATCATACATACCTGAAGCTGTAAGTATTTAAAATTTTCCTGTCTTGAGTTGCAGCTACTGAGTTACTGTTGGAGACAACAGTATCCATAGGGCTCTCTGCTCCTCACATCAGAGGTTTTGGGTTCTTATCCAGGTTTGCCTGTGCAAACTGTTGGGAGAGGTGCAGTAACTACTACACAAGCGATTTCTGCCATTCCTGGACCTTTAGAGTGCCTAATAAACCCAAGGAGTACTTTCATTCTCCAAATAAGACCCATATAATTGTTATGCCAAAGTTGTTAATGTCCAGAATGTCTGAGCAAAGCGGACAGTGTAGATCAAAGATCAGACTGCACGTTTTGTGCAGTCTGATCTTGAACTACTCTGGCCACAAATGCAAGTATAATTGTGAAAGGCGCTTTAAGGGTATCAATCTCATCCTCATTGTCACCATTCTGTATGGTCCTCATGAATAAAGGGTTTTGTGGTAAAACATAAATAGCTAACGAAGTGTGTTCTTTTAATATGTCGTTGAAAAGAAGAAAGAATAGTTTAATACTTTACTGAAAAATCCTGTGTTTTAAAAACCTTGAAGACAGAAACTTTTGAAAACCTTGTGGAACAAGGAGACAATGTTGGCAACCACCATTTTCTCCTTTTTTCCCACAGTGCAATCTATCCTTTCAAAGAGAAATTCCATCATTGGAGCTTGTTATTCAATTTGTCCTTTGCAAGTGTTTTTGATCTGGACAAGCCCTGAATTTTGTCTTGTAGAGAGTAAACAATGTACCTTAGACTAAGATAAAAAGACAACCATTATCTTGTCTTAATGAGCTTACTTCAGAAGACGTACATGATTAGAAAAACCTAGTAGAAGGAAAATAGTTGACATCAAACAATTTTTATTGATCTTCCCCTGAAGAAAGCCTGAGGGGGGATTGGTTTATCAGTCTTTTTGAAAGAAGGTTTTTGAAAACATTGTAGGAAAAGGAGAAAATGCTTGTAACCAGCATTTTATCCTTTTCCCACAATGTTTTCTGATCTGTCGGAGAGAAATTTCAGTTTTTGAGTCGCATTTTGTTGTCTGCATATGCTTTCAATTTGGAACAGTTTAAGATTTTATCTTAGGGTAAAAAGTTAACAATGTTTAGACCTGTACTAGAGACAAATGAACCTTGAACAATTGCTAGCAAGTAGAAACAAGTGAATCCAGCTGCAATGATTATCATAAACCCTGGTGAAGAGTGAAAGAGCTGAGATCTAAACTCAAAAGGTCTGGATTACTTGTCCTGTAGGTTATCTACTGAGCTACCTGGCACAGCTGAGGGATTGATTTCTGATATTATCTCTTAGGCTGCTAAGCACGACTCACTGACTTTTTGTGGACAGTGTAGATTAAGATCAGACTGCACAGAATGAATGTGCAGTCTGATCATGGATCTACAATGTTGGATAGGGAGATATCTCTCTTCCAAAATTACCTTTGAAATAGGAACATTTGGATTTTTACTGTTGGCTTGAAAGTTGAATTTCTATCATTTAGCAGGATAAAGGTTAATATTACCATGATGCTACTGCTCATGCAGACAGGTTCTTATATACAAACTCTGGAAACAGCGTAGTTATAATCACTAAAACATGCTGTTTGCTGCCCCATGTTTCATGCTTTGATCTCGATAAAACAAATGATCAGTCCTTCTTCCGTATAACTTTGAGGAAATAGGTTTATAAAAACATTGAAGGAAAAAGAGAAAATGTTGCTAACCTATCAAAGATGAATCATTTCATTTTAGCCCTATTTATTTTGTCCACAAATGCTTTCAATATGGATAAGCTTAGTATTGTCACCTTCTTAGGAGTAAAGAATAATAGTTACTACAACATCGGTTTCAGTAAGAAATTGTAAATATGAGCTACTACCCTTAAAATTCTATCCCACTATGCACCTACCAATCTTGCAAATTTTCAGTCTGCTCTAAAATACAATCTGATCTAGGGTCTACAAAGTTAGGGTGTTAGGTTATACTGGAGTCGGGATGTTGGTCCACACATCTGCCTGTCCATCTTAAGATTATGCATCGTCTTTTCCTCCTACAATTTTTAACCAATTTCACTGAAATTTTAATGCAAGCTTTTACCTGTGTCCGTCTGGGTGTGAGTGTGTTAGTGTGTGTGTGTGTGTGCGTTGGTGTGTGTGTCCCATTCTTGTCCGGAGCATAACTTCTACATTTATAAATGGATTTCAAAATAATTTTGCACAATTGTTCTCCTTAACAATTACTAGTGTCATGTGAAAAGTTTGTTTCGATGCGCCCAAGGTCAAGGCCACGGTTGAAGGTCAAATGTTTAAATTGACCTTGTCCAGAGCATAACTTCTACCTTTCTCAATGGATTTCAAAAAAACTTCGCACACTTGTTCTCCTTAACAAGTACTAGTGTCATGCAAAAAGTTTGTTTCGATACGCCGAAGGTCAAGGTCACAGTTGAAGGTCAAATATTTAAATTGACCTTGTCCGGAGCATAGCTTCTACATTTATCAATGGATTTCAAAAAAACTTCGCACACTTGTTCTCCTTAACAAGTACTAGTGTCATGCGAAAAGTTTGTTTCGATACGCCCAAGGTCAAGGTGACAGTTGAATGTCAAATGTTTGAATTGACCTTGTCCGGAGCATAACTTCTACATATATCAATGGATTTCAAAAAAACTTTGCACACTTGTTCTCCTTAACAAGTACTAATGTCATGCAAAAAGTTTGTTTTGATATGCCCAAGGTCAAGGTCACAGTTGAAGGTCAAATGATAAAATTGACCTTGTCCGGAGCACCACTTCTACATTTATCAATGAATTTCTAAATAACTTAGCAAACTTGTTCTCCATTTTGAGTACTAGTGTCATGCAAGAATTTTCTTCTGATGGGTTCAAGGTCAAGATCATTTAGTTGGGGCATCCGTGTCTCTGACACACCTATTTCTAGTTTACTGTGAAATCATATGCAACAGCAATTTTCATTATGACCGGTTAACTATTACAGGCATTGTGGTCCTTTGAAAATTTTCATGATTTATTGACAAGGCAGTGACCAGGGAAGGAGGGATTAAAATAGAATTGTCTATCCTCTTTGACCATTCTAGGTGAAAAAAGGGGGTGTATCTATCCTCATGGATCATTTCAGATAATAATAGAGTGAAAAGAAAAACAGTGTTTCCAATAGAATTATAACTGATAGAAGGAATAAAATCTCGTTTAGACAACATGTAACATATCCTGTCAGGAAATAGGTAATTTCCAGTCATCATTAGAAATAATAACTTTTTTCATTACATGTATTTTATCTCTGTTTGTCAGATTGCCACTGAAGCTTTTCCTTCTTATTGACAATTTTTAGTGTGTTATGAAGTTATAGTTTAAACATATTTTATTGTCATTATTTACAAATTCTTACATAAAATACATTTTTACATACAGTACAAATAAGACAAAAGGGTCTGACTACAAGTTCTCACAACTTAGATTCGGCCATCCCCTTATTGAACATGCATAGTATTCAGTCTTCAAAGGAAAGAAAAAAGAGGAGAATATCATAAATAATAGTATTTTAACAAAACATGATTGAAGACAGTTTTATTCCAGCTATAGAGAAGATTTTTTTTAACGACAATAAATAAACCGAACACATTAAGAGAATGTTGTGAATATCAATAATAACATTCACTTAAATAGGAGGGAAAACAACATCAAAAGGGTGGTAGTTAAAGAAAATCTTGGTGTTAGTCGGTAAGAAGGCAGATCGGATTTTGGTGCTGCAAAGCAAACTATTTATCAAACCTCTTTGTATCCCTTATAAAATTTTGAACTGAGTTAAATATAAATGAATTTTCACCATAATCGAGGTTGTCAGAACCAAACAGTAGGAGCTGTAAAGAAAGTGGGTGGAAACGGCGTAATTCTCGAAACAATTTTATACGCGGTTCAGTGAAATTAGGACACTGAAAGAGAAAGTGTTCAGCATCTTCAGCAATGTATCCACAACTACATGTAGGGAACGGGGATAAGTGGTTCAAATAGAGATCGAAGTTCAAATTACTACAATTATTCCGGAGTCTTGTGTGTAAAACAGATAGTCTCCTCTGTCCTACAAGATAATGTCGCGGTACAGGAGGCGCAGAGAAACGTTGTAAAATGCGAGATTTAAAAAGTGATATGGAAGTTATAGATTTCATATCATCCGGAAGTTCATTCCAAAGGGAGACAGCAGAAGGAATAAAGGAACTTGCAAACAGCTCAGTGCGGCAGCCAACTATATCGATATTATCAGCGTTTCTTAAAGAATAATCAGTTCTAGTGCTGACATTCGTTGGAAAAATATCTCGTAAGTAGTCCGGAGTAAGGCCGTTTATAATTTTGAATACGCAAATAAGTTTTTGATACCTACGCCGATCTTCAAGAGTCAACCAACCAATTTCCTTGTATAAATTATCGAGAGATGCGGATCTGGTGATACCAGTTACTAGTCTTGCGGCTTCGATTTGGATGTTTTCAATAGTTTCCTTTTCACGGGAAGTGCAATTATCCCAAACTATTGAAGCGTATTCAAGAATAGGATGTAAAAGAGAGATGTAAATTTGTTGAAGTGAGTCTCGTTTAACTATGAATTTTAAGTTTCTCATGATGCCTAGTAATTTTGACGCTGATTTAGAAATGTTATTTATATGTTCAGCCCACTTTGCATTACTGCTCAAAATAACTCCTAGATGTTTATGGCTATCTACAAATTGAATTTGGACATCATTGAACATTGACCATAAAGCAACACTTATATTCTTTGAATTTGCCCACTTGCCCGTTTCCTGTTCAAAAAGGAAGGTCTGGTATTATGATCAAGCTAACTCCGACGAACTAAACCGACTTATTGATGCCGAAAGTTGGGACTTCATTGATTCGACAGACATTGACGATGCATGTGAACGTTTCACCGTTAGACTTTCAGAAATTATGTCCCGTTGCATACCATCGAAAGACGTTACCATACGACCCAATGACCGAACTTGGTATGACTCAAAAATCAGACGTTTCGGTAGACATCGCGATAGACTAAAAAAACTTGTGATAAAACATGGGCGGCAAACTGACTGGATAAAATACAAAGCTATTCGTAATAAAGTAAACAACTTCATAAAAGAAGCTAAGCAAAGGTATTTAAATAATATTGACGAAATGTTGTCTAATTCTAGCAATGAATGCCCTAAAACCTTTTGGAAACATATTCGTACATTGGTAAATAGAAACAAAAAATGCGATACCTTACCAATTTTGAAAACGACTGAAAATGGTCATGAATACTTTCATTGTACAGATGAGGAAAAGGCTGAGTGTCTGAATCGATTTTTTTCGTCTATTTCGACAGTTGATGATACTAATGCAAACTTACCTCCCTTTGTCTCCTTAACCAATAGTAGACTTAACCAAATCCGTATCTCAACGGAAGAAATCGCAAATATAATAAGCAACTTAAGTACCAACAAAGCAGTTGGACCAGACCTTATTAGTCACAAATTATTAAAGCTAGCAAAAAAACGTATAAATAAACCTCTTACAAAATTAGTTAATAAGTCTCTCATGGACACGAAATTCCCATGTAAATGGAAAGAGTGCATTGTAAACCCACTGTTCAAAAAGGGCGATAAGTCGTCTGTTAGCAATTATCGTCCTATTTCTTTACTTAGTTGTTTAGGTAAACTTATGGAAAGATGTGTTCATAAACACGTTTATAATTATCTTTTCTCTAATTGATTGATTTACGAAAAACAGTCAGGCTTTTTAAAAGGCCACTCCACTGTTCACCAACTGCTTGAGATATATCACCAAGTCGTATCGTCGCTTGATGCCAAACAAAGCACCTGTATGGTATTTTGCGATATATCAAAAGCATTTGATAGAGTTTGGCATTAAGGTCTTATTTTTAAATTAGGTCAACTAGGGATCAGCGGCTCTCTTCTAGATTGGTTTAAAGATTATCTGTCTTCCCGCAAGCAATCTGTAATCGTAAAAACGGCAAGGTCAAGGTCACTGTCAATTAATGCCCGAGTTCCTCAAGGCTCTGTACTCGGCCCATTACTCTTTCTTGTATATGTAAATGATATTTCTGACAATTTGTTAAGCATATCTAGACTATTTGCAGATGATACATCCTTGGCGTGCTCTGCCTCACATGTTCCTGATATTGAAGGTATTATTAACCATGATTTACAAATGATATCCGAATGGGCTGAACGTTGGCTTGTTACATTCAATCCTTCTAAAACAGTTGCAATGCTATTCACTAACAAAACTGTCTCTCCCCCTAACTTACTGTTGTGAAGTTATGAAGTGGATTTTTGACATTTTCTGCAGAACTTTAAATTTCTCAAAATTGCTAAGTACCTCCTTATGTAATATATTGTGAATGTGAAAACCTTTAGACCTTTGTTACTCTGTGTAGAATTAGAACCATTTTGCAATTTTTTCATTCATTTCTCATTGTTTCTGACTAAAGCTCATTAGCAGGTTGTTCAAAACACAGCTGCTACTTGGGGCAAAAAAGGGTAACACTTTGATTGCTAACATTATCAGTCTGCAAAAAAAAATGGTGGATATTGCAAATTTAAGGCTGCTTTTGATTATCTGTAAGAAAAACATCAGATAGTATAAATCATTGATCAGACTGCATGTTTTATGCAGACTGGTCTTAATTTACACAAGTCTGAAAAAGCTGCTGAAATTGATTTCAGCACATTAAGGGTTTAATTGCAGATGGTCAAAGGTTACATCTAGTTTATCAATACCTCAAAGCCCTTGGATAGCACCCAAAAGTAAACAGCAAGGGTGTTTAAATACATTTGGATTTAAATCATACCTTATAAAAGTATGGAAATTGTTGTGAAGTTGACAAGCTGTTGTTGAACAGTTGGCTCAAGTGATAGTCGCTGGTAGAAAAAAAGAATTGTAAAAACAGGTAAAGAGTAAACAAAAAATAGAGCAACCTGGCAACTTTTGATCTACTTTTAAAATTCATTTTTCTGCAAACGACTAAGATTTGGACCAACTGTACCAAACAGATTGTCATCTTCACAATTATAACTTTCATACTTTTAAAAAGTATGAGCTAAATCCAAATGCATTTTAAACCTGGGTTGTTTACTTTGGGCTGCTGTTAGGGCTTGAAGAATAAATACAGAACTAAAAGCACCATACAGTGAATCACATTGATTTTCTTCCAGCCTCATTTATTTTCATTGTTCACTCAACTAGGATATGAAATTTGAGATTTTTTTCTAATCATTTCAGATGAGCAAATCCCAAGTTAAATATCTATTTCTATGAAACAAAATTATTTTGCTCTCTTTGAAAATATGCACCATAAATTCCCCTGTATAATTGCTTTAGGTCTTCTCTTTGATGAGTCCATAAGAAAAAAGTTCTCTAAAGTTTTACTTCATGGACTTCAGTTGACAGGTTTTGGAGTGCTTGTTACATGTCAGTAGTGACTTTTCATTTTGGCTACATGTAATTCCATTTTGTAAACACTGTTGCATTTCTTCACTATTCATCTACTGGCCAATTTGTACCTGTATCAATTGCAGTTTTCATTTTCATTTTTCATATGATTTAAAATAGAGACATTCCATGCTTTTATGACCCTTTGGAAGAATACTTTCGAATACATGATTGGGCAATGTTTTGTACCTTGCCAAAGACAGTTCCCATCATTTTGGCCATATTCATTTTGTTGTCTTCAAAAACTTTCTCTGTGGATCAGGTTTTAAATTGTATTGCTCTGGCAAAAGCTAAAGTGCAATAGAGATAGCCTCAGAAGCTTAGGCCAGATGATTCAGCATATCATACAGGAGTTCTAGTAGCCTTATGTACAAGCCCCTCAAAATATCAGGTCCATTTTTCAAGACCAGCCTTCTTATTTGCTTGAGACAGAATGGCTTGTCCTGGTTTGATTGTATGGTGTTTAATGCCATTTTCAACATTATTTCAGTTATATCGCAGCAGCCAGTGTACCTATCCATGCTTTCCTTGAGTTTCTTTTTACCAGTACTCCACACAATATTCTTTCCAAGCCACTGGCTGCTTTCCCACATTACCATCGTCAAAACAATGGTCAGTGGTGGGAGAGGAATGAATCCTGTCGCAATGACTATCATCAATCCTCGGAAAGAAATTGGCCAAGTGAGGGATCGAACCAGCGACCTCCTGTTCTCAAATCCTGTATGCTACTGACTGAGCTACAGGTCTTGGCGGCTTGTCCTTGAGTCTAGAATAAGTACAATAGGTTAATGGTTTGTTAAAAAGGACAGTTAGTGCCTTTGGACTTTATCCCCTTTTATTGAACCTTAATGTTATCCATACAGACATACACACACATAAAATTGAGCCATCCTCTAGCAAAAGGTGCCTTAATGCCTCTCCGTGATGTATCATACCAAGCAAGTCATCACATGATCATGAATCCATTATGTCCATTTTGTCTAACAACTGACTGAATCATGAGGTAGACTGGTCCCTTGACATACAGAAAATTGACTAATAGCAAAAAGTTTTGGCTCAGGTCAGCCTGTGTCTAACTCATTATCTAATTTCATCATCGTTCAGAAAAGTTGGAGAGGTGTACTTCAACTTAAAAACCAGCATTCGTATCATGGATTTGAATAAATTTGTGTTTTGATCTACCAGAGGGTGACAGACCAACACTCTAACTGACTTTTATGAAGATTTTTGGAATAAAAAAAAAAAGGTTTGCTGAAATTACTGACCACAGGTAAGGAGGCTTTTACTGGGAAAATGATGATACTAATTAATAGTACCTTAATTAGATAGGCTAGAAACATGGTAAGTATAATAGCATGATATTGTATTAAATGACTGGAGGTGATTTATAGGCTGTTGAATAAATAAATGCAACATGTTTCATGCTTTTGTTTCAAGGTCGGGTGGGGTTTTTGAAATGATTTAGTAATAAAAGTTTCGTTTTAAATTTATATCTCACATGAACCCAAAATGCCCATGTTGGACTGTTGTTCTTACCTGTTATCCAGCGCTCATGGTTTCTTACATCTAAGGTATCATTAACAGCTTGCCTTGACTGGGGGTCACATTTTGTCATTTTTCTATCAAACTTTGTCTAGATTTTTACCTTCTTGATTTAAAAGTTAACTCAAAATTGGGTGAAATGGATGACAAAAAATAATTGAAAAACCTTGTTTCCACTTAAAGCTCCCTTCAGAACCATAGATGCCATTGTGGAAAATGTAGATCAAGATCAGGCTGCGTAAAACATGCAGTATAGACTGCACAAAGCATGCAGTCTGATATTTGATCTACATTTCTGCTTTGTTAAGACATTTTGGACAAAAGCAATATTGAAATTGCAATTATTTTGATCTTATTTTTAGACTGAAAATGACTGTTGGGTCTATTTGGCACTATAGGGGTAAGACTCTTTGAGGCAACAGTTTTTAGCTCCACTGGCCGAAGGCCAGCGGGCTGTTGTCATGGCCTGGTGTCCGTCGTGCGTCCGTCCGTGCGTCCATCTGTCCGTCCGTCCGTGCGTTAACTTTTATTTCAAACATCTTTTTCTCTGAAACTACCCATCCAATTTTCATGAAACTTCACAGAAATGATCCTGCCATGGTCCTCTTCAGAATTTCTTGAAAGAATTTAATTCCTTCAAAAACTCTGGTTGCCATGGCAACAAAACTGAAAAATATTGGAAATCTTTAAAAATCTTCTTGTCTGAAACCATAAGGCGTAGGGCTACCAAATTTGGATGTAGCTTTATGTAGTAGACCTCTATCATGTTTCTTCAAATTATAGCCCTGGGGTCAAAATTGGCTCTGCCCCAGGGGTCACAAGTTTTACATAGGCTTATATAGAGAAAACTTTAAAAATCTTCCTGTACCTAGCCATAAGGCCTAGAGCTACCAAATTTTGCATGTAGCTATATCTAGTGGGCCTCTACCAAGCAGGCCTAAATTTTAGCCCTGGGGTCAAAATTGGCCCCGCTGCAGGGGTCACAAGTTTTACATGGGCTTACATAGTGACAACTTAAGAAATCTTCCAGTACCTAGCCATAAGGCCTAGAGCTACCAAATTTTGCATTTAGCTTGATCTAGTGGGGGTCTACCAAAAGTGCCCAAATTACAGTCCTGGGGTCAATTTGGCCTCATGCTGGGGGGGGGGGGGCGGCCTTGGGGGGGGGGGGTTCACAAGATTTACATGGGCTTATATAGGGAAAACTTTTAAATCTTGGTGTACAAAGCCATAAGGCTTAGGGCTACTAAATTTTGCATAATTATAGCACTTCTAGTGGACAACTACAAAGAGGGCCCAAGTTACAATCCTAGGATCAAGTTTGGCCCTGCACCAGGGGTCACAAGTTTTACACGGGTTTATGGAGTGAAAACTTCAGAAACCGTCTTGTTACTAGCCATAAGGCAAAGAACTCCCAAATTTGGTCATAAACATGTGCTTATAGGGTGAAAATTCAAAAAATCCTTTTGCTCCTAACTGCAAACCCAAGGGCTACCAAATCTGGATCACTAGATTTTTTTTTTGAAATTAGCCTTGCATCAGGGGTCTTATGTTTTACAGAGGCTTCATATGGACGAAACTTGAAAATCACCTTATTTATAACCATACAGCATAGACTTGTATTATTTTGGCATGTGGCTTTATCTTGTGGACCTCTACCAGGGTTCAAGTAATTATAGCTCTGGGATCAAAAATGGCTTTGCCCTGCGGGTCTCAACTTTCACATGGGCTTTTACAGAGAAAACTTTGTAAGTCTTCATTTTGAAACCATTTGGCTCAGAATTGAAATGTTCAGTATTTATGGTTTATATTTATAAGCCAGTGGAGTGATACAGGGCCATCATGGCCCTCTTGTTGTTACCTCTGTATGAAACATTTTTCACTGTACCATGTCTCTGCAATGTATTTTCAGTATGGAGGTGCCCTGTTTTATGTGGATGAGAGTAATGGAGATGTGATCACTGCTGATAATGCTGGTCTTACTGTCTGCAGCCCCACACCATTGTGTATTCAGTAAGTTCTTCTTGGTTATGTATGCAGTAAGTCCTTCTTGATGATATCATCAGCTATGCCACTCTTCTCTGACAAGACTATTAGATTTTCTAAGTGTTGTGTTTGAAAGCATGTGGGAACAACTAATAAAATGTGGCTCAAATAATGGAATTGTATTTCAAATCAAATGGTAGAAAATATTGTTGGAAAAGAAAAAAATGCCAGTTACCTCCTTTTCCCAGAATGTTTTCAACAGTTGTCTTTTGCAGGGACATTAACATTAGGATTGTATGGTAAAGGATAAACAGTCGACAGGACATATACATTTTTTGACTTCCATAATGAAGGCAGAGCTGTAGAACTAAATGTTGTTTGAATAATGAAATTTTGTCTTTAAAGTGAAAGGATGTAAAAATGCAGGAAAAGGACAAAAAGCAGATTACCAACATTTTTTCTCTTTTTCACAATATTTTCAGAAGCCCTCTATCTCCAGGCTGTAAAAACAAGCAGAGGTTTGGTAAATGGTGAACTATTTGAGTAACTCTTTACCACACAGTCACGACTTTTAAAGACCCTGTGAAAGAAGCCTTTTGAAAACACTTTGGGAAAAGGAGATAGTGCTGGTAACCAGCATTTTCTCCTTTTCCCACGATGCTTTCTACCTTTCAAGACCAAATTTCAATTTTTAAGTCACATTTGTTTTGTCGTCTGCAAATGCTGTCAATTTGGACTAGTCTAGAATTTTTCTTGTTTGAAAAAGAGTTAACTCTTTACCACACAAAAGATTTTAGAATTGTCCATTTGAAAGCATTTGTAGACAACAAATTAACTGAAGCTGACTGAATTTTCCTTTGAGAATAAAGAAAATATTGTGGGAAAGAGATAAAATGCTGGTTACCAGCAATTTCTTCTTTACCCACTATGCTTATTAAAAGCCTCTTTCTAAGCATCTCTTTAAACCTCAGGATTGTGTGACAAATATTTAAGCAAAATGAAAAGGACATTGTAAGCATAAATGATGGCCAAAGAATAGCACTTTCATGATTTTCATGACCAGAATGTCTCTGCAACATGGGACAAGGTAGACTAAGATTAGGCTGTATATTCTGTAAATCTGATCTTGGTCGAAACTGTGAACAAAAACATCAAATACTACCTGTATCGGGCAAAGAGGTACTATTCTTTACTCGCTCTAATCAGTGCAATTCTAGCTAGCTGCATCATTTTGCATTGTGTCTTGGGTTTGACGAATTATTCAGCGGAAGAGTTTTGGACTAACCTCCTTGAAGTTAGTCTTGCCCTGGCTGGAATAGATAAATTTTGTTGATAGAGTTGTCTTGCAGGATGAGTGAAAACACAATACATGTAAATCCATGTGGTGTGAAAAAAGGAAAAGCACAAGTTTATGTTTTCCATGATCAATGGCAATGAAAAGATCAAGAAAAATTATTTGTACCCCTGGGGGTCTATTATCTTGTCCTTTAACCTAAACTCCTAACTGTTTGTAGTAGACAGCTTCATTCCCCCTTTTGCTGCAAACCCCTTCAGAGAACATTTTTTCACATCAAGAAATTGCTTGAAATGTGCAATTTGTCCTTTTGCAACAATGTGGTTACATGTATTTATGAACTATATAACCTAATTCACGTTGATTGTACATAGTATTGATACAGTGAGGAAGTTTTAGAGGTTGGTTACAGCAAATTTGCCTTAGCAGATAATGACCTAATCTACTGGCTGATCAATGATTCAAGAGACACTTAACCCCTTAACAGACAATCCAGACATTTTAAAAAACCAAGACCCTTTATCATATGATATCAAATGGTCAGCTTGAAAAGACTTTAGGTTGCACTAACCCTTTACCAGGCAACAAAATTTTACATTTCTTAGTATGGAGAGCACTTGAAGATATTAAATTGTAAGTTGCTCAAATTATGGGAAATGTGGAATATATTGTGGGAAAAGGAGAAAATGCTGGTAACCAGCATTTTCTCCTTTTTTGTCACAATGTTGCAAAAGCCTTTTTATTCATGGTCATATAATATCCGATCGTGTGGTAAAGAGTTAAAATTGTGATCTTGCTCAAAGACAGAATCTCCAAAAATTATGTGAACGATTCATAAACAGTCAATAGTAGTATAATAATGAATTAGTTTGCTATTTGAGGAAAAAATTGTTGTTGATATTTTCCACAAGTTCATAAAATTGACCCATAAATGGGAAGCCTTGAAGGGTTTACTTGTATCAAGATTATTGTCAATGTAAATATTTACAGAATGACAAAACAGCATGCCCTGTAATGTCCGTGCTATACCCTCACCTTGCAATTCACAAGTGTAGTTGCCTTTTCAGACAATGTGCATCAAGATTAGATTGCTTGAGAGACATTCATGATAAAGGAAGCCTTGATATTCCAAGATCTAGAAACTTTTTTTTTTTTCTGAAAGAAACGATTAACCAACACGCTTCAGGTTTACTCTAGGCTCTTAATATTATTATGAACCTTTATAAAATCGACTTGAGTTATTGCAATGTTCTGCACATTTGACCTGTTGCATTAAGATACATGTATATCTGAGATCAAACTAAAGAGTTACTGATCATGTTTTCATTGTTACAAAATCATCTTTTGTTCACGGTAGGTTTAGAGAGGGATTATTTATGGAAAAAAATTGCTTATTTTCGTGTACAAAGGATTTGTCCAGTCTAACTCATTCCCCCTGAAACAAACTTGCAATAGGCAACTGCTAAAATATTCATTGAAGATGTGGAGAAATTATTCATGATAAGCATTTCTGCCTTTTCCACAATGTTTTTAAAAATGATAAACCACCAGGCAAAAAATTTTATGACTAGAGGTAACTGTGGTTCATAGAAGTTAAACCTTGACCTTTTCGGGTGCATTTTCATTTGGTCCAGTCATAAATTGATAGAACCCAGGACAGCTGTGACATACAGGAAAAGGTTTATTGATAATTTTATCAAATGTTATCAGTGTGTTATCAAAGACAATGTAGGAGATGACATACCAAAGATTTTTAGTATTTTAATGTAAATATTGACTCAGATTATGATCAAAGTTTATTGATGTTTGTGTCAATTTATTTTAGAAGTTTAGTGTTTTATGTAATGGTCTTCAAAACTTACCTAATGTTGTAAAAATGGCTTGGGATTTGATGACTTTCTTAATAACACATTTTTAAGTTTTAATGTGGGTCAAGTTTAATCTTGCATTTGTATTAGGGTATCACATAAACCTTTCCCAAAACACAAAATTTTGGACTTGACCAAATTGAAAGTATTTACCGATAATAAATAAAGAGTAGTTCAGATGATGATTTCTGTCTATGAAATCTGTCTGTAGACTTTCTTTTTGGTGATCTTAGCTCAATAGCTGTTTGACCTAAGACGCTGAAACTTTATACAAGTATTGCTCATGATCCAAGGAGGTGCTCTATTGTGTTTGGGTCAAAGTTCAAGGTCAGAGGTGAACTTTGTTTGAAAATCGTTTCCATGCTCTATCTCAATAGCTGTTTGACCTAGGACCCTGAAACTTTATACATGTGATGCTCATGACCCAAGGAGGAGCCCCATTGTTTTTGGGTCACATGGGTCAAACGTCAAGGTCAATGGTGATCTTTGTTTTGAAAATAATTTCCGTTCTCAGATTGTGCTGCTGCAGTGACAAGATGCTGGGGGGGGGGGGGGTATTTGTCTGCTTTGCAACAGTTCTTGTTTGGTAAAAGGTTAAAGTCAATGATAAGCCTTTAGATTGGCTCAGACAGAATGTCTTGGTCAATCAGATGGCGAGGTTTTAGAATTGAAATTTAGGTTAGAATGATTGGTGTAGTCTCGTGGCTCAGCGGTAAAGTGTAGGACTTGTAACTTGGAGGTCCCAGGTTTTAGCCTCAGTGAAAGTACTGGGTTTTTTGTAGGAGTATCCTTGGGTAAGACACTTCAGAGCCCTGGCCTAGCACTGGTGAAAACCAGGACAAACATGAATATGTAAGCTATTGCAGTGATATGGCTGTAATATTGTTGAAAATGGCATAAAACACCATTCAGTCAAGGTTGCTGATGTCCAAAAAGTATTGGAAAAGCAGACAGTGTCCCCTTTTTCCACAATATTTTCAAGACTTTTTGCTGGGGTTGTCAAAGGCTGTGATTGTTTGGTAAACAATTAAAGTCGATGATAAGCCTTTTGATTGGCTCAGAAGGAATGTTTTTGCCAGTCAGATGGCTAGGTTATAGAATTGAGCCACATTCTGGCAAACTGGGGCTTAATGCATCTCCGTGTTGCATGATACCAAGCAAGTTATCACATTACTATGGATCCATAAAACCTATTTGATCTTACAACAGACTTAATCACAAGGTACACTTGTCCTTTGACATGCAGATAATCGATCAAAAGCAAATAGTTTCGACACAGGTCAGCTTGCACGGAGTGTGCAGGCTGACCTGGGTCAATACTTTTTGCAGATGCCTTAAGCCCCCTTTTCACAGTAAATGGCTCAATCAAAATGTAGGTCGGAATGATTGATATGGTCCCATACAACAGCAAACTATGTAAGGGTAACTGCTATCTGTTGATACTAATTGGGAGAAGTTTCAAGATGAGGAGGTGAAATTAATTTGTGAAATAGCAAAGAGAAATATTTACACAGATCTCTGTAATATAAAGAGGGTGAAGAATAAATGATGAAACTTTATCATGGATACTGCCCCTGTTCAAACAATACTGAAGTATGGTGGAAGATAACTAAGTTTGCCCAGCAGTTATGACACCTCCTTACTTCCACTTGGGTCTTGATAATAAACCATACTCATTAACATCTTAGCACATAAAGTGCCTGTCACAACTTTTGTTGCCTTTGCGGGCAGTGTAGATCAAGATTAGGCTGCACAAAACATGCAGTCTGATCTTTGGTTTACAGTGTATGCTTTCCTGGTACAGCCCAGACAAGAGGAACATTGAGATTGCAAACATTTAGGTTTTTTTTCTAGACTGAATAAGTCCATTGAGTTTATCCTTTACTCTTGGAGTTAACTCTGTACCCACATTTTGCAGATAAGTTATAACCCCTAGGCTGCTCAGGGACCTTTTGCGGACAGTGCAGATCAGTATCAGACTGCACAGAATGTGCGGTCTGATCTTGGATCTACAGTGTCCGATAAGGAGATTTTCTCCCCTGAAAATATGTATGAAGTAGTAGAAATTGGGTTTTTACAATTGGCTTGAAAGTTTTGTTTCATTTATTTAGGAGCTTAGGGGTTAAAAACTTGGCAAAACTGAAAAAACTTCTCAAAATGAGAAAAGTTTTTGATATTTCCTATAGCAATAATGGTTCCTATAGAAATAATGTTTTTTTCACTAATATTTGAGCCATGCTCTTGCAAAAGGGGGCATAATGCATCTCCGTGATGCATGATACCAGAAAAGTCATGACATAGTAATGGATCTGTATCAACCATTTTGTCTTACACCAGACTGTATCATGAGGGTAGACTGGTCCTTGGAAATACAGAAAATTGACCAGTAGCGAAAAGTTTCGGCCCAGGTCAGCCTGGGTGGACTGCGTAGGTTGACCTGATTCAATACTTTTCGCAGATACATTAAGCTCCCTTTTCACAGAGTATGGCTCATTTGTATGTGTATGTAATACAAATATGCCTAATCAACCCATAGATAGCCTGATAAACCCAACAAACATTTTCATTCTAGAAATAAGACCCAAGAAATTACAATTTCAAGGTTGCTCTTGCCTAGAATGTCTCTGAAAAGTGGACAGTGTAGACTGAAGATCAGACTGCACATTTTGTGCAGTTTGATCTTGATCTATGCTGGCTGCAAAGGAACTAAAGTTTTGAAAGATTTTTTCAAGTTTTATAGATGGTATTCCATTTTTCACTTCTTTTATATTGGGTATTGCAAGTTTTCTTTAAGTTCTTGAAATTGGAAACAGTAAGGAAAAAAAAAAACACAAAAGGATTCATTTTGACTTTGCATAAAATTCATTTCCATTCCACAATTTTATGAGAGCACATACAGGTAAAGTATTGAATTTTAAATAATGTGTAAATGCAAGCAATACAAAACTATAGTATAAATGGTTTATTGTATGTATTTTTTTTTATGATTTGGTATTAAAAGCCCCAATAGGTGCCAAAAGCAAAGAAAGTGGGTTTTAAAATGATCTTTATCATCTGAATTTAAATCATACCATTTAAAAGTTTGGAAATTGTTGTGAAGATGACAATATGTTATTGTGCAGTGGGTCCAAGTGTTCCTTGCTGGCAGAAAAAATAATTTTATGAGGAGGTCAAAAGTTGCCAGGTCGCTGTATCTTTTGTCTACTTTTAATTGATTTTAAAATTCATTGTTCTGTTTGAGACAACACTTGGACCGACTATACAATGACAGATTGTCCTTGATGCAATAATTTCCATGCTATTAAAAGGTATGATTTAAATTCAAATGTGTCTTTACACATGTTTTGTCTACTTTTGGCAGCTGTTGGGACTTTTATGATGTGGTGTATAATGAACAGAAATTACTGTAAATAGTGATTTTGGTATAAAATTTTCATATTTGTATTTTATAAATTTCAGTTAAAACAATATGACCAGAAACTAGTGTTTCCCTCTACATAATATATTTTTGTTGAGAATACGAATTACAAAATTCGAATCACGAACTCCCCAACCTTTTGTCATATAATCCTAAGTTTTAATGACCTTAAGGAAGAAGGCTTTTGAAAACATTAAGGGAAAGAAGAAAATTGTAGTAACCATTTTCTTCATTTCCCACAATGTTTTCTGCCTTGTTGGAGAACCTCAGCTCATTTGAGTCAATTTTGAAATTGTTGTTGGCAGATGCTTTTCATTTAGAACAGTCTAGAAGTTGTTTTGGAAAGGGTTAATTGAATTGTACATCTGAAGACTTGTCCATATTCAATACATTGCAGACATCAAATGCGTAAGGATAAAAAACTTTATATGAAAAGAAGAAAAATCTTTGTTTCTTGCATTTTTCCTTTTCCTACAATATTTTCAAAAGCTTTCTTTCCCAGATTTGTTTGGTGAAAGGTTAATTTTTGTGGACAAGATTAATGGTTTTGCTGCCAAATAAATGAAGCAGGTGTATTTGGTCAGTTGAGAGAATCCAAATTTTTATGTCTGTAAAAGTAAATAGAGTTATTGCTCTACATTTTCATTTAACCCTTTACCCAACGATCCCAAGTTTTAACAGCCCTGATGAAGAAAGCTTTTGAAAACATTGGGGGAAAAGAAAAAGATTGCTGGTAACCAACATTTTCTTCATTTCCATGAATGTTTTCTACACTTTCAAGAACGTAATTGCAACATTTGAGCCACATACAATTTGACACCTGCATCTGGTTTTAACCCTTAAAGCGCCATTCACGACTATAGTTGCCTTTGCAGCCAGTGTAGATCAAGATCAGGCTGCACTAAATGTGCAGCCTGATCTTTGATCTACAGTCAGCTTTACTGAAACACTGTGGACAAAAGCAACAATGAAATTGCAATTATCTGGGTCGTATTTCTAGGATGAAAATATTTGATAGGTTTATTTGGTGCTTTAACCCTTACCAAACAATTCCGGGTTTTTACGACCCTGAGAAGGAGGGCTTTTGAAAACATTATGGGAAAAGGAGAAAATGCTGGTAACCAGCATTTTCTCCTTTTCCCACAATGTTTTCTACCCTATCAGAGACCTTAAGCTCATTTGTACCAAGTTTGAATTTGTTGTATGCAGATGTTTTGGATTTGAGAGAGTCTCAAATTTGTCGTTTGGGAAAGGGTTATGGAATGATTTGGGCAATTCTTCAATTTTTGCATCTGGTAAAGGGTTAAATGCTGATCCTGATAGACAATTCCTTCTTTATTGTGTTTTACAGGCAAGCCTATGGAGAAAAACAGCAGGTTATATTGACCATGGAATCTACTCCAGCATGTGTTCTTGATAATATTACAAATACTAATGGAAAATCATACACTAACCAAACACAAGGTAAGAAAGACAAACAGACAGAAGAAGAACCCTGCCAAGAATGCACTTTGTTGTACCTACCTTCCTGCTGAATTGAAGATGACATTGTTAAATGAGCCATGCTCTTTGAAAAGCATGCTTAATGCATTTGTGAACAGCATCATCCGATGTGAGCCTACACAGGCTGACATGGGTTGAAACTTTCTGCTGTTTGTAAATTTTCTGCTTGTCCAAGGACCATTCTACCACAGGATTCAGCTTGTTGTTTGACTCAATGGACATTTTAAGGGTTCATATATTATTTGATGACTTGCTTGATATAATGCATCATGGAGATGCATTATTTCCCCTTTAATTTTCAACAAATTTGGCTGAAATTTTTATTGAAGCCATTTTACTACAGCAACATGTGCATCAGCAATTTTTATTGTGATTAGTGAATAATTTAGGAGTTATGGCCCTTTGAATTTTTGTGTCCTAATCCAGTGAAAAGGCAACAGTTTGGCCTGTGACAGTTCTCGTGGTTTATCCCCTTACCACACAATCTCGACTTTTATCCACCCTGAAGTTAGAGGGCTTTGGAAAACATCATGGGAAAAGGAGAAAATGCAGATAACTAGCATTTTCTTCTTCACCCACAAAGTTTCCTGTCCTATCAGAGACATAAATCATTATTTGAACAATATTTATATTGTCGTCTTCACATGCTCTCAATTTGGTCAAGTCTGAAATTTTTTGTTTGGTAAAGAGTTACACTTAACCCTTTACCACACAATCCGGACTTTTAACGACCCAGAGATAGAAGCCTTTTGAAAACATTGTGGGAAAAGGAGAAAATGCTGGTAACCAGCATTTTCTCCTTTTTCCACAATGTTTTCTACCCTTCCCAAAACAAATTTTAGTCTTTCAATCGCATATATTTTGTCGCCTGGAAATGCTTTCAATTTAGAGAAGTCTAAAATTTTGGCGTTTGGTAAAGAGTTAACAAGACCTATATGAAATAAATCAGCAGATCCCATACAAATGGTTCTTGCCACAAATTTAGTTCAGGATCAGATGGTTAGCTAAAATGTCCTAATAGGTAAATGTTGGCTGCCAGAAGTTTTGGATCATTGACAAGATGTCTTGAAAACTTTTCATGATTTTTGATGAGAGGAAATTGATTCGCTGACAACAAAATGTCAGAAATGCCCATACTGTGAAATTTTGGACTTTTGAATAATTTTGACCCTTTGGCTGCAGAGTGCAACTCAAAGAACTTTTGGGGACAGTGTAGATCAAGATCAGACTACACAGAATATGCAGTCTGATCTTGGATCTACACTGTCTGATAAGGAGATTTCATTCACCAAAGAATACCTTTGAAATAGCAAAATCTTGGTTTAGTACTGTCGGCCTGAAAGTTTCATTTCATTTATTTAGCAGGATATGCATTAAATTAGTCCAAATGCAGGTCTGAGGTATTTCCTAATGGATCAGTGTGAGAGAAAATGAAATGCTTAACATTCTATCATAGGAAAGAACTTCAGTTAACTGATATAAAACAGGTATCAAAGGATAGCCACAGGAGAAATTAATTCCTGAACCTATAGAAATCAATTAGCATATTACATTCTGAAAATTACAGTTTTCACTAGAGACAAGTTTCCTTTTACCATGGTGTTTTGTATTTATCAGTGAATTAGCCTTGCTGCATATAGTTTAGCTTATTCTTATGTTAATCTTTTCAAATTTGTCTGCAAATTTGTCTCAGGAGGAACAAGTTAATCCTTTTTCAAACAGTTATGTGTTTGAGGATTCTAAGAGAGAATGTCTTTGAGGGCATTCTTGCCAAAGGAGAACAGGTAACCAGAATTTTCTCCATTTCCCACAATGTTTTTACACACTGGCTAATCGTCTGAGCTACATTGAATTTGTCATCTGCAAATTGTGTCAGTATGGCTGAGTCTAAGATTTTGTTGTGTTGTGAAGAGTTAATGCATTGAACACTTGCTGCAAGGAAAGACAGGCCCAGGTATTGCAATTCGAAGGCTGTGCAGCCTGGTCTTGATCTACAATGATGCACTGAGTGTAAGCCTTTACTCCTGGAACTGTTTCCAAGATTATGTCATCAAAATTAGGAGAATCAATTTTAGTTCTGTTTAAAGTTGAGTGCAAGTTTGTAGGAGATAGTGTTATTCATTTTATTCTTAGTTCTATGAGGTTGTTTATTGTCTGGCTTGCTGAAAAGACATGATGAAAGCTTGTATATTTGTATTTATGGAAAGCAAGCAAGTTTAGGCTGCCAAAATAATGTTATCATAAGCCATTGGCTGCCTCAAATGTTTTTCTTGTCTGCTAAATATATCTTTCCCTTTACTATACAATCATGTATTTTAAGGAACTTGAGGATGAGGGCTTTTGAAACATTTAGGGAAAGAAGGAAATGCTGGAAAGCTGTATTTTCTCCTTTTCCTACCATGTTTTCTACCATTTCAAAGACAAAAATAATCATTTGAGCTGCATTTAATTTGTTGTCTGCAATGCTTTCAATTTTGTCACTTCAAAAATCTTGTTTTTAGGTAAAGAGTTAGAGATTTTTAAGCTTTGATGACTTTTTGAATATGTGAATTGTATTTTATGATGCAATTTTTAGCTCACCTGAGCACAAAAGTGCTTATGGTGAGCTTTTGTCATGGTGGTGTGTCTGTTGTCCGTCATGCGTTCTATGTTATCAACTTTTACCTTGTTTAGGCTCTAGAGGCCACATTTTCCGTCCATTACTCATGAAATTTTTACAGAATGTTTGTCTTGATGATATCTCGGATGAGTTTGAAAATGGGTCATGTCTGGTCAAAAACTAGATCACTAGGTCAAATCTTAGAAAACCTTGCATACACTCTAGAGGCCGCATTTTCAGTCCAATACTCATGAAAGTTGGTCAGAATGTTTTTCTTGATGATGTATTAGAGAATTTTGAAAATAGGTCATTTGGGATTAAAAATTAGGTCACCAAGTCAAATCTTAGAAAAACCTTGTATATGCTCTAGACATCACATACTCTTGATGGTTAGTCAGAATTTATGTCTTGATGTTCTCTTGGATGAGTTTGAAATGGTTCAAGTAGGGTCAAAAACTAGGTCACATCTTTGAAAATCCTTGTTTACACTCTAGAGGTTTATTTTCTGAATGAATGTCTTGATGATATCTCAGATGAGATTGAAAATTGGTCACATCTGGTCAAAAACTAGGTCACCAGGTCAAATTTTGGAAAAATCTTGGGTACAGTTTAGAGGCCAAATTTTCTATCCAATACTCATGAAAGGTGGTCAGAATGACTTGATAATATCTACAAAAAGTTTGAAAGTGGGCCTTGTTGGGCTAAAAAGTGGGTCACTGAGACAAATTGTAGAAAAAGCTTTTTTACACTCTAGAGGCTACATTTTCTGTCTGTTACTCAAAAAAGTTTCTTAGAATGTTTGTCATAATCTCGAAAGAGATTGGAAATTGGTTATGTTTGGTCTGCTGAGCAACTGTAGGGCCATCATAGCCCTCTTGTTTAACTCTTTACCACACAATCAGGGGGCCAAGCCCCTGTAGCTCAGTCAGTAGCGTACAGGACTTGAGAACAGGAGGTCGCTGGTTCAATCCCTGGCTTGGCCAATTTCTTTCCCAGGATTGATGATAGTCATTGCAACAGGATTCATTCCTCTCGCACCGCTGACCATTGCTTTCGACAATGGTTATTAGGGAAAGCAGCCCGTGGCTGGAAAAGCATGGATAGGTACACAGGCCGCCGTGATATAACTTAAGCAATGTTGAAAACGGCGTTAAACACCATAGTTTTACAATCAATCAATCAATCAGAACGCAATCACGAGTTTTAACGACCCTAAACAAAAAGCATTTTAAAAACATTGTGGGAAAAGGAGAAAATGCTGGTAACCAGCATTTTCTCCTTTTCTCACAATGTTTCCTACCCTTTCCAACACAACTTTCAGTTTTTGAGTCACATTTATTTTGCTGTCTGCAAATGCTTTCAAGTTAGACAAGTTTGAAATTTCGTTGAGTGGTAAAGGGTTAATCAAGTTTTCCGTCCAGACCTTTGAATCAGAATTGGACACATTTTATCTAAAAGCCCTTTTTTCTCGCAGAATGATTTTTATCTACACCGACCACGACAGCACATCAACACATTAGCTTTTGTGGACAATTTCTCAAGACTTCTTATAAAAACATATATTCCATACAGGAGAAATTGCTCTGAGTGAGCAGTTCTTATTTTGTCACCGTGTTTTTGGATGCAGTTGAGCATTGAATCTCAATTTCAATTCATTTTTAAAAGCTGAACAGTTCTTTCGGAGTGCAGTGCCATGCACGAAAATCAACAAACTAGTGTAGGTGACAGTTCAATATCTTGAAAATTTGCAGCCTGGTAAACATCAGTCTCAATGGAGTAATAGGTGTAACATTGTCCAACCTCAGGCTGTTTGTTCAATTAACTATGTTCAATTAACTGAAATTGATCATCAATCCTGGACTGATAGACGTACCCTTAACCATTTCCCAGCGAAGTCTCTGTTTCAACAAGCCTGAGGAATGAAGGTGTTGAAAACATTGAAGGAAAAGGAGAAAATACTTGTGACCAGCATTTTCTCCTTTTTCCTACAATGTTTTTAACTTTTTCAGAGATAAACATATCTCATTGTCTGAACCACATTTTATTTGTCATCTCAAAAGAAAAGATTTCAATATTGACATGTCTGAAAGCTTTTTATCTTCTTCAAAGGTAACACCTATTAATGAGCGTTTTTGCTTGAAATTTGAGTTGATATGAAAGTGTTTTTACGAATTAGCTTTATTCTACATGCATTTAGTGCTGTATGAGGCTATGAATTGACCATTGCTGATTATTAATCCTCAACTGATGGATGTAATCCAAAAATATTCATGACTGTTGTTGCTTGATTTTTGGGTTAGCCTTTTCCCAAACAATCTGGAGTTTTATGATATGGAATAAGAAAGCTTTTGAAAACATTGTGGAAAAAGGAGAAAATGCTGGGCAAGTCTAGAATTTTGCTGTTTTGTAAAGAGTTCAGTCTGAAAGTGTTGTTATGAATTCGCCTTGAACATGGGGTATTTAACCCTGTACCAAACAATTGAGAGTTTTCACAGTCCTGGAAAAGAAGGCTTTTGAAACATTGTGGGAAAAGGAGAAAATGCTGGTAGTAAAAAAGTAAAAACCCGAATAATGTGATTTTAAACTTACATTTTTGGAGAACAATATCTCCTTATCTGACCTTGTAGATCCAAGATCAGACTGCACATTCTGTGCCTTACACTGTCCACAAAAGGTCAGTGAGTCACACTTAGCAACTAAACTCTTTACGAAATGACAAAATTTTGGAATGTATGAAATTAAAGCATGTGCAGACAACAAATTAAATATTGTTACAATGATGATTTCTCTTTTTGATAGGGTAGAAAACATTGTGGGTAAAGGAGAAAATGCTGGTCACCAGCATTTTCTCCTTTCAAAAGCCTTTTCTTTCAGGGTCATTAAAAGTTGGAATTGTGTGGTAAAGGGTTAAGGTTTAAATTTTGTTGTTTCGTAAGGAACATGACTGCACATAATGGTCAATCTGTGCTTCAAGATTTTAATCATCACTGTTTAAAAAGATATTGAAAGTGCTTATAGCGTTCTTAGACAGACAGGTGTATTAGGAAATGGGTTGAAGTAAGTGATTCAGAGACCAAGGGGGTGATGCTTATCTAATGGAACTAAAAGGTTAATTTTGACCAGGGAATAGATCTTCCGTTATTGGATAAACTCCCAGAAGTAATAACTGTTACTGCTCATTAACTGTCTCCTTGATAATTGATTTAATACTTTAGGTTACTGTTGTAAGCCCTCTCACTGACAGCTGTAATTCTTCATACACTATTGAACTCATTCACTGCCAATTTGATAAATTCAACTTCTGTTTCCAAGATCTAAGAGACCATTTTCCACTGCTCTTTAAGACTAGCTAAAGATCTATAGTGGCTTGCCAAAGGACACTTACAGCTAGCCTGGTCTGCCACTGAGTATCAAACCATAAACCTCTGGGTTATAAATCGTAAGTATGACCAGTATGACCACTTATGAATCTGCCTAAAGAGTTTACAAGTATGATGAGTGAAGAAAATGCTAGTATGATTGTTATTATACCTAAAAAAATTTACTCAAAGTTAAGGCAATCAAGGTATGTGTAATACATAGTGCAGCATAAATTTCATCAAATAACAGGTTTTTTTCTTGAAAAAGTACTGAAAGAGTGTGAAACAGTAGAAAAGAAGTGAAGAATTTTTAACAGATGCAGATTTAGACATTGATCATGTTAACAATTCTTTTGTAGGGACATGATCTACTGTATTTTCTGTAGGGGTCATTGAAAGGCTGCTGAAGAACAGAAAAACCCATTTTTGTAAAATCTAGACTTTGACAGTGGTGCAACCTAGAAAAACTTGTGACAGATGTAAAAATATAATGTTTTAAGAATATCTGAAATACATGTAATCAAAATTATGTCAGAATTCATTAGTTTTAAAATGTGGCTGTGGTGTTTGCATTAGCAGAGAGTGAAAAAGATCAATCATTTAAGGTTATTATTAATGAATGTGGTTCAACACTGCCTTTCTACTGCTAGCTGCATTTGTCCCTACAGCACTTTCCACAACATTGTTTTATAACCCCCAGAAGACTTCCAGTCTGCCATTTTCGTCATACATTCTTATTTTTTGTCCACCATACTGATTCTGGGGTTCTTTTTATATATTTCAGTATTATGTTACCCAGTGTTGGCTGGACAGAATGGAACTGTGAGTGCTGTTTTAGCTGTAAGTAATTATCTCTCTTGTGTATTCCTATCATCTGCCATAACTCTTAACTTGTGGGACAATATTTGATACTCAACCATATTGACAGCATTTGCAGATGAGCAATTTAACCCTTTATCAGACAACAAATTTTAACCTTGTCCGAATTGAAAGCATCTGCAGACAACAACTCAAGTGTGGGTCAAATGGTGCAGATTTTAGCTGCAATGGCCGAAGGCCAGCGGGTTTATGTCATGGCCCTGTGTCCATCATGCATTTGTCTGTGTGCCTGTCCGTCTGTCCGTCCATGCATGCCTGCGTTAACTTTTATTTCAAACATCTTCTTCTCTGAAACTGCCCATTGGATTTTAACGAAACTTCACAGAAATGATCCTCCCATGGTCCTCTTCAAAAACTCTTCAAAAAATTTGATTCCTATTAAAACTCTGGTTGCTATGGCAAGAAAATTGAAAAATATTGAAAACCTTTAAAAATCTTGTCCGGAACCATAAGGCCTAGGGTTACCAAACTTGGTGGGTAGCTTCATCTAATGGACCTCTACAAAATGTTTTCAAATTATAGCCCTGTGGTTCAAAGTGGGGGGGGTCACAAGTTTTACATGGATTTATATAGTGAAAACTTTAAATATCTTCTTGTCCTAAATCATATGGCCTAGGGCTACCAAATTTGGCATGTAGCTTCATCTAATAGACCTCTATAAAAAACTCATCAAATTATGGCCCCCGGGTCAAATTTGGGCCCGCCCTGAGGGTCACAAGTTTTACATAGGCTTATATAGCGAAAACTTCAACCCTTTACCAAACGACAAAATTTTAGACCTGTCCAAATTGAAAGTGTTAGCAGACGACAAATTAAATGTGACTCAAAAATTAAAATTTATATTGGGAAGGGTAAAAAACATTGTGGGAAAAGGAGAAAATGTTGGTTACCAGCATTTTCTCCTTTTCCCACAATGTTTTCTAAAGGCTTCTTTCTCAGGGTCGTTAAAAGTCAGGATTGTGTGGTAAAGAGTTAAATATCTTCTTGTCCTAAACCATATCGCCTAGGGCTACCAAATTTGGCATGTATCTCCATCTAATGGACTTATCAAAAACTCATCAACTTATAGCCCTAGGGTCAAAATTGGCCCCACCTCTGGGCCACAAGTTTCACATAGGCTTCTATGTCTAGTCCTAAATCATATGGCCTAGGGCTACATAATTTGGCATGTAGCTTTATCTAATAAATCTTTACAAGAACTCTTCATACTATACCCCTTGATCAAAATTGGCCCTGCCCCATGGGTCCAGTGGAGCAATACAGGGCCATTATGGCCCTCTTGTTCTTTGATAGTGTAGGAAACATTGTGGGAAAAGGAGAAAATGCTAGTTACCATCATTTTCTCCTTTTCCCTCAATGTTTTCAAAAGGCTTCTGTCTAGGGTCATTAAAAGGCATCATTGTGCGGTAAAGGGTTAATAATGGCTCAAATAATTGGATTTGCCTTTGAAGGTTTGAAAATATTGTGGGAAAAGATAAAAGAGTTTGGCACAGGAATTTCTCCATTCCCACATTGTTTTCAACAGCTGTCCACAGATTGGTATAAAATTGGATCATTTTGTAAAAAGTAATAAAAGCACAGATATTTATGTTATGAAATTCAATTCTGGTTCACAGACTTCTGAAAACCTTGTGAAAGATATATGTATAGATAGATTATTTTGTAGGATACTTAGGGATAATTTTAGTTGCTTTTGTTGGCTAGTAGATCAGATCACAGGGTCAGCCTAGCACAAAGAGATCATAAGTGAGCTATTGTAGTATGCCTTTGTCTACTGTTAGTCCTTGCATTTGGCCATCATTGTCTCTTGTTAACACATGCTTTGTTTCACACAAAAGGCCACAATCCTCAATTCCAATAAAACTTGGAACAGAAGATTTCCTTGAAGAGACCTCAGATAACTCAGAGGGTGCAGATGGGTCAGTCTCGTCAGAATCTGAGTTGCTAGGTCAGATCTTACAGACACATTGTTCCTTAGTAATATTTCAAATAAATTAAAATATTATGCATCCTGAATCTAAGCACAGGTCTTTTGATAAAAACTTAGAGAAACCACTGAGCACAGTAGAAGCAAAGTTTATGCCCCAAATACAATGAAACTTGGTCTCAGTGTGTTTCTTGATAATATCTTAGACAAGGTAAATCATGGGTCATCTTTTGTCAGTAACTAGGTCCCCGGGTCAGCCTGCATGGACTTCGCAGGCTGACCTGATACTTTTTGCACATGCATTAAGCCCCCTTTTCACAGAGCATGGCTCATATATAGTGATGATTGGTAAAAAAATTCTTGACTTTAAAAAAAGATATAAATTCAGGAAGTTTAAATTTTGAAGATTTATAACCCATGAGAGACATAAAGACTGTTATTTTGACTTCTGCCCTTTGCTGTCTGTATAATTAAGTTCACAAGATGAAAGCATATTGGCACCAGGCCTGAATCCACAAATATCAGATCTTGTTTGCCTTTTTCTAAACAATCCTGTGTTTTAATGACCCTGGAGAAAAAGGCCTTTGAAAATATAGTTCGAAGTAGAGAAAGTCCTCATAGCAAGCATTTTCTACTTTTTCATACAATGTTTTCTACTATTTTAAAGACGGAAATGATCTTTTTAGGTACATTAAGTTGTACAATGCTAAATTTACGTTTTAAATAATGGTCATGTTGTAAAACTTTGTCATCTGGTTAAGAGTCAGGAAATGAGGCTGGTGATAAGGATGTTTTGAGAATGATTACTGTTTTGAACCCACTCTTCTTTGTCTTCTTTTACTATCTCTGATTGCATTAACCCTTTTATACCAAACAGTCCCAAGTTTTAACCAATCAAAAGATAGAGATTGTTGAAAACCCGGTGGAAAGGAGTAACATTCTAGTTAACAGCATTTTCTCCTTTTGCCATGACATGTTCTATTATTTTTAACCCTTTACCACACAATCCTGAGTTTTAATGACCCTGGGAAAGAAGCCTCATGAAAAAATCATGGGAAAAGGAGAAAGTGCTGGTAACCAGCATTTTCTCCTTTTCCCACAATGTTTTCTACTCTTCTTAAAACAAATTACAATTTTTCAGCCACATTTATTTTGTTGTCTGCAAATGGTTTATATTGAACTGGTCTGAAATTTTGTTGTTTGGTAAAGAGTAAACAGCATTTTCTCCTTTTGCCATGACATGTTCTATTATTTTTAAGTTGATTGATTGATTGATTGATTGTATGGTGTTTAACACCATTTTCAACATTATTTGAGTCATATCACAGTGGCCAGTGCACTTATCCATGCTGTCCTGGATTTTTTTTCACCAGTACTCCACATAATATTCTCTCCAAGCCACTGGCTGCTTTCCCACATAACCATCCTTAAAACAATGGTCAGCGGTGAGAGAGGAATGAATCCTGTCGCAATGACTTTCATCAATCCTCTGAAAGAAATTGGCCAAGCCGGGGATCAAACCAGCGGCCTCCTGTTCTCAAGTCCTGTACGCTACCGACTGAGCTACCCGGCTTGGCTATTATTTTTAAGACAAGTCCAATCATTTGAGAGACATCTATGTTCTCTGTATACCCCTCCAAATTTGGATGAGTCTAAAATTTTTACCTTGGGTAAAGAGTTACAACTGCATCATGTATAATTCATTATGACTTTTACAGCCCTGCCATCAACATCTTTACCAAACAATCATTTTTTGAGACCAAAGGTCAGACTATTGGGAGGGGGTAGCTCTAACTTGCCCAGCAAGATTTTTGTTTATTTTTTTAACCAAAAAATAGGGACATATGTCCCCAATGATTAATCTTTTGATAAAGTAATATAGAAAATGGTGATTCATTTTTGACTTAATGATTCCTGAAAAAAATTTGAGCCTTGAAGTCATCATAGAGGATGACATGGGGGGGGGGGGTGAAATTCCATTTTTGATACCATTAACATTGCCTTCATGATGAATCTAATAGAAGATTATGAACAAATTTGTTTGAATTTCTTTTCTCCTATATACTTTAAATAGTTTATTATCTGTAAAAATGAAAGGGAAGTAAGTACATGATTCTTATGGCAATGATACCTATGCTGTCACAGAATCGGGATAATACTGCAAATATATTTATCTAATAAATTTAAGTCATGCTCTGGCAGAAGGGGGCTTAATGCATCCCCATGATGCATGATACCAAGCAAGTCATCACATTACCATGGATCCATAAAGTCCATTTTGTTTAACAACCCACTGAATTGTGAGGTAGTATAGTCCTTTGATATACAAAAATTGGCCAATTGCGAAAAGTTTCGGCCCAGGTCAGCCTGCGCGGAAAGCACAGGCTGACCTGGGTCATTACTTTTGGCAGATGCATTGTTTCACATAGCATGGCTCATATTTTAAACATGACTTTTACTTTCAGGTTGCAATTGATGAGATCACCATCAAAGTGGCTGAAAAGCTGTCTTGGCTGGAAAAACAGGTTTAAATTTATATTTTTTTAAATCAGG
This sequence comes from Tridacna gigas, assembly GCA_945859785.2. Lineage (NCBI taxonomy): Eukaryota > Metazoa > Mollusca > Bivalvia > Cardiida > Cardiidae > Tridacna > Tridacna gigas. Next base: position 29,577,149 of record OX244033.2, read on the forward strand.
CTGTACTAATGATATACCTTTATTGATGAATTTTTCATTTTTGTCTTGTCATAATATTTATTATATACCTGTGAATTTTCTGGCTCAAATACAAGCGTCTTACACAGATAAAATCAGACATGACGGAAAAAAAATCTGTATCACCACACTGTGAAAGACGGTTCCAAATATGGTAATGATGACATAATCCACGAGCGACCTGCTTTCAGCCTCTTTCCAGATTTTATTTTACGCATTGTAGTAAAATCAAGCAGCAGGAGGCGAGTGCGTGATCAGTCTATTTTTAGAAATGCAAAGTCACAAAATCAGTATGTTTTCTATGAGCATAGATCTACCTTATAAACATTTTTACGGCATTATTCTTACTCTAAAACAAAGCATACGAATGAAATTGATTAATCATTTCCCCTTTATTGAAAAAGATACAATTGTAATGCAGTATTAAAGGAGATTATCATGACATCAAAGTATCCATGTGTACACGGCAGCCGCTTTTATTGTTTTTATGATAACGCAATATGGGTGTGGTGGAAAAAATGCGGCATAGTATTCATCTGCCATTCATAAAAAGATGTTAACAACCAATTAACTAGGTTTTCTTACTAACATTTTGTGTTTTTGAATAAAATTGACTCTAATTGTATTTGTTTTGGTTTTTAGCATTTATAGGTATATAATAAATGGAATATTATGTCAGAGGGTGTTTCCTGTTGGCTGTATTTACTTCGAGATGCGTGGGAAATTTTGACATCGCGCGATGTCAAAATTTCCTACACATCTCGAAGTAAATACAGTCAACAGGAAACACCACCTGACATAATATTCTATATGTATCACATTTTTATCTCAGCTGTTTCAGAAGAAAAGTTTGAGGTATTGTCATAGCACTGTCATTGTTTGCATCACTGTCATCTTGCGAAAACTTTAACGTTTTCTGACATTTCTGTAATTACTGAAGATGTTCATTTTGGCTAGTCATTAACTACATGTATGAAAAGTGGAATAGATACCAGAAGGGCAAGAAATCTTCAACATATTTTTGACACAGTTATGCTTCTTTCTTGACTTAGAGTTTTCATTGAAAGAGGAACTGCAGCCAAGCATTAGCCAACATTATGTACTGTTCTTGTTCAAGAAAACAGTTCATTTCTAAACATAAAATCATGTATGTTGGTTTACTGATATAGAAAGGTACTGATACTACAGCTGATCTTCTGAGTAACTTTGTCTCACAGTTAAATATTTGAGACTGGATCCTTTATTTTCTTTCTTCACATGATCTTCTAAATACCTACATAGCAAGAAGTGGTTGCCATGCTGTATGATAGATTTGAATCTTTAACATTGATATTTGTTGATATACATAGCTTTTGGCAAATCTGAGCTTGTGATGTATTCTACATGTAACTTGGAAATGTTTCAAATTTAAACAAACATATAAATAACATATAAAGAACTTCATTCTTTTAGATTGAATTGTAATGGTGTTGATTTGTAATGGTGTGTAATGTAATGGTGCTAATTTGAAAGAACATGTTTCTATCAGCATACATTCATACTTTACTATATATTAAACAATTTTGAATTTTGATGACCCTGAAGAAGTAGGCTTTTGAAACCATTTTTTGTACTTAACAAGTAGTATGTGTCCCTCTGAATTATTCACCACAGTAGTTTCAAGGTCAAGGTCATACTTGAAGGTCATGAATTAAGCTTCTACTTGTTCTTAAGTATGAAATACTCCTATCCTCATGCAGATTTGAAAACAAAGGGATCTGAAATAAGACAGATGTGTTTTGAGTGATTGGTTACTTTTTTTCCAAGTGCAGCTTATGGGGTTCCTCACTAACTCCCCCATGGCGGGCTCAATGTATTGCCCCTGGGCAGTCTGTTAGTTTAAAAAAAATTACATGTGTTTATATACTGGACAATTTTCAACCTCAAAACTCCTGTCACAAGTATTGTTGCCTTTGCTATCAGTGTAGATCACCCAATAAGACTGCACAATACATGCAGTCTGATCTGTGATCTGTGATCTACACTGTCTGCTTTGCTAAAACCCTAAATAGACAAAAAAGCCATAAAATTGTAATTCTTTGGGTCTCATTTTCCTAAACTGAAAATGTCTGTTGGATTTATTTGTGCTCTTTGCATAAACCCTTATCCTGCTTAACTCTTTACCAAACGACAAAATTTTAGGCTTGACCAAATTGAAAGCGTTTCTAGACGACAAAATAAATGTGACTCAAAAATTGAAATTTGTTTTGGGAATGGTAGAAAACATTGTGGGAAAAGGAGAAAATGCTGGTTACCAGCATTTTCTCCCTTTTCCACAATGTTTTCAAAAGGCCTTTTTCTTAGGGTCGTTAATAGTCGGGATTGTGTGGTAAAGGGTGTAATGTAACTTTAAAGCTGATTGTAGAAACCAAGATTTTGCTGTTTTAAAGGTATTATTTGAGGAAAAGATATCTCCATGTCAGACAGTGTAGATCAAAGATCAGACTGCACATTCTGTGCAGTCTGGTCTTGATCTCCAGTGTCCAGAAAAGGTCCTTGAGTCACACTCAGCAGCCGAAGGGTTTAGTTTGATTTTGATATCTTGGAAAGACACAAAAGCGGACACCAGATCCAACAAACAGTTTCCATGAATAACGCATTAAACAGATTTTTCTGTTTTCATATGCCATAATATAATTGATCAGATAGACAATATATTGTCTATTGTTCTAATGGAAACACTAAGGGATTTTTGTGCCTAAAACAAAGTTGTACCAAGTGACTCTTTTGCCACCAAATAAATAAATTGAATCATGCTTTGTGAAAAGTTGGTCTAATGTATATGCATAAAGTATCTACCCATGTCGGCCTGCGCAGGCTGACATGGATCAGAACTTTCTGCTATTAGTTAAATTCTTTGCATGTCCAAGGACCACTTTACCGCATGGTTGGGTTGGTGGTAGACAAAATGGATTGTATGGGTCCATAATTATGTGATGACTTACTTGGTATAATGCATTATCAAAATGGATTAATCCCACTTTTGTCTCACTACGCTTAGTATTTTGTATGTTCTAGAAAACATCGCTTTGAATTTGAAATATTTGGTTCTTTCCTATTCATTGTAAATGTGGGTATTGTTTATGTAGCTGTCTACTTCAGTATTGGAGAAAAGGGCTAATGGAGATGAGCTATATTTCACCAGGATGATGGCTTGCAGAAAGACTGCCATCTGACATTGTGGTACATAATTTACTACTGTCCTGTTAGCCTTTACAGTGCTGAATATAATCAGCAGACATGTTAAGACTTGAAATAAGACCCAAATGAAAGCAATTCCAAGGTTATCTTTGTCGAGAGTATCTCACCAAAACAGACATTGCTGATCATAGATCAGACTGCAGGACTGGTTTTGTGCAGTCTGATTTTGATCTACATTGACTGAAAATGCAACTAAAATAGTGAAAGGGGCTTTAAGGGCTAATATATCACCATGCTAAGCAAATGAAATAAGACACTTAGCAGCCAGAGGAGAAGATCTTACCAATACTTTATCTTTTTTTTTTCTTGGCCCAAATCTCTGAAACTTTGGGCAGTACAGACAAAAAAAATGCTTCATCTGTAGGTGGTCATAGTCTACACTGTCTGCAAATGTACCTAGTGTTGCCTTTAGCTCACAGAGTGGTTGCTTTTTACCAAATAACGTAGTTTAAACTGTGTCTATATTCATTAAGTATTTACAGACAGAGAAATCATGTATGGCTGTCTTTATAGGAAGTATTTACAGACAAGAATTTAAATATTGCCCAAATGATGGGATTTGTCCTTGAAGGGTAGAAAACATTGCAGGGAAAAAGGAAAAAAATGTTGTTCACCATTTTCTCCTTTTCCCACATTGTTTTCAAAAGCCTCCTTCCTCAGGTGGTTAAAACTGGGGACTGTGTGGTAAAGGGTAAAATAGAGTTCATAATTTCCTGTATTTGTGGTTTCTTGACCTATTGCTTTAACTCTTTACCAAACAATCGTGACTTTTAACGACCCTACAATGGCAGCCTTTTGAAAACATTGTGGGAAAAGGAGAAAATGCTGGTAACCAGCATTTTCTCACATTGTTTTCTACCCCTCCCATAACAAATTTCAATTTCTAAGTCACATTTAATTTGTCGCCTGCTAATGCTTTGAATTTGGACAAGTCTAAAATTTTGTTGTTTGGTTAAGAGTTAATACAAAGTATTTTAAGACTGATCTAAAACTACTGCTTTTTCTTTTGAAGGAAAAGGAATTGTCGTTTTTAACCCTTAAACTACTAAGTAAATAAAACGAAAATTTCCACTCAGTTGTAACCTCAATTGCAAATATTGCAGTTTCAAAGTTGATTTGACTGGAAAGAAAATACCATATCAGACGGTGTAGGTCTAAGATCAGACTGCATGTTCTGTGCAGTCTGATGTTGATCTACACTCGACAAAAGGTGCTTGAGTCGTGCTTAGCAGCTGAAACGTTGATAGCCAGGACAATACCGGTATTTCAGAAGGGGATCAGCCTTTTCCAACATTGTTTTCCAAAGCTGTCAACAAAAAGCTAATGTGGTCGTAAATGTCCCTTGACTTGTTTGTTTAAGCTGTTTTACTCTCAAACCCATTCTCTTAGCCCTTTTCCAGAGGACACGATATCAAGATTTGTCCATTTTGAAAGCATTAACTCTTTACCACACAATCCCAAGTTTAAAAGACCCAGGAAAAGAAGCCTTTTGAAATTATTGTGGGAAAAGGAGGAAATGCTGGTAACCAGGATGTTCTCATTTTCCCATAATGTTTTCCAACCTTTCCAAGTTAACAAATTCCAATTTTTCAGTCATATTTATTTTGTTGCCTGCAAATGCTTTCAATTTGGACTAGTCTAAAATTTTGTAGTTTGGTATACTGGAGAGTTTAGATGATAAAATAATGCTGCTCATGTGTTGTCATTTGATCTTGAAAGGATAGAAACCACTGTTGGAAAATGAGAATATGTTCTCTATTTTTATAAGGATTTGCAGATGATGAAATAACTGCTGATCAAATGAAAGGATTTTGTCTAGAAAAAAACATTGTGGGAAAAGAAGAAAATCTTGGTTACTAGCATTTTCTCTTGGTGGAAATTATCTTTTAATTCTTTACCACACGACAAAATTTTAGACTAGTCCAAATTGAAAGCATTTGCAGACAACAAAATAAATGTGACTCAAAAATTGAAATTTGTTTTGGGAAGGGTGGAAAACATTGTGGGAAAAGGAGAAAATGCTGGTTACCAGCATTTTCTCCTTTTTCCACAATGTTTTCGAAAGGCATCTTTCTCAGGGTTGTGAAAACACAGGATTGTTTGGAAAAGGATAAAAGGATAGATATCATTTTGGGGCAATTTGTCCCAAAATGATTTCTATCCTTTAAAAGATAACTTCCACCATTTCAGGCACATTTAATTTGTTGTCTGCACATGCTTTAGATCTGCACTTGTCCAAAATTCTATCATTTGTTAAAAAGGTTTAATTAAAAAATCTCTAATATTATAAATGCATATTATCCCATTAGTTGCAATTGCATTTGACAGGCTTTTGAAAACATTGTGGCAAATGTATCACTTAATTTTATCAAGCACCTGCTCCTTTTCAGGTATGTTTTCCGTATTTTAAAGACCATAATATTTTCTGTGCACATTCTTATCCTTCAGTGTTATGTTTAATTTTTTGTTGTTGATATAATAGCCTTAACAATAATGGACTGTATCATTTGCTAAATATTCAGTGTCTAAGATAGGCCAGATAACTGACAAAATAACATTCTGTATTCAGTTGTTTATTAACTCCTTACCAACTGAAAAAATTTTATACTCATCCAAATTGAAATCGTTTGCAGACAACAAATCACGTGTGACTCAAATGATGAGATTGTTCCTGGAAGGGGAGAAAACATTGTAGGAAAAGGAGAAAATACTGGTTATTGGCATTTTCTACTTTTCTCACAATATTCTCAAAAGCTGTCCTCTGCATGGTGGTTAAAAGTCAGGATTGTGTGGTAAAGGGTTAACTCTTACCTCAGGAAACAACTTTGCTGTAGACAAAATTTAGACACATATTTTCAAAATATAGGTTATGGATATGAATTCAGCTTTACTGCATGAATACATGGGAAAACATTGATACAAAAGGAGGAATTGCTTATTATGAGCAATTTCTCCTTTTGCATTAATGTTTCAAAAATTTGTCTACTGTAAGAAGTCTGCTTGAGGTAATGAGTTGAGTGTAGGAGATTGTTACTGAGATGTTGAGTCAACATCACCATTTGTCATTGGTTCCTTTACCATGAGACTCTCTTTGCCATGATAGTCACTTTTTGAAGCAAATGGAATAATGTTTCTGTGTAGCGATGTTTACTCGGACGAAAACTATTATGTCTGGGATGTGATATGTATTGAAGGAATGTCACTTTACCATCTCCTTCTCTAAAATCCAATTATTATAAAGCAAATATTCTTAATTTGACTCGTTACAATGCCTTCCTTGGCTGAACTTCTTTTGACGTCAAATCAATAATGAACGAGGGAAGAGAGAACTGGGAATGAAGATTTAGTACCGCTGTGGTGCAATGGAAATGTGAGAAATGTGATGGATTCCTCCCAAGTTGGACTCTCACAGCCACAGTAATTTGTTTGATAACACTTTTCCCCAACAGGCTATTCAGGAAATTGTGGGAAAATAAACAATAAATGCTGAGAGTACTGTGTTCAACCCGTAGGGCTTTTATGGATGAAGATCAGTCTCCACAGACTCGGTGGTCTAACCTTGGATCATTGCTCTCCAGTATTTTATAGAAGATTTTGCCCAAAATGGGTCTGCAATGGATGTTATGGACAGTCTTGAGTATGTGTCACATTGGATAAAAAACTAGGTCTTTTACAAGTTCAGTCATAGAAAAAAAAAATCCACCTTGTTGTCACTCTAGCGGCCACCTTTTGTCCCATGATGCATATATGAAAATATAAGCTGCCCATGGAAAAATACTGTGTCACCAGATCAAATCTTTGAAGAACCTTGTCATCACCCTGGAGGACCCATTTTTCTTGAACTAAATGAAACGTAGACATTTTTTTAATAATATTTTATTGTGGTTAAAACTTTAGTTTGAATCTTTGAAAACCTTTTCATCACTGTAAGGCCTTATAAAGCTAAAAGTATGTTTGCGCTCTTTCAGTTGGTCCATACATTTTGCAGTCAGTCAATTTGTCATTTTTCCCATCCATCTTTCCCCTGCCAGCCCTCTAAATCTAGATCCTGCAGTATAAGAAATATATGGGCTGTCTACCTGAATTTGCACCTAAGGAAAGAGAAGAATATGTAAATGGTGCAGGATCCTTCTAATTAAGGACATAGGGTCAGGCTCATTATTACTGAAAGGTTAAAAAACGGTTAGCCTGCGTTAACTTCAAACATTTATGATCAGGGTTTATAAAAGTTTGCATGGTTATAGATCTTGATAATTGTGCAATCTTTACTCAAACCTTCATTTACAGTCAAGGCCAAGGTCACTTTCTTGAAAATGAACCTGAAAGTAAGATCCAAGTTTTTTAACTGGTAGGTGACTTTTTTTTCTGTAAAAGAGTGCTGTGTCAGAATTCACCAACGATTCTAATTACAGTTCTGACTCCCAAGTTCAGAAACAAGACTATCCATCTGATTGGCTGAAACACAATATCTCAGCCAATCAGATGGCTAGTCTTGGTATTTCTAATTAGAGCAATATTTTAGTGTGGTTGATGAATGTAGTCCCAACTCTTGTTTATTGTAAAGTATTTTCTAAGTGCATTGTGATCTTGATAAATATTGTTGTGTGAGCACCTGCAGATGCCCTGAACATCTCAGTGGCTCATTATATGCTTTAAGAAAAATATTACCATGGTATACATAATCACAGTATTGATGTACCAGTTATTTAGCTTGAGTTTTAACAACCCCAAGGAAAAGGACTTTTGAAAACATTGTGGGAAAAGGAGAAAGTGTTGGTAATCAGCATTTTCTCCTTTTCTTACAATGTTTTCTTCCACTTCAAAGAAAAGTTTCCAGATTTATGCATCTTTTAGTTTGTCATCTGCAACTACTTTCAGTTTGGAGCACTCAAAAATTTTGCTGTGTGGTAGAGTTAAACAAGGGGCAGACATCATCTCATAAATGGTTGTCATAAAAGTACAGCAGTAGTTAACTGTAATAGTGGCGTTTTCTAGGCTAGGAAACAATCCGTTAATTATCAGAAGTTTGGGAGAAATAACATTGATACTTACTTGTATTGATTGGCATCATAAATGTTTCCATGGACTGTCTCCTATTGATTAGGATGGTCACACGGTTTTTTGTTTTGTTCTGCCTTTTATTAACTTTTCATCGTATGACAAAATTTTACTCTTGTCCAACATGGAAGCATTTTGCAGATGTCAATTGAGAAGTGGCTCAGGTATTTGTCTTAAAAAAAAAAGAGTTTAAAACATTGTGGTATAAGGAGAAAATGCTAGTTACCAACATTAACCCTTTTCAAGTGTCATTAAAACTTCAGATTATCAGGTAAAGGGTTAAAGTCATCGCGTCCAGATGCATTGCTTTTTAGCTAACAGCAAAACAAAGTGCTTAAGGTGAGCTTTGCGGCCATGTTCAAAGTGTCCATCATGCATTATTCGTCTTGAGCAATAACCTTCTGTGCACTCTAGAGGCCTGTTGTATGAACATTGGCTCAAACATATTCATGGGGCACTGCATGTGTGTGCTATTACTATTTGTAAATGAGAATTCAGAGCTCTGTGAAGTCCAGACCATTCAATGTCAATAAAGGGAATGCCCATAATGCTCTCTTTTTTCATATCTATATCTGGAAATCAAGTTCACACAACTCATATGACTTATTGAATTTTGTATCAGATGTTTCATTTGTTATTGTGCTTTTGTCCTTTCATTTATTTTTTTGACACTAAGAAAAAGAACTTACTATAAATCAGTGTTCATGTCTGACAGCAATGCTTTTCCTACGCAGAGATGCTGGCATATTATGAGTGTAGGTTTTATCAAACTTAGTTCATCTTGTTGAAAATCTTTAGACAGAAACTGCAGACACATCAAAGATGTTTCTGGTGATAATAAGGATTCAGAAGCAGACCAAAAAAAAAATCTGATCAGTCTGTCTTGTTTCAGGAAAGCTTTTTTATTTGCTGTCTGTCAAACTTTTCACATTTTCTCCCCAAGGATGAAAATGTCAGGGTTTGTTATTTGTGTTGTCATCTAGATTCAGTCATGTACCTCTAGAAGAGTAACCAAACTCTTAGTCATCCAATGGTACACCAAGTGGGGATCCTTCTTGGCTTACTGGTGTTTAGGCAGTAGATTTGTATTCATAGGTTACATGTTCAGTCCTATCATATGTACATAAATGTGTATTCTGCGTGTGTGACTATGAGCTTTAATTTAGAATGAGTTATAGAAATGGGCAGAGATACCCAACCTTATGATTGTTTCATTTTTTACATTGGAGGCCTTGTCTATCACACTATAGAACTGCATATTCCTTCTTTCAAACAGGCTTATTTTAGCCTCTGCTGTCTTTGAAATGAAAATCTGCTTTACCTATTATTTAACTTCCTTTTAAGCTATAAAAGTTGCAAGGTTCTCAAAAGCTGTGTTGGCATTGTGGGATAAAGGGTTAAAAATGGAAACGACAACAGTGATTCCTTTGAAGACTGCCAGTGCGTTTTCTATCCATCGTAATCTTTGCAACCTTGCAGCTGCCAGGTGCAACATTTTGCATGAAAATGCAGGAATGACTATGGTTTCATAAAGTAAAGATGATATTGGTTAAAAACTGACTGAAAATAAACATGAAATGGGTTAAAACTGCTTTGGCTTAAAAGAAGTATAGATGTATCTTTTAAAGAAACTGAAATCACCCTTATTACTTTACGAAACAAAGTATTTTAATTTTGAGAATCTGAAAACTTGTACACTTCAGATGACACTACACGCTTCCTGTAACATTATACTTCTCAACAACTGGCAAGAACTTTTAGGGGGAAAAAAATCATTGAAGAGAAGTCTCCAATTGATTAGTGAATAAAATTTAATGTCTCTAACTATAAAGATCAGAGGTAAACATCGATAGAAATGCTGTAAATGCAGCTGTTTTCTCAGAAGACAATAGCTTCATCTTCAGAACTGACTAAAATTCAGACAGCAATATTAGCTTTGTCCTAAAAAGATTCTGCTTGTTTTACCATGCTTTATTTCCTCCCCCAGTATATTTTTTGAAAACAAAATCCTACAGAAGGCTTTAATTGGAGAATGTTTGGTATTATGTATTGAAATCTGCCCCCTGAATGACCTCATTCCTTAGTTTAGCACAGTTACTGTAGATGAAAAATTTATAGTTACAAAAAGTTAGTCAGAACTCTGATCTGTACTGTCCAAACATTTATGGAATATTCACCTAAAAATTTGACTTGAAATTGCAGTATCTTTTGGCACTCAAAGGGTAAATAATAATTGTCCAGTCTGTTACTTCAGGAAGCATGTCTGCCAGTTTGCTTGCAGGGATACAAGGCAACTGTGACGGCAGAATTGATGGAAAATTAATTTTGTTTTGTGAAGCATGTCAGAATTAGATTTATGAATTAAGCTAGTTAACTCATTACCTCCTGAAGCAAATTTGCAACAGACAAAATCATCCATACAAATAAATAAGACTTTTTAACATGAATTAAGATTTGATTCATGAAAGTGTAGGAGAACATCGTAACAAATGGAGCAATTTCTCAAATAGCAACATTATATTCTCAAAAGTTGTCTGCTGCAGATATTAGTCAGGTAACCTCTGCTTCCCTAATGTCAATTCAGGTATAACCACAGATTTTCGTTTATATTTACCCATAGCACTGGAATTCATTTTCTGTCAGTTCTATTTCAATGTGTGTAAACCATCAGTTTCACTCATTGTCTTTTGTACAAGGTGCAAGACTTTCTGAAGCAGGAAAAAGTGGCTGTGCTCCCTCACCCTCTCTATTCACCTAGTAACTTCTTTTTGTTTCCAAGGCTAAAGAAAATACATTTCTGGTCGAAAAATTTGTTCAGAGCAAACACCTCAGTTCTTCATTGTCCTAGTGTCTTCATGGTAGGCCTAAACAAGAGGGCCATGATGGCCTTGTATCACTCCACTCGACCTGTGGGGCAGGGCCAATTTTGGCCTCGGGGCTATAGTATGAAGAGTTCTTGTAAAGGATAAAGCTATGTGGCAAATTTAGTAGCCCTAGGCCATATGGTTAAGGACTAGAAGACTTAAAGTTCCCACCATAGATTCCAATGTAAAACTTGTGGCCCCACAGGTGGAGCCAATTTTGACTCTAGGGCTATTAGTTGATGAGTTTTTGTAGCAGTACATTGGATGAAACTACATGCCAAATTTGGTCGCCCTAGGTGATATGGGTTAGGACGAGAAAATATTTTAAGTTTTCGCTATATACATGTAAACCTCAGTAAAACTTGTGACCCTTGGGGTGGGGCCAAATTTGACCCTGGGGCTATAATTTGATGACATTTTGTAGAGGTTTATTACATGAAGCTACATGCCAAATTTGATAGCCCTAGGCCATATGGTTTAGGGCAAGAAGAAATTTAAAATTTTAACAATATAAACCTATGTAAAACTTGTAACTCCTGGGTGGGGCCAATTTTGACCCTGGGGCTATAATTTGAAGAGTTTTGTAGAGGTCTATTAGATGAAGCTACATGCCAAAATTGGTAGCCCTAGGCCATATGGTTTAGGATAAGAAGATATTTAAAGTTTTCACCATATAAATCTATGTAAAACTTGTGACCCCTGGCGCAGGGCCATTTTTGACCGCAGGGCTGTAATTTGAAGAGTTTTTGTAGAGGTCCATTAGATGAAGCTACACATCAAATTTGGTAACCCTAGGCCATATGGTTTCGGACAAGAAGATTTTTTTCAAAGATATTCAGTATTTTTCAGTTTTGTTGCAACCAGAGTTTTCATAGGAATCAAATTCTTGGCAGACTTTCTGAAGAGGGCCATGGGAGGATCATTTCTATGAAGTTTCGTTAAAATCCGATGGGCAGTTTCAGAGAAGATGTTTGAAATAAAAGTTAAGACAGCACAGACAGACAGATTGATGGACGCACGACATACACAGGGCCATGACATAGGCCCGCTGGCCTTCAGCCAGTAGAACTAAAAAGATTGAAAATGCCTTCAAAGATTGGATTTGGAGACTGAAACTTTGTATATCTTTTCGAGTTGAATAATTTGAGGGAAAAAAATAAAAATTCGAGTGAAAACTTTGAAGAATCAGATTTTAGGTGCTTAGATGCATTCATATTTTAACAGTCACTGTTTTTTAAGCAGCTGTTTGTAAAATAACTTGAAGAATGCCTAATTTTGATTGTCTGTTTTATATTGACTTATACTGATATTTTGTCTTCTCTTAATCACTGAACTGTGAAATGAGTTTCCCATTGATTTCAAAATATGTGAAAATATGGAAAGCATTGCATGCATGTCTAGGCTTTCTTCTTAGAGTCTCTAGTTCATAAGAAGCTGAACTCTAGCTGTGTTTTTGACATTGTAGATAAAGATCAGACTGCAAAGAACATGGAGTGTGATCTTTTGATTCATACTGAAGTAGCTACTACTTTGTTACATATTCTGGCCAAGAAAACTTTGAAATGGCAATATTTTGGCTGTACATTCCTGTTTGAAAGGTCTGCTTGATTAATTCAATGCTCTAAGGGCACTAAAAAGACCAGCAAACAAATTGTTTTTCTTTCTATGATGATTTGAAATTTTAGCATATTTGTGCTCATTTAGTTCTGGATTTTTTGTGAAGGAATATTGCTCTGAAATTGAAGCAGAACATTTGTTTACTGAAGGAGTGTGCACCGTGCCCCACAAATTGAAAGAGACCATGTTTTACAGCATAGAACATGCAGTCTTATCTTGGATCAAAATTTTTATACATTATATAAGATGTTTCATTATTTGTATTGTCGTGCGCCAACCCTAAAATACCCTTTTTATTTAACCTATTGGCTGATAAGCGTGACTCACTGCCCTTTTGTTGACAGTGTAGATCAAGATCAGACTGCACAAAACATGCAGTCTGATCTTTGATCTACACATGTCCAATAAGGAAATTGGTTTCTCCAGAAAAATATCCGTGAAATAGTAAAATTTTGGTTTTTACTATCTGTTTAAAAGTTTTGTTTCACTTATTCAGCAGGACAAAGGTTAAACACTGTGCTATAAGTCTTAATTCACCTTTTACCAAAAAATCCTGTGTCTGAAGAAAAAATGGCTTTTAAAAAAATTTTAGGAAAAGGGGAGAATGCTGGTAACCAGCATGTATTCTTTTTCCTTCAATCTTTTCTGCTGTCTTGAAGACAAATCCCATCATTAAAGCTAAAAATTCTCTCAATTTGGATGAGTCTAAAACTTTGCTGTCTAGTCAGAAGTTGAGATGCCTCTGCTTGTTGAAGACTCTTTACCAAACAACAAAATTTTAGACTAGTCCAAATTGAAAGCATTTGCAGATGACAACATAAATGTACCCAAAAATTGAAATTTGTTTTAGGAAGGCTAGAAAAAATTCTGGGAAAAGGAGAAAATGCTGGCTGCCAGCATTTTCTCCTTTTGCCACAATGTTTTCAAATGGCCTCTTACTCAGGGTTGCTAAAACTCAGGATTGTGTATCAAAGTGTTAGCTCTTTACCACACAATCAGGACTTTTAACGACCCTGAAAAGGAAGCCTTTTGAAAACATTGTGGGAAAAGGAGAAAATGCTGGTAACCAGCATTTTCTCCTTTTACCACGATGCATTGTGGGAAAAGGAGAAAATGCTGGTAACCAGCATTTTCTCCTTTTACTACGATGTCTTCTACCCTTCCCAACACAAATTTCAGTTTTTGAGTCACATTTATTTCGTCATTTGCAAATGCTTTCAATTTGGACCAGTCTAAAATTTTCTCGTTTGGCAAAGAGTTAATATGATAAGAGCCAATTCTGCCATTTAACTCTCTCAATGTTAGTTCTTGGAACCTCTCTCATACCAGTAGGCTAATTACAGTGACTGGGAAATGTCTCAAATGAGAAGAAATTGAGTCATTTCTATGCAAGGCAGAATTCTTATTTACTACCATAGTCTAATTATAGGCCCTCTACTAAAGGCATTTAATTGTCTTTTCCAAAAGTAGTCTGATGTATTATTGCAGGGTGCTAAAAAGATCTGTGTGTTTGGTTTTTTATACAACCCCCCTTACAAAGGAGAGGATGGGTATACTGGTTTCACCATGTCTGTCTGTATGTCCGTCTGTCAATCCATCCATGATTTCGTTTCCGTGCTGTAACTCAATAGTTGTTTGACCTAGGACTCTGAAACTTCTTACAAGTGTTGCTCATGACCCAAGGAGGTGCCCTATTGTTTAAGGGTCACATGGGTAATATTGTTTTTGGGTCACATGAGTAAAAGGTAAAGGTCACAGGTGAACTTTGATTGAAAATTATTTTCATGCTCTAACTAAAAAGCCAGAAAAAGGACCCTGAAACACATACAAGTGTTGCTCATGACCCAAGGAGGTGCCCTGTTGTTTTTGGGGTCACATGGATCAAAGTTCAGGTCACTGGTAAACTTTGTTTGAAAATCCTTTCTGTGCTGTAACTCAATAGGTGTTTGACCTAGGACCCTGAAACTTTATTCAAGTGTTGCTCATGACCCAAGAAGATGCCCTAGGGATTTTGGGTCACGTGGGTAAAAGGTCAAGTCATGGGTGAACTTCGCTTTGAAAATCATTTTCATTCTCTGATTGTTCTGCTTAAGTTACAAGGTGCTGGTGGGGCGTATTTGTCCCTTTGTGACATTTCTGGTTTTAACTCTTTACAAAGTGACAAAATTTTAGACTTGTCCAGAGTAAAAGCAATTGCAGATGACCAGTTCAGTGTAGCTAAAAGGAATTTTTTTTTTTTCTTGAACTGGTAGTTACCAGCATTTTGTCCTTTTTCCACAATGTTTTCAACAGGGTTCATCTTCAGGGTGATTAAACACAAGATCAATATTCTGGTTTCACCATGTCTATCCATCTGTCAGTCTGTCCTTCAATCTGTCCATGTATTTGTTTCCGTTCTCTAACTCAAAAGCTGTTTGACCTAGTACCCTGCAACTTTATACAAGTGTTGCTTATGACCCAAGGAGGTGCCCTATCGTTTTTGGGTCACATGGGTCAAAGTTCAAGGTCACAGGTAAACTTTGTTTGAAAATTGTTTCCGTGCTTTAACTCAAAAGTCGTTGACCTAGGACCCTGGAACTTTATACAAGTGTTGCTCATGACCTAAGGAGGTGCCCTATTGTTTTGTGGTCACATGGGTCAAAGGTCAAGGTCAGAGGTGAACTTTGTATGAAAACCCTTCCATGCAGTAACTTGGACCGAGGACTCCGAAACTTTATGCAAGTGTTGCACACCCAAGGAAGTGTGCCCTATTGTTTTTTTTTCTCACATTGGTCAAAGGTCAAGGTCAGAGGTGAACTTTGTTTTGAACATCCTCTTTCATTCTCTGTGTAGCTTCAGTGATAAGGTACTGGTGGGAGTATTTGTCTGCTTTGCGACAGTTTGAGTTTGGTAAAGGGTTAAAAACTCTTTAAGGGTATGATGCATCATGGAAGGAAATGATCTTTGTGGTCAAGTTCTGCTGTCAACATAGTTGCTGTTCATCAAACTTCCTAAAGTTGCCAATTGCAGGCCCAGAAAAATCTCTTGAGGTGGCCCTTTTAAGATTGAGATAGAATTGTTAAAAGGAAGTGATACAGAAAAGCCAAGCTGATCAGTCAACACTCATGTCCTTTTTTGTTATCAGCTCCTTAATTCAGTTTGTGTCTATGCTCCATGATCCCATCACCTGACAGACTAACTGTCTAAACTTGGATCTATAGCTTAGGAAGTCAAGCCTAAGATATAAAAATCTTCCTGACTTTCAGCAGATGTTGTATTCAGCAGTGAAAAGAGGTTGAACTTATGAATGAGCCATGCTCTGTTCAAAGGGGGCTTACTGCATCTGCAAAAAGTATTGACCCAGGTCATCCTGTGGAGTTTGCACAGGCTGACCTGAGTTGAAACTTTTTGCTTTTTGTCAATTTTCTGCATGTTGAAGGACCAGTGTACCTCATGGCTCAGTCAGTTGTTAGAGAAAATGGATTTTATGAATCCACAATTATAAGATGACTTGCTTTGTATCTTGGATCACAGAGATGCATGAATTGCCCTTTTGCTAAGGCATGGCTCATATTTGTTGCTAGATTTCGCTTTAGTACCTACAAGCAGTTCATTCTCATGTTCAAGTAAAATTGAAGAATCATGCTGTGATCAAAGCATTGCTAACCCTTTCCCAAACAAGAGAAAATGGTTAAAATGTATTTTTTCAGACATCTAGGACACAATGATGTTTGAATTATCTGAGTCACATCACTGAGTCGCCCGCCTGGGTGGCTCAGTGGTGAGCGTGTCGGACTCATGACCTGGTGGTTGTGAGTTCGATACCCGGTTGAGGTGAACTTTCTTTCCGGCGTATTTTCGCCTCTCACCTCTGCTGAAGCATTTGAGAAAAGTAGTCGGTGGCTTTGGAAAGAAAGTTGTGTTAGTACTGGTGTGAGAAAGCCAGGAAACACATGTGCGTCACCGACAGCCATGATATGACCTTAGCTGTTAAAGTGGCGTTAAACCCCAATACAACCAACCAACCAACATCACTGAGTCTCAGGGTTGTAATAATTTTCATGTAAAATTGCAGCCCTAACAGTAAAGCTCAAACACAATGTGTGGGGTATAATACAGCTCAGCTTCTAAAGCATTGAACCAGAAGACCAATTGGGCCTCACATGTACATACTTAGGCATATTTAAATGAGCCATGCTTTGTGAGAAGGGGATTAAATGTTTCTGGAAGAAGTATCAATCCAGGTCAGTCTGCATACTCAGGGCAGGTGGACCTGGGTCGAAACCTTTTGCTACTGGTCAATTTTCTGCATGTCAAAGGACCAGTTTACCTCATGATTCAATAGGCCTTGAGACAAAATGGATGTTAGGATCCATAATTATGAGATGACTTGCTTGGTACAATGCATCAAGGAGATGCATTAAACCCTGTTTTGCCAGAGCATAGATTATTTAGATATCCCTTATCAAATTGTGAGAGCCAGCTGATCTTGCAGTAACTCCTACTCAAGGACTGGGCCTACACTGGATGCTATTACATATGGTATAAGATCCAAGGTCAGAATGTGTATTTTGTGCTTTCTGATGATGGATCTCTAGTGTTGACACTATCAAATATTTTATGAGATATTCTGACCAATCTTTTGCAGTGTCTTGGTCATTTCCATATCTTGAAAGGTTTTAAGCAACTCAAAACTTAAATTTTTACCAGAATGTTTTATTGGGCAAATTTTATCAACACCTAACATGAATTTCTCAGACTCTTTAATTGGTCTAATGCAAAATGAAAATGCTCAATTGCTGGAGGAAAGACTTAGAATGTGATTGTTTAGTCCTTGTGGGGGAAAACTGAATCAAACATCCACTTTCCCAGCTACCCTTGAGGAAAGCATCAGTGTCAAGTTAACTCCAATCTGTGACCTTAAAATTATTTCACCCATGAAAATACTGTGTAAGAATCAATCTTCAAAAAAATATATCTTAAAATCAGGAGTTACTAGCAACTGTGTGTCAATCAGGTTAAGAAATTTTACAGAAAGTAGAGCATCTTTCAGGGCACTGATGTTGATACCATTTTTTTTTTTCTGTCAAAATCTTCCTTTACATGCCACAGAGCAGGCACATAGTCTATTGTCTTTGAAAAGGATTTTTTTTTTTCATAATATTGGCTGATATGAAAGTTGGTTATGAGCAACATACAAAGCCAAACTACTTAACCCTTTCCCAAATGACAAATTTTGGACTGGTCCAAATTGAAAGAGTTTGCAGACGACAATTTTAGATTTGATGAAAATGGCAGAAAGGTCTCAAAAAGGGTAGAAAACACTGTGGGAAAAGGAGAAATTGCTCGTTACGAGCAATTTCTCCTTTTCCCTCAGTGTTTTCAAAAGACTTGTACTGCAGACACGTGAAAACCAGGGTTTGTTTAGGAAAGGGTTAAACTAGTTACAAAAAATTGCCTGCACGTTTGCTTTTGATTAAAGGTCTATATCTCTGCTTTTATAATGAAGTTTTCAATTGAAAAATAGTTTTAAAATTGCATAAGGTAATTGTAGAGCAAAGAAATTGGATCTTAGTGATCTTGTGTTATTCTTTAAATTCTGATGGTGCAAAAGGTGGCAGATAATTATCTTCAGGCTGTAGAAATAGCCCAATCATAATAATTTTATTGTTGAGCTGGAAAGAAATATTTCATAAAGTATTGGACAGTGTAGCTCCTAAACCAGACTGCACATTCTGTGCAGTCTGATCTTGAATCTACACTGTCCATAAAAGCAACCTGAAGGTGTGATTTGCATCATAAGGGTGTATAAACAGAAATACATGTCCATTGCCATGATGAATTGTTCAAGATTTAGACTGCATCCAGAAATCATGTAATTGTTTGGGATCTGTTGGGATATTACCTCATATGGAGGATAATAAATATCGGTTGGGGATTTTATACTCCCTCATTCAGACAGATATATTAATTCTTTACTACACTACACAATTTTTAGACTTGTCCAAATCCAGAGCATTTGCAGACAACATGTCAAATATGCTACAAATTGTGGAATTTGTCTCTGGAAGGGTTTTTGATAACAAGAGCTAAATAATTTTTATTTAGTTTCAAATGCAAGAAAAAATTGTGAACAACTAGGTTGTTTAAACCTACATAATTTACCCTGTACCACACAATCCCAAGTTTTTAAACCCTGATGAAGAAGTCTTTTGAAAAGATTGTGTGGGAAAAGGAGAAAATGCTGATAAGCAGCACTTTTCCTTTTCCCACAATGTTTTCTACCCTTTCTGATACAAATCCCATCATTTTTTACACATTCACTTTTTTGTCTGCAAATACTTTCATTCTAGACCAGTCTACAATTTTGTCATCTGTTAACTCTTTACCAGACGACAAAATTTTAGCCTTGTCCAGATTTAAAGCATTTGCAGACAACAATTTCAATGTGGCTCAGGTGGTGCAATTTTTCTTTGATTGGGTGAAAAACATTGTGGGAAAAGGAGAAAATGCTGGTTACCAGCATTTTCTCCTTTTCCCACAATGTTTTCAAAAGGCTTCTTTTCCAAAGTCGTTAAAAGGCAGCATTGTGCGGTGAAGGGTTAAAGGGTTAACATGAGTTGTGAGGCAAATTCTTACAACTTCAATCTGTCACTCTGAATGATTGGTTTCTGGAAAAATTACCAGTAGTCCCACAATGATTATTCCAAAAACTGGTTGTTCCAGAGTTTCACCCTGGTGATAGACAAGCTGTTACTTTACCTCTACACCATTGTCTCCCACAACAATTCTTCTTGGGTTCAGCACCAAACTCTTTTTATAAGGGAGATTAGTTATGTAGCAAAGTTAATCTAACCAAAGGGAAGTAATTCAAACACCTGTAGTAAGTCTGAGAAATATAATCGGCATCTTGGGTAGCTTTAGCATCGCTTAATTAAAGATCAGACTGCACACCAGTTCCCTGAATTGTATTTGTAATTTTAGGTATTATAAAGAAAAAAATTTTTAGCAAAAAGAGGTCAGGTGATCAGTTGGAGCCCTTGTTATGTACTGTAACCAAATTTTTACCTTTTTAGCTTCACCCCCTGCTTTTGCAGATGATATAGATTCAGGTCAGATTGCACAGGAAATGCTTTCTGATCTTGGATCTATACTGTCCACTGATTTAGTCAAGGCTGTAAGATTAAAAACCTTTCTTAGGCTCAGTGGTATGTATTTGCAGCCCAGGTGGAGTTTATGAAATTTTGAGCAGTGCAGTGTGAAAAGTATGTTTTGCCATCTTTACATTTTCTGCATGTCCAAGGACCATTCTACCTCCAGAGTTAGTCAATTGTTAGACTAAATGGATTTTATGGATCTGTAAAAATGTGATGAATTGCCTGGTGTCATGCATCACGGAGATACTTTAAGCCCCCTTTTCACAGAGCATGGCTCATTAGTACTTTTGCCACTGAAAGAGTTAAAAAATCAGAAGCAATGCTTTTGATTAAATCAAAGCTTTATATTGTGATTTTGTGTGAAATTGTACTTGCAACCCACAAGGTTATTTCCAGACATAGTATATTTTGCCTGAAGAAAATACAAATGAAAAGCAAGAAAATGTCTTTTCAAGTATTGTAGAGAATGTTATTTGGAAAGGATCATTTTTATGACAAGCTGTGTTTCTTTGTCCTGAATTTTCAAAAAACAAACAATCCATTTTACTATCTTGAGTTTTAAGGACCCTGAGTAAAGATGGCTTTTGACAACATTGTGTAAAATGGAGATACTTTTCCCACAGTGTTTTCTCTCCTTTCAAAGACAAATCTCATCATTCGAGCCACATTCCATTTGTTGTCTGCAGACACTTTCAGTTTGGAAAAGTCTTAAATTTTCATGTCTGGTAAAGGGTTAAAAGTTTATTTGTATTGCCAAAATGAGTATCATCGTAATTTGTAGAGCATCAAAATAATCAAAATGGATATTTTCAATTAAGAAAACGCTGTTTAATGCAATTTCACAGCAGATTTTGCATAACTCTTTACCACACAAACAAAATTTTGGACTCAACCAAATTGAAAGCATTTGCAGACGACAAAGTAAATGTAATTCAGATGGTAATTTCTGTCTTTAATAGGATAGTAAACATTGTGGGAAAGGAGAAAATGCTGGTTACCAGCATTTTCTCCTTTTCCCACATTGTTCTCAAAAGGCTTCTTTCTATGGGTTGTTAAAACTCGGCCTTTTGCAGTAAATGGTTAAATATTTATGCTTAGCAGACAATGTAGATTGAGAAGACAATGCAGATCCAAGATTACCTTGCACATTCTGTATAATCTGATCTAGATCTGTACCATCCATATACAACCTCCTTTTGTGAATTATTCCACAATTCAACAGGTAAGGAAGAACGAGGGAAACATGGCTATGTCATACTTTTCAGTACACACAATGAATTGATTTCTGTTTTTTTTTTTAAAGATGGAAGAGAAGATGCAAAAAGAATCACTGGCTATTTTTGGAAACAACCAATCCCTCTTAGTTTTATGAGGCTTCCTTCTTTAACTCTATACCAAACAACAAAGTTTTAGAATTGTTCAAATTGAAAGCATTTGCAGATGACAATATATGGGTGGCTCAGTTGGTGGAATTTTTCTTTGATAGAATAGAAAGCATTGTGGGAAAAGGAGAAAATGCTGGTAACCAGCATTTTCTCCTTTTCCCACTATGTTTTCATAAGCCTTCTCTTTCAGGGTCGTTAAAGCTTTGGATTGGGTGGTAAAGAGTTAACTCTACCATATGATAAAATTTAAGACTTGTCCTAAGAGATATTGAAAGCATTTCAAGACAATAAAGCAAATGTGGCTCAAATGATAGGATTTGTTCTTGAAAAGATAGAAAGCATTATGGGAAAAGGAGAGAATGCTGGTCAGCAGTATTTTTTTCCTTTTCCCATGATGTTTTCAAAAACTTTATTGCTCAGGGTTGTCAAAACACATGATTGTTTTGTAAAGGTTTAAGAACAGAGAATAAAAGTTTCTTCTGCAGTGACTTATTACTCTCTGGTGGGTTTCAACTGCTTTTTTTAACTGGAACCACATTGCTTGATTTTTTTTTTTAAACCGATTCATTCACCGAATTTCCAGGACTGTAGAAAGAATTATATGAAAGCAAAATCTATATCTTCATGTCAAGACAGGCAAAATTATTGTGACAGTTTGAGATAATGAAGGTAAAGACATACATCAGACAGTCTCAATAATTAAAGAATGTATAGGGTAACAATTACAGTAAGCTTGTTACCCTCAATAAAATGTTGTAGCAGCAGGATCTTATAAATGATTGTACATTTCATATTTTAAACATTACTGCCTGGGACAAACTTGCAGCCATCTGCTTTGAAAACATCCATTTAAAATTCCCTTGGAAGAATTGATAGGTGTGTTAAACCTTACCAGATAATTGCATGTTTTAACAACCCTGAATGAGATGAGCTTTTAAAAACACTGTCAGTTAGGGAGAAAATGCTGGTAACCATTCTCCTTTTCCCACAATGTTTTCTTACCTTCCATAGATAAGTCCCAAGATGTTTAGCCTAATTTACCTTAACCCAGGTATCTACCCAGTCTTGGCTCAGTTAGCTAGCTTAAATATGTGTATCTTAACTTAGTTCTTTAGCTTCATGTCTATAGATTCAAAATATCCTTACCCAGATTTCTTGCCCAAATATCCAGACTCAGATCTCTATCCTGAATGTTCTGACCATGACGTCTAGCCTTTAATGTCCTTACCCAGAATTGTCTTGACCAGATGTCCTGATAGAAATTTCTAGCCTGTGTTTGCCCAGATGTCTAGACCAAGATAACTATCTGAAATGTCTTTACCCAGATGTATAGCCCGAATGCCCCAACCCAGATGTCTGGCCAAAATGTCTTGAACAGAATATTTGGGCCAAGCTTTGAAGACCTAGATCAGTTTAAGGCGTTTCAAATTAGGGTTGAGTTTTATCCATTTCTTTCACCTTAGAATGTACACTCAGCAGAGTGTTTCAGGCCCTCATGAGCTGCTTGCTTCCTATACTTTCAAGAGTGTGAATATTGACTTAAGCAGCCACAATCTTCTACATGTACTTAATAGGACACTGACACAACAGTAATTACCATTATGGTTAGATAGCTCCTACCAACAATTTAACACTGACACTTGTATCATTAGATAACTCCCATCAATAATTTAACTGGCTTACCTTTTCACACTCATTAAAAGGACAGTATCTTCTACTCACTGTGATGTTGAACAAACAGGCTTACCACTTGTTGCTGGAAATAGTTCTGGTTGTTGATATCATTGTCTTTTGAAAAGTACTGTAATAATATAGGTTACATGTCATAATATGCTGAAGGATTTTTTTATCATAATATGACTGATTCAAAATGTCTAAACAGAACATACGAGTGACATGCAAAAGGACAAAAGGGAGTTTAATGCATATCCATGATTAGTGGTGAAACGGTTTACCGATTAACCGATTAATCGCGGTCTATTCAAAGAAAAAACCGAAACCGGTTCGAATTTTACCGTATCGGTATTTCTGCAATATGTCAACTTCTCTTAATTGCATCAGAAAGTCCGGTTTTCCCAAAAATTCTGTCAGAAATCGATCGTTTTTCAACTTACAGTTCTAAAGATTTCCGAAAGCGAAAGTTGTTTATTTTTTTCCACAGGCGGTGTCACCGGTGTTTAGGTAAAACTATGACCACATAAAATTCATGACACGAACTCCAAATAAACGTCGAGCTTTAATGCTTTTGGATCAATGGAGTTTGTATGTTATTCATTTCTTATAACTTTGCTCACACTTATTTTTGCGTTTTCCAGTAGTTAAGCGGCAAAGTATTAGTGTTAGTGCAGTAAGCAACTGAGTAAGTTAGTGCATCGCACTGTCTACTCTGTTGAGCCATGTCCCGAAGTTCGGTATAGTAGCGCTGGTTTTTATATAAACAAGTACGCTCTTGAAGAAAAAAAATGGCAGACGAAAATCGTCAAGATAGCGAGTGTTAAAGACTAGTCAATTTCAGTTTGTTTTAATTTGTTCATGCGAAACAATTGCTTTTTAGTTCATTATCTTGAAAGAATGGAAGAGTTCCAAGCACATGTACTAGTTTTCTTTATCACCTTTTGAGCATATGCTACCCTAACAGTGACTACAAGTGGTCAGATATGCTAAATGTCAGCATATACAGCATATTGCAATACGGGTCAGCCGTATTGCAATATATTGCAATACGCTTTTTACCGTATTGTTTCACCCCTATCCATGATGCATTGTAGCAAGCAATTCATCACACAACCATGAATTTGTAACAACCATTTTGTCTAATAACTGACTGAATCATGAGGTGGAATGGTCCTTGTACTTACATAAAATTTATAAATAGCAAAAAGTTGTGGACGCAGACATGGGTCAGTGTACTCTTTGAAGATGCATTAAGCCACCTTTTCCCAGAGCATGACTCATATGATTTATCAAACTATCATTTGTCATAACTGTTATCTTCCAGAAGTACTAAGAGTTTTTTCCAATTGTTAAAATGACTCTGGAAGCACAGATTCAGGCAGTGCTCAAAGATAGTCATCATTTAGAAGGAAAAATCCAAATACATTTACCAGTATGCCATTTAAGGTTGTTTAGGTCATAGTATCTCACAGAATATTGTATGATGTAGATTCATTATCAAACTGCACAGAAGGTGCAGTAAGTCTTTTTCTGATGTACACTATTCTTATAAAATGCCTGAAATTGCCCATATTAGAGAGGGCATTATGTTGAATACTTAAAGGACATCATTTGTGCATGGTGATACATTAGAATGAGATAATCTAGTGGGATAAACCAAATCAATGGTACTGATTATGATCACAGTACAGAGTGTTAGATTGTCAGTGCAGGAACTCTTTCCCCAGTGACAATATTTCAGAATTATCCAATTTGCTGACAAGATATTAAACAAGGCCTAAATCAAAGCAATTGTTTTTGATATGGAAGGAAACATGAGGTAAGGAGAAAATACTGGTGACCAGGAATTTCTTCTGTTTCACAATGTTTTTCAAAAGCCCTCTTTCAGGGTGGTTAAAACTTAGGTTTGGTGAATGGTTAATTCTTTACAAGATTACCAAATTTTGGACTTGTCCAGATTGAAAGCACATTTAGATGAAACATTGAATGTGAGATCTGTATTTGAAATGGTAGAAAACATGGGGAGAAATGGAGAATATGCTTTTCTCCAGCATTTTTCTGCCTTATCCTTAGTGTTTTCAAAAGGCTCCTCACTCAGGAATGTGGTAATGTGGGATTTTATTTAAAGGTTTAACCTACAAATTAGAGGACTCTACACTCATTGCCTTGAACACCTTCTGAAATCCTGTGGGAAAAGGAGGAAGTGCATATACACTGAAATTGCTATTTTTCCGCTATCTTTTCTACATTATTCTTTCATGATAATTTTACTTTCTCTCACATATTTCTCCTGTATGGCACTTGCACTAACTAACGATATAGATGACAGTAGTGTGAATGGCAAAAGTCTATAAACGGTCAAGTCATGAGTCAGGAAGAGATCAGAGAGGTGTCTGTCCAAGTTGTTGTGGACATCTCCTACAAATTAGCATTGATTTCTCAATTACAGTGGAAGATAAATTTCTGGGGGAAAGAAAGGTCATTAGCTGGTTTTTTTTTTCCTGGACAGTCTGTTGTGAGACTTGTTGGGGTCCATAAATTTTGTATTTTAGAATAAGCAGCTGTGTGTCTGACTTTCCTGTCAACCTTGCTCCAATTTAGATGTATATATTTGAGCCATGCTCTGGCAAAAGGGGATTTAATGCATCTTTGTGATGCATGATACCAAGCAGGTCATCACCTAATTGTGGATCTATAAAATCCAGCCTGCCTAACAAACAGCTAAAACCTTGGTAGGTCCTTGAACATGCAGAAAATTTACAAAGAGCAAAAAGTTTCGGCCTAGGTCAGCCTGTGCAGGTTGCATTTTGTAAGATGCACAATGGCTTTAAATAGTGCAGAATTATAATTTTTTTTCAGGACAGCACATATCAAGAATAGACCTCATAGACTGTTTTCTTACCTCAGATCTACATTGTCCAATTTTTCGTGAGACACTATGCCTCACATAGCCAGGGTCTGTATTCACCAACCATTCATAAAAATTTGCTATCATTCAACTGAAGATATTTGCCATGCTTGGGGTGATTGTTAAGTATCAAAGGGGCAACCCACTCCAGAAGGGCAGGTATCCCTCAAAACATTTATGATTCAGTTCTGCCCCTCTTTCAAATTGGATTTTTTTTTCCCACTGAAAATGCAACTTATGGGATGGCAATAGTTTCACTCAAAAGGATCCTGAACTACTGAAGTAAACATTAATCCCATCAAAAAACCCCACCAGAAAAAATAGCTTTGATACAAACTATGGTGTTGTGAAAATTATAGGTTTTTGAAAGAGATAGGTTAAGAGAACAGCTTCAAAGGTTTCCCAAACAAAGGAATGTAATGTGTGCATTGATATTTAGTCTGATTTAGACCAGATGACTTTAAATGACTGACATATCACACAAAGGGCAAACCTAACTCTAATGGATATTGGTCATAATTAATAAATGAAAATAAATGTACCAGAATCAACAAGAAACCTGGGTACAGAAAGAGCTGTATACAGCGGACACCAATGGATCAATCATTGATTAACTTTGAGAGTAACCTTTAGTGCACCAAGTAAGTGATACAGACATTTCTATTCAATGAATAGGGACCCAAACGTTGCTGTGATGGAATATCTCATAAAAATATCTGACATTGTAGATTTATGATCAGACTTATCATGGATCAGTCCGTTTTTGCTTTATATTATCAACTGAAGCAACTATGGTTTTGATACAGATTGTAAGGATTCACTTTTTTCTCCATATTCATGATGCACAAATTATTGTACGTTATAATTATGGAATATTCCATTTTTACCAAGGCATACTGACTGCCTTTTAAAGAACTGAAATTGACATTATACGGTCAGTGAAAGAAGACCTGAAAATTGTTATTTCAGAGCAGTTTATGCAGTAAATTAAACATTATGGAATGGTGTAGAGCTAAGATCAGACAGCATGTTCTATACATTTTTATATTAGACTGGGTGTGCAAAAAGACCAAGTGCTGCTTAAGAACATTCCAATAATTTATTACAAATTGAAGAGGGAAATGTCAGATATTGAAGAATTTGATTTTATGTAAAGACTGGTGTAGTAAATGCCATTGTTAATAGAGAAATTGCTCAGAATGAATCATGGTTTCTGCATTTTTCATATTGTTTTTAAAAAGCAGTTCAGCTGGATTATGGTCAAAATTTGTGCACATGAAGATAAGAGTGAATTTCAGGCTGGTGATGGGCAATAATGGACTGGGACAATACTAGTGATATCGAGTTATTGAATTTCCAGGTGACTTTCATAGAAATTAAGTCATAGGGGGTAATATGCCAAACTGTTGATGTGTGCTCTGTAGGATTGGATGATAGGATTTTGTTACAGAATGCTTGATAAAGTTTTCTTCAGACTTTTCTAAGATTTTTAAATTTATTAATGGGGAGCAGTGTGCTGTAATAGGTTCAGTTAGCAAAGGTGTGGCAATTAACCCTTTCCCAAATGAAAAATTTTGGACTGGTCCAAATTGAAAGAGTTTGCAGACGACAATTTTAAATTTGATGAAAATGGCAGAAAGGTCTCAAAAAGGGTAGAAAACACTGTGGGAAAAGGAGAAATTGCTCGTTACGAGCAATTTCTCCTTTTCCCACAGTGTTTTCAAAAGGCTTGTACTGCAGACACGTGAAAACCAGGGCTTGTTTGGGAAAGGGTTAATACATAAGGACAATGGCTGTAAATTGATTCTAACATGAAGCAGGGTTTATTTCAGGACTAAAAATTGTTGAAATGGACCCATGGCCACTAAATAACTCTTCATATGGACTAATCAAATTTTCAAACTGACTTTTTGAAGATTAACAACAAAGTTAACCTAGATTCCAGACATTTATTCACTATTCAGCAAAAACATAAACAGCTCTTTCTAGATTTCAATCTACCCAGTCTGTATATTTGATTATATTTACATGCACACAGAAATATAAATCATTATGACATATGGTTAGGTGGTTTAAACCCATCCAGAATAGAATTATTATGGATGGATTAGAGCTGGAAGAACAATAACAAAATACATGTATGGTTGTCATGTGATTGAATTAGTTTTCATCATTTTAATTTTTTTATTGATAACAGCTATCGTTTGTGCAAAATGCACTGGCCAGTAAATTGCCAGTGGAGCAAAAGTGGTCCTTATGGGCCTCTCTCTGTACTGTTTTCTAGACTTTCTTAATTTCAAGAATGTTTTTCCATATTCTATTTTCCTCTTGTGTGATAACCTCTGTTTACGATTATATCAGTTTTGCCTGGAAGGTTATTAGTTAATTCACTTCTACCTGCACACAACTTTTTTCATCTTGTGGCAGGCCACTTGTGAAGACTTTGTTTTTAAAGAGAAATTGCTCAAAGTGATCAATTTCCCCTTTAACACATTACCATGCAATGCCAAGTTCTAACGCCCCAGGGAAATTAGACTTTTGAAAACATTGTGGGAAAAGGAGAAAATGCTGGTAACCTGCATTTTCTCCTTTTCCCACAATGCTTTCAAAACTTTCAGAAGCAAATCCATCATTTGAACCACATTTAATTTGTCGTCTGCAAATGCTTTGAATTTGGACCAGTCTTAAATTTTGTCATTTGGCAAAGAGTGAACAACAATATTCCACATGTAATGATGTATATAAGCCTCAATTCATGTCGATTATCTATATTTTACAAGAGAACTGTTCGAGACATCTGTTTCAAATTTGCTTCAGGAGGTATTGAATTAACCCTTTACCACACAGTCCCGACTTTTCAGAAAAGTTTCTGAGAAAGAAGCCTTTTGAAAACATAGTGGGAAAAGGAGAAAATGCTGGTAGCCAGCATTTTCTCCTTTTCCCACAATGTTCTCTACCCTTTCTAACACAAATTTCAATTTTTGAATAAAATTTTGATTTGTCGTCTGCAAAAGCTTTCAATTTGGATGAGTCTGAAATTTTGTCGTTTGGTAAAGAGTTAACTCTTTACCACACATAGACATTGTTAGACTTGTCCAAATGAAAAGCTAATGCAGATGACAAATTTTATGCATATCAAATGATGGGCTATATCTCTGAAAGGATAGAAAAAGTTGTTTGAAATGGAGAAGATGCTGGTCAACAGTATTTCCTTTTTTTCTCACAATATTTTCAAAAGCCTTCTCAGGGTTGTTAAGAGTCAGGATTGTTTTGTAAAGAGTTAATTGCTGTTTGATATTTTACTCTGCTTTGATATCTAATAGTACAGAACCATGTCGTAATTGATGGAGGCTTCAGATAACTGCAGTAAGGTGTGTGCCTACATTTTTGTCTTATGAAAGA
This sequence comes from Tridacna gigas, assembly GCA_945859785.2. Taxonomy (NCBI): domain Eukaryota; kingdom Metazoa; phylum Mollusca; class Bivalvia; order Cardiida; family Cardiidae; genus Tridacna; species Tridacna gigas. The sequence continues at coordinate 29,606,451 of OX244033.2, forward strand.
AAAACTTGATAGATCTGCAGAAACCATAGAGAGGTGAGCACATGAAATATTCAAGACTCTGCCAGTATGTGATTAGTTAATAACCTGCGTTAGAATCATAAAAAACAGCAATAAATGTGTGCTCTATCAATTTCTTGGTGTTTTCGAGTGGCAGTGTACCGTTTGAAAGGTGAAAGGTGCAATAGACTGCGTGCTAAACAAGTGCTTAACATGGATGTTTGTTACTGTTTTGGAATTTTTATAACGAATCAAATTGAGAATGAAAATCCTGAACATCTTTTAAGTGTTTCAAAAATGGAAACCGGTTAGATTGAGCCTTTCTTTTTTTATTTGCAACATTTGACTATATTTTCAGTTTGTCCTTTTAACAGATGTAAATTTCGAACAGTTTGAACAGTTTATGAAAAAATACAGGGTTCACAGCAGCTACAGAAAAATGATCTAACAAAGGGAGTGTTAACTCTAATTAAGAATCGGTGACCCTAATTTTTATTTGAGCCGGTAACAGAGTTTATTATCCCATGAAGCAAATTTGCACAGGCAGTATGAACTCTTTCACTACTCAATGATGACTAAAAAAGCTTTTGCAGATGGCGTAGATTAGAGCTGGGAAGGGTAGAAATTTTGTACCCAGGTACCCGTGGCCGTATTACCCGAAGGTACTCAGGTACCCAATGTTATTACTTCCGATTCAAAACACCAATATTTGTCTATCTTTATGCATCCTGGCACTTGCACAATTAAACATGGCTTCAAATAGCCAAGCTTTGTCAAAAAGCGAAGTTTTGCAGTTCTTTAGTTTTCTGCAAGACAAACAGAAGACAAAATGGAGTAGCTGATGAGACAACGGCCTTTGATTGTGTTGAGTTTTCCATGATGATTTGAGCTGTTATAAATAAATCACAAAATACGCACGCATGTTTTGCCTTTAATTCAAATTACCATTGTCTTTGTCAAATAAACCTAAAACGCTGAAAGGGCAAATATATAACAATATTTACCCATTACTGACGAGTTATGCATTGCAGGGGATATAAGAGGTACAGCCTTATTTCAAGCTATTTCGATTATCTTCTTCCAGTTCGTGTACGGGAGTAGGTAACATGTTTTTTGCTTGTATTTAAATTAAGATCAAATTATTTCATTGGAACTTCAAAATTATAGATTTACTTAAAAAGTCACTCTATAATTATGGGTACCCGGGTAATGATTTAGTACCCAGGTATCGGCGGTAACCTACCCGATAACCGGGTACTCGAGTACTCATCCCAGCTCTAGCGTAGATCAAGATCAGACTGCACAGAATGTGCAGTCTGATCTTGGATCAACACTGTCTGCAACCTGATGCTAGACTTTGACGGAAATACATCTTCAATGATAGTGGAAATCTTAGTTACTTTTAGACCTTGAAAAAAAAGTTGTATTTCAGGAATTGGTGTTGAAAGAGTTATTACCCTTAAAGCAGCTTTCACAACTATAGTTGCCTTTATGGCCAGTGTAGATCAAGATCAGCTGCACAGAACATGCAGTCTGATCTTTGATCTACACCATCCACTTTGCTGAAACACCATATAAAGACAAAAAGTAACCCCAAAATTGCAGTTATATGGGTTTACTTGAGCTTAAAATTGTCCATTGTGTTTATTCTGCACTTCAAGGGTAAACAGCTTTCTTGAAAAATATGGATTATCAATATTAACAAAGGCTTATACATGTAGACATGGAAAAGCACTGAGGCTAAAAGGCAGATTACATGTATATTCTACGCAGTTTTGCCTTTGCCACATTGTCTTAATAAAATGGTCTATTGTTAGATGAATAAATTAGTTTGTAGTTGGTGATGCAATGCTATGTGTGACTTCCTTGAGTTCTGCAAAAATTATTACCTAATGACTAGCTTTTTTGGACCATTTACTATCGATTCTTGAGTTGTCGGAAGACATACAAAGGAAATCTTAAATTAATATCTGTAATCTTAGCTAACTTGGTTTTCTTTGTGTTATTCTATCTTATGTTTTCCATAAAGATGAAGAAGAGGAAAATCTCTGAAAGAATTAATTAAGGAAAGAGCAAAAAACGGCTTAATCCATGATGTAATGGTTTGAAGCCAAAACATTGACTTTCAAGAAAAGGTTAACTCAATACCTTCTCATGAAACAAAGATGACTTCGTTATGACAAATAGCTGAGCCATGCTCTGTGAAAAGGAGGCTTAATGCACCTACAAAAAAAGTATCAACCTAGGTCAGCCTGTGCAGATTGCCGAGGCTGACATGGGCTGATGCTTTTTGATATTGGTCAATTTTCTGCATGTCCAAGGACCAGTGTACATCATGATTTTAGTCAGTTGTTATACAAAATGGATTTTATGGATCCATAATTCTGTGATGGTATAAGTCATCATGGAAGATGAATTAAGCCCCCTTTGCCAGAGTGCAGCTCAGATATTAATGCCTTGTACATTAATGATTCATACATTGTAGCAATTTCTCCTTTTCTTGAACTGTTTTCAAAAGAGGTCTTTTGTAAGAGGAATTCCCTGGAAGGTGGTAATAAGATGCCCAAGGAGAGAGAAATAATCATTCAAATGCTACAAAAAATACTCAGGTCACTCTGAGGTAAAGTATTATGCCTAAGTATCCTCTGTGGATAGTTTAGGGTAAGATTGGAATTAACCCTTTACCAGACAACAAATATTTAGCCTTGTCCAAATTGAAAGCATTTGCAGATGACAATTTCATTGTGGCTCAAATGGTGCAATTTTTCTTTGATAGGGTAGAAAACGTTGTGGGAAAAGGAAAAAATGCTGGTTACCAGCATTTTCTCCTTTTCCCACCATGTTTTCAAAAGGCTTCTTTCACAGGGGCGTCAAAAGGTGGCGTTGTGCGGTAAAGGGTTAAGAGACATGCCATTTGGCCTTGAAACTACAGTTTGATATTCTGGAATAAGGACATGAAAATTCAACAAGTTGACTAACCTATTGTGATATTTTGGCTAAAAATGATATGAAATTTGAACAGTTTGACTCAATTTATTGTGATATATATTCTGCCAAAAAATCAACATGAAAATCTAATAATTTGATTTTTGTACTGCATTTTTGGCACACATAACAAAGGGATGAAGTTGGAAAGAAGATTTGTTCTGGCAAATGTCAGATCAGTCTAAAACTTTTCCATGTGGAGGAATAGTTGATGATAGGAAAATCATTTTCTTGAATCATAATGAAAACATTGAGGGAAAAGTAGCAATTGCTTGTTACAAGTAATTGCTTTTGTTGCCTCTGTGTTTTCTAAATAGTTCTCTGCAAGTATGTAAAAAAAAACAACATTTTTTGTGTGGTGATGATTTAAATGAATGTGAAATTTGGAACAATTTTACATTCTTCACTCAATTGTTTTGGACAAGTTACCTAGATGGATGAAAGATGCATGCCAAATCACAGTGTTAGATAAGAATCAGAGCCAATGTATTTTGTTGTCAGGCTTTTACAATGTCATTTATTACTGTCTAAATACCAATGGATGCTTCAGAAAAATGTGTCTACCATTGAGAATCCTTTGTCCTCATGCAAATGCTTGCATATATATCTAAGTTTAAAAGAAGCTTATTAAATCATTAATGCAAGTGGAGAAATTGGTCAAACTACTCCAATTTCTGCACCTGCCTTCCTATTTCATGTAACAAAAGGGGCGCAGGATTCGGTGTGACTCAGTGGTGAAGGACTCTTGGCCATTGGATTGGTAATCCAGAGGTTCTGAGCTTGATCCTCATCAAAGGCACTGGGTTTATCATGGGGATGTTCTTTGGAATATCAATTAGTTGTCTCAGTGATATGACTGATATAATGTAGAAAGAAGCATAAAACGCCATTCAGTAAATAACAGTGATTGGATTGCAGTCTATAAAAGCGTTGTTTATCTTGTCCATGGTTGTGGAATGGCGATTGACTGTTTTTGGTTGGTTGGTTATATAAAGACTCAAAATTAGACTGTGGTCTAATTTTCACCTTCGCTGTGGGCACATTCTACTAAGTTTTGCTTTGTTCTTCTATTTCTTATTTGGGTCAAACTCTTTTGCTAGGTTTCTAATTTTAATCTATCACATGATTTCATCAGAACAAAATTTATGTATGTGGTAATAAGTTTGAGGCTTGATCCAGATGTGCAATGTAATTGCCTCTTGTGTGGCTACTTTGTCTACCTTATATGATATGAAATTCATGTTTCACTGACACATGCTTGTTTGATATTTAGTTGAACTGAGATAAACTGAACTGAACATATTTTTGAACTTTAGAAAAAAATAATAAAATTCGTTCATCGTGTAAATGTATACATAGTGGAACGGATGCCTTTCAGAAAAGTGACTACGATTGATGAATGGGAAAGCAAGAGAATTGATTACAAGTATGTTGAATTTGTCTTACCCTTTCAGCGCCATCAGTGAAAAAAGTTGCTTTTGCAGATGGCATAGATAAGATCAGACAGCACAGAATGTGCAGTCTGATCTTTGATGTATGCCATCTGCTTGTTCAGTCAAGCCTATAAGATGGAAATATTTCTTAGTTTCAGTGGATTGCCGTCAAAAGCATTCGAGTTTATATATTTGGTGCTGAAAGAGTTAAATGAGAGGAATGTTTTTGCTAATTAACAGTAGCTGAAGAAGTTTTTGGGTGAAACTTAAACTGTGGAATTCATTAGATGACGTTCTTTTTTAAGCAAGAACAGATGCTGCAAAACATCTTGTTGGTATCGAGTGTCCTCACATCCTGATGATATGCTTGGGACGTGATTAATTATATTATAATTCATCATGTTGTACATTGACAACAATTCAATTTCCCATGTTTGTGAGTGAAACCATGGATATATAGAACAATACAGGGATTACCGTTAACTGTCTGTTGGTATTCAGCTCATGACTTTGTGTCACTCAGGCTATCTATTGTGATATTCTCTGTTCAGTGACCACCTGGGAATAATGGACACCTCTCGTAATGTGGTGAGTTTTTCAATGTTTTGTTTTCATTCTTTCAAAATCTACTATTTAAAGACCCATTTTCTGATTTGTAGTTTTCTGCAATTTGAAGTTAATTATAATTTAACATCAAATTTTGAGCTCATTTATTAAATGAAGCATACTGGAGTATACATGTATAGAATTTTTGTACTTTGATTGAAAGGTTTTTACATTGAATAATATTGAACTGATATAATTGTTTATATTTTACATTATTCCCTAAAACATGTTCTAGATACCTAAATAAATGATTTTATTAACTCTTTACCACACGGCAAAATTTTAAACTCTTCCAAATTGAAAGCATTTACAGACGACAAAATACATGTGACTCAATAATTGAAGTATGATTTGGGAATGGTAGAAAACCAGCATTTTCTCATTTTCCCTGAATGTTTTCAAAAGTCTTTTTCGCCAGGGTCGTTAAAAGTCGGGATTGTATGGTAAAGGGTTAAGGTAATTTATATTAGCAACAAAAATTCATAAAAATGGACCAAGAATGTTTACAGTTTTTGTGATTTCAAAGTTCTTCTAACAGCAGTATCAAACAGTTTCAACCCAGAATCAAACAGCTTTTTCTTGCAGTCTGATTTTGATCTACATTGTCCACAAAAGTACAAATAGTCAAACTTAACAGAATTACAGTTGATAAAGGATCAGAATTTGTAACAGTTATCAGAACTTATTGACCTTTTACCACACAACAAATTTTTTGGACTTGTCCAAATTAAAGGCATTTTCAGACAACAAATTCAGTGTCAATCTGAAGAGGACTTATGTCATTGAAATTGGAGAAAACATTGTTGAAAAAGCAGAAAATGCAGGTAACCAACATTTTCTCCTTTTCCCACAATGTTTTCAAAAGTCTTATCCTTCAGGTTAAAACTCGGGATTGTGTGGTAAGGGGTTAACTGTATAATAATAATTTTATTATTGAGCAGTACAAAAATTGTGAGTGAATTAAAGTAAAAAAAAAATACCAATACTCATTTAATATCATGGATCAATGAAAAGTATTAAAACTGTACATTATTAGTATGATTACTGCTGAAACAGTTACCAGTATTCATTTAGTGTCCATAGTATTTTACCATTGAGTATTATTAGGAATGCTAATTAGTACTTCACTTTCATCAAGCATATTCCAACCTTGTTAACCATTTACCAGACGATAACATCATAGACTGGTTGAAATTCAAAGCATCTGCAGACAACAAAATAAATTTTACTTTGAAATTTAAATTTGTCTTGGGAGGGTAGAAAATATTGTGGGAAAAGGAGAAAATGCTGGTTACCAGGATTTTCTCCTATTTCTACAATGTTTTCAAAAGGCTCCTTTCTCAGAGTTGTTGAAAGTCGGGATGGTGTGGTGAAGGGTTATTAAGCCCCTCCCAAGCCAAGGCCAACAGGGTGATTTTGGACAGAATCTGCAGACAACAAATTATTTGTAGCTCAAATGATGATTTCTGTCTTTGATAGTGTTGAAAACATTGTGGGAAAAGGAGAAAATGTTGTTTACCTGTATTTTCTCCTTTTCCCCACAATGTATGCCAAAACCTCCTTAAAACTCAGGATTTTGTGGTAAAGAGTTAACCCTTTACCACACAATCATGGGTTTAATGACCCTACAGAAAAAGCCCTTTGAAAACATTGTGGGGAAAGGAGAAAATGCTGGTAACCAGCATTTTTTCCTTTTCCCACAATGTTTTGTATCCTTTTGAAAACAAATTTCAATTTTTGAGTTGCATTTATTTTGTCATCTACAAATGCTTTGAAATTTTGTCGTTTGGTAAAGAATTAAGACAGGGTCGGTATTCTTGCAAATTCTATAGAAAGCCGTCCGGTTGACTGAGATATTCTGTCTTAACCAATCAGATACATAGTCTTGGAATTATAGTTGGGATTCAGAATGAAATTTTGAATGGCGAGTTAAGATGGCACCAGATTCTACAGTCAATGCCCAGTCTGATCTTGGATTTACACTTTCCCATATTATAGGAATCTATTTAGCGCTAAAAACTAAAGCCTTGGATTTCCAGCAGTTAGCCAAAGGTATATTTGCATCAGTGGGATATTTACAATACTAAACCAGTCTGAAGTCAATAAATTAGCCTCACTCTCTTTTACAGAATCTGATGAATTTTGCTTACATAATTATTTACTGCACAGAGACTGTTTTACACCTCTGTTGTAGGCACATTTTTGAGACAAAACAAGAAAAGAAAAGTTGGTGCCTCCTTGATCATGTAATATTGTTCTTCACATTTCCTGATGGTTTTCTTTTCAATCTTCACATTTCCTGATAGCATTCATCTCTTTCTTTACATATTATTCCTGATGTATTTCTTCTAGTTCTTCACATTTCCTGATGGTTTTCTTCTAGTTCTTCACATTTCATGAGGGTCTTTGTCGTTTTTTACATTTCCTGATTCTAAGAACCCTGAAGAAGGAGGTTTCTGAAAAGATCATGGGAAAAGAAGAAAATGGTGAAATTCTTTGTACCCTTTCAAAAGCAAATCCCATCATTTGAGCGACATTTAATTTGCCCTCTGCAAATGCTTTTTCAATTTGGACCATTTTCAAATTTTGTTGTCTGATAGAGTGAACTTTTTACTAAATAGTCCTGTGTTTTGATGGTTTTTGTGTTTAAAAGTGTAGAAAACTTTGCAGGAAAAGGAGAAAATTTTCCTTTCCTCACAATGTTTTCAAAAGACAACTTCCTCACGGTTGTTAAAAGTGCAGCTGAAATATTAACTATGAGGTAGCCATGTATTATGTGGAATGGATAATAATTGTCACAAAATGCCAATGATGGGATAAGATGGTTTTTTTTTCAACTGAAGAAGTCCTAATTAAATGGTTCATTGATTTTTTTTTTTACCTGCTTTCAACAGTTTTCAGTTATACCATGATGAAAGCTCTCTGAGACATTTAGTCTAGAAGATTTTACGTAGATTCAGAGTTGCTTCTAGGGTGTGGGATTGCTGGAATACCACGAAAATTAACTTCTTGGTGCAAAAAAGTTGTGCCTTTGCATCCTGTGTACCGCATACTATAAAAAAGTCCAGCAATTTTGGCTGTTTGTTGCAGCCAGTTGGATAAATTTATTTGTAGAGTGAAGCCTCTGTGGAATTACCTTTGCATTAGTGGAGTGCAGCCTGCATTGTTTCCATGAGACCTTGTATCAAAGGCAGCAACTGGGCAGAAAATTGATTCAGCTTGGTAGCAGACCATTCATGGACTCCTTCGACAGCTATTTATAAATTTTTCGTGGAATTTAGAAGATATGTAAACTGGTTCCCAGCTCTACTTGAATGTAAAGCGTCTGAAAAAAAAAAACGAGAATCTTGTAATCACCTAGCAACTGCAGATGGATCAAACATTGATCATCATCTACATACAAAAAAATAAGGCAAAAGAAGCATTGTTGCTAGTAAATGATTCTTCAAAGGTCTAAACTCAGACATAATATAGTTTGAATCATTGTGAAGGATGCACACATCACTGTCATCACAGCTAAATGAGCTGGCCTGTCATTAGTTAGAAACATGATAATGATGTTAGTCAGCTTATATACTGTAAAATGACAAGTTTTGAAATTACCTGCTACCCTTATTGACAAATTTATGTAAAATCATGCGGAAATAATCTATCCAAAACTTACCTGACATGAAAAATGGATCACTGAAAAAAAATCGCGAACACCCATGACACAATAAAATGATAGTTTGACATTGTCCAATCAGAGGCTTTTTAGACTGTCTTATTAGGTTTAATAATGACCTAACTCTTTACCAAACGTTATTAGGTTTAATAATGACCTAACTCTTTACCAAACGACTAAATTTTAGACATGTTCAAATTGAAATCATCTGCAGACGACAAAATAAATGTGATTGAATAATAGAAATTTGTTTTGGGAAGGGTAGAAAACATTGTGGGAAAAGGAGAAAATGCTGGTTTCCAGCATTTTCTCCTTTTCCCACAAGGTTTTCCAAATGCTTCTTTCACAGGGTTGTTTAAAGTCTGGATTGTGTGGTAAAGGGTTAAAGCAGTAACTTTACACAAATATCTGTGTAAAACAATATGTGGGTGCTAAAGTCTTATTATAAACAATGAACTAAAAATATGGAACTACCTACAAAAAAGACGGGGTCTATATATATATTTATTTTTTTTTACCAGTGGAAAAAAGCCACTGGAAAAAATTTAAATGTGTGGGCCCTTTTTTAGGGAGTGAAGGCCCCTGTTTTGGAAGTGAGGGGGCCCCAGGGCCCTGTTTTTGAAAGTCCTAGCAGTAACACTGTAGAATGCACATTTAGTATTTACAGTTTTCTGAAAATACCTTATTGTTGCAGGTTATTGGGTCAGAATGTCTCATCATAATAATCAGTCCAGATCTAAAATTAGACTGAAGTTTCTTTGCAGTCTGATCTTAACCTACACTGCAGGAGGATCTGAAGCTGTCCCAGGCATTTCAAGGGTTAACTTTGATTAATTTGGGTGACGAGTTCAGTCACAGAGAGGGAGAGAAATCAATGTTTGAGTATAGTGTAAGAAATATTGGACGAGAGCAAATCCCCATGTGACGTTCTATGACAGTCTGCTAGTATGATGGAATTTCCGAACTTCTCTCGAAAGCTTTGTGCTCTGTTTGGGTGACACACCATGTAATGAAAGTATATTTTTTCGCCAAAATATTGGCGAAATTTTGGATGTTTTTGCTTTTGTTAACTTGATCGAAGTTTGTGAATACCATGTTTTCTTCTTTACTTTGTGTTCTGTACAGTCAGTTCTGGAAGGATATTTGGTGCGTGTTCTAACATTTCAGTGTACTGAAGTTTGTGTTGTATTGGATGTATTGATTTGAAAAAAGAATCAAGTTATATTTTGTTACATCTCGGGATATTTTGTAAGCGAATCTGGCCTAGAACAAAACTCATGGGTATTCTTTTTACTCGAGTGAATTCAGTCTTGTCCAAATTGAAAGACATTGACTGATGACAAAATGAGTGAGGGGCAAATGATGGGAACTTGTCTTTTCAAGGATAGGAAAGCATTGTTGAAAAAAAAAGAAGAGAATTGCTAGTCACCAGCATTTTTTTCTTTTTCCCACAATGTTTTTCAGATGCCATTTTCCTCAGGGTTGGTTAAGCACAGACTTGTCTTGTAACAGGTTAGTGCAGAACACAATTGCAACTGTTGCTCTTTAAGACAGTGCACTTTAATATCAGAGTGTATGAAGCATGCTGAATCTACATTGTTTATCATTCTATTCACTGTGAGTTTGTCATAGATATTTTGACCAAATCACTCCATAGATTGCAATATCTGGATTTGTAGCTCGGCTGTTTTCGAAGAAATCGTCAAGGTATAACAGTAGCCCTGACGTTGTCTGGATCTACATCGTCGTCATTGTGCAAAAAACTTTGACTTTCTGTATTATCTCTCTTATTACTGAAGATATTTACTTCAGACTTGGACAAGTTGTTAAGTAATATAAGGGCAACTCATACAACAAGGGCAGGTAACCATCAAAATATTTTTGACAGTTATTCTCCATTTTTGACCTAAATCAAGCAACTACAGCAGAGCATTGGCACTCACATGTGGTGCTCTTATTCTTTAAACTGACTGAAAATGTCCATTTTATTCCTCAAGACCTCTATTAGTAATGCTTATTAGTAATTTCTCTTGACTTCTTATAGTTGTATGACGCTAATACTTGAAAATTAGCAAACAGATACAAACAGAATCTGATAAGAAGAATAAATCATGAGGTTGTTGATTAACCCTTTACCAAATGATCACATGTTTTACAACCATTTGGATGAAGGCATGTGAAAACATTGGTTTCCAGCATTTTCTCTGTTTTCTGCAATGTATTCTACCCTACCTAAATGTTTGTTTATTTCATGCTCAGAGTATTGCAAAAGATGACCGCAAGCTTATGTGGAATTCATTAAATCATACATGGTAAAGGTTTTTTACACCACTTTCAATAGTATTTCATTTACACCACTGGAATTCTTGTTCTTTTCTTCATTACAGTCATTTAATTTTTGCAATTAAACATGTTAAACTTTCAAAGAAATCGTAATCAATTCCAGGAAAAAAAATGGACCATTGCAATAGCAATTTTTGCCAGAAAAATTCAACATATAGGACAGAGTGCAGTGTACGTCTTCAGACTGCACAATTGCACCATCTGATCTGGATGTCTGTCTTTAACCATTATCCTGCTAAATAAAAGAAATGAAACTTTCAAACCGATAGTAAAACCCCAAATTTTCCTACTACAAAGGTACGTTTTGGAGGAAAGATATCTCCTGGTCAGACAGTGTAGATCTGTGCAGTCAGACCTTAATCTATGCTGTCTGCAAAAGGTCAGTGAGTTGCACTTAGCAGCGTAAGGGTTAAAAGCACTTGTGCATAATGTGTGGCTTATTAGTAAAGGTCTAGGATTCATTAGCCAGAGGCCTTGGGGTTCAATCCTTACTCAAGGTTCTTTGATTTTTGTTGGAGTGCCCATGGGCAAGGGAAGACAATTCACAGCCCTGGTCTGGTACTGGTGAACTGGCAGAACATACAATTGAATAAGTAAGTTGTTGCAGTTAATTGCCTGAAATGACGTTGAAAGTATATAACAACAGTCAATCAAAGAATCAAAAGCACCTGGAGTTGAGACTTTGACCTTCTATAGCTTAAATATTTCATTGTTGCCTGTCAGTACCACAGAAATGTTGGGTTATTTCACTCTTACATGTTGCTGTTTACTCTTTACCAAATGACAGAATTGTAGACTTGTTCATAATGAAAGCACTTGCATAGTTATGGTATATTAAATGTGGTTCATTAGATGGGATATGTTGTCAGAAGGGTAGAAAACATTGTGAGAAAAAGGAAATTGGTGGTTGCCAACATTTTCTCCACCACACAATGTTTTCAAAAGCCTTGTTCTTCAGGGTCTTTGAAACAGTAGACATTTGGTAAATACTGCCCAAGACAAATTTGCTCTAGACATCTGAGAAAACTTTCCGGTAAAATATGGATAATTTACACAAATTACGGCATTTTCCATTTGAAAACAATGTGGCCATAGGAGAAGATTTCAGTAAGTTCTCCTTTTCCTACAATTTTTTCAAAAGCTGTTTGCTGCAAAACATTAAATAGACATTTTCTAGCGATAATATGTTTAAGTCTGCTAGAGAGCTTATTATTGCATTGTTGGTCTTTTAATCTATTTAGGATCAAATAATTCTCTTTTGCCAGTCAATACCATGGAGTTGTTTAATGAAAGACCTTTTTAATGAGGCCATTTTCCTTAGACACCTTATTTTCTTCCTGTTAAATAGCTCTACTTTGTGTCAATTTTCTAGATTTTATTGTATTAAAAGGAATAACCTGTATTGTAACAGATAACCTTATACAATAATCAAAGTACTGAAAGTACTGACAGACAAACGAATTTGATTGATTGTTTTCATGGTGTTTAACCCTGTTTTCCACATATTTTCAGTTATGTAGTGGTGGCCAGTGCACATACCCATGCTTTCCTGGAGTTTCTTTCACCAGTGCTCCGCACAATATTCTTTCTACGCCACTTGCTGCTTTCCTACATAACCATTGTTGAAACGTGAGAGAGAAATGTTGATTGAATGGTGTTTTACGCCGCTTTCAACAGTATTCAAGTCATATCACGGCGAAAGCAAAGCTCACAAATTCATGCAATTCCTGGGTTTCACCAGTCTAGGCTAGGGCTCTGTAGTGTCTTGCCTGAGGACACGAAAAAACCCAGCGGATCAGGTGGGGTTCGAACAAGGGACCTTTAGGTTATGAGTCCCACACTCTACCATCGAGCAACGCAGGACCCCAAAGAGAGAGACATGTATCCTGTTGCAATGACTATCATCAATCCTCGGAAAGAAATTTGCCAAGTCGGGGATTGAACCAGCAACCTCCTGTTCTCAAGTCCTGTATGCTACAGGCTGAGCTACGGGGGCTATGCGTGCTATTGGTTAACTATAATCCAGTTTAAGTTTAACCCTTAACCTGCAAAAAATGTTAAACGAAACTACCAAGCCAATGGTAAATACCTGAATATTGCTATTTCAAATTTACATTTTGGAGAAAATCTATCCCTTATCGGACAGTGTAGATCCAAGATCAAACTGCACACTCTGTGCAGTCTGATCTTAATCCACACTGTCCGCAAAAGGTCATTGAATCGTGGTAGTGCTGGTTATAAAAAACCCAGGAAAGCATGAATAGGTGCTCTGGCCGCCGCAATATCACTGAAGTAATGTTGAAAACGGCGTTAAACACTGTGCAGTCAATTAGTCAATATCCAATAGCACAAGATGTAGTTACATGTAACTGTTTAACTCTCTTTACAAAACAAAAAATTTTACACTCGTTCAGATTCAAAGCTGTTGCAGACCATAAATTAAATGTGGCTGAACTGATGAAATCTGGTTCCAAAAGGACAGGAAAAAATGTGGGAAAAGGAGAAAATGATGGTTACCAGCATTTTCTCCTTTTCCCGCAATGTTTCAAAGGGATTCTTCCCCAGTGTCGTTAAAACTTGGGATTGTTTCGGAAAGGGTTAATATTCAAGACTTAGAATAACGGTTTCGCTTAACAGTTTAAATGTACACAGTGATCTAAATAATGAATGACTGAAGGAGTGACAGGGGTTCCATGTCCAGTGAGGATTTGCAACAAGTTATCTAGGTGTATCTGTTAATAGATTCATTCATAATGTCACAGTGGTGTAGGAATAAGTGATTCTATGCTTTGCATAGGTCACTTAATTTACATATAAGCAAAGATCTTGTACCTTATCAATGACATCTTGCTCAGTTGATTACTTTGTAAGATGACATGTTCAAATTGGAGTGGTAGAGATTTAGTGGGTTTTTGTCAAAATTGTAATATATAACAGAATTAAGATTTCTAACAGAAAGATTTAGTATTTTCTGTGAGGCAGTATTTGGCAACTGTGGGTTTTTTTGTTTACATTGACTCTAGGTCAGTCATGATGCCTGTAGACTAGCTTTGCTAGTCAAAAATGGCCTGTGTTGTACTGGGTTAACCTAATGCAATACAAATATTGTTTTTCACCACTGCAGAAGTGTACATTGATGGAAAATTGAAAGTTGCTTTTTAGCAAGCACTTTCTCTTGTTCCCACTGTTTCACATTTTACAAATTTATTTATTTGTAGTAGACATTTGTAGGGATAGGGCATCAGCCTCTCGCAACTTAACCCTAAAGTATCATGCTAAATAAATGAAATGGAAACTTTCAAGCCGATAGTAGAGACCCAAATATTGTTATTTCAAAGATATATTTTTGGGAAAAATATCTCAGTATCAGACAATGTAGATCCAAGATCAGACTGCACATTCTCTGCAGTCTGATCTTGATCTACACTGTCTGCAAAAGGTCTTTGAGTCATGCTTAGCAGCTTGAGGGTTAAAAGTTATTAATTTTTTTCTTTTCTGCCAGTTTTTAGCTTGACTTTTTTGAAGATAGGGTTGAAGTATTGTTGTAGGATGGCGTCATTGTCATCTGTGTCGTCTTGCAAAATTTTTGACATTTTATAATCTCTGTTATTACTGAAGATATATTCTCCAAACTTGGAAAAGTTGTTTATTATTAAAAGGGGGACCCATACAACAAGGGCAGGTAACCATTAAAGTATTTTTGCCCCAGTTATGCCCCTTTATTGACTTTAAATTGTCCCTGAAAATCAGGCAACTGCAGCCAAGCATTGGCACCTGCATGCAGTGCTTTTGTTTCTCTTATGTGTCCGCTGTAAAAATTGTTTAAAAGTGCCTTTTTGTAAATGATTTAATGGCTGATCATAGATACAATGGGCAAATGGGTACTCAATGATACTAGTCAGACTTTGCCACAGTTCTTAAATTGAGGAAGTTCAATATTCCTGGGAGAGTAAGCAATGAAGATGAACACTTAATTGATTATCTGTATTTGCCTTCTCAGGGGATATATTGTGTGATTGCTTCCAGGAACAGTATGATATGTGGTTGTGTATAAGGGGGTCAGTTTGTCCCTATGTAATTGATATTTCTCAAGTTATGGTCCCTTTTCCCACCATTTGTCTTTTATCCTCTTACATCTGTTTGCTATACTGATCATCTAATAGACGGTAATTTTACATTCCTAAGAAAGGAGCCTGTTGAAAATGTGAGAAAAGGAGAAAATGCTGGTTACCATGAAACATAGTGTGTTGTTATGAATAATATCTTGTTTTTAAATGTATTTATTTTTCAAAGATAAACTCAGGTTAGCGATCTGGGCCATCATTGCCCTCTTGTTTAACATAATTCTTGTCAAGATAACGAACTCTAAATTACATTAGGGGACAAAGGACACCTTGTGTACTTGTAAACAATTGTTGAGAGAGTATATTATACCATTATGACAACTTTTGTAGTTTTCTCCATCAGTTACAGTGTTTACAAAAAGTTGTTTCGAATGTATCAAGATGTGTCTGTTAGGGAAAGATTAAAAAGATTTCATGAAGGAAAAACATAATGATTATTTTTTTCCACCTTACAGATGTTTTTTTTTTTGTAATTGCTAGGATGCACTGTTGTATGAAGAGTTATGGAAATGCAAACTAACCATTAGCACAGCAACTAATGGGGGGTATTGATTTAACCCTTTGCTAGATAAACCTTTGTTTCAACAACTCTGAACATTAGAAGAAGACTTTCGAAAACATTGTGTGAAAAGGAGAAAATGCTGATAACCAGCATTTTCTCCTTTTCTCAGAATGTTTTCTATTCTTTCAAAGACAAATTCATTATTAGGTGAGCCACATTTTGAAAATGCTTATTTGGGCAAGTCTGAAATTTTGTCATGTGATAAAGAGTTACAGTAACTTTTTACATCCTTGGACAGATTTGCTGCAGAAAACTTGTAAAATAAGGATAATCAACATGAATTATGATTGAAATCTTTACCAAACGACAAAATTTTAGACTAGCCCAAATTGAAAGCATTTGCAGACAGCAAATTAAAGGAGGCCCAAGTGATGAAATTTGTCATTGATAGGTAAGAAAACATTGTGTGAAAAGGAGAAAATGCTGGTTACCAGCATTTTCTCCTTTTCCCACAATGTTTTCAAAAGGCCTCTTTCTCAGCGTCGTTAAAAGTTGGGATTGTGTGGTAAAGGGTTAAGAACTGAATACATGCGAAAATATTGTGGCCAAAGGAGAACCTGTTTCTTTGGCATTTTCTGTTTCTTCCACACTGATTTCAAAAGATGCAAAGTGAAAATAGTTGCATGCAGAAGTTAATGAGTTTAGCCTTATATTGCTTAAATAATTAACCCTTTACCAAATGACAAAATTTAGACTCATTCAAATTGAAAGTATCTGCAGATGACAAATTCGAAAATGGTACATGTGAACTTAAGTTATCTGATGGTGTAGAAAACATTGTCACCAGCATTTTCTCCTTTTCCCACAATGTTTTCAAAAAGGCTTTTTCCTAAGGGTTGTTAAAACTCAAGATTGGTAAAGGAATAACTCTTTACCAAACAACAAAATTTTGGACTTGTCCATTTTGAAAGCATTTGCAGACGGCAAAATAAATATGACTCACCAGCATTTTCTCCTTTTCCCACAGTGTTTTCAAAAGCCTTCCTTTCCAGGGTCATGAAAACCAGGGCTTGTTTGGTAAAGGGTTAATGTAAGGAATGGATATTTATGTAACAGATTAAAACTTGATTTGTTGTAATTTCAAGTCAAAATATTTGAAAACATAGTAATATAAGCCATGCTGTGTGAAAAAGGGGCTTGATGCATCTGCAAAAAGTATCAACCCAAGTCAGCCTGCATGGACTGGTCAGCCTCACTCACTCGGTGCTGTCTGCACAGGCTGACCGGGGTCGAAAGTTTCACATATCGGTCAAGTTTATGCATGATGTTGAAGGACCATTGTACCTTGAACTCAGATGGTTGTCAGACGAAATGAATTTTATCCATGGTTATGTAATGACTTGCTTGGTATAATGGGTCATGGAGATACATTAAGCCCCCTTTAGCCAGAGCATGGCTCATATTGTTTGATACAGAATGCAGCATGATCTAGATCTACACTGTCAACAGAAACACTTGGAGCTCTGTTTGGTATTCTTAGGGCTAAACTGTTTGCAGCTCAAAATTGTAAGAATTAACTGTGCCAGCTTTGATATTTGACAAAAATTTGTAAATTTTTTCCACCCCTGATATTTTCAGGAAGCTTGTTTATCCAAATAATTTGAACAGAATTTTAAAAGAGTTCTTCCATAGAGTTGTGTCAAAGAGATAGGCGAGATACCAGATTTATCTCTACACCACACTATCTTGAAAAATAACAACCCTGAATAAAAAAGGCTTCTGAAAACAAAGTAGAAAAAGGAGAAATTGCTGGTTACCAGCATGTTTTCCTTTTCCCTTAATGTTTTCTACCCAGTCAAAGATGAAACTCATCATTTAATTGACATTTATTTTGCCATCTGGACATGCTTTCAATTTGGTCATGTCCAAAATTTTGTTTTGTGGTAAAGAGTTGAAAAATAGTATGCAAGAAATAAGCTGGCTGATTTTGATAAACACTGTCTGATATGAGATGTAGGGATGTTTTCGGATGTTTTGGTAAAACTGGTTCTGAAATGGAAGTTGGCTGATGATGTCTTTGCTGTCCGTTTTGGCTTTCAAGGGATTCAATAAGCTCTGTGCAAGATGACAAAAAGTTTTAGACTAGTCCAAGTTGAAAGCATCAAAATATTTTGAAGAGTACCAAATTAACCCTTTACCACACAATCATGGCTTCAATGACCCTGAGGAAGAAGCCTTTTGAAAACATTGTTGGAAAAGGAGAAAATGCTGCTGGTAACCAGCGTTTTCTCCCTTTCCCAAACTGTTTTTTAACCTTTTAAATAAATTTCTATTTTTGAGCCATGTTTGTTTTGTTGTCTGCAAAAGCTTTCAATTTTGTCATTTGGTAAAGAGTTAAATGTAACTGAAATGACTGGATTTCTCTCTTCGAAGGAACAGACAACATGATGCAAGAAGGAGAAAATTTTGCTTCCAGCATTTTCTCCTTTTTCCACATAGTTTTCAAAAGCGTTTTTCTTCAGGGTCATTAAAACTCTGTTTTAACTGGTAATAGCTGCAAAATTGTCCTGCATTTTAGAAAAGGAAAAATGAAGTGAAACAATATATTGTAAAATGGATTAGAGGAAATTTAGTTATCATGCATAGCTGCAAATAGGTTTTAGAGAACATTCCGAAAATCCTGTTTAAGTGAGAGTTCTTAGACCTTGTTCTTGGGAATGCAATTTCCGGTGGATTTCTCATTTTAGTTGACCTTCATGTGGATTTATTTCATTTTGCTGTGTCAAATATAATATGATTAAAGGAATCTAATGCTTACAGATTCTTTTCTTTTGATCTGGATAAAAGAATGTTTGTCCAAATGGTTTTTGTAAACATACAAGCCATGCTGTGCAAAAAGAAGGTTTAATGCATCTGCAAGAAGTATTGATTCAGATCAGCCAGCTCAGTCCGCGGCTGACATGGGCTGAAACTTTTTGCTAAATTTGTGCATGTCAAAGAACCAGTCTACTTCATGATCCAGTCATTTGTTAACTCTTTACCAAACGATAAAATTTTAGACCAGTCCAAATTGACAGCTTTTGCAGATGAAAAAATAAATATAAATCAAAAATTGAAACTTATTTTTGGAAAAGTAGAAAACATTGTGGGAAAAGGAGAAAATACTGGTTACCAGCATTTTCTCTTTTTCTCACAATGTTTTCAAAAGGCCCCTTTCTCAGGGTACCATACGACAAAATTCTAGACTGATCCAATTTGAAAGCATTTGCAGACGACAAAATAAATGTTTCTAAAATGATTTCTGCCTTTGATAGGGTATAAAACATTGTGGAAAAAGGAGAAAATGCTGGTTACCAGCATTTTCTCCTTTTCCCACAATGTTTTTAAAAGTCTTCTTTCTCAGGGGCGTCAAAAGGCGGCATTGTGTGGTAAAGGGTTAAAGTCCATGTACAAGCACGCCAATACAAAGTCACCTACAGTATCTGACATTCGATAAAACTACTTAGTTGAAAAAAAGAACAAGACATTACGATCAATTGAAAAATATGATCAGACGGTCAATTTTTGCTTTTCTTGATACAATTGTAGATAAGGAGTTTTCCTTTCTTGAACTGATCAGAAATGTAAAGTGGATTATGGACTGAAAAGTGTACAATTTTAATTAGTAATCCACAGCATAGGTGAGAACTGAAGGACATTACTTTAGTATTTGAAATTAAGTAGAATTCTCTTTGCTCAGCTTGGGCTTTAAGATTTGGGACAAGTTATGCTTATACAAGCGTTACGTTGAAGGAAAGGACAAAAATGTGAGACAGCCAGCTTTTCAGGTTATTAAGTCTATTTTTATCAAAGGTTTTTCTGTAATTGAAAATTTCTTGGATAATTAAATGTCTGTAAGTGAACTTATATATAGGACATGATTAGATTCATTGATTTTTCTTGGGTTAATGCTGTGATGCAATTGGCTTATAAGGAAAGAAAATGCTCTTATCATGTTATAGAAAGTGCTTTAGTTTATGGAAAAGTTGACTTTTGAAAACAGCACAACAGAAGTATGCACTCAGGACTCAAGGAATTATACCTTAATGCAACAAAGTCTCACTTATGTACATTATAATAGGACATTAAAAATGTCATATTCATTGGTACAAGGTCCCAGACTTACCTGCATTTTCTTCTTTTTCCAACAATGTTTTTTGAAACCTGTCTACTATAGGGTCATTTAAACACATGATATGTTTAGCAAACATTTGAAAAACTGGAATCTTGAAACCAGTAGTTCTATTTCCGCTAAAGGTGCATGAACTTAGTGTCCTAAACAGACTATCATTCAAAGCTCTTAACCCTTTGACTGCTAAGCAGGATTTCTGGATCTTTTACAGTCAGTATAGATCAAGATCAGACTGCACAAAAGGTGCGGTCAGATTTTAGATCAACACTGTTCGTTCAGGGGAGTTCTATATTATGGTCCAAATTAAAAGCATTTGCCGTTGACAAAGTAAATGTTTCTCAAAATTAAGAACTTGTTTTTGGAAGAGTAGAAAACAATGTATGAAAGGGAAAAATATGCTGGTTACTAGAGGCTTCAGTGGCCGATTTCCTCACTGTAGTTCAAGATTGGTGTTGTTTAGTAAAGGGTTATGAGTTAATCAAGCTAGACATAGAGACTTTCTGCTTGTATGGGAGATGAGACTGATAAGACTTAGCTTTAACCCTTTCCCAAACGACAAATTTTGGACTGGTCCAAATTGAAAGAGTTTGCAGACGACAATTTTAAATTTGATGAAAATGGCAGAAAGTTATCAAAAAGGGTAGAAAACACTGTGGGAAAAGGAGAAATTGCTTGTTACAAGCAATTTCTCCTTTTCCCACAGTGTTTTCAAAAAACTTGTACTGCAGACATGTGAAAACCAGGGCTTGTTTGGGAAAGGGTTAATCCTTTTACCACACAATTTCATGTTTTAATGACCATGAAGAATTACACCTTTGAAAACATCGTTGGACAAGGAGAAAATGCTGGTAAATAGAAATTTCTTCTTTCTCTACAGTGTTTTCTACCTATTGAATGACAAATCCCACCATTTTAGCCACAGTTTACTTGTATTGTGCAAATGCTTTCGAACTGTAATTCTTGTCATTTATCAAAGAGAAGCTCAATGATAACAATAGCCCTTGTAGCCTTGAACCCTGCTAAAAGTGGTTAAGCAAACAGTGTAGGTAAAGCTCAGGCTACATAGAATGTGCACTCTGATCCTGCATCTACACTGTTCACTGCTTCACCAGATATTTTGATAAAAACCAGCTGGGAAATTTCACTTTCTGCCTCCTCTAAGCACTGGCTGAGAATGTCCCTTAACGACATAACAAAATTTTTGACTTGGCCAAACTGAAAGCATTTAAAGGTGACGAAATACATAAAGCAAAACTGATGATTGTTATCTTTAAAATAGGATAAAACATTGTGGAAAAAGGAGAAAATGCTGGTCACCAGCATTTTCTCCCTTTTCCACAATGTTTTCAAAAGCCTTCTCCTTCGGGATCGTTACAACTTGGATGGCATTGTGTGGTAATGGGTTAATAAGGACTGCAAGGTTTAACTTACCTTTTTGAACTGTACTGTCATCACCTTTGTTCAGTCTAGATTTCAATTATGACAGGGCACATTCTAAATGGTAACATCTGGAATGAAAGAAGTTAATGTTCTCAGTCCTTGTTTGGTCTGAGAGAAATGTTAAAGAAGTGATTCTATCAGTAGATAGAATTTTAGACTTGTCATGCAGAAAGCATTCACAGATAATGAATTAAATATAGCTAAAATAATGTGATAGATGAGGAACAGAAAACATTGTAGGAAAAGAAGAAAATGCTGGTTTTTTTTTTTCCATTTTGAAAAAAAAAAAAAATAATAATTAACTCCTTTAGATAACTGTTTACCTATTTCAGCTTATCAATTATTAAAACAGTGTGGCAGGAGATATATTGCATTAAATGAGCAATTCCTTCTTTTGCCACAATGTTTATTCTTGTTTTCATGTAATGAATCTTATTTTAGGTTTCTGTTGTGCTTGTACAAGGATGTTTTCAAAGTCGTGCACTGCAAACTGAGTAAAAACTTTAAAGGGGTATTTTGCTTTGGCAGCTGAAAAAGTGTTTAAAATACTATTATTGAAAGTTAATTCATGGACAAAGCAAAAATATGGACAATTACAGAATTTAACAGACAAATAGTGTTCTGTAGAAAGTTAAACATGTGATATATTCAAGAAACAAGTGACATACTTGCCCAAAGCTATGTGTATGTGAATGAGGCTGTGATACTAGTTATGTGATTAGTTATGTGATAAAGTAGTCATGTGATAAACAATAATGACAATGCAGTCATTCCTCTCACAGATTGCAGCCTGCTACAGTCATATACAGAGGACGTTTCAAGGTCGTGCTGCTGAAGAGAGAGCCAGTCAACAGCTTATCAAATTATGCGGTAAGTAAAATGAATGTTTTCTTCAATAATCTTTTGCATGTATGGTAATGTCCCTTATAGACATTCCTCCAGCCCTTTTCTGACTGAAAATGGGCTTACAGGATGGCCAATCCATTGATATTTGAGCCAGAATAAACTTACAGCATCAACATAGGCCTGATAACTTTACAAATCGATGTCATTAACACCTGACTATCCAAATATTACATGCACTATCAATAACATTATAAAGTTCCGACTACTCAAATTCTTGTGCCCTGTGAAACACAGATTTTATTATTTAGCCACATTCAATTTGATGTCAGCAAAAACTTTCAATATGAAGGAATTTAAATTTTTGTCATCTGGTAAAATGTTAACCACCTCAAAATATGAGGTTTTAGACTTAACCCGTAGGCTGCAATGTGCGACTCAAGCAGAACTAGTACTTTTGCAGACACTGCTAGTTGCTTCTGCTGATACCTTCGATGAACTTTTATTCAAAAATAAAGGTTTTGTCTTACTTTTACACACTGGTAATGGAGTTCTGAGTAAGGACACAAGTAGTAGTGGACAGAATATAATAAACTAGAAATGCAGACCAAATGGAAATTATTTTTGTTGCAGGGGAATTGTATGATCAAGATGCAGCCAAGCTCCAGCTGAAAGTCCTCAAATATGTAAGTTCTGTCTGCTGTTTTTAGTGATCTCTTCCTGTAGAAGTCCTGTAGGAAATTTATGCCAGCTATAAATTATAACTAGAAAATACAGAAGCAAATTAGATGATAATTCGATATAAAGGAAAATTTTAATTTTTCAACATTGTTAACAGTAATTGAATTGTACAAGTCACAGACCTCAGAAAAAGCTGAACTTACATACTGTATTCAGATGTAACAGCCTTTCAGAGAAATGACAGTGGGTGAAAGTAGTGTAGGGGTAGAGGTTTAGCCTCCCACATCAATGGTTCAGGGTTTGGATCATGTAATGAGCAGAACTTAACCCACAACATGGTGTGAGTAATGGTTAACCCTTTACCACACAATCCCGACTTTTAACAACCCTGATAAAGAAGCCTTTTGAAAACATTGTGGGAAAAGGAGAAAATGCTGGTATCCAGCATTTTCTCCTTTTTCTACAATGTTTTCTACCCTTCCAAAATACAAATTTCGATTTTTTAGTGACATTTATTTTGTCGTCTGCAAATGCTTTGAATTTGGACTAGTCTAAAATTTTGCCGTTTGGTAAAGAGTTAAGGTTTCCAGGATGGAATCATCAAGAGTGGTTAATATAAGCTGTGAGAACTTGTTTCAAAATCGATGTAATATAAATAAGTTTAAATTGAGAAACACCAGGTTTGCTATTTATAAAAAAGTATTTGAAATCTGACTTTGAGGAAGAATGTATAAAAATGAAAGGAAAATAAGCAAGACGAAATTGATGGTAACAACCATGTAATTCTTTGCCCACAATTTTTTTTATAAGATTAGAAAACAACATTTAAAAAAATCAGCATTTTTCTCCTTTTTCTAGAAAATTTCACAACCTTTCAAAGGCAGAACCTGTCATTTTTGCCACATTTAAGCCATCTACAAGTTCTTTGCTATGGGAAGTCAGAAATGTTGTTTGGCAAAGAATTAAAATAGCATGTAGGAGTGGGTTCAAACTAGAATTTATGGTTGTTTTGTCAACTAGAGTCCGTGTTTTGAATATCTGTCTGTCTATCTGCCAAGCTCAGAGCTAATGAAGACAAAAAATGATGCCCAGCTAGGAAAGTCTAGGTTCTATCAGTTCTAGCCAGTTTTTTCCTACAGGCCAATATTTGATCTCATTAGATGCTAGACGATAAGCATCTGCTATACTCCTTCTATGTAAGTAGTTGTCTGTGCAATCTTTTCTTATAAATTGCTTGTATTGATTTCCTAGGGTCTGGATTCTGTTTGTGTTGTGAAGCATAAAAATTTGATTTTTCAGTAAATGATCCATATGACAGAAACTCCACAGAGTTAATCTCTCTGACTGCAGCTATAGATTTCATCCATGACACTAAAGCTTTATCCCAGCTTAATTTAATCATTGAGTCGTAAAAATATGGATTTTTATAACCCTGCAGTGTAGAGCGTTTGGAAAGATAGTGGGGAAAAAGGAACAATTGTCTATACTACAGAAATGATTTTGGTCAGAATCTTGGTTTTTTCTAGCAGCATCACCTTCCTGCTAAAGACATTGATGGTAGTAACTTGTGCAGTGAGTTAGCTCTTTACCAAAAGACAAAATTTTAGTCCAGTCCAAATTGAAAGCATTTGCAGACAACAAAATAAATGTGACCAAAACATCAAAATTTGTTTTGCAAAGGCTAGAAAACATTGTGGAAAAAGGGGAAAATGCTGGTTACGTTCATGAAAAAAAATACAAAATGCTGCAAAATTGAGAAAAAAGTCATTTTCTAGTTTAACTCTTTCCCAAACAAGCCCTGGTTTTCACATGTCTGTAGTACAAGTCTTTTGAAAACACTGTGGGAAAAGGAGAAATTGCTCGTAATGAGCAATTTCTCCTTTTCCCACAGTGTTTTCTATCCTTTTGGAGAACTTCCTGTCATTTTCATCAAATTTAAAATTGTCGTCTGCAAACTCTTTCAAATTGGACCAGTCTAAAATTTGTCGTTTGGGAAAGGGTTAACAGCATGATTTTCAGGCTATCTCTCTGTTGGAAGACTTAGTTGAAGATACAAGCAAAGACCTGGTCAAGAAATTTTTGTCCCTTCTGTAGCTGAGCTGTTGAGGATGGGGATTAAGAAGAGCTGGTCTGAGTTTGATTCCGCAGTTTTGTAGAAAAATGATAATTATATTTCATACAGCATTATTTTACATTCTACAGCTAGAAGACCAGACTCAAGCTGAGTGTGCTTTTCTATTATTGGTGGTGCCAGAAACTCAAGAATTATTCTGCCAGGTATAATTAATCTTTTTTAACCCTTAAAGGCCCTTTCACGACAATAGCTGCCTTTGCGGCCAGTGTAGATCAAGATCAGGCTGCACAAAATGTGCTGTCTGATCTTTGATCTACGCTGTCCGCTTTGCTGAAACACTGCAGACAAAAGCAACCATGAAATTGCAACTATTTGGTTGTATTTCTAGGATGAACATGTCTGATAGGTTTATTTGGCACTCTAAGAGTTAAGCTTTTCATCATTGGTTGTGAAATCTCTGTCATACTAAGTGCTTTCTCCCCTCTCTCCCCAAACCTCCTTTTCTTAAATCACCTTGAAAAATAATTATTAACTCTTTACCAAACGGCAATAATTAAGACTGGTCCTAATTGAAAGCATTTGCAGACAACAAATTAAAGGTGGCTCAAATGGTGAAATTTGTCCTTGATAGAGTAGAAAACATTGTGGGAAAAGGAGAAAATGCTGGTTACCAGCATTTTCTCCTTTTCCCACAATGTTTTCCAAAGGCTTCTTTCACAGGGTTGTTAAAAGTCGGGATTGTGTGGTAAAGGGTTAAGTGTTTATAATTTGTGCAGTCTGCTCTTGAGCAACTGTCTCAAACATAACTGTCATCACAACATGATGGGCACTTTCTCCTATTATCTAACAATCCCATGTTTTAGCCACCCTAAATAAAAAGACTTTTGAAAACATCGTGGAAAAAGGAGAAAATGCTGTTCCTTAACTCTTAACCAAATGACAAAATTTTAGGCAAGTCGAAATTGAAAGCATTTGCAGACGACAAAATAAATGTTACTCAAAAATTGACATTAGTTTCAGGAAGGGTAAAAAACATTGTGGGAAAAGGAGAAGATGCTGGTTACCAGCATTTTCTGCATTTCCCACAATGTTTTCAAAAGCTTTCTCCTTCAGAGTCGTTAAAAGTCGGGATTGTGTGGTAAAGAGTTAAATCATGTCACCTCTTCCAACAACAAATTTATATATTTTTTAGTCACATCTGTTTTGTCATCTTGAAAAACCTTCAATTTAGACAAATGTAAACTTTTACCATTGGTAAAGGGTTCTAAGAACCCTGGAGGAGAAACCTTTTGAAAACATATTCGGAAAAGGAGAAAATGCTGGTTACCAGCATTTTCTCCTTTTTCCACTATGCTTTCTATACCGACAAAGATGAATTTCGTTACCTGAGTTACATTTACGTTGTTGTCTGTACACACTTTCAATATGGAAGAGTCCAAAATTTTGTTGCCTAGTGATAGTTAAGAGATGAATATTTCATATTACCCTTCTGTCCAAAGATGGGGGCCAACTCACTCGCTGGAGGTGTTAAGTAAATGTGCTTTGCCACCAAGATAAATGGCACTCTTTTTCATTACCGTTGCCGTTCCATTAGAAAGTCGGCCATTTATCCATTTAGATCAGGAAATCAGATCTCATACACTAACTCTCATCAATTCTCTTCCTCTCTCTCTCTCAATTTACTTTATTACATCTCTGCAAAAGATCTATTAGAGAAACAATGTTCTTTTACAGCATGAGCACAAATTCATATTTGTGATTTTCAAGCTAACTCTTGGACTGTTAGATGATTGATCCTTTTCCAGATAATTCCATTCCATGCTTTTATGATCTTTGCAAAGAAAGCTTTTGAAAACATGAGAAAATGAGAAAATACTGGTAACCAGCATTTTCTCCTTTTTAGCTCACCTGAGCATGAAGTGCTCATGGTGAGCTATTGTGATCGTGCTGTGTCCGTCGTCCGTCGTGCGTTGTGCGGTGTGCGTCGTCCGTCGTCAACTTTTTACCTTGTGTACGCTCTAGAGGCCACATTTTCAGTCCAATCCTCATGAAACTTGGTCAGAATGTTTGTCTCAATAAACTCTCGGACAAGTTCGAAATTGGGTCATGTGGGGTCAAAAACTAGGTCACTAGATCAAATCTTAGAAAAACATTGTGTACGCTCTAGAGGCCACATTTTCAGTCCGATCCTCATGAAACTTGGTCAAAATGTTTGTCTTGATAAAATCTCGGACGAGTTCAAAATTGGGTCATGTGGGGTGAAAAACTAGGTCACTAGGTCAAATCTTAGAAAAACCTTGTGTACGCTCTAGAGGCCACATTTTCAGTCCGATCCCCATGAAACGTGGTCAGAATGTTTGTCTTGATAAAATCTCGGATGAGTTCAAAATTGGGTCATGTCGGGTCAAAAACTAGGTCACTAGGTCAAATCTTAGAAAAACCTTGTGTATGCTCTAGATGCCACATTTTCAGTCAGATACTTGTGAAATTTGGTCCGAATGTTTGTCTTGATAAAATCTCGGACAAGTTCGAAATTGGGTCATGTGGGGTCAAAAACTAGGTCATTAGGTCAAATCTTAGAAAAACCTTGTGTACGCTCTAGAGGCCACATTTTCAGTCCGATCCTCATGAAACTTGGTCAGAATGTTTGTCTTGATAAAATCTCAGACGAGTTCGAAATTGGGTCATGTGGGGTCAAAAACTAGGTCACTAGGTCAAATCTTAGAAAAACCTTGTGTACGCTCTAGAGGCCACATTTTCAGTCCGATCCCCATGAAACTTGGTCAGAATGTTTGTCTTGATAAAATCTCGGACGAGTTCGAAATTGGGTCATGTGGGGTCAAAAACTAGGTCACTAGGTCAAATCTTAGAAAAACCTTGTGTACGCTCTAGAGGCCACATTTTCAGTCAGATACTTGTGAAATTTTGGTCAGAATGTTTGTCTTGAGAAAATCTCGAACAAGTTTGAAATTGGGTCATGTGGGGTCAAAAACTAGGTCACTAGGTCAAATCTTAGAAAAACCTTTTGTACATTATAGAGGCCACATTTTCAGTCCAATACTCTTGAAAAATGGTCAGAATGTTTGTCTTGATTATATCTTGAAATAGTACGAAAATGTGCCATGTTGGGTCAAAAACTAAGTCACCAGGTCAAATCTAAGAAAAATGTTGTGTATGCTCTAGAGGCCATATTTTCTGTCCAGTACTCTTGAAAGTTGGTCAGAATGTTTGCCTTGATAATATCTCTGACTAGTTTGAAAATGGGTCATGACGGGTGAAAAACTAGGTCACTAGGTCAAATCTTAGAAAAACCTTGTGTAAGCTCCAGAAGCCACATTTTCTGTCTAATACTCTTGAAAGTTGGTCAGAATGTTTGTCTCGATGATATCTCAGTAGCATTTGAAAATGGGTCATGTGGGGTCAAAAACTAGGTCACCTGGTCAAATCTTAGAAAAACCATGTGTATACTGTTGTGGCTACGTTTTTTGTTCAATACTCTTTTAAAGTTGCTCAGAATGTTTGCCTTGGTAATATCTTGGATGAATTTGAAAATAGGTCATGTTGGGTCAAAATCTAGGTCACTAGGTCAGATCTTAGAAAAACCATGTGTACGCTGTAGAGGCCACATTTTCAGTCCAATACTCTTGAAATTTGGTAAGAATGTTTGTCCTGATGATATCTTGGACCAGTTTGAAAATGTGTTATGTTGGCTGAAAAACTAGGTCACTAGGTGAAATCTTAGAAAAACCTAGTCTATGAATGACTCTCAGAAAGAAGCCTTTTGAAAACACTCTTTGAAAATGAGAAAATGCTGGTATCCAGCATTTTTTCCCTTTTTCACAATGTTTTCTACCCCTTTGAGAGACCAGTCCCATAGCTTGATCCACATATTATTTGTTTTATGCAGAAGGTTCAGACTGATGAGTTTAAAATTTTATTGTTTGGTAATACATATATCTCACAAGACGTTGGAAATTGGTTGTGCTTGGTCAAAAGGCTCAGGTGAGCGACTCCAGGGCCATCATGGCCCTCTTGTCTTGTAATGTTTTCTACTCTGTCCAAGATAAATCCTATCATTTGGGCTTCATTCAGTGCTTTCTATAGGAGGTTTAGGGTATAATCCTCATCCAAAGCTTTAGCCTCAAGGTTAAAGATAGGAGTGTCCGTGCATAAGACATGTAAAGGCCTAAGCCTAGTACTGGTGTAAATCAGGACACAAATTAATAAGTGTGCTGTCACCATTATATTGCTTGATATGGGTATAAAGTCATCTTCTGCAATAATTTTATGTCTGTATATAGCTATTTGTGATTCCAATGAACTGTAATGTTACTTATGAAGAAAAGGGTAATTGTCCACAGTGCTACATCATTAGCAGATATGCTATTAGAGAGTAATAAGGAAATGACATCATCTCTGCTGTTCATTGACCATTAGCTAATCACAATAAAGTCTAATTCCCTTTCCTGCTTGTTTTACAGCTCTTCTACCTGATTTAGACTGGTCTAACTCATAACCTCAACCTTTTTATCCCTTTACCTCACAATCCAGACTTTTAATGACCTTGTGAAAGAAGCCTTTTTAAAAGAAATTTGGGAAAAGGAGAAAATGCCGGTAAATAGCATATTCTCCTTTTCTCACAATATTTTCTACACTTCCCTAGACAAATTTCTTTTTTTCAGTCACATTTATTTTGTTGTCTGAAAGTGCTTTCCATTTGGACAATTTTTAACCTTTTGTTGTCTGGTAGAGTTAACTGTTTACCAGAAATCCTGTGTTTTAATGACCCTCAAGAAGAAGGCTTTTGGTAACAGTGTGGGTAAGGAAGAAAGTGCTGGTAAACAGCATTTTCTCCTTTTCCAATTATGTTTTATGTCCTTTCACAGACAGAAAATTTTGAGCTAAATTTGATTTGTTGTCTGCAAATGCTTTAACCCCTGAAGTGCTTTTCACAATGATAGTTGCCATTGCTGCCATTGTAGATCAAAATTAGACTGAACAAAACTCACAGTTTGATCTTTGATCTATCCTCTTTGATTTGCTGAAACATTGTAGGCAATAGCAACCATGAAATTATTTGGTCATGTTCCATGACCAAAATATCTCTTATTTCAGTTTACCTGTTAAATGTTTAATGACTTACAGTGGATTGGTAAAAAATTCTGCTGTTTGGTAAAGAGTTAATTTCCCCCATAGTAGGCAGCTTTTTGACAACCTGGGATAGGAAGTAATTTCCAATATTACTTGGTTATTGCCAGTTGCTCATTTTTCAAAAGTGCATATCAATCATATCAATTAAATAAAGGCAATTTCCTTGCCTTGAACTCTTTACAAGACAACAATATATAAGACTGCAGAGCACAAACTAATATGTCCCAAAAATGCTATTTCTGATAGGGTAGAAAAGATTGTGGGATATGGAGAAAATGCTGGCTACCAGGATTTACTTCTTTTCTCATAAAGTTTTCAAAGCATTTCTTTGTCAGGGTTGTCAAAATTTGGGCATATTTCGTAATGGGTTGTCTCCTTTGTGGATGGAACCTATTAAATGTACATGGTTCGGTCAAATAATCGGTCAAATAATCGTGCATTGTAATTTGTTTCTTTGTAAAAAAGAAAGTGGGTTTGTTTAGAAAAAGCTTAGTCAACGAAATTCCTTGGGGTTTTCTATTCCAGAACAGCTCACCTGTATTCATCCATTATCAGCCTACATGCTCTGGACAGCCTGATCTTGATTTATGCTGTGTAAAAAGAGCTGCCAACATTATTCAGATCATTGACTATTGCTCATTAAAATTAGATTTAGAACACAATTTGTAGGTATGAGGTTATTAAGTCAAAAGCTGCAATATATTCAACAAAATAAATCTTTATTATTTCATGCTTTTCGGTATTTTATAGAGGAATAATGGTGGATTATGGTTTGATATTTCATGGTTACGACCAGTGAAAATATTGATTTTATATTTGCTAACTCTTCAATTGAAGGCAAAAACAGTAGTTCCTGTGCGCTAGTCAGCCAGGTAATCAGTGTGTGCCATTCAAATGGAGGGAAATATGATGTAATTTAAATTTCCTTCATATTTCTTGCACTTTATGTAATATTGTAATGCATTGTTATGTGAGGAAGGTACACCACAGGGAATTACAGAAAACAGCTTTTTGTTGAAACAGGATTTTGTCGAAAGGTCCAACAAAATAGGGATTAGAATCACGTGTCACAGAGATGCTCTAAGCCCCTTTTTCACAGAGCATGGCTCATTGATAGATATTTGATTATCAAAAATAAAGAGCCTAATCTTGCATGAATAATGTCATTATGTGGTATACCTGGCAAACAATGAAGCAGTGTAAATCTAAGATTATATTCTGCCTGTTCTTATTTTGATTGGCACTGCAAAAGTAGGTAAATGGCTTGGTTGGAGTTGAAGAACGATGCATTGTTGATGACCTTAAAAGGAAGAGTTTCAAGGAAGTGAGTAGAAGGGAATAGTGGTTAACTCCTATCTCATGCAGACCAATGTTTGCATCTTGTAGAATATCACATTTTAAAAAATTAAGGCAAAAGGACATACTGCTCATTATGAGCAATTTCCACACTTAACCACAATGTTTTCATATGTATTTATGTATTATACCCTGATTTATGGTGATCATCCATACTTTGCAGAGATGCTTTCAAAGTTGTCAGTCACAAAATGTATTTCAGGCAGTATCAGATAAAGTAGACAGACACTGAGAAACTCTGCTCTAGTGACTGGTCAATATTTATGACACATGGATAAATCAAATATGATGGGAACCATATCATAGGAAATTGTTTACACTCTGGAAATTGACAGAATTTCTGGATGACAACTACAAATTAAGCTTTTGTCTCCATTGGCAATTTTCTGAATTTGCTTTTACAAATTATCTCTGAAATCTAAACAGTTCTTCTTTGATGAATGCTTGAACGAATATTAGCCCTGATTAGAATGACAGCAACTTGTAGAGGGAAGATCATGAGAGGACTGTACACAATGTGCAATTCAATATGAGACCTGTACTGTTCATCATTTAAATTGAAATTGTTGTCTTACAAATTTGATTTCATGGTGTATTCTTAAAAATGTTTATTGAATTTTTTAGCTGTGCTGAGCAAGAAGTGCTCAGGACAATTGCCTGTTAATCATTGACTACTGACTTTAGAGATCAAACTTTTTGCAAAATCTTCAGCAAAGTTTGGTCAGTATGCTTGTCTGTATGATATTTAGATTAAATTTTGAACCAGGGTATTAGTGTAACCCTTTACCAAATGACAAAATTTTAACCCTTTACAAATGACAGAATTTGCAGATGACAAAATATCTGTGACTCAGAAATTGAAATTTGTTTTTGGAAGGGTAGAAAACATTATGGGAACAGGAGAAAATGTTGGTAACCAGCATTTTCTCCTTTTCCCACAATTGTTTTCAAATGGCTTCTTTCCCAGGATCGTTAAAAGTTGTGACTGTGTGGTGAAGAGTTTAAAAAAGAAAACCTAGGTCACGAAGCCAAAGTGATTAAAATTCTTGTTTGACTCTAGGGACAGTAGATTTCATCCATCTCTGTGTTGGTTTTTGTGAGTATTTTTACCAGAGTTTGCACATTCAAAGGTTTGAGTTTTCAAGGTTTGGAAGAAAGAAATCAAATCATATCACAAGTAAACCTTTTTGGGTAGAATGTTTTCTTTTCCAAGTACAAATGTTTTGCTGTCCAGTATAGTACGACTTCTAATTATTGGCAATGTGCTCAACAGGTTAGCTATGTCCTGGTCAGAATTGCTACTTTCAGTAACAGCTGTTATAAATGCAAAGGTTGAGTTCCCTTTGGGCATTTCAATTAGCCTCTCAATAAACTCCAGACATATGAGGCAAAGATCACCAAGATGACAATATAAAGCTGGGATGTAAGGAAAGCATTTAGAAATTACTGACTTAGAAAAAATGGTGTCAGTATAATAGTCTAAAGACACTGATGGTTTCATTTAATTGATTAAGAGGCATACATGTAATAGGAGTTTTTACCATCATGGAGAATTGCACCTTTTCACTTAATGATTTCTATGTAGAACTAATAAAAAATGCAGTTTCCCTTCATCAGTTTTGTCGTTTTTGAATATTGTGCTATGTTTCTCTTGGCAATGGGTTATCATTGTCAGAATGTGCTAGAACTGTGGCTGGAAAGTTGTAGACCAAGTATTGATTTCTTTCTAGGATGTCTCATGTTGCGTATGAAAATATATTATTTGTATAAATTGTCACTTTTATTCTTCACACATGGCCACAGTCCTCATTAGGGAAATAAGTTCGATGGGGAGGAATATACTTATATCAGCATTGAGACTGCAGTGTCGCTTCAGTTGATCTTGCCTGGTTTCTAGAGATGATGTCTGGTCTGTCAGAGATTGGTTGCAGAAGTTCTAATTTTGACTACTTTCAATAGTTTTAGATATCAGCCTGTTACATTGAAAATTATTATGTTATGTTCCTTAACCCCAAAAATCTTGAGCCTTCTGCAGGCTTTAACTCTTTACCACACATTAATTCCTTAGCCTGGCCCAAATTAAAAATAATAGCAGCTGACTTACTCATATGTAGCTCAAATGATCAGATTTGTGTCTGAAAGGTCAGAAAACATTGTGGGAAAAAGGAGAAAATGCTGGTTACCAGTATTTTCTCCTTTTCCCACAATGTTTTCAAAATTCTAATATTCCAGGGTTGTCAAAACTTGGGATTGTGTGGTAATGGCTTAAAACACTATTTTGTTTTCATTAAAAAAAATCTGCTAAGCTGATAAATAATTTGGGACCTACCTGTTTGTTCCTGTACAGATTTTAAAAGCCAGGAATGTAAAGAAGGGCAGTGTCAATGGCCAATATGATAGAATTGAAATATTGCTTAACTCATAAATACATTTGAAAATAATATGGCAAAAAGAAAAAAAAATCACTTAATGAAGAGAAATTTGTTTTGTTGTCACTGCATTCTTGAAAATGCAGGCCATGGTTTACTACAATACAAATATGGTTTTCTGCAGGGGGAAATAGTGTTACATTTAGACAACAAACCAATCCAAATGGATTCACAACATGAAATTTGAAATAAGTTGCTCCAAAGTACAGTATCATACCTGTCATGTCACAGTGACACCTGTCCATGTGTTTCAACAGTTTCTTTTTCCAGTACTTTGCAGAACTTTTTCTGCAAACCACTGGTTACTTTCTTGCATGTATATCGTGGAAACAGATACCACTGGTTAGAGAGGAACAAATCACATTTCTATGACCTTTATCAATCTGTGGAAAGAGTTTTGCCAAGCTGGGTTTTAATCTCCTGATCCCTGAGGTTATTCACCAACCATTCTTAAGAACTTTCTTACTCTTATTCTTAAGAATTTTCTAAGTTGGTTTAGCCAATCAGAAGTTGTGTTACTTTCAAAATTCTTGAGAATAAGTCTAAGAACATTTTTAAGAATGTTGATGGATACAGACCCTGGATAACTTGCCATGTATGGTACCTATTGAGCTACCAGCAAAGCCTGATGTTGGTCTCTTCTTTTGGTCAAGGAAATCAGACAACAAGACACTCTGGAAAAGGGTTAGCCTGTAATTGTTGAAAACTGGTCCTATTGATTTCTTACATTCTACTCACATCAATCTATTTGTCATTATCCACCATCATACTGTCTTATTTTCTCCCCTTCTATCTCTTAACTCTTTACGAGAGGACAAAACTGATCTTGTTCATGTGGAAAGCATTTGCAGATGAGAAGTTAAATGTTCAAATGATGGGATGTGCCTTTTTTATGGAGAGAAGCAGTGGGAAAATGAGAAAATGTTTCGTGACCAGTATTTTCTCTTTTCCCCACAATGCTTTCAAAAATTGTCTTCCACAGGGTTGTAAAAGTACTGAATTACATGGTGTAGGGTGAAAATATTATCAACTGTTCCTGGATCAATGGTAATGGAAATGCATGGTTCTTCATCATGCATATTGCTGCTTATTCTTTTTGATCTATTCTTTTTCTTGAATTATTACTTTGGGTAAAATTCTTATTGGAAAGAAAGCAATTAAATTGGCAATGCATTATTATCTGAGCAGTCTAGATATTGCTGAATGGATTATTTTGCTTGAAGTTAGTGGAAGAACTGGGAAAGATAACCAGTACCTTCTAGGATTTTGTGATAATTGAAACTAGTGATATTATCTCTTTTCAGGTGATTGGTAAACACATTCTTGAAGAAGAAATCCGATTTCCAGTAAGTAATCAACTTTCAATCAGTCCCAACTTTTTCAGCATTTTGTAGTTTTTATCGACTACACTACCCCCCAAGAACATAAATAAGACATCACATCTACCAGTACAACAACCAATAATCAACCATTGCCAGTAAAGTAGAATAGCATGTTACTGGTTTGATGATGCTTGCTTGTTTGTCAGTCCTTACGAGGACCTGTATTTTAGGTCATTGTCTTGAAGTCAATTCATGGTAGCAAAGACAGTACAGGAGCAGAATGAGTCACCTTTTTTTCCTGGTGTTTTTCCCTTTTTTCTGAATGACATGCATTTGATTGATTAGTGCTGTAATTTTTTATAATGATATTGGTTGAAAAGAGGAGGTGGAAGTTGGCACTTTTACTGAATGATACATCTTGTCTTGACCATAGACTGTAGCTGACTCTGTCACTTTGGTTCATTCTGAAATTTCCTTAAGAGCTGTCCTAAAGTAAATGATTTTACAGTTTGTGGCAATTCCTCAAGGAATAAGATATTACAAGAAATATGTTTGTATTTGAATTTCAAGACCAGGTGCAGAAATTGTGCATCAGGTCAAAAGTTAAAATAACATTTTCAAGTTTTATGCTAATTTTTGCATAGAAACAATTTAATTAATCTTATTTTTTTTTTTAATATAGGCAGCCTACTAAATCCCCGAAAGTGTATAAAAGATGAAAAATGGTTTGTAAAAAAGTACACTCCCTCAGACACCATGGCAAAATGAGAAATTTACATAATACACTGTTTAAGAAAAAACAATTACAGATAGACCAAATAGATTTATATGACCTTTAACCCTTTACCACACAATCCTGAGTTTTAATGACCCAGGGGAAGAGGCCTTTTGAAAACATTGTGGGAAAAAAAACAGTATTTTCTCTTTTTCCCTCAAGGTTTTCAAAGACACAAATTCCATCAATAAACAACATTTAGATTTTCGTCTGTAAATGCTTTTGGTTTGGACAAGTGCAAGATTTTGTTGTGTGGTAAAGAGTTGAAATGCCAAATAAACCCAAAGGACATTTTCAGTCCACTATAAGAGGCAGATAATAGCAATTCTGTGGTTGCTCTTTGTCTAGTGTTTCAGCAAAGCGGACTGTGTGGATCAAAGATCAAACTGCATGGTTTGTGCAGTTTGATCTTGATTTACACTGGCTGCAAAGGTAACTATAGCAGTGAAGGGCTCTTTAAGGGTTAAGAGATGATGAAAGGTCAAGTGCAAAGTGTCTTCGGAGTATCCCTCAAATTGAAAGGACCTCTGCTCAATTACAGACAAGTACAAATGAACAGAGAAAAGAGGTAATAAATGTCTTTCCTGATCTGTAATTCAGAAAGTTCATTTTAGGAATTCCTCTAATTACCATTTCAGTCAGTAATTTTGTTAGTCACATGACCTTGGTAGAGGTAGTAGCTGCTGTTTCCATTAAAATGAATCCTATCTGTTTTCCTCTCCATATAATAACAAGGTTTGCACTAAACAGCCCTGCGTTCAGTTAAAGGCGAACGGTCGCCGCAAACTGTTCGCTAACTGAACGCGTTAACCGCTAACGTTTGCCATAGATATGTTTACGTGGTTACAGTTGGTTGCTAACGGCATGGGGTTTTGCTATTTACTTGAGAAAGGCGACTGACGACTGCTTTCTTAAATCAAATCAGCAAATACTGATGATAATTCACTCGAAAAGTTAATTTACGCAAAGTTTTTCATCCATAGATCATCTTTTTTTTTTTTTTTAAATTAGTTATTTGTAGATCTAGATCTCTAGATTTAGAATTTGCCAGATTCTATTTTCCCGTCAAAGAAATTAGGAATATGTAGACTTGAACGACCAATGCCGAGACCAAGAAGACCGTTGTGATCAAAGCCAATACCATAATTTCTCACACTGTAAGATTAACCCTTAACCACACAAATTTTAACAGATCCCAAGAAAAAAGGCTTTTTAAAACATGGTGGAATAAAGACAAAATGCTGGTGGCCAGCATTTTCTCTGTTTTGTTGTTCCTTTTCCCACCACGTTTTCTATCTTAACATGGGCATAAAGTATTATTTGATCCCAATTTGATTTGTCGTATGAAAATGCTTGCAATACATTTGGACGAGTTGACCTTTTGTCGTCTAATAAAGAGTTAACGCAGAAATAGATCAAACGACCTTTCCCCTATTCTTGATTGTCATGTAATCTTGTAAACAAGATCACTAACCATCATTATCATTAATAAGGTTAATCAGGGATAGCATTAGCCTGGGTTCCGGCTATATCGTTTGTTTTTTTGTTTTATATATTCGAACACGACTTTATCAATCACGGGAGCCCCTCGAATGTCCCCTGGCACTCATTTTTGACAAGAGTTTCGTCCGAAATATAAAAAGAAAAAATGATCGGGCTGGAACCCAAGCTATGATCACACATATATATATATATATACACACACACACACACACACACACACACACACACACACACACACATGTATATAAACGGAATCAGTGAGCGGAAATCAGAAAAAACAATATATAAAACTTTAAGTTTACTTAACACCAAACAACAAACTCTTGGATTTGTCCGAATCCCAAGTATTTGCAGCTGACAAATAAAAAATGGCATGAACGGTGATAATTGTCTTTGGAAGGGGAGAAACATTTTGGGGAAAGAAAAAAATGCTTGCTACAAGCATTTTCTCCTTTTTCCAAAATGTTTTCAAAAGCTTTCTCCGTCAATGCCGTGAAATTCGGGTCTGTGTGGTAAAGGGTTTAACTGCTAGATAAATTTCAATAATATCTCCAGCCAAATACAGTTTAGTGATTTGGAAGCCGTATCTTGCAGGGAAAGCCCACAGTGTAGATTTAAAATTACCTTGTATGGTCTAAAAAATCTGATCGTGGTCTGCACTGTCTGTAGAAGAGCATTGAGTCGCGATATGCGGCCTTTGCGTTAATCAACCCTGTACCACACAATGCTGACTTTTAACGACCCCGAAGAAGAACGCTTTTGAAAACATCATGGGTAAAGGAGAAAATGCTGATAACCAGCATTTCTTCTTTTCCCACGTTTTCTATCATCACTTGAGGTACCTTTATTTTGTTGCGTGCAAATGCTTTCAATTGGATAAGAGACCAAAATATTGTTGTTTGGTAAATAGTTAATAGACGTGGGTCATCCTGTCAAAGTTTATTTTGGAATGCATCTTTCGTTTTACATTATTTTTTTTTTTCAAATAGCAGAATTCTTTTGCTCAAATAACGCGACATGGCGTTTATTGCTCGGTCATATTATCGCTTTTGTTGAATTGGAGGATACTGTGTAGCAAAGTAAAAGATGGTATGCAGTTCGTTTCTTTCATGTTTGCTGACATAGGTTACGTCAATTTCGGTTACGAGGGATATAGGAGATAAAAAGGGTGATTGTCAATTTGACAGGGGCATAAATTTACAAGCTTCTTCCAAACAGGAAATCCCTTTGGCCATACTTATATCAGTTAACCCTTGATGTCCCTGTTGCAATATTTTGTTTTATGAAGTCAGATTTCTTTTTGCAATGATGAAACTGAAACTCATGCAGTAAAAGTTGGGTCACATTGACTCTTTACCAGACTAGAAACTTCTCCTTAATGCTGGTTGATAAAACACACAGTATTTTATTTCTCTCGAATATTTGAGTTATATTTGAAATGTGTGACATTGCTTTCCATTGGGACAAGTCTTAACCCTTTCCCAGACGACAAATTTTGGACTGGTCCAAATTGAAAGAGTTTGCAGACGACAATTTTAAATTGGATGAAAATGGCAGAAAGTTCTCCAAAAGGGTAGAAAACAGTGTGGGAAAAGGAGAAATTGCTCGTTACGAGCAATTTCTCCTTTTCCCACAGTGTTTTCAAAAGACTTGTACTGCAGACACGTGAAAACCAGGGCTTGTTTGGGAAAGGGTTAAACTTTGTTGTCTGATAAAGCGTGAGACACAGTTGTTCAAAATGATGGATGAACTTGAAAGGAAAGAAAACATCGGGAGCGACGAGGAAAATGCTAATTACCAGCATTATCTTATTTCTCCTGTACCAGTACCGTTTTCAGTGGTTTCAAAAGCTTTGCTTGTCAGGATCGTAAAAATCATTGGTTGTTTGGTTATGGATTAAACCGCGTGTATCACTGAATATGCCGGTTTTGGAAGTACAAAAAGTGATTAATACAACAGAAAATCATAGTTAATGAAATGAGTAAATCACTCATATGGTATACATTAAAAGAAAACAGTCTTAAAAAAGGAGTGGTTATTTGTTGCAAACAAAAATTTGTTTTCTCATCGATTTCTAAAGCTGTAAACTGCTAGGCGTAAAACACTGTATTTGTGCAGTAAAAGGTTAATATATATCATATACCATTTTAACCCTGCATCAGACAACGGAATTTTAGACTCGTCCAAAATGTTTAACTCAAGAATTGCAGGGGAATGATTGCAAAATGGTAAAACGGGTGGAATTTGTCTTTTAAAGGAAAGAAAACGTTGTGGGAAAAAGGAGAAAATGCTGATTACCAGCTTTTTGTCCTTTTACCACAGTGTTTTTAAATTTCCTCTTTTACTTTGTGTCGTTAAAACTCTGTATTGTTTGGTAAAGGGTTAAGGGACACCAACAACCATTTTTAATTTTCCTGATCGAAATTCTTTTCAATAATTGGCAAAATAGTGAGATTTTAAATCAAACGGGGAATAGTGGTTCTGTGTGTCCAGAAAATTTGAGTTCCTTGCCGTTCTGTTTCGGGGAAAAAAGAATATTTATACAAGAGATTTATTCAAGGGGATTAGATCAAGTGTTAACCAATTCAAGAAGTTATCCTTTTTTTTTTGTCCATGGGGGTGAGTGACTGCATTTATTATTTTAATATCAAACAACAAAAGTTTATACAAGTCCAAATTGAAAGCATTGGCATACTACAAAATGGATGTGACCCAAAAAGTGAATTTGTTTTGGGAAAGGTAGATAACATTGTGCGAAAATGAGAAAATGCCCGTTACCAGCATTTTCTCATTTTCCCACGATGTTTTCAAAAAGCTTCTTTCTCGGCGTCGTTAAAAGTCAGGATTGTGTAGTAAGGGGTTTCAAAAAATTAATACAAAATTATCCGTATACTAGTTTCGTCCGGATAACTGGCTTTTCATTTAAATCGGCCTTAATTGGCCATTTTTAATATCATAATGACTAAAATGGGTAAAAATTACAAAATAAGATTGCATAACCAGATTTATATAATCGATTACAACTTGCGCATGTACAGAAAATTCTACAAACAGCCAGAAATACTTAAGTTTTTTATTTTTTTACAAGCCCATATAAAATAGTTATCACTTGTCAGCCATCTTTGTTCGCTTCGCCCACCACCTTGGAAAAACCGTTCGCGATTGGTTGCAACTGGTTGGCGCGACCAAGACGTTCAATTACGACCGGTACAGAACGGTTGCAAACGTGAGCGTACGTTTGCCTTAACTGAACGCACTGCAGGTAAACCCATACCCTGTGTGCTTTTCATATGACTTTAATTCAGTACCAAATAACAAAATCTTAGTTGTATCCAAATTGAAAGCTTTTGCAGACAACAAACCAGCTGTGGCTTAGATGATAGGATTTGTCTTTGAAAGCATAGAAACCATTATGGGAAATGGAGAAAATGGTGATTACCAGCATGTTCTTCTTTTCCCACAGCAGTATTTTCAAAAGCCATTTTCTTCAGGATCTTTTTATATATAAGATTGTTTGATAAAGGATTAAAGCTCTGAAGCATCTTTCAGAAAGAAAGATAGACAGAAAAATAGTCAGAAGTTAATAAATTTTTTATCTAATTGTGCAGAATTCAATATCTACTGGTAGCTATTGTCAAAGCCTTACAACAGCTGTATTGGAATGTATACAAGCATGATTGTGTATTGAATGTTTAAATGGAGTCTTTATACAGCTTTCATCTGTGTGACAGTGATACCACACAGTGCCAGCTCACATAACTGTCAAAGAGCTGGAACCCAACTAAAGTAGCTTTGGAGACAATGTAGCTCAAGATCATACTGCACAGAACTGTTACATACTCTTGCTCAAACAATCTTGACATGGCAGTACATTGGGTATTTTTTACTGAGCAAAAAAGTCCACTGTATAAATTTAGCACTCTAGGGATTAACTCTTTACCAAACGACAAAATTTTTATAGACTAGTCCAAATTCAAAGCATTTGCAGACGACAAAATAAATGTGACTCAAAAATTAAAACTTGTTTTGAGAAGGGTAGAAAACATTATGGGAAAAGGAGGAAATGCTGCTTACCAGCATTTTCTCCTTTTCCCACAATGTTTTCAAAAGCTTTCTTTTTCAGGGTCATTAAAAGTTGGGATTGTGTGGTAAAGGTTTAATGAATTCCTGTACATTTCACAGGTTTTAACTTTGCAAGGGTTTTGAAGTTCTGGTTCATGGGCACAATTTACGATTCCTTCAAGTCTGTACCCAATGACAGAGTCTTAAACTAGTCCAAATTGAAAGCATTTGCAGATGACAAACTGAAATTTGTTCTAGGAAGGTTAGAAAACATTTTGGGAAAAGGAGAAAATGCTGGTTACCAGCATTTTCTCCTTTCCCTAAATTGTTTTCAAAAGCCTTCTCTGTCAGGGTTGCTAAAACGCAGGATTATGTGGAAAAGAGTTAATATTGAGGGGAAAAAGCTGTAGTGTTGCAATACATGGTATTTCTATTGCCTTTACTATAGGAGCATGTCCATCTCCTTGGTGTGTTATTGTAAGGGTTAAGGATGTTTTACAGACTAATGCATAGTTTTGGGGCTTTAGATTTAGATACAAGGAGCAATATAAAAGAGAAGTGTTCAGTAGACAGCAAGAATAAACTGTAAATTGCTGCTAAGTAGTGGTAAACAGCTTGGGAAATGAGATTTTCTCCTTTATTTGATAAGGCCTGGTAGAATTGGTGAAAGTGACAAGTTGATTTGACTGTTTGCAGTTGTTGTGGGAACAGAACATGCTTAAATTGGTGTTTTGTGCTGATTAATTAGAAACTGTCAGGGATAAATCCACTTTTACTATCTATCTGCTTACAGCAGCATTGATTAATATCTTATCGTTTCACTGTTTGGGGGGACTTTGAATCGATGACGTAAACATTTTCTGTCTGGAGGCAAGATTTAAGTCTTACTTTGTAAGGGATCTTTTTTGCTGATAATGCCCACAAAAATTATTAGACAGTGTAGAGCCAAGATCGGCATACAATGTTCAGTTTAATTGATCAAGCTGTCTGCAAAAAAATCCTTACTAGACGACCAAATATTAGGCTTGTCTGTGCAGAAAGCATAATTTTGCAGACCTTTTAAATGTGTTTCAAAAGTTGGAATTTGTCTTTGATAAGGTAGAAAACATTTTTGGAAAAGGAGAATGCTGATTTTAGCATTTTCTCCTTTTCCCACAATGTTTTTAAAGGCCCTTTTTATTCATGGTTGTAAAAACATAGGATTGTTTAGTAAATGGTTATGCAGAATGCCCTTGCCATTTTATTCCTGTACTATAGTGGAGTGCTAAATAGGTTCACATCATGAGGTAGTTAAAGACAGAGAGATATTCCAATTCAAAGCTAATTTGACCAAACTTTTTATACATCAGTAGACAGTGAACACAAATCAATAGACTACTGATGTGTTATGCAGACTGATCTTTATCAGCACTATACCCAAAAAAGAGCCTGGAGTTGCATTTACGTAACACTATAGGGTAAAGTGATAATGGCTCTTGATTGAAATAACTTTGGCCTTACCAAAGTCCAGACACTTAGTATTCAATTGTATGGTTGTATGTTTGGACTTTACTCCTTTTTCGACAGTTTTTGATTTACATCACTGCAGCTAGTGCACTTGTCCATGCATTTCTGATTTATTCTTTCTCTCCTTACAAAACAAGAAAATTTCAAACAAGCCCAAATTAAAAGCTTTTGTAAATGATGAATTGAATGCAACTCATTTGATGGGCTTTGCCTTTGAAGGAGCATAAAACATAACATAGCTGCTTACCAGCATTTTTAGCTCACCTGAGCACGAAGTGCTCATGGTGAGCTATTGTGATCGTGCTGTGTCCGTCGTGCGTCGTGTGTCGTCCGTCGTCAACTTTTTACCTTGTGTACGCTCTAGAGGCCACATTTTCAGTCCGATATTCATGAAACTTGGTCAGAATGTTTGTCTTGATAAAATCTCGGATGACTTCGAAATTGGGTCATGTGGGGTCAAAAACTAGGTCACTAGGTCAAATCTTAGTAAAACCTTGTGTACGCTCTAGAGGCCACATTTTCATTCCGATCTTCATGAAACTTGATCAGAATGTTTGTCTTGATGAAATCTCGGATGAGTTTGAAATTGGGTCATGTGGGGTCAAATCTTAGAAAAACCTTGTGTACGCTCTA
Organism: Tridacna gigas; assembly: GCA_945859785.2. NCBI lineage: Eukaryota > Metazoa > Mollusca > Bivalvia > Cardiida > Cardiidae > Tridacna > Tridacna gigas. The sequence goes on from OX244033.2 coordinate 29,650,051, forward strand.
GAGGCCACATTTTCAGCCAGATACTTGTGAAATTTGGTCAGAATGTTTGTCTTGATAAAATCTCGGACGAGTTCGAAATTGGGTCATGTGGGGTCAAAAACTAGGTCACTAGGTCAAATCTTTGAAAAACCTTGTGTACGCTCTAGAGGCCACATTTTTGGTCAGATACTTGTGAAATTTGGTCAGAATGTTTGTCTTGATAAAATCTCGGATGAGTTCGAAATTGGGTCATGTGGGGTCAAAAACTAGGTCACTAGGTCAAATCTTAGAAAAACCTTGTGTACGCTCTAGAGGCCACATTTTCAGTCCGATCCTCATGAAACTTGGTCAAAATGTTTGTCTTGATAAAATCTTGGATGAGTTCGAAATTGGGTCATGTGGGGTCAAAAACTAGGTCACTAGGTCAAATCTTAGTAAAACCTTGTGTACGCTCTAGAGGCCACATTTTCAGTCAGATACTTGTGAAACTTGGTCAGAATGTTTGTCTTGATAAAATCTCAGGTGAGTTCGAAATTGGGTCATGTGGGGTCAAAAACTAGGTCACTAGGTCAAATCTTAGAAAAACCTTGTGTACGCTCTAGAGGCCACATTTTCAGTCAGATACTTGTGAAATTTTGGTCAGATTGTTTGTCTTGATAAAATCTCAGACAAGTTTGAAATTGGGTCGTGTGGGGTCAAAAACTAGGTCACTAGCTTAAATCTTACAAAAACCTTTTGTACACTATAGAGGCCACATTTTCAGTCCAATACTCTCGAAAAATGGTCAGAATGTTTGTCTTGATTATATCTTGAAATAGTACAAAAATGTGCCATGTTGGGTCAAAAACTAGGTCACCAGGTCAAATCTAAGAAAAACGTTGTGTATGCTCAAGAGGCCATATTTTCTGTCCAGTACTCTTGAAAGTTGGTCAGAATGTTTGCCTTGATAATATCTCTGACTAGTTTGAAATTGGGTCATGTCGGGTGAAAAACTAGGTCACTAGGTCAAATCTTAGAAAAACCTTGTGTAAGCTCCAGAAGCCACATTTTGTGTCTAATACTCTTGAAAGTTGGTCAGAATGTTTGTCTCGATGATATCTCAGTAGAATTTGAAAATGAGTCATGTCGGGTCAAAAACTAGGTCACCTGGTCAAATCTTAGAAAAACCATGTGTACGCTGTTGTGGCCACATTTTTTGTTCAATACTCTTTTAAAGTTGCTCAGAATGTTTGCCTTGGTAATATCTTGGATGAGTTTGAAAATGGGTCATGTTGGGTCAAAATCTAGGTCACTACGTCAGATCTTAGAAAAACCTTGTGTACGCTGTAGAGGCCACATTTTCAGTCCAATACTCTTGAAATTTGGTAAGAATGTTTGTCCTGATGATATCTTGGACCAGTTTGAAAATGTGTAATGTTGGCTGAAAAACTAGGTCACTAGGTCAAATCTTAGAAAAACCTAGTGTACGAATGGCTCTCAGATAGAAGCCTTTTGAAAACACTGTTTGAAAATGAGTAAATGCTGGTATCCAGCATTTTTTCCCTTTTTCACAATGTTTTCTACCCCTTTGAGAGACCAATCCCACAGCTTGATCCACATATTATTTGTTTTATGCAGAGGGTTCAGACTGATGAGTTTAAAATTTTATTGTTTGGTAATACATATATCTCACAAGACGTTGGAAATTGGTTGTGCCTGATCAAAAGGCTCAGGTGAGCGACTCCAGGGCCATCATGACCCTCTTGTTTCCTTTTCCCACATTGTTTTCAAAGCCTTTTTTCTCAGGGTTGTTAGAACACATGCCTGCTTGGAAAAAAGGGTCAACCAGTACTGTTTGTAACATTCTTTCGTAGCGGCTGTAATATCCTGCTAAAATAAGAGTCTATTTTAACAGTAACTTTTAATGGATTAATATCAATGCCAATAATGGATCACTAATAAATAGCATTGAAGTAACACATGGCCATCATGGCCCTCTTGTACAGCTCACCAGTACAGTAAGTGTGTGCCGGTAGCTTTATGGATAGTTCTTTGTCTTATGCCGATCATGCTTTATGAACAATTTCTTCAAACCTCTTCATGGCACCAGTTTCAGTCACTTCACATTATGTGCATACACAATTGTTCAAATGGATCTGGTCTATGGTATCAAATGGTTGTTTACATGTTTCACCTAGAGACACTATAGGTCAGGAATGTTTAAAGTTGCCTGAAAGCCTTAGAGCAATATTTTGCATTTGATATTACCAAGTAATTGTTAAAATTATTACAACACAAAAGTTACCGAAGTAAATTTAGTAAAATTGGCTGGAATATTTGAGATCAACATCATTGTGAACATGTGAGAAAGAATAAATTCGATGAAAGCTTAAAGAAGGTATGAATATTTATGAAGAATTTCTGTATTGAAAATACGAGCTCTACTTCGGAACTTTTGGGAGCATGAATGAATAGCAATATTTGAAATGTCAAAGTTGCTATTTGCAAGTTAAAATATTAAATTGTGGCATTCATTTATTTCATAAAAAAGTTTCTTGGATGTAGTAATTTCCACTATTTCTCGTTTGTCTGTAATTCAGGTTTCAATTTAGTTCGGATATTGTTTCATGAAATATTAAGGTTTTCTCTCTCTGTCAATTAGCTGAGAGAAATCACACAAGTTCTAAGTTTCAAGACAGATATATTGGTTTTTGCATGTTTTCAAATAAAAGGTTTCTTACCAATTAATTTATCTTATGTAGGGACAAACCGTGACAAGCATTAGGCTTTTGATTTATGATTCTATAGTAATGGAAGGAAAATGAAGAGCTGATTTTCCTGTATTTTCCATTTTAAAACTTTAGCTAAATAAATTACAAGGTCATTTTCTGTGTATAAAAGACTCATTTTGGCATTTTCAAATCTGTCTTGTCTTAACCCATAAAGTGCTGGAACCGACTTAAATTGTTTTTGCGGACAGTGTAGATCAAGATCAGACTGCACAGAATGTGCAGTCTGATCTTGGATCTTCACTGTCCGCTAATTTGTTGCACATTCTGGCCAAAACAAGCTTGGTATGACAATATTTCAAATGGCATTTCCTGTTTAAAGAGGTCCATTTCATCAATTCAGCATTCTAAGAGTTAAAAAATGTTGTGAATTGATTCATAGTATTCAGTTTTACCTTTTATAGATGACAAAATTTTAGAATCCTCCATTTTATGACAAAATTTTAGAATCCTCCATTTTAAATGCATCTTCATGCATTTATTAAAATTGCTCAAATGATGAGAATTGTCTTTGATAGGATAGAGAAAATTGTGGGGAGATGAAAAAGTGCTTACTACTAGCAATTTCTCCTTTTCCAAAATGTTGTAAAGAGCCATCTTCCAAAAGCATGGGATCATTTAACAAATGGTTAAGCGAAAATTATTGGTTTCACATCATCATGAACAGTTCCTGATTTTGCTCTAATCTTTCAAAGAGCTATCTGTAATACATAACCATTTTATGTAGAGATTTGAGCTTTGTAGCTCAGTGGTAACAAGTAGGTTCAATTTTGTCCATGAATTGCAAGTTCAAATCCCTGATCAGCCAAAATCCTTTCTATGCTTTATAAGAAATCATTATACTCTTCAAATGAGATGTTTTCAGGAATACATTGGTATCTGTTAGTCTATATGTATGTGGCACATATATTTGTATCTCAAACATACTCTTCAATTTTTAGCTGCACTGGCCTAAGGCCACTGAGCTTATTTCATTGCCCTGTGTCCATTGTGCATGCGTCCATCTGTGTGTGCCTCCATTAACTTTTTTTTCCAAATATCTTCTTTAAAACTACCAAAATTCTCACAAATGATCTTGCCATGGTCCTCTTCATAATTGTTCAAAGAAATAAATTCTTGTAAAAACTGGTTGCCATGGAAACAAAACTAAAAAAAATACTGAAAATCTGTAACATCCTTTGTCTGAAACCATATGGCTTAGGTCTACCAAATTTGGCAATTAGCTTTTTCCAATGGATCTCTGCCAAAGGTCTTTGTATTATTCCTCTGGGGTCAAAGTTGGCAATGCTGCATGGGTCACAAATTTTACAGGGGCTATTTTGGTGAAAACTTAGAAAAATCTTCTTGTTCCCAACCATAAAGCATGGGCTGCCAAATTTTGCATGTAGCTTGATGTAGTGAACCTCCATTAAGATTCCCTCCATGGGGATCACAAGTTTTATGTTGGCATATTTAGTGAAAACTTAAAGAAGTCTTAACCTATATAATGATTGCAATACAGTTTTTTAACAGTTTGATGACTGCTGAATGCAATTATGTGTATGGCACATGTAATTTATTTGGCAGTGATGTGATACAGGACCATCATGGCCCTCTTGTTGTATTATTGTTCTCAAACCTTGCACAAAACTGTAAAAATGCCAAAAAAAATATGTTTATGTTTACTTGTAAGTGCCAACTAATGATCTTCCTTGGAACTTATTTTTCTATGCATCTGCACTAGTTTTTGTTATGTTTGAACATTCTCTTACCAAGCACTAATTAAGTTACTTTTTTAGACAGTCTGTCTTGCTGCAAGATTCTTTCCCTACCTCTCCTGAACATAGCTCCAACTTGTTTTATGTAGAAAAGCAGCAACTGGTTCAGGAGGTCCTTTGCAGTAGTGCAAAGAAAGAAACACTGTTTAGAATGGCATTAAGTACCAGCAAACATACATCAGATGAACTCTGAAGTGTTTTGTATGGGATGAACAAAGCTCAAATCACCTGCTACTGCATTAGTGCTTATGAACAATTCCATTGTATTTTTACAGGGTCAAAGCAGTAGCTTTTCAGTTGCTCTAGAAACCAAACAACCACTGAACTTGGATGATATTCCTGTGGTAAGTACTAGTTCTTGTATGGTCATCTTCCCATAGTGGCATGTTCTACACATTTGTCGTAAAAGAAATGATCAATGTGGGAATCATCGCGTTGGTCAACAAGCCAAAGTAAATCCCAAAAGTCGGAGACAGTTTTTTGTCAATCATAGCATGATGCTACTAAACACTACTAAAGAGCTCCCTGGTCTTTGTGCATGTCAGCATAAAACCTAATTAAGTTTGTATGACAGACATCAAGACAGGTTTGAATATTCTCTTGTGGAAAATATTATTCCTTAATATAACCTTTACCAAGCACTCCTGTGTTTAATGAAGGTGAAGGGAAACAGTGTTGAAAACTTTGTGGGAAAAGGAGAAAATGCTGGTAATCAGCATCTTCTGCCTCGCCTACCATATTTTTGACCTTTTTTTAGCCAGGCTTAACACAACCCTTTACCAAGCACTCTTGTGTTTAATGAACTTGAAGAGAAACACTTTTAAGACTTTGTAGGAAAAGGGAAAATGCTTGTATAAATCAGCATTTTCTATCTTTCCCCCTATATTTTCGACCCCCTTTTCAGCCAGATTTCATTATTTGAGCCTCATCTAATTTGTTGGCTTCAGGTTTGTTGGCTTTAAATATTGACAAAAAATTTTTTGTCTGATAAAAAGAGTTCATCTGGTAACCAGCATTTTCTGCCTTGCACAGGTAGGTCAATTAAATACAGATAAAGTAGCAGTGCAATGATAAAATACACTGTAACCCTTTACCAAACAGTTCAGTCTTTTTATGATCCTAGGAAAGAAGCCTTTTAAAATTTTTAAGGAAGAGGAGAAAAATGCAGAGTTACCGGTATTGTCTTGTTTTCTAACAATGTTTTCAAACCTTTCAAAAACAAATCTTGCCATTTAAAGCTTTACCAAACAATAAAATTTTATACTCATTAAAATTGAAAGCTTTTGCAGACTTCTAATCAAATGTGACTCAAATGATGAGATTGTCTTTGGAAAGGGAGAAAACATTGTGGTGGGAAAAGGAGGAAATGTTGGTGGAGTATTTTTGAACACTGTGTATAACTCCTTTCAAATGTACAAAGAACTTATCAACCTAAATCAGAATTTTAGACTATCATCAAACTGGCCAATGTGGGATAAAACTGAAGCTACTGTAAATGACACACAATAAAACCATTTGAGTGAAAGGAAAAAGCATTTTTAGCTCCACTGGCCAAAGGCCAGCGGGCTTATGTCATGGCCCGGTGTCCGTCGTGCGTCCGTCCGTGTGTCCATCCGTCCGTGCGTTAACTTTTATTTCGAACATCTTCTTCTCTGAAACTACCCATCCAATTTTCATGAAACTTCACAGAAATGATCCTGCCATGGTCCTCTTTAGAATTTCTTGAAAGAATTTGGTTCCTTCAAAAACTCAGGTTACCATGGCAACAAAACTGAAAAATATTGGAAATTTTTAAAAATCTTCTTGTCTGAAACCATAAGGCATAGGGCTACCAAATTTGGCATGTAGCTTTATGTAGTAGACCTCTATCAAGTTTCTTTAAATTATAGCCCTGGGGTCAAAATTGGCTCTGCCCCAGGGCTCACAAGTTTTACATAGGCTTATATAGAGAAAACTTTAAAAATCTTCCTGTACCTAGCCATAAGGCCTAGAGCTACCAAATTTTGCATGTAGCTATATCTAGTGGGCCTCTACCAAGCGGGCCAAAATTTTAGCCCTGGGGTCAAAATTGGCCCCGCCACAGGGGTCACAAGTTTTACATGGGCTTACATAGTGACAACTTAGGAAATCTTCCTGTACCTAGCCATAAGGCCTAGAGCTACCAAATTTTGCATTTAGCTTGATCTAGTGGGGGGTCTTCCAAAAGTGCCCAAATTACAATCCTGGGGTCAATTTGGCCTCATGCTGGGGGGGGGGGGGGGGTTCACAAGATTTACATGGGCTTATAAAGGGAAAACTTTTAAATTTTGGTGTACATTATAACCATAAGACTTAGGGCTACCAAATTTTGCATAATGATAGCATTATCTAGTGGACAACTACAAAGAGGGCCCAAGTTACAGCCCTAGGATCAAGTTTGGCCCTGCACCAGGGCTCACAAGTTTTACATGGGTTTATAGAGTGAAAACTTCAGAAACCATCTTGTTACTAGTCATAAGGCCAAGAACTCCCAAATTTGGCATGTTATTCTTCTAATACACATATTCCCCATTTAGTCCGACTGTAGCCCTGGGGTCAAAGTTTTATAAGGGCTTATATAGTGAAGACTTCTCGACAATCTTCTTGTTTCTATCCATAAAGCATAGGACTAACAAATTTGGCATGTTTTGAGCCTTGGGATCAAAATTTGTCCCACTCCAGGGTTCACAAATTTTAGATATGCTTACATAGTGAAAACTTAAGATATCTTTTTTTATCCTTACTGTAAGGCCTAGGGCTATAAAAATTTGGCATGCCGATTCATATTGTAGACTTCTACCAAGATTGTTCCATCTTTTTCATTGAAACTTCTCTTCCAATTTTGACCAAACTTTACAGATATCATCTTGCCATGATGTTCTTCAGAATGTCTTCAAAGAATTAAGTTCTGTGAAAAGCTATGGTTGCTATGGCTACAAAACTGAAAAGTATTGAAAAACCTTTAAAAATCTTTTCCAAAAGCTTGTATTTACAAAGGTCAATGCAGCTCATGAAAAAGATACTGCTTTTTAGCTCCACAGGCCTAAGGCCATCAAGCTTATCGTCTCTGAAACTGCTTCACCCATTAAGTCATAAGCTTTACATAGGCTAATATAGTGAGAACTTAAAAGGTCTTCTTGTTCCTTACCTTGAGTTACAGCTGTAATATTGTATGAGTGTAATTTAAATAACCTCTTCCAAAGTTATTCAAGTTATGTCAAAATTAGTCCTATCTCATGGGTCATAAACATGTGCTTATAGCGTGAAAATTCAAAAAATCTTTTTGCTCCTAACCGCACACCCAAGGGCTACCACTTTTGGTATCACTTTTAATTTTTTTTTGAAATTAGCCTTGCATCAGGGGTCTTATGTTTTACAGAGGCTTCATATGGACAGAACTTGAAAATCACCTTATTTATAACCATACAGCATAAACATGTATTATTTTGGCATGTGGCTTTATCTTGTGGACCTCTACCCGGGTTCAAGTAATTATAGCTCTGGGATCAAAAATGGCTTTGCCCTGCGGGTCTCAACATTCACATGGGCTTTTACAGAAAAAACTTTGTAAGTCTTCATTTTGAAACCATTTTGCTTAGAATTGAAATGTTTAGTATTTATGGTTTATATTTATAAGCCAGTGGAGCGATACAGGGCCATCATGGCCCTCTTGTTGAATGGGATTTAAAACAGTGTTGTTAGAGGAGCACTGCATTGAAGCAAATTACTCCTTTTCCGCTGACGCTTTTAACCTGTTATCAAACAGTCCAACTTGATGACCCCTTAAAAACAGTATTGGCACTGGAGAAAATTGTGGTTACCAGCATTTTCTCCTAATTTTTTTTTTTATCTTTTAAAGAGTTAGAACCATCTTCTGTAGGAATAGGAAATGAACTTTGGCTGGAATAGATTATGCTTTGTTAAAATCTGATATTTTCACAACCTATTGATAAAGCACACAGTCATGCATGTAGAGATAGATTAACTTTTTAATGAAAACTTTTTTTTAAACTTTATGGACCACACTTCAGATAAACCACTGAGGAACTTCTGTTTGTAGAAGCACCATGAGTTAAAAGGAATGTCATAACAGGGGAATTATGGACACTGTTGAAATATTGACATTTCCAAGTTGTATTTACTGGATCATTGCATAGACAGACAGAAAATTAAGATACATCAGCCTCCGGCAATATCATTCTTATCCTAGACATTTCATGGTCTTCTCATTACAATGTGAGATGGTCATTGGCAAAACAAATTCTTGCTATTTGGGAACTTGATACTTTAACCCTTAACCTACTAAGCGCAACTCACTGACCTTTTGCGCACAGTGTAGATCAAGATCAGACTGCACATTCTGTGCAGTCTGATCTTGCATCTACTGTGTCCGATAAGGAAATATCTTTTCCTCCAAAAATACCTTTGAAATAGGAAAATTTGGGATTTTACTGTTAGCTTGAAAGTTTCATTTCTTTTATACAGCAGGATGAGGGTTAATAAAGGGAAGCTGATAACTCCTGAGGCAGGTCTTGCAAAGACTATTTTGTTGTAATGTAAGATATGACTTTGCAGATGAATCTACCGTAATGTCCGTTGTTGACTCTCCCCTTCTAATTAACTCTCCCCCTGCTTTTTTCTAACTGAAAATGGGCTAAACTATGGATGAAACTAGCAACATTCTTATAATTTGAATAACTTTACAAATCAGTGTCACTAAGACCTGAATATTCGAATAAACATATACTTCAGGTGACATTATAAACTTCCAATAAAATAAAATTTGTCAGCAAAGTTGGAAGAATTTAATAAAGAGAAAGTAAGGAAAACTTTTTGTTGTCCTCTACTTTTTGTGAATGCTATTGAATGTCAAAATGATCAGAGTTAAAATTGATAATCTGCATTTAATACAGTTTGTCACATGGCATTTGCTTTGCTGTCGGCACTGACTAAAACCCTGATGGCAAATTATGGTAATCTCGGAAAATTCTTGGTCGCTTTACCTCTATTAATTGCCCCCTATTGGAAAAAGTAACACCCCCAGGGGTATTAAAAAGAGACAGTATGGTAGATCACAAGTTTGCCAAAGGGCTGGTCTATCAGAAGATTTTACTCTTTACCAAACAACAAAGTTTTAGATTTGTCCAAATTGAAAGCAGTTGCAGACGACAAGTAAAATACGACTAAAGTGATGAGATTTGTCCTTTAAAGGGTAGAAAACATTTTGGGAAAAGGAGAAAATGCTAGTTATCCACATTTTCTCCTGTTCTCACTATGTTTTCAAAAGCTGTTTTTCTCTGGGTGGCTAAATCATGGGATTATTTGGTAAGGAGCTAACTCACAGACAGTCTGTAGAGTGTAAGCAGATTTTAAGTTTGTTTACAGGTTGTTGTAGCTTTCATGTTGTCTGTTCTTAGATCTACATCTAGCTATAAATATTCTAACTAAACTATTGATTGAGCGGAGACATTTTTATGTTTTTCTTTTCTAACTGAAAATGATTATCTTAGCTGGTGTCCATTAACCCTTTAGGGGAGTTTAAGAACCCTAAAGAGGAAAGCTTTTGAAAAGATTATCTAAATAGGAAAAAACTGCTGGTAACCAGCATTTTTTCCTTTCTAAAAATGTTTTCTTTCCTTCCAAGGACAAATATTGTTATTAAAGCTATATTTACTGTCATCAGTAAATGCTTTCAAAATGGATGAATGTAAAATTTCGTTGTCTGGTAAAGTGTTAAATGGTGCCCATGGTCCTTGTAATCTTTGCCAAAGTATCCTTCTGTTGTAGCTAACACTGCTTGCCATCCAATTTTTGAATAAGTGTTTTACTATTCTTGTTTTATACATCTATAGCAGAGCACCTTAGGAAAATTTCGATACAAATTAAGAAACTGCCCCAAAAGAGTGATTTATAACAAATGAAACATTCCAAAATATTGCAGTTTTAGTCTCTTTGTAGCCAGAATGGCTGGTAATGGGTTTGCATTACCAAACATGAAGTACTTGCACCTTTTTCTGGGTTAATATGTGGTTCTTGTTTAATGTTAATCCCAGACCCAAGAGTAAAAGCATAAATCAGATTTATATATGGGGTTTGGAGAAAATGTGATGAAAAAGGAAATTGCATTTTGCTGAGCACTGATTGCAAAATGGGTCTTGGACAGGGGGAAATAATCTGATTTCAAGAAATGGTCTGCAGTAATGCCACCGGAATATTGATTCACTCCACAGCCAGGAAATGAAGTTAGTTTGTGGTTTCCCAGAGTGAATAATGAGCAGCAGTTTAAATTTCTGTAAGTTCATGCTATCAGCGGTCAAAACATTATCAAACCTGAGAAAGAGTAGCCTCATTTAGGCTGACTAACCCTTTACAAGACAATCCTGTGTTCCTAAAGCCCATGGGAACAAAGTTTTTGAATGCATTGTTGGAAAAACAGAAAACTCTGGTTATTAGAATTTTGTCCTACCGGTATTCCCACAATGCTTCCAAAGCTTTCTTTGGTAGGGTTGTTAAAGCATGGTTGTAAAGGGTGAAACATATTTATATTGATTATCACTATTTTACAAAAATATTTTCGAAATCATCAGCTACATTTCTCAGAGGCCACAGTGTACAGGGCTTGAAATAAAGGGGTAACTGGTTTTAAGCCTAGCTTGGCTGAATTCTCTCTGAGGACTGATCATTGTCATTTTGACACTGGAATCATTCCTCTCTTTCTCCACTCAAAACATTGTTTTGATAATGTTTATGTTGCAAAGTAGCTAGTGGTTTGCAAAGAATTTTTTGTGAAGCACGGGTAAAAGAAACTCCTTGAAAGTATTGACAAGTGCACTCACTGAAGCTATCCCAGAATAATTTGAAAAGGCATGGAATAATGTGTAAAGGCATTAAATAACAAACAAAGAAAGCCACAAATTTGTAATGAGGAGGTAATGACCTCAGTTTATAGCATTTAAAAGGACTCCTATTACCTGATTACAGCTAAAGGCGTAATCATAGAGGCATATTTCAGTCTGGCATATGTATTTTTATGAGGGTAAGAAACCCATAAAATTGAAATCTAATCCGATGATGTATCTAGAAAGCTGGCAATGCATTCCTCAAGGAAATCCTATAGTTATTGATTATGCACCTTTCAGGATAAAATAGGGCTTCGGATTCTGCAAGATAAAAACAATATGGTCATTTTTAGGGATAAAAGAAATCAAGATATTGAAATTTGTTGGCTTTAAGTGTCAGATTATACAGTGTAGATTCAGAATCATACTGCACATTTTGTGATCTCCACTCTTGACAAAAGCTTTGAGTTCTAAAAGTTAACTCTTTATCAAACAATCCCAAGTTCTAACCCTTTACCAGACAACAAAATTGAAAGCATTTGCAGACGACAATTTCATTGTAGCTAAAAAGGCTGAATTTTTCTTTGAAAGGGTAGAAAACATTGTGGGAAAAGGAGAAAATGCTGGTTACCAGCATTTTCTCCTTTTTCCACAATGTTTTCAAGAAGGCTTCTTTCCCAGGGTCATTAAAAGGCGGCATTGTGCGGTAAAGGGTTAATGACCCTATTGAGGATAGTTTTTGAAAACATTTGTGGGAAAAAAAAAAGTTGGGATCTAGCATTTTTTCCTTTTCCCCCACAATATTTTCTACCCTTTTAGAGGCCAATCTCATTGTATGTCAGTAGTATCGAATTTGTTGTCAACAATTGCTTTGAAGTTGGGACAAGTCTAAATTTTGTCGTTTGGCAAAGAGTGAATTTGAAACAGTATCCTTATAATTGTTTAATTATAAGAACCTGTCATTTATCTAATTGATTTGTATTCCATTTTTAGCTTGGCTGTTTTTGAAGGAAACATTGAGGTATTGTCAATTGTCGTAGCCCTGGAATCATGGTCATCTGCATCGTCTTGCAAAAACTTTGACATTCCATCATATCTTTGTTATTAATGAAGATATTTGCTTCAAACTTAGACCAGTTGTTAATTACCAAAAGGGGAAACTAAACAGCAAGGCACCTCTTTTTGCCTCAGTTGTTGACAGATTTTAAAAAACACTTTTGGAAAAAGAGCACTTATTTTTAACAAGCCTTTGCTCCATTTCCCATAATTTTTTCTATACCAATAAAAACCTTAACATGTACCTTTCCTTACATAATTCTCCTTAGTGGGATTTGTAGATACTGAATTTGCATGTCTTGTGATTGGTAAAAAATGTTGTGATTTTTTTTTAAAATCCTTTTATGCCAAACAACAAATACATGTAATAGATTGTTCCAAATTCAAATGGATTTCAGATAACAAATAAGTATAACTCAAATGATGGGATTTTTTTCTTTGAAAGGGTAGAAAACATTGGGAAATGGACAAAATGCCGCATGCCTACATTTTCTTCTTTTCCCACAATGTTTTCAAATTTTAGGCTCATTCTTCGGGGTTGTTTAAACACTTAATTGTTTGGTAAAGGTTTCAGTTATCACAAGATATGAATAACTCAATCTTTGGAAGAAAAAAGTGTGGTTAGAATGTTTGTACTGACAATATCTTGTACAAGGTTGAAATTAGGTCAAGTCACCGGGACAAATCCTAGAAAAACCATGTTGGAACTCTAGAGGCCACATTTTCAGTCCATTACACATGAAACTTAATCAGAATGGTTGTCTTGACTATCTTTTGCATGAATATGAAAATGTCAGGTTTAAAAGAAGGTCACTGGGAAGAAATCTTAGAAAAACCTTTAGTGCACTCTATAAGCCACATTTTCAGTCAAAAAGTAATGAAAATTGGACATAGTATTTGTCTTAAAAATACGGCATATCTCAGACAAGTTGGAAATTGGGTCACATTGGGTCAAAAAGTAGGTGACTGAGACATATCTTAGAATAACCTTGTGTGCCCTGTAGAGGTCATATTTTCAGTCTGATACTATAAGACTTGATCAGAATGTTTTTCGTGATGATATATATTGGACAAGTCTGAGATTAGATTACATCGGGTCAAACAGATCACTCAGACAAATCTTAGAAAACCTTGTATGCACTTTAGAGGCCATATTTTTTGTGAAACTCATGAAACTTTGTCAGAATGCTTGTCTAAATGTCTTGGACAAAATAAAAACTGGTTCATGTCAGGTCAAAAAGTAGACCACAGGAAGAAATCTTAGAAAGACCTTGTTTGCACCATAGAGGCCTTTTTCAGTGTGATACTCATGAAACTCATGTTAGGTCACTGAACAAATCCTAGGAAAACCTAGTGTGCACTCTAGAGGCCACATTTTCAGTCTGATACTCATGAAACTCCATCAGAATATTTGTCTTGATAATATCTCGGGCAAGTTTGCATAGTATCACATCGGGTCAAAAATGTCACAGAGATAACTTGGAAAAACCTTGTTTGCACTGTAGAGACAACATTTTCAGTCTGATACTTATGAATCTTGGTTAGAGTGTCTTTCTTGATGATATCTTGGACAAGTTCAAAGTTGGGTCATGTCAGGCCAAAAATTAGGGTCTTTGGGACAAATCTTAGGAAAAACTTGTGTGCACTCTAGAGGCCACATTTTTAGTCTGAGTCTCAATGAATTTGATCAGAATATTTTTCTTGATGACATCTTGAACAAGTTTGAACTGGGTCACGTTGGAACAAAAATTAGGTCACTAACATTCATGTGTGTTACATTATCTCAACCAAGATGTCTTCAACTTATCAGCCCTATATGACTTTACTTAGGTGAGCACTTTAGGGCCAATGGCCCTTTTGTTTCTGCAATGCTCTCTGCCCTTTTGAAAAGGAAATCCCATTATTTGAGCCACATCTGCTTTCAGTTTGGACCTACCTAAAATTTTGTCATTTGGTAAAGAGTTAAGACTGCTAAATAAATGATATCGACATTTTCAGCCTACAAAGAAAAAAAGTAGATATTGCAAACTCCAGGCTATGGTTGTAAAAAATTTACAGGATAGATCTGAGATGAGATTCCTTGTTCTATGCAGTCTGTTGTGATTGTCTGGTATAAAGTGTCTGAAGTTGCCTTCAGCATACTAAGATAAATCCTTTACCAAGCGATTTGGAGCTTTATGACCCTGATGAAGAATGTTTGACAAATGAGCTTCTTTTCCAATAATTCTTTCTACCTTTTCAAAGACAAAGTTTCGCGTTAACCCTTTACCACACAATCCTGACTTTTAATGACCCTGGGAGAGAAGGCTTTTGAAAAGATTCTGAAAAAAAAAGAGAGAATGCAGGTAACCAGCATTTTCTCCTTTTCCCACAATGTTTTCTACCCTTCTGTAAACAAATTTAAATGTTTGAATAGTGTTTATTTTGTCATATGCAAATTCAGTTTGGAGAACTCTAAAAGTTTGTTGTTTGGTAAAGAGTTAACCCTTTACCACACAATCCCGAGTTTTAATGACCCTTACAAAGAAGTCTTTTGAAAACATTGTGGGAAAAGGAGAAATGCTGGTAACCAACATTTTCCTCCTTTTCCCACAATATTTTCTTACCTTTCAGAAACAAATTCAATTATTTGAGGTGCACTGAAATTGTCGTCTGCAAATGCCTTCAGTTTGGACATGACTAAAATTTTGTTGTTTGGTAAAAAGTTAAGGCCACATTCAATTTTCTGTCAGCAAATGCTGTATTTGTGGATTAGTAAAAAAATATTACCACCTTGTGTGAAAAGTTTGTATGAAAATTGAGATGAAAGGTCAAAAAATGCGTATGAAAAGGCAGCTATCAACAAAAGATTCTATTTCTTTAAATTTCAGGAGAACAGAAAGGGGATTGAGGAGGTGATAGAAATTCCACTGAGATCATTCTTGTGTGTGCCGGTAACCAGCCGCAATGATGATAATCTTATAGCATTAGCTTGTCTTGTCAACAAACAGAACGGAAGCCGGTAAGATTAAATAAATTTACGAGTATTTTGGCTCTGTCTTTCTAGGTCTTTGAAAGTGGAATTAATTCTGTTCAGTCTGTAATCACTCGCTCTTCCAGCATGTTGGGTTTTTTCACTCTTTACAAAAAGACAGAATTTTAGACTAGTTCAAACTGCTTCAAACTGAAAGCATTTGCAGATGAAAAAAACTAAATATGATTTAAAAATCAAAATTCGTTTAACTCTTTACCAAACAACAAAATTTTGGACCTGTCCAAATTGGGAGCATTTGCAGATGACAAGATAAATGTCAATCAAAAATTGACATTTGTTTTGGGTGGGCTAGAAAACATTATGGGAAAAGGAGAAAATTCTGGTTACCAGCATTTTCTCCTTTTCTCACAATGTTTTCAAAAAACCTCTTTTTCAGGGCCGTTAAAAGTCGGGATTGTGTGGTAAAGGGTTAAGAAGGATAGAAAACATTGTGGGAAAGGGAGAAAATGTTGGTTACCAACATTTTCTCCTTTTTGCCACAATGCTTTTCAAAGGCTTTATTTCTAAGGGTCATTAAAAGTTCAGATTGTGTGGTAAAGAGTTAACTGTGCCTAAGACAAAATTTTTGACTATTCTGACTTAATGGCATTTGCAGACAACAAATTAGATAATTGGTTCAAATGATGAGGTTTGTCTTTGAAAAGGTTAAAAAAAACTGCGAGAAAAGGAGAAAATTTTAGTTGTTAGGATTTTCTTCTTTTTCCACAATGTTTTCAAATCTTCTTCCTCAGAGTTATTAAAGCATAAGAATGTGATAAGCAGTTATTTCTTTTCCTGATGACAAATTTTGAACCCATCCAAATTGAAAGCATTTTAAGATGACAAAGAAAAAATTGACTTAGATGATGGGATTTGCCTTTGAAAAGGTAGAAAACAGTGTGAAGGAGAAAATGCTGGTTATCAGCATTGTCTCCTTTTTCCACATTGTTTTTAAGGCCTTCTTCTTGAGGGCCATGAAAAAACAGGATTGGATGGTAGAGGGTTAGAAGGCTTCATAGTAGACCCCAAAGTATTCAGTCTGATTTTAGACATAAACCCTTTTCCACACAACCCGAGTTTTACCATCCCAGAAGAAGAAGGCTTTTGAAAACATTGTTGGAAAAGAAGAAAATGCTGGTAACCGGCAATTTTTCCTTATTCCACAATGTACTCCACCCATTCAAAGACAATTTCAATCAGTTGATATACATCTAATTTGTCATCTTCAGATCCCATCAGTTTGGACAAGTCTAAAATTTTGTTGTATAGAAAAGAGTTTAAAAAAGTAAGTGTTGCGTGTATCATGCAGCTTGAAGGTACTTCTGAGGAGCAATCTGTACTGAGCAAAATCAATGCTTTCTTCCAATGTGACAATGAAAACTGCACCTTCTCAGATGTAAGTGACAACAAAAAATATGAGAACATGATAAAGTATCCTTTATTATTCCAGGGCTACATGCAACAAATACATTTATTACATTTTGTTTCCTATTGTTTATCTTAACCCTTTCCCAAACAACCCTACGTGTAACACTTCACCAAACAATACCAAAGAAGGCTTTTGAAAACTTTGTTGGAAAAGGAGAAAATGCTGGTAACCAGCAATGTCTCCTTTTCCCCATAATGTTTTCTACCCTTTTGAAGACTATTTCTTCAATTTGAGCCACATCTAATTTATAGTCTGCAAGATTTAATGTTGAGGATTCGGACAAGTCCACAATTTTGTCATTGAGTGAATATTCCTGACAATGAGAAAGATTGCTCTTGAAATCACTGTAGGAAAAGGAGAAAATGCTGGTAACCAGTGCTCTTTTTCTCCATAGTGTTTTCAACCCTTTCAAAGACAATTCTAACTGCTATAGCCTCATTTTATTTGTTGTCTGCATAATATGCTGTGGATTTAGACAAGTTTAAAATTTTGTCATTTAGTAAAGAGTTAAAGGTCCATGGCTTGGTTTTTGCTACCCTATTGAACTTAGTCAATATTTTGAAAATGACCACAGAATCATTATAAAAGGAGGTGTGTGTGTGTGTGTGAACATCAATCTTCTAGCAGTATATGGGATACATAGCCTATTGCTGAATCTTAAATTTTCTTGCAAAAAGCTTGAAGAGGCCGGTTGGAAGGTCTTATGATCAATAACACACATTGATTACCGGTATATGGTATCGTATTTGAAATTGTTATGACATCATGTCTGGTCAAATAAATTAATATGGATGGAGTTTCTGATTTCCAAAGGACCATCCTATTAGCTTAATTGTGTAAACTGTCCAGTTTCTTTACACTTATGGAAAAAAATGTGTGCAAGCATTGTGAGAAAAGGGGAAAATGTTGGTTCATTTCACCTTTTCCAACAATTTTTGTCTACCTTCATCTATGTAACAGTTAATTTGTTACTTGCAAATGCTTTCAATTTGGAAAATGCTTAAATTTGTCGTCTGATAAGGAATTATAGCACTTGCCAAAATGTCTAAAGGTTTTCTTTATTCCAGACTCTTGTAACCCTTTGCCACACAATTTCATGTTTTAACAACCTTAAGAAAGAAAGCTTTTAAAAACGTGGGAAAAAGTGAAAATGCTGGTTTACAGCATTTTCTACTTTTCTCACAATGTTTGCTATTCAATTAAAGGCAAGTTTCATCTTTTGAACCACCATTGATTTGTCGTCTGCAAATGCTTTGAACTTGAATAAGTCTAAAATTATGTAGTGTGGTTTGTAGTGTGGTAAAGAGTTAACTATCTCTTAACTCAGCTTCTTCAGTTTTTTCATCCGTTTATGCCATCTTTGAACCTTTATCGAACAATAATTTGCAAGTTTTAACAACCCTGCAGAAGAACACTTTCGGAAACATCGTGGAAAAAGGAGAAAATGCTGGAAATATTAAAACATTGTGGAACAGGAGAAAATGCTGGGGACAAGCATTTCCATCTTTGCCCATGGTGTTTTGTACCCTTCCAAACACCAATTTCAATATTTGAGTTGCATTTATATTGTCTTCAGCAAATACTTTCAATTTGGACCAGGCTAAAATGTTGTCCTTGGGTGAAAAGATAATGGAATCATGCTAACCCTTTACTGACCTGAACAACCAAGTTTAACTCCAAACAACAATATTCCAGACCAGTCCAAAATTGAAAGCATTTGCAGTCTACAAAATAAATGAGGCTCAATAGTTGAAATTTGTTTTGGGAAGTGTAGAAAAGATTGTGGGAAAAGGAGAAAATGCTGGTTACCAGCATTTTCTCCTTTTCCCACAATGTTTTCCAAAGGCTTCTTTCTCAGGGTCGTTAAAAGTCGGGCCTGTGTGGTAAAGGGTTAAGGCTTTTCCAAATTGAAGAAATCTGAAGAAGACAAATTTTATGTGCCTCAAATGATTGGAATTGTCTCACATGGTTAAAAAACCTTTTGGAAAAAGGAGAAAATGCTGGTCACCAGCATTTTCTCCTTTTTTTACAGTGTTTTCAAAATCCTTCTTCAGGGTCATTAAAACTCAAGGTTGTGTGGTAAAGGGTTAAAAGAGACGCTAGATTGCTCCATGTATTTGCCTGACATGAAGCTCCAGTCTTTATGTGGTTATAAATGTGTGCTTTTACAGACTGTATTTGGACTTTATGTCATGCTTGCAAAACACTTAGTGGAAAGCAAGCTGGAGAAATAAAGTTCATTTTCATGCTTTGAATATTTTATGGTTTTGTTATTGCCATACTCTTTGCAGACAATAAGATTTCAGACCCATCCCTATTGAAAGCATTTCAAGATGACAAATTATGGGCCAAGTCTAAAATGATGGAATTTGTCCAGAAAAGCATGTAAAACATTTTGGGAAAAGATTGTATTAGAAAGGGGCCACTCTTTACCAGAGGGCAAAATTTTAGGCTTGTTCAACTTGAAAATAGTTGAAGACGACAAACTAAAAGTGAGTCGGAGCCTGAAACTTGTTGCTGATAGGGAAGAAAACATTGTGAGAAAAGGAGAAAATGCTGGTTACCAGCATTTTCTCCTCTTCCCACCGTGTTTTTAAATGCCTTCTTCTTCAGGGTGGTTAAAACTTCGGATTGTTTGGTAAAGGGTTAAATGATAAAAAGCTAAGCTGTGGTAGCCCAACTGAAAATGCTGAGAGTTTGCACTCCATTGGTTGTGAGTTCTAATCCTAGCTCAGGCTAAGTCTTTGTTAGATTTGATGATATTCAATGCAATTGCAATAATTGCTGTCATTACCAAGTATAGTATATGTGAACGAAATACCTGATATCAGGTGATAGTTGCATTGGCTGCTTAAAAATCACAAGAGCAATATCTAAAGTGTTGTCAAACATCAGGAAAACAGAAAAAGAAATCTTCGACTCTTACGATATTTCAGATTTACTGATCGGGATGTGACCTGTATACGACAATGTTTCCGTTACACAGCAACTGTTCTTACTTCCACACTAGCCTTCCAGAATGAACGTAAAATTAAGATACAGACCCAGGTAATTATACATGTATCTACAGATGTGGCCCATAATCTACTTGTCAGCCATTACAAATTTAATGTTTATTGCCTGTATTTTCTGCATTTTTACCATTCTGTAAAGCTGTTTTTGCTCTGTTATTGTTAAGTATGTCTTCTTTGACTAAAGACATTTTTTATTCATTTTCAAATCAAATTTGGTATACAGTTGTTAAGTTTTGGGCAGAAAATTTTTAAATAATTTTATCTGCTTGACCAAGATGGCAACCATTTGTAAAAAAAAAAAAAAAAAACACCTAACTTAAGAATTTACTGTTTTGTAAATTTAATTGATGTTGTAAAGTAATTGAAAGTACCTTTAACATTTTACTAAACAATGGAATCATTTTTGTTCTGAAAGTATTTGCAGAGGATCAATCAAATGTGGCTTATACTGTGAGATTAGTCTTTGAAATGGTAGAAAACATTGTTGTAAGAGCAGAAAATGCTGGTCACCTGCAATATTTCCTTTTCTGTCAATGTTTTCAAAGGCCTTTTCCCACCAGGTTGTCAAAATGCAGAATTGTTTGATTAAGGGTTTGGATTACCTTATCTGTACTTTTTCTCCATTTTTCAGGCATTGTTGCAAGTAGCTAGACATCTCTTTACAAACCTAGGTGAGTTAGTGAAACACAACAATACTAGCTTCGACAACTTTCCCTATATTAGATCCAGGGAGTGGGAGGTCAATGTATGGGGTAGTACACTATATGAAGCAATTTTAACAAATAGGCTCGACAAGAAAATTTGTAGAAATACCAGAAAAATAGGGAATCTGTTTTCAAGACACTGCACTAAATGTGAAAAAGTATGTTATGGGTGTAGTACTTATCCAAACTGTACACGTGAATCGGATGGAGTCTGTAACCTTGATAGGGATGTTGGACTTGGGACTGAATGTAGAAATTGTCAAGAGAGGTTTGAAAACAAACAAAGACAAGAACAGTATAGAAGATCTACATCTGAATCCACTGAAATTTATATTCAAGAAAATGCTGAAGATGATTCTAGGGTACTACAGGGGATAATGGAGAGTAGTTTTTCTCAAAACAAAAGTACCAGTAGTCATTTGAACAAACTGGAAATGATAGAAATTACAAGTCTTGACAAGAAAAAGGGAGCACAAGCCACAAAACTTGGAGAAATGATTGGTAAATTGCCTGATAACTTTGATGAAATCAAACAAGAAAAAGCAGTAATAGTTATTGATACTACTGACCTGGCTGAAATTGCTGCAAGAGAAAAGGAAAATTCTGCATCATTAACATCAAAATACGACAAAAGTTTGTTGTCACCAAAGACATATTGTGAGGTTGATGAAGAATCAGATTATGCATCTGCATATACACATGATTCTGGGAATTGGCGTAATTCACAACTTGAACCCAATGAGTTAGAATCCATTTTCTCCTACCAAACAGCCACTGATTTTGACAATGATGATGATAACGGAGATGTAAGTTTAAAAGTTAGTTATGATAATGACTCAGATAGAGATATTAAACATCTACTTGAGAAACAAAATGCCCTGAGCTATTTACATGCTAGTGAAAGCAAAGAGTCAGATACTTTTGTTAAAAGAGGATCCTTAGATAATCTGGAAATTCATGAGAATGATGATGAATATGATACATGGACCCATCCAGCAAAGATAAGACTTTCCAACAGTGAGCCATTTATTTTTCGAGATCCATCAGATATTTTTGACAGCAGACCAGATCTTAATAATGCTTTTGTTAGTAGTACAAGTGATCTGGAGGATGAGAGTCAAAGTGTCAGACCAGATACTGCAGAAGAAATTGTAGAGTCTTTTAAACCTGACACTCTCAGAGTGTCAGGTGATGTCACAGAGAAAGGGCTTTTCAATGAGAAAGTTGATGAGCCAACTGTCCCACATGTATTAATAACCCTTGAAAAAGTTGATATTTCAGATATTCAAGCAAAGTCAACAGAACTAAAGTCATTTACGGAAAGTGGGTATCAATGTTCAAAAAATCAGTTTTGAATCAGTTATACAGTTAATGTTTGAAGTTTCTGAGCATTTTTTTTGCCCCAACTTTAGGTAAACAATCATGTCCTAATAACTTGCAGTACAATGATCAAATGTTCAATATGGTTGAAAAATGTAATTTATCAAACTATCATCAAAGGTTTCCCAGATTTAGATCAGTCTAGGATGTGTATTAAAGGTTAAGGTTTTAGTTAAAATTACCTGGTATGGGCAGAGAGAAAACCATTCAATATTTTATCTTCCCAATGTGCAAAAGAATTGTGATAAAAAAAAAGAAAATGGGGCCTATTCAGAATTTTATGCAAAATACAAACATTGGGATAGGTTTCCTTATTGTGACAAGATTGTTTCTGAGATTTTGTCAGCAACAGAAAATTAACTTTATCATGAATAGCGCTAATTTGTTTTGAAGATTTGAAATTCAAATTGGGTCTCAATTGAAGCAAAAGAAAAAAACCTTGGTTATGCCAAGTGTTAATTAGGTTTATCGCGGCCACAGCAACAAGGCATCATATTGGTGTTTTTTTGTCTTCACCAAAATAATTTCCAATTGTTTGTACAATACTCACATCTTGAGAACTATTTGTTGACATTATAAATATACTTCAGACAGCACATAATATTCAGTCTGATCTTTCAGATATATTGTCTAAAGTGTGAAAAACCAGACTATTTTGGAATATTTGTACAAACTTTATTTGTTTAGTGCCTAAGGGGTTTGTATTTCTCTGGAAAAAAAAAATACAGTTTTTAAAAGTCTTGAGTTAATAATATTTGCATATTGGCTGATGGCCAGCAATCTTATGTCATGGACCTGTGTCCATGCTGTGTGTGTTAGTATGGTGCAAAAATTGCATTCTTATGAGTTAAGTTTTCTTTCAAACATCTTTTCTCTAAAAGTGCAGGCCCCACTTGAACTAAATTGAAAACAAAATTAAAGATCCTACTATGTCTCTCTTTCAGATTAAAAAATAAAGAAATAAGTTCCGTTAACTCTGTTGATATTGTCACAAATCTTGGGTAAAAAAGTCTTCAAAAACCTCCTCCTCCAAATTTGAACATTGAGTTTCTTTGCAACTTTGTATGAGTAATCTTTGGGTAGGCCCTCTTCAGATGCCTTGATAGAATCTTGATCTATAGAGAAATAGGCTGCCATGGGTTTGGCTATTTATCCAGCCTTTCCAAATTACAGCACAATTTGAAATTATACAAGCCAGTGGAGTGATACAGGGCTATCTTTGGCCTCTTGTTTGTGACTGTTAGAACCTACAAATTTTGTGTGTGAAAAAGGTTTCAAGATGTTTGCTAGTTGCATTTTATCATATACCTCCATTAGATACAGTTTCAATTCACTACTATTCTGGTTATAATCGGACATACTGCCTACTTGTACTAGTTATACCAGCAGTGAAAGTTGAAAAAAAAAGAAAAATAATTTTTTTAAATCATATTAAAAACGGTTTTGAAAAAGTAGGAATTGCTTTTACATGCAGTGGCTTTTTCCAGACAGTTCCTTCCGAAGCTTTTCTCTGCAGTAGAATAAAAAGTCTGTTTGAGCCATGCTTTGTAAAAAAGGTGCTTGATGCATCTGCCAAAAGTATTGACCCAGGTCAGCCTGTGCGGACTGCGCAGGCTGTGTGGACTGCGCAGGCTGACCTGAGCTGAAACTTTTCAGTGTTGGTCAGTTTTCTGCAAGTCAGAGGACCAAAATTTTTCCCAAAAAGTTTTCGTCCCTTTCAGAGATAATTCCCATGATTTGAGCTACATTGATTTTGTTGTCTGTAAAAGCTCTCAACTTGGAGAAGTCTGAATGTTTGTTGTCTGGTAAAGAGTTAAGTACAAGGGCTCACTTTAGTATTAGATAAGAGATGAAAAGGAACAGAAGGCTTGTTTGAAACAGAATAATTGACACTGTAATATATAATAGACTATTTCATGTCTAATTTGTACCCTTTGGTTAATAATGAAGTCTAAAGAAAACTTTAAGAATTCATCTTTTTTTATAGTATAGAATAATTAATGTTTATATTGTTAAAAAACTATTTATAATTAACCCTTGCCCAGACAATATATTTGGAAATGGAAAGTAAAGACCTATGCAGATGACAAATGGTACAAATGCTTTGAAGGTCTTTGATCAGGTTGGAAACATTATGGAAAAAGGAGAACTGCTTATCACAAGCAGTATCAACTATTCCCACAATGTTTCCAAAAGCCTTTTCCCTTAAGTTTGTTAAAACATTGGATTGTTTGGTCAAGGGTTGAAAAGATTTTTCTTTTCTACTTTTGTAAACTGGATATTCATGTATCAATAAAACAAATTTTTCTTCTTTCTTATTTCAGATGACCTCACAAAGTTATTACGTGAAGTGATGGCACAGGCCAGAAACTTAACGCAAGCAGAAAGGTAAAACTGTAACATTGTTACGAGGCTGTCGATGCAAGTTGAAACTCTATATAAATTTCCTTAGATACAGAAACAAACTTTACAGTAGACTACCTTGAAATTGTTATTAAATTTGAAATAATCAACAAAAATGAAACTTTAACCCTTTATCACATGACAAAATTTTAGACCCATCCAAATTGAAAGCATTTGCAGATGACAATTTCAGTGTGGCTCAGAATCATGTGATATTTCTTTGGTATGGTAAAAAACATTGTGGGAAAAGGAGAAAATGCTGGTTACCAGCATTTTCTCCTTTTCCCACAGTGTTTTCAAAGGGCTTCTCCATTAGGCTGGTTAAAAGTTGGCATTGTGTGGTAAAGGGTTAAATGCTTACCAAATGGAAAGTATTTATATCAGTCCAAATTGAAAGTATTTACATGCACCAAATAAGGGAATTGCTCAAATTGTGGAATTTGTGTCTGAAAGGGTTGATAAGATTGTCAGAAAAGGAGAAAATGCTGGTAACCAATGTTTTCTCCTTTTTTCTACAATGTTTTTGACAGTCGTCTCAGTCAAGGTTACTAAAGCTTGGAGTGTGTAGTAGACGGTTTGTACGCAAATTATTCAGCAGCTCTTGTGTGTACCATAAAAAATGCTTAAAACTTTCCTTTTTTTTATAAAACCAGTTTTTAGCCAGTTAAGCGTTGGCTCATGTAATGGTATTTGTCTATGAAAGGGTTGGTAACATTGTGGAAAAAAGAAAAAAGGCCTGGTTACCAGCATTTTCTCCCTTTCTTGCGATGTTTTCAAAGACACAGGATCATTTATCAGTGCTCTATTTACAGATGCTCTGTATTTTTAATTGATGACGAGACTGACGAGCTGGTGGCTAAAGTTTTCGATGGAATCTCAACAACGAAAGACAACGAAGTAAGTTTGCTACCTGTCTGTCTCCCATAACACTGGGATAACACTGTTGAGTGCTGTTGGCCGAAGGTTAACCCTTTACCGCACAATTCAGACTTATAATGACCCTGAAGAAGAAGGCTTTTGAAAACATCATGGGTAAAGGAAAAAATGCTGGTAACCAGCATTTTCTCTTTTTCCCCACATTTTTTCTACCCACTGAAAGACAATTATCATTCAATGACTTGGATTTTATTTGTCGTCTGCTGTTGCTTTCAAATTGGACTGGTGTAAGATTTTGTTGTTTGGTAAAGAGTTAATATGTCAGCTTTGTTGTTTGGTAAAGAGTTAATATGTCAGCATTACAGTTGATTGTTCACTTCCACCAAGTCTGTTTAACTCTTTACCAAACGACAAAATTTTAGACTGGTACAAATTGAAAGCATTAGCAGACGACAAAATAAATGTGACTGAAAAATTGAAATTTGTTTTGGAAAGGGTAGAAAACATTGTGGGAAAAGGATAAAATGATGGTTACCAGCATTTTCTCCTTTTCCCACAATGTTTTCCAAAGGCTTCTTTCACAGAGTCGTTAAAAGTCGGGATTGTGTGGTAAAGGGTTAAGCATACACTTGCCATACGATGAAATCCTTTTGTGAATGTGACATGATTTGGTGGTTTAACCCTTTAACACACAACAAACTTTTAGACATGTCATAATTGAGAACATTTGCAGACGACAAATTTCAGTGCAAATGAAAAGATAATTTCTTTCTTTGAAATGGTTGAAAACATTGTGGAAAAGGAGAAAATGCTGGTTACCAGCATTTTCTCCTTTTCCCACAATGTTTTCAAAAGCCTACTTTCTCAAAGTCGTTAAAAGCTGGGATTATGTGGTAAAGGGTTGAACACCATTAGAACAGGATCATCATTTATTCATGAGAGCTGGTAGAGCAGAAAAATTATATCATGATCTGATAAAAAAGAGTAGTATTTTATGATTGATGTGATAAATGGTAATAGGTTTCCTTTGCACTAGAATGTATTGGTCAATAAGCCAGTAGAAAAATTTAGGCTTGAATTGGACTCTTGTTCCATTGCAATGGTCTATGCTCCTACCTTCTATATATGAACTATGCTCTGTTAAAACGGGGCTTAATACATCTGCAAAAAGTATTGACCTAGGTCAGCCCATGCAGTCCGCACAGGCTGAACTGAGACGAAACTTTTCGCTTTTGGTCAGTTTTCTGTATGTCAAAGGACCACTCTACCTCACGATTTAGTTGGTTTTTAAAAACTGTGGCTATTATGGATCCATAATTATGTGTTGGCTTGATTGGTATAATGCATCAGGGAGATGCATTAAGCCCCTTTTTGCCAGAGCATGGCTTATATTTGATATACAAGTATGGAAAAAAGCAATCTGTCAAATTGAGATTTGTGAAAATGCTGCATACTCTGGTCTATGTATTTCATTCAGTCTTCTTGGTAGGCAATGTTGTTGGTTTCTTTGCTTTGCTCTCTCTTGTCGCCATTGGTTTTATCTCTTATAAAGGGCAGTGTTTCATCTTGCCCACAGGATTATCTGTCATCAAACAATTTTGAACCAAAAGCAAAATAATGGACTGAGGATTATTTGAAGTTTTTTTTCTTTGGATTTGAGTCAGGTAACTCATGGTTTACATCTGATTTTAATTTATTATCAAATATGGTACAAGGTCCTGGTCTAAGCTGTTAAAAATTTATATTTTTAGGTGCAGGAAGAGATTCGATTGCCAAGTACTCAGGGTATAGCTGGCCATGTTGCCACCAGTGGTATGTGCATCTTTGATTCCACTCTTATACTATTATGTATAAGCCATGCTCTCTCATGATGCATTATTCCAAGCAAAGACAGGCCTGCAGGGGTAGCTCAGTGGTTAGCGTATCTGACTTGTGACCTGGTGGTTGTGAGTTTGATACCTGGTTGAGGCGACTTTTTGCCTCTCACCTCTGATTCATGTGGGGAGTAGTCAGTGACTTGGAAAGAAAGTTGTGTCAGTAATAGTGTGAGAAAGCCAGGAAACACATGTGTAGGTGCACTGACCACCGTGATATGACCTAAGCAGTTAAAACGGCGTTAAACTCCAATACAAAAAATACAAACAAGCAAAGACATCACATTATTATGGATCCATAAAGTCCATTTTGTTTAACAACTGACTGAATCACGAGGTACTAGGGTCCATTGAAATGCAGAAAATTGACAAATAGCTAAAAGCTCTGACCCACTCGATACTTAGTGCAGATGCATTAAACTTTATTTTCACAGTGCATAGCATAAATGACTGGATCAGACTGTGGATCAGACAGATGACATCTCTGTTATTTAGAAGAGTTTTGAGTTGTTGTTGCAAAGTATTGACCATTTATGAAACATGTTTACAATGAAATAGGGTTTAGTATTTGGTATTCATCAGATAGATTCAGATTGGAGATAAAATGTAAAACTTTGCCACAAAATGAGCCATGCTCTTTGAAAAGAATGTTTGATGCATCTGCAAAAAGTATTGACTCACGTCAGCCTGGGCTATCTGTGCAGGCTGACATGGATCAAAACTTTTTGCTTTTTGTGAATTTTGTGAATGTTTAAGCCTTTGCTGCACAGTGCTGCCTTTTAACAATCATGGGAATGAAGCTTTTTGAAAACATTGTGTGAAAAGGAGAAAATGCTGGTAACCAGCATTTTCTCCTTTTTCCCACAATGCTTTTTACCCTGTCAAAGAAAAATTGCACCATTTTAGCCGCATTGAAATTGTCTTCTTCGAATGCTTTCAATTTGGACAAGGCTAAAATTCTGTTGTCTGGTAAAGGCTTAATGAAATTTTTTTAAACCCTTTACCACACAATCCTGAGTTTAAATGACCCTGAAAAAGAAGCTTTTGAAAACATTGTGAGAAAAGGAGAAAATGCTGGTCACCAGCATTTCCTCCTTTTCCCACAATGTTTTCTAAAGGCTTCTTTCTCAGGGTCGTTAAAAGTCGGGATTGTGTGGTAAAGGGCTAAACAACATAACACTAGCAGGAGTGTGTGCATAGATATGTATGGAACTTTACTTCACTGTAACATTCTTTCATCTTCTTGCAGGTGAATTGCTCAACATAAAGGATGCATATTCCCATCCACTTTTTTATAGGGGTATAGATGATTCCACAGGATTTAGAACCAGGTAAGTTAACCCTTTCCCAAACGACAAATTTTGGACTGGTCCAAATTGAAAGAGTTTGCAGACGACAATTTTAAATTTGATGAAAATGGCAGAAAGGTCTCAAAATGGGTAGAAAACACTGTGGGAAAAGGAGAAATTGCTCGTTACGAGCAATTTCTCCTTTTCCCACGGTGTTTTCAAAAGACTTGTACTGCAGACACGTGAAAACCAGGGCTTGTTTGGGAAAGGGTTAACAGACAAATAAGTTGACAGTAGACAAACTATATTTAGATACGGAGGATGTCAAGAGAACTTTGTAAAAAATAGTGATATTGCTCTGTTTTAGGGTTTAATGAAATTTGCCATAAAGCAATCAGGGTTTGTTCAATGTAAGTACATCAAAGTATATACATGTATGTGGAAAAGGATTTGTATGTTCTGCAATTACTATATCAAATTGTTCATTATTGATGCTCCCTTGTCTTACTTATGGGGTCCTGCATGGCTCAGTGATTAAGTGTGAGACTCGTAACCTGGAGGTCCCGGGTTTGAACCCCACCCGATCGGCTGGGTTTTTCGTGGGAGTTTCCTTGGGCAAGTCACGTCAGAGCCATAGTCTAGTACTGTTGAAACCCAGGAAATACATGAGTATGTGGCTGTCACCGTGATATGACTGAAATAATATTGAAAGCGGCGTAAAACACCATTCAATCAATCAATCAATCAATCAATCAATCAATCAACATTGTCTTACCTTATGTGTTATGGCAGCACTTTTGAATAGAAATAATGACTCAATGAATTACACCGAAAATGCTTAAGAACCTTTCCAACATTATTTTTGCTCTCATTAATCAGTGCTCTTGCTTTCCTTATGTGTAGACAAATCATTTGTGTGTAAAACAGTTAAAGAGTTTTGCCCAAACTGTTGTATGCCTCCTGTAATTCTCCTGCAAAATGTTTATTAGCTCAGCTGTTTTTAACCCTTTCCCAAACGACATATTTTGGACTGGTCCAAATTGAAAGAGTTTGCAGACGACAATTTTAAATTTGATGAAAATGGCAGAAAGGTCTCAAAAAGGGTAGAAAACACTGTGGGAAAAGGAGAAATTGCTTGTTACGAGCAATTTCTCCTTTTCCCACAGTTTTTTCAAAAGACTTGTGCTGCAGACATGTGAAAACCAGGGCTTGTTTGGGAAAGGGTTAAAGAAAATATCAAGGCATTATTGTAACCCGGGCATCATCTATGTCATTGTGCGAAAACTTTTATATCTCTGTTATTACTGCTTCAAACTTGGACAAGTTGTTTATGGTCAAAAGGGGAACCTATACAACAAGGGCAGGTAACCATCAAAGTATTTCTGACAAATTTATGCCCCTCTTTGTCATAGAATTTTCACTGAAAATTAAGCAACCACAACCAAGCGTTGGCACCCACATGCAGTGCTTAAGTTTTATTTTGCTGTCTTTCAGAAATATATTATGTTTTCCAATAAAAAATGAGGAGGGGAAGATAATGGGTGTGGCACAGCTCTGCAATAAAAAGACAGGACCATTCTTCACACAATTTGATGAAGATTTGGCCACTGCTTTTGGTGTTTACTGCTGTATTAGTATAAGCCATGTAAGTATACAAGAAAATGCTTTAAATGATTTTTACCTCCTACATAAGAATCTGATTTTCTTATCCTTTGTCAAACAATCGTAAACTTTGATGACCCTAAGGAAGAAGGCTTTTAAAAACATCAATGGGAATAGAGGGCTTTTGGAAATATTGTGGGAAAAGAAGAAAATGCTGTTTTCCTGCAACATTTTCTAGTCTTTCGAAGACTAATCCTATTGTTTGAGCTGTATTTGTCATCTGCAATTGTCTCCATTTGGATAAGTCTAAAATTTTCTTGCTTGGTAAAGAGTAAAAGCCAATAGGTATCTTGGAAATATTTACATTTGAATCGTGCTCTGTGGAAAGGAGTTTTAATGAATTTGCAAAAAGTATTGACCCATGTCAGCCTGCGCAGTCTGTACAGGCTGACATGAGATGAAACTTTCTGCTAAATGAAAATTTTTCTGCTTGTCAAAGGACCCCATACTACCTCATGATCTAGTGGTATGTTAGACAAAATGGTTTTTAACCCTTTCCCAAACAAGCCCTGGTTTTCAGGTGTCTGCAGTACAAGTCTTTTGAAAACACTGTGGGAAAAGGAGAAATTGCTCATAACGAGCAATTTCTCCTTTTCCCAAAGTGTTTTCTACCCTTTTTGAGACCTTTCTGCCATTTTTATCAAATTTAAAATTGTCGTCTGCAAACTCTTTCAATTTGGACCAGTCCAAAATTTGTCGTTTGGGAAAGGGTCAATAGATCCATAATTATGTTATGACTTGCTTGGTAGAATGCATCATGGTGATGCATTAACCCTTTACCACACAATCCAGACTTTTAACGATCCTGGGGAAGAAGCCTTTTGAAAACATTGTGGGAAAAGGAGAAAATGCTGGTAACCAGCATTGTCTCCTTTTTCCACAATGTTTTCTACTCTTCGGAAAACAAATTTCCATTTTGTAGTCACATTTATTTTGTCGTCTGCGAATGCTTTCAATTTGGATGTGTATAAAATTTTGTCGTTTGGTAAAGAATTAAACTCCCTTTTCCCAGGGCATGTCAAAATGCCATTTCAAAAAGAGCATTTACAGTTTTCAAAGGATCACAGTAAATATTTAGGTTTGTTGAACATGATATCCTAAATTTTAGCTTACCTGAGTGCAAAGTGCTGGTGATGATCCTTGGTCATATTTTAGTATCTATCTATGTAACTCGGCTGAATGACATCTGAAAATAATGAAAAAAAAAGACATATATAGACCAAGAAATATTTATTAGGTTGAAAAATAGTAAACTGTGGATGATATCCTGTAGAATCAACATTACATGAATTTACAAAAATTGTTTTCAGTTGTTACATGTGCATCAAAATGTTATTACACTCTTGAAAAATGCAAATAATCATGTTTCAGAATGATATAACTCTCACTGTGCAAGGGGCAGCACTAGGCTTAATTGTGAGCAGTGTAGACCAAATATCAGACATACATTCAGTCTGTAATCTGATCTTTGATCTGGACTTTTCAAAACATGTATTTGTGAGATACTTTGGCAAAATTGGCCTTGAAATTTCAACATGTTGCCTTTGTATCCCAAATAAAAATACACATATTTGTTTCATTTATTATGTGATACAAAGGTGAGATAAACATGAATATTGTTCAAGGTTTAAGCATTTACCAAATGAACCTGAGTTTTAATGAGTCTTTGAAAGAGGGCTTTTTAAAACATGGGAAAAGGAGAAAATACTGGTAGCCAGCATGTCCTCCTTTCCCCAAAATGTTTTCTCGGTCTTGTCTTCAAGATAATACTATCAATTTGTCATACATTTGCAGATGCTTTTAATCTGGAAAAGTCTAAAATTTTGTCATCTGGTAAAAAAGCTCAGAGACATGTTGTGACAATAAGAATTATACATCTTATTTTTCTGTCTCATATTTTATGATATTTACTTGATATTAAACATTTTTTTGCTTGATCTCTAACCTAAGTTCCCTTGTGTGATAGCTGTGTTTTTTGCTAATCTCAAACAAAATGTAATCCATACTTCCCTATTTCAGTCTCTGTTGTATAAAAAAGTGATCGATTCCCAAGTACGGAATAGTTTAGCTAATGAATTAATGATGTACCATATGAAGGTTTGTGTGTGGAAGATAGAACTTAGTGGTTTGAATGTTGTAGTTCCTGAGTTTGTGTTCTTTACGTATCTTATTTTAGTGTTTTTTAGATGATTGAACAGTTTTCTAAGCAAGGAAACAGTAAACACTATACATTGTAGCATCACAAAAATTAGTTATTTGTGGATTTTTCCCTATCGTCTCAGTGCTAGTAAAAGAGTTCTTATTTGGTCTATCAAAATTCATCTATAGACAGCAAAGTAAATGTACCAAGTTAACAACTTGCTACACAAGCCTATTTCAGACACATGAAAAAGCAGTGGAATAAAAGGGAAAATACTTGAAGAAACAGAGAATTCTTTTCGAAAATGGCATGAAAAACTTTGAAAGAATAAGAACAATTGCTGTAACAAACAATTGTTCCTTCTTCCTGAATATTTACAAAGGCATTCTACTGCTGCAATACCTTGAAACTTGATTCTTTCTCTGTCAAGCCCAAGAAAACTGGTCAAATTGTTTTCATTCTGTTTCATAGAATAACCCTTAGCCCAACACATGGAATTCACTTTTTGGTCTTGCACATTCTGTTCTGGAGGGTTTGTGTGTTTTTAACCCTTTCCCAAACGACAAATTTTGGACTGGTCCAAATTGAATGAGTTTGCAGACGACAATTTTAAATTTTATGAAAATGGCAGAAAGTTCTCAAAAAGGGTAGAAAAGACTGTGGGAAAAGGAGAAATTGCTCGTTACGAGCAATTTCTCCTTTTCCCACAGTGTTTTCAAAAGACTTGTACTGCAGACACGTGAAAACCAGGGCTTGTTTGGGAAAGGGTTAAGCCATCTCTACTTTTTTTTGGCTTGATTATTCTTTGGCTACAAAGATTTTTTAGTAAGCTGTTATTGTTTGCAATTAAGACATGAAATTTTTAACCCTTGGAGCGCCTAATAAACTTGACATTTTCGTCAACAGATTATCACCAAAGCGGACAGGGTAGATCAAAGATCAGGATGCATGTTTCGTGCAGCCTGATCTTGATCAATGCTGACAGCAAAAACAACTAAGAGCTTTAAGAGTTAAACCATGAATAAAGCCTATATAAGTATTATTTGACAACCATGTGAGGAAGAAATACAATTTTATTGCGGAGTGTCTTTCCAAAGCATTGTTTGTACCTTGTTAAATCATTCTGGCTCCATTTGGTCTTATAAAATCACATTTTAAGAGAAAAACATCATTAGTTGGAAGAAAACCCATCCCTTTTCAGGCATTAGAGAATAAGGTTGCATCCTGTCCTGTTGGAATCTAATTATTGTCTCTTCAAAGTCTACTCTTTAACCGTTTACCACACAGTTCAGAGTTTTAGTGACCCCATGGGAAAGGACTTTTGAAAACATTGTGGGAAAAGGAGAAAATGCTGGTAAAGCAGCATTTTCTCCTTTTCCCACAAAGTTTTCAACCCTTTCAAGACAAATTTCATAATTTGTGCTACATTTAATATGTTGCCTGCAAGTGCTTTTGTTTTGGACCAGTCTAAAATTTTGTCATGTGGTTAACTCTTTACCTCACAATCACTACTTTTAATGACCCTAAGGAGGAAGGCTTTTGAAACAGTTGTAGGAGAAGGAGAAAGTGCTGGTTACCAGCATTTTCTTCTTTTCCCACAAAGTTTTCAACCCTTTCAAGACAAATTCATAATTTATGCTACATTTAATTTATTGTCTGCAAATGCTCCTGATTTGGATGAATCTAAAATTATGTCATGTGGTTAAAAGTTAACACATTGCCACCTACAAATAACTCTTCAAGCTGAAGGAATTCCTTGAAAAGCACTTTCTCCTCTTTTGCAATGTTTTTGACTGTATTAATGTATTATCCCTTTACCAAACCACAAAATTTTGGGCTTGTCCAAAATTTAAAGCATTTGCAGATGACAAACTGAACTTGGCTCATATGATTGGACTTGTCTATGAATGGGTAGAAAACAAGGCGGTAAATGAGAAAAAGCTGGTAACTAGCATTTTCTCCTTTTTCCATAATGTGTTTAGGGTTGTTTAAACCCTGGATTGATTGGTAAAGGGTTAACTCACCTCCTGATGTGAGAAAATGATTCCTTGTTTGATATTGTGGTAGGAAAGGGGTTTGGTAAATTAGTTTTGATTGCATCTCTCCTTAATTAGGTAGAATGGCTCCCAGTTTTTTTGTTCACCTTCGTATTTAAAGTAGCTTCTCTGCACTTTTGTGCTAATACAGTGTTTCGTTTTAGTAGAGAATTAATTCACCTGTTGGTTTGATTGTATCACGTTGAATGAAACTGCAGACATTTCGCAAAAGGTGACTTGATGATAAGAGGCAATTGTCACATACATACTTTTGTCACTAGGATTTTTGTTTCGGAGTTTATACAGTACTTCAAAGAAGAAAAAAGATTTTATTTCGGATTTTTTCCTTCAAAGAGGAAAAACTATTTTTGTGTATGATGAGGAGCCATGCCTGTTTCAATTTTTATTAAAGAGATAAATGATTATAAATTTGTTGCAACAAATCATAAACTGCAATAAACTGCTTTTGGTACATTTAACCCTTTACCAGATGACAAAATTCTAGCCTTGTCCAAGCTGAAAGCATTTGCAGACGACAATTTCATTGTGGCTCAAATGGTGCAATTTTTCTTTGATAGGGTAGAAAACATTGTGGGAAAAGGAGAAAATGCTGGTTACCAGCATTTTCTCCTTTTCCCACAATCTTTTCATTAGACTTCTTCCCCAAGGTCGTTAAAAGGCGGCATTATGTGGTAAAGGGTTAAGCTTTTATCAAACAATCCTGAGGGAGAAAGCTTTTGAAAACATTCAAGGAAAGGGAGAAAGTGCTGGTAACTAGCATTTTCTCATTTTCCCAGAATGTTTTCTATTGTGTCGGAAAATATAACCTCATTTGTACAGATTTAAAACTTGTCATCTGCAGATGTTTTAGATTTGAAAGAGTCTGAAATAATGATATGGTTTGGAAAGGGTTAGTTCATAGTTTGTAGATTACTTTCTGTGTCCAGCTGCATTCACCCTTTGAAAATAGCCCGCCCGAGTGGCTCAGTGGTTAGCTCATCTGACTCGTGATCTGGTGGTTGTGAGTTCGATACCCACTTGAGGTAAACTTTCTTTGCGGCGATTTTTGCCTCTCACCTCTGATGCATGTGAGAAAAGTAGTCAGTGGCTTTGGAAAGAAAGTTGTGTCGATACTGGTGTGAGAAAGCCAGGAAACACATGGATGCGTCACTGACCGCCATGATATGACCTGAGCTGTTAAAATGGCGTTAAACTCTAATACAAACAAACCAAACCCTTTGAAAATACTGTTCTGTGGCAAAATGTTACAATAGATATGTTCACATGCACTTATCATTTATTGAAATTTAACCCATTAGCACACAATCCAGTTTTAACAATACTGAGAAAAAATGCTTTTGAAAACATAGTGGGAAAAGGAGAAAATGCTGGTCACCAGCATCTTCTCCTTTTCCCATAATGTTTTCTAAGCTTTCAAAGACAAATTCTATCTTTTGAGAAACATTTAATTTGTAATTTGTTGTCTGCAAATCCTTTGAAATTAGACAAGTCTGAAATCTTTTTTTGTTTGGTAAAGAGTTAAATAATCTTGATTATCTCTATTAAAAAAACAAAACGAAAAAAAAAACAAAAAAAAGAAAAAAAGCCATGCTCTGTGAAAAAAGGGCTTAATGGATCTGTGAAAAGTATCGAACCAGGTTAGCCTGCGCGGACTGCATGGGCTAAAACTTTTCAATATTGGCCGATTTTCTGTATGTCACAGGACCAGTCTACCTTATGATACAGTCAGTTGTTTTGTATTGGATTTTATGGATCCTTAATCATGAAATAACTAATTTAGTATCATGCATTATGGAGATGCATTAATTTAGTATCATGCATTATGGAGATGCATTAAGCCCCCTTTTGCCAGAGGATGACTCAGATATATTTACACAATTCTGTAAAGCCTTTTACCATCAGCTCAATGTCTGCAGTTCCATAGCAACATGAATGTTTTGTTTTGCATGTATCTTGTCTCTTTTCTTAGTTTATCTGTGTTCAAAATAATCCCTCACTTTTAACAGTAGGCTATTTCTTTATGTCTTTGTTGGTTTTTGTTGCCACTTTTGCAGAGTATAATGTACAAGAAACTTAAGGAGTCACAGCATCGTAAATCACTGGCCAATGAACTTATGATCTACCACATGCAGGTCTGTAGTTTGTTTATTAAAAAAGATATCCCTAGTAGAGTTGCCTACATTGTAGGACTTAATCAGTCTATTGTTAAGCTATTAAAAAATATGTTGTTTTGTTATAGGTGTTGAATGATTAAATAAGGAAATTTTCTTACTTAGATATTTATTTCTGTAAAACATTGAATTGTTCGGAGAAGGGCTAAATTAAATCATTCAGCAATTAATTATGAAACTGTAAATGTGCCATCTTCTTGAAAGGAAATTTCTTTGGCTAGGCAATAAAATTTTTGAAGATCTCTTAACTTTGACAGATAAGCTCTTCAGAAAGTTAGTTGTGATTGTGTGATAAAATTTTTGAAAAAGGACTTTTCTTTTTTGTTTTACCAAAGCACACAGTTTGCTGTCTATTGCTTGTCAGTGTAAACTTTTTTCTTTATTTTCAATGAACTTGATTGCATAAAAAAACTAAATGCTGACAAATACTTTGATATTAAACTCTTGGTCTCCTGAAAAAATAGATCGCAGCAAATTGCTTTAAGAAGTTGTAACCCTTTAACCAAACAATAAGATTTTAGACTTTAGCAAATTGATAGCTGTTGCAGGTATGGAATTAAATGTGGCTCAAGTAATGATATTTATCTTCTGAATAGTGGAAAACATTATCCGAAAAGGAGAAACTGTGGTTACCAGCATTTTCTCCTTTTTGCACAATGTTTTCAAAATCCTTACTCCTTATGGTGTTTAAAATTCATGATTGTTTTGTGAAGGGTTAAAGAACATGGAGATTCAATGTGACATAGGATTTAGTATATGAATACATGTGAAATCATTGTTAATAAGGATATACATGTCTTATTAAAAGTAATATTTCCAAGCAATCTCCCCTTTTGCCATGATGTTTTCAAAAGAGATTGGTTGCAAGATGAAAAAAATGTGTGCCTTCAAGTTTTAGAGAAGAAGATTTTTAAAGTTTTCCTTCTTTATGACTTTTGGAAGGCGTAGAGCTTTGATATTTGGTATGTAGCATTGCCTAGTGGACCTCTACCAAGTTTGTTCATATGATACCCCTGGAGTCAAAACTGGCCCCGCCCTGGGGGTCACAAGTTTGAGCATAGTAACAAAGAAGGAAAACTTTAAAAATCTTCTTCTCTGAAACTTGAAGGCGTAGAGCTTTGATATTTGGCATGTAGCATCTCCTAGTGGACCTCTACCAAGTTTGTTCATATGATGCCCCTGGGGTCAAAACTGGCCCCGCCCCGGGGGTCAAAATTTCCAACATAGGAACAAAGAAGGAAAACTTTAAAAATCTTCTTCTGTAAAACTAGAAGGCATAGAGCTTTGATATTTGGCATGAAGCATCTCCTAGTGGACCTCTACCAAGTTTGTTCATATGATGTCCTTGGGGTCAAAACTGGCCCTGCCCCGGGGGTCACAAGTTTGAACATAGGAACAAAGAGGGGAAACTTTAAAAATCATCTTCTCTGAAACTGGAAGGCGTAGAGCTTTGATATTTGGTATGTAGCATTGCCTAGTGGACCTCTACCAAATTTGTTCATACAATGCCCCTGGGGTCAAAACTGGCCCCGCCCCGGGGGTCACAAGTTTGAGCATAGTGACAAAGAAGGAAAACTTTAAAAATCTTCTTCTCTGAAACTTGAAGGCGTAGAGCTTTGATATTTGGCATGTAGCATCTCCTAGTGGACCTCTACCAAGTTTGTTCATATGATGCCCCTGGGGTCAAAACTGGCCCCGCCCCGGGGGTCACAATTTCCAACATAGGAACAAAGAAGGAAAACTTTAAGAATCATCTTCTCTAAAACTAGAAGGCATTGAGCTTTGATATTTGGCATGGAGCATCTCCTAGTGGACCTCTACCAAATTTGTTCATATGATGCCCTTGGGGTCAAAACTGGCCCTGCCCTGGGGGTCACAAGTTCGAACATAGGAACAAAGAGGGGAAACTTTAAAAATCATCTTCTCTGAAACTGGAAGGCGTAGAGCTTTGATATTTGGTATGTAGCATTGCCTAGTGGACCTCTACCAGGTTTGTTCATATGATGCCCCTGGGGTCAAAACTGGCCCCGCCCCGGGGGTCACAATTTCCAACATAGGAACAAAGAAGGAAAACTTTAAAAATCTTCTTCTCTGAAACAGAAGGCATGGAGCTTTGATATTTGGTATGTAGCATCTTCTAGTGGATCTCTACTAAGTTTGTTCATATGATGCCCTTGGGGCAAAAGTTGGCCCTGCCCCAGGGGTCACAAGTTCGAACATAGGAACAGAGAAGGAAATTTTAAGAATCATCTTCTCTGAAACTGGAAGGTGTAGAGCTTTCATATTTGGTATGTAGCATCGCCTAGTAGACCTCTACTAAGTTTGTTCATATGATGCCCTTGGGGTCAAAATTGGCCCAGCCCGGGGGTCACAAGTTCAAACATAGGAACAAAGAAGGAAAACTAAGTTTTTTTCTCTTAAATGGGAAGGCATAGAGGAAAACTTTAAAATTCTTCTTTTCTGAAACCGAAAGGTGTGGAGCTTTGATATTTGGTTTGTTGCATCTCAGAGTGGACCTCTACCAAGTTTGTTCATATGATGCCCCTGGGTCCAAAACTGGCCCCGCCCCAGGGGTCACAAGTTCGAAGATAGGAACAAAGAAGGAAAACTTTAAATTTCTTTTTCTCTTAAATGGGAAGGTGTAGAGCTTTGATATTTGGTATGTAGCATTTCCTAGTGGACCTCTACCAAGTTTGTTCATATGATGCCCCTGGGTCAAAACTGGCCCAGCCCCAGGGGTCACAAGTTTGAACATAGGAACAAAGAAGGAAAACTTTAAAATTCTTCTTTAAAACTGGAAGGCGTAGAGCTTTGATATTTGGTATGCAGTGGTATGCAGTGATTCTCTTCTAAGTTTGTTTGCCCATCTAAGCACAACAAGTTCATTGAGTTCAAAATTGGGTCATCTTGGGTCATAAACTAGGTCACTAGGTCAAATTAAAGAAATACCTTGTTGGCACTCTCGAGGCCACATTATTTGCTCAGTTGCCTTGAAAATTAGTTAGAAAGTTTGTCTTTATAAAGTCTCACATAAGATTAATTTGGGTCAACTTAGGTCATAAACTAGTTCACTGGGTCAAATTAAAGAAATACCTTGTTTGCACTCTGGAGGCCATGTTTATTGCTTAAATGACCTGAAATTTGGCCAGAATGTTTGTCTTGATGAAATACCAGATGAGTTTGGATTTGGGTCACCTGGAACTATAAACTAGGTCACTAGGTCAAAATAAAGAAATACCTTGTGGGCACACTAGAGGCCACATTATTTGCTTAATTGCCTTGAAAATTGGTCAGAATATTTGTCTTTGTAAAATCTCACATGAGTCTGAATTTGGGTCAACTGGGTTCATAAACTAGTTCACTTAGTCAAATTAAAGAAATAGCTAGTGGGCACTCTAGAGGCCACATTTATTGTTCATTTGATTTGAAAATTGGTTAAAATGTTTCTTTTGATATAGTCAAAGACCAGTTCAAATTTGGGTCACCTGGGGTCATAATCTAGGTCACTAGGTCAAATTAAAGAAATATCTTTAGGGCACTCGAGGCCACATATTTTGCTCAATTGACTTGAAAATTGGTCAGAATGTTTGTCTTCATGAAATATGAGTTTGAAATTGGGTCACCTGCGGTCAAAAACTAGGTCACATGGTCAAATTACAGAAAAACCTTTAAGGCACTCTACTAAGGTGAGCGACCCATCATGGCCCTCATGTTCTAAGTAAATTTTTCTATTACTGTGACGTTGTTGTGATTATAATGAAAGTTTGTTTTCTGCATTGCACTTTGTTGACAATCCATTTCATCATTGCTGGAGTCAGTAAAGTTAATGACTTGTGCCTTTTAAAGCCTTTGCCACATTACCATGAATTTTAATAGCCTGAGGAAGAAACCTTTTGAAAACATTGTGGGAAAAGGAAAACAATGGTGGTAACCAGCATTTTCTCCTTTTTCCATAATGTTGCCAAACTGTCAACAAATTCCATCATCTAAGTCACATTTAAATTGTTGTCTGAAGATGCTTTCAGTTTGGGCAAGTATACAATTTTGTCATGTGGTGAGGGTTAAGACAGTAAGATATGTCGTTTCATGTACCATGCTGGGAAACATTGGAGGTGAAATACTGGTGAACTGTTAAATTTAGTTTTGAAAGCACAGGTATCATGTGTAACGCATGTTAAATTGTTTGCAAAAGAAATTAATAAGAATGAAAGATGTTTATTGAAAGAATTTAACAAAAGTGGTTTCAGACTTTCCTTTTTAAATGACTATACTTATAACACATTTTGTTCCATTCCCTTAGAATGATGAAGAAAAGGTATTGATTTATTCTTTGTTATCAACCAGACTTGGGTATTTAACTGTTTCAAAATGAATCCAAAAATAAGTGGTTCTTTGAAAGTACTATAGACTCAGTCATTAAAACATACTGACTAGCGATAGTGGGTTCAGAAGTAAAATTGTTATTGCAACATAATAGATATGGATAAATGAATGCCACTCTGGCAAAAGGGTGTCTTATACCAAGCAAGTCATTTCATGATTATGGATCCATAAAATTCATATTGTCTCACATCTGTCTGAATCATAAGTTAGACTGGTCCTTTGACATTCAGAACATTAACCAATTGCAAACAGTTTTGACCAAAGTCAGCCTGTGCAAACTACTGACCTGGGTTAACCCTGTACCAAACAATCCGGTGTTTTAACAACCCTGAGAAAGAAACCTTTTGAAAATGTTGTGGGAAAAGGAGAAAATGCTGGTAACCAGCATTTTCTCCTTTTCCCACAATGTTTTCTGCCCTACCAAAGAGAAGAATTATCATTTCAGCAACATTTAATTTGTTGTCTGCAAATACTTTCAACTTGGTTGAGTCTAAAACTTTGTTGTTTGGTAAAGACTGAATACCTTTTGCAGATGCATTAAAGTACATCATGAAATGATATTGAAAGACCATGTGATCTTATGAGATTAAAAATATCTTACCCAGGAATGGTTTCATATTTGATTTACAGGTTAGTCCTGAAGATGTAGCAGGTCTTATTTCTGTAGAGATACCCCACCCACGATTTCTTCATCCAGATTTTGTGGAATTTTGCTACGCACCTAGAACCCTTCCAGAATCAAAAACTTTATTGGTATGTATAGTTATGTGATTATTCTTTGGAAATTTTCAAAACATTGTAAAAAGAGAAAAAAGTTTGTAGAGGATATTTTTTGTTTCCATGATAAATCAAGATGTAATATCTCTGCTCAGATATCAAAATCTTCAAGAGGGGCAAAGTAAAGTTTTTGGGTTATGACATTATGTTATACAACATTTTAATCTTATGTCGACAATGTTATGTACCTATTCTTGGAAGTGCTTAACCACAATTTTATATTGGAAAAAATGAATAACCAATTACTTTAAAAAGTCACAGGACCTGGTAAATAATAAGGTTATATATAATTCAATGAGAAGTTTCTGTAATCCACTTTCAAGCATTTAATCCTATCTCAAAGGCAAAGCGGATATTGTATCTGAAGCAGACAGTGAGTGGATTGATTCAATTGTAGATGACCTTTAGAAAGCTGAAAGCATTATTATGATAAACAGAACATTCACTGGATAAAGATCACTTGATTTGACTGCTGTCTGCACATATATAGATATGTTGTATTTTAGCATTCTTTGAAACGTTGTAATGGGGAAAGAATACAAGGTATATTATTTATTGTAATTTCTGTAAGAGTGAGTAAATTTTCTTTTTTTTTTTTAAACAATTTATCTATCCAAGAGTTGTCTGCGAAAGTAACAACAAAAGGGTTAACTTAAATCTAAGAATGATAATTTTCTCCACTTTTTTTACAGGCATGTTTGTCCATGTTTGAAGATTTAAATTTGATATCAAGATGGAGAATTAAACGTGAAACATTAGCAAGGTATGAAGGTTTTTGCCACTGTTGCCTTTTTCAGAAAGCTGGTATCCATTTAAACTGGTTTTAATCTCCGCATCATTCTGTAATAGTCTAGTGGTTTGATATTCATATAGTTCTGTGAAATGATACTACCTATATATGAGCCATGCTCTGGGAGAAAGGGGCTTCTGTGAAAAGTATCTACCCATGTCAGCTTGCACAGTCTGCGCAGGCTAACCTAGGCTGAAACTTTTCACTATTTGTCAATTTTCTGTATGTCCATGGATAAATCTACCTTATGATTCAGTCACTTGTTAGACAAAAGGGATTTTATGGATCCCTAATTATGTGATGTCTTGCTTAGTACAGTGCATTGACAAGATGCATAAAGCCCCCTTTTATAAGAGAATGGCTTATATTGATTGAAATATGATATGTCTTTCACAACTCACCCTCATGAAAAGACTTTCAATTTGTAATGGGCAGATAACTTCTGAAAACATTGTGGAATGTGCACAAATTGCTAGTTATGAGCGACGTCCACAGCTTACTCAATTCTTTTTTATACCTCTAAATCTTGTACACTGAACAATTTTTCTTCTTTTTCTAGGCATATAGTAAGGGTAGAAAGTATCGAGAAAAAAAATTATTGAACAGTTTTAACTCTCTACCAAACAGTCCAAAATTTTAATGAACCTGAGAAAACAGACTTTTGGAAACTTTGTGGGAAAAGGAGAAAATGCAGTTAATTAACAATTTTCTTCTTTTTCTACAATGTTGCATGTCCTTTTAGAGTAAAGTTCCATCATTTTGACCATGTTCATCTTGTGGTCTGCAGAGGATAATAGATTCAAAGAAAAATGTACTCTTTGCTTGAGCTTTATCCCTGGGACTAAAAAGATGAAATTGATGTATTTCAGGGGAGTGGGTACATTCTGCAACTTTTAGGTCTTTTTTTTGCCATAATTTCTCATCATGTGGTTTAACTCTTTACCAAACAATACAATTTTAGACTAGTCCATATTGAAAGCATTTGCAGACGACAAAATAAACTTGACTGAAATATCAAAATTTGTTTTGGGAAGGGTAGAAAACATTGTGAGAAAAGAAGAATTACTGGTTACCAGCATTTTCTCCTTTTCCCACTATGTTTTCAAAGGGTTCTTTTTTTGCAGGGTTGTTAAAAGGTTGGATTGTGTTTGGTGAAAGTTTAAGATACTGTAGAACAAGATCAGACTGTATATTCTGTTCAGTTTGATACTGAACTACTCTGTCGGCTACACCTTTAGCTTCCAGGAGTTCTAACTTGCAATTAAAACAAGTAGATTTTAATCTTTACTTTCAGATTTATCTTAATGGTTAAAAAAGGTTACAGAAATCCGCCCTACCACAACTGGATCCACGCTTACACAGTTGCCCAGTTCTGTTATCAGCTCATCAAAAATATGAAAATGGAAAAGTACTTAGAGTAAGTATTCTACAGTACTATGGCTTATTGGCTATAACTGTGTCCAAAGAGATCCAGCAGAATTACAGCCCTTAGGTAGATGATATTTGAAAACTTTGTGGGGAAAATAGAAAATGCTGGTAACTAGAATTTCTTTTTCTTTTCCAGCAAAGTTTTGTAGCCTATTAAAAATAAATTCAAATGTTTCATGTGTTGTCTGCAAATTTATGCTGTTAATATGTAAGAGTCAAAACTTAATATGTAAGAGTCAAAACTTTTGTCCACAAGTAATGAGTTCAACCTTTTCAGAATTAGTAAGTATTAGTTGTTTCTTGCTGACTCTCCTGAGTTTGCTGTCCCAAAAGAAATAAACTACAATAGACGATATTTATCCTTTACCTTAATGACCCTGAGAAAGAGGCCTTTTGAAAACATTGTGGTAACCAGCATTTTCTCCTTTTCTCACAATGTTTTCTGTCCTGTTATAGACAGATCTCAGAATATGAGCCTTATCTAATTTGTGATCTGCAAATGCTTTCAGTTAGGACAAGTGTAAAATTTTGTCATGTAGTAAAGGGTTAAAGATATTCATATATGGATATTATGCGAGAATAACGTTTCAAAAGGAGGAATTGCTTGTTACAAGCATCATCTAATTTTGCCATTTTTTCCCCAGGGGAAAAAAAGGTGTGAAAAAGTGAAAAAAAGAATTGGGAAAAACAATTTTCATGTATATTTGATGTATTTTATGTGTGTTTTGTTTTCAGTGAGATAGAGATTTATGCCTTATTTGTGTCCTGTCTGTGCCATGATATAGACCATCGCGGTACCAATAATTCTTTCCAAACTGCTTCCGTAAGTAATTAACGAAGTTTACCTTATAGTTTTCATGTAG
The DNA here is from genome assembly GCA_945859785.2 of Tridacna gigas. Classification (NCBI taxonomy): domain Eukaryota; kingdom Metazoa; phylum Mollusca; class Bivalvia; order Cardiida; family Cardiidae; genus Tridacna; species Tridacna gigas. Next base: position 29,694,721 of record OX244033.2, read on the forward strand.
TATTTACTCAACATGTTACTGTGCAAGTACAATTTTAATGTCCATGTCATAGACTGCTTTTTAAAATATTGTGGGAAAAAGAGCAGTTGTTTGTATCAAGGGGTTCTCCTGGCCTCAAGGCGCCAATTGGTGCCTGGTATTGTCCACCCTTTGTTGTCTCACATTTATTAGTTTTTGTGTGTTTTAAATCTTCTTCAAAACTACTTGTGCTCAACATTTTATGCAGATTTGATTAGTACCATCTGCATCATGTTCCTGTACAAACGATCATTTTATTTTGAATTAATGAAAGACAAGACCCATGGTGAAAGTTTTAGACAATGCTTTTCCTTCATAGTAAGTAAAGGCCTTTTGACGGTTATTTACATGTATATGCAAGTCTTACAGTTCTTCTAAACTATTTTGAAAACGTACAGAGATATTTGTAAATAATGTTAACACTCTGTTGTTTGCTTTTGTGTTACAGAAATCTGTGCTTGCTGCCTTATATAGCTCGGAAGGCTCTGTTCTGGAGGTAAGATAGTGTTGTAGTTTTTATGAGCCATGCTCTGTCAAAAGGGGGCTTTGTGGGCTGACCTGGGTTGAAACCTTTTGCTATTGGTCCATTTGCTGCATGTCAAAGGACCAGTGCTCATGATTCAGTCTGTTGTTATAAAAAATGGATTTTTATGGATCCGTAATTATGTGATGACTTGCTTAGTATCATGCATCACAGAAACGCATTAAACCCACTTTCACCACAGCACTGCTCATATACTTGTATCTTTATCACATTATATATGTTTTAAGCCTTAGAGCTCCAAATAAGGATAAGGGACATTTTCAGGCAGATGAAAAAGACCCAAATATTGCATGTTGAAGGTATATGTAGTTGGGAAAATTTTTCAGAGCACATTCTATGCAGTCTGGTGTTGTTCTGCACTGTTCATTAACTCTTTACCATACGACAAAATTTTAGATTAGTTCAAATTAAAACCATTTGTAGATGACAAATTGATTGTGACTGAAAAAATGAAATTTGTCCTGGGAAGAGTAGAAAACATGGTGGGGAAAAAGGAAAAAATGCTGGTTACCAGCATTTTCTCCTTTTCCCACAATGTTTTCAGAATGCTCAGGGTCGTTAAAATTCAGGATTGTGTAGTAAAGAGTAAGCAGGTACAGTTATGATTTGGAGCTCTAAAGGCAAGAAAAGAAATATTTGGTGACTGTCCACCTGCAGAATTAGCAGCTGTAGTTTTTGTACTTAGAAAAACATTGCAACAAAAATATCTCCTCTAAGGAAGGCACGGGTAATATCTCAAGATGATTGCTCCAGTAGTCTATATTTGAGCCATGCTCTGGCAAAAGGGGGCTTAATGTATTTCCATGATGCATGATACTAGTCAAGCCATTACATATTCATGGATCCATTGTAGTCACTTTTTTTAGATAACTGACTCAATGGTGAGGTAAATTGGTCCTTGGACATGCAGAAGATAAACCAATAGTGAAAATTTTTTTGCCCAGGTCAGCAACAGCGCAGGCTGACCTGGGTGGATACCTTTCGCAGATGCATTAAGCCCCCCCTTTTCATAGAGCATGGCTCATTTCTTTTGTGTCTCATTGTTTACTTACAGTTATAAGTGTAATTTTTGATCCATAGAATAACTTCAGGTTTTACTTATTTTTCTTATGAAGTATTTTTTAACGTATATACCTAGTTCTGGAAAGACAGTTGTTATCTGTACATGTATTTGAGACAATACTAGTATTACAGTGCATATGAACAGTTATGGTAATGTAATTCAAACAGGCTTTTTGCAGGAGAAAAAACTAGGGGAGATACATGTAACTAATACCTCTGTATGTTTGTAATATTTCAGCGACATCATTTCGCACAAACCATGTGCATTTTGAATACAGAAGGATGTAATATATTTGAACATCTGAATAGCAGAGTAAGTATGCGTTTTTGAAAGTATCATCCACGTAGGAATCTGACAGACTCTGAGGTTGAATTTTTTCATTCATGTAATCCTGTACCCATTAATTCTGTATTTATACAGTCCAAAGAAGAATGCTTTAATAAAAATTGTGGGGGGAAGCAGAAATTGCTGGCTGCTGGTATTTTGTTTGTCCCTTTCCTATGATGTCTGGTTGCTGGTATTTTGTTTGTCCCTTTCCTATGATGTCATCTAGCCTTTCAAATACTGATCCCATCATTTGAGTCACATTTAACTCTTTAGCAGACAACAAAGTTTTAGGCTAGTCCAAATTGAAAGCATTTGCAGATGACAAAATAAATGTGACTCAAAAATTGAAATTTGTTTTGGGAAGGGTAGAAAACATTGTGGGAAAAGGAGAAAATGCTGGTTACCAGCATTTTCTCCTTTTCCCACAATGTTTTCCAAAGCTGTCTTTTTCAGGGTTGTTAAAAGTGAGGATCGTGTGGTAAAGGGTCAATTGATTAAATGCTTTCATTATGTACAATTATGAAAATGTTCCATTCAGTAAAGAGTTTAAAGGCCAAGCGTTACATAAACTTTTTCTGATATTTGAGAAAACATGAGTCTTCACAGAAAGTGTGATCTGATCTTGGATCTACAATATCTAATATTTTGTGAGATAGTGTGGCCAAAACTGCCCTTTTATTTCAAATGGGTAGTAAAACTGTTCATAGAAGCCAGACACAATTTATGTATAATCAGCCAGTGAATTGTCTGATGTCAGTATATGTTGATCTGGAAAAAATTTGAAGCATTTTAAAGTGCTTGGTTCAGCCTTAGAGCTTGTTTGCAAAGGTTGATCAAAATATTTTCAGATCAGAGATAAATAAAAATGTACTTTGTGGAGGCCATATGGTACCCATTCACAAGGCCATAATATTTTTTTAAGTTTTCATCTCTTTCATCTCATACCTTGTGCTATATTATATAACAGACGTAATAATTATGCTACTCTTATGATTTGGTGTTTTTAGTAACGGTGTACAACCAGTGAAATTTCAGATGCCTATGGTATTTTTTAGGTCTTCATGATACATGTATTATTTACTCATTACAGTACAGATACAACTTAAGATGCCCCAGCAGTAGAAACCACTTGAAAACATTGTGGCAAAGAAGCAATTGCTTGCTACAAAAAGGGAATTTTCCTTTAACACCATCACCTATGTTGATCATGTGCCTTTCATTTGAACCATGCTCTGTGAAAAGGGGGCTTAATGCATCTGCAAAAAGTATTGACCCAGGCCAGCCTGTGCAGTTCATGCAGGCTGACCATGGGCCAAAACTTTCGCTTTTGGTCAATTTTCTACATATCAAAGGACCAGTCTACCTCAGGATTTAGCTGATTGTTAGACAAAATGGAATTTATGGATCTCTAATTATGTGATATCTTAATTGGTATGATGCATCACTGAGATACATTAAGCCCTCTATTGCTAGAGCATGGCTCATTTGTTTTTGTTTGATGAAAGAATACACGTACCCTGTGAAATGATGGGTTGAACTTGAAATTTCAGGAATATCAACAAATGCTAGACCTGGTAAGAGATATCATTCTTGCAACTGATCTAGCTCATCATTTGAAGATACTGAAAACTATACGGGAAATGGCAGTGCGTAAGTACCTCCTTTTCTTTTTATGAAACTGAGCTTTTCAGACAGCCTATAATTTCTCCTTGCCCCAAAATGTTTCCTACCATTTCATAGATACAAAATTAATAATGTTTTGAGCTACTTCAAATTTCCTATGGTAAATGCTCTCAATTTGGTTAAGTCTGAAATTTGTAATTTGGTAAAGAATTAACCTAAACTCTACCACACAACAGCATTTTCTCCATTTCCCACAATGTGTCCAAAAGGTTTCTTTCTCAGGATCGTTTAAACTCGGAGTTGTGTTATAAAGAGTTAATTCATGCTGATTGTCCGTTTTCAACAAGTGTATGAGCCATGCTCTGGCAAAAGGGTTATATCCTGCAGATTTTCTCGGGGAATATAATGGAGTTGGTATAGTTACAATTTTACTGTTCCTTATCTATACTGATTCAATGAACATGTACTTTACCTGATGCCAGTAACCATTACTGTGAGAACACAAGTTTAGGCCCTGCTGTCAGATTTGGCAAACATTTTTGGAAAAGAGCAACCTCTTGCTGCACAATATTTTCCGTATTTTTAAAACTTTGCTGTTCCCTCAGATGTTGTTCCCTTGTGTAATTTGTCTTTGTTTTTGCCTAGAAGTAGTCTGTGCAGCATGGATTGAACAGCTATACTCTTTAGGTCTGATAGTAGTCAAAATGACAGTGGATGGTCAGATGATATTTTTACTGATTTTGTTGTAGGTGGGTATGACAGAAACCAGTTAAAAGATCATAAATTACTGCTGTGCTTGTTGATGACATCCTGTGATCTCTCAGATCAAACAAAACCATGGGACAACACCAAAAATGTGGCCGTAAGTATATATAGAGAATGGATGGTTAGTGTCTTGGATGGGTTAAGTTTATGGTGAAAGGCAAAGTAATTTATCTGATGAGCTGAAGACAAACCGGATAAATTCTGGAGCTGAGCCCAATAAAATTAAACCCATCCAAGAAACAAACCGTCTATTCTATTTATCCTGTTTCTAATTTAAAATCCATATCCGACTAAATTGAATATTTTGTTTGAAGTAATGTACATAGAATCGATCTACATCTTTTTCGCTGAGAAAAAATAAAGAACTTTGTAAATTGTTCTGGATTATGCTGCTGAAATAATGACGTCATGAATGATATTGACTATGTTATAAACATTATGTTTATATGTGGGAAAATATGATGACAAAGAATTTTATTTTAGATAATAAGATGTATTTTAAGCAATAATTTTAGCCAGCACTTAAAAAAGTAGTTTTTGCTGGTCACATGACCAACTATGATAATAAAGCTTCATCACATGATAAAGTGATTGTGTATTAACAAGTATATATGACCCTGTGTTATATGACGGGATCGATAGGATAAAACCTTCCCACATACTTTTGTCAGATTACATGAAAGTTTTGACTGAATTTCACTTTGAAGAGGTTTTTGAATTCACATCTATTGATGATATCGTATAATTGCTGTACCAGTTACTAAAGTAAGGGAATTACCTTTTTAATGTAATGAACTCAATTTACCTTGTCAAACAGGGGGAAAAAAGTCAGCAAATGAAAATTTCATTTTAATTAATTTTAGCATGTAAGATCTTGGTAAATTGTTTTAATATAACTCAGATATACATGTATTTTTTTTGTAAATATTAGATTTACTCGTACACATTAAAATTTTCTAGTTACCAGCATTTTCTGCTTTTCCCACAATATTTTGTAAAAGCCTTTCTCCTGAAGTCCTAAAATTGGGGAATTCTTCATGGTTAAGGATATATTTGCAAGAAGATGTTTGTAGTGGTAGTGGCTGTTGTCTAGGTCTAGCTGTTGATGCATCTGCCTATGGAGTTGGTGTTTAAGGGTCAGAATACTTGTGGAAGAGGGGCTTTTGGGATATGACCTTTTGGTGAGCTGCCAGCCAGTTGATCAATGGTTAGCCAAAATGCCTTGTGCCTTGGTATGAAAGTGTTAAGACTCAAGAGGTAAATGTGCATGGCAAAAGTGTCGTACAAGTTAGATACTGGCTTGCCCTTTCAATTGTTGTAATATAAATAAACAGTTTACCTCATTTTTAGCTCAGCTGTTTTCCAAGTAAAAGTTGAGGTACATGTATTGTCATAGCCCTGTCGTCTGTATTGTCGTTATGCAAAAACTTTGCCATTTTATTATATCTCCATCATTACTGAAGATATTTACTTCAAACTCAGACTATTTATTGATTGTCAAAAGGGGAACCCATAAAAAAGGGGCAAGTAACCATCAAAATATTTTTGACACAGGTAAGCCCTTGTTTTGAATAGCAACTGCAGTCAAGTGTTGGGACCCAAATGTGGTACTCTTGTTTACATTATTATTTCAGGCCTGTAAAGTTTTTAAAGGATCTCAGTCATACCTGTGTCTTCATATAACAGAATTGTTCATTGGTAGTACATGTACATCATTTTTTTCAGGCACTGATATACAAAGAGTTTTTCACTCAGGGTGACATGGAGAAGGCTTCAGGTTTTCAACCTGCAGAAATGATGGACAGGGAGAGGGCGCAAATACCAGAGGTTCAGATTGGATTCTTGGATCACATAGCCCTACCTGTGTATAAGTAAGATGCTTTATCATCAATTTTCTTAACCCTTTACCACACAATGATACCTTTTTATGACCCCGGGAAAGAAACCTTTTGAACCAGCATTTTCTCCTTTTCCCACAATGTTTTCTTCCCACAATGTTTTTCTGCGCCATCAAAGATAAATTATGCCATTTGAGCTACATTGAAATTGTTGTCTGCAAATGCTTTCAATTTGGACAAGGCTAAAGTTTTCTCATCTGGTAAAGAGTTAACACGAGTAAAATCTAAACTTGTTCAAATTTAAGGCAGTTGCAGACAACAGTTTAAATGTGACTCAAATGAGGAAATTAGTATTTGATAGGGTAGAAAACATTGTTGGAAAAGGAGAAAATCTGGTTACCAGTATTTTCTTTTTTTTCCCCCCCACAATCTTCTCAAAAGGATTCTTTCTCCGGGTCATTAAAAGTCTGCATTGTGCAGCAAACGGTTAAATTCTGTTTTTGATATCACTTGATTAAACCAAAGGTGGTTTTTTGATTCATCTGCAAAAAGTATCAACCCATGTCAGCCTGCGCAGTCCACACAGGCTGACCTGGGTCTAACCATTTTGTCATTGGTAAATCTGCATGTTTTTAGAAAATTGAACCCATATTATGCTTCCTCTGTTTGGTACAGTGCATTACAAATGTGAGTCATGCTCTGTGACAAGGGGGTTAATGCATCTGGGAAAAGTATTGACCCGGTTCAGACTGTGCGGTCCGCATAGGCTGACATGGGCCAAAACTCTGCGCTATTGGTCAATTTTCTGTATGTTGAAGGACCAGTCTACCTCATGATTCAGTTGGTTGTTGACACTTAAGCTGCTGAATAAATGAAACCCAAATTTCTACTCAATACTTAAAGCCGAAACACTGCGGTTTCAAAGTTGATTTCACTAGAAAGAAAATACCGTATCGGACAGTGTAAATCAAAGATCAGACTGCACATTCTGTGCAGTCTGATCTTGATCTACATTGTCCGCAAAAGGTCAGTGGGTCGCGATTAGCAGCTTAAGGGCTAAAAAAGTGGCAGGTATGGATCCATAATTATGTGATGGCTTGATTGGTATGATGCATCATGGAGATGCTGTAAGCCCTCTTTTGCCAGAGCATGGCTCACTTATGCATTAAACGCAGTTTTCTAAAAGTGCCATTCAGTTCTGACTTTCCCTGAGGTTGTTATTAAACCTTCAACAATATGGCACAGGTACTAAAACACATGTTTATAACGTTTTTTGTGCTTGTCTTTGCAGTGTTTTGAGTGACATCTTTCCTGAGGGCCAGGAAATAAATGATGCAGTTGAAAATAACAAAAAACATTGGGAAAAAATCAGAAATTTAATCAAGTTGAAAAGAGGCGGGAGTTGTGCTAGAATGACATTCGATGAAGTGATTGCCATTGAAAATGAAAGTGATGATACGGACATGGTGGAGAGCAGTGAACAGTTGAATCATTCTGTGTCAAATGGTAGTGGATAGTATCAAATTTTTCATCAGTATTTTGATGGCATATACATCCAGTGTGCTATCAACAGTTGTTCTTTATTATTTTTCATCAGACCCTTCCAGGCTGTGAGCATGTATGTGCGAATCTTTTTCTTATGGTCAACTCATCACCGGGCAACAAAATTTCAGACAGGTCCAAATTGAAAGCATTTGCTGACAACAAATTAACTCTTTACCAAATGACAAAATTTTAGACCAGCCCAAATTGAAAGCTTTTGCAGACTACAAAATAATTGTGACTCAAAAATGGAAATTTGTTTTGGGAAGAGTAGAAAACATTATGGAAAAAGGAGAAAATTTTCTCCTTTTCACCACAATGTTTTCAAAAGCCTTCTCCTTCAGGGTCATTGAAAGTTGGGGTTGTGTGGTAAAGGGTTAAATATAGCTTAAATGATGGAATTTGACTCTGAAAGGGTAGAAAATATTGTAAGAAGTGGAGAAAATGCTTGTTCAAGGTTATTTTCTTCCTTTTCCACGATATTTTCAAAATCGTTCTTTAAGTGTTGTATGGTACACAGTTAACACATTATCTCCTGCAATTGGATGTTTTTCTTCTTGCTTCTAAAATTGTGAAAATTCTCTTACAAATTCAGAAATTATTCAAAGCAAGCAATTTCTCCTTTATAACAATGACGTTTCCACTCGTACCGGTATTCAGATTTTAGGATGTCTTTAAATCTTTACCAAATGACAAAATTTTAGACTGGTCCAAATTGAAAGCATTTGCAGACAGCAAAATTAGTGGCTCTGAAAAATTGAAATTTGGTATGGATAGGGTACAAAACATTGTGGGAAAAGGAGAAAATGCTGGTTACCAGCATTTTCTCCTTTTCCCACAGTGTTTTCAAAAGGCTTCTTTTACAGGGTTGTTAAAAGTGGGGATTGTGTGGTAAAGGGTTAAAAGAGCTTTTTGAATTATATCAACAGCACTCTGGAGAAAGGAGGTATTGCTTGTAATATTTAATAGCAAGCATTGGCTTCTTTTGCAGCATTGTTTTCAAGTCAGTGTGTGTACAGTGATGACTATATTTTAGCCATGCTCTGGCAGAAGGAGTTTAGTGCTTCTCTGTGATAAATTATACCAACCAAGTTATCACATAATTTTGGATTCATAAAACCCATTTTGTCGCAGAATCCTGGGGTAGAGTGGCTCTTGGACATGCAGAAAATGTACCAAAAGCACAAAGTTTCGACAGAGGTCAGCCTTTGCTGTCCGCACAATTTGACCTATGTCGAAACTCTTTTGCAGATGCATTAAACACCCTTTTCTCAGAGCATGGCTTAGTTACATTTATATACATTGTTTCATCATGAAAAAGAGTTTATGGTAGTTATCAAATGCAATACACCTAGAAGTTACATTATCTTGAAGACTGTATATTATTGATTTATATGTAGGAATGCTTGTAAATATGGTTAGGTTGGTAAGTTGGCATTTGAACAAGTGGTTTGAATGGCTTCTTTGTATTTGATTACACAGGAAACTATATAGGAGAAAATAAACTAATAGCTGCACTTGTTTTTGTCAAATTCCACGGAAATATGAGATCCTATGTCCCTGGAGAAAACAGCCTTTAACCCTTTACCACTCAATCCGGACTTTTAACCACCCTGAGAAAAAATACATTTGAAACAATGTGGGAAAAGGAGAAAATGCTGGTAACCAGCATTTTCTCCTTTTCCCACAATGTTTTCTAACCTTCCCAAAGCAAATTTCAATTTTTAAGTCACATTATTTTTGTCATCTGGAAATGCTTTCAATTTTGACTTGTGGTAAAGGGTTAATATCTTTGTGGATAATAACTTTGTTTTTCAAGTACCGGTAAATGCTCCATTTGCAACACTATTTGCCATTTCACCCAGAAAATATGAAAGTTTTCCTTTCCTCTAAATGTTTCTGCTTTATGTTGTGTACTCTAGTTTTTTTTTTTTTTTTTTTTTTTTGCAAGAAATCTGAAAATAGCATTTATGGTAATGGGTTGATTTTATTGTGCCAAACACAGTTTCAGGTTATTACTGTAGATACTGCAGATCAAGATCAGATTGCATATTCTAATCTCTGATCAACAGTGTTCGATATTTTAATTGATTTTTGTAGGTATTCCAATAGAAAAAACCCTTGAAATTTGATTATCTGGTTCATCTAGATCTGTATCACTTATTTTGCCATACAAAAGTGAAAGATTTTGAACTAGTAAACTTGTTATACAGTGCTATGTATGTTAATAATTTTAGTCATTGTGTTAAAGGGTGTATGTACTGGTTCTGAATGTTTTCGTGTTGAAACTTAAATTTGTTCATGCATATTCCAGTTATTGAAACCTACCCCTCCATAGAAAAGTATTTTGGAGTAATTGGCCTTGAAAGGGTAGAAAACATTTTGGGAAAAGAAGGAAATGCTGGTTACCAGCATTTTCTTTTTTTCCCAAAATGTTTTCAAAAGCCTTCTTCCTCAAGATCATTAGAACTTGAGATTATGTGGTGAGGGGCAGAGGACTGTGAAAATATACTCCATGACAAAAAGAGATTTGATTGTCACAAGCAACTTTCTCTTTTGCCTTGATGATTTTAAAAGAAGTCTAATGTAAGATTAAAACAGTTGGTTGGTTGATTTTTTTTTTCAATTGTTGTCACCGGTTGCACATATGGGCAACACCCCTGGATGACTTTTAGTTTTTAATAGGAGAGAGTGCAGTATACTTCACGAAACCCAAGCTAAGATACGTCTGGTTCTCTAACCCTTTATCGCACAGTGCCGCCTTTTGATGCCTCTGGGAAAGAAGAGTTTTGAAAACATTGTGGGAAAAGGAGAAAATGCTGGTAACCAGCATTTTCTCCTTTTCCCACAATGTTTTCTACCCAATCAAAGAAAAGTTGCATCATTCGAGCCATGCTGAACTTATTGTCTGCAAATGCTTTCAATCTGGACAAGGCTAAAATTTTGTCGTCTGGTAAAGGGTTAATGTGCTTAGTGTATGGCACAGTCACGATAGGGATCAGTTTAACAGTTCATTAGAAAGATGTTTTAGTAACTTAAGGTGGCTGACATGGAGATTGAACCCACAAAAACAATTATCATGTCGTATTATATCAAAAGATTCTTTTTGTAGATACTGTTTTGGAGATGAATAATTACAGATGTTTGTTGTAATTCTTAAAATGGTGTTTGATTGATTGATTATAAAGGCAGTACATAGGAGAAATTGAATTTTTTTATAAAAAGAACATTCCACTTGTGGTTTTCCTTTTCCCTTCTATTTATATGTTTTGATGAAGTTAACTTCAGGAAACACTTTTAGCATGGGGATGAATTTGATATATTTACTTTATGTGACTCTAACTTGAGTTATATATGTGACTCTAACTTGAGTTGAAGCTAAGAAATTGTTTTGTAACAACAGTCATTGTTGATACATAGTTATTTTTATTGATTTGAGCATAACACCAGTAAAAGTATTTCAGCATCCTAAAACATTATTTCCTGAAGAAAAATTTCTAGCTGGCTTCTCTGAATACATGCTTATTAAAAAAAGAGATTTTTAAATGGGCCACACAAAATGTATGTAATCAAAATGTGTTTAGGTTTAACCCTTTACCACACATTCCCAACTTTTAACGAACTTGAAAAAGAAGGCATTTGAAAACATTATGGGAAAAGGAGAAAATGCTGGTAACCAGTATTTTCTCCTTTCCCCACAATGTTTTCTACCCTTCCCAAGACAAGTTTCATTTTTTGAGTCAAATTTGTTTTGTCGTCTGCAAATGCTTTCAACTTGAACCAGTCTAGAATTTTGTTTCTGGGTAAAGAGTTAACAGATGTACATACATATCTTGCAAACATTATTTGAGGGGGTATAGTGCTTGTTTTAGCTTGGAAAACATCGCAGGAAAAGGAGAAAATGCTGCTTACTAATATTTTTTCCCTTTCCAAGAAGGCTTTCAAAAACCTTCCTTGGGGTTGTTAAAACCCGGGATTGTGTGGTAAAGGGTTAATTTCTTTCTTTGCCAGAATGTTTTCAAAATCATCTGCTGCATATGTCTCTCAATTTTAACTCTCTACCACACAAGAAGACTGTAGACTTGTCATAATTATTGAAAACATTTGCAGACAACAATTTTAATGTAGCTCAAATGATGAAATTCATCATTGATAGAGAAGAAAACATTGTGAGAAAAGAAATTGCTGGTTACAAATGTTTTCAAAAGCCTTCTTGCCTAGGGCTGTTAAAACTTGGGAATTGTGGGGTAAAGGGTTAAGGGGTGAATAGAGAGATGAAAATGTCTATTTCAGAATTTGGCTTCGATGGAAGTGTTATTGGAGATTCTGTGATCAATTTTAGTATTGTTGAACAAATTATAGTACATGTAACTTTATTATTATTGTCTCTGAAGAATGAGATTACCCTTTTAATTGATGGTTTATTCTATTATTATGTAGTTTGATTTATTTACAAACAGGTTATTTTTAGACAAATCACTCATGAGGACAAATGTCAGGAAGGGAAACACTTATACAAAAGGAAAAGCATTTTATTTCAGTAATAAGGTAATAGGGTTGTGAGAAGGAGGTGCTCCTGTTGGATAAATCTTACAGTTGTCTGCTGCAGGGATTAAAAAATGCCTATTTTGTGGGTAAAGGGTTTTAAAATTATAGTTTTTGTCTCAAAACATAAAGAATACATTGCATTTTTTTTTTTACCCTGCCACAGAAGCACTTTTTTTTTTTTTTTTTTTTAAATCTTAAATCTTTACCAAATAACAAAACTTTTTACCTTTCATAATTCAAAGCATTTGCAGACCACAAATTAAATGTGGCTCAAATGGTGGAAATTGTCTTTGACAGGTAGAAAACATTTTGGGAAAAGGAGAAAATGCTGGTTAGTTACCAGCATTTTCTCCTTTTCCCACAGTGTTTTCAAAAGCTGTCTTCTTTCGGGTCATTAAAGTCAGGATCATGTTGAAAAGGGCTAAATTTCTCATTTTGCCATGCTTTATTTGGGAAAACAGTTTGACAGTTACTGGTAGGAAAAGTACTTCAGATTAGGCAGGGACAACATATATACTTTTACCTCATTTTCTTTTTCCAAATTTATTTGCAACCAACTTATAGAAACACCATGGCAAAGGAAGTGTTTATTGAGAGGAGTTTCTCAATTCCAAAAGACTTTGTTGTCTTTTTTCATATGAGCATGTTATTTCGTCATGACTTTAATCAATCTCTTTTTTTACCCAGTATATTTAATTGCTTAGTTTAACTCATAGATTACTGAGAACAATTTTTGTTTCTTTTGTTGGCACAGTAGATCAAGATCAGGCTGAAGAGAATATTGTGTATTTTTACAAAAAAATTCTGACCAAAACAGGCATGAAATTAGAATACATGAGATTGGTACTCTAGCAAAAAGGGGTTTAAAGCATCTCTGTCATGCATTATACCTAGAAAATCATCTCATGATCATGGAACCATTTTGTTTGACTCTTTACCAAATGACAATATTTTGGACTGGTCCAAACTGAAAGAATTTGCAGATGAGAAATTAAATGTGGCTGAAATGATTGCATTTGTTTCTGAAAGGTTAGAAAACATTGTGGGAAAAGGAGAAAAGGCTGGTTACCAGCATTTTCTCCTTTTCCCACAATGTTTTCAAAAGGCTTCTTTCTCAGGGTTGTTAAAAGTCGGGATTGTGTTGTAAAGGGTTAACTCTTTCCCACACAATCCTGACCTTTAACAACTCTGTGAAAGAAGCCTTTGGAAAACATAGTGGGAAAAGGAGAAAATGCTGGTAACCAGCATTTTCTCCTTTTCCCATAATGTTTTCTAGCTTTCCCGAAACAAAATTCAATTTTTCAGTCACACTTATTTTGTCGTCTGCAAATGCTTCCAATTTGGACCAGTCTAAAAGTTTGGCGTGTGGTAAAGGGTTAACTACAAACTGAATCATAAGGTAGTCTGACCTTTTGATGTACAGAAGATTGACCAGAAGCAAAAAGGTCAGCCTGCATATGATGTGCAGGCTGACCTGAGTGGATACTTTTTGCAGATGCATTAACCCTTTACCGCACAATGCTGCTATTTGACGCCCCTGGGAAAGAAGCCTTTTGAAAACATTGTAGGAAAAGGAGAAAATGCTGGTAACCAGCATTTCCTCCTTTTCCCGCAGTGTTATCTACCGTATCAAAGAAAATTTGCACCAATTGAGTCACACTGAAATTGTTGTCTGCAAATGCTTTCAATTTGGACAAGGCTAAAATTTTGTCATCTGGTAAAGGGTTAAACTACCTTTTCACAGAGTATGATACATGTATATTTCTGATGCTGTTCAAAACTCAAAGAGTAGATCAGTAATTCAATGCTCTTAGGCTTTAGAATGCTTTATTTAAAATGTAAAAGGAAAGTGTTTTGAAAATTAGTACCAGTATTTTTTTTTTATTAAAAGTGGATATCATAGAGTTCTGTTTTACATTGATTGAAAGTTTTTTGTGTGTTCTTACAGTGTAAAAATGGCTAATGTATTACGCAAATAAATTCGCAGATACATAGGTCAATCTGTTACTGTTGCCGGAAAATGATCAGTTCAGTACTGAACAAATATTTATATTAAATTCCATATATATATGTATAAATGTGATTATTTCATCATACATTGTTTGTTAAGACAGTACCATACAAAGTGTGTGTATTTCTGTTCCTTGGATAAGAAAAAATATGAAAACGTTGTGGTAAAAGGAATAATCTTTGTTACGAGCCATTGATCCTTTTCCCACTTTTTTTTTTTTAGTATTTTCTTCCTGTTCAATAAATCTTGTGTATGTCATTTAAAGCATCATGATTTTCTTGTATGTCTAAAATTAGACTTTTGTGGTCATGGTTTGACTCAAGGAACCAGATAAGTAGTCATCAGTTTTATAGTACATGTCTGTAGATCTGGGTTGTATTCACCAACCATTTTAAATTCAATTGTAACTCTATATTCCAAGACTAGGTGTCTGATTGGCTGAGACATCCTGTCTCAGCCAATCAGATGCTTAGTCTTGGAATTTAGGATTTCAGTGATATTTAGCTTTGTTGGTAAATACAGCCTCTGGTGTTTTACAATTATAGTTACAATCAGTATATTTAAACTAGTATATAGCTGAAATAATTTTAAAATGATATTAAATGTGTTAATGTATTTTTTCCTGACCAATAAATAATTTTCACACGAAAAGGGCATTGCTTCTCCAACAAGCGCTGTTCTGTTCATGTCTGCCTCAGTGTTGGCATACTGTTCAAGAAGCCTGTTTTTCCCTAATCACTTGTTTCACCTGGAATTGTTTGTTTTCTCATTGGTTGAAAATAATTCTGTACAATAATTTGTGAAGGAAAATAAGTGGTGATAACATGGTTTTAAGAAATCAGCACCTTTCTGTGAGAGTATGACTTTTTTTAAAAGTTTGCAATCAAGGAAAAAAATTGGTAATGTTTTGAGAAAGAGAAAAACCTTGTATTTTTCATAAAGATATTAAAAGTTGCATTTGATGAAATGACATTGATGGAAACTTATGATAAATATAAACTTTTGAGTCCCTTTTTAGCGTGTGGACAGTAAAAAAAATTGTATTTTAGGCCGAGATACTTTCAGTAACATGATTCCACCTATGAATTTTCAGATGTTCCGGAAAATGGTGCTGGAAAACATAAGTTTTCATTTTGGATATAGATAAAACAGTATGTGAAAATTATTTATTTCTGGAAAGGGGAAGCAGTGTTAAAACTGTCATAACATAAACCATAACTTTATTGAAATATCATTTATCTTTTTTTTTTTTCTTTTTCATTGATGATATACATTTGTTGACATATTTCAATAAAACACATTGCAATAATTAAAAGTGTTTGTTATTTTTCAGTGCTTGGAGTTTACAACAATTCAGACTGACAGAGTACCAGTTTTTCAAATAATCAGTGTACATTGACTATTTTTTAATTGTGACCTTCACCTTGGACCTTCCTGAACAAATGATACAATCGGCACATCTGCTGGTAAAGGAGAACAATTGTGTCAAAATTATCTTGAAATGCATCCGAAAATGTAGAAGTTATAGCTCTGAGAAGCTCTATTTGACAATTTTATCATTTGACCTTTTAAGTGTGACCTTGGACCTGAACTTGTAAATGACACCTGTACTCATGAAGGAGAATAATTGTGCCAAATTATTTTGAAATCCTTCCATAAATGTGGAGGTTATTGTCCAAACAAATCTGGACAGACGCAAGCTCACACTAACACATGCCAGCACAGGCATACACCGAACAACAATGTGACAACTATGTCTTGCTCACTGCAAGCACGCTGAACAAAAGTGAACCCTTGAATCCCAATTATAGATGGAATCATTTATTTGATCATTACCTTACCCTTCATTACCTCACTTGAGCACAAAGTACTTCAGGCGAGCTATTCTGGTAGGTAATGTGTCTATCATACATTTTGCAACATGTGCCATCTACAGTATCTTCTGTCATACGTTGTATCTCTCCTTTACAATTTCAAAGAAACTTCCTGAATATGAGCCATGCTCTGGCTAAAGGGGGCCTAATTCCTGACCCTGATGCATGATACTAAGCAATTCATCACATGATCATGGATCCATAAAGTCCATTTTATCTAACAACCAACTGAATCACAAAGTAGACTGGTCTATTGACATACAGACTGCAGGCTGACCTGGGTTGATACTTTTCGCAGATGCATTAAGCCCCCTTATCACAGGGCATGGCTCATATTTATTTGGCAATACCAATGAAAATTCACACACAGTAGCCTGGTCATGTGAACAAGATGGCAACTGTTACTATAGTTATAAAGGCATTAACAAAATCCTCAGAACTGAATGTATTTTATCACTGAAAGTTGGAGATGAGTAGGGTGAACTGTCTTATAAGGTTTGTTAAAGTAAGTGGTTTGGGTTGACCTTTGGTCAATTTTTAAGTCAGTAAAACATTTTAGTACAAAGGGTAAATGTTTTATTGATTCCTTTAAGAAAAGCCTTAGAGATCATGTCTAAAACCAAAAGGCCTGGGTTCTTGATATTGAATATAACATGACATGTGTCTAGAAACTCCTTCACCAGTTGTAAGAATATTAGACTCGTACATATAAAAAACATTTGCAGAAACAAACATGGCTCAAATGATGGTACTTGGCCAATAAAGGTTAGCAAATACTGTGAGTAAAGGAGATGATTTTTGTTTCCAGCATTTTCACCTTTACAAATCAAATGATTGTGAATGATAAAAAGTTAAAAGTATGGCAATACTATACCTCTAAGCTGATTAGTGCCACAAATGCCATGATGATGTAAATACAATGCATAAAAAAAGATCAAAGAATATAAATTGTATTTACTGCTGTGAGTGTTGACTATGAGCTTTGTGAAAATCAGTAGGTTTTGCTGTTGCATAGCTTAATACATATGTGTCAAAAGTGTGCCCTCCAAGAAGTACATGTTTGTTTAGTACAGGATTAACCCTTTCCCAAATGGCAAATTTTGGACTGGTCCAAATTGAAAGAGTTTGCAGACGACAATTTTAACTGATGAAAATGGCAGAAAGTTATCAAAGAGGGTAGAAGACACTGTGGGAAAAGGAGAAATTGCTCGTTATGAGCAATTTCTCCTTTTCCCACAGTGTTTTCAAAAGACTTGTACTGCAGACACGTGAAAACCAGGGCTTGTTTGGGAAAGGGTTAAGTAATAACTTCATGAGAAAATTTCAGCAAACAACTTTAACTCTTTATCAGACTACAAAATTTTAGACTGGCCCAAATTCAAAGCATTTGCAGGTGACAAATGTGGCTCAAATGGTAAGATATGTTTTTGAAAGATTAGAAACCATTGTGGGAAAAGGAGAAAATGCCGGTTACCAGCATTTTCTCCTTTTCCCACGTTGTTTTCAATAGTGTACTTTCCCAGAGGTGTTAAAATTCGTCATTGTGTGGTAAAGAGTTAAATTCATGTTGGTCAAATTATTAATATCAATAAATCAAAACAAACTTGGGGAAAATACCCAATGAAAGTTATGTAAAAAGCTTATTTGCCACATTAATTTCATAAGTGCTCTCTCGTTTTGAGTGTTTTGCTAATGGTTATCATGTAGTTAGCACTAATGTTCGATTTCATTAGTTGTCCAACAATATAATAAGTGACCGTCAGGAATTGTCTTCATTTTATGGTCTAAGGGAGAAAACTCGTACAACCTTAAATTCAAAATTATTAAGAGTGACCTCCCTTATTGAGACGAATTCAACTCCTTTATGCTGGGCGGACTTACATGCGTGTAAGACTCGGCAATCAAAGTTTTTTTACTTAATGAATTTCTATTTCATTGAAAATTCCTCAACATTTTCACCAGAATTTCACAAGGATTTTCTGCCTTAGACGGTACCCATTTGGGTTATAAACTGAAAAGAATCCTGCTTAGCCTACGGGGATGACGAGACATACGTCGACACCTTATTTCGGATAAACATTTACACAATCGCCAACTTAAGGTTTGATACAAGGTAGATTTACAAGCTTTGCACTTTTTCTATTAACGATTTTCAACAATTCAAATGTACATTATTGAATTTGAAATCAATGATAACTCGGTGTGTTTGACGATATTGTCGTTGACCTCGAGTGATCGAAACCATGTCTTAAAAAGTTCGGATACTTTTTACTTCAAAGCATACATGCAGTTATTTGTTTGATCGAATTTCGCGTATCGATTTATATTGATTGAATGTTTTATTATCTGAATTAGATTTCAGATCTACATCCTATGTTAAATCTTACCATGATAAACAAAGCATTACTTACTAGATCTTATTCAAATATTGGCGGTTGTTGTGTTTACAAATGTGATGAAATGTAAGGGAGACTACCGCATAGGCTGGTTACAAAATATCAGTCATATTCGTTAACTGCTCTTTTTTTTCGTGTGATGTAGTGATAACTTCAAAACGGTAAATATTTACGACTCTACATGATAACCTTAAGATGATCAATTAAACAGCGCAAGAAATATTTTTTAGGTCGATTATTTCTAAAGACTAAACATATACTACATTTTTCATTCACCTTTGGTGTTCAAGCCATTAGCCACTATAAGGGACGCGGCTCTGATATTAATAGCGACTGAAATACGAGTTTTCTCCCTTAGACCACTAATTTTTCACACTTTCGCCACTACTTTATCATAAACATACAACTAATTTCGAGTTTTATATTAACCCTTAGGCTGCTAAGCGCATCTCACTGACCTTCAGTGTAGATCAAGATCAGACTGCACAGAACGTCTGAAATGTTAAATGTCCAAGTAGCACATGAAAAGAATCGTTCTCTACTACATTATTTTACTATGGTATGAATCAAGGCCCCGGGTATAGATTATTAATAGTGGTTCATAAATGTGTGAGCAAATATGCCAGCAGGGGCCCGCCGAATGAACATGTGCCCATTTTTTACGAAGCGCAAGTTACCATCTATTCATTCTTTATCAGTACCAAGAAGTAGGTTAAAAGCCATTTCAGCTACGCCGAAAAAGATGGGAGGCCAGAATTCACTGTGTCTCACTCTTGAACATGCAGTCCAACAAGTATCTAGGCAAGCTACTTTGGACTACTCAAAAAGTGCTTGCTACACACGGGTAACTGCTTAACCCTTTTTGCGCCATAGGCAAAAGCATGGACGTTTGTGGACAGTAGAGATCAAGATCGGACTGCACAAAAAGTGCAGTCTGATATTTAATCTATGCCGTCCGCTATGTTAGAAACGCTGGTACACTTCCAAAGAAGTATGCAGATGACTTACATAGTTGACAAACATTGTCAAACCCGTGGAATTCGATGTACATGTATAAAGGTAGAATAAGCACTCCAGCTCTTTGTCGCATGTACCGCCTGTTGCATAGAACTTTATTTTAAGCCAAGTATAATGAAAGCGCTGAAAGCACTAGTGTGGCATTTGTCAAGGGAGTCATTGTGTGGAATTAATAATTTAAAAAGTAAATAAACAATAATGTGAGACGAACAAGCCCGGACAGACGAGCCACAGGACGAACAAGCCGAGGGACGATCTGGTTTAGGGACGCACTCGGTCAGGAGACAGAGGTTGTATGTATCATTGCGCCAGTAGAAGGCCTTGGCGAGTATAGTTATTTTCAGTAAAGAAAGGAGTATTCCCATGATTGATGTCCTAATCCAGTTAATTTAATTTACTCCGTTGTTAATTATATATCTGAGTGCTATTGAAACACGTATTTGTCTTAAAAAAAATTGAGTTTAATTGGGTTTACTTTCTTCGGTTTTGCACAAACTATGATACATGATTTTCAAAATACCGTATTGAACGCATAGTGGCATTGTCTTCAATAAATGCCATAAAAATGATTTATATATGTATATATATATATATATTTATTATTTAGATACTGGAAAACTGACAGCTAATCGTACAGTAAGAAATAAATGTTGGTCAGCTGATTGTACAGTCAACCTTTTGATAGCACCCGCGCCCCCCCCCCCCGCCAAAAAAAAAAAAAAAAAGTTTTATAATTTCAAGACGAAAAACACTGAGTACTCTAATTGATGTTTATAGGTGAAGTTGAATGATTTCTTTATCTGTGTGCATAATCAGAAAGTGGTTTAGTCTCCTCAGGAGAATAAAAAGCAAAAGTTTAATGGTCACAGCAACCGTAAACGGCAAACATCAGAGATTTGGAAGCTATTTTGCATTCCTGGGTAAAAATGACAGGTTTTATGGCTTAGGTCGTAGAAAATGTGAATAGAAAAATATCTTGCCTTTCAAATGATATATATCTGAAGAGTTTCTGTCAAATAGAATTAATTTTCGAGCCTGTTTTATGAAACTTGTTTAAGGCATGCGCAGTAACTGATTTTAGGTGTACAGTGACAGCAGCTTCCGATTTGCGAGACTCTACGTTGGTCCATAGTGTGTACATCCTAGACTGAAAGCAGTTGCAGACAACAAATTTAAAATGTGGCTGAATAACTTTGAGATTTGTCTTCGATAGGGTGGCAAATACACTGACGGAAAAGGAATAAAATGCTTTTAATGGAATTTAATGCTTGTAACCTGCAATTTCTCCTTTTCATGCAATGTTTTCAGACAAAAGCTTTGACTGACAAATTGTCGGAGAATTGTCTTTATTCTGAACATTAAGAGAATGCGGACCGATCATCCCATATTTCACATGCATGTACACCTACGAGAGAAGAATGTCTTCTATCGCAATGACATTTGAAAACCCTCTAAAGCCGGGATTCGAACTATAACCCCCATAATTTCAAGATCTAGCTTGTCGTTTGAATTATTGGGCATTTATTCACAAATAAATTATTCATGTTGCTCGTGATGAGACTATGCCTTTTCATATGTGAAACGTACAACAGGTTTTACAACGGGTACCAGGGTATGGTGACAGGAAGCCAGTAAACAGGTTTTTGACTAGCGAAGCTAGTCTATAGGCATCAAGATTGACCTAGATTCAAAACCCCACAGTTGCCAAATACTGCCACACAGAAAATACTTCTTTCTGTTAGAAATCTTAATTCTGTTATACATGACAATGTAGACATAAACCACTAAATCGCTACCTCTCCGATTTGGACATGTCGTCTTACAAAGTAATAAACTGAACAAGATGCCATTTATAATGTACAAGATCTTTGCTTATATGTAAATTGAGTGACCTATGCAAAGCAGAGAATCACTTAGTCCTACACAACTGTACCATTATGAATGAATCTATTAATAGATACACCTAGGTTGACTTGTACCAAATCCCAGCTATATCAACCCCCACTGGACAGGGAACCCTTGTCATTCCTTCAGTCATTCATTATTTAGATCATTGTGTACAGTTGAACTGTTATGTTAAACTGTTATTCTATTAACCTTTTACCAAACAACCCCAAGTTTTAACGATACTGGGGCAGGATCCCTTTGTAAACATTGTGGGAAAAAGAGAAAATGCTGGCAATCATCATTTTCTCCTTTTCCCACATTGTTTTCTGGCCTTCTGGAATCATGTTTCATCAGTTCAGCCACATTTAATTCATAGTCTGTAACAGCTTTGAATTTGGACGGATGTAAAGTTTTTCGTTTTGTAAGGATAGTTAAATAGTTAACTACATATTGTGCTATTAGATATTGACTAATTGACTGCATGGTGTTAAACGCCGTTTTCAAAATTATTTCAGTGATATTGCGGCGGCCAGAGCACATGTCCATGCTTTCCTCGAGTTTCTTTTATCAGCACTACCGCGACTCAATGAACTTTTGCAGACAGTGTGTGCAGTCTGATCTTGAATCTACACTGTCCGATAAGAGGATAGATTTTCTCCAAAGTGTAACTGTGAAATAGCAATATTCAGGTGTTTACCATCAGCTTGAAAGTTTCCTTTTAACATTTTTTAGCAGGTTAAGGGTTAAACTTAAACTAGATTATGTAGTTAACCAATAGCACATATAGTCCCGGCAGTTCAGTCGGTAGCATACAAGACTTGAGAACAGGAGGTCACTGGTTTGATCCTCAACAAATTTCTTTCCGAGGATTGATGATAGTCATTGCGACAGGATTCATTTCTCGCTCACGTTTCGCCGATAGTTATGTGGGAAAGGAGCCAGTGGCTTGGAAAGAATATTGTGCAGAGAACTGGTAAAAGAAACTCCAGGAAAGCATGGATATATGCACTGGCCATCGCTACATAACTGAAATAATGTTGAAAACAGAGTTAATAAACACCATAAAAATCAATCAATCAATCAATCAATCAATCAAACAAACAATCAAATTCGCTAGTCTGTCAGTACTTTCAGTACTTAGATTCGTAATGAAACAGGCTTCCAGTCTGAGTTGAAGGGTAAATTTTAGATAAAGAAAAATCAGAAATCTTTGGAATGGAAACCAGTTGTAGGAAAAAATGGGTAGGTCAATTATCTTACATAAAAATCTGATGTTATTGAAAATTTTCTTTGTCTAAAATTGTTGATTCCTAACTTAACCAATCAAAATCATCACAACAAATCACATGACTACTCAAACATTCAGGCCAAATGTTGGTTAACAAAGCGGCAAGCCTGTTTGATTTTGAAACAATTAGGTACGTTTGTGATTCATTCATTGTCTTTTTCAGATTATTTATGTAAAGTTGATGGTCTAGTTGTAGGCGTGGTAATTAATCTTATTTTCTTTGCCTCAAAGCTCTGTTGGAACATATTCATTCCTTCGAATGGGATTTCCCGCCCCAGAGTTTCGTTTGAAATTTTACGAATGTTAAGCCGCGACAGCTACTCTGGCCTTGAATTTTCCCTCACGGTAATTTGTAATTTTCAGTCAAAACCAACACGTGCATCGTCTTGTTAAGCCACCGTTTTCTGGGTCTAGGCTACTTACTGACATCTATTTCAAACTTGAAAACACAAGGGAAATAGATGTAGAAGCACTTACAAGTTCAATCTATAGTAACAAATGTTTCTTCTTGTAAATGTATTACAGACTACAAATTTATACGTTACTCAAAACATGAAACTTGGGTTTCAGAGGATTGAGAAAACATTGTGGGAAAAGGAGAAAATGCTGGTCACCAGCATTTTTTTTCTCTTTTTCACAATGGTTTTGAAAGCATTATTCTTTTGGTTTGTTAAAAGTCAGGATTGTGCAAAAACCAACATAACGAAGTTCAATCAATTGAATCAATCAATCAATATCAGACTGCACATGTTCTGTGCAGTCTGCTCTTGATCTACATTGGCAGCAAAAGGTCAGTGAGTTGCATTTAGCAGCTTAAGGGTTAAGGTAAAGGTTCAATTTTCAACTCATCTGCTTACCACTGTGTTTACAATTGTTTCATTTTTATTTCAGATGTTTGGTTTCAAGAAACATCTATCAATAATGGAACTTCATGCAGACATTCAGAAAAAAGTTCCACCAGCCAAAAAGTAGACAACATTCTTATAATATCCCTGTCCACAGACAGGTTATTTTTGTAAGTTTTTGTAGTTGTTTAGGCCCCAACCCCAGTATCCATATTTCCAACTGACCTTAACCCTTAGAGCACTGAATAAACCCAACAGATATTTCTGTTCTAGAAAAAAAGAGCATAATAAGGGCAATATCAAGGTTGCTGTGGTCCAGAATGTTTCCGCAAAGCGAACAGTGTAGATAAAAGATCAGACTGCATGTTTTGTGCAGTCTGATCTTGATCTACACTGGCCGCAATGGCAATTGAAAGATCAGATTGCACATTTTTTCACAGTGACAGTATGTTAGCACATGAGAGAAAGACTTTGTTACACAGGATGTGATTATAGTTATCTCTAAAGAGGAAATAGGTGTAAAAGGTTATTCAGGAGAGTTTTAGAAATATTTAAGCAGGGTTCTGGGAAAAGGGGGTTAGATGCATCAATGTACAGTATGATACTGAGCATTATACTACACAGGCAGACTTGGGGAGATACTTTTTGCAGATGCATTAAACACCCTTTTCACAGAGCATGAGTCATTTTGAACTTTAAGTCTTTACCAAACGACAGTTTTAGACTGGTCCAAATTGAAACCATTTGCAGACGACAAAATAAAGTTGACTCATAAATTAAAATTTGATTTGGGAAGGGTAGAAAACATTGTGGGAAAAGGAGAAAATGCTGGTTACCAGCATTTTCTCCTTTTCCCACAATGTTTTCAATAGCTTTTGTTCTCGGGGTTGTTAAAAGTCGGGATTGTGTGGTAGAGAGTTAAGGGCCTTTGTACCTTATGGTACTTGTGGTACTGACCCCAGATTAAATTACTTTTGCGGAACATTGTAGATCAACATCAGACTGCACAGAACATGCAGTCTCATCCAGAATCTGCAGTCTGCTACTTTGCCAGATATCCTGAAAAACAGAAAAAAAACACCATCAACATCGCTGTATCCACATTCTTTTGTTCTGCCGAAAATTTTCCATTTCATTTTTTTAAGCACTATGTACAAGATTGAAGAAAAAGGAGGTTTAAATAACAGCTTATTATTTTTCCAGACTGTTGGTTTTTAGAAATGCCTACAATCAACAATGGTACTTTATGCAGATATTCAGAAAAAGATGTTCTCAGCCTGAATAATGAACTACATTCTTGTGATATATCTGTCCACAGACTGATAAAT
The DNA here is from genome assembly GCA_945859785.2 of Tridacna gigas. Classification (NCBI taxonomy): domain Eukaryota; kingdom Metazoa; phylum Mollusca; class Bivalvia; order Cardiida; family Cardiidae; genus Tridacna; species Tridacna gigas. The sequence goes on from OX244033.2 coordinate 29,719,635, forward strand.
TTTGTAAGTTTCTGTTATTATTTATGCACCCTCCCCCCTTCTCCTAAATATCTAAATTTGTAACTGACCTTAACCCTTTACAGCGCAATGATGCCTTTTAATGACCCTGGGAAAGAACTCTTTCTACCTTATCAAAGAAAACTTGCACCATTTGAACCACATTGAGATTGTCGTCTGCCAATGCTTTCAATTTGGACAAGGCTATAATTCTGTCGTCTGGTAAAGAGTTTTACATACTGACCCAATGTCATTGTGACTGAGCCTTGTAGCTCACTTGGTTAAATTTCATGGGAATGTCCTTGGGCATGACACCTCAGAGCCCCTGCCGAGTACTGGTGAAACCCCAAGACGTGCATGAATATGTGGCCTGTCGCCATGACATGACTGAAATAATCTTGAGAGTGGCATAAAACAACAATTAATCAATGAGTTGGTTACATACAGGGCTTGAAACCAGGGATGTTGCTGGTTCAAATCCTAAGCTCGGCCAATTTCTGTCAGGGATTTATTCCTCACTCACTGCTGATGATTGTTTAAATGATGGTTATGTGGGACAGCAGCCTGTGGCTTGGAAAATATATTGTGCAAAGTACTGGTCAAAGAAACGTATGGAAAGCATGGATAGGTGCCATGGCTGCTGCAATTTAACCCTTTCCCAAATGACAAATTTTGGACTGGTCCAAATTGAAAGAGTTTGCAGACGACAATTTTAAATTTGATGAAAATGGCAGAAAGGTCTCAAAAAGGGTAGAAAACGCTGTGGGAAAAGGAGAAATTGCTCGTTACGAGCAATTTCTCCTTTTCCCACAGTGTTTTCATAAGACTTGTACTGCAGACACGTGAAAACCAGGGCTTGTTTGGGAAAGGGTTAACTGAAATAGTGTTGAAAATGGTGTTGCATACCATACAAACTTCATTTCATTCTGTTTGATATGTACATATTTCAACTCTTTCCCACACGACAATATTTAAGACTGGTTTAAATGGAAAGCATTTGCAGAATGATGATTCAAATATGGCTCAATTGATTTGATTTGTTTCTGGAAGGTTAGAAAAAACATTGTGGAAAAAGAAAATGCTGGTCACCAGCATTTTTTCTTTATTTGTTATCTTTCAAAAGCTTGTTAACCTTTTACCAAACAATCCCGACTTTTAAAGGCCCAGAAAGAGAAGGCTTTTGAAAACTTGGAGAAAGGAGAAAATGCTTGTAACCTACATGTCCTCCTTTTTCCACAATTTTTCCTACCCTTTTTTTAAACTCTTGTGTTTGGAATAATAATATTCATCACTCTCTGCAGTTTACCTAGAGGATCTTACATGAGTGTTTATGTATTATAATTTTTATCAAACGAGTTGACTAATATTATTTTACGTGATCCTTGGCTAACGTCACATACATTTAGTCAACAAGTGAGAAATTAGAAAATGGTGGTTACTAGCATTTTCTCCTTTTTCCTCTCTATTTTCAAAAGCCTTCTCACCAAGGATTGTTAAAACTGAGGATTGTGTGGAAAAGCGTTAACCCTTTACCACACAACCCCAAGTTTTAACAACCCCACAAGGAAAAGGACTTTTGAAAGCATTGTGGGAAAAGGACAAAATATTGGCTACCAGAATGATCTCCTTTTCCTACAATGTTTTCTATCCTTTCAAAGATTGAAATCATATCTCGTAGACCACATTTAATTTGTTATCTGCAAATGCTTTGAAGTTGAACAAGTCTAAAATTGTGTCATTTGGTAAAGAGTTAAGGGGATTTTTTAAAAAAGTTCCAAGTTCATGGGCCCTGTGACAGTAGTAAAAGTTTTTTTTTGAATTTCTGACAGATTTTTGGTTTTTATGGAACATCTACAGTCAATATCCATGCAGCTATTCAGGAAAAAGTCCCTGTCAGCCAAGAAATACACAACTTTTACATTATGATGTTTCTGGCCACAGACCAATTGTTTTTGTAAGTATTTTTTGTCGTTTTGTAGCTCCCCTCCCCCACCCAAAATATCCATGTGTTAGCTGATACTAGGTGTACTCTCTGACCTTATAAATCCTGAACCTTTTACCACACAGTCCAGACTTATAATGACCCAGAGGAAGAAGGCCTTTAAAAAGATTGTTGGAAAAAGAGAAAATGCTGGTAACCTGCACTTTCTCCTTTTTCAACAATGTTTTATAATAACCCTTCTTTAAACAACTTTGAGTTGCACTTATTTTGTCATCTGCAAATGCGTTCAATTTGGACAAGTCTGGCTGGGTAGCTACTGGTTAGTGTATCCAACTTGTGACCTGGTGGTTGCAGGTTTGATATCTGGTTGAGGCAAACTTTCTTCATGACAATTTTTTTCGTCTCACCTTTGATGCATGTGAGAAAAGTAGTCAGTGACTTGGAAAGAAAGTTGTGTCAGTACTGGTGTGAGAAAATCAGGAAACACAATGCATAGGTGCACTGACCACCGTGATATGACATAAGGTATTAAAACGGTGTTAACCCTTTACCACATTATCCCAACTTTTAACGACCCTGAGGAAGAAATCTTTTGAAAACATTGTGGGAAAAGGACCAGCATTTCTCCTTTTCCCACAATGTTTTCTACCATATCAAAAGCAAAATTCCTGATTTGAGTCACATTTAAAATGTCGTCTGCAAATGCTCTTAATTTGGACCAGTCTACATTTTTCTCGTGTGGTAAAGAGTTAAACTCTTAATACATACAAACAAAATCAATTAGGATAAGTCTGCAATTTTTTCATTTGATAATTAGTTAAGTATGGTAGATCTATTTATATTCTAATTCCCAGTAGAAATATATTTTTGATTATGATGGTATGTTAAAGGCCCAGTAGCAACCAGAGGTAAACAGTGAGTGTGATAAAATGCATTTTAACTTAAATCATATCATTTAAAAGAATGGCAATTATTGTGAAGATAGCAATCTTTTATTGTTCAGTAGGTCAGAGTGTTAGTCATAAGCAGAAAAATGAATTTAAAAAATTGGGTCAAAAGTTGCCAGGTCACGCTATCTTCTGTTTACATTTTACCTGGTTTTGAATTTCATTTTCATGCAGGTGACCAACACTTGGATAGACCGTTCAATGTATGGGTCAATTTTTCTCTCTTTAACCCTCTACCACTCAATCTCAAGTCTTAACAACCCGGAAGAAGAAGGCATTTGAAAACATTGTGGAAAAAGAAGAAAATGCTGATTCTTATTTTACCACAATGTTTTCTACTATTTGTTAGTCAATTTTTATGTATTGAGTAACATTTCATTTGTTGTTGACATCTGCACTCTATTTGGACAAGTCTGACATTGTCATTTTATAGATAAAAACTTAAACTTTTGAAAGCGTTTGGAAAAGTAGAAAATGCTGGTTACATGTGTTTTATCCTTTTCTCAAAATGTTTTCAAAAGTCTTCTTCCTCACGGTCATTAAAACTCAGGGATTGTTTGGTAAAGGGTTAATCTACCTCCCTGGGCCTCAAGTATTTAATTTGCAGAAAGTTTTTTATATATATTTTTTTCAGACTGATGATTTTTGAGAAACAACACTAACCAGTATGTACAATCCATAATGGAACTCTATGCAGATATTAAAGAAAAGATGCCACCAGCCAAATAATGGCATACATTCTGCTTCTGTATGCAGTCTGATGATTGTTGTAAGTTTTTTGTTTATTAGAATTAGGCCCCAAAATATTCATGTTTCCATCTTACCCTAAATTTTACCGTCTTACCATGCGTCATTGTAAGTGATATTTACATTCATTTCATACCTATAAATGATCTGAATAAAACACGAACGTAAATTAATGTCAAACACATTATACAATAGACCAGAAACCAGAAAACGTTTTCCATATCACACATTTACATAGTGTAGCTGTTCCCTGTCATGTATGAACTCTGTGTAGAGCATCATTGTGCTCATGAACTACTGTGATGTATTCATGTTTGGCAAGATCTTTCCATAAAATTTTGAAAATGTGCGGCTTTTACTTGAAAAGCACTAAAAACCTGTTTTGGTCATCAATACAATCATTGTTATTTGTTACCTGCTTTTAGCATAAACCATTTTGACAGAAGGTATGAAATAAAAGGAAGATTACAACAATTTTTATTTCTAACTGTGTTTGAATCTGGTCTTTCTGTGTGTATAAAGAAGTGCAAAGCGGATTCAACCCTTGGTCTCATCTGATACACGTCGTTACACATGCAACTCACCTGACATGTACACAGCAAATGCAGATTGTTGCGAAATTCCACTTTTACTTCCTTTTGAAATTATTTTTCAAAAGAAATAGTTGTAAACCTGGTTCAGGGAATTTCTAAGACTATTTTTACATACAGACTAATATAAAATTTCTTCATCTGGTAGATGTAAGTCTTTACCAGCCAACAAAATTTTACACTTGTTGAAAGTGAAAGCATTTGCAGTCAACAATGAAAGAACTGAAAAAAATTGTGGAGAAAGGAGAAAATGCTGGTAACCAGTCCTTTTCTTCAGGGTCGTTAAAACTCGGGATTGTTTGGTAAAGAGTTAACTCGTCTTTTTCATGAACATGTTTTAATGTTCATACTCATGTATCTCTCTTACATTCTTGTACATTACTGCAACCTAATCAGTAATGTAAAATTTCAAGTTTTTGCTGGTAGAGCAGGCAGAAATGGGTTTAATTCATAAATTACTTTCATTTTTAGCCTGTCTGTTTTCAAAGAAAACATCAAGGTATTGCCGTAGCCTTCCATCATCTACGCCAACGTTGTCGTGAAAAACTTTTACATTTTATAATATCTCTCTTTTTACTGAAGATATATACTTCAAACTCAGACAAGCTTTTAGCAAACCCGTACATCAAAGGCAGATAACCATCAAAGTATTTTTGACACAGTTATGCCCCCTTTTCAACTTGGAATCTCACTGAAAGTCAAGCAGCTACAGCTCAGTATTGGCACCAGCATATGATGCTTTTGTTAAGGTTTTATTGTGATGTGTTTGACAGTCTGTTGCTGGTTCCAATAATCAATAAAAGTTCATAACAATCTCTGGCTAATTGGGTTTTTAAGGTTGGTCCATTTACCAAAAAAATTTTACTGTAAACTGCTTCATTCTGTTAGCAACAGTATAGCTATTATTGCATAACAAGGGATAAATACATTTTCAGTTATGATGAAATACTGATCGGCCCTATAGCTCAGTTGGTAGAGTGGCAAACTATGGTTTTGTAAAAATGTCAACCCCCCCAATTTTTTTTTTGGGGGGGGAGGGGGGGTTAAATTTGGTTTAATGCCCCTGAACCCTTGCCAGAACAGTCCCAACTTTTATCAACCATGACAGGGAAGACTCTTAGAAACATTGTGAGAAACGAAGAAAATGCTGGTAACCAGCATGTTTTTGTTCTCCTTTTTCCTTTGTTTTCTACCCTTTCACTGACAAACCTCATAATTTAAACCAATTTGAGTTTGTTGTCTACAAATGCTTTCAAGTTTGTTCAGGATAGGATTAAAACTCCTTGCTAGCCCATTTTATTGTATATGAGCCATCCTCTGTGAAAAGGGGGCTCAATGCATCTGCGAAAAGTATCAGCTGACCTGGGCCGAAACTTTTTACTATTGGTTAATTTTCTGTATGTCAAAGGACCATTCTACCTTATTATACAGTGGGTTGTTAGACATAATGGACTTGATGGATCCATGATCAGTGATGACTTGCTTGATATCATGCATTATGGGAATGCATTAATCCTTTGCCACACAATCCTGGGATTTAACGACCCTACAGAAAAAGCCTTTTGAAAACATTGTGGGAAAAGGAGAAAATGCTGGTAACCAGCATTTTCTCCTTTTCCCACAATGTTTTCTACCCTTTCGAAAACGAATTTCAATTTTTGAGTCACATTTATTTTATTGTCTGCAAATGCTTTGAATTTGGACACGTCTAAAATTTTGTCATTTGGTAAAGAGTTAACCCTTTACCACACAGTCCCGACTTTTAATGACCCTGAGAAAGAAAGGTTTTGAAAACATTGTGGGCAAAGGAGAAAATGCTGGTAACCAGTATTTCCTCTTTTCCCCACAATGTTTTCTAACATTCCTTTAACAAATTTCAATTTCTGAGTAACATTAGTTTTGTCGTCTGCAAATGCTTTCAATTTCGACTGGTCTAAAATTTTGTCGTTTGGTAAAGAGTTAAGCCCCCTTTTGCCAGAGCATGGCTCATATATTTGTATTGCTGATTATTTTTGATTTTTTCTTTACAGATGTTTAATTTGATCAGAGAGGTGCTTATATTGAGGTAAGAGTTACCATACACAAGGTTATCAAGCTTCACACTTTGAAAACAATCATACAGTAGTACCATCCTAGATTGGTAATGTAAGTACTAGTTAGTAGTGTTCATTAGACAGCTGATTGGACAGCCAGCTGTTTTTGCAGTTTTTCATGTAATTAGTCCTGTGAACACGAGCTTCAATAAATGAGCCATACTCTGGGAAAATAGGGTTTAATGCATCTCTGTGATGTATTATACCAAGCTATTCATCACATAATTATGTATCTGTAAGATCCATTTTGTTTAACAGACAACTGAATCATGCGGTAGAATGGTCCTTTGAAATGTAGAAAATTTACAAATAGCAAAAAGTTTCAACTGTGCAGGCTGACATGGGTTGATACTTTTTTGCAAATGCATGAAACCCCCTTTTCACAGAGCATGGCTCAAATGGAACGACAAAAACAAAAGCAATTAACCCTTTACAGCACAATGCTGCCTTTTAACGGCCCTGGGAAAGACGCCTTTTGAAAACATCATGGGAAAAGGACAAAATACTGGTAACTAGCATTTTCTCCTTTTTCCACAATGTTTTCTACCCTATCGAAGAAAAATTGCACCATTTTAGCCACATTGAAATTGTCGTCTGTAATTGCTTTCAAGTTGCACAAGACTAACATTTTGCCATGTGGTAAAGGGTTAAGTGATAGTTTCTTAACCCTTTACCACACAGTCCCGACTTTTAAAGACCCTGAGGAAGAAGCCTTTTGAAAATATTGTGGGAAAAGGAGAAAAGGCTGGTAACCAGCATTTTCTCCTTTTCCCACAATGTTTTCTTCTCTATCAAGGACAAATTCTGTAATCTGAGCCACCTTTAATTTGTCGTCTGCAATTGCTTTCAATTTGGACCAGTTTAAATTTTTGTCGTTTGGTAAAGGGTTAAGTAATTGGTATGATTGCCCCTAACCCTTATCCTGCTAAATGAAATGATAGACTTTTAAAAATGATAGTTTAAACCCAAATTTTCCTATTCACAGGTATTTTAGAGGAAAGATATCTTGTTATCAGACAGTGTAGATCCAAGATCAGACTGCACATCTTGTGCAGTCTGATCTTGATCTACACTGTCCGCAAAAGATCAGTGATTCATGCTTATCAGCGTAAGGGTTAATTTAACAGTCGTCATACTAGTCATGTTGGTATTGGATTGCAAAGATTCTGGTCCATCCAGGTCATGATATGTGGGGTGGGTGAGGGTAGGGATAAATTTGAAATAAGGGGCGACATCATTCTTTGCTCAAATGTCATCGGTTCAGATTTTTGAATTTATGCAACCAGCCATGTTAAATCCAGCCATAAACACTCTTGTTAAAAATCCAAGTTGGTTTGAAGGGTGATGCAAAACTGTTGAAATTACACATTGTTTGATCATACCTCTGTTTTGCTTGGGAGATATGGGTTGGAGATTAAAGAGAAACTTTAAATTCTAATTTTTTTCTATAACATTTTTTTTCTCATTGTCCTAACAAAACAAGCGTATAAATGTAATTAACAATTTTTATCTATCAATAATACTTTGGGCAGTTTTCCAAAAACATGACCACTATATTTCTCATGTTGATTGTTTAAACCAGGGAGCAGCAGCCAACCTGCAAAGTATTTTCTCCTTTTCCCACAATGTTTTCAAAAGGCTTCTTGCTCAAAATCGTTAAAATGCAGGATTGTGTGGTAAAGACTAAAAGAGTTGTACAGAAATATGATGCTGTCACCAATGGCAGATCAAGACAACCTTGAAAAACTTAGGAGTCTATTAAGGACAGCTGTGGTTCCTTTGCTAAGTCAACCTTATGCATTCTTGGCTTTTTTGTCAAAAGTGAAGTAATAGAAACAATCACATGTAAGGACATCACCTACATGTACAAGAAAGATCATTTCTAAAAATTATGTCATTGGTTTTACTTTTCCTCATTTGCCACAAGAGGCATTGTAAGTACTTTTCCCGGATTGCATAGATCAAGATGCATTAAGCCTCTGCCACACAATCCTGGGTTTTAACGACCCTACAGAAAAAGCCTTTTGAAAACATTGTGGGAAAAGGAGAAAATGCTATTTACCAGCATTTTCTCCTTTTCCCACGATGTTTACAAAAGTCTAATTTCCCAGAGGCGTTAAAATTCGTCATTGTGTGGTAAATAGTTAAAGGTGTTAAAGTTTTCAGATTACAAATTAAGTTTGGGTGGGTTAAGTAATGGGATTCCTCAGCTTGTAGAAAACATTGTAGGAAAAGAAAAGACTTTTTCCCCAAAATTTTAAGTGGGCTGTTTTCAAAGAAAACGCGCAAGTATTCTCATAGCCGTGTTGTCATCTCTGTATTGGTCATCCTCATTTGAAAAATTGACATTTTCTGATATCTCTGCATAGTCTGGCAAAGGAGAGATTATGGGACATTGTCACATTGATTTGGAAAAATGTCCAGTCATAATGCACATAGGCAAAACTTTGTCCTTTCAAGATTTTATTGATATTTCGTTTCAAGTACATTGTCTAATTTAGACAGCATCCCCCTTTTTTCTGTAAATTTATGAAAGTAGGGCTGAAATGAGTAACCAAGTACCCACCAGTAGGGTACAAAATTGTCAATACAGTACAACCATACAAATTCATTACTCATTACCAAATATCAAACTTTAGGTTTACAAGTTTACAGTGACTTATGTGAAAAAAGATTTTATTAATCCCCTTTATGAAATTGAGAGGGGTATACTGGTTTCACTGTGTCTGTCTGTCAATCTGTCCCTCTGTAGACATTTTCATTCCTGTGCTCTAACTCAGGAGTTATTTGACCTAGGACCCTGAAACTTTATACAAGTGTTGCTCATGACCCAAGGAGGTGTCCTATTGTTTTGTGGTCACATGGGTCAAAGGACAAGGTCATAGGTGAACTTGGAAAATAGTTTCCGTGCTCTAACTCAATAGCTGTTTGACCTTGGACCCTGAAACTTCATACAAGTGTTGCTCATGACCCAAGGTGCCCTATTTTTTTGGTTCACATGGTTTAAAGGTCAAGGTCAGTGGTGATCTTTGTTTTGAAAATAATTTCCGTTCTCTGATTGCGCTGCTTCAGTGACAAGGTGCTGGTTGGGGGTATTTGTCCACTTCGTGAAAGTTCTAGTTGGTTTTGTAGAGAAAATGTGTGAAGTATTGGGTTACAAGTAAATCAGGGACTACTTGGCCTTCTGTAGATGAATAAATTGTTTAAAGCTGTGACTAGACAAAGGAATAAAAAGCATTTTCTAAAGTGATGCTAAAAGTTGTTCTTCAATTTTACTTTCAATACAACCTCATTTATCAAGTTGTTAAAGGTTCAATACAATGTATTGTGTATCTTCTCAATCTTCAATCAGGTAAATCACACTAGATTTAGTTACACTTTTTACCAAATGAAAACTTTATAGACTTTTTGAAATTAAAAGCATTTGCAGGCGACAAAGTAGGTATAAGAATAAGATTTATCTTTTAATCTTTACCAGACGACAAATCTTTACACTAGTCCAAATTGAAAGCAGGTGCAGACGACAAAATAAATGTGACTGAAAAATTTAAATTTGTTTTGGGAAGGGTAGAAAACATTGCAGGAAAAGGAGATAATGCTGGTTACCAGCATTTTCTCCTTTTCCCATAATGTTTTCAATAGGCTTCTTTCTCAGGATCAATAAAAGTTGGGATCGTGTGGTAAAGAATTGAAGAGTAGAAAACAGTATTGGGGAAGAAGCAAAGTAGTTATCAGCATTCTCTTTTTTCCCAAAATGTTTTTGAAAGGCTTCTTCATTTGGTTCATTAAAACTGTAGATTGTTCGGTAAAGAGATATGATATTTTGTATGAATTCTTTAAATAGTTGATACTTGTTTTTCTGACAATGTTGCTCAGCTCAATCGAACATAGGCAGTGTTTTGTCTTTTATTTATTAGGAATGAAATGTTTCTAAACATCACTCAATGTTGCCTTGAAATACCGGTATCTGCTTTCATTTTTATCAGAAAAGGTAGCCATCCAAATTTTGTAAAACAATATAATCTTCTGGTATATAGATGTGGGTACAGGCCTGGGTACCTGTGGATAAAATTCTTACTCGTTTCAGCCCTATATGGGACCATTGTCCCCTCTACAGCAGTTAATATCATCAACTTTCTTTTCACGGCTACAATCCAATATTTTGTGAGGTATTCTGGTGAGAGCAGCCTTAAATTCACAGGGTATGGACAAAAGCTCCATAGAACAAAAAGCCTCATGCCTCAAACAGAAAAACAGAAAAAAGACCAATAATATTATGATATTATTATGTGCATCATCCCACTTTTAGGCTTTTACAGCATGTTTATGAAAAACGAGACCAATAGACACTAAAACCAATACAATGTTGTATTTTCCATGTTTGTTTGAAAACATTGTAAATAGCAATTACTGCTCATTCACTGTTTACAAACAACAGAAATTTGGAGTTGGCGAAATCGAAAGCATTTGTAGACAACAATTTATATGTGGCTGGAATTTGCTTTTTGGGCGTGAAAGGGTAGAAAACATTGTGGGTAAAGAAGAAAATGCTGGTAACCAGCATTTTCTTCTTTTCCCACAGTGTTTTCAAAGGTTTTCTTTGTCAGGGTCATTAAAACTTGGGATTGTATGATAAAGATTTAAATGCTTCTGCTTGTATTTCTCCATTACCGTTCCCATCATCTGTTCTTAACCCTTAAACTGCTAAATAAATGAAACGAAAATTTCCACTCATTGGTAAAAACCCAAATATTGCAATTTCAAACTTGATTTCACTGGAAAGGAAATACCGTATTGGACAGTGTAGGTCAAATCTCATACTGCATGTTTTGTGCAGTCTGATCTTGTTCTACACTGTCCACAAAAGTGTCCCCAGTGTTGCTTAGCAGCCTAAGGGTTAAATATTGTAGATCAAAAGTCATTGCTCATCTAACTTGTTCACATAAATATTTCAAACTACAGTCATTGATATCTCGGGTCTCTTGAAAAGCAAGAAAATCACAAGAAATTATTTATCAGCTCATATGCCAAAATAGCTTTTTTAATTTGCTAGAACATGGAACTGATCATTCAGACCAAAATGAGTCTGCAATATGAGGATATAGTCATTGCTCATAATATATCGCTTTATCAGATAACATGGGGCTTTTGTTCATGGTGCTTTTGTCCACCTGAATCGCAGTGCATGTATCTGTCTTTTATTGATTAGCTCACACGAGCACAAAGTGCTCAAAGGGAGCTTTTTGTGATCTAGCTTGCAGTCCGGCATCTATGTGTCAATCTGTTAAGCCACAATTACAACAATGACTTCTCATTAGAAACTGTTATGTCAAACAAAATTAATTTTATGTGTAAACCACTTATGACAAGGGGAACAAATGTTGTTCAACTAATATGGGTCACCTGACCAATATGGCCACAGGTATTTAAAGAAAGCAAAAATATACATAAAAATCTCCCAGGCAAGTTAGATGGTATAAAACTTGGCACAGATAATCAGCAACAAGGGTAGTACAAAGAGAGTTCATATGAATACTATAAGCTGGCCTTTGACCAATTCAGGCGAGGTCGCATTTTGGGGCTTTTATGCTTTTTACACTTGTTATTTTGGAAACTTGGAAGATCTTTTTATCTTGAAATGAAAGGTCTGGAATGTTGATGTAGCATCATGGGATGGCCCTTTATCGAAGTTGTTTAGATTGTGTTCCAGAGGTCAAAAATGGCCTCAGTCAGGAGTTAGGAGTTAACAGGTTACACACAGAATAATATAAGGAAACCATAAAAGATCTTCTTGTTAGAAAATGGAGGCTTGAGATGGTTGATATTTGATGTGCAGCTAATTCATGGGACAGCTTTTTTGTGGCCCCCATTGTCAAACATAGCCCCACTCTCATGTCCCATGTTTTATAGAAGTTATATTGTTACACATAGAGAAGTTTAAAGATCTTCTTGTCTGAAATCCAAAGACCAAGAGTTTTTGTATTTAGTGTGCAGCATCATAGGATGTTCCCTTATCAAAGTTGTTCAATTTTTACCCGCTTGGGTCAAGTATGGCAAGGGCATTGGGTCGTTCACATTTTAGAACAAAATCAAAATTTTACATCAAACTCTTTTGTCTGAACTTACATGGTGCAGAGGGTTTATTAACAATCATGTGATCATTTCTGTGGCTGAAGATAAGGGTCAAGGCCACCTTTACCAAATACAGAAAGAGTTATGGAATCAACAATAACTCTAAAAGATCATCCTTTAATCAGCTGGAATAATGAATGTAACCAGTGTGAAATATTTTGATGTATAGTTTATGTACAAATTTTGATTCTATGTCAGAAGTGAAGGTCAAGGTCGTGAAAAATGTTTACAACCACTTCAACAATCTACGAGCTTTGTTTACTTCATGTATGTTAGGTCTCGATATGCAGATGACACACATATTTTTATTACCTTCATTGTATGCATGAGGTAAATACCGAGGTCTCTGTTACTAAAATCAGACAATGTGGAATCTTAAACATCTTCATTCTATAGGCCATTATGAAGGAACTTTTACATGGTGACAGGTCTTGAAATTCACATTATGCAGAATGTTAATTTAAGGCAAACCTATTTGAGTCATGCTCTAAGAAAAGGGATTTAATGCATCTGTGAAAAGTATCGTCCCATGTCAGGCTAGGCAGACCGCGCAGGCTGACATGTGTTGAAACCTTTTGCTATTGGTCAATTTTTTGTATGTCCATGAATCATTCTACCTAATGAGAAAAGATGGATTTTACGGAGTGATGATTTTGTGATGCTTGGTGAAATGTATCACAGAGATGCATTAAATGCCCTTCTGCCACTTGTTTTTAGCTCACCTGAACACAAAGTGCTCAAGGTGAGCTTTTGTGATCATCCTTTGTCCGTTGTCCATCGTGCAGTCTTCAACAATTACCTTGTGTGCACCCTGAAGAACATATTTTCAGTCCAATACTCATGAAACATGATCATAATGATTGTCTTGATAAAATCTTGGACAAGCCTGAAATTGGGTCAAGTTGGGTGAAAGAGTAAGTCACTGGGCGAAATTATAGAAACAACATTGTGTGCACGCTAGATGCCACATTCAATCTGATTCATGAAATTTGGCAGAATATTAATTTTTGTTTGATGGTATCTCGGACAATTTTGAAAATGAGTCATGTCAGCTCAAAAAGTAGGTCAGATTGCCAAATCTTAGAAAAGCCTTGGATGTACTCTAGAGGCCATATTTTCAGTCCAACACTCATGAAAATTTGGCAGAAAGTTTGTCTTGATATCTTGGACCAGTTTGAAATTAGGTGACATTTGGTAAAAAAGCAGGTCACTGGGCAAAACCCTAGAAAAACTTTAGCGTGCACTCTAGATAGAAACCGTATTTTCAGTCCATTACTCATAAAAGTTTGTCAGAATGTTTGTCTTGATGATATCTTGGACAATTTTGAAATTGGATTAGGTGGGGTAGTTTACTGGGCAAAATCTTTGAAAAAACTTTTGTGCATGCAAGGGGCCACACTTTCAGTTGGATACTCAAGAAACTTGGTAAGAATGTTTGTGTGGATAATACCTTTGACAAAGTTGAAATTGGGTCCCAAAAAGTAGGTTACTGGGTCAAATCTTAGAAAAACCTTGTGTGCATCCTATAGGTCACATTTTCTGATACTCTTGAAACTTGGTCAGAATGTTTGTTCTGATATCTAGTTACAGTCTAAATTTGAGTCACATCAGGTCAAAATGTAGGTCACTGGGACATATCTAAGAAAAACCTTGTGCTGACTCTAGAGACTACATTTTCCATCATATGTCAGAATGTTTGTCTGCATGATATGTCAGACAATATTGAAACTGGGTCATGTCTTGTCAAGAAGTAGGTCATGGGGATGAATCTTAGAAAAACCTTGTGTGCATGATAGAGGCCGCACTTTTAGTCTGATACTCATGAAAGATGGTCAGAATGTTTGCCTTGATGATATCTGAGAGAAGGGCAAAAATAGGCCATATCAGTCAAAAAGTGGGTCATTAACACTCATTTATTTTACATCATCACAATGGGGAATCTCTTCATCAATTCTAGGTGACTTTACTCAGGTGAGAACTTAAGGCCAATGGCCCTCTTGTTATGACAAGTACAGAAATAGTAAAATGGTAGGAGACTCATCTTTTGCCAGTTGCATGTACTACTTTAGCTTTATCTTCCTTCTGTGAGCGATGCAGTATATTATGTTTCTCTTGATTTAATTGCCATTTCTTTTTTTATGGCAAGCATTGTGCACAGCCCTTTTCTACAGGAAACAGCATTCTATTGGGACCAAGATGAGATGAATTCTGGTGATCCAGCACTGAATTGATTTAGCTCTACGGACACATGATGTTTTGCTCACCTGTTCATGCCAGCATGTCAACGGCCTGACCATGCACAAACGTGGTAAGAGGGAAAAATACAGGAAATCTTTGGTGCATCACTTGTGGTCAACCTAGGGTACTCTGTCCCAACCCGGGGCTTAGCTTGGAAGGTATTTGGTCATTACATGCAATCCGACTTCTAAACTGGGACAAAACCTGGGCAACACTGGGTCTATGGGACTGTAAACCCACTTTTAAAGGAAAAGAACACCCAGGTTTCTCCAGGTATACATGCAACTCTTTACTAGGAGGGACCAGGGCCAACACTGATTGTGAGAATTAGAGTTTAAATAAGACTTGGACTAATCATAGTATAGATTTTCGACTGATGAGCAATTCGGTAAGTTTGGACTAAAATCTTCCGCAACTTCTATTTGTGTAGATCTCTGCTGAAAACCAAGACTGTTACCCCCTAGAGAGTCAAGCACAGCTTCATGCTACCGTTTCAGAGTTTAGATCAAGATCAGACTACTGAACATGCAGTCTGATCTATGATATACACTGTCTGATATTTTTAGGTATTCCTGGTACAAGCAGCCTAATTGAAGTCACAAGATTGTTCTTGTTATTGATTTTAAGTTCCACTCCATATTAGGCAGGCACTTAAAACCCTTTCCCAAATGAATAATTAACTCTTTACCACACAGAAAAATTTTAGACTCATCCATTTTGAAGGAATTTACAGAGAACAATTCAAATGCATTTCAAATTATAGTATTTGTTCCTGAATAGGTAGAAAACATTTTCGGAAAAGGACGAAATGCTGGATACCAGCATTTATTGCTTTTCCCAAGTTTTCACAAGCCTTCTTTCTCATGGTTGCTAAAACATGGGATTACGTGGTAAAGAGTTAACTTGTAACGACCCTGAGACAGAAAGCTTTTGAAAACATTGTGGAAAAAGGAGGAAATACAAGTAACCAGCATTTTCTCCTCTTCCCATAATGTTTTCTACCCTTTCAAAGACAAAAATCATTGTATGTACTAGGTTTAATTTGTCATCTGCAATAATTTTATTGCTTTCAATTTGGTTGAGTCCCAAATTTTGTTGTTTGGTAAAGAGTTAACCCATTACCTGACGACAAAATTTTAGCCTTGTCCAAATTGAAAGCATTTGCAGGTGACAATTTCAATATGGCTCAAAGGGTGCAATTTTTCTTTGATAGGGGAGAAAACATTGTGGGAAAAGGAGAAAATGCTGGTTACCAGCATTTTCGCCTTTTTCCCTCAATGTTTTCAAGAGGCTTCTTCTTCAGGGGCGTTAAAAGGCGCCATTGTGCAGTAAAGCAATGGCGCAGTAAAGGGCTTTAAGGAATCTACCAAAACTGAAAAAATTTGACAGATACGACAAATATGATTCCAATGATTAGATCTATATTTGAAAACAGAGAAAATGCTGTGTACCCTGGACTTTTTCCAAATGCCCTCAACCATGATGAAAGTCTCGCTGCTGATCATTGTTTTAAAAATAGTTATATGGGATAGCAGCCAGTAGTTTGGGACAAAATATTGTGCAAGGTACTGGTAAAAGAAATTCCAGGATAGCATGGATAGATTCACTAGCCACCAAGATATAATTGAGGTAATGTTGAAAATGATGTTTAACACCATACAATCAAAACAATCAGGGTAGAAAAAATAGAGTTTTCATCTCACCTTAGCATGATGTGCTCAAGATGAGCTTTTGTGATTGTGCTGTGTCCATCGTGCATCGCGAACTTTAATTTTATGTAGGCTCTAGAGCTGACAATACTCATAAAATTTGGTCAAAATGTTTGTCTTGATAATATCTCAGGTCAAATCTCAGAAAGTTTTTCTTGATAATATCTTAGACAGTTAAAAAGTAGGTCACCTGGTCAAAACTTGAGAAAAACTTTTAGATGCCACATTTACTTTACAATCCTACCCTGAAAATTAGTAAGAATGGTTATCTTGATGACACCATTAATTTTGGTCTTGATATCTCGGACTTGTTCTAGAACGGGTCACCTCATGTTAAAATGTAGGTCACAAGGTCAAATCTTAAATGTTGATTACACCCTAGAGGCCACATTTTCAGTCCAAAACTCAAGAAAGTTGATCAGCAAGTTTGTCTATATGATATTGCACCTAAGACTGATAAAAGGTCATGTCAGATTAAAAAGTAGGTCATTCGGACTGATCTTTGAAAAATTTTGTGTACACTCTAGAGGTTACATTTTCAGTCCAATGCTGTACAAAGTTGGTCAGAATGTTTGTTATTATGATATCTTAGATAATTTCTAAGATGTGTTGCAGTGGGTCTAAAAGTAGGTCACTAGGATAAATCTCTGTTGATAACAATCCACTCTAATGCTCATCAGACTGGGTCAGAACATTTGTCCTGATATCATAAACAATTTTGAAAATGGTTAAGTCTGGTAAAAAACTAGGTCATAATGTCATATCAGAGAAAAACATTGATCATACTTTATATCATGTTCTCAAAAATACATAGGCTCAGGTGAGCAAATCTGGGCCATCACAGCCCTAATCAGGGCTATCATAGCCCTCATGTGGGAAAGGGTTACGGGCAACATGGTCAAACTTATATGGTGAACTCCTCTTATAGCAATATTCATTGTACAGAATTACCAAAATCGGGATAAAAATGACAAACTTTGTTATATTCAGATCTCTTCTTTAACTTCATCCCTAAAACACCTGTAAAAATAGATGTTTTTGATAATATTCATGCTGTGACATTCAAAAGAATCAAGGAGGGAAGTTCAGAAAAGTAGAAATACACATCTCTGTGAATAGGTTGATATTTTGAAGGCAATGATTGTAAGCATCTTAATCTTTATCTCTGAATAGGTTGATATTTTGAAGGCAATGATACTGCAATAAGAAACCAGCCTTTCAGCACTGAATGACTTTGTTTTAAGTTTTAATGTCTTACATTTGTGATGGTAGCTTTCCTCAAACAGTACATTAATGGCTCATTATAATTTCTTTTGAATGAAAAATGAGGACTAAGAAATGTTTAATGGTTGGCAAATTTGAAAACTGAAATATGAGCATCAAATATGTTCATTGTGACAAGTTGTTAGTATAAAAGCATTTAGCCTTCAACAAACCATATATCCATGCAATAACTTGTGCGATATTTATTTTTGATTTGCTGAAGATATTTATAGAATAGCATACAGAGTTGAAACTACTTTCAAGCATGACCTCTTGTTGACATTTTGTCAATATACTAGTCTATGAATGAAAACATTAACACCAACATATCAGAAGTTTACAGTTATATCCTTACAGCCAGAGAGAAAAAAACACAGTTAAAACATGAAAGGGTGTAGAATGGCTCAGAATTCAGTCAGCTGTGTAAACATAGATAAATTACCAAGAAAGATGGTGTAAAGGATAGAAAAACTCAAGGGAGTTGTCATTTATAAAACCGGAAACAACAACAGTGATTTCTTTGAAGCCTGCCAAAAAATGAAATGCATTTTCTATCCATTGTAATCCGTGTAACCTTGCAGCCATCAGGGGCAACGTTTGGCATGAGGATCCAAGGATGATTATAGATTCATAAAATAAAGATGAAATGGGTTAAATCTGGCTGAAAACAAGTGTTGATGTACATCTATCTTTAAAGATAAATATTATACTTACATAGCGTTGTCATATATCAAAATTATCTATCTTGATGCAGAGAATTGAAAATTGTCTCGGCAAGGCTGGACAATCATCAATTCTCCAGACCTTGTTAGATATTTTTGATGTAGGACAACACTAAGTAGGTATTATATATCAGGCATATTAAATAATGATTAAGAGAGGGATGGAAGGTAATTCATGGGTTGTGATCCAAGTATATTTATTTGTCACAATGATCATTGCTTGGTCTTGACACCTCCATAAAATGATAAGACGGTGCTAATTATTGCCATATTGATCAAGCTTGACATCTCGACAAAATGGCATTTTCATACCTGAGCATTGTCAATAGTGATAATGTTACAACCTATTTTATGTACAATGAAATATAGAAGGATTGCCAGATTTGCTTCATGTAAAACATTACATGGTTACATCCCATACCATTATAAGTGGAGTTCACTATACCATTACCCCATGGACACATTTTTGACTACTCTAACTTGTATGGGGCTAAAGTAATGAGGATCAAGTTTTTATGAGCCATGCTGTGGCAAAAGGGGCATAATGCATCTCTGTGATGGATGATATTGAGCAAGACATCACATAATTATGGATCCATAACAGCCTGACTTTTTTCAACAACCAACTGAATCATGAGGTAGAATGGTCCTTTGACATGTAAACAATTGACCAATAGTTAAAAGTTTTGGGCCTAGGTCCGTGCAGGCTGACATGGGTTGGAACTTGTCACAGATGCATTAAGCCCCCTTTTCACAGAGCATGCCTCATACATATGTATCATAGCTTAAGTGAAGAGACAATTATGTGAAAATACACCTGGAGAAATGAAACGATTGCTCATTTTGAATGACTTGTCTGTTTGCCACAGCAGGGGCATCCCAGTAGAGCTTTTTACATTGTAATATCCGTGCATGAAGTAATGTTCATGATGAGCCTGTGTGATCACTCATCAAATTTCAATCCCTCAACAATAACATAAATGACATTCCCTTAGACACTACTTGATAAAATGAGATTTTAATTAAAAACTCCGATGGACAAATGGAACAAAAGTTGCTCAACTTGTTACCAAAAAACAAATGGTAGACTTGTCCAAATTGAAAGTGTGTGCAGATGGAAAAATGAATTCGACTCAAAAATTGAAATTTGTTTGGGAAGTGTACAAAACATTGTGGGAAAAGGGGAAAATTCTGGTTACCAGCATTTTCTCCTTTTCCCACAATGCTTTCAAACACATTCTTTCTCAGGCTAGTCGGGATTGTGTGGTAAACCCAAACTCTGATCAGAAAAGGGATGTGACTTTTGCCATTGCTAACTAGAGTGTTACAGGACCTTGATATTTCTCTTGTGGAAAAAACAATGGGTTACGAAAATAATGCAATTTCTATGTCCAATTTGATTTAAAAAAAAAAATGTTCCTAATAATTTTCAAACATAATCATCAAATTATTAGAACTACTTTCTGTGTTTCTGTAGGTATCTAATGTATCAATTATTTCATCATTGAAACATCGGATTATCTCATCAATTCCTTCAAAAATGTTCATTGGCATCTAACATTGAGATTGTTCTAGGTTTTTTGCTTAAAAAGAAAGTTTATCATTTAAAGTTGGGCTTAGCTCATTAACAAACAAAAGTATTTTAGACTGGTCCAAATTCAAAGCATTTGAAGATTACAAATGAAATGATACTAAATTGGTGGAATTTGTATCAGAATGGGTGGAAAACAATGTGGGAAAATGAGAAAATGCTGGTTACTAGCATTTTCTCATCTTCCTACAGTGTTTTCAAAAGCCTTCTACCTCAGGGTTATAAATGCTAAGAATGGTGTGGAGAAGGATTAAAGGGGCCAAAGATAATTTCATTGTCAAACTTTGAGAAAAAATAATCTGTATTGAGTATTTCAATCCTTCACAAACTGTTCACAAGTAAAAAAAAAGTACATGTGTATTTACCTGTAAAATGAAGTTTTCTGCAGATTTTATTTTTTTGTGATAGCCTGTTGATTCATTATTAATTTTTAAGGTTAATTTTTAGAAAAGGCCTGTGGGAATATCACATGATCAAATATCAACAAGCATTAATTTTGTGTGATCATATTCAAATAAGCATGATGACGTATCAGGTCTTAAAAAAAGATGGGGATCCAGATTGAAAAATGGCCATCCAGTGAATTAAACTCCAAAATCTCACCTTTTTATTGAATGTAACAGCCCAGTTTCTTTTTGCTTAAGGACAAAAAAATTGCATTTATCAGTGTTTTACAAGAGATTCCGATTCACTACAAAAAATCTAAAAAATGCTCCAATAAACAGTATATGAATTAGTTGATAGCTATGTTGTTGAATGGAAGATGTAGGGGTTGTGTGCATTATAAGAACTTCCCCTGCATCTGTGACTAAGTAACATGGTTACTGAATCAGCCTGTCGAATTGACACATATTAATATTGAAGTTGTGAACATTTCTATACATTGAAGTGCATGTAGAAACGGTCTATATATACATGTATGCTGTCATTGCAGAATGACTGCACAGCTTTACATAAGATCACTCGTTCCCTACTCACCCACTGTTTTCTCCTGCATCAGTAACTAAATTATATGACTTGCCTTACCTCATCTGTGACCCCTCTTTCGTTTTCGATGTGGAGTAATGGAAAGTGGGGTTGAAGGTGATTCATGGATCTGGCTGATGACTGACTTTATTGCAAAGTATAGTCCATAGATTTTATTGCCAGAAAACATACTGGTAGTAAAGAATTAGTTACTGATCAGAT
This sequence comes from Tridacna gigas, assembly GCA_945859785.2. Lineage (NCBI taxonomy): Eukaryota > Metazoa > Mollusca > Bivalvia > Cardiida > Cardiidae > Tridacna > Tridacna gigas. The sequence continues at coordinate 29,740,794 of OX244033.2, forward strand.
AGTCAAAGTCATACAAATTGTATCTGTGACTGAATAGCAGTTGATACTGAAGATGGTTATTGAATCAGATTGTGAAAGTTACAATAATGTCAGTGAGATTAAATTGAAGTTCTAACCATAAAGGAGTATTTCTATGGATTGAAGTGTGTACAGAAATAGGCCTGCTATTATTTGTATGTTCCCATTACAGAATGATTGCAGAGTTTTACTTGAGATCCCCCTCCTCCTGCATCAGTAACTACATTATATGACTCACCTTACCTCATCTGTGACTCCTCTTTCGTTTTCGACGTGGAGAAACGGAAAGAAGGGGTTCAAGGTGATTCATGGATCTGTCTGTCGACTTGCAAAGTATGGTCCATAGATTTTAATGCCAGAAAACTAGTTAATGATTCAGATAGTCAAAAACATACAAATTAATGAGATTTGTGTAAATTGAAATAAAAAAAAGTTTCATGATGATGAGATCTTTGTATTCGAGTTTAACACCGTTTTAACAACTAAGGTCATATCACGGCGGTCAGTGCACCTACACATGTGTTTCCTGGTTTTCTAACACCAATACTGTCACAACTTTCTTTCAAGTCACTGGCTACTTTTCTTACATGCATCAGAGGATGATGAGATATATTGCTAAGGTAAATATAAACATACATTAATGATTGGTTCCATCGGTTACTTGCTAGAGTCTTGTTATCAAAATCCTATCATTTGAATTTACAAAGGACATCCTTCGAGTTAACACCTATGTTATTTGGTGAAAGATGTAGGAGTGTGCACATAATTAGATCTTTCCCTGCATTTGTAACTAAATGACATGACTCCCCTTACCTCATCTGTGACTCCTCTTTCGCTTTCGATGTGGAGGTACAGAATATGGGGTTAAAGGTGATTCCTTGGTTAAGACTAGGTTAGTGACACAGTACCAAGATTTTAGCCTGTCAGGGTAGCTCAGTGGTAAGTGTATCTGGCTCGTGACCTGGTGGTTGCGGGTTCAATACTTGGTTGAGGCAAATTTCTTTATGGCAGTTTTTGCCTCTCACCTCTGATGCATGTGAGAAAAGCTGTCAATGGCTCGGAAAGAAAGTTATGTCAGTACTGGTGTTAGAAAGCCAGGAAACACATGCATAGGTGCATTGACTGCCAGGATATAACCTAAGCTGTTAAAAATAGCATTAAACTCCAATACAATCAAACAAATAAAACACAACAAAACCAAGATTTTATTAAAAAGAAAATTTTATATGGAACCTGATATCGAATCTTTAGTCAAAGTGAATTTAAGTTCCACACATCAACAGGTATTTGCTCATTCAAACAGGCAAGTTTGTATGCTGATTCAATGCATAAAGATAAAAGAAATTAAGAGAAAATGGGGAAAAAAATCAGAAAATGTACCATATTCATGTGTTTTTAAAAGGGGCTTGTTCAGATTATTTTTTGCTGTGGATCAGAATTTTTTTGTCAGACTGTAACAATTGCAATTACACATGAGCCATGCTGTGTGAAAAGGGGGCTTAATGCATCCTCAAAAAGTTTGGACCCAGGTCAGCCTGCGCAGGCTGAAACTTTTTGCTATTGGTCAATTTTCTGCATGTCAAAGGGCCAGTGTCCCTCATGATTCAGTCGGTTGTTAGACAAAATGGATTTAATGGATCTATGATTGCGTGATGACTTGCATGGTATAATGCATCATGGAGATGCATTAAGCCCCTTTTTGCCAGAGCTCACATTTTTTTGCTAGGGTAAAGAAACTTGATGGTTACATTCATTCAAAAAGGGCAATTTTGGTGTTTAACCCTTTAACATGCAATGCCGCCTTTTAGCGACCCTGAGAAAGATGGCTTTTGAAAACATTGTGGGAAAAGGAGAAAATGCTGGTTACCAGCATTTTCTTCTTTTCTCACAATGTTTTCTACCCTATGAAAGACAAATTTTATGTTTTTAGTAACATTTAATTTGTTGTAATGTATGCAAATGCTTTCAATGTGGACGAGGCTAAAATTCTGTAGTGTGATAAAGGGTTAACTCTTTACCACATGACAAAATTTTAGTTTTTCCCAAATTGAAAGCATTTACAGACAACAAATCAAATGTTATGTGAAACATGAAATTTGTCCCTTCAAAGGGTAGGAAACGTTGTGGGAAAAGTTGAGAATGTGGTTCACCGCATTTTCTCCTTTTTCCACAATCCTTTCAGTAGCTTTCTTTGTCAGGGTTGTTAAAACTCTTGACTATATGGTAAAGGGTTAAGTAATGTGAGCTAGGTTATTGCTTGTCATCTGTTTCTCTCTCACCACTAACCATTTTTTCGACGATGGTTATGTGGGAAAGCAGCCAGTGACTTGGAAAGAATATTGTGTGGGAGTACTGGTAAAAGAAACTCCAGGAAAGCATGGATAGGTGCACTGGCCACTACAACATAACTGAAATAATGTGGTTTTTGATTTGTAGCATCAATATGACAATCAAAATTGCTGAAATTGTGTCCCTGGGTCGAAGATGGCCCCATCCCTGTTACTCAAGTATTATAAAGACTTTTAAAGGCACTTTCAAATAGAATAGAAACTGTAAGGTCCAGATACAATATACATTGTGTCAAGCATCATAATTTATCATGGTTGTTTATAGTTTGCCCTTACTCGGGCTGGAGTGGAGGGTTCATGTTTTACATGCAAAATTGTTATAAAAAATAGGTAATCTTGTATGGACTCGTATTTCTTAGCATTTATAATTATCAGGTAATTAGGGTCATAGCCTGGCTGGGTAGCTCAGTGGTAAGCATGTGATCTGGTGGTTGTGGGTTCAGTACCCAGTTAAGGCAACCTTTCTTTCTGGTGATTTTTCGCCTCTGATCTCTGATGCATGTGAGAAAAGTTGTCAGAGGCTTGGAATGAAAGTTGTGTCAGTACTGGCGTGAGAAAACCAGGAAACACATGTGTAGGTGCACTGACTGCCATGATATTGCCTAGGCTGTTAAAACAGCATTAAACTCCAGTACAATAAATCAAAATTAAGGTCATATGATCATTTTATGGGTTACGACAAGGGTCAAGAACATTAACTGAAAATGGGAAAAAAAAAACCATTGACTCAACAGTATATTAAAAGTAAAGGTCAAGGTCACTGTTTCTAAAAAATAGTGAAAGATAAGTGCAAAAGCAAGAATAGGCTACTTCCGTTTTTCAGTGCCGAGTTCCAGCCTTTGTATACACAGGTTAGCAATACAGAACCATCACTGTTTATAAGGAAATGAACATAAGCATGAAAAGACAGACTCTTTTCATTTTCTTTACCACCATTTAAGTTAGATGGAGTTTAATTTGTGAGTGGAATTTACAAAGAATCTGAAATATATTTTGGTAATAAGTGCATGAGTAAAGATAAACTGTCATCAATGTGGGATCAAGGCAAACCAGAATTAAAGCTTATTGATTTATTCAGGGACAGATAATGAATAAAAAATTCAGTTCCTCACTGCTTATTTTCTTTTTCTATTCAAGAGCAAATAATTGTTAGACACTCATCCCCAGTTTACTCTTCACTTTTCAAAGACAGACAATTGTCTGGAGTTCTTCCTCCTAGAGATTATCTCCCACTGTCCATTTATTTTTGAGAAGAGCAAGATTCCTGCCAGTTTAAATCATGATTAGAACAAAGGTATATGTTCAGACATTTTTTACAAGCTAACCCAGCACCAGCTCAAGTCTAGGTTAATAGCAGGTTGGCAAGTGGCCACATATAGGGAGATGATGCTGTCACCAATGACGGGTCAAGGCAAGCTAGAAAAGTTGTCGGTCTATACAGGGACAGCTATGTCAACTGTTTCCAATGACGGATCAAGGCAAGCTAGTAAAGTTGTCGGTCTATTCAGGGACAGTTGTGTTCACCATGACAAGAAAATAAGCTAAATAAAAGATTGCCTTTCAGGTTACATTGATGGGTTTACTTAACCCTTTCATCACAAAAAGCAATTCAAGTAAATATACTGATAGCAAAAAATATGATCAGACTACACATAGTGTGTGAAAACCATTTGATGTTGCATCTTGTGATAAACTTATATTAGTCAGAAGAATTGTGAAATCTCCCAAAGTACATACTAGATGAAGAATTTTGCAGGACCCTTATCTTTAATTGGCTTATGTGAAATATCTGGCTTACAACTGTTCTAACCATGACTTAAAATGTTGGGAATCTAGCTGAAACCCCGACCTTAAATGGACTAGGGTAGCTGACAATTAGGCTCAACTTATATCAAATGTATAGCCCATGCACCATGATGAATGTTTTTCTGAACGAAAACCTGTACTTGGCTCATATCATACTGGTTTGAATCTAACCTTCCAAAGATATATTTTACTGGCCAGTAGTAGCCTAATATGTATACAAAGAGTTTTGTTCTCTCCGATACAAAAAGAAAACCTGCGAGAGGATGAATTTCTTATTGTTACCTTCCCCTGAATAGATCAACATTTCTGGGCCAGTATTCACCATCCATTCTTAAGAATATTCTTTGTCTTATTCTCCAAGATTCTCAGAATTTGAATGTAACACTCCTGATTGGCTAAACCAAATGATTTTAACCAATCAAAAGTTATATTACTTTCAAATTTAGAAAATTCAGGAGAATAGGACTGAGAATGTTCTTAAGAATGGTTGGTGAGTATAGACCCTGCTCGTCTGAAATGATCTATCAATCATGACAGTGTATTTTCACTTTAGTTGTGAGAATCTAAGAATTTTGGTCTGTTCATTTCAAATGTAAGACATCTCCTAGATCCCACCAGGTATTTATCTCCCATCTCTCTGAGCTAAATATCCTGAATACTTGCCAGTACAATAAAATCAGCCATAGTTCTAGGATTATGTTTCTGTCACATTAAAATATGTTTCTGTCACATTAAAATATGTTTCTGTCACATTGAAATATACAGGTGAATAACTGCAAATAGGTTGATTCAGGCCCTCAAATGCCTCCTGTTTTATTAACATGTTCTTTGATCCATACATGTGGTTGTCTCTTCACTTAAGGTATAATAAAGACAAACTTAATATGACATTCATTTAGCAACATATATGGAAGAGTAATAAATATTATTCTAAATGGGGTAATGGAATAAGCTTGACCATGTTACCCATATTTAGTGCCTGTCTAATATACAAAGGACAATTAAAATTGAAGGAGAAGACATATTATGATTTTAAGGCTGTTTTACCAGAATAATAAACAAAATATCAGACATTGTACATCAACGATAAGACTGTACATACACTGCAGTCTGATCTTGATCTACTCTGTCTGCCACATGATCTATAAGTTGTACTTGGCTGTCTAAGGGGTAACAGTCAGCGGTATTTCACAGAGATACCGATAGGAGTTGGGACTATTTTATTCTAAACTTACCAGTTCCTGTTATTCTCACAGTCAGAGTGTTGGCCCCAATTTGTCCCAGTGAAGAGTGGTTGGTATACCATAAACCAGCGGTGTTTTTTTCTCCTAAAAATGGGTTTACATTCTCATACACCTGATGTTGCTCAGGCCGTCCCAGTTAAGAAGCTTGATTGTAGGTCATGACCACAGACTATCCACGTTAAGCCCCAGCTTGGGATGGAGAACCTGTGGTTAGCCACCAGTGATGTTCTGAAGATTGCCAGTAGGATCCTGGTTTACCACTTTTGTGCAACAGTGCCATGCCAGCGGCATGCTGTCATTAACAGGTTGGTGAGTGAAACAAAATGTGTCACTGGAGGATTAGATGGAGTGCTGGATCACCAGCTTAATTAGGGTTTTGGTCCTGGTAGATTGCAATTTAAAGGCTGCTTTCACCAAAATACCTCACAAAATACCAATGTACAACAAAGAATGAGCCTGTATTGAATACTCTCCCTGATAACTTCTGGCCTTAATTTAAATGTTATTAATGAAGTATTTTTGTATTGGCCATGTTACAGGTTCGAGGTCAGTCGTATAAACCTAGGGTTGAAAGCCAATACAAAATTACTTGCTTGACAATTTTATTAATCAACAGAGCTCTGGGATCTGTTGTCCATTTTTGATTTGCTATTGACCGAGTCATATTGGCCTTGTTTTGTTGGATATTGGCCACATTTTTCTCGTGCTGGCCGAGTTTGCTGATGTTTACCAAGTTTATTGATACAAACTTTAAAAGGGGCAGCCTGATCATTGATCTCTGCAGTCTGTTGCATTGGTCTACACCATGACTACAGGAGTTTCTTTCATTTGGCGTAGATTATACTGTTAGTCATAGAAAAAGTTTTTTTTTATTATTTGGCTTTGAAAGACTGATACTTTTTGTGTGCTTTTAGGAGCATAAATATTATGAAAAACAAAAAAGGGACATAACTTTTCAAAATTGAAAGAACTGTTTATTCTGTATTCATAAAGTATGTTATAATTATGTTTAGGTCTATTTCGAGGCTTGTTTTGATTATATAGCTTTGAAACAGTTCTGAATGTTAAAAGGTGCTTATATGCATTGAATTGCACATTTAACCCTTTACCACACGGCAAACTGTTACACTTGTCCAAATTGAAAGCATTTGCAGACGACAAATTTGATACATATGGTGAGATATGTCTGTAAAAGGACAGAAAATGTGGGAAAAGAAGAAAATGCTGGTTACCAGCATTTTCTCCTTTTCCTACAATGCTTCAAAATGCCTCTTTCTTAGGGTCAATTTATGTGGTAAAGAGTTAAGCAGGCCTATTTTATAAGCTGTCATAACAGAACAATTGTAGAGTTTGAAATCATACCTTATTCCACATTACGTGACTCGCCTCATCTGTGACTCCCCTTTTGCTTTTGATAAAGAGTAATGGGCAGCAGGGTTAAAGATGATTCATGGGCTAGACCTGGCTGGTGACTGATGTTATTTCAAAGTTTGGTCTATAGATTTTAGTGCCAGAGAACTTAGTATGCAATAAGTTATTGAATAGATAGTTGAAGTCACGTAAATTAATGACAAATGGATAATTGATAATGCGATCTATAACACACATTGATAATGCGATCTATAACACACATCAGTAACACTCATCAATTTTGTGTGATCAGATAGCTCTGATAACATATGATTATGGTCTTGCAAAAAAAGGTGGAGATCCAGACTGCAAAACTACTATCCAGTAATTTGAACCCCAAATTTGCACAATTTTACTAAATAAAACAGCCAATATTCTTTACACTTGCACACAAAAGTATTCTTTGTAGTATCTAACAGTGTTTTACAAGAGAATTTAATTAACAGCAAAAATCTGTTATTGTCTCTTAAAAAAAATAAATGTAATACCTATGTTATTGCATGAAAGATGTAGGAGTTCATTATATTTTCCCTGCATCTCTGACTGAATAGCAGTTTGATGTTAAAAATGGTTATTGAATCAGACCATGTAAGTGACATATATCAAAAAGATTAAATCGAAGTTCTAAACATGAACAGGTATTTCTATGCAATGAAGCGTGTACAGAAACAGGCCTATTAATACACATATGCTGCAATTACAGAATGATTGCACATGATTGCAGTTTTATATAAGATCCCAATCCTCCTGCATCGGTAACTACATTATATGACTCCCCTTACCTCATCTGTGACTCCTCTTTCGTTTTCGATGTGGAGAAACGGAAAGAAGGGGTTCAAGGTGATTCATGGATCTGGCTGGTGACTGACTTTATTGCAAAGTATGGTCCACAGATTTTAATGCCAGAAAACTAGTTATTGATTCAGAAAGTCAAAGTCATATATATGTTAAAAGGAATAAATGGAAATATAAAAAGTTTAATGATGATGTGGTCTTTTGCTAAAGTCAATTAAAACATAATATATTGATACTTGGTTGCATCTGTTTCTTGCTAGAGTCTTGTTGTCAGAATCCTATCATTTGATTTTACAAAGGGCATCCTTCGAGTTGACACCTATGTTATTTGGTGAAAGATATGTAGGAGTTGTGTACATAATTAGATCTTTCCCTGCATCTGTAACTAAATGACATGACTCACCTTACCTCATCTGTGACTCCTCTTTCGCTTTCGATGTGGAGGTACAGAATATGGTATTAAAGGCGATTCGATGGGTTAAGGTAAAACTGCTTGGTTGACGACTTTGTAACAAAGTATGGTTCCTGGATGTTATTACCAGAAAATTTACCATGAAACATGATTATTGAACCAAATCTTTAGTCTAAGTGATGGATATTAATGAGCCTAAATTTGAATTTTGAAGATATCACATATTTACATGCACTGAATGAGCAATTTCTCCTTTTCCCACAGTGTTTTCTACCCTTTTTGAGAACTTTCTGCCATTTTCATCAAATATAAAATTGTCGTCTGCATACTCTTTCAGTTTGGACCGTTCCAAAATTTTGTTGTTTAGGAAAGGGTTAAATTCCTGGAAACTCTACTTATATGAGATTTGATATGAAGTCATTGTACCTGTTTGAACATGATGACACAGTTATCACTAAAATACTAAATAACATGAATCATTTTACCCCATTATTTTGTGGCACCTCTTTGGCTTTCAAATTGGAGTAACACAAAACATAATCATGTAACCTTAACAACACTGAAAATAATTATTTGGACCTCTTTAAATATGTATAGGGAAAAATCGCCAAATATTGCTATTTCAAGGTTGTGTCCATTAGGATATATGTAACACAGTAGCAGACAGTGTAGATCAAAGATCAGACTGCACATTCTGTGCAGTCTGATCTTGATCTACATTGTCTGCAAAAACAACTCGAGTCAGTTCTAGGGCTTGAAGGGTTTATGGGATTCACTGGTTCAATCCAAAGACAGGGCTGGTGACTTTGAAGCAAAGAATGATTCCATGATTTTAATCTGTAGGTGCTGCCCACATTTTTTGGTTTTTTAGATTCAGCTTATTGACTGTGTTTAGTTTTAGTGCTTTGCATTCAAAGTAATGTTGTAAGAGGATCAACATTCATGCCGAATGGATCAACATTATGTCACATGAATGTAACACCATAGTTGTCTCCCTTGATTTATGGCAAGCCATTTTCCCATTTGATGATATTTACGGTAACTTACTAACATGCAAGAAGTCAAAATATGGCGCCAGAAGATGAGGAGAAAAATTTATGTTAGAAGTACAATTATGCACTTAGCCTTTTACCATACAATTCTGTGTTTTAACAATCCCAACACACAAGGCTTTTGAAAACATTGTGGAAAAAAGAGAAAGTGCTGCATATGGCAACCAGCTTGTTCTCCTGTTCCCACAGTGCTTTCTTCTCCGTTAAAGACAAATAGCAATGTTTGAGCCACAGTTTATTTGTCAGGATTTGACTTAGACAGTGTAGAAACTATTGAGTAAGGATGAAAAATGCTGGTCACCAGCATTTTCTCGGTTTTCCATGTTTTCAAAAGTATTCTTCCATGGGATCATTAATCCAATTGTTTAGTAAAGGCTTGTAGGAAATATCATTGAAAAAAATTTGTCTTACACTTTCTTTTTATCTAATGATTTTGTAAACCAGTAGCTCACTTTATTCAGCAGTAAGATATGTTCATCTCTTAAGTTCAGTATTATAGTAAAAATCTGAATGGTTGGTTGGTTAACTCTTTACCAAAGGACAAAATTTTTGACTGGTCCAAATTGAAAGCATTTGCAGACGACAAAATAAACTGAAAAATTGAAATTTGTTTTGGGAAGGGTATAAAACACTGTGGGAAAAGGAGAAAATGCTGGTTACCAGCATTTTCTCCTTTTCCCACAATGTTTGCAAAAGGCTTCTTTCTCAGGGTCGTTAAAACTCGGGATTGTGTGGTAAAGAGTTAATTAAAAAAAAGAACATTACTGAATAACTATAACTGGTTCTTGAAAGAAAAAGTCCATCAAATTAGGATAGGTGCACTGACCACTGAGTTTTACCTGAAATACTGTTCAAAATAAATTTAACCAATAACCACACTAACCCGAATTTTAATGACCGACAACAAGAAGGTATTTGAAAACATTGTGGGAGAAGGAGAAAATGCTGGTAACTGGTTTTTTCTCCTTTTGCCATAATATTTTTTAGCCTTTCCAGGACAAATCCCATTATTCAGCAAATTTAATTTTTCATCTACACATTCTTTTGATTTGGACGAGTCCAAAGTTTTGTCATGTCGGTAAAGAGTTAAACCCCAAACAAGCCTATCACAGGGTGTCCACAGTCAGGGAATGAAATATATATCAAGGTCAGGGAATAGTCAGGGAATTTTGAAATTTGTCAGGGAATTTTTGAATTTAAGGAAAAACAGTAATAGATTAAGGTTGTACATGTATGTAGAAAAATAAAAATAGAACACAAAATTACAGAAAACAACTGAAAAACAAAATTAAAAACAACAGAAAGAGTAAATACTATGACAGTTAGTAGTAAAAAAGGCAGTAAGGGTTGGCTGTGGGGGAGGAGGAGGCCAACAGACATCCCTGTATTTTGACATGCATCTAATACCAAGCACTTGTCCAACAGGATAAATACCTTTTGAAAATACATTTTTGTAAGGTTAACTAGAACATACAATTGGTTTTCTCTGCCGTTTGCTGGAGTCTTGTCAAAATCCTACGAGTGGTTTAAGAGAAGGGTAAGCTTCCAGTTAATACCTACATTATTTAATGAAAGATGTAGGGGTAGCGCGCATCACAAGATCTTCCCCTTCATCCGCAAGTAAATGACGTGACTTGCCTTACCTCGTCTTTGACTCCTCTTTCGCTTTTGATGTGGAGTTGTGGAAAGCTGGGTTAAAGGTAATTCGTGGGTCGTTGACTGTTCATTTTGCCAAGAGTTATATCTCATAGGTCTACTTTGGGAGAAATGTAAAGTCATTATTCATTTGACAGCCCTTCTAATTAAATATCAATATAATTACATGGTGAAAAGCCAACTTTTTATTTTCTTTATGACATACCTAAAGAGTTAGAGAAGGGGAGTTAAATCTGTTGAACTTAGTTCTGAAGATGGCATGGGCATGAAAATGTTATAAAGCCTAGGTGAAATGAGAAAATGACCCTCTTTACCAAACTATCCCATGTTTTAACGACCCAGAGAAAGAAGGCTTGTGAAGTGTCACCCTTTACCACACAATCCCGAGTTTAAACGACCCTGAAAAAGAGGTGTTTTGAAAACAGTGTGGTAAAAGGATAAAATTTCTCCATTAACCACAATGTTTTCTGTCCTGTTACAGACAAATCTCACCATATGAGCCATACTTAATTTGTCGTCTGCAAATGCTTTGAATTTGGACAAGTGTAAAATTTTGTTGTGTGGTAAAGGGTTTGAAAAATGCTGGTAACCCAGGCATTTTGTTCTTTTCCCACTGTTTTTGACCCTGTAAATGTCAAATGTTGATCACTCAACTCACATTTATGTCGCTTGCAAATGCTTTCAAATTCGATGTGTCTGAAGTATTGTTGTTTAGGAATGTGCTATCGGCATGGGATTCACTTGCTCAGAAAGGTTGTCCATGCCTGACAATTGAGTTCTCTGCACCAATTAGTATCTAGGATGTATAAATTAGACAGAATTCAGTTGATTAATATGTTTCAATCCAGGAAAAATGGAATTTTCATGTCTACAATGTATATTCCAAGATTGTTGTAAAGATTCTGAACACAGAAATACAGTTGATGGATCAAGGCAAACCAGAGGGGATGTTGATTTATTCGGGGGCAGATGATTGTAAGGGATTCATCCCCTAATTGTTTACTTTCTCTACCCATAAATTTGGGGGAAGGGCAAGATTCGTATCAGTAGAAGTAATGGTTAGAAAAATTGTAGCCATGGTATTCCATAAAAGGCAGCCTAGTAATTGCTGAAGTGAAGATAATGGCAGGTAAGCAGTTACTTACAAATAAGGAGCTGTCACCAATGACGGATCAAGGCAAGCTTGAAAAGTTGTCGGTCTATTCAGGGGCAGCTGTGTTGCATTTGCAAAGTCAACCTTAGACTTTAAAAATTTTTCTGCCAGATTTTAAAGAGGTATACATAAATGTATCTCCCTTTACCCATTTTCAAAATAAATGGCTTTTACAGATTGCCCAGACCAAGATTTTACTGCAAAATGGGTAAAAAAGTACTAGGCTTGCTGCCGTTTGCAGTTGTAACCTGATGTTTGCCGGAAGTAAATCTTCCTGAAAAGAAACCAATAATCTGCTTGTACAAAAATACCATGCTTACAGTTAGTTCTAACCAAGACTTAAACTGGTGGGAATCTAACCTGTCCCCAGAATTTATGGATCAAACCCAGACCCATACCAGAACTAGGCTTGGTGACACTGGTCAGATAGGTATAATTTTCATGGCTACCAAGACTTAATTCACTCAAGGATCATCTCTGCTCCATCTCTCTGTCAAACTTGTATTTCCTGGATATAATTTATTGCAGAGAAATCACCAGTTTGGTAAGAACAACCTATCTGAGCACTAAATTTTTAGAATGTTCTAAATTTGTTTTGTCAATTCATTTAAAAAAGGCTTTTTACAGTAATAGTTAGACCTAGATCTACATCAGTTCATTCAAGTCTGATCTTAGAATTCACTTCAACAGATTTCATTCAACCATAAAACATAAAGTGCTGGAACCAACTTGAGTTGTATTTAGCGGAGTGTATAGGTCAAGATCAGACTGCATAAAATGTGCAGTCTGATCTTTGATCTACACCATTTTTCCCGATTCAAAAGGTCCATGTCATTTATTCAGCTCTTTAATGCTTTACCAAATGACAAAATTTTAGACTGGTCCAAATTGGAAGCCTTTGCAGACGACAAATTAATTGTTACACAAAAGAAGAAATTTGTCTGTCATAGGGTAGAAAAAATTGTGGGAAAAGGAGAAAATGCTGGTTACCAGCATTTTCTCCTTTTCCCACAATGTTTTCAAAAGTCTCCTTTATTGGGGTCGTTAAAACTTGGGATTGTGTGGTAAAAAGTTAAGGGTTAACTTTAACATCCACTTTCTTTACATTTGCTGGGAAAAGTACATTTTGTGGTGTTTATCAGCACTCCTTACCAAAGAACAAATTTCTAGATGTGTTGGGCTTACAAGTAGTCCTACTTTACCTCCTTTTTTGCAGGGTGTCTATGTTCAGGCAAAAAGTCGGGGGAAAAAATATTTTTTCCAAGGTCAGGGAATTGTCAGGAATTTTGAATGTTAATGAATAGGGTAACTCTCTACCAAACAACAAAATTTTTGACTAGTCCAAATTGAAAACAATTGCAGATGATGGAATAAATGTGATTGAAAAATCGGAATTTGTTTTGGGAAGGGTAGAAAACATTGTAGTAGGGTTGGCTGTAGGGGAGGAGGAGGCCAACAGATTTCTCTGTATTGACATGTATTTAATTTCAAGCATGCATCCAACAATATAAAAAACTTTTGAAAATAAAAGGACATTGTGGATTAGCATGCCAAAATGAGAAATTAAAAGCTAACCTAAAAAGCAGTAAAAAGGTGGTAAGGGTTGGCTGTAGGGGAGGAGGAGACCAACAGATTTCCCTGTATTGACATGCATTTAATTTCAAGCATGCATCCAACGATATGAAAAAGTTTTGAAAATATGTGTATGTATGTACATTTACGTATGTAGAAAAAGACAAAATAGAAAATAATTTCAAAGAAAAACAAACAAAGTTAGAGGTGGGAAAGGGTTGGCTGTAGGGGAGGAGGAGGCCTACAGATATCAGAACTACATGTGCAAATTAAAAAAACATTAGTCAGGGAAATTTTGATTTTAGTCACGGCAAAGTTGGGGAGAACTTAGGAAAATTTTGCTTTACTCAAACTGTGGACATCTTGTTTTTGCTCTGTTTCTAACAGGCATGGCTGTTTTCATAAAAAATATCAAAGTATGGTCGTAGCCCATCATTATCTGCAGTCATTTGGTAAAGAGTTTAAATAAGGATGATGATATATCTTCATTCTTTGTATATTATAGTATCATGAATGCTGGTGTGATTTTTTTTTCTTTTTATTACAGCTACGAAAGCCTATGATTGACAGCCTGGGTGGACCTAACAGAGTTATTAATATTAAAGCCAATTAGCAATGCAAATCTGAAGAGAATGGAGGTGAGATCCTTTGACAAAGTTGAGCCCCTGGCTAAGGAATCTAGCCAACTAGCAGCAACACAGGCTTACAAAGCAGAAATGTGCAAGGTTTTTTAGACTCTTTTTATCCCTTTTACAAAATTATCCCGTCACTTGAACCACATGATTTACCTCAAACATGGATAATTTGTTAACTGTGAATAAAGGGAACCCATAAAATGGGCAGATAAGTATCGAAGTATTGCTGACACTGCTATGGTCAGTGTGGGACTATTGACCTGGTGGCCCAAGGTTTGAGCCCCACCTGATCTGCTGGGGTTTTCGTGGGAGCATCCTTAGGCAAGACACTTCAGAGCCCTAGCCAAGTTGAGCAGTCGCTATTATGTAACTGAAATAATGTTGAAAGTGGTGTAAAACACCATTTAATCAATCAATCGGAAAATAGAGGTAATCATTTCCAGCCAGTAGCTTCCAGATGCATGGTCTCGATTCTAAAATAATTTGGTATAAATGATCACCATGGATAGACAAGGTCGTGTGTAACATTCATGTTGCCTGCTAAAAGGTCATGGTCACAGTGCTTGGTTGAACTTTGACATTATTTGTAACAGTTGTAGTGACGACAGGCATTCCTGTCCGGCCAGTAGCTCCCATGGTTGTTACAGTTTATTAAGGTCAAAATTCCTTTACCAATAGAGATATTTTGGTGGTAATGAATAGGGATGCTTCTAAGGACATCAAGTAGGTCCATTAAAGAATTTTAACTCTGCCTTACTCCATCTATTTTCAGTGATCTCCCCTGGTGGTAGAATCAGCTGTAGGTCATAACTCTTTAACCAGAGGAGGTGTCGCACCACTGCGAGATTGCTTCCAGGTCGTAGTAGTCAAAAGTAGTCCGATGTGAAATTTTGCAGTAGCTCTTTTGTTGCACTGTTTTGTGGAGCTGAGAGGACTTGGTGGTATATAATTTAGATTTGCTTCAAATTGAGGTAGTGGGGGACCATTTAGATGTGATTTTATCATATATTGATTGGACTATTTTATGTCAGTGGAGGAACAAAAAATTGGGGTCATGGCGGTGAACAGGCGTTTTTTGAGGGCAATTTCTAGGGTGCCTGTATTGATTGGGATTTAGCGAGAAAACGCAATCGGTTGACATGTTTGGCTTTTCTGTCTCTTGCTCTCAAAAGTACAGTCATAGTCCTTCAAAAAAATGCATAAAAACACAACATGTCAACCGATTGCGTTTTCTCGCTAAATCCCAATCAATACAGTTTTGCCATTAAGCGATTTGTGAAGCTTCAAAGATGGTCAATTTCACTCTATTTTCAATATGGCAAAAAACCAGTGGTGTGACACCTATATGAGAAAGTAGTGAAAAAATGGGAACCAGTCTGGTGTTTTTATTTTCAGGCATAACCAGCTGAAATTTGGCAGACAAGTAGCTGAGAGGCCTTAAAACAGGATTATATCAAAAGTTGGGCTCAGATATCTAGAATTTAAATATTGAATTAAATTTAGAATTTAAATTAGTGAAATTTCGAAGTTTTCGGACCAGCATGTCGAGAATTTTGTCAAAAAATTCTTTGCACCGGATGAAATCTATGGACACTTCGTCTGCAAGTTTTCTAATGCCAAGCAGTTGAATACATGTTCAGATATTTGATTTAATTATCAATTTAAACTATTTAATTCTAATTTAAATTCTTTTATTTTAAAATTTAGAATTGGATTATTTTTCATGAAAAGCCAGGAAAAACATGAAAATGCATCTGAATTGCATGCAAATTGAAAATGCTTGTTTTGGATTTGTTGTGTAAGTATGACCGGATATGGGCAGTTCAGATCCAAGGATCCAAGTGATCCTGCTGGGTCCAGGTTTCGAACCGCAGAGCCCACATAATGGCATTTATGGTCAATCGGAAATTTCTGAAATATCGACCAAAGTTTCATGCAGGCCACCTCTGTAATTTCAAGCTTTGTGTGAATAAAGAGCATATTAACTTCAAGGAAAGTTTTCTTAATAAGGGTAGGAAATGTTATTTTGATGGGCATTTCCATTGGCTGTGTAAATTCATTGCGGCAAAAGGAGTTGGACCGCCTTTTTGACTTAGTCGGGCTGTAAGTACCATTTAATACCTATTATCCTCTTTGCATATTTTGTCCCATTTCATTGTTTGTCCAGCTGTCTCTATTATCCCCAAACCTGTTTGTCTCCCCCCCCCCTTTTATGTGAAAACATTGTGGCAGAAGGAGCCAGAATTATATACAGGACCCTCCCCTGAATCAGCCACTTTCCCTCTCTTTTACTCTCTATTTTTCTCAGTCTCACTCTCTCTCTCCTGTTTTTCTATCACTGAAAACATTGCAGCAGCAGTTCTTAATCATATATATATGAATGCCCCACCTCTCTCTCTATCTCTCTTCGTTGCAACAAAAGCAGCCAGACTGCCTTTTGGATTTTGGGGTCTGTATGTACCATTTTAATACTTTAAGCCTCTTTGCATATATTTTCCTAACCCATTGTGTGTCCAGCTGTCTCTACTATCCCCAACCGGTGTTTGTCTGGCCCCCCGCCTTTTTTTCTGAAAACTGTGTGGCAGAAGGAGCAAGTATTGTATTGCTATGCTCTAGACAGAGTTACTCCCCTTGTTCTCTTATTTCTTGTTTACTTCCTTATTATCGTATCTCTGTCTTAGGTTATGTTAACTTGTTTTGGTCTCCAGGCATGTTTGAATGCTGTGGTCTAAGGTCCCTTTTACATAGGTTCTGGATCATGAGGTGCTAATTTTTATATCTCTTTCAGACGCTGTGACCAAAGTTCGCACCGCTTCCCTGTGGCTGTGACATCATCAATGTTTGTTGAGCTGACTGGAGATGTTACACTAATTTCATGCTGTGTATATTCAGATAATTTCTTCTTTCTTTGAGAAATAAATTCCCTTTCTAGAACAAGCTTAAGATAAAGGCCTCTTCTTTCTTTTTTTCTGTCTTATCTATCCATTTTTTCCCTATATTCTGCCTGTATCTGGCCCATTCTATTTTCTTTGTTCTTTGCTCTAGATGTTTTCTTCTTACATAATGCGTGATTCTGGATTTGTATGGTCTTTCATACATTTCTTTCTGTCATTCTTTCAAATCCGTGCTCCCAATGACCTACTTACCCAATACTCTAATCCGATCGGACAGGTACCAATAAGCCCAGCTGGGCCTATGTAATGAATTCTGGCCGTCTGGATGTTTGCTTCTATATCAGAGTTTTGAGCTGATTACATCATACATAGTCTGGTCTGTAGATATTATTCATCATTTGTCATAGATGAAAACATTGTGATAAAAGGGGCCATGTGTAGTTAAATTTCGCAGTACTGGTATTTCATGAAGATTAGGGTTCATGTCCGTCATGTTCTATAAAGGCCATCTACATTCCTTCTTTCATGTATTCCACCCTTGTTTTGACTGATAATGCTTGACTATAGAATAAAAATGTGAATTTGGCTGGTCACATTGAAGATTTTAGAGATAAAAAATGAAGAAAACCCTGAATTTCAGCCATAAGTGGGTTTTTTTTTCTTGGTCAAAAGGCTACTTTTCATGCAATTTTTTCAATTTATATAAATGAAAATGGGTTAAAAAGATAGAAAAAAGAATCCAGAAGAGTATACTTTTTATTTCATGTAAATCCATTGGGTTTTGACTGAGATATGTTTGATTTTGTAAGAGCGGTCATTGGGAAAGTAGGAAACAAACTTATAAATAAGTGTGCACCTACCCTATGCCTGCAGACAATAGCAAATCATAGAACGCAAGGCAAAACATAATGCACTGAAATTTCACATACTTTCTCCAATCATTTAAAGCATACAAAACTTAGTTGACCCCTGGGGTGGTGCCAATTTTGACCCCTGGGGTGTTATAATTTGAATAACATTGGTAGGGCTTCACTAGATGACAGACAATACATGTACATGCAAAATTTGGTAGCCCTATTTGTTATGGTTTAGAAAAAATAAAATTTTTAAATTTGCACTATATAAGGCCCAAGTAAAACTTGTGACCCCGGGGCAAATTTCATACACTAGAATGTTGGTATGACTTGTATAAAAACTGAAAATTTATAAAAAAATCTCTTACTGTCACGAGTTTATTGAATTCTTGCATGGAAATTCAAACTTTGCAAAAATATATATTGAAATTGTCAAATACGTTAATATGTAATATGTAAACAAAGTCAATTTTGACATAACTTAAATAACTTTGGAAGAGGTTATTTAGATTACACTCATACAATATTACAGGTGTAACTCAAGGTAAGGAACGAGAAGACCTTTTAAGTTCTCACTGTATTAGCCTATGTAAAGCTTGTGACTTATTGGGTGAAGCAGTTTCAGAGACGATAAGCTTGATGGCCTTTGGCCTGTGGAGCTAAAAAGCAGTATCTTTTTCATGAGCTACAATGACATTAGTAAATACAAGCTTTTGGAAAAGATAGGTTTTTCAATACTTTTCAGTTTTGTAGCCATAGCAACCATAGCTTTTAACAGAACATCATGGCAAGATGGTATCTGTAAAGTTTGGTCAAAATTGGAAGAGTGGTTTCAATGAAAAAGATGGAACAATCTTGGTAGAAGTCTACAATATGAATCGGCATGCCAAATTTTTATAGCCCTAGGCCTTACAGTAATTAAAACTTTGACCCCAGGGCTACAGTTGGACTAAATGGGGAATATGTGTATTAGAAGAATAACATGCCAAATTTGGGAGTTCTTGGCCTTATGGCTAGTAACAAGACGGTTTCTGAAATTTTCACTCCATAAACCCATGTGAAACTTGTGACCCCTGGTTTAGGGCCAAACTTGATCCTAGGCCTGTAACTTGGGCCCTCTTTGTAGTTGTCCATTAGATAATGCTATAATTAGGCAAACTTTGGTATTGCTAAGCCTTATGGCTATGTACACCGAAATTTAAAAGTTTTCCCTATATAAGCCCATGTAAATCTTGTGAACCTCCCCCACCCCCCAGCATGAGGCCAAATTGA
This sequence comes from Tridacna gigas, assembly GCA_945859785.2. Taxonomy (NCBI): domain Eukaryota; kingdom Metazoa; phylum Mollusca; class Bivalvia; order Cardiida; family Cardiidae; genus Tridacna; species Tridacna gigas. The sequence goes on from OX244033.2 coordinate 29,759,915, forward strand.
CCCCAGGACTGTAATTTGGGCACTTTTGGTAGATCCCCACTAGATCAAGCTAAATGCAAAATTTGGTAGCTCTAGGCCTTATGGCTAGGTACAGGAAGATTTCTCAAGTTGTCACTGTGTAAGCCCATGTAAAACTTTTTACCCCTGCGGCGGGGCCAATTTTGACCCCAGGGCTAAACTTTTGGCCCACTTGGTAGAGGCCCACTACATGACAGAGGTCTACTATATAAAGCTACATGCCAAATTTGGTAGCCCTATGCCTTATGGTTTCAGACAAGAAGATTTTTAAAGATTTCAAATATTTTTCAGTTTTGTTGCCATGGCCACCAGAGTTTTTGAAGGAATCAAATTCTTTCAAGAAATTCTGAAGAGGACCATGGCAGGCTCATTTCTGTGAAATTTCATGCAAATTGGATGGGTAGTTTCAGAGAAGATGATGTTTGAAATAAAAGTTAACACATGGACAGACGCATGGACGAACGCACGACGGACACCGGGCCATGACATAAGCCTGTTGGCCTTCGGCTCAGGTGAGCTAAAAACAGAGGTAAAGAACAACAACCACATCCCCAAGTAGGCCAAAGTTATCATTTTTGATTTTGCCTATTGCTGTCAAAGAATTACAAATTTTGAAGATAGATAAATCTATTTATGTGAAAATCATTTGTTTCCTTTTCCATTAAGCCGACACAATATTGCATTCTGTATCATTCACTAAACATACAACCAGACAAGACTGTTCACCTAGCAGGGTGTGGCCAATATATTACGGGCATGTTCATGGTAATTTTTTACAAAAATGCTCATTTTGGTGTCGGCTTTGCAATGACCATTCTGCTCTCAGTTTAGAATCACAATCAGATGTTTTCAGACATGCCCTGGCCTAACAGTCTTTTATCAAAAGTAATAAGTCACTACCATACAGATATTACTTGGTAAGTCCCTGAAGAAGATCTTTCTTTTGAAGAGTAGTACTTGCATACTTCAAGAAATTATGCCCTAAGACACATGGGCGGGTTTTAAAGAAGTATATATTTGGGATGAGGTTTTGAATCAGACTTGGCAAAGATCCTATAGTCTCTATAGATGATCCCGGCACCAGGGTTGCCAACACACTCCATGACAGTACTATATTAACCTACAAAATACCTTGTAACAGAAAAGACATAAGGCCCTATATACTTTTCCGTACATTGGCCATATTTTAGGTACATTTTTGCAGGCTGGTACCTAGGTTATCAATGTGGTGAAAGCACTGTCCACAAAACCTCTGCAGAAGTATGAAATAAACATGAAAAAATGTACAAACAAAATTAATTTTGAATTTAGAAAATTATTAGAGTTTGTAGTGTAGATGTTGTCTGGTATGTTTTATTTCATTTATTTTGACATAGCATAGCGTAACCAGACAGCAGTCCAAATGCAATATGAAAAGGGATGTAACACATTCGCAGTGTTGGCTAGTAGTGTACAGTTTGATTTGCTTACAAAGACATTATAAACTCTTCAACCAATGACAAAAGTTTTGGACTTTTCCAAATCCAAAGGATTTGCAGACAACAAACTAAATGTGGCTCGAATTGTTGGATTTGCCTTTGGAAGGGTAGAAAACGTTGTAGGAAAAGGAGAAAATGCTGGGTACCAGCATTTTCTCTTTCTCCCAAGATGTTTTCAAATGCTCAGTGTCTGATCCAGAGCATGCGATTGCAAGAATGAGCGGGATTTTTCGTTATTCACACACATTTTGAAAAACCAGTGCGTGACAATCATGTGCAACAAAAAAATACTGAGGGCAACTAGCATTTGATCACTTGTAACTTCTTGAACTAGATCTATGTAAACAAGAGGGCCATGATGACCCTGGATCAATCACCTGAGTAGAGTGCCGTAAAGGTATTTCTTTAATTTGACCAAGTGACCTAGTTTATGACCCCAGGTGACCCAATTTCAAACTCATATTTCACAAAGACAAACATTCTGACCAATTTTCAAGTCAACTGAGCAAAAAATGTAGCCTCTAGGGTGCCCTAAAAGTATTTCTTTAATTTGACCTAGTGACCTAGATTATGACCCCAGGTGACCCAAATTTGAACTGGTCTTGGACTTTATCAAAAGAAACATTTTAACATCAACTGAATAATAAATGTGGCCTCTAAGAGTGCCCACTAGGTATTTCTTTAATTTGACCAAGTGACCTAGTTTATGACCCCAGTTGACCCAAATTTAGACTCATGTGAGATTTTATAAAGACAAACCTTCTTACCAATTTTCAAGGCAATTGAGCAAATAATGTGGCCTCCAGAGTGCCCAAAAGGTATTTCTTTAATTCGACCTAGTTTATGGTTCTAGGTGACCCAAATCCAAACTCATCTGATATTTCATCAAGACAAACATTCTGGCCAAATTTCAGGTCATTTGAGCAATAAATGTGGCCTCCTGAGTGCAAACAAGGTATTTCTTTAATTTGACCCAGTGACCTAGTTTATGACCCCAGTTGACCCAAATTTAGACTTATGTGAGATTTTATAAAGACAATTTTTCTGACCAATTTTCAAGACAATTGAGCAAATAATGTGGCCTCGAGAGTGCCAACAAGGTACTTCTTTAATTTAACCTAGTGACCTAGTTTATGACCCAAGATGACCCAATTTTGAACTCAATGAACTCGTTGTGCTTAGATGGGCAAACAAACTTAGAGGAGAATCACTGACCCCTGGGGCAGGGCCAATTTTGACCCCAAGGGCATCATACGAAGAAGCTTGGTAGAGGTCTTCTAGGAGATGCTACATGCCAAATATCAAAGTTCTATGCCTTCCAGTTTAAGAGAAGATGATTTTTAAAGTTTTCCCTCTTTGTTGCTATGTTCGAACTTGTGACCCCTGGGGCAGGGCCAGTTTTGACCCCAAGGGCATCATATGAACAAACTTGGTGGAGGTCCACTAGGAGATGCTACATGCCAAATATCAAAGCTCTATGCCTTCCAGTTTCAGAGAAGATGACTTTTAAAGTTTTCCTTCTTTGTTCCTATGTTCGAACTTGTGACCCCCGGGGCAGGGCTAGTTTTGACCCCAAGGGCATCATATGCACAAACTTGGTAGAGGTCCACTAGAAGATGCTACATACCAAATATCAAAGCTCCACACCTTCCTGTTTCAGAGAAGCAGATTTTTAAAGTTTTCCTTCTTTGTTCCTATGTTCGAACTTGTGACCCCCGGGGCTGGGCCAGTTTTGACCCCAGGGGCATCATATGAACAAACTTGGTAGAGGTCCACTAGGAGATGCAACATACCAAATATCAAAGCTCTACGCCTACCAGTTTCAGAGAAAATGATTTTTAAAGTTTTCCCTCTTTGTTCCTATGTTCGAAATTGTGACCCCGGGGCAGGGCCAGTTTTAAACCCCAGGGGCATCATATGAACAAACTTGGTAGAGGTCTACTAGGAGATGCTACATGCCAAATATCAAAGCTCTATGCTTTCCAGTTTCAGAGAAGATGATTTTGAAAGTTTTCCCTCTTTGTTCCTACGTTCGAACTTGTGACCCCTGGGGCAGGGCCAATTTTGACCCCAAGGGCATCATATGAACAAACTTGGTAGAGGTCCACTAGGAGATGCTACATGCCAAATATCAAAGCTCTATGCCTTCCAGTTTCAGAGAAGATGATTTTTAAAGTTTTCCCTCTTTGTTCCTATGTTCAAACTTGTGACCCCAAGGGCATCATATGAACAAACTTGGTAGCGGTCCACTTGGAGATGCTACATGCCAAATATTAAAACTCTATGCCTTCCAGTTTCAGAGAAGATGATTTTTAAAGTTTTCCCTCTTTGTTCCTATGTTTGAATTTGTGACCCCAGGGGCAGGGCCAGTTTTGACCCCAAGGGCATCATATGAACAAACTTGGAGATGCTACATGCCAAATATCAAAGCTCTATGCCTTCTAGTTTTAGAGAAGAAGGTTTTTAAAATTTTTCTTATTTGTTCCTATGTTGAAACTTGTGACCCCCAGGGGCGGGGCCAGGCCAGTTTTGACCCCAGGGACATCATATGAATAAACTTGGTAGAGGTCCACTAGGAGTTGCTACATACCAAATATCAAAGCTCTACACCTTCAAGTTTCAGATAAGATGATTTTTAAAGTTTTCCTTCTTTTTTACTATGCTGGAGCTTGTGACCCCTGGGGCGGGGCCAGTTTTGACCCGAAGAGCATCATATAAACAAACTTGGTAGAGGTCTACTAGGAGATGCTACATGCCAAATATCAAAGCTCCACGCCTTTCGGTTTCAGGAAAGAAGAATTTTGAAGTTTTCCTTCTTTGTTCCTATGTTCGAATTTGTGACCCCCGCGGTAAGGCCAGTTTTGACCCCAAGGGCATCATATGGACAAACTTGGTAGAGGTCCACTCCGAGATGCAACGATACCGACAGTTCTGTTTTCTAAGATGGATAAGTCCGAAAAAAGAAAGTATAAAATGGGTGGCAATGAAGATGAATAATCAGATTTGGAAAAATCTGTTATTCATCCTACAAGTCACTGCTATTGTGACCCAGAGGTGAGTGATACTGATGAAAGCAATTAATTTTGTTTCTTGCGTTTTTGTACTGTAGTTAATTTTGATCCTCTATACGTTTTAGAAATCCCCCATGCTTTTCAGAGTGATGGGGGACAATTCCCACCTTTTTTCAAATCCTAGATCAGGCACTGAAAGCCATATTTTTCATGGTCCTTAAAACTTGTGATTGTGTGGTGAATGGTTAACTTTTTACTTTCAGACGCGTCCATAGTGAAGGCATTTGCAGATGGCAAATTAAATGTAGCTCAGTGATGGCAATTTTCTTAAAAGAAGCGAAAAATATTGTCGGAAAAAGAGAAAATGCTAGTTTACCACATGATGTTTTCATAAGGTAGATCACATAGTTTTTTACAGGTTAATCGTCCAAATTTTCACAGTGGAAAGACCCGAAATAACTGTTACTCTATTAATTAATTAAGCTGTTAATAGGAAATTTCTGTAGTAGTAAGTTTTATTAAAGAACTTTAACCCTAGTTCAAAGATATCTCACACTTAACCTAAGATTTTAGATATTTTGCTAGTAACCTGAATTGAATTGTAGGTTAGGTTTTTACTCGACACCATGATTATGCATTTGACTTAACTTTACAAAATAGTTGAAAAAAGGTATCGCCAGCAAACTAATAGTTGAAAATTCCTTCTTTGTTGCAAAACACGTCCCTGGTCTCAATGTATATAAAGGAAATTCCAGCTGTAAGTTTAAAGTATATGAAGGAAATTCCAGCTGTCAGTTTACTGAACCTCACCTTTATATAATAATTTAACATATGTCCTGAAGTTGTTTAAGTGATCTCTTTTTCGGCATTGCTGAATGTGATGCTTTTGGCCTGCACTTTGGTTTTGATAACAAAAGAATAAATAGAAATTTGTGATTGGTCAAAAATGTAGACATGTTCATTTTAAGGGCCCCTGCCTATTTGCATTTAAATTTATGCCATTTGTCTTTTTTTTTTTTAAAGATATTTCTTGTTTGATAATGTGTCGTGCCTGGCCATTATGTTAACCTTTTTTGAGGCATTTAATGATGGTACAAAGTTTTAATAAAGTGACTGAAAAGAACTTTATACTTACATACTTAATGTATATTTAATGTGTTGCATATAATTTGAAAATGGTATTGCCAGCAACCTGATCATTGAAACTTCCATTTGTTCTATAAAGCCCCTGTCCCTGGCCACAATGTATTAGCTAGTAGTGGAAATTCTGTCAGTCTGCTGTTCATCATCTGTCTAGTAACCAGCATTTTCTCCTTTTCCCACAATGTTTTCTACCCTATGAAAAGTTGCACCATTTGAGCCACACTGAAATTGTTGTCTGCAAATGCTTTCAATTTGGACAAGGCTAAAATTTTGTCATCTGGTAAAGGGTTAAAACTTGGCTCTTGTTCTTTATAATTCCTACCATCAGTTTACTGAACCTCACTTGGTTACTTTACATGGGTAAAATATTTTGTTACAAGTTAACTGGAAAGAATCTTCGATGTGAAATTTAAAAATAATTGTGCAAAAGATACAAATCATTCCAAATATTCTCTTTCTCATCATTCAGAAACTTCTACAATGTTTAAAAGTTTAAAGTTCTCCATTTTCTAATTGTTTCAGCCTATAAGCTTTCATAGTCATTCAGGTAACTGTTGCAAAACCACACACACAAAAATATAACTAGTATGAATGTCTTGCACCCAATGCTCTTGCTATTGCATCAGTACTGCCAAAATGAGGTGCATTGCAGACAAGGATTTCATGCACAAAATAATGAAATAAGAAATACACTACAACCTTATCTTGCCCTACTGATGGAAAGTTCTACTGAGCTAAAGCAATATGAATTTAGAGAAAAAAAAAAACTGACTACTGTGACCTACCTACAGTCCATAATCACGCCAAAGTGTCCTTATCAGCTAGCTAAAATCCTCCCTGAAAGAAATTAAAAAGTAACATTAAAGTACTAAAAATAAAACTGTTCATCATCTACATACACAGTGTAAATGATTTAACAAAATTCAACACCTACTTAAAGACATGTACCACAATGAATGAATGAATGAATGGTGTTTCATAGTGTACTGGCAGCTAGGGTATTTTAATTTCTATGAAAAGATTGTATGTTCAGTCATATCACGATGGTATCTCACATATTCATGTAAGTCCTGGGTTTCACCAGCACAAGGCTAGGGCTATGAAGTGTCTTGCCCAAGGAAAGTCCGATTAACAACCGAGTGCTTCCTGTGCAGATCAAACCTGGGGCCTTCAGATTATGAGACCTACATTTTACCATGGAGTCATGCAGGACCCCACATTTGAAATGGAAACTTAGAACAAAAGGATGTAAAACTTGGAAACAAATAAAGTTTTAAAGGGGGATTATAATTATATTTGGCCAAACTTTTGAACTTGGAATTCTAATTTGTTTCTGTTCTTCTATACTTTAACTCTTTACCAAACAATTACATATTTTTACGACCCTGAAGAAGATTACTTTCAAAACCATTGTAGTTAAAAGAGAAAATGCTGGTGACCAGCATTTTCTCCTTTTCCCACAAAAGAAAATTCCCTCTCTTGCACTATATTTAATTTGTTGTCTTCAAATGCGTACCTCAATATGGAAGATTTTGAACTTGACAAAAACTATACCACAAGCTTACTTCTGTCTTCAACTCTATACCAAACGACAAAATTTTCCACTTGCCAAAATTGAGAGCATTAATTTTGCTGATGACAAATGTGACCCAATTGATGGGATTTGCTCTTGAGAGGGTAGAAAACACTGCAGGAAAAAGAGAAAATGCTGGTTACCAGAAACTTCCTGAGCTCAGGATTTAAACCAGCGAGCCCCTAGTCTCAAGTCCTATATACTACTGACTGTGCAAGGTCCAGGCCGTGTGGAGGAATAACTTGCTAATACTTTTCTTTTGTATGCTTGCTTGGTGTTTGATGCCATTCCTGACATTATTTCAGTTTAATAGCTTTGATTGATAGTATGGCGTTTAATGCTGTTTTCAACATTATTTCAATTATCTTGTCACAGCCTGTGCACCTGTCCATGCTTTCCCGGAGTTTCTTTTATCAGCACTTTGCACAATAGTCCTTCCAAGCCAATGGCTGCTTTCCCACATAGCCATCATCAAAACAATGGTCAGCGGTGACAGAGGAATGAATCCTGTTGCAATGACCATCATCAATCCTTGAAAAGAAATTGGCCGAACCAGCGACCCCCTGTTTTCAAGTCTTGCACGCTACCGACTGTGCTACCGGGTCTCGGCTTCATTTTATTAGCACTTGCCGGTACATCTATTCATTCTTCCCCTAAGTTTCTTTTACCAGTACCTCACGCAACATTCTTTCCAAGCCACTGGCTTTCCCATAAACATTATGGTAATAACGTTCAGCAGTGAGAAAGGAAAGAATCCTATAGCTAAGCCTACTGTTATTCCTTGGAATGGATTCACCACAGCTGAGAAATCGACAAGCAGCCACTGGGTTTGAAGCCCTGAACTTTACTGACTGAGCCACTGGGCTCTGCAATATGCCGATACCTAGATTGTCCCAAAATGCTCCTCTGGATTAGCACTTTTTGATAGCAAATGTAGTGTGTAATTAAACCTTTACCACACAATCAAAAATGACCCTGAGGATTGACTGACTGACTGATTGATTGTATGGGCTGTTTTCAACATTATTTCATTTATATCACGGTGGTCAATGCACCTGTCCATGCTTTCCAAGTCACTGGCTAGTTTCCCACATAACCATTGTCGAAACAATGACGGGAGGTGAGAGAAGAATGAATCCTGTCACAATGACTATCATCAATCCTTGGACAGAAATTAGCCGAACCAGGGATTGAGCCAGCAACCTCCTGTTCTCAAGTCCTGTACGCAACCAACTGAGCCACTGGGATTCTGCAACCCTGATCGCGTAGAGGGCAAGTAAAAAATATGCTCACACCCAGAAGAAAGCACCAAATTTTGCATACAAGTAGTTTATAATATAACAATTCACAAAATATTAAGATCCACATAATCCTGCCCCAGAATCTTGATTTAACTCTTTACCAAACAACAAAACTTAAGACTAGTCGAAATTGAAAGCGTTTGCAGACGACAAACTAAATGTTCAAAAATTGAAATTTGTTTTAGGAAGGGTAGAAAACATTGTAGGAAAAAGAGAAAATGCTGGTTACCGGCATTTTCTCCTATCCCACTATGTTTTTAAAAGCTTTCTCCTTCAGGGTCGTTAAAAGTCGGGATTGTGTGGTAAAGAGTTAAATCAATTTTAAAATCGGAATTTTTAATGAATTTCATATGACGCTATGATGTCACCATACATATGTTTTACTTGATGATGTCATTTATGTCGTATATGAAATCATGAGTTTTTAGGATGGCTGCATCGTTTACTTATCAAAAAAATTGTAAGAAAATAGGATAAAAGACCTGCATGAGGATCGAAACATGGTTAGTAATATTTTTCTAAAAACTAAATTTGTTACGATAAACAGTATCAAGAGACGAATAGAAGAAATACATTTGTATAAGCGTTTGCGGATGTCAAATCTCTTTGAGGTCACGAGATGACAGATTAAATCAGAAAATATGAAATACACAAATCCAACTCTTTCCCAATGGCTTAAACCTATTTCCAGCACAGAAATATAAGGTAAAATACTAAATTTTTTTATTGTATTCCTCAACGTATTCACCTCCAACAGATATACATGTACAAAGTTTCAGTCTCCGGATCCAATCTTTAGAGGCATTTTCATAATCTTTTTTTAGGCATACTATAAAAATACTGGAATATTACAGAACCGAGGTGTTTGTGCTGAGCAAATTTTTGATGTGAAAGGTATTTTTTTTAGCTTTGGAAACAAAAAGAAGTCACAAGTGGCAAGGTCAGGTGAACACAGGGTGTGTGGGCGCACTTTCTGCTGCAGAAAGTCTTGCACTTTGTGCAAAAAAGACAATGACTGAAACTGATGGTTTACCCATGTTGAAATATAGTTGAAAGAAAATGAATTCCAGTGTCGTCATAGTATACCTAAAAAAGACCATGAAAATGCCTTCAAAGATTGGATCCGGAGACTGAAACTTTGTATAATTATCTGTTGGAGGTGAATACTTTGAGGGAACAAAATAAAAATTTTGGTGAAACCTATAAAGAATCAAATTTTAGGTGCTTAGATACATTCATATTTGAACAATCCTCAAAAAGTGTTAACACCAGAGACATAATCTGTATAACTTTATTGACCCCTTTATCCAAGAATTATGTGTTTTTACATCCCTGGGTCAAATTCCAAACTTGTCCAAGATATCATTAAAACAAACATTCTGACCAAGTTTCATGAGTATCAGACTGAAAATGTGGCCTCTAGAGTACACACAAGGTTTTTTTAAGATTTGGTCCAGTGACCTACTTTTTGACCAGATGTGATCCACTTTGAAACTTGTCAACGATATCATCAGAGCTTTCTGACCAAGTTTCATGAGAATCAGGCTGAAAATGTGGCCTACCTTTTGACCGGACATGACCCAATTTCTAACTTGTCCAAGATATTATCAAGACAAACATTCTGACCAGGTTTCATAAGTTTCAGACTTAAAATGTGGCCTCTAGTGTGCATACAAGGTTTTTCTAAGATTTGGCCCAGTGACCTACTATTTGATCCGACATGACCCAATTTCAAGATATTATCAAAACAAACATTCTGACCAAGATTCAAGAGTATCAGGCTGAAAATATTGCCTCTAGAGTGCACACAAGGTTTTTCTTAGCATTAGCCCAGTGACCTACTTTTTGACCAGACATCACCCAATTTCAAACTTGTCCAAGATATTATCAAGACAAACATTCTGACCAAGTTTCATGAGTATATGATTGAAAATGTAGCCTCTAGAGTGCACACAAGGTAATTGTTGACACCTGGACAACAGATGAAGGATGCCGGACGATGCACAACAGACGCCGGACACAGCATGATCACAAACACTCACCTTGAGCACTTCGTGCTCAGGTGGGCTAAAAAGGTAATTTCAGCATTAAAAAGCTTAATTTCTTTTCGCAATTTCTCCTTTTCCCACATTTTCTTCCCTTTCTAATGAAAATCCCATCCTCTGTGCCACATTTAATTTGTTGTCTGCAAATAATTTGGACCATTCTCAAATTGTGTTGTCTGGTAAAGAGTTAACTCTTCAACAAAGGATCATGTGTTTTTACATCCCTTTTGGAAAGTGTTTCAAAAACCTTAAAAAAAAAAAAAGTCCTTTAAAAACTTTTGGGAAAAGGGAGAAATGGTAACCAACATTTTCTCCCTTTTCCACAATATTGTCTCTTGTATTAAACACAAACCTCATCATTACAGCAACATTTGTTTTGTTGTCAGCAAGTGCTTTCAAAATTTTGGCCAGGCCTACAACTTTGTTGCCTGGTAAAGATTTAACTCTTTACCAAACTACAAAATTTTAGAACCATTGGTATTGAATATACATCTACATGCAGACAAAGTACTTAATCTGGCCCAAAATATGAGATTTGTTTTGAAAGGGAAGAAAAAATTGTTGGAAAAGGAGAAAATGCTGCTCACCAGCACAGGAGAAAATGCTGCTCACCAGCATTTTCTCCTTTCCTCCCAGTGATTTCAAAAGCCTTCTGTATCAGAGTCGTTTCAATTTGGTACAGGGTTAAAAAAGCTTAAGGGACTTCCACTTCCAGATGAATTGTTTCATATTTGGTTTTCTGCAGAATACAAACATCTTCTTTGGAAAATATTTTGGCTAAAATTGCATTCCTTATCTTTCAACATCTATTCATCCAGAATAAATGTCAATATTGCCTTTTTTTAAAAAAATATTTTCAAAGGTACCTGCAGTAAATTTATTTCAGGAGTTTGCTAAATAAACAAAGTGGGCATTTTCAATTCATTTAACCCTTTACCACACAATCTCTAGTTTTAATGACCCTGAAAAAAAAAATCCTTTTGAAAACATTGTGTGAATAGAAGAAAATGCTGGTAACCAGCATTTTCTTCCAGTGTTTTCTTCTTTTCCCCAACTGTTTTCTACCTTTCAAAGGCAAATCCATTTTTGAGCCATATTTAAATAAGGTGTATGCATATGCTAACAATTCGGACAAGTTTAAAAACTGATGTTTGGAAATGAGTCAAAAGACTGTCCAGGTATTGTATTTTTATTATGATATTATGTCTGAGAAAAAAAACACAGTGTAGATCTAAGATCAAATTGCATATTCTATACAGCCTTATCGTAATATACCTCATCTCCGTTCAACTTACCATGTAGATTAACTGCTAACTCTTTGGTTGTTCTCATAACTGCAGCAGGCAATGTGTCTGTCGTCTTTTCCAAGTATTGCCATTTCAAAGCCATGATATCTTAAATTGAAAACAACAAAAAGAAAAGGAAAAACCTGTTAATATTTTTTCAGGGGGTGGGGGGAAGGGGGTGTGAAAAGGGGAAATAATGGCTAATTGTAGGGAAAACTATTATGAGAAAAAATTCATGTGTAACCTTGTTCACATTGTTTTTACTTGTCTGTTTTTTTTTCATATTTTTGTTTTTTTCATCTATGTTGCTGTAAAAAGCTGACTGTATGCTTTTTTAACGTGCCAATTTAATCTTTTTGGCATTTGTCGAAGACAATGCCACTATGAGTTCAATACGGCATTTTGAAAATCATGTATCATATTTTGTGCAAAACCGGAGGAAGTAAACCCACTTAAAATCAATTTTTCTGAGACAAATAAGTATTTCAATTGCACTCAGATATGAAATTGAAAATGGTGTATTAGAATAAACTGGATTAGGCCGTCGATCGTGGAAATACTTCCTTTTTATTGAAAATAGCTTGATCTGCTATGGCCTTCTATAGTGGCGTAATGATACACACATACCATGCTTGTTCGTCCCAAAACCAATTTGTTCCTGGGCTTATTTGTCCAAGGATTGTTAGCCCAGACTTGTTCGTCCCACAAGATTGCACCCTTCTCTATCGGATTTTGCACGACTATATTCTATATAGTAGATTGACTTTCAAGCAAATATTTAGAAACTGTTTCTGTTGTTTAGTTTTCAAATTATTAATTCCACACAATGGCTCCCTTGACAAATGCCACACCAGTGTTTTCAACACTTTGATTGTACTGCTATAACAGCTTCATTCCTTTTTTCTTTAAGCATTTAAAGTTTCTTTTTTAAAATTAATTTTTCTTTTTGCAGGTTTCAAAATTTTAGACCTGTCCAGCTTTAAAGCAATAGTAAATGCAGCTCAAAAGATGAAATTTGTCTTTAAATGGGAAAAAAATGTGGGAGAAGGATAAATGTTAAACCAGCCTTTTTCTACAATGTTTTCAAATGTCTAATTTCATAGATTATTAACCACACTCTTTTTGTTATATCTGTTTTTCAGTTGTATTTCATCTTAGTATGAATAATCTTGAATTTTTTGCTCTTGCACAGGAATCAAAATTCGAACTTATAACTCAAACTTTTTTCTTGCTCACACATGTGTTAGTGAGTGAAAAAGACCTGCTGTTGTAGAAAGCTGTGAGCAAAATCTAATTTGTCAATTACACTTTTGCCATGTAACTTTACTTTTCAAGCAAATATAAAGTAGCTTTTAGTTCTTTTTATGTTAATATTTTCATTTTTCAATTAGATTTTTTTAATTCATAAAGTACTAGTTTTAGTTTATACTCCATATGCAGTTTCATGACTGTTGATTTACAGTTTAAATATCTTTTAATATCTAAATTTGTGTCTGAAGTAATTTCCTTAAGATTCCTTTGCACTTTGCAAATCGATATGTTTTGTTTTAGCTCTGTTTGAAAATTGTTGTGCAAATGCCTTCCATTACTTTTAAAAATAAGATTTAATGGAAAATGTAGCTTCTGGTACTTACTGCAGTATTTTTGCCAGGGACAGGGTGTATCAGAAACAAACATATTCCAACTGAAATTCCCTACATAAACAAAGGAATAAAGATTATTTGACTACTACATATAAAACTTTGCTTTTGTAAGTTAACTTGGATTTTTTTAGTTTTTCTTTCCTTCATTCTTTTCATACTTCATTTTCTGTTTTTCAATTTTATGGGTTTTAATTTTCTTCCTATTTTATTTCATTTTATTCTTTTTCAAGTTGTTCGTTCTTTCGATAAGATTTTTGCCATTTTTCAAATCATTCTGTTACAGCTTTATTTCTTTTTCAATATTTTCGTATTTGTTCTTCTTTTGGTTTTTATCTTTTATTTATATCTTCTTATGACTTTAGTATTTTTTATGCCTTTTTCATTTCTTACATCTTTATTAAAAAACTTTTTTTTTTTTAAAATTTGATTTCTGATCATTTATTTATTATCATCATATTTTATTATTCTTTCTTTTTTCCTTTTCTTTTGTTGCTCTTTTCATTTTCCAGCTATTAAGTTTTATTTCTTTCCAATTTTTCACTTTTTTTTTTTTTTTTTTTTTTTTTTTTTTGTTCAGTTATTTGTTCCTTCATTCTTTTCATGCTTTATTTTCCGTTTTTGGTTTTAATTTTATGGATTTTATTTTACTTTTCATGTTATTTCCTTTAAAGTTTCTTCAATATATTCATTCTTTTAGTAAGATTTTTTTCTTTTTTTTCCCCTTTTTTCATGTTTTTCCTTTTATTCTTTTTCATGCTTTTCATAAGTTTTTTTTTTTTTTTAAATCTATTTATCATATTGTTATAATTTTCTCAGTCCTTCTTTCTTTTAGTTTTTAATTTGTTATTTTTATTTTCAAATTTGTTTTTTGGCCTTTCCATTTTCCATATGTTTCTTTTAAGAACTCTTTTTTTATAATATGATTTTTAATCATTATTCTTTACATTTTATATACTTTAATTTCTTCCATTTTTTCTGTTGTTGTTTTTCATTCTTTTTATTTTTCTGTTCATTTAGTTTTATTTCTTTCATTTCAAGTTTTTAATTTTTTGTTCATTTTTTTATGAATTTCTTTTAGATTTTTTTTTTATTTTAATTTTATTTTAGTTTTTTTCCTGAGTTTTTCATTCTTTTTACAAGTTTCTATTAATAAGTTTTTTTGGGTTTTTTTTTGGTGGGGATAGGGGAAGGGGGTTAGTCAATTTAGTCTTCTGTCTTTTATTTTAAGGTTTTTTTTTTTTTTTTTAATTATTATTTCTTTAAGCATTTTGTTTAAAGATTTGTCAGCATCATTATTGTATTATTTTGGATTTTTTAAGAATTTTATTTACAACAGATTTTTTTAATAAAGTTCTGCAAACTTTTGTTTAAAACTGTTGTTGTTCATTTATTTCTTTTCCCCTCCTCACTTTGCCTATATATTAAGGAGTGTTAAGTCTGAACCACATCATTGTATGCAGATTTTACTCTCCTTGGTTATAACAAATTTTGCTTTGTATACTTGTCACTAACGTTCTGAATTTGAACAGTACCTTGATGTAACTGATTTAGTGTTTATTCAGAAAATTTCTTTTAATTTCCAAGTCCTTCCTCGAAATATTGGTTCAATTGCATTAACCAGAGTTCAAGTTTTTTTTTGTTGTTATTGTTGTTGTTGTTGTTTTGATCCTTTTTTTTTTTTTGTACTACCCCAGTGAAATAACCGTATGTGTTAACATTTTAAACCACAAAATATATTCATAAACAGCTGAATTAAAAATAAAAATCACCCTTTACAAAAGTAAGTAAAAAGTTTGCGTCCTGGGATTGGTTTCATAAATTGTTTGGTAAGATACGGTACCTGCCTTGAAAGGAGAATTTTGTTTCCAGGATGCCCCCACTGTCAAAATTTTATGTAGAGAGTGAGTATACTTGTGTAAATGTTCCTAATTTGATGTGGAAAACACTGTCAGCCCAAACACATGAGGATGGGAACCAAGTTACTCCCAGATGAGACAGATCTGTTTTATGTTGTGTGCTTTTGCTATTTCAAAAGTATGCAATGAGATATGAATGTCCTTGATCTATTATGAACTATACTCCAAATGCTTCCAACAAAATCTCCATTGGATAATTAGAAATAAGTAGCCCTAGTTATCCATTACATACTGATCGTTGATCTTAAAAAAAAAAAAAAAAAAAGGGGGGGGGTTTGGAATGATAGAATTTAGAAGATATTCATTGAAAAGTGCTTGAATTATGCTTTAATTTGAATGTTATTGACCCAATTTAATGCGTAGAGTACTGGGGTCATCCAGGCTATAAGTTCATTTGAAACTAGAGCTATCACTAAAAGTGATCATACCCCCCACCAGCTCCTTGTCACAAAACAGCTCTTTGTCACAGAATGCAGAATGGTTTCGTAAAAAAATAAGAGTTGAAAAAAAAAGTGGGAAAAGAGTTATGGTACTTGTAAACTGCGCTTCTCATCAATGTGGTCTGTCTGTATATGAAGTTTGATGTCACTAGCTTAAATGATTCTGAAGTTATGCCCCGGACAAATATCCAAAGTTAAAACTTACAAAGGGCAATAACTCAAAAAATAAAAGTAATAGAGTTATGGTTCTTGTACACTGCACTTCGCCTTATAGTGATCTGTCTGTGTGTGAAGTTTGAAACCATAAGCTTCTATACTTTGGAAGTTATGCCCTGGACAAAAATCCAAAGTTAAAATTTACAAAGGGCAATAACTCGAAAAATAAATGAAATAGAGTTACTGTTCTTGTACACTGCACTTTTCCTTAATGTGATCTAACTTTGTGTGAAGTTTGAAGTTCCTAGCTTCTATACTTTGGAAGTTATGCCCTGGACAAAAATCCATAGTTAAAATTTACAAAGGGCAACAAGCTTAAGGGGAGATAATTCGACAACCAATGGCAGCAAGGTCGTGAAAATTGCACATGCACAATTTCATATGTACCCAAACATTATGTGTAAATTTCAGTGCAGTACTTGAAAAACTGTAGGAAAACAGCTCCGGACAAAATTGTGTCTACAGACAGACGGACGGACGGACAGACGGACGGACAGCCATGGCGATTCCAGTATACCCCCCTCCACTTCGTTGTGGGGGGTATAATAAACTAATGTTTCGGGGGTTAACAAATGTTTCTAGGCTTGCCAAAGTTGTAGACACCAAGACAATGTCATTTATCCTCATATTTGCATTTGAACTTTGAAATAGCACTTGCACTTTGAAATAATCAAGCAACACTTAAAAATTGTGATGTCTTTGTTTTCTAAATGACAATTTGATACATAACAGGAAAAACAATATGTGACAAGTTTCCTCACGCAAGTTACAAAGCGACAAATTTGGATTTGTCCAATCTGGAAATACTTGCAGATGACACATTACATGTCCCTCAAATGGTGCATATTGTCTTGGTAGGAAGGAAAAAATTGTAGAAAAACGAGAAAATGCAATTTCCCGTTTTCCGATAATCTTTTAAAGACCTTTTTCCTCAGCGTTGCTAAAATGTAGGATCATTTGGTAAAGGACTAAATAAGCAAATAGAAAATTTAATCACAAAACAGAAAAATAAACTTCAGTAATAAGAATTACTTCCATTTTTATTTGATATATTTAGGATTACGATTCTCAACATCATATAGGGTATGCTGACAATACTTTAGTAGCTATAACAAATCCCTTTGGTTTAAAAACCCTCAAACATATTTAATTTTATGCGTGTCTGGTAGACACACATCATGTAAGGATACTTCAATATTTATCACATCTAGCAATTTGATAGACATGGTGCTGATTTAAATGATTCATCTATTGTTAACTTTTATGTTATTCTGTACCTCTCAGCTGCGGCAGTGAAATACTTTTAATACACACACCACAAAACTAAAACTTTAGAAACTTCTACAGGACTTATTTCTACTCTACTCCAACACCTTTGAGCCACAATTTTCAAAAGTCAAATCCAATTAAGAGCTGATCCCCGGCTTGGCCAATTTCTTTCCGAGGATTGATGATAGTCATTGTGACAGGATTCATTCCTCTCTCACTACTGACCATTGTTTCGACGATGGAAAGCAGCCAGTGACTTGGAAAGAATATTGTGCGGAGTACTGGTAAAAGAAACTCCAGGAAAGCATGGATAAGTGCACTGGCCGCCGTGATATACCGAAATAATGCTGAAAACGGCGTTAAACACCATACAATCAATCAATCAATCAATCAGTTAAGAGCTAGTTAGAACCATGATTTCAAGAGTAATACCCTATGCAAGTTTTTGACATACTAGACCCCTATGAATGTAGGTCTCAAACACTGAGTGAAATTTGTTGTTTCTGTGGTTTTTCTATTAACTTTAGGACAAGTTGTATGTCATTGTGTGATATAAAGTGTATGCTCAATTATTTTGGCTGTCCCATCCACAAAACCCCACTGTTAGATGAATTCTTAGACATAATATTATAAAATGGATAAGAATAAAATAATTTATTTTGTGCAAAATGGTATGACCTATAAATGAGAGATGACCGATACCAATCTACAAGATCAATGTAAAGCAATTAATCCCTAGATTATTGAAATTATTGTTCCTATTTTATTAAAGCATCATTGCAAAATAATACTGGTCATAATTACAGAATAATAATAAAAAAAATTATGTAGCCAGTTTTGCTGATGATTGGAGTGTAGCAAGAAGGGGGTGATCAAGGAGTAGTACAGATCGAGTTTTTCCTAGAAGTACTTATAGTCTTAGAACCACAAAAAATGTTATCGGATATTAGAGGCATAATGTAACAGTATGCATAAAGTCATGTCATATGGGTCAGAATATATTTGGAACTGCTCCAACACTGTTTGCCTTAAGAGACTGATAATGTACCATATGTTTCATCAACTTATATAGCTGTCTGAAGGTTTAGTAAGACATTACTTTGGATTTGTTAAGTACACGGTATTGGTCAGTATTGATTTATTTGGTATAATTGAAATTCTTTCAAGAAATAAAACGCATAGGTTTGTGGACTGAGTAAGTGCAACATTTATGATACTATGCCGTTTCTTAATTAATGCAAACTTCATACTAATATCAGCAGTCTTTTTTTTTTTTTTTTTATCTCTTTTATGTCCATTATAAACTGTTTTGGAGTAAACTGTAAATTTTGGACCTGATTTCTGGGCTTGGCCTCATCAAAATGAGGTAGAATGCAGTAATTTGAGGGCACTGTGTGGCATCCCAGTAAAATAGCTTAGTTTATGTGAAGCTTGTATTTTGAAATTTTATGACGGCTTTCTTCATTTGCTACCCTTCAACAGTATAAATTATGACCACCATACTGTCCTACACCCTTGACTTCATGGCAGTCGATCAGTTTCTACCATGTTATATTTCAATATTGATTTTTAGGCATGTAGAAAGACGAAATTCAAACATTTGGACTCTTTATTAATTTATCCATCATTAATCTGACAGATTTTGTGTAATTTTTCATTCACTAATTTTAACCTTTAGTTACCCAATGTAAAGTGACACTTACCTCATCAAAGTCCAAACCTGGTCCTACTGTAAATCTACAAAGATAAAAATGATAATTATCGATAAGTAAGATAAACACCGAGTTGTTGTAGGTGTAGAAAAAGTGTAATTCTGAATAAATGTATATACAAGGGCTAATGTAGAAAAAGTGTAATTCTAAATAAATGTATATACAAGGGCTGATCCAAAAGTCTGTAGACAATATTACTTTCTTGGCAAAACAATATCATGTATTATGGTCCAAATTATTCCGACTCTGACTACTAAATTTTAGAGCAAAACAACCATTTCTTCTTCATGTATTAAAGGTTGAATAGTGGTTGTATTCAAGTCCAGTTTTTGCTTTTTCAGTCATATGTGTCCAGCTGTTGTATGTGCTCTACAGACCAGGTAAACCCTCTGAATTGCAGGAGACACTAAATGGAAGTTACTTGAATTTCCGATCTGAATGAATAATTGAATGTATGGTGCTTTATGGCGCATCAATATCTAGGGTCATTTAGCGCGCTAATAGAAAAAGGTAATGCGAGGAAAAAATAGTATGTAAAAATATAAGTAATGAGTATGTGATGAAAGATGTGTCATGAAATGATTCTGTAATGGAAATAAAACAGATATATAGTGATAAGAATAAAAAAGTCTGAATAGGAATAAAAGGTTGTAAAACAATATCAGTTTTATATTTGGTCTAATCTTCTTGAGAAAAGCAATGTCCCTGATTAGACCGACACCCTTTCTGGTATGTCTTGATCCATCATTGGCGACAGTTTTGTTGGAATTTATCTTTATTTCATGAAATTGATCATATGTGGATGTTTGATTAATATTTATTATTTACTGTATCCAGATCAGATTTTCAAACAGATCAATCTTGTATTAGCAAATACCAGCACACCTCATTATCTTCATGTATCTAAGGTCATTCATCATGCAAAATACTGAAGAGATGAAATGACATTAATAGAACTTAAAAAATATGAGTAATGAAATATATGAAGAAAAATGTGTCATGAAATGATTCTGTAATGGAAATAAAATGAGATAGATACACAGTGATAAGAATAAAATCGAATGAATTAAGGAAGAAAAAGTTTTAAAACAATATCACAGTTTTGTATAGAGTCCAATCTCCTTAAGGAAGGCAATAATTGTTTCAATGTTGGCAATATCAAAGAGAGCTTTCATACCGTCAACACTGAAGTGTTTGGAATGAATTGGATGAAGATCCACAAAGTCAAGAAAAATGTGTTCAGCTGAAAAGGGCGCATTGCAGGGAATGCACTCTGATGCCTCATCATGTGTTCACAGCCAAGAATGCATTTAAACATGTGTTGCCAATTCTGCAGCGGGCAACTATTACCTGTTCTCAGCGAATGGACCTGTAAGCGGGGTACCATTCACCTATGACCTGTTTAACTGAACGTAGGTTGTTAAAAATATCAGCATCCCATAGTGATTGCCATGAAGACTGGATATAGGTTAAAACAGAAAGTATAAAATCTGTGTATGAAACTTCAAAGTTAGATTGGGGAAAGGACAATGTCAACTTCGCAGTTATGTCGGCCTTTTCATTGCCCCTTATGCTCAGTAGACTATTCTTTTAGACTCAACAAAATGTGAAATGCGTTCAAGGACAACGCAGACAGACGGATTCTCAAGTTTCTTGTGCAAAGCTTGAAGTGAGGATAATGAATCAGAAAAGATGATGAAGCGAGCAGAGTTGGACTGCTCAACAAGATCAAGGGCAAGGCCAACTGCTTTCACTTCTGCTGGAAAGATAGAAGATTTATTAGGAAGGCGACATTTTTAAATTTTAGTTCCGTATACATCGGCAGCTGCAACTGTATCACCATCTTTACACCCATCCGTGTAAACAGGCTTGAAAGAGAAGCACTGTTCCTTGATCTCGTTGTATCAGACTCTAAACATACTTTGGTCCGTTTCTGACTTCTTATCAGAAGGTCAGGTCAAAACGAAACTCTGCTGTTCCCATTGTCCATGGTGGAATGTCTGGAATTTTATACTGAGCAATGGATCCAGATCCACATTAAGATTACTTATGTGAGGTTCCAAAAGAATAGCAAAAGGTATTGCACTGGGTTTCCTCTCAAATAGACATTTATACCGTGAGTTAAAAACAACCTTACAAGTAGGATTAAACGGGTTAGATCTAAGTTTTAAAAGGTATTGAAGGGCCAACTTTTGCCTTCCGGCATAGAGAGATGGTTCCTTAGCCTCGACATAGAGGCTATTAATCGGAGAAGTTCTAAATGCTGTCAAAACTTTGAACAACCATTAAAGATTGTGTAAATCTCTGAAAAAATGCTAGTGAAATAAAATCTGTTAGGAAGTGTTACAAACACGTCTGTAAGTTGTTTGTAAGTGGAATTGGCGATTTCCTGAGAGAAAAGTAAATGTGGAGGATGACCAGTGGTTCAGCAAACCAACGTAAGTCACCGACTGTTCAAAGATAGAATTAAGATGACAACGCTTGGACAATTTGGAGAGGTTGCGAGAGCGACAGGGCGCACTTCATAAAGTAAAGGATACTGAGACAATGACATTCAACTGCCCTGTTCAAGATAGCATCATGTACAACATCCTGAGCTGTGCTGCAGATCATGAGCTATGAACTACCAGTGTTCCAAAGATTGTATTTGTATAAACAATCAGTGAATAACAATGATATCTCTTAAAAACATCGATAAACATTGACTTATGTATACAGCAAAGTTTTAGATGGATACATCCATTAAGTTTTATTTTACACATACGTCCACAAACCTTTGGATCAGCCTTCGTATATAACTGGTTTACTGCACAATCTCCAGTTGTAGCGACTCTCAGGAAATTAAGTCTTTAGAAAAAATTGTGGCGAAAGGAGAAAATGCTGGTTACAAGCAATTTCGTTTTATCCCACAACATTTTTTATCCCTTCAAAAACACATTACATCATATGAGTCACATTTTTTTTTTCCAGTGTATTTTCTACCTTTCCTGCAGGGTGGAATTCTGGCCCCATTCCCAATTGAAAAAAGTCTTATTTTTTTGCCAGTTCCATGACGTTTTTCCCCAAATTGACTATTGAAAAAAACTCCTTAGACATCTGATGTCCGCCTATTGGCCCATGCTTTCACTTAGTGGATGTGACGTAACAACGAGCGATAGCAAGTTCCTGCCGAAGAGCAAAACTCGTTTTGCGGTATAACCCTTTATGATTTTTTAAAAATAAAATTTCGACTTCACACTGGGTTTTAGTCTTAATCTAGATAGGGATGGCTATAATTCATGCATCTTCTGGTTGATCGCACAGCGTCACACGTATCATAATCACAATCTTTTGCACATTTACTTGATTGGTCAAAAATGACACTACCTATGTACCGGTTGGAAGATTACTTGAAAATCAACTTCAGGTTAATGAGCACATATTATTTAATTGTCAACTTATTTTCAGCATATTAAATGTCTGTTTCTGGTATAAATATCTGCAATAATCCATGCTAGAAAATAATGTCATAAATCATACTAATTTTATGTCATTCACGAGCTGTTTTTCGTGGAAAAATACTGTGTTGAAGAAAACATGACAAAAGTTTTTTGACTGTTTCAAAATGCCATTTATAGAGAAAGCGAGATTTTAGTGTTTGATTGTTTTTTTATTCATAATAAATATAGAGATCTAGATCTATTTATTCAGATGTTATGAAGAATTGTTAATAGATCTAGAATTTTTTTTTTTTTTTTTTTTTTTTTCTTATTTTGTTTTTATCCATAAAATGTTTATCTACCCAACAGCTCAGTAAATTTCTTCCCTAGGATTGATGATAGTAATTGCGACAGGATTCATTCCTCCCTCACCACTGATCACTATTTCAATAATGGACATGTGGGAAAAGAGCTATAAATAATTTGATTTTGACGATCTATGCATTCTGATTAAAGAAACTCCAGGTAAAGCATGAGTAGGTGCAGCGGCCACCATGACAGATCTGGTTTAGTGACATAATGTTGAAAAACAACATATAAACACAGCAGAGTGCTCAGATCTGAACTGCCGGGGAACTGCCTGATTTTGTTAAGAGAATCCCGAACAGTTCACCCTATTTCACATACGTCTACGAGAGAAGACTGCATACGCAATGACTTTTGATCACCCTTAAAATTAGTTTTGGTAAAGCCAGGATTCGAACTCAAAACCCTATGATTTCAAGATGTAGCTCTTCACCCGAATTATTACATATTTTTTCAACAAAGTATCCATGTTGCTCATAATGAGGTTTCCCCTTTTTCATATTATAGTAAATATCCGTCTTGAAAAATCCCAAAAACGTCCAAAGAAATGAGACTGGACGTTTTTCGTATGTCTACAAGTTAACAAATATGTCCACAAGTTCATACTCTGGGCAAAGTCGTATGTTATGACTGAGTAACAAAATCAAGGATTTAAACATTTGGTATCCATATGGCTATAACTATCAGCTCCGATACCTGACAGTTGAGGTACACCATTCTTCACCTTACGTTATCAGGCACTGTAAATCAAATCTCCCTGACAACCAATTACAATGACAGGAAAGGGATAAGAAAGGATTATGCTGAACAGTTATGGTTGTACTTATATAAAATGACAGACGTTTTATAATAGACAATTACAGGACTTTCAAACTCATATGATGTAAAACTCTACAGCTAAGTTTTCTCCCTACAATTACTTTTTCAACTTTTTTTTAAATACTGTATTAGAGTATAGAATATGATGATTACTCTATCTTTCCATGTATGTCAAAACGCACAGAAAATCCTTTCTCAAAGATTAATGGTCATGGAAAAAACATGTAAACCCATGACAACACAAATGTCAAATTGACCTCATCTGATCAAAAACCTTTTAAACTTTCTTATTTAGCCTTGATAATGACTTAAAACAGCTGACTTGCATACATATCACATAGAAAATAATGCTGGAACTAAAACCAGTTGTTAACTTGCATTTAACTCAAGTCACCAAAAGATAGACGAGAAAAAAAAAAAAAACGATAAAAAGATATATGCCACCACATAACTTAGAAGGGGGGTAAAGAGACAAATGAGTGGGACATTCATATAAAAGAAAGAAGACTGAAAAAAAGAAGTAACACTGATTCCGTAGTACAAGAAATGCCTTATTTATTCATGTATAATAAAAGTGTTCCTAATTTTACATGTTTTGTTCATCTTTCGCCCCCCCCCCCCCCCAGTTTTGCCATTTTGTCGATATTTTTTTTCCAATTTGGCTATGGGCCTTTTCCCAAAATTCATGGATAAAGCCCTGTAAATGGCTTGAAACCAGCAGAGCTCATGTCATGGCATGGTTTCTGTCTTGACCCTTGC
This sequence comes from Tridacna gigas, assembly GCA_945859785.2. Lineage (NCBI taxonomy): Eukaryota > Metazoa > Mollusca > Bivalvia > Cardiida > Cardiidae > Tridacna > Tridacna gigas. The sequence continues at coordinate 29,784,329 of OX244033.2, forward strand.
GGGTTGTGGTTGTTGTTGGCCTGGTAATGCTCCTCTCCCTCACTGGTGATAATATATGCTTACAGTAATATTGCAAATGTCACATTATTATTCTCCTCAACAACTGTCATCATCAACACTAGGTTGTAGTGTTCCCGATGGGTCTTCAAGAAAAACAAAGAAGTCTATTTACTGTCATGCTGCATATATACTTGTCGGGGTCCTATAGTAGTTCATCCTCAGATCTGATCATTAAACATATCACAACCAAAAACGTATCATTTTGAAACAGCGCATTCAGTTCACATTAAACATATCTGGACTAATTCAAAGGTATCTGCAAGTATTAAATCGTCACAAATGGGGACCCCGCTCATAATAAATGTGCCAAGCCTGGATTCAATAGTAGACTTGAACAAGGATTCAATTGTAGACTTGAAAAGGACAGTTTTATTTGAATGGAATGGACCATATATAAATATACGGCCAGATCAGAATAGGTCGTGTGAACTGAAATTGACCAATCACAATTATATCACATCAAAGCACAACTCATTGTTTCTTAACGTATCCACTTGTATTATTATGTATCAAAACCAGAAAATTCCCAAAAAGTTTCACAATTAGTTGTTGATTGTGAATCATGGCTCTCGTAACGACAGTGGGAACCTAGCATCATATAAATTTCTAATATAGGTATATCACAAGTATATAGTGTATAAAGAATCACTGAGGTCTGGTGACGACATAAGATTCTTCTGTAAGTAGTTTACATATACAGAAAATCTCAGAGTGTAAACGTAAGTAGTTTTATTTGTAAACTCTGACAAACTGAAAGGTGAAGATTGACCTACAATAAAGATAAAATGTTGCACTGCACATTTTGTGTTGTCTGATCTTGATTCTGACAACGAAAACAACTAGAGTCCTGAAAGGTGTTTCATTTATGACTAGCGAAGCTAGTCTATAGGCATCAAGACTGACCTGGATTCAAAGTAAACAAAAAACCCCACAGTTGCCAAATACTGCCTCACAGAAAATACTTCTTTCTGTTAGAAATCTTAATTCTGTTATATATGACAATTTAGACAAAAACAACTAAATCTCTACCTCTCTAAGTTGAACATGTTGTCTTACAAAGTAATTAAGTGAAAAAGATGTCATTTATAAAGTACAAGATCTTTGCTTATATGTAAATTACGTGACCTATGCAAAGCAGAGAATCACTTATTCCTACACCACTGTAACATTATGAGTTAATCTATTAATGGATACACCTAGGTATTAACTTGTAGCAAATGCCAGGCTATATCAGCCCTCACTGGACAGAGAACCCTTGTCATTCATTATTTAGATCATTGAGTACAGTTAATCTGTTATGCTGAATTGTTATTCTACCTCTTGAATATTAACCCTTTACCAAACAATTCCACGTTTTAATGACACTGGGGAAGAATCCCTTTGAAAATATTGCGGGAAAAGGAGAGATGCTGATAACCATCATTTTCTCTTTTTCTCACATTTTTGTCTGCCCTTTTGGAATCACGTTTTATCAGTTCAGCCGCATTTAATTTATGGTCTGCAACAGCTTTGAATTTGGACGAATGTAAAATTTTTGGTTTTGTAAAGAGAGTTAAATAGTTAACTACATCTTGTGCTACTGGATATTGACTCATTGATTGTATTGTGTTTAACGCCATTTTCAACATTATTTCAGAGATATTGCGGCGGCCAGAGCACCTATCCATGCTTACCCGGAGTTTCTTTTACCAGCACTACCGCAACTCAATGACCTTTTGCGGACAGTGTGGACTAAGATCAGACAGCATAGAGCATGCAGTCTGATCTTGGATCTACACTGTCCGATAAGAGGATATTTTTTTTCAAAATGTATCTTTGAAATAGCAATATTCAGGTATTTATCATTGGCTTGAAAGTTTCATTTAACATTTTTAGCTGGTTAATGGTTAAACTTATACTGGATTATAGTTAAACAATAGCACGCATAGTCCCGGCAGCTCAGTCAGAAGCGTACAGGACTTGAAAACAGGAGGCCACTGGTTCGATCCCCGACCCTGCAAATTTCTTTCTGAGGACTGATGATAGTCATTGCAACAGGATTCATCTCTCAGATTTCAACGGGGGTTATGTGGGAAGCAGCCAGTGGCTTGGAAAGAATATTGTGCTAAGTATTGGTAGAAGAAACTCAAGGAAAGCATGGAAATATGCATCGTCCACCGCTACATAACTTAAATAATGTTGAAAACAGGGTCAAACACCATACAAACAATCAATCAATCAAATTCGCTAGTCTGTCAGTACTTTCAGTACTTTGATTAACTTTGCGCTAATTGTAAATAGTGGATGGGAAAAGAACAGTTGTAGTTGCAGATTGCCAAACATCTGCCCCTTACTTAAACATCAAAATAGCCCCTTTTATCTCGTAAGCATCAAGTTTCTTTACCTTTGCAGTTAAAAAAACACTTGTCTTCATAAGTGTTTCAGTCTGAATTTTGATTTTACGTCAACATAAATAAAAATGCATTTACGTCAACAGCAATGAAATGGATTATACTTTTGCTGTTCAATGAAGACAAAATCTTACCAGATTTGCAATATTTGTGGCGAATCACAATGTAAGTTTGATTAATTTCCTTTTACTTATTTTGTCCATGAGTCAAGATGACCATGATAATTTCCTGAGCCACCAGCCCTGGAAATAAGTATTCCGCTGTTTGCAAAAGAAGCAACAGATACACTTGTGCATGATGAGCCTCTAGTTTCGGAGATCAGCATCATGTGAGTGGCATTGTTTTTAAAATATATAAAATATATAAAATAATCCTGTATGCTGCGTATGTGATTTTTCTACTTCTGAAGATATATCACTTGTAAAAAAAAGAATGTTTATTTTCCTAGAACAGGGCAGAACAAGTTTTCATTTGATCAATAAGCCCACAATACATCTCATACCTTGCAACAGAAACAGCATACCAATTATACGAACCCGAAAGTATGTTTTACATCATACGGTTAGCACAAACACATATTTAACTAATAACCAGGTTTATTTATTAGTGGGAATAAAAAAGGTTTGAAGATGGGTGCCGTAATATTGATATTTGAACTATACACTGGTGTCTGCCTGTGTATATTTTGCTCTATACATGTACATCGCAGTTAACATTTTTTTTCCCATTTACCCTGTCCAACTTAGACAATGCTAGTTATATTTAGCTTTAATTGTATAAATATATAGCCACAAGATTTGTATCCTCGATAGTCATCATAAGCCACAAGAGATGAAATTATTTAATTACATCTATTCATCATACCATACAGGCTCACGGTTTGTATTACTGATAGATCACCAAATAGTTCTTATGCCTTTCTTTATGCCTTTCCAGTTGTAAGTTGGTGAATTCTGACATTTTGTTCAAACTTCTTACTAGAGTGGCCAACCCGAGAAAGTGATTACAGTCCTTCCCAATCTGGAAAGCTTGTGGATAACATTATTCTATACAGAAGGAAAATGTTCAGGGAACGATACAGAAGTAAGCTCGCCATCAGATTTACTTTGCCAGTATGTTGCGTTCAACCCTTTCAATAATTAAATCAATTTATCATACAAAAGAAGTGTTATACTTTTTACACATGGTGCAACTGTCTGTTTCTTTAGTTCTGACTAAAGTATACAGGAACATCAATATATTAATCAATAATGGTTTAACACTTCGCCAGACGACAACATTTTGGACAGACCAAAATTGAATGCACTTGCAGTCAACAAAATAAATGCACCTGAAATGATGATTTTTGTGTTTGATATGTTTGAAAACATTGTGGAAAAAAAAAAAAAAAAAAAAAAATGCGGATAAACAATATTTTCCTCCTTCTATACCACCATGTTTTCAAAATTTTCTTTGTTGGCGTTGTTAAAAGTCAGGTTTGTGTGGTAAACGGTACCAAAATATTTGTTATTAATGAGATTTTTCTACAGCAAATCACAATTTAAGTGATAACCTTTGCAGCTGGATATTGATTAACTCTTTCTACAAAAGGCAGTCTGATCTTGATCTACTTTTTTCTACACACACCAACAAAAAGAAACCCCATATTAATTATGCTTTCAACTGCAGAGATAGCATTCAGGCATGTGTTTCCAGGAATTCAGATACAGGGCTGTATGTGTATTTCACTGGGTCCAGTGCGTTTAAAGGAAAGTACAAAACCTTGGCCTACAGACAACGTACATGTATATGGAATTCTAGGCTGTTCACTGTAACATACAGAAACTAATGGCTTTGCCATTCTTACCCAACCAACACATGTTTAGCATTTGAAAACCTTCAACAGACGGCCAATTCCACCCCCCCCCCCCCTTGCTTCTCATCTACTGCATTCACGCTGAAATCCATCTCTTTATACAAAATAGGAGTAAGGACAAACAGTGAAGGAGCTGAATATGTAATATACATTCCATACTTTTTTATTACTATGAGTATAGCTTGACAAGATTGTGCTCCAAGAAAAAAGTCTTGTATCACACATAGACATTTCAATGGGCTAGTTTCTCTCACTACAAAAATATTAATTTATGGTAAAAGGCAGAAAACTGAGAGAAAGGGCCTTTCACTGTTATAGAGAGAGAGAGAGAGATTCACTGCACATTTACAAGGAGATGTTAATGTTCTGTTTATATTTTTCAAGGGTGTCATCTTGAAATAGTCAAGAAATAAAACAGTTGCTTCTTTCTAGGGTTTTAATGCCCTTGAACCACTATTAGATCAAGAGGAAGCCTTTGTTTGAATTTGTCTCCAACTAGTACACGGCAACTTATACAGACGCAGTAGTGACGAAAGACAGAAATACAACTGAATACATACACAAGTGGACAATTTTTGGACTGTTATGCGGAAGGGTCGATCAGCTGTAGACTTACTCACAAAGATGTTAAAATTACACGAGGAATTTTGAAATTTTTAAGAGAGAGAGAGGCACGGTGTAGGACCGGAAGTGTACCATGTTTTAGATTGTATGGGACTTGAGATTCAATGTTATATTCCCGTGTACATGGACAAATCCCATTACTTGAACCAGACTTAGGCTGTTTGCAAATGCTCCTAATTTGATCTAGACATGTCAAAAATTTTTTGCTTGGTAATGGTTTATTATAGAAAAACTGACTGTGCTTTCATATAGATCTCTTCATTAATAAAATACAATATTTTTGACTATTTAAGTTAGTTCTTTTTTAATTATTTATTCTTTCATTGGTTTTAAAAAAAACCTGAAGTACCAACTAGCCAATTTCTTGCGTGCCTGTTCTACCAAAGGACCACTTTTGCATAGACACGATCTTTTTTTGATCATCTAATGTACTGCTTTAACACTTTCAGGAAAACCAAATCCAGAACCTCACCATCGAGATTATGTCCCAGCAGTCTTTAAGAAGTTTTTGACGCCAAGGACATTACAAAAAAAAAAAAAAAAAAAAAAAAACAAGAGGGCCATGATGGCCCTGGATAGCTAACCTGAGTCAACAGGCGAAATTTCACCTCAGGGTCATAATGACCCAATTTCAAACTCATCTGAGATATTATTAAGACAAACATTCTGACCAATGGTCAGGTCAATTGAGCTGAAAATGTGGCCTCTGGTGTGTCCAAAATGTATTTCTTCAATTTGACCTAGTGACCTAGTTTATGACCCTATGTGACCATATTTCAAACTCATCCAAAATATCAAGACAAGCTTGTTAAGAAAGGTTCAGGTGAATTGGGCAAGAATTGCCGCCTCTAGAGTGCCCACAAGGTATTTCTGTAATTTGACTTAGTGACCTAGATTATGACCTTATGTGACCTAATTTCAAAAACAATTCAAGATATCATCAAGTCAAACATGCTGACAAATTTTCAGGTCAGTTGAGCAAAAATTGTGTCCTCTAGAACGCCCACAATACATTTCTTGAATTTGACCTAGTGACATAGTTTATGACTCTATGAGTACGAATTTCTGATTGATCCAAGATATCATTAAGTAAAACATGTAAACCAATTTTCAGGTCAATTTAGCTAGAATTGTGGCCTCTAGAGTGCCCACAAGGTATTTCTTCAATGTGACCCAGTGACTTTGTTTTTGACCCTATGTTACCCAATTTTGAACTCAACCGAGATATCACAAAGACAAACACGCTGCCCAATTTTCAGGTCATTTGAGCAAGAATTGTGGCCGCTAGAGCGCCCAAAAGATATTTCTTTAAATTTGACCTAGTGACCTAGTTTACAACCCTATGTTACCCAAATTTAAACTCATCCAAGATTTCATCAAGACAAACATTCTGACATTCTTTTCAGGTCAATTGAGTACGAAATGTGGCCTCTAGAGTGTCCACAAGGTATTTCTTTAGTTTGATCTAGTGACGTAGTTTATGACTCCAGGTGACCCAATTTCAGATTCTTTCAAGATTTAATTAAGACAAACATTCTGACCATTCTGTCATTTGAGCAAAAAATGTGGTCCCTAGAGTGCCTAAAAGGTATTACTTTAATTTTACTTTAATTTTACCTAGTGACCTAGTTGATGACAAAAGGTGACCAAAATTCGAACTCATCCGAGATTTCATCAAGACAAATATTCTGACCAATTTTCAGGTCAATTGGGTACAAAATGTAGCCTCTAGAGTGCCCACAAGGTATTTCTTTAATTTGACCTAGTTTATGGCCCTACGTGGCCCAAATTCGAACTCATCTGACATTTTTTTAAGACAAAGATTCTGACCAATTTTCAAGTCTACTGAGCACAGAATGTGGCCTCTAGTGTGCATAAAAGGTCTTTCTTTAATTTGATCTAGTGACCTAGTTTATGACCTAGGTGACCCAAATTCGAACTCATGCGAGATTTCATCAAGACAAACATTCTGACCAATTTTCAGGTCAATTGATTAAGAAATGTGGCCTCTAGAATGTCCACAAGGTATTTCTTTAATTTGACCTAGTTTATGACCCCAGGTGACCCAAATTCAAACTCATCCGAGATTTCATCAAGACTAATATTCTGACCAATTTTCAGGTCAATTGAGTAAAAAAAAGTGGCCTCCAGAGTGCCCACAAGGTATTTCTTCAATTTGACCTTCTGACCTAGTTTATGACCCAAGGTGACCCAAATTCACACTCATGCGAGATTTATCATAACAAACATTCTAATCAATTTTCAGGTCAAATGAGTGAGAAATGTGGCCTCTAGAGTGTCCAAAAGGTATTTCTTTATTTTGTTTTTGTGCCCTAGTTTATGATCCCAGGTGTCCCGAATTCGAACTTATCCGAGATTGCATCAAGACATACATTCTGACCAATTTTCAGGTCAGTTGAGCAAGAAATGTGGCCTCTAGAGTGCCCACAAGGTATTTCTTTAATTTGACCTAGTGACCTCTGTTTATGACCCTAGGTGGCCAAAAGTCGAACTCATCTGAGTTTTTATTAAGACAAAGATTCTGACCTACTTTCAAGTCAATTGAGCACAGAATGTAGCCTCTAGGGTGCCTAAAAGGTATTTCTTTAATTTTACCTAGTGACCTAGTTTGACCTAGGTGACCCAAATTCGAACTCATCCGAGATTTCATCAAGACAAATATTCTGGCCAATTTTCAGGTCAATTGAGTAAGAAATGTGGCCTCCAGAATTCCCACAAGGTATTTCTTCAATTTGACCTAGTGACCTAGCTTATGACCCCACGTGACCCAAATTCAAAGCCATCCAGGATTTCATCAAGACAATCATTCTGACCAATTTTCGAGTCAATTGAGCAAGAAATGTGGCCTCTAGAGTGTCCACAAGGTATTTCTTTAATTTGACCTTGTGACCTAGTTTATGACCCCAGGTGACCCGAATGCAAACTCATCCGTGGTTTCATCAAGACAAACATTCTGACTAATTTTCAGGTCAATTGACGGATCACAATACCTCACCCAGCACTTCGTGCTCAGGTGAGTTAACAAAATAGGTCCAACCACTGTCTGTGGCTTGTGATAAACAACATTAAGATGAAGTTTCATAACATTTTGTCCTGTAGTTAAAGAGATATTAATCCATAATGAAAATATATGTGATGCCTCCTTTTTCCATGACACGACATTTAATAAAAAAAGCAACAATAATGATATTGGCGGACTATCATAAGAAACACATGTATGATGTTTCACAAATTTTTGTCCAGGATTTTGAGTTGAAGGTACATGTATATTGATCCTTAACAGACTATACATGAAGCCCCTTTTTCCTATGAGACCATATTTGATATCAAAAAGGCAAAAAAAACCACGAATTCTGATAGTATTGCATAGCAATACACAGTCCACTACCGGCCGTATGTATCGCTGGCATGTAAGTGAAATTTTTAAAGTCCAAGGCCCGTAAATGCGTCAAAAAGCAGTGGAGCGGGACGAAACTTGAACTTGATGTGTAAGTCATGGTTGTTGATGTACACACCAAAAATCAGCTCTATATGTAGCAGCGTCAGAAAAAAAGTGCGGACAAATGTTTTATCAGTGAAATTTTGTAAGTCCAAGGCCCGTAAATGCGTCAAAAAGCAGTGGAGCAGGACGAAACTCGAACTTGATGTGTACGTCATGGTGGTTGATGTACACACCAAAAATCAGCTCTATATGTAGCAGCGTTTAGAAAAAAAGTGTGGAAAAATGTTTTATCAGTGAAATTTTGTAAGTCCAAGGCCCGTAAATGTGTGAAAAAGCAGTGGAGCGGGACGAAACTCAAACTTGATCTGTAAGTAATGGTGGTTGACTTACAAAGCAAAAGTCAGATGAATATCTACCAGCATTTAGAAAAAAAAGTCCGGAAAACTGATTTATCAGTGAAATTTTGTAAGTCCAAGGCCCGTAAATCCGTGAAAAACCAGTGGACTGGAACAAAAGTCGAACTTGATCTGTAAGTCATGGTGGTTGAGTTACAAAGCAAATCTGAGATCAATACCTACCAGCGTATAGGAAAAAAGTCTGGAAAACTGATTTATCAGTGAAATTTTGTAAGTCCAAGACCCGTAAATCCGTGAAAAACCAGTGGACCGGAACAAAAGTCGAACTTGATCTGTAAGTCATGGTGGTTGAGTTACACAGCAAATCTGAGATCAATACCTACCAGCATTTAGGAAAAAAGTCCGGAAAACTGATTTATCAGTGAAATTTTGTAAGTCCAAGGCCCGTAAATCCGTGAAAAACCAGTGGACCGGAACGAAAGTCGAACTTGATCTGTAAGTGATGATGGGTGACTTATACACCAAAACTCGGCTCAATGTGTACCAGCGTTTAGGGAAAAAGTCTGGAAAACTGATTTATCAGTGAAATTTTGTAAGTCCAAGGCCCGTAAATCCGTGAAAAACCAGTGGACCGGAACGAAAGTCGAACTTGATCTGTAAGTGATGGTGGGTGACTTATACACCAAAACTCAGCTCAATATGTACCAGCGTTTAGAAAAAAAGTCCGGAAAACTGAATTGCCGGACTGACGGACAGACGGACAGATGGACAGACGGACGGACGGACAGACGGACAGACGAACGGACGGAGTGCAAACCTAAAGTCTCCTCCGGCTTCGCCGGTAGGGGACTAAAAAACCAATCAATATCGGCGGACATCATTATGAACACCTGTATGAATTTCTATTAGTTTTTGTCAAGGATTTTAGAAGATATCTGTCCTGAAAGACGGAAAAACAGATGGTCATTGGTCCATGATGAAATTAAACATTTAGCCCCCTTTTTTCATGACATGGCATTTCATGAAATAAAAACGAATAACTGTTGTCTGTGGCTTGTAATAAACAATATAAAGATGAAGTTTCTTGACATTTTGTCCTGTAGTTAAAGAGATATTGGTCCACATTGAAAATATATGTTAAGCCCCCCTTTTCCATGACACAGCAATAAAAAAAAAACCAAAGGTATATAACTGTGGTGTTGCATGGTCAATCTGGGTGAAACTTGTCCTGCATTTCCTAACAGTTGATAGCTGTTACAAGTTCGATGTAAAAACTCTGTATAGTTTTCAAGATATGAGTCAAAACAAAAGTTCACTCTGTATACCTTTATGTCCTACTTTGTGACCCCTGGGGCAGGGTTGATTTTGACCCCAGGGGCATCATTTAAACAAACCTGGTAGAGGTTTACCAGGAGATGATCCATATAAATTATCAAAACTCTAGGCGTTCTAGTTTTCAAAGTTTGCTCTATATATGATTTTGCCCAAATTTGTGACCCCTGGGGCCTGGCCAATTTTGACCCCAGGGGCATCATTTGAACAAACTTGGTAGAGGACTACTAGAAGATACTACATACCAACTATCAAAGCTCTGGGCTTTCTGGTTTCAGACAAGAAGATTTGTAAAGACGTTGTAAATTTCCCATTTTTTGTTGCCGTGACAACCAGAGTTAATGGGTTAATTCAATTCTTTTAACAACTTTGGTAGAGCTTCACCAAAGGAACATGCCTGCCAAGTTTCAACATGATTGGCTCACCGATTTAGGAGGAGAAGATGTTTAAAGGAATTGTGGACAGATGGACGCCGGACAATGACTGATCACAATACCTCACCTTAGCACTTCGTGCTCAGGTGCGCTAAAAAAAGGTAGAAAGATTCAATTCTGCAAAGCAATGGAAACTTTTCCAGTCTCCGCCAAATCAAAGGGAAGATCAAACCAGTTAATATAGTGATGACAGTCGGTCAGAAAAACCAGTAACATCAGAAACAGAGGGTTGTGAGGGTCCAGAATACACGGCTGCTAGACTCCATGAAGATGAGTCATGGAAAGAGGCTGGCTTTAGAAATGTATTGAACAAACCAAGAGAACAAATAATTTATAGTCACAGAGGGGTGTCTTTGCCCACCAGTTAGAGGACTTGAAGTACAGAAAGTTTGGTGCTCATTTTATTGAAGATGATGATGAAAAATGTAAATTATATACTGGAATATCATGGTTAGTGTTCATAAAGACATATATACGTTTCTAAAACAATTTTTAACACAAGCAAAACCTGGATCACTTACGCTGAGAGATCAGTTCTTTGTTACCCTAGTAAAAGTGTGTCAGAATCCCAATTTTGATTATCTAGCTGACCAAGTTTGGGATATTTTTTGGACATGGGTTGAGCTAATTGAAAGAAAATTGAGTTTCATGATTCAGTGGCCCAATCAATAAACCATTTGTAGAACTATACCTCCAGCCCTCAAAACCAAGTTTCCGAGACTAACATCATTGAATGCTTTGAAATCTTCATTGAAAATCCTAAAAAACTGTAATTCAGAGCACAGTATTACATCAATTATGAAAAACACACAACTGTGAAATTCTTTGTTGGTTGCAATCCATCAGGTACTGTTGTGTTTCTGTCTCTTGCATGGGGTGGTAGGGTTTCTGATATTGAAATCACAAGGCAGTCAGGGTAAATACGCAGAAGGTATCATTTGCCAGGTGACCAAATTCTTGCAGATGGAGGATTTACTTTGAATGAATGAATGTTGTTTTATGGCGCATCGACAGCTTTGGTCATTTAGCGCGCATATCTGTGTTAAAAGATAATAAAAGTGCAATTGTTTAAACTGAAAAAAGTTTGAATACATTAATAATGATAAAAGAGTTGAATTAAGAAGTATTATGTGTGATCTTCATATGCATAATGGAAATAATTGAGTGACAGGGAAATCCCTATCTACTCAAAAGTTTTAAATGATAAAGTTAGGAATGTGATAAAAAGATTTGAACAAAAAGTTGGACTGATAGTAAGAAGTGTTAAATTAAGAAGAGTGTCATTTTTTTAATGTGCATAAAATATGATATTGAGTGGCAGGATAGTCCCTGCCTACTCAAAGTTCTAAGTGAAAAAATTAAGAATGTGAATAAGAGCTTAAAGGAAATGAGAGCTTAGAATTGAGAAAGTGTGGAGCCTCCAATGGATCAAAACACTCCCATTAAAGAGGTCCTGTCTCCAATGAGATAAGATGTCCCCAAGAGGGCTAATCCTCCCATTAAGGAGATGCAAAAATGTTGTATTGATAGTAAGAAGTTTTTAAAATGAAGAAGGAATATGTGTCATTTATAATGTGCATAAAATATGATATTGAGTGGCTGGGCATTCCCTGCCTACTCAAAAGTTTTAGATTAAAAAAGGTAAGATTGTGAATCAGCTGACAAGATATCTTATATGAAGATGTGTAAAAAATGTAAAAAGGTGGATAAGAAACTAAAGAGTAAATATCACAGTTTATTGTAAATGCCAATCTCCTTTATGAAAGCGATAATAGATTCAACGCCGACAGAATCAAAGAGATTTTTTAAACTATCGACGTTGAAATATTTTGTACGAACTGGCTGAAAGTCAATGCAATCTAGTAGAATGTGTTTTATAGGGTGCATTACATGGAATACATTCAGGGGCATCATCTCTGGTCAAGAGCCAGGAATGTGTGATGCGTGAATGACCAATTCGAAGTCGTGCAATTATCACTTCTTCTCGACGAACAGATCTGTAAACGGGGTACCATTCACCAAGGGAAGGTTTAACTGAATGCAATTTATTGAAAACATCAGCATCCCAATGGGATTGCCAAGAAGATTGGATATGCTTTAAAATGGAGGATTTAAAATCAGTGTGTGGAACTTTAAAATCTGAAATGGGAAGGTTAAGTGCAGATTTGGCAGACCTATCGGCATTTTCATTGCCTTTGATGCCTACATGACTTGGAAGCCAGCAGAACACTAATCTGTTCATAGAAGAAATTTGTGAGATCCTTTCAAGTAGACCACAAATTAAGGGATTCTCAAGTCGTTGATTTGAGAGGGCCTGTAATGTTGACAAATAGTCCGAAAAGATAATGAAACGGTTGGAATTAGAACGTTCAGCTAGATTAAGGGCAAGGTCAATTGCTTTAATTTCAGCAGAGAAGATAGAGGAGTTGTTTGGAAGGCGGATCTTTAAGGTCCTTTCTCCATAAACAGCGGCAGCTGCTACAGAATTTCCCTCTTTAGATCCATCTGTATAGATTGGTTTGAAGGAAAAATAATGCTCCTTTATCTCATTGTATCTAGCATGAAACACAGTTCTATCCGTGACAGACTTTTTGTCAGATGCAAGGTCAAATCTGAATTCTGCACTGTTTAGAGTCCATGGAGGGATTTCAGAGATTTTATAGTCGGCAATAGACTCAATGTCTATGCCAAGGTTATCTACAATGGGCTCCATGCGGATACCAAATGGGGGAATAACATTTGGTTTCCTTTCAAAAAGACGTTTATATTGAGGTTTAAAAACAACTTTATGAGTTGGGTTAAAACGATTTGACTTCAGTTTTAAAAGATATTGAAGTGAGAGTTTTTCCCTCCTGTAAGAAAGAGAAGGTTCATTAGCCTCAACATAGAGACTATTGACGGGAGAAGTTCTGAAAGCTCCAAGTACAAGACGCAGGCCTTCGTGGTGTATAGGATCGAGAATTTTAAGGTAAGATTTACGGGCTGATCCGTATACGATAGATCCATAGTCTAATTTGGAGCGAACTAAAGACCGATAAAGCCGCAAGAGGACTTTACGGTCTGCTCCCCATTCAGAATGGGCCACAACCTTTAGAAGATTAAGAGCTTTCTTGCATTTCTTTTTAAATGCAGTGATGGGAGGAAGGAAGGAAAGCTTTCTGTCAAAGACGACTCCGAGAAATTTAAACTCAGAAACGACTTTAATTTTAGTTTTGTCCAAATACAGTTCAGGGTCTGGATGAACACCACGTAGATTACATAGATGCCTGCACTTAGTTTTGGACTTTGAAAATTTGAAGCCATTTTCATCAGAGCACGTTTGGAGTTTGTTGAGACACTGTTGAAGTTGTCTCTCAATAATATTCATATTTCGAGATCTGAAGCATATAACAAAGTCATCAACATAAAGAGAACAGTCTACACCTGGACAGATAGCTTTAACTATACTGTTTATTTTTACACTAAAAAGTCCTTGGGGCACACCCATCTCCTGTTCACGGGCTCCCGAGACAGTATTACCAATTCGGACGCGGAAAAGACGTTCATCCAAGAAAGCTAAGATAAAAAGAGGAAGACGGCCTCGAAGACCAAAGTCATGTAAGTCTTTAAGAATTCCGTATTTCCAAGTCGTATCATAAGCGCTTTCAAGGTCGAAAAAGACAGATACTACATGTTGTCTATTAATAAAGGCTTCTCTGACAAAGGTTTCAAAGCGGACAAGATGATCGATGGTGCCACGTTGACGACGAAATCCACTCTGTACATCAACGATGAGGTTGTTTTTTTCTAAAAACCAGACAAGCCTGTCGTTGACCATACGTTCTAGAGTCAGGGTTTAGGCAGAGGCAACTAGTAAGAGCTATTGGACGATAGTTGGCTGGGTCACTAGAATCCTTGCCAGTTTTTTGGATAGGAATGACTAGTGCCTCTCGCCAGGACGAAGGAAAATCACCGGACTGCCAGATATCATCAAAAAATATCAAGTAAAACAGAGAGAGAAGTAAAAGGTAAGTGTTTTAAAAACTGGTAATGAACTTTATCTTGGCCAGGAGAAGAATCGTGAGCTATATTCAGAGCAGATTTTAATTCTTTAAAGGTGAAGAGTTTATTATAGTGCTCTGAATTAGAAGAATTGAAATTAAGTTTTTTTCATTTCTTCTCTGGCTTTATTCCTCTGAAAAGGGAAGGTTCGTCGAAGTTTGACTTTAGACCTCGACAATTCCACTGGATTATGGTATCCATAGTGCATGAACAAAGTATAAAAGCTAAAGTAAAAAAAGAGGCCGTAAACCAATACATTTTAAAATAGATTAAGATTTAATTACAGTTGTCTCGGGTTTGGACGAGTGCCAAGTGTCAGTGTCCTTGTTCCAAAGATCTTTAGAACCGGACCAGATAGAAGCTTCTGAATCTGAAGCCTCACCTTCCAGATTTTCAGTATCTGCATCCATGCCCTCTAGCTCCGAAAATCTGTTGGAGGTAGAGACCGGATTATCTACTGTGACTGCTATTTCACAAGATCCATGGTTATCTCTTGACTGTGGTTTAGATTTCGAGGAAGATCTTTTTGGTGATCGGGGTACATGATAAGATTTGTTATCTTTAGGTGGAACGTTAGATTTATTTGTAGACTGTGAAGATGGAGGTTGGGGTTTCTTAGGAGGCTGTTTTGAAGGGGCAGATGGCTTTGAAGCTTTTTTTGAAGAAATATTTTGCGAAGAGGAAGAGAGCTTTGGAGTTTTTTGTGAAGGAATACTTTGAGAGTCTGTGGGTTTTGAGGGTGCAGAAGAGGGTTTGTTTGTTTCAGACGCAGGCTGAGTCGTGACCAGCCGATCGATCAGAACGGGCCTTCCTGACCCCTCGTTTTATTCAATTCAAGGCCAAAGTGGTGTGTTGCGAAAACAGAGCTATCAAAGGGCCGAGCTCTGAATCCACTCAACCACCAGGATCCTGTCATCGAACGACACGAGTTGCAGCCCACGGCAAACAGGCAGGCACAGTGGGGGGGGATCTTACCCCTGCTGTAGTGCGACAGCTGAGCTATTTCTATCCCCCCGCCCAGCTGGGGGCGATTTACTTTGAAAGAAGACCTAACCACTGAGACTTCCGCAGAACTTATACTGCCGGCACTTACAAAAGGACATAAACAACTCACACAGAACAAGAAGTGGAGACAGCTAGAGATCATTCTTCAGTGAGAATTTTAAATTGAACGGGTGATTGGGTTAATGCAAAACAGATTTGCAATCCTGCAAGGAACATTGCCTATACGCTTTGTTCAGTCTTCCAAGTTAGAGTCATATAAGGAAGAACTAGCCTGTGTTGATACATGTGTGCATTCTTGCGCAATTTTAATAAACCTTGGAGATGGAATCCAATAAAGTGGCATGATGCTTTTCCAAGAAATTAAACAATACATTACCTTGTAGTTTTCCAAGAAATTAAACAATACATTACCTTGTAGTTATGGTGAAAAAGTTCTTACATATAAATAGAATATAACATTTATGTTCATCCTTTATTGTTTATCAAACTTGACACTGAAATACAACAAAAGCTTAGCAAAGCTTCCTTTATATCATTTTCAGAATGAGTCTTACAACAAAAACATGTCACCTTATTGCAAGAACTCAATATCTGCAAATTTGTAATTTTTCAGGAGATTCAAAAAACTGTTTTAATATTTCTGTATCAGCTGGATCTCTCCCATTTTTCCCTCTTACTACAACAACAAATTGATAGAAGACAATTTCATTTGGAATATTCTTTTATAATTAAGATATTTAACAAAGAATCACTTAAAACATTTTGCCGCTGAAATTTTCTTACTGCAAGAAATCAATAAGTGCTTATGTCATTTTTCAACATCAGAAAAAGTATGTGCAAAAACTTATAATTGCCATTAATAAATTACTTCAAAAGAGAATAATGCAGAATGGGTTTGAATGGGTTTGAAATTTTAATTTCAAGAAAAGTTTTTCTTCTAAATTTAAAAGGGAAACAGGAAAAAAGTACAACAAAGAGATAAATTTATTAAATTCTTCTCAGTTTTCGAAATGTCATTGTTGTCTTGTACAAAATTTGATATTTTATATCTGTGTTACTCCTGAAGATATTTCCTTAAACATCGGCCAAGCTGTTAACTATCAAAAGGAGAACCCATACAATAGGGGCAGGCAACCATAAAAATATTTTTGATAAACATGTAGTTATTCCCCTTTTTTGGCTTAAAGATTTAAAAAACTCTGACGGTTTATATCTGTTATTACTGAAGATATTTTACTTCAAACTACGACAAGTTGTTAAATATCAAAAGGGGAACTCGTACAACAGCAGATAACCATCAACATGTTTTTGACACAATTATACCACTTTTTGACTTGTAATTTTCACAGAAAATCAAGCAACAGCAGCCGAGCATTGGCACCTGCATGAGGTGCTCTTGTTTATCACTACAAGGGTTCAGTCTGCTGTTCTGTGAGAAGTCTGCTTTGACAATTTATATTCTGATCAGTAAATTCCTACATAAATGTAGCTTGATCAGGATTTGTACTTGACATTGTACTGAATGGTATTCTAGATTCTTAAATCAATTACTTCACCAATGACACAAAAAATTAAAAAGAACAGGGGAATAGAAATTATATTTCTAAATTGCAGGTCAGTACCATTATTTTTCAAAGACTAGTCCATTATTATTTCACTGCTGTTTCTTAAAATTAAACCTATGGCTGTCCTAGTAAGTTTCAGACTATGGAAAATTTACATTTTATACCCAAAAGTATAAGATAATCATTCTTGTAACAGAATGGTTGGGGAGTATTGTCTCTGCTTAGACCATTTTAGAAAGTGATGCACTGCTTATAAGAGGCTGCGACATAGCAAGAGCACCCATCTGATGCAATGCCAAAAACATGTGGGTGAGTGTTTGACTGTGGAAACAAATAACAGTTACAATGGTATCAAATGCCATGATACATGGAACAACTTAATATCTGAGCAAACCTTTTACGTGATCAAGCACAGGTATTGCAGCTGATCTTTGTTTTGTAAATAGACCAAGTTGGGTCTGTTTCATCTGGATGGGTAGTTTCTGTCTGCATATCTCAATGTATACTCATGACAAATTTGATTTTCATGCAGTTTTTGGCTCTGAGTATGAGTAGAACTTAGTAATCAGGATAGTATAGAATTCATGTTAACCCTTTACCGCACCCTTTGGACAAGGCTAAAATTTTGTCATCTGGTAAAGGGTTAAACAGCAAAATTAATATGCATGAAATAAAGGATACATTTTGGTATTGGCTGATTTTCACAGAGGTATTTCAGATAGTCAAACTTGAATTTGATATTATTTTGGGAACATTTCCATTTCTAATTAGGTTTTACACTAATCTAGGGTAACTTCTACCACAGTTCCTAGCACCTGGTTGTCTTAAAATATACTGGATGACTATATCGTATGACAGCTTCACAACTCAGGCTTTTACAAGATATGGTTTCACATTTTAGTTCACCCTCCTTCAGAACAAATATCCGAAGTACTAAGTTGTTTGAAACAGAAAAAAAAAATAATGACTGACCATTTCCTTAAGGCCAGAGTTTTTTTTTTTTTTGTTTTTGTTTTACCGATTTTTTTATGGAAAGTTAGGGACGGAGGATGAAAAAAAAAAAAAAATGAAATTCACCACAACTATCACCAGTGTCTGATCCAGGATTTGAATCAAAGTGCCGTAAGCACTGTAATCGGTCGACACTGAATAACTACAGTGGTTTGAAATCACAAATCAAATGGTAGATGTTTGAACTGTGTAAGGGACAAAAATCCTACACCTTACAAATGAGCCACGAGGATCCCCCTTCTTTTTAAACTGTCTTTTACAAATTAGTAGTTTAACAATTCGTTAAAATATAGGCTATGTTTGCCGGGCGACAGCAATAGAACGTAAAAAATATGTGACATTTCTGATCAGCGATACCCATTATCAAGTTTAAGATATCACGCATCATGAACAGCAGTACCTACCAACCCCTTAAAAGAGTGAAAAAATATAAATATTCTTTTCTGTAACTTTGGGAACTTTGGTAACTGTATTGTAACATATAAAAGCCGGATAAAATATGCTTGCGTTATAACTTTGGAACTGTTTACTTTTGGCTGCTTGGGGGCCTTCATTTTTCCATTTTTAACATGACATTGTATTCATCTTGACAAACTGTCCTACTTATTTTTTAGCGGGCCAAATCGTCCAATCCAAATGTCTGCTGGCAAATTTCTCCTACATTATACTTTCAAAGAATGTAGATACCCAATAGCTCCCCAACCATCAACTCTTTACCAAATGATAAAATTTTAGACTTGTCCAAATCAAAAGCATCTGCACATGACAAATTGAATGTAGACCAAATGATGATTTGAATCGTTGAAAGGGTAAAAAAAGGGTAAAGGGGAAAAGGAGAAAATGGTAACCTGCATTTTCCCCTTTTCTCACAATGTTTTCAACTTCTTTCTCATGGGCAGGAAAAATGGATAGTTTGGTTAAGAGTTGAAACACTCAGTTAACTCTTTACCAAACGACAAAATTTTAGAATGGTCCAAAATGGTAAAATGGTAGTGCCATGGCTGGAAGGAGAGGAAGAGGGGCTGTGAAAACAATTTAACCCTTACCCCACTAAAACATTGAAATGAAATTTCAAACGGTAGTAAAACCCGAACAATTCTATGTCAAACTTATTCTTTTTTGGAAAAAGAAATATCTCCTTATCGGACAGTATAGATCCAAGATCAGACTGCACATTCTGATCTTGATCTATACTATCCACAAAAAAGGTCAGTGAGTTGCACTTAGCAGCCTAAGGGTTAATACATCATACGCTGAAAGATGCGTAATCAGTCAGTATTGTGAATAGACAGTCTGGGTACTAAGGTTGCAAGCGGTGAATCGCCAGTCCATTCTGAAAATGTTTACGTAATGGCCTCTCTGTGAGGGCCATAACCTTTACACAACTCTATACCCTTTGTCCCCACAGCTTCACACGCTTCGCCTTACATATACGCTCCCTGCATTAAAGGACCAACGGCCGGTTACTATTTTAACTCTTTACCACACGTCAAAACTTTAGATTTGTCAAAATCAAAAGCATCCGCAGACGACAACTGAAATGTGGCTCAAATGATTGAATTTGTCTTTGGTAGGGTAGAAAACATTGTGGAAAAAGTAGAAAATGCTGGTTAACAGCATTTTCTCCTTTTTCCACAATGTTTTCAAAAGGCTTCTTTCTCAGGGTCGTTAAAATTCGGGATTGTGTGGTAAAGAGTTAAACTTATGGCTGTTACGAGTTGCATTTACATCAGTTTCCTCTTAGCAGAGGAATCTAAATTTTCAAATTCTTTTAAAGCAATGTTTCCTTACAAACTCCTTTCTGTTGTGATTTTATTCCTTTCAAGACCAAAATGACCTATCATCTGTTCAACACCTGCTACATATACGTAGAGCACTCGTCACAACTTGGCCGATCCCGTAACTACGTATAACTATCAATGGATCACTTGAAATTTGCCGAATGATATGGACAGCAGACGACTACAAGATGAGTTCACATCACTCGATACACTTGATTCGCACTCGTTTGGGTTCATTCATAAAGTTGCTGCTAATCGCTGACCCTATTTCTTATAATCGTGTTGAAAGTAAACTGCTCCAGTTTTTGTTGGCCAGAGATTTTGATAATACTGTAATTATGGCATACTTTAATACTAAACAAATTGTAACCGCCGTTTATTACATAATTTAAAAGTTATTATGGGATTACTTGACATTACTAAACAATTGTTTACCGCTAATTACTGTTCCTGTGCTTATCTGGGTCAAAAGTGCGCTTATCTGGGTCAAAAGCAGTTTTTGTAATAAGGTCATCACAGCAGGTATACACGTTAAAACACTGTAAGTAAAAGCTGTTACAAGTTGCAGTTACATCAGTTTGCCCTGAGCGGACAGGTTTCCGAAGTTTGCCATCTCTCTAATCAGTCTACTGATCGATTAAATATCAGGGGGAAAATCCCCCATTACTTTGAAAAAGATGGGGGATTTCTCAAAAGTACGGGGGATAGGAAAAAAGTTCATAGGAAAACAAAAATTTGAACTACACTCTTAGACTTTTTCTCAGACGTCTCGTTTGTTTCGCCGATATTAGGTGTACTCTCAGTTTCAATCCAAGATTCAATTTCAGTAGTAGGTATAGGATCAGACTCGGATGTTGAGGGACGATCATTTCCAGTGCTAAAAAAGTCAGTAATGTGTCGTTTTTTCCCGATTTATCCATTGATGGAAAAGGTTGGTAAAATTTGTCTGCATTTGGTTTGACTGCCAACCCGACTTATAGAATCGGCTTTGGAAAAAATTGACGAAAAAATTAATTTACTTTTTTCCGCCCTCCTTTTATATCATTGTCGATAAAATAAATTCATATTCAGAAAAAAACATCAAAAATACTAACATTTCTGTAAATACGACGAAAGTATTTTTTACCAGGCTAAGGTAAAAATGTGGTTTAATTTTTCGCTTAAAAAAAAATTCCGTTAACTTGAACTGGTAACTCTACCGTAAACAAAAAGGGAAGCTACTCTATGCAACAGTGATGTGCTTGATCTGTCTATCTTTCTTCATAAACACATAAATTAGTGAAGAATAGGTAGAAAATTTGACTATTCTCTCCAAAATTTGAATGCAGGATTTTCATGCAGTTGGTCTGAAAATATGCATGATTCACAAAAAGTATCGGCGATTCCCGCAATTGCGCGCTCTAGATCAGACACTGAAATTTCTGCTATCGTGTGTGATAAAGGCAGCCTCCAGGACAAAAATACTTTTAACAAAATCATGACTTGCTGTAGGTCAAAACAAGCAGCCTAGAAGACCGATCTCATTGGGCAAAAATTTAGTGGTTTCCTTTGCTTTTTCTGGCACCTTCATTTGAAAATCTCTTGAATTAGTTGTTTCAGATTAATGAGTATCATTTCACTGGTCGCTGATATCTTCAAAAGAATGTTCTGCCTTATTCTAAGATAACTCTTGGTTTAAATTATGGCATTAGCCAATGGCTTCATGATCTAGTTTCAGAGAGTATGTTCTGATCAAACATTTGTGAATCAGCTGAAATATTATTTGCCTCTTTTCAGGGTAGGGAAGATTCTGTTCATGTATTTTTATATTTCAGCTCAGTTCGCAGTTTTTGCTGGCTTGTCAGGCTCAACGCTTCATACAGACATAATATTTCATTCATTGTCCAAAAACTTGTCAGAGTTTATGGGATTTACAAAATACATAGTACTTAAAGGCTAGTCCATGCTGAATTTTAAAGATTTAAAAATTGAAACATTTAACATGTAGTTTTGTGGAGCACCACTGAACTATTGTGACTACTTACATCATCTTGAAACCAGTTTTTATAAAATATTTCACAACGTAGGCTTAGTGCTATATACTTTTAGGTAGAGAGGTTTCAATGTTAGGAAAATATTTCGGAAAAAGGTGAAAATGTGATTCTTCATTTTCTCACTATGTTACATTAGTTTTGCTAGGAGAAAACCAGTTCAACTGGTATCCATTTGCATGCGTCTAGACTCTAAAATCGTCAGATAAAAAGGAATGAAAACAGTTATTTATGACAATGGAATTGGACATTTTTGCCACAGTGTTTTAGAACAGCAGATTCTGTTTATATTCTATGATAACTTGAGGGCTTTAGTTCATTGCAAATAAATATGAAATATATAAAAAGACTTGTTTAAGATAACACACCATTAACCTTATTTCAAACACACCTGAATCTGGTCCTCAAAATAAGCAAAGCTTTATTCTCATCTTAACTACTGACAAGAAAATTTGCATCTACATTGTACTAAGTATGAAATATGCATTAAGATACATGGAGATGACACTTAATGGTGTCATCAATGATGCTAATAAAAGCAAATATAAACTTGCACCAAATATTTTTTTTACTAATTTAGTAATTACAAATAATTTGCAGCAAGAACTGAACGTACATGTGCATTTAGTTTTGCTCTTAACAAAAGATTCGATGCAGTTATCATGTTTTGCTTCTTTTTGAA
This sequence comes from Tridacna gigas, assembly GCA_945859785.2. Classification (NCBI taxonomy): domain Eukaryota; kingdom Metazoa; phylum Mollusca; class Bivalvia; order Cardiida; family Cardiidae; genus Tridacna; species Tridacna gigas. Next base: position 29,806,958 of record OX244033.2, read on the forward strand.
AAAAGACACATTTCTTGCGAGAAAATGACTATGAAAATTTTTTAGGACATGTGTATCACTGTCAAGAGTCTTTTAACGCAAAAAGAGTGATTTTTGGAAAAAATGTGCTTAATGAGTTCCTGCATTAGGGTGATGAACAATTAAAAAATGAAAACACATTGAATATCCTATAAATTATGAGACCATTGTGGTAAAAGTAGAAACTGCTCAGTAGGAGCAGTTTCTACCTTTGTAACAATTTTTTCAACTGTGATGTTTCTAAATAAGGAAAATGTCATACAAGCTTTAACCTATGCCAATCAATCCCATCTTAAATCTTAGACAAACAACAAAATTTTAAATCTGTCCAAATTTAACTCTAGCAAACGACAAAATTTTGCACTGGACAAAATTGAAAGCATTTGCAGACGACAAATCAAATTTTGGAAAAATGATGATTTCTGTCTTTGATAGGGTTGAAAACATCGTGGGAAAGAGGGAAATGCTTGTTACCGGCATTTTCTTTTTTTCGAACAATGTTTTCAAAAGCCTTCTCTTTCAGCGTTGTTAAAAGTCAAAACTGTGTGGTAAATAGTTGAAGCATTTGCAGACGACAAAATAAGCATTTTGTACTTTTTCCATGATGTTTTAAAGTCTTATTTCTCAGGATCATTAAAACTCAGGATTCTGTGGGTAGGGTTAACGATGCTGTAGAAGATGGCTTTTCAAACAGCTTTCATTTTGGCCTTTTCTAAAATGTTGTTTGGTTAAGAAAAAAGTGTGGCAATCATATTGGAAAAGACATTGTTTTAACTCTTTACCGAAATATCGTTGGATGCCCTAACTGCACACCAGTCCATTCTCCGCCACCTTTCTTGTTTCCATGATTATCTTGCGATGTTTCAGTGTGCACCAGACTGACCGTGGGAAAATTTTTACTACATCATAGTTAGAATGCTCCAGTGATTTTCAACCCAAAATAGGGTGCCAAATCACGTACTGCAGTATGTAAATTCACGTATAAATTCTACTTCGCGCATACAAATTTTTTGCACTTACATGCATGCACGCACTGTCAAAAGTATGTACATACGAAAAGGAAAGTAATTATGTACACTGCATGTACAAATTAGATAACATTTCGTATTGCATGCCAAACAAAAATAAAACGATGGTTGTTTCCCTAGTAAGTGGGGGGGGGGGGGTGTGTCCGACGAATCACCGAAATACCACCAAAACACCGAAATACCCCTATATATATTATTATTGAGTTCAGATAACTGATGTAAGTATGCAGGATTTTTCTTTTCCCTTTCTTTTTTAAACAGAAAACAAGCTTTATCTAAGAATTAATAATTATTTAGAAGAATGGTGTTGTTAATATACTCTGGTAATTGATTTATGTGGAGAACAATCGCTGAAAAACTCGCGTGTCTGCTCTGATACACACCAAAATACCCGATCTTGATTACGCCAATCTAGACTAAGGAACTATCAAGAATGACATTATCACTTATATTTATTATTCCTTTGTAAGATTAACAAACACACACACAAAAAGAGCATTAGCCCACTTCATTAGCGAGTGAAGTAGACCCAAATCAGACATTGCATGATGTAGGTCTCTGATCCATCAATACGCACAAGTAACTTAGCAAGTTCTGTTTTGTTCTATTAGAGTGAAGCAATGATAATTGAAGGTGTTTGGCTGATAGAATCCAACTTCTTACATGTGTTAATTTGGCATTGTTATTTTTAAAGTGATTATTATTCATAATCTTATCGGCGGAGTTATAATTTTCTTATCAACTTACGCCTTGTAATGTGATTAACCACAGATGCCACGTTGTAACACCACAAATGGCTGCTGGTTTTCTAATTTGGTGATTTTTTTTTTTTTATTTCACCTGCCAAATGTAAAAATGAAAACTGTTTTTCTTAGCAAACTTATGGATCAATGTTGTACAAAAGCTACTGAAGTAAGATTGCGGAGGTAGAATCCCTGAATCGACAAATTTTACTACAACGAGTGGGTATTTTGGTTTACATTTATGTAGCGTTTCGGGCAGGCTATTCAGGTGCACTTCTTCACGGCGGGCCTCATCAGCATATTGTTTTGTTGTCCTTTGGTTTTAAATTAACCATCCCTCATCAATACAACTACAACTTGTGTCAAATTCAATTATTTCATATATTTGAATTCAATAATTAAAAACAATATGGGTATTTCAGTGTTTCGGTGATTCGTACTCCTATGTTCTCAACATAACCCGGGTTACCAAATATTTTCACTAAATATATTTTACGGCTCCCTTGCCTGTCTGAATAATTTTCGCTATGATTTTTTTAAGTTACCAAAATCTGCCTCATGTACAGGAAATCTCATTATTAATTTTCATTGAGAATTTATCAGTAATATTATCATGATGTACAGTTATTGTAAAAAACAACTTTTTTTGACATATGAACGCTAAAAATCGAGCCGCCAATTAAACTTTGTAATTTTCGTATGTATGGTGTCTGCTGCAGAAAAAATGTCATCACAACAAAAGCTCTTAAAATATTTTACAACATCAAAATCTGAAAAAGGTAGGTTGACACAAGTGATTCTACCATTACACATTTTGTTTTCTTTTGCCCTAACACAGCATGGCCTTCATTTGACCGAGTTTGAGCTTACAATGAGGCGATCGACCTGCTCCTCTGTGATTTTTTAATAGCCAGATCTACAAGCATCATCTTGGCCAACAAGCTTTAATCTGTCTACGCTTCCTTTTTAAAGCAGTCCTAATGTACTTTGCAACTTTGAGAAAGGAATAAAGCTGAAGATCCTTGCGTAAAGGCAGTCAATTATCAAAAATCATGGCCGTTTTTGGTTTTTAAACCCAGACCGCCGTTGCGATTGTACCTAAGTATGTGCATGCCCTGGAGACATGTGATGCATCTATATAATCACAAAATGCACAATTTAATAATTTAATTAAGAGCCCATTCAATATTGTAAAGGAGCTAGGGTGTTATAATTCATTAATAAAACTGAAGCAGCCCTAAGTTACACTGTACCCGCTAATTTTTTTTTGTACCCCCAATTCAAAACCTAGGGGTAACAGTGTATTCCCAGTTTTTCCTTTGTACCTCCAATTCAAAAGCTGGAGGGTGCATGATGTACCCCCAAATGGAAAACCCAGTGGGCATGCTGCAAAATAAGATGTAAGCGGACAGTTGTTTCAAAGTTTATGTCTACTGTTTTAACATATATTTTCGTAATGAATAATTACTTTCTTAAAAACTACATGTAAAATCATGAAATATGAAGGTAAATACATCTGGAACACCTTGTCTGTAAATGTTTACATTTTGTGAAAGAAAATCATGTGACCAAAAAAATTCACTTTAAGGCAAAGCATATTTTATACAAAGGTTTTGGTCCCATGGTCTTTAACTGATAGTTGCTTTCTCCATTTTAATTTTATCCAACTCACAAAAGATCAGAAGAAATAGACTATTTTCCCATGATGATCTTGTTAATTATATATTATTAATGCTTACCAAGAAATTGTAGAGAAGCACATGCCAGTAAAGAGGACTGCTAAATCATTTAAGGTGTCACACCACTGTTTTTTTGCTATGTTGAAAATAGAGTGAAATTGACCATCTTTGAAGCTTCACAAATCGCTGAATGGCAAAACTTTGGCTTTACCGTCTCTTGCTCACAAAAGTACAGTCATAGTCCTTCAAAAAAATGCATAAAAAAGCATGTCAACTGATTGCGTTTTTCACTAAATCCCAATCAATACAGGCACCTAGAAATTGTCCTCTTAAAAATGCCTGTTCACCGCCATGATCCCAATTTTTTGTTCCTCCACTGACATAAAATAGTCCTATCAATATATGATAAAATCACATCTAAATGGTCCCCCACTACCTAAATTTGAAGCAAATCTAAATTATATACCACCAAGCCCTCTCAGCTCCACGAAACAGTGCAACAAAAGTGCTACTGCAAAATTTCACATCGGACTACTTTTGACTACTATGATCCCGAAGCAATCTCGCGGTGTTGTGACACCTTAATATATCTCACACCACTCTCAGAGACAGTTTATCAGGAAAGGTGCATCCTGATATTACAACCACTGGTAAACCACCTTTATTGCCACTGGTGGAGCTAGATGATCACATAAAAAAAATGGCAAACTATCACAGTTTTTTTTATTTTAAAAAGTTACATTTGAAGTTACATTTGAAATCAATAACATTATTAAGTTGGCCTTAATATTTTTAGACTTCAGAGCCCCGGCCTAGTACTGGTAAAACCCAGGAGATACATGAATATGTGAGCTGTTGCCGTGATACGACTGAAATAATGTTGAAAGCAGCATAAAACACCATTCAATCATAATCAACTTAACATTTTTAGACTTGAGAGAATTGTGTTACATCACTTTGATGGAAGAGTTAGGCACAAAAAAATGGTGGTTGCTTGTTGACATGCAGTTAATTTTCATCAAGGTTTGGAAGTTAAAGGCCAATGCACATATGAATTTTGACAGAGATTGATGGAAATAGAAGGTACTTGACTGATAAGTGTATTTTTCTTTTTGTATATCATTTATTTATGGTTCCGTTCCCAGATAAAGCTTAGAGGGGCGCAGTTTGGGCATCTGAGGATACAAAATTATACACTTGTCCAATTTAAAAGCATTCATGGACAACAAATAAGGGATGCTCAAATAATGTGATAGATATCTAAAATGGTAAGATATGGCAAACATTGTGGGAAAAGGAGAAAATTGCTGGTACCTGCATTTGCTTCCTTTCCCTCAATGTTTTCCAAAGCCCCTTTTCAAGTTTCATTACTGATTATTGTAATGAAATTCGTTATTTAATTTTCATTCACCACCATCAATAGTTTCATTATATGACTCTAGGTGAAAACATTGCCAATAAAAATTTATCGGGTATACTAATTACCGGAATGTTACGGAATGTAGGTGCCTAATTCACGGAATGTAACAAAATGTTACACAATGTTACGGAATGTAGATGCCTAATTCACGGAATGTTACGGAATGTAGATGCAGAAACAACGGAATGTTACGGAATGTAATATTAAAAGCTTAAATACCGGAATGTAGCTAAATGAAATAGAGATGTAGACAAAATACACACACACGTATACACGCTAACAAAAAAAAAAAAAAAAAAAATGAAATAGCCAGATATAGAAAATCTTACAGAATGTAGATGCCTTTTTGACGGAATGTTACAGAATGTGGAAACGGCAACAACGAAATGTTACAAAATGTAATCTCAAAAGTCTAAATACCGGAATGTAGATAAATAAAGAATAAATTAAGATAACACACACGCGCGCGCGCACACACAAACGCACGCTCACAAAACAGACCCCAAATATACATTTTTAATTGATGGAACATTTAGAAAATGTTACGGAATGTAGGAGCACGCTCACAAAACAGACCCCAAATGTACATTTTTAATTGATGGAACATTTAGAAAATGTTACGGAATGTAGGAGCCCAATTCACTGAATGTTACGGAATATGGAAACAGCGACAGCAAAATGTAACAAAATATAATTTTAAAAGCCTAAGTAACGGAATACAAGTAAATTAATGTAGATAACACACATACGCGCACTTGCACGGGCGCACACACGCGAAACAGACCCGAAATGTAAAATTTCACCAATGAAACATAACGGAATGTGGAGGCCGCATAAACAAAGTGTAATAAAATGTATTTTTAAAAGCCTAAATACCGGAATGTAGCTAAATGAAGAATTAATGTAGATAACGCACACACACATGTGCGAACGCATGCGCGCAAAACAGGTCCCAATTGTAAATTTTCACTAATGAAACATACAGATAGCCAGATTTAGGGGGTGGGGTGGTAGAGAGGGGAAACCATTGTTAACCTTAGCTTCTTTGATTGCTCTCGTACATTGAGTAGAAAATTGGCTGCAAGAACTCGCGAAACCCAGTACGAACATGAACATGGGAGCTGTCGCCAGATGTTGAAAGCTGCCCGAAAATCAATCAATCAATCAATCAGTCGATCAATCAATCAATCAGCTTGCACTGAAATGTAAGCCTAAACCCCAGAATCGTACAACGAAATGTTCCGAAATCGAGCTTTGGCAGCTGCAAATTTGGTGGTCGGACAGCACCCGTTGAAGGTTTAGGCACTATTTTAAACTTCACGGCGACCACGCGCCTTTTTCACGGGGGGGGGGGGGGGGGGGGGGTGTTACCGAGAGGGGAGGGTCATTCAATAATGATTAAAGCACGTTGGCCGAGCACCATTCGATCTTTGTCCGGTGCCTGGATTTCGTTTGTATTGCAGTTTAACGCAGTTTTAACAGCTTAGGTCATATCACGGCGGTCAGTGCACCAACACTTGTGCTTCCTGGCTTTCTCACACTAGTAGTAACACAACTTTCTTTCCAAGTCATTGACTACTTTTCTCACATGCATCAGAGGGGAGAAGCGAAAAATCGCTGGAAAGAAAGTTTGCCTCAACCGGGTATCGAACTCGCAACCTGCAGGTCACGAGACGGATACGCTAGTTTCAACTGAGCTACCAGGCCGAACCCGGCGCCTAGAAGACACTTGCTTCGATCGGATGGTGGCCGTATGAGAATCTCCTTTTCAAAAATCTGCTGGTCCTAATGGCCATCGCGCGAGTACCTTTCAGGCCCCAATGAAGCGCTGGGAAAGGCACCGCCTGATACACACTCGTATAAATTATCGTCAGGGTATCGAGGCACAGGGCGGCGGTTGTTTTGTCTGGTGGGCATTGCCTGGCTTTCATGTTGACATGACCAATGAATACCGCAGTCATCGACATTATGTCTTGTTGTAATTTTGTCTGTGTGAATTTTGTTAGTAATAGGTTGAAGAAAACATGATGTTATTACTTTTCCTATTTACGGGAGGCTTTGGGTGTGCAGTAAAATGCTATCGGTCGATCACAGTGCTCCCAAAAGTCTAAAATTTCAGGAGCAGTAGGGCTTGCTTTTTTACATCATTGGTGTGAGTGGGCGTATACCTATATAAAAACATCGTGGCAGTTGGAGAGGTCGCTGGAGGTTTAATTTTATTGATCCATCGTGTGTTTTTACAGACGACCTTCTTCTGTAGCCCGATAGACTATTCCTTACAGGACTGTGGCGGAATGGAGAAATTGCTCGCCGTGAGCAGTTTCTCCATTTGCGACAATGCTGTCCCATTCACGTTGACTGTGTTGTATACAGATAGTTTCAAGGCCGTCTGCTGCAAACTTGTTTCAGTTTCTATATTTACGTAGGGCAAGAATCACGAATTGATGGAACATTTACATTTCGGGTCCGTTTCGTGAGCGTGCGAGCGTGCATGTGTGCGTGCGTGCGTGTGTGTTATCTACATTTATTCTTAATTTAGCTACATTCCGGTATGAAGGCTTTTAAAATTACATTTTGTTACATTTTGTTGTTGCCGTTTCCACATTCCGTAACATTCCGGTAGTTGGGCATCTACATTCCGTAAACATTTTCTTTCTCTGGCTGTTTAATGTTCCACTGATGAAAATTTACATTTCTGGACTGTTTTTATTAGCGTGCGCGTGTGCATGTGTGTGTGCATGTGTGTTGTCTACATTTGGTTACATTCCGGTATCTAGGCTTTTAACCTGCATTTCGTCGTTGCCGCTTCCACATTCTGTAACATGCTGGTAAATAGATATGAGCATGCTCTGTGAAAAGAGGGCTTGATGCATCTGTTTATTAAAAAAAAAAAAAAAAAAAAAAGAAAATAATAATCGACCCAGGCAATACGTGCAGGCTGACCTGGACCGAAATATTTTGACATGGTCAGTTTTGGTATGTCTATGGACAATTCTGCCTCATCATTTAGTCTGTTGTAAGACAAAATGGATTTTATGGATCCATAATCATGTGATGACTTGCTAGGCATCATGCATCACGAAGATGCATTAAGCCCCTTTTTGCCAGAGCATGGCTCATATCTATAAACCATAATTACATCTACATTCCGTTACATTTTCCAAATCTGGCAATTTTAATGTTCCATCTGAGAAAATTCACATTTTTGTATATGTTTTGGGAGCGTGCGTGCGTGTGTGTTATCTACATTTATTTTTTATCTGGATACATTCTCATAAGGCCTGCTTTTTTAGCGTGCGTGCGTGTGTGGGCGTGTGTGTTATATACATTTAGCTACATTCCGATATTTAGGCTTTTAAAAGTACATTTTGTTACATTTCGTTGTTGCTGCTTCCACATTCCGTAACATTCAGTGAATTAGGCATCTACATTCTGTAACATTTTGTAACATTTTGTTACATTCCGTGAATTAGGCACCTACATTCCGTAACATTCCGGTAATTAGGCAGGCCCAAAAGTTGCACATTTCACAACTACAGCGGCAAAGTTTTTCCAAATTCATGTTTTATTGTGTATTCCTAAATGCAGAGAAAAGTATGTTTTACAACTGCTTTTCCACACTGTGGTTTGACCCTTTACCACACAATCATGTGACAATGTCGACATTTAATGACCCTGCGGAATAAACAAACAAGCCCGGATACGAAATGGTTTGAGGACGAATAACCCCGAAACTAAAGAAAACAATCACAATTTGAGCTACCATGTTAGATATATAGATTATAGATGTATTTTGATTATTCGTGGGAAAAAAATCGGCCGAAATATCTAAAGATTACGAATGAATAAGAGACTTACTTTTTGAGGCTCTTTTTTTCCGAAACTGCATTCCACCCGCCTTGAATCAAAGTACTGAAAGTACTGACAGACTAGCGAATTTGATTGATTGATTATTTGTATGGTGTTTAACCCTATTTTCAACATTATCTCAGTCATGTAGCAGTGGCCAATGCACATATCCATGCTTTCCTGGAGTTTCTTTTACCAGTACTCCACATAATATTCTTTCCAAGCCACTGGTTGAATTCCCACATAACCGTCGTTGAAACGCGAGAAAAAAATGAATCCTGTTGCAATGACAATCATCAGTCCTCGGAAAGAAATTTGCCGAGTCGAGGATCTAACCAACGACCTCCTGTTCTCAAGTCCTGTCTGCTACCAACTGAGCTGCCGGGGCTATGAGTGCTATTGGTTAACTATAATCCAGTTTAAGTTTAACCCTTTACCTGCTAAAAAAGTTAAATGAAACTTTCAAGCCTATGGTAAACACCTGAATATGGCTATTTAAAAGTTACATTTTGGAGAAAATATATTCTGTTATCGGATAGTGTAGATCCAAGATCAGACTTCACGTTCTGTGCTGCAGTCTGAGCTTAATCCACACTGTCCACAAAAGGTCATTGAGTCGCGGTAGTGCTGATAGAAAATCAGTCCAAGAAAGCATGGGTAAGTGCTCTGGCCGCCGCAATATCACTGAAATAATGTTGAAAACGGCATTAAGCACCATGCAGTCAATTAGTCAATATCCAGTAGCACAAGATGTAGTTAACTATTGAACTCTCTTTACAAAACGAAAAATTTTACACTCGTCCAGATTCAAAGCTGTTGCAGACCATAAATCAAATGTGGCTGAACTGATGAAACCCAATTCTAGAAGGGCAGAAAACAATGTGGGAAAAGGAGAACATGATGGTTACCAGCATTTTCTCCTTTTCCCGCAATATTTTCAAATGGATTTTCCCCAATGTTGTTAAAACTTGGGATTGTTTGATAAAAGGTTAATATTCATAACATAACAGTTTAACTGTACACAATGATCTAAATAATGAATGACTGAAAGAATGACACGGGTTCCCTATCCAGTGAGGGTTAATATAGCTGAGATTTGCTACAAGTTACCTAGTTATATCTGTTAATACATTCATTCATAATGTTACAGTGGTGTAGGAATAAGCGATTCTCTGCTTTGCATAGGCCACTTAATTTACATATAAGCAAAGATCTTGTACCTTATAAATGACATCTTGTTCAGTTTCTTACTTTGTAAGAAGACATGTTCAAATTGGAGTGGTAGAGATTTAGTGGTTTTTGTCAAAATTGTCATACATGTACGTATATTACAGAATTAAGATTTCTAACAGAATATTTTCTGTGAGGCAGTATTTGGCAACTGGGGTTTTTTTTTTGTTTGTTTATCTTGACTCTTGGTCAGTCTTGATGTCTATAGACTAGCTTTGCTAGTCTACAAAGATTTAAAGGTTGAGCAGATGTAATCACGTGATGTGGATCAGCCATGATCGACTAGAACAGGCGGGAACAGAGGCGTCCTTAATCCATAACCTGCTAAATAGCAGCACATGTAACAACTTTTTAACAGTTTATGCATATTTTCTCATAAAATAAATTGTTAAACAGAGTAATGACACCCCAAAAGTAACCAAGGACAGTTGATGCATAAGACCATGACCAGATAGGGATTTCCCTTTTAGGCACAAAGCTCCCAATCACAGCACCCTGATACCACTGGTTAATATTCAAAACATGTCACTGGAAACTAAACAGATAAAAAATAAAACTAATATATAGGATATACGAATAACAAGAGATAGTGATTGCCCTATCAACTGATAAACAGTTACATGTATTTTAGTATCTTTGAAAAAACGATTGCAGCACTAGAACTCAAAACGCCACCTTCTTTTTAATAGACAAACTAGGCTATACCAGATAGGGATTGGCCTGTTTAGTGACTAATAAACTTACCAATTCTAACAGTCTCGTAAGACAGTCTCTTAAGATAAAGATTCATGAAACAAAAAAGAAACATAATGAAAATATAGCAATATTTAAACAACAATAACAACAGATATATACCACAAATTCGGGTAGGCTAGGCTACTATTACAGCAATATTTCTAAATGGTAAATTTATCTTGAGCACACTCAAACGAGCCAGAGTGGGCAGCGACTCTTGTCCCAGATGTGAAGCCTTAGTAGACAACAAAACAGACTATTTATCTTGTAGTGTCTACGAACTAAATTACTGCATTAAATATACCAAAAATCTTTAAAACATTGGCAGATGTACTGAAAGAAGACGGTCAAAAAAATTTAAATGGACTTGCATCGGTTGCAAACAGAACTTTCCATGCATGAAAACCCTAGCATCTCAACTTAGATCAATCGAAGATAAAACAGACCACAGACTCAACCAAAATTGAATTAAGATTAGACGACATGGACGGTAACACGAATTCATTCTAAAATTCAAGAAGAAGTAATTATAAATGAAAGATTCAATTGTAGGCAAATAGACATTCAGAATCAAATTTAAGAAGATATTAGAACAGAGATAAGAGAAGCTGAAGATCAGAAGAGAAGATCACTCAACTTGGTAATCTTTAATCTCCCGGAAAGCAACTATAAATATCCTATCCCGTTTTTGAAGGAAGTATGATGACGAACAATTATTTTTGGAACTCTCTGACAGACTGGGTGTAGATAACCCATGTTATTTTTTTTTTAGGCCTGGTAAACAGTCAAATGACAAAAGAAGACAAATTTGAGACAGTGACACGATCCAAAACACTTACCATAAGTCGCCAACAGTCTACACCCAACAGGACAGAAACCAAGTGAGCATTTAACTAGAATCTCAATCACTATTCCAGAATATCCAATCAAAAATCAGTACTTGCCCAAAGTCACCACTTTATGATGAAACGGTCATTGGTGGCTTCACAAAACAAGGGTTTATGTAAACATACCATTTTAAATTCCCGAAAGGACGCGTGTTTTATTTATAGCAATTTTAAACATCCAATAAAAAATGTAAATATTAAATAACAAACTTAATGTACTGTACACCAATGCGGACAGCCTCTGAAGACGAACTCATTTCTATACTTTCAGAAAAGAAGTATGACATCACTGCCATAACAGAATTGTTTCCCAAAGACCCGGAAATCGACTACAGCTGTCCAGAGTTGCGAATTTCAGGATATGAAGTATACTTGCCTGCTCACTAGGTATTTATATGGGGAGAGTGTGCCATTTACACAATTAACAATCTAAATTGTTACCAAGTAGAAATGACCTTTAATATGTCCAAATCGGTTTTGAATTAACCAGGGAAAAAACTCTTACTAACTTGTACAGCATTATGTTGCTTTTGCTATGTAGATCATGCAGTCTTATCTTGAATCTGAACTGTCCGAGATTCTGGAAGACTTTAAATATTAAAATAGACCTAGTCTTGCAATCGTCCTATCTTTGTTACCTTTACTGTCCTTTCAATATCAAAAGTGTTGAAGAATGCAGGATGAAATCTGCAAACATATTATCAAAAATTACAGAAGACCGTTAGTTGTCATTAGCAGAACCTTACAGCATTATGTTGCTTTTGCTATGTAGATCACGCAGTCTTATCTTGAATCTGAACTGTCCGAGATTCTGGAAGACTTTAAATATTAAAATAGACCTAGTCTTGCAATCGTCCTATCTTTGTTACCTTTACTGTCCTTTCAATATCAAAAGTGTTGAAGAATGCAGGATGAAATCTGCAAACATATTATCAAAAATTACAGAAGACCGTTAGTTGTCATTAGCAGAACCTTACAGCATTATGTTGCTTTTGCTATGTAGATCATGCAGTTTTATCTTGAATCTGAACTGTCCGAGATTCTGGAAGACTTTAAATATTGAAACAGACCTAGTTTTGCAATCGTCCTATCTTTGTTACCTTTACTGTCTTTTCAATATCAAAAGTGTTGAAGAATGCAGGATGAAATCTGCAAACATATTATCAAAAATTACAGAAGACCTTTAGTTGTCATTAGCAGAATCTTACAGCATTATGTTGCTTTTGCTATGTAGATCATGCAGTCTTATCTTGAATCTGAACTGTCCGAGATTCTGGAAGACTTTAAATATTAAAATAGACCTAGTATTGCAATCGTCCTATCTTTGTTACCTTTACTGTCTTTTCAGTATCAAAATGCACAATGGAAAAATATTTTATATATTACTAAAGAAGCGTTGAAAAGCAGACTAAATTATTGCTATGAGTTCAAGATTATTTCTTTTAAAATAATCCGAAAATTAGCTGATAGCGCGGTCCTTAAACCAGAGTGCAGTATGAACTTGACCTGCATCTTTTACACTAATTCTCATCTTTCGAAAATAAGCTGATGCCGCCCTTATCAGAATGTACGTATTTTTTTACTTACTGATAATTGGCCTGCACTATTCCACTAATCCCAATAGATGGTCTTATCTTGATTTACACCATTCGAATGTTGATTATTTAATTTGTTATTTACCTGTTTATTTAAGTTGTACTAAGCGATCTAATGAGTAAACAGTAATTTATTGCACGTTTCAAGGAATAACTCTCCTTCTTTATATCTTTATCTCCGTATAGGAATAACCGTTGTAATTTATTGGTACTTTGTATTTTTCTCATCTTTTATGTATGTTTCATCACGTCAATGTACATGAGCCCGAGGCTTAAACTCTAAGCTGTTAAAACGGCGTTTAACTCCAATACAAAAAAAAAAAAAAAAACGAATAGGCCTACTCTATTTAAACCTCTGTATTTGTATTTGGTTATAAATTATTTCTATTTCGTGATCTCTTTCAGAGGAATCGAAATGACATTTCGATGGTCATTGGAATTGTTTAAAATGAAAATAAGGAAACACACTCTAAATGAATAACCGACAAGGTTCATTTCTTCGACGGAAATACACCGCTTTAATACCTTTCTTAAATCGTAATACTTCACTTAGAAAACACTAGTCACATATGTTTTTTTTACGAGAATCTTTCTTAAGACATTTTCGTTGACAAACAGTTAGTACATTTGTTTTCTAACTTGGTCTATAAATTCCGTTGGCATTTTTCAGCGACAGGTTGCTTATCACTGCTGTTTTTGCCCTTGCTTATCGATTTACATGTGCGCCACCATGCGTAAAAGATCACGTGACCGGCAGTATTTCAAGATGGTAACCCCTTCATACAATCAAGATCTTTCCGCAAACCTCGGGTGGTCCTTTGGCCAGATCCCTCGGCTGTATCACGTAGCTTGATATGCACCTACACGGTACATTTCTTCGTCGGAAATACACCGCTTTACCGTTCTCAAAAATGTAACACTCCATTTAGAAAAAGAAAACACTATTATGGATCCATAATCATGGTGATGGCTTGACTGGTACAATGCATCATGGAGATGCTTTAAGCCCCCTTTGCAAGAGCTTGGCTCAAATGTATGTGCTTACGCACACCACAGAATGAAGATTTTTGCCCTACGGCAGAAGGGACGTAAATACCCCAAAATGATGTGCAAAAAATATAATGCAGATCCAGGTTGCTACAGTTACATTAGAAAACACGCTAAATAATGTGCCAACCATAGGATGCAGATCAAAGTTACAGCAATAAAGACACAAAACACCTAAAATAATGTGCACCATAGAATGAAGATCTAAGCTACATCAGCAGGGTCAGAAACATCCATAATAAAGTGCAAACCATAGAATGCAAGTCTAGGTTACTGCGGAGAAGACAGAAAAAACATCCAACATAATCTGCACACCATAGAATGTGGGTCTAGGTTACTGCGGTTAAGACAGGAAAAACAACCAAACGAATGCGCACACCATAGAATGCAGGTCCCAGGGACAGAAAACGCCATAAAACTGTAAACAAATGCTCACACCATATCCAAATATGGTATGCATTTTTGCGCATCTTATGGCATAAGGTATACTTACTATTTTTCTAGCATTGGCTCAGTATACTCGTAATTTCCAAACGTGGCGTTAAAGATTTCGATAAAGCGGCCCAAAGTCTCGAGCTTACCCCTCCCTTCGCATATTCGGTAAGGGCGTAGCGCCCATTACCCACAAAACGCAAAACTGCGTAATTATAGAAAAAAATGGTAACAGACGAAACATTCTTTTATCACCTTATACAACAACTCCGTTTCATAATTGATTCTAAAACTGCACAGAAACATAGAATAAGATTTCCAACCGGTACTAAAAAGCGAAATAATGTGATTTCATCCCATCTCCTTTCTATTGAAAATTGAATGCTCACTGTATCGGACAGTGTAGATCAAGATCAGACTGCACGTTTTGTGCAGTCTGATCTTAATTTACACTGTTCGCAAAAGTGCTTTGTGTCACGCTTAGCAGCCTAAGGGTGAAATGACACTCATGATTCGGAGTGCATAATGATTCTGAACCCCTGGTTATGCCCTTGTTCGGTGCTTGTTAAAGTCGCCTCGCTACAGTTAAAATTATTCCGACCCCTGGGGCAGTTAGGTCACGATATAAACAACCTAAGTCGAGTGTTTCCTAGGTGATGATTTATTTCAATTTGGTATCAATGAAGTAGTGTATAACAATAAAACAGCAAATGTTATGATAAGTTTATGCTTTGTGATTCTGGTAAGAGTCCTTCCTAAATATCTTGCGTCAGATTTGAATACATGTACATGCAATTCATCAAACTATCTCATCCAACTATCTCAATTTTTGTTCTTACAAGGTTCACAAATTTTGAATTGTCGATGCGTTCGGCCCAATATTTTCTCATACATTAGGGATCGTAAAGAAAAGTAAATATACGATTTCTACGAACAGCCTGTATCAAAATCAGTGCCGCAATTTCTAATTGGCCAAACCGCTTGAGAATCAGACTACGAATGTTGTAAGGAATGATTGGTCAAAATAACTGTGTAGTCTGATCTTAATCTACATTGTCTGCAAAAGGTCAGGGATTTGTGCATAGCAGCCTAAGGGTTAATAAGGATAGAGCCTGAGAGTGTTAGTACAATAGAACCAACCTTTACAAGAATGCTACATGTATATATAAGGGCCATTCTTTGTAAAAAAAAAAAGAACGGAGGATGCATTAAACTCCCTTTTGCCAGAGCGCAGCTCATTTGTAGCAGTATATGTACATTTATGACATTGGATATTCACCTCTTTACCTAACTTAAAAATATTAGACTCATCGTTTTGAAAACATTTACAGACCAACAAATTAAACATGAATGGCTCGAAGAAATGAAAGTAGACTCAAACCATGTTCATAATTGTATTTGACATTGCTGCTTCATGTTTTTTTCAATGTAAAGGCAAAACACCCACTTTCCGTTACACACTTTAAAGTCTTTCAGTATGATAAAAAAAAAAGATGCATTCACATGCATGTGTATGCATAAGTAATTAATAAAATCTAAAATCTAAAAAAAAAATGTATAATACTTATTTTACACCTACTTCGCACCATACAAACAGAGACCACTCTCGCTTGCAAACACAAAAATTATATTTAAATTAAAAAAAAGAAATAAACGAAAAAAAAAAAAAAAAAAGTTAGCGCTTTTGTGAGTCAGCCCAAACATGTAATAATCAAGCATAAAAAAATGTGCATTCGAAATAGGTTTGCTAAATACATATATACAAGAGCCTTGCTGTGTGAAAAGATGGTTTAATGCCGCTACAAAAAAGTACATGTAACTGCCAGTGTCAGTTTCTAGGGTCCGCGCAGTCGAAACTTTTTGTAATGCGTAAATTTTTCTGCAAAGGACCATTTTCCCTGACGATTAGGCTGTTTTTAGACAAAATATGCAACGACCTTCTTGGCATTACGAAGAAGCATTAAGCTTTCTTTACACAGAGCACTGCACACCTGTTTTTGCTTTCTCTGGAAACGCAATATATGTTTGCTTCTAAAAAACGCGTTGCTTACTTCATAGAGGTGGGTTACGAAGATAGTTTTGCATAAACTTTACATTGATAACTTCTAGATGCACGTTTCGTAGATGACATAACAAGAGTATCAAATAAAGGACCCTTTCTTGAACATCACAGAAACATGAACTGTCAGTATACAACTGACAATATCAGAATTATTTTCGGACAGTAAACATCGGAAGCAGCTGCTTAGAAAGCGCAGCTCTATTCTTGGTTCAAAACAGCCCAATATCAATCTGTAAAGTCTGAGATGTATTGGTTAAATATATACATGTAACTCACACAATTCCGAGCTTTAACAACCCCGTGGAAGAAGCCTTTTAAAAATACTGCGGGAGAAGGAGAAAATGCTGGTAACCAGCATTTTCTCCTTTTCCCTCAATGTATGATACCCTATCGAAGACAAATTTCATTATTTGAGCCCTATTTAAATAATTGTCTGCTAATGCTTTCAATCTGGACAAGTCTACATTTTTTGTCGCTTAGTAAAGAGTTGACTAATGCACTCAGTAGTTGATCACCATGGTTTCTGCGGACGTGTTAGATCAAAATCGTACAGCATGCATTCGGATCTCGTACGTACCTCGTTAATTCTAATTCTGTTAAATAAGTGAAATGAAACTTCAAGCCATAAAAACTCAAATTCTGCTCTTTCAAAGGTAGTTTTGGGGGAATCATATCTCTTTATCGGACAATGAAGATCCAAGATCAGACTGCACGTTCTGTGCAGTCGGATCCTGATCTACACAGTTTGCATAAGGTCTTTGAGTCGCCTTTAACAGCCAAAGGGCGAAACTATGACCAAAACCAGCTACAGAGTTATTTTTTATTTGAGTTCTCCCAAATGCTCTCTTACACTCCTATATCAATATCCCTTTTTCGTATTTTCAAGTAGAAATGCTCGCATACAGTCCTCTTTATATTTACTAATTGTATTTTCAATACAAATGCTCACTAACAATCCTCTTAATGTCTGTTCTTTTTAATTTTATTTCCAAATGCTCACTTACAGTGGTATTAATGTCTTTTTTATATTTTCAAGTAGAAATGCTCACTTACAATCCTCTTAATATTTTACTCATTGTATTTTCGTTTCTTTTTAATTTCATTTCCAAATGCTCACTTAGAGTCGTATTAATGTCTTTTTTTTTTCGTATTTTCAAGTAGAAATGCTACTTACAGTCCTCCTTATATTTACTCTTTGTATTTTCATTACAAAATGCTCACTAACAATATTCTTAAAGTCTGTTCTCTTTAATTTCTTTTCAAAATGCTCATTTACAGTCGTGTTAATGTTTACTCTTTGGATGTTCATTTCCAAATCCCTAGTTATGTACAGTTTTCTTTAAAGCTATGTTTTGTATCTTCACTTAAAAATACATCTACCTCGTTTTCAGCCCGTTTTTTTAACCCATTTCATTTTTATTTTATCAAATTACAACCATTATTGTATCTTTATGCCAAATGATGCCCCTGATGGTTGCAAGGTGGCGTAGAATAATAAAGTTTAAGTTCGTATAATATGAACAAAAAGTTTACCAGGACACATTTTAATTCGAATACAATCAGCACCAGTAAGTTTGTAACAAATATAACAGTTCCACAATATTTCTATCACAGATATTTAAACTTCAAATTGAGCTATGCCGTGTGAAAAGGGGGCTAAATGCATCTGCAGTAGTATCGACTCATATCAACCTGCGCAGTCCACGCTGGCTGACATGGGTCAAAATCTTTTGCCGTTTCAAATTTTCTGCATGTCCAAGGACCTATTTACCTCATGCCACGGCTGATTGTCAGACAAAATGGATTTTATGGATCCAGGATTTTGTGATGATTTGCTTGGTGCGTAATACATCACGGAGATGCATTAAACCCACCCCTTTTGCCAGAGTATGGCTCGAATGTTTTTGACTGTCATGGCCGCACGAAAAAAGAATACTACTTCAAAATCAGACCCGCATACATGTATAGGAAAACATACATGTATTAACGAGCCCTATTTACATATTCATTCATTTCTATCACAATAATCAAGATCACGAATGTCGCGTATTGCAAGCTTTCAAACAGTCTTCCAAGGTCTCAAACTTATTTGCATTTCCACCAATTCCACCATAAAGGAAATTTTGACACTCCTTCACCGATGAGTTGAAGAAGAATCTCCAGTGAGCGTGCTTGCCGAAGCCAGAATCAGGTCCTTGGAAACAGGGGTCGATATCTTCCTCAGCGGGCTGAATTTCCTCATCCATTTCTGAAATAAGTTAGAAAATGTATCTATTAACTCCTTACCAAACGACAAAATTTTAGACTTGCCCAAATTCAAAGCATTTGCAGACGACAAAATAAATGTGAATCAAAAATTGAAATTTGTTTTGGGGAGGATAGAAAATCTTGTGGGAAAAGGAGAAAATGCTGGTTACCAGCATTTTCTCCTTTTCCCACAATGCTTTCAAAAGGCCTCTTACTCAGGGTCGTTAAAACTCGGGATTATGTGGTAAACAGTTAACTTGATGACAAACTGATAGACTTGTCCTTATTGAAAACACACGCAGACAACATATTAAATGTGGCCAATATTATTGATAAAGCATGTCTTTATAGTGGAACAAAACAAAGTGGAAAGGTGAAAATACTGGAAACTTTTTCCTCAATGTTTTCGGAAGTGTTCTTCTTCAAGAATTTAGAGACACGGGATTGTTAGGTGATGGGTTCAGTCATTGAAAACAGAAAATCTACATAAGCATTTGAGGGTCCTGCGTGCTGTTGTGTTAAGGGTGCTGGATCTTTAACCCGAAGGTTCCGGGCAGGTGTTATCCACGCTTGCTGATCCTACTACCATTTGGTTTAGCCAATCACAGGTTGTGTTGCTTTTAAATGTTGAAAGTCTTGGAGAATGAGACAAAGAATGTTCTGAAGAATGGTTGGTGAATACGGACCGAAGAAACACCTTGATTAGTAAACTGTCGTCGTAAAATACTGTTGAAATTGACGCTATGCACCATTCAAGCAAACAAACATAAAGGCGTTGGAGCAGAAGCAAACATTTTGAAAACATTGTGGCAAGAGTAGCAGCTTACATGAGATATTTCTGCTGTTGCCAAACTGTTTTCA
Organism: Tridacna gigas; assembly: GCA_945859785.2. Taxonomy (NCBI): domain Eukaryota; kingdom Metazoa; phylum Mollusca; class Bivalvia; order Cardiida; family Cardiidae; genus Tridacna; species Tridacna gigas. The sequence continues at coordinate 29,826,791 of OX244033.2, forward strand.
AATGTAGTAGTGTGCTGCACGAAGAAAGAGTCATCTGCAGGACAAATGAAATAAAAAAGTTGGACATTTCGCCAGATCTAGCATACTTGCATTTTAAGCTGATTAAATATAGTTTTGGTTTTGCAAAATGTATTTAGACAAATACATGTAGTGTGGACATCATTTTATAGTACGCTAATGAAATACCTTGGACTTAAAACAAGCTTAAAACTTACTGTGAAAAGGAGAATTCTGTGCTTCATAAAAGGCTGGTGGTGGTTCTACCTCCTCTTGCTCTTCCTCTACTTTTTCATTTTCTTTTTCATCCTCATCTTCTTCTCCATCGTCCTCAAACTCGTTTTCAGCATCTACATAATTTTCTCGGGTTTGACTGTCTTTTTCAGTCTCCTCTTCTTCTTCTGTACCTTCCTCATCTTCTGTTTCATTATATTCCTGAAGTTCTTCAGTTCGATTGTTTTCTTCTTCCTCTTCTTCTTTTTGAAGCTCTCCATATTCTGTTTCACTGTCTTCTTCCCGATCTTCTTCCTCAACCGGCTTCTCTTGAGTTTGACTGCCATCCTCCCCTTTATTCTCTTCTTCTTCTGTTCCGTGAATGTGCTCATTATAGTCTATCTCAACTAAGTTTTCTGTCTCTTCGTCCTTTTCAGCGTCTTGCAGCTCATCAACTTTAAGATTCAAAGTATAAAAGCATATATCGCACAATAGCGAGAATAGATTAAGATTACGTTCATTTTTGTTTTAACTTAACTCTTTCCTACATGACAAAGTTTTAGACTCATCTGTATCCAAAGTACTGGCAGACTACAAATCAAATGTGATTCAAACTGTTAAATTTGTCTTTGAAAGGGTGGCAAACATTGTGAAAAAAAAAATGAAATGCTGGTAATCACCAATTCATCCCTTTTCCAGGGTTCTTTCTACAGCTGTCTTTTTCAGGGGCATAAAAACACAACCTGCTTTGGTAAAGTGTTAACAAAGTTATATCTAGCTTTTAAATTATTTAATTTGAATAAACTAGGTGATCGAACCCAAAAGGCTTATCTCCATGCCCAAAGGTTTCGTTTACTTAAGTTAAATCATTATCATTAACAATACTTTTTCATCAAGTGTCAGTACTGTATTTTTATGCCTTATTAGCATTTCCATTTCGAATTGTGCTTTCTTGCCCCATTTCAATTTTCCATGAGTTTTGTCTATTTCATTTTGAACAAGAAAAAGAACTTTGAGTAAAGGTAGTATCCATGCACAATAGCAATTGTTAGTTTTATGAATATATATCATATAAGTAGTTAAAAAATGTACAGATGGTTCACAAAGAAACGTACATACATGTTTACATATCTCGGAAAAAGGGCTCAAATGCATCTCCGTGATGCATTATACCAAGCAGGTCATCACATAATTATGAATCGCAACTTCCATTTTGTTTAAAAACAGACTGAATCAAGACATACACTGGTCCTTTGATATGCAGATTATTGACCAGTAGCAAAATGTATAGACCCATGTCAGCCTGTGCAGGTTGACCAGGTCCGATACTTTTTAATGGATGCATTAAACCCCTTTTGACAGAGCATGATCCATATAGTAAAGCGCGTGTATATCTATATAAATCTTACCACTAATTTCATGTTCATTCAATGGCATTGTTTCTCCTAAAAGGACAACTCCCGGTCTCATATTCTCTCGATTTTCAACAATTTCCTGATAGTCTTTCACTTCCGGAGACCCCCACTCCTCCTCCTCTGGTTCATTATTTAATTTCTGCTCATTTTTATTTACTTCGTTGTCTTCTATCTTCTTATCTTCAACTGGAATGGAAGGTTCTGTTTCATCGGATCCATTATTTACCGATGCTGATTCGTCTGATTCGAAAATTTCTTGAACATTTTTCCTTTCGAAAGGCTTTTCTTCTAACACGTCTTCCTCAACAATATTTTCTGTTGTATCTTCTTCAAGAGATGTGATATCATTTGACATGTCTTCCTCCACAGATGTATCATCTTCAGGTATTTCTTCATTTTCATGAACATTTTCAATTTCATTTTCTTTTGTATCATAACCTATTTTTTCGATCGTTTCGTAACTGTTTTCACTCTTTTCATTAGATTTAATGTCATTTTCTATTACATGATTATTTGCGGTCTGTACATCCTCATCTGCAATTAAACTTTGTGCTATTGGTCTTACTTGTTGATTTAAGGATTGTAAACTATTATTATTGTCATCGAGATCATTTTCATTATATTCAGTTTTAAGGTTTACTTCCTCTGGTTCTATCTGTAATATTTCACCATTTTCGCTTTGGTATTCTTCAGTTGGATCTTCTTCTACCGTTGCATCCTCTTCACTTCGACTAGAATCTTGCTGTTCATTTTTTTCAACTATCTTTTGATCTGGATTGTCAGTTTTACGATAAATATGTTCTCCGGTGTCATATATTTCATTGTTCGTTTCAACTAAATCATCACTTTTTAAATTTGAGTCGTTTCTCTCTTCGTGTTCTTCACTTTCATTTTCATCAGATACTTTAGTCTCAGACTGAACGTTATATCCACTCTTGATAACAGGTATTGCCTCTTCAACAAGAGGTTGTTCGTCTGAAATAAAATAATTACTCGTGTATAGACCTTAGAATGTGAATATTTTAGAACAGATTAATATCATAGTGCACAGAACATGTAGTCTATATTTGGCTCTACATGTCGCGTAGTTAAGCAATATTCAAATGCGTGGCTTAACAAAACTATCCGGCAAAGTACACCGCATCTGGCATTTAGAAAAATAAATAAATAAATAAATAAATAAATAAAAAATATGCTTCAACCCCTAACTATTTGTATCCAAATTCGTATTCTCCAACATCCTGAAGAGCTCTCACCGCTGACCATTGTTTCGACGATGGTTATGTGGGAAAGCAGTCAGTGGCTTGGAAAGAATATTGTGTGGAGTGCTGGTAACAGAAACTCTAGGAAAGCATGGATAGGTGCACTGGCCGCCGCGATATAACTGAAATAATGTTGAAAACGGTGTTTAACACCATACACTCAGTCCTGAAGAGACCGACCTCACTCAATCCCCACAGTGCCGTAACATTGATTTTCTTTGCATTAAGCTCTACATTGAGATTCTTCTTTCCTTAATCAATGTTACATATATGATGCTAAACTAGAGTAAAAGGCCAGTATTCAGCAACCGTTCTTATGAACACTCTTAGTCTAATCCCAAAGAATTTTCTGAATTTGAAAGTAACACAACTTCTTATTATAAATGGTTTAGCTAATCAGAAGATGTGCTACTTTCTAAATCTCGAATAAGACCAAGAATGTTCTTAAGAATGGTTGGTGAATACGGGCCCAGGTCTGCATTTTACGTGTAATCATTAAATAAATTTGTTGTCGATGACGCAAGATCTGTTTCACATTAACAAACAATTAACCGTGTTAACGAAACGTTTTCGGAAAAAGTGCAGTGTAACTACATGGGTGAATAAAACAAAGTAATTGCATTTGATAATTGTCTACAATTTGCTTTAACAAAGTGTACCTGGTTGTGTATTTATATCAGTTTCCTCCTCTTCAACAGGCGTATTTACTTCCGTTGTGTCCACCTCTAGTATGTCTTTGGGCGGTAATTCTACGGATAAGGGTGTCTGGACTTTGGTGGTAGTGTCTTGATCTGAAAGATAAACATAACCAGTAAGTTATTGATGTAAAAGTCTCTTTTCTCGTTCAATGGTGACAATCAAAGTTTTCCCTCCATATATCTATACTTTCACTTCTGAAAATATCCATTTCACGTTATTCACTTATTCCCTTATTTCATATTTGATTTTATTATATACCTGTAAGTTTTCCGGGTTAAATACATGCGTCGCACGCGGCTAAAATCACACACGACGGGAAAAAAATCCGTATTCCACTCAGTGGAATACGGTTCCAAATATGGTATGATGACGTCATTCTCGATTTGATTTTACGCAACGTAGTAAAATCAAGCATGATCTCAAGACGTGTTCAATCTATTTTTAGTAACGCCAAATCTTATTTTTCTGTGTGTGAAGATCTGCCCCAAAATAAATTTAAAGCATTATTCCAAGTCTAAAACAAAACATACGAATAATATTAATCAACTATTTGCCCTTTATTGAAAAAAGTGCAATTGCAACGCAATATTAAACGAGATTATCGTGACATCAACTGTCGGCTGCTAGATCGAATATTATTGTTTTATATGTTAACACAATGGGCGTGGTGGAAATAATACTAAATAAAATTCATCCGCCATTCATGAAAAAAAGATGTTAACGCCTACTAAACCAATTTTTCTTATAACTATGCTTCGTTTTCGATTAAAATTGTCACTAAATGCATATATTTTGGTTTTTGGTAGTTTAGGTATATAATAAATGGAATATTATGTTGTAGTGTGTTTCCTGGGGCTTGTATTTACTTCTCGCTGCGTGGGAAAATTTTGATATCGCGCTCGACCTTCGGTCTCGCGCGATATCAAATTTTCCCACGCAGCTCGAAGTAAATACAAGCCCCAGGAAACACACTACAACATAATATTCCGTATATATACCGTTTAGAATTGCAAATATAATATTGAAAGTAAGCACATGACTTAAGCATATTTTAGAATGTATACCGTTATTTAATATGTATGACTATAAACTTTGAATAGTTTTTGTCAAATAAACAATGTTCTTTTCTGTTCTGTTATTCCAGAAGCCGCTCTTGAAGTGCATTGAAATACCTCAACACCCCATCTGATGTCACTTCAAATACATATGAGCAAAAGGGCGTTTACTGCATCCCCTAGATGCACTATAACAAGTAAGTCATCATACCATAATTGTTGATACATAAATTCCATTTTGTTCAACAACAGACTAAATTGTCGGTTAGACTGTCCTTTCATATGCAGAAAATTGACAAATAGCATTTTTTTTCGACCCGGGACTTCAGACTGACGGGGGTCGATACTTTTTGCAGATACATTAAACTCCTCCTTAACACGGAGCACGCTTATTTACGTTTTAAAGTCCTATACACGAAACGGTCATCTGAAATTCCTGTTGCTCGATCCGCTTGGGTGATAAGCAAACATTTTTTTTGTAACAAACGGAGAGCATCGTCTTTCAGACTGAAATTTCCAAGTTGTGCTTTTTTTGTATAAATAAACTGAAATCGTGTGTATCGTGTATTGTGCTAGAAAAACTAAGATTTGGGGACTTTGTTTCACTTCCACAAATCAGTCGTAATGTTCAGTATTTTGGTATCTCTCATGACGCATTTTTTCGCCTTTAATTAAGTAACATTAATTGTTCAGTTTAAACTTTGCAATGTCCTAGCATCTATAGCATCTACTCGTATTGTCACATTTTGCAAAGAGGATAAACAGAAATGGTTTGTAGAAGAGACACACGCACACACACACACACACACACACACACAGAGGTGAAGATGATGAAAAGTATTTCATAGATCACAAGGAAAAAAACAAAGGATATAACATTTTAATTTTCTGTATGTTAAAACAATAGTAAGTTCAAATTATTTCACCACCACCAGATCTACATTCTCATTCCCGCTGCTGTCGACATTCTTTACGCAGGATCTGTAATGTGATTCGGAAACATTTTACTAGACTAAAACAGTTTAGTTTGGACAAACCATTTCCGTATTTAGGCTATATGGATATCTGAACAATGAAATCTCAAAGGGTTTATTACTTTCATTAAAAAAAAAAAAAAAAAATTCTGACAGCAGTTTTTATTTTTCAATTTTTGGAAACAGCTTTGCATGTAAGCATCTAAGTGTTTTACATTAATTTCTTTTTTCACACTTCATCAACTCTGTTGGTGATCATGTTTCCACGCTCATTCTTAATATAGGTGTGATCGCCATTTAAATCATTTGAAATATTTATTTAGACATCTCAAACTTTCAATAACTCGAATATATTGGGTAACTCTGAAGATTTAGTGGCTTTAAAGAATTATAACAAACTGTAGTACAACATTTGACCCTAAAATCTACAGAAACATCGACCTATGTAATTATGTAACGTTTAGCCGTAAAACGCCCTTAATAATTTTTGTTTGCCTTTCCCGACAGTGTTGATTAAGACCAGACTGCACAGAACTTGCGGTCTGATTTCAAATCAGTAATGCCCGCCATTTCATGAGATCTTCTGCCTATAAAAGCCTTAAACTGTGCTGTTTAAATTTTGATTACAGACCAAGTCATCTATTTGGGTCTCTCTCGATTGCATTTGTTAAACGAATAAAATTAAATTAACCTGTACAATTAAAATTGTTCATCAAATCAAAATTGTCCTCCCTCATCCATTCCACCAGGCACATACAAGGATGCGGAAGTGGGTTGCAAGTGACATTGACTGATTCTACACCATTCGGAAAATGGCGCCCTCCCATACATGTTACTTGCACTTTGCTGCCCATGTGATATGGATCCCCGTCTAGTTTTGTGACCGTGTTGTCCGGAGTTTGGGGATCGTTGCATACCAAGGATTCTAGAATCATTGTCTAAGAACATTTTCATTCTGCCAATTAACTCTATACTGGACAACAAAAGTGCAGACTTGTGTAACTTCAAAGCCTTCGCAGCGACTGATAAACCACGCCTTAATCCTATACCAGACGACAAAATATTAGCCTGGTCCAAATTGAAAGCATTTGCAGACGACAATTTCATTGTGGCTCAAATGGTGCAATTTTTCTCTTGATAGGGTAGAAAACATTGTAGGAAAAGAAGGACATGCTGGTTATCAACATTTTCTCCTTTTGCTACAATGTTTTCAAAAGGCTTCTTCCCCAGGGTCGTTGTACCGTACAGGGTTAAATGATAAAATATTGTCTGCATAAGGATGGAAAATATTATGGTCACAAGCATTTTCTTATTTACACAAATGTCTTCACAACAGGGTCGTTAAACCTCGAGATTTTTTTGGGAAAGGGTTTATCATTGACAACTGAATGGATTCAGCATTCACCAATATCTTGGAGTAAAGTGTGAGAGTATTTACAGATCAATTATATGTTATCATGACTTGTAAAAAAATGCAGAACACGACTCTCAGTACGTTATGGTAAAATAGAGGTAATGTTGGATTTAATAGACCCAAATTCGTTATACATGTACTATCAAATAATGATCATAATTAACCCTTAGGCTGCTAAACGCGACTCACTGACCTTTTGCGGACAGCGTAGATCAAGATCAGACTGCACAGATCTTAAATCTACACCGTCCGATAAGGAGATATCTTTCTTCCAAACATACTTTTGGAATTGGAAACTTTGGGCGTAAAAACGTATATCCAATAACTGTTGAGTGTTCAAAGTTCATAGATTGAATATCAAGTAAGCAATCAAATCGTTTTTCATTCCGCTGAACTGTTTTAAGTACGATAGTAATACGTATTAACATTGAAAGTAGTTCCAAAAATGCGGACTTCCTCATCTAATGGCAAAATACAACAAAGCTGTACGATTAAATTCATACGAACCTAGAAATCGTTTTCCATCGTTACTGATCTGGTGTTTTTCTGACAAAAGAAAGCCACATACTAAAAACTGACAAATAGAGGTCTTATCTCACTAGGCGTTATTCGTTATATAGTTAACAATTAAAATGATCAAAGGTAAGAAAATACATTAGTCATTGATGATTAGCCATTGATGACTTTGATCTAAGAGAAAGCGTGAGATGGGGAAAGGTCGATGGAACCTGCCCAGCGAAAAAAAAAAGAAATAATAAGACAGTCTTAGAAGTGATTCTAATGCAGTTTGTGACATTTTCGACGTTCAAACTCAATTTATGAGAATTTTCTTTATTCCAAACAGTTGTACTGCCAATACATATAAGACAGAAAAGTGGCCGGACGGCCTTGCATTTGCAAAAGTGTGTACATGGCGGACGAGCCATGTTTATGTCCGCATTTGCTCTTCATTGCCAATGGCGACTTAAACAACTTTAACGGACGATGTAGATTAAGATTAGACTGTAAAAAACGTGAAATCTGATCTTGAATCTACATCGTTGGCTTCGTGGTGCAACAACACAAATAAGGCGATGTTTGAAACTGGTTATCGTCATGTATATTTGTCACTTGATTTGGTGATTTCATGCCTTAATGGTTTTACTTTGGGTTCTCTTCCATGACCTTTATAATGGCTTTAAATGTGCATTATATTATGTATGAATAATAAACTTTTCTCTCATCTCCCCCAAAATATTTAATTTCAGTAAAGCAAGTAGACGTAACTTCACTACCGATTCGTCGAGGGAATAAAAATCTTAGAATACAAACAAAAGCAGTGACAGACAACTTCTCCTGCTAATTCCTTTCGAAAATTTTCTTTTTTGTGTCAGCTTGTTGTTACATACTTGCAGTCTTAATCACAGATCTTTTTGTAAATCTTATGAACCTGTGCAATTGAAATCATAAATGAGTCGATATTGATCAAGTGTCTCCCAGGCTGCTTTGCAATAACACGGATCCGGAAGTGGTAAACACGTGACATTGATGACCTCCTGACCACTGGGAAAATGGTAACCAGCTGGGCATGACACCTCAATCGCACTGTATAAATGGTTCGGGTTTCCTTTAAGTACCTTGATTTTGTTTGTGGGCGTCTTTGGGTTCACACACTGCAAGGATTCTGAGAAATAATGGTCGTGTAAGAATTTGAACATTATTTACGAAAGTTTCTCGTCATGCTTAGCTTACTAAGCCCACTGGGGCGTAGCCAGGAATGTAGCACAGATGAACTCATGACTATAGCCTAAGCTGAGCCTCCACGAGTTCGACTATGTAGTTTCGTTTGCTGTGGGTTTTTTCCCGCGAAAAGGCATGCTTGCAAAACTCGATGTAGAAGCCAGTGCTTCAAGACTTCATTTTGACTACACGGTCTGGGACCGATTAATAAACAAAGTATAAATGTAAAAGACATTCTATCTGAAACACTTCAATGCTGGCTATTTCCTTTGGTTTTGGAACCGTATTGACCATAAACTTATCCAGTATTTACATATAAAATGTAAATAAACCATGCCACATTTCTTCCCCCTACCCACCGATTTAGAACTGTAAACATATGCATGGTAGCAAACATTTTTAAAGCAATATCTGAAATTCTTCATAAAGAAATTTCCCAAAATTTCTGCAACATATCTGTCCTGTTTTAGTTTTATCTATGGTGTATAATGAGCATTTACACTACTGCCAATTAACATAGAAATGTTAATGTCTTAATTGTAATAATGTAATTGCATGATTTTGTATTCCATTTATCGGGCAGGCTTATCAGCAAAAGGATTAGCTGCTACAGAGCACTTTTGCTCTTTGCATTAGAAGACTATGGAACACATTTTTACAGAAGGAATAACTGATTGTAACTAGCGATACCTTTACATATGACAACAATCAAACTTGTGTTTACGTATACTTGACTCTAACTCCTGTTGATTGCCCTTTTTTTAATTTTCCAAGTTGTTTGCCACAAATTGGTTGTAGGAATCTCAGTAATTACCAACAAATTCTTAGTGGAAAAAAATCATAATTATGATATAACCTAAGAAAAAGAAATTGTTCATTTATTTGATTTCTATGGCCTTTTTTTTTTTTTTTTTTGTTATCTCGGACACTTCCTTTTTTTTATCCTCGAGCACAGGCGAAGTTGCAAAGGGACGAAATGACCACCAAAATTTTGATAGTAAGGACCAATTTTATTCTCCCCGATCCCCGCTTTAATTTTTATTTTTTTCTCTTGCATTGGTGTTGTTAAGTTAAAGAGGAACCAGTGGACACAATAATTTTGGTTGTGGGATCGAATGATGTTCTCCCACTGCACTTTACTTAATATTTCAATTTGTGACAAAATTTTACTTTGTATAACAAGGATTTCTTTGAAACTTTAATAAATAAACTGGTTGTGTGATTGGGTAAATGATCTTAAATAAACAAATCAATCAGTTGTTAAAATAATGTACTGACCGAGAAATCGCTTTCCACTTTTGTTTGGTCCTTTGTGAACTAAAATAAAATAATTAAAATACATAAGTAAAATAAAAGGGATAATCTTATTGTCGTCATCTGCATGTTATCGGACTGTCAGCGGTTTTCATTTTGATGTGTTTTCTGTCAACCACCTTAAAGCTTAGAACTAAAACTAAACTTTTCACGGCAGCTTAATAGGTAGTCTCGTAAACATACAATACATGTAGTTTGTTCAAGCTTTAATTAAGCCTGAAAACCCTAAAGTGAGAAAACAATTTTTAATTCTTTAAATAATGGTACAAATAATATATAATATTTTTATTCCATTGATCCTTTTTTAAAAAAAAAAAAAGCAGAAAGTAAGACAGTCGAGAAAGCTACCACTGAGTTAATATAAGCACATATCGACTCGTAATTTCAGAGTACACGAAAAGCAGTACAGCGATACATTGAGCCACCAAATGAATGAAAGATTAAAAAAATGAACTACGCATTAGTTAACAACAATGACACCTCTCCCTCAGACTATACAACACAACACAAAGAAATACACGCCTAGCACCAAGCATCCCAGCATGATACGACACCACGGAGTAATACACCGTGGCGTCAAAAGATAAATGGCGAGTGCAGCAAAAACAAAGAAATAATGAACGAAACTCTCCGACACCAGAAAAGGTTTGCAATCTGTACTCACGTATAGTGTGAACTGGTGAGTTATTTTTGGGCTCTAAAAACGAAAATTTCATTGAATCAACTGTTTTGATTTTTGTACAAACGGCGTTTTGTCCGCTTTTTCTCTTAAAACTGCGTGCTAACAGTAAATGAGCAGATACTGTCCAACAGTAAAAAGGCCAAAGTCATAGTAATTTAAAGGCTACTTGAATACTTCATAGTGCCGATTCAAAACCAGGCTGATAACAAGCACAAACTGATCCTAATCTACGAAAGCAGCTGAAATCATATGGTATTCAAAAGTAAAATCTTTATCCTTCTCATTGTATGGATTTGTCATTCGGCACTTTGTATGAGTTTAAACAGATAATTGACGAAACGCCAGAAAATAAATGGTTGCCAAAAACAACATAGCTTAAATCAAAAGTTTAATATAAAGAAAATTTGGCACGATTTACAAAGTTATGGAAAACTCCTTTGACATCATTTAAAAGTATAAGGATAATTGTCATGGGAGATTCTAAACAATGACCTTGACAAACCAATCGTCCCTGATCTGGTGACCAGATTCCGGTAATTCGAAGCGGTGTCGGAGCGGCGAAACAATGTTCGACTTTTTCCGTGGTTCCATCCGGGAACTCAAGACCGTGGAGACACTTTAGTTTAACCGTTATATTGTTGATCATAAATGGTATACCGGAAACAACCTCCAAGGCGCCATTAACTGGTGTCGGATCACGGCAAGGAATGGCATTTTGGTCTTTAACTATGGATAAAACAGTAAATGTGATGAAATTTAAGGATGCTGGATTGTAGATAAATCTTTTATTATATCTATTGGTGTACTGACAATTATTGTTTTTTTAATCTGGCTGATTCTATTACTATAATTTCTGTAAAGCTGTAGCATGTTTATAAATGGGCCATCCTCTGCCAAAAGGAGGTTAAATACGTCTCCGTGATGCAGTATACCAAGCAAGTCATCACATAATTATTGATCCATAAAATCCATCTCGTCTAACAACCGACTGAATTCGGAGGTAGAATGGTCCTTGGACATGCAGAAATTTTACCAAAAACAAAAAGCCTGGGCAGACTGACATGGGTCGATACTTTTTGCAAATGCATTTAATCTCCTTTTCACATAGCATGGCAATTTTTAGAACGTGAAAGTATTGCAAATATTACAATTTCAAAGATTATTTTGATTGTCGGAACTACATAACTTTTCAGCAACCGACTAGCTTGAAAGAATTTGCAGACGACAAATTAAATGTGTCTCATGCGATACCTTTAAAAGAATAAAACATTGTGGGAAAAGGAGAACATGCTGGTTTGAAAAATTTCCTCCCTCTCAGTCCATGTTGCCCTCTTTCTCACGGTCTTAGAAATACTAGATCTTGTGGTTAGTACACCGAAAATTGCCGATTTTTTCTGCAGTCTGATCTTGATCTTCACTGTCCACTTAAATGTCAAAAGTAGCGCTTAGCAGTTTAAGAGTAAAAAGAAGACTGGGTCTTAAGTAGAATGTTGAAGTATTTTGATTTTACAAAGTTAAGGTATAGAAAGGGAAGGTCTTAAAATCTATGTGGAAATCGTGAAATGGGTCGATACAGGTCGCCCCAACGATGTCTCGCTCATTAAGCCACCTCGTCGTGCCTTTTCGTGACTGGTTCGGCAAATTTCGGACGCCGATCGGTATTATCTCGTGCTGTGCTTGGTGTTAACCCGTACAGTGAGCGGCCAGTCACCTTTAAATTACCAAAAGATCGTTTTACAGCAAATCATCTATCTTTTATCACGTCGAAATAAGCAGCTTTTTGATGTTAATACTTAACTCTCTATCAGACGACAGTTTTTTTTTTTGGACTCCACCAAATTGAGAACATTTGCAGACGACAATTCAAATGTGACTCAAATGATGGGACTTGTCTTTGATAGTGTTGAAAACATTGTGGGAAAAGCAGAGAATGCTGGTTACAAGCATTTTCTCCGTTTCCCGCAATGTTTTCAAAAATCATTTTCCTCAAGGTCGTTAAAACTCTGAATTGTTTGGGTTAATAGCACTTCAATATGTTCAAACGGCGCACGATTTCAGTTTTTTATCCGTAGACAAAATATTAGACTCGTCCATTTCCTTAGCATTTGCAATTAATTCATCCTCTCAGTCCCTTTGTAGCTGAAATACAACGGAACTAATATGGAGAACTCGTATAGGTTTTTTTTTTGTGGAGAAAAAGTCAGATTGTCGACATAAAAATATTTATGCAATCAGAAATAATAGATAATGCTGCTTATAATACATGTTCTTCTTTTACTGCCGGTCATGATGATGATGATGATGATGATGATGCTATTTAATAATAATTTAGAACTGTGGAAAAAATAACAGTCTCTTTCACAAATTCTTATCTCCCCTTTCCCGTGAAATTCAAGGCAGGGAGACATTTAATCAAAATCGTATAAAATTTTGGTAACAGTATGCCGGGGATATCTTAATTCATCATTTAATTTCAAAAATGTCCATTCGAATCTATCCGTTGACCACTAAAGTCCGGGTGAATACGGTACACGGACAGGTACAAGAAATCGTCTCACCGTACTCTACTTATGAATACTGATATAAGATCGTATTATACCCTTTTCTTCCTATTGAGGAAAGAAAATTGATTAGATATATTCTAAACGAGACAAAACGAGTAAATATTTTATCTGGACTTTGACAGATCCACTGAAAACATTGTGACAAAAGGAGAAATTGCTCATTATGAGCAATTTCTCCTTTTGTCACAATGTTTTCTAATCTAATCTGCAACAGGTGTATATAAAAAATATTACGATTAAGAGTAAAGGATAAATGCTGTCGGTACTTTGCGGTGCTTGGTGTCCTTGTATTTCAAGTGGCTAGTTTACGGGTAGGTCTATAATACGCACCGGCTAGCGGGTCCGTCTTTTTTTCATACCTTTTATGATTCAATTAAATCTACCACTTAGTGACCGGTGGTATTGTGGTGGTTGTTACTTATCACCGACGTCGGAGGCTGGACCCATGACGGTCTCTTGTGACGGCCGGGGAGAGGAACGCGTTCTCTTGTCTGGCTTTCTTTGTTGTTCGTGCCTATAGGGAATGGGAAGCCAGGACATTATAGGGGACAGATACGGGGGGGGGGGGGGGGGGGGTAGAGATGAGACATATCTATGATATGGCGTGCAACACACGAAAAGGGGCCTTCGGACATATACCTAAAAGTGTGTCGTTCCAGATCAGCCTGTGCAGTCTGTGACTAATCCGAGACGACACTTCCTGTTTTTGTGCGATTTTCTGTTTCTTCACGAAAGTCTACTGTATAAAAAAATCTTATGTAGTCGTAAAGTACCGTCTCGGATTAGCCTGCACGGACTGCGCAGGCTAATTCGGGACGACATTTTATGCAAATGTCCGAAGGTCTCATTTCGCATGTTGCGGGCCATATGGTCCCAGGATCAAACAGCCACTGTTAGTTAGGTAGAATGGCTGGTCTCGTTTCACTATTCGGGCATATTTTGAATAACTATTAAGATTTTCATTCTCCACCAATATTGAGTCTCTACGACACAGAAATCGTTCGATATGGAGATACCGTTCAAAGGACTGAATATTTATTTAGACGAACATTGAAAAAAAAAATCAAGGGAAGAGAAAAGGAAAAGAAGCCAAATTAGAAGTTTTTTCGCATAAATATTGCGAAAAGAAATTCTACCCCACATGCTTTGCCGTCTGATTTTGACCTACATTGTCTCCATAAAATCAGTCTGACTTGGAGTTAAATTGTCTGCAAAAATGACTGCGGTTGTGCGTGGCGCTGTATGAGTTTTAAGGGTCTGATGTTCGCACATGTTACTTATTGACTGATTGACTGCAAGATCCATCAATATTCCACGAGCCAAAAAAAGTAAGAAACCTTTCGATTTGAGATAATGTTAGATTGTATCGCGAGTGATATGAGCCACGTTCTGGCAAAAGGGGGCTTAAGGCATCTCCGTGATCCCTGATACCAAACAATGCATCACATTTTATGGATCAATAAAATCCATTTTGTCCAACAACCGACTGTATCATAAGGTATAAGTGTTCTTTGACATACAAATAATTGACCAATAGCGAAAAGTTTCGGCTCAGGTCATTCTGCGCTGACTGCGCAGGCTGACCTGAATCGATATTTTTCGCAGATGCATAAAGCCCCGTTTTTACAGAGCATGGCTCTGTGTGTGTAATGACACAATCTGTACCGTGCACAAAAGAACTAAATTACAAAGTGCATAACAGTTACGTACGCGGAAGAATAAACACTTGAGAGAATAGCTTTACCCGTTACCAATTAAACCATGAGAAAAAGAGCTTTTGAAAACGTTGTAGGAAAACGAGAAAATGCTGGTAACGAGGATTTTCTCCTTTTCCCACAATCTTTTCAACCCTTACAATCACAAACTCCCGTCAGTTGCAGCCATGCTTTAAATTTGTCGTCTGCAAATGCTTTCAATATGTAAAATCCAATATTTTGTCGTCTGGTGAAAATTGAAGTAACCACGTCCAACAGAAGACATTTTCTTGAGTCTTACAGCAGATAATTTACCACACAATCCCGAGTTTAAACGACCCTGTGGAAGAAGCCTTTTTAAAACATTGCAGGAAAAGGAGAAAATGCTTGTAACCAGCATTTTCTCAGTTTTCCACAATGTTTTCTACCCTATCAAAGACAAGTTTCATCGTTTGACTCCCATTTAAATTGTCGTCTGCAACTGCTTTCATTTTTGACTATTCTGAAAATTTGGGTTTTTCTTGCTTGACATATTTCATTACGGAGATGCATTAAACCTCCTTTTGCGAGCGCACGGCTCATTTATATATCAAAACACATTAACCTAAGTACCGATATTTTCAAAATTGCATTTTGTAAAATTGTCATTTTCGGTTAGTAAAATGAATTAGATTTTACGGGTAATGTTAGGACCTGTTACTTATTCACGGCAAGTCCACGAGTATTGCTGGAATGAAATAACCATAAAACTATGCGACCTGGCGCACATTCCGATTTTATCGCCCTATGACACTATTAGTGCCTTGCACATAACAGGTAAATATTTACCAAACGACAAAATTTTAGATTTGTCCAACTGAATGCATTTGCAGATGACAAAATAAATGTTACTCAAAAGTTGAAATTTTATTTTGGGAAGGGTAGAAAAAAAGTGGGAAAAGAGGAAAATGCTGGTTACCAGTATTTTCTCCTTTTCCTGCAATGTTTTCAAAGGCCTTCTTGTTCAGGGTCGTTAAAACTCGGATTGTGTGGTTAAGCGTTAAATATTTACATGGTGCATACGATATATTTGAACAGAAAGACGAATGAATGAATGCTCTGTATAATAAGTTGACAATTTACCCTTTTATCAGGTCTTTAAGCCGACCATTTTTGATACGATTTTGGCAACAATAAAAATGACTCTAACAATAAAATACCGTCTAGGCAATGCTGTTTTAATATCATGTATCAAACAATCATCCCTTTTCATAATAGAAGACTCTAATAAAGTTGTCTGCCAAAAAGAATGTTACAATTTCAGGAGGCTGTGAATTAACACTTTACTAAACGACAAAAAGTTAAGACTTGCCCAAGCTCAAAGGAGTCAATTCATACGGTAAATAAAATACCGTACAACCAAAAGGATTAGTCCTTAAAAGGACAGAAAACATTGTGGGGAAAAAGGAGAAAATGCTGGTTACCAGGATCTTACCCCTTTTCCTCAATGTTTTCAATAGTTTTATTCTTCAGAGTCGTTAAAAGTCGTGACTTTTTGGTAAAAGGTTCGTTGGCTTTAGTTTGAGCCTGTCGGGCTTGAAGCCATGTCCTTCCGGTTTCGAGGAGCGATCTTACGTCACAACCATCGCGACGTCTGTCGCGACTTGGTATATTGCTCGACTGTCAACAGTGACTGATGATTTTTATCTGTGAAGGTTCGAGCTTTATCTTTCTGAAACACTGTCACCTTTACACATTCTAACATCCTAGAAATAGACTATCATTTCTGTGCTTTATCGCGACATATGTCGCGATTGGTTTTCAGAGTCACAGATAAAGGATGTAACATAGGCTTAACCCTTTCCCAAACAAGCCCTGGTTTTCACGTGTCTGCAGTACAAGTCTTTTGAAAACACTGTGGGAAAAGGAGAAATTGCTCATAATGAGCAATTTCTCCTTTTCCCACAGTGTTTTCTACCCTTTTTGAGACCTTTCTGCCATTTTCATCAAATTTAAAATTGTCGTCTGCAAACTCTTTCAATTTGGACCAGTCCAAAATTTGTCGTTTGGGAAAGGGTTAAGGAGGTTTACAATATCCAGGAAGGGGGTGGGGATAAAGACTCATTTCTGTGCTCGAAAAAGAACACTTATGTTATAGAACTAGAAAAAATACAAATGAAAACAGATAAGATTGTCTAAATACTTAGGGGGATGGGCAAAAGAAATCCGGACTAGTTTGAATGAGGAGCTGGTCCCTGCTGCCCTTCTCACACCCAAAGTTGATTTACAGAAGTGTAGAAGTTTAATCATCGTTCAAAAATACTAGAATACATGACATTTTTGAAAACATTGTGAGAAAAAGAGAAAAAGCTGGTAACCAGCATTTTCTCCTTTTCCCACAATGTTTTCTACCCTGTACTTGTATAAAATTCTTCGCCTTAAGTTTATTCATCGGTCTCTCAAAGATTTAAAAACATTCATAGAGGTATAACAATTCGCCCTATCGCAACACACACTCACCGCGGAAAGCCCAGATTTAAATACCTGTACGTGAATTTCACATTAAAAAATTGTGAAAATTTCAACAACATTCTGACCAAAGCAACCTTAAAAAGACAATTTTTGCTTGTCATCTCTTGACTGAAAATTTGATTTAACTTGTTTGGCGCTCAACGATTGCCTTTTATAGCAATATTTTCTGGCCGGTATGAATCGAGATAGGGTGCACTAAAATGCGACCTGATCTCGACTCTATACTGCCCGCTATGCTGTATTGTGACCATAGCTATTCTGAAACGGGATCTATTTGCATGTTTTTTCTTGACTGTAAATTTGATTTTCTTTTATTGGCCACCCTGAGAATTATAAATTAGTAATGTAATTTATACATCAAACTTTTTTCTCGTTGTAGAGCTTTTTTATGACTTATTTTCTGTAAATCTTCTAAAGGAGTTGTGTACATAATAACTTATAGGTAGTAAAAGTCGGTTCCGTTCAATATTGGATAGGACTTTCTAACTAAAAGATATAATGCAGTTATCGAAATCGACCCAGACCTTCTTCGAACAAATTGTTCTCCAAAGCTGTCTAAAATGAATTTAAATTGATTTTTATGAACTATGGTATATGAAATGCACGTATTGCATGTTGGAATCAGGTAGAACTAAAACCTTGCTTAACCCTTGAAGCTCCTTTCACTATTACAGTTGCCTTTGCGGCCAATGTAGATCAAGATCAGACTGCACAAAACGTGCAGTCTGATCTTTGATCAACACTGTCTGCTTTGCTAAAACACTACAGACAAAAGTAAGTCATGAAAATGCAATCATCTTGGTGTTATTCTAGAATGAAAATGTCCATAGGGTTTATTCGGCGCTTTCAGGGTCAACTTATTACTTCCTGCAGACGGTTACGTTTCTTTTTTTCCAATTCATGTTGATTATACACATTTTGAAAGGATAGTTTTCAAAGTCGACTGATGCAGTTTCGTAAAGAAATAATCGTAATAGATTATTCATAATGGACAGAATAATCGAACGTATCCGCTTTCTATTTGGGAGGTGGGGTTGAGAAGAAGTGGGTGGGACTACTTCCATTTAAACCCTTTGCCAAACAGTGGCGAGTTTTAAATAACGACCCCGGGGTACAAAGCTTTTGGAAAGGAGAAAATGCTTGCAACAAGCATTTCTTTCTTTTCCTACAATGTTTTCCACCAATTTGAAAAATATATATTTTCCATTATTTAACTCACTGAATGAGTCGTCTGCAAATGCCATTAACTTGGGCGAGTCTAAACCATTGTGGTCGGGTAAAGAGTTAAACAGGCTATTTTCCTTTCACGGTGGTCCAACAATTTTAATAATTCAAATCAATATTAATCTGTGTTAATCATTTTTAGAATTATTTCCTTTTTTTCAGTCTCAAATCAATTGCGCCCCTCCCACGGGTGCAGTATTTAAGAACTTAAAGCAACTTTTAACCTAGCTGCAATTCCCCTTCTCAGATTAGGGTATTTGAAGTAAATCTTACGATAGAAACCAATGTACAAATTGTGCTGCAATACAGAGAAAATCGAAAAAAAAATACGAAAACATTTGCAGTGGACTTTTTTTTTTTAAATCAAGGTTTAGGTGAAACTGGAAGTGTATAACTGATATGGACGAATCCAAAGGACGCAAATTGAGTTTAACTGTAAATGTGGAATATGTAATCGCCCACATTCATTCTCAATGCAGTATGTTAAATAAAGCCACCCATCTTGAGATATAATGTAAAAATCATTGTGGCATAACACAAACCGATAAGATTCTTTATGTTACACAAACTTTTAAGAAACGCCAAACCTGTTCTGGTCAATTTTGTGGCTGATTTTCCGATTTTAGGAATTTCTTGGCAGATGTGGTTAAAATATATCTAAGGCATATCTCTCAACTGTATGATGCGTTTTCCCCCTCTGCTTTTCAAATAGAAACTGATTCTAGTGTTCGATATAAAATATGTCTTATCTCAGTAATTTGTATTGAAAATAACACACAAATTTGTTCTTTAAAGGGGTGCTTTTCCGTAGGGACGATGCCAAATGTTACACCTAAAGGCTGACCTAATAAGACCCTTTCACAAAATATCTGACATTTCAGATCAGACTGCACCTTCTGTGCTATCTTCATGATTTCCACAACAGCAACTTCTATCAACTTTAATGCTCTAAGAAGTAAATCTGTCACAGGTTCAAACATCTTCAGTTTGATATATCAAATGTCCCCCCTTTCTTATTTAACAATCACGTGATTTTTAAAATCTCAATAGCCAATCCAAACACTTGTTCTGTTTTTCGGCGATGGCGCCATTAGGAGAGCCCGAGTTCACGTGGTTTAATTGAATCTTTAAGCGTTAACATCTTAACCTGGTACAGACAACATACTAATGCTTTGGATGACAGTGTTGTACAATATCAGACAGTACAGAACATGCTATCTGATCATTGATCTACAATGTCCAATGTTTTCCGTGATGTTCTGGACAAAAAAAAAAAACCTCAAAATTGCCGGAGGTGAGTTTTGTCTACTGGCTGAAAAGAGTGTTTCATTTACTGTACAGTCCTAGAGTTAACCCTTTAATAAACATTTTTTAACGACCCCGAGAAAGAAGCTCTTGAAAATGTTTTGGAAAGGAGAAAATTGCTGGTAACCAACATTTTCTCATTTTCCCATAATGTTTTCTAATCGTTCAAAGATAGAAATTATCATTTTGCCCACAATTAAGTTGTCGTCTGCCAACGTTTTCAGTTCGGACAATTTTAAAATTTTGTCGTTTTGGAAAGAGTTTAAATTGTGTAAGTCGAATGGTTATCACCATTATCTTGCGTTGAGTATATTTCGAGTCATATTTAGTAGTAATATCTGGTATAGTTTGTTTGATAACAGAGCGTGATCCCCCCCGCCCCCCCCCCCCCCCCCCCAGCAATTAGTTTTGAGCCATACACCGTGAAAAGGTGCTTTAAAACATCTGCAATCTGCAAAAAAGTATCGACTCAGGTCAGCCTGCGCAGTCCGCGCAGGCTGACCTGAATCGAAACTTTTTGCTTTCTGTAAATTTTCTGCCTGTCCAAGGACCATTCTACCGAAGGATTCATTGTTGATCACCACAATTTTCTGTTTCTCCCCCCCCCCCCCCCCCACACACACACACACACAATTTTCTGTTGTTTCACCTAAGAATTCCATCATTTAAGTCACATTTAATTTGTTGTCTGAAAGCGTTTTGAATTTAGGCAAGTCCAAAATTTTGTCGTTTAGCAAAGAAGGGTTGAATATGATTGACACGTGCTTGTCAATAAAGAGAGATATATGTAATAATCGCTAAGTCATGTTACACAATACCCAATTGATTTTTTTTTTTCGAAATTTTTCTATCTTAATTGAATTTTTTTCGCATGTCATGAAACCAAACCGAATGTCTTGTAGATTTTTTTTCTCATTACTTCGCCATCCTTGCTGATGAGTATACCGTCCAACCCTCATACCCTCTCACTCTCAAACGAAGAATTAAAATCAACCCCTCTTCTCCCTCCTCACCCTCTAGGACCTGTCCCTCTCACTTTTTGTTTCTTTTTCTACTAGGTGAAGGATGAGATGCAGATTTGAACTCGTAGAAAGATTTCTGCATGTTCATATTTCCATTTTACCGATACGATAACAACAACCCAGTTTTTGTGCCGGAAGGTTCATTCTATCCCGGGTTAATCATTTTTTTTTTTTGTAAAAGAATCTAGGTAGCATAAAAAGAGTAAAAAGGAGTATTAAAAAAAAAAATGCTCTAATGCTCTGATAAGGAATGACGATTGATTTTTCTTGAACAATTTGCGAATCTTGTACCGCGTTCTCCAAGATATGAACCCACAGACTGCCAAGCGAGACATAGAATGTTCCTTTGAAGAGTATATTTTAATATCAGACTGCACAGGGTGCAGCCTGATCTGAAATTTACATCGCCCGATGCGGTGATATTTTTTTAGTAAAAAGATCTTTGAAATCGCAAAGATTAGGTTTTTCAAACTCTCGGCTGGTGGTTTTCTTTCCTTTCATTTTGCAGTTTTGTGTTCTATAGACCCTGGGAAAAACGTTTTGCCTTGAACATGAAATTTATTATTTTATTTCATGTTTTTCGGTAGTTTACCAGGAATTAATATTTGATTGTGGTTTGATAATTTCACCGGTTCGACAACCCAACAAAAAAAGGGGTTAGAAGCATGAAATACGTGTAAATAGAATTTTTCTTTGTCGGTGAAAGATCGAATTTTATTTCATCTCGTGAACATCGCACGGTAAAATTTTCACTCGTGGCTGCAGCACTTTAAAAAAAATGCTACCGATGATGTTCACTCGATGAAATAAATTTCGATCTATCACCGAAAAAACAAACAAATATCCTCTATTTATTCATTCCAGGTATTAACCTAGGCCTACTTATTCTCATCATTTCTGGGTTTGACCAAAACATTGCGAGGACTCTGCAGTGCACATTTTGGACATACTACCAATTAGTCGTCATAGGCAAACACACTACACAAATTTGTCCTTAGTATAACTCTTAGCAAACGACAAAAATTGGAGTCGTCCAAACTCAAAGTATTGGCGGACGACAAATTAAATTTGCCTCGAATCATACTATTTGGTTGTGAAAGAGTAGAAAACATTGTGGGAAAAGCAGAAAACGCTTGTAGCCAGCATCTTTTGCTTTTCCGACAATGTTTTCATACGCTTTCCTTTCAGGGTCGTTAAAACACGGGATCGTGTGGTAAAGGGATAATTTGTAATTCTCAAAAAAAACTTGTACAAACATGGGTTAAACATCTATGAGTGTTTTTTTTAAAAGAGGGTTTTGGGACTGTTAAGATAATATTTGAATAAAAGTTAATTGGGATGGGACATAGTTTGTGAGTCGTTTTCTTATTCAAATACGCCGCTTTAGGTGAAGTTGTACATCCTAGCACCATTATGTGGGTCTTCCTAAAAGCATTCTAAACCCATCACAATTCAAGTTATTTTTCAATCAAGTTACGAGCTGTGGTACAAAAACCAAAAACGGAGAAACTTTGGTGGGAAAAGTTTTCTATGTTTTATGATACAGAAAACATATTGGAAAAGAAGCACTGGCTTGTAACAAGCAATCGCTTCTTTTCCCAGAATGGTTTTAAAATCTGTTTACGTCAGGTGCGTAAAGCGTTGCGGTTTATAAAAAATTGTCCTTTTTTACGGTTTTACGGACTGTAAAGCGGTCGACTAAGTCATCATTAACCGCTTTTGAGCAAACAAAACCCCCTTTTCTTAACCCTTGACTACATAATCCCGACTTTTAACGACCATGTGAAAAATGGTAACCAGCATTTTCTCCTATTCCCACAATGTTTTCTACCCTGCCCCCCAAAATAATTAAATTTTTCAATTACATTTATATCGTCTGCAAAATGCTTCCAATTTGAAATGGAGTAAAATTTTGTCATTTGGTAAAAGGTTTGAGCAAACACAACCCCCTTTTCTTAAATATTTATATTATATTATTTCTCTTCATACATACTGTTTCTTGTTGACCAGGTTTTTTTTTTTTTGTATGTAATTCCCATTATTTCTGCTTCTGATCGGTAACTATAGGTTAACTCTTTTTTTTTTTTCTACAGTTTGGTTACTTCACTTTTGATATGTATATACGCATGTGGCATCATTCATTGAAAAACTTACATTCTGACAAGACAATGTACTATGTATACGTCTAAATAAAATGTCTGTTCTGTTCTGTTCTGTTCTTAAAAACGGTCGGAGTTCTAAAAAATACAAGATGTAGTTTACACATTTCACAGTTACCACTATCTGTTTTGAACAGTGTCAGATGAAGCTGAGGAGTTCGAAAGAAATAAATGATTGAGATTATTTTATCTTTCAAATACGTGTACGTACATTGCATCTCTGAGTAACATTTTGAAGAGTGAAGGTTAGTGAGTGAGTGAGTGAGTGAGTGAGTGAGTCGATTGATCGATTGATAAGTTCACTGATTGATTGCCGGATTGATCGATCGATCGTCGGTCGGTCGGTGGGTCGGTCGATTGATCGGTCGATTGATCGATTGATTGATAATGTACATCTCACTTACGCAATTTGTGTGGTTCTTTCTTTTTTTTTGCCTTTTGTATCCTTTTAGGCTCCTAATTAAAACCTGAACCATCAGAAAAGAATACTTGTCGTTAATTTTTCTTTTTAATATTTCCTTAAAATTTTAAAGTGGACATAGGCTTTGGTGAAGTAGTACTCTCAACTTCTTGTATTTTTTGTTTTGTTCACATCGCACTTGATACTATTAAGTGGTAAAAGAGACCTGATACTACTCAAATACAATTACTGCTGAAAAACGGCCTTAAATCTATTTCGAATTCAAATTCAAACATACGACTATTCTAAGATTCGAGTTTTGAACCCACGTCACTTTCAGCCGATGCACAACTCCTACATATGAGCCATGCTCTGTGAAAAGGATGCTTCATGCATTTGCGAAAAGTCTCGACCCAGGTCAGCTTGCGCAGTCTGCGCAGGCTAACCTGGGCCGAAACTTTTCAAGCTATTGGTCAATTTTCTATTTGTCAAAGGACCAGTCTAGCTTATGACTCAGTAGATTACATAATACTCGATCTGGCTCACCCCCATACATAAGCCTTTAATATACGTACATGCTTTATACACAAGCTAACCCTCACCCCCCTCACCCCCCTCACCCCCCCTCACCCCCCTCACCCCCCTCACCCCCTCACCCCCTCACCCCCCTCACCCCCCTTATTCCCCCTCACCAAATTTCATGTAACAGGCACGCCCTCTAAGCCGCATGCTCATAAAATTATCACCCTCATTAAACTTACGCAAAACCAAATAACAAGCTTCATAAAACAAATGACTTAACCTCTATCTTAATCCTTTTACCTTTAATTCAATTATTATAACATATCAATCCCTTATGTGGTAGATGAAAAATTTTCGAAAAAAAAAAATTTCATCATCACGCATCATTACATCAGTTAATTATTGCATCAGGCTAACCGGGTGCATCATTACATCAGTTAATTATTGCATCAGGCTAACCGGGTGCATCATTACATCAGTTAATTATTGCATCAGGCTAACCGGGTGCATCATTACATCAGTTAATTATTGCATCAGGCTAACCGGGTGCATCATTACATCATTACATCACGCGTCATTGCTTCAGATACTGAGTTACTCAGAGATACCGAGATACCGGGATACCGAGTTGCTCAAGACAATCACTTACATCAGTTAATCATCAAAAACCCCCCCATCAACCAACACGTCATGCAATGGCTAGCCGGTTTATATGACCTTTGAGTGGGGTTGGGATTTTTAATAAAAAAAAAAAAAAAAAAATCGCTTGCCATGATTAATTAAAAATTGAATTTAAGATTAAAAATTCTGGGTAAAAGTAGGTAAAATAATGGCAAGTTTTACTGAGACTAGTGAAAACATGAGTGATAATAATGATAACAAGGGTGTAATCATACGATCACAAGAAGAGTTTGACAGCTTGTTTTATGAAGAGGCAAGCATCATCAACGGTTTGTTTGAAAGTAGAGCAGAGGATATAATAGCAAAAGCAATAAGAAATCTTACCCGCTACTTTAATGCTGTGAAAGAGGAGGATCTTCAGTTTCAGTTAGATGATTTAAAAAACGACATAGCTTTAGATACAGATGTTGATGAGATAAGAGAACGGATGGAGGAAACTTTAGACAAAGTGTTTGAGGATATAAAAAATGATGTTAAATATGCTTTAAATGATGAACATTCATATTTAGACAAGGATTGTGATGTTTTTAAAAAACAAATAATAGAGAAAGTAGCTGATGTGTTTGACGAATAAGACTATGAAAAAAAACATGTTAAAAATAGGACTTAAATAATAATCCATGGTATATATTTCATCTTAAGATGATATATAACCCATATTAAAAGAGAAATATGGAAAAATTAAAGGAAGAAATAGAAGCAAGTAAAACTGTAAAAAACAAATGGGCAATAGACCAATTTCAATTAAGAGCGTTTTATGAAATTAGTCATAAATATGATTTATTTAAAGAAATAACAAACAGAGCATGTGTAGCATTTTCCGTAGAGGAAGAAGAGTACAAACATGTGGAAAATCTGAAAAAAGAATTTAGAGAACTAGAAGAGTTTTATAAAAAAATAAGTAAATATACTTACTACTTAACTAATAGTATATACGGTGGTGTAATGCAAGAATGGTTTGATAAAAATTGTGAATTTGCAGACGAATGTTTCTATCTAGATCATCTAATATCTGAAAGAGAAGAACTAGAAAACGGTTTAATAAACATTGATAGAATTGATTGATGAATAAAAAAAAATTTAAAAAAAATTTAAATTTTTTATTCCTTGGATAGAAATAAAAAATTGAAATTTACTCTTAAAAGTTCCAGCAAACATAGTTAGTTAAAGAACCAGAGATATATAAAATATGAATAAATTTGCTAGTTTACGTATAGAAAAAGAAGAAATACTTAAAAGTAATCATGCTTTCGGCTCTTTAAATGAATATAGCATTCTAGAAATAATGGAGATTACGGATAATTTTATTAAAAAAATTATATATCGAGTTAATGAAAAATGTGGTAGTAAAGAACTTAGTAATATTTGTGGTATTATTGATAAAAAAAAGAAATTTAAAGGGAAAAGCAAAAAAGATGAAATGATAAATTTTATTGATGAGAATATAAAAAATATATATATTTTAATGAAAAAGAAAGCTACTTTATTTAATAATGAGGAAGAAGATAAAACTAATAGACACCATTTAAAACTAAGAAGGGAAATAATAATTAATTTTAAAATGTTAAGTACAGTTTATGGTGTAACAGTATTTACAGCAAGTTCTTCTAACGGATTAATAAAATACAATGCAAAACCAGATCTACAGTTGAAAGCTGTGGTGGAAAAAGACATCGTGGATGAAATAGCAGAAATAGAATATTAAAAAAAAATTTTCATAAAATAAAATGCTAGAACTAGAGCCAGATTTTAAGCAAAAGCTAAATGACCTACTTAAGGATAAATCAAATATTCATCCTATAAACACAAACAAAATCATTTATACAAATGGAACCGGTCTTATGCCCTATAAAAATCAAAGATGGTTTAGTGATATCTACTATTACTGCAGTAAAATGTTTTATGAACAACCTAAAGAAGATACTTTAAACATAACATTTTATGCTGGTGGTAACAACATACGCGTTAAACATTGTTTTTACAGTAAAGATTTAACCAATTTGCTATCTCTCTTTAAACAAAGATTTATAGATTGTCCAAATGAACACAGTTTCCTTGAAAGTTGTATTAACGATATTGAAGAATATAGCATAAACTTTAAGTTTATATAAATATTTAACCCAGTAAAGGGTTATATATTTTACATATCCAATTCTATCAATATAGCTACATAAGAATTAGTTACCTTTGGATTTTTTGATACAGTTTTAAAATTTATAACATCACATTGGTTGACCTCAATAGGAGGATTAAACTCTGTACAAGTACATAACTCATCACGTTTTTTAATAATATTTTTTCCAGTTTCAGCAGATGATATGGTTATTTCAAGTATACTATCATCATCATCTTTTGGTAAAGAAACTAATGTGCCGCGTAATATTCTTCCTGACGCGGATAAACAATAACCCCCCAATGCATGAGATGGACCGGATAAACCATTACCAAATGAAAACTGAAAGCTGTTTTTCTTAAGATCTCCCTTTTCCTCAGCCCACACAGTAATTATAGGTTTTGGTTTAATGCCTATTTTTTCATCTACGTAGGATTTTGTTGCTATATCTCTTTCTTCTACGGGAGCCACAGCATTTTTTATAGTAAAGCCTTGCATATAAATATCCGCAGAAGCTGTAAAGCTTCCATCAGGATTTTTTACAATGGCGCCCCCATTATCAACATAATTTTTATTGACAGCAGAATCACGGTCTATTGGATTTGGTAAGCCAGTAAGTGGATGAGTGTTCATATCTATTTTACCAGCTGCTAAGAAAACCCCAGCTTGGTTTTGTGATAAAGCTCTTTTTCCTGCGGTGGCCGTCTTAACAATGCTATCTACATAAAACTTATTTGCAACTTGTCGATTATTTATAGGTGAAGCAACATCATTAATCCTCCATCCACCCATAGAAATGTCACTACTTGATGTATATGCATCACCATCATGAATAAATGCGCGATTAGCATAATCTACATATCTTTTTGTAGCAGCATCCATCGGGGATGCAGGATCTATAAGATCCATTAAATGATACCCCTTCATGCTTATATCTGCAACAGCAGACCAGGTACCATCTTGTTGTTTTCGTATTGCTTTATTACCATCTACATATCTTTTTGTAGCAGCTTCACTGGGCCCCTCAGGTTCATCTAAGTTTTTTATTTTATTAAAACCCATGTTTAGATACCCCTCTATATGATACCCCCCGTTTTCATCTAACAACCCTGAGCTGCTACCATCAACATAACTCTTAGTAGCAACATCCTGAGGATTTACTGGATTACTAACCCTTGTTAATGTGTTACCATCCATATTTATGGAACCGGTAACAGTGGTTGTTCCATCTTTACGTAAAAAGTTGTTAGTAATGTAAGCAAGTGATACCCCATCACCGCTTGTTTTAACATCATCCATTCTTCCAAATTTATCAACAGGCATTTTTTTAATATTGCTAAAAAAGTTTATTTAAAATATCTTGAAATTTATTACCCAAGCACAACTCTTTAAGAATATATAAACATAAATGTCCACAAAATACTTCACCTGCTTGTTGTAATTGATCCGTATTGTATTGTAATGGACTTTTTAAATAATCTATAATTTCGAGAGGCGGTTGAATACCATAACTATCAAAATAAATTTTTTTCTTTCCATCTTTAAACCAAGCAACCCAATGAGTACCAGGTCCGCCAGTAGCATCAAGATTTAATATACCACATTCTTTATTTCTTACTTTTTTAGGTAGGGTATCTCTTAAAAATATTCCTCTAAAATTTTTTATTTTTAATTTTTTTACGGCATCCTCAAGCTCAAAATTGCTTAAAGGTTTATTTGGTAAAGTTATATTATCAACTAAAATATTTTTCATTTTTATATAGTTAAATATTTACAATGGCACCGTTGTCAACCCACGAATTAAACTCATCAGAATAACCTTTCCACTTTACAAGAGATTTCTTTTTACCTTTTTTAATAACCTTTTCTATCCTAAACACCTCTTGGCTCGTTTTTTGTAGTTCAGGCTCATAAAAAGAACCTTTTATTTCTTCACCATTTAAATCTTCAATCTTATACGTTATAGGCGTCGTATGTTTTACTTTGGTAACCGTAAAAACCTCTTCAGTCCATCTCGTAGTATAACCTTTTTCAAAAGTTTTTTTCTTTTTACTTATCCTTACTTTATCTCCAACAGAAAACTTTGGTTTGATATCCTCCCTTACTTGGTCATAATCAGGATACAATGTTGTCCAAACTTTATTTTTATTCTTCTTCTTACTTGCTTCAATTGGCGACATCTTAATAGAAGAATGCCTCGTGTTGTTGTATTCCTTAACAAGATTTTGTAATACATCAATATATACATTTGTTGAGTGAGCAGAGAAATACTTCCACATTTTTTCTTTCATTGTTCTAATCCATCTCTCAACAACGCTTGATTTTTCCTCATTTTCAGTAGAATACAATTCAACCAAATCTTTAACATCTTTGTTATAAAACTCTTTCCCCCGATCCACCCACATTTTCTCAGGCTTTCTTTCCTTAAAAATACTCTTCAGTGCAGCAGAAACAGATTTTCCTGTTTTATCCTTTAATGGTATTAGCCATCCATATTTTGAAAAGATATCAATGACAGCAAGAAGAAATTTTACTCCACGATTAAGTTTAGAAAATGCTTGCATATCTACTAAATCTACTGCCCATATCTTATCGACACCCCCTACTCTAACTCTCCTTTTCTTAAATTTTCTTTTTACAGGTTTATGTAATTCTTCTGCTAGTGAATATTTTTTTTTTTACCGACACCCATACCAAATCTTTTCTTGGTTCCTATCAATGAAGAAACCAATCCTCTTTCCATTCTTTCCTTAATAGTAGGATTATAGATACCGTTTAACTCTTTAAGCATATTAGCATCACACACATCATTCCGTGTTTTAGTATCATTATGCTTAAGATAACAGATATCATGATGATATGCTGCTTTGTCAACACGATTAACAGGCTTTGACCATTCTTTAGGTGTTAAATCAGGATTTAATCTTTTCTTTAACTTGGTACCAGGGCCAGTAAAATTATGACCAGGTAAATGCATTTCAACAGGTAAGTTATTGATTGCTTTGTTTAACAACGAACCACCTTCTTGTTGTTTAATAAACTGTGTTTTTGTTGTTCCACATTCAACACATTTTCCTCGTGCCATATTTTTACCATTTTTACTTACCGCATATTGTAAATCTATAGTATCAGTTTTCTTTTTACATTTAACGCAATACATTTTTTTATATTAAAAAATATATTTTAATATAAAATATGGATATTGTTAATTTATCTTGGAATGAAACATTAGCAAAAAGATTTAACCATCCCCTTTTACCTAGGAGTATCAGAGGTTTAATAGTAGGTAAATCAGGATGTGGTAAAACTACACTTTTACTTAACCTTTTGTTAAGACCTGATTGGTTAGATTATGGTAACTTATACGTTTTTGGTAAAAGTTTGTTTCAACCAGAATATCGCATACTTAAAAAAGCTTTTGAAGAAAAAATACCAAAAGAATACATATTAAGGTTGTTCTCACTTAAAGATGAAGTTCAAAACCGAGATATTTCACCTACTGCATTAGTTGAAGAATGGGCAAAAACAATTAAGGAAAAATCTGATATCGATTGTGAATTTTATGAATATGCTAGTGATGTACCTGATCCAAGAGATTTAAATACATCAAATAAAAACTTAATGATATTTGATGACTTACTTTTAGAAAGACAAAACAAGTGTGAAAACTATTATGTAAGGGGTAGACATAGTAATGCTGATTGTTTTTATCTGGCACAAAATTATTTTAGACTACCCCGTCAAACTATTAGAGAAAATGCTAACTTAATATGCTTGTTTAGACAAGACTTAAAAAATCTTAATCATATTTATAGTGATCATGTTGGAGATGATATGACTAAAACAGAGTTTATCAATTTTTGTAAAAAGTGTTGGGAAAGACCACATGGTTTTGTAGTGATAGATTTAACTAAGAACCATAATGATGGAAAATATAGATGTGGTTTTGATAACTTTTACATACCACGAAATTACAAAGATTATAATTGAAAAATATATTTTTCATTAAAATATATTTTACAAATTTATAAAATGGAAGTAGAATTACTTGAAAAGATAGTAAAAAACACTAACCATAAAACATCATTTCAAATTATCGTAAGCGATAACAAAACAGAGTTTACAACAAGATTTACTCCTCCTCTTTTATTAGAAAAAGATAAAGAATATGAAATAGCATTGGTTAATCTTGAAACTTATTATTCATTTCCTAATATTGATGCAAGCAATAACATTTTTGTTTATACACCAGATAATGGTGCAACATGGGTAAAAATAAGAATACCTGAAGGAAGTTATGATCTAGTTGATATTAATGATGTAATTCAACAAGAAATGAGAAAAAAGGGTCATTATGATGCTGTTAATGAAGAATATTATATTAGCATCTCAGCAAATACTAATACTTTAAAGTCTATTCTTGTTTTAGAAAATGGATATCAGGTTGATTTTAACCAACAACATTCTATTGCTAAAATTTTAGGGTTCTCTCGTGCTAAATATACACAAGGATTTTATGAATCAGAAAATGTAGTAAATATTCTTAGTATTAATAGCTTACTAGTTAATATAGATTTAATTTCAGGTAGTTATGTTAACGGTTCACAAAAAAATACAATTTATAGTTTTTTTCCAAATGTATCACCAGGATATAAAATTATAGAAAATCCGGTAAACCTTGTTTACCTTCCATTAACATTAAATGAAATACATAATTTAAATGTATCAATTACAGACCAAGATGGAACATTACTCAATCTTAGAGGGGAAAATTTAACAATTAGATTTCATTTAAGAGAAGCAAGATAGATATAAAAAATGACAAACTATATTAACGCTAAAATAAATATATCAGACGGACAAAAGGAAAAAATTTTACATTCTTTTAGAAACAAAGCTCCAACAAGTATTCGTTTAAAGTATGAGGATATTCATGGTAATGATGTAATAGCATTAACCAAACCACAAGTAAATAAACTTGCAAAAGCTTATAAAGGTGGTAAGGGGGCAACGTTTAGAATGTCAACTAAACAACTTAAGCATAATATGAAAGTAGAAGGGGGATTTTTACCTCTATTAGCAGGATTAGCTTCATCAGTTCTACCTACATTAGCAAGAACCATTTTACCTGCTATAGGAGTTGGTGCGTTATCTGGTCTAGCTTCTTCAGGAGTTCAAAAAGCAATGGGTAACGGGCTTTACCTTAAGAAAGGTGGTTGCGTCTGTCAAGTAGAAACAGATGGTAAAGGTTTATTTCTTGGTCAAGCAAAGGGTAACGGATTGAGTTCCGTTGGTGATGGATTGTATTTAAAACAAGGTGGTAAAATTTATGATGGAAAAGGCCTTCTTTTAGGGCCTAATAGTCCATTTGCTAATATTCCTATATTAGGTGCAATATTGTAAATTAAAAAATATGAATGTACATAAATTTGGAAATGGAAAACATAAAATAGTTCAACCAAAAACTATTTTTTGGAAACCTGTAGAAGTTAAGTATCCAGCTAAAAAAGTTAATCCTGTTACATGGGATATTTTTACCCAACAACCGTTAGTAATAGAAGGAGGACAAACGATGACGTTAGCCTTAGGTATGGGCTTCAATATGAGTAAAGGTTTTGTTTTAGCTTCTCTATCTTATAATCTTAAACTTAATCAATTATCTATTACAAATGAAGTTTCATTAGAAGAGGTGGATGACATGGTTGCAACAATTACAAACAACTCTGGTAAAATAAAAAAAATACAAGAAAACACCTTTTTGTGTCGTCTTTACTATTCTATTTAAAAATAAATTGCTGTTTAAAAAATGGAACTAAAAGAAAAGATTTATCCAGAGCTACCAGAAGCACGAAATATACCAAATGCACCATCATTAGAGCCAGTAATATCTGCAAGAGACAATGGTCAATCATTCAGGTTACAAAAGATATCAGAAATTCAGACTTTTCTAGAAAATGAAGTTAAGGAAAGAGAGCAACTAAGTAAAAAGTATTTAAAGATTAGTAAGAATGTGGACAATGTAGAAGCTGGACTAACCGTTATAGCACTGGGTGCCGGAGCAGGGGGAATCGCTTTACTATCAACCGTAGTAGCGATACCTGCAACTATGGTTCTAGAAGGCTGTGCTTTAGTTGTTGGGTTAGCCGCTTTAGTGGGTAAGTTTGTAGTTAGAAGAAGCAGAACAAAATCTGAAAAACATCTTCAGATTAAAATGTTGGCTGATTCAAAGCTAAACACACTACTTACACATATATCAAAAGCAATAACAGACAACAAAATAGATCATTCAGAATTTACTTTAATTATGGAAGAATTGGAAAAATACAAACAAATGAAGGAAGAAATTAGAAGTAAGTCTAAGAAAAAAAGCAAGCTAGAGGAATCAGAGAGTTTAATAGAGAAGGGGCGAATAGAAGCACGGGAGGAATTCAGGAGACTTGTAGAAAGGCATTCAAATTAAAACTAAAACCTCCTAAGTTTAAGTGTTCTTGTGCATGTGAGATAGACAATACAAATTAAAAAATTTTTTTACTTTTAAAAAAATGTCATTTTTGAAGATACGAGACCCTTTAAAAAGGGAAGAAACAGTAAAAGAATTTGTTGCACTGAAAAAAAGAATTCATGATAATCAGCTTGCAGAGAAAGAAGGCAAACTTAAATATCAACAACAACTTTCTAGGTTTTTTAGACCTGTTACAGAAGCACAAAAAGAAACATCAAAGGAGATTGCAAGAGAACTAGAGCATAATAGGATTAGTAGATTTACAACTAAACTTGATGAATTTCCTACTTTGAATGTTTTTGAATCATTAAAATTAAGTGATCAAGAAGAAGAAGAAATAGCCAATTTTTTTGATTTATTAGAATTAAAAGGTTTAGATGATGATATATCAAAAATAATTGTTAATTCATTTGAACTATCTCAGTTAAGAAGATTTAAAAATAAAGATAAAGTTGATTTAATACATGGTCTTTATGAAAAAGATAAAAAATTATTTATTGGTAATAAAAAAATCGATATTGTAAATCAAAGGTTTTATATTGATTTTGATGAATATGAAGGTACCCCAGGTTTGTGGGAGTTAATTGTGGCTAAAGAACCAGACATAGATTTATATAATGATAAGGATTATGATAATTACAAGGAGATAATATTAAAAACTAATACTCTTCATAAAAATTATGACCCAAACAATAATTTTCCTAAAAACACTAAAACATATAAGTGGAAAAACATTCTTAAATTTTTTTGGGATGAAAAAAAGGCTAGTAGAATAAGATTACCATTAATTACATCTCCAATAAGAGGAAATGAAAAAAAAGCTAGTATAATAAGATTACCATTAATTACATCTCCAATAAGAGGAAATGAAAAACGTTATCATCCTTATTCTCCTAATTTAGGTAGAGGAATTACCATTATCCCATCTGATCCTAATGCACTATTAGAAAGATTAGACCTCTTAATGGCAAGTAAAGGAGCCGGTAATACAGGCGTAAGAAATGAGTTGGTAAGTATTTGTGATGAATTAAAAAGACAGCGTATATTAGATACAAAAGCTTATAAAAAATTAATGTCTAAACTATAAAAATGATTACATCACAAAATAGAGGATTTAAAAGAAATTATGCTTATGGAGGAGCAGGAATATTTGATACTTTAGCTAATTTTCTTACAAAACTATTTACTAGTCAAGCAGCTAAACAAATTGCATCTTCAGCAGTTGATGTTGGTAAGAGTGTAGCTAAGGAAGGAGCAAAGAAAGCATTAGAGGTTGGAAAGAGTGCCGCTGTTGATGCAGGTAAAAAGTTAGTACAAAAGGCTTTAACACCAAAATCTAAAAAGATTATAGAAAAATATACACAAAAGCCTACTACAACTGCTCAACCTGCGATTGAAAATATTAATGCTTTAATAGATGGTAGTGCCATTGCTATTCAAGATTTAGTTAAGAAGTTAAATAGTAAAAAGGGTTCCGGAGTTAAAGTATTATAAATTTTAAGTTAAGTAAATTATTACATTAAATAAAAAGAATGACTAATCTAAAATTTAATTTAACACATTATGAAAAATACAATACAAAAAAGGTTAGTATCCTTTATGCAAATTTAAAACTTGATGAAGATTGTGAAGTATTAGATAGCAGTGATACAAATTATGATTATAAAAAGGTTGTTTTAAAATTGTCACCTGAAAAAGCTGATATCATTAAGGAATTTGAAGAAGATGTAAATCAATATCTAGAAAAAAATAATATGTCTAAGGTAACCATACTTTATGGAAATAGAATTTATCTAAAAATGAAAAAAAACCTTTCAGTAGAAAAAATTAAAAATATTAAACTAAAGGGTGTGTATGTAAATGATGAAAACAAGTCATTCCCTCAACTATGGGCAAATTAATTTAAACAATTATAATTTGAGTTAAAATTATAATTGCATTATAATAAATGGATATTTTAAATATTAAAGCGCCAATTTTTAAAGACGATAGTATTAATGAATATGAATACTATGAATATCAACCTATTACAGGAACCAATCTAAACAACCCTGGAGGAAATATTAGGATTGATATTGAAACACAAGATATTTTTTATCATCCTTCAGAGTCATATTTACAAATTATGGGAAAATTAGAAAAAAATGCGGTTCCCGTCGGTGGTGCAAACAGAAATTATGGAAATGCTGAAAGAATTACCTTAATAAATAATGGGATGATGTATTTATTTAAAAATATTAGATATCAACTTAGTGGCCAAGAGATAGAAAACATTAATTATCCTGGTCAAACTACCACAATGTTAGGACTGTTAAAATACCCTGATGACTTTTCTAAATCACAGGGACTAAATCAACTCTGGTACAAAGATAATGATGATACTGACGATCCAACCACAAATTTAGGTTTTAGAGCTAGACGAGCTATGATTTTTAGTTCCGATCCAATTGGAACATTTAGTTTTAGGATACCATTGAAACATATATTCGGTTTTTGTGAAGATTACAACAAAGTTTTATATGGTATGAAACAAACCCTTACTTTAACAAGAAATAATAATAATGACGCAATTTTTAGACAAGCTGGTATTGATATTGGAAGAGTGGAATTATCTAAAGTATCTTGGTTTATTCCTCATGTTGAACCGGAAGATGGAAATAGGATGGAACTTTATAAATTTATTGAGAAGAAAGAAAAATTCCCGGTTGGGTATAGAATGATACAAAGTGATAATATTATGGTTCCACAAGCAACAAGTTTTACTTGGAGGTTATCATCTAAATCATCTCCTGAGGTACCACGATTCTTAATTATTGGTTTTCAAACTGACAAAAGTAATCAACAAAATCAAAACCCGGCTGTGTTTAATCACATAGATGTGAGAAATATTTATGTAATGTTAGGTTCTAAAAAATATCCTATATATGATCATGATATAAATTTTACTCAAAATCATTTTAGTAGAATATATGGTGAGGCATCCACGTTTAGAAAAAAGTTTTTTAACATGGATGAATTGGTATCAAACCCTAATATTACCCCATTAGAATTTAAAGATATTTTTCCTTTGTTTGTGTTTGATATGACAAAACAAAGTGAAAGACTTAAGTATTCTGTTACCGATATACATGTTAAAGCAACATTTGGTGCTGCTCCTAACGCAAATACACAAGCTTATGCAGTTTTACTTAGTGACAGGCTAATTAACTTCCAGAGTGATGGGAATAAGATGAGTGTAGTATATTAAGTAATTTTTTACTTAAATAAATGAAAAAGGTTGCTGATTTTAAGAAAATATTAACAGATAACAATATTAAGTGGTATTCCTATTGGAACAAGAAAAAGTATATTGATGTGTTAAAAGAGCATGGTTTGTATCCTGAAGAGGAAGAAAAAAAATTTTTTAAAAAAATTCCTAATTATGAAAGATTAAAGGATATTGCTAAAAACCCTAAAAGGGTTACCTTAAAGGATGTTGAAACTGAAGAGGTGAAAGAGTTTCCATCAATTTACAAGGCTTCTAAGTATATAGATAAATGTCCACAAACGATTGAAAACTGGAATGGTAGAGTATGGAAAGGTAAATATAGAATTGATATTCTTTAATTTTATTATTTATGAAAAAAAATAATAAAATTTGACTTAAGGAAATAATATTTTATTTAAAAAAAAAAAATGGATCGTCAATTTGATAGATATAATGTAACTGGATTAAGAAATTTAGCAAGGGAAAGGGGATTAAGAAGATACTCAAGGCTTAGACGTGATGAACTAATAACTCTTTTGATTAATACGGGACCCTCAATATTAGATAGGGATATCGTTGCCATTGATGCTCCAATATTACAACCAACACCCTATATACCACCAAGACAAAGACTGGTCACTTCACCAACTACTTCAGTTAATGATTTGCTAAGGAGTTTAGAAAATGTAAGAGTAGAACAACCAAGTATAACACCAGAACTTAATGCTTTAAAAAATAAAATAAAAAGTTTATATGATGAAGAAAGAGAGGAAAAAATAAAAATATTACAAAATAGATCTGCCTTAAATAATTATGCAACTGAACATAAAATAGACGGTATACCTGTTAAAACGTTACAAGAGTTTTTAATGCTAACAAAACCAACAATTGAAAAACTTTTAAGTAGCATGCATAGTCATAAAGTAAAATTAAATCTTCAATGTTTTATGGAAAGAGGAGAGGATAATAATAGACAAATAGTAAAAGCAAATTTTTCTTCTGGTAGTTATGAGATTTTCTTAGAAGGAACCGATATAACAGAAGTATACTTAAATATGATGGAAAGAATTATAGAAAATTTTATTAAATTTACTTCAAATGGTAGTGGTTGGTCGTTTAATAGTGTGGTTCATTTAAAGTTACATAGTGTTATTTATGAACCATTAAGAGCAGGTGAATGGTTAGATTTACCTGATTGGATTAAAAATAAAAAGGCATGTATTAATATGAAAAATAAGGATGATGAATGTTTTAAATGGTGTGTTTTAAGGCATTTAAATCCAAAAAATGATAATAAAGAAAGAATTAGTGATTTAAAATCTAAGGAAAATAGCTTAAATATGAAAGGAATTAAATATCCTGTTTCTTTACAGGATATAGATAAGTTTGAAAGGCAAAATCCAACAATTAGCGTTAATGTTTTTGGGATAGTAGAAGGTAAGGAAAAAATCAAACGTATTAGAGCTATAAAAAGTTTAAAAGAAAATCATATAAATTTGTTATATATTGAAGATGAAGAAGAAAAAACACATTATGTTTTAATAAAAAATATTAATGCTTTACTGAGAACACAAACTGCCTCTAATAATAATGTAAAGTATTGTATGCTTTGTATGAATCATTTTGGTAGTGAAGAACTTTTAGAAAAACATATGGAGCGTTGTGAAGATCATGATGGAGTTGATTTAATAATGCCTAAGTTTGATCCTGAAAATCCTGAAAAAATTTTAATAAAGTTTGAAAACTATTGTAGAAAAATACTTGTACCATTTGCTGTTATTGCTGATTTTGAATGTATATTACAAAAAATAGAACCACAACAAAAAAGTAATACTATTGAAACACAAAAGCATATACCTGTAAGTTATAACTATTTAATTTGTCCTTTTAATGATAAAATTATGAAACCAGTATTAAGAGGATATGTAGGTGAGGATGCCGAAAAACATTTTATAGATACTTTAACTAAGGATGCCAAACAACTTTATAATGAATTTTATAAAAACCTAGTAGAAATAGAAAAATTAACTGAAGATAAAGTTAGAAAACATAAAAATGAAGTAAAATGTTGGATATGTGGTGGTAAATTTACTCATGAAAATTATAAAGTAAGAGATCATTGTCATTTTACTGGTAATTATAGAGGTGCCGCACATAATAATTGTAATCTTAAGGCAAAAGTTCCTGATTTTATACCTGTTATCTTTCATAATTTATCTGGTTATGATGCACATATTTTTATTAAGTATCTTGGTAAAACTAGTGGTAGAATTGATTGTATTCCTATCAATGAAGAAAAATATATTAGTTTTACAAAAAATCTAAAGGTAGGAAATAAAAATATTAAATTAAGATTTCTTGATAGTTTTAAGTTTTTAGCTAGTAGTTTAGAAAAAATTGTAGAAAATTTAAAAGATGAAAATTTTAAAAATTTAAAGTATTATTTAGAAAATCATCGTGGTGGTTATACAGAAGAAAAATTAAAATTGTTAAGTAGAAAGGGTATCTTTCCTTATGAATGGATGGATAGTTTTGATAAGTTAAAAGAAACACAACTACCACCTATAGAAGAATTTTATTCAAGCTTAAATGGAGAAGGAATTGAAGAAAAAGATCTAACACACGCGTTAAAAGTGTGGGATGTTTTTGGTTGCAAAACTATGTCTGATTATTTACAACTATACAATGAAACAGATGTTGTACTTTTAGCTGATGTTATGGAAAACTTTAGATTTTCTTTGCATAAAGAATTTGACTTAGATCCTGCTTGGTATTATACTTTACCTGGATATGGATGGGATGCTATGCTTAAGGTAAGCGAAATAAAATTAAAAAAACTTACTGATATTGATATGCTTAACTTTTTTGAAGCATCAAAAAGGGGTGGCGTTTGCATGACAAGTATTAGATATGCAGAGGCAAACAATAAGTATATGGGTGATGAGTATGATTCAACTAAACCTACTATATATGGGTTTTATATTGATAAAAACAGTCTTTATCCTTGGGCTATGAGTAAGCCTTTACCTGTAGGTGGTTTTAAATGGATGACTAAAGAAGAATTAGATAATTGGGAAAATTATCCATGTCATTTAATGGTTGATTTAGAGTATCCAAAAGAATTGCATGATTTACATAATGAAATGCCTTTAGCAGCAGAAAAATTAAAAGTTAGTAAAGTAGAAAAGTTAATACCAAACTTAAATGATAAGGAAAAATATTTACTTCATTATGAAGCTTTAAAGACTTACCTGAGATTAAAAGATTAAAAAAATACATCATGGAATTAAATATCGAGAAAGTACCGCTATTAAAAAATATGTTGATAAGTGTGTGGCTTTAAGAACACAAGCAAAGAAGGATAAAAATAATTTTTTAGATAATTTATGGAAGTTAGCAATGAATTCTGTTTTTGGTAAAACCATGGAAAATATAAGAAATAGAGTAAATATAGAATTAGTTAATGGTGAAAATAGTGAACGTTTTAAAAAGTTAACAGCAAAACATAACTTTCATAATCATACTATATTTGATGAAAATTTGGTTGCTGTTCATATGAAAAAAACATGGATTAAATATGATAAACCAATTTATTTAGGAGTAAGTATACTTGATATTAGCAAAACAACTATGTTAGAAGATTATTATAACTATTTTAAAAATAAATTTGGTGAAGATAAAGTATTTATGTGCTATACTGATACTGATAGTTATGTTTTAAAAATAGAAACTGAAGATTTGTATGAAGATTTAAAAGAGGATGCCGATGATTTGTTTGACTTTAGCAATTATCCGAAAAATCATCCATTATATAGTGATAAAAATTGTAATGTGTTAGGTAAATTTAAGGATGAACTAAAGGGAGATCTTTTAACTGGATTTGTAAGTCCTGGAGCAAAAACTTATGCTATGAAAAAATTAGTCTTAAAAAAGGATAAAAAAGGTAAAGCAGTAACCGATAAAGATGGTAAATTTATTTATATTAAGCCTATTGAAGCTAAAGATAAAGATGGTAAACAAATTTATAAAACAAATGAGAAAGCAGAAACTAAAAAATGTAAAGGAGTTAAAAAGTCAGTAATAAAAAAAGACCTAAAATTTAAAACTTATAAAGATTGTTTGGATACTGAAAAAGATTTTTGTGTAACTATGGGAGGAATAAAAAGTAAACATCATGAATTAACAACTATAAAAATGAAAAAAATAGCATTAAGCTTTGAAGATGATAAAAAGGGTTTGATACTGAGGGATGGTAGTTATAGAACTTTATCATGGGGTCATTATAGCTTACAAGGATTAACAGAAGAAGAAAGAGAAATGTATGAAGCACAGGGGGCAAGACCAAAAACATATTAATAAAAATTTTTATTTGTTGTATTGTAACAAAATAAAAAATTTAAATTTTTTTTTTTTATTAAAAATCCCAACCCCACTCAAAGGTCATATAAACCCGCTAGCCATTGCATGACGCGTTGGTTGATGGGGGGTTTTTGATGATTAACTGATGTAAGTGATTGTCTTGAGCAACTCGGTATCCCGGTATCTCGGTATCTCTGAGTAACTCAGTATCTGAAGCAATGACGCGTGATGTAATGATGTAATGATGCACCCGGTTAGCCTGATGCAATAATTAACTGATGTAATGATGCACCCGGTTAGCCTGATGCAATAATTAACTGATGTAATGATGCACCCGGTTAGCCTGATGCAATAATTAACTGATGTAATGATGCACCCGGTTAGTCTGATGCAATAATTAACTGATGTAATGATGCGTGATGATGAAATTTTTTTTTTTTCGAAAATTTTTCATCTACCACATAAGGGATTGATATGTTATAATAATTGAATTAAAGGTAAAAGGATTAAGATAGAGGTTAAGTCATTTGTTTTATGAAGCTTGTTATTTGGTTTTGCGTAAGTTTAATGAGGGTGATAATTTTATGAGCATGCGGCTTAGAGGGCGTGCCTGTTACATGAAATTTGGTGAGGGGGAATAAGGGGGGTGAGGGGGGTGAGGGGGGTGAGGGTTAGCTTGTGTATAAAGCATGTACGTATATTAAAGGCTTATGTATGGGGGTGAGCCAGATCGAGTATTATGTAATCTACTTGACTCAGTCGTTGTTAGACACAACGGATTTTATGGATCCATGATCATGATAATTTGCTTGGTATCACGCATCACGGAGATGCATTTAGCCTCCTTTTGCCAGGGTATGGCTCATATTGTTAAGAACAAGAGTACCTCACGGGCCGAGCCAGGTACAATGGGAAGAGGGGCACACGCTAGGAGGGGGTTCTATTTGCCATGTTTGAGGATCAAGGCAGAGTTACACCAATTGTACGAGATGTCAGTCCTAATTAAGGGAGAACCTAGAGTCATAATGAAATAGAAAAGTCTTTGGCGTCCGACATTTATTTCAACTAAAATAAGTTGTCTTTAATTTCAACTTGAAAACTCGAAAAAAAAAAAGGGAGAAATGTGATTAAAAGAGTGGTTATTTTAACCCCTAGACTGTTAAGTGCGAGTCAATGGCCTTTTGCGGACAGTGTAGACCAAGATCAGACTGCACAGAACGTGCAGTCTGATCTTGGATCTACATTGTCCGATAAGGAGATTTCACTCCCCGAAAATTACCTTCGAAAGAGCAATATTTGGGTTTTTACTGTCTGTTTGAAATTTTCATTTCACTTATTTAGCAGAATAAGGGTTAACGTTGTTACGTTACGCACACAAACAAATTTGCAGTGGACGACTTTGCAAAAAAAAAAAAGTCTGTTTTAAAAATATAACTGACTCGAATTCAGGTTTAGTTCTATACAAAACAATTTCGTATTTCAACGATCCCGTGGAAAAAAGATTTTGAAAACATAATTGGAAAGGGAGACAATGCTGGTAACCAGCATTGTCTCAGTTTCCAAAAAATGTTTTTTCTAAGACAAATTACACATGTCGAACGATATCTAACGTCCAGCCTCAAAATTATGCTTTTAACTTTG
The DNA here is from genome assembly GCA_945859785.2 of Tridacna gigas. Lineage (NCBI taxonomy): Eukaryota > Metazoa > Mollusca > Bivalvia > Cardiida > Cardiidae > Tridacna > Tridacna gigas. The sequence goes on from OX244033.2 coordinate 29,869,479, forward strand.
ACATGTTTTACATTTTGTCATCTGGAAAAGGGTTATAGATGGATAAATATAAATTCTTCACCAAACGACAAACATTTGGACTAGACCAATGTGGAAGCATTTGCAGACGACAAACTAAATGTAGCTTAAATAATGATTTTTGTCCTTGATATGGTAGACGATATTGTGGGAAAAAGAGTAAATGCTGGTTACTAGCATTTTCTCCTTTTCCCACAATGGTATCAAAGGGCTTCTCTTTCAATATCGTTTTAACTCGGGATTGTGTGGTAAAGAGTTACTTCGGCTATGGCTAAAACAGAAATTGCTCGTCAGGAGCACTTTCTCCTTAGATACAATAATTTCAAAATTAAAAATGGTCGACAAGGCAAAAATCAAGAGCGCCACATGCGGATGCCAAAGCTCGGATACGGATGCTTAATTTTCAGTGAAAATTATAACACGAAAAATGGGCATAACTCAAAAATACTTTGAGGGTTACCTGCCCTTGCTGTATAGGTTCCCTTTTTGATAATTAACAAATTGTTCAAATTGGAAGCAAATATATTTTGTAATAACAGAGATATTATAAAATATCAAAGTTTTCGCACGAACAACACATACGACGCAGACGGCGACGAGACCAGGACTACGACAATACCTCGATGTTTTCTTAGAAAACAGCCGAGCTAAAAATGTCATCAGCAGTTGGTTATAAGCAACTTTAATTTAGTATCCCTCCACTGTTGCCATCTCGAAAAAAAGAAGAGTTCGACATGGCCTGATGGTTTAGGAGTTGGATTTATATCTAAAAAAATCCTGGTTCAGTCCTCATTAGCGGCAATGATCACGCGAGGTTTTCTTAGGCAAGGTACCCATAAAATTTTACTGGTAAAAGTCACTGAAAGATATCGGTAAGTGAGCTTTTGACGTGGTATGACCGAAAAACTGCTTTAAGCGGTGTAAACTCCTGAAAAACCATCCGACATTACTGAAACTACGATACTAAGCTACAAAATGGTTTCTTCACTGAATACTGTGAGGCAGCACTTTGCAAACTATCTATAAAAAAAGAAAGTTTTTTGCACAGTTTTCTCCTCAAAGTGACACATTGCCTCTTACGGTATTTCTATAGTTCGCGCGAGAATCTCACAGCAGTTTGTGGGAATGTCACATGATCAATAACGCGCGTCAATCATGTGAGACCTTATTCAAGTAAGAGCAGGTATGATGACTTCATATCTGGTGTTATGTAAAAAGACCCGGATCCGTATTCACCATTTATTCTTTATTTCGTTCTAACTATAGGTCTTACTCTAGATTTAGGAACTAACATCACTTTCAATTGGCTAAACTCACTGAATTTGCGAATCATAAGTTGTGTTACTTTCAAATGTAGAAAATTCTTGAGAATAAGGCTAGGTGTGTTCTTCAGAACTGTTGGGGAATACAGATCCCGGGTTACTGTTTTTAAAACGAACGTCGCGTTATCTTAACACTAAAATTACAACCTTTTATCAAATGTAACCGGCCAGTTTCTTTATGCTTGCAAAGAAAAATATATTTAGAATACTTTGTCACTCTTTTACAAGTTATTTCGATTCATAGCAAAAAAAACCTTAATAGATCTAGGCCCCTTTAACTCTTTACCAGACGACAAAATTTTAGACTGGTCCAAAGTCTAAGCATTTGTAGACGACAAATTAAATGTAGATCAAATGAATGGATTTGTTTCTGAAAGGTTAGGAAACATTGTGGGAAAAGGAGAAAATGCTGGTTATCAGCATTTTCTCCTTTCCCCCCAATTTTTTCCAAGGTCCAATTTCCCAGGGACGTTAAAACTCGGCATTGTGTGGTAATGGGTAAAAGCGTAAACAATACAGCATGCCGCATGTCACACCGTTCTCCAAATATTTGCTCTAACATTCGATTTCACAAGACCGGTGTATTCAATTAAAAGTTTATTTCATATAACTATGATAATTAAAACATGATCTTCCCAATATCAGCTCATTCGTCGTGCAAAATAAACAAATTTCAGCACATTCGTAGGTCTAACAATACACCTCTATTGCTTATAAAGGGACATTTTGGTTAGAAATTGGAATAAAGAAGCGAACGGTGTGAATCAAAGAAAATGCTGCACTATGTTTTACCCTTAAACCTTTATCACACAACCGAGACTTTTAACGACTCTGAGGAAGAAGGCTTTTGAAAACATTGTGGGAAAAGGAGAAAGGGCATTTTAACCCTTATCCTGCTAAATAAGTGAAATGAAACTTTCAAGCCGATGGTAAAACCCAAGATTTTCCTATTTCAAAAGTATCTTTTGGAGAATGGTATCTCCTTATTAGACAGTGTGGATCCAAGATCAGACGGCATGTTTTGTACTGCCTGATCTTGATCTATACTGTCTGCAAAAGGTCAGTGAGTCACGCTTAGCAGCCGAAGGGTTAAAGACAAATTTTATGTGTAACATGATTACATTTGTCATCTGAAAATGCTTTCAATTTGGACGGGCTAAAATTTTGTCGTCCGGTAAATGGTTAATCCTTTGCCAAAATTAATAATCGTGTGTTGCCACGAGGATTTTCCCCCTTTTCAACAATGTTTTATACCATTTCGAAGATGAAAAGCATTATTTAAGCCACGTTTTGTTTGTTACCTGCAACGCTTTCAGTTTGGACCAATCTGTTAAGGTTTTTTTCCTCTCTCTCTTCTGGCAAGAGTTAACCCTTTACGAGACAATCCCAAGTTTTAGTCATATCGTATGAGACATGATTTAACTTGTGGTCTGCAAATGCTTTCAATTTGAACAACTCCAAATCTTTTGTCATCTGGCAAAGAGTTAATGAGTGACTTAGAGAATGAAGTCAGCTGGACACGTGATCGCCTACAAAATAGCCAATTGTTGTCTGTCTTAATAGGTTCAAAGCTGAAACGAGTTACCAATTATTTTCCTTAAAACACTCAACAGCCTGTTCATTAATTCTTTATTAAAAATTGATGATTTTCAGTCTGTTCTCTCCATTCTTCTTCGTTACTGCTTGATCTGTTCTAGCTCATTCCTATACAAATCAATTTTGTATTTTAACTGCCCTAACGGTAGGAAAGATTTTGAATACATTGTGGAAGACGAAGACAACAGAGTTAACGTTTCTCGTTTTCGACAATGTTTCCCAAACTTTCTAAGACAATTTCTGAAATTTGAGCCACGTTCAGTTTAAAATCTGCAAGTGCTTTCAATATGAACGAGTCTACAAATGTATTGGCCAAAACTTTTGAATGAAATATCGTGCATGTAACTAGAAGACGGCATCAAAAAGGGTATCATTCACCAACTTCTCCAGAAGTATCAATATGGTTTCATAGATGTATTGATTGTATATGGAGCCTTAAAGGGATAGACAGACTTTTAATGCTTTTCTTTAAATATCAATGCATATGCATGAGCCATGCCTCCTGGCAAAAGCGGGTTAAATGGATCTCCGTATTACATTATACCAAGCAAGTCATCACGTATTTATGGATCCATAAAATCTATTTTGTCAAACAACCGACTGAATCATCAAGTAAACCTTTGACAAGCAGAAAATTGACCAATAGCAAAAAGTTTCGACTCAGGTCAGCCTGCGCGAACTGCGCAGGCTGACCTGAGTCGATACGTTTTGCAGATGCATTAAAACCCCTTTTCACAGAACATGGCCCATTTCACAGAACATAGCCCATATATATTTGATAATCTGCCGATTTGAACATACCACAATGTTTGGAAGATTATGAAATGACAACAGACAATTCGATGTTACATATATAATCTTATCATTATCTGCCGTTAGATAGACCCTTACCCTAACAGCTACTTGGCTTTGAGCACGAACTCTTAAGAAAACGTTGAGGAAAAAGCAGTCATCGTCCATTCTGACCAATAGTTTATTTTTCCGCAATGTTTTCCTATTCCGCAGCTTTTGAATGTCGCTAGTACTATAACATGATCATGTGGCATTTTGATTCGAATTAGTTTAGGGTTAATCTGTTTCAGCACATATTAATTATGCGACTTTTTACGTCCCTATAGTACACAGTGATCAGAAACGTTTTAGGCAAAGGAGCAGTGCTTCTAAAATACCCTAGTTGAATTATTTTTGAAGTTCGTAAAAACACGGACTTGTTTTGTAAAGTGTTGAAAATTCCATAAAAAAAAGGTTAAGAGTTTTGAAAAATTACCTCATGAAATAAATCTGCAGCAGACAATTTCAAAAAACATTCTCGTAAAGTATGAACAATCAAGACGGAGTTTAAGTTTGTTAATTGAATAGACGTGAAACCATTGCGGCAAAAGGAGAAATTGCTCGTTACGAGCAATTTCTCCTTTTGCCGCAATGGTTTCAAAAGTCGTCTGCTGCACGACACAAATTATCGTCCGCGGAAGATAATGTGATAAATACACTGAACGGTCTTACTCCTATCGGCGTTATCAGCCAATATGGGTCAGTACCACCAGGTACCAACTTGCTCGACCTCTTAATCTGTTTTTGAATTCAAATTTCTTCTAAGATCTAGTTCAAGTTGTTTGTTTTCATGTGTTTAACAATGTTTTCAACATTATTAACACCTTACCGACTAAATTTATCCTAGCATGCGTTTAGAATATGGTGTGGACCGATAGCTTACTGTAAGCAAACCGGAGCACTGACACATTAACGAACGAAATACAGTTCAAATATTTAAAGTTCCTTTAAAATTTTCATATTTAATCCCACAATCACGTAACCTGAGTAAATTTTGTCAAGTTTTCAACAATATTATATTTGTTCCGTTCCGTTCTGTTATTTAACTACGGTCAAATCTCCTTAATACGTCACACTTGTCTGTCCGGTCGGTAACTTAACCGTCCCCAGAATAAATATACCGAGCGACGACAAAAGAGAATCAGTTCTAGTTCTATCAAATATTTTCACATGATATGTTTAGTGGTAGAAAATACAATGGTACAGTGATATTATTCAAAATAAATAAATTTTTTACAACGTTTTCAAAATCTATCGGTTGCGGAAACCTTCGCATTGAAAGGAAACACTCAATTTTGTCCCAGATACCGCACAATTGACGATTAAATTGTCCGTTGTAATGAGTGTCGGTTCAAGGCGCTAGAATTTCTTTTTTTTTTTTCAGATAGAGTAAGTGAGCTGCAAAAACAGCTAAAGCTTATTATCGAATATGCCCGTCACAAATATTTTCAAAATAGATATTTAAAATGAATTTTAACCAGATGGAAACGTCTTAAGTAATCCGCTACATAAAAATGGCTGTCCCTCAGAACTCTCAGTGCTTTGATTTCTGACACCTCCTCTGTTGCAGTCGCAGACAAAAGTGGGACTAACTGACAGAATCTCTCTCTTTCTCTCTCTCTTTCCCTCTCCGTCTCTCTCTCTCTGAACCGAGTCCTCCTTTTGTCACAATTTCTATTTGGTGTTTAACATCATTACATCCCTAATCAAATGTATCACACCAGCCAGTTAACCTATCCGTGCGTTCCTGGTTCCTTTACCATTATTTAGTACAACATTCTTTCTCATTTACATAAACATTGACGGTAGAGAGGTCAGTAGTGAGAGTGGGATGAATCTTGTTACAATGACTACAATCAATCGTTTCCCCCTTTTGCCAAAACATCTTTTTTTTTAAAATTCAAAAGTGATCGGCTGACAGACAAAACAAAGCAAGGTTAAAATGAGTGAAGGAATGGGTCTAATTATCTCCGTATTATATGTATACCATCATAACTTGCCCCTCAATCGACACTTTTGTGTAAAGTTTTGTAGCACGGACGGACAAACACCGTACAAGTCGGCGATCTTATTAATGATAAACATAATCTCCCGATAAGCCACTGGATGTCATAATCAGTTCACACAAGATAAATATTTAACCCCTAGGCTGCTAAGCGCGACTCGAGGACCTTTTGTGGACAGTGTAGATCAAGATCAAGCTGCACACAACGTACAGTCTGATCTTGGATCTACACTGTCCGATAAGGAGATATCTTTCTCCAAAAAGTAAACTTTTGAAAAAGCAAAATCTTGGTTTTTACGATCGGCTTGAAAGTTTCATTTCACTTATTTAGCAGGATAAGCGTTAACGTATGCGTAAGTGTGTTTTGTTCTTTTCCATGTCGTTTAGGGCTTGTAATAAAACAAGCAGTTAGTACATTGTGAAAAACAAAAAAAAAAATCATTGCTAGCATTTTTCCCAATTTTTTACAATCTAGTTCTACTAATTGTTTGTGTGGGGTTTTTTTTGCTGGTTCATATTGTCTTTAAGCGTTATCAATATTTATTGAAATTAATTTTGGTCACGAAATATGAATTTATTGTACACTTATAGAGACTTAGCTAAATTGCCCTAACATGTTGTTAGTTTCCACCCTGCATGTTCGTTAACCCTTTACCAACCGGTTTGGTTTGTATTGAAGTTTAACGCCATTTTAACAGCTCATGTCATATCATGGCTGTCAGTGACGCACCCATGTGTTTCCTGGCTTTCTCACACCAGTACTGATACAACTTTCTTTCAAAAACCACTGACTAATTTTCTCACATGCATCAGAGGCGAGAGGCGAAAAACCCTTTACCAAACAATCCCTAGTTTTAATGACCCTTTAAACGAGAGAATTCAAAAACATAGTGCGAAAGGAGAAAATGCTGGTAACCAACACGGTTTTCTACACTTTCTAAGAAAAACAATCCATTTACTTGGGCCACAATCTTGCTGCCTTTTTTTCTTCGGACAATGTAGATCAAGATCAGACTGCACAGAAAATGCAGTATGATCTCAGATTTTCACCGTCCGACACGCTGAGATCTCTCCGACAAGCAAAAATTTTAAATTGAAAACTATGTGTTTTCACTACTGGCTGAGAATCTTTAGTTTAACTCTTTACCAAACGACAGAATTTTAGACTGGTCCAAATTGAAAGCATCTGCAGACGACAAATCAAATGTAGCTCAAAAATTAAAATTTGTTTTGAGAAGGGTAGAAAACATTGTGGGAAAAGGAGAAAATGCTGGTTACCAGCATTTTCTCCTTTTCCCACAATGTTTTCAAAAGGCTTTTTCTCCAGGGTCATTTAAAGTCGGGATTGTGTGGTAAAGGGTTAATTGACTTAGCAGCATAATGATTAATCTGTCGTTTGTATCTGCGAACGCTTTCGGTTTAGACAAGCCTAAAATTTTGTCATCTTTATAAGAGTCAGTCCCTTTTCCAGATAACACTTTTTTTCCTTGTCCATATTGAAAGTATCTACATATGACACACTGGTTCTTGTTGAAATGCTTGGCTTTGTCTCCGAAAGGAAAAAAAAATGTGCAAAAGGAAAAAAAAAAAAAAAAAAAGTGTGCAAAAAGGAGAAAACGCTAATTTCAAAAGTAGGCTTAGTCTTTGCATAAAAAAATCTTTGTACATGAAGTGATGCGCTGATATATTTGGACTTAGAAAAGGGCTCTCGGAATTAAACACAATGAGCCCTGGTTCAGTATTCACTAACCATTCTTAAGAACATTCTTAGTCTTATTCTCCCATGAAGAATTTCTACATTTTGCACGTAACACAACCTATGATCGGCTAAACCAAATGGTTTGGCCAATCAGAATATGCGTTACTTTTAAATCAGGAAATTTTGGATAAAAGGCAAAGAATATTCTTAAAAATGGTTGGTGAATACGGACCTTGGATATTTCAAAGCCTGGGCAGCCTAGCTCGGCAGAGTCGTCTAAGGATAGTGTAGAACAAGATTAGACTTACATTAAAGGTGGTCATATCTTGGATCGGCACTGTCCAAATTCTTCTATAATAATTTGACTATAGAAGGACTTCAAAACATTTTTATTCTGACTAAAATCTTTCATTACACTTTTCGACAAAGCTATATCTTAGTGAATCAACACGGAAAAGGTTGGACAATTGTAATTGTGACCTTCCTTATCTTCAACGAAATCTCTTACTGTCTGTACCAAACGAGTTTTCACATAGAAAGTTTTTGAAAACACTTTGGTTAACCCCTTACCGAACAATCCCGTGTTTTAACGACCCCTCCAAAACAGAAGACTTTCGAAAACACTGTGGGAAAAGGAGAAAATGCTGGTAGCCAGCATTTTTCTCCTTTTCCCACAATGTTTTCTACCCTTTTTGATATAAATCCCATTACTTTTTCCACGTTTAATACATGTATGTTGTCTGCAAGTGCTTTCGACTTGGACCAATCTAAAATTTTGTCGTTTGATAAAGAAGAAATATTGTCCGTACCGAATGAGTACTGACAGGTAAGGTTTTTGGAAACATTTTGGGAAAAGTGGAAATGCTGGTTACCAACATGTTCTCCAATTCCCATATATTTCTACCCTTTCAAGGAAAAACTGCATCACATAAACCACAGTTAATACATCGCTGCCAAGCGCGACTCAAGGACACTTTGCGGACAATGTAGATCAAGATCACACTGCACAGAGATATTTAAAATATTAGAAATAGCAAATATGTGGGTTTTACTATCGGCTTGAAAGTTTTATTTCACTTATTTAGCGGGTTAATCTGACAAATGCAGTTGCTTTCAGTTTCGACAAGTCTAAATTTTTGTCGTCTGGAAAAGAGGTTAAGTTTTAATAATTCCGAGACTCCGAGTGAGAAGATTTTTGAAAACATCGTGTGAAAAGGATGAACGCAGAGTTTTCTTCTTTTTCCAAAACACTGTACATGTATACCTTTTTAAAGAACAAAATGCATCATTTGAGCCATATAGAACCTGCCGATTGCCGTTGTTTTGTGATTCCAACAACTTTGAAATTGTCGTCCGGTAAAGTTAGACTGCCAAGAACTAATTTTGTTGTTTTAGCAGACAGTGTACATCAGAATCAGACTGCAAAGAAGGGGGCACTAGGAATACTATCTATAATTGAGCCATGATCTGAAAAAAGGGGTCTTAATGCATCTCCGTAATGCATTGTACCAAGCAAGACATCACATAATTAGGGATCGATAAAATCGACTTTGTCTAACACGTGACTGAATCATGAGGTAGCCTGGTCCTTTGACATGCAGAAATCGCACACAGGTTGACCGAGAGCAAAAAGTTTCGGTCCAGGTCAGCCTGCGCGGACTGCGTAGGCTGACCTGGTCGATACTTTTTGCCGATGCATTAAGCCCCCTTTTCACAGAGCATGGCTCAATTACTTGCTACCTTTACGGTCGGGGTGAAGATAGTATCAAGGAACCAGTTTTAAGCCTTACACTGCTAAAAAATAAGTAACTTTTAACCAAACCACGACATTTTGGCTTTGGCCAAATTGAAAGCGTATGCAGACGACAAACTAAATATAGCTGAAATGATGGTAATTATATGTTAAAGCGAAGAAAACAGTGCGGGAAAAGGGGAAAATGCTGGTAACCAGTTTTTAAAATGCTCTTTCCTCAGGTTCGTTAAAACTCGGGATTGTATCGTAATGAGTTAAATGGAAGTTTTTCAGCCAACAGTATATACCTAGATATTGCCGTATCAAAGTTCTTATCACGAGGAAAAAAAATCACCGTTCTGTGCAGTCTGATCTTTCTCTTCACTGTGCAAAAAACCCGTCAAATCCCACCAAACAACTATAAGGGTAAAAATAAAAGAAAGAAAACGCCGCGCACACCTATCAGAAAACCAGTCTGAAACAAGAACATTATGCTTATTATACCCCCCAAAACTCTGTTTGGGGGGTATATAGGAGTCAGCTTGTTATGCTGGTTCATGTACTATTAACCATTTGTCTCATATATGAATGAAATGGATATGCTATTGTAAAACCTGTGAAAAGATCTATTCATTTATATTTCTGGGTTTCTGTTGTTACAACATTTCGGACAGTGAAGATCCAAGATCTGGCTGCAAGGTTTGTACAGTCTGATATCAATCCACACTGTCTGTTACAGCAATGATATTCTGCACTAAAGGAGTTATTTATTTTTATATGTACATGTATGTATACATGGTACTTCGAAAAAAAAAAAACTTACACACTTACCTACATATACTTTACATATTTACCTTAAATACGTCTGGTTCGCATTAAAAAGAAAAGCTACATAATAATGTCTGTGCGCCTTTAAGGGCATAAATCGTCACAGTCATGTATACTCGATTTTTCAACCGCATAGTCGTCGTGAAAAAAAAAACAGTCTCGATTAAAAAAAAAAAATACAAACGGTAATACAAGTATTAATACATACAGGAGCAATCTGATTTTTAAACCCCTCTCTAAGATTTTGTCTTGTATGGAAGTATAATCTGTCGGTTCGGGTTCAACTTGCATTAAATGAACATTCTTGTGGACCATTATAAACCACTAATGATTTATTATTAAATAAATGAATGAAAATTTCTTACCGTTATACCCCGGATACATGCCTTCCTCAGCATCTTCTTGTTTAATTATTTCCAAACTCGGATCTGTTAAAGCGTCAGGAACAGCAAATGTTAGTTTTGATAAAAATGTTAAAATTAATAAAACTCGAATCCTCCCACTGAATTTCGCCATTTTGAACAAAATGAGCGGACGTAAACCGGTCACATGATTTTATGTTTCAGATTATTTACCTATCTCTTAAGGTGAATAAAGGCGATACGCGCCAAGGAGCACCAAAATTCAACGCCTGGTACGAAGTGTCGTTCTGTTGTCTCCGGTGTTAATCGGTTCTTTCCGCCAATTGTCGTTTGTCGATAACGATCGGGTCGGTTCAATTGGGTCTATGTAAATATTACATATACGAAATTGAATACATAACAAAGATAACTTCAGAACTTACACGTCTTTGAACTTTTAAGTTAAAGATGATAAATTGGCCATTATATTTATCATGTTCCTGCATCAAACTTTTCGAGCTGAACATATTTTTTTGAAATTCATTTGAGCTACGCTCTGGCAAAAGGGGGCTTAATGCATCTCTGTGATGAAATATACCAATCAAGCAATCATATAATTATAGATCCATAATAGCCACTTTCTTTTAACAACCGACTTTATTATGAGGTAGACTTGTCCTTAGACATACAGAAAATTGACCAATAGCGAAAAGTTTCGGCCCAGGTCAGCCTGCGCGGACTGCGCAGGCTGATCTGGGTCGATACTTTTCGCAGATGCATTAAGCCCCGTTTTCACAGAGCATTGCTCATTTACACTTTTCGATATTGAACCCTTTCGATCTTTTTATCATTTCAAAAAGTGTTTAACCCTTTACCCTTTACCAAACTATTCCCTGTTTTTACAAACCCGCGGAGAAAGTATTTTCAAAACACCGTTGAAAAATAGCGTTTTCCCAAAAAGGTTTTCTGTATTTTCTAAGGCAAATTCCATTGTTTCAGCCGCATTTAATTTGTCGTCTACAAATGTTATTTACCCTTTACGGGACGACAAAATTCTAGCCTTGTCCAAATTAAAAGCATTTACACACGACAATTTCAGTGTGGTTCAAATGGTGCAATTTTTATTTGATAGGATAGAAAACAGTGTGGGAAAAGGAGAAAATGCTGGTTCCACAATGTTTTCAAAAGGTTTCTTTCCCACGGTCGTTAAAAGGCGGCATTGTGCGGTAAAGGGTTACCATTAACGAGTCTAAAATAGCGTCGTCTCTGCATCATTTCACTCATATCATGGTGACAGCTCACTAAGTTTTTTTTTTCTATTCCTAAGTTTTACCAGTACATGTACTTGACAAGTGCTATGTAGATCGTGCCCAGGGAAACTTCAATGTCACCAGCGCCACAAATAGGGATCAAACCCAGAAGCTCTAGATTACAAATCCAATAAACTCAAGTCTTTACCAAACGACAAAATTTTAGAGTCGACTGAATTGAAAGCATTTGCAGAAGACCAAAAAGGATGGGATTAGTCTTTCATGTGATGGGAAACATTGCGAGAAAAGGAGAAAATGTGAAAATGCTGGAAACCACAATTTTATCATTTCCCACAACGTTTTCAAAAGGTTTCGTCCTCAGGGTCGTTAAAGCACGGGATTGTTTGGTAGAGGCCAAGCTTCATTTACTTGGCATATGAAAGATACATTATAAAACCGTGCGAACCATGCTCTAGCAAAAGGGGGCTTAATACATCTCCGTGATCCATCATACCAATCAAGCCATCACATAATTATGGATCCATAATAACCACTTTTTTAAACAACCGACCGAACTGGTCCTTGAACATACAGAAAATTGACCAGTAGCGAAAAGTTTCGGCCCAGGTCAGCCTGCGCGGACTGCGCAGGCTGACCTGGATCGATACTTTTCGCAGATGCATTAAGCCCCCTTTTCATGGAGCATGGCTCAATGTTATCTGAATAAAAAGTGTCAAACACAATCCTAGACAAGAGGAGTCCTGCGTAAATTAGAGGTTAAGATTGATTGATTGATTGATTGTATGGTGTTTAACGCCGTTTTCAACATTATTTCAGTTATATCGCGGCGGCCATTGCACCTATCCATGCTTTCCTAGAGTTTATTTTACCAGTACTCCGCAAAATTTTCTTTCCAAGCCACTGGCTGCTTTCCCACATCACCATCGTCGAATCAATGGTCAGCGGTGAGAGAGGAATGAATCCTGTCGCAATGACTATCATCAATCCTCGGAAAGAAATTGGCCAAGCCGGGGATCGAACCAGCGACCTCCTGTTCTCAAGCCCTGTGCGCTACCGACAAATTAGAGGTTAAGAGGTGGGATTCGAAATCCGGAAGCTCTTGGTTCGATCCTCATTCCCGTTTTGGAAGTTTCTTAGGTTAACGCTTAAGCCTAGAACTGGTGAAACCAAGGACATGCAAAATTAAGCAAGCTGCCGCTGAGATTTGACATAAATTATGGTGAAAACGACATAAGACACCATTTCATCTACCAATCCAAGGTCAGTCGATCAAATCAATCAACCAATCATCAGGTAAAGATTGCACCCAAAACCAAGGGCAATAACTGATTTTTTGAATCCGTTATTGCCGTAGTTAGTTCCCTTCGCACGGTAAACCGTTTTAACTGTCCCGTGGAAAGATCACTAAATCAGACTTTCATAAAGGACAGAAAATACAGTTACAATACACCGATGAAACAAGGGAGACCGTCGAGTTTCATCTAAGCATTTGTTGTCACATTGATCTCCCTCTGCTTTGGCCAAACTCAAATAGTAAAGATTCATGTCTCTGACAATTTACCAAACTAACCAGGATCCTTGCGAACGTAGTTTTAAGGCGCAGGGATTGTAATGTAGGAGTTTTTGATCATCGAAATCCGGCTAGGCATTTTTACCGGGATTAATATAATGACAAAGGTAACTGCCCAAGGATTCAACCCTTCCTCCCATATAATGAATTATATGATTAAACTCGTTAAAAGAGACGCGAGTAGTTTTACCCAAGATCAAAGTGTATAGTCTTTTATCTTTCAACTAACCGGATATCCATGCAATAACACCCATGCGATATTTTTTTTGATATACCACGGATATTTATAGATTTTTGATATACCACGGATATTTTTAGCACAACACGTGGGGCCGGAACTACTTTCGACCTAAAACATGACCTCTTGTTGACATTCTGTCAATACACAAATCAAAGAAAAAAGTCGGTAGGAAAAAATGATGATGCAAGAACAATTTTGTTGTTTTCTTTATTTGAATGAAAAAAAAAAAAAAAAAAAAATGATTATTTAATTAAATATGAAGCACATTCTCAATTTCATTTAAGTAAATATCCTAAGTCACAATATTCACTGCTTTGTATCGCTCGTAGCAGACGATCAATTGATGCAATCAATAAAAATGTCAGAGTTTGCGGGCGTAAACTTCACTCTTTCACTTGATGATTTCCTCAATAGCAATGAGGATGTCGACGGGTATGTTGAATTCGATATCGACCCTTCTGTTTTTGACGAAGAAATGCCCATTCCAGACAGTCCTAAGCCATCTACAAGCATCGAACCCCCCACTGCTAGTGTAGACATACCTGTTCCATCACCTTCCCGTATTGACCGAGAGGACATAGAACAGTTCATTAGTGAACAAGAAAATCAAAACACAACGAAAAAAACTTTGTCTGACATAAAAAAACTTGAAAAATACATGGCAGAAAAAGGAGAAACCAGAAAATTACATGAAATACCCATGGAAGAACTTGATGAAAAAATTGCTGGTTTTCTCATGACCACCAAAAAACCAGATGGAGAAGATTATGAGCCCTGTTCAATACGGAACATGATTTCAAGCTTTGACAGGAAGCTGAGAAGGCATGGCTATGAACACTCAATAATCAGGAGTCAAACAAATGCTTTCACTCTCACCAGAGAAACTTTAAAGGTAATTAACCCCTTATGTCCTAATACCCAGCTTGTAAAGCCCTTTTCCAGTAAAAATAATTGGAAAAATTAACCCCTTACCAAGCAGAAAAATTTTAGACTCATCCATATTGAAAGAAATTATAGTAAAAATTCAAATGTTTTTCATATGGTAGTATTTGTCCCTGAAAATTAAAAAAAAAAATGTGGAAAAATGAGAAAATGCTTGTTACTATGCTATTTGTTCTTGAATATGCTGAAAAAAATGTGGAAAAATGAGAAAATGCTTGTTAAAGAAATTTTCTCAATGTCCCACATTGTTTTCAAAAGCCATCAATCTCAGGGTCGTGAAAACCTGGGCTTGTGTGGTAAAGGGTTAACACTTTTCTTGATAAATAAACATTCTAACACAATGAAGGTGATGAATTCAGAAAATATTGTTTAAAACTCTTTACCAAAAGAAAAAATTTTGGACTGATCAAAACTGAAAGCATAAGCGGATAACAAATTTAAGGTGGCTCAAATGGTAAAAATTGAAAGGTAGAAAACTTTGTGGGAAAAGAAGAAAATGCTGGTTACCAGCACTTTTTCCTTTTCCTACAATGTTTTCAAAAGCCTTCTCTCCCAGGGCTACTAAAAGTGGGGAATTGTGTGGTAAAGGGTTAAAAAGGCAAAATAGCCTTTATTCAGCAACATTCCACCTTTTCTCACAATGTTTCCTTCCAAACCATTAAACTCCCATTCCTCCCAATTTTGACAGTTTTTCAGTGTCCTAGAAATATCACAGTTCTATCCTAATACCTTTTAAAATAATCAAGGATTGGGAAAATTTTTCAAGCAAAATTCTTGCTTTGTTTTTCCATGTTTTGTGAAACGTGAGCATAACGATGCATCAGTTTATTAAAAGAGACAAAGTATTTCATGTTTTTCTATGTCTATACAGGCTAAATTAAAGTTGTTGAAAAGGCGTGGAAAGGGAAATCGTCCTCAGGAGGCTGAGCCACAATCAGATGAAGATATAAACTTGTTTCACCAAAAGAATCTGTTAGGATTAGAAAGTCCATCTGCATTAATAAATACTCTCTGGCTGAACAACTGCTTACACTTTGGAATGAGAGGTGTTAAAGAACACTATGAATTGAGGTATGTATACATTTGCAAGGACTGAATGTCACACTGATAGTCTGGTGTGGTTCTGTATGCAGATAAAATGATCTAAGTGGCTGTTTTCAAAGTTTTAAGTTCTTCTTCTTTATCTTCTCATATTTCGGTCATACTTTTGAATTATCTTGCACTGAAATTAGAATAAAATAATTACAAATTAAGTGCAAAACATATAACCCTTTACCACACAATCCTGGGTTTTCACAACCCTCGGGAAGAGGCTTTTGAAAACATTTTCCTCTTTTCCCACAGTGTTTTCTTCCCTTCCAAAGGTAAATTTTAGTTTTTGAGTCATGCTTAATTTGTCGTCTGCAAATGCTTTCAATTTAGGTAAGTCTAAATTGTTGTCAAATGGTAAAGAGATAATAAAAAAATTCAGCAGTGTAACCCTTCTTATCATATGCTTTTTTAAAAGAGTCTGTGAAGTTTTCCAGTCGAAAACATCATAGTACAGGAAAATTGATTATAATAAGCATGTTTCCCCTTTACTACAAAGTTTCATAAATGTAAATTTACAGTATAACAAGATTAGGATGACAAATCTATCTATATACACTATATATCTAGGCTATGTAAAAAAAAAATTCAATAACACTGAATACAACTTCATAACGATCAACAAACAATATTTAATGAAACTTTCCTCTCTTTTAATTACAGATGGGGAGATGTTATGCTGAAGAATAATGGTGACTGTGATTATCTTGAACTAAATGAAAGGCAAACAAAAACTAGAACAGGGGAGAATGTGACCGATACTAGAAAAGTTAAACCCAAAATTTTCTCAAATAAAACTGCAAGGGACCCCATAGATGTTTACAAAAAGTATGCCGCGATGAGACCCATAGATTTTAATTTTGCAGATGCTCCTTTTTATCTTGCTCCAAGGACTATTCCTGTGAGCACTTATTCTGACCAGTGGTTTCTGAGGCAGAGGATTGGCATGAACAAGTTGTCATCCCTAATGAAATCCATGTGTGACAAAGCCCAAATAACAAACAGAAAGCTGACCAATCACTCTGCCCGGAAACACCTGGTTCAGAAACTACGGGACAATAATATACCTCCCACAGAAATAATGCAGATCACAGGCCATAAAAACATTCAATCAGTCCTCAACTATTCCTCCATTTCTGTTGAAAATCAGAAAAAATGCTCAAACATTTTAGCAAATACAAGCTGCAGTGCCACATACCTGTCAAGTGATGATCAGCGTACAAATCGTTGTTCTCTGCCCAGTAGTAATAGTGTGTCGCAAACCTTCACAGGTCAGTCTCAGCCTTCCGACGAATCGGTTTTGCCAAATGAAGTTATGGCTCAAGTTATCCCAGTTTGTGAAGCCCAAGTTATCCCAGTTTGTGAAGCCCAAGTTATTGAACTTACATCACCCGCTCGACCCGAACAGTTCCATATTCCAAACTTGAATATATCCACAAGGAATAGTAGTGCTACAACTCCAATTTTCTACGGAGCTGTCTTGAATGTTGGCACATTAAATGTATATCCGTTTCAATATCCACCTGACATAGAAAACTGAAAAATTCCGATGTGTCTTCCTCTTGTTACGTGATTTGCACTGCACGACCGTTTGAAAATACACGGTCAGTGTGACCTAGTTCTTGAGACGACGGCTTATTCGACTTAACTCTGGTCAAATGCACAATCATTTTTTGTTGACATATTGACGATCAATAAATTTCTGTCAGTTTATTTCTTGAAAAGACTGAATAAAGTACAAATATGCAATAAACAGCTAGATCTCTTTTCTTTTGAACTGAACACATACGTTAATGGGTACTTTGTCTGTGTATTGAATATAAGTACGCGCACTGTGTTATTAGCTAAGTTGCATACACTGTTAGATTCGTGTTTTTTTGTTGTTAGGTAATAATAAATAATGATTAACACAACAAATCAGACGTTGAAAGATAAATAGAATACGTACATAGTGTTGTCGTAGATCAAAAATATCTAACTCGGTTGTGAGAATTGATAATTGTCTCGCCAAGGCTCGACAATTATCAATTCTCCCAACCTCGTTAGATATTTTTGATCTACGACAACACTATGTACGTCTTCTCTATTTATCTTTCAACTAACCGGATATCCATGCAATAACACCCATGCGATATTTTTTTTTTTTTTTTTTTTTTTGATATACCACGGATATTTATAGATTTTTGATATACCACGGATATTTTTAGCACAACACGTGGGGCCGGAACTACTTTCGACCTAAAACATGACCTCTTGTTGACATTCTGTCAATACACAAATCAAAGAAAAAAGTCGGTAGGAAAAAATGATGATGCAAGAACAATTATTTAATTAAATATGAAGCACATTCTCAATTTCATTTAAGTAAATATCCTAAGTCACAATATTCACTGCTTTGTATCGCTCGTAGCAGACGATCAATTGATGCAATCAATAAAAATGTCAGAGTTTGCGGGCGTAAACTTCACTCTTTCACTTGATGATTTCCGCAATAGCAATGAGGATGTCGACGGGTATGTTGAATTCGATATCGACCCTTCTGTTTTTGACGAAGAAATGCCCATTCCAGACAGTCCTAAGCCATCTACAAACATCGAACCCCCCACTGCTAGTGTAGACATACCTGTTCCATCACCTTCCCGTATTGACCGAGAGGACATAGAACAGTTCATTAGTGAACAAGAAAATCAAAACACAATGAAAAAAACTTTGTCTGACATAAAAAAACTTGAAAAATACATGGCAGAAAAAGGAGAAACCAGAAAATTACATGAAATACCCATGGAAGAACTTGATGAAAAAATTGCTGGTTTTCTCATGACCACCAAAAAACCAGATGGAGAAGATTATGAGCCCTGTTCAATACGGAACATGATTTCAAGCTTTGACAGGAAGCTGAGAAGGCATGGCTATGAACACTCAATAATCAGGAGTCAAACAAATGCTTTCACTCTCACCAGAGAAACTTTAGAGGTAATTAACCCCTTATGTCCTAATACCCAGCTTGTAAAGCCCTTTTCCAGTAAAAATAATTGGAGAAATTAACCCCTTACCAAGCAGAAAAATTTTAGACTCATCCATATTGAAAGAAATTATAGTAAAAATTCAAATGTTTTTCATATGGTAGTATTGTCCCTGAAAATTTAAAAAAAAATGTGGAAAAATGAGAAAATGCTTGTTACTATGCTATTTGTTCTTGAATATGCTGAAAAAAATGTGGAAAAATGAGAAAATGCTTGTTAAAGAAATTTTCTCAATGTCCCACATTGTTTTCAAAAGCCATCAATCTCAGGGTCGTGAAAACCTGGGCTTGTGTGGTAAAGGGTTAACACTTTTCTTGATAAATAAACATTCTAACACAATGAAGGTGATGAATTCAGAAAATATTGTTTAAAACTCTTTACCAAAAGAAAAAAATTTGGACTGATCAAAACTGAAAGCATAAGCGGATAACAAATTTAAGGTGGCTCAAATGGTAAAAATTGAAAGGTAGAAAACTTTGTGGGAAAAGAAGAAAATGCTGGTTACCAGCACTTTTTCCTTTTCCTACAATGTTTTCAAAAGCCTTCTCTCCCAGGGCTACTAAAAGTGGGGAATTGTGTGGTAAAGGGTTAAAAAGGCAAAATAGCCTTTATTCAGCAACATTCCACCTTTTCTCACAATGTTTCCTTCCAAACCATTAAACTCCCATTCCTCCCAATTTTGACAGTTTTTCAGTGTCCTAGAAATATCACAGTTCTATCCTAATACCTTTTAAAATAATCAAGGATTGGGAAAATTTTTCAAGCAAAATTCTTGCTTTGTTTTTCCATGTTTTGTGAAACGTGAGCATAACGATGCATCAGTTTATTAAAAGAGACAAAGTATTTCATGTTTTTCTATGTCTATACAGGCTAAATTAAAGTTGTTGAAAAGGCGTGGAAAGGGAAATCGTCCTCAGGAGGCTGAGCCACAATCAGATGAAGATATAAACTTGTTTCACCAAAAGAATCTGTTAGGATTAGAAAGTCCATCTGCATTAATAAATACTCTCTGGCTGAACAACTGCTTACACTTTGGAATGAGAGGTGTTAAAGAACACTATGAATTGAGGTATGTATACATTTGCAAGGACTGAATGTCACACTGATAGTCTGGTGTGGTTCTGTATGCAGATAAAATGATCTAAGTGGCTGTTTTCAAAGTTTTAAGTTCTTCTTCTTTATCTTCTCATATTTCGGTCATACTTTTGAATTATCTTGCACTGAAATTAGAATAAAATAATTACAAATTAAGTGCAAAACATATAACCCTTTACCACACAATCCTGGGTTTTCACAACCCTCGGGAAGAGGCTTTTGAAAACATTTTCCTCTTTTCCCACAGTGTTTTCTTCCCTTCCAAAGGTAAATTTTAGTTTTTGAGTCATGCTTAATTTGTCGTCTGCAAATGCTTTCAATTTAGGTAAGTCTAAATTGTTGTCAAATGGTAAAGAGATAATAAAAAAATTCAGCAGTGTAACCCTTCTTATCATATGCTTTTTTAAAAGAGTCTGTGAAGTTTTCCAGTAGAAAACATCATAGTACAGGAAAATTGATTATAATAAGCATGTTTCCCCTTTACTACAAAGTTTCATAAATGTAAATTTACAGTATAACAAGATTAGGATGACAAATCTATCTATATACACTATATATCTAGGCTATGTAAAAAAAAAATTCAATAACACTGAATACAACTTCATAACGATCAACAAACAATATTTAATGAAACTTTCCTCTCTTTTAATTACAGATGGGGAGATGTTATGCTGAAGAATAATGGTGACTGTGATTATCTTGAACTAAATGAAAGGCAAACAAAAACTAGAACAGGGGAGAATGTGACCGATACTAGAAAAGTTAAACCCAAAATTTTCTCAAATAAAACTGCAAGGGACCCCATAGATGTTTACAAAAAGTATGCCGCGATGAGACCCATAGATTTTAATTTTGCAGATGCTCCTTTTTATCTTGCTCCAAGGACTATTCCTGTGAGCACTTATTCTGACCAGTGGTTTCTGAGGCAGAGGATTGGCATGAACAAGTTGTCATCCCTAATGAAATCCATGTGTGACAAAGCCCAAATAACAAACAGAAAGCTGACCAATCACTCTGCCCGGAAACACCTGGTTCAGAAACTACGGGACAATAATATACCTCCCACAGAAATAATGCAGATCACAGGCCATAAAAACATTCAATCAGTCCTCAACTATTCCTCCATTTCTGTTGAAAATCAGAAAAAATGCTCAAACATTTTAGCAAATACAAGCTGCAGTGCCACATACCTGTCAAGTGATGATCAGCGTACAAATCGTTGTTCTCTGCCCAGTAGTAATAGTGTGTCGCAAACCTTCACAGGTCAGTCTCAGCCTTCCGACGAATCGGTTTTGCCAAATGAAGTTATGGCTCAAGTTATCCCAGTTTGTGAAGCCCAAGTTATCCCAGTTTGTGAAGCCCAAGTTATTGAACTTACATCACCCGCTCGACCCGAACAGTTCCATATTCCAAACTTGAATATATCCACAAGGAATAGTAGTGCTACAACTCCAATTTTCTACGGAGCTGTCTTGAATGTTGGCACATTAAATATATATCCGTTTCAATATCCACCTGACATAGAAAACTGAAAAATTCCGATGTGTCTTCCTCTTGTTACGTGATTTGCACTGCACGACCGTTTGAAAATACACGGTCAGTGTGACCTAGTTCTTGAGACGACGGCTTATTTGACTTAACTCTGGTCAAATGCACAATCATTTTTTGTTGACATATTGACGATCAATAAATTTCTGTCAGTTTATTTCTTGAAAAGACTGAATAAAGTACAAATATGCAATAAACAGCTAGATCTCTTTTCTTTTGAACTGAACACATACGTTAATGGGTACTTTGTCTGTGTATTGAATATAAGTACGCGCACTGTGTTATTAGCTAATTTGCATATACTGTTAGATTCGTGTTTTTTTGTTGTTAGGTAATAATAAATAATGATTAACACAACAAATCAGACGTTGAAAGATAAATAGAATACGTACATAGTGTTGTCGTAGATCAAAAATATCTAACTCGGTTGTGAGAATTGATAATTGTCTCGCCAAGGCTCGACAATTATCAATTCTCCCAACCTCGTTAGATATTTTTGATCTACGACAACACTATGTACGTCTTCTCTATTTATCTTTCAACTAACCGGATATCCATGCAATAACACCCATGCGATATTTTTTTTTTTTTTTTTTGATATACCACGGATATTTATAGATTTTTGATATACCACGGATATTTTTAGCACAACACGTGGGGCCGGAACTACTTTCGACCTAAAACATGACCTCTTGTTGACATTCTGTCAATACACAAATCAAAGAAAAAAGTCGGTAGGAAAAAATGATGATGCAAGAACAATTATTTAATTAAATATGAAGCACATTCTTAATTTCATTTAAGTAAATATCCTAAGTCACAATATTCACTGCTTTGTATCGCTCGTAGCAGACGATCAATTGATGCAATCAATAAAAATGTCAGAGTTTGCGGGCGTAAACTTCACTCTTTCACTTGATGATTTCCGCAATAGCAATGAGGATGTCGACGGGTATGTTGAATTCGATATCGACCCTTCTGTTTTTGACGAAGAAATGCCCATTCCAGACAGTCCTAAGCCATCTACAAACATCGAACCCCCCACTGCTAGTGTAGACATACCTGTTCCATCACCTTCCCGTATTGACCGAGAGGACATAGAACAGTTCATTAGTGAACAAGAAAATCAAAACACAATGAAAAAAACTTTGTCTGACATAAAAAAACTTGAAAAATACATGGCAGAAAAAGGAGAAACCAGAAAATTACATGAAATACCCATGGAAGAACTTGATGAAAAAATTGCTGGTTTTCTCATGACCACCAAAAAACCAGATGGAGAAGATTATGAGCCCTGTTCAATACGGAACATGATTTCAAGCTTTGACAGGAAGCTGAGAAGGCATGGCTATGAACACTCAATAATCAGGAGTCAAACAAATGCTTTCACTCTCACCAGAGAAACTTTAAAGGTAATTAACCCCTTATGTCCTAATACCCAGCTTGTAAAGCCCTTTTCCAGTAAAAATAATTGGAGAAATTAACCCCTTACCAAGCAGAAAAATTTTAGACTCATCCATATTGAAAGAAATTATAGTAAAAATTCAAATGTTTTTCATATGGTAGTATTTGTCCCTGAAAATTAAAAAAAAAATGTGGAAAAATGAGAAAATGCTTGTTACTATGCTATTTGTTCTTGAATATGCTGAAAAAAATGTGGAAAAATGAGAAAATGCTTGTTAAAGAAATTTTCTCAATGTCCCACATTGTTTTCAAAAGCCATCAATCTCAGGGTCGTGAAAACCTGGGCTTGTGTGGTAAAGGGTTAACACTTTTCTTGATAAATAAACATTCTAACACAATGAAGGTGATGAATTCAGAAAATATTGTTTAAAACTCTTTACCAAAAGAAAAAATTTTGGACTGATCAAAACTGAAAGCATAAGCGGATAACAAATTTAAGGTGGCTCAAATGGTAAAAATTGAAAGGTAGAAAACTTTGTGGGAAAAGAAGAAAATGCTGGTTACCAGCACTTTTTCCTTTTCCTACAATGTTTTCAAAAGCCTTCTCTCCCAGGGCTACTAAAAGTGGGGAATTGTGTGGTAAAGGGTTAAAAAGGCAAAATAGCCTTTATTCAGCAACATTCCACCTTTTCTCACAACGTTTCCTTCCAAACCATTAAACTCCCATTCCTCCCAATTTTGACAGTTTTTCAGTGTCCTAGAAATATCACAGTCCTATCCTAATACCTTTTAAAATAATCAAGGATTGGGAAAATTTTTCAAGCAAAATTCTTGCTTTGTTTTTCCATGTTTTGTGAAACGTGAGCATAACGATGCATCAGTTTATTAAAAGAGTCAAAGTATTTCATGTTTTTCTATGTCTATACAGGCTAAATTAAAGTTGTTGAAAAGGCGTGGAAAGGGAAATCGTCCTCAGGAGGCTGAGCCACTATCAGATGAAGATATAAACTTGTTTCACCAAAAGAATCTGTTAGGATTAGAAAGTCCATCTGCATTAATAAATTCTCTCTGGCTGAACAACTGCTTACACTTTTGAATGAGAGGTGTTAAAGAACGCTATGAATTGAGGTATGTATACATTTGCAAGGACTGAATGTCACACTGATAGTCTGGTGTGGTTCTGTATGCAGATAAAATGATCTAAGTGGCTGTTTTCAAAGTTTTAAGTTCTTCTTCTTTATCTTCTCATATTTCGGTCATACTTTTGAATTATCTTGCACTGAAATTAGAATAAAATAATTACAAATTAAGTGCAAAACATATAACCCTTTACCACACAATCCTGGGTTTTCACCACCCTCGGGAAGAGGCTTTTGAAATCATTTTCCTCTTTTCCCACAGTGTTTTCTTCCCTTCCAAAGGTAAATTTTAGTTTTTGAGTCATGCTTAATTTGTCGTCTGCAAATGCTTTCAATTTAGGTAAGTCTAAATTGTTGTCAAATGGTAAAGAGATAATAAAAAAATTCAGCAGTGTAACCCTTCTTATCATATGCTTTTTTAAAAGAGTCTGTGAAGTTTTCCAGTAGAAAACATCATAGTACAGGAAAATTGATTATAATAAGCATGTTTCCCCTTTACTACAAAGTTTCATAAATGTAAATTTACAGTATAACAAGATTAGGATGACAAATCTATCTATATACACTATATATCTAGGCTATGTAAAAAAAAAATTCAATAACACTGAATACAACTTCATAACGATCAACAAACAATATTTAATGAAACTTTCCTCTCTTTTAATTACAGATGGGGAGATGTTATGCTGAAGAATAATGGTGACTGTGATTATCTTGAACTAAATGAAAGGCAAACAAAAACTAGAACAGGGGAGAATGTGACCGATACTAGAAAAGTTAAACCCAAAATTTTCTCAAATAAAACTACAAGGGACCCCATAGATGTTTACAAAAAGTATGCCGCGATGAGACCCATAGATTTTAATTTTGCAGATGCTCCTTTTTATCTTGCTCCAAGGACTATTCCTGTGAGCACTTATTCTGACCAGTGGTTTCTGAGGCAGAGGATTGGCATGAACAAGTTGTCATCCCTAATGAAATCCATGTGTGACAAAGCCCAAATAACAAACAGAAAGCTGACCAATCACTCTGCCCGGAAACACCTGGTTCAGAAACTACGGGACAATAATATACCTCCCACAGAAATAATGCAGATCACAGGCCATAAAAACATTCAATCAGTCCTCAACTATTCCTCCATTTCTGTTGAAAATCAGAAAAAATGCTCAAACATTTTAGCAAATACAAGCTGCAGTGCCACATACCTGTCAAGTGATGATCAGCGTACAAATCGTTGTTCTCTGCCCAGTAGTAATAGTGTGTCGCAAACCTTCACAGGTCAGTCTCAGCCTTCCGACGAATCGGTTTTGCCAAATGAAGTTATGGCTCAAGTTATCCCAGTTTGTGAAGCCCAAGTTATCCCAGTTTGTGAAGCCCAAGTTATTGAACTTACATCACCCGCTCGACCCGAACAGTTCCATATTCCAAACTTGAATATATCCACAAGGAATAGTAGTGCTACAACTCCAATTTTCTACGGAGCTGTCTTGAATGTTGGCACATTAAATGTATATCCGTTTCAATATCCACCTGACATAGAAAACTGAAAAATTCCGATGTGTCTTCCTCTTGTTACGTGATTTGCACTGCACGACCGTTTGAAAATACACGGTCAGTGTGACCTAGTTCTTGAGACGACGGCTTATTCGACTTAACTCTGGTCAAATGCACAATCATTTTTTGTTGACATATTGACGATCAATAAATTCCTGTCAGTTTATTTCTTGAAAAGACTGAATAAAGTACAAATATGCAATAAACAGCTAGATCTCTTTTCTTTTGAACTGAACACATACGTTAATGGGTACTTTGTCTGTGTATTGAATATAAGTACGCGCACTGTGTTATTAGCTAATTTGCATATACTGTTAGATTCGTGTTTTTTTGTTGTTAGGTAATAATAAATAATGATTAACACAACAAATCAGACGTTGAAAGATAAATAGAATACGTACATAGTGTTGTCGTAGATCAAAAATATCTAACTCGGTTGTGAGAATTGATAATTGTCTCGCCAAGGCTCGACAATTATCAATTCTCCCAACCTCGTTAGATATTTTTGATCTACGACAACACTATGTACGTATTCTCTATTTATCTTTCAACTAACCGGATATCCATGCAATAACACCCATGCGATATTTTTTTTTTTTTTTTTTTTTTTTTTGATATACCACGGATATTTATAGATTTTTGATATACCACGGATATTTTTAGCACAACACGTGGGGCCGGAACTACTTTCGACCTAAAACATGACCTCTTGTTGACATTCTGTCAATACACAAATCAAAGAAAAAAGTCGGTAGGAAAAAATGATGATGCAAGAACAATTTTGTTGTTTTCTTTATTTGAATGAAAAAAAAAAAATGATTATTTAATTAAATATGAAGCACATTCTCAATTTCATTTAAGTAAATATCCTAAGTCACAATATTCACTGCTTTGTATCGCTCGTAGCAGACGATCAATTGATGCAATCAATAAAAATGTCAGAGTTTCCGGGCGTAAACTTCACTCTTTCACTTGATGATTTCCTCAATAGCAATGAGGATGTCGACGGGTATGTTGAATTCGATATTGACCCTTCTGTTTTTGACGAAGAAATGCCCATTCCAGACAGTCCTAAGCCATCTACAAGCATCGAACCCCCCACTGCTAGTGTAGACATACCTGTTCCATCACCTTCCCGTATTGACCGAGAGGACATAGAACAGTTCATTAGTGAACAAGAAAATCAAAACACAATGAAAAAAACTTTTGTCTGACATAAAAAAACTTGAAAAATACATGGCAGAAAAAGGAGAAACCAGAAAATTACATGAAATACCCATGGAAGAACTTGATGAAAAAATTGCTGGTTTTCTCATGACCACCAAAAAACCAGATGGAGAAGATTATGAGCCCTGTTCAATGCGGAACATGATTTCAAGCTTTGACAGGAAGCTGAGAAGGCATGGCTATGAACACTCAATAATCAGGAGTCAAACAAATGCTTTCACTCTCACCAGAGAAACTTTAAAGGTAATTAACCCCTTATGTCCTAATACCCAGCTTGTAAAGCCCTTTTCCAGTAAAAATAATTGGAAAAATTAACCCCTTACCAAGCAGAAAAATTTTAGACTCATCCATATTGAAAGAAATTATAGTAAAAATTCAAATGTTTTTCATATGGTAGTATTTGTCCCTGAAAATTAAAAAAAAAATGTGGAAAAATGAGAAAATGCTTGTTACTATGCTATTTGTTCTTGAATATGCTGAAAAAAATGTGGAAAAATGAGAAAATGCTTGTTAAAGAAATTTTCTCAATGTCCCACATTGTTTTCAAAAGCCATCAATCTCAGGGTCGTGAAAACCTGGGCTTGTGTGGTAAAGGGTTAACACTTTTCTTGATAAATAAACATTCTAACACAATGAAGGTGATGAATTCAGAAAATATTGTTTAAAACTCTTTACCAAAAGAAAAAATTTTGGACTGATCAAAACTGAAAGCATAAGCGGATAACAAATTTAAGGTGGCTCAAATGGTAAAAATTGAAAGGTAGAAAACTTTGTGGGAAAAGAAGAAAATGCTGGTTACCAGCACTTTTTCCTTTTCCTACAATGTTTTCAAAAGCCTTCTCTCCCAGGGCTACTAAAAGTGGGGAATTGTGTGGTAAAGGGTTAAAAAGGCAAAATAGCCTTTATTCAGCAATATTCCACCTTTTCTCACAATGTTTCCTTCCAAACCATTAAACTCCCATTCCTCCCAATTTTGACAGTTTTTCAGTGTCCTAGAAATATCACAGTCCTATCCTAATACCTTTTAAAATAATCAAGGATTGGGAAAATTTTTCAAGCAAAATTCTTGCTTTGTTTTTCCATGTTTTGTGAAACGTGAGCATAACGATGCATCAGTTTATTAAAAGAGTCAAAGTATTTCATGTTTTTCTATGTCTATACAGGCTAAATTAAAGTTGTTGAAAAGGCGTGGAAAGGGAAATCGTCCTCAGGAGGCTGAGCCACTATCAGATGAAGATATAAACTTGTTTCACCAAAAGAATCTGTTAGGATTAGAAAGTCCATCTGCATTAATAAATTCTCTCTGGCTGAACAACTGCTTACACTTTGGAATGAGAGGTGTTAAAGAACACTATGAATTGAGGTATGTATACATTTGCAAGGACTGAATGTCACACTGATAGTCTGGTGTGGTTCTGTATGCAGATAAAATGATCTAAGTGGCTGTTTTCAAAGTTTTAAGTTCTTCTTCTTTATCTTCTCATATTTCGGTCATACTTTTGAATTATCTTGCACTGAAATTAGAATAAAATAATTACAAATTAAGTGCAAAACATATAACCCTTTACCACACAATCCTGGGTTTTCACAACTCTCGGGAAGAGGCTTTTGAAAACATTTTCCTCTTTTCCCACAGTGTTTTCTTCCCTTCCAAAGGTAAATTTTAGTTTTTGAGTCATGCTTAATTTGTCGTCTGCAAATGCTTTCAATTTAGGTAAGTCTAAATTGTTGTCAAATGGTAAAGAGATAATAAAAAAATTCAGCAGTGTAACCCTTCTTATCATATGCTTTTTTAAAAGAGTCTGTGAAGTTTTCCAGTCGAAAACATCATAGTACAGGAAAATTGATTATAATAAGCATGTTTCCCCTTTACTACAAAGTTTCATAAATGTAAATTTACAGTATAACAAGATTAGGATGACAAATCTATCTATATACACTATTCATCTAGGCTATGTAAAAAAAAAATTCAATAACACTGAATACAACTTCATAACGATCAACAAACAATATTTAATGGAACTTTCCTCTCTTTTAATTACAGATGGGGAGATGTTATGCTGAAGAATAATGGTGACTGTGATTATCTTGAACTAAATGAAAGGCAAACAAAAACTAGAACAGGGGAGAATGTGACCGATACTAGAAAAGTTAAACCCAAAATTTTCTCAAATAAAACTACAAGGGACCCCATAGATGTTTACAAAAAGTATGCCGCGATGAGACCCATAGATTTTAATTTTGCAGATGCTCCTTTTTATCTTGCTCCAAGGACTATTCCTGTGAGCACTTATTCTGACCAGTGGTTTCTGAGGCAGAGGATTGGCATGAACAAGTTGTCATCCCTAATGAAATCCATGTGTGACAAAGCCCAAATAACAAACAGAAAGCTGACCAATCACTCTGCCCGGAAACACCTGGTTCAGAAACTACGGGACAATAATATACCTCCCACAGAAATAATGCAGATCACAGGCCATAAAAACATTCAATTAGTCCTCAACTATTCCTCCATTTCTGTTGAAAATCAGAAAAAATGCTCAAACATTTTAGCAAATACAAGCTGCAGTGCCACATACCTGTCAAGTGATGATCAGCGTACAAATCGTTGTTCTCTGCCCAGTAGTAATAGTGTGTCGCAAACCTTCACAGGTCAGTCTCAGCCTTCCGACGAATCGGTTTTGCCAAATGAAGTTATGGCTCAAGTTATCCCAGTTTGTGAAGCCCAAGTTATCCCAGTTTGTGAAGCCCAAGTTATTGAACTTACATCACCCGCTCGACCCGAACAGTTCCATATTCCAAACTTGAATATATCCACAAGGAATAGTAGTGCTACAACTCCAATTTTCTACGGAGCTGTCTTGAATGTTGGCACATTAAATGTATATCCGTTTCAATATCCACCTGACATAGAAAACTGAAAAATTCCGATGTGTTTTCCTCTTGTTACGTGATTTGCACTGCACGACCGTTTGAAAATACACGGTCAGTGTGACCTAGTTCTTGAGACGACGGCTTATTCGACTTAACTCTGGTCAAATGCACAATCATTTTTTGTTGACATATTGACGATCAATAAATTCCTGTCAGTTTATTTCTTGAAAAGACTGAATAAAGTACAAATATGCAATAAACAGCTAGATCTCTTTTCTTTTGAACTGAACACATACGTTAATGGGTACTTTGTCTGTGTATTGAATATAAGTACGCGCACTGTGTTATTAGCTAATTTGCATATACTGTTAGATTCGTGTTTTTTTGTTGTTAGGTAATAATAAATAATGATTAACACAACAAATCAGACGTTGAAAGATAAATAGAATACGTACATAGTGTTGTCGTAGATCAAAAATAT
The DNA here is from genome assembly GCA_945859785.2 of Tridacna gigas. NCBI lineage: Eukaryota > Metazoa > Mollusca > Bivalvia > Cardiida > Cardiidae > Tridacna > Tridacna gigas. Next base: position 29,899,309 of record OX244033.2, read on the forward strand.
CTAACTCGGTTGTGAGAATTGATAATTGTCTCGCCAAGGCTCGACAATTATCAATTCTCCCAACCTCGTTAGATATTTTTGATCTACGACAACACTATGTACGTATTCTCTATATATACACAGTAAAAAATGTTGCACTCCTGTGTCTTTTACTTGGTTTGATTTTCTGACGTGAATGATCTAAAATGGGGTAGAAATTAGAATTCGGCTGCATACACTAACGGACCAGTCTATTGCCTATGAAATGAACTGAACCGAGATATCCCTTGACCTCATGTAAGTGGGATTTTTTGCTTGGATATTGCTTTCAAATTTAAGAAAAATGAGGAGCTTTTAAGACTGGTTAAAACTGGGAAGTGAATGTCGAAATGAAACTTACGACAGGTTGAAAGTGACCTGCTGAGAATGGACACACACACACTCAATATTGCGTACTCCGGGGCTTGCAGAACAGTTTGCTGTCTTTGTCTCATACCTCTCACAAGAGGTTGAAACACCTCGGTCAGTGGCCGCTGCCTTGAGGTCAAGGGATACCTCAGTTCATTTCAGAGGCAACAGACTGGTTTACTAGTGTATGCAGCAACCAGATTCTAATTTCCACCGCATTTCATATCATTCACGCCAGAAAATCCAACCCGGTAAAAAAAACGGGGGGGGGGGGGTGTTGTGCAATGCTATTTTTACTATGTATACGTGCAAGCTTATATTAGTGTAAATAGATTCTTCAGTGATTTCAAAGAAAGAGTTTTTTATACACGTTTATTACTGACTGGTCCAGGTCGGTCAATACAAGTGCAGTTTTACATATGTATAAATACTTTAAAACTTCATTTGAGTACGAATATTACGTAAATATCCTTCCAAAGTCATACAGATCATATTTCAAGTACATCTTGCCATCCGTTAAGAATACAAACAGGTAGAGATAATAATTATAGTAGGAATACTATACCGCTCGAACTTCGCTATTGCTCATGCTGTGGTGAAAATGATATAGAAGATGAATACCATTTTATTTGCGTTTGTAAAAGTTTTATTGCATTGAGAAAAAAAGTATGTCAAATCTAGCTATTACATACATCCTTCTGTGTTCAAATATCATAGTCTTTTTATGCTCAAGAGATAAAAGCGAGCTCATCAATCTTTGTAAATCCATTAAGGAAGCATTTGCTCTTAGAAATAGTATCTTAAATAATATCCTGTAAACTATTACTTTGTCACTATTCTTGTTCATCCTCTCTCGATTTTCATTTTTTCTGTCAAATGATCCAATTACGAAGCAGATCTGAAACTTTAATGTCATGTAGGCCCTACTTCTAGTATTGCCACTCGCATTTTTTTCTATGCTTGTTTACGTTTTCTAAGTTTTTCTATTTATGTATTTTTCAGATTCACGTATTATACACGTGATTAAATTTATTGTACGTATATATGTGCTCTGACAATGTACAACTTGTATACATCAAGAAATAAATGTCAGTTCAGTTCAGTACAGTTCTTATCTTGCTCAACAATTTCCACTTAAATAAATAAGCCGTGGCGTTGTCGAGTTGGCTAATCATTTAGATTTACTGGCTGAAATTTATAAATCAGTATGTTCGCAAACATGGTTTAAGGACATTTTCGAGAGTTTTGTTTTTTGCACAACCTTGTGCGCATAGAAACGAGCTCTTTCATCCCAGGGCTTGTTCGCCCGACCTTGTTCGTCCAGGATCGTTCGTCCAGGTGTGTTCGTCCTTTTGAATGATCTCATTTCTTTTAAAATCAAATTTGGAGCACTAAGAATGCATATTAGTATAAAGGACGACATTGAACTCTTCACGAAGGAAATGGTTAGCAGTACTCGGATAGTTTCACTGTATGGCGCGAAATCATAAACAGCCTAAACATGTTTCGCTTTAACTCTTTACCTGGTAACCAACATTTTCTCCTTTTCCAACAATGTTTTCTACCCTATCAAAGAAAAATTGCACCATTTGAGCCACATTGAAATTGTCGTCTGCATGTGCTTTCAGTTTGGACATGGCTGAAATTTTGTCGTTTGGCAAAAAATCTAGGAAAGCTAAGTTAGACCGTATTTCAAGGGTTCAGTCTGCAATTTCAATAAATGATACTACAAGAAATGCCGACTATGAAACCAAATGAGACTCAAATTGTGAGACTTGTCTTTGATAGTGTATAAAATATAAGGAAATGGGTGAACATGCTGGTTACCCGTATTTTCTGCTTTTTCCACTATGTCTTAACAGGATTCATCCCAAGGGTAGCTAGCCTTGGTAACCAACATTTTCTTCTTTTTTCTCACAATGTTTTCTACCCTTTCAAACACAATATCCATCGATAAAGCCACTTGCAGTTCGTCGTCAACAAATGCTTTGGATTTAGACAAGTCCATTTTTGTCGTCTTGTAAAGAGTTAAAACATTTTTTTTTTCCTGAGAGAAGATTAGGCGTGAAGTACCACTCTTACGAATTTTCCAACTGTATAATCTTTAAAAGAAAAAAAAGCAAACTTTATGATTAATTTCATAATGAGTAGTTAACCAATTTGTCCTTCAAAATCAACCAGTCACAAGCGGGGAAAAATGCAACATAATACTGTTACTAAGAAATCGTCTGTCTTTGTGCTATTTTTCCTGATAACAATTTGAAAATCAAAACCTTTGTCGTTGTCATTGCACACTTTTTTCAGCGTAGATAAATGTGCTGGCTTTTGACCTACTTTTTGGTACTGATTAAAAATGAATAAATAGAAATTTGTGATTGGTCAAATATGTAAGCACGCTTATTCTAAGGGCCCCTGTGGTAAAAAATACAGATGTTTATTCTAAGAGCCCCTGCCTATTTAATGGCAAATTTATGCCGTCTATCTTTTTAAAAGATATTTCTTGTTTGTCCTAACTCTGTTTTATTTGACAGCGTTCTCCTCTGTAGAGAGTATAATTGCTGCCAGCTCATATTTGCGGGGGAGAGGGGTTTGGGAGGAAAAAGGGGGAGGGCTAAAAACAAGAAAAGTTTGTTCTGCAAGATCATGAGAAAAATATACGGCCAAAGTTTATTCTGCAGCTCTGCAAGTGGCTATATGCAAATATAACTATTCTCTTGCGTTTCTCCTCTACATAAAATAGTTCTCTAAAATTTGCTAATCCATAGTACTGAAAGAAATAAACTGTTTCAGTTACGGTACGGTGAGACTTCTCCGACGAGCATTTTTTTTTACTCGTAAACTAGGCTTTTTTTTCTATTGGCTTAAAATCTTTAGTTTAATTTACTTATCAGCCTAGGGGTTAATGGCTGGCTACATGACATGTTTCAGTCATATTTCCGTAATGGTTATGATAATGGTTTATGATAACAATCAATACAACTAAGCATCAGTGACATGATCATAGGAGTCGTAGAAACAAGCTTAGTATCGGATGATGGTGTAATGATATCAGATAACATATTTTAATCCGAAAAACTACCTAGTATCCGGTTCAGTTTGTATTGTTGTCTAGACTTTATCGCTAAAGATATTTTTTTTTCAGTTAACCTTTTACCAAACAATCACGCGTCTGTACCATCCTCAGGATAACGGCTTTTCACTCTTTCCAGACGACAAAATCCTAGATCAGTCCAAACTGAAAGCTTTACCAGACGAAAAAATAAATGTTACTCAAAAATTGAAAATATCGTTTTTGGAAATGTAGGAAAAATTGTGGAAAAAGAAGAAAATGCTGGTTTAATGTTTTTAAAAAGGCTTTTTCCTCAGAGTCATTAAAAGTCTGGATTGTGTGGTAAAGGGTTAAAAGAATTATGGAAAAAGGAGGTGGAGAAATTAGTGATAACCAGCATTTTCTCTTTTTCCCACAATGTTTTCTACTTCTTCAAATACAAATCGCACTATTTGAGCAACATTCAATCTGTAGTCTGGACACAATTTTAATTTGGACAAGTCTAAAATTTGATCGTCTGGTAAGGCATTTGATAAACATTTTACATGATGAGGATTATGTGACTGAAGTCGTTTACCCTTATCCTTTTACCAGACGACAAAATTTTAGCCTTTTCCAAATCGAAAGCATTTGCAGACGACAATTTCAATGCGGCTCAAATAGTTCAATTTTCCTTTGATAGGACAAAAACATTGTGGGAAAAAGAGAAAATGCTGGTTACCAGCATTTTCTCCTTTTCCCACAATGTTTTCAAAAGGCTTCTTTCCCAGGGGCGTTAAAAGGCGTCTTTGTGCGGTAAAGGGTTAAACCTTAACCAAACGACAAAATTTTAGACTAGTCCAAACTGAAAGCATTTGCAGACGACAAATTAAAGGTAGCCCAAATGCTAAAACCTGCCCTTGATAGATTAGAAAACATTGTGGGAAAAGGAGAAAATGCTGGTTACCAGCATTTTCTCCTTTTTCCACAATGTTTTCAAAAGCCCTCTTCCTCAGGGTCGTTAAAATTCGGGATTGTATGGGACAGAGTTAAGCTGCTAAATAAATCAAACTTAAGATTTCCAGCCAATAGTGGAAAGCCATAGTTTATGGTTTTAATATTTTGCTCTTCGGATAGATCGCAACATATCAGACAGTGTAGATCCAAGATCAGACTGCACGTTCTATACAGTCTGATCTTGATATACACTGTCAGCAAAAGTCCACAAAGTCGCGCTAGGAGCCTATGTGTCAATAGAATTTCTCTCGTTTTCTTATCTTTATGTTGAATGGATGAAAAGCAGTATTACAATTACAAAAGTGAAAAAAAAAATGGATCCAAATGAGTAAAGTAACAGGATAAATTTTGGTTCAATTTTTAACGCCGCATCAACAGTATTCCAGTTACATCACGGCAGCCTATGCACCTATCCATGAGTTCCCGCTGTTTTCCAACTTCACTCTTTCAGAGCCACTGAGTGCTTTCCAATTATAAACAGTGTCACGAAATATAGTTTATACTACAGTGCTTTAATTTTGAATACACAAATACAGTTCGACACCTATTCATTTAGTATGCTTTTTTTTTTTTTACATCATATGGGATAAATTCTCAGTAAAAAGGAAATACTGGTATATTTTTACAGCAATGGCACAGTGTAAATTTCAGACGTCATAGATTTTGAAATTTCAAAAACCCAAACCCACGGCCCCTCCCGTAACCCTAAGGCTGCTTGGGGCGACTCACGGACCTTTGGAGATCAAAACCAGACTGCACAGAACGTGCGGTCTGATCATGGACCTACTCTGTCCGATAAGGATATATCTTTTCCCAAAAAAACCTTTGAAATGGCAAAATTTAGGTTTTAACTATCGGCTTGAGAGTTTCATCTCACTTATTTAGCAGGATAAGGGTTAAAAAAAAATGTTACCCTATGTCTACAGCTTACTCTGCCCCTCTCACATTCAGTCCTTGTCGTCAAACTCGCCCCAACAATTTCAAAATTATTCCGATGTCCCTGTTTTACACCGTACTAAGTTGCATTTCTTGTTAAAAAAAATTGATGAGTCAACTTTTTACCATATAAAACAGCCCATATCCCTCATTTTCAAACATAATGTTACTAGTATTACTCACTATGCACATTTTCTATTTTGTATTTCTTGATTTCTTATTTCCCTGGTATATGAAATTAATACAATTCATTTCAATTTATGTTTAAACTTTACTTGGATGTCCCCAGACTTGTCTGCAGCAAATATGTTATAAGAAATAATAAGTTAACTGTGCTGGCGCTTCTAAACAGAGAAGTCAGCGACTTGGGATCAACGAAACTCGATTTAAGGGTCGAATCGGCGAGAAGGATTGTTTTGTATTTAACCCTTATCCTTTTAAATAAAAGAATTGAAGCTTTCAAGCCGACAGTAAATACCAAAATTTTCCTACTTCAAAGGAATTTTTGGAGGAGACGTATCTCCTTATCGGACAAGGTAGATCCAAGATCAGACCACGTTTTGTGCAGTCTGATCTTGATCTACTCTGTCCACAAAAGGTCAGCGAGTCGCGCTCAGCAACCAAAGGGTTGATACTGAACATTTTCAATATCACCAGAGACACTTCGACAGGCCTTGCGCAATAATTTCCCGGGTAGGCCTATCGGTTTTTGTAGAACATGGTGAAAATGACAAGACTAAAATTATTTCTTCTGTTTGCAGGATTGCAACTTTTGTTGGGCGGTGTACTTTTGTATTGGAGCCAGGGATTTAATAAAGGTAGTAGTTTTTACATTGATATACTCTTGTTTTCTTTCTCTAATTTTTCTTCTTTCCTTGATTTTTCCCCCGATTTACGGGGTAAAATGAATTTTCCAACGAACGATTTTTGTATCTTTTAAATCTTATTAGACTGTAAAACCTACAATGTGTTGACCGTCTACTCCTATGATGATGATGATCATGATGATGATGATGATGATGATGATGATCATCATCATCATCATCATCATAGTCGTCGTCGTCATTCTTTTCATGGAAATCTAATATTTTCATAAGCGTTACCCAATACTACCTTTCAACAAAATGAAAAACAGTTATGAAAAAAAAGACAAATGCTCGTCATGTTACTTTTCATTATTTTACTTCATATTGAACCACAAAAGAGTTTCAATATTCATATTCCAGTATCTCTTAACCCTTTCCCAAATGACAAATTTTGGACGGGTCCAAATTGAAAGAGTTTGCAGATGACAATTTCAGATTTGATGAAAATGGCAAAAAGTTATTGAAAAGGATAGAAAACGCTGTGGGAAAAGGAGAAATTGCTCGTTACGAGCAATTTCTCCTTTTCCCACAGTGTTTTCAAAAGAATTTTGCAGCAGACACGTGAAAACCAGGGCTTGTCTGGGAAAGGGTTAAGCCGTCTATCTTTTTAAAAGGTATTTCTTGTCTGTATTTCATTAATGATCCTCATCAGGGAAAAAACTGATATTTTTTTTAAACTTTTTTATTCATTTTGTAACCCTGTGTAAGATTTTAATCTGAAAGGAAAAAATCCACTACACTGAGTTAATACATTTAAATTTTAAACCGTTGAGTAAACTTTCTCACGCACAACCAACCTGACTTTCAATATTGTTGCTTTGGCCCGGACAAACTGACAAAATATTTTCTTTGGAATAAGTCCATTTTTACTTTTTCAGACTTGACAAATTCATCTGAGCCATGCTCTGGCAAAAGGGAGCATAATGCATCTTCGTGATGAATTGTACCAAGCAAGGCATCACATAATTATGGATCCATAAAATCCCGTTTGTTCAACAACCGACTGAATCATGAGATAGACTGGGTCCTTGGACATGTAGAAAATTGTCGATACATTTTGAAGATGTATTAACCCTTTACCAAACGACAAAATTTTAGACTGGTCCAAATTGAAAGCATTTGCAGACGACAAATGAAAAGTGGCCCAAATGACAAAATTTTTGATCGGGTAGAAAACATTGAGGGGCAAAAGGAGAAAATGCTGGTTACCAACATTTTCTCCTTCTCCCACAATGTTTTCAAAGGGCATTTTGTTCAGGGTCGTTAAAACCCGTGACTATGTGGTAAAGGGTTGAGCCCCATCTTTTTGTACACAAACTCGTCCCTATGTACAACTGCAATAGACAGCACTTGAAAATTCTATGCAATTGCTTCTTTTCCATGGGTCTTCTCGATTACATTAAAAATGAGCCATGCTCTGTGAAAAGAAGGCTTAACCCTTTACCAGACGACAAAATTTTAGCCTTTTCCAAATTGAAAGCATTTGCAAACGACAATTTCAATGTGGCTCAAATGATGCAATTTTCTCTTGATAGGGTAGAAAACATTGTGGGAAAAGGAGAAAATGCTGGTTACCAGCATTTTCTCCTTTTCCCACAATGTTTTCAAAAGGCCTCTTTCCTAGGGTCGTCAAAAGGCGGCATTGTGCGGTAAAGGGTTAAGGCATCTTGTTAATGTATGATACCAAGCCAGTCACCACAGTATTTTAGATCCATAAAATCCGTTTTGTATAACAACAGACTAAATCACGAGGCACACATGGTTTTTTGACATGCAGAAAATTTACCAAAAACCAAAAGTTTTGGCCCAGGTCAGCCTGCGCGAACTGCAGTCCGCGCAGGGTGACATGGATCGATACTTTTTGCGGATACTTTAAGCCCCCTTGTATAAATTAACCCCGAGTAGACATTTTTCTAACAAGAGGGTGAAACCATTCAAAGTTATAGGTTAAAACATCGGCTTTTGCAGATGCATGGGTCAAGATCGTGCGGTCTGATCTTTGATCTATGCCAAACCGCTTGTTTAGTCAACCTTTAAAATATGAGCCACGCTCTGTGTAAAGGGGGCCTAATGCATTTGCGAAAAGTGTCCACCCAAGTCAGCCTGCGCAGTCCGCCCAAGTATCCATCTTGGTCGAAACTTTTTGCTATTGTACGATTTTCTGTACGTCAAAGCACCAGTCTATCACACGATTCATTCGGTTGTTAGACAAACTAAACCGTGTCGGTTCATGATCATGTGATGACTTGCTTGGTATCATGCATCATGCCAGAGTATGGCTCATATAGAAATGAGCCATGCTCTGTGAAAAGGGGGCTTAATGCGTCTGCGAAAAGTATCGACCCAGGTCAGCCTGCGCAGTCCGCGCAGGCTGACCTGAGCCGAAACTTTTCGCTATTGGTCAATTTTCTACGATTCAAAGGACCTTTCCACCTCATGATTAAGTTGGTTTTAAAAAAAGTGGCTATCATGGATTCATAATTTTGTGATGGCTTGCTTGGTATAATGCATTACGGAGATGCACTAAGACCTTTTTGCCAGAGCATGGCTCAAAAAGTTAATCTTTCTGAGTTTCAGAGGATCGTATTTTGAGCCCCCGAAAAAGATTGAGCTTACACAATATTGGCACTGAGAGAGTTGATAGCTCGACTTTCAACCATTAAACTGCTACAGTACAGTCCACGCGTTTTTTGCTCAAGTCTGCGAGACGCGGCGCACCAATTTGTCCGCGGCAAATTCTACTGCACAGGTTAAAGTCCACGAGACGCGGCGGACTTGTTACCGCGGACTGATAAGCTTCTCAGCGGGAGACAATCGCCGTGGATCGCGGCGACCTGCGAGGGATCGCGGGGGAATCCTAACGGATCACGGTGGTTTATATTTATGAAAATCTGTATATTTTCTAAACAATTTTAGAGAAATATCGGGAACCAAGACCTAATCATTCCATTCCCACAGCAACATTTTCGCACCTTTAAATCATGTAAATTTCAGGTTTTTTGCCTAGATGTATAGGGATTATATTGCCTAACGTTATATATATGATTACTTTCAGCAGGGATCGTATATTACATGTAATATATGATCCTTGCTTTCAGCTACACTCTGAATTACAAAATTTTATTGCACTTCAGGTTGTAATGATCTGAAATTTCAGAACAGTAGTGCCGAATTTATGGTTCACAGAGCAATTTCATACTTGATACCATGAAACAAAAACAAAGGTAATACTTCCTGACTTAAAAACACCTTTCAGTATTTCTGAATAAAAATGGATTTTGACTAACATATTTGTTAAGACTAGTACAAGTACATATATTTGCGGTCCTAAAATTTAAGTTGAAGTTATTAATTGCCTATTGAATTATGTCGTTTGTGACTCATCAACGTGTATATGAAAAATGGAAGAAGACCTTATTTGAATTTGAATAAGCAAGTTATTCCACAGAGCGCCAAAAAGCCTAAAATGTACTTGCACAGGAAGAAAAAAAATGGACCCGAGTAACAGCATTTTCAAGGTTGCTTTCGTCCAGAATGTCTCACCAGAGCGCTTGCAGAGTGTGGACCAAAGATCATTTGATGCAGTCTGATCTTGATCTACCCAGGTCGCAAAGGCAGCTACAGTTGTGAAAGCTGCTATCAGGGTTACGCTGAAGTGAACAATGTGTTATGTAGCATCGTCAAAAATTTCCAACTACACGCACGGTCTTCAATTACGCTATGGAAAAAAAAAACCACAACGAAAATTAATTGTTATTATTTACCCTGATACTTTACTTTTACTCTTTATTACCACCATGTACAAATAACAAAAAATGGGGAAATGCTCTAGAAAAATACCATTACCAATAATAGTCTGCTATTTAATCCTTTACCACACAATTTCGATTTATAATGATCCTAAGAGAGAAAACATTTAAAAACATTGTGGAAAAAAGAGTAAATGCTGGTTACCACTATTTTCTCCTTTCACAGAGTTCTCTACGATTCAGATACTAATTTCATAATTTGAGCCACTCTTGATTTGTCGTCTGCAACTGCCTTTGAGTTTGCCTGATATTTTGTCGTATGGCAAATTGCTAAGAAACTTAGCAGTACAGAATAAAAAAAAAAAAAAGGTTTCTTCCATGTAGACACATTTATATCACACGCATTTTATAATCATTCATTAGCGGTTACAATCATTGCAATTATTAGTCCCTTTGTAATTTATTGTATTAATAAATACAAACTGAAAGACAATGCTACAAAATATGCTACCCGGTATATTACCATGCTGTTTTCGCCCCAGATTTCTCCGTCTTTCGAAGTTAGGAAATCACAGTTTAATGAATAAAACTGCTTTATATTTCTATCCCTTTCATATTACAGGTTGGATCGTCAAAAAAAAAAACAAAAAAACATCAGTCCAAATTCTAAATTGGATATTCCTATTAAAATCTTCAACACAAGTCCGTTCTTTTCATTTCTGCTCAAACAACGTATGCGTATATCCAAACTTTACACAAACGAGGGGGGAGGGTTGGTTAACTCGGTATTCCTTTGATGTTGGTATAGCACTGAGGCAGTGTGAAGTACAGTCCCAGTTGTTAGTTCCACACGCACGTGTCATATGAAACTGACTGACACTTTTTTATACGACCTAATCTAACCCTTTTTGATAATTTGTGACTCAGATACCGATGTTGGATTACCCGTCCATTCGGTAAGACAAACTATCTTTATATCCGTTTATTTTCTGCAAGAAACTATTTTAAAAACATTCGCAATAGCAGTGAATTTCTAGATGTGTATAAATGTGTTGCTCGAAAATGTGTGGAAAACTTTTTCCTCTTTTACCACAGTATTTTGATTCTAAAAAAAAAATGCATCTCTCTCAAAATCCCCTTGGGACAAAATCCCTTCCACTCTTTTTTGTTTAGCAGGACAAAAACCCCCCCCAATGTTTTTTGCATCTAGGACAAAACCCCCTCCACTATATTTTACAACTAGGACAAAAACCCCTCCACTATATTTTACAACTAGGACAAAACCCCCTCCACTATATTTTACAACTAGGACAAAAACCCCTCCACTATATTTTACAACTAGGACAAAAACCCCTCCGGACAGAATCCCCCACTCATATGACAAATCTTTCTGCATCACGAATTCGACAGAAAATATTAAAACTAAATGCAGGATGCCTGTTTGAATATTTGTGGTAATGTTTATTGACACGGACTATTTATCAAAATTTGATAAAAAAAAAAATAAACAAATAAACAGGGTATCCGTTTGAATTAATGAATAGTAAAGTAAGGCACATAAAACACATTTATAACACTTTATTTAGTTTTTTTAGTTTTAATGGGTCCACAGAAAGTAATAAGAAATACAAAGACATTTATAATTGGCAACATTTGAGCAATGTCATGAGAAAATATATTTGTTACATCCAAAATCACCAGATCACCTAATCATAAACTGCTCAGCTGATCAGCACTTTGTTTTCTGTGCACAGATAGTACAATCAAGCTACTTACTACTTTCTGAGTCTCTGATGATAAAATTACAGCCTGGTTTGTTTCTGGCAGTGATTCATTTAAGATGCAATTGTATATATACAACAAAGGTGCAATTTTAATGCTATGCCCCGACAGACCACCTTTTTTACTGTGTGCTCTGCTCTGATATCAAATCTTCACTTTTCTTTTTCTCTATCTTACTCCCTATATATGACTCATCTTTTTTTCCCCCGGAAAGCCATTAGTTTTTATTTCACAATCCTATCTGTATTAGTTCCCCATATTGTATTGTACAAATACTTGGGTGTAATAAAGAGATATTATGTTATGTTATTATGTTATTAATACTGTATTACTGATTTTCTTTTTACAACATGACAAACACATGACAAAACATGAAGAGTGTCGAAAATATTCATCACATGGAAAGAGCAAACTGATCATTGCTTACCTTTTATCATTTCTTACCTTTTATTTTTTTAATCAAAGACTGTGACATTGTTTGCAAGTACTCATTGTTTGTTAATGATCCAGTAACTAACTTTATTAAAGAAAGCTACATCTTAGTATGCCATAATTACAGCTAGTAATGAGGTGAGAAAAACTTCTTTAATTGAGCAATTAGATGAATTATAGTAACAGTAATCAAATTACCATATTGACATTATTTAATTTCATTTAATCACCAGCTATTGTGTACAATCAAGTGATTGTTAATCATATTAACTAATATGAATTGAAGTTGAAAGTGAATTTTAATCATATAGAAAGTAAACATAGTGTATAATAAAAATCATAGTAATTTAAATTTATTGAAGAAAAAGACAGAGTTTAAATTTTTGAATTTAGAAATTATAGAATTTCAGATATATCTATCTGTAGCTAAAAAGGGACTTTCAATCAATATTGTAAAATATTATGGAGGGGTTTCTGTCTTCCTAAACAAAAAAAAGCAGAGGGTATTTTGTCCGTAGGGGCTTTTGTCCTAGTTGTAAAATATAGTGGAGGGGTTTTTGTCCTAGTTGTAAAATATAGTGGAGGGGGTTTTGTCCTAGTTGTAAAATATAGCAGAGGGGTTTTTGTCCTCCTAAGCAAAAAATAGCAAAGGGGCTTTTGTCCGTAGGGGATTTTGTCCGGATTTCCTCTCGGTGACTGGGCATTTCGGCCCATAACATTTTCGGCCCATTACAATTTCGGCCCATAACAATTTTGGCCCATACAATTTCGGCCCATAACGATTTCGGCCTATGGTTGGCGTATCATAAATATTGCACGACCTGACGAACCCTTTTACTGTCTGTTTGGTGGATAAAATTGCGCTTTTGAATATTGTTTGTTTCGCATCAATAAACATTCTGAATATTTGTTTTATGTCCAGGTAGAATGTTTACACATGGTAAAAGAGTATGTACTATGAGCAAAGGAAAACCAATATAATCATACGGCAGACGTTAAATCTTGGTTTGTATCGAAGATCTGACTGTAAATATCATGGGTAATCCGGTGTAGACCCACGCCATCCACAAAAGATACTAAGTTGCCATCGACGGTGGAAGAGTTGAAAACTAAATTTCCCACCTCCTAAATTTTGAATTATCTAAGTTTAGCATCAGGTAGCGAACGTTATAAATTGAAGAGTTTTCATCACTTAAAAGTACAATCTGATCTTGATCTAAGCTCTCCACGACGGATACTTAGGTCTCCGTCGGAACTGAAATGGTCAAGTTAAATCCGTTGTTTATTGATCTTTTTACCTTCTTTTTTGCAGGCAAATTTAATCATACTCTCTTTCTTGGGTCTTTCAATCTGGGTTAAGGGTTTAAACCATCCAATATGTCATAATATCGTCTCAGATAGCCGTCGAATTTAGGTACATGCTTCGTCGCGTTTTATTATCTTGGGTGTTGTGAAATTGCGTAATTTAAGATACAGATAGATATTTATTTCACTTGTACATAATAGTATACATCATGTTACAACATTCTATGTTTTAAAGATCAACAATAGTCAACAGTGACATACATTTGGAGAGAGAGAGAGAGAGAGAAAGGAAAACTTTGGCTAGATTTATATATCATAAGGTACTTACAGGAAAATGTAAAAAAAAAATAACATTTGAACCACAGGAGTGTCAAACAGAACTTTACTGACTTGTGCGGTCAGTGCAGAGTCAGATCAGACCTCACAACACGTGCAGTCTATCTTGGAACTGCACTTTCCGCTATTAATTTTGTTTAGCATTCCTTCTATAGAATTCAAACTTAATAAACGTACATGTTTTCAAAATGGTATTGTACTCCTCAGATTTCATAAGACTTACAAATTTAAACATATTTGGTTTGACGTAGTATTTTTTATCTATATATTTCTTACGAAGACTATAATACTTTCATTCCTAGGGATTCGTATACGCCCGTGTCTTCCGGATTCAACTCGTAGAATATGGGAAGACGTGCGGATTTTAGTTAAACAAATTCTGAGACGTTTTGTTAAAATAATAGATAAGTAACTTTCAATTTTGAATTCTTCTTTCAAGTGGCCATATAAAGGAGAAAGAACAGCACTTGTTGATAAATCCGAATACCATTTCTGTAAAAATGAATCTTTCAATCGTTGTTTGAAAATTTCAATAAAATGATCAGGACTAACACTTTCGGGATTCTCCCAAACATATAAAAAACCATTTTCTTCTAATAGTGATTTAACACGTGATAACCAGTTTACCTTACCAACAGACATATCATTTAACATAACTTTAGTGATGGTTTTCAGTAAGATGTTTTCTGTCTTTATTATTTTAAAAAAGTATTTTAACATAAGGACATATCTATTTATATACAATGGATAACGTCCTAATTCGCCATAAACGGCAGCATTGCAGGGGGACTGTTTGACCCCGAGAATCATTTTACAAAATTTTAGATGAATTCGCTCAAGCTCTTTGGATTTAGTGAACCCCCATATCTGACACCCAAAGTTGACAATTGGACTGACAAAGGCATCAAATAATTCTAACGAAATTTTTGGGTTTACAAAATGTTTACAAATGTTACTATATAAAACATGCATTGCCTTAAGAGCTTTTCCGACAGCATACTGATTGTTTAATATAAATGGCCCAGTATAGTTCAGTATAACACCTAAATAATTGAAATTATCAACTACTTCTATTTCGTCATTATTGTAATACCATTTTTCATTTGACTTGATTCTGCCTCGCTTCCTGAAAACTACAATTTTAGTTTTGGCAATATTAACTTCCAGTCCCCATTTAGAACAATATTCATATAAAAGATCAAGACTATGTTGTAGGTCTTCCTTAGAGTTTCCAATAATTACCATGTCGTCTGCAAATAATAACACGATGAAACATATTTCATTTAATGTAAGACCGCAAGTGTTAATATCCTGTAAAAAAAGTTCTAAATCCTCCAAGAAGAGAGCGAAAAGTGCCGGTGAGCTCGTCTGGCCTTGGATTAACCCTATCGCAACATCGAAAAAGTCCGAAAATGTATTAAATTTTTTTACACATGACTTTACGGAAGCATACATGGAACGAAAAACATTTAAAATTTTACCACCTAGACCCATATTAAAAAGTTTATACCACAACGCTTCTCTGTTAACGGAGTCAAAAGCCTTTTTCAGGTCGATAAACGCGCACGGAATGCGTAAATTATAGTTTAGAATATGTTCAACAAGATTCGATAACACAAAAATTGCATCTGTCGTGCCGCGCTTTTTACGGAAGCCAAATTGCGAGTCTGAAATAAAATTATTGGATTCGAACCATGATTCGATTCTAGAAGTTAAAACACTAGAAAAAAGTTTACCCAGGTTACTTGTCAATGTGATTCCTCGATAATTTGTAGTTTGGTTAGTATCTCCCTTTTTATGAATAGGAACTATGTAACCTTTAGACCAACATTCTGGAAATATGCCAGTGTCAAATATAATATTAAACATGTCTGTGAGATGACCGGAAATGATGTCACACGACTCTATGAAATATTCGTTCAATAAATTGTCACTAGGACTGACGGCCTTGTTTCTCTTTAACTTTTTTATTGCTGACTGAACTTCTAGTATAGAAATGGGTCTGTCAAGTTCCCGATAGATGCAATCGTCTGAGTTAAAATCATGACTAGATATAAAATTATCTACTTCCGGTATGTCTACTCGTTTAATTTCGTTAAAGAGATCAGAAAAATAAGCTTGAAAATCATCTATACCTATATCACAGTTAATATTCGTTTTCTTTGTTCGGAAATAACTCCAAAAGTCTTTGGGTTGTTTTCTACGCAGATTTTCAAATTCACGTGATTGTTTTATTTTGAACTGGTGCTTTTTAGCACGAATTAATTTTTTGTAAGTTAATCTATTACTGCATAGTGATTCTCTATTTTCATTAGATTTGTTGCTATTGAATAAATGCAAAGCTTCAAGATAATTACGTCGAGCTGAAATACAATCGCTATCAAACCATTGCTTATTTTTTGTCCGCTGTTGGTTTACGTTTGCACATTGTTTCACAGTGCGTTGAAAAAAGGGTTTTGCCGTATTACAAATAATTTCTGAAAAGGATTCGACCATTTTTTCTACAGAACATCTACTTGTCTGATCTGTATCAAATATAACACGGTTTAAATTGCTTAGTTCAGAAATTAACTGGGCCCGAAATTCATCCTTTTTCCCATCGACCCATTTATAACAAAGACTCGAATTCTCATTTTTACGTTTTTCAAGGGGAGTAATAGGGAGGCTAAGATTAAATAATAACGGTGCATGATCACTATATATAGTAAAATCACCAACTCTGAAATCATCAATACAATGGAAATCGCACCTATTCAACAAAAGGTAGTCTATTGTACTACAAACATGTCTTGAATAATACGTAAACGCTCCTGTATTTTTATCTGCCCCGAGTCTACCGTTAGCTATACTGAGCGATGTTGATTTACACAAATCTAAAAGTAATTTACCTCTACTATTACATGTATAATCTAAGGAGGCCCTGTCTAGGGGCTCATCAGAACAGTAATCGCTAGAATCGAGATCATCGACTCTTTTATCATGTAAAATATAATCTTTCATTTGACCAACACGCGCGTTAAAGTCTCCTGCCAACATAATGGAACCTAACTGATTAAAATGAAAAATATCTTGTTCGAGCAAATCAAACAAATTAACATTTAAAACATGATGAATTGGAGACTCGTCCGGCCATAAATATATGGAACATAGAAAAACATCTTTTTCACACTCAAAAAACCCATGATCTAATTTCAGCCAGATTATAGTGTCATGGTGGTTTCTAACAACAGATACTCCTTTTTGGATGTTGTTTTTGACATAAATAACTGTACCGCCACTATTCCTTTTAGCGCGCTGGTGTCTGTATTTTCTGTAAAAGTTAAAACTCTTATAACCATCTATATCTATATTAGAATTAATGTCCGTCCATTCCTCACTTATAATGATTAATTCATTCTCTTTTAAAAAAGATGAAAAATGTTCGCTTTGTAGTTTGTCTTCCGTCAACCCATTACAGTTCCAGACTGACACGTTAATTCCTTTCTGTTTCACATCCTCCTCTAGATCCTATCCTTTCACTGGTTTCCCGTCTATGTATAAAGTATCATATGTCAACCAGGCCTTCTTTCCGCTCTTTTTTGCTTCTCGTAGCTTTACCATCAGTTTCTTTCTCTTTTCCACCACGTCGCTCGGGAACTGCTCTTGAATAAAGTAATCCGTACCCTTTAAGTTGTGGCTTCTTTTCCTTACTTCTTCTCTGTCTTTAAAGAAAGTAAATTTGCAGACAATGTTTCTACTTTTATACTTCGGGTTTGGCGCTCCCATTCGATGAACTCTTTCTAATTGTAATTTTTCCACAACATTCTCTGCCATTTTGAGTCTATCAATCATGAATTGTCTCAACTTTGTCTCGGTACCTTCAGGTCTTTCATTTAAGTCTTCTGTTATATTACAAAACACCAAATTGTTCCGCATGGATTGAGATTGGAGATAACATAGATTGTCCTTAAGTTTTTGGTTCTCCTGCTCTAATTTACGAAGGTTATCAAAATTTTCACCACCACTAAATTCAAGGTTAGCCAATCTTTCGCCAACGACCTCTAACTTTTCAGTGTATTCCTTTCTATCCCTCTCAACAGAAGCACTTAACTTTTTCAAGTCTTGGTCAAATTCATTCACTTTTTTTTCTAAACTATCCAATACCTTCAACTTTTCATTCACCTCGGATAACTTTCCTTCTATTCTGTTCAAAAATTTCATTAAGTCTGCATTAGATGGTACTTGAGTATCTAATTTCTTTTCTGTTGTGTCTGCTTGTTCTGGATGCTCCATGATGGTGTTGAAGACAGGGAAATCTTCCTCAAATAATACAGAATTTGTTTGGCTAAGAATGTCACTTACTTGTACCCCCGCCGCACCTCCTTGTTTTGCTTGTTTTGATATATGTTGTTCTTCGTCACTACTACTGCTCCCTTTTTTCCTCTTCTTTTGTTTTTTCTGCTTATTTTGTCTATTCCTATTACCGTGCCCCATATCACTTAATCACATTTCCACTGAAAGTAATCACTCTAAAGTCCGTTTTCAACGAGATAGCGCAAAATTTTGAATTTTTCCAGAGAGCCGAAAGAAAACACGTCCCACCATATTGTCACGTGACCTTATATATCAATTTAAGACAGGGGAAAATCTTGAATGTTGTGAATTTGCGTAATTTAAGACAGGGGGAAAATAATTGAATGGATGGTTGGTTGGTTATTTCCGTTTATTTATCGTCGCTACCGGTTGCCCATCTGAGCGACGCCCCCAGAAGACGGTTAGTTGTTACGGGGGATAGTGCAAGGATACAGGTCGAAACTACTGAGAGCTTCGCCTGGTTCTTTAACGTGCTCGGCGTATAGCACCGTCACACGGGACCTCGGTTTAATGTCTCATCCGAAAGACTATTAGTAAATTTTAGTTGGCCAGCCGGGGATACGAACCCACAATCTGTAGGACATTGTGTTCACGAGTCCTACGCTCTACCTACTTGAATGGATGCAACTTCAGTAATTATTTTCAATAATAATTGGCACAATAAGTCTTGTTTGGTGCATTTTTTTTTATTCGTGATAATGGATTGCTTATCAAGGATTCATATTTTTAACCCTTTACCACACAATCCCGAGTTATAATGACCCCCCCCCCCCAAGGAAAGAGACTTTTGAAAACATTGTCGGAAAAGGAGAAAATGCTGATAACCAGCCTTGCCTCCTTTTACCACCATGTTTTCTACCCACTCAAGACAGATTTCATAATTTGTGCAACATGATTTAATTCGACGTCTGAAATTACTTTAAATTTCGATCAGTCTATAATTTTGTCGTTTGGTAAAAAGTTCAAAGAAATGGTAAGGTAACTGTTTTTCAGTTTATTTCACTATAGCATCCAGATCAGAGAAGAATTTAATTGCTTAGCACTTAATTTTACTCCTGACCTCAGATAACCCTATCGATGTCGTGGATACTAACTCATTGTCTACATGTAATAATTCTAAACAACACGTGTTTTTTAGAAGGATTGCATATATATAACGTTTTTCATGCTGAAGCCCAAATTAACATTTTCATTTGTTCCATGGTAAAATTGGGGGGAAAAAACTGGATTTTTGGTATTGCCGAAGTATGTATAACTTCCCAAATTTTCATTAAAAAAAAATTAAAGTGACATCTGGAATTTCAAAAATCCTAGAAATTAGTCCTTAATGAAGGCTCCGCATAATGAACTATCCTTAGAAAACATACGTTCTTCAGCTAAAACTGAGTTTGAAATTAGTTATGATTGGCAAGTTTACAAGTCTGGAAATGCCTTTGTGTTATTTCAAACGATGACACCAATCCTCCCTTGCCCAATACACAACGCGGCTGTTTTGTTTGGCAAACCTTCGAAGGTGTAGGACCAGCGGCTAAAACAATGTCATATAAAAGCAATCAATCAACACAAAGAATGGTAGCAAGACAGGTCGTAGCATGCAAGCTGACAGACAAACAAACAGGGAAACATTCAAGTGTCATTCAATTGGTATTTAGACTATGGGCCGAAATTGTAATGGGCCGAAATTGTTATGGGCCGAAACTATAATGGGCCGAAATTGTTATTGGCCGAAATGTCCCGGAATCCCTCTCTCTCTCATCATGCTGCCATTTAGGAATGTATTAGGCCTATATTGGCGGATCCTATTCCATCTACAATTGCTTAAAGATACATATTTACTTATTTTCAGCCAGTTTTTAACCCATTTCGTCATTAATTTATGAAACTATTATTATAGTTGTATCTTCATGCCAAATTTTTTCCCTGACGGCTGCAAGGTTGCACAGATTACGACAGACAGAAAATGCATTTTTTCCCGATGCTTTCAAAGAACTCACTGTTGTCGTTTCCAGTTTTAAATGAGGACAAATATGTTGAGTTTTTCCATCCCTTACACCATGTTTTTTGGTAAAGTATCTATGTTTACACAGTTGACCAAATTCTGAGTCATTCTACACACGTGCAAGTTTAAATAGCGTTTCTTATCTCTGGCTTTAAGGATGTATCTTTAAGTCTATAATTTGGACGTACGAAGGTTATATCGAATGTCTCGAATCTCTCAAAGTATTAGGATGTTTCGTACCATACAGGAATGGATGTAACTTTCAACAGAATCTTGATCATCAGTGTCTGCTGCTTTTCCTTACGTAATGATCTGACAGGTGCTTAATTTGTTCTTATTTTCAATGCTGTATGAGATGTTACCAGTACTGGTGTCAGTACCGGTATTGCAATTTCAACCTCTATATACACTTTGTTCAATAGCCATGTCTTCTTATATTCTTCTTCATATGTTTATTACATTTATAAGATTTTATTTTCCTGATGCATAATTCACGTAAACTTTGATGACAAACAATGTATTATGTGATGATGACCTGCACAAGTCAAGTCAATAAAATGTTCTGTTCTGTTCTTTAAACGTGACTGGAGGTGTCTTCAGCATCTTAAAACTACTTACAATGTAAAGTTGTTTTTGCAGTGTAGACCAAGATCAGACAAGATGCAGTCTCATCTTCGATTTAAAATGTCCGAGATTATGAAAGATTTTTATATATATATTTAAACAGCCCAGAAACTGTAGTCTCTTTCCTACCAATACTTTCATTTCAATATTAAATTCAATGCTTCATGGAAAATATTTGCTACATTATTAAATCCCCTTCCCCCAATCTTTTCTATTGCGTTATCAATTTTGGAAAAAAACCGATATGACATTTCGAAGTAAATAGCAATCATTTGAAATAAGAAAATAAAGAAACACACCTTTATTAATAAAAAGCCGTTTCACTTCAAATTGATAACCGGATGGCCTTTGAGAACAAACAAACAGTTATTTCCCCGTTGAGTGCAAAATACATGAACCGTGCTCTGGCAAATGGGATTTTAATACATATCCGCGATGCACATCATACCACGCAAGTCATCAGAAAGTATGGATCTATAAAATCCCTTTTGTCTAACAACCGACTTAGCCATAACTCATGAGGAAGTATCTTCCTTTGACATACAGAAAAATTAACCAAAAGCAAAGCGTTGCGATAACAGTCAGCCTGCGCGGTATTGTATATGCATTACACCACTTTTTCATAGAGCATGGCACAAATAGAATCAACATCATCCGTAGGAAAGAATTCCAAAAATAGATCGGGTAAGTCACTAGTCTGCTGAGAGTGAACATGAAAGATCAGATATCGCATAATTCATAGTTTGAACCCAATCCACGATATCTGTAAAAATTCTAACAGCAACTCATCGGTCTAGAGTGCAAGTCGCTGGCATAGAAATTAATTTAAAAATTAGGTTAAAAGTTGCCAGGTCACTCTATCCTTTGTTTATTTTTTGCTTGACTTTGAAATCATTTTTCTGCCTGCAACTTACATTTGGACCGATCACACAGGTTGTCATACTCGGAATATTTTTTACCATACATCCAAGTGTTATGATTTTAATTCAAATGCATTTTAACTCCTGCATTTCTAAAAATTTCTTTTGGTCGCAGTCGGGCCTTTATACTGACATTTTCTCATTTTCCTACGATGTTTTCGAAACCTTTTTACTCTGGCTCTTTTAAACCGGGGATTGTTGGTACCTAAAAGGGCTACAAAAATGCATGTAATTCTTATGATCAAAGAACCAAGAATAACCCATCTCAAAGGTTGTCTCGACTTGAGTAACTCACAGAGTGTATACAGTAGCAGAAGATTGCAATTTAACATGCAGTCTGATCTTGATCTACATGGTCTGTAGACGTGATTGAAGGAATGAAATTGCACTCGCCGTCTTCACCGTTTACCAACCCATACTATTCGGCTTTTGAAAACTTTGAAGGAAAAGGAGAAAAATGCAGGTAGCAAGCAATTTCTGTATTTCCAACAGTTTTTTTCCCCAAAATGACAAATCGCATTTCAAATTATTGACGAACTTAGAAGTTTGTCCTGTGGTAAATAATCGATGCTTAGATTGCAAAGCTTAAAAGTGAAGACCAAGATCGGACAACATGCTATCCGATTTTAGATCCTCTCTGACATGTCAAAACAATATTGAAAAGTTAATAATCTTCATCTTCTTTACAGACAACATCTTTCAGCTCCATTTATTCAATGCTGTACAGGTTAAGGGTGAAACTTTATCTACACCCCGACCACCAAATGTGGCAATAAATACAGACTGGAGGTTGTCCTTGTATCATTAACCCTTTACCAAATAATCTCAAGTTTTAAGGGTCCCGAGATAGTAGGCTTTGGAAACCTATGTGGGAGAAGAAAATGTGCTGGTTATAAGCAGTTTTTCCTTCTACAACAATGTTTTCTGCCACTAGAAAGACAAATTTCATTGTTTGTATTACTCGTATATTTACCCTTTACCAAATAATCCCAAGTTTTAAGGGCCCCGAGATAGCAGGCTTTGGAAACCTGTGTGAGAGAAGAAAATGTGCTAGTTATATGCAGTTTCTCCTTCTCCAACATTGTTTTCTGCCACTAGAAAGACAAATTTCATTGTTTGAATTACTCGTACATTTAGTCTGTCATCTGCAAATGTTATTACATTTTGTCGTCTAGTTAAGAGTTAACAGTACACGTGTCATTTGTTTATGGAATGTTCTTTTATTCTCTCGTAGACAAAACAAAAGATAACAGGTAGCGATCATAGAAATATATATCAGTCTTTAGAATCGAAAGCAATCATCACGTTCGCTTCTTCATTTTATCACATGTACGAGGCTTTTATTAAAGATACAGCCTTACAGCTAGACAGTAAAAAACGCACTTAAAACTTGATAGTGTGTAGAATGGCTCAGAATGTGTAAACATAGATAAATTACCAATACATCTGATGTAGGGATAGGTAAAACGCAAGGGATTTGCCCTCATTTAACACCGGATACGATAGCAGTGATCTCTTTGAAGGCCTTCAGAAAATGAAATGCATTTTCAATCTCACGTAATCTCTGCAACCATACAACCGTCTGGGCAGCATTTGGCATGAAGATACAAGAATATATTATAGTTTCATAAAGTAAAGATGAAATGGGTTAAAAACAGGCTGAGAACGAGTATAGATGTATCTTAAAAAAAACAAGTAAGAGTTACATTGCACAAATGGATATAATTTTTTCCCACTGATAAACCCATTACCTCACAATCCCGAGTTTTCGACCCGTAGAAGCCTTCGGGAAACGTTGCGGGAAAAGGAAAGAAATGTTAGTAACATTTTCCCCACGGTGTATTCTACCCTTTCTGAGACAAATTCATTCATTTGGGCTATATTACCAAATGCTTTCAATATTGAGGTTAAAATTTGCCGTCTGTTCATGGGCCAATGGTCAATTTTATCTACCGGTATCTTCCTCGTTTAGAATAAGATCAGCCAAATTCGGAGGGTGGTAGTCTTTATCTTGCCATTTCAATGTCTTTTGTTAATCAAACCCTTATTACCCTTCACACTTAAACTTTGCAAAGTTTAATGCGCTTAGCTTTAGTTCGTTACAAACTTAACACTTTAACCACTGATCTTCATAAGTCCCTTCCATGATATTTTAGAACTTGAACCGAGTATGTTAGCTGGCTAGAAATGCAGGGTTTTGATGCCGAATCCCAGCTCAGCAAAACTCTTTTCGAGGATTGATATTGGTCATTGCGACAGGATTCATTCTTTGTCACAACTGAGTATTTCTTTCTTCCTTGGCAATCAGTGTCTTGCAAAATAATTTTACAAAGTACTGGAAAACAGATGCTGATGCACTAGCTGGCAGCCTTGAGATGACTGGAATCATGTTGAGAATAGTGCTCAACACTATATTGATACTGGATAGGAACAGGCTGACAATGTGTGAAATATTCTGACCCACATCAGGCCTTACTTTGCAATATTTTGGCTTTTTTCCTATTGCATGCAAAAAAAGCTATTTTATTAATGAAAATCGTCCGTAAGTTAATGGTTATTTTACAGAGAGATTTGCTCACACTTATGTACAGATGATTTATTACGATCCTAAAAATAATAAAAGTTGTGTTTGACATGGCATGGCGTGGATATTCCAGTGCGCTGATTACTTATTAGCTTCATCGGACCAAAAAAAAAAAAATTAAAAGACTGCACTGAACATCCGGAAAAAAAAAACGTTGCCAAATCAATAATTTTAGTGTCAAAAATTAAGCATTACGGATTGTCAGATTTTATGGAAAGGGTGCAGTTTGAGCGGCATTTCTTTGATGTCGACATCCAAGAAGAATTGTGCACACAACGTCCGTATGATGTACTGTGGAAATTTATGCTGGCAGGTCGTGTACACTTAACACCCTTTCTTCCCCGATTTCGTCAATTAGTGCATTCTGATGTAAAACTTTTACTCTTAATTTCAGTTTTTATTACATAATCCCGAATTTTAAGGCCCGTAGCGAAGAATCCTTTTGAAGACATTGGTGAGGAAAGGAGAAAATGATAGTAACCTGCATTTCCTCCTTGGTCAACAATGTTTTCTACCCTATCAAAGACAAATGGCATGTTTACTGCATTTAAGCTGTCGCCTGCATATGCTTTCAGTTTGGACAAGTCTACATTTTTGTACATTTGTAAGGAATCAAAGAGTATAAGCAAATATATCAATGTGTAAAAATTACAGGTTGTTTAGAAGTGATCATTACATTTTTTTAACGAGGGGTGACACTAGTATTTGAATATATCGGCACACACACACACACACACACACACATGACGATTTTAGTTTTTTCAGAAAATCGGAATATGCAGTTTTACTTCTTGTTAATTATTATTACTTACAAGAAAGGAAAAAAACCCACACTGTCATACACACACAAATAGACGGAGAGATTGTCAGGCTTAAAGATGTTTAAACGCCAATACATATATATTTTAAGCCTTTACCGAACAATCCCGACTTTTAACGAACCTCAGAGAGAAGGCTTTTGAAAACATTGTGTGAAAAGTAGAAAAAGCTGGGAACCAGCATTTTCTTTTTCTTCCCACAATTTTTCTACCTTTGATAGGCAAAATTGTATGTTTGAGTATGATTCAAAATGTCGTTTGCGAATGTTTTTTTTTTTAATTTTGACAAGTCGTCTGGTAAAAAGTTAAACAAAAATGAACAACACTCGTAATCATCGAAGAGTGTTTGTCTAAGTCAGGAAAGCACATTCAGAGGATGTTTTGTGTAGCACTGTGGTGATCAGACGTGCGTTCAACAATTTCACATGTCAAGAGATACTTTACTTGGAATATTTCAATTAAAATGATTATTATAACAATGGTGTAAAATTATGCTTGCTAACTGCTCTCTGATTAGAAAACAAATGTATAAATATATTGCTCTGTTTACCTAGCAAAAAACTCTCTTCCACAAGAAAAAGAAAACTCAGGACTCTACCAAATTTGCTAGCAACGAATTATGTGGCTCAAATTGTGGAATTCGTGTGTGGCGGGTGGATAAACAGTGTGATAAATGGAGAAAATGCTGGTTACCAACATTTTCTCCGCTTCCTACATTGTTTTCAAAACGATTGTTCTTCACGACACTTAAAACTCGGAATGTGTGGTAAAAGGTATAAGTGTTGTGATTTTTATGACAAATTAAATAAAGGCCCGTATAATAATTCGTTTGGCAATGATGACTACATATCATCTGTTTTTTTTTTTATTCAAAAAGTTAAATGGAGTGTAATTTCGTTTTACTTAAGAGTCATCTATTAAACGGAAAAAAAATTACCTGACTGATCGCGGCGGAGACATCGCGGTCGTTATGATTGCGTAACCAGACCGTCGTGGTCCGCCAGGGATCGCCGCGTTTAACGGTCGTCTGCGTTAGTCCGCGTTCACCTGTGTTCTAAAATCGCGGCGTTTGGTCCGCGCTAAGTCTACCGCAGAGCGCGAAATGAGAAAAAAAACGCGTGGACTGTACCGTAAATAAGTAAAATGAAACTTTCAAGCCTGCAGTAAAAACCCAAATATTGCTGTTTTACAGTCATTTTGGGATGAAACATATCTCTTTGTCGGACATTGTAGATTTAAGATCAGGCTGCACACAATGTGCAGTCTGATCTTGATCTACACTGTCCGCAAAAGGTCCTTGAGTCGAGCTTTGCAGCCTAAAGGTTAATTGTGGCTATAAATCAACGTGTCTTATCTTATATTTTATGGACTGAAAAAAAAAAACATTTTCAAATAAATGAGGCAACAGCCATTCCACTTTGTTAAAATGCAATTGAGAAATCAACGAACATTTTACGATTTTGAAGTATTGCTAACATTTACAGACTATACTTAACGTTATGTTGAAACAAGAGTAAGAGCCAATAAATAACGTAAAAGCTGCTACGAGCTTTTATGGGTTTCACTGCCAACTACATTTATTCGATTTTTCAGAGGTCTGAAAGTAAAGTTCCAACTTGAGATGGATTTTGTCAGAGTTTAGCCTTCTGTAGTGTACGATGCAGATCTACAATCAGACGTGCTCGTTCTGTGCAGTTTGATATTGATCTACGTCGACTCCAAAAGCCACAAAAGTCGCTTCAACCAGTGAAAAGGTTACACTAAACTAGTACATTAGTATACAGCCCTACGCGTATATAGCACTTACGTTTTTGTTATTGAAATATGGTGCATACAATTTTCCTCGCATATAGAATATTTATAGATATGCATATGCGTGTAGATTACTTTGGTTCTTTGTCTCTAAAATGCTTTAAAGCTCATTTACGTTTATGAAAACTTTAAAGACCGCAGAATAAACGAAACGAAAAAAAAAAACATTTGCCCCAAATCTTTCATAAAAAAGTACTAGTTGTAGATATGGCAGATCCGAGATCAAGGACAAATCATTTACCAACCATTTTAAATTGCTTTCATATTCCGATTCTAGATTTAAACGAAACACAATTTCTGACTGGCTAAACCATATGGTTTACACTGTCAGAAACTGCGTTACTTTCAAATTCGATAAATTATTGAGAATTAATCCAAGAATGCTCAGGACAATGAATATCTGAAATGTAACTGTCATTTCTTTACGGTGGTCTATACTGCTTTCAACTGTGTTCCATATACACGGTCGTTTACGCGACTCAATGACCTTTTGTGGACAGTGTAGATCAAGATCAGACTGCACAGAATGTGCAATCTAATCTTGGATCTACATTGTCCGATAAGGAAATAATTTTCTCAAACAAAAAAAAAAACTTTGAAATAGCAACAGCTCGTAAATCGCGACGACCGCTCACTGTTTCATCGGTTTCCTTGGTTTAAAAACACATCTATACTAATTTTCAGCCAGTTTTTAACCCATTTCATCTTCATTTTATCAAACTACATGTATAATCATTCTTTTGTCTTCATGCCAATTGTTGCCCATATATTGGTAATTTATCTTTGTTTACACAGCTGACTAAATTTTGAACCATTCTTCAGTCCATCAAATTTTTACGCCGTTTCTTTTTTTTTTTTTGGATGTAAGGGTGTATCTTTAACCAGTTCTAGTTCTAGAATACTAGACTGAGACTTTGCACCATCCTGTCCAAGGACACTCCCAAGAAAAACCGGCAGTGTCGCAGAGGTCTCGAACCCATAATCATAATAGTACATATACACCACCGCTACATCCTCACACACCGGACCCCTTGTAACTATTCACTTACTGTAAATTATGAAATATGAACGTTATAGAGAGTGAGTATAATTTCGTTTTATGTCGCGCGAAATATGAAAATCTACGCAGATAATGTATTTGTAAAAATGCATGACCTTCGTTACAAAAATTTAATCGACTCACGTCACGCTCTAATGATAAAATATCGTAAATAAAGAAGCAATGACTTTAAAAAAAAATGCTGACAGGCGGCTCAGTGGGAAACTACACAAACAAACAAACAAAAAATCCCTAACTCTTAACAAAACAATCTCTTGCTCTAAGAAAAGTTGGGCTGTGGAAACCATTATGTGAACAGGAGAAAGTGCTGGTAACCGGCATTTTCTCTTGCCCCCGCAATATTTTGTATTCTTTCGAACCGAATTCAGTCATTTGAGGCACATTTGATCTGTCGTCTGCAAATGTTTTAAATTTCAAAATAATAATAATAATAAAAATTGTCGTCTGATAAACAGATAAAACAGCGTCTGTTTTCATGACAACTTAACACTTAAGCTGCTGAATAAATGACACGCAAATTTCTACTCAATACTAAAAGCCCAAACATCGCGGTTTCAAAGTTGATTTCACCGGAAAGTAAATACCTTATCGGACAATGTAGATCAAAGATCAGACTGCACGTTCTGTACAGTCTGATCTTGATCTACAATGTCCGCAAAAGGTCAGTGGGTCGCGATTAGCAGCTTAAGGGTTAATTCTTTACCATACGACAAAATGTAGAACTGTCCAAATCGAAAGCGGATCCCCCCCCCCCCAAAAAAAAAATAAACTTTAGCTCTACATATGGGTAAAGTTATAAAATTTGTCTTTGAAAAGATAGAAAACATCGTGGCAAAGAAGAAAATACCGGTTAGCAGCATTGTTTCCTTTTCCCACAATGTTTTCAAAAGTCTTATTGCGAGGGTCGTTGAACCTCGGTATTGTTTGGTAAAGTGTTAAATATCATAACGCGCATTGGGACCGATGCCGTTTCATGTTTACCCTTTCTGTCTGATATTAGAAAGGCTTTGGCACATTTTGTTTGTTCCTGCCTTTTCCAAACAATCCATTTTTGAATGATCTGACCCAGGAAGCTGGTAAGCAGCATTTTTTCCTTCTCAAAAGATTTTCTATCTTTTTAGAGACAAAATCACATCATTTAAGCTGCTTTAATTTTTTCGTCTGCAATGATTTCATTTTTGACAAGTCTAAAATTTTGTCTTCTCTTTAAGAACTCTTGAGACTAGATAGCTTTAGTTTTTGTTGTTTGTTTAATTGATTGATTGATTGATTGATACTTTACTATGCTCAACTGTAATTTAGTTTTATCTTGGTGACAGGTTATCTATTTATGCGTTTACAGTCTCAACAGATCTAAGTCTAAAACATCAATACAAGAGCATTGTGTCAAACGGATAAAATGGTCGTTGTTACAAATTTCTCTTTTACCACTATGCTTTAACCGTTGAACTGCCTGTCACAACTTAAGTTGATTTTGCGGCCAGTGTAGATCAATTTCAGACTGCACAAAATGTGCGGACTGATCTTTGATCTACACTATCTTCTTTGTTGAAACACTATAGACTAAAACCATCATAATATTGCAAAGATTTGGGCCTAATTTCTAGACTGAAAACGTCTGTTGTGCTTATTCGGCGCTCTAGGGGTTAAAAGGTGGTCTGCTGCAGGACGAATAAAATGTCATTTGCCAATAGTAATAATGAGCAAATGACGTCATATCCGCTGTACTACAAGTATATACAAAGATGGCGAGAGATGTAAAATTTATCTATTATTTTCATAAGTCACTTTTCCTTTCCTGCAATAGGCCATTGGCCGCATACTGAAGAAAGGTCTATTGATTTATATTCATATTATATAGATTTAGTTTTAAACGGAATAAAAAGAAGTACTTATTTTGGACAACTTAATATCAAACACTTACTTCTACTTCTATGAATGTATCAACTTCATCCGAAAAAACGGAGGGCAAGGCTGAAAAATGTTTCTGAAATGTGTATGTTTACATGTATCTTATGATGTCAATAGAAACTGAACGCAGTTTTGTTTAGTCGTAGGGAATTATTTGGTGCCTTTAATTACAAAAAGGATTGTCTCCTTCTGTACTTTTCTCAAGGCTCCTTGTATTTGAGGAGAAACAGCAAAAGCCACCATCAGTGTCCTCTGTCCTTTTTTTACCTGTTTTTGGAGATTATTGGGCGATAAACCGCATAGGTGTCGCTTCGTTGGAGATAGATCAACAGTGGAATGTCAAAGATGATTTTTAGTATAGCAAAATGTATGTACATGTACATTTATAAACCTCCGTTTCACTTTCAAACGATGTAATACTACTTAAAAGCACGACCAACTTTCATCTTCAACCCCCCCCCCCCCACACACACACACTTTTCCGACCTGTGGGACAAAAACCAGACAGAGCAAAATGGGGAAAAAACATTTCCTGTAACAATTTCTGTCTGCTTGTTACCATAGCAACTGATAATCTGTCTCATATTTTTAATATCATTAACCATTTATTCCTGGTGGAAATGAGATTTGACGTCTCCTATTTCTCCACCATTTCATACTTAACATTTTATCGAAAATATTGTGATAAATGCAAACGGCGTATGCCTGCTTGAATTTTTTTTTTTTTTTCGCATCCCTTTTAAGAATACTTTGAATAATCCATAGACCATCTATTTCAATATTTTTTTCTCTTTTTATTTATTTTTCCAACATTGAAATTCTGATTGAACCCTTTAGCTGTTAAGTGCGTACAGTGTAGATCAAGAACAGACTGCAGAACGTGCAGTCTGATCTTTGATCTACACTGTCCAATACGATAATTTTCCCCTGTGAAATCGAATTTGAAATCGCAATATTTATTTTTTTTACTATAGCGTAGAAATTTTCATTTCATTTATTTATGGTTAAATACATTGACATCAATATGCTCAGATGAAAACGTCAAAGACCTGCAAATAAATAAGTGTCTTGACAACAAAATGTGCCATAATAATGGAGAGTGAAGATCCAAGATCAGCGTGATACTGGATATACATTGTCCGCAAAAATAATTTAAGTTGTCATCGGTATTTAAACAGTTTAGATCTGACAATTTATACCGACAGTGTCCGATCTATGGGCAAGGGTTTATCCCATATCCTCTATCTGCACAACTCTTTTGTAACTCGTAAAGTACAAGCGTTTTAACTGCTTCAGAACGTGCAGACTGATCTTTGATCTACACAGTCCGATAAGTTGTTAGATGGTCTAGCCCAAACAGTCCGAAAATTGCGATTTCCTGATTGAAAATGTCAGTTCCATTTATATAGCGCTTTTAACACAGAGCTTTACCAAATGATGCCGAGTTTTTACGAAGAAGTGTTTAAAAATATTCAAAAAAATACACATATCTTTATTCGCTTTGAAATATTAAATCCCATCATTAATCTTGCATTAAATTTGTCGTTTGCAAAAGCGTTTGTCGTGGACAAGTCTAAAACTTTGTCTTCTGATTAGGTGTTTAGAACTTCTAAAAAAAAAAGGAAATGGGCAAAAAATTGTTCAAACAAAGCTGAGGTGTAGAGACTTAAAAAAAGACTGATAAAAGGAAAAATAATCTAGAAATATGCCACAATGTTTTCAAGGGCCTACTTCCTAAGAGATGTCAAACAGAGCCCACATAAGAAAAGGGTTTAACTCTTTCGCTACCATCTAAATAAGTTCGACTTTCTTTTCGAGTTCTAAAAGTATATTCCAATTGTAATTAGATAAGATTTTTGTCTAAGGTTTGGATGTAGGTCAGAATATCGTACTGCATGTTCTGTGCAGCCTGATCTTGATTCAAGCCGTCCCGAGAAGCGTCCATAACAGAAGCAGTGAAAGAGTTAATATAATCAAATGCTTTGCCTAAATATTCATTTCATCCCCGTATATCAGTTTATCCGCATTATCTCGGATAATAACTCGCTGACTCGCTTCCATCGCAGACTATATTCGGAAAACCCTCATGATTTCCTGCCGTAAATTTACGATTGTCCATTGTGATAGAGGAAATTATGCGAAAAATAGAATTAATTTTATTGAACGAAACAGACTTTTTTTTATCGTAGACAATAACACAGCTCGTTGTATTGACGTTAAGATAATCATTATACTCTGGGATGATTAATATGCTATATTTTAACCCTTGGGCTGAACAAAGGCGCGACTGAAACTGCCTCTGCGGACACTGTAGCTAAAGGCCTCCAGAAAATGACTTGCATTTTCTATTCGTCGTAATCTGTGCAGCCTTGCAACTGTCAGGGGAAACATGTGGCATGAAGAAATGATTATAGTTTCATAAAATAAAGATGAAATGAGGCTTAAAATAAAAAAAAAAAAGTTTTTTTTGTCCTTTACCCACCCATCATTTTAGTCTTGCGTAGGTAGGTAGGTACATGTAGGTAGGTAAGGAAATTATTATATTGTATTGCATTCTGTAGAAAGCCGAAAATTAACCCTACTTAAAGACTGTTAAAGATTTTAGCCTACTTGCATAGCCTTTTATTTTGCATGCACTTAATTAATTTTGAATTAAATGAGTATTTTAAATAACTTTTAACCTTGTTTTCCATGTTCCTGTTTATACATAAGCTGAAGGTAGTGGTAGTAGCACTTTCGCGATGAGCACTAGTTTTACTAACCAAATATTCTAGCATGTGTATGTTTGACCTAACCACACGGTGACACCTCAGTAGAGTAGATCTGTACATTAACCAAATGCTTATGGATGTACTCCAAGATCATAAATATTGGAACATATGCAGTCATGAGCAAACAGTCAAGACCTACACCAGACTGCTTCTAAATGTACTTAAATAATGCAGCAATAGCATTTGAACCTTTTAAATGGTTATACTGTTGCGTATGTTAAAATATTTGGTCTTATTGCAGTATATGCTCAGTATATTCCAAGTTTTACAGTCATTGTGGTACTTCTTACATTTGGCTTACATTTGGCGTTTGGGAATGAAATTTTTGTGATACATTTTCTTCGTGATGTTTTCAAAATACTTGAGCTGCACATTTGACACAATGTTAAATACTGACAAGAAATCATTTTTTGTTATTATTACCTGAAAATAATCCTGGCAAAAAGAAAAAAAAACCGAAACATTCTCAGAGACCAATTTAAGCATAGTGGCTGTTTTGCCTTGCTTGTAATTTCTGTTCCCCTTTGAGAGTTCCCAAGTCTTTAGAAAGTGGGAGGGGGTCAGAGAGCAAGAACATTATAAAAGGCTGTGAAGTCACTTTTCATTTTATTTGGTTGTGGGTTTGGGGTCAAAATGTTCATTTTTCTATCAGTTTGACCGGATATTTTATCTTTTTTTTACTTGGAAGGAGCGTCCTTAAATCATCATAACAATCGGTAAGAAGAGAAGAATGAATTTACAGACATTTAAATGATTTAAATCTCAAAGATGAATCAACAACAAAAACATTTTAATAGGCTTTCTTTTTGACACAACCATCAAAAACAGAGTTAATTCTGCCCCCCCCCCCCCCCCAAAAAAAAAAAAACTTTGAATAAAATCTCATATGCACCAGTTAACTGACTAGAACTTGGGAAGTCTTGTGTGAATAAACAGTGAAGAAACTGCTACGGGAATTCGATACATCAACAGAGAGGAAACTCTTTTAACCAGTTTCAACAGCAGATATCAACTAGCCAAGAAAAGAATCTGTTTTTTAAGAACAGCTTTACTTTTCAAATTGAGGTGGTTGGCAAATGGTACCACATTTTTCCTAAAATTTACACACCTTACAGTCTATAACCTCAG
This sequence comes from Tridacna gigas, assembly GCA_945859785.2. NCBI lineage: Eukaryota > Metazoa > Mollusca > Bivalvia > Cardiida > Cardiidae > Tridacna > Tridacna gigas. Next base: position 29,933,127 of record OX244033.2, read on the forward strand.
GGATCAAGGTAGCCCAGAAATTCAGGAAGATGTGACTTCTCCCTCCCAAGACTTTTGGAGAAGTTCTGTGGGGCAAGGGAGAAATATTTTGCCACATCAGGGAAAAAGATAAGATGCTTATTTGAGAATACAATAATACAATCTTTTAGAGGTGACTTTGGTCTCCAGCCCATTACACATAAACATAGCATCAAGATGCATATCCAACATCAAAAATATACATATATGAATAGACGGTCCAAGTTTACACACCTTCAAAAGAAGATAAAGTTAGTAAACAGTGTCTGATTATGCCAGCTTCTCTATATTTGCTCTGTTCTCAGAGGTATTAAGGGAAAAAAAGCTTAAAGCATAGATAAATATGTAAAAGAGTTAATGAATTATTGGGGACTGTATGATAATTCCGAAACATGTTAGTTCCAACTTCACACCATAGCAAATGATTCAAGCTTTCCTGGAGTGTCTTTAATCAGATTTTTTCTAAGCCACTGGCTGCTTTCCAACCTAAACTTCACCCTAACAATGACCAGCGTTGCAGGAGAACGAAACCTGTAGCAACGACTTTCATCATTCCTTGGGAAATAATTAGCTCGGTTGTGAATTATAACCAGCGATAATTCAGGGCTAAAATTCTTCAGAGGTGAAAGAAGTGCTGCCATAAAAAATTTGCATGGAAATGTCAGGTAATCATCTGAGTTGATCAGATATCGTATCGATAAATGTTTGAACATGTTTGAGAAAAAGTCTCTCTCGACTGCTTCCAGGCTTTGCCAATTTTCAAATTACATCATCAGTTCTAATTACTTCACAAATCGATGTCATTAAAACCTGACTATCCGAATATACATACACTTAAGATGACATTATGAACTTCCGGCTACACAAAATTTGTCAAGAAACTCTGAAAAACTTTGAGAAAGTGAAAAAACCGAAGACCATTTTCCAGTTGATGAGACCACTTGTCTTCCGAAAATTACAAGTGAACACTTTGGTGATTGGCTAACAGTAAGCGTAACCTTGAGTTACAACGTTGGTCAGTTGCTCTAGTTATTGGTGTTTACACGTAGCAAATGAAACAGACGTGCGCGTCAAAGCGTTAAACAGATTAATAGGTAGATCTAATTGGATCACGAAAGACAACTGATTGCTAAGTTTTGACAGGTCAGGTACCAAGTATCTTTACCGCTTTGATACACGAAATGTTTACCGTTTTTTTTTTTAATCCAAAATTTTCGGGTGAAGTTTGTTTCGGCCCCGAACGATAAAAATATTTTTTTCCTGACGCGAATGCAATATATTTTTTATTTCTTTGAGTGGGGGTAAATTGTGGGTCGGGCGGAAAAGGACAAACCAACAAAATTTTACTTTCAGCCTGAGTTAAAAACTGGCTGAAAACGGATATAAATATATCTTTAACCCTTTAGGACACAATCCAGAGTATCAGACCCTGAAGAAGAAGGCTTTAAAAAAATGTGGGAAAAGGTGAAAGTGCTGGTAACCAGCATGTAGCTCTTTCGATGGCCGAAAATACAATCCACTTAAACTTTATCAAGTTGGCTTGACTAAGGAAGCGAACGTTTATATAGCCCAGAAAAAAGTTCCTGTTAGCCAATGGCGCCAAACAGGGTTAACGGTTAAAAACGGACAAAAACAGGTATCCAGCTTCTGATCTTTATAATAACTGTTTGGGTTAAGCTGAACGCTTGTGAAAGAGTAATAAATATGCCGTTATTCACATATAAAATCACGTTTTCTTATGTCTCCCCCATCATAGCTCTGACCTATTACCTTGCAAAAGAAAAAATAAGTTTGGCCATATATATGATAGACTGCGTGTTCTATCAGACATTTGGACCGAAAAACATTGAAACTGCAATAGATAATCAAGATGGTTTTTTCACAGTCTAAATCCAGTCGAACTTATCGTATATACCTCTTGTATTGAGTAACTTTCTGCTTTGAGAGAGCACTTTTTATTTTCACAGCAAAATTCAAATATGTAAATAATAAATATTGAACTGAATCTGCATGAAAAGTCCGCATATTAACAGAGCCATGCTCTTTTTTACAAAGGGGCTTAATGCATCTGTGAAGAGTATCGACCCATGTCAGTCTGCGCAGTCCGCGCAGTCTTGCCTGGGCCGAAACTTTTCGCTATTGGTCAATTTTCTGTATGTCCAAGGACTAGTCTACCTCATAATTCAGTTGGTTGTTAGGCGGAGTAGATTTTATGGTTCCCTAGTTATGTGATGCTTTGCTTTGTACAATGCATCACGGAGATGCATCAAGCCCCCTTTTGCAAGAGTACGACTCAGTCATAGATAGTATTCCTAGTGCCACCTTCTTTGCAGTCTGATTCTGATGTACACTGTCTGTATTTGGGGTTTACTATGGACCTATGTTTGGGCACTCATAGTTATTTCCTGCTTTATTTCCTATTTCGAATTTGCTGTACCACTTCCCGAAGCACGATAAGATTTCATCAACATCTATCGCAAATAGCAAAAACATCAGCTGTTTATGCAACATAGAAAACTGGTTTAGTAATCTGACATTTTATAAACGTTCATGGGTCAATAACCAGTGCTAGGACTGGAAAGAAACTTTTTTCTTTTTGCCAAAGATAATCAAAAAGTAACTGAATTAAAAACAGAACAATCATTTTAACTACTGGTGAATACAAATCCCTATTAATTACAAATTACTTTGTTCATTTCAGATATTTACCTCGTCCCTTGCGAAAAAGTAAGTATTTTTTCGAATAAATTTGGGAGGTATTCTTGGACCATTCAAGAATACTGTTCTTTTCATCAAATTCTAAGAATCTAATTGTTCAATTTTATCTAAAAGCAACGTACTTTTCAAGTGCTAGTAACATAGTTTTCTATACGCGAATGACGAGTTTGTAAATTGTCAGAATGCAAATCTTAAAAAAGTGTATAAGTTTTCAACGCTATCTTACCAATACAGTACATTACAATACAATACAATACATAACAGTCTTTCAGTTCCGAAACACGAGGGAAAATAAACAAACTATAAAATTATTTTATGAAAAGGCGAAAATGCTGTTTACCTTTTCTCCATTTCCAAAACTGTTTTCAAGAGCTTTGTACTTCAGGGTCTTTAAAACTCGGGATTGTTTGGTAAAAGTTTAAATTCGATATTATTTAACACAGTGATACAGCCGAACCTCGCCATACAACCGAGGTTTAACAGAAAACATTTTTACTAATGCTTATGAATTTGCATTCATTTAAAGTAATTGGATTTGCGCAGAGTTCCAATTTCATATGATCATGATTTTTCAAGAATAACAAATTTACATAATCTTATTAACTCTTCGGTAGAACTGCTATTTAGAAGTGAATCGAATTTGATTACGTCATGATTAATTGTATATTAAGACGGTATTAATGAATTTCGTTCTCTCCACAGAATTTTGAACTCAATACCGAATAGCTTATCAGTCATTTGCTATAACATTTGGCGAACGGACAAGTTTCTCATCTTAATCTATTTAAACTGTACTTCACATCGGATGGAAATATTTTATTCGTCTACAAAACCTATGGGACAAACTAAAATTTTCAGGGATTTCAGGCCTTTGATTTCGAATTCGAAATTAAAGGCCTGAAATCTCTGAAATGTGGAGTTGATATTTTTCAAAGTTCAAATTAAGAGTTGATATCACTGAAATGTTGAGCCATGACACACATTTCTAATGCTGGGAAAAGAGTGTGAAACATAATTAGAAATGAAAGAAGTGAAATCACCAAACTTTTTTATATTTGAGTCATGCACTGTGAGTCAGGCTTATTTTGGGCGCAACTTTTCTATTTGCAATTTTTCTTCATGCCTTTGATAACGTCCTTGGTATAATACATCACGGAGGTGCGTTAAAACCCCTTCTGCCAGAGTGCTCCCATTTAATACATATGCTAAATACACTTCCGATGCAGTTAAACAGTAAAGACTAAATTACACAGAAAGAATTAGAAATCAAAGGACTGCCATCACAGACACATCAGGATTGATACAGGTTCAGCTTTAAGTCGCATATCTGAAGGATAAGCATTTTTGTCACTTCTATAATTCAGACAATAAGTGAATAGAATTGGCTTTCTTTTACCAATTGTTTTGCATGCGTAAACAGAGAATTATAATCGGCAGTCTGTGTTCGTATATGGAGCAAGTAGTACTTCAAAATATACTGAAAATGGGCGAAATCCATAAAATTAAAGAGGAAGTTGTGGAAACTGATACAGTTATATACATAAGCTGAGTTGTTAAAGTTTTTTTTTTTTTTTTCTTATTTTAGTTTCATTCAAATTTTCTCATTCGATACATTTCGAAAGGAGTAATTCTAAGAAATGATATCTGCCAAAATAACATTTAGAAATGTCAGGACCGCAACATTATAAATATTTCTGTACTGGGTTTGGTAATTCTAATCAATTATACGATCCCAATTGTGAAAGAGGTTTGATATTTGGGTATTTAAAACAGAACTATGTGCTATCTATATTTTCGAGACTATATTACTTTTGGAGCCAACGTTGCCAGGCTGTGAAAAGAAAATGTGGTGGTCACCGGATTTTGAAATGGTTTTATTAGGCAGGTTCACAAATAACAGACTGTGCAACATTGATATCTGTTGGACCTTTTAATTTACTAAATAATTTATATAGTTTGTTAATTCTTTCATATTTCACCTATCATCATATGTGTATAGGCTATGTTTAGAGAGATTCTTGGTAAAATCCAATAGTCTTTTAGGGAGTTACAGGGGTGTCTATACCTTCACAGTGATAGGATTCGTCGAGTGTATATTCAACCACAATCATACGGCTCGAAAATAAATCTAGTTACAAGTTTTAACCTCTATTTCAGATTAAGACCACGTCATTTCAACAAAGTCTCGTACCAGAGAGAAATCAACAAAGGCTAGAATTTATCAAGAAACAATGTGCAAATCTTTCAACGACCAGCTATTGGTCTAAATTGACACCTTCGGGCACTGTATGGTCATATAAAGGTTTAAACTATTGTATTACACCAAAGGTTGGATGCACATTTTGGAAAAGAGCTCTCAGGTTCCTGGCCAAAGATTACAAGGAAACCAATGGACCTGTTCGTAAACCATCCGACATAGATCGTTACCAGGTGCATTATGACAGTGTACACAACATTACTTCATCCCTCGTGGATACAGCTTTAGGAAGATTACTGTTGTCGACTGGAAACAGTTTTATGTTTTCTAGGGATCCCTACACTCGTATTTGGTCAGCATACATTGACAAAATCTTAATGCCAGACTTTTGGATGTCATATGCTGTGCGTGCTGCAAAGGTTACAAGAACATTCAATGAAGGACAGAACTTGAGGTGTGCAAATAACATAACATTTGAAGAGTTTCTACGTTTTATAGTTAAGACTCCGGTGCAAGAGATGAATGAACACTGGCAGCCAATTCACCGGATCTGTAGTCCTTGTCATACAAACTTTGACGTCATTGGACAACATGAGACGTTTGCAGCAGACAGAAATTATATCGCTGATAAATACCGTATTGACCGTATTATAGGGAGTACTGATAAAATCGGGAGAGTTAGGGAAGAAATCGAGATGCTGGTTGAATACAATTTTGCTCTTGCTAAGATTCGTGATAAAAAATGTTTCAACGTTCTAGACATTGCAAGACGAGTATGGCTTGCATTTCAGTTAAATGGATACATTCACAGGGAAAGAAGGTTTCCTCTAAAACATCTAACTGAAGACGGCCTTTTCCGGAATGCGACAGAAGTCTTCATGCAAACCGTGTTGCATGTTATTGATACCCAAACCAATCAAGAGATAAAAGATTTGAAAGAACAAAAAAGGATTATGATGTCAGAGGCATACAAGCGTATTTCCACAGCAGTAATGGATCAACTAAAGACAATTTATCAGTACGACTTTCTACTTTTTCAGTATGATAAAGAACCAAAATTTTTGCAATAGCTTAAAATATAGCCATAAATAGTTAGAGATCGTTGGATGTATCCGATAGCCACAGTTAAAGAGATCCTCATTCAGAAAACAATATGTCTATGCCGCAATTAATCATTAAAACCGAGTCTAGGTACCCACTTCAAAGGTCTAAACTGATGCTGAAAATAAAAATCTGATGCTTGCCTTTTACTAATGTCTCGGAGGAAACTTTGAACAAAATTAGTCTCCAACTTCCAAAATACCCGCAGTATTTTTTTTTATATCTCAAATCGTATATAAAGTGAACAAAGGAATTAATAGTGACCAAACTGCTTTCATCCACTCTTCAACGGAGGTGCAATACATTTCAATAATATAATTAAAATCCTGTGGAATTCAATGATTCAATAGCTATGAGCTTTGATGTATAACCAGATTAGAGAGCGAGCGAGTGAGAGAGAGAGAGATTATCTAGTTTCAATATTTTTTAATAGCTTGTTCTCTTTGTTTTGCCTTGTGGTAAGAAATGAAAACTTAGCTCTCTGCACTTAGAGTGTTTTTGTCCTGTCCTATTGTGTGTGTGTGTGTGTGTGTGTGTGATTTTTGGTGTTTTTTTTTTTTACCTTTCATAAAAATAAAGACGGATAAGTATTTTTCAAATTTACTCATAAATTCAATCTTCCGATTTATCTTAATGATCCATATTTTACAAGGAATTTCTCATAATCGTTTGCAAATATTTGAGCTATGCCCTTCGAAAAGGACGTTTAATGCATCTGCAAAAAGAATCGATCCAAGTCAGCCTATGCAGTCTGTGCAGGCTGACCCGGATTGATAGTTTTTTACTTTAGTACATTTTCTGCATATGCAAGGCCATTCTACCTCATGATTCAGTTTGTTGTTAGACAAAATGGATTACATGTGATGTCTTGCTTTGAATAATACTTCACGGAGATGTATTAAAACTTCCTTTTGCCATAAAACCTCTCATTTGGAAGTAATGAATGAACCTTGCTTTTCGAAGTGGTTCCATCCCGCCAACATTCTACGATTTGTAACCCTTACAGTACTACGTGCGCTTCTGACTTGATTCTCAACCAGACGACAAAATTTTAGACTAGTCCAAATTTATAGCATTTACAAATGATTTACAAATTTACATTTACAAATGTGCCTAAAATGTGTAATTTACATTTTAGAAAACAGGAAAATGCTGGTTACTAGGATCGTTGAAACTCACGATTGTGTGGTAAAGGGTTAAGCAGACGGGGCAATTCGTGGCTCATCGATTATGGCGATGTATTCTGGAGATTATGCAGGAGGGAGGCACTGGCTGGTCACATCAAAGTGCAGTTTGCGCAAGACACTGCAGAACCTCAGCCTAGCGCCGATGAAACCTAACAAACACAGGAATAAACGAGCTGCCGTACTTTTACAAGCGGCATGCAACACGTTACCACCAAATGACTTGCACACTGTGAAGATCTTTCGTCTCTACAATCATATAACTGTAATACTACGATTTATACTTGGTTCAGTTTCATACTCGTTACCCAAGGCACACTTTGTTTTATCTACTCCATTCATCATAATAAATTACGTTGCCTGCGCATGTCAGTATTCCTCGTAGAGTGGACCTGTCTGCTATTAATGACGCATCACCATCCTGTACAGGATAAATATTAATACGGTGTGCGTAAATTGATGCTAAAAATAGCAAGCGGAAAATGGCTATAAATAATACATCTGTGGAAAAATCAAGCCAGTTTTCTGCTACAGAATTCTTACAAATATAACAATTTCAAACAGGGAAAATAATTTTATAAAATACCATTGTTTACTCCAAATCTCTGTAGACAGTTTCTAAAAATAGACATGGGTGAAAACCGGGATTTGTGCAACAGACTGATAACATAAATAACGTTCCACCTCGCTGGGCTTATATCGGGGCTTTGTCACAAGTTTATAGGGGCTGTGTTTATCAATGGCTGTTGCATTGGTTACATGCTAGCTAACCATGGCTGGCTAAATCATACAACGTAGGTTTTAGTGGTTAAACGTATATTTCATTTTGAAATTCGCTGCATTGATTGCCGCCTTGTAAAGTAGTCCGGTTCTGTACCCAGAATGCCCATATCAGATAGGTATGTGTCTGAAAATGCCACCTAGCGGAAGATAATGTGGTAAATTATTTTTTCCGCGTTGCATTACACCTGCGTATGCGGTTGTACGAGTATAACTCAGGTCAGTTCATCTTTGGAGAACAAGGTACCCTCTGTATCGTTTGTTACATTCAACATGAAAAATGAAGTAACTGTTTAGCGCGTTGCTTTACACATTGGTTACCGATTGTACGACTATTACACGGGTCAGTTTTATCAAAGGTACACTTCATTTTGTATACAATATTCAACACGCAGAAGGAGGTTCAACGCAGTGCGCTAATTTTATGGGTTTGCGATATTACAACTTTTATCCGGATCAATTTCATCCTATGTAGTTATCAAGTAACACTGTCCTTCGTTTACATCATCCAACATTATTGCAGAATGTTACCGCTGCGTATTCCCTACGGGTTACCGCGGTAGGCCCTTTTTTGAAAGATCATACAAATAGAGTTCCTGTTAAAAGTTAAACACCCTGAAACTGACAACATTTGAAATTATAGTGAAAATGCATTTACTGATGGAAAGTGTAATTGAGCCATGCTCTGTGGAAAGGAAGCCTCGTGCATCTCCGTAATGCATTGTCCCAAACAAGACATCACATAGGGATCCATAAAATCCACTTTGTTTAGCTACCAGCTGAATCCTGAGGTAGACAGGTTCTTTGACATGCAGAAAAGTAATCAATAGCAAAAAAGTATCGACCCAGGTCAGCCTACGCGGACTGCGCAGGCTGACTTAGGTTAATACCTTTGCAGATGGATTAAGTCTCCTTTTCACAGAGCATGGCTCAAATTGTTCCCCCCTTTTTTTTTTTTTTTTTAATAATGTTTTCCATGTAATCAACAAAGTAGAAAAAAGTCTCCTTGAAGATGATAATATTATGTTTTAATCAGGGGATTATATAGTAATGCTTTGCGAGTATTTTGTATTTCAATTCATCTCTAACCAACATAATTCTGACAGTATTTTTCTTTGTGACACCACTCAAGGGCAGTAAGTCCATTCCAATTCCAGTAACCTAAATCAGGGGTTATTATTTTTTTTAAATGAAAAGTCAGACATTTAAATTCTCCGTTCGAAGACAACGGCTAGTTTGTTCCGAATAATGTCCTTCAAGACAAGTAGATATAGAGGGAGAGGCAGGGGTAGCAGTGGCCAGCCATCCGTTACCCTCTTCTTAATCCTTTACCACACAATCCCGAGTTTTAACGACCCTTAGGAAGAAGCCTTTTGAAAACATTGTGGGAAAAGGAGAAAATGCTGGTAACCAGCATTTTCTCCTTTTCCCACAATGCTTTTTACCATATCCAAGCCAAATTTCATCATTTGAGCCACACTTAGATTGTCGTCTGCAAATTTGGAGTAGTCTAAAATTTTGCCGTTTGGTAAAGAGTTAAAGGTGGGGGGGGGGGGGGAAGAATGGGTGAGTCTATTGGAACAAATAATTTATTTTCTTACAGACTCATATTGTCCTTTCGAACATAGTATGTCTGCAGCTTTTATCCATAGCACTCAGTCAAACCCTGGGCCCATTTTCACCGAGCAATCCAAACATGACAGACATTCTTCTCTTACCGCTGATCATTGTTTTGACGATAGTTATGTGGGAAAGCCAGTGGCTTGGAAAGAATATTGTGCGACATACTGGTAAAACATGAATAGGTGCGCTGGCCGCCGCGAAATAAATGAAATAATGTTGAAAACGGCGTTAAACACCATACAATCAACCAAACATGACAGAACCTCTCAGCCAATCAGATGGCATGTTTTTAGAATACGAATCTAGAATTACAACAGATTTAAGAATCGTTGGTGAATGTGGGCACAGATTTGATTCTGCTCGTGTCTTATCTTGTTACAAAATTTCTACTCGAAACTGCGTTTCTTTCAAACTTGCCTTTTTTCGTAGCAAATCATCTTCGCAACAGCAACTTGAAGTTAAAGCCATTCGCATATTTGGCGTTATAAGGGTTGCGTCACTCGTCACATCAAGGCTTGGCCGATTACAACATGACCATGTCTCTTACTTGATGAACAGATCACCCGAGGTTTGCCAAATGGATTGTGCGTGTATTGTCGAACGGATATGCTGCGTCCCCAACACAGATGATTGGTTGATTGTATGGTGTTTTACGCTGCTTTCGATATAATTTCAGTCCTATCACGGCGATAGCTCACATAATCATGTATGTCCTGGGTTTCAACAGTACTGTGCTAGGTCTCTGAAGTATCTTGCCCAAGGACAGCCCCACGAAAAGCCCATGCTTCCAGTGAGGCTCGAAAACGTGGTCTTAAGGTTACGAGTCCGACACTTTCCGATAGAGCTACGCAGGACCCCCTCCGACATAAAGAGGGGTGAATAAAATGCATGCGTTTTCATCGGAGGCTTGTATTGCACGTGAATTCACTTTAGAAACAATAAATAACGAGTGAAGTTCATACATTATTCTAATTGAACTTATAGCTGAATAGGGATACCTAAGGGAGAACTGAATTATGTTACGTTTAAATATAAAAAGGTGTCTGTTGTTAATGCTGGGTATCCAAGCCTTCATAGGAATAGCGTTCGTGTTCCATCAGAAACTTCTAGCATTGGGTAAGTACTTCTGACCACTTATTTGTTTGAGTCAGGCCTATATTAGCAAAGTGATTCCATACGTCGATGAACTTTAACCTATTCCTACTAGGGATTTGCGAATTAATACGAAGACGAATACGATGACGGTGACGAGACAAATCGAGGGGTTGTTTCAAAGTACATGTGTATGACGCCCTTGTAAAAAATTGCGTATATAGCTCTCACGCGATAGACATATCATCATCAATTTATATTATTGTTTGTGTTTGGGTATACATGTTTAAAATCACGTACCGTGACGATATAATGTTCTGAAAACGGAATCAAGATAATCAAGTATGTCTAGGGCGCACTTACCTATCCATTGGGCTATTGTAAATTTTACTTTGGTCTGGAAAGTTCATACATACCAGTGAAAATAATCACTAAAATAATTCTATGCATACCTTTATTACCGTTATGAGATTTTCCGATAATATAATTATACATTATCGAGTGGGGCTTATATGAGCGTAAATCACATAAATTAAAAACCTGCAAAGCCAGGTTAAGTGCGGGTCGGTCGACATCTTTAAAATGACTGTAGACTGGCCATTTAAAACACAGAGAATCACCTAAAGCGAAAGGTTTTCGATCCACACAGACTGCCGGGACTGCACATGCTGATCATAGTTGATATTTTTCGCAGATGTCAGAAAGTTCCCTAAACGTGACAGGTCCCATATATACATAAAAGTATCATTTTCTATACAACTAAACCGATTTTATTTTCCTGCAAACAACTCCTGAACATACATGTATAGTTACAACACAAGGTAACCTTTCCCGGCGATGCCTCAATATCATTTGATCGGACTTGTAATTGTTTCTTTAACCCTTTGCAAATTAATCCCATGATTTTACAACCCTGGGGATGACAGCTTTTTAAAGCATTGATGGAAAAGAAGAGCAAACTAGTAAATATTATTTTCTTCAATTCACACAATGTTTTCTACAATTTATGACAAATTTCTCCATTTGATCCTCATTTGCCATCTGCAAATGCTTTCAATTTGGACTAGTCTAAAAGTTTGTCATTCGGTAAAGAGTTAACATACTATGTAAAGCATGATACCCCATAGGGCTGTACCTGATACTTCGCCATTGGTGCACAGTTACTAGAAATTCCTTCACATACCATGGTAGCATACATGTAAATTAATTCATCATAAATTCCTAGCCCTTGTTGTTACATTCTGCAGTACACTAGACGAAGGTTCAAAAGAGCCAATCCTTTATAAAAGTAGATTGTTCACATTTTCCCCATATTTCAACTGTCTAATCCCTTACTGTCCATGCCACACACACACACACACACAAAAACTTTAGTCTGGTCCAAATTGAAAGCATTGCAGATGACAAATATGGTTCAGATGATGGAATTTCTATCTGAAAAAAAATGCTTGTTAAAAGTAACTACTCCTTTTCGCACAATGTTTTCAAAAGACTTGCCTTCTAAAGGTCGTTAAAGCTCGGGATTGTTTGGTGAAGGGTTAGCCCGCCTGGGTGGCTCAGTGGTGAGCGTGTCGGACTCATGACCTGGTGGTTGTGAGTTCGATACCCGGTTGAGGCGAACTTTCTTTCCGGCGTATTTTCGCCTCTCACCTCTGCTGAAGCATGTGAGAAAAGTAGTCGGTGGCTTTGGAAAGAAAGTTGTGTTAGTACTGGTGTGAGAAAGCCAGGAAACACATGTGCGTCACCGACCGCCATGATATGACCTTAGCTGTTAAAGTGGCGTTAAACCCCAATACAACCAACCAACCAAATTGGTGAAGGGTTGAAGATCTGTTACAAATTACACACGGGACAAAATTAAATTCAAAGGAAAGGCAAATATAAGTTTTCAACAGGACCGTAATCGAACCTGCATCAAGGATAAAACATTAAAAGGAAAGGCAATCAATATCTTTCAAAACTATTGAAAACATTAAGGGGAAAAAAGAGCAACATTTGCTTGCTACACGCAACAATGTTTTACAAAGCTTTCAATTGCTGTAGCGGGAGAAGTCCCATTTTCACAGTAATGTGTTCAATGACCAAAACTATTGGTTCTCAAGAAAGAAATGGGCCATGCGAAAAGAGGCCTTAATGCATCTGCAAAGAGTATCAACTCATGTCAGTCTGCGCGGTCCGCTAGCAGCGCAGGCTGACCTGGATCGAAACTTTTTTTAATTGGTCAATTTTTTGCATGTCAAAGGACCATTCTACGCAATGATTCAGTTGGTTTGTTAGAAAAAATAGATTTTATGGATCAATAATTATGTCATGACTTGCTTAGTATAATACAATTTGAGATGCGTTAAGGCCCTTTTTTCGAGAGCATAGCTCAAATTCTTTAACCTTTACAATGCTTGAATTGACTTGAGATGCTTTTGGACAGTGCTTGTCAAAATCTTCACTGTTTGCTACCTTGTTGCATATTGTTACATATTCTCGCCTAAAGAACATTGGAATAGCACTATTTTCGCATTCTTCCCATGTTGAAAAGGGTCATTTTTTTCATTCAACACTGTGAAAGCTAACAATTTGTAACTGTCCTGGTAAGAATGAACTATAGGAATAAGACTAATTCATGTAATAAACATCTTGACTCCCAGAATATACCCTAAATATGTGCAACAAACTCTCATTCTGTGTATTGATAATGAATTTTTCAGCTTTACATTTACGATTCATGTCAACAAAATCTGATGCATTAATTAAAACGCCATATATGTATAAGATCTCACAATGTAGGCTTTTCGTTTATGTGATTTATGCTGATACACGGTTTTATCGTGGCGCGTCATACATGTGTAGGCCTATGTCGAAACAACCCCTCGATTTGTCTCGCCACCGTCATCGTAATCGTCTTCGTATTAGTTCGCAAATCTCTACTTATAAGCCCCTACGTACGTTATTTTTCATTCTGACATTCATTGTGTACGTAGGTGTTACATGCAATAAGAAAAATAAAATGTGAAATGTCCTTTAAAAGGGAAATAAGCATGTATACGTCTAAATATTTGGACTAAACTTTAGCCGTGACAAAAGGAGTAAATGTCCTTGAAAAATATCGTAGTAAATAGAGAAATTGTTTGCAACCATCTTTATCCGGTTTGTTTGTATTGGAGTTGAACGCTATTTTAATAGCTCTGGTCATATCATGGCGGTCATTGACGCATCAAGTGTTTCCTGGCTTTCTCACACCAGTACTGACAGAAATTTCTTTCTAAAGCCACTGACTACTTTTCTCACATGCAACAGATAGTTCGGGTTTCGAACTCTCAACCACCAGATCGCGAGTCTGATACGCTAACCACTACCCGGGCGGGCTTATCCGGAAAAGGAGGAGGAGCTGAAGAACAAGAAGAAGACATTTTTTGTTGATTTACCCTGTTGCTTTTTCTTATATTTTAGACTGTTTTGAAATAGGAAATTCAATAAGATAAGCTATAATTGTGCAGACTGTACAAACGAAAATGCGCAGTACTGATATATCACTCCAATATTCAGAAGCTAGAGATTGGAGCAGAAGTTATTGTACTACGCTTCACTCTTTCAGCACCAAATACTTAACTCTTTACCGAACAACAAAACTTTGGACTCGACCAATTTGAAAGCATTTGCAGACAACAAATTAAATGCAGTTCAAATGAGGATACCTGTCTTTGACAGGGTAGTAAACATTGTGGGAAAAGAAGAAAATGATGCTGGCGACAATTTAAATGTGACTCAAAAACTTAAATTTGCCTTTGGAAGGTTAGAAAACATTGTAGGGAAAGGAGAAAATGCTGGTAAACACATGAGTCACATTTAATTTATCGTCTGCACATGCTTTCAATTTGGACCAGCCTAAAAGTTTGTTGTTTGGTACAGACTTAATTACCTGACTAGAAATGTTTCCTTCATCTTTATTTGAAAAAAAAAAACGTTCCTCAGTTGTTACCAGTAACCCTTCCCAGACGATCTCATTTTGTGTGTGTGCGTGAGAAGAGGGTAAATGCTAGAAATCTGCATTTTGTATTTCTCCCACAACGTTGACAACTCTTTGAGAAACAAAAAGTTATTGTTTGGGTCAAATTTAATTTTCGTCTGCAAATGCTTGTTTGATAAGGACGGGTCAAAATTTTGTCGTCTGCTAAAGGTTTAGGACGTTGGATTTTGTAATGAGGAAATCCTGATCACAATTTCCAATGGCAAAGAATTATTTACGTAGCATACTTTCAATTTACTTTTTACATGTTTTTTTTTCATATATCATTTGGGCAAAGCTGTGTGAATAGGGGGTTTGATGCATTTGCAAAAATCATCGACACAGGTCAGCCTGCACAATCCGCGCAGGCTGAACTGGGTCGAAACTTTTTTTTTTATTTTGGTAAATTTTCTGCATGTAAAAAGGACCAATACATCTCAGAATTCAACCGGTTATTAGAAATATGGATTTAATGGATCCGTACTTATGTGATGACATGCTTGGTATAACGTAACACGGAGATGCATGAAACCTGCTTTTGCCAGAGCATGACTCATATATTTTTATATTTTTTTTCCCAGAATATTTCTCAAGGCAATGGCAGGATCTAAAGGTATCTAAATTTATTTGTTTATCTATCTCCACATAACCCTTTACCAGACGACAAAATTTTAGCCTTGTCCAAATTGAAAGCATTTGCAGACGACAATTTCATTGTGGCTAAAACTGTGCAATTTTTCTTTGATAGGGTAGAAAACATTGTGGGAAAAGGAGAAAATGCTGGTTACCAGCATTTTCTCCTTTTCCCACAATGTTTTCAAAAAGCTTCTTTTCCAGGGGCGTTAAAAGGCGTCATTGTGCGGTAAAGGGTTAATTAACTTGCTCATCTCTCTCCAATAGGTCAATACAAAAGCCATGTTTTTTTTTACCAATGAAGTTATCGACATTTCTTACAAATGCACTAGCTGCACGGTATAATCTCTAAATCTTTCGAAATCAGTGGGGGAAAAAGCTTAAAATATCTTTAGTATCCCACAAACATTGCGGGAAAAATAATGAAGTGTAATGAAGCTTAAAAAAGGGACATACCGTGGTCAATATACTTTTAGGGTTATCTGGGTCCGTATTCACCCACCATTCTTACGAACAATGTACGTCTAATTTTTTAAGAATTTATATATTTGAAAGTAACACCGGTTTTGATTGACTAAACTAAATGCTTTAGCCAATCAGTAGTTGCACTACTTTCTAAATCTAGAATTGGCATGAATGAAATTAAGAATGATTGGTGAATACGGACCTAAACCAAAAGGAATACGGTGCTTCTTGTAATATGTACGGCTACAAAAAGTTTTTCTATGTAATAAGAACAGAGTTTAATGAAGGTATTTTCAGTAGTGGATTTCACTTCCGCGAGTCTTTAGTTCTCATTTGTATTTCTCACATACAAATATGCCATAGTAACCCTATATCTTAACGGCCCTGGGGAAGACAACTTTTGAAAACATAATGCGAAAATAGTTTCTACCCTTATATAGACAGATTTCATCATTCGAGCTACATTAATTTTGTCATCTTCACCTGATTTTAATTCGGACGAGACTAAAATTTTGTCATATGGTAACCATTATTTTCTCCTTTCACACTGTTTTCTACCCTTTCAGAGACAGATCTCATCAATTTATCCACATTCATTAGTTATCTGCAACTGCTTTGAATTTGGACAAGTCTTGAATTTTGTTGTTTGGTTAAAGTATGTCTAGGACAACCAAACAAAGGCCAAATCCCGGTAACTCAGTGGTAACACCCGGTGCCTACTATCAAGGATTTGTGAGCTCAAATCTCGGCTCGGTCAACTCTCTAGTCGAGAATTGGTCTAAATCATCGTAACATAGTTCATTCCTTTCTCACCAACACTGTCTTTGCCTTTTTCTGTATCCAGCGGCTTGGAAGATAGGTTGGATAAGTCTTCTTGTAAAGAAACTCCAGGAATGCATGATAGGTGCACTGGCTCCCATGATATTACTAAGATACTATGAAAAGCGGTGTTAAACACCAAGCAAACAATCAATGCGTAGCCTATTAACAATGAGATTATGAAATAAGAGATATTCTATTTTCTTTTTTCGGGCATTCCCATGGCATCTGTACAAGGAGGCGGTACAAGACTTTGAAAGCGCCCAGCAGAAAGCTGTCATGAAGCAAAGAAGAGACCACATTACCCATCTATGTACAAATCTCTCAGCGACAAGTTACTGGTCAGAAATAAAATTGTCCGGTACACTGTGGACATACAAAAACATCAGCTACTGTATCACACCAAGGGCCGGTTGCACATTCTGGAAACAAGCTTTTCGATTCATGTCTCAGGATTTCGTAGACTCGCAAACAACAATAACCAGACCGTCTGATATCGATCGACTGGTCGTCCATCATGGACATATTCGAAATATAACAGTAACGCCAATGTCCCATGTGTCCAGAAATAAGAATAGGTCACTGTTAAACAGTTTTATGTTTGCAAGAGATCCATACGCACGACTGTGGTCGTCATATATTGACAAATTTCTTTTACCGGATTATTGGTCGTCATATGCTGTTCTAATTGCCAAATTTATGAGGAGAATGCCAAACTTGGAATGTGTGAATGATATCACTTTTGAAGAGTTTGCAACATACATTACCTATATCCCGGTCGAAGAAATGAATGAACACTGGACACCAATCCATCGACTATGTGGTCCTTGTCATGTGACCTATGACGTCATTGGAAAAGTAGAAACATTTAAGGCCGATTCTAATTACATCATTGATAATTTGTTTCTTCAAAAAAGAGAAGAAGAAAGCGAGCAAGCTGGAACCGTGCGGGAAATCGAAATGCTTATTAAGTATAACTTTGAGTTGCACAACTTCAGATATAGATTTCTGGACTGCTTTCAGCTACTCGATGTCGCAAAACGGCTTTGGATTTCCTTTCAGCTTGGTGGACACATTCACATTCAGTCTCAGTTCCCAGAATTAAGTCTACTTAGAAACGGGTTCCACAGCAATCCTGCCCAGGTTTTAACAAAGATAGTGACAAAAGCGTTGGAATCTCAGAGCGAACAGATGAGGCAAGAGCTGAAGTCCCAGGAGCTCAATATGATGCTGGAAGCTTACAAACATATACCGAAACCTGTGTTAGGACGCCTTATACAAATTTACAACTATGACTTTCGTTTGTTCCAGTACAGTGAAAATCTAGATCTGTCGAAATGAAATAAGCACACAGATCTACTACGTGAGCTGATACTGGTATTATCTACACAGTTGACGATGAAATTCATTCCAGTTACAATATATTGGCCATACTCTGGCAAAAGGGGACGTAATGCATCTCTGTGATGCCTTATACCAAGCAAAACACCACATAATTATGGGTCCATAAAATCCAATTAGCCTAACAGTCAGCTGGATTGGAAAGTAGAACGGTCCTTTGGCATGCAGAAAATTTACAAATAGCAAAAAGTTTGGACCCATGTCAGCCTTTGCGGACTGCGCAGGCTGATATGTGTCGATAGTTTTCGCAAATGCATTAAGTCCCCTTTATCTATCACGGACCAATTATCTATCATTACCATAAGTAGTAGTGTTATAATTGTGTCGTGTGCTAGTTTATGTGAAAATTCGATTCAGTTTAGTGTAATAAACTCGATAAATATTGAGCAGTGTAACAGTTGGTTTTTTTTTTTTTGCGGGGGGGGGGGGGGGGGGGGGCTGGAAGAGAGAGAGAGAGAGAGAAAGGTTACGCTGCTTTCAACAGTATGAATTTTACCATGTCTTTCCTGGGGTTTCCCGGGGATCGTGAATAACACGGTGTTATATACGATTCCTGGCTTTACCTGTGCTATTGTGCCATGCCTCTACAGTGTGTTTTTCATACTATTGCCGTATTGGTGTCGTCGGCGGAGTTTTGTCCTTATTTCCGAACCCAACGCGAGAATTTCAGGACTAGGCAGAGAGAGAGAGAGAGAGAGAGAGAGAGAGAGAGAAAGTCCTATTTCAGCATAATTCGTCTGCGTTTTCTTTCAAGTCTCGATTTCCCTTTAGAAATGCCTGGTCGTGCTATCAGTACTTTGAATATGTCATTTATTTTGACACATTTCGTTTTTTCATAACGAAAACTAACTGTAGCCGACGAAACACCACTACTTGAAAACATCCTTGTTAAAATTGGTTAAATTCATAATATTTCATGACACTGAGGGGTCGGGGTTCGATCCCTTGTTACAGTGTGAGTATTCTTCGTCGTGAACACTTACAGTGATTGTTCCTCTAACAAAATTTCATGTGGTAAGAACTAAGAATCCTATTCAAAGAGGTCTGGCCTGTTGCTGTACTTCTAATGAAACTGAATTTGGGGTACCTCTAACTTGGTAGTCTTGTGCTTTGAAGGGTATGTGTATTCCCCGGCCCCACTCGAAAATATAAGCTATAATTCCCGGCCCCAACGGCCCCACTATCTAAATCTTTTATTTGTATACCGAATTTAATGAAACTGGTGTCAAATTAAAGCTTATGTTATAACCTTTGTAATGGTATATAGAAATATGAGATTTCATTTTTGTAAATTTGTGATAAAAGCATTTGAAATTTGTCAATTTTTTAACAAAAATGTTCCGAAGTTTTTAGGAGATAGAAATCCGGCCCCAATGTTTAAAACTTTATTTTTTTCTTTTATTTACAAAAGAATGATATGATGAGAAATTCAGTTTTTCAAGCTTTTAAATGATACCAAAAAAATTAAATTTGACCCAGACATTCTTGAGTTATAACCGTTTTAATTTTATCAATTTTTAGAAATAAATATTTAGAAATTTGAACCGAGTAACATATCCGGCCCCCATATTAAAAATTTAACTATCAATCAAATCTAAAAAATCTTGATATAAAATCAAAGTTGATTATATAAGCTTTTTAATGGTATATAGAAATTAAAAATTGGTGCCGGCGTTTTCGTGCTATAAGCGTTCAGATTTTATTATTACTTGGGAGAGATATACATGTACATGTACGTGGAATTGTGGAAAATGAACATATCCGGACCCTATGTTTTAGACTTAATAACGTATCTAATATCCATTTTTAACACGGTTACAAACTGCATAATATGAGCTTTTGAACGATATTTTAAAGCTGAAGATTGATGCATGACTTTTTTTTTTTTCCTAGTTATTGGCGTTTCAATTTAGAAACATGTTGAGTATAAATTTTTTTATTGAACGAGTAAGATGTCCTGCCGTTTGTATGAAAATTAATGTAGTTACGAGGTTATAATGTTAGCTTTAAAATTGTAAAAAGTAATAAAGGATTGATTCAGGTGTTTCTTTAGGTATAAGAGCTTCCTCATTAACATTTGTCTGAAAATTGGAACGGAACACGTGAATATTAAGGCACAAATAAAGTTTCTCGTTCCTAAGTTTCAAAATTTATTATGTTTTTGGTCTAGGAAACGATAAGATTCAAAGATCACAAGATCAGCTTTCAAATGATCTAGAGAACCTTGAATTTCGGTTTCAAATGTTATAAGGAAAATACGAAGTGAATCAGGCAATACCGAAATCAAAGTGTATGAATATGATCATTACAAATTAGCGTAAATGGTTAATTCGAAGAATGACAATCGAAAATGAAACAATCTGTAGTACACATTCATTGCATTTATTCCAGTTCATAAACAGTATCATATCACATTAAGCCCCCTTTTGCCAGAGCGTGGCTCATATCAGGACCATATATGCTACACGACTTAATAATAAACGGGCAAATATAAATGCGCAGATCAAGTTAACATTTCTAAACACCAGCATGTTTTTCTTTTCCCACGATGTTTCAAAAAGCTGTTTTTCACCATACTCGAAATTTAGTGATCTCGTGGTACCTAAAGGACCGATTAAGGAGAAAAAGACGGTCACCTGCTGTAAGATTTAAAATGCATGAATTAAATGCATTTTCATTCACTCATTCGGTAAATTAGCTAAAAATTGTATTTTGGCCATAAAAATACAAAAAGAAATCGTGACAAGAAGTGAAAACTGAACAGCATAAATACAATGCTAAAATATTTTGTGGTTATCTAATAGAAATATTATAATTTACCAAAGAAAAAGCTTCATTTCTTTTTTTTTTTCTTTTTTCCAATTAGTTCTTGATTAACCCTTATCCTGCTTAATAAAAGAAATGACACTTTTAGGCCGATGGTAAAAACCCAAATTTTGCTATTTCAGTGGTGGTTCTGGGGGAAAGATATCTCCTTATCGGGTAGTGTAGATCTTAGATCAGACTGCACATTCTGATCTTGATCTACATTGTCCGCAAAAGGCGCTTAGTAGTCTAGGGGTTAAAATTATCATTTACAAAAGGAAGGGGAAAAATGTGGAAAAAGAACGAATTACTTATTTAAATAGACTTGTATCTCCTTTTCCATGATGTTTTATGATCTATTTAAACTAATCCAGGTGTTAAATTTAGTAGACTAAGATGATACTCCACATGAGGCTGATCTAATCATGGTATTGACTTCTCTTTCGCCTACCAGTTAATCCTTTAAAACTTTTATGCCAATTAAAAATTTTCTCTGGTTGAAAGAGTCCAATGTGTTGTCGGTCAAATAACTTTGGGACAGGTGCCGTCACATACGCTTATCAAGGCTTTAATTACGTATTACGCAATCCATGCCATTTCCACTGTGCTACTGTGAAGTCGCGTGCTTGCTTACACCAACCCTTTTCGCACTCTGCAGTACTTTCAGATTTTTTGTTATTATAGTTTGAAGATAGTTTGGCCTGACAGGTTTTTTTGTTTTTTTTTTACAAAACCTTTATGTCTGTAACAAATTTTATCAAAAGCCATAGATGCCTTTGAATATATCTTTATGTAGAAATGCAAATATATAATAAGATTTCGATATCTTAATTAATCATTTATAGGCTACCGTTGAGGTTCATTGGGAATAGGGTAGATTGATATCAGACATAAAGTTGTAAAGTTTGACCCTGACATTGTTTTGTGTGCGATTGCAGAAAGTGAGGAAATAGATCAGTTTGGAAGTTTATCCAATATTACCTGAGCCTACTCATAATTCTGAACATAGCAAATACTCGTCGCGCCTACGCTTTGGCTTAGAAAGGATATGCAGTGGACCTTTGTTGAAAAGGTAGATCGAAATCGGACTGCACAGCACGTAGTCTGACCATTTGTCATGACTCTCCAATACGTTAAGATTTTTCCCGGAGAGAGAGAGAGTACAACTTCTGTGCCGTCTGATCCTGATCCATCCCAACATTCAGATACAGTAATTTATTAGCATAAAGATAAACTGTGGGCTGTGTATATATGGTTAATACTCGTGATCTTATCAAGGCAAACTTCTGTAAAGTCGCGTGCTGGAATATGTGTACCCTTAAACTTGTACATGTAAGTCAATGGGAATTTTGAATTTGATGAAATATTAATCATCATACCGTAAGAAATCATCCGATCCCGATCTGTATTTAACCTATTGTATATCTCTCCCGTTCAAAGGCAAATCTTACAATTTGAACTTGTGCAAATGCTTTGGATTTTGACAATTCTATATTTTAGTATCGTGATAGAGTTAAAACTTGCGGACGGATTTCTGGATAACATACTGAATTTGGGTCATGACCGAAAAAATTCAGTTGGCTAATATGCCATTACTTTTTGCCTGATTTTTTTTTTTTTTTTTTTATACAAACACAAAACATTTTTTTTAGAGTAAATTCATTGATAGTTACCACCAAATAATAATAATAATTAGTGTGAATTGTGTAAATGCCGAAAAGAAATAGCGAGTTTTGTACCTATCTGTCATACACGATATCTCAAAATACTGATATACGGGGCATATTTAGCATGGGGGGCCGTTGGGGCCGGGAATTAAAGCCTATTTTTACGAGTGGGGCCGGGGAATACACTTTGCCTGCTTTGAATTTCGCCATGAAGGGAAGTAACTCATGCAAATGATGATTGTTGTCGCAAAGTCCAGCATTTTAATTAATTGCATTGGTTGACCTAAGTTAATACCTTACGCAGAGGGATTAATTTTTAAAACTTTGTAATTCGTCATTCCTGCAATCACCTGTAGGTATTTCATTACACAAAGATACACTTACGGTATGTATTTGGAAAAGGTTATCAGTCCTCGGGTGTAACAGAATTCCGGATAAAAAACTGCGCAAGTCATACTGACGTGTCTAGGCCGGACAAACATACGTAAAAACTCTCCACACAACTGCCAGTAAGACTGTCACATTAATATACAGCATCGTGCCAAAAGTGAGTGAACTTTTGTAATGGCCGCCATATTGCAAAACCAAAATAACACAACTTTCAACATGAAACTTACCTATTTAAATTCATTTTCAGTAATCAGTACTTTGTCATGCTGCCTTTTTGGATCAAAACTTCTCTAATTCTTCTGGGTAGGGTGGAATATAGTCTTTGAACATAAG
Source organism: Tridacna gigas (assembly GCA_945859785.2). Classification (NCBI taxonomy): domain Eukaryota; kingdom Metazoa; phylum Mollusca; class Bivalvia; order Cardiida; family Cardiidae; genus Tridacna; species Tridacna gigas. The sequence goes on from OX244033.2 coordinate 29,956,353, forward strand.
TAACGGGTATTTCATTCCAGGAGGTCAGTAGTTGGGTTTTCAAGTCATTTATGTTATGGATCAGATAAAGTTTGGATTTTATTTTGTTTTTCAGTAATAACCAAATATTTTCAATCGGACTAAGATCTGGGGACTGTGCTGGCCAGAAAAATACAGGGATGTTGTTTCTTTCTTTCCAAGCTGTAGCTTCACGGCTTTTATGAGCAGGTGCATTATCCTCTTGGAAGACCCAGGAATTGTCATCAAAATGTTTAGCAATAGATGGCCATAAATACTGTTCTAGGGTCTAAATGTACTTTTGACTGTTCATATTTCCATCTATGAAAGCAAGCATGCCAGTTCCTGAATAACATACAGCCCCAGACCATAACCTTTAAATTGGTTTTCACATTAGCAGCCACATACCCTAAACACTCAGGTCTCCATTTTTCACTCGCTTTCCTCCAAACTGTAAGTTGACCATCAGGCTTTAAGTTTATCATCATTTCATCACTGAAAATCACATTTTTCCAGTTTGATTCCACAGTCCAAGTTAATTTAGTCCTACACCAGAAAACGCGCCTTCGTTTGTTGACAGTAGTGATATTCACTCTCTTCCTTACAGATCGTCTTTTATATCCTAAGGAATGTAAACTTCTTTGCACTGTTCTAACAGAACACTTTTCAAAGGCTGACGAGTTGAAAGATGCCGCAATTTCCCGGAGAGGTTGTCGTCGATCTGATTTTACAATCCTTGAAAGTTTCCGAAGTCCCCGGTCATCTACAATTTTAGGCCGACCGCTTCGAGGCATATTTTCTGTCGATCCACGGCTCCGAAATCGCTTTAAAACCATTGAAACGGTAGATTTACTCCTCCCCAACACTTTACAGACATCCACCAATCGATGACCTTCTTCTACCATAGATATAATTAGGGTTTTTTCGTCCTCGGACAGTTGTTTTCCGTGCTTTCCCATCTTTCAAAATTCTGGCGGTCCGATATAAACAAACGACAAAATAAGATCATTTCCGGTTTGAAAAAAAGAATACAGGAGTTCCTTCCCCTAGTCGCACGCGCGCGCGTCCCTTAATACATTCGTACCCGCATAGCAACGCTTTATTTCTACTGATATTCTAAACCTGTATGGCGGCCATTAAAAAAGTTCACTCACTTTTGGCACGACGCTGTAGATTACGATGGTCTTACCTGTTTTCATGGGACTAAATTGAGTTTTAGCTTACACATATCTAAATGAAGAACTGATTACAAAAAACAAAAATAAAAAGCCAAATTTAAATGCATATAAATGCATATAAAAACATAAATTCTGCCTGAATCATGCACATTCAATGGCAACAACATATTTCACCCTTCAATCTTGTGTCAGAAGCTGAATCAGTGCATAGGAACACATGTCCTCATTTTGTGGCTAGCAATATCCATAGAAAAGCTCATAAATAAAAATCTAAAAACCGCTATGAACACCAAGCTTATCAGAATTTAACTACCATTAGAAGGGACTGTTTTGAACAATGAAAAGAACAGCTCTGAGTCTCAGTCAGTTATCCTAAGTTTTTGAAGCAACATGAAAAAGATGGACTAGTGTCATGGTGGCCTTCTATCAATTTATATGCACCTACGAGGACAGATGAGGAATTGTTTCAAACAGTTTTATCATAAAGCATCTGAAAATATTGAGTGTCTAATAAAAGGGTTGGAAACATTTTCTCTCTGTAGCAGCAAATGTTCTTGAAAAAAGTTTTCATTCATAAGTGCCAGTGACCAAACGAAATAGCCACAAAATTCCGTGATCTAATTATAGACCGGACTCTTGTCACATTATTCCAGTATGGTTGCGTGACTTACTGGCATCAAGACCGATTCTGTCACATGTCGGGAATTTTTGAGGATTAAATTAAATATCAGAGAGAGAATATAAATTGGGCTTGTATTGGGTTGATAAAGATTATAAGAAATTTGTCACTAAAACCAATCTTTCCTTTAGAAAAAAGCATATTGTCTTGTTTTTGTTGCATTTTATAAATTAGCAGCAGTGACACTGTTGTTTACATTCAAATTAACAGTTCACACAAAACAGTGACGTCATTCACTTCGTAGTTGGCAAGAAAACTTGGATAGCATTCTGGGTTCGAAAACAGGTACCCCTGGAAAATAGGTCAGTCCACCATATACAATATATGTATAATATTGAAATCAGCATAGAGAACGAATCAGGTAACGCTTTCCCAAACAACAGTTTTAGCCCCTCCCAAAATGAAAGCATCTGCGGACGACAAATTTTAAAGTGGTATAAATGAACTTAATGTTATTTTGAACATTGTGGGAAAAAGGATACCAGCATTTTCTCCTTTTCCCACAATGTTTTCAAAAGGCCTCTTTCTCAGGGACGTGAAAACATGGGATTGTTTGGTAAAGGGTTAATAAATTGATTGATAGATCAATCAGATCTATAGGGACATTTTTCATGTCATCAACTGCACATTTGTTTTTAATTTATTGGTTGATCCCTTACCAAATGATCCCAGTACCTCAGGACCCAAAAGAGGGAGGATTTGGAAAACATCATGGGTAAAGGAGAACATGTTGGTAAGCAGCATTTTCTACTTTTCTCAAGATGTTTTTCTTCTTATCGAAAGGCAGTTTTTTCAATTCAGACTAATTTAATTTGTTGTATGTAAAATTTAATGCTTGCAATATGGGGTAAGTGAGTCAAAAGTTTTGTTGTCAGACAGTCTAGTAGATGTTAGCTTCTGGCAGCTTTATGTCTGCTCCCATTTTGATCCCTTTTTTTTAATTGTTATTTCAGATAGCCATCCAGTAAGATGCCTTCAAAGTTTGTTGAAGGAACCATTTATCAATTTAGAAACTGTACTGTTCTATGGAATCATGAATTGATTAGGGAGGACCTATGGGTGAGAAACGGGAAAATACTAAACCCAGAGAAATTATTTTTTGAGGAGAAAGCATATGCCGATGTACAGGTAGATTGTGAGGGGAGTATTATAGCACCTGGATACATTGATGTTCAAATAAATGGTATAGTGGTGGATTTATTTAGTATTGTCTGTCTTTCACTGAAAACATAATTTGGTTATGAGTTTTGAGTTCCAGCTTGGACCAAAATCACCTTTTTCCACAAAGTTTTCTAAATCTTTCTTTTTCAGGATTGTTAAAACTTGTGATTGTGTGGTAAAGGGGTTAGCCCTTTATCACACAATGCAGCCTTTTAACAACCCAGGGAAGAAGCCCATTGAAAACATTGTGGGAAAAGAAGAAAATGCTGGTAGCCAGCATTTTCTCCTTTTCCTGCAATGTCTTCTACCGTATCAAAGAAAAATAGCACTAATTGAGAGACATTGAAATTGTTGTCTGCAAGTGCTTTCAATTTTTACAAGGCTAAAATCTTGTCGTCTGGTAAAGGGTTAAAGGATTTATAGTAATCAGTATGAATGATTCATCCCTCTTACACATCTGAACATAGTTTTGACTTTGTGTATGTTGCAAAAACATTCACTGGCATGGAGATCTATATTGTTTCGCACAAACCTTTTGCCAAACAATCTTGTGTTTATAAGACCTTGAGAAAAAAAGTCTTCTGAAAACATAGTGGGAGATGGAGAAAATGCTGGCTACAGCCTTTTTTCCATTTTCCACAATGTTTAATTCTATGCACACATTCCATCATGTGAAATCATCTTGGCATGTCAAATAACATGAATTTTTTGGGTGGTTAGAGGGTGGGTAGGCTTATTTTCTCTATGAAAGTTTATTGCGACACAGGTTCAATGTTTTATGGTTTAATGTCTTTGGCTATGTCAACTATGCGTATTGCTTTTTTTATTATATACCCTTAAATAATCACACTAAAGTATGGTTGTTTTCTGAAAGACACATACAGCAGACCAGAATGTGTTTTCTGTATAATTACACATGTACTCTGTGAAGATTTTGTGGTATCAGGCATGTACTGTATGCAAAACATCATCATGTCCATGAATCACTTCTGTGTATTCACATTTGGCTCTTTCAGTAAAATTCCAAAATTGATTTCATTTGCTATTTATTTCATTATGTGACTTTTTTAGTACAGTTATAAATGGAGGAATATTACAACTGTCTGCATTTCTGTGTGGTTGGATCAGGTATCATGTATGTAAAGAGGTTTGCATAAGATTCAACCTTTGGATTCATCCGATACACATTTACACACACAACTTCACCTGATCCGACCATACAGAAAACCACTGTTGTAAGATTCATTTTCAACTAAGCAGTTGAGCGATACAGTGCGTCTGTAACTTTCTTGCTTTGCTCACTTTCACCTTGCTTTATCCGTGTATGAGCCATTAATACCTGTGAAAACATCGTTGCCATAATTATAATTATTGTCCGTTATAAACAAGTTTGCCCTTTGTCAAAATATTTTCAGAGTTTATCTGCTTCAAGACAAAAAAAAATGTCTGCAGGAGGTAATGGGTATACCCTCTACCGGACAATCCAGAATTTTAACTACACTGAAGTAGAGGCTTTTTGAAAACATTGTGGGAAAATTATAAAATGCTGATAACCAGCATGTTCTACTTTCTCATCAATGTTTTCTACCAGACTACCCTGTCAAAGAACCTCAGTTTATTTGTACTCCTTTCAGATTTCTTATCTGCAGATGGTTTCAATTTGGGACAATCTAAAATTTTTCAGTTGGGAAAGGCTTAACCTTTTACCACACAATCCCGAGCTTTAATGACCTGGAGGGAGAAACCTTTTGAAGACGTCGTGGGAAAAGGAGTAAATGTTTTCTTCCAATTCAAAGACAAACACCTTGATTTTGACCACTAGTTATTTTTCGTCTGCAAATTCTTTCAAATCAGTCGAGTCTAGAAATTTGTCGTTTGGCAGAGTTAAACAAAATTTCTGGTATTTTACAGGAGGATATGGAGTAGATTTCTCATGTGAGTCCACCAATTTTGCAAATGATATACAGAAGGTATCTCAGAAACTTTTGGAGCAAGGGGTGACATCATTCTGTCCGACCATTATCACTAGTCCAAAAGAAAATTATACCAGGGTAAGAGAATGTGTTCTTTATTGTTGACTTACACTCTATACAAGGTGACAAAATTTTAGACTGGTCCAAATTAAAAGCATTTGCAGAGAATGTGTAAAGTGTGGTTAAAATTATGGCTTTTGTCTTTGAATGGGAAGAAAATATTGTGGAAAAAGGAGAGAATGCTGGTTACCAACATTTTCTCTTTTTCCTACAATGTATTCAAGAGTTTACTTTTTCAGGATTGTTCAAACATGGGCTTTTGTGGTAAAGGGTTAAGTTATTACCTCCTATGCTCAGAATCTTATATGTGCAGAAGAAGATTCTTGAGACATATTCCACCAAATTCTATTGAACTTCCCACAATTCTTTGTACCCTTTCTTAACCCATTACCTCACAACCCCAAGTTTTAACGACCCTAAAGACAAAAGTTTTTGAAAACATTGTGGCAAAAGGAGAAAAGGCTAGTAACCAGCATTTTATCCTTTTCCCACAGTGTTTTCTTCCCTTTCCAAGACAAATCTCATTGCTTAAGTTACATTTAATTCGACGTCTGCAATGCTTTCAAATTGGACCATTCAAAGATTTTGTCGTTTGGGAAAGAGTTAAACAAATTCCATCATTTGAGCCATTTTTCTTTTGTTGTCTGCAAATGATTTGAATTTGGACAGTCTAAATTTTTGTTGTCGTTATAAGAGTTCAACAGAATTACACTTTGTATTATTTTCTTTTCTTTTTGTCATTCAATTTCAGATTTTAAGGTATTTCAAGAGGCAGAATGGAAGTTGCGAGGGAGCAGGAATATTAGGTGAGAATCGGAAATGTAGTTGTCTTGATCTTTCAAAGTATTCTCGGAATGTGTAAGTCTTAACCAATTGACAAATTTTTTGACTTGTCTATATTTACAGACAACAAGTATTGAAATTTGTTTTTGCAAGGATAGAAAACATGGTGGGAAAAGGAGAAAATGCTGGTTACCAACATTTTCTCCTTTTCCCACAATATTCTCAGTGTGGTTAAAACTCTCTATTGTTTGGTGAAGGGTTAAAGCATTGTTTCAAATGGAGAAATAGCTCAAAATAAACAATTTCTCTATTTCCCACAATATTTTCTGTCACAGTTTTACAATTGCATGGTAAATGTAATGGAATCTTTTTCAAAAGGCTACCCCTAAAATGATAATGGATACTAGTATGAATAAGCAGTATGTGTCAGCTGTTTGTTTGGCTCATACTTTCTCCACTACTAACCTATTACCAAAAAATCCTTAGTTTTAATGATCCTCCGTAAGATGGCTTTTGAAAACCTTGCTGAAAAAGGAGAAATGCTGGTAACCAGCATTGTCTCCTTTTCTCACAATGTTTTCCATCCTTTTAATAACAAATCTCATTATCTGAATCACATTAAATTTGTAGTCTGCAAATGATCTCTATTCAGTCGAGTCTAAATGTTCTTTGTTTGACAGAGAGTTAGAGAAGATAACTCTTTACCAGACGACAAATTTTTAGACTGGTCCAAATTGAAACCATTTATAGATGACAAAATAAATGTGATTGAAAAATTGAAATTTGTTTTGAGAAGGGTAGAAAACATTGTGGGAAAAGGAGAAAATGCTGGTTACCAGCATTTTCTCCTTTTCCCAAGAGGTTTTCAAAAGGCTTCTTTCACAGGGTTGTTAAAAGTCGGGATTGTGTGGTAAAGAGTTATTAATATAAAATACTATTTTTATGTGCCTTTTAGTTTGGTAGAGCTGGAAATTTAGTTATCTTTGTTTTTCAGGTGTTCATTTAGAAGGACCATTCATGAATGAGGAGAAGAAAGGGGCTCACAATCCAGAATTTATACGATCATTTCCAAATGGGTTCAAGGATGTTGAAAACTTGTATGGTTGCCTTGATGATGTTGCTATGGTAACACTTGCCCCAGAACTGGAGAAATCTGAGGAAGTGATTCAAGAATTATGTAAGAGGGGCATTAAAGTCTGTATAGGTAACTTATGATTCCACATTTTTATTATAAAATAGTTGTAGCTGTTTATTAAGGTTTAAATATTGACAGTATTGTTAAGATACTGCAATGATAGGAGAAATTGCCCATTATGAGCAGTTTCTCCAAGGATCACAATATGTTTAACTGTTTACCACATGACAGAATTTTAGACTTGTCCAGATCGAAAGCATATGCAGACAACAAATATGGCTTGAAAATAATAGGACTTGTCTGTAATTGGATAGAAAACATTGTGGAAAAAGGAGAAAATGCTGGTTACCACCATTTTCTCCTTTTCCCGCAATGTTTTTAAAAGGCTTTATCCGCAAGGTCATGCAGGGGATAATTGTTTGGTAAAGTGTCTTTTGCTACATGGCGTTATCTGTAGGTGGTAATGTGTTGTGAGAATGGATTGTGAAACCATATTTATATCACTATAAGATGGAAAGAGAATTCAGAAATCTAAACTCTGTGGCTACCTAGATGGGGTTGCTATGTTAAAGCCAAGTCTTGCCATGAAACTTGATAAATATAGTTATAAAAGAACTGTGTAGGAGGGGCATCAGAGTTTGTATAGGTAATCAGTATTCTGTTTTGTAGTTTTAGAATTGGTAAATTAAATTTACTTGGAAGACAGTACTGGAGACAAAACGTAATGCATCATTTTATACTTAATATTTTAAAGAGAGAATAAGCAGTTGCATTTGTAAAGGAGTATCTTTTCCTCCCAAAATTCTCTATCTGCCCATTGATGAATCTCATCATTTGAACCATAAGCAAGTGCCTCTGATATAGGCAAGTCTGTAGTTTTGTTAATTGGAGAATTGGAAAGCAGAAAATTTATTTTATAATTTATATGCAGCTGATGCAAATATTGCTTGGTCAGAGATTCTTCAAGCATTTCAGATCTTTTACCTTCTTTGCAGGTCACAGTGCAGCCGATTTGGTTCAGGGGGAAACTGCAGTGAGAAATGGAGCAACCATGATAACACATTTATTCAATGCCATGAAAGCAGTATGTAGAAAAATACTTTTGAACTTCAGTCTCATTATTCAAGCCACATTTAATTAATGTCAAATTCTGAAATTCTGACGTTCAGTACTGAAAAGTATAAAATTTTGTCATCTAAGACTTGATACAATTCAATAATATTATGATCCTCATAGCTATGAAAATTGCTGCTGTTTCTCAGGGACAGAAAATACATTTTGTGTGTGTCAGAGTTGTTTTGCTGGAATAGTAATCTAAAATGATTAGCTAACCTCGTAATGCAGAGGACCAGGAATCCAGGCTCTGTGAGTTTGCATCTCAGTACCACAGATCTTTTTGAGGACTGCTGATAGTTATTGTGACAGGATCTTAAGTGCAGTAGTTGACTTACCTCTTTACCAAACAAGATGTGGAGGTCCTGCATATTGTCATGGTATTTTTTTCTCTACAACATTTTAAGTGCTTTGATCACTATAGTATTTTTAACATAACAGTCATTTCACTGCTTTGATTGCTTGGCACTACTACCTCTGCAGTCCTTTCAGTGCTTTGATTGTGCTGGTATTTCTACCCCTTCGGCCTCTTCAGCAATTTGATTGTTATGGATTTGTCCTTCAGTTTCATCACAGGGATCCACATTTAATGGGGGTACTGACCAGTAACTTTGTACCAGACAATCGCCAGATATTCTTTGGTTTGATCTCAGATGGTGTTCATACACATCCTGCGGCTCTGAGAGTGGCTTACAGAGTTCATTCAAAAGGTGTGTTGTTTATTAATGCAAGTGTAGTTTCTTTTTTGGGGCCTACATGTTAAGTTGAACTTATGGACTTTGAAATCAGCTAACCATTTAAGTTCAAAAGATGACATACCTGAACACTGTACTAAACAAACAAATTTTAACAATGAAAGCATTTGCAGACGACATGATAAAAGTGGGTGAAATAATGGAAATTGTCTTTGAAAGGGTTTAAACATAGTGGGAAAAAAAGAAAATGCTGTTTACTAGCATTTTCTCCTTTTTCCACAATATTTTCAAAAGATCTCTTCACAGGTTCATTAGACATGTTTGTTACAGGATTAGCTCTTGTAGCATGAAGGAAAGCAAATAAATAGTGGCAGAATATTGCAGTTATGGACAGGTTTGTTAGAAAATGGCGAGACACTGTTTTTATAAATGGCAAATGAAAATTATAACGATCTCTGACCAATAAGTCGAGCCTGGGTAGCACAGTCAGTAGCATACAGAACGGGGTCACTGGTTCTAATCCCAAGCTCGGCCAATTTCTTTCCAAGAATCGATAATCATTGCAACAGGATTCATTCCTCTCTTACCACTGATCATTGTTTCAACAATGATTTTGTTGGAAAGCTGCCAGTGGCTTCAAAAGAAAATTGTTTAAATTACTGGTAAAAGGTGCACTGGAAAGGTGCACTGACCGCCTTAATATATCTGAAAAAATGTTGAAAACACCATACAATCAATTACTTTGATCAACAAAATCAGAAACCAAGCAAAAAGTTGTCTGCACACCAGTTACATCATACCATATTAGGAACAGTATTTGACACTTGGTAAATAGAGATTTTTTCCCCTGTGATGTCCTGCATGTATTTGAGCAGGAATATGTACAGGTATATGATACATGTATTTGTAGGTTTAATTTTGGTGACGGATGCCATCTCTGCCATGGGTTTGCCATCAGGGGAACATACCTTGGGCTCGATGAAAGTTGAAATCAGTCGTAAAAGTGCTGTGATAGCTGGTACTAACACTCTATGTGGGAGGTAGGTCCTACAGGATTGACAGTTTTGGTAATCTGCCTATGTTATAAGTTTAAGGTCTGAGACAAAAATTGCCAGACGTAAAAAAAAAAAGTTTTTATGAAATCGTTTAATCAGGATACTGACATTAGGTAGCAACATTTGAGTTCCAAGATAAGGCAGATATTTTAAAACGTAGCTGTCTTAAGCAAGTGCCTGTCTTTAGCACTTTTTTGTGTACTTTAGGTCCTTACTTAATTCAAGTCGGACTGTATTTCCATACATTCAAACTCACTAATACAAACTTTGTATCACTCAAGCGATAAAGTGCACCGTGTTTTTTCATAGTTTTCAAATGCTGTAGCCTTTTCAAAAGCTTTGTTGAATTTGTCAACAGCCAGAAAAGTTTCAATTTTGAGGTCTGTCATCTTTTTTTTTCTGTATATTTACAGTATTGCAAAAATGGACTACTGTGTTAGAAATTTTCTGAAAAATGCAGGTATGACCCGTTTTTGTTTTTCATTACTTATTTTCCATATAATAAGGTTTTCAAAATTAATTAAACAGACTTTGTCTGTGTTTGCCTGTGAAACTGCATGAAATTCTAGTTCAAAGCTCTCAGAAAATCAGCAGCACTCCAAAATTAACGACAATATTTTTTCAGTCATTTTGTTTGTCAGTATGGTTTACATACAAAGAATTTGAATATTTGCTCAGTAAGTTAACCGTGCCATGTTGAATTTTCCCAGACTTATCTTGAACCAAAACTTTATCGATGATACTATCCCTACTCTGGGGTACCAGCTGTAATGCTACCTTTAACACTTTGAAGGCATAGCTAGGTAGCTTAACCCTATGCCACAAAATCCCAAAATTTAACGACCATAAAGTACACAACTTCTTAACATAATGTGGGAAAATATTATGGGAAAAGGAGAGAATGCTGGTTACCAGCACTTTCTCCTTTTCCCACAATGTTTTCTACCCTGTCAAAGACAAACCCTATCATATGAACCACATCCACCTTATTGTCTTCAAATACTTTCAATATGGACAGGTTCAAAATTTTGTTGTGTGGTAAAGGGTTAATTAGAAACATACAAGGCCAGTAATCCTTTGATCGTTAAGTTTGTATTCAAGCTTGGCCAGCTGCTTTTGAGGATACGCTTGATACTCAATGATTAGAACACATTTTGGGAAATGGAGAAAAAGCTGGTTAGCAGTATTTTCTTCTTTTCCCAGAGTGTTTTCAGAACCTTTCCAAGGGACATTAGAAAACAGGATCATATCATGCTAATGGGTTAACATGGCAAGTTACTATAGGTTATTGATTTCAGATTGTGGAATAGTGCAGGCACTAGAGTCAGCCACATTGCATCCAGCGCAAATGTTAGAAATTACGGACAAAAAAGGAACTCTGGGATATGATACTGATGCTGACTTCATTCTTCTTGACGATTCACTAAATGTTTTAGCCACTTTTATTGGTGGACAAAAAGTGTGGGACTCTGGGACCGTTAAAGATTTAAGTGATTTGTGAGATCAAATATATCTAATTAATGCATATATTTTTTTCAAATATCTTTTGATTATCTAGATCTTGTTTTATTTATTGTCAAGCTTAAAGCATAAAAGCAAAAAGATATGCTTGTCAGTTTATGTTTCTTATTCTTCTGTTTCCTAAAATGCATCATGTGATAGCCAATTTTGTTCAATAATTCCAATTATTATTACCTCTATTATTATATAAGTTCTGAAAAACCATATTTATTTGAATCTGTGACAATTTGAGTCTGGTTCATAAATAACCACCAGGACTTGGCAGTATAGAAGTTGGTCAAACTAACCCAGAGTTAAACTTTAACCCTGAAATAAATTTTTAGTTTTGTTAGTTAAACAATCTTGTAAAATGCTTGTATAAAGGAGATAACCAGAGGTTAACTGTATCAATATGATTATCATGTTATGCATTTTTTTTTTTTTCAATTTCATCACACGCTATATGTCACATTTTACTACACCACAACAGACTTCAAGAGACATAGAGAATTGAGGAAGATCAGGAATGAAATATTAATGACACAGAATACGATCCAAAAATTTTTCAAAAGCACAGGTTGAAACTGAAGGGAGAAGTAATGTAAAAAAATCAATTTAAGCTAAATAATGCATTTGATTTTTGTTGCTGTCTCTTTGTTAACTAGTGAAACAGGATATTGGGGTTGGCTAGTTCTAACTAGGATATGAGCTTGCTTTAAGTTAAGTAGGACTTGATACAGTCCCTAGCCAGTGATTTAACTCAGACTCTTTCTTGACCAGATTTTTAACCCTTTACCTCACAATCCTAAATTTTAATGACCCTGAGAAAGAGAGCTTTTGAAAACATTAAGGGAAAAGGAGAAAATGCTGGTAACCAGCATTTTCTCCTTTTTCCCACAATGTCTTCTACCTTATCAAAGACAAAGTCTTCCATTTGAGCCACAATTGAATTGTGGTATGCAAATAGTTTCGATTTGAACATGTCTACATTTTTGTCATGCTAAAGGGTTTTTTTTTTTTTTTAAACTTTACTGTCCACGTCTTTATGGTACTTGAGAGTCGTGGCCATCCCTCAATGCACCTTACAGATCGTTGTTAGTATTCTGTTTTAGTAACTGAACTTTAAAATACAAACAAAAGTCGTAATTACAGACTCCAGATTTTTTACAGCTACTATTGTACTACTATATTGATATGGCTACTAAAATATGAAGATTTTAACAATAATGACTAATAACAGGTTTACTTTTCTTATTTGTTAGTGTTTTTTTTTTTTTAAATATGTGGACGAAAAAGCTTATTTTTATATATAAATGTGTAAAAAAACCCCCAAATTGTGTGAGAGTTGCGTGAGTGTGAAAGTGATTGTGTTGATAAAGTGTTACTTTGATCTTGGTTCAATGTACAGTACTGAAACGTCAAAAGCAAAAGGGTTAACCTATTGTTGCAGTTAATCAGTAATTTCACAATGGGGTGCTATTTTGCTATGCTCTAATATTTTATGTGCCATGATAGCTTGTTACGTGATGACCAAATATATTAAGTGTTAAATAAACTGTTGAAAGGAGAATCTATTCTGTTGTACATATCTGTTGATAACTATATTAGTGCCAGCATGAGATAGTGGACATTCTAGGCAGTAGAAAAACTATATGAACCATGTTCTGGGAAAAGGATGCTTAAAGCATCTCAGTGATGCATTATACAAAGCATGTCATCACATGATCATGGATCCATTTAGTCCATTTTATCACACAGCCAGCTGAATCTTGAGGTAGACTGTCCTCTGACATACAGAAAATTGATTAGTAGCGAAAAGTTCATCCCAGGTCAGCCTGCAGGGAATGTGCAGATTAACCTGGGTCGATACCTTTAAGGTCCGTTTTCACAGAGCATGGCATATATATTTTGCAATTTTGGCCTGGAACATCTAAAAATTTATTGGACACCATACATATGATAATCACATTACACATTCTGAATAATGATCTTCTACACTGTCAGCAAAATCACAGAGTCAAAAGTCAGAACTTAGTGGTTAGATACCAGTAATTTCATAATGCTTAATATCACTCTGGTAATTGAAAGATTTATGAGAACTGGGTGTTTTTTAACAGCATGCAGTAGCATTCCAATCATTACCCAGGCAAATAAAAATTACTGAAAGAAACTGAATGTATACCCCATAATATACCATCCATTCTGTTGCAGACAATCTACCAACTATCACAGATGATAAAAAGGATAAGAATTTGAAGAAAATGATATTTTTCTTTTGGAATGATTTGGAAAAAAAATCTTTTGAAAGGAAGCATTTGCTTGTAGAACACAGTTGCTCCTTTTCTTCATAGTGTATTCAAAAGCTGTCAACAGCACTCTTGTACATCATTTTTATTAGTGTAAAATGTCATCACAATGCAGTGTGTCTCTGTAAAAGGACTAGAGGAAATTTAAAAAAGATAATTTCTACATACATGTACTTTAATTCAATTATGGAAGATGGCATTTAATCATCAACACCAAGACAGATATACAAAACAAAAGAAATCAAACATGAGTATTATTTTATCAACAGCTCGGGTCATTTCATATATCATAACAATTTATCCTTAACATAATGTATCTTTAAACTGGTTTAGTATATAAAATACATTAAATATAATAAAACTCATAATAATAAACAAGAATAAGACCTCACTGTCACTATATCCACCCTCGTTAACCCAGGTGTGAAGTATCGCCATTCATCACCCCTGGGACATTCAACTGCGAAACTGTCGTTTCTATGAATATTCATAAGATTGCAAATTACACCGAATAGCCAATCGAATTTGTCGATAACATAACCATACTCTCTTGTAGTGGAGGATAATCACATTTTTTCCGTTAATATCAATTAACTGGGTAAAACCCACATCATTATCAACGAATATGGCGGCCACCAGTGGGCCTTCCTTATGTGGCATTTGCCTTACGACAATCCAGAGCAGACATTATAAATCCTTGCATATAAAGGCAAATATTCAGAAATACAGCATGCTGCAGCAGTCCTTAGGGGTATGTAGCAGGGGTGATGTCATCCTCGTTGACCCAGTTCCGATGTAATTCGTAAACTACATTCATCGATTTGATTGGTTGTAGATGAGGTAAAAATAGAAATGATGGCATGTGGTTGATAAAAATAGATTAAATTTTCTCACTGAAAAACTGAGATTACCAATCAAAATGCCTCATGAATAATTCATGAGAACGAGAAATTTCACGCAAGATAACCCAGGGGCGATGAATGTAGTTTACGGAATACATCGGAACTGGGTTAACAAGGATGCACTATATCAAACTTGAACAAATTACTCCCTATGCCATTTCCAGACTCAAAAAACAATGTAAAATAAATCGCCTATTTGATAATTATTCAATGAACAGGGAAAAGATTTTTATTTGTTGCCTCAGGAAAATCATGTAGAAAAAGAAATTGCTCATAATGAACATTTTTTTTTCTTTTCCCATCATAAGAGCCTCCTTTTTCAATGCTGTTAAAATTGTTTGGATTGGGGTTCACCACCTGTCTTCTCTAACACATCACTTTGTATGGACTCCTGAACAGAACCTTTACCTATCAAAAAAAATTTTGGACTAATCCAAATCCAAAATATTTGCAGACAACAAATTAAATGTGGCTCAAATCATTGGATTTGCCTTTCAAAGGGTGTTCTTTTCCCACAATGTTTTTAAAAGCTATATTCTTCAGGGTCATTGTGGTAAAGGATTAAATAAACCGGAGAAAGACAGCTTCTTGAAACATTGTGAAAAACGAAGAAAGGCTGGTTACCAGGATTTTCTTTACCCGCATTTTTTCTTCTCTTTCTAATTTAAATTCAATCTGTCCAAAATGCTTTCAATATGGTTTGGTCTAAACTTTTGTCCTCTGGAAAAGACTACCATGTTGTTCCAGTTTTTGTTTAGTTCATGAGAACAGCAAAAAAAAAAGTCGGTATTTCTGGTTGCAAATATGAGAAATAGGTAGTTTTAGTCAGACCAAATCCAATTTCTTTTCAGTACACGGGTCTTACGTCAGATTATTACATTAAACATCAGTACAGTTTCAAGATCAGACTACATATTCTGTAAAGATTGATCTTGATCTACACTGCAGCAGCAACTCTGTGTAACTGTCTTTGGCACAGATAGAATTATGCAGAAATTCTTAATTTCCTCCATCTTTGGCTCAATATCAGACGGTCTATATCCAAGATCAGACTGATCTTCATCCTCACTGTTTGCAAAAGCAAATTTATGTATAAATGCCTTTGGGACCAATTAGATTAGTATAAATGAGCCATGCTCTGTGAAAAGGGGGCTTAATGCATCTGGGAAAAGTATTGAACCAGGTCAGCCTGCGCAGGCTGACCTGGGCCAAGACATTTCGCTATTAGTCAATTTTCTGTATGTCAAAGGACCAGTCTACCTTATGATACAGTCTGTTGTTAGACAAAATGGTTTTCATGGATCCATAATTATATGATGACTTTATTGGTATAATGCGTCGTGGAGATGCATTGAGGCCCCTTTAGCCAGAACATGGTTAATGTATAAATGTCTTTGGGACCAACTAGATTATGACAAATAGGCTTTGATGGAAAGTGATTTCCAAGCTTCAAAATTCCCGCACCTTTAGCTTTAATATTAAACTTTAAACCCTTACAAGATATCTAACAGTCTAGCAGAAAGCATTATTTCAAATGTGCACTAAGTCAGACTTGCAGAATATTGCATGAACAAGTCACTAAATATTAAATGCATGTACCTAAACTTGGGTCCGAAAAACTCTCTGGACCACAATAAAACTGTTGCCAATGTATTTTCTTGCCATAATTTAACAAGCTATTTATTACAGTGGCATCAGAGAGTACATGTAAGAGTATTACGGTCTTAATCCTTAGAGAGCGCATTTAACCCTTTCCCAAACAAGCCCTGGTTTTCACGTGTCTGCAGTACAGGTCTCTTGAAAACACTGTGGGAAAAGGAGAAATTGCTTGTGGCGAGCAATTTCTCCTTTTCCCACAGTGTTTTCTAACCTTTTGGAGAACTTTCTGCCATTTTCATCCAATTTAAAATTGTCATCTGCAAACTGTTTCAATTTGGACCAGTCCAAAATTTGTCATTTGGGAAAGGGTTAATAAAAAAAGGTATGTTTATGTTTGCAAAACAGCCAAAATATTACATTTTTAAGACTATTTTGACCACAATTTGTTTTAAAGTAAAAGACAGTTTACCTCCAGATGGCTTGTTCTATGCTGTCTGATATTATTCTACACAGTCCACAACTGCAACATTAGTTAAGCTTAAAATTCAGTCAGTTCACTTTTTGCCAGGCTACAATATTACAGAATTGTCTAATTTAGATACATTTACAGACAACAAATAAGATGTATCTCAAATGATTGGAGTTGTCTTTGAAAGAGTAGAAAACATTGTGGGAAAAGACAATTCTGGTTACCAGCATTTTCTCCTCTTCCCATAATGTTTTAAGGGTCCTTCTTCAGGGTCATTAAAACATGGGTTTGTTTGGTAAAGGGGTAAACAAAATTTTGTTTACTTATCAAAACTTAAAATATCAAATACATGTATATGAGCACTTACAATGTAAATAATATTAAAATAGACTATAACTGGAAAGGTAAAACATTAACTGCATATAAATACGATTGGAATGTCTGGGAGAACTTGAATGTATTGTACTGTGAATAGTGGACTAGTAATCTTCCTGCAAAATAAACAAAATACACACCATGAGTCTTAATTTCTGCTTTGAACTCCAGGGGTTCACCATGGCTTTATACTGAGGGTGCTAGATTTCAAATCTAGAAGTTTCCAGACTGAATCATCCCATTCCTCAAAGCAAGGGTTTATAGTAGTGTCCTTAAGCAAGGCACTGTAAAGCCAAAACCTTGTACTGTCGAAACTTAGATAACATTTGAATGAGATGTTGCTGGCAGGATTATAATCCTTTGAATTTAAAGTAGACTAGATTTTGATCCTTATAATTTTCTTGATGAAGCTTGTTGTCTACATATGCTTTCGATTTGAACAGGTCTAAACTTCTGTAGTGTGTTAGAGATGAAGGAAAAATGACCAAATGTAGGACATGAGTAATACATTTGAGCCATGCTCAGGCAAAAGGGGGTTTAATGCATCTCAGTGATGCCTTATACCAGGCAAGTCATCACATAATTATGACTCCATAAAATCCATTTTGTCTAACAATCCACTGAACCTGGAGGCAGAGTGGTCCTCTGACATGCAAAAAATTCAGAAATAGCAAAAAAGTTTTGACTAATGTCAGCCTGTGCAAACTGCACAGGCTGACATGGGTGGATACTTTTTGCAGATGCATAAAGCCCCCTTTTCACAGAGTATGGCTCATTCAGAATTACCCATTCATCAGAGTCAACACCCTCTGCTTCATCCTGGGGTAGAGGATCATCTTTAATACCCAGTTTGTTAGTCACTGCACTGATCAGCTGAAAAACAGATATAATCCTTATTGTAATCAGACAATATATAGCAAAAAAATACCACAGGTAAAAAAAGAATCTCAAATAATTTGAATATATTTATATTATCTAAAGCAAATAATTGAATATAATTTTCCAAACTTGTTCGCATTACTATTACAGCTGATTTTGAAAATGAATTCTTTATAAAGAAAATAAGCTTTACACTTGCACAAACTTAATCTGACTTACCTCTTCTTTCTTCATATCATCAGATTTATAGGTATCTGGATTGTAACTCTCATATTTCTTTGCCTTTGGGGCCTCAACTGGGGCCTCACTCACTGAAATATAGAACAACAACAATATGATGTACCATAGGTATTAAGACAGGGAAGTAATTAATAAAATTGAATTGTCCACAGTGAAAGGATGTAGATCATATAATGGGTCACAAAGAGCCCTTTTTTCTTTATCTGAAGCAAAAGCTTATTTTAAAGTGTCATGCTCAAAAGTGAAATAAACACTAAATGAAGCATATTTTATCACAAAATTAAGTTTGATTCCTGCATTAGAATTTTATCTGTTCTACCTATTCACAATAGCATGGGTGTTTCAGTTTCTGTAGTTTATTTATACATAGTATTTTAACTCTTAACCCTTAGCCAAACAATTGCAATTTAGCAACCCCCAAAAAAGACTGCTTTTGAAATATCATTGGTAAAGGAGAAATTGCTGGAAATGAGCATTGTCTCCTTTGTCTGATCTTGAATCACATATATATTACTTCATTGATTTCTTGGCTACATATGCTGAAGCTGTGAATTTGGTCAATGAAAAAGTCATATTTTGATATCATTGTATCATCCTTGATGGTGATTTTTTATTATTGGTTGAAGTGATCTGCCATTCCAAAGGTATTTAAATCCTTTTGCAGCAGCTAGTGTACACATATCCATTCATGTCTATTCATTTCTTTGCTTCTGTGAGAGAGAGAGAGAGAGAGAGAGATTCGACATCATTTACATGGCTTCATATCAGCAGGTCTCAATGACACTTTCACAGGTGGCTTGTCAACTCCTCTGAACCATTCACTAGCACTCAGTGCTGGTACCCCAGGCTTGATAGTGTCAGGGAAAAGATCATCTTGAAAATACTCTGGCTACAGTAAAATAGAAAAGGTGTCTAATTTTATTACTTCTCAGAATGTTTGTGTTTAAGATATGTATGTTTGAAGATTAGGAATTATATTTCTTATGAGACATCCAGATGAAGATTAAGGAATTCTGTTTCTTTCATGTTTAATGCTGTTTTCAGCATGATTTAAATAATATTGTAGAGGCAAGTGCACTAATTAATGCTTTCCTGGAGTTTCTTGTACTAGAACTTCACACAACCTTCTTTCAAAGCCACTGGCTGCTTTTCTGAAATAAGCATTGCCAAAGCAATGTTCAGCAGTGAGAGTAATGAATCCTATTGCAATGACTATCATCCATTTTTAAAACAAATCTAGCCTGGCTAGGAATTGAACCTGTGTCTCCTTGCTTTCAAGCCCCGAACATCATCCACTGAGCTACTTAGTTCAGCAAAGATTAAGAGACCTGCATAGTCTAATGACATGAAAATTCTTCACAAGTAACATATTATATGCAGATGAGCTTTAAGCTCTGCTGCCAACCACTTCTGAAAACAACACCGCAAAACAAATTATTGCTAATTAGGATGAATTTTTAGCTCCACTGGCCAAAGGCCAGCGAGCTATTGTCATGGTGTTGTGTCCGTCGTGCGTCCGTCCGTCCGTCCGTTCGTCCGTGCGTGCGTCCGTAAACTTTTTCTTTAAAAAACTTCTCCTCAGAAACTATTGACTGGATTTTTACCAAATTTCACAGGAATGTTCCTTTGGTGGTCCTCTTTCAAATTCCTTCAAATAATTGTGTTCCATGAAGAATTCTGGTTGCCATGGCAACCAAAGTAAAAAACCTTTAAAAATCTTCTCCTCCCAAACCGCTCTTTGGATAGCATTATTATTTTGCAGGAATGTTCCTTAGATACAGGTTTACAGAATTCCTTTAAAAAAAAAATGATCTGTCAAAAAACATGGCTTTTATGGGAGACTCATTTTCCTTTTATGGTATAAAGTAAAATCTTCTTCTCTAAAACTATTCATTGGATTTCATTGTTGTTTTGCAGGTAAGTTCCTATGGTGGTTGTCTGCCAAATTGTTTCTATGGTGGTTGTATACCAAATTCCTTTTAAAAAAATGATACACCTAAAAACACATTTTTTTTATAGACAAGGCTTATATTTCAAAAAAATGTTCTTCTCCAAAACTATTTATTGTGTTAGTTTTATCGACTAACAAAGAAAAAGGAATAAAATTGGATTGACTTGACCTAGTCAGGGCTGTCCTATTTAAGCCCACACATTTTCCTTGGTATTAAGATCACAATTTACTCTGATGATATGCTATTAGTTAGTACTAGTAATAAAATATCACTGGCCATAAATAAGATAAAAGCTTGAGCACCTTTCACAACTTGAGCTTTTCAATTTTGCCTTATTACTAAGCCTGAGTAACCATGCCAAGATAAAAAAGAAAAAGTATTTTAATAACAAAACCCCCATGTTGTAGGTACTTTATAGTCCTTTTGATATAGAACAAGAGAACCTCTGCACTTTTATTAGTTCTGGTAAAGGTTTGTTGACCTACTAATGAGTAAATGCAGAGTGGACAGAAGGGATGTAAATCCTGGTGACCTGGTACATAGTGGGACAGGGCTTTACATTTGTGATAAGGCATTAATGTTATCCAGTCAAACTGATCCCACAACTTCAGTACACCAGAATTAATCTGTGCCCTGGAGCAGGATATTTGATTTATGTAAATGCATTTGTAGACCATTTTGTGTTGTTTGCCACAGAAGACATTCTAACTGTGACTGTGAAAAGTTGATTATTAGGGATTAGGTGTTCATTGTATGCCAGCATATTTCATTCTATCTGGTGTATTGATGTAAGTTGATCTATATTGCTATAACATTCATTCATTTGCCCTCCTAGCTGTTCTTTTAGATTACCCCTTTACCACACAATCACAACTTTTAACGACCCTGAGAAAGACATATTTTCTATATTTTGATGTTTCCCCACCCAAAATGGTTTGTGAAAGGACCTGTTGCAGACAACAAATCTTCAAATTAGTAAGACATATAAAAAAGGATAGAAATTATTGTGGGAAACTAAGAAAATGCTGGTTACCATTTTTTTCTTCTTTTCTCACAAGTTTTTTCCATACCTTTTTTTTTCAGTGAGCTAAAATGCAGGATTGAATGGTAATTGTTAAAAACTTCTTTTCGCCATTATAGAAATATCAGGCCTGTGGAGCGATACAGGCGCTCAAGCGCCTCTAGTTCCTTTTGCCACAATATTTTGAAGTGATTTGAACTCTTTACCACACAATGCCGGATTTAAGCAATGACTGAAGAATGAAGCCTCTTGAAAACATTGTGGGAAAAGGAGAAAATGCTGGTAACCAGCATTTTCTCCTTTTCCCACAATGTTTTCTACCTTTTCATAGAAAAACTGGAATCATTTGAGCCACATTTAAATTGTTGTCTATACAAGTACATGTAATTGCTTTCACTTTGGACAAGTTTGAAATTTTATCATTGGTAAAGGGTTTACTATTCATTTTCTACAAGACATGTGATCACTACAAATTAAGGTTTCCTACATGAAACAAGTGCAAAATAATATGGGAAAATCAGAACTTGCTCATTCTGACTAATTTCATCATGCCTGCAATACTCATAAGGGGTTAGCAGCAAGATGACAAAAAGTCATATGCTGGTGACAATATAAAAAAAAAAAATACCTTAACTCTTGGCACAGTTACTGATACAGGCTCTACACTGTTTTGGGTCAATCTCCACAACTTGACTATCTCCACCTGTCTCACATCACAGTCTATTTTTGGTAACAGGGAAATACCCTGGTGTACACCTTCCAGTGAAATTGAGGCCAAAGGAAATAAATGGGGAGGTTCATCTGACACTTCATAGGTAAATATGGTGTTGTCACCCTGAAGGAAAAAAACAAAGAGAAATGAAAGTTTTTTCTTTTTTTTTTTTAATCACCACAAGTTTGTTTATCCCTTTTCTAAATAATCCTAAGTTTTAGCCACTCTGAGGAAAAGGACTTTTGAAGACATTATGGGAAAAGGAGAAAATGCTGGTATCCAGCATTTTCTTCTCTCACAATGTCTTCCATCCTTTCAGAGACAAATCCCATTTTATCCTGTCACTTGCAATAGTTTTGACCCTGTAACACACATTTTTTATGATTTCCATCATTTGGTCATGTAACCACAGGAGTGCTGCCAACTGGGACTACTTTTATACAAGCATCTCAACAAACAAGAGGGACATGATGGCCCTGTATCGCTCCACTGGCTTATAAATATAAACCATAAATACTAAAGATTTCAATTCTGAGCCAAATGGTTTCAAAATGAAGACTTACAAACTTTTCCCTGTAAAAGCCCATGTGAAAGTTGAGACCCACAGGGCAAAGCCATTTTTGATCCCAGAGTGATAATTACTTGAACCCTGGTAGAGGTCCACAAGATAAAGCCACATGCCAAAATAATACAAGTCTATGTTGTATGGTTATAAATAAGGTGATTTTCAAGTTTCGTCCATATGAAGCCTCTGTAAAACATAAGACCCCTGATGCAAGGCTAATTTCAAAAAAAAAAAAAAAAAAAAATCAAAAGTGATCCAGATTTGGTAGCCCTTGTGTTTGCGGTTAGGAGTAAAAGGATTTTTTGAATTTTCACCCTATAAGCACATGTTTATGACCAAATTTGGGAGTTCTTGGTCTTATGGCTAGTAACAGGACAGTTTTCACTCCATAAACCCATGTAAAACTTGTGACCCCTGGTGCAGGGCCAAACTCGATCCTAGGGTTGTAACTTGGGCCCTCTTTGTAGTTGTCCACTAGATAGTGCTATAATTATGCAAAATTTGGTAGCTCTAAGCCTTATGGCTATGTACACCAAGGTTTAAAAGTTTTCCCTATGTAAGCCTATGTAAATCTTGTGAACCTCCCCCCCCAGCATGAGGCCGAATTGACCCTAGGACTGTAATTTGGGCACTCTTGGTAGACCCCCACTAGATCAAGCTAAATGCAAAATTTGGTAGCTCTAGGCCTCATGGCCATGTACTGGAAGATTTCTTAAGTTGTCACTATCTACGCCCATGTAAAACTTGTGACCCCTGCAGCGGGGCCAATTTTGACCCCAGGGCTAAAATTTTGGCCTGCTTGGTAGAGGCCCACTAGATATAGCTACATGCAAAATTTGGTAGCTATAGGCCTTATGGCTAGGTACAGGAAGATTTTTAAAGTTTTCTCTATATAAGCCTATGTAAAACTTGTGACCCCTGGGGCAGAGCCAATTTTGACCCCAGGGCTATAATTTGAAGAAACATGATAGAGGTCTACTACATAAAGCTACATGCCAAATTTGGTAGCCCTACACCTTATGCTTTCAGAGAAGAAGATTTTTAAAGATTTCCAATATTTTTCAGTTTTGTTGCCATGGCAACCAGAGTTTTTGAAGGAATCAAATTCTTTCAAGAAATTCTGAAGAGGACCATGGCAGGATCATTTCTGTGAAGTTTCATGAAAATTGGATGGGTAGTTTCAGAGAAGAAGATGTTTGAAATAAAAGTTAACGCACGGACGGACGGACGGACGCACAGACGCACGACAGACACCGGGCCATGACATAAGCCCGCTGGCCTTCGGCCAGTGGAGCTAAAAATGAGAGAACCGTCAGTTGAATGCTAAATACTAGTATCTGTAAATAGTTTCAACATGTGAAAGTGGGAACTGTGTGGCAACGGATTAAATGCTAAAAGGCATCTGAAAATAATGTCTTGTTCATCTGGATTTGATTGATATCACATGTAAAAAGTTTCAATGCAATGACAATGAAACTGAAAGAAAAGTTTGCAACACAGTCTCTATGTGATTGGTATGTATTTGAGTTTAATGCCATTTTAACAGCTCAGGTCATATCATGGAAGTCAGTGATGCACCCATGTGAATCCTTGCTTTCTCACACCGGTCCTGACACAACTTTCTTTCCAAAGCCACTGACTACTTTTCTCACATGCATTAGAGATAAGGGGTGAAAAATTGCAGGAAAGAAAGTTTGCCTCAATGGGGTATCAAACTAGCAACCACCGGGTCACGAGTCAGATACATTAACCATTGAGCTACCCGGGTGGGCTGTGTCTATGTGAATGCACACTGATAGACAGATGGCCAGACAGACAGGCCAATGGACAGGCAGACAGGCTGATACCAGTCCCATATCCTTCCCTACTGCCAAAAACGTGTGTCTTATGGAGGTACAATAATGTCACAACAGATAAACAAAAATATCAAGTTTCAACAAACCCTGCCAGTAAGAAAAAGAGTTGAAGTTCCTTCATCATAATGAGGTATAAGTATAGAGGGTACAGTGTTAAACTCTGCTGTGCTTAATGGTTGACCTAGATCAGTCACACTGTATATACTAAGGGTCCGGACACTACCCCTGAAATGTGAAAATAGAAGAATGTACCGAGAACAGATTGCTTAAACTGTTTCCCTCATTCCTTACAACCATTCAGATACCCATCCACTTATCCATCCTTCCATTGCACCCACTCATGCATTCATGCATGCATGCATCCATCCATCCATCCATCCATCTGTCTTTCCTTTCTTTTGGTTTATATTCTTTCCTTATCGATTTCTCTCTCTTCATGTCCCATAAATGAATATTAAAGTATTGGCAAAACACTTAATTTCTTAAATGAAATATCAATGCATCAAACTGACAGACATTTGATTAGTAATTTTTAATCATTTCTTCTTTATTCTAAACAAACTACCGGTAGTACCAAGTCCAAGTGGCAAAAAGAGAAAAACATTTGGAAGAAAGGACAATTCCTTTCTGAAGATAACCAAAACTACCGAAACATGCATTCATAAAAAGCTCACAAACTAAGGGCAGCATTAGGGATGGAGTGTTTTAGCTGATAGTGTGGATCATAATCAGACTGCTGTGTATACTTATGTCAAGATACAATTTTAAAATCTGATGCCAAATTTTTATTGAAGCACACCTGTGCTTTGACCACTGACATGTTTATACCTATCAAATCCTGATACACAAACATATTTCATGTTATTAGTCCATACCACTCTGGCCCCTCGACTCCCTTCTGGCCCCCTTCCTGTCTGTAAAGAAAATGTGGTTACATCAACTCACTGATGCATGATTTACCATTTTAAATCTGTACAAACGGCAGCTTTTTTAATTCTGTTACAGAAAAGGAGCACTTGCTTAAATCTTTTGCAGACAACAACATTTTAGACTTGTCCAAATTGAAAGCATCTGCAGACAACAAATTAAATGTGGATTGTGGCAAAGAGAGAAAATGCTAGTAACCAACATTATCTCCATTTCGCACATTCTTTTTTCCAAAGCCTTTATCCTGAGTGTCATTAAAAGACAGAATTGTGTTGTAAGGAATTAATACGTGTAATGCTATTTCCACATAATTCAGGAAAAGCATTTTGGTTTTCTTCATTTTTGTCCCCTTTGTGTCCCTTGATAGTTTCATGTGTAAATAAAAAGGTTATGCACATAAAGAAAGAAAAACTGTCTGTTTGTTTAAGAGTGTGATGTACTTCATTCAGGTACCCCAAAATTCAACACTTTAACAAAATGTTTCATCATTTGTTTCAGTAGCAGTTTTAATGTTTGCTCAGAGAAATAATATATTTGAGCCATGCTCTGTGAAAAGGGAGTTTAATGCATCCCGTAATGCATTATTGGTATACCAAGCAAGTACTTACATAATTATGGATTTGAAAAATCCATTTTGTCTAACAACTGTCTGAATCCCGCAGTATAATGGTCCTAGGACATACAGAAAATTTATCAAAAGCAAAAAGTGTCATCCAAGGTCAGCCTGAAATGGGGTGAAACTTTTTGCAGATGCATCAAGCCCCTTTTTCACAGAGTATGGCCCATTTTATCTTTTATGCACACACACACAAAAAATCGTCTACATGTGTATACTATCAAGGAGAGAAACAACATCATGTTCTTACCTTAATGGCAGTCTCTGACTTTCTAGGATCAAATATTCTAACTTTACCATCCTTGCAAACTGTGGCAATATATTTTCCATCTGGACTCCATTCAGCACAAAATATCTGAGAAACAACAAATCATTGATCTTGCTTATTTGTTCACCCACTAAGCCACATGGGAGCAGACCATTACAGAATTAGTAAAATAACTTAAGAAAAACTTGCAACAAATGGAGAAACTGCTCTTAATTGGGAAATTCTCCATTTTGTCATGACTAGGCATGACTAGACAAGCACACAATACTAATCAAATATCAGACTGCACCTTCTGTGCAGGCTGATCATAATCTATGTCATTAGCTGATTCACCCATATCACTGAAAACTTAAATCAGGCTACATTGAGAATTAAACCAGGACCATCTACCATAATATTCTGAAAACAAAGGAATTATAGTTTTATAAATAATATAAACCCGACAGGCCTCTGATGCAAAGAGAAAATTCCATTTGACAGATCTACCAGTGTGTCATTGCTTTTGTTCAATATTAAAAGTCATTTAAGAACACATATACAATATTTTCATTTTCAAACAGGATTCATCTGTAGCTCAGTGGTCAAGGCTCTGGATTAGTAATTCGGAAACATTGATTTAATCCTTGCTTGTGGAACTAATGTATTAGTGCCCTTTGGCAAGGTATTGCATATTCAAAGCTTCATACTGGTGAAGCCTCAAAAAAACAAGAAAAAAGGAACTGCTGCTATGAACAAATTCTTTTCTCAAAGAACATGTAATGACTATTCTTCCATATAAAATGACAAGAAAGGTGCAGATTTCAAACAAATAGAGTATGACTTACTATATATATTGTGTACAGATACAATAAAGTAATTGTGTTTTTTTTTAACCTTTAAGGTCTCGAGTTCTGTTCAGCAAAAACATGAAAAATTATAACAAACCTTTAATTGCCTTACAGAAGTCAGCAAAACATTATTTGCAATAATGATGACGATATGAGAAAATGTCAAAGTTTTTGCATGACAACAAACACAAACAAGAGGGCCATGATGGCCCTGTATCGCTCCACTCGCTTATAAATATAAACCACGAAGAAAAGTCTTCACTATATAAGCCCTTATAAAACTTTGACCTCATGGCTACAGTCTGACTAAATGGGGAATATTGTATTAGAAGAATAACATGCCAAATGTGGGAGTTCTTGGCCTTATGGCTGGTAACAAGATGGTTTCTGAACTTTTCACTCCATAAACCCATGTAAAACTTGTGATCCCTGGTGCAGGGCCAAACTTGATCCTAGAGCTGTAACTTGGGCCCTCTTTGTAACTGTCCACTAAATAATGCTATAATTATATGCAAAATTTGGTAGCCTAAGCCTTATGGCTATGTACACCAAGATTTAAAAGTTTTCCCTATGTAAGCCTATGTAAATCTTGTGAACCCCCCCCCTCCAAGTATGAGGCCAAATTGACCCCAGGACTATACTTTGGACACTTTTGGTAGACTCCAACTAGATCAAGCTAAATGCCAAATTTGGTAGCTCTAGGCCTTATGGTTTCAGACAAGAAGATATTTAAAGTTTTCTCTATATAAGCCTATGTATAAAACTTGTGACCCCTGGGGAAGAGCCAATTTTGACCCCAGGGCTATAATTTCAAGAAACATGATAGAGGTCTACTACATAAAGCTACATGCCAAATTTGGTAGCCCTATGCCTTATGGTTTCAGACAAGAAGATTTTTAAAGTTTTCTCTATATAAGCCTATGTAAAACTTGTGACCCCTGGGGAAGAGCCAATTTTGACCCCAGGGCTATAATTTCAAGAAACACGATAGAGGTCTACTACATAAAGCTACATGCCAAATTTGGTAGCCCTATGCCTTATGGTTTCAGACAAGAAGATTTTTAAAGTTTTCTCTATATAAGCCTATGTAAAACTTGTGACCCCTGGGGCAGAGCCAATTTTGACCCCAGGGCTATAATTTGAAGAAACATGATAGAGGTCTACTACATAAAGCTACATGCCAAATTTGGTAGCCCTATGCCTTATGGTTTCAGACAAGAAGATTTTTAAAGATTTCCAATATTTTTCAGTTTTGTTGCCATGGCAACCAGAGTTTTTGAAGGAATCAAATTCTTTCAAGAATTTCTGAAGAGGACCATGTCAGGATCATTTCTGTGAAGTTTCGTGAAAATCGGATGGGTAGTTTCAGAGAAGAAGATGTTTGAAATAAAAGTTAACGCACGGACGGACGGACGGACGACCGGACGGACGGACGACGGACACCGGGCCATGACATAAGCCCGCTGGCCTTCGGCCAGTGGAGCTAAAAATGATTAAAATGATTCTGCACAATGTTAAGTCTGATTGTGACCTGTGCTGTCAGCAAATTCACCTACAGTTATGAGCAGTAAAGGCAAGGGTTATGTACACAACAGAATATAAATCACATACCTCATCTGTATGGTCCCTTATTTCCAATTCCTCTGTATTTCCATCTAAATTCCACAGCTTTATTCTCATATCATAGGCACAAGTCATTACTAAATCTTTGGCTAATGGATGAAATCTTATAAAATATATCTTTTCTGTATGACCTGTGAGAATGGTAAACATACTTTAACTTCTATAATACAGTACCCGATTCTGACAACCTTCAGAAGGAAGACTGGTGACCAGCATTTTCTTCCTTTTCCACCCTATTTTCTACCCTTCCAATGACATAATGTATCACAGACATAGGCTACTAGCAATACACCTACTACCTTCTGCAGCAAATTTGTCACAGACAACTTTGAAAATTTGAAAGTATCCTTGCATAATATAACTAAACTAAATAAAGCAAATAAGGTTAATTGCTATACAAATATAATTAAAAGCATTGTTTTACAACTGAACCAGAGCACCACTGGCAGGTACCAATAACTGGCTGTGGTTGCTTGATTTTCAGTGAAAATTTTAAGTTAAAAAAGGTGCATAACTGTACCAAAATTACTTGAATGGTTACCTGCCCTTGTTGTCTAGGTTCCCCTTTTGATGGTTAACAACTTGTCCAAGTTTGAAGTAAATATCTTACAGTAACAACAGAGATACTATAAAATGTCAAAGGTTTTGCACAACAACACAGATGACACCAGGGCTACCACAATAACTCAACTTTTTTTCTTCAAAAACAGCCAAGCAAATGCCTGCCAGTTATAATGACAGATCTGCCAATAGAAGCAGTACAAACTCACTAAGAAGATAGGATTCATACTCTTCACTCAGGGTCTCTGTAACACCTCCCTCAGGTATCTGCCATATAAACACTTTAGCATTATCACAGCCTGAAATATACATTGCAGAATGGTTCTGGAACTAAAATAATTCCTTTAAAGCATGACAACAACCAAAATGAAACTAACAATATAAATTCTGCTTCCCTTTGGATTTATCTAAAAGCCCAAGGCAATTTCACATGGTTTCCCAAACAGTGTAAAACTGCAAAGAACCTGCAGTCTGATACTACACTGTCTATTTTTTTGTGAGATATCATTATATGAAAAAATCCTTAAAATGTATACCTTGGTCTTATTTCCAACCAATGTATCTTGTACATACAAACAAGAGGTTATTTTAGCTTATTTACTCTTAACTCTTTACCAAACAACAAAATTTTGGACTCAACCAAGTCGAAAACATTTGCAGACAACAAGGTAAATGTAGCTAAAATGATGATTTCTGTCTTTTACAGGGTAAAAAACATCAAAGGAAAAAGAGAAAATGCTGGTTACCAGCATTTTCTCCTTTTCCCACACTGTTTTCTGATGCCTTCTTTTTTTGGGTTGTTGAAACTCTTAAAAATGTTTTTGTGGTAAAGAGTTAATGTAAAATCCTTTGACCAGAATGTAAATATTGAAGTATCTTGACTGATGAAAATTAATGAAAATGAAATCAATTGTTGGTTATGAGCTTACCACGTTTGGCAAGTTGTCCAGCTGATAAATTTAGCCCCTATCTAAGTTTGAACTGTATCTAATTCCTTTTTTCTGCCCCGGATGACTTCAGAAAAATACAGAAAAATTACCAATAAGTATCCTGCGATTATCAAAGGGATCAAATGCCATGTCATTTACTTTACTTCCATTCTGTAATACTGGAACCCCGGTGTCAGGTAACCTTCCTGGCTTGTTCAACTGTTTAAGAAAAAAAAATCTTTTCAAACAAATACAAGGTAAATACAGTTCCTTTCACATAATTTATTGGAGGACGGGGGACACACACACACATGTAAATACACAGAGAAATCAGAACCCCAAAAAATCCATGATAAACAAGATATTTTTCCACCATCCCCCAAATATTAACAACTGGTTTGTCTTATTCCGTTTGAAAGGAAATGTGTTCATTTAATTGTATTATCCTCTTCATTTGGCTCTTTACCAAATGACGAAGTTTTAGACTAGTCCAAATTGAAAGCCTTTGCAGATGGCAAAGTAGAGGTTGCTCAAATGACAAAATTAAATTTTTAGAGAGTAGAAAACATTGTGGGAAAAGGAGAAAAAGCTGGTAACCAGCTTTTCCTCCATTTCCCACTGTGTTTTCACAGGCCTTCCTTGTTAGGGTTGTTAAAACTCAGGATAGTGCAGTAAAGTGTTAAGTGCAAAACCAAGATTTTTTACAGAAAATAGAAATTATATTGTATTATCTTCTTTATTTAAGCATGGATCGGGAATGTTTACAGTAAATGTTGCAGCAGCACTCCTGATTGTTCATATGAGTCATCAATAGTGGTACTCAATCAATTTTCTCAAGACATGACCTTACATCCCCGTCACATCGAACTCGTTCTCACTATGTTCCGAAAATTTTTGTCAACGGATTCAAACTGTGTTCGGACGGAGCAGACGTAGTAGCAACCTTTTATGATCTGTTTACAAACTTCATGGACAGGCTAGGACAGGAAGGGTGCTCCAGAACTTACAGTCTCCTCAAAATGTTTTGCCATCCAATCCCGTATTATAGTTAGACAGAGTGACAACATACTTAGCCATACTTCGATCCTATTAGGGACGTGTCATGACATGGTACAGTGGGCATTTGATTGGCAGTACACTTGCAAACCGAATGAAATTACAGATTCTACTCCAACTGCAACCTGTTTTACAATTTTTTAAGAGGGGCAAAATGATTTAAAATCTAATTTGGTGTAACAGGGCCTTTAGGTAGAATTAAGCTGAAATTACACGCCCTACCTCAACCGCAACCCATTTTATAATTTTGTTTGGACGAGGTAAGACATTCTAAGAACTAGTTTGGTGTGACGGAGGCTTTAGCAATTCCTGCTGGGCAATATTTCATTTACAGAGCATTCTTTTCTACAA
Source organism: Tridacna gigas (assembly GCA_945859785.2). Taxonomy (NCBI): domain Eukaryota; kingdom Metazoa; phylum Mollusca; class Bivalvia; order Cardiida; family Cardiidae; genus Tridacna; species Tridacna gigas. The sequence continues at coordinate 29,987,716 of OX244033.2, forward strand.
AAGATTGTCACATACCTCAATTATATACAACATGACAAAATTTAGACATGTCCAAGTTGAAAGCATTTTGCAGATGACAAATTAGGTATGGCTGAAACAATGGGATTTGTCTTTGAAAGAAAACATCATGGGAAAAGGAGAAAGTGCTGGTAATTAGCATTTTCTCCTGATGTTTTTTTTTAAGCATTTTTCCTCATACTGTCAAAAATGAGAGTTGTCTGGTAGGGAGTTAATACCACTTAACTAATTCCTACAGATAAGTCACCAAGCCCTGTGGTTCAGTAGTAACATGCAGGTCTGGTAATCAGAGGCTGCCAGTCTGAATACTGACTCAATCAAAGTTTTGTCCGAGGATTGATGAAAGACATAGCAAAAGGATTCATTCCTCTCTCTCCTCTCTCAAAAAAACATTGTTTGGGCTTTAAAAAATGGGAAAGCAGTCATCGGCTTTGAATTAGTAATGTACAAAGGGAATTCATGTAAAGATGCACTGGCCTCTGCTATGTAACTGAGATAATGTTAACCCTTATCCTGCTAAATAAGTGAGATGAAACTTTTAAGCCGATAGCAAAACCCCAATTCATGTTCTTTCAAACTTACTTTTTGGAGAAGAAAATATCTCTTTATCAGACAGTGTAGATCAAGATCAGACTGCACATTCTGTGCAGTCTGATCTTGATCTACACTGTCCGCTAAAGGTCAGTCAGTCACGCTTAGCAGCTTAAGGGTTAAGTAATAGCATAAAACGCCAACTAAATAAATCATTTAAAAATCAATTGTTTTCAACAATTTCTCACCTCTAGAACTGCAACCAGGCCTCCTGATCCTTCTATAGGGATTGCACACCTCTCTGTATTAGCATAAAACAGATCACTCTGCCCAGGTAAAGTTCTGTCTAACTTCCTGATGTTTGTGATATGTGTACTGTTATGTAAGGTCTTCCCAGTCAGGTATTTACATTTGGACTGATGCATAGCTGAAAGTTTTGAGAGAAAAATTATGTTCAAAGTTACCAACTTAAGTTCCAAAGCAGTGCAGATCTATATAAATGTGAGTAAATTCATTCACTTATTTTCTTGATATGTATTATGTTCCCAGTTAGGTATTTACATTTGGACTGATGCATAGGTAAAAGTTTTGATAAAAATCTTCTGTACACAGCATAAGGGCATTCTTATATCCAATGGCAATTAAGATAAAAGCATGGACTTTAACAGTATCCTCATTTGTAAAATCATTATTTTGTTTGCAGAATACAATTTTATGGGTACTTACCAGATTAAAGAAAATTTTCATGAGTAAGTAAATAACATAAAAATCATACTCTGTTATCAATCACTGTGCAAATAAAACATTCTACACTCAAGCAGTTGAGTTAGTCATATTAAAAAAAAAAAAAAAAAAGAACAATATTACGAATTCCATAATAAAAACAAAGAATTTATTCATATGTATAGGACCTGGGATAGGACCTGGACATCTGAGATAAAACTTCATAAAACAAATTTGAAAATAATTTACTATCAAAGAATTTTCTGTAGACAAGTCGAATAAAATTTGAACACAAAAACCAACAAATATCTGTTTCTTTTTTATCACATAGTGATTACTGATAAATCATGAATAATACATCAGAATATCTAAAACCGTACATGCACACAGGGGAATTTCCTGATTCATTTCTATGAGATTTGAGTAGAATGGTGTCACATATAATGTCACAAAATGCTTATCTCAAACATGTGTAAGATTCACAAAATGCTTATCTCAAATATGTACAAGATAAGAAAATTTGTAATGGATGTATTAACCTGAAAACAAGGGTAATTATGTGAAAAAAGTACATGATGTGTAAACGTAAAGCTAGAAAAAGACCATGGGCTTTTTCATCAGCTATAATTTGGTAGAAAATATAGAGGGGTTCATGTTAAAAAGACTGACCTGCAAACCTTTTAGCTGTCTTACTAGGCTCTTTAGGCTGCAAAATTGGTACCTCTGGTTCTGGGGTTACATTCTTATTTGTTGTTTCACTGGCCTGGTTTATCTTGCTTGTACTTGTTGGAGGAGAGACTTTTTCTGCCTGAAGGAATTTAAAAACTAACTAATTAGACCAGAGTTGCCAATTAAATCTTCAATCTTCTACACAATGATCCCAGTGTTTTAACAAACCTGAGAAAGAAAAGCTCTTGAAAACATTGTGGGAAAAGGAGAAAATGCTGGTAAATAGCTGGTAAACAGCATTTTCTCCATTTCCCACAATGTTTTCTAACCTTTCAAAGAAAAATCCCGTCATTTGGGACATATTTTTCCTGTTGTCTGCAGCTACAGTCAGTTTAGACATGTTTAAAATTTTGTTGTGTAGGAAAGAGTTAATAGTTGTCAGTTATATTGGTTTTTGATTCCTAAAGTAGATTACGTATATTTACCTAACCACACACTGACTGGTTGATATCTTTGTTTCATACAATAAAAAAGGTGGTAAGATCATTTCAGGTTACAAAATGCCAGACTGGCTGCTTTATAAATAAATATTTTATCTATTTCATGCTCTAGGGGGCATAGTGAAGTTTTCTTCTCACCAGATAAAAAGGAAGATTAAACCATCCACTAAAACAAGGCATACTGAAGATTCAACACCCATGAATAATTCTCAAATAAGGCCCAATACATATTTTTTTCTATATAGATCAGATACACTGGATGGCCTACTACTAAAATGTCTGTTACAAAACCATTTGAGCTATGCTCTGGAAAAAGGGCATTGCATGCATCTTCATCATTACATAATTATGGTTCAATAAAATCCATTTTGTCCAAAAACTGACTGAATCTGGTGGTAAATGGTCCTTGAACATGCAGAAAATTTACATATAGCAAAGTGTTATTAATCCATGTCAGCCTGCTCGAACTGCACAGGCTGACATGGGTCAATACATTTTGTATATGCATTAAACCCCCATTTCACCGAGCAAATTCAAGCAGCAATCCTCAATGACAGCATATTGTAGATGATTTACATTTCTTTCATAGATCCTCTTACAGGTATCACTATCAAGGGAGAAAAAAGAAGAACTGGTAAAACAAATTGTCGTTAGCTAAATGCCAACCTCTTTAGATTCTGTCTCAGCTGGTTTTGTTGGTGTATTTACTTCTGTTTTTCCTTGCACTTTCACAGTCTTCTGTTTCGACCTCTTATCCGGATCTAGACTCATCAAACTAACCTATAAAAGTGGCAAGTACCTTCAATTATTTGACAATAATAAGTCTGTCATTTTGGCCCTGAGGTTACAAGGAAACAACTTGGATTTCTGTGAATAGTATAGATCAAGATTGGACAGCATGAAAGTAGCAATGGAAACTGCGACAACTTTTGCAGGACAGTGTGTATCAAAATTAAAGTGCACATACATGCAGTTTCATCTTTGATCTTCAAGATCTGATACTATATTGTTTGATATTGATCACTGACCTAAAAAACCTAAAACCCCAAAATATATTGATGGTTTTTAGGAAGTTATTAACCCTTTACCACATCATTCAACTACCTTGAAAACGAAGCCTTTTGAAAACAGTAAGGGAACAGGGGCAAATGCTGGTTGCATTTTCTCCTTTTCCCACAATGTTTTCTTTATCATTTGTGCCACATTTAAATTGTTGTCTGCAATGCTTTCAAGTTGGACAACTCTATATTTTTCTCATGTGGTAAAGAGTTAATATATGTTTCTTTACCAAACAACAAAAATTGATACTTGTCCAAATTCAAAGCATTTGAAGATGAATCAATTTGACTAAAATATTAAAATTTGTTTGATAGGGTAGAAATCATTGTTGGAAAAGGAGAAAATAATGGTTACCAGCATTTCCTCCTTTTCCATTAATGTTTGCAAAAGCCTTCTTTCTCTGGGTCGTTAAAAGTCGAGATCATTTGGAAAAGGGCCCCAACCCTGAAGAAAAGGGTATTTGAAAAACATTGTGGGAAAAGGAGAAAATGCTGGTAGCTAGGATTTACTCCTTCTCCCAAAATATTGGTAACCAGTATTTTCTCCATTTCCCATGATGCTTTCTGTTTATCAAAGATTGAAATCATCATTTGAGCTACATTTATTTTCTTGACAGCAAATACTTTCATTTTGGTCAAATCCAAAGTTTTGTCATTTGGTAAAGGGTTAAACTGACATAAAGATTTTGTCTCAAAATGTTTCTATCAAACAGGGTCATAAAGTAGACTGTTAATCTACAAACTCTAAAAGAACATGTTGGTGGCAACCAGCATTTTTTCCTCTAAGTACATTGCTTTCTATCCTTTAGAAGATAAACTCCATAATTTTATTCATGCTAAATTTGTCATCTGCAAATGCTATCAGTTTGAACAAATCAAAGTTTTACTACTGAGGGCAAATAAGAAAAAATCTGACACTTACCTGACTATTTTCACCGGCCAACCACTGACTAGAAGTTAAAGCTGCCTCACCACATTTGGTATCTGGAAACAAATCTGCATGGAAATCTTTGTATTGCTGAGGGAAAAAAATGTGAAAATTATCCTTTGATAAAGATTAGCTAAACTTTCTTCCACATGGCTTTTTTTGGTATTGCAGCATGACCACTTCACAATATGCAAAGAAAAAAAGGCTGGTTCATAGAAAGTGCCTATGCTTGGCTGCAGTTGCTTGATTTTCAGTGAAAATTCTAAGTCAAAAAAGGGTATCCGTGTGTCAAAAATACTTTGCTGGTTCCATACCCCTGTTGTATAGGTTCCCCTTTTAATAGTATACAACTTAGCAGAGTTTGAAGTAAACATCTTCAGTAATAACAGAGATATAAAATGTTAAAGTTTTTGCATAACAATGACCCCAGGGCTATGACAATACCTCAACATTTCCTTAAAAAATAGCCTAGCTGAAAATTATATTTACTTTTAACATGAAAAAAACAAATAAAGAAACTATCTATGATCACCTTTCTTGGTACAACATAAGGTACAGGTAGAATACTGTTCTGTGTCAGTATAAGAAGTCTATCCACCTCTCCATCCATTACATTCACACCCCTCTTTGGTATAAGACACACCCCTTTTATCTGTTCACTCTTTTCCATCCTTTCAACAGAATCTAGTGAAATATGAAATACATAATTTGACAGGAATTTTTACAATTTCAGCTCTGATCTTGATCTACAATGAAGGCAAAAGCAAGTGAAAAATGATGAGGAGACCTTTAAGGGACAAATCACATAAATTTTACCACTTCTACAAAGTCATGCCTACAAAAAAAAGAAAAAAAAAAATTAAAAAACAGAAATCTAGTCAAAATAATACTACTATTTCAATATATGGGACCAAAACTATGAGCCATGCTCTGTGAAAAGAGAATTTAATGTATCTGCAAAAAGTGTCAACTCTTGTCAGCATATGCACTCCAGGCAGGCTCACATGGGCCAAAACTTTTTGCTATCTTCAAACTTTCCGCACGTCAAAGGACCATTCTACCTTATGATTCAGTCTGTTGCTAAATAATATCGACTTTAGGGGTTCATGATTATGACTGCAATGACTTACTTGGTGTAATGTTTCACGCAAATGCATTACCAAATGACAAAATTTTAGACTATTCCAAATCTAAAGCATTTGCAGAAGACGATTAAAAGGTCATCCAAATGACCAAATTTATTCTTGATATGGTAGAAAACAGTGTGAAAAAAGGAGAAAATGCTGGTAACCAGCATTTTCTCCTTTTCCCACAATGTTTTCGGAAGGAAATTTTCTTGGGGTCCTTAAAACCTGTGATTTTTGGTAAAGGGTTAAACCCCTTTTGCAAGAGCATGGATCAAATGGAGAACATGTAGTGTAAAGCCCTCATCCAAGACATTACTAACTGCTAAAACACTAAACTCTTTAAATTACAGGAGACAATTGTAGACCTGTCCACACTGAAAGCATTTTCAGGCAACAGTTTAACTCTTTACCACACAGGAAAAATTTGGACTTCTCCAAAGTGAAAGCATTTGCAGACGACAACTTTAAGATGGCTGAAAAGATAGGATTTGACTTTAACACTATAGAAAACAATGTGGAAAAATATTTTTCCCACATTGGTTTCAAAAGCTTTTACCCTTGAAGTTGTTCAAACTCTTGACTCTGTGGTAAAGAGTGAAATAAGTATCAAATGATGGAATTTGTCTCTGAGAAGGTAGATTTCAAATTCCATCTTCCTGTTAAAAAAATAAAAAGAATGAACTGATAAAGGAATAAAGTTGCTCTAAGAATGGTTGATGTCAAAGGTAAAAGGCTTACTTGATGTCAGTTTCTTCTCTGTTGTTGATATTTCTAGGTAGGACCAGGCACTATCTCCCTATAAGTAAAGCCAAAAATTAGAAATGACTATGTTTCTTGTGTAAACCTAAAATGGCTGTGTGATTAATCAGTCACAACAATATTTTCATACATACTGAAAAATGGTGCAAATAACAGAATGAAGAAACATTTGCATGGAAGGAAAAAGTTTTCAAAATCTGTGCATCATAAGAAAATCAGACTTGTACTAATGCAGTAATGGGTCGATGCAAGTTTTGATGGCGATATTGTGACCTTCATGAATGTGATTTTGCATACAGTAGTTGTCACTCAGAATAAATTGTCCAGAAACAGAAAAAAATTCTTCTATGCAAATAAATCATGGGCATATACCATATTCAAAACAGTCCTTGAATGTGGCAGTTCCCAATTGTATAAATCAGTTGTGAATCGATCTAAATCAGGTTTTTCATATAAAGTCCTTACACACAATTGTACAGTCAACAGTCAACATAATCAACATATCTTTTTTTTTCAAAAAGCTAGCTTTAATTCAATATAATATGCAAAGATTAATGACTAAAATAAACCCTTTACCCCAAAAGTTACATCAGGACATTCCAAACTGGAAAGCCAGATGTAAACCTTGAACAAACTCAGTCAAAGAAAGGAAAGCCATGAAACAGTCAAAGAAAAACTTTTAGAGAAAAACAACAACAACAACTGCACATTTCCTGAAATAATCTGCAAGATTTGTCAAAGAGTGGTTTAAAGCATTTATCTTGTTGCCTGCAGACAAGAATATCTATCATGAATATAACAGAAAAATGATTATGATCCATTATTTATGAAATATTCATCCAAGTAAACAAAGAAAAGTAGTTTGGCTATATGATCAAGCTTAAAATAACAACAAAGATTACCTTGCCTATTAAAAACAACATGCATGTATCCTCATCAAGCAATGGCATCAACACACTGAAATCATTTACAGAGCATTAGTATTTACTTTTTAACCTTACGAAAAAATTTTAGACTTGTCAAAATTTAAAACAGTCGCAGACGACAAATTAAATAGGGTTCAAATGATATAGAAATTGAGATGTTTCATAATGACTGCTGCAAATTTGTTTAACACTTTACCATGCAATCCTGGGTTTTAATGACCCTTAAAAGGGAGGCTTTGGAAAACCTTATGGAAAAAAGTAGAAAATGCTGGTAACCAGTATTTTATCCCTTTTCCACAATGTTTTCTACCCAATCAAAGACAGATGTCATCATATGAGCTACAAATAATTTGTCAACTGCAATTGCTTTCAATTTCATTGAGTCAAAAAATTTGTTTGTTTGGTAAAGAGTTACAAAGGTAATGAGTCCAGTGAAATTGTGATATATGTTGACTGGATCTGAATACTCAAGTCTGATTTTGGATGTAAGATCTGAGTAGTAAGTAAAAGTCTGATCTTGGATGTAAGATCTGAATAGTAAGTTAAAGTCTGATCTTGGATGTAAGATCTGAACAGTAAGTAAAAGTCTGATCTTGGATGTAAGATCTGAATAGTAAGTTAGATCTGAACAGTAAGTAAAAGTCTGATCTTGGATGTAAGATCTGAATAGTAAGTTAAATTCTGATCTTGGATAAAGTCTGATCTTGGATGTAAGATCTGAATAGTAACTTAAAGTCAGATCTTGGATGTAAGATCTGAATAGTAAGTTAAAGTCTGATCTTGGATGTAAGATCTGAATAGCGAGTTAAATTCTGATCTTGTATGTTAGATCTGAATAGTAAGTTAAAGTCTGATCTTGGATGTAAGATCTGAATAGTAAGTTAAATTCTGATCTTGAATGTACCCTGTTCAATATTTTGTAAGAAATTCTTTGCCACTTCAGTTCAACTGTATAAGCTGATGTTGACTGGTTCTAGTGCATCAGCAAACCATGTAAGCTATGGTCAAAAAACAGTCAGCTCATCTTCAGTGGAGTTGTGCTCTTAACTTTTGCAAAAGTTTAACTTCTATCTTTGTTTAAATAACTTGAATAGTCCTAATATGCAGTAAAAACTCAAGCAACATATACAAAAGTACGCTCAGTAGATGATCGATTCTATTTTTTTCAAGCTAATAAGCTGTATACATACTGACAGACTCAATCATGCACTATAGCCTAAATAAAGCAAATGTTGATATACTAATTGAACAAGCAACATCTTATATCTTAAAGCATATTCCATAACTATACATACAGTTGCCTTCAGACCAGTATAGATTAAGATCAGATTGCACAAAATGTGCAGCCTATTTGTTTAATCCACACTGTCTGCTTCGTAGAGATGTTTTAAACAAGAGCAATCTTGAAATTTCTGTTATGTTGGTCTTATTTCCAGACTGAAAATGTCTGTTGTATTTATTCAGCACTCTGCAGATTAAAAGCAAACCCTAATGATGAACTGCATTCAGTATACTAGCTTGGGATAGTATACACAAACATTCATAAATATTGCTCTAATCCTAAATCCCAAGACTGGCCATTTGATTGGCATAGATACTCTGTCATGTCAATCTGATAGGATTTAGAAGGGTTAGTGAATACCATACCATTATAAGAGATACAGATATTTACCCAGTTGAATTCCCAAAAGTTTCAGAGCTTACACTGGAAGATAAACTTCTGCTGTCCCACAAGGCACAAGTCCTGTCTCGTGACTATAAAGATGATAAAAAACAATGTTGTCGTGTCACATATAGGTTATAGAACATATGTTACATGATCATAAATTTCAAAAATTATATGTTTAATGATTAGATCCAATGGTATATGTAAAAACCAACATATTCATGAATTAGACCTAAACACTCCTTTGACAGGATTGTATGTTCAGGATAAAAATCCAAAGAACCTGGCATATAACTTCATGTACTTAACTTTAAACTAAAACAAAACCAGAGCTTTACCACAATCATCTGTTTTGAAAATTAATTGACCTCAAGATTTGTGTCTGACATGTTTTGGAAATAGCCAGCAGGAATACAATGCTGTAACAAATAATGTCACACAATGATCCTATGGTATCACAAATTCTTACCTCAAACATGTGCAAGAAAAGAAAATTTGTAATGGCTATATTACACTGAAAACATAGCAGGTTATGAAATGAAAATTATTTCTTGACCAATCTAGTAAAGGATATCTAATAAAAAGCTAGGTAATATACATGTATATGTAAATCTAAGACTCTTCTGATATGAATGCATGTTGTCAATGCAATCAACAAAAATTTTGCAAGGCACCCCAAAGGTGAATATGAGATATTTAACCCTTTACCACACAATCCTGAGTTTTAACGACCCGAAGGACTTTTGGAAACATTGTGGAAAAAGGAGAAAATGCTGGTAACCAGCATTTTCTATTTTTCACACAATATTTTCTACCCATTTAGTGACTAATCCCACCTTGAGCCATATCCAATTTGTCATCTGCAAATGCTTTCAATTTGGACTACCAGTAGTCTAAAATTTTGTTGTGTGGTAAACGGTCAACATCCTAAAATATTTAATCCAACATACAGAAGTAAATCCTGAAGTTAGAAGGTAATCGGTGCTGCCAATCCAAATGGCCCTTGAATCTCTGTTACTATTAAAACACTGGGCTTCCTGAAACAGAAATAAGGGATTGATACACTTGAGATATTTCATCTTAAATTTCATCAAAATGCATATTATTGCTTGACAAGAAATTTTGTTATGCAAAAACAAATCTTAACCTGCCCTTCTAAATCCAAAGTAATGTTGATTTGCCTTTGAAATGGCAGAAAACATGGTGGGAAAGGGTGAAAATGCTGCTTACCAGCATTTTCTCCATTTTTTTCACAATGCTTTCAGAAACTTTCTTCCCCATGGTCGTAAAAACACAGGATTTTTTGGTAAAGAATTAAAAAGTTGCCTACTGAAACTTTGTGTCAGTTGGTTATAGACCATGTAATGCATATAGAAACAGAAAATATACCTGTGATACTGTAGAGGATCTAGGATCTATAATTCTTATTTTTTTGTCTTTACAGGAGGTAAGGAGCATGTCACCATTACCATGCCAACAAATACTCTGTATCTGGTCTCCATGATCACTAATATCTACATAAAAAAGTCATCACAACAGAATTTGAACAGAAAATAAATTTGTTTTCATTGTTAAATGGTTTACAACATTTTCCACAGTATTTCAGACATATCAGTGCATCAGTGAAACTGTCAATTCATTCCTAAGCATTTTCTTTCACCAGCACCAATCAAAATGTTCTTTCCAAGCCACTGGCTACTTCTCCACAAAAAAGTCAAAACCATGCTCAAGAGAATGAATCTTGTCACTATGACTATCATCCATCCTCAAAAAACAGTTTGACACAGGTTGAATGCAACACTGAAACCCTTGACTATTATTAAAGGTGACTTAATATCCAGGCCAAATGCTTTGATACAGACGATATTTAAATCTAGCATGCATTTTGCAAAAAATTGTTTAAGTTCAAAGGGAGATAATTCCTTAATACTTCAGCACAGGCATCTATTAAACTGTGTCTTCTATATCTACTCTTTCTGGTTAATTCTTTATGAAGCGACAAATTTTAGACTTGTGCAAACTGGGAGCATTTGCAGACAAAAAAGTGAACACAGCTCAAGTGGTGCAATTTGTCAATAAAAGGGTAGGAAACATTGTCGGAATAGAAGAAACTGCTGGTTATCAGCATTTTCTCCTTTACCTACCATGATTTCAAAAGCCTTCTATGCCTGGGTCACTAAAACCTGGGAAAGTCTAATACCTGGCAAGACAGGAAAATCTAAATATGTTCTTGAAAACATTCATTTTGCATCAGTAAAAATATGGATAAAAGGTAAAAATTAAATGGTCTATAATGAAAGATTAAGATTTTACCATATTGTTCTTTCCCAGCAGATAAATCATAAACTTTCACAGATTTATACACTGATGCAGCAAGAATGTTGTCAGCTACAGTATTCCATGAAACATTTTCCACCCTTTTCTCAAGAGCTGGCAGTGGAACATGTTGTGATATACAGGTCAAATGTTCAGAGAGTCGTTCTGGCTCTGACAATGACCACACTCTTACCTGCAAAAGGGAGAAAAAGAAATCTTTTCTTATCTAGAATAAAGAGAGAAAATTAGCTTAATTTTCACTATAGTAAAAAAAAAAAAAAAAAAAAAACACTCAAAAAAATATCTTCTTTGAATCAATTGAATTTAACAACAAAAAAAAAATAGTGAAAAGAGAACAACTGATTAATACAAGATCAATGATACACCACAAGTGCTTTGATAGGGAAGACTGAAGTTGAGACATACTGTACTTTATGCACACAAATTTCTAAGAACTACACAAAATGCATGTATTTCACCAACATTTTTCAAATATTTCTTTCTCAGAGTCCTACAGACAAGAAATTGTTGTATAGCATTATAACAAAAACAAATTACATACAGTGCAATCTGCTGAACAAGTTGCCAAGAGGTCATCATGGAAAGGACTAAAGGCCATGTCTGTTACATAATCTGGAAAAAAAAACAATTTTAAGGCCCATTCTGACATATATATAGAAACAAAGGTCTGTTTTCTTATATAAATCTAACAAATGAATGAATAATTATCTTGAATTTGAACTCTAGGTTTAAAGCTTCAAACACACAGTACACTAATGTATTTTGCTATTCAAATTATTCATGTTTTTAATTTATCTGAACTTGTAAAAGACCAAATTTCAGGAAACATATTGTACAAATTAAGAATTAGGAAAACATACGGGCACATTGCTGCTTGCCATTAAAAAAAAAAAAAAAAAACCTTGCCTAAAATGCATTACAATACACTTCAAAATAAGATTTTACAACATTGAGAGATTGCAATACAATGTGTGTTCAAACTAATCAAACTAATGTCAGAGTCAGATACAAAATATCTTTAAAGTTACACTCTCCCATCCATTACCTAACTTACCAAGATGACAGAATTTTAGACTTGTCCAAGTTTACAGCATGTGCAGATGACAAATTGAATGTGGTTCAACTGATGTTTTTTGTCTTTTACAGGCAGAAAACATTATTATGATTCAGGACAAAGGATAAAATGCTGGTTCTACCAGCATGTATTTTCTCTTTTCCTACAATGCCTTCTTCCCCATGGTTTTTAAAAATGGAATTGTTTCTTACAGGGAAAACTTGGATGGCGTCACCAACCAACATCACTGAGAAGAAACTAGCTTTCAAATAAGGCTACTTTTACAAACTACTCCCTGCACATAAATTTTTCTTCTATTTTGCAGTAAAACCACTCTTGTTACTTTTCAAAAGATACTCTATAAAACATCGAGATATTTACTTCAAATAATTCCACAATGAGTCAAAGATAACAGGTAGATCAAAATATTGCCTGTGAAGAAATAGGTTATGTGGCTGAGATTTAAACTGCTATATTCTACAAACCTGCATGACACTTCAGTGTAGGCAGTGATTGTCCAATCCTTCCAGTGGTCTCCAAAGGTAAGACCCCCAGGTTTCCAACACCTGTAAATATAGAACAAGAAATCATATCTCCTGCAGAGTTTTTTTTTTTTTTTTTTAAACTAGCAGCAGACCAAATTTAAAAACAGAGTGGAAAATGGAGAAATTGCTCATCATCAGCAAATTTCTCCTTTTGACTGAAAAAGTTTTGATTGTGCTAACTTTTAAAACCTTTAATCATGTGGATTATCCCTATTTTAAGAGGATGTTAATGTTTTCAAAACCATAATATGCTGAAAACCTAACAACCTATAACAACACAAATTGTGACCTTTTCATATCCTTAGAGAAGACAGCTTTTTTTATCACGAACAACAAACAAGAGCACCACTGCTGCGTATGTTTGATTTTCTGTGAAAATTCCTAAAAGGGTTATAACTGTGTCAAAAATTCTTTGATGGTTATCTGCTCTTATTGTATAGGTTCCCCTTTAACCCTTTCCCAAACAAGCCCTGGTTTTCACGTGTCTGCAGTACAAGTCTTTTGAAAACACTGTGGGAAAAGGAGAAATTGCTCATAATGAGCAATTTCTCCTTTTCCCACAGTGTTTTCTACCTTTTTTGATAACTTTCTGCCATTTTCATCAAATTTAAAATTGTCGTCTGCAAACTCTTTCAATTTGGACCAGTCGAAAATTTGTCGTTTGGGAAAGGGTTAAATAATATACAACCTGTTCAAGTTTGAAGCAAATATCTTCAGTAATAACACAGATATTTATTTATAAAATATCAAAGTTTTCACACGATGATGAAGACGACACCAGGGCTATGGCAATACCTCATGTTTTCTTTGAAAACGAAAACAGCTAAAAAGGAACAATTACTGGCATCTTTTCCCACTGCATGTTTTCCTTTAACCCTAAAGTGTCTTTCACAAAAATAGTTGGTTTTATGGTCAGTGTAAAGCAAGATCAGACTGTAAAAAACATGCAGTCTGATCTTGATCTATACTGCCTGCTATGCTAAAACCCTTGCCAAACAATCCTGCATTTCCAAGACAGGTTATAACAGTACATGTATTTGCAATTTAAAGGTTGCTTTTGTTCAGAATGTCAAGCATTACAGACAGCGTAGATCAAAGATCAGACTGCCTGTTCCATGCAGTCTGATCATGATTTACACAAGCCGCAAAGAAAATTACAGCTGTGAAAGGACTAAGGTTAAGGGAGAAGAATTGAGACAAACAAACAAAAAACACTTAGATACCTCCTGAGTCTGTATTGAATGCCATATATGTACAACTAGCTGCTATATGGTTTCCACAGGACTGCATCAAGGTGCCCACAGATACATCCAATATGGTCTCCTGTATTCATGGAAAAAGACAACATTTATTAACTCTTTACTAAATGACAAAATTTTAGACTGGTCCTAATTGAGCGCATTTGCAGATGACATTAAATTCAGCTGAAATAATGGTAGTATTGTCTGAAAGTGTTGAAAACCTTTTGGGAAAAGGAGAAAATACTGGTTTTTAAAAAGACTTTGTTCTTCAGCATCACTTAAACTCAGGATTTTGTGGTAAAGAGTTTAAATCTTACCCTTTTGCATTAAAATTAATGTTTTTAACTCTTTTCGCTTTTTAAATAATGTTTTTTACTCTTTACAGCACAAGAAAATTTTGGACATGACTAAATTGTTCAGACAAAAAAATAAACGTAACTCAATTGATGATTTCTGTCATATAGAAAATGTGAGAAAAAGAGAAAATGCTGGAAACCAGCATTTTCTCTTTTTCCCCACAATGTTTTCAAAGGCCTTCTTTCTTTAGAATCCATTTTCTTCAGGGTCATTAAAACTGAGGATTGTGTGGTAAAGAGTCAAGAGCAACAAAATCTTATTAAAAATTACAGTACACAAAAAACATAAGAAAATATTGTCTTTTATCTCTGTGAAATTGATGTAGGTGAAAGGGGCAATTACTAGTTACCAGCCATTGCTCTCTTTTCCAAAATGTTGTCCAAAACTGTCAGGGAAAGGATGCTAATAGAATTTGAGAAGTAATGGTTCAATAATTAACTCATTACCAAACGACAAAATTTTAGACTGGTCCAAATTTAACCCTTTATCATGCAATCCCGACTTTTAATGACCCTGAGGAAGAAGCCTTTTGAAAACATTGTGGGAAAAGGAGAAAATGCTGGTAACCAGCATTTTCACCTTTTCCCACAATGTTTTCTACCTTCCCTAATCAAATTTCAATTTTTGAGCAAGATGTGAGTTGTCGTCTGCAAATGCTTTCAATTTGGACCAGTCCAACATTTTGTCGTTTGGTAAAGAGTTAAAGCATTAGCAGACAACAAAATGAAGGTGGCTCAGATGACAAAATTTATCTTTGATGAAGTAGAAAACATTGTGGGAAAAGGAGAAAATGCTGGTTACCAGCATTTTCTCCTTTTCCCACAATGTTTTCAAAAGGCTTCTTCCTCAGGGTCGTTTAAAGTCGGGATTGTGTGGTAAAGGGTTAAAAAAAGTAAATAACTGATAGGACTGAGCTGAAACTGTAGGTAATTACAGATTTACTAACCAATCAGAATTAGGAATGCCATTTTTTACAACCCTACAGCAGGACTCTTCCTGGTAAAAGAGTTAGAAAAACATCAAAAGAGGATGCCATACTCGATAATCTAAGATGTATCCTTCACCAAATGACAAAAAAGACTCGTACAACTTGAAAGCATTTGCAGAAGACAATTAAAATGTGACTCAAATGATAAAATCTGTCTTATAACTCTTTACCACATGATAAGATCTTAGAATTGTTCAAATTGAAAGCAATTACAAACGAAAATCTATATGCGGCTTAAATAATGGAATTTGCCTAAGATGGGGTAGAAAACAGCATTTGCTCCTTTCCTCCCAATGTTTTCAAATGACTTCTGTGTCAAGATTCTTAAAAGTCAGGGTTGTGTGGTAATGGAGCTAATAGGGTAGAAAAAGTTGCAAGAAAGGCAGAAAATCCTGGTAACCAACATTTTCTCCTTTTCCCAACAATGTTTTTAAAAGGCTTCGTCCTCTGGGTTGTAAAACTTAGGATTGTGTGGTAAAAGTTAAAACATTACACTCTTGCATCTTATATTCATCAGAACAAAACAAAAATAAAGATTCCTCAAAGCTGTAAGCATGTGCAAGCAACATATCAAATGTGGCCCAAATGACTGGCATCATCTTTGAGAAGGTAGAAAACATTTTGGAAAAGGAGAAAATGCTAGCTACCATGACAACGTTTACAATCGGTGATTTTCTGATAGATGTTAGAACTTGGAACTGTTTGGTGGTAAAGGCACTCTGTGACACATTTTCTGAATGGTGCATGTTACATCCAATGGCTACCATCCAAAGGCTGGGTGTTGCCCGTTGTCTATCGTAAAATACAATGGTTTCCCTAATACCAAGCAAGGGCTCTGAAATTATGCAATTCTCAATAGCACTCCAAACTGACTTACATCACCAGCATGGATCAAACCCAGCTTTCCCTGCTACAAATCTTAGCAACTGAGCTTTAACAGCCCACGATGCATTTCTTTATAAAACGTACTTAGCAGTAAGTGCATGAATTATTATATAATGACAAAATTTGTCTTTAAGTATTTATTCACGAGTCACTTGTATAAAAATGCCTTTTAGTATTTAACTTAAAACCGATGTCACTTCACTTCTGAGGTTAAAGTTGACAACAGACAGAAAAATATACATGTACCTCTCTTTTGGGAAACTTTGGTGCTGCATTCTTGTATTTTGAGACCTTGAACCGCCAAGCCATTATTCAATATTAGCTGCAATTAGAATATAATGTATTTAGAATGTTATGTATTTATGAAAGAATTTGGTTTGTATTGGAGTTTACTGCTGTTATTAACAGCTGAGGTCATTCACGGCAGTCATTGGACCTACATGTTTTACCTGGCTTTCCTCACATCACTACTGACATACATGTAACTCGCTTTCCAAGCCACTGACTGCTATTCTCACATGCATCAGGGGTGAGAGGCAAAACATCTCCAAAAAGAAAGTTTGCCTCAACCAGGTATCGAACCCGCAACCACCATGTCACCAATCAGACAAGCTAACCACTGAGCAACCAAGCTGGACATTTCTGAAAGAAGTGAGCAGAAGACGTTAAAGAATAGCTTAGCTAGAAAGAGCGAAGAAGCTAGGGTGTGAGCAAGAGAGATGGAGAGTAAGAGAAAGAGAGAGGGGGGAAGAAGTAAATACAAGAAAAGCAGATACATGATTACATGATTCTTGGGAAAAAGGTTTAGGTCAAGCTATGCACATATGTCACAGATTTGTACTGTTACCTGAACTCACTCTTGTGGGATAGTTTCTCAAATGAAACTGAATGTGTATTCCCAATTAACTAGAATAGGCTAAATTGCAATAAGATCCATGTGAACCTTGAGCTAAACTATGTAACAGCATTGAGATTAATATTTATCTGTTGATCCATGTCCTTTTTCATAGCTGACAAGCAGAATAAAAACATGTACATCTGGCTAAAAAATGATCAGTAAGATCATGAAATTTCCAGAATTAGCTAAGGAAGGGTGGCTAAGTGGGTGTCATCTAATTTGGGTCCACTAGAATTACAAGACTGCAGCAGTTAAAATCTACATTTATTGTGGTGTTTGTGTAAAGATTAATCATTAAAACAATCAATCTAAAATTTAGATCTAGGACCATTTCATAAGCTGACAAAAAAGATAGATATATATAATAACTTAAAGCAATGCTGCTTTTGTCTCTTTTTTCCCCTCAGAATATGAATATGAAGCTTTTTGTAAAGGCAAAGCAATCATGAAAAAATAATAATACACAAGCTATTCTACCACTGTTGGTAATAGTTACCCTGAGCTTCAAATACTGTCAGTTCTACATGTAATAAATGGCAAATTCTTCAAATGAGAAGCAAGTTTAGTTTAAACCTATTTATTCTACATCCATTGTCAAACAAGTTCTTACAACTTATGTAAACTACCCTCAATGAATGCTTCTTGGAAACATTAAACAAGAACTCATGCCATGCAGCATGCCCACAGGGTTTTCAATTTGCACCCTCCAGGTTTTGAATTGGGGGCACAAAGAAAGAATTGGGGATATACTGTACCCCCTAGGTTTTGAATTGCAGGTACAAAGAAAAATTAGGGGGGGGTCAAAGTAAATTTGGGCTGTTTCAGTTTTATTTATGAATTTTAACACCCCAGCTCCTTTACCATAATGAATGGGATCTTAATTAAATAAATTGTGCATTTGGTGATTATATGGATGCATCATATGTCTCCAGGGCATGCAGATACTTAGATATAATCGCAACAGCGGTCAGGGTTTAAAAGCCGAACATGGCCATGAGTTCTGATAATTGACTACCTTTATGGAAGATTTTTCACCTTCATTCCTTTCTCAAAGTTGCAAAGAACATTAGAACTGCTTTAAAAAGGAAGTGAAGACAGACTGATGCTCGTTGTCCAAGATGATGTTTGTAGATCTAGCTATTTTAAAATCACAGAGGAGCAGGCCAATCAGCTCATAGTAAGCTCCAACTCTGTCAAATAAAGGCCATGCCGTGTTAGGGCAAAATAAAACAAAATGTGTAATGGTAGAATCACTTATGTTTTTACCTACCTTTCTCAGATCTTCACGCTGTAAAATATTTTAACAGCTTTTGTTGTGATGATATTTTTTTCTGCAGCAGACGCCATACATATGAAAATTACACTTTTAATTTGCGGCTCAATTTTTCAGCTTTCATATGTCAAAAAAATGTGTATTTAACAATAACTGTGCATCATACTAATATTAAATGATTTTAATTTCTCACTGAAAATTAATTACCAGATTTCCTGTACACGTGGTAGATTCGGACACCTTAAAAAATTGTAGCGAAAATTATTCAGACAGACAAGGAAGCCTCAAAAAATATATAGTGAAAATATATGGTTACCCACACTATGTTAAGGACAAAGCGTGGTACCCACTTACAAGGAAAACTACTTTCATTTTGTTTGTTTGGCATGCAATACGAAATGGTATCTAATTTGTATGTGCAGTTTACGTAATTACTTTCCTTTTTGTATGTGCATGCACGTAAGCACACAAAATCTGTACGCGCGGCATAGAATTTATACCTGAATTACATACTGCAGTAAGAGATTGGGCACCCTGCCATGTTGTGGGTAGTGCCAAATGTTGACCCTGCTCATCATGAGTTTCCAACCTTGAACCTCTGATTGCAGAAGCCTGTACTTCACCACTATCTCCAAAGAAGAAAGTTTTGTGAAACTTTTCGTGTTGTGTCATTGTTACTTCTTGTACATCTAGATCTGCTGGAGCATTTTCTTTTTCTTTATTCTCAACTAATACGGCCTTTATTTCCCAATTAGAAAGATAAGCCCGGTAGCCAAAAGAGCTCAAGATAAGGTGTCACTGGCTCAAATATCCCGCTCAGCCAATTTCTTTCCAAGGAATTATGATAGTCATTGTGAAAAGATTCATTCCGCTTTAAAGATTGATCATTGTTTCAACGATGATTAAGTTGGAAACCAGCAAGTGGGTTGGGAACAATGTTTATGGAAATACTAGAGCAAAGCATTAACAGGTGCACTGGCGGCCGCCACGTAACTGAAACATGTTGAAAACGGCGTTAAACACAATACACAAGAGACCATATTCCCAAAATTTTGAATGGGTCCGCCCACTTTTTACACCGTGCAGCCATAGTTAACCCGATAAGCAAAGAATAAGGTTGCATTTGCATGGATTATAATTTGCAGCTGCTTTACGTGTTTGAATGGTACGATTTCAATGATCGTTAAACTTCTAGGTCTATCTTCTGAAAATCTCTTATCCTGCTCCAAAGTTTTGTCTGCTACTTCCTGATATCCGAGTAATTCCGAATTTAAAAAGTAAACAGATTGAAAGGCAATTCGGATATGGGAAAAATCATTATATAATCTAATCACAACTCATATTTTTGTTGCATTTTTCTGCAAAAAGACAAAAAAATAAAGTAAGAAAAGAATGAAGCGACCGTTCGAATTACTTTTAATCCCCAAGATATAGATTTGTGACCCAGATAGTGCTTGCGGATATGACCTTAACCCCTTCAACCTTAGTCTTCTGCAACAAGATGTCTGCGATTAGAACGGCATGCATACTACGCAGAGAAAGCTTGTCCGTAAATGCACTTGCTAAACTTTCTTTTTGCCATGAGGGCAACTGTCATAGTCAGCGTACAAAATACCATTGTATCTCTCGACAGCAGTCAAATGCAGTGAGTCTAAAGAGTACGTATGGTTGTAATTTTGATTTGACATGGGATTTCGCAGATTTTGTAACTATTGCCAGGTTTCCATAATTCGGCAATCTGTCAAGAGAATCACTATGGCAATACAAGTAAACGGTGAATAACGTAGATTCATTGTAGAAAATTTCACATTTTTAGACTGTTGAATTTTCAAAAGGTGCCATGACTGCAGAATAGATGTTTACTAGAATTTTCTAGAACACACTAGATATTCACTGTTGGAATTCTGTCTTACATGTTACATCTCTTGTGCAGGTGCAAATGCGAACTTGGTGCTTATATTAATCATCAAATCTTACTGTTCTTTGTTGATAACGCTTGTTCTTCTCTGTCATGGGGTCCTGCATGGGTGGTGTTAAAGCTGTGCAATTTGTTATCCAGAGGTTGTGGGTTTAATCCTCGCATGAGGCCCTGGGATAGTACAGATGATTATCCTTGAATATGATTTTAGTTTTTGATTGGTTGCTTCTAGGCACAGAGACTTTTGCGAAAGAAATGGTTGAAGTTTAAGTTTCGTTGTCAGTTTGTGAAAGTATTAGAGTTTAAATGTGTTAATGTGTGCACAAAATCTGTGCAGTGATTTCTCCCATATTTATTGAGATTGTCTCTGTAAAAAACTAAAATTGCATCTGGGAAACAGCATTTCTGCCTAGCTCATGAATTTT
Organism: Tridacna gigas; assembly: GCA_945859785.2. NCBI lineage: Eukaryota > Metazoa > Mollusca > Bivalvia > Cardiida > Cardiidae > Tridacna > Tridacna gigas. Next base: position 30,008,542 of record OX244033.2, read on the forward strand.
GGGGTCATTCTTGACTCCTCATTTGGAATTTCAGGGGTCATTCAGAGATTTTACGTGTCATGGTCTTCAACTTTTCATTTTTTTTTTTTTTTTTCCATATGTAGTTCACTTCTTTCCCTTTGTAGATGACACATACAGCTAAAAGTTTTAAATGACAGTATGGTATTAAATCTGTAAGTTCAAAAATAATGACCTTGTAGAAACTGTCATCTGCCATCTCAATTATTACTCCAGCAAGTTGGTGACCATGACCCAGCAGGATCTAAAATACGGACAAAAAGCTTAAGTTACTGATTCCATACAATAATATAGGTGAGAGGACAACGATGTAACACAGAATTTTGCATTTTAAACCCATACAGTATAAACCGGAAACTATTAATTCAGTGTAGAAAGTGAATTTGAGATTCTGCAGTTTTAAAGTTGACAATGTTGTAAGATATATTAATTGAATAAATCTTTTCTATTATGTTTAGTTCTGATTTATGTTGTGTCAAGGAATATGCAAAGTTGTAATTTTGTTGCCTCATCCTTTCATTTTGCATGTCAAAAACACGGACTTCCTGAAGCACTGGGGACAGTTTTATGTACTCAAACCCAGTATGATTTGTAGCCTATAAATGTGTTGGATTTTGACAAACTTGTCCAAGATTGTTTTGTGTGGTGGAATAATTAAGGTATAATACATAGGAAAATTATATGGTAAAAGAAGAAATTACTTAAGTAATTTCTCATCTTTCCAGTGTTTTAAAAAAGTGTGAAGCATTATGCTTATCATATTTACCTCCCTTTAACCCTTTACCACACAACAAAATTTTAGACCTGTCCAAATTGAAAGCATGTGCAGATGACAATTTCACTGTGGCTGAAATAGTGCAATTTTTGTTTGATAGGGTAGAAAACATTGTGGGAAAAGGAGAAAATGCTGGTTACCAGCATTTTCTCCTTTTCCACAATGTTTTCAAAAGGCTTCTTTCCCAGGGGCGTCAAAAGGTGGCATTGTGTGGTAAAGGGCTAATGAATGTGAATGAGAAAGGTGGGACAAAGTGTTATGACACTTATGATTGGGTGGTCAGCTGAAACTAAAGCATCTGTATGGAAATGCTGTATGTCTTTGTTGAATGTTCCATTTGACTTTCTTAATATGTTTATAAGATTCCAATACTGCCAGTTCACTTGGTCTTTGATAATGCCCATGGCAACATTTTTTCTCCAGATCAGAATGGCCTGAGGCTACCCAGCCAAAAAGTTGACATAATTCAGAGACATATACACTCCAGCGACAGTAGGCATAAGGAAGATTACTATAAAGTTCTGGGAGTCAAAAAGAGTGCAGACACAAAAGATATTAAAAAAGCTTACTACCAGGTACTGTTGTTAAATTCTTTTTGTTTTATCATTATGTAAAATATAAGGCCTTTGACATTTTGAAGAATGTTAGGATGTTGCAAGACCAATCATTTTTCCAATTTAATTTACGTGCACTAAACATGTACATTATTATAAGCTTGAAGGGTCTTATTATGTTATGATTCCTGATTGTATGTCTGTCGTTATATCTACCAGCAATTTCTTTTGCAGCTATTTTCTATAAGGGGCATGTAGAACTCCTTAAAACTTAAAAATCATTTATCTGTATGAAATGTACCTTTTTTTACCTGTGTACTTTTAAGTTTTATTCAAGAATGTACCCTTGAAATAAACAATTTCTGGCTTGGTAAAGCCCATTGGAGCATTTTTACATTGTTCTGCATTTATAATCAAGTCTTACTTTTCTTTTTTTTTTTCAATTTCCCTAACCTCTGTCTGCCTGGTATATTTAGATAGGACCCAAAGATTTTTCACTGTCAGAAGAGAATTTTTTTTTTCTCTAAGATTGATTGTGGAGGTTCACGCTTATAAGTTGTGACAAATGATTTGATGATGAATTATTACTCTGCAAATCATATTGTTTCATTTGTATGTGTTAAGACTTCAGCTGTTAATTTAGGCTCTGAAAATTCCAGTTATGTCAATATTAGAATGAAAGGAAAATAAAATTTTTATAGTCTATAAAGTCTTTTGGCTTACCTGACAACCCATAACACCCCCTTCAAATTCTCAAATTTTAAAAAGTAGATACAAAAAATACAAAACTTTGTGTAAAGCCTGATGGAGTTATATTACTTTCTTTCTGGCGCTTTTTCGCCTCTCACCTCTGTTTCATGTGGGAAAAGTAGTCAGTGACTTGCAAAGAAAGTTGTGTCAGTACTGGTGTGAGAAAGCCAGGAAACACATACATAGGTGCACTGACTGCCATGATATGACCTAAGCTGTTTAAACAGTGTTAAACTCCAATACAAACATACAAAGGAAATATTTCAACATATTTTCAAATAAATCTTTTACCACCAAATCCGGTCTTATCCACCCTGAAAAAAATAGATTTGGAAAACACTGTGAGGCAAGGAGAAAAGGCTGGTGGCCAGCATTTTCTCCTTGCCTCACAGCGTTTTCTATCCTGGACAAACCTTGATTATGATAACATGTAATAATGTTGTCACCAAATGCTTTCATGTTATGTTATGTGGTAAACAGTTAATATGATGATCATTGAATGTTACTGAACCACAGCTTCAGCAGAATGTTGAAAAATTGTGACAATATAATTATAATACATGTATGTTTTGATACATGTACATAGTGAAATTTTGTTTAAAGCTTGCCAAGAAGTACCATCCAGATGTTTGCAAAGATGATCCAAATGCTGCTAAAAAGTTTCAAGAGGTTTCTGAGGCTTACGAGGTAAGCAGGTTGTAATTTTGTTTCCACAGGGTGTCCCAGAAGTCTTGCACCATCCATGTTTCCATAAAAACCACCTTTTTACTTAAAAATAAAATTTATTGATTTTGCCCAAACTGTTCAATATCTGGGCATTTTGATAATTTCATGTGCTTAATTGCTTTATTTTGCAATGAAAGGTCGTAAAGACTAACAGATAGTTACCATGGCTATTGTATTAAATGATTACAATAGAATTAATGATTTGTTGCTTTTTAGCTCACCTGAGCATGAATGCTGAAGGTGAGCTTTTGTGCTCGTGCTATGTCTGTCGTGAGTTATCTGTTGTGAGTTATCTGTCATCAACTTTTACCTTGTGTGCACCCTACAGGACACATTCTCAGTATGATAGTCATGAAATGTGGTCAGAATCTTTTCCTTGATGATATCTCGGACTAAGTTTGAAAACTAGGTCACTGGTGTCAAATCTTTGAAAAACCCTGTGTACACTCTAGAGGCCACATTGTCAATCCAGTACTCGTAAAACTTAGCCAGAATGTTTGTCTTGATGGAGGAGTGTGAAAATGGGTCAAATGGGGTCAAAAACTAGGTCACCAGATCATATCTTGGAAAAACCTTGTGCACACAATACAGGCCTCATTTCTGTCCAATACTCATGGAAGGTGGTCTTGATAATAATCTATAGCAACTTTGAAAACTGGCAAAGTGGGGCTAAAAGCAGGTCACAAATACAATTTGTAAAAAAAAACTTGTTTGCACTGTAGAGGCCACATCTTCAATCCAAAAGTCATGAAAGTTTGTCATACTGTTGTCATAATACCTCTGAAGAGATTGAAATGGGTCAATCAGAATCAGAGCTCGAGATAGAGAGAGTGATTTTGATTTCAAAATTGAAAATATCAACCACTCTCCTTTAAACCCTATGTTATGGGTGCTCATTAGAATTGTCTCAGCGAGACGATTCTAATGGGTACACACAACATAGGGTTGGAAGAGAAATACATAGAATACTTTCACTCCCTCTTACCTTATCTCGAAGTCTGCGGTCATGTTTGATCAGAAGGCTCATTTGAGCAACCTCAGGACTATCATGGCCCTCTAGCTATAGTAAACCGATACAGAACAGAACCCTTTACCAAATCAACCTATGACGTAACCACTCTGAATAGGAAGGCTTTAAAAAACATAGGAAAAAGAGAAAATGGTGGTAAACAGCATTTCCTTCTCTTTCCACATTTTTAATTCCTATCAAATGAGTCATAATTATATAACTTGTTGTCTGTTGATCCTTTCAATATGTGGACACATCTATAATGTTGTTGCCTGGTAAAGTGTTACTAAATGAAATTGATAGTTTCAGCTTGTATAAAGAAACTAGTCATTGAAATTCCACACTTGTTTGGGTAGACTAACTGATAAAATGATTGGTTTTGTAAATTGAGCAACAGGCTGTATATTAACCCTTTACCAAACAACAAAATTTTGGACTTGCCGAAACTCAAAGTACATGTACTTGCTTTCAAAAAAATAAATGTGGCGCAATTTATCATATTTGGGAGTGAAAGGGCAGAAAACATTAAGTATTTGCATTCGAAAAAATAAATGTAGCGCAATTGATTGAATTTGGGAGTGAAAGGGCAGAAAACATTGTGGGAAAAGGAGAAAATGCTAGTTACCAGCATTTTCTCATTTTCTCATAATGTTTTCAAAAGTCTTCTTCCTCAGGGTCATTTAAACTTGGGATTGTATGGTAAAGGGTTATGAAGAAGTAGGATCAAAAGTGGCGTAAGATAATGCTCCTTATGTACTTCCCTGACAGGTTCTCAGTGATCCAGATAAAAGGAGACAGTATGACCAGTTCGGGATGTCAGGAGGGGGACCTGGAATGGGTGGTGGAGGTGGCACAGGAGGATTTGAAGGTATGGTTTGCTGAAACTTATTGTAGGAAACTTTTGATGAAGTTATTATTGTTTAAATTAGTTGATAGAATAGTATAAAAGAGCAATGCTTCAGATAAAGTGAGTATATAAGTGACATTCAGAAACTTAAGTTGCAGCACTTTAGTCCTTAGGTTCATATGGAAGATATTTTTTGGTATCCTTGCATAATGTGTTTGCTGACATAATATCTGTAATTTGCACATCAGGGCCCATATTCACAATCCATTTTAAATTGCATTCTTAGCCTAATTCTCAGTATATCAATTAACATGATTTCTTATTAACCAAACTAAGCTAAATGTTTAGCCAATCAGAAATTGTGTTACTTTTTAAATTAGAATAAGACTTATTGGACTAAGAATGCAATTACGGTAAGTAAGGTGGTGAATATGGCCCCTGACAGAATTACATGTACATGCTTAGTTTTGTTTCTGTCACTTTCACTTTATAATATTGATAAAGTAGTGTATGAAATAATTCCTGAATTTAACTCTTTACCAAACGACAAGAATGTAGACTGGTCCAAACTGAAAGCATTCACAGGCGACAATTGAAATGTGAATCAGATGATGTAAACTGTCTTTGATAAGGTAGAAAACATTGTGGGAAAAGGAGAAAATGCTGGTTACCAGCATTTTCTCCTTTTCCCACAATGTTTTCAAAAGGCTTCTTCCTCAGGGTCGTTAAAACTCGGGATTGTGTGGTAAAGGGTTAAGTGGAGAAGGAATGCATTTGCCTAGTGATGTCAATTTTTTCTCAACAGGTTTTGAGAATTTCCGTGGTGGCTTCAATCCAGAAGATTTGTTCAAAGAAATTTTTAGAGAGTTCAACAAAGGTCAAGACAGTAGAGGGTCATTTAGAGGGTTTGGGGATTTTGGCAATTCTGGATTTTCAGGATTCTCAGACAATATACAAGAGGTTAAGAGTTTTACTGGGTTATTTATACAAATTTTTATAGTTGTACTAAGTGATACATAGATTTTGAAAAATGTTAGACCAAGTATACTACCAGTATTGTACAAATTTTTGGGGTAATTCAGGAATCTAAGAGTAAAATACCTTTAGTTGCTTACCAAAACCCATATTTTGGGTACTCATTAGAACCGTTTCATTGATACAATTATTTGGATGAAAAAATTATGATTTGAAGAATTTAAGAGTGTTAATAAGCTATGGAAATCTAGAGCATCGTACATGAAAATGAGCTGTACTCTGGGAAAAGGGGGCTAACTGCATCTCCATGATGCATTATACCAGGCAAGTCATCACATAATTATGGATCCATAAAATCAATTTAATGACTGACTGGATCTGGAGGTAGATTGGTCCTTGAACATGCAAAAATTTTATAAATTTTGACCAGTTTCAGCCTGCGTGGACTGCGCAGGCTGACATGGGTTGATGCTTTTTTGCAAATGCATTATGTCCCCTTTTCACAGAACGTGGCTCAAATGTTTTTGTTGACCTGATACTATTTGCTCTCAATTCCTTTCCAATACCAGTATGTTTGCTTAAATTGTATGGACAGATGACAATGACCTTGACCTTTAAAGAAGCTGCAAAGGGTGTCAATAAAGAAGTTACTGTAAATGTGGTGGAGACCTGTAAGAGATGTGGGGGATCTCGTGCTGAGCCTGGGAGTAAGGCTGAAACCTGCCCTCATTGTAAAGGGACTGGGATGGTGAGTATAACTAACTCTTACCATGCTAGAGGCAGCATAAGTGATTTTTGTACTTTTTAGACCAAGATCAGACTGCACAGAATATGCAATCTAGTCACTGATCGTAATTTTCCAGTATTCTGTGAGATGTGTAGTAGGCACAGCCTTGAAACTGTAACAAGTGTTTTCTCTGTGCTCTCAGGAAAAATATGTTTCATTTACCTGTTAATGATTTTGTTCATAGAGTTGAATTAAAGCTCATTGAATGTCTCAGAGCATTGAGTGGTAAGAATATTTCTAACATCAGTGATCATTAGGCAGCATGGTACAAAGTCAATCAGCATGTTTGGCGCAAACTCTCCTCGACCAGCAAATCACTAATTACAAAGCACAATAGCTGCTCTTAGTCCCTCAAAATTAAGTTGTAGTTGAGCTAAGGGTTTGTCTTATTTTTGGGGAGGGGTGGAGGGGGCTGGGAAGAGGGTAATGATGATTTCTGTCTTTCTTTATTCATTTTTTCCTCATGGGTTCCATATTTACCCACCCCAGATATGGCAAAAATTTCTAAATGAAGAAAACTAGCATATTTCACTCAAATAAAAAGCTGTATTTGATTCTATACTTGATGGCAAAATTTAAACTTTTCGGCACTGAGAACTGAGAAAACATTGAGGGATAAGAGAATGTTCTGGTTCTCCTTTGTCAAGCTTTCTTCCTTAGAGTCTCATAACAGGTGATTGTTTGGTAAAGGGTTGAAAGCCAGTGGCTTCTATGTTAGAGGAAAGTTCGTCAGATTGGATGATCCGTTCTATCCACAGTGCTTTTTTAAGGCTAAGCATCAATTTGGATTCATATGACAGTTTTGTTGACATTGTAGATCAAGATCAGAATGTAATACATTTGCAGCCTGATATTGGATTTACACTCTCTGATGTCTATATATTTTGGCCAAAACTGTCTTAGTCCTTAAGTTGTTTTTCATGTTGGCTGAACATTATCCCTTCCATGTATTAAGCTATCTATGGATTAGTGGTGAAAGAAGGAAAAAAATGAAGGGAAGCGCTTTGGTAGTTGCTTCATAATTTTTTTTGTATTTTACTAAACTTCTTGGTGTACAATAGTGCCAAGCGCGGTAGCTCAGTCTTGAACAGGACTGTAAATTGGGTCGCCATTTTGAACCCCAAGTATAGCCAATTTTTTTTCCAAGGATTGATGATTGTCATTGGAATAGGATTCATTCCCCTGTCTTCATCATGCAAAACATTAATTTTTATAATGTATCTTTCATTACTGAAGATATTAACTTCAGACTCGAACAACTTGTTAACTATCAAAAGGGGAACCTATACAATAGGGGGCAGGTACCCGTCAAAATATTTTTGACAGTTATGCCCCTTTTTTGGCTTACAATTTTCAAAAAGATAGACAATTTATAATATCTTTCATTACTGAAGATATTTACTTCAAACTGGACTAGTTTGTTGACTAACAAAAAGGGAAACCATACTACAGGGGCAGGTAAACTTACAAATATTTTTTACATAGTAATGCCCCTTTTTCAACTTGGATTTTCACTGGAAATCAAGCAACTGCAGCTTTGCCTTGGCACCCACATGAGGTGCTCTTGTTTAATTTGTAATGACAATTTGTAGATCTAGAATTATCCTATATTGTAATGGATTAATGATTTACCAAACAATAATATTTTAGACTTGTCCAAAATTAAAAGCATTGTTAGGCAACAAATGATATGTGACTTTTATGATATAATTTGAATCTAACAGAGCAGAAAACATAGAGGGAAATGGAGAAAATGCTGGTCATCAGCTTTAATTTTTCTCCCTTTTTCTACAATGTTTTCAAAAGCCTTCATGTTCAGCGTGGTGAAAATATGGGCTTGTTTGGTAAAATGTGTTGTTAAGTACACATATGTGATAGATGTGTAATATGCCCTTTTACGTCTGTAAAGGAAACTATATCACAAGGACCTTTTGTGATGAGAACAACATGTCGGGCCTGTGGAGGAGAGAAAAAAGTTATCACTAACAAATGTATAGGTTGTTACGGCCAAGGAAAAGTCAGAAATACAAGAAATGTTGTGGCAGCAGTGCCTGCAGGTATGGTAAGACTGTGATATATATGAGCTGATGCTCTGTGAAAAGGAGGCTTAATGCATCTGCAAAAAAGTATCGACCCAGGTCAGCCAGCGCAATCTGCACAGGCTGACCTGGGCCGAAACTTTTTGCCATTGGTGGATTTCCAGTTTGTCAAAGGACCAGTCTAACTCATGCATCAGATGGCTGTTTGACAAAAAGGATTGTATGGATTCGTAGCTATGTGATGACTTGCTAGGTATAATGCATCACAGAGATATTAAGCCCCCTTTTTGCCAGAATATGACTCATATTTATTTTTTGAAGTATCTCACATAATACTAAAGCTTGCTTTTGGTAAGGTCTAACTCTTTACGAAATTACAAAATTTTTGTACCTCCCCAAATTGAAAGCAGACACCAAATCAAATGATGGGATTGGTCTTTGATAGGGTAGAAAATGTTGTGGGAAAAGGAGAAAATGCTGGTAAATAGCATGTTCTCCTTTTCTCACAGTGTTTTCAAAAGCCTTCTTCAAGGTGGTTGAAATATGGGATTGTCTGATAAAGGGCTAATAAAGATACATATCTGTTTTTGCTATCTATTATTGTTGAAACAGTCTTTTACACCTCTGCATTTTACAACTATTGAAAGCATTATTTATGAAAAGAAAGATTGCTTGAAACAATCAGTTGCACCTTTTTGCACATTGTTGTTGATATAGGTAATAAAAAAAAATATTTTCCTGTATTGCAAGTGTTTGGTCTTTGTGTAATTGCAATAGTTTTCAGGTGGTCAGAAATTAGCCTGTGCAGAGGTTTGCGAAATATATTTTGCAAGTTAAATATTCAAAATTTTCATGCACTGTCTGTAGTCTTGCAAAAGAAAAAAAAAATGGCTCATCAATAGATATGAGCCATGGTCTATGAAAAGGGGTTTAATGCATGTGCAAAGGTATCGATCCAGGTGTGACGTGGGTCGAAAGATTTTTGCTATTGGCCATTTTTTTGCAAATGGATTGTATGGATCCATAATGATATGATGGCTTCTTCATTACTGCATCATGGAGATGCATTAACCCTTTCCCAAACAAGCCCTGGTTTTCACGTGTCTGCAGTACAAGTCTTTTGAAAACACTGTGGGAAAAGGAGAAATTGCTCATAACGAGCAATTACTCCTTTTCCCACAGTGTTGTCTACCCTTTTTGAGACCTTTCTGCCATTTTCATCAAATTTAAAACTTTCGTCTGCAAACTCTTTCAATTTGGACCAGTTCCAAAATTTGTAGTTTGTTTACCAAACAACAGAATTTTAGACCAGTCCAAATTGAAAGCATTTGCAGACAACATGATAAATGTGACTGAAAAATTTAAATTTGTTTTGGGAAGCGTGGTTGCCAGCATTTTCTCCTTTTACAACAATGTTTTCAAAAGGCTTCTTTCTCAGGGTCGTTAAAAGTCGGGATTGTGTGGTAAAGGGTAAAACTCACTTTTGCCACAGATCCCCTGAGAACGAACTCATTGCAAGGTGAAAAAAAAAAAGAGGAATTTTTGTATAATGAAAGCACATGTACATGCAGTCTAACATTTATTTACCAGAAAAATGTTTTTCTAACATACTTCGACAAATATGTGTTATATTTATAGTATCCAATGACATTTATGACAGGTAGGAAAAACTAGTAGCCGATTTCGTATTTATTTAATCGAGTGAGCGATGTTAATCATTCAAAACACATTTTATACCGGTAGGAATTGAAAGCATTTGCAGACGACAATTTTCTACTTGTGGCAAATTACACCTTACCACGATAATTATCGATCGATAACGCAGTCAGTTTATGTTGTGTAGATCAACGCCTCTAGCGTCAACGTGTTAATTGGGCAAGCGGGAAGGTGTGAATAACTGACTTGGTAATTAAAGACCCTTAGATGCGACTTCAGTGTAACCAAGGTATTTCCAGTTGAAATGGATATCTGCGGACCTGATTTTTGATTCGCAATATGCGAAAATTCGTTATATCCAAATTCGTTTTAACAATTAATTTTTACAAAGGCGAAAGAAGGTTTTTGCCGGGGAATTGATTTCGATTCGTACTAAGCGAAAATTCGCTTTATCAGAGTTCGTTATAATTAAGTTTTACTGTATATGGTAAGCAGTATGAAAACTGTGTCCTCTCCTTCACAGCATTTTTATTTGCACATTTATTTTGACTTTACAGGTATTGAGGATGGGCAGACAGTGAGAATGTCAGTTGGTGATACAGAATTATTTATAACTTTTAGGGTAAGAGTGAATTTCTTATAGTTAGCCTGAAGCTCAATATTACTTTCTGAAATATCTGCTATAAATGTAATCTGACCTTGATCTTCACAAAACCCTGTTGTAATCTACTTTTTGAACTCTTGTCAGATGGATAGGTAAAAAGATCTAATGTGGACTGTGAAATATCATGATATACACATGCCTAAACACATTTTACAAAGCATATACTTCTCAGTGGTTCGCATATCCGACTCCCAACATGGTTGTGATTTCAATAACTGGTTTTGGCTAACTTTCTTTCTGGCGATGTTTGGCCCTTCACCTCTGATTTACGTGGGAAAAGGAGTCAGTGACTTGGAAAGAAGATTGTGTCAGTACTGGTGTGAGAAAGCCAGAAAACACATGCATAGGTGCACTGACCACCGTGATATGGTCTGAACTGTTAAAACGGTTTTAAACTCCAATACAAACAAACAAACTCTCCTTTTCCCACAATGTTTTCTTCTTTTTCATGAACAAGTTTTACCATTAGAGCCATGATTAAATTGTCATCTGCAGATGCTTTTTATATTAATGAGTCTAAAATTTTGTACTGTGTTAAAGAGCTAATAATAATGATTTAAGTTTTCAAGACTTTGCTTTCAGGTACAAAAGAGCCCAATCTTCAGAAGAGAAGGTGCTGACATCCACAGTAATGTAACAATCAGTTTATCACAGGCTGTTCTAGGAGGAACAATAAAAACAGAGGGACTGTATGAGGATATTTTACTTAATGTTAGTATTTTCTTCATCATTTTGTTCTTTGCATTGCTAGAATCTTGTTGTCCTTTGTCAAGGCACTGCACAGCCCTAGTATAATACTGGTAAACCCTGGAGCAGCATGAAGAAGTGAGCTGTTGCATTGATATGACAGAAGTACAGTCGAAAGTGGTATCAAACGTATTCCCTTAGTGTTCCTCCAAGGTAGAGATTTTCACATAGAATTGACCAGGGCTCTGGCAAAAGGAGGTTTAATGCATCTCTGTGATGCATTATACCAACCAATCATGGGTTAATTATGGATCCGTAAAATCAATTTTTTCTAACAATCAACTGATCATGAGGTACACTGGCCCTTTGACATGCAGAATATTTAAAGATAGCAAAAAGCCTAGACCCATGTCAGCCTGCATGGACTGTGCAGGCTGACCCAAGTCAAGACTTTTTGCAGATTAAACCCCCTTTCCACAGACCATGACTCAATTAGTAAACTTTACCATCATAATGCACACTGTTAGGACTTTGTACTTTTCAATTTTATTTAAAAATCAGTCTTGATTGCATTTGTCTCACTCATTTTTGTTTAACCCTTTACCACACAACCCCGACTTTTAATAACCCTGGTAGATTAGACTTTAGAAACCATATCACGGTGGTCATTCTCTTATCTGGTAACCAGCATTTTCTCCTTTGCCCCCAATGTTTTCTACCTATCAATGAGAGAAATCATCAACGCTCATTTTAGCAACACTTAATTTGTCGCCTGCAAATGCTTTCAGTTTGGTCCAGTAGAAATTATGTTGTTTGGTAAGGAGTTAAAGCAAAATTGTCTGCTCAGTAAACAATTCTTGGCAGGTCACCATAATTTATGTACATGTACTTAACAATGAAGGTTTTTAGAGTTGAATTAAAGGAATTAAAAGAATGTCTTGTCAAAGGTATGAAATGAAAGTTAAGTATGTCAAAAGAAACTTTTATTTCCAACATGCAAAATGGACCAAAGTTTAAAGGCTGTTTGTAGCTAGAAAATCTCAAGAAAGCATACAATGTAGATTCAAAATCAGACTTCACATTTTGTTCACTCTGATCTTGATATAATCTGTCTGTTAACACTACCATAGTTATGCTTGTTGCTCTTGGGCTGAAATTATGTTGATTCATTAAGATAATTTTCTTGACAAAAAAGAAAGGTCAGAATGCCCCTGGATAAGGCTTTGCAGGGCCACAGCCTGGTAACTGTGAAGCCTTGGAAAGATTCCCAAAATGCTTTTGAAAGTGGGCATAAACCCCATTCAAACAAATGAATGAGAGAAAGCCATGATTTTTTTTTAATTTCCTTTTCTGTTTACAGATAAAGCCTGGCACACAGTCCCATCAAACTGTCATAATGTCGGGTAAAGGAATGAGTAGAGTGAATAGTTACGGCTTTGGAGACCATTATATACATGTGAAGATAAAAGTACCTTTGTAAGTTAATCTTTATGGTCAGAGATTGAGAAAAGTGGGTAATGAATATTAGCCATGCTCTGTGAAAATGGGGCTTAAAGCATCTGCAAAAATAACGACCCCGGTCAGCCTCTGCATTCCGCACAGGCTGACCTGGGCGGAAACTTTTCGTTATTGGTCAATTTTCTGTGTGTCCAAAGACCATTTCACCTCATGATGAAGTTGATTATTAAAACAATGGCTTTCATGGATCAGTAATTGTATGATGGCTTGATTGGTACAATGCATCACAGAGATGCATAAGCCCCCCATTTGCCAGAGCATAGCTCACATGTGAATGTTATTTGCTTAGTAAAACCCATAATATTGGTACTCTTTATGATTGTCACATTGAGGTCAGTATAATACATAGGCACAACAGAGATTTTAGTCATAGAACTACAAAGATATCACCCTCTAACCTGAAACACTGAAACCTCTGTCTTTTAATTTTTTTATATGAATGTGAATTAAAATCACTCCTTTGTTATGTAAAAAAAAAAAATGATGAAATTAGTCCACTGAGTATAAAAGCTATGGAATTGAGCTGTCAGAAACCATATGAGATGAGATACATGTGTGGTGATCTTAATCATATGCCATCAAACATGAACTGCCTTGGCAGGTGGATCAGCAACTTATCTTAACCCTCAGAGTGCCTATCACAAGTTTAATTGCCTTCGTGGCCAGTGTAGATCAGGATCAGACTGCACAAAACAGTCAGTCTGATCTCTGATCTACACTGTCCCCTCCATTTAAACATTCTAGACAGAGAATGTTTGTCAGGTTTATATGACACTCCAAAGTTTAAAGTTGCATGGCATCTTCCTGGACATGTAACAGTCCCTTTTTGTGCGCTTCTTTCGCAACTCTGAGGACTCATTATCATTCATAAAGGTCAAGACGTATGTCATGGTATACAGCTACAACTTCATTGTCAGGTTAGTTTAATCATTGAATTACAGACATATTTAAGGGGATCCTCTCTGGTTAACATGTTAACTTTGTAATCAAGAAACCCAGGTTTGATCCCCAGTGGTGATGCTGGTCATGTGAGGCTGCCTTTGGGCAAGGCACTTTGGAGTCCAAAAGCAGTGCTTTTGAAACCCAGGAAATAAGTTACCTGTTGTTATGATGTGATTTGAAGGTTTTCGAAAGTGGCACAAAATACCTTTCAAAGTTTGAAGATTTATTTACAGTGACCTAATTTGTCAATACCTATTTGTTTTTTCTTTCACAAATGCTATATTAATTGAGTCTGTCTTTTACCAATTCAGTTATGTTTAAAAGTCAGACGTTTGTTACATAGTTATGATTTCCTTGAATTTTGTATTGGTAATTACAGACATCTTTCCAAGGAACAAAAGGCTTTGATGTTGGCTTTTGCAGAAACAGAGCGAAATATAAATGGAACCATCAATGGAATTCTTTCAACAGATTCAGGTAGAAAATTTAATCTATTGAAGGTGTCACTATGATTATTTTACAGGATTAAACCTTTACTAAACAGACAAATTTGAGACAAACCAAAATAGATAAAGGGACACATAGGAAAAAAATTGACAAAATTAACAATTTCAGCATTACACTTTGGGTTTATAGATGTTCTGCTTTGTTTTTGTTTTATACTGTGTGTTAGCATTTCAGTTATGATTTGGAGGCCAATTCACCTATCCAAGTTGGTGTTTCTTCATCAGTATTAATTACAATACTCATTTTATGCTACAGAATAAATAGTCACAATATACAGTATAGCAGCAACAATTGTTTGTAGCACTTCTATCATCGGCATATGATTTTACGGGACTTTTATCTTATTCTTGTTTTTAAGGACATGAACATTATGCGAGGGAGCAAAGAAACTACATGGGGGGGGATTCAGAAATGAAATTTTATGGACATCAGTTCATTATGTTAGTAACCACTTGAAGAGTTATTTCTTGGAAAAAATAACCATGCCATTGTAACATGATTTTTTCATTTGGATTTGAAAGATCTAAATTCAATGTGAATGAATGCCTAGATTTATTATTATGTTGCCTTTTATAGAGTACATGTAATTTGTAGATATGAAATATACAGGAGTTAATATTACATATTTTTTTCTAGATAAGGTCAAAACATGGATCATTTAGGTAAAGATGCAAGTGTCAAAATACTTAAAGATAGGAATTCACTTTATAGTATTGTTAAATACACTGTGCAATGAAGGAATGCAAATTCATAGATTTTTGTCAAAAAATTTCAAAAACACAAATTCTAACAGAACCACTTTCTATTTTCAGGAAGTGGTGCTAGTTCAGACAAACAGTCCTATGAACAACATTATGATGAAAACTCTTCAAGTGGTGAAAGCACGTTGAAATCGATAGTAGGCAAAATTAAGGAAAAAATATTTGGATGATGTTACCTGTAAAATAAGGTTTTATACATCTGTAAGTTATGGTTTTGTTACACACATAAAAAATATAAAGTTTTTGTTTGACAGAGAAAAAGTAACTGCAAATGCTTGAGGTAAAATGATGAAGAAAAAATGCTGAATTTGTTACTTTTGAAATAAGTTGGGTTTGCACTTTTGTAGATTTCCATGTATCCTTTTAGGTAAAAAAAATTCTCAATCATACATTTTTTTTATTTGTATAGAAAAGAGAGGATGTAACCTGCTGCTAGAAAAGCTACTTCTAGACTAAGCAAGTGGGCTGCATCCTAGTGACACAAAAGAAAATTATCTGAAGAAAAGAAAAAAAAAAAAGGTTACTTCAACAGAAAAAAAAAACTTTGTATGAAAAAAAGCAATTACTTATAACAAGGGTTTACCTTTTCCCTACTACATTACTACTGTATAACCCTTTACTCAGTGAACCTGTGATTTAATTGCCCAGCAGAGGAAAGCTTTTGAAAACATTGTTGGAAAAGGGGAATTTGCTGGTAACCAGGATTTTCTCCTTTTGCACTATGATTTTTACTTTTTCGTAGACAGATTCCATCATGTGAGTCACATTGAATTTGTACTTTGCATATGTTATCAAATTGAACAAGTCTTAAATTTTGTAACCTGGTGAAGATTAAATGATTATTCCTCTGCCAGGGCGTTAAAAGATGTTTTTATACAGTTATGGGTTAAACTTCTGTTAATATTTTGACATGCACATTTGTACCAGCATGTCACTGTGTTCTTAGAATTTGTTTGTCTACATTTTCCTTGAGCTTTCAGTTGCTGAGCAGCATGTAGTAATTGTTTACCAAGCTCAACATGATGAATAGCAGAGAATATACTCTTTCATCTGAATTGCAGGAATGAAAGCTGCTGGACATCAAGATGATATGGTAGAACGTATAAAAGATGCATTACATACAAACAGCAATGTTGAAGAATCTAAGACCAGTAAAGAGGATGTAACCAGTGAAACTGAACTTTCAGAAAAAGACAAACCAGCTAATATTAATGAAGATGATGAAACAAAGAAAGATACCACAAATACAGAAAATATTGGGAGTTCCAGTAATAAAACTGAGGATGACAAAACTAACAATGATAAAAAGAATCCCAAAAAGAAAAAGCACAATATAAATACTTAACTCCTTATCATACAACAAAACTTTGGACTCAAACTAATTGAAAGCATTTGCAGATGACAAATTAGATGTGGCTCAAATACCTGTATTTGATAGGATAGAAAACAATGTGGGAAAAGGAGAAATACTGGTTACCAGCATTTTCTCCTTTTCCCTCAGTATTTTCAAACGCCTTCTTTCTCAGGGTTGTTAAAAGTAGGGATTGCATGGTAAACAGTATATCAGTAGAAATAGTGGTAAACCAACCCTAAGAGTGCTGGTCACAACTTTAGCTCCTTTGAGACAGTGTAGGTCAAAATCAGACTATGATCTTGGATCTACTCTGCCTCATAGTAACTTAAATATTCTGAATAGAATAGCTTTGAAATTGCAATATCTTGCTGTTACATCC
Source organism: Tridacna gigas (assembly GCA_945859785.2). Lineage (NCBI taxonomy): Eukaryota > Metazoa > Mollusca > Bivalvia > Cardiida > Cardiidae > Tridacna > Tridacna gigas. The sequence continues at coordinate 30,025,490 of OX244033.2, forward strand.
TGACTGAAAATGCTGTTTTTATTCTATGTTCCAAGACTTAACACTTTACCAGACAACCCAGTGATTTTAAGGCCATAAAGAAGGCTTTTAAAAAAGATTGTGAACAAAGGAGAAAATACCGGCAATGAGTAATTTGTCCTTATCATACAATATTTTCTGCTTATTCATAGACAGATTTGTCATTAGAACTACTTTTCATGTGCTGTCTATAAATGCTATCACTATTAAAGAGTTCACCTTATTTTCACAGCAGTTGCAGAAGGCATATCATTAAATGTGGCTTCAGTGATGAAAGTTATCTCTTAAAGGGTAGAAAATACTGTGAGAAAAGGCGAAAATGCTGATTAACAGCCAATTTTTGGGAAAAAATACAAAAATATTGCAAAGCCATGGTTAATTTGGCTAGAATATTTTTCACAGTTATGCAGTTTAGTTGAATGGTTTGGACCCAAGGTAAGAGATACATGTTCTTAGCTATCCAGTCTTGGATGAACACTGTCTACAAACCAAACTGTTGTGATAGTTGCCCTTGCATACAAAAAGTTAATATACTATTCAAGCTGTAATTGTACTCCTCTGTTTGCCACATTTGTAAAGAGAGACAGCTTTTTATGGCTAAGTGTTTTTTGCCATTACTTTTCAAGTTTTGCAGATGATCATTTCACTACACATCTATGGGTGGCTCTTGCATATGAGCCATGCTCTGTAAAAAGGGGGCTTAATGCATCTGCCAAAAGTATCATCCTGTTTCAACCTGCATGAACTGCACAGGCTGACACAGGTTGAAACTTTTTAGTATTGGTCAATTTTCTCCTTGTCCAAGTGCCACTCTACCTCATGATTCAGTTGGTTGTTAGACAAATGTTTTTTCATGGATCCATAATTATCTTACAACTCGCTTGGTATAATGCATTACAGAGATGCATTAAGCCTGCTGTTGCCAGATGTGGCTCAATTATATAGACATTAGCCATATGTACGTTGTTTCTGTTGACATGTTTCAACCATTCAATTGATCAAAATGTTCTCTGAGAGTCATTGCTATTTGTTGACATTTCAAAAAAGTGTCAGTATCTTAGCATGAGCATGTATTTGTGTACTTCACCAAAATTAGACAGTATAAACTTAGAAAAGGCACCATGAAAACACTTTGCTTTACTTGTAGGAGCTCTTGTCAATGGCTATTGATGTGCCATAAAACATCATTTAATTTCACACCACATTTATTTGAGTTTCTTAAACCATTTGTATGTTAGAGAAAGGTTTTAACCCTGAAACTCTTTACCACACAATCTCAAGTTTTAATGACCCTAAGTTATTTGAAAAGGCTTTTGAAAACCACGTGGGAAAAGCAGAAAATGTCGGTAACTAACACATTTTGCTTTTCCCACAATATTTTTTAACCCTTCCCTAGACAAAATTCTGTCATTTGAGCTATGTTTAATTTTTCGTCTGCAAATGCTATCAATTTGGACAAGTCTCAAACTTTGTCATTTGGTAAAGAGTTAAGCTGATAGCACAGTTGTGATTGTTCTTGCAGATAGTGTAGATCAAAGTATGACTTCAAAGATTGTGCAGTGTGATCTTGATCTACACTGGCTGCAATGGCAACTTAATTTGCATAAGGTGCTGGAAGGCTTAAAGTGTGAATTGCTTGTAAACAGTAACTGTTGTTAAGTATCATACTGTGATATTGAATGACTGAAAGAGTAAAGTTGAAATATTCAATAAATATCAGAAGTCATGCTTAAATATTTTATTTCCTCAGTCTCTCCTTGAGTCAAACAGCAATTTCATCAGGCCAGTTGCTTCTTTTGCCACATGACAAGTTTGTTGGTTCACACAAAAGATAGAATAGTTCATTTTTGTACCTTTCAAATCCTGTCATACCATAAGTTTGTCTATTACTGAATGTAGATAAATGTTCTCTTGCAACTGACCACTTTAACGAACATTGTGGTAAAAGAAGAGGTTATTTATAACAAACAACTTTCCTTTTGACACACTGTTTTCTGGTTTTTTTTTTTGGTTTTTTTTTATCATTCAGTATTAAATGTTGATAGTCTGCAGAAAATTTGTCAAGACATGTATTTAGTTGAAGAGTCAAATCCACGCTTAATGTTCACACCATAGTTTATTGACTGAATGGAATTTTATGCCACTTTCAACATTATTTCAGTCATATTACAACAACATTTCACATCCATGTGTTTCACCAGTAATCCTTTGTTTCATCAGTACCAGGCTGTGGCTCTGAAGTGTCTTGCCAAAGGACACTCCCACAAATAACACTGAGCCTCTGGTGTGGATCGAACCGTGGGCCTCCACATTGACCTAAAAAAACTTTATTAGTCTTTATAAAATAAGAGTGACTAATACACGTTAGTATGCAAGAGCCAAAGAATAACCTTCATAAACATTATAAATCTACATGTATTTACGACGAGTTAATGTGACGTGAAACGGCCTGGTCAGCCATCCAGGCACTGACCACAACACACGCTACCTAACCCTTTACCACACAACCCCGACTTTTAACGACCCTGAAGAAAATGCCTTTTGAAAACGTTGTAGGAAAAGGAGAAAATGCTGGTAACCAGCATTTTCGCCTTTTCCCACAATGTTTTCTACCCTTCCCAAATCAAATATCAATTTTTTAGCAACATTTTATTTGTCGTTTGCAAATGCTTTCAATTTGAACCAGTCTAAAATTTTGTCATTTGGTAAAGAGTTTATTTGCACATAGAGAATTACACCAAACCGCATAGCTGTAAGACTTAGCTCAACAGCAAGACAGGTTTGAAGTGCTTATATCTAGCATCTCTCCGTAACATTACTTTACCCTTCGTGAAATCTCGACCCTGAGACTCTGTACAAATAAACCAGTGGAAGACATAAAAAAAGAAACGTGGGAAAAGGAGATGTTGCTTGTAGCTAGTAACAAGCATTAACACGCCCATTCCCCCGCCCCCCCCCCCCCAAAAAAAATGTCTTCTTCATGGGTGGAAATAAAGAGATTGGCCAGAATATATCAGAAAAATAGCATTCACTGTAGATTGATATAAGACAGTTGAGATTCTATCACACGGCACAGAAGTGCGGACTCCACATTTATGCAGTCTGATCTGTTTCTGAATTGTCTCCTCATGCCTGATCCATAGCACACATACTCCAAGCAAAGGTCATCACCCTTTTACGTTTTAGAATTAAGCTTGCTCAGGAAGACAACATTTGATACTGTTATGGAAAGAGAAGATCAGGATCGGACTTCATGCACGTGGTGAAGTGGACGCTTGGGATTTTTTTATCTACATTTGTGAAGAGATCGAAAGCCTGTGTATTGATGAATATTTAACTGGCATGTAGGTCAATGAATAAGCACACAAAGGAACCTTCAGAATTAATATAAAATGCAAATTTACAACGTATCATAATCGGCTAGATACAAAATGTCTGCTGGATAAGAAAGTTTTTTTTTTCGATAGTAAAAAGGGGCGAACGGGAGTTAAAAAAAAAAATTCCAGACAAGAAAATCGCAGCATTTCGGCTATGAAGTTTTACTCACCTAGGTCAATACACAGACAATATGACGTCATTTATTTGGCTTGCAGGGGGTCTACGCATGTGGAGCTGCTAAGTGTCAAATTTAGACACACCTGGTTACAGACTGATGCATTTAGGACCGTTTTCGAGATAAAACTGCTCAAGTAAGTCTTTTTGAGTATTTGTATCAAATATTTGTAGCGTGAGAACGATCATGATGGCTGTTATGATGTGTAAATAAAGAAATTTTCTATCAATTTCATCGCATGAAAGCAACCGTACTGTGGTCCACATTTTAGGACTCTTTGCCACACAATCCCGGGTTTTAACGACCCTAACAAAGAAGGTTTTTGAAAACAAAGTGGAAAAGCGGAGAAAATGCTATTAACCAGCATTTTCTCCTTTTCCCACAATGTTTTCTGCCCTGCCCATAATAAATTGTATTTTTGAGTCACATTTGTCATTTGCAAATGCTTTCAGTGTAGACAAGTGTAAAATTTTTGTCGTTTGGCAGAGGAAACTAACACTTATTTTGCCGAATAGAAGGAATGGACCTTTACAAATAGGAACAATAGCCAAAATACTATTAATTTCAAGGTTGGTTTTGGCTAGAGTATACAACAAAGTAGTGGACAGAGTAGATCTTAGATCAGACTGCACATTGTCTGCTGTCTGATCTTGATCTACACTTTCCATAAAAAGCAACACAACTGAAGCTGGTTCCTTTAAGGGTTTAAACATAGAATTTTAATGTTTAAATTTGCTGTAAGAAATATGCTGTTAATTAATGATTTGCAAATGTCCGCATAAAAAAGAATCATCATCAATATAAATTGAGATGTAAGCCGATTGTGAAGCATGTGGCAAATGGAGAAAGAGCATGCACAGAACAATTTCTCTCATTGCCTCTATGTTTTAAAATATGGTTTGCTATAAGACGCAATAATTGTCTGCAAGAGTTAATTATTTAACAGAGCTCCAGATAGAGGGAGGGATTTTGATTTCAAAATCGAAAATATTAATCAATCTCCACTAAACCCTATATTATGGGTACTCATTAGAATCATCTCATCGAAACGATTCTAATGAGTACTCACAACATAGGGTTTGGAAGAGAAGTAATGGATTTAGAATACTATCACTCCCTTTTATATGGAGGTCTGATTTAATGTGTATATTCCGTACTACTTTCCAACCTTGGAAAAAGACAGAACAGGTCACAAACCTGGGATCTCTTGCTTAAGGAGTGAGTGGTCTTTTACTTAGGTACCAGAACTGTTAGACTTCTACACAACACTTAGTTGTGTCTTAGGTGCATTAATCTGTATCTTTTATAAGTTGTATTAATCAAAGTATCTCAGTAATCAAGATTCATGTACAAAGAGAGAGAGTAACCCACTAGTGGAATATCTTTATTTGCACCCTTTTCTACAAAATCAGATTTTCAAGCTTCTACCCAATTTTAGATCAAATAGATAACAAATGAGGGGATACAGACGACAAATTAAAAGTGGCTCATGAAAACGATAGAAAACATGGGAAATGGTGAAAATGATGGTTAACATCATGAGCATTTTCTCCCTTTCCTGCAATGTTTTCAAAAGCCTTTCTGTCAGGGTTGTTCAACTTTTGGAAAGGTCCTGTGTGGCTCATTGGTGAAGTGTAGAACTTATGACCAGGAGGCCCTGGGTTCAAGCCTCACTCGATCCTCTGGGTTTTTTGTGGGAGTGTCCTTGGGCTTGGCACTTCAGAGCCCTAGCCTGGTACTAGTGAAACCCAGAAATACATGACTATGTGACTTGTCACCGTGATATGACAGAAATACTGTTGAAAGCTGCATATGATGCCATTCAATCAATCAAACTTTTGGATCGTTTGGAAAAGGGCTTAACCCTTTTACACAAAATTCAGACTTATAACAAGCCTGAGGAAAAAGGGCTTTTGAAAACATTGTGGGAAAAGGAGAAAATGTTGCTAACCAGGATTTTCTCCTTTTCCCATGTACAGGACTTGAGAACGGGTGGTCGCTGGTTTGATCCCCGGCTTGGCCAATTTCTTTCCGAGGATTGATGATAGTCATCGCGACAGGATTCATTCCTCTCTCGCCGCTGACCATTGTTTCGACAATGATTATGTGGGAAAGCAGCCAGTGGCTTGGAAAGAATATTGTGCGGAGTACTGGTAAAAGAAACTCCAGGAAAGCATAGATAGGTGCACTGGTCGCCTAGTGCTGGTCAAACCTAGGACATAGATGAATATGTGGGCTGTTTCAGTGATATGTTTGAAATAATGTTGAAAGTGGTGTAAAAGATGATTCAATCAATCAGTCAGTTCCTGAGGAACGTTAAAACAGTGAATTGTATGCTAATGGATTGAAAGATGGTAAGTTTATTTGCAGTTCTCAGGTTGTCAACTTTGTATTACTCCCATTACATGTCAGTCATGCCATAGACAACTATCTGATCCTAGGCCAAATACAGTAGAGCTTGATCAGATACGGCATCTGGTTACCAGCAATTTCTCCTTTTCCCACAATGTTTTCAAAAGCCTCTTTTCCTTAAGGTCATTTACACATGGCATTGTTTGGTAAAGAGTCAAAATGAAGAATTGAACAATTTAGCCTAAAGTTCTTTTATCTTTTGACAATCAGAGAGCATGTAAATATGTGAGAATTCTTCTTATAAAGGGTCATGGAAAAGGACTTTGATTATTAATTCCCCTTTTCTTATGACTGATACATAGTTTTGTCAAAGGACAAGTGATCCAACCACACCCTTGTTTCAAACCTTGACTCTAGAGAGAAATACTGGTATTTTTTTTTGTAAAAAAGTGCAGCGTTTGGGTTTTGGACAGGTAAGACTCTTGACTTATTGCTGTACAGATACAAATTTTTGCACTCATGACAATTAAACTTTGGAAAACAAAACGGGAATAGAAGCAATGATAACTACAGATATTTCCTGATCTGTTCCTACAGTCTTTACTGATTAAGAAAAAAACATTTTCTTTTATTTTGACCCTTTATCAAACAATCTCATGTTTAAACCTTTACCACACAATCTTGATTTTTAACGACCCAGAGAGAGAAGCCTTTTGAAAACATTGTGGGAAAAGGAGAGATGCTGGTACCAGCATTTTCTCCTTTTCCCAAAATGTTTTCTACCCTATCAAAGACATACATGTATTTCATTATTTGAACCACACTTAATTAGAAAGTCGTCTGCAAATGCTTTCTACTTAGACAACTCTACATTAATTCATGTTTGTTGAAGAGTTAAACTCCCTAGGGGAAAAAAACCTGCTGAAAACCCTATGACAAAAAGGAGAAAAGTCTGATAACCAGTATTTTCTCATTTATCCACAATGTCATCCATCCTTTCAAAGACAAATCCCATTGTTTAAGCTGCATAAATTTGTGGTCTGTAAATACTTTCATTTTGGACAAGTCTAGAAGATTGTTGTGTGGTGAAGAGTTAACACTTTACCATACTATCCCGAGTTTTAACGACCCTGAGAGAAAAGACTTTTGAAAACAATGTAGGAAAAGGAGAAAAGACTGGTAACCAGCATTTTCTTCTTTCCCTACAATGTTTTCTGACCATTCATACGTCAAATTACATGATCTGCAAGTGCTTTCAATTTGGACAAGTCTAAAATTTTGTCATTTGGTATAGAGTTGAGTGTTTGTCCCATGTGTCATTGATAATTGTGACAGGTCTAAAAGTAGACCTTTTTAGTAATTTATTAACCCCTAGAATATTTATCGCAACTATAGCCCTATTTTTAATTGTAGATTAAGATGAGGCCTCACAAAATGTGAAGCCTTGTGTGATTGGTAATTGTATTTAGTAGGTCAAAAAGTAGACATGCACAGTAAATTGTCAGCCCTTTGCAACCAAACCCATACTTTACAACCCTTTACTGCACAATGCCAGCTTTTAACTACCCTATTGAGTAGGAAAGCTTTTGAAAGCATTGTGGGAAAAGGAAAAATTGTTGGCAGCCAGCATTTTCTCCTTTTTCCTCACTGTTTTCTACCCTTCACAAAACAAATACCAGTTTTTGATTCACATTTTATTTGTTGTCTGCAAATGCTCTCAATTCGGACAAGTTTAAAATCTTGTTATTTAATAAAGATTGAGATGAGACATCACAAAATAGAACTGATCCCAGTTCTGCACTGAATAAAAAGCTCTTTTTGTTCCTGGCATTCTTGCTAAAATAGCTTTTAATCCTCTACCAAATAATCCTGAGTTTCAACAATATTGGGGAAAACAACCCTTGGAAACACTGTGGGAAATGAGAAAATGCTGGCTACCAGAATGAAGCATAGTACTAAGCACATATGAGCCATGCTTTGTTAAGTCTTTACCGAACGGCAAAATCTTTGACTTGTCCAAATTCAAAGCATTTGCAGATGACAATTAAATATTGCTGAAATAACTTGACCTTTCCATAAATTGTTAGAAAATTTTGTGGGAAAAGGAGAAAATGCTGGTTACCAGCATTTTCTCCTTTTCCCACAATATTTTCAAAAGGCTTTTTTGGGTGGGGGGGTTGTTAAAACCCAGGATTGTCTGCATCTGCAATAAGTATCAATTCATGTCAGCCTGTGCAGTCAGTGCAGGCTGACATTGTGCTGATACTCTTTGCTTTTTGTAACCTTTCTGCATGTCCAAGGACCATTTTACCTCATAAACTAGTCGGTTTAGACAAAATGGGTTATATGGATACATACATGTAATTTTTTGATGACTTGCTTGGTATAATGCATTACAGAGATGCAATAAACCCCCTTTTGCCAGAGCATGGCTCAATTATTTTGTTATCTGCAAATACTATCGATATGTGCAAGAGTAAAATTTGTGGTCTTACAAAGCAGTCATATTTTTAGAGTTAACCCTTTACCAGACGACAAAATTTTAGACTTCAGTAAAAGCATTTGCAGACAACAAAATGAATGTCACTCAAAAAACGAATTTTTTTTTGAAGGTTAGAAAACATTGTGGAAAAAGAAGAAAATGCTGGTTTCCAGCATTTTCTCCTTTTCCCATGATGTTTTCGAAAGGCTTCTGCTTCAGGGTCGTTAAAGCCAGTGATTGTGTGGTAAAGAGTTAACTCATTACCACACGACAATATTCCACACCTGTCTAAATTGAAAGCATTTGCAGATGACAAATATTACTCAAAAACTTGAATTTCTCTTTGGAAGTACAGAAAACATTGTGGGAAAAGGAGAAAATGCTGGTTACCAGCATTTTCTCCTTTTCTCACTATCTTTTCAAAAGCCTTCCTCCTTAGGGATGCTATAACTCAGGATTGTGTGAAAAAGGGTTTAGAGACCACCTGCACTCAGCAACCTGTTTTGTTCAAGGGCTGCTATTCCTAAATGCAGTTTTTTTGGGGTTTTTTTAATAATTTTTATTATAAGAATTTTTTTTTTTAATAAATTTTGTTTCAGGAGGTAAATTATTTAGATTAGTTTTGGACAGTGCATGCCGGCACCTCAAACTGAATAACTTCCAGCCATACATGTATAAGTTACACATAGGAGAAGGAAAGTACATATATATTTTTTTTTTACTAGCTTTACTAGAGCAGAAAATTTCAGATTAGACCAAATCAAAAACATTTGCAGACGACAAATTAGATGTGACTCATAGGGTAGAATATCTCTTTGGAAGAGGAGGAAACATTATGGGAAAAGCAGAAAATGCTGGTTACCAGTTTTTTCTCTTTTTTTTTTCACAATGTTTTCAAAAGCCCTCAACTGCAGGATCATCAAAACTCTGATTTTTTTGGTAAAGGGTAGATGTACATGTATTTGAAAACAAGGTAAAAAGAGAAGTGATTGCTTGGTATATGCAATTGCTCCTTTTCTTGCAGTGTTTTTTAAAAGCTGCCCTTTAAACGGACAGAAAAGATGTTAGGTACCAGAATTTGTGCACTATAATGGATTAATTTTGACCATATTTTGCTATTGACATAATGGTTTTAAAAAATCATGCGAATGCTAACATGAATTATCCAAATTGAAGAAATTTAAAGTGAATCAAAATAGAATAACTCTTCTCTTTAATAATTTTTTTTCATTCATTATTATGTTTAACCCTTTGCCAGACGACAAAATTTTAGACCTGTCTAAATTGAAAGCATTTGCAGACGACAATTCCAGTGTGGCTAAAAGAATGTGATTTTTCTTTGATAGTTTGGAAACCATTGTTTGAAAAGGAGAAAATGCAGGTTACCAGCATTTTCTCCTTTTCCCACAATGTTTTTAAAAGGCTTCTTCCATGCGATGGTTAAAAGTTTGCATTGTGTGCTGAAGGGTTAACCCTTTGCCATTAATCACATAGTTTTTCATGACACTGAAGCAGAACGGTTTTGGAAAAATTGTCTGAAAAGGAGAAAATGCCGGCCACTATAGTAATTCTTGAGTACAAAATATGTATTGTATTTAAAGTTTTCTGCAATGCTTTTTACTGGTCTGTCGGTTTTGACTCTTGTAATAAATTTTTAGGCAGTTACCAAACAGTCCTCTGTTTTAGCAACCCTGAAAAAGAAGTCTCTTGGAACAACTTTGCAGGAAAAGGAGAAAAGTAATTTTCTTTTTTTTTTCCCTTAACCCTTTACCACACAACGAAATTTCAGACTTGTCCAAATTGAAAGCATTTGCAGACGACAAAATAAATGTGACTCAAAAACTGAAATTTGTGTCAGAAAAGGTAGAAAACATTGTGGGAAAAGGAGAAAATGCTGGTTACCAGCATTTTCTCCTTTTCCCACAATGTTTTTTTAAAAGGGTTTTTGTTCAGGGTCAATAAAATCCATGATTGTGTGGTAAAGAGTTAATGTTTTCTACCATTTTTTTCAAGACATAAATCATCTGTTTACATTGAATATTCTAGTAGAATCTTTCAATTTCATTGAGTCTGAAATTTGTCGTTTGGTAAAAAGTTAAAAGAAGGCCAAGGAATAATCCGGGTTAACATCTATTGACAATAATTGGATGCCATTCTAAATAGGAACAGCGTGAATTACTAGGACATGGTTCGTGCAAATATTGAAAATCAAACCTATTATCAAGCCAACAAACATACCATTTATTACTCTATAGAGCCATTTATGGGGGTAAATAACAAGGGAAATATAATGTTACTTTCATTTCATTCATCATAAATCATTTTTGGTTGCTTGTATTTTGGGTTTGAATAGGTGGGTTGAAAATGTGGAGTACTTGCAATACTTAGATATCAAAATATTCTCTACAGGCTTCAGGATGTTCGAGGTTTGAAGACTCTTAAAGTTTTTTTTCCCGAGTTCTGTATAACCTTTTACCACACAATCTCGACTTTTAACGACCCTGAAGGAGAAGCCTTTTGAAAACATTGTGGGAAAAGGAGAAAATGCTGGTTACCAGGAGTTTTCTATCCTTCCAAAAACAAAATTTCAAGGTACATTTATTTTGTAGTCTGCAAACACTTTCGATTTGGACTAGTCATTTCGTTAAGGGTTAAATGATCCAGTATATTCTTGATCTTGAAGAAGTAGGCTTTTAAAAAAAATTGATTTGGGGAAAAGAGAAAATGATGGATTTTCTGTGTTTCCCACCTGTTGTCTACCTGTTCAAAAACTAATTCCATCACTCAAGCCATATTGCATTGGACATGTGCAAATGCTTTGAAAATGAAGTTAGAGCAAATGTAAATTTTGTCATCAGGTAATGAGTTACTGTAAGTGGGAACTCAGTATGGAAATAGGAAAGTGGGCTCTGTAACAGCTGTCATAATCAATGCAAAAACTATAAGAGATTATGAGAATCTTTGGTAAATAAACGGAATCGGTGATAAGGGGCTATTTTTGTATGTAAGATAACACCACCAGATTGTGTGGGTTTTTATGCATCCTCGACTGAAATTTCCTGCAACACATGTAAAATCATTTAACTCTTTACCAAACAACAAAATTCTAGACTGGTCCAATTGTCCAAGTCCAAAGCATTTGCAGATGGCAAATGAAATGTGGCTCAATTAGTGTAAATTATCTTTGGTTGGGTAGAAAAAGCTACCCTGAAATTGCAATTTTGGGTTTATGTCTATTTTGCTAAATTTGACTCTTTATCCAATTACCACACAATACCAAATTTTACCTGAACCCTGAAGGAGGTTTTTGAAAACATTGTGGGAAAAGAAGAAAATGCTGGTAACCAGCATTTTCTCCTTTTCCCGCAATGCTTTCTTCCCTGTCAAAGACAGAAATCATTAATTTAGTTATAGATTTATTTTGTCGTCTGCAACCGCATTCAATTCAGTCTAGTCCAAGCTGTTGTTGTTTGGTAAAGAGTTAATTCAACAAACAACCAAACAACCCCAAGCTTTAACATAAATGACCCAGAGGAAAAAACATTTTGAAAACAGTTTGGGAAAAGTAGAGAATGCTGGTAGAACCAGCATTTTCTTTTGAAACAGCGTTTCTTACCCTTTCAAAGATAAATACCATTACTGGACCAAGTCTAGTTTGTCGGCATGAAAATGTTTACAGTACATTGCGAACAAGTCTAAGATTTTGTCATCTAGCAAAGAGTTATAGATGAAAACTGAAATTCTAGTCCTGGCATTGTTTGTAGCACAATAGAAAACAGTTGTGCAGAATTTGTTGAGATTTGGTTATTAATTTTACTGTCAGCAGGCAGTGAACATTCTTTTTTTCTAACTCTGTACCAGAGAACAAAATTTTTGACATATGCATGCTGAAAGTATTTGCAGACGATAAATTAAATATGGCTCAAATGGCTGAAATTTTTTTGATATGATAGAATACATTATTGGATATTAAAGGAGACAATGCTGGCTGTTTACCAGCAATAAGTCATTTTCTCCTTTTTCCACTATTTTCCGAACAACTTATTCATCAGGCTCGTCAAAACGTGGGATTGTGTGATAAAGGTTTAACAGATAAAAAAATTTTAGCTCTGTATTGAAAGCATTTACAGATGAAAATTGTGGTTCCAATTATTGGATTTGTCTGTGAAAGGGTAGAAAACAATGTGGGAAAAGGGTAAAAGTGCAGACAATCTGTAGGATAGGTAAAAATGCTCAAGAGACAGTACTAATAAATGCCCACAACATAAGTTTTGATAGGAAATAATCTCTTTACTACAAAATGACAAGTTTAAACGACTCTGGGAAATTAGACTTTCGAAAACATGTGGGAAAAGGAGAAAATGCTGGTAACCAGCATTTTCTCCTTTTCTCAAGATGTTTTCTAACCTTTCAGAAACAAATTTTATCATTTGAGCCACATTAATTTTGTCACCTGCAAATGCTTTGAATTTGGGCCAGTCTAAAATTTTGTCGTCTGATAAAGAGTTAAAAGATGATTATGTCCCATTCAAACTGAATAAAACTGATGAAAAGACCAATTTTTTGTCATTATTGAAGGTCATTTTACAAAACATTTGACATTTCAGAATCAAGATCAAACTACAGCTTCTTTTCAGTCTGATGTCCTTTAACAATATCTGAAATTTGTTTCCAGCATTACCATGGTTAAAATTTCTTTAGTTCTGTCATCACAGGGGGTTGTCTTCAAGTTCCCCACGTTGTTTTGATCATCTGGGGGGGTCTTACGCCACCCCACATGTTGATTTTATGATTAAACTAATTGGCAAAATTCTAGTTTTATCCAAATTGAAAGAATTTGCAGATGACAGAATGATTATGACAATTTATCTTTAGCAGGGTAGAATTCATTGTTGGGAAAGGATGAAATGCTGGCTACAAGCATTTTCTAGTTTTCTCACGATGTTTCTGAAAACCTTCCTTTTTATAGCTGTTTAAACTCAGGATTGCTTAGTAAAGGGCTTACTGCTTTACGAGGGTATTCATCACAAATTACAATAGATATGGAAAGAATTTAACATACAACTTTCATTTTTCCCCACACTGTTTTTTTACCCTTTCAAAATAAGTGTCATCAGTTAAGCCACATTCAATATTGTCTTCTGTAAATACTGTCACTTTGGACAAGTCTAAAAGTTGATCCTGTACCAGACAATCTCGACTTTTAACGACCCTGAGAAAGAAAGCTTTTGAAAACATTGTAGGAAAAGGAGAAAATGCTGGTAACCAGCATTTTCTCCTTTTCCCACAATGTTTTCTACCCTTTCCAAATCAAATTTCAATTTTTCAGTCACATGTATTTTGTCGTCTGCAAATTTTTCAGTTTGGACAAGTCTGAAATTTTGTCGTTTGGTAAAGAGTTAATCCTGTACCAGATGACAAAATTAACCCTTTCCCAAACAAGCCCTGGTTTTCACGTGGCTGCAGTACAAGTCTTCTGAAAACACTGTGGGAAAAGGAGAAATTGCTCGTAACGAGCAATTTCTCCTTTTCCCACAGTGTTTTCTACCCTTTTTGATAACTTTCTGCCATTTTCATCAAATTTAAATTTGTCGTCTGCAGTTTCTTTCAATTTGGACCAGTCCAAAATTTGTTGTTTGGGAAAGGGTTAAGGCTCGTCTAAATTGAAAGCATTATCAGACAACGTATTAACCTGTATCCTGCTAAAGAAAACATATGAAACTTTCAAGCCTATTTTAAAAGCCAAATTGTCCTATTTCCCAAATTTTCCCAGCCAAATTCTCCCTTTGGAGGAGAGATATCTCCTAATTGGACAGTGTAGATCTAAGATCAGATTGCACATTCTGTGCAGTCTGATTTTGATCTACGCAATAGGTCAGTGAGTCACGCTTCGCAGTCTAAGGGTGGGTTGAATCAAAAGATATGTCTTTGCTACAATATTCATGTAAAACATTGCCGGTTTAAAGGGTTTTCTCCTTTTTCCACAATGTTTTTGAGAGCTGTTTTTCTCAGGGTTATTTAAATATGTTATATTTGGGTAGTAGGATAAGTGTGTGAAGAGAACAAGTTGACATTGTACATAATCATACTGGTTATTGATTTACGGAATAAAGACCTCGGGTAATTATGTACTAAGGCATTAATTTCTTTTTATTGTGGGCGATGGGCGTAGGCCCACAAAATTTTGTCTCGATCCTTATCATAATGCTCTGTGGTTTTGTTTGGTCAACCCCTTTCCCTTATACAGGTTGCCTTTATTATTTGTTTTTACCTGAAAATATTTGGAAAGGTTTCATTTTCGGTAAGGTGATGTTTTGATCAGATTATGAAAATATTGTGGCAAATGGTGAGCATGCCTATTTTGAACCATACTGCTATTACAGGTAATTTGCCAAAATTGTTCATTCCTGACATAACCCTTTACCAGACAACAGAAATGAAGGCTTGTCTAAATTGAAAGGATTTGCAGACAACAGTTTAACTGTGGTTTAACTGTGTCTTTGATTAGGGTAGCAAACATTGTTGAAAAGGAGAAAATACTGATTTACCAGCATTTTCTTCTTTGCCCACAATGTTTTTAAAAGGCTTTTTCTTCAGGGTCATTAGAACTTGAGATTATGTGGTAAAGTATTAACCCTGTCACTGGATGACAAGATTTTTGGGCCAACCTCATCGCAAGCAGTCGTAGACAACATTATAAAGCCGGCTTAAATGATAGGCTTTGTCTGTGAAAGGGACAAGTATACATCAAGGGAAAAAGAGAAAATGCTGGTTACAAGCATTTTCTCCTTTTCCCGCAATGTTTTCAAAAGCTGTATTCTTCAGGTTCGTGAAAACACAGGACTGTTTCTTGAAGGTCTTTGTTCTTTGAAGAAATAGCTGTATAGAGATGGGTTGCCTTTGAGATGATCAAAAAACTGCCTGTGTTAGGTATAATTATGGATATTTTGAACTTTCTTACTGTTTGCATGACACAAAATTTGAGACCTAGCTCTCCATATTGAAAGCACTTGCATTCATCAGATTAACTGTGGCTGGAATTTTGTGAGAAACATTGTGAGAAAAGAACAAAGTACTTGCACAATCCCCCATGCATAAAAGCATTTCAACAGTTGGTGTCATATACTCAGTCCTCCTGTTGATTGATTGAATTGTTTTACGCGACTTTCAACATTATTTCAGTCATATCATAGCAACAGCTAACTTATTCATGTATGTCATGGGTTTCACTAGTTCAGGCTAGGGCTGCGAAGTGTCTTGCCTTAGGACAAGCCAACAAAAAGTCCAGTGCTTTCAGTGAGGCTACAGCCCGGGGTCTCCAGGTCATGAGTTTTATGCTTTACCACTAAGCCATGCAGGACCCCTAGTCCTCTGAGATATTATAAGTTTAAATACTATTTTTTTTTTACACTGAATCACCTCTTACTAATGATATCTAACAATAATTATTTTGTATGTTTTAACCTTTGTCTTTTTATGGATTGAATTTATTGTTTAGAATCGAAATCTTGTACCCTTAATCCTTCATCAGAAGACAAAAAATTTTACTTGTCCAATGGAGAGCATTTGCATACAGTATGATTATTAAATGTGGACCAAATGGTAGAATTTGCCTATGGAAGGATAGAAAACATAGAGAATAATAGGAGAATGCTGCCAACCAGCATTTTCTCATTTTCCCACTGTGTTTTTAAAAGGCTTCTTCTCGAGGGTGGTTAAAACACAAATTGTTTGGTAAAGAGTTAAAGGAATTATAAGCACTTCACAAATTTTACAAGATCAAGATCACATAGCACATAAATGCTGTCTGATCATTGGTTTACTTCACAATTTTTACTTTACAGTCTTGTAGTTTTGGTAAAAAGTAAACTCAAAATTTAGATTTATCTATATGTTTTCTATTCTATCAAAGAGAGAAATAAGTATTCAAGCTTTATTAGTCCCCTACCGGCGAAGCTGAAGGGGACTTTAGGTTTGCACTCCGTCCGTCCGTCTGTCCATCTGTCCGTCCGTCTGTCCATCTGTCCATCTGTCCATCTGTCCGTCAGTCTGGCAATTCAGTTTTCCGGACTTTTTTTCTAAACCCTGGTACATATTGAGCTGAGGTTTGGTGTATAAGTCACCCACCATCACTTACAGATCAAGTTCGACTTTCGTTCCGGTCCACTGGTTTTTCACGGATTTACGGGCCTTGGACTTACAAAATTTCACTGATAAATCAGTTTTCTGGACTTTTTTTTCAAAATGCTGGTAGATATTCACCTGCCTTTTGCTGTGTAAGTCAACCACCATTACTTACAGATCAAGTTCGAGTTTCGTCCCGCTCCACTGCTTTTTCACGCATTTACGGGCCTTGGACTTACAAAATTTCACTGATAAAACATTTTTCCGCTCTTTTTTCTAAACGCTGCTACATATAGAGCTGATTTTTGGTGTGTACATCAACCACCATGACTTACACATCAAGTTCGAGTTTCATCCCGGTCCACTGCTTTTTGACGCATTTACGGGCCTTCGACTTTAAAAATTTCACTGACATGCCAGCGATACATACGGCCGGTAGGGGACTGTGTATTGCTATGCAATACTATCAGAATGCTTGTTTAATTTGTTGTCTGCAAATGTTTTGAATTTGGTCCAGTCCAAAATTTTGTTTGGTAAAGAGTTGAGGTGAATTGCATATGAGCAATGCTGTGTGAAAAGGGGGCTTTTTGAGTCTGCAAAAAGTATAAAACCATGTCAGCCTGTGCAGTCCGCGCAGGCTGACATTGGTTGAAACTTTTTGCTATTCCTTAATTTTCTGCATGTTAAAGGACCATTCTACATGTACCTCCAGATCCAGTCTATTATTAGATTAACCCTTTAAGCGCCGAATAAACCCAATGGTCATTTTCATTCAAGAATAAAACCCGTGTAATTGCAAATTCATGGCTACCTTTTGCCAGTTGTGTTTTAACATAGCGGATAGTGTAGATCAAACATCCAATTTGAAAGCATTTGCAGACGACAAGATAAAGGTGATTCAAAAACTGAAGTTTGTTCTGGGCAGGGTAGAAAACATCGTGGGAAAAGGAGAAAATGCTGGTTACCAGCATTTTCTCCTTTTCCCACAATGTTTTCAAAAGGCATCTTTCTCAGGGTCGTTAAAAGTCGGGATTGTGTGGTAAAGGGTTAATTATACGATGATTTGCTTGGTACAATGCATCACATGGATGCATTAAACCCCCATTTCCCAGAACATGACTCAATTATCTATGATTTACTCTGAAAAATAAGAATACTTTGCAATATCTACCGATTGAATTTTGTATTCTTTATGTGCTATCTGTTTACTTTTTCTTTTCTTTTAATTACTTTGATTGCAAAGCAGAGGGATTATCAGTTGTCAAGATTTTTGTATTAGATCAATACAAGAAACCCTTTTCCTTGAATTGAGACCTTATCTCCTTTCCCTTAACCCCTAAAGCGTCTTTCACAATTAATGTTGCCTCTTTTGCGAGCCTAGATTAAGATCATAGTGCACAAAACATGCAGTCTGATCTCTGATCTACACTGTCTGCTTTGCTAAGACACAGGAGTACAACAGCAAAAAAATTGCAATTAACTCTTTACCACACAATCCCGACTTTTAATGACCCCAAAAGAGAAGGCTTTTGAAAATATTGGGTGAAAAGGAGAAAATGCTGGTAACCAGCACTTTCTCCTTTTCCCACAATGTTTTCTATCCAATCAGAGACAAAATGATCATTTTGGCAACATTTAATTTAAACTCTGCTAAATTTGTCATTTGGTGAAGAGTTAAACATACTGGTACTTTACTGATGCAGACTGTTTTTCTTTATCCTAGCATACCAGTTTAGCGAACATTGTTGCAAAAGGAAAAATTGTGCATGATGAGCAATATCTCCACTAGCTACATCATCTTCACATATGATTATCATATACTGCAGAGCTTCAGATAGAGGGAGTGATTTTGATTTCAAAATTGAAAATATTAACTACTCTCCGCTAAACCCAAATGTTATGGGTACTCATTAGAATCGTCTCATCGAGACTATTCTAATGAGTACCCACAACATAGGATTTGGAAGAGAAATAATGGATTTAGAATTAGAATACTATCACTCCCTCTTATCTGGAGGTCTGAATATAGTAAACCTTTATTCATGTTGATTCTCTTCACAAGACCTTTGCAATGAACTAAGTATTTATTAAGGAGAAATTGTTCAGAATGAGCATTTTCTCCACTAGCTACATCGTGTTCATATATGATTACTTGTATATTAAACCTTTATTCATGTTGATTGTCTGTGCAAGACCTCTGTAATGAAAATAAATATTCATTTGATTCAATTCATTACCAACTTCAAACAAGGTTTTGTATTGGAGTCGATGAATTTTGGAAACACTGTTACAAAAGGATATGGGTTTTTGTTTCTTTTAGCCACAATGTTTTAACATCTACCATAATTCATGATGTTAGCCAAACTTAAAAAGTTGTAAGGGTTCAACAAGGCTTAGTGGTGCAGGTGTAGGGTTGCAATCCCATGTCCCTGGGATGGATCCTTACTGAAGCGATGAGTAGAAGTGTCCATTGGCAAGTCATTTCAGAGCCCTAGCCTAATACCAAAAACACTCATAACTGAGCTGTTGCCATGATGTGACTGAAATAATATTGAAAGCGGGTAAAACACCATTCAATCATTCATTTAAAATAACGATGTTTATGACTTGTTTACATTTTATATCTTTGGAATGTTAACTCTTGAAGTGTGTTTTTCCCCATATTTTAATTTTATGTATACTACATAGCAAAAAAAGGAAACTGTAAAATCTCATGTGATAGGATTTAAGGCTTTGCCAAACAATCCTGTGTTTTAGTGACCCTCAGAAAAAAATGCCTTTGAAAACATTGTGAAAAAAGGAGAAAATGGTGGTATCCAGTATTTTCTCATTTTCACGTAATGTTTTCTGCTCTCCATATCTCATCATTTTAGTAGGTACACTTTGTTTTATGTGAATGCTTTCAATTGCACATTTCAAAAAAATTTGTTGTCTGGTAAAGAATCAAGTGAGATCTTCAATGATTTGTTGGTTTCTTTATTTTTGAAATACAGCGCATTGTTGACGTAAATACAGATCATAAATTACTGTTGTAAAGTTATAGTATTACATGTATGTTTAAACTTCAACCAGATGACAAAATGTTAGACTTGTCTAAAGGGAAAGAACTTGTAGACGGCAAGTTATTTGTGGCTCAAATAATGGCATTGGTCTTTGGTGGGTTAGAGAACAATGTGGGTGAAAGAGAAAATGCTGGTTACCAGTGTTTTCTCCTTTTCTGAAGCCTTCTATGTCATGGCAGTTAAAGCTCTGGATTGTGTAGTAAAGGGTTAAACACTTTAGCATTTTAGACTTGTCCAAAAGTGAAAGCCTTTGCAGACTATAATTTTGATAAAGTTCAAATAATGAGAGTTGTTTTTAAAGAGTAGACAGCACTCTGTCAACTGGAAAAAATGCTGGTTTCCGGCATTTTCTCCTTTTTCCACAATGTTTTGAAAAGCCATCTGCTGTGTTGTTAAAACCAAGGACTGTTTGCTAAAGGGTTAAGTAGTCCTTAGGATTACAGTTTTGTTCAGTTCTAAATCATTTGGAGTCTGTGAAAAAGTACAAGATTTTCTGGACAGAAGGGGGAAGGGCATGGCTTAGCAGTAAATTATAGGACTTGTAATCTAGAGGCCCAAGGTTTTAGCTTCACTTGAAGCACTGGGCTTTTCCTAAGATTATCGGTGGGGCAAGACACTTCGTATTAATTATATCCAGCCCAGTACTGGTAAAACCCAGGACATGCATTATTAAGCAAGCTGTTGCCTTGATATAACTTAATAATGTTGAAATGGTCATACAACACCATCCAGTCAATTCTGCACAAAGGGACTCTTCTTGACTTTACTCTTTATATGATGACAAAATTTTAGAATTGTCCATGATGGAAGCATTTCCACATAGCAATTTAACAGTGGCGCAGAGGATGAGTTGTACACGTATCTTTAATAGGATAGAAAACATTGCTTGAACAGTAGGCTATCAAGGTTATCAACATTTTCTCCAAATGTTTTCTACTGTCTCAAAGACAAATCCAACCATGTGACAGAGCTCCAGATAGAGGGAGTGATTTTGATTTCAAAATTGAAAATATTAATCACTCTCCACTAAACCTTATGTTATGGGTACTCATTAGAATCATCTCATCAAGACAATTCAAATGAGTACCCACAACATAGGGTTTGGAAGAGAAATAATGGATTTAGAATACCATCACTCCCTCTTATCTGGAGGTCTGATGTGAGCACCCTTTAAGGGATAACATTTCCAGCTGTATTTCAGATATGACTATTGAGGCCACACAAAACTTTGTGGAAAAAGGGCTTAGTGCATCTGCAAAAAGTATCAACTCCGGTCAGCCTGCGCAGGTTGACCTGGACTGATACTTTTTGCTATAGGTCAATTTTCTGCATGTCCAAGGACCATTTTATCTCATAATTCAGTTGGATGTTGGATAAAATAGATTTTATGGATCCATAATTATATGTGATGACTTGCTTGGTATCATGCATCATGAAGATGCATTTAGCCCCCTTTTGCCAGTGCATGACTCAATTAAATTATGATTACTGTTGTTCAAAAATGACATGAAACACATTACAAAATTTGTAGAATTACTTAACTCTTTACCAAACGACAAAATTTCAGACTGGTCCAAATTGAAAGCAATTGCAGACGACAATTTAAATATAGCTCAAATGATGATATCTGTCTTTGATAGAGTAGAAAACATTGTGGTAAAAGGAGAAAATGCTGGTTACCAGCATTTTCTCCTTTTACCACAATGTTTTCAAAAGTATTCTTTCTCAGGGTCGTGAAAACTCGGGATTGTGTGGTAAAGGGTTAAAAAGGAAAAAGAAAAAAAAAAGTAAACAATTAATGTAGAGTCACTCAAAAAACAAAGAAAAGTACCAAACAAATGTAGAATCACTCAAAAGGGAAAAAGAGAAACATAATAAATAAATTCTGTAGAATCACTCAAAAAAGAAAAAGAGAAAAGTACCAAACAAATGTAGAATCATTCAAAAGGGAAAAAGAGAAACATACTAAACAAATTCTGTAGAATCACTCAAAAAAGAAAAAGAGAAAAGTACCAAACAAACATATAATCATTCAAAAGGGAAAAAGAGAAACATACTAAACAAAATTCTGTAGAATCACTCTAACAGGAAAAAGAGAAAGGTACCAAACAAATTACGAAGAATGGCTCTAAAGGGAAAAAGAAAAATGTATAAGAAAAGATTATAAGTGCAAAAGAACAATAGATGTGATTATTTCACGTGGAGATATTGTCACCTCTTCCCACAATGTTTTTGGTTACATTCTATCAAAAGAATGATGGTGTGAGCACTTGAGCAAAACCTGTTGTAAATGGATATTGCATTAATTTGTATCTGCATAAAAATAAATGATTTAATTGTAAAGGGTTGAATAAAGATTTGTATTCTGTTTTTTTACAGGTGAATAAAGATTAAGATATTGATTGTGTGGAATTTTATAGATGATAAAGAAATGAATCACCCCCCAGTTAAAGATCAATAGATGAATGGAGGGATAATGTAGGGGGAGCAAATACAACTGTTTGCAGGTAATTTGTGGAAGGTAGGTTTAATTATAATTTTGGCTGTTTAACTCTTCACCAAACGACAAAATTCCAAATTAGTTCAAATTGAAAGCATTTGCAGACGACAAAATAAATGTGATAAAAAATTTGACATTTATTTTAGGAAAGGTAGAAAACATGGGAAAAGGAAAAAATACTGGTTACCAGCATTTTCACATTTTGCGACAATGTTTTCAAAAAGCTTCTTTCTCAGGGTCGTTAAAAGTTGGGATTGCATGGTAAATGGTTGATATTTAATTATTTCATTACTGCCTGAAGCAAATTTGCAACACACAACTGAAAATTTCCTTGTATAGTATGGATTATCAATTTGAATTATGGTTTAGGACATGAATTTATATGAATATAGGCACAAGGAAAAATCACAATGTTTGCATCCTAGAAAAACAAATGTTTTGATGGGTTTGCTGAAATCAGCCTGTGTGTCTGTCCATCCATCTATGCATCCATCAATGCATGCATGCATCCATCCATCTATCCATCATGTGCCTTGCTGGTAACAAACAATTTGCTCATTCTTTGTAACACAGTGTTTTCATTCATGTACTATGCCAGTATTAATATCCTTACTGGAATATTTTCAAAGTTGTTACTTGCAAATTTGTTTTTGGGGGTTGTGAATGAGGGTTGACCCTTGACCGGACAATCCTGACTGTTAACAAACCTAAAGTAGAGGGCTTTTGAACAAATTCTGGGAGAAAGAGAAAATGCTTGTAACCAGCATTTTCCTTCTTCACACATTAAATGTATGTTTCCTAACCTTCCAAAGACAGTTTTAATACTGAGTCACAATTATTTTGTCATTTGGAAAAGCTTTCAATTTGGGCAAGTCAAAAATTTCAATTTTGGGTAGAGTTAACGTTTCAAAGACAGATTTGAAAACAGACCTCTCTTCTGCTTGAGTGCAACAAGAAAGGTCAAAATGGCTTATACAACAAACCAGAAGACTTTTGACATCAATGTTATGCCAACAGTTGTGTTAATCAACCCTTTACCACACAATCCTGACTTTTAACAAGCCTGAGAAAAAAGCCTTTTGAAAACATCATGGGAAAAGGAGAAAATGCTGGTAATGAGCATTTTCTCCTTTTCCTACAATGTTTTCTACCCTTCCCAAACCAAATCTAAATTTTATACTCACATTGATTTTGTCATCTTCAAATGCTTTGAATTTGGACAAGTCTAAAATTTTATTTGTTTGGTAAAGAGTTAAAGAAATGTTAAGTGAAACACATCTGAATTGTTTATTAGATACATGTATTAGAGCCTCACCATACACTTGTTTTTGCCCGTTTGGTCTGTACATATTTTATAAGTATTTCTTAGCCGTTTACCCTCCAAAAACTTTTAGACTGATCCATGTCAAAAGCATTTGCAGATAATAACTTTTATGTTGCAAGGATGACGGAATGAAGCTTTGAAAGGATGGAAATTGTCGTGGGAAAAGGACAAAATTTGTTTACCGGCATTTTCTCTTTTTCCCACAATGTTTTCAAAAGCCTTCATCCTCGAGGTCATTTAAACGCAGCATTGTTTGGTAAAGTGTTAAAGCTGCATGAAGTATGGTAAGATAAAAACACTAGCATGGGACTGTTTACTTGTAGTGAGGAAAACAACAAAACTAACTGTACTACAGAAAATTTGCAATGCTTGGTTTCCAACTTAACCCTTAGAGCGCCGGGTAAACCTGCTAGACATTTTAATCCTAGAAATACGACCCAAATAATTGCACTTTCATGGTTGCTTTTGTCTACAGTGATTCATCAAAGCGGACATTGTAGATCAAAGATCAGGCTGCATGTTTTGTGCAGCTTGATCTTGACCTACACTGGCCGCAAATGCAACTATAGTCGTGAAGGGCGCTTTAGGGGTTAAAATCTTCTAAACTATAGATTGGCAACTTTACAAACTGAGTTATGTTGACAAAGAATTTTCTCTGAAAATCTGGAAATGCAGCTGAGCATTGGTACCACAGGCGCATCACGTGGTTTTGTACATTGGGGTGGTGAAGGACGGGGTGGGTGTGGGAGGGGTGTCCCCTCCCACTGCCTAAGAAAATTTTAAAATCTGTGAGGGAAATGCCGTCATTTCCAGGACTTCAAAACTTGCTGGGAGCTTTTTTTAATGTTGATTTTGTCTTAGATTTTTGGCATTTGGCTCATGTATACATGCTAGTCACAAGCCCATTCTCCTTTTACAAGAATGTTTTTGAGATCTGGAAAACAGGGGCTTGTAGTTTGCTTTTGTACATACCGTATTGTAATGGAGCCTCGAGAACTGTTTAAACCATTGTGCATGGAATGATCGTAGTTCTGGAGATTTCTTTCCAAAGGAATGCTTATGGAACTTAAAGTCACCGGGCTGATTAGGTTCAGTCATGTTTACATAGAGAAGATACGTAGAGGGATGAAGAAGAAATATTGTTTAAGGAATTTGCACGTTTTTGAGTACAAGTAATTATTTCTTATCAAACCTGCCGCCTTTTTTCATTGCTATAAAACACACATTTTAATTCTCGATTAAGCCTTTGACCGCTAATTAAATATTCAATCAAAGGTTCTCAGTTTGCGGCTGTTGTATATAAAGTATATTCTTTTAAACCACACACTTAAACTCTTAAATAAGTTTTTGATGGCTGATTAATTGGTCAAAGTTTCTCTGTCTGAAGGTGTTCTATACTGTGTATTGCCTAGGTCGCACTGTCACACTTTCACACTTAATCGACACAAAGGGAGAGTAGGTATACATGTCACGGTCACCTTAGAAACCGATTACAGATATCCGCCGATTTCTCCGCTCCATTCAAATTGCAAGTTCTTAAACAGAATGTCAGAATTCTTACATTTTCATTGTACGAACTAGGTCTTTTTTGTGGAAATATTGGGGCGGCAATCGCCGCCCTTGTCGCCCCCGATGCGACGCCACTGGTACCAGCATGTAGTGCTTTTGTTTTTGTATTTCAGTTGACTGTCAGGAACAATGTAGGGTTGAAGAAAAAAACTAAAAGAATGAAAGCTGAGGTAAGAATTCACCGATAATCCCTCTCTCCACCTGATGACAAATTTTTAGATTAGTATAAATTGAAAGCATTAAAAGTTTTGCAGAACACACATTACCCTTAGAGTGCCGGATAAATCTGTCAGACATTTTCATCCTAGAAATTGCTATTTCACGGTTGCTTTTGTCTATAGTATTTCATCTAAGTGAACAGTGTAGATCAAAGGTCAGGCTGCATGTTTTGTACAGCCTGATTTCCATCTACACTGGCATCAAAGGCAACTATAGTCATGGAAGGTGCTTTAACTCTTTACCACACAACAAAATTTTAGACCAGTCCAAATTGAAAGCATTTGCAGTCGACAAATTAAATGCAACTTAAGAATTGAAATTTGCTGGTTACCAGCATTTTCTCCTTTTCCCACAATGTTTTCAAAAGGCTTCTTTCCCAGGGTCGTTAAAAGTCTGAATTGTGTGGTAAAGAATTAAATGTGACTCAAATCAGCATTTCCTCCTTTTTGTATAAAGTTTCCTACCCTTCTAAAAGCAAATTTTAATTTCTGACTCCCACATATTTTGTCGTCTGCAAGTGCTTTCAGTTTGGATCAGTCTAAACTTTTCTGGTTTGGTAACATTGTGTCATTTGGTAAAAGGTTAAAAATGTAACAAGAATTACCAATTTTTTGTGTATACCAGGTTATATCACAGTATATGCTATTTACTGCCTATTTACTTTAACTCTTTACCAAATGACAAAATTTTGGATTGGACCAAATTGAAAGAATTTGCAGGCGAAAAATTAAATGTTGATTACTCTTTCTGACAGAGTAGAAAACATTGTAGGAAAAGGAGAAAATGCTGGTTACCAGCATTTTCTCCTTTTCCCACAGTGTTTTCAAAAGGCTTTTTTCTCAGGGTCGTTAAAAGTCGGGATTGTGTGGTAAAGGGTTAAAAGCCAGTAGAGCAATACATGAACTTGATGGCTAGTTTTAAAATTTGTGCAGGAGGTATAAAACTGCATTCTAATATTCAACTGGATCCCCTCTGGAGTATTAATCCATTACCACACATTGCCGATTTTTAAAGACCTTGAGAAAAGACTTTTGGAACATATGGGAAAAGAAGAAAATGCTGGTAACCAGCATTTTCTCCTATTGTCACAATGTTTTCTACCATATCATAGACAAATCACGTAATTTGAACCATATTTGATTTTTTGTCTGCAAGTGCTTTCAGTGCAGATGACCCTAGAAATTGGTTGTGTGGCAAAGGGTTAACTAGCTCCTCTTTTTTGTATTCCAAGTCCAATTTTGAATTTTGAAAGTAACACAGTTTTTGATTGGCTTAACAACTTGATTGTGCCAGTCAAAAATTTTGCTCTTTTTACAAGTAAATTTCTTTAAATTAGAAAGTAACTCAGAATCATTGGTGAATATGACTACAGGTGAATTACCACTCTTTTTCAGAAATGTTGATTGTTTATGAAAGACTGATTTTAGTGCTAATTGTCCCTAATGCTGTTAGCATTTACAGACGTCACAAGTTTTATTTATGGTCTTATTTCTTGAATATCTGGATATGATTTGCAACAAGGATGTACCTAACCCACCATCAGTTTTTGTGCTATTCATTTCCACTTAATTTATGATCCGATTAAGAACTCTATATAGAATTTGAAATTTTATCATGCTTAAGCAGTGGAATTTTGGACACAATATTTCCAATTCATCACCTAATTCTTTACTGAAATATAAATTCTAAAGACACATTAAAAAAGTATAAAGTATTTGAAGATAACAAAGTAAAAGTAGCTAAGATACAAGGTATCCAATAAATAATCATAATGGTGTGGGTAAAAAAGTTTTCCTTTCATCGGCAAGGTTTGGATGAAAGTGAAACAGGTTGTGAATTTTTGTTTGGAGTTACGGATAATTGTAACGATAAATCATGTAGTGATGAGGAAAAAAATGGCAAAATGAAAGAGGTAAATTTACCCAGGTCCATATTCACCAACCATTTTTGAGAACATTCTTAGTTATATTCTCCAAGATTTCCTAAATGTGAAAGGAACACAACTTCTGATTGGCTAAACCAAATGATTTAGCCAATCCGAATTTGTGTTACTTTCACATTTACAAAATCTTAAAGAATAAGACCAAGAAGGTTCTTCAAACATGGTGAAAACAGACCTGGGCCAGGATCATATCAATATTTTTAGCCCTTTACTTGACAGTCCTATATTTTCGTAACCAGCATTTCCTCCTTTTCCATCAACGTTTTCTACACTTCCCTATAGAAATTTCAGTTTTTGAGTGATATTTAATTTGTCGTCTGCAGAGGCTGTCAGTTTGGACCAGTCTAGAATTTTGTCATTTGGTAAAGAGTTAAAATAGGGGATCATTTGTTGATGGATTTTCTACTTACCGGAACTTTAGTTTAACTCTTTACAAAACTACAAAATTTTTGACTAGTCCAAGTTGAAAGAATTTCCAGACAACAAAATAAATGTGGCTCAGACATTGATATTTGTTTTGGAAAGAGTAGAAAACATTGTGGTAAAAAGGGAAAATGCTGGTTACCAGCATTTTCTCCTTTTCCCACAATGTCTACAGAAGGCTTCTTTCTCAGGGTCTTTAAAAGTCGAGATTTGTGGTAAAGAGTCAAATTACCTTTTGCTCAAAGAAATTAAGGTGACTTTTGTATTTATCATCTCCAACAGGTTATTCTTCGCAGTTCATCAAGGCGGCTTGAGACCAAAGATGACCAGAAGGTTGATCAGATGGTTATTGATAACCACAAAGAGCCCTACAGCCCAAGTGATTTCATCAACAAAAACCTAGTGACAGCAGGTAAAGATCATCTCTGTTCTTAGTATACCCATTTCTGGATTGGCCTTTTTTTTTTTGACATATATTTGAATAGAAACCATCAAAAAATAACACGAGACAAATATTTTAAAGAATATTTGTTCAAAGCACAGCTTGTCAATAATAATGTTTAAAACAAAAACCTTAGCAAGGCTGTTTGGTCAGAATACACAGCTGGTGTCATGATTTTGAAAGTAATGATTTACTATTGTAATAAAATACAACTTTCTGTTATTAATATTCGGTAAAAGCATAGCTTGTCAATAATTACATGTATGTTTAAAGCAAAAACCTCAGCAAGGCTGTTTAGTCAGCATTTTCTCCTTTTCCCCACCATGTTTTTTACCCCTCCCAAATCAAATTTTAATTTTTGAGTCACATTTATTTTGTTGTCTGCAAAATTAATGCTTTCAATTTGGGCTAGTTTAAAATTTTGTTGTTGGGTTAAGAGTTAACCTTTTACCAAGACTCAATCAAAGTGAAAACATTTGCAGACAACACATTTAATGTGTCCTAAAAGATGTTTTCTGTTTTTGAAATGGTGGAACACATTGTGGGAAAAGGAGGAAAAATCATAGAATTGCTGTTTGAATTTTACATGCATTTACTTTCTAGCAGAGGAGAAAAATGGACATGAAATACAGGAAGTTGGCTTGACTGCATCCTCAGGTTCCAGTGTTGTTCCAGCTGGGACGCAGTCTGTGATTCGACCCATTCCCATCATGCCTTTGGAAGGTGCTATTTATAGATCCCACAGATCACCTACTTACATTGAAAATGTTGAGGTGGTCACTCTGCCGTTGATGTCTGCACATTTACTGGATAGACAGCTTGTCATCAAGAAAGAAAAGGTACATGTACTACAAAATTTGTATTTTTCATACATGTGATTCTTTGTATACATTTATATTGGTCAATATATTTGAGCCATGCTCTCCAAAAAGGGGCTTAGCGCATCTGCAAAAAGTATCAACCCATGTTAGCCTGTGCAGTCAAAGGACCATTCTTTCTGGGGATTCAGTTGGTTGTTAGATAAAATGGATATTATTGATTCATAAGCATGTGTTGACATGCTGGTATAATGCACAGAGATGTTTAAGCTCCCTTTTGCCAGAGTACCACTCAATTTATTTTCAAAATTATTTTCTGGACCGTTTACCAAACCTTTACCAAAAAATCCTGACTTTTAAAGAAGACCCCCAAAGAAGAGGTCTTTTGAAAACATTGAAGACAAAGTAGAAAATGCCAAGAACCAGCATTTTCTCCATTTTCCACAATGTTTTCTACCCTTCCAAATGCATTCTTCACTATTTGAGAAACACTAATTTTGTTGGCTGTTATTGGTTACAACTTGGACAAGTTTAAAATTTTGTTGTTTGGTAGAGTTAAGAGTTTTATGCACTGTTAGACCTGTGGATGCTTAACTCTTTACCAAACGACAAAATTTTAGACTGGTCCAAATTGAAAGCATTTGCAGACGACAAAATAAATGTGGCCGAAAAATTAATATTTGTTTTGGAAAGGGTAGAAAACATTGGGGGAAAAGGAGAAAAATGCTGGTTACCAGCATTTTCTCCTTTTCCCCCAATGTTTTCAAAAGGCGTCTTTCTCAGGGTCGTTAAAAGTCGGGATTGTGTGGTAAAGGGTTAAAGTGATATACAAAAAAAAACATGCTTTCAAAATGTAGTGTCTTGGTCTTGCTTATTAACTGAAAGTGTGTTTTTTTTCTATTTATCTGGCACTCTGAAGATTAATCCTGTGCGACGCACATCATTTTAGACCTTCTATAGCTCTTTTTCCACATAATCCCGAGTTTTAACGACCCTTAGGAGATAAACTTTTGAAAACCTAGTGGGAAAAGGTGAAAATGCTGGTAACAGCATTTTCTCCTTTTCCTATAAGGTTTTCTGCACTTTCACAGACATTTACCATCATTTCAGCTAAAGTTAATTTGTCCTCTGCAAATGCTTTCAGTTTTGACCAGTCTGAAATTTTGTCATTTGGTAAAGAGATAGACAGTAGTGTAGAGGTAGAGTGTCCGCCTCTCACATCAAAGTTTCCTGGTTCAAATTCTATGGTCAATCTTTTTAACTACCCATTACCCAGATCACAGCTTGAGTACGGATTTCTAGAGAGCGATGATAATCAAGACTGTATGGTCTAGGTTGTAAAACTTGATACACATTTGATATATAATATATAGTGATAAACTTTGAATAGAATAAGGGAACAAATTCTACTTTTATCCAAATGTTTTCAATGCTTCAGGGATGAAAAAGTATTCAATATTTGTTTGATAATGGTTTAACCCTTTATCACACAATTCCTACTTCTATCGACTTAGACGCAAACAGGCTTTTGAAAACACTGTGGGAAAAGGAGAAAATGCTGGTAACCAGCGTTTTCTTCTTTTCCCACATTGTTTTCTGTCCTTGCAAAGAGAGATTCAATTATTAGAGTCATGTCTAATTTATCATCTGCAAAGGCTTTCAATTTGGAGGAGTCAAATATTTTGTCGTTTGCTAAAGAGTTAAGTCTATAGTACAAGCATCAATAGAACAGTTAAAATAATTCCATTTTTTGTTTGTTAAAGGTTTCTCCTCATTCAAGTGAATGCTTGTCTTCAATACCGGAACATCCAAGATATACACAGGACTTACTAAAATGTAGGTGGTTGGACTGCGATCAGGTGTTTACAAACATGGAGGCTCTTGTTATACATGTCAATGATCATCATGTCCGTGTAGAGAGACCTGACGTAGAATATCAGTGTAAATGGGGTGGTTGTCCAAGACAGGGTAAAGGTTTTAATGCAAGGTGAGGAAGTTTGGAATTTTGGGGAAAGATTATCAAAGAGAGGTTACCAATTTTCATTGTTTTGCTTGATTGGTAATAGGAAGGGTAAAAGGGGAGGGCCTGGAGGGGGTGGATCTCAGCTTTTCTATGTATCAGTATTATATTGTTAGCTTGAAGATATACATTTAATTTAACTGTTTACCAAAAAGACAAAATCTTAGACTTGTCCAATTTGAAAGCATTTGTAGACAACACATCAAATGTTATTCAAACGATAGAATTTGTCTTTGAAAGGGCAGAAAACATTGTAGGGAAAGGAGAAAATGCTATTTACCAGCATTTTCTCCTTTTCCCACGACTTTTTTTCAAAAGCTTTCTTCTCAGGGGTGATTAAAACTCAGGAATGTGTGGTAAAGGGTTAATTAATATCAGAAGGGTTAACAGCGACACACTGACCTTTTGCGGACAGTGTAAATCAAGATCAGACTGCACAGAATGTGCAGTCTGATCTTGAATCTACACTGTCAGAAAAGGAGATAATTTCCTCAAAAAAATAAGTTTGAAGTAACATTGTACAACAGGCTTAAAAGTTTTATGTAACTTATTTAGGAGGATAAAGGTTAATGTCCAAAATTTGATTCTTTAACTCTTTACCACACAGCAAAATCTTAGACTTGTCCAAATTAAAAGCATTTGCAGACGACAATTTCAGCCTGGCTCAAATGATGGAATTGGTCCTTTAGAGGGTAGAAAACATCGTGGGAAAAGGAGAAAATGCTGGTTACCAGCATTTTCTCCTTTTCCCACGATGTTTTCAGAAGGCTTCTGTCTCAGGGTCGTTAAAAGTCGGGATTGTGTGGTAAAGGGTTAAACAAAGTAACAACTTGTTCATAAATTTATATTTGACACTAAAATTTTAGATCATTTTCAGGCCATATTGAAAGTATTTCTTATAGACAACAAATTCAGTGTTGGTCAAATAATATGATTTTTCTTTGAAGTGGGTTAACTCTTTACCACACAATCCCGAATTTTAACAACCCTGTGAAAGAAGTCCTTTGAAAACCTTGTGGGAAAAGGAGAAAATGCTGGTAACCAGCATTTTCTCCTTTTCCCACAATGTTTCCTACCCTGCCCAAACAATTTTTAATTTTTCAATTACATTTATCTTGTTGTCTGCAAATGCTTTCAACTTGGACCAGTCTAAAATTTTGTTGTTTGGTAAAGGGTTAAACAGTGTCGGTAAAGGAGAAAATGCTGGCTTCTAGCATTTTCTCTCTTTTTCCAGGGGGTCATTTTAAAATGGGTCATCACAAAGATTACTATTTTGAGATTGCAGGTTTGAGTAAAGCTATTTTTAGAAGTGTGAAAACATCACAAGTGAACTTCTTGATCATTTGACATGCATAATTTTTTAACCCACTCTCTGCAAATTTTCAATATATCCTCTATCCTGGCAAATGTTGAAATTACATCCACTTAGTTATATATCTCCTAATGTTAGCACTAAATGTAATTTGGAATAAGTACATGACCCTCTTGTTTAATCAGTGGTATTTTTTTTTTTTTACCCTTTACCACACAAGCCAGGGTTTTAACAAACTTGAGGAAGAAAGCCTTTGAAAACTGTGGAAAAAGGAGGAAATGTTGGTTACCCTGAAAAAGAAAGCTTTTGAAAACATTGTGGAAAAAGGATAAAATGCTGGTAACCAGCATTTTCTCCCTTTTCCACAATGTTTTCTATCCTATCAAAGACATCAATTATCATTTGAGCTACTTTAAATTTATCATGTGCAAATGCTTTCAGTTCGATAGGGTAGAAAATTGTGTCCTTTGGTAAAGAGTTAATTTTAGCCTTGTCGAAATTGAAAGCATTTGCAGATGACAATTTCAATATGGCTCAAATGGTGCAATTTTCTCTTGATAGGGTAACCAGCATTTTCTCCTTTTCCCACAAATTTTTCAAAAGGCTTCTTTCCCAGGGGCACTAAAAGGCGGCATTGTGCAGTAAAGGGTTAATTTCAAAAATCCACAATGATCATATGGATGATACTTGGTCTTTAATGTGCAGTAAGTGTTAAACATACTCTAGGAAAATTACAGGCAAGTGTAGGAATTACTCAGTATTAAGCAATTTCTTCTTTTGATGCTATGATTTCAAAATTTGTCACGACATACATTTAGTTATCATAGAAGACGTAGTGTTAGGAAATACATGTAATACAAATTTATTTTACAGGTACAAAATGCTGATTCATATCAGAACACACACAAATGAAAAGCCCCACAGATGTAATTTATGTGGAAAGTCCTTCTCTAGATTAGAGAATTTGAAGATCCACAATAGATCACATACAGGTATGTAATGATAATGATAACCTCTTAGTTTGATTAATTCTGAGCATGGAGATAGCATGCACTACTTAAGTCACTTTATTTTGGTTTTGTTTGTATTGGGGTTTAACACCGTTTTTAACAACTTGGGTTATATCACAGCGGTCAGTTCACCTACACATGTGTTTCCTGGCTTTCTCACACCAGTACTTACACAACTTTCTTTCCAAGCCAATCACTACTATTCTCAAATGCATCAGAGGTGAGAGGCGAAAAATCACCGGAAAGAAGGTTCACTTCAGCCGGGTATCCAACTCACAACCACCAGGTCATGAGTCAGATATGCTGACCACTGAGCTACCTGGCCACTTTATTTTGTGATAGTATGATTCAAGATTAGACGGCAGAGAATGTGCATGTTGATCCTTGATCTATTCTGCATGATATTTTCCATACAACCCTATATTTGATGAACTTGAAGAGGGCTTTTGAGAACATTGTGTGACAAGAAAAAAATGTTGGTTTGCACCATTTTCTTCATTTCTGGCAGTGCTTTCTACCCTTTCAACAAATTTCTTCATTATAGCTTTGTCATTTGTAGGAGTAGTTTAACTCTTTACCAAATGACAAAATTTTAGACCAGCCCAAATTGAAAGCATTTGCAGATGACAAAATAAATGTGATTTAAAAACTGAAATTTGTTTTGGGAAAGGTAGAAAACATTGTTGGAAAAGGAGAAAATGCTGGTTACTAGCATTTTCTTCCCATAATGTTTTCAAAAGGCTTCTTTCACAGGGTCATTGAAAGTCGGGATTGTGTGGTAAAGAGTTAAATCTAGAGCAGGAAAATATTTTATCTCCATTTTTAATGAAAGTCATGATGACAGTACTGGGTATTTTTTACGTTGTTAACTCTTTATCAAACAAAATTTTAGACTTGTCCATATTCAAAGCATTTGCAGATGACAATTTAAATGTAATTCAGTATATGGAACTTGTCTTTGATAGGGTAGAAAATACTGTGGGAAAAGGAGAAAATGCTGGTTACCCAACATTTTCTCCTTTTCCAACGATGTTTTCAAAAGGCTTCCTGAAACGTGGGATTGTGTGGTTAAGGGTTAAACGTTGTATTGTGTATGTGGGAATGGGGATGGCAGCTTTGAGACAATGATGGGCATGCTGCTACAGAAATGGCAGGAATACAGGTATAGATGCACAGGCTGCTGTTAGATAATAACTGAAACAAAGATGAAGAATGGCATTACTGACCACATAAAACCTTCAACTCTTTTCAAGTGGAATTCACTCAAAATTTTTAATTCATCATTACCCTTTATGTTTTTGACAATGCAGTAGAAACACTGTAACCAAGAAGTAGAAAGTATTTGTAACAGGGATTTTCTCCCTTTGCTATGATGTTTTCACAATTATGCAGAGACTGAAGTCATTCCTGTTAAATTTTGATTATCAATATTTCTAGGGAAGACTTCAGTCTCTGTGGCAGATTTGTTTTCAGGGGGTATTGATGTTATTGTTATGGCAGAGAAATGAAAAAAAAAAAATATCTGTAATGAAGCAATGGGTGAATCTTTTCAGGAGAAAAGCCATATACATGTCCGTTTGAAGGGTGCAATAAGGCATATTCCAATTCAAGTGACAGATTTAAACATGTGCGGACACATCAGGAGGACAAACCCTACATCTGTAAAATGCCAGGATGTAATAAACGGTATACTGACCCCAGTTCCCTTCGAAAACATGTTCGAACACATGGACATTACTGTAAAGACAATGGTGCTGTTTCGTCAGTCCAGACTTGTTCATCAAGTGACTTAGTACCAAGTGTGAACTCTAAACCAGGCTTTAAAAAGTTTGGGTCCACCTCTCCCTCCAGTATTTTAATACCAGTGTCACAGACAGGTATGAGTAGTGCTCCATGTCTGCCACATTCATACGGTACTTATGGACTGGAACCAAACGGACTTGGAAGTATTATGCATTTACCCGGTCTCACAGCTAATCCACTTTTGTCGTCAACAATAATATCTATACCTACGCAATCCACATCCACCCAAACAGATGGATTGATATCTTTAAGTGCAAAAACTTCATTTACTGAGGAACAGTTGAGAAATGGACATCATTTGGAAGTTAATGGCGAAAAAAATTGTCAGGAAATTCCGCTAGACCTGACAACACATACAGGCTGTTCTACTGTGATAATAACTGGGCCAGATGTTGACCTTATGTCCCCATCGCATTCCAATATAGAAGTGTTGCCAGAAAACACTCGCTGGGAAGTTATACATTCTCCTTCATAGCTGGTTGTGTGAAATAATTAGTCGGAACTCTTCCAAAATGAGACAAAGTTGAGAGAAAAATCTGTAGAATATGCATAAATGATGAACTTTTTACCAGATGAAATTTTTAGGCTTTGTCCAAATATAAGGCAATTATAGACGATAAAATAAATACGGCTTAAATGGTGGATTGAAATGATTGAAAACATCGTAGGAAAAGTTTTCCAGCATTTTCTCCTGTACAAGGTTTTGAAAGGCCATCTTCTATAGAGTAGTTTAACCCTTTTACCAAACAATTCTACGTTTTAACAACCCTGAGAAAAATAGCTTTTGAAAGCGTGGGAAATGGAGAAAATGCTAGTAACCTAGTATTTTCTCCAATTCCCACAATGTTTTCTACCCTCTCAAAGACAGGTCTCATCATTTGAGCCACTTTTCATTTTTGATCAGCAAAATTTAATTTGTCGTCGGCAAATGCTCTTAATTCGGACAAGTCAAAATTTTGCTGTCTGGTAAATAGTTAAAAATGAGATTGTTTGGTAAGGGGTTGAATCATCAGAGGAGAAAATCCCGACCAAACACAGAGGAGAAAATCCAGACCAAACACAGAGGAGAAAGTCCAGACCAAACACAGAGGAGAAAATCCAGACCAAACACAGAGGAGAAAATCCAGACCAAACACAGAGGAGAAAATCCAGACCAAACACAGAGGAGAAAGTCCAGACCAAACACAGAGGAGAAAATCCAGACCAAACACGGAGGAGAAAGTCCAGACCAAACACAGAGGAGAAAATCCAGACCAGACACTATAACTATTTCCGTATTTCCTGAGCCATTTTGCACCAGATGTAGTTTCTAAACATCCTTGTCAAGTATTAATTTTCAGTAGGACAGGTTTTATACATAAATATGAGCAGCACTCTGGCAAAGTGGGATTTAATATATCTCCTTGATGCATTATGCCATACTAGTCAGCACACGAGTACATGTATGAATCTATAAAATTCTTTGGTAGTCGACTGCATCACCAGGTAGAATGGTCCTTGGACATGCAGAAAATTTACAGAAAGCAAAAAGTTTCAACTCATGTCAGCCTGCATGGACTGTGCAAGATGACATGGGTTGATAATTTTTGCATATGTATTAAACCCCCTTTTCACAGAGCATGATTCATATACATGTATGGAAAAATTTTATGGTAATAGAAAAAATTGTAATTTTTTCACAGGTATAAAGCCATAACACTGTACCCAACAATTGTGTACTTTAATAATCCTGATGCAAAAAAAAAACCTGTTTAAAACATAGCAGGAAAAGGAGAAAATGCTGGTAACCAGCATTTTCTCCTTTTTCATAATTGTTTTACCCTTTTAAAGACAAAGTCCATCACTTGAAGGATATCTAATTTGTTGATGGCAAATGCTGTCATTCTCTGCAAATCTGATTTTTTATTTTGTCTGATAAAGAGTTAACTCTTTACCACACAATCCTGATTTTGAATGACCCTGAAGAGGAAGCCTTTTGAAGACATTGTGGGAAAAAGATAAAATGCTGGTAACCAGCATTTTCTCCTTTTCTTTCAATGTTTTTACCATTGCAAATGCAGAAATCTTTGTTCGGGCCAGATTCAATTTGTTGTCTGGAAATACAATGTGGTGGTGTCCAAAATTTTGCCGTTTGGTAAAGAGTTCATTCCTAGTCACAGTCCTTCTGTTTCACAGATGTGGGTACTAAGTCACTTAGCCAGGTAAAGAGCATGTTTTGCTTTTAACCCTTTACCACACAATCCCGAGTTTTAGCGACCCCGTGAAGGACGGCTTTTGAAAACATTGTGGGAAAGGAGAAAATGCTGGTAACTAGCATTTTCTCCTTTTCCTACAATGTTTTCCACTTGATCAGAGACAAATTCATTTATTTGAATCATATTTGTCATCTGCAAATGCTTTGAATTTAGATGAGCCTACAATTTTGTCTTGTGGTCAAGAGTTAAGTCATTAGCACACTATCGTATGTTTTAGCAACCCTGAGGGGAAAGCCTAAAGAAGAAATGCTGGTAACCAGCATTTTTGCATTTTCCTTGTATTCCTCCCTTTCAAAGACAAATCCGCGTCATTTTAGATACTTTTGATTTGTTGTGTGCAAATGCTTTCATTTTGGACAAATATAAACTTTTATTGTTTTGTGTAGATAAATAATGCGAAAAAAATTATTTTGATCAGAAGAATTGTTTTGAAGCATTCTGTGATATGTTATACATGTATTAGCTAGTGGGTTGTTACACTTTCTCTACAACTGTTCGTACTTGCTCCTTGGAACACAAAGTGCTCATGGTGAGCTTTTTGAGGGTTGTGTTGTGTCTGCGGTACATTGTCAGGCATTGGCTTGTGTTTACTCTGGAGGCCACATTTTCAGTTCATTAACCATGCAGATTATTATGATGATACCTAGGAAGTGTTCAAAAATTGGTCAGATCAGGTGAAAAAGTACATCACTAGGAGAAAACTAAGAAAAAGCTTGTGTGCACTATAGAGGTCACATTTTCCAGTACAATACTTATGCAAGTTTATGACAACTTTATAAACTTCAGATCACTTTACTCAGGGTGGGCCTAATAGGGCCAATTGCTCTCTTTCCTGTAATTCTTATTTTGATATAATTATCTCTTTACCAAATGACAGAATTTTAGACTTGTCCAAATTGAAAGCATTTGCAGACGACAAAATAAATGTGACTCAAAAATTGAAATTTGTTTTGAGAAGGTTAGAAAACATTGTGGGAAAAGGAGAAAATGCTGGTTACCAGCATTTTCTCCTTTTCTCAAAATGTTTTCGAACAGCTTCTTCTTCGGGGTCGTTAAAACCTGTGATTGTGTGGTAAAGAGTTATTCTGCTCACCCAACCTTCTCCTCAGTATTTCCTCCCATGAACTTAGAAAACATTGTGGGAAAAGGAGAAAGTGCTGGTTACTAGCATTTTCTCCTTTTCTCACAATGTTTTCAAAAGGCAGCTTCTTCTAAAACTGTGATTGTGTGGTAAACAGTTATTCTGCTCACCATACCCTCTCCTGGGTATTTCCTTCCATGAACTCAGGAGAGTTAATACATGTGAAATTATTGGTGCAAAAGGAGAAATCGCTTGTTATGATAAATTTCTCCTTTGGTCACAATGTTTTCTAGACTAGTCTGCTGCAGAAGACTGAAATTTGTTTGCCAAAGTTACTTATGTTAATCTGAAATCCTTTTCAACCCTTTACCAAACAGTCACTTGTTTTAATGACCCAGAGAAAGTCAGCTTTAGAAAACACTGGGGGAAAAAAGAGGAAATGCTGGTGACCAGCATTTTCTCTTTTTCCTACAATGTTTTTAACGATTTCATACACAAATCCAATAATCTGAGATGTTTTGGATTTGTCATCTGCAAGTACTGTCATTTTTGGACCAGTCTAACATTTTGTAGTCTAGTAAAGAATTTATCCAACAATGTTTTGTCTGTTTCTGTATGTTCATCTGTCTGTCTTTCTGTCTATGTTGAGAGTTCATTTGAACCTCTATAACTAGAAATCTAACTTACTTTTACAAGTCATGGACATTATTAAAGAATAAATTTTGTTGAGAATGGAAGTTTGTTTGTTTTCTATCAGGGAATAGATAATCTAGATATTTTTACAAGGATTTTTTACTGTTAGAAACGCAGGACTGAAATAGTGCAATATCGAGGTTTTTCTGTTTAATCTCTTCACAATCACAAGTAAATATCACCCTGAGAAAGGAGGTTTTAGAAAACATTGGAAAAGGAGAATATGCAGTTAACCATTATTTGCTCTTTTTTTCTCTCAGTGTTTTCGACCCTTACAAAGATAAATCCTACATGTATTTGATTTTTATCTTCAAATGATTTCACTTTGGATAAATCTAAATTGTTGTCATCTGGTAAATGAGTCAACTCTTTCATCTCCAGATGTATGAACTTTACCTCTGAAAATACAATCTACTCAGAACCCAGAAAGCTACTTGCCCTGTAGGCTTAACTCTTTACCACACAACAAAATTTTAGACCAGTTGAAATTGAAAGCGTTTGCAGACAACAAATAAAATGGGCACAAATGATAGTATATCTTTGTGATTGTTGAAAACATTGTGGAAAAGGAAGAAAATGCTGGTTACCAGCATTTTCTTCTTTTCCCACAATGTTTTCGAAAGCGTTCTTCTTCAGGGTCTTTTAAAGTCGGGATTGTGTGGTATAGAATTAGACTTGTCCAAATTCAAAGCATTTGCAGACTGAGAATTGAATGTGGCGCAAATGATGAAGTGTGTCTGTGAGAGGGTAAAAAACACTGTGGGAAGAGGGAAAAAATGCTGGTTACCAGCATCTCCTTTTCCAAGTGTTTTCAAGAGCTTTTTTCCCCCTCAGGATTGTTAAAATTCAGGATTGTGCAGTAAAGAGAAGTTGCATCAGAGTTAGCAAAGGAGTCTTTTCACTGGCTGAAATCTTTTATTGCTGTTTAACCCTTTACCACATGACAGAAAGGTAGACTTGTCCAAATTGAAAGCATTTGCAGATGACATGTGTTGCCCAAATGATGGAATTTGTCTTTAATTGGGTAGAAAACAATGTGGGAAAAGGAGTAGAACATTGTGGGTAGAACACATTGTTGGAAAAGGAGAAAATGCTGGTTACCAGCATTTTTTCCTTTTCCTACAATGTTTTCAAAAGGCCTCTTTCTCTATAGCACTCGAGATTGTGTAGTAAAGGGTTAAGGTATTTACTGAAACAGCTATGGATACAATTTCAATGCAAAAGCCAGAAGAGCTGTCACTCTGTGGTTTCTGTCCATCCTGCAGCATTTTAATTTTCTTTAACCCTTCGCTAAACAATCTCAGGTTTTAGAAGCGGATGGTTTTAGAAAACATTAAAGGCAAAGGAGAAAATGCCGGTACCCAGCATTTTCTCCTATAAATCCCATATTGCTTTCTACTCTTTCGAACACAAATAACCGCAATTGAGTTAACGCAATTAACTCTTTACCAAACAACAAAATTTTTAAATGGACCAAATTGAAAGCATTTGCAGACGACAAATTGTATGTTGCTAAAATGATGATTTCTCTTTTTGATAGAGTAGAAAACATTGTGGGAAAAGGAGAAAATGCTGGTAACCAGCATTTTCTCCTTTCCCCACAATGTTTTCCAAAGCCTTTTCTTTCAGGGTCGTAAAAAGTTGGGATTGTGTGGTAAAGGGTTAATGGTGGAAAGTCTTGAAATTCTTTGAGAAAGAGTTAAAATGTTTTTCATGCGTTTTTGTTGTGGTATGTATAATAAAATACAGGTATAATAAATACAGACTTGTCTATATTTTACTTGGATATGGAGCTAGATTAATACTGGAATGGTGAAACAAAAAAAATAATTTAGCTTTGACATTTTAATTTATTATCTTCCTTCATAAACCCTAGAAAAAAATACAACCATTTGCAAAATAATAACATTATACAACAACTTAATTAAAAAGTGCATGCAATCATAATGTATATCTGTTTCCTTATTTTTATATACATGTCTTCAGTGTTGTGCCTAGGCCGCGGGATTGCGGGATTCCTGCAATTTTTTTACCAATGTCCCTTAAAATCTAAGCCATTGCGGGATGTCGGGCGCGCTCACGAAAATCCGCCAGATTTTCCCTATCTGGAGTCCTTTTCGGTATTTACGTACATTGCGTTAATTACAATGGGCACCTGCACAACGTAGACTGTGACCGAGGAATTTACTGCAATAAAGTCGCTTAACAGATATCCGATATTTAAACCAGTCTTACTGTTGTCAATGAAACAAGAGAAACGCCAGATGCGGCTGACCGACTTTATGTCAGGAAGTGTTAAAAATAGAAAAATTGCAGATGAAATTGAATCGCAGAGGACGGATGAAAAACTAGTTATATTTAGTGTGTCCCCTAGATTTTTCTAGTGTCCCCTTGAAATCACGGTAGGGGGACACCTGTGTCCCCCAAAAATTTTGGCCTAGGCACAACACTGTTGTCTTAATAATGTTTCTCTTTCATTTAACTGTCAGATATGTTTGATCCTCTTAAAATCATAATTACTTTTGGCGTATTAACCCTCAACCATATTGCTATACCCAGTGCCTCCTTGAGAAATCATGACGCATCTTGCAGCACACATCTTTTGAAAAATAGTGGCCGTAGTAGACATTGCTTGTAATTTCTCCTTTTCTCCTCTGGCCATTTTTTTTTTTTCGCAAGTATTCATCTATAGACCCTTTAGCAAACAATACTGTGTTTTAACACAGCTAATGAGGAAGTTGAAAACACTATAGGAAATGGATAAAATCCTGGCAACCAGCATTTTCTCCTTTTCCCACGATGTTTTCTACTATTTCAAAGACAAATGCCACCATTCAGGTCTTTTTTAATGTGTCATCCATAAATGTTTTCATTTTGGCCAAGTCTTAAATTTTGGTTGTTAATATGCTGAACCACATTGATTATACATATTTTATGGGAGAGTATTAGAAGTGGGTTGTTGCTGCCTATTTGCTTCACGATGTAAAAATTATTTTATCAACAAAAACATACCGGTACGCAACATCACTGATCAGGAATATATCATATAAAATAGTTTTTCCAGCTTAGATTTCTGTTCTGTAAGAGAACCTCTATCTATTCTGTAAGAGAACCTCTAAGCCGGTCAGCACTGAATTGATTTCTCAAACTGATTCTAATGTTTGACAGTCAATCAAACAGATCAAATTCGACCAGGCCGACATGAAACTGCAGTCCATTTAAAACATCTCGATTCTATCACTGCTATTCAGATTTCTTTGGATTTCTGTCGATTTTCCATGCACCTAGGATGTATCTTAAACGTATAAGGACGAGGTCACGACCCATTTGTAACCAGCTCCACACAGGTACCATTTTAGAACCTGCAAAAAATAACAAATACAGTGTACATTAATTTTTCTGTTCTGTTCTTTCCATAAACTTGAATTTATTTCTTGCTTTATACAGGCTTTTGTACAATACAGGGCAAAAGCATGCACTCTCTCAATCAAATCTAGTATATGTATTTAATTCTTTACAATTCAACAAAATTTTCGACTAGTCACCTGTATTTTCTCATTTTCCCAGAATGTTTTCAAAAGCCTTCTTCCTCAGGGTTGTTAAAAGTTGGGATCGTATGGTAAAAGGTTCAGTGATTGTTTCATAAAACAGATTTACAGCAGACAAATTTGAAAACATTCAGGGCATATAGGAATAGTAATTAATATAGGTTTTATGCCTGAATACATGTCATGTGAAAATATTGTAATAAAAGGAAAAATTGTTCCTTAAGGAGAAATTTCTCTTTTTGTCATAATGTTTTTAAAAGCAGTCCACTATAAGACACAAAATGTGATAGGAGGCAAAGATGTATACAGTCAACAGACATCTAATGCAATTCCTCTACAATCATTCTTTAAGAAAAAAAAATTCTGCAAAAATCTGTTTTGCCACAATTAAGAGAAAATTGAGTTTACCTTCAATTTCTTGCCAGTTAATTGCAACTTCTCCTATAGGGATTTTAAAATACTGAGCTAGGTACAGCAAGTCTACATCAAAAGCCCTGCAAAAAACAAGAACTATCATTCACTTTTGTTGCTTTAGAGCGGAATGTAAAACTGTTACTCCCCTCGATCATGTTTTCTAGACCTTTTCAACCCTTTACCAAAAACTTCTGAGTTCAAACAACCCTAAAGAATTCTGCTTCATTTTTTACTTGGGGGTAATAAGCTAACACATAGCAAAACGTTGATGTGACTGTA
Organism: Tridacna gigas; assembly: GCA_945859785.2. Lineage (NCBI taxonomy): Eukaryota > Metazoa > Mollusca > Bivalvia > Cardiida > Cardiidae > Tridacna > Tridacna gigas. The sequence goes on from OX244033.2 coordinate 30,068,733, forward strand.
GTTAGCTAAACATATCTTGCGAAAATAAACTCAGAAGTTGATATAGAATATCAACTAAAACCAAACATTAGTTTCAGCAATCAAAACAGAACTCACCATCTTTCTACATGTAAATTTGAGAACAATAATATGACAGCATCTCTGGTCAGTAATTTAAAGCCACACTGTGTATCCTTTATGCCCTTTACACACAGGAAATATACAAGGAAATGGAAGCCATACATCAGGAATGTTCTAAACAAAGATCTCTGCAAGTAATAGAGAAAAATAAATTACAAAGATCTCTGCAAGTAATAGAGAAAAATAAATTACAAATGAGCCATGCTCTGTGAAAAGGGGGTTTAAAGCACTTGCAGAAAGTATCAACTCATGTCAGCCTGCACAGGCTGACGTGAGTCGAAACTTTATGCTATTTGTACTCTTTTTTGTGTATTCAAGGATCACTCTACCTCATGACTTTATCTGATGACTTGCTTGGTATAATACATCATCAAGATGCATTAAATCCCTTTCCTCAGAGCAAGGCTCACATGTATATAATATCTTCAAACTCTTTTCATTTACTACTGACAATCACTTCTCTGTAGTAGAATGCTTTTGAAAAACAGTGACAAATAAATCAGGCAATTCCTTTTTTCATTAGCACAACTGCAACTAAATTTCCTCTTTGTTAACTATCTTTTAATCTGTTGACTAACTTAAATAAAGGAGGAGTAAATGGAGAAAGGTTATTCATCAGAAATGCCTCAGTTAACAAACCCTGCCTCTCACCACTTAGTTTAAATGGCTATGCTAGAAAGGAAATGATGAAAAGATAGCAATACATGTACTAATTATTTACATCCAGAGTTTTGTCCACAAACAAGTATGCAAGAATGCTATGCTAACCTGAGCTACAGATTCTTTTTCCAGGTGTGCTCTTGAGCCACAAACAACTGCCATGTTGTCACTGCTTTTGTTGATTTTTGACATTTCTGCCTCTAACTTGTCAAGATGGTTAAATTGACTGGCCCCATCTGCATCAGCAAAGAGAAGTTGTTTCCCCCTAGCAACAAACATTCCCTGAAAATAAAGAGAACTGCAGGTACCATAGCTCAGCTGTGTGTACTTTTTCAGTGAAAATTCTAGAGAAAGGGGAATAACTTTGTTAATTAGAGGCACTTGAGCGCCTGTATTGCTCCACAGGCCTGATATTTCTATAATGGCGAAAAGAAGTTTTTAACAATTACCATTCAATCCTGCATTTTAGCTCACTGAAGAAAAAAGGTATGGAAAAAACTTGTGAGAAAAGAAGAAAAAAATGGTAACCAGCATTTTATTAGTTTCCGACAATAATTTCTATCCTTTTTTATATACGTCTTACTAATTTGAAGATATGTTGTCTGCAACAGGTCCTTTCACAAACCATTTTGGGTGGGGAAACATCAAAATATAGAAAATATGTCTTTCTCAGGGTCGTTAAAAGTTGTGATTGTGTGGTAAAGGGGTAATCTAAAAGAACAGCTAGGAGGGCAAATGAATGAATGTTATAGCAATATAGATCAACTTACATCAATACACCAAATAGAATGAAATATGCTGGCATACAATGAACACCTAATCCCTAATAATCAACTTTTCACAGTCACAGTTAGAATATCTTCTGTGGCAAACAACACAAAATGGTCTACAAATGCATTTACATAAATATCCTGCTCCAGGGCACAGATTAATTCTGGTGTACTGAAGTTGCGGGATCAGTTTGACTGGATAACATTAATGCCTTATCACAAATGTAAAGCCCTGTCCCACTTTGTACCAGGTCACCAGGATTTACACCCCTTCTGTCCACTCTGCATTTACTCATTAGTAGGTCAACAAACCTTTACCAGAACTAATAAAAGTGCAGAGGTTCTCTTGTTTTATATCAAAAGGACTATAAAGTACCTACAACATGGGGGTTTTGTTATTAAAATACTTTTTCTTTTTTATCTTGGCATGGTTACTCAGGCTTAGTAATAAGGCAAAATTGAAAAGCTCAAGTTGTGAAAGGTGCTCAAGCTTTTATCTTATTTATGGCCAGTGATATTTTATTACTAGTACTAACTAATAGCATATCATTGGAGTAAATTGTGATCTTAATACCAAGGAAAATGTGTGGGCTTAAATAGGACAGCCCTGACTAGGTCAAGTCAATCCAATTTTCTTCCTTTTTCTTTGTTAGTCGATAAAACTAACACAATAAATAGTTTTGGAGAAGAACATTTTTTTGAAATATAAGCCTTGTCTATAAAAAAATGTGTTTTTAGGTGTATCATTTTTTTTAAAAGGAATTTGGTATACAACCACCATAGAAACAGTTTGGCAGACAACCACCATAGGAACTTACCTGCAAAACAACAATGAAATCCAATGAATAGTTTTAGAGAAGAAATTTTTCAAAGATTTTACTTTATACCATAAAAGAAAAATGAGTCTCCCATAAAAGCCATGTTTTTTGACAGATCATTTTTTTTTTAAAGGAATTCTGTAAACCTGTATCTAAGGAACATTCCTGCAAAATAATAATGCTATCCAAATAGCAGTTTGGGAGGAGAAGATTTTTAAAGGTTTTTTACTTTGGTTGCCATGGCAACCAGAATTCTTCATGGAACAAAATTATTTGAAGGAATTTGAAAGAGGACCACCAAAGGAACATTCCTGTGAAATTTGGTAAAAATCCAGTCAATAGTTTCTGAGGAGAAGTTTTTTAAAGAAAAAGTTTACGGACGGACGAACGGACGGATGCACAGCGGACACAACGCCATGACAATAGCTCGCTGGCCTTCGGCCAGTGGAGCTAAAAATGAGTGGAATTACTTGCCCTTCTGGTATGGTTCCGCTTTTGACAGTGAACAACTAGCTTAAGTTTGAAGTATATCTCTTCAATAATTAGAGACATGGAGAAATGTTAAGGCTTTTGTGCAGAGACAAAGATGCAGATGACAACAGAGCTATGGCAGTACCTCAATTTTTTCTTTAAAACAAGCCGAACTAAAAATAAGTACATGAAAATTCATGCATTACAATGTGTAGCTGAGAAATGCATTACAATGTGTAGCTGAGAAACAATGTGGTTGTTTGTTTGGTGCATAACCAAATTTCTGCTAGGTAAAGGCAATCAATGCACTGTTCAAGGGTTTTTTTTTTTCTTTTACATCTATTCACATGACTTTCTTTTCCAGCCAACTAGCTGCTTTCCAAAATATGTAAAATTGAGACAATGTTCAGCCATGAAAGAAAGAAGAGTGAGAAGTATGAATCTCCTTACAAGGATTATCTCTTATCCCTGGTAGGAATTTTGGCAAGGTCAAGGTTTCAACTTATAAAGCACATCACTGTTTCCGGAACTGCTTATGCATAGAAATGTGTTTCATCATAAACATTTAACCCTTTACCACACTATCTCAAGTTTTAACGACCCTGAAGAAAAAGGCTTTGAAAACATTGTGGGAAAAGGAGAAAATGCTGGTGACCAGCATTTCTCCTTTTCCCACAATGTTATCTACCCTGTCAAAGACAGAAATCGTCATTTGAGCAATATTTGTCATTTACAAAGTCTGCTCTCAATAAGGTTGAGGTCAAAATTTTGTCATTTGGTAAAGAGTTAGAACAAATTTCTTAATCCCTGAAAACATTATTTTCTTTGTAAAGTCTGACATGTCATTGTTAATGAAAGCAAAACCTTAACCAGAGTGTCTTGCTTAATTCAATATTAGGCAAAATAAATTCCAGATCAGACTTTTTATTCTGTGCAGGTCGATCATGTACAAACCTGACATAGTGCCTAAAAATGTCCAGAGCTAATCTCAAAATTGCTGAATGGTTATGGGTTCAATGCACAAAATAAGGCATACACATGTTTAAGTAAGCTTATAGTTATATCACAGGTCCATATGAGTGGAAGGTAATCAAATTCTAAACCTATTACATGTGACCTATTACCAAACAATCCCATGTTTTAACAAACCCTTAGGAAGATGGCTTTTCAAAACATTCGGGGGGGAGGGGGGAGGAGAAAATGCTGGTACCCTTAAAGCAAAATTTTCTCCTTTTCCCACCAAGTTTCCAACATTTTCAAAGACAAATCACATTTGAGCCACATTTAAATTGTCATCTGCAAATGCATTTAGTCTGGACAACTGTAGAATGTTGTCGTCTGGTAAAGAGTTAAAACCTATGTTGTGAATGATTGACATTTGTCTTACACTTACCAATCTGACAGCTCCACCTTTCCCTCTGTTTTCAGCCAATGTTAAAATACGAATTTTTCCTGAACCATACTTTGAAGAATACTTCAATCCTGTCTAGGGTGATACAAAAAAAAATAAACAACACCATAAATCATCAATTTATAACTAACACATAGTAAAAAAAAAAAAAGGCTTCATGAACAGTGGAATATCCTGATACACCATCAATGTCATTTTTTTTCTTCAAACTGATTTTCAAAAGATACACATTTTGAAACAGAAATACTTACTGAATAAGAGATTAACACGACTAATGGAAAAAAATCTATCACAATTCTATCACAATGAACAAACCACCAGTTGTAGCAATGTCTCCATTTTCATAATTTCTAATTTGTAACCATGTTACAAATACATGAGCTTTGATATCTGCCATTTTTTTAATGGGCATAGGGGGTGGGTTGGTTTCATTCTGGTATTAAAGAAACAATACCACAAAATTAATTTTTGCTCCATGTTCTCATAAAACTGCAGAAATACAATTAAACAAATCCCGCAAAATGTCTGCTATCTTAATTGCTTCAATGCTGCAAGAACTTTTTCCAAATTCAAATTCTGTTAACCCTCAAGCTGCAAAGCACAACTCGTAGCACTTCTGCAGACAGTGTAGATCATGATCAGACTGCACAAAATGTGCAGTCTGATCTTTTATCTACACTGTCCAATACAGTATTTTCTTTTTGGTAAAATCAACTTTTAAATCACAATAATTGGATTTTGACTATTGAGTGGAAATTTTCATTTATCTAGCAGTTTATGGGTTAATATTGTGTACACTTTCCTTCAAAAGATTCCAGAAGGTAAAAGACATCAAACTGTGTGTCTATTATACATAGGAGAAGTGAATTAGTAGTAGGTTTTTTATACATACCTGTGTTGTCTTATCTTTACTTCCATCATCCACAATAATTATCTCATAGTTAAAGGATGGATTTTCCTTCTGGAATGAATCAATGTGTTTAACCATCATTTCTCACACTAATTTCACATATATGAAAAAAAAATTGCGAATTACTAAAAGGTTACACATTTAGAGAGAGAGGAAAAAAAAAAAGATACTGAGTATTTCAATAATAAGAACAGACTGTTGTAAATGAAGCAATTACTTGTAACATGCAATGGCTCCTTTCTCCACGATGGTTTCCAAAGAGTAGTCCAAAGCAGGGAAGAGTATAGTTGAATACATATTTTTCAGGTAATGGGTTAACCCTTTACAGCTCAGTTCTCTGTGATTTAACCACCCTGAGTGAGAATGCTTTTGAAAACATTGTGAGCAAAAGAGAAAATGCTGGAAAACATTGCGCCAGGAACTGGGAGATGGAATCCCAGCTTGACTTACTCTCATTGATGATAGCATTTGCAGAAGGAATCATTTTTCATCTCACTGCTGTTCATTGTTTTGACACTGTTTACCTTTTACCACTCAATACCGACTTTTAATACCTAACACTGAAAGAAAATGCTTTTGAAAAAATTTTGGGAAAAGGAGAAAGTGCTGGTAACCAGCATTTTCTCCTTTTCCCAAAGTGTTTTCTACCCTACCCTACCAAAGACAGAAATAATCATTTGAGCTAAATTTGTTGTCTGCAAACACTTCAAATTTGGTCCAGTCCAAAATTTTGTTATCTGGTAAAAAGTTAACCCTTTGAGCGCTGAAAAAACCTAACAAATGAGTGTAATTTAGAATTAAGACCCCAATAATTGCATTATCATGCTGGCTTTTGTCTATAGAGGTTCACTAAAGCAGACAGTGTAGATCAAAGACATTCTGTGCAGTCTGATATTGATCTTCACTGGCTGCAAAAGCCAACTATAGTCGCTTTATGGGTTAATGTTGGAAAGCAGGCAGTGACTTTTAAAGAGTCATGTATAAAGCAATGGTAAAAGAAATTCCTGGAACACACAGGTGGATGCACTGGCTGCCAAGCTATGGCTGAAATAATGTTGAAAACAATATTGGACAACAAACAAACAGTTTGACCTCTCGAGAATAGAAAGAACATGCCTACCTGCCGATTTTCCAAATACTCTAATGCTTCCTCCATCATTGTTGGTACTACAATCATACACAAACAGAAAAATTAAACTAATGAGTCATGCTCTGTGAAAATGGGGCTTAATACATTTGCAAATAGTATCGACCCAGGTCAGCCTGTGCAAGCTGACTTGGAAGAAAACTTTTTAGCTATTGGGCATTCTCAATTTTCTGCAAGTCGAAGGACCTCATGATTCAGTTGGTTGCTAGACAAAACTGACTTAATGGATCCATATGATGCTGGGTCTTTTACAGACATTGTGGGCGTGCTGAACAATTAGAAGATTAACCCTTTCCCAAACAAGCCCTGGTTTTCACGTGTCTGCAGTACAAGTCTTTTGAAAACACTGTGGGAAAAGGAGAAATTGCTCGTAACGAGCAATTTCTCCTTTTCCCACAGTGTTTTCTACCCTTTCTGAGACCTTTCTGCCATTTTCATCAAATTTAAAATTGTTGTCTGCAAACTCTTTCAATTTGGACCAGTCCAAAATTTGTCGTTTGGGAAAGGGTTAACACTTAAAGTGCTGAATGAATGAACTGGACTTTTTCAATTTGGAAAAAAGTCCGAATAATGCTATTTCAAGGTTGTTTCTGCCAGATAGCAAAACAGAGAGGTACACAGTGTAGGTCTTAGTTCAGACTTCACATTCTCTGTGGTCTGATTTTATATACACTAGTCTGCAAAAGCAATTTAAGTCTGTTCCTGAGCTTTAACCCTTTACCACAAAAACAAAAATTATAACAACCCTGAGAAAAAAAAAGTTTGGAAAACAATATGGGAAAAGAACATGCTAGTAACCAGCATTTTCTCCTTTTCCCACACAGTTTTGTACCCTATCAAGGACAAGATCAATCATGTCGGCAACCTTTATCGACTGTAAATTCTTTCATTATGGACAAGTGTAAGATTTTGTCATTTGGTAAAGACTTAAGGGATAAGAGACCTCAACTCACTTAACTCTTTCGCTGCCACCTAAATGGATTCAACTTTTATCGAGGACTAGAAGTAGCTCTATGTTGCGCTTAGAGCTGACTCTGGTCAAAGATTAACACCAGATAGTGGACGGTGTAGATGAAAGATCAGACTGCATCCTTTGTGCTGTCTGATCTTGATCTATACCATCCTAAGAAGTTATTCGTGGCTACATAGGCAGCGAAAGAGATAAAGTAAATTTTACTTACAGCGTTCCTCTTCATTATATGCTGGCACAATCACTGACAAGTCCATACTGGGCGGATCATGGATGCTGGGAAATGGGACCTTCTCACCCTTCAGTGGATCCTCAAAGTATTTCTCACTGTCATATCTGGACAGGTTTGGATATGGTGTAGTGATGAAAAACTGGGCTACCAACAACTAGATGAAAGGCAAAAAGAGATGATTGATTGATTGAATGTTTTTCAATGCTGCTTCAACATTATCTCAGTAATATCATAGTAACAGCTCTGTTATTCATGTATGTCCTTGGTATCACCAGTACTTTGCTAGGGCTCTGAAGTATCTTGCCAAAAGATACTCTAATGACAACCCAGTGCTTCCAGTAGGGCTCGAACCCAGAGCCTTCAGGTTATGAGTCCTACACTTTACCACTGAGCCATGCAGGACCTCTACAAAAGAAGAATGCCATAGACATAAAAACAAAGATTATTTCTGTCTTTATTCAGTCTTATGTTACCTTCTGCAGACAACTTTTTTCATCTTGTCATGCAGCTCATCATTTCATCCTTTACCACACAATGCCACCTTTAAATGACCCTGATAAAGAAGGCTTTTGAAAACACTAAGGGAAAAGGGGAAAATGCTGGTAACCATCATTTTCTCCATTTCCCGCAATGTTTTCTATACTTTCAAAAACAATTTTCAATTTCTGAGTCATATTTATTTTGTTGTCTGCAAATGCTTTTGATTTGAAAATGTCTAAAAGATTGCCATGTGACAAGGGGTTAAGGTAGCAATACAGTACGGGGAGAAACTGGTCACTATAAGCAGTTTCTCCTTTTTGCCTCAATGTTTTTAGGTGAATTCAATTCAATGTTGTGCCCTACAATGATTTCTCCCCTTTCACAGACTTTTCCCATTTGAACCACATAAAATATATTGTCTGCAAATGTTTTTCATTTCGGACATGTCTAAATTGTGCTCATTTAATAAAAGAGTTAGAGAAACTTGGGGCTGTGTAGATAACTTATCTGCCCATTAGATTTGGCCCCTGTTGTCTATAAACAGTATGAGCTAGCTCTTGCGGAAATCTTGTCAAGTTATTGCTTTCAGACCTTAACTGTTTACCAAACAATCAAGTTTTAACGACAGGCATTTTCTTCTTTTCCCATAATGTTTTCTAATTTGCCAAAAATAAGTCTCATCATTTGAGTCACGTAAACTTTCTCCTCTTCAAATGAGTTCAATATTGATGAGTCGTAAATCTTGTCATGTGGAAAAGGTTAAACTTTGTGGGTTCAATTCCTAGCATGGGCCAGTTATTTGTACACCAGACAGAATAGGAACAGTTGCGTGTTGCTTTGAGAAAGCATTCAATTTAAAAAAAAAGTACCCACTAGTCTACCTACTCTTTAGCTTTAATAGTTAATTTTACCTTTAGTACTTTATTTCAAACCCTACAAGTTATTTTCCACCAATCCTTCTAGATCAAGACCTTTTCAATATTCCAAAACTAGCCACTGTGTGGTGAGACTGATTGGCCGAGACAGAATATCTCAGCCAATCAGGTGGCAAGTCTTTGAAATAAGAACTTAATCTATACTTAAAACTGTTACTCAAAGAAATCCAAGAGTTCTAACGTTACACACTTTGATTATGATATACACAGATTAATGTTTGATAATGCAACCATTCATAAAGTTGCATCACAATCTATGATTTTATTAGTTGCAAACATTCATACAACTGACACCGTATACTTACAAGTACGCACAGCATGAAGGCAATAAACAATAGGGAGAACAAAATCGTTGCAAAACACATCTCCATCCTGAAATGCAATGTGAATGTGCTGCAACTGCAGATTACTCAAATATTTCTTGCAACACCCGGAACTTCTAGTCTGCCACGAGTACTCGACAACACGGAAACAATAGCAAGAAATTGCGATTGGTGCGAAAACCGACGCCATTCGACCCATCATTTATCGTTCCTTATCTCTCTAAAGAGTTTATTTTTTGTAATGATATTAGTATTTTAGATATTTTTGTATCTTTACAATGGTATTAAAGAGATTCATTTATGTTTTGAAGAGACAGCCTTGCTAAAACAATACAGAGCCATCGACGCAGTTAAATTGCATGAAAGGCGCACCAAGGACGATTCGCCCACAAAAAGTTTCACCATCCAAATTAGCCACAAAATGACTCGCAGCAAACTCCCCACCTCATCCCCCACCTCACCAGCCGAAGAAACATCCTGTGCTACTCCGAAGATAATGTACGAGTTTTATGAAAACCGTAAAAATTCTTGCTTGCAAGGGTGGGATGCTTAATAGTAGAAAATATACTATTTAAAACATGGAGGGGAAAACAGTGAAACGAAAACGGTTTCATCTGTTATGTTAAGCATCAGCAATATTGATTCGTGCACCGCATTGTTATTATAACAACTAAAAAATATTTACTGAGTTTACGTTGAAAATGAAATAACTAAATATTTTAAATGTTTTATCTCCCGATTTTTTATTCTAAATTTAAATCTCAAGAGTTTTAAATAAATTGCTCCTCAAAACTCTTTTTAAAGAATTAATAACTCATCTCTTTAAACTTATATAGATTAGTGCACTCATGATTTCTTTCAATAAAAATGTCCAGATATCAATGTGCTTTTAAAATGTGCTCGTGTGCCGAAGAAAAAAAAAATCTGAGGTTTTCCGCCCGCATTTGGTTGTACATAGACCTACTGTGTTTGTTTATTTGTAAATTGAAATACTAAATCAAACATATATAATATAAGATAAATTTGTTGGAATGACGAGTATATCGTTAAATAATAAATTTATGCACCCAGGTCTTTATAGTTGCGCAAGAGATGATTCGCGTATTCTATGGTCTAAGGGAGAAAACTCGCACTGTCTCTTGTTTCAAAATGAACTGGTCCCCGTTGTAGATGCACTGTGCTGTATCAGGGGAGGTAACCAATCTAGTTTCAAAATAGTGTGAATGTACTCCCCTTTTAGAAATAAATTGCAGAACTAGTCGTCAGAAGACGTTTCTCCATAAAAAAGAATGTTCGTTCAATTTTTACTTAATGTTAAAATTCAATTATTAAACCAGATAGATATTTTCAATTTTTGGCCTACATATACAAAAAACTGCAATGCACACGCAATTTTGGGGATGGGGTGAAGAGAGAAATCGAGGTGAGCGGCGAGAGGGGAGTCCCTGCTTGGTTAAACCTCAATAATTAAAGATATAACCATATAATATTGTTTGGTATGAACTATCTACTTATTACCCGTAGGAAAAAAGTTTCAACATCTTGATGAACATACATGATCGGTCTACACACCTACGTTTCCTTATTAAAGTTTTTAGCGCTTATCGTATCTGCAGACGGTTACAAGGGAGATAACTGTTTAGAAACAAAGGCGCTTCTTTTCGAATAATAAATTGCACAGGTAAGTGTCCAACAACGTTATACCCTCAAATCGCAAAAGGTTTGTCTAATCACATAATTAAATTAATTTGGATATTCATATAAAAGCCTCACATGTGCATCGAATACGTGTACAATTATTTCATTCACATTCGGTGACATTTGGACCAATTGCGGATTACAAGGGAGGCGACTCTGAAAAAAGAATATGAATTTACGAGTTTTTTCCCTTTGACCATTCCAAGACTTTTTGGTGGGGGACGCTTAATTGACTTGTCAGTGGAATTCGATCTTGAAAAGATTAGTTTAAACATATTTTATTCATCAGTATATAACAATCTACAGCAAACAATATAATCATATTACACTTATACTGAAGAAATGGATCAGAACTGAAGCTGATGCTTGTAAAGTTCTTCTCCAAATTCCTGTCAACGGTTATATTTTATGATGATTTCGATTAGAGAAAATTCAGAGTAAATAATCTAGAAAAACAACAGAAATAAAAGACAAAAACATCAAAGCAGAATGGTGTGGAGCGTTAATGGTAAAGATTTTCACTGTCGATATATGTATAGACTGAAGACTGTAGTAACTTCCAGCTTGACCAGCATCTCTTTTTCAAAGGAGTAAATGGTGATATAAATCATCATTAATGAGAATACTAGAAGACGAAAAGATAATGCACAAACATGGTTTCGCAATAAATAAAAAGAGGGAATGTAAATGGTAGATATTCAACTTTAACGCGGAAACATAAAACTTACGTATTGCTCGTAAATCGTCTACTGTTACGGACATGTACCACACTAAATATTCTTTGATTATCAAGAAGGCTGAGATTTTCATCCCCGAAAAAAATTGTATGAAGATTAAGTGTTGTCATGCCATGTATGCTTTGACTTAGACTAAATCTTAAGTCACGATAAAATAAAAAGAAAAGACTGAAATAGAACTAGCCACAAGCATTAGACAAAATTACATTCATTGCATGATAAAATTTCGTGTGCTATATTTGGGAGGAAAATATACGCTTAAGCTTTTTTCAAACAATAATTGGACAGTTTTAAAGCTTTTTCTTTCTTCTTTTCAGGATCTTACAGGTTAGAGAATCCAGAATTTACTAGATAATTGGTTTAAACATAATAGTCACATAAATGTTATTTTCAACAAGTTTATTTTCGGCCGTCCTAACTGAATTCATACAGGAACCCCGTCTAGTTGCCGTTATTTGCTAAAGGTTAAACTTATAGATAAATAACTTATAACCCTTTTAAATGATTTTGCAGCTTAATCTGGAGACATATTCGTTATGAACAAATAATGAGCATGTTTTGAGCTGTAAATTATGTACCTCAATCGATTGGAAAACGTTTTGACAGAAAGGAAACATCGCTTGATAGTAGCAAATTCTTATGTTTTCACTTTTGTCAAAGTGACCTGTAGTAAATGTGCGAAAAAACGTTCCACTTTTTCTATTTAATATGTATTTATAATTGTGTAACTGACTACGAAACCCGAGTGTGCGAAACATACTATACTTGATGCGCCTTTAAAAAAAAGTTACGCCCCTTGTTTCTATGTCCGCCCTATTATGGCGGGAAAATGTTACAACATATTTATCTGACTCGGTAAAACCCTTTTGAATCGTAATAATATGAAAGCAAAAATTGTTTTTCCTTTGAGAACGTTCAGATCTCACCCTTGAATGTGTATAGTTATTTTGTTAAGGGACATTTTTGTCAAGAAAGTAATGGATGAATTTGACGAGGAAGGAGATGATCTTCTGGCATGTATCACAACAGAGCAGACGCTCGTACCCAAATTTTCGGGTATGAAAGTTTTTTTGACATATTTAATCCTTTAGTGCAATAACCTGAGTTTTAACGACCCTGACAGAGAAACTTTTGAGAACAGTGTTGGAAAAGAAAAAAATGCTGGACACCAGCATTTATTTTTACAATATTTTCTACCCATCAAACACAAACTCCATCATTTCAGCTATACTAAATTCAGTCTAGGTGAAAAGCCCAGCAGGTAAAAACCCACCGGACAAAAGATCACCGGTGAAAAGCCCACCACCTTAAATGAAAAGTGGACAAAGCCCGCCAGTACTACAAAATTTGGATATATCTAATAATCTTATGTCTAAATGAATTTATGAATTTACAATCTGTTTTGTTGATGCAATATTGTGAGTATGCATACATGAATTTGAAATATTAACTTTGTGAAACACTTCTGTGAGTAAATGAGTTCTATTATCAGTTGTATTATAAAACTAATATATTGAATATTGAAAGGGTCTGCTATTTGTTTCAAGTATATGAATATGTCTTTTAATGTTTTTTTTTTTTAATATGAATTTTTTGCATTGTATGCAGTTTGCAAATTGAATCATTCATGATGAAAATTGAAACACAATACATTGAAAACAAAAGAAAAGGAAGATCTTAAGGCTGAAGAATGCACCAATTAAAGTCGGTGATTGTTTAACTCTGTACCAAATGACAAAATTTTAGACTGGTCCAAATTGAAAGCATTTGCAGACGACAAAATAAATGTGACTGAAAAATTGAAATTTGTTTTGGGAAGGGTAGAAAACATTGTGGGAAAAGGAGAAAATGCTGGTTACCAGCATTTTCTCCTTTTCCCACAATGTTTTCAAAAGGCTTCTTCCTCAGGGTTGTTAAAAGTCGGGATTGTGTGGTAAAGAGTTAATAAGTAAGCTTTGTTTCTGTCTTTTGTTTTGCATGTATTCAAATGAATTGTCTGCAAACCATGATAATTGCCTTCACACTTGTAGAATCTAAACCAATTAAAGGCAATTAAAGGTAAAAAGTATAATTGTCTAAGGTTTTCCCTTGGCAACAAAAATAGTGATTCCCTAGTCATAAAAAATGGGGGTCATTTTGGACTTTGTGGGGGGTCACAAAAAATGTAATTTGGTTAAAATTTAAAGCTTACTATGTATGAAACAATGTGTGTTTTTGTGTTATTTTTTCATCCCAAAGCTTTATATAACCTATTTATGAATTACTGCTTGATGTAAGATACATTGTAACACCAGGGATTCTCTGTATAGAGAATATACAGATACAGTCGAATATCCATACCTCGAAGTTCAGGGGACTACCGAAAAAAGTTTGAGGTATAGAAAGTTTGACATGCAGAGATTCTTCAGATGAGTGTGTCAGGTACCGGAAGTAGGTAACCGAAGCATACTTTGTTCACAGGCCGTACATTTTGTTCCCTCTAATAGTTAAGCGATCGTTGTTTTGAAAATTAAAGAGTAAAGGATGCATACTGTTTATTTTCTTTCATTAACATGTTTTTCTTTAATTCTGTTTGAAAGAACGATACTGAAAATTGTGAAATTAAAAAAGCATTTCGTCAGTCGAAGTTGCTGGCTATCTCCCGGACTTTACCGGGTTTCTTTCACCAAACAAGTCCTTCGGAGCGAGGATATTTGTATTTTCGGTCGACAGCGAAATGCCCAGTCTTTCTATATAGCCACGGCCAAAATCACAGTGTATGGTATGAAAATCCAAATATTTCTAATCGAACCAATTACCGATAATTATCTGCAAGTCAAGATGACTGGCACGTTAACACCCGAGCTGACAAAAGTCAATGATCGAAAATGTGCGAAAAACATACTGTCGTTGTATCAGGCAATTTTATTTATTATGTATAACACCTAAGTTTATAATTAAAGTCAATTAAAATGTGTGAAAATTTTGTACTGTGTTCGAAGTAAAGATGTGTAAATTAACTGAATCATTGAAGTTCGGACCAGAAATTAGGTTCAACGTATGGAGAAACTTCGAGATATGGACTTCGATGTGCGGATAGTACTTTATATAGAAAAATAGAGCAATTCAATCCGGACTTTAAATTTACTTCGACGTATAGAGAACTTCGAGGAGTAGATGTTCGAGCAACGGACATTCGACTGTATATATATATGGCATCTTTTTCATAGAGTATCTTGAGTATGCTTTGTTAGAAGCCTGTTCTTAACAGGCAAAAATGCTCTACCTGCAGACAAGCTGTCATTTATTTACATAATTTCAATCTATCAAGGGCAGCAACATGACCACAGTGTTTTGGTGACACGCATAAGAGTTGAATTGCACAAGTTTGTGCAGCCACTCTCTGTGGTAAAAGGGTTATTGTGTTTTATTTTTATCACTGGAATCAACCGTTTAATTGATATAAATAGCTTGTTGTCGGCCAGATTTGATAACCTCTTTTTCATTTTATTTTTTAATACGGAGTATCCATCCAACAACAAACCATTTTCACCAATTAAACGGCCGATTCCTCTGTTTTGATATTCAGGTTGCATTCATGCTGCTGTTTTCGATGAATAATTAAGCATATGTCTTTAGCCAATTTTCAGTAAACCCTCAGGGCTTTCAAACCTTTTTCTCGGTACTCGAACCTGGCTATCATCGTCCGATCGTTGTTCAAGGTCTCTTTTCCTTGCAGACAGCAAGAATAACGTCAACTTTGGCTGAGCCATATTGTTCTCATTAAAGATGACTGGTTTAGTTTAGATGAGTTTAAAAACCAACTGTATTCTCTAAAAGCAATACACAGTCTAGTGTTTCATCCCACTTTCTTCTCGTGCTTCAGCTTTCCTATGTACTCGCGATGTAACATTGTCGGTAGCAAAGACGATCGTAAGTAACCTTCATTGTATTTGTGCGTCCATAATGACGCACTATTGAAAATAATATTCCTTGAAAATGTGTCAAAATGCACAAAATCATGCGTCAAAGAAAACCCTGATTGTCTTTTATAACCATAATTCAAATGTTTCTCAGTAGGAATGATTACTATAAATTGTTTGCAGTTTTCAGGACCCTGAGAAAATAAGGTTTGGAAACATTGTGATAACAGGAGAAAATGCTAATTACAAGTAATTCCTCTTTCTACCTACAATGATTCCTGATACAAGTTTCCTCTGCTTTACACAGGTCTTTTATGGATGGTGAGAAATAAGCTTTGACAGCATTATGATAC
The DNA here is from genome assembly GCA_945859785.2 of Tridacna gigas. NCBI lineage: Eukaryota > Metazoa > Mollusca > Bivalvia > Cardiida > Cardiidae > Tridacna > Tridacna gigas. Next base: position 30,084,670 of record OX244033.2, read on the forward strand.
AAGGAGAGAGTGCTACTTTTCAACAACTCCTCCTTTTGCTACATTAGTTTCTCATACATTTTCCTCTGCTTAACAACCTGAAAAAGTGGCATAAAACACCATTCAATCAATTAGTCTTAGAAAACCAGCATTATAGGAGTGGGCTTTTCACCTAGTGGGCTTTTTACCTAGTGGGCTTTTCACCTTGTGGGCTTTTGACCGGTGGGCTTTGCACCTAGTGCACTTTTCACCTGGTGGGCTTTTGTCCGTACACCACTTTCCGTAATTTGTTCCCTCCAAGTACTTTGAAATTGGTCAAGCCTAAAACTTTGTTGTCTGATAAGGAGTTAACTGAATTGACTTTTCACCAAACTATTCTGTTGTGAAAGCATTTGCAGATGACAGGTTAAATGTGATTCAAGTGGTCAGACTTTTTTCCCCCAAAAAGTAAAGAACATTGTGGATAAAAAAATAAAAGCTAGTCACCAGCATTTTTCTCCTCCCACAATGTGTTCAAAAGTCTTTGTCATGTCGGTCTTTTAAACTGTAGATAGTTTGGTAGAACAGGGTTTGAAAATTTTGCTTGTTTGTCATTATGAGTGAACTCAGAACGGGTGGCTTTTTGCCATCAGTCGTCCTGTCTGATGAGTGAAAAATAATGAGACATCCATTGTGGCTCAAATGTTTTGCATTCATATTTGAAAGGTTTAAAAAATATTGTGGGAAAAGGAGAAAATGCTGGTTATCAGCATTTTCTCCTTTTCCGACAATATTTTCAAAAGTATTCTTCCCTTGGGCTGTTAAAACAGGAATGTGAAGGGATTGTGTGGTAAAGGGTTCAGAAAATTAATCTTTCATTTTCAGATCAGGCAGAAGATACAGATTCCACACTGAGCATACCAGATAAATTCCCATTTCCTTTTGAGCCCTATGATATACAGAGGGGATTTATGAGGGAGCTTTACAAAGCCTTGGAAATGGGAAAAGTTGGAATCTTTGAAAGCCCAACTGGGACAGTATGTGGCATTATTATACAAATTACACTCACACAAGAACTCATCTGCTGAAACAGATCTGTAGCAGACGACCTTTTAACTCATTACCAAACGACAGTAATTTGGAGTTGTCTAATTTGTGAAAGCATTTGCAGGTGACAATTTACATGTGGTTGAGATTTTGCTTTTTGATTCTGAAAGGCTGGTTACCAGCATTTTCTCCTTTTTCCACAATGTTTTCAAAAGCTTTCTTTCTCAGAGTTGTTAAAAGTCAGGATTGTGTGGTAAAGAGTTAAACATTCTTGTTTCTGAAAGGGTAGATAATGATTATGGGGCAAGCAAATTCTAGTTACATGTAGTAGCATTTTCTTCCTTTCCAATAATGTTTTTCAAAAGACTTTTTGTCGTCTTGGTTGTAAAACATGTGGTAGTGAAGTAAATGGTACTCAGGATAGTTTCCATAATTAACTATATTTTCATGTATTTGAAATACTTTTGAAAACAATAAATATCAAAATTTTAAACAGATCAATTTAACCCTTTACCACACAATCCCGACTTTTAGCGACCCTGCAAAAGAAGCCTTTAGAAAACCTTGTGGGAAGAGGAGAAAATGCTGGTAACCAGCATTTTCTCCTTTTCCCTCAATATTTTCTATCATTCCCAAAACAACTTTCAATTTTTGAGTTATGTTTATTTTGTCGTCTGCAAATGCTCTCAATTTGGACAAGTCTAAAACTTTGTTGTTTGGTAAAGAGTTAAATATAGTAAGAAGTCATACTACGTATTTCATCATACATATATCCTCATATTTCAGAGCAGTAGTACATACATCTAGAACTGTATCATCAACAGCAGGATGATGATTGGCCAAACAAGGTCATTGTCCGAGTACATGTACCTTAACCCTGTACTACACAATGCTGAGTGTTAATGACCCTGAAGAAGAGGGCTTTTGAAAAGATTGTTGGAAAAGAAGAAAATGCTGGCAACGAGCATTTTCTCCATTTCTCTCAATGTTTTCTACCATGTCAAAGACAGAAATCATCATTTGAGCTACATTTGTTTTGTCGTCTGCAAATGGTTTCAATTCCATCGAGTCCAAAATTTTGCCGTTTGTTCAAGGGTTAACCCTTCACGAAAGAAACCCTATTTTTTACTTTACTTTAACTCTGTACCAACATAATTTAACCATGTACCAAAAACATTTTCTCCTTTTCCTACAATGTTTTCTCCCCCTTTCAAAGATAGATTCCATCATAGTTTTTTCTGCAAATTATTTCAGTTTGTACAAGTCTAAAGTTTTTTTATATGGTAAAAGGTTAATGACCCTGAAGAAGAAGCCCATTGGTCAATATTGTCTGGCAAAGACTTCAAGTCACATGTTCAGTGTTTTTAAGGGTGAGGTTGAGATTAGTATTGTTGACATGAAACACATACAGGGCAGCTATTTGGTTGGTGTCTTTGACTTTCAGATAATGTTTTGTTTTCACATATGACTGATCAAGCACTTGTTGTCCTATTTTTTACTAGGGAAAGTCATTAAGTTTGATCTGTGGGGCATTACGATGGCTGAAGGACTACCAGGAAAAACAGAAAGTAGAACTGGAAAGACTGAGTATGACTTCAAGGTATGAAAGTTTATATTGCTTTTTCAGACAGTGTAGATCAAAACCAGACTGCATAGAATCATGGATTTTCACTGCCTGATATTTTGTGACATAATTGGGCTGAAACAACTCTGAAACGGGGGTTATTTTTAGTAAATGAAGAGGTCCATTTCAATAACTCACCACTTTAACCCTTTCCCATGTAGCAAGTTTTAGACTGTTACAGATTCAAAAATCTAGAGACAACAAATTTAAAATCAGTACAAATGTGCTGAAGTTGTCTAACAGAGTAGAAACAGTGGGGGAAAAGAAGAAAATGCTCGTTACCAGCATTTACTCTTTTTCCCACAAAGTGTTCAAAGACTTCTTTCTTCGGAAAGTTAATTTAAACTTGGAATTATGTGGTAAAGGATTAACTCTGTACGAGATAATAAAGTTGTGCAACTGTCCAGGTTGAAAGCATCTGCAGTCAACATTTTAAAATTTTTCGTAACATTGGAATTTGTTGTTTGCAAATGCTTTGAATTTGGAAACGTCTAAAATCTTGTTTGTTGATGACTTAACCCTTTCCCAAACAAGCCCTGGTTTTCACGTGTCTGCAGTACAAGTCTTTTGAAAACACTGTGGGAAAAGGAGAAATTGCTCGTAACGAGCAATTTCTCCTTTTCCCACAGTGTTTTCTACCCTTTTGGAGAACTTTCTGCCATTTTCATCAAATTTAAAATTGTCGTCTGCAAACTCTTTCAATTTGGACCAGTCTAAAATTCATTGTTTGGGAAAGGGTTAATGGCTTTAAGGCACAATTTTCTTTTGTCTGCAAATCATGTAAATGTGGATTAGCCTTAAAGTTTGTTGTCTGATATTGAGTTTTACATTGTCTTTTTCAGTGAAAAGAACAAGGAAAACATGCCAGCAAATTCTAGTGGTCAGTGTTCATTTCTTTTTATTTCATTTTCTCTTCATATTAACCCGCATAGTACTGAGTGCAACTTGCATTGCTTTTGTGGACAGTTTAGATCAAGATCAGATTGACTTTGAATCAGGCAAAATGGTCAGACTGCACAAAACATACTTTACAATATACCTGTGTGAATATACTTGTATGGGCAAAAATATTCTCCACAGACTGATGACACAAGTCCATTCTCTCTCGCAGCTGATCCTTGTTTCCTGTTTGTCTATTTAGGAAAAAGTGAGAGCCAAATATCTTGGCAAGATTGTTATATATGGCCTGCAACATGCCAAATGAGACCTTCAGACATTTGGGTAAAGTGTCATCTCGGATTAGCCTGCGCAGTCCGTGCAGGCTAATCTGAGATGGCACTTTACGACTACATTAAGATTTTTTCATACGGTAGACTTTAGTGAAACAGAAAATCGCACAAAAACAGAAAGTTTCGTCACGGATTAGTCACAGACTGCACAGGCTGACCAGGGACGACACACTTTTACGCATATGTCTGAAGGCCCCTTTTTGTGTGTTGCATGCTATATGGTAATAGTTATCTCTACATAAGCTACGAATAACATTGATTGGTGTACCTGCAGTCCTTGTATGATAAATATTCTTCTGATAATGATGTCAAATGCCAGATGTTGATTTTCATTTTGGTTTACCGAACTTCTATCACTTATATAAAGATATATTAATTTTTTTTAACCCTTTACCATACATTCCTTACTTTTAACGACCCTGAAAAAGAAGGCTTTTGAAAACAGCGTTTTTTCTTTTCCCACAATGTTTTCTACCCTATCAAAGATAGGGTAGCAACATTTTAGCAATATTTCATTTGTTGTCAGCAAATGCTTTCAATTTGGTCCGGTCCGGTCCAGTTGTCTGGGTAAACAAGAAAAAAGAGTATTCATTGCAATGGCTTTTTTTTGGTTCATTTTCTCTTGATAGTTCATGCATATTCTTATAGGTGAACTGGATTGGATATCAGAGTTCAAAACCAAGCAGGAAGCGGAAGAAGTTAACAAGAAAAAAAAGGTAACTAAGTGGTATGCTCCACTTAAGAAATACATTTTCATACTCTTCTCAAAGTGCACCGCTTTTGAACACATTGAGGGTAAAGGAGCAATTGTTTCTTTCAAGCATTTGCTTCTTGTTCCACAATCTTTTATATAGCTTTTACAAAAAGGCACTTCCTTTTCAAATAATATTCCTTTGAAGCTTACCTGCTTTTGAAGAAAATGTCAAGATTTTGTCCTAGCCTTGTTTTCATCTGCGAAAACTTTCACATACTGAAAGCACAGAAAATTAGGTTTCATGCATGAATATATTTGTATGACCCATGCTGTGGCAAAAGGGGGAGTAATGCATCTTCTTGGTACATTGTATCATAATTATTCCTTTACCAGACGACAAAATTTTAGCCTTGTCCAAATCGAAAGCATTTGCAAACAACAATTTCAATGTAGCTCAAATGGTGCGATTTTTCTTTGATAGGGTAGAAAATATTGTGGGAAAAGGAGAAAATGCTGGTTACCAGCATTTTCTCCTTTTCCCACAATGTTTTCAAAAGGCTTCTTTCCCAGGGTCATTAAAAGGCGGCATTGTGCGGTAAAGGGTTAAGCAAGTCATCATATACAGGTAGTTATGGATCCGTAAAATCCATTTTGTCTAACAACCAACTGAATCGTGAGGTAGACTGGTCCTTTGACATTCAGAAAATTGACCAATAGCGAAAAGTTAAGCCTGCGCAGACTGTGCAGGCTGACCTTTGTGGATACTTTTTGCAAATTCATTAAACCCCATTTACAAGAGCATAGCTCATATACATAGTAACATAAAGGGAAATGGCTGGTTACCGTAGACAGTGTAGATTCATCTCAAGACTGCATTATGTGTTTAGTCTGATCTGTGATCTATAATGTACAAGATTTTGAATTGAGTCAATCACCCTTTAACCCTTTGCCACATGACAAAATTTCAGACTCATCCAAATTGAAGATTTCTGGAGATAATGAATTTGAAATTGGTGCATATGAACTGAAGTTCTTTAACAGTGTAGAAAACATTGTGGGAAAAGGAGAAAATGTTGGTCGCCAGCATTTTCTCCATTTCCTGTAACTTTTTCAAAAGGCTTCATCCTCAGGGGTGCTAAAATACGGGGTTGTGTTGTGAAGGGTTAACTCATTACCCATTTTGAGTCATTAGACAACTTGTAAAAACTTGTAACAGATTGTTTATAACAATCTTTTCCGCCCTTTGCCACACTATTTTGACTTTTACAGTTGAACTAAACAAAAATCTATGTGAATTATCCATGTTTAGCAAGGATGTTTTTAAAGTGAGCTATTACAAATTGTTTGAAGTGAAACATGACTCTTTATCTTTCAGGAGGAGATAGAGCAGATATTAAAGAGAGAAAGGAAGCTGTCTGACATTAAAAAATCTAAAGCTACAACTAAGAGAAAGGTAAACTCTCATAAAACTTTGCTTTAACCCTTTCTCAAACGACAAATTTTGGACAGGTCCAAATTGAAAGAGTTTGCAGATGACAATTTCAAATTTGATGAAAATGGCAGAAAGTTATCAAAAAGGGTAGAAAACACTGTGGAAAAAGGAGAAATTGCTCGTTACGAGCAATTTCTCCTTTTCCCACAGTGTTTTCAAAAGACTTGTACTGCAGACACATGAAAACCAGGGCTTGTTTGGGAAAGGGTTAACTTGTGGTTTTGCAGCAGAATTAAGGTTCAGTACATAAACAGTGTGAAAACATTGTGGCAAGAGGAGAAATTACCTGTTGCAGGCAATTTCTTCTTTTGCCACAATTTTTTTAACAGAGATTGGCTGTAAGGCAAAAGGTTGTCTACAGGAGGTAATTTGATGACACTATAATGCCTGCGCATGTTTTAAGGTTCTTAGTTGTGATGCATGTTGGAGTAATATTTTATTCTTGAAAAATATTAGAGATACAGATCTGATTGCTTACATAATTTATCAGAAAAGCTTTGTCAGTATTCCCATAAATATCAGACTTTTCAAGCCTTTACTCTAAACAAATTGATATTTTAAAATTACTTCCGGACCTGCTCACACAATTGAAATCTTGCATCTTGGCCATTGATTTTGTACCTTAAGTTCAAATAACAAATATTTTATGTTCCATGAGTTTTTTTGTCTCTTTACTTCTGCACTTAAACCTATATTGTAGGTATCCAATAGAATTGTCTTATTAACACTATACTAGTGATTGCCCTCTACAAAGGTTTAAGTAAAGAAAGAATTTTTTCTTTAGATTTATACCCTTCTCCAAGCTAGACCTGTACTATATCTCCTGTAAATTTCAGAGGAGTCGGCTTGAAGAGGACTTTGATGATCTACTGAAAGGGGCCTCATCAGAGATCAAAGCTGCATACAAGACCGAAATGAAACAGCTTGAGGCTAATGATGATGATAACAACATTGAGGAAGATGATCATCTTGTGTTAGCTGACTATGATAGTGATGATGGTGGTAATAAAGGCAGTGATGACGATGATGATGATGAAGGTCAAAATGATGTACATTGTACAAAGGTGAAACCCGTGTGAACTTTTTAACCATTTGCCATACAGTCCAAAGTTTTTAATGACCCTAAAGAACAAGGTTTTTGATAACATTGTGGGAAAAGGAGAAAATGCTGGTATCCAGCATTTTCTGCTTTTCCCTCAATTTTTTCTACCCTTTCAAAGACAGTACATGTACCATCATCTTGGGAATATTTAATCTTGTTTTCTGAAAATGATTTCATTATGGACTAATCTATAAGGTTGTTATCTGTTAAAAGGTTACATCATTGCCTCTAGAAACAAATACATAGCAGGTGACTTTCAAAGTGATCTTGGAAAGTTAGTATTGATTAAGATTTGATGTTTGAAAGCAAATGACAAATTATGGAAAAAGGAAGAAATTGTTAGTATTGAAGTATAACAGGTAATTGCCTCTTTTCTTGCATTGTTCTCTTCATCAGATATTTCTTCTTTCTGTACTGAATACAAATTTTTTCTCTAAGGGTTTTAACAATTTTTTTTACAAACTCTGCATTTCCTTTGAGTGATTCAGAGTCATCCAAATAGTGACCAGGATTTTCCTGTAAACATGGATAAATAAGGTAATAAAGTAGTGAAATATACATGGAATAGTGTCCTAAAGACAAAATAAAAACTTTTAAAATATGCCATGTACAGTCAACTCACAACTTGAACAAGCTAAATCATAGTTTCTACTTTTAAAAAAATCTAGTGTTTATGATTTTGTGCAGATTTTTTATGTGAAAAAAATGATGTATTAATTTGATTTTTCAAGTATTGAAGAGAAAAGAAGATGTTATAAATGTTTTTTAATTCCTTTCAGATTTATTTTTGCAGCAGAACACATTCTCAGTTGTCTCAGTTTGTAAGAGAAATTATCAAGTCCCCGTATGGGGATGATACTAGAGTTATTTCCCTTGGATCTCGACAGGTTTGTTTTTTATTTCACCCCTATCTGTAAGTAAATTTATTAAGAAGGATAAATCAAGATGACACTGTTTACCATATCATGTTATTATGTTTTTTACATGTAAACATATGTGGGACCTAGTCAAAGGTTGGTGTACATTGACACTTTATTGGCTACGATTTTGCCAACTTATATTTAAAATGAAGTATTTTTCATACATGCTTATAATAAGTGTTTCAGTTTTTTAGCTTTATAGATTTGTGCTGTCTGCAGGCCTTCAAATGTGTTGCATTCCTTGACATGGAAGTGGATCATTTGAAATTCCTGAACTTCTAGGACTGGTAAAAGGATAAGTTGTGTATAAATTGAAGAAAAATGAATCCTTTGCCAAATGATAGAGAGTTTAATCAACCATGGGGAAGACAGCTTTTGAAAATAATTTTTGAAGAAGGAAAATGTGTGTAACAATTACGATTTTGATTAACACTGTCTGCAAAATGTCAGATCTTGATCTACATTGTCTTTACCAAACAACAAATTCTAGACTTTTCCAAATTGAAGGCATTGGCAGATGACAAATTCAAAAGTGGTGAAAATGAACCTAAGTTCTTTGACAGGGTAAAAAACAATGTGGGAAAAGGAGAAAATGTTGATTACCAGCATTCTCTCCTTTTCCCACAATGTTTTCAGAAGCCTTCTCCTTCAGGATTGTTAAAACCTGGAATTGTTTGGTAAAGGGTGAAAAACCCAGATGTTAACTTAACTTATGCTTGGCATTTAAAGTTTAAAAACTGCTACTAAGGATTTTTGTCTATATGTTCTATAAACTTATTGGTATAAGAGCTAAATGATGAATTAATGTATTACAGAACTTGTGTATAAATGGAGCTGTGAGGAAATTAAAATCATTGACTCTAATCAACGATACCTGTAGAGATTTATTGAAGAAGAAATCAGGTAAGTCTGTAGTATATTAACCCTTTACCAGACGACAAAATTTTAGCCTTGTTAAAATTGGAAGCATTTGCAGATGACAATTTCAATGTGACTCAAATGGCGCAGTATTTGTCTGATAGGGTAGAAAACATTATGGAAAAAGGAGAAAATGCTGGCCACCGGCATTTTCTCCTTTTCCCACAATGTTTTCAAAAGGCTTCTTCCTCAGGGTCATTAAAAGGCGGCATTGTACGGTAAAGAGTTAAGGTTTGCTATCTCTGCCCTATTATAGTGATTTATTGTAATACCCTATGATTCTTTTTCGACTCATTGCCTCTTTGACCCTTTACCACACAATCCTGAGTTTTACTGACCCTGAGGAAGAAGGCCTTTGAAAAAAGAAGAAAATGCTGGTATTCAGCCTTTTCTTCTTTTCCCACAATGTTTTTTACCCTTCCAAGAACTATTTTAAATTTTTGAGTAACATGTCTTGTTGTCAGCAAATGCTTTCAATTTGGACATGTCTAAAATTTAGTTGTTTGGTAAAGAGTTAACCAAAGTTGCAGCAGATAATTGAAAACATTGTAAAATAGGAACGATCTATGTGTATCTAAAGGCATGTAAGTCTTTACCACACAACAAAATTTTGTACTCTACCAAACTGAAAGCATTTGCAGACAAAAAAATTCAATGGAGCTCATCTGATGATTTTTGTCTTTGATAGGATGGAAAAAGGACAATGGTTAGCAGCATTTTTTTTCCTTTTTCCCACAATGTTTTCAGAACCCTTCTTCTTCAGGGTCAGTAAAATTTGGGACAGTGTGGTAAAGGATTAACTCTTCTGCTGCTGGATAAATTAAACAAAACCTTCAAGCCAGTAGTAAAAACCTGAATAATGTTATTGAAAACAAATCTTTTGGAGAAAAACATGCCCTTATTGGACAGTGTAGATCCAAGACTGCATGTTATGTGATCTACACTGTCTTCAAAAGGTCTTCGAGTTGCACTTAGCAGCCTAACGTTTAAATGATTAAATTCCAGATAAATTTTTGTAAGTTTCTGATATTTAGATGTAATAATCAGTGAAAGCTTAATGAGGTTCCACTGCATAACCTTAATGATGATTTATCCTTTAAGAGAAATCCAAAGACAAGAGTGACAAAAGGAGAAAAGTGAACACCAGTCAAGGATGTCCATTTTATAAACAAGATCCTATACAGAACTTCAGGGATCAGTCCCTAGTTGAAGTAAGAGATGTGGAACAGTTAGTTGACTTGGGGAAGCAGATCAAAGCTTGTCCATATTATGGAACTAGACTGGCAATTCCAGATGCCGAGGTAATTATTGTAATTTTGGAATAAATACTTTTTACCACTAAAGACTGCAATGTGTGTGTATGTGTGTGTGTGTGTGTGTGTGTGAGAGAGAGAGAGAGAGAGAGAGAGAGAGAGACAGGGGGAGAGAGAGACCTTGTTTATTATATACAATTTATGTAAACATGACTATGTACGAAGTACTTGTCTAATAAAATATATGTTCTGTTCTGTTCTGTTCAATGTAATATGATAAGAAGAAGAAACCAATCCACAAGGTACTGCTACATTGTCTAGTTAGATCTCTGAAATCTAGCAAAAGACTTGGCATCCAACCCTAACAGTTCAAACCCCATGTCCTTTCCCACACAATCCCCAGTTTTAATGACATTCAGAAAGAGTGCTTTGAAAACATTGTGGGGAAAAGAAGAAAATACTGGTGACCAGCATTTTCTCCTTTTCCCACAAAGTTTTCTACTCTGTCAAAGACAAATCAATTCGAATTGTCTTCTTCAAATGATGCCAATTTGGACTAATGTAGAATTTGTTCTTTGGTAAAGAGTTGGGGTCTGCAATGTATGAAAAGCAGCAGAAATTAGTCTGTAAGATACTGTGACATTGTCTAGGTAGACCACCAAAATCTAGCCAGAGGCTTAGCATTCAACCCCAACTTTTCAAACCCTATCTCCTTTATAGATTTAAAGACTTCTAGCATGGTTTATCTTATTTAACCCTTTACTGTACAATGCCGCCTTTTAACGTCCCTGGAAAAAAAGCCTTTTGAAAACATTTTGGGAAAAGGAGAAAATGCTGGTAACCAGCATTTTCTCCTTTTCCCACAATGTTTTCTACTCTATCAAAGAAAAATTGCACCATTTGAGCCACACTGAAATTGTCGTCTGCAAATGCTTTCATTATGAACAAGGCTAAAATTTGTCGTCTGGAAAAGGGTTAAATATGGTAAGCCATGCATGTACAAGTAGGGAGGCAAGAGCTTTGACACTAAAACTTCCCTGTTTGAAGCTGACTTAAATAAGATTTACTTTGAACAATCTCGAAAGCACCCTTTAGAAATATGGCTTATCTACATGAATGGAAGCCCGATACATTGATATATTTGAAAACATTTTGGCAGAAGGAGAAATTGCCCTGAGCAATTTCTCCTTCTGCCACAATGTTTTCTAAATGGGTTTGTAACAAGATGAAAAAGTTGTATAATGGAGGTTATGAGTCAAGGCTTTTATTTCATACAAGCTATATTGTAGAGATGTAGAAGCTTTCAAGTGGGCATGCACATATTTATGAGCCATGCTCTTTGAAAAGGGGGCTTCATGCACCTGCAAAAGAGCACATACTTGGGTCAATGTGAGCAGTCTGCACAGGCTGACCTGGGTCAAAACTCTTTGCTATGAGTCAATTTTCTGAATGTCAAAGGATTAGTGTGCCTCAAGATACAGTAGGTTATTACACAAAATGGATTTTAATGAATTCATAATTATATGATGACTGGCTTAGAATCATGCATCACAGTGATGCATTATTCCCTCTTTTGCCAGAGCATGGCTCTCATCGAACTCCTTCCTCAATTATGAGGAAGAAGGCCTTTGAAAACATTGTGGGAAAAGAAGAAAATGCTGGTAACCAGCATTTTCTTCTTTTCCCACAATGTTTTCTACCCTTCCAAATACAACTTTAAATTTCTGAGTAATATTTCTCTTGTTGTCTGCAAATGCTTTAAATTAGGCCATGTCTAAAACTTAGTTGTTTGGTAAAGAGTGTTGAAAACATTTTGCAACTTTAGACCCAGAACTGTAGATATAGCAGACGCAATTTTCAGTTATCTGCTTTGAGGGGTTGAAGAATTTAGAGAATTTTTAGCATACTTTAGATTTCATAAGTTATAACATCTGTCTTCTGTGTCAAAGCAGTTTGCAGGGATGAAAAATTGCCTATTGTAGTTTGGTAGTTCTTGTATGTTTTATTTAGATCGTGGCCCTACCATACAACACTCTACTACATAAATCTACCAGAGAGGCAAGTGGTATCCAGCTAAAAGACAACATTGTTGTGATAGACGAAGCTCATAACTTGTTAGAGACCATCAACAGTGTGTACAGTGTAGAAATCACAGGGGCTCAGGTAACTTTAATTTTCTGTTGTCAGTCACTTTTGAAACAAATTTGAAGCAGATAACTTAACCCTTAACCAAATAACAAAACTTTAGACAAGTGCAGATTGAAAGCATTTGCAGACGACGAAATAAATGTGGCTCAAAAATTGAAATTAGTTTTGGGAAGGGGAGAAAACATTGTGGGAAAAGGAGAAAATGCTGGTTACCAGCATTTCTCCTTTTCCATCAATGTTTTCAAAAGGCGTCTTTCTCAGGCTCATTATAGGTTGGGATTGTATGGTAAAAGGTTGAACAGTATTTGTTTGCCATGGGGGACAATAAGAATTTAGGTTGAATATATAAATTACAGTTGAAAACATTGATGCGGCCACTTGGGTAGCTCAGTGGTAAGCATATCTGACTTGTGACCTGGTGGTTGCCAGTTCGACACCTGGTGTAGGCAAACTTTCTTTCCTGCGATTTTTTGCCTCTCACCTCAGATGCATTTGAGAAAAGTAGTCAGTGGCTTTGGAAAGAAAAATCGTGTCTGTACTGGTGTGAAAAAGCCAGACAACACATGGGTGCATCACTGACCGCCATGATAATTATGACCTGAGCTGTTAAAATGGTGTTAAACTCCAATACCAAACAAACCAAACATTGATGCATAAGGAGATATTAATTTTTTCATTAGCTACAAAGTGTTTAGCTCTTTTGGCCCCAACTATAAAAATTCTGAAAAAGCCCCTCTTTTTGCCTATGGCAGAGAAAGGGTTAAATGGTAAGTTTAAAGTAGAAAAATGATTCTCTGCAGAAAATTGTGAGTTTTCTTGTGGTGCATTTTGATATTTAGACGTACCCAAATTAGAAGCATTTGCAGACAACAAATTTAACATGGCTGAAAAGATGGGAGAATCTTTTGACAGGGTAGAAAACATTGTGGGAAGTGGAGAAAATGCTAATAACCATCATTTTCTCCTTCTTCCATTGTGTTTTCAAAAACCTTTTCCCGCAGGGTTTTAAAAACACAGAATTGTTTGGTAAATGGTCAAGATCTTTTCAGGCAAGCATAAATGTAGAGGTATTCTGTTCATATTTTGTAGTTTTTTTTGTTGTTTTTTTTCAGCTTGTGCGAGCCCATTGTCAGTTGCGCCAATATGAACAGAAATACAAGTCTAGGTTGAAAGCCCAAAATTTGATGTATATTAAACAGATCTTGTTTATCTTATCCAACCTAACAAGATGTATTGGAGGTAAATTAAACATTTTCATGTTTTAACTTGATACCTCCTGCAGACAATTCACATCATGCTGAAAACAATTTTGGGAAACACTGTGGCAGAGTAAAATTGCTCGAAAGCTCAGAATGAGTAATTTGAACTTGTGCACCTGCAGTTTTCATTCTGATTGGTCAAGTGTTACAATTATGCTCTTTGAATTTATTTATTTTTTTTTTTTTTTTCTGGTCCAGTAACAAAGAAACTGGTATGGTATGGGATATTTTCCTACCTGCAACAGTACTAGTTACTCTGCCCTTTGAAGAAAAGAGTTTCTTTTCCCTATTTTTCCCTACAAAAGCTTTGTCTGGAAAACAAAAAAAAAAGACTGACAATAACATGGCATGTAAATGATTCATACAGATTTTGAGGTCCATGAATTGATCTTTAGCAAACAACAAAATTATAGCCTCATCTGAATTGAAAGAATTGGCAGCTGACAAATAAATTGTTATTCAAAATGAATTTTTATTTCAAAGGTTAGAAAACATTGTTGGAAAAGGATAAAATACAGAAGCCTAATTCCTAAGGATTGTTAAAAGTGGGCATCATGTGGTAAAGGGTTAAAAGGTCAAGTCATGATGCTTGTCAAAAAATATTATTGGAAATTAACTGATACTTCAAAGTGTTAACAACTGTTTGTACCAGATAATTCAGCAATTTTTAAAGTTTTATCTTGTATGTTTATTATAGGAAAGACTGAGGAACCACCAGAAAAGCAAACAAATAGTAAAACAGGTAACTTATCAGCCAAAAAGACTGTTAGAGGTTGTACATTTCAAGCTGTACTAGTGGAAGCATAGTTCTGTCTTTTTAGTTTTTTTCAAGTTCTGTTGTAATACCCTGCTCCTTCAAGTGTAAAAATAAGTACGATGACCCATGCCCACCTGGAGATGACTTTTTACCTTGGTTGCGTTAGAAGAAAAATCCTGGGTCCGTATTCACCAACCATTCTTAAGAACATTCTTGGTCTTGTTCTTCAAAATTTTCCAAGTTTGAAAGTAACACACCTTCTGATTGGCTAAACCGTACGGTTTAGCCAATCAGAAGGTGTGTTACTTTCAAAATTGGAAAATCTTGAAGAATAAGTCTAAGAACGTTCTTAAGAATGGTTGGTGAATACAGACCCTGGAGGTTTTGTCTTAGCTCTGTCATTTGTGTTCTTGTGCAAAAACATTTTCTGACCTCTCTGTCATTAGTGAAGATATTATACAGAGTAAAAATAGTGTTGCACCCCCTGTTGTTTTACCAGGTTTGGTTTTCTGGCGTGAATGATATGAAATGGGTTGGAAATTAGAATCTGGCTGCTGCATACACCAACAAACCAGTCTGTTGCCTCTGAAATAGACTAAACTGAGGTATCCCTTGACCTCAGGGCAGTGGCTACTGATCGAGCTATTTCCCCCATTTGTGAGAGGTATGAGATGAAGACTACAAGCTGTTCTGCAAGCCCTGGGCGGAAGTACGCAATGTTGACTGATTTTTGTATGCCCATTCTCGGCAGGTCACTTTCAACCTGTTGTTAGTTTTATTTCAACATTCAGTTCCCAATTCTAACCAAACTCAAAAGCTTTTCATTTTTCATAGATTTTAGAGCAATATCTAAGCAAAAAATTCCTACTTACCATGAGGTCATAGGATACCTTTGCCACATTGTAATTTTAACCCCATTTTATATTATTCACGCCAGAAAATCAAAGTTAATAAAAAACACAGGGGGTGCAGGACTTTTTTTACTGTGTATATTTTTCAACTTGGGCTTATTTTTAGCTATCAAGGGGAACCTGTACCAGAATGGCAGGTAACCATCATGATCAAGGTATTTGAGCCATGCTCTGTGAAAAGGGAGTTTGTATCTGCGAAAAATATCTTCCATGTCAGCCTGTGCTGTCAACACAAGCTGACATGAATAAAAAAGTTTTGCTATCTTTAAATTTTCTGCAAGTCAAAGAACCATTCTACCTCTGATTCAGTCAGTTGTTTAACCCTTTCAGCGCCATAGGCGAAAACAGGGACTTTTGCGGACGGCATAGATCAAGATCAGACTGCACAGAACGTGCAGTCTGATCTATACCTTCCGCTTGTTTGGTCAAGCCTTTATGATAAAAATCTTCCAGAGACACAGTGTATTCTATATACAGCCATTAAAAGAAGCCGAGTTTGTTTATTTGGTGCCGAAAGAGTTAACGAAATGGATTTTATGGATCTATAATTTTGTGATGACTTGCATAAACCCACTTTTGCTTGAGCATGGTTCATCTATAGTTATACGCCATGTTCTATTAACTCTTTACCACACAATCCCAAGTTTTAATGACCCTAATTTAATGGGTTTTTAAAAACATTCTGAGAAAATTAACGGTAGAAAATTTTCCACAGTGTTTTCTTCTCATTTAAAGACAAGTTCCATCGTTTGAGTCATACATAAATTGTCGTCTGCAAATGCTCGGACAAGTCTACATTTTTGTTGTTTGGTATAGAGTTAAGGATGTTCACTGAAAAAGCAACTGCAACAAACCAGTGGAACTCGCATGCAGTGCTTTTGTTTTTGGAATTGCAGCCAATCTCTTGAAAACATGCTAATAGGAGAAAATGCTCATCATGAAGTAATTTCTCCCTTTACTTCAACCACAACATTTTTGAGTGTAATCATGTATTAAATCCTAATTCATGTTGATAAATTAAACATTTTTTAGATATGTTTTTAAAAGCCATCAGCTGCAAACTTGTTTCAGGGGATAATGAATTGATGTTTATTTTTCAGAGACCAAATTATGGACCATAAATGACTTCCTGTTTGAGAGCCAGCTAGACAATGTTAATATGTTCAGAATTATTCGTTACTGTGAGAAAAGTCAGCTTTCCAGAAAGGTTAGTTGACTGAATAGTACCTCAACTCACATCAGTTATAATTATAGAGGCTTTGTGTTTACCCATAGGCTTATTTTGGACATTTTGCAGACAGCAAGTGCAGTCTGATCTTAGATCTACTTAGTCTCATATGTGAATTATATATAATGAGAAAATGTCTTTGAAAATGCAGTGCTTACGTCTAAGTACTGATGAGGGTCAAAATGTTGGTGTGTTTGGCTGTAGATACATCCATATTGGCTCTGTATGCATTCCCACTTATCAACTCACAGTCACTCAACTAAATAAATCCAGATGCAGTTATACAAATTTAGTAGGATTGTGGAGTAAAAAAAAATCTTATTGAAAAGTATGGCCTAAAGTAATCAAACAACAAATCTTGGAATGAAGTACTTGCTACCATAAGGAAAGCCTCCTTCAAAATTCAGGCAACAATAAGTCTGTCAACTGAGTCTGTGGACAAACTTGCACATTGTGATCAAATTTGTAGTTTAAACCCTATACTATAGAAACTTGCAAAAGGATTTTTTATGACCACAAAAAAAAAAAAAAAAAATAGGCCCATTTTCTTAACTTTTTTTCTTTTTAAGAAAAGATGTTTTTCTTTTGGTTTTCTTTCAAAAGACCATCTTCTACCTCATTTTGTTGACAACCTTCAAGCTCTTAAAATTGCTTTTTATACGCCCGTCGAAGACGGGACGTATTATGGGATCACCCATGGCGGGCGGGCGGGCGGCGTCCAGTTCTTTGTCCGGAGCATATCTCCAAAACTATACTACCTACGGTTATGAAATTTCATAAGTGGATAGATCTCATCAAGGGGGAGTGCAGTGCACAGGAATGATAACTCTTGCTTCCTTAATTTTTGAGTTATTGCCCTTTCTTGTTTTTCATACTTGAATTTTGTCCGGTGAATATCTCCAATACTATACTACCTAGGGTTATGAAATTTCATGAGTGGATAGATCTCATCAAGGGGGAGTGCAGTGCACAGGAATGATAACTCTTGCTTCCTTAATTTTTGAGTTATTGCCCTTTCTTGTTTTTCATACTTGAATTTTGTCCGGTGAATATCTCCAATACTATACTACCTACGGTTATGAAATTTCATGAGTGGATAGATCTTATCAAGGGGGAGTGCAGTGCACAGGAATGATAACTCTTGCTTCCTTAATTTTTGAGTTATTGCCCTTTCTTGTTTTTCATACTTGAATTTTGTCCGGTGAATATCTCCAATACTATACTACCTAGGGTTATGAAATTTCATGAGTGGATAGATCTCATCAAGGGGGAGTGCAGTGCACAGGAATGATAACTCTTGCTTCCTTAATTTTTGAGTTATTGCCCTTTCTTGTTTTTCATACTTGAATTTTGTCCGGTGAATATCTCCAAAACTATACTACCTAGGGTTATGAAATTTCATGAGTGGATAGATCTCATCAAGGGGGAGTGCAGTGCACAGGAATGATAACTCTTGCTTCCTTAATTTTTGAGTTATTGCCCTTTCTTGTTTTTCATACTTGAATTTTGTCCGGTGAATATCTCCAATACTATACTACCTACGGTTATGAAATTTCATGAGTGGATAGATCTCATCAAGGGGGAGTGCAGTGCACAGGAATGATAACTTTTGCTTCCTTAATTTTTGAGTTATTGCCCTTTCTTGTTTTTCATACTTGAATTTTGTCAGGAGCATATCTCCAAAACTATACTACCTACGGTTATGAAATTTCATGCATGGATAGATCTCATCAAGGGGGAGTGCAGTGCACAGGAATGATAACTCTTGCTTCCTCAATTTTTCAGTTATTGCCCTTTCTTCTTTTTCATACTTGCATTTTCTCCGGTGAATATCTCCAAAACTATACTACCTAGGGTTATGAAATTTCATGCCTGCATACATCTCATTAAGGGGGAGTGCAGTGCACAGGAATCATAACTCTTCCTTCCTTAATTTTTGACTTATTTTCATACTTGAATTTTGTCTCGAGCATACCTCCAAAACTATACTACCTATGGCTATGAAATTTCATGCGTAGATAGATCTCATCAACTGGGAGTGCAGTGCACATGAACCATAACTCTTGCTTAATTTTTTACTAATTGCTCTTTCTTTATTTTGAAACTTTAATTTTGTCCAGTGCATATCTTCAGAACTATACTAGCTAAGGATATGAAATTTCATGCGTGGATACATTCCATCAACGGGAAGTGCTGTGCATATAAATTTCAACTC
Source organism: Tridacna gigas (assembly GCA_945859785.2). Taxonomy (NCBI): domain Eukaryota; kingdom Metazoa; phylum Mollusca; class Bivalvia; order Cardiida; family Cardiidae; genus Tridacna; species Tridacna gigas. The sequence goes on from OX244033.2 coordinate 30,103,425, forward strand.
TTGCTTGCTTAATTTTTCAGTTATTGCCCTTTCTTGTTTTTTTTTTCGAACTTGAATTTTGTATGATGCATATCTCTCAAACTATACTACCTCGGGTTATGAAATTTTAGGGCTGGATACATCTCATCAAGGGGTAGTGCAGTGCACATGAAATGTAAATTGCTTATTTTTTATGCACCCTTTCAAGACAGGATGTATTATGGGATCAGCCATGGCGTACAGGCATCCAGGTAGCATAACTTACACATCTTAAAACCTATTAACTTTAAATTTGACAGTTGTGTTTGTTGTAATCATATGGGGTGCAGTGTACACAAAGAATAAATCTTCCTTCCATATGAGTAATTGCCCTTTCTTCTTTTTCATACTTAAATTTTGTCAGCAGCATATCTCTCTTACTACACTACCTATGTATATGAAATTTCAGTGATGCATACATCTCAGATTATTAGAAACATAACTATTGCTTCCTTAACTTTTTCTTATTGTCCTTAGTCATTTTTCAGGCTTAAATTCAACACTGTCGTATCTATGGATATCAACATACAGTGTATAAACAAGAGTTCCGTCAACACAAATACACTGCCATTATCTTCAATCAACAGTAAAAAAAATATTCTGCACTACTATTTTTCTATACCTCCCCTTTATCATTATTATGCCCCAACTTTACAACTTGGGGTAAGACGGGCGTATCTTGCGACAATTTGCCGCTCTTGTTTCCAAAGTCATCAACTATCATACCCCACATCCAGCATTTCTGAGGAGGGTACATAATTGCTTAACCCTTTACCAGACAACAAAATTTTAGCCTTGTCCAAAATGAAAGCATTTGCAGACGACAATTTCGATGTGGCTCAAATGGTGCACCTTTTCTTAGATAGGGTAGAAAACATTGTGGGAAAAGGAGAAAATGCTGGTTACCAGCATTTTCTCCTTTTCCCACAATGTTTTCAAAAGGCTTCTTTCCCAGGGGCGTTAAAAGGCGGCATTGTGTGGTAAAGGGTTAAGGGGGCACCTATGTAGTTCTTTTGAAATACTGCATGCTCTAGCTAGGTTCTGCAGTTGTATTTGGCCAGCAAAATTTTTCATTGTGGAAAAATGCTTGGAAAAGACACTGTAAATTTTTTAGATGGCTTCCATCTTTTCTATTTGAGCCAGGCTCTAGTAAATTCAATTCAATTTCAATGTACAGAGAGTACAACCAGCCTCATACAAAATACAACATTGCAAATGTTAACAATTAGAGTTGTCATTAATTTTGAAAATGAAAAAAATATTATTCATATATTTTTGGGGGCTTAACCCTTTACCACACGACAAAATCTTAGACTTGTCCAAAATGAAAGCATTTGCAGACGACAACTACAGTGTGACTCAAATGATGGCATTTGTCTTTCATAGGTCAGAAAACATTGTGGGAAAAGGAGAAAATGCTGGTTACCAGCATTTTCTCCTTTTTCCACAATGTTTTCAAAAGGCATCTTTCTCAGGGTCGTTAAAACTCGGGATTGTGTGGTAAAGGGTTAATGAATCTCTGTGATGCATTATACCAAGCAAGTCATCACATAGTTATCTCTAAAATCCATTTTGACTATCAGCCATTTGAATGTGGAGGTAGAATCGTCCTTTGACAAGCAGAAATTTTTTTTTCGAAACCATGTCAGCCTGCGTGGGGTGACATCGGTCGATATTTTTTGCCGATGCATTAAATCTCCTTTTCACAGAGCATGGCTCATTTATTTTTTTTCTTTCAGCTCCTTGGATTTGTGGAAAAATACCAGTCAGAGATGGTGTGGAATGGTATGTTTTTTGTTCTCTTGACAGCAGCTGTTGTTGAACTTTTATCTGTTTCAAAAACATCTAAAATTTCCTGTAATTAGCAAAGACAGTTAACTTGAAACGAATTTGGTTGCAGTGCTTAAGCATGGCAAACAAGTATTTGTTGAAAAAAGAAAGTAGTTATGATAAACAAATATTTGATGGCTGTGATGATGAATCTTAGATTGTCTTAAAATCAAGGCTTAAAGTGGGGTTCCTTTGTATTAATCTGACGTTTTTAAATTCCTCTTATCTGCTAGTTTTGTTTGGAGATCAGCATTGGTCATGCTCCTTTAACAAATCTTGTTAGGAAATAATATGCTTTTGTGTTCTTCTAAAGTGTAAGTTTTAACATTTGTGTGTAAACTCTTCTGTTAACTGCCAAGCCCCCGTAGCTCAACTGGTAGCATACAGGACTTGAGAACAGGAGGTCGCTGGTTCGATCCCGGCTCGGCCAATTTCTTTCTGAGGATTGATGATAGTCATTGCGACAGGATTCATTCCTTTCTCACCGCTGACCATTGTTTCGACAATGGCTATGTGGGAAAGCAGCCAGTGGCTTGGAAAGAAAATTGTGCAGAGCACTGGTAAAAGAAACTCCAGGGAAAGCATGGATAGGTACACTGGCTGCCGCGATATAACTGAAATAATGTTGAAAAACAGCATTAAACACCATACAACCAATCAATCAATACTTCTCTTAACCATTTACATAGGAGCAATATTATGTTATTTTTAGGACCCTAAGAAAAAAAGCATTTGAAAATTTTATAGGTAAAGGAGAAAATGCTGCAAACCAGCATTTTTCTTTTTAGATTTTTAGAGGTTTTCTAACCATACCAGGACAGACCCCATCATTTGAGCTGCATTTGATTGGTTGTCTGCAAGAGTTTCTTATTGCAAATTTAGTTAACTCTTTACTAAACAACAAAATTTTGGACTTGCCTGAATTGAGAGCATTTGCAGACGACAAAATGAATGAGACTCAAAAATTGTAATATGTTTAGGGATAAACAAAAAACATTGTGAGAAAAGGAGGTAACCAGCATTTTCTCCTTTTACCACAATGTTTTCAAAAGCTTTCTTTCTCAAAGTTGTTAAAAGTTAGGATTGTGTGGTAAAGGCTTAATAAGTTAAAGCAAATTTAGTACTTAAGGAGAGAAGTTTTGATTTTGCTGTTTGACTAAACAATTATTTTTTACTACCTTAACCCATGCAGGGCAATGATTTCAAATATCAAGGCCACAACGGGGCTTTTGGCTCAAAGAAAGTGTTCGACACCAAATAGATAAACAGTTACTATCCCCAATACCAAACAATCCTAATTTTTAACGACCCAGTGAAAGCAGGCCTTTGAAGACGTTGTGCATTTTCTCCTTTTTACAAAATGTTATATTCCTCTTTAAAGACAGATCATATCATTTTACTCACATTTAGTGTGTTGACTGTAAAATTTATGCTTTCAAAGTGGACAAGCCACAAACGTTGTCATGTTTGTGAAAAAGAAAGAGAGAGAGAGAGAGAGACCCTTTATGACTCTGTGAAGTACCATGATATTTGTGTTATATGACAATGTTCATATATGTCTATAAAGATTCAGATTCTGATTCATGTAGTATAGGGTTAACATCATGATAGATGATTTTCAGACAAAGAGAAGAAAGAAGAAACCAGTAGATCTGGCCTCACAAACTTCCTAAAGTCCATAACCAATAAAGAAAACACTGAAATTACAGGTTAGTGATCAGTAATTGGATGTTGTTTCCATTTTTTCAAAGTTTAACCCTGTACCACACAATCCAAAGATTTAATGACCGTGAGGGAAACACCTTTTGAAACATTGTGGGAAAAAGTGAAAATGCTGATAACCAGCATTTTCTCCTTTTCCCACCATGTTTTCTACCCTATCAAAGACAAATTCCATGGTTAGAGCCACATTTAGATTATCATCAGCAAAAACTTTCAATTTGGACAAGTCAACATTTTTTTCGTGTGGTAAAGACTATTCCCCATAGAGCATTAGACACAACTCGTAGAGTGCCAAATAAGTCAAACAGACATTTTAAGTCTAGATCTAAGATCCAAATAATATGCAATTTCAAGGTATATTTTGTCCAGAATGTCTCCCTAAAGCAGACAGTGTTGGGCAAAGATCAGATTGCATGTTTTATGCAGCCAGATCCTGATCAACACTGGTCACAAAGGTAACTACAGTTGTGAAAGATGCTTTAAGGGTAAAAATTTGCTTTTTTTGGACAGAATAGATCAAGATCAGACTGCACAAAATAGGTAGTCTAAGATTGCATCCTCATTTTTTGTGAGATATTCTGCCCAAAACAGCCAGGAAATTACATTTTTTGGTCAGTTTTACTGTATCAACCCTTTCTAAAACAATCCCTGGGTTTTAACAACTGTTGAAAAGGAAGGCTTTTGAAAACATTGTAGGGCTATTGAAAATATTGTGGGAAAAGGAGAAAATGCTGTTAGCCAGCATTTTCTCCTTTTCTGACAATATTTTTTAACCTTTCTAAATGAAACCTTATCATTTTAGCTGTATTATATCATCTGCTAAACATTTCAAAATGTACAAGTCTATAACTTTGTGATCTGGTAAAGAGTAAATGCCAGTTTCAATTATTTAGGTCTGAAACAGCTTACACATTGAGGGATTGATTACTAGCATGTCACATTTAACTCTTTACCAAATGACAAAATTTTAGACTTGTCCAAATTGAAAGCATTTGCAGACGACAAAACCAGTGTGGCTGAAAAATTGAATTTTTTTTTCGGGTAGGGTAGAAAACATTGTGGGAAAAGGAGAAAATGCTGGTTACCAGCATTTTCTCCTTTTCCCATAATGTTTTCAAAAGGCCTCTTTCTCAGGGTCGTTAAAAGTCGGGATTGTGTGGTAAAGAGTTAAATGAGAAGTTTGTTTATTTTCAGACACAAAACCATCTATGGCCCCCAACAATGTAATGGAGGTAGTATTGAAATCTCCCATGATGCATATAGAAGGGTTCCTGTTGGCATTGACAAATGCTGATAAAGATGGGAGAATTGTGATGAATAAACAAGGTACAGAAATTCAGCACTGTTTTATCAAGGGTTAACCCTACAAGTGCTAAATTAATGAAACAGGTTGGCAAAATAAGTGCAGATTTGTTCTCAACTTGTTACCATACAGTAAGATTTAGAGGCATCCATATTGAAAGCATTAGCAGATAGATTTGAAGTTGGCGCTAGGGACAGAATTTGTCTGAAGGATAGAAAATGCTAGCTTTTACCAGAATTCTATCAAATGCATGCCTCCTCAAGGTATTAAATTGTGTGGTTGTATGTTACAAGGTTAAGGATATTTCAGTAAACAAAAATCAGATTGCATACTAGTGTTCTGTACATTCTGATTTTAATCTGCATTCTGGGCAAAGTTGTAGTATCAGAGATACTGATTCAGTGTCTCCTTTTAACAACTTTTTTGTGTCTAACAACTGATGACTTGCTTTACCACAATGTTTTTAACTTGAAATATTTTTGATTATCCATATTTTACAGAGTTGCTCATTTGATATAATAATTGCCAAAAAATTCCAAGTTTTATCAATCCTAAGTGAAAAGACTTAAAAATATTTTGGGACAATACTGGTAACCTTGCCTTTTTCAACAATGTTTTCAAAGCCTTTCAAAGGCAAATTTCAGCAGTTTAGATTCATTAAACAATTTGTCAGAAAATGTTTTTAATTGGGATAGGTGTAAACCCCTGTCATCTAAAGGATTAAGAAATAGTTGAGTTAGCCTTTATCATTTTCACAACACTGTTGATAAAAGCTTTCCAAAATGTAGCAAGTAAGGGAGAAAATGCTGGTAATCACAATGCTGTCTATCCTTTCAAAGGCAAATCCTGTCTTTTATGCTACATTTATTGTCTGAAAATGTTTTCAATACAGAAAAGTTTAAAATTAGCCAATTAACTCTTTACCACACAATCCCAAGTTTTAACAACCGGGAAGAAGAAGTCTTTTGAAAACATTGTGGGAAAAGGAGAAAATGCTGGTAACCAGCATTTTCTTTTTTTCCTACAATGTTTTCTCTATTTTCGGAGGTAAATGCCATCCTTTTATAGGCATTTATTTTGTCATCTGCAAATACTTTCTATTTGGACAAGTCTCAAAATTTGTCATGTGGAAAAAAATTATATTCCTGTTTCCTGTTTTTCAGGATTACTAAGTCAGAGCAGTATCAAGTTTCTGTTGTTGAACCCTGCTGTCCATTTTAAGGCTGTAGTGCAAGAAGCAAGAGCTGTGATACTAGCAGGAGGAACAATGCAACCTGTATGTAAACATATTCTGCCGTAATGTTACCACTATATGAGTTATGTCCCATGACAAGGGGGCTTAACCCTTTACCACATGATTCCAAATTTTAACGACCCTGAGGAAAAAAACCTTTCAAAAACATTGTGGGAAAAGTAAAAAATGCTGTTTATCAGCATTTTCTCCTTTTCCCAAATTATTTTCTTCTCTCTCCAAAGCAAATTTCAATTTTTGAGTAACATTTATTTTGTCGTCTGCAAAAGCTTTCAATTTGAACTGGTCTAACATTTTGTCGTTTGGAAAAGAGTTAATGGATCTGCAGTCTGCACAGGCTGATCTGGGCCAACACTCTTTGCTGTTGGTCAATTTTCTGCATGTCAAAGGACCATTCAACCTCATGATTCAGTAGGTTGTTTCGCAATATCAATTTTATGGCCCCACAGTTATATGATAACTTGCTTGGTATAATGCATTATGGAGATTTTAACCCCTTTTGCCAGAGTGTGGCTCATATGTTTAAAGACTCTGCTTAAGCTTTTACCATACAATCTTGTGTTTTAATGACCCTGAAGAAGGACACTTTTGAAAACACCTTTGAGAAGGACACTTTTGAAAGCATAGCAGGAAAAGGAGAAAATGCTGGTAACCAGCTTACTCTCCTTTTTCCACAATGTTTTTCTTCCTCACATAAGATATATCCTATTAGTGGGAACCCATCCAATTTTCTCGTCTGCAAATACTGTCAGGTTAGACATGTCCATCATTTTGTCACCTGGTTAACTCATTTGCTCATGAAACATAAAACATTTGCAGCAGACAAGTTAAGAAAACATCCCTGTATGATATGGAAAATCAGCATTAATTAAGAACTGTTTGGATCCAAGCTCAGACTGCACATTTTGTGCAGCCTTATCTTAATCTTCACTGTCTGTAGAAGCACTGAACTCTTTACCAAACAACTAAATTTTAGACTGGTCTGAATTGAATGCATTTACAGACAACAAAATAAATTTGACTCAAAAATTGAAATTTGTTTTGGGAAGGGAAGAAAACATTGTTGGAAAAGGAGAAAATGAACCAGCATTTTCCAACAGTGTTTTCAAAAGGCTTGTTTCTCATGGTCGTTAAAAGACGGGATTGTGTGGTAAAGGGTTAACTCTTTCCCAAACAAGCCCTGGTTTTCACGTGTCTGCAGTACAAGTCTTTTGAAAACACTGTGGGAAAAGGAGAAATTGCTCGTAACGAGCAATTTCTCCTTTTCCCACAGTGTTTTCTACCCTATTTGAGAACTTTCTGCCATTTTCATCAAATTTGTAATTGTCGTCTGCAAACTCTTTCAATTTGGACCAGTCCAAAACTTGTGGTTTGGGAAAGGGTTAAAGCCATTGCATCATGAGGCTAACACAACCAATTGTCATGATGACAGAAATGAAGCTACTTTTTCCTTTTCATTTTCTTTTTTTTCCAGATATCGGAATTCAGAGATCGGCTTTTTTATGCAGCAGGAGTGGAACATTCTAGAGTCCTGGAATATTCTTGCGGTAAGTATGAAGTACCTGTATAATAATTCAGTTCTAAAATTCCAAAAACTAGCGATTTGATTCAGATTGGCAAAGACTTGTCTTGGCCAGCTAGGTGGCTAGTCTTGGAATTTAGATTGAGATCAGTATTTCGAATCCTTGGTTGAAGCTAGTCTAGGGCTTTGCAGATTATTTGGAATGGTGGATGAGTTTATAGAATTTTTATAGCTCAGCCCCCATCAAAGTTGAGAGGGGGGGTTTGTTTTTAAATGCTGGAATGGGGTTGTTTGTCTGTCTATCCCTAGACCTAGACAAAGGTGTGTGTTCCTTCCTACCCATATAGTTTTTAACCGATTTCACCTACCATAGTATAGGAACTTGTGCACCTCCCATTTTCCTTATGGTAAGTTAACTATTACAGGAGTAATTGGCTATTGAATTTTTCCTAATCCAGCGGCCAGGCAGACAAAGGAGACAGGACTTGATTTCTGCATTTTAAACAGATATTTTTTTAAACCAACTGGAATTGCCTATTTTATTTCTTAGGGTTACAAGGATAACTGGATAAAGGGCTATTTACTGAGACTACTGTTTTTTTTTTCAACTGGTTTCAGGTCATGTGATACCAGCTGACCAATTATTACCCATTGCCATGTCAACAGGACCCACGGGACTCCAGCTAGACTTCACATATCAGAATAGATCAAATCCTAAATTAGTAAGTTAAAAAAAAAAAATCAAATTTATTATTCATATATTATTAATAATCCTTTTCCCATAATGTTTTTCAAGACATGTAGATTTATCAATACTCTTTACACGGACTTCTTCCAATAGTTGTTTACATGTTTGAAAATAATTTATAGAAATAATTAATCTGTTTGGAGTAATGTTTGTGTCTTTACTCAATATATCTGTTGCAATTTTAGAGGACATTTCAAAAAGTTACCTCCCCTAGATTGTGTGCCTGACCTAACTATGATCACATCCCATGTTTAAATGACCAAGAGGAAAAAGTCTTTTGAAAAGATTGTGGAAAAAGAAGAAAATGCCGGTAACCAGCATTTTCTCCTTTACCCACAATGTTTTCAGCATTTTTAGAGACAAATCCTATCATTTGAGTCACATTTAATGTTGGCTGCAAATGCTTTCAATTTGGACTAGTCTAAACTCTGTCGTTTGGTTGAGAGCCATTATATACATGTAGCGATTCATAATCAGTGGTACAGGAGTGCATAAATACCAAGACTTGGAAGTATTCTTGTGCATTGTTAAATTTGATTGATATTCAACCTTTCACGAAACAAGTGTTCTTGATGTTGACTTATGAAAGCATTTCGTGAAAGGAAAAAAAATGCTGAAAACCAGCATTATTTGCTCCCCCAACAATGTTTCTTTCATATCCCAGACAATATCACATTGGTTGAGGCACATTTGATTTGTCTTCTGAAAATGCTCTTGATATAGAGGAGTATAAAATGTTAATGTCAGGTATAAAGTTACTTTTGCTGTCAACAATATTGTGGTTATGTAGCAACATACACGGCATCGATCACACATTCCTTATGGTACATGTACTTTGCAGAGCTCTTCCCAAGTACATAGCTACCATCACTCCTGAAGTAGGTCATTACAGAGTACACTAACTAGTGCAAGTGTTCTTGCTGCAGTCAAGGTCATTCACACATCATAGTTAAGTCATGCAGACAACTTTTTTTTTGTCTTACATTCAACTTTTTTTGAAAACAGTGTGCCGTCAGGGAACTTGATTTCTGACATGCACTTTCTTCTCTTGCAACAGTGTTACCACATATACTTTCAGTATAGCCGCTTAACCAAAGAGTTGAGTGTATAAGCAATCTTAAAGCTAAAGAAAACATTGTTTGTAAAATGCTGATAACCATCATTTTCTCCTTTTCCCATTATTTTTTCCACCCACTGAAAGATGAATTCAGACCATTTTAGCTACATTCAGTTTGTCCTTAATTTGTTGTTTGCATTGCCTTCAATTTGGACAAGTCTAAAATTTTGTCATCAGGTTTTTAAAGCGTTAAATATTGAATGAAATTGTAAATTCATATTTCATAGAAAAAGTTGTCTGCAGCAGGGATGTTGCAGGAGGTAAAGGGTTTAGGTAACATCCCAATCCACACTTAAACCTTTTACCACAAGTCCAAATTGAAAGCATTTGCGGACAATATATAAAGTGTGGCTCAAATGAACGGATTTGGTCTTTGAAAGGGTAGAAAACATTGTGGGAAAAGGAGAAAATGCTGGTTACCAGCATTTTCTCCTTTTCCCACAATGATTTCAAAAGGCCTAGCTCTTCCCCAGGGTTGTTAAAAAACCTGGGATTGTGTGGTATAGGATTGAATCCTCTACATTTGGATTTGGATATAGTCATTCCTCTTAACTCTTTTCTAGCCACCAACATTTTGGGCTTGTCCAAATTGACAGCAATTGCAGACGACAAATTAATGCCCCATAAACCCAACAGAAATTTTCATTCTGAAAATAAGGCCCTAATTAGAGCAATTGCAAGGTTGCCCTCGTCCAGAATGTCACAGCAGAGCAGAGTTGATCAAGTCACATCTCATTTTCTGTCTGCAAACACTTTCCATACTGATAAGTCTAAGCATAATTGTCAGATAAAAGTGAAAAACAGTAAATGTCGATGCACAAGAACTACAGCAAAATACATATGAAAACATTGTTTGTCACAGCAATATGTCCATTTGTCACAATGTTTTTAAATAGACTATTGTAGCTGGGATTGTCTAAAAAATGTTTGTGTGATGAGTGGTGAATGAAGAATGGTTCATAAGAAAGTTCATATGTACTGCTACAGGGAAATAAACAATTTGTTCTATAAATAGCTCAGTCAAGTCCATTGATATAAATCAAGGAAAGGCATATTTGTTAGAGGGACATGCCTATTAAACCCTATAATAAATACCACCCCGTGGAAGAATCCTTTTGAAAACATTGAGTGAAAAGGAGAAAATGCTGGTAACCAGCATTTTCTCCTTTTCCCAGAAGGTTGTCTACCTTTTTTCAGTACAATTGCCATCATTTGAGCCACATCGAATTTGTCGTCTGCAAATGCTTTCAAAATGGATGGGTCTAATGTTCTCTTGTTTGTTAATAGAGCTAACATCACTCGCGGAAAAATATCCAATAAGGGAAAAATATCCAATAAATGGCTGCCATATCTAAATCTAGAGCATCTCAGTTCACAGTCCTGTAAGACTGACGCAGAATAGAAAGATAAATAGAATGATCCAAATTCTTTGAAGATCTCATTTTCAGTTGTCTATGAAACAGTCCTCTTGATTCTCTCTGAAGGTTGTACTGAATGTTATTTAGGTTATTTACGTCACAATTGTATGTATCTATTAATAATATAGTTCCTCTCATCCATGTTTGAAGATGTAGATAGGCAAGATTAATGGTAGCTTCCATTTTCAAGGATGACCTCATTGAATTTGGGTATTATAAGAAGGTCCTATTTATATCTCTTTTGAGTGTGAATTAAAAATAAATCTATAGTCTGAGGTCACAGTTATTTTTATGCAATAGATCAGTCTGTATCATTGGTATCTGTCTAGCTTTTTACCCAATGAGAAAATGTTAGACACATCCAAATTCAAAGCAATGCAGATGACAAAATAAATGTGATCAAAATGTTGAACTTTGTTTTTGGAAGATTAGAAAACATTGTGGGAAAAGGAGAAAATGTTGTTAACCAGCAATTTCTCTTTTCCCACCATGTTTTCAAAAGCCTTCTTCCTATAGGAAGTTTTGGTATTAGGGTTAAAACTAGTGGCTGAATGGACTCTACCACTACAGACATTTTCTGGGGACATGTAGGTTGTAATTGCAGCACTGAAAATTTTTCCTCTTTATCCAAATTGAAAAATATTCACTAATGGACTCTACCTTTTGGCTCATATGAGGCATAGAGTTTTCATTTTACTGATATTTGATTGTAGTTGCTAAATGGACTGTGCCTTTTCAGACAGAGGTAAAGCTGGTATCTGTAGAAAAGGGAAAATTGTATTTCATTCATGCATTTGTTGACTCCCCATTTGACCAGATTTTAGACTGGTACAAATTGAAAGCATTTGCAGACGACAAAGCAAATGCTACACAAATTAGGAAACTTTTGTTTGAAAAATTAGAAATCATTGTGGGAAAAGGAGAAAATACTGGTTACCAGCAATTTCCCATTTTTCCAGAATATTTTCAAAAGTCTTTTTTCCTTGGGGCTGTTAAAACTTGGGACTGTGTGGTGAAGGATTAAATGAACCCTTCAGAATGTTTTTTCTAAAGGCAGCACTTCTTAACTCCTTACCACACAACAAAATTATAGACTTGTTGAAATTGAAAGTATTTGCTGATGACAAATTGAATGTAACTCAAAATAAGAATTTTTTCCATGGAAGGGTAGAAAACATTGTGGGAAAAGGAGAAAATGCCAGTTACCAGCATTTTCTCCTGTTCCCACATTGTTTTAAAAAGCCTTCCTTCTTGCTGGTATCCAGCATTTTCTCCTTTTCCCACAATGTTTTCTGCACTTCTGAAAAGAAATTTCAGTGTTTGAGTCAACCTTTACATTGTCATGTGCAAATTATGCTTTCAATTTGGAAAAGTCTAAAATTTGTTGTTTGATAAAGAATTAAATCTCTAGAACAAGGCTTATTTCAACTGTGTAGATAAAGATCAGACTTCAAAAGTTAGTTTGCAGAGGGTGTTAGATTGGAATCAGTTTGTCCCTCAGATCCTAAAGGCAGTTGTAATTTTACCTGATTCTTTATGAATAGATAGAAAATTGCAAATTAGAAGGTTAGTGCTTTCAGTTTGGACAGGTCTAAAATTTTGTCATCTGGTAAAGGGCTATGGAGGCTTAAGTGGCATGCATTTGGTGAACAGTTGTTCAGGAAATTCAGAACTTTAGCACGTGGGATTGCTGTTTTAACCCTTTACCAGACGACAAAATTTTAGCATTGGCCAGATTGAAAGCATTTGCAGACGACAATTTCAATGTGGCTCAAATGGTGCAATTTTCTTTTGACAGGGTAGAAAACATTGTGGGAAAAGGAGAAAATGCTGGTTACCAGCATTTTCTCCTTTTCCCATAATGTTTTCAAAAAGCCTCTTTCCCAGGGTCGTTAAAAGGTGGCATTGTGCGGTAAAGGGTTAAGGTTGTTTTGGCCAGAGATAAAGAAGAGGACAGTGTCACCGTTTGAATGACAATTGATTTGTTATCAGCAAAATGCATTCAATAATGCAGATGAGTCTTAACTATAAGTATGGTCTGGTAGGGACTTAATTTATGGCCTTTACCAGGCGATGAAAAGGCTCATCCATAATCAATACATTTGTGGACAACAAAACATTATGGGAAGAGGAGAAAATGCTGGTAACTAGCATTTTCTCCTTTTCCCACAATGTTTTCTTCCCTTCCAAAGAGAATTTTCATAGTCTGAACCACTTTTAATATGTCGTCTGCAAGTGCTTCGAAATTGGGCAAGTCTGACATTTTGTTGTCTGGTAAAGAGTTAAAAGACTTATTCCTACATCTTGGCCAAATTGATATAATTTCCCACGTTTGAGGAACGAATTAGAAGGAAATTATTTTCCCTTGTTTGATGACGCTTCGATATGTATGTGTAGGGTATGAAGCACGGGATTCATGATGAGCATGTTGTACATGTAGTTGGTACAAGGTTCAATCAGCTTTGAGAAGGTAACACGTACAGACGTTTTTTCTTTTGTGATATTAAGTGGAGGTACCTAGCGGTACATAGCTCAGCACTGTAGCTCTGTAGTACTGTCGCTAATTCATAGCAAGAACACGATCGAAACAGTTGCATAATTCACGAAATAAATCACTTGATTTCCATGACCGTTGTTATGGTCATAACCAATTCACTGAAGTTGTTTTTGGTAGGTTAAAATCCAATTCATTGAATGAGGCCCAACATTCCATGGCACCAGACATTGACAAATGGGCACAGGTTTCCAGAGTTCTTTCTACTTGTAGTTTTTATCTCTGGTTTTTCCTGGGCGAGTCGGCCATACAATAATTGATAAATGTAATGAACGATGCTCGTGTGGTAAAAAATACTGTTGAAGAGACAGAAATCACAATTCCATTGCTAGTACACGTAGTATTACTTAGTCATTTATTGCACATACCGGTACTGGATTGAACAATATTGTTTGTTGTATGTACTCATGTATTATGTGTGGCTGCTCATACTAGCATCTCTGCACAACAGATGCTGTTGTTGTTGTTGTTGTCGTTTGTTGACAACATGTAGGGGGGGGAGTTTTAGTTCCTTAAGTTCCTTTAGTTCGGCTGAGCTGAATTAGGGACGATGATTGATCTAGTTGTTTTTAGTTAGTTGTGATGTAATGCAATGTACTTGTACGTATATATACGCTTGCTCTCTCAAGTGCTCCCTACCACGTTACCATTGAAATAAATATACTATATTTATATCGACTTGTGTTGTACCATGAGAAGGTCTAAGTGTTAAGGGAAAATTTGTTCTCTGCAAATGCTTTTAATGATGCATACATGCAACAATTTATGGTATATAGTTAACTCTTTACTAGATGACAAAATTTTAGACTCATCCAAATTGGAAGCTTTTGCCGATGACAAAACAAATGTGACTCAAATTTGAAATTTACATTTGAAAGTTTAGAAAACATTGAGGCAAAAAGAGAAAATGCTGGTTACCAGTATTTTGTCTCTTTCCCCACAATGGTTTTAAAAGGCTTCTTCCACAGGGTCATTAAAAGTCGGAATTGTGTGTTAACCCTTTACCACACAATCCCGACTTTTAATGACTTTGAAAAGGAAGACTTTTGAAAACATTGTGGGAAAAGGAGAAAATGCTGGTAACCAGCATTTTCTCCTTTTCCCACAATGTTTTCTAACCTTTCAGAAACAATTCTAATAATTTAAGCCACATGTAATTTGTCGTCTGCAAATGCTTGCAATATGGACCAGTCTAAAATGTTTTTGTTTGGTAAAGAGTTAAAGGGTGAAATGGTAACATGCATGGCCCTGAGTTAAACGGTAACATGCATGACCTGTCCTACTTACTGTGAATGTATTATAGAGCAGTGTAGATTCATGGGACCTTATAAAAGTACGAGGAGTCTGGATGCACTGTGTTGTACTAGAACCAGAGTTCACATGCACTGTTATCAGATTCTGTATTAGTGCAAAGTTGGGGGGGTGCAGTTCAGTTCAATTTAACCTCATCCAGGGAAATAGGACTCTCCCAAAGCCAAATTAGTTGCTGTATTAGTGAACTCTTTAACAGCGGATCAAGTTTAGACCATTCTGTATTGAAAGTATTTTGCAGAAAACCAGTTGAATGTAGCTCATATGATGAAATTTATCTCTGAAAGGGCAGAAAACATTGTGAGAAATTGAGAAAATGCTTTAACCAGTGCCAAATATATTAACCACTTTGGAAGACTAAAAGTACAATTGGATAAAACTCAGAAAAAGCTCTGAAAGGCTTGACTGAACCAGCGGACAGTATTGATACAAGATCAGACTGAACATTTTGTGCAGCCTGAGCTTGATCTATTCTGTCCGCTGTAGCCCTTGATTTCTGGTATTGTGCTGAAAGCCTTGACATACACTGGAAAAGTATGCGCATGCAGTCATAGATCTATTTATAGTGCTTGTCACGACCACAGATGAAACAGAATCTTGCGCATTGGACAAGGAAAAATGCATTGACAGTTGGTCTAACAAAATTTGACATTGAGAAAACAGCAGGTATTGTTTGCTTGATAAACAAATGATTGATTTTTTTAAAACTTTTTCACTACCGAGTCAATACATATATATTTCTTTTTCTAAGTAGCTTCAAATATAATTCCACTGCAAGGTAAAGAAACTGTTTGGTCATGAGATAAAATTAAATAGTGGACAGTGTAACTCAGAGATCAGACTGCACATTTTGTGCAGTGTTATCTTGATCTAGACTGTCTACAAAAGCCTCTGGTGTCGTCTACAGTAAGGAAAAAGTTAAAGACGCATTTATTTTAAATCCCCACCCTAAACCCCCCAAAAACGGGTGTGGGGGGATGAAATTCAAATGAACCAACAAACAAATCTGTCATTTGAGTCACATTGAATTTGTGGTCTGATAAGCTTACTCTGTCAAATAAACAAGATGAGCATTATCATTAAAGGCACAGTAGTGGCCAAAAGTAAACAACATTAAAACGCATTTGAATGATAATTTTTGAAGTATGGAAATTATCATGAATATTAAATCTGTTGTCGCACGGTCAGTACAAACGTTAGTAGCTGGCAGAAAAATGAATTTCAAAACCAGGTAAAAAGTGAACAAAAGATGAAACGACCCGACAACTTTTGATCTTCTTTTAAAATTAATTTTTCTACCAGTGACTAACACTTGGACTGACTGCACAATATCTGATTGTCATCTTCACAATAATTTTCATATTTTTAAATGTTAGGATTTGAATTTAAATTCATTTTAACACCTGGATTGTTTACTTTTGGCTGCTATTGTGCCTTTAATATGGGGGGGGGGGGGCTATTATTGCTATGATAGTAATGATAGTATTGCTATTATCTCAAAGCTGTTTTATACAGACATATACACATCAACATACTGATCATTGTAGAACCAAGATCAGACTGCACATACATTGAAGTCTGATCATGGTCTTCATTGTCTGCTAAATGAACTGTGTTGCATTAGGGGTGTTAAAAGTTAATTCATTTAGCACTCTCACACTGAATACAACATTCTAAATTTGGAACAGTCTATCCACTTCAGAGTAGATATTTACAGATACAAACACATGACTGTTGAAAACATAGTGATAAAAGAAAATGCTTGTAATCAGCATTTTCTCCTTTTCACACAATATTTACTACCCATTCAAAGATGAATTCTATCATTTAACCTTTTACCACACAATTCCGAGTTTTAACGACCGTAAGAGAGAGGCCTTTTGAAAACAGTGTGGGAAAAAGAGAAAATGCTGGTGACCAGCATTTTCTCCTTTCTTCACAATGTTTTCTACCCTTTCCAAGACAGAAATCACCATTTTAGTTACATATAACTTGTCGTCTGCAAATGCTTTCAATTTGGTTCAGTCCAAAATTTTGTTGTTTGGTATAGTTTTAACTCACATTTTAGTTTATTGGGTGAAAATGCTTAGAATTTGGATAAGTCTAAAATTCTATTGTTTGGGAAAGAGTAAATAGGTCAGATTGACTTTTAAGGGTAATGATCTATAACAGTATTGTACTATTGGAGTACTAAAGTGGAAATAAAGGTCAATATTAACTCTTTACCAAAAGACAAAATTTTAGACTCATCCATATTGAAAGCACTTGCAGACGACAGTGTAAATTTGGCCCTTTTGATGGGATTTGTCTCTGAAAGGGCAGAAAAACATCTTGGGAAAAGAAGAAAATACTAGTTACCAGCATTTTCTTCTTATTCCCATGATGTTTTCCAAAGCCTTCTTCCTCAGGGTTGGTAAAACTTGGTTGCAGAACTCATGATTTTTTGGTAAAGGGTTAAATAAGAAATAAGAAAGGTTAGGCCTGACAGGTGAGGTTAAAATATTTGACCCAAAATTCTGGAGTAACAAAGTAAACCAGTCCGACCTATTTTTGGATGAATGAACAAGCAGTGAATGAATGGGCTAGGTTATTATTTAACCCAATTCCCAAATGAGAAGTTTTAGACTCATCCAAACTTAAAGCATTTGCAAACGATATATCCAAACATGGTACAAATGAATTGATGATCTTTGTCAGGATTGAAAAGCGTGATGGGTAAAGGAGGAAATGCAGGTTACCAGCATTCCCTCTCCTTTTCCCACAGTGTTTTCAAAAGGCTTCTTTTTGGTTCGTTAAAAAACAGGACTCTTTGGTAGAGGGTTAACCTAATAGCACTTGGTGAAAAGTCATTTTATGTAGATAAAAGATCAGACTATCTTTGGTTTAATCCTTTACCACACAATCCTGAGTTTCAACGACCCTGAAGAAGAAGGCATTTGAAAACATTGTGGGAAAAGGAGAAAATGCTGGTGATCAGCATTTTCTCCTTTTCCCACTATGTTTTCTACCTTTCCCAAAACAAATTTCAATTTTTGAGTCACATTTAATATCTCGTCTGCAAATGCTTTCAATTTGGACCAGTTTAAAATTTTGTCATTTGGTAATTAACCGTAAAGAGTTAAAGAGCATATCAAGATGCAGTCTGATCTTGGATCGACACTGTCCTTTCATGAGATATTCCAGGATTGTTTTCTACTGTTTCAAAAAGCAAGTTCCTCAGTTTAGCCATAGTTAATTTGTAGTCTGCAAATGCTTGCAATTTGGACAAGTCTTAAGTTTTGTCTTGTAATTATTAAACTGTTTCAGAGCATAGTAGATCTTTGAATCAAGCCTTTCTCAGGTTTAAGAAACTTGCTTGCGTAATGTAGATCAAGATCAGACAGTGTAGAAAATGCAATCTGACCTCTGTCTGCACTATCACCTACAACAGCGCTATTTATGCGTAGCTCTTCAAGGGTTAACTGTTAACTACATGCCAGAATTTAAGACTGGTCCAAATGGAAAGCCTTTGCAGACAACAAATTAGATGTTGCACAAATTATGCAGTTTTGTCTTTGAAAGGGTAGAAAAGGTTACCAGCATTTTCTCCTATTCCAACAACGTTTTTAAATGTTCTTTTCTTTGAGCTCATTAAAACTAAGGATTGTGTAGTAAAGGGTTATCTCTTAATCACGTGATAAAATTCTCTCCCTAATATGAAGTGTCATGACTTAACAAGTATAATAATTTTATTATTTTTTTTATCGAATATTAAAAACAGTACCGGAAGAAATGTCGTTAAATGTCATTTGTTTTCTTGTATTTTTCACTTTTTAGCTCACCTGAGCACATAGTGCTCAGGGTGAGCTATTGTGATCGATCGTTGTCCGGCGTCCGTCTGTCCGTCCGTCCGTGTGTCCGTCCGTCCGTCCGTCCGTCCGTCCGTGAACAATCACTTAAAAACTCTTCTCCTCTGAAACCGCCCAACAGATTTCAGTGAAACTTCACAGAAATGATCCTTAGGTGATGCACTTTCAAAATACTTCAAAGATTTGAATTCCATGAAGAACTCTGGTTGCCATGGCAACCGAGAGAAAAAACTTTAAAAATCTTCTTGTCCCAAACCGTAAGGGCTAGAGCTCTCATATTTGGCATGTAGCATCATCTAGTGGCCCTCTACCAAAATACTTCAAATTATGGCCCTAGTGTTGAAAATGGCCCTATGTTGTGGGTTCTCGGATTTCACATAGAGATAAAGAAGGAAATCTTTAAAAATCTTCTTGTCCCAAACCATAAGGGCTAGAGCTCTCATATATGGCATGTAGTATCATCTAGTGGCCCTCTACCAAAATACTTCAAATAATGGCCCTAGTGTGGAAATTGGCCCTATGTTGTGGGTTCTCGGATTTCACATAGAGATAAAGAAGGAAATCTGTAAAAATCTTCTTGTCCCAAACCGTAAGGGCTAGAGCTTTCATATTTGGCATGTAGCATCATCTAGTGGCCCTCTACCAAAATACTTCAAATTATGGCCCTAGTGTTGAAAATGGCCCTATGTTGTGGGTTCTCGGATTTCACATAGAGATAAAGAAGGAAATCTTTAAAAATCTTCTTGTCCCAAACCATAAGGGCTAGAGCTCTCATATATGGCATGTAGTATCATCTAGTGGCCCTCTACCAAAATACTTCAAATTATGGCCCAAGTGTTGAAAATTGCCCTATGTTGTGGGTTCTCGGATTTCACATAGAGATAAAGAAGGAAATCTGTAAA
The DNA here is from genome assembly GCA_945859785.2 of Tridacna gigas. Taxonomy (NCBI): domain Eukaryota; kingdom Metazoa; phylum Mollusca; class Bivalvia; order Cardiida; family Cardiidae; genus Tridacna; species Tridacna gigas. The sequence continues at coordinate 30,122,970 of OX244033.2, forward strand.
AATCTTCTTGTCCCAAACCTTAAGGGCTAGAGCGTTCATATTTGGCATGTAGCATCATCTAGTGACCCTCTACCAAAATACTTCAAATTATGGCCCTAGTGTTGAAAATGGCCCTATGTTGTGGGTTCTCGGATTTCACATAGAGGTAAAGAAGGAAATCTTTAAAAATCTTCTTGTCCCAAACCATAAAGGCTAGTGCTCTCATATATGGCATGTAGTATCATCTAGTGGCCTTCTACCAAAATACTTCAAATTATGGCCCTAGTGTGGAAATTGGCCCTATGTTGTGGGTTCTCGGATTTCACATAGAGATAAAGAAGGAAATCTGTAAAGATCTTCTTGTCCCAAACCTTAAGGGCTAGAGCGTTCATATTTGGCATGTAGCATCATCTAGTGGCCCTCTACCAAAATACTTCAAATTATGGCCCTAGTGTTGAAAATGGCCCTATGTTGTGGGTTCTCGGATTTCACATAGAGATAAAGAAGGAAATCTGTAAAAATCTTCTTGTCCCAAACCTTAAGGGCTAGAGCTTTCATATTTGGCATGTAGCATCATCTAGTGGCCCTCTACCAAAATACTACAAATAATGGCCGTAGTGTTGAAAATGGCCCTATGTTGTGGGTTCTCGGATTTCACATAGAGATAAAGAAGGAAATCTTTAAAAATCTTCTTGTCCCAAACCATAAGGGCTAGAGCTCTCATATATGGCATGTAGTATCATCTAGTGGCCCTCTACCAAAATACTTCAAATAATGGCCCTAGTGTGGAAATTGGCCCTATGTTGTGGGTTCTCGGATTTCACATAGAGATAAAGAAGGAAATCTGTAAAAATCTTCTTGTCCCAAATCATAAGGGCTAGAGCTCTCATATATGGCATGTAGTATCATGTAGTGGTCCTCTACCAAAATACTTCAAATTATGCCCCTAGTTTTGAAAATGGCCCTATGTTGTGGGTTCTCGGATTTCACATAGAGATAAAGAAGGAAATCTGTAAAAATCTTCTTGTCCCAAACCATAAGGGTTAGAGCTCTCATATATGGCATGTAGTATCATCTAGTGGCCCTCTACCAAATACTTCAAATTATGGCCGTAGTGTTGAAAATGGCCCTATGTTGTGGGTTCTCGGATTTCACATAGAGATAAAGAAGGAAATCTGTAAAGATCTTCTTGTCCCAAACCTTAAGGGCTAGAGCGTTCATATTTGGCATGTAGCATCATCTAGTGATCCTCTACCAAAATACTTCAAATTATGGCCCAAGTGTTGAACATGGCCCTATGTTGTGGGTTCTCGGATTTCACATAGAGATAAAGAAGGAAATCTTTAAAAATCTTCTTGTCCCAAACCATAAGGGCTAGAGCTCTCATATATGGCATGTAGTATCATCTAGTGGTCCTCTACCAAAATACTTCAAATTATGGCCCAAGTGTGGAAATTGGCCCTATGTTGTGGGTTCTCGGATTTCACATAGAGATAAAGAAGGAAATCTGTAAAAATCTTCTTGTCCCAAACCTTAAGGGCTAGAGCTTTCATATTTGGCATGTAGCATCATCTAGTGGCCCTCTACCAAAATACTTCAAATAATGGCCCTAGTTTGAAAATGGCCCTATGTTGTAGGTTCTCGGATTTCACATAGAGATAAAGAAGGAAATCTGTAAAAATCTTCTTGACCCAAATCTTAAGGGCTAGAGCTTTCATATTTGGCATGTAGCATCATCTAGTGACCCTCTACCAAAATACTTCAAATTATGGCCCTAGTGTTGAAAATGGCCCTATGTTGTGGGTTCTCGGATTTCACATAGAGATAAAGAAGGAAATCTTTAAAAATCTTCTTGTCCCAAACCATAAGGGCTAGAGCTCTCATATATGGCATGTAGTATCATCTAGTGGCCCTCTACCAAAATACTTCAAATAATGGCCCTAGTGTGGAAATTGGCCCTATGTTGTGGGTTCTCGGATTTCACATAGAGATAAAGAAGGAAATCTGTAAAAATCTTCTTGTCCCAAACCTTAAGGGCTAGAGCTTTCATATTTGGCATGTAGCATCATCTAGTGGCCCTCTACCAAAATACTTCAAATTATGGCCCTAGTGTTGAAAATGGCCCTATGTTGTGGGTTCTCGGATTTCACATAGAGATAAAGAAGGAAATCTTTAAAAATCTTCTTGTCCCAAACCATAAGGGCTAGAGCTCTCATATATGGCATGTAGTATCATCTAGTGGCCCTCTACCAAAATACTTCAAATAATGGCCCTAGTGTTGAAATTGGCCCTATGTTGTGGGTTCTCGGATTTCACATAGAGATAAAGAAGGAAATCTGTAAAAATCTTCTCGTCCCAAACCGTAAAGGCTAGAGCTTTCATATATGGCATGTAGCATCATCTAGTGACCCTCTACCAAAATACTTTAAATTATGGCCCTGGTGTTAAAAGTTGACCCTATGTTGTGGGTTCTCGGATTTCACATAGAGATAAAGAAGGAAATCTTTAAAAATCTTCTTGTCCCAAACCATAAGGGCTAGAGCTTTCATATTTGGCATGTAGCATTATGGTGTTGAGCTGAGTTGCATTTCAGGTGAGCGATTTAGGACCATCATGGTCCTCTTGTTTGTACTGAAACTTAAAAATCCACGATTTATAATAACATCGTCAAATTTCACAAAAATAGAAGTGGGTCAAAGTTAGTATTTTAAGGACGGCCACCTCATTTTTTTGCCTCTTTTACAGCAACATGATTTAGACTTGAATTCAAATGATAACCTATTGTTCATGGTCAAAATTATAATACTCCAAGAATTTTACATTAACCCTTTCCCAAACGACAAAGTTTGGACTGGTCCAAATTGAAAGAGTTTGCAGACAACAATTTTAAATTTGATGAAAATGGCAGAAAGGTCTCAAAACGGGTAGAAAACACTGTGGGAAAAGGAGAAATTGCTCTTTATGAGCAATTTCTCCTTTTCCCACTGTGTTTTCAAAAGACTTGTACTGCAGACACGTGAAAACCAGGGCTTATTTGGGAAAGGGTTAATGTTACATGATGATGTTAACCCGTTACCACACAATGCCGACTGAATGACCTGGAGAAAAGAGTTTTGAACGCCCTTGACAAAGAAGACTTTTGAACAACCTTGAGAAAGAATACTTTTAAATGTGAGAAATGGAGAAAATGCTTGTAACCAGCATTTTCTTCCTTTCCTACAATCTTTTTCTGCCTTTAATTTTAATCCCGTTGAATGTGGTGTCTGCATATGTTTTTGGTTTTGACAAGTCTGGAATTTTGTTGTGTTTTTCAACACATCATTTATTACACGTCCATTGCAACTATCCATGCCTTCCTGGAGTTACTCTAATTTGTGCTTTGCACAGTATTATTCCATTGGCTGCTTTCCCATATAATAATCATCAAAACAGTGATCAGCAGTGAGAGAGGAATGAATCCTGTGGAGATGACTATCATCAATCCTTGTAAAGAAATTCGCTAAGCTGGGGATTCCAACCAGCTACCACGGTTTTAACCCTTAACAGCACAATGCCGCCTTTTGACACCCCTGGAAAAGAAGCCTTTTGAAAACATTGTGGGAAAAGGAGAAAATGCTGGTAACCAGCATTTTCTCCATTTCCCACAATGTTTTATACCCTATCAAAGAAAAGTTGCACCATTTGAGCCACATTGAAATTGTTGTCTTAAAATGCTTTCAATTTGGACAAGGCTAAAATTTCGTTGTCTGGTAAAGGGTTAAGTCCTGCACCCTACTGACTGCTACTGGGCTTGGCCCTAGAATTCTGGATAATGGTGAAGGCTTTTATGATTATTCTCGCAATATACTGGAATTTCTGAGTATCTTTGAATTTGAAGGAGTCCAGTAGCTTATCATTATTAGATCTAGTTCTATTTTAAGCCTTTACCACACAATCCCGACTTTTAACGACCCTGAAAAAGAAGGCTTTTGAAAACATTGTGGGAAAAGGAGAAAATGCTGGTAACCAGCATTTTCTCCTTTTCCCACAATGTTTCCTACCCTATCAAAGACGGAAACCAACACTTCAGCTATTTTCATTTTGTTGTCTGCAAATGCCTACGATTTGAGAGCGTCCAAAATTTTGTCATTTGGTAGAGTTAATCTCTCTATGCTGCTGGCAAAGTGAAAAAACTATCAAACAGAATAGATCAAAATGAGACCGCATAAAATGTGCTGTCTGATCTTTGATCATCACTGTCTGCTTTTGTTTTTTTTTGAGATAATAGACCTATGTCTTCCCTAAATTCTCATATTTAGCTGTCCATTGTGATACATGGAAGAGTCCATTTCATCCACTAGAGCTACATAGAGTTAATGATGGGTGAAGAACATATCCTGGTACAAATAGTACGATCATAGTGCATGTTTGTAACAGGGCAGGTTTATGGAGTTCAAGTGATTATCTGTTCTATATAAACTTACACCAGCCCTATTTTGTACTTACGCGTGCCTGGCAATACACGTGTTGACCTCCTGGATTGGTGGTAAGATCATTGAACGACATTTATTGAATTGGGAAATCCCAGTCAATCGACTAACCTGATAACTGACAAACCCAGATCCTAGAAAAGCTGTCTGTATCAGGAAAATAGATTCATCCAAATTGTAAGCTGCTTTCCCTTCAATTTGAATATCTGGGAAGATGGTTTTATGCTTGGAAATGAGGAAAGTTTCAGGAATAATAAATATCTAATAAAGTATAAGGACTTGGAGTTCAACCTATTATTGTACAGACTGTTTGATAGATGTATTAATAATTGGCATTTACCAGACCACAAAATTTTGGACTGGTCCAGTTTGAAAGCGTTTGCAGATGAGAAATTAGTTTGTGGACTAGCCTTTTACCACACAAGCTGGACTTTTAATGACCCTGAACAAAAACCCTTATGAAAACAGTGTGGGAAAAGGAGAAAGTGCATTTTCTCCTTTTCCCACTGTGCTTTCTACCCATCATGAAACAGATTTTAATTATTTTTAGCCACATTTGATTTGTTGTCTGCAAATGCTTTCAATTTGGACCAGTCTAAAATTTTGTGGTTTGGTAAAGGGTTAAATACTGAAATTACCTTTGAACAGGTAGGTAACATTATGGGAAAAGGAGAAAATGCTGATTAACATTTTCTGCTTCTCCCATAGTGTTTTCGAAACCCTGTTTACCCAGGGTCGTCATTTTAAGATGGAATTTTTTGGTAAAGAATTAATAAATTGCTCAAAAGACAAATATCTAAATTATAAAAATATTGTGGAAAAAGGAACAATGGCTTGAAACTAATAGATCTGATTTTTTCATTTTATTTCCATTTTTTCAGAGGCTTCAGAGGCTTTCTGTTGCAGGGGCATCAGAAGTCTTGTTTGTATGAGAATGGGTTATGTTATGAAGTGAAGGGCTCTCCAAGCTTTCTTACCGAATGTATGTGAAGAATGGACCTTCCCAGACAAATTGTAACTATTTTTATCTTGTAACAGACAGAAGACAAACCTGGTCATTCACCTTTTGTTTACTGTCATTCACTGACAGAAATGAGACGTAAATGATGGGGTTTTTTTTTTTTTGAAAGGTAACCATTATATTCGCCTTCTTACTATTGTTAGAAGCCTTCAAAGTTCACAGCCAGTGCACCAAGCCATGCATTCCTGGAGTTACTCTTGCTCCTTTGCTCCTGGTCATTAAAACAGGATTGTTTGGTAAAGAGTTAAATGCTTATAATGAGTGAAAGAAGGAATAAAGTGAGATAGAAAATGTTTTAACCCTTTACGGCACAGTCCCAACTTTAAATGACCCTGAGAAAGAAGCCTTTTGGAAATATTGTGGGAAAAGGAAAAAATGCTGGTAACCAGCATTTTCTCCTTTTCCCACAATGTTCCTTCACTAACAAATTTCCATTTTTTCAGTCGGGTTTGTCATCTGCTAATGCTTTTAATTTGGACAGATATAAAATTTTGTTGTTTGGTAAAGATTTAACCCATGAAGTGCTAAATGAATGAATGGACATTCCCAGCAGATACTAAAGATGCAGGTATTCAAAGTTAAAGGTTTTTTTTTCTTGTGTCAGCATATGTGGTAAAAAAGCAGACAAGTGTAGATCCAAGATCAAGGTCAAATGTACATCTTTCATTCTTTTTTTGCATTCTATATTTTGAAAGTAACACAGTTTCTGATTGGCTAAAGCATTTGGTTTAGCCAATCAGATATTGTGTTACTTGGAAACTCAGTAGATCCTTGAGAATTAGAATAAGAATGCTATTCAGAATGGTTATTGAATAAGGGACAGACTGCATATTCTAATTTAGATCTAAACTGTCTGCGTAAGCAACTAAATCCGGGTTCAACACTTCATTGGCTGAGATATACATCAGGTAGAGGATGGTAAACAAAAAATATTGGAAAATTAGCTTTTGAATCCAGTTAACCCTTTACCAAACATTCAGGAGTTTTATCGACCCTGAAAAAGCCTTTGAAAACCTTGTGGGAAAAAGAGAAAATGCTGCTATCCTTCCAAAGAAAATTTTTATTGCATTACAAATCATCTGTCATCTGCAAGAGCTTTAGGCAAGTCTTATATTTTGATGTTTGGCAAAGGGTTAACTCTCCACCTCCAAAAGCAGAAATTGCACCAGTCTAGATCTATAATTATAAAAATTCTTTTTAAGAAAAAAATTAAATTGGATGAACTACTTGAACTAAGATTTAACCCTTTACCAAACTACAAAATTTTAGACTTTTCAAAATTGAAAGCTTTTGCAAATGATAAATCAAATGTGACCTAAAAACTGGAAGTTGTCTCTGGTAGGATAGAAAACATTGTGGAAAAAGACTTCTTCCCAGGGTTATTAGAACTTGAGATTGTGTAGTAAAGGGTTAAAACATAAATGTAAACCATTTTGGCAAATGGAGAAATTGCTCATAACCAGCACTTTCTCTGTCTTGTCACATTGTTATCGAAAGTTGTGTGCTGAAAGATGAAAAAAGAACCTACACAGGAATTTGTTTGTTAGCCCTGACCGAATTTTCCATGTCTGACTGATTTACGGCAGGTAGAACCTTGCACTGATGCAACCTTGAAAACAATATTGGAGTTCATTTATCCAGTATAATTGTCCCAAGAAAATTGTGAAAGCAGGGGAAAAGATGCTATGATCCACAACAGAAGGGGGGGGCAGTTTTTAAGGCATTGAACTTATCTCAGTCAAAATGATCAGTTAATGACTACATCCCCCACCTGCAAAGTCAAATTATCTGGGTGAAATTATCAGTTTATGACCATATCACCACCTGCAAATTGAATCTCATTAGAAAGAAGCAGTTTATGACAACATTACCACCTGCAAATTGAAATCATCTGACTAGAAATGTTCATTTTATGACTACATCACCACCTGCAAATTGAAATTATCTGAGTGGAAATTATCAGTGTGTAACAATTTGTCATTTTGCCACATGTTTTTATGCATCAAATCAAAGGCACAAATTATTGATGATAGACTCTCCCTCACAATGTTTGTTTACATAGCATTATTCTTGGCTGATGATACCTGATAATTAACCTATTTCTTTTTAAGCTATTTTTAGATCTGAAGGGGGGGCTGGTACAATTGACACAAGTGAGACATAGTGGTAGGGAAATTTTCTTTTTTTGTAACAGGAAAAACACTAGGAAAAGGAGTGGTGGCTTGTTGGAAGCAACTGCAACTTTTCCCCAAGTGTTTTAAATTGTTGTCTGCTGTATTTGGCAGGATTATATCACTGTCAGACAGTGTAGATGTCTGAAAAAGCACCTCTGAAATGTGTGTCAATCGGCCCAAAGTCTGTATCTTAGTAGTGGATCATTCATGAGTGAAATAATTATAACTATGTCACCAAAAGTTCAGTCATTATGGCTTGAACTTGTACCTAGGGTCACTAGTTCAGGGCATAAAATAAGCAGGTATTCTTTTTTTGACTGAAGAGATTTAGGTCAGAAAGTCAAAGTAATTTTTCCTCTTATTTCTAATCCATTTAGCCTATCTATTACTCTGTAAATACCAATTAGGGACCTTGCAGTAACAAGCCTTTGGGGAAAAAAAAAGTCTAGGAAGATGAGCAATTTCTTGTGACATGCCATTTCTTCATTTCCCACATTTTTTCCTTCCATTACATTTTAAAGAGAGGGATGTGTATCTGGCTGCAGTTACTATCATCAGTCCTTGAAAAAAGTCTGGCTGAGCAGGGATTCAAATTCACAACACCTGGGTATTCACCAACTATTCTTAATTTCATTCTAAGTCTTAGTCTAGATTTAGAAAGTAACACAACTTCTGATTGGCTAAACCATTTGGTTTTGCCAATCAGAAGTTGTGTTACTCTCATATTTAGAAAATTCTTGAGAATAAGACTAAGAATATTCTTGAAAATTGTTGGTGAATATGGACCCTGGTTGTCTAGCCCTGTAACTGATTGAGCTGCAGGGCTTTACCCCTTTCAAAGGAGAGGGCCAGATTTGCTGTGCCCAAGTCAGACAAGTCAGTGTATCTGTCTGTAAGATCACCAAACCTTGTCTGCGTAAGTACCAGTAGTTTTACACTGTAAGTTTTTATAAACTCCACCTGCAAAATAGAGGGGGTATACTGGTTTAAATAAAGTATCCATGTCTGCCTGTTTGTCAAACCATCCCTCCATCAATCCGTCCATCTGAAGATCTGATTGTTTGCATGATGCTCTAACTCAAAAGCTGTCTGACCTAGGACCCTAAAACTTTTTTACAGTTTGCCCTACTTTCTAAACCAATCAAAAGGCCGGATTTCATTCAAAAATGCTGGATTTAATTCCATACAGACTCAATATCTCGCAATATGCGACCATTTAATTATTAAATGGTTGACCTATATACAAATATTTCCAGCTAAACCTGAAGCTCCGCCCACAATATTTTAGCCGGTCGTTGTACAGTAAAATATACTACAATGTGTGCACTGTCATGAAAGAGGCGGGGACTACTGCAAGTTTGGGGACCCTGAAAAGTTAACTTAAAAAAAAAACACGTACGAACAAATTACCTTTAAATTCCTCTAGGAATTCATAAGGAGTAAAAGTACCCTCTTTAGATAAGATCTCTCTTATTACTGACTGTGGTAGACACTCGAAACAATTGTCTCAATGAGACCTTTCTGTAGAATACCAACAACACAGGGTTTAAATATTAAAAGAATGATTCCGGTAAGTGCAAATCTAGCATTATCTGCAGCTCTGTAACTTCGACAAAAATAAATGCAAAAATAAGGATAGCTCACTTTACCAGTAGCTGTTGGTCAATCACATTAGATCTACCATGCTTATTGTAGGCTGCACTTAATTTATAAAGTCGCGAAATGCAATGAAATCAAGCCAAAGGGTTATATTTTTATATGTAGACCAAACAACGCAACTTACCATTAGTGTCTGAGCTTGCAATTTCAGAGGGACATGGAACAAGGTCTTGTGTGTTAATTGTACATAATTGTGTAAGCGACACGTCGCCTGTGCCAGAAAAAGTAAATTCTTAGTAAAATTCTTCGTCGTCGACTAGATCTAATGATGCGTCCATGACTTGCGCTTGAGTGAATATGAGCGCAGACAGGTGTTGGGTGTCCTAGATCGAGTTTAACGCCACAGACAGTAATTGTCCTAGGTCAGATTCTGTGCCAAATTAAAGATGACAAGAGGTGTGGCGACGGTGTTCTCTGTCTGACTCGTATGGCTCTTTTCTGCGAGAGGCTGCTGTCAGTCAATTAGAAAGTAGGGCAAACTGTAAGTTAGTTATTGATCATATATTTCATTTTTAGGGAATTAAATCGTCGGTTGGCTTTGCCTCCCTCCGGTTTAATTCCCTAAAAATGAAATATATGATCTATAACTTATACATACGTGTGTTTCTCACAACCCAGGAAGGTCCTCTATTGTTTTGGGGTCACATGGGTCAATGTACAGATGTGCCACATTGACTAAACTCTGAAAAAGAGGACATAATATATGTTAGGAAAACCTTGCTTATCAGTGTTTTTAGGTTTCTTCAATAAATGTTCAACATTATACAGTATGGAAAAGTTTTAGTGAAAAACACAATCTGAACTTGGCTGGGGCATAAAACAATATGTTCTGTTTTAGCTGGTTGGAAAATTTTATGTCAATATCTGTTGAATCTTTGCCAAACAGTCCAATGTTTTAACAGGCCCATGGAAAAATGCTTTTAAAAACTTGGTGGAAAAAACAGCCACTGGTCACCCACATTTTCTTCCTTTTCCACAGTGCTTTGTACACTGTTGACTCTTCATCAAACAGTACAATTTTAGTCATCCATATTGAAAGCATTTGCAGAAAGTTAAATGTTTCTTAACCCATTACCAGATGACAAAATTTTAGCCTTGTCCAACTTGAAAGCCATTGCAGACTAGAATTTCATTGTGCTCAAATGGTGCAGCTTTTCTTCGATAGAGTAGAAAACATTGTGGGAAAAGGAGAAAATGCTGGTTACCAGCATTTTCTCCTTTTCCCACAATATTTTCAAAAGGCTTCTTTCCCAGGGGCATTAAAAGTTGGGATTGTGTGGTAAAGGGTTAAAGAAAAGGATTTGTCTTTGAAAGGGTAGAAAACATTGTGGGAAAAGAAGATAATGCTGGTTACTAGCTTTTCTTGTCCCGCAATGTTTTCAGAAGCCTTGGTTTTCAGGGGTCCTTCAACATGGGATTGTTTGGTAAAGCATTGAAACATATTATTGAGTTTAGGCGAGTCTATAATTAATGGGCCGATTAGCCCCCAAAATTAATTGGTCAAGGTAAAAATAATCCTAGGGGAATTGGTTGATAGTCTAAATAGGTCACCTTTTTTCATGGGGAAGGTTTGTATGTAATAGAATTTTGTAACAGCACAGTTACTCAACTTTTGCCCGCAAGTTCAATATTGATCACATTTGGGTGAAAATCAAGTACAAATACAACTGAAGGAAGTCAAATATTGTGTCAAACGCTGGAAACTCGGTAAACATCTGGGTTAACGTACAGTTTGGCTTTCCGTTTACGAACTTCACTTGTGACGAGAAAATGGTCTAACCAATTTGTACTTAGCTTGAACCACAAAAAAGGTTCATAATGAATTATTTTTGTACTGAATTTACAAGTTTGTTTATTTGTATATATAATGTTTAACTCTGTACAAAACAACTAAATTTTTGACAAGCCCAAATCGAAAGCATTTGCAGACAACAAAATAAATAGGATTCAAAAATTGAAATCTGTATCAGAAAGGGTAGTAAAGATTGAGGGAAAAGGAGAAAATGCTGTTTACCAGCTTTTTCTCCTTTTCCTTCAGTGTTTTCAAAAAGCTTTCTCAGGCGTTAAAAGTTGGGATTGTGTGGTAAAGGATTAATGCCATTTTCAATATTATTTCAGATGTTATCACAGCAGCAAGTGTACCTGTTCATGCTTTCCTAGAGTTTGCTTTACTGGTACTTCAGGCAATATTCAGTCCAAACCTATGGCTGCTTTCCCTCATAGACATTGTTGAAACAGTGTCCAATGGTGAGAGGAATGTTGCTATCACTGTCTTTAACTCCTTACCAAATGGCAAAACTTTTTACTCAACCAAATTGAAAGCATTTGCGGATGACAAATAAAGCTTAATAGCTCAAATAATGATTTCTGTCTTTGATAGGGTAGAAAAAATTGTGGAAAAAAAGAGAAAATGCTGGTGACCATCATTTTCTCCTTTTCCCACAATGTTTTCAAAAGGCTTCTATTACAGGGTCGTTAAAACTCGGGATTATGTTGTAAAGGGTTAACCCTCAAAAATAAATATTGGCCAAACTTGGTATCAACTTGGTATCAAACCAGTGGCCCCTGGGTTCAAAGCTCTTTATGTTACTAACTGAGCCAACAGGCTATGCATGATATTGTGAAATGAATTGTGGGGGAGATAAAATACATTTAGTAATATGTCCAAAGTGAACTCTTCACCAGATATGGAAATTTTGAATGTCTCCTCCATACAGACAACAAATTGAATGTGGCTCAATATTGATAGGGTTTGTCTGAGAAAAGGTTGAAAGTATTGTGGGAAAAGGAGAAAATCCTGGTGACCAGCATTTTCTCTTTTTCCCACAATGTTTTCAGAAGCCATTTTACCAAGCTCTGTTTGGCTGAAGGTCTATGTGAAGGTCTAAGTGATTGTATTCCAAGTTAGAATGAAAAGATAATAGAGTCAATGACAAATGCACTTGACTGGCACTATGTTTTGGAATTATTTGGTTATTGAAAGTAGTGAGATTGCTCAGCATGTATAACTCTCCATTTCCTTTAATTACAACAGGCCAAGCCTAGTTGTGCAGTTAGTAGCATACAAGACTTGAGACCAGGGAGTTGCTGGTTCGAATCCCCAGCTCAGCATGTTTCTTCCTGAGAATTGATGATAGTAATTGTAACAGGATTTATTCCTCTCGTCACTGCTGATCAGTGTTTCAGCAATGTTTATATGGGTAAATAGCCAGTGGGCTTGGGAAGAATATTCTGTGAAGTACAGGTACAAGAAACTCAAGAAAGGGATATCTATCTAGGTGCACTGACCGCTGCAATGTAACTGAAATAATGCTGAAAACAGCTTTAAAGAAACAAATTCAAGTATCATTGAAGTAGATCTGGTTTGGTATTTATCAAACTTTTCTAAATAGCATTCTCAGTCTAATTATATGTTTAAAAAGTTACACATTTGTAATTGGCTAAACCATTCAGTTCACCCAATCAGAGATTGTGGTCCTTTAATCCTTTACCAAACAATCCCCGGTTTTCACGACCCTGGTAAAGAAAGCTTTTGAAAACATTGTGGGAAAAGGAGAAAATGCATTTTCTCCTTCTCCCACAATGTCTTCTGCTCTATCAGAGAGCTTAAGGTCATTTGTACCAAAGTTGAATTTTTCATCTGCAAATGCTTTGAAATTGGTCTAGTCTAAAATTTTGCCATGTGGTAAAGGGTTCAAATTTAGAAAATTGTAGAGAATTTGAGTGCAGTTGGAACTTTTGTCCTTTGCAAAAGTTTCAATGTGGACAAGTCTAAAAATTTGTAGTCTGGTAAAAAGTGAAATTGTAGTATTTATAGATCTACTTACAAACTTTCTGCAGGCCATATTGAATAACATATCGAGCAATTTTTCCTTTTGCTAGAAGATTTTCATAATTAGATCTGCTCATACTTGTATTTAGCATTGATTTTTACCCGCCTGCTGCAAATTTATTTAAGACAGCAATGAGTTCATTCAATTAATATACCGTTCAGTCTCTAGGGTGTATATCTACTGGCCTGAAGAGAATTTTGCAATGCTGTATTTATGTTTAAAACTCATTTGTCTACCTACATAAGAAAAATTACATAATATCAGTTCATGAATGAGGTGACTGTTATATCAGAATGAGGCTCTGTAGTAAACCAGACTATTACAGGAAGTAAAGCATTGGAATGAGGCCAGACTGGGTCACCGTGTTCATTATAGACTGTGACCTTCAGTGAACTCACTTTTAGGTCATGTCAGGACAACCAACCTGCCGGGATGAGTACAAACTGCTTAAACCTTAACTGTGTCAGTAGCCGGGGAAGATTTTATTGATTGGTTGTATTTGTGCAGACTTTATATTTAGAACTGAGTTATGTCATTTACTCTCCATCTTGAGAAATTTTAGACTGGTTCCAAATCCAAGGCTTATCCACGGTGAAGGTTGGATATTCTTGAGAAATTACAGGGATATTATGAACACATTAGTTGCTGGAGGCAACATTCTTGGTGCAAACCATGTGAAAATATTGTTGTGAAAGGAGAAACTGCTCATTTCGAGAAGTTTCTCCTTTTTCCACAACCTCTTTTCCTGCATTCATGTATCAATCTTCATGTTGATTATCCATATTTTATAATCCTTTAAGTTTTTTTCTACTGAAAAGTTGTTTTATCAAGTTGCTAAATCAAGGATCTGTGAGGATTTTTCTGGTACAATGTACTGTTGTAAGATTTATGCTTATTTTAATCAGTTTCTCCTTTTTCTACAATCTCTATACTACTTGTATTCATGTATCAAACTTCATATTGATTATTCATGTTTTATAATGTTTTCAGTTTTAACTGCTGAAAATTTGTTTCAAATGAGGATTTGTTAGGATACTATAATGCACAGTTTTAAGATTTATATAAAAGGAAGAGAGCCGAGGAATTAGCCGTAAGTTCATCATGGTGCACCTTCAAAATTATGCTTTTGCAGACAGTGTAGTTGAAGGCCAGAATGTACAGTCTGATCTTAACCCTTTACCACACAATCCCGACTTTCAACGACCCTGGTAGAAAAGGATTTTGAAAACATTGAGAGAAAAGGAGAAAATGCTGGTAACCAGCTGGTCTCCTTTTCCCACAATGTTTTCTATCCTTCCCAACACAAATTTCAATTTTTGAGCCACATTTATGTTTTCTACCCTATGGAAGACAGAAATGATCAACTTACCAATCTATAATTTGTCGTCTGCAAAAGCTTTCAATTTGGTCATGTCCATAATTTTTTTGTTTCGTTAAGAGTTTATACATGTACATATATTTACTACCTCACTAAGCAACTTTCTTTGCAAGGGTGAATTAACATTATACATATCATTACAATCTGCACTTGATGGCTTTATCTTCTAGCAGACCACTTTTGAAAATGTGGCAGAAATACTTATCTCCCTTAGGGGAACTCTTCAAGGTAAAGGTACGTTTAGACCTACTACCAGGACCACATATAAACAAAAATCATTGGCATCATTTGCATGTAAAGTAACCAGCTGTACTAATGGATGCACATTTCAATGTGATGCATTGTGTTAAAAGTAAATCAAGGCTTTCATTTTCTTATCCTATTATAGGTTGGTTAACCCTTTCCCAAACAAGCCCTGGTTTTCACGTGTCTGCAGTAGAAGTCTTTTGAAAACACTGTGGGAAAAGGAGAAATTGCTCGTAACGAGCAATTTCTCCTTTTCCCACTGTGTTTTCTACCCTTTTTGAGACCTTTCTGCCATTTTCATCAAATTTGAAATTGTCGTCTGCAGACTCTTTGAATTTGAACCAGTCCAAAATTTGTCGTTTGGGAAAGGGTTAATGATTTGGCTGTGTTACTGGGACCATGTAGATTCTGATAATCACACAGTCTCATGAGGCTTGTTCATTTTCATACCATGTATGCACAAGGGTGCTCAAGGAGAGATAACACTATTGGACTGGCAATAAGTATTGCCAATCATAAATGGTCTTGCTTTTTGCCAAAGTTTGTTTGCATTAAGATTTGGATAGTTGCCATTTCCAAGGATTTTTTAAAAGTCATCTGACATGCCCATGGCTGGTCATACACTGCAACCCTATATGGTAGAATCCAAATGACGGAAAAGAAATATCAGAATTTTTATTTTGTTTGATATCCAGCGCATTTCAGAAGAGGAAATCTACTGAAAAGAAATAGGATCTGATGCAAGTTTGCACTAGAGATAGAATTTTATCAAATGAGTCTTGAAAAATATTAATTCTTTGGTAAACATACCATAAGTCACAATTGAAAAATATTAACCCTTTGGCAAACATAAGTCACAACTTTCTATCGAAATATTTCTAAATACATTTCTGTTGATGAACATTTTGTACATTCAGTTTTTAACATGGTTTATCAATTCTGTTGGAATTTTTAACGGCAGATTGATAGATGTGAATAATTTCATCGAATTTGTTTATGTCATTGCTAATTGATTTTCATTGGCGCCACCATATTTAAAACCATGTGATTGGCAATTCAAAATGGAAGCCTCCTTGATACGGACGAGGTTAAATGTAGTTAACGAATCAGCCAAGCTGTGACAATTGTCATCAAGGTACTGCAGAACTGTAGTACAGATAACTGCCCCCGAAGGTGAATTTGGTTTTTTACTCGTGGCCAGCGGGTACAGAGACGATCCTGTAAAAGAAACAGCTGGATCTGTATTCGCCAACCATTCTTAAGAACATTCTTTGTCTTGATCTCCAGAATTTTCTACATTTGAAAGTAACACAACTTCTGATTGGCTAAACCAAATAGCCAATCTGGAGTTGTGTTACTGTCAAATGTAGAAAATTCTGGAGAACAAGACGAAGAATGTTCTGAAGAATGGTTGGTGAATACAGACCCTGAAATCTGCCACCAATTTTGTGTGCATTTTCTTAAATAGATGGCAGACATGAAATTTGAAAATACCTTTTACTTATGTTTTCAATAATCCTTTGTTTCAAACACAAATAATTCCAATTTAAACACAAAACATTAGAAAAAGCAGCTTAATTGTGCAGCTAAATTCAGGTATTGACCAGGAAAAAATACTCACATGAATGGATGAGCTGTGACTTCAATAAGACTCATCAAATACTGATGAAAATGGCAAGAAAGTGGTTTAGCTTTAGAATTGAGTCTTTAGCAGAAGTAAAAAATGTCCATACTGAAAACATTTGCAGAAGCTAGGCAAATTGAATGTGATTTGCTTGATGGAATTTGTCTTCAACTCTTTACCACACGACAAAAATGTAGACAAGTCCAAATTGAAAGCGTTTGCAGACGTCAATTTTAATGTGACTCAAATGATGGAATTTTGTCTTTAGTTGGGTAGAAAGCATTGTGGAAAAAGGAGAAAAATGCTCGTTACCCACATGAATATTGGGAATATTGTATATATACATATATCTATGGATGTACTGGTAATTGAAAAACCATTTAGTTTAACCCATTATTAGTGATTAACCCTTTCCCAAACAAGCCCTGGTTTTCACATGTCTGCAGTACTTTTGAAAACAAGTCTTTTGAAAACACTGTGGGAAAAGGAGAAATTGCTCGTAACGAGCAATTTCTCCTTTTCCCACAGTGTTTTCTACCCTTTTTGATAACTTTCTGCCATTTTCATCAAATTTAAAATTGTCGTCTGCAAACTCTTTCAATTTGGACCAGTCCAAAATTTGTCGTTTGGGAAAGGGTTAACACCTTCATACTATAGTTAAATGGTCATTGTGTGTCACTTGACAAGGATTAAACCAGGTAGTCTTTTGGTAGGAATATATGAAATAAAACTAAACTTTGTGAATGATAAGCTACAATCCTAAATATACATGTACAATAATTTCGGTACTCATAATCCTGTTCTATGTTGTTGTTTTGTATAGTTTATGTACATACAAGAGACAAAATATCCACTTTTAACTCTTTTCCAAAGCACAATATAACAGACCAGTCCAAATTGAAAGCATGTGCAGACGACAAAATAAATGTGGCTCAGAAACTGAAATCTGTATTGAGAAGTGTAGAAAACATTGTGGGAAAAGGAGAAAATGCTGGTTACCAGCATTTTGTCCTTTTCCCACAATGTTTTCAAAGGCTATTTTCTCACAGTTTTTAAAAGTCAGGATTTTGTGGTAAAGGGTTAAGTATAGTGTTCAACACACCAGCTTGGGTCTAAGTGTTTGTATTTTATATTGATTGTCCAGGAATAGGATCATGGATAGGGGAGAAAATCAGTCCTGCATAAATTGGCCCAGATAGCTGACGTAGGCTGTGTCTGTGGCCCAGCTTTGGTTTATTTAGAAGACAAAGAATGGGGACAGGCCTGGTAAACAGACAAGTGATCTCAATTTTGAACAGCCTGCTTCAATAAACTGTTTCAGTGTTACAAATTTAATTATTTATGCAGTATTTTATCTGGGTCCTTTTTTAACATAATTTAGAACCAGTATTTCTCAATCCCTCCAGATACGAATTTGCAGCAGACAGAATTTGCAGCAGGCGAATTTCAATTACATCTCCGAGATACTGATAACAATATGAAGTGAGGTTTAACTCTTTACCGAACAACAAAATTTTGGACTCAACCAAATTGAAAGTATTTACATGCGACAAAATAAATGTAGCTAACATGATGATTTCTGTCTTTGATAGGGTAGAAAACATTGTGGGAAAAGGAGAAAATTCTGGTTACCAGCATTTTCTCCTTTTCCCACAGTGTTTTCAAAAGGCTTCTTCCTTAGAGTCGTTGAAACTCAGGAAAATTGGGTAAAAGGTTAACCCTTTTGCAAATAATCCTGGGTTTAAACAACTCTGAGAAAGAAAGCTCTTGAAAGCAATGTGGGAAGAGGAGAAAATGCTGGTAACCAACAGTCTCTACTTTTCCCACAATGTTTTCTACCATTTGAACAACAAACTTCAATGTTTGAATGACCTTTGTTGTCAGGAAACCCTTTTTATTGGGACAAGTCTATAAGTTTTGTAGTTTGGTAAAGAGTTAATACATGAATACAAGAAATAAACATTGCATAAAAAGGAGAAAGTGCTCGGTAAAAGCAATTCTACCAACAGAAACAATGTTTTCAAATTTTGCCTACACAACAGAAATGTCATCTGTTGTCTGTATCCCTGCTAGAGTGTATTTCACAGCAAGAGAATAAGGACAGAGCAGGTATTCATTACTTATTGAGAATCATTAACTATGTCAACTGATGAATCTGATGTAATTGCTTATGTGGACTGTGTAGATCAAGATCAGACTGCAAAGAATGTGATATTATTGCATAAACAGCTTTTGAAATTGCAGTATCTGCATAGTTAGTACTGTCTGAGAATGTCCATTTGGGCTGCTTTCTGAAAAAAAGGGGCTTTAATGCATCTCAGGGAATCCAGGAAACACATGATATGACTGAAATAATGTTGAAAGTGGCATAAAACACCATTCAATCAATCTTTCCAGGCCAGACAATAATCTGAACAGGTTTTGTTATATTAGACTAGGCTACATGTATATAAATCTTGTAGGACAAAGGTTAGGAGAAACTGTTTCATAAAGGCTCAAGTATTTGATATATTTGTGTAACCTTTTACCACACAATCCAGACTTTCCTGAGATAGACAGCTTGCAAAAACATTGTGGGAAAAGGAGAAAATGCTGACATCTAGTATTTTCTCCTATCCTGCAATGTTTTCTCCCCTTCAACAACAAATTTTAATTTTGTGTGAAATTTGTATTTTTGTCGTCTCCAGTCACTTTCAACGTGAACTAGTGTAAAATTTTGTGGCTTGGTTAAAAGTTAACCTCATACCTTACAATCCTGAGTTTCAAGGATCCTCAGGAAGTTTTCTTTTGAAAAGCATCCTCGCACTGTTTTCTACTCTTTGAAGGACAAATCCCATCATTTAAGCCATGTTTAATTTGTCGTCTGCAAGTTCTTTCAATTTGAACTAATGTAAAAATTTGTTGTCTGGTAAAGAGTTAACAATTTCACATTCTAGAGGATGATGACTCACAAAATTGCTGTAAATAATGGTGTTAGATCTTGCAGAAATTAGAATTTTGTCCTCTCTAGCAACACCAGGATAGCCTAAAATAAAACAAAGCATCCAAAAACTGGTACATGTACTAGTGAAGAGAAAGATTGGTAAACAACACTTTTGAAACAGAAAATTGGCCACATGGTTAACCCTTAGAGAGCAGGAAAAAACCCAATAAAAATTTTCAGTTTAGAAATAATACCCAAATAATAGCAATTTTAAGGTTCCTTTTGTGTATAGTGTTTCAGCTCAGCAGACAGTGTAGATCAAAGATCAGACTGCTTGTTTTGTGCAGCCGTATCTTGATCTCCACTGGCCACAAAGGCAACTATAGTTGTGAAAGGCTCTTTAACCCTTTACCACATGACAAAATTTTAGGCCTGTCCAAACTGAAAGCATTTGCAGACGACAATTTTAATGAGGCTTAAATGATGTGACTCTTCATTGATAGGCTAGAAAACATTGTAGGGAAAGGAGAAAATGCTGGTTAGTAGCATTTTCACCTTTTCTCACAATGTTTTTCAATAGGCTTCTTCCTCAGGGTCGTTAAAAGTCGACCTTGTGTGGTAAAGGGTTAAGGGTTGAATGAACAGTTCAGAAGGAAAACAGATATCTGTTTCTCTGAGAGGTAAGGCTAATAACTTTGATATTGAGTACACAAAGTATGACATTGTGGCATCTGCAGACAAGAAGTTCAGAAGTTGTACAAATGAGCTCAGGTTCTTTGACATAGTCGAAAACATTGTGGGAAAAGGAGAAAATCTGGGTTACCAGTTTTGTTTTTATTACCCACAATGTTTTCAAAAGCCTTTATCTTCCGAGTCATTAAAACATGGAGTTGTTTGTTAAAAGATTAAATGCGCCTCAAATGATAAGATTTTTCTGTGGAACGTTAGAAAACAGTGTAGGATGAGCAGAAAAATGCTCGTTAACCCTTTGACAAATGGTCCTGAGTTTTAACAACCCCAAGGAGGAAGGCCTTTGAAAACATTGTAAGAAAAGGAGCAAATGTTGCTTACCAGCATTTTTCCCTTTTCTCACAATGTTGTCTACCCTTCCAAAACTAAATTTCATATTTTTTTGAGTCGCCTTTTTTTTCTCATCTGCAAATGCTTTCAATTTGACCAAGTCTAAAATCTTGTAGTCTGACTTGCATGAATACTCATTTCTGCTTACAGATAGAAGAACTTGGCCGACTTGTGTGTAACATTACAAACATTGTGCCAGGTGGAGTGATCTGCTTTTTCCCATCATATGAATATGAGAAGTTTGTCTATAACAGCTGGGAGAAGAATGGAATTCTACAGAAAATTGATTCGAAGAAGAAGGTAAAGCCCTTTCACTACTTGTTACTAATTCTCATTAAAATTCTGTGGGCTTGAGATATCCTACTTTGTTAGCATGCTACAGGAAAGTTTTATCACTTTTTGCACAGCATAGATCAACCTTTTGTGGATAGTGTAGATCAAGTTCAGACTGCACACAATGTGCAGTCTGATCTTGGATATACTCTGTCCAGTAAGAAGATATCTTTACTCTGAAAAATATTTTTGAAATAGCAAAATTTTTGGTGTTTACTATCGGCTTGAAAGTTTCATTTCACTCACCTGTATATGGCAGGATAAGGGTTAAAGTTTTCAACATCATTTGTGAAATTAAATGTAAGTCCCTGTAAACAATGTTCTATTAACCCTTTCCCAAACGACAAATTTTGGACTGGTCCAAATTCAAAGAGTTGGCAGACGATAATTATAAATTTGATGAAAACGGCAGAAAGTTCTCAAAAAGGGTAGAAAACACTGTGGGAAAAGGAGAAATTGCTCATTACGAGCAATTTCTTCTTTTCCCACAGTGTTTTCAAAAAACTTGTACTGCAGACACGTGAAAATCAGGGCTTGTTTGGGAAAGGGTTAAGAGATCTCAGGTATTGTGATCGTTGAAAAAGCAAATCCTTGTAAACAGATTGCTAATGTAAAGAACCTGTTACTATAAGAATAAGTTGATAACA
This sequence comes from Tridacna gigas, assembly GCA_945859785.2. NCBI lineage: Eukaryota > Metazoa > Mollusca > Bivalvia > Cardiida > Cardiidae > Tridacna > Tridacna gigas. The sequence goes on from OX244033.2 coordinate 30,144,336, forward strand.
GTTGAGCCAGCAAATTACAGTTTTCTGGTTACTGAATTCAAAGTTCCTGGCCTGCCAGTCTTTTGTACCAATTGTTAAGATTGTAACAACATTCCTTATGGAGAGTTGGCAAAATACATGTGTTCGGGTAACCATCTTCAAGTGCTCAAAATCCAGGTGTGGTGCATTTGGGCATATGCAGGATAGGCAACTGAATAAAACAAAGCACACATTTTATTGACGTATACTAGTTGCACATGTATAGTCATTTTTAGCATGGTTGCAAAAGATCATATCACATGATATTTCAGGTAGACATAAACATTATATCAGCAGATAAACATTAGTTAAAAATAGTTGAGCCATTCTCTGGCAAAAGGGGCTTAATGCATCTCTGTGAAGCATGATACCAAGCAAGTCATCACATAATCATGGATCAATAAAAATCCATTTTGTGTAACAACTGACAGAATCATAAGGTAGACTGGTCCTTGGACATGCAGAATATTTGCCAAAACTGAACAGTGTAGACCCAGGTCAACCTGCGTGGACTGCACAGGATAACATGGATCAATACTTTTTGAAGATGGATTAAGTCCCCTTTCCACAAAGCATTGCTCAGTTAAAAATTATCTTTGGTTGTCACTGAGAGTTGTTTGTCAACAACACTTCACCAAGAACAGCGCAATTTTGGGAACCCAAACTGCTAGGGAAACTAAGTATTCTGCCTTTATATTATGAGATCAGTGGTGTTGTGATTATTGTGAAGTAAGTACTTGTAAAAAAATACTCTTTTGAGATCCATACTACAATTATGTTTTGCAGATATTCAGAGAGCCAAAGAGAGCAGGTCAAGTTGACCATGTGCTACAACAGTTTGCATCTTGTATACAGGTAAATTGGTATTACTTTTTACCAAACTTGTCCATGTTTCTCAGACCCTGAGTTGCTAGACTGTGGAAAACATTACTTCTTTTCCCACAATTCCATTTCACAGACATGCAGTTATTTGAGTCACACAGAATTATTGTCCACAAATGTTTTTTCCAAATGAATAAGTCTAAAATTGTGTCACATGGTGAAAGGTTATCAACCATAACCTTTGTAGCATCTGGTATTTATACTGTTTCAGCATGTCATGTTTATGTGTTCTCATGCTTTTAGCCGAGCTTACAGCTGCCTCATTGTACTTGGCTATGTGTGTATGTCCACAGTATCTGCTTACAAATTTCTCATATCAGGGAGCATCCATCTGTTTTATCAGTATTATTGTTAATTTATGGGTCCATATTCACCAACCATTTTTAAGAATATTCTTAGTCTTATGCTGAAGAATTTTCCAAATTTGAAGGGGTCCTGCGTGGGTCAGTGGTGAAGTGTGGGACTAGTAACTTGGATGTCCCAGGTTCGAGACCCACCTGATCAGCTGGTTTTTTTCGTGGGAGTGTCCTTGGGCAAGACACTTAATAGCCCTGGCTTAGTACTGGTGAAATCCAGTGTAAAACACCATTCAATCATTCAATTTCCAAATCTGAAAGTAACGCAACTTCTGATTGGCTAAATCATTTGGTGTAGCCAATCAGAAGTTGAGTTAATTTCAAATCTGGAAAATTCTTGAGAATTAGACAAAGAATATTCTTTAGAATGGCTGGGATTACGTACCTTGAAGTTGGAAAAACTTGTTTCATAGCTGATGTCTGTTGTCGTTGCTTATTTTTCAAGTCTTATGTATAGTATTTCTAACAATCTTATAGAAATGACACAGTAATACTTAGTAACATTTCAATTGCTGGTAACTGGCATGATCTCCTTTTCCACAATGTTTTCTCCCCTTTCATGGGCAAACTCCAACACTTTTTTGAGCCTTGTTTGATTGGTTGTCCAAAACTTTTTCATCAGCTCATGGCCTGAACTAAAGTCACTGAAAAATTGTGAATTTTCAGTAGCAGCAGGACCCAGCATTAAACCTTTACTGCGAGATCTCAAGTTTTAATGATCCTGAAAAATGAATGCTTTTTAAAACAATGGTTTTTACTCTTCCTGAAATTTCACCCTTTCAGCCACTTGTAATTTGTTGTCTGCAAATGCTTTCAATTTGGGCACGTATACATTTTTGTTATGTGGTAAAAAGTTAAATGATATCTCTTGACTAAATACTATTGAAACCTTACAGCCGTGTTGTTTCAATTTCAAAATAGTAAAACAATTATTTTTTATCTTACTGCAGAAACCTACTTGTGGACAGACTGGTTCCTTGTTATTGTGTGTTGTGGGAGGCAAAATGAGCGAGGGAATTAATTTCTCGGATGACCTTGGAAGGTAAGGATGGGGTGTAGAGAGATTATGGGGAAAGAAATATAAATCAGTGAGAGATATTTAATTTATTGCCACCTGCAAACAACCATTTGTATCTTGCAACAGACCAAACAGGAAAACAGTGTGGCAAAAGGTAGAATTGTTTGTCAAAGCCGGTTTCTCCTTTTGCCTTTTATTTCCACTTACATATGAGCCATGCTCTGTGAAAAGGGGGCTTAATGCATCTGCCAAAAGTATCGACCTAGGTCAGCCTGCCCGCCTGCATAGGCTTACATGGGTCGAAACTTTTTGCTATTGGTCAATTTTCTCCATGTATGAGGTCAGTCATACATCCAGATTCAGTCAATTTTTAGACTAAATGGAACCATAGATGCATAATTATGTGATGAATTGCTTGGTATAACCACAGGCCCTTGAAACTCCATTGGTATATCACGGAACACTAAAATTTTCCTTGCTCGATCATCAAACACATTTGCACATTGGTGCATCACATGTATATCACGGAACATTCAAATTTTCATTTACACCGTTACTATAAATAGTACATTGCCGACTGCCTCTACATATTGTATATGATAAGACTATATACGATGTAGAGGCAGTCGCCAATGTGCTATTTATAGTAACGGTGTCCACTAAGGAAAATTTAATTATCCCATGATAGACTAATGGAATTTCAGTCGCCTATGGTATAACGCATCACGGAGATGCTTTAAACCCTTTTTTTTCCAGATCACTGCTCATTTATCTATTAACTCTTTACCAAGCGACAAAGTTTCAGACTGGTCCAGATTGAAAGCATTTGCAGATGACAAAATAAATGTAACTCAAAAATTGAAATTTGTCTTTGGAAGGCTAAAACATTGTGGGAAATGGAGAAAATGCTGGTTACCAGCATTTTCTCCTTTTCCCACAATGTTTTCAAAAGGCTTCTTTCGAAAGGTCGTTAAAAGTTGGGATTGTGTGGTAAAGAGTTAAGTCTCTACTGATGTGAATTTTTCCAGTGGTGCAAGGATGTTTTCAAGGCCCTCTGCTGCAGTGTAACATTGTATAGATTTACAGTTATTTAAAGAGGTTTTATCACTACTTGAATTTGATTTTAACTCTTTACCACATGACAAAAACGTAGACCTGTCCCAATTGGAAGCATTTGCAGACGACAATTCAAATGCGATTCACATGAGAAATTTTGCCTTTGATATGGTAGAAAACATTGTGGGAAAAGGAGAAAATGCTAGTCACCAGCATTTTCTCCATTTTCCACAATATGTTCAAAAGGTTTCTTGGTCAGTGTCGTTAAAAGTCGGGATTGTGTGGTAAAGAGTTAATACAACTTGTCATGGACCCATAATGTAGAAGTTACTACATGTAATTTTATTACAGGGAAACATGATATTTCATCACAGCAACTTCTTTTCACCACTTGTAGTTGTCCTCTAGGGCTCTATGGTTAACCTCGAAACTTTTCGAGCTTTAACTCTTTACCATTTTGCAAAATTTTAGACTTGTCCAACTTAAAAGCAGTTGCTCACAACAAATATATGTAGCTCAAATGATGGGATGTGTATCAGAAAGGATAGAAAAAATTGTGGGTCAAGGCAAAAATGATGGTTATCAACATTGATACCTGCTTTTCACAGATTGCTTGCAATAATTTGCTGTTCGCAAATGCTTTCAGTATGAACGAGTCTAAAATTTCGTTGTTTGGTGAAGAATGAACCTTTTACCACACAATCATGATTTTTAATGATCCTTGAAAAGAAACCTATTTGAACACGTGAGAAAGAAGAAAATGCTAGTAACCAGCATTTATTCAATTAATGTGTCTTTTCCCCGTTTACAGTTTTCAGTAGAGCCACATTTGCTTTGTTGTCTGCCAATGCTGTCAGTTTGGACAAATCTAAACTCTCATGGTCTGGTATAGAGTGAAACTATCAAATTTTATAGTTTGCATGGGTCATTAGCTGGTTTTAGAAATTAAAAACAGATGTTACACACAATTTTTACCAAATGTTAATCCTAAGCACACACTATCAAATTTTATAGTTTGCATGGGTCATTAGCTGGTTTTAGAAATTAAAAACAGATGTTACACACAATTTTTACCAAATGTTAATCCTAAGCACACCTTTTATATAATTTTATAGTTTGCATGGGTCATTAACTGGTTTTAGAAATTAAAAACAGATGTTACACACAATTTTTACCAAATGTTAATCCTAAGCACACCTTTCACTACTACAGTTGCATCTGCCACCAGAGTAGGTCAAGTTCAGGCTTCACAAAATGTACTGTTTGATCTCTGATCTGCTCTGTCTGCTATGTTCAGACGTTTAGGCCAAAAGTAACATTGAAATGGCAGCAGTTACATGTATTTGCATTGTTTTTTGTTTTTGCTTATTTGGAGCTTCAAAAGATAATTTTTGATACAGATGTGTAATGATGGTTGGAATGCCATATCCAAATGTCAACTCTCCAGAACTGAAGGAGAAGATGGAGTACCTGAACTCAAACTTTGTAAGTACATGTACTTCACTGTTCAAATTTGTTAAACAGAGTTTACTTTGTAGTATTAAGTAATTTGAATTGTAAATTAACTTTTGAGAGAGGAAAAAGCAGCATATTATGTAAACAAGGACTAAGTGTAAAAATAGATATTAGTGCTACTCTGAAATTTGGCAAATTATCAAATACTGACTTCATGTGTGTTTTAATACCTGCGAGAGTTACAGACAGAATTCCAAAATTTCTACTCTGTGTACTGTAAAACCAACTTATTATTCAATTTAATAAATTTCCAATTTTACTTTGATGAGATTTGTTTAATTGTCAGTATTAGCTGCCACTAGACTGATATTCTGATTTTGCTGCAGAAAAGGCACTTATTGATGTCGACAAGGGTTGCAGTCAGTCGCTCCCACATGACCCGATGACTAGGTAAAATATACCTTAATGTAGCTTAAATTGACACTAGTGGATATCTTCACAATTTTTATCAATACACAAAAATTGCCAAGATTTCTATGATGTGAACATTTCTGGTTTTACAGTACATCACAAGTAAAAAGATTGTGGGAAAGAGAAAAAATGCTGGTTACAAGCATTTTCTTCTTGACTCACAATGTTTTCAAAAGCCCTCTTTCTCAGAGTTGTTAATACTGACTGTAAAGGAATAAGTGGAATAAAGATGTCGCTGTAAACACAATGTTACTGAACAAAAATTCTAATAATTATTTCAGCCCAGAGATCAAGATGGAAAGCTGCCTGGTCAGGTGCATTATGAAAACCTTTGTATGAAGGCTGTGAATCAATCTATTGGTGAGTTACAACACTACAGTATGTAGCGGGAATTTTCTGCTCTGTATAGCCAAAACTGCAGTTCAGAGAATTTCGGAGTTTGTATGAAAGTACAGAGGTTTTCAACTCTCTTCCACACAGTCTTGAGCGACCCTCACAAAAAAAATGCCTTTGAAAACATGGAGGGAAAGTGAGAAAACCAGCATTTTCTATCTTTCCCATAATGTTTTCAGACATTTCAATAACAAATCTAGGCATTTGTGTCACATTTAATTTGTTCTCTGCAAATGCTTTCTGTTTGGACAAGTCTAAAATCGTGTCATTTGGTAAAGAATTAAGTCTCTACCAGGTGACAATTTTTTTTATTTGAACTGTATTTGAAAGCATTTGCCAAAACAAACTGAATGTGGCAAAAGTAACTGTTTTTGTCATTGAAAGATTTTCCAAAATATTCTGAGAAAAGGAACAAATGCTGTTTACCTTCATTTTCTCCTTGTCCCTCACTGTTTTCAATACATCTCTTCTATCAGGGTCATTTTACCATCAGATTATTTGTTATAGGGTTAATCAACTTGTTTATTGAACCTTTTACTATACTATCCTGAGTTTTAACGATTTTAAGAGAGAAAACTTTGAAAACATTGGGGCAAAAAGGAGAAAAGTGCTGGCAACCTGCATGTTTATTGTGCTTTTCAGCCTATCACAGACAAATCACATACTTTGAGCCACATCTAATTTGTTGTCTGCAAATCTTTTCGTTAAGGGTGTGTTGAAAATTTTTTTGTATGGTGAATAGTTAAATAGTAGATCACTAGACTGTATAATGTAGCTATAATTTTCAGCCTCACTAGCCAAGATAGCCTTTTGATAAATTTTGAGCAATATATTAAGATTTTCAAAGATTGAACAGTATATCATCAAACTCTTTTCACATAATATTATTTCAAGTAATCCAACAAATTTTCATACAAATCCTTTATTATTTTGACAGAAATGGTTGAAAAAGAAAAAAAAATCCCTCCAAATGACCAACCCATGTTTCAAAACATTTTGTAGATATACAGCACCTTTTTGTCAAATGGTAATGTGATTATTACTTTTTTTCTATGGTAAGGTCGAGCCATTCGTCATCGGAATGACTATGCCTGTATTCTGTTGCTGGACAGGCGATACTCGAAAGCATCTACTGTCACGAAACTACCTGGATGGATATCTCGGCATCTCCAAAAAATGGACAAATTTGGAGCAATGTTTGCTGCAGTATCAAAGGTACAAAATTGAATTGCCCTCACACTATTTTCTCCTTCTTGCATAAAGTTTCCATAACCTGTTACAGTCCTTTAAAGAATGCGTTTGAAAACACATGAGAAAGTGGTTTGAGAAATTGAGAAAATGTTGGTATCCAGCATTTCTGCAGATATCTGCAATGTTTACTACCCTTTCTAAGACAAAACCTGTCAGTTGAGTCACACTTGATTTGTGGTCTGCAAATGCTTTGACTATGGGAGAGTCTAAAATTTATTGTCTGGGCATAAGACATTGAATTTGTGTGGAATCTATGATTACTATATGTAAAGGGAGGACATTCAATAAATAAATACATGGTGCAATTTACAGCATACATTTGAAACAGTTACCTCCCTTCTTAGAGCTTGCTTTAACCCTTTACTGCATAAGACCACCTTTTAACGACCCTGGGAAAAAAATCCTCTGAAAACATTGTGGGGAAAGGAGAAAATGCTGGTAACCAGGATTTTCTCCTTTTCCCTCAATGTTTTCTACCCTTTTAAAGAACAGCTGTACCATTTGAGCCACATTGAAATTTTCATCTGCAAATGCTGTCAGTTTAGACCAGGCTAAAATTTTGTCATCGGTAAAGAGTTAAGAGATCTGTTTTTTGTTCTTCTGTCAATGCTTTGCATAAATGCTATTTTGTATTTTTAACTTTTTGAGGATCTTTACCAGTATCCGTATTTTATGAACCAAACAGCATCATTGCGGAAGGAACAAGTTTATAATGATAATCATGGTTGAGGATGATAATCTTCATTACTTTAGCTCTTGCTATTAACTCTTTACCAAACGACAAAATTTTTTACTTAACCAAATTCAAAACATTAGCAGACAACAAATTCAAGGTAGCTAAAATGATAATTTCTGACTTTTATAGAGTAGAAAACATTGTGGGAAGAGGAGTAAATGGTCTTCAGAAGCCCTCTTCTCCTAGGTCATTATAACCCAGATTGTATGGTAAAGAGTTAAACAGACTGTAAGAACATATACGTACATATATTGTAATTTAGAAATATTCTGATTACTTAAGGTCTTAGAAATGAATGCAATATAGCAGATACTGAAGTTACAGGAGAAATTTCTCATTATAAGAAATTTTTCCTTCTGCAACAATATTTTTTATCTTTAACCAATTAATTCCATCTTTTAACAACCCAGAGGAAGAAGCCTTTTGAAAGCATTGTGAGAAAAGAAGAAAACGCTGGTAATCAGCATTTTCTCCTTTTCCCACAATGTTTTTACACTGTCAGAGAGCTTCTGTTCATTTGTGCCATTCCTTTCGTTTCTTGCTTACATTATGCTTTCAGTTCTGAAGAGTCTATAATTTGTCATTCGGGAAAGGATCTACTATGGTCGACTGTGAGACAAGGAAAGGCCCTGAGGAGGTAGTGTGTTCTGTAATGCTATAATTACCTTGTTTTGATTTTGTCTTTTCCTCTAGTTTTTCAGTGTTAAGAAGAACAGAGTTACATGAATTACAGAATGTCTACAATAGACCTAAGGTCTAGATTTTTGCTGCGATGATGAATGCTTGCCATATTGCATGAATGCAATTTGGGGTAGGCTGTTACAGAGCTGCACAAAATACTTTATGCCAAAGTTTTGGTGTGGTTAGTAGAATAGAGTACCATGAATGACAACATGTCTTTAGTAGACTGAGGGTTAAGATTTCTACCTGTCTGGTGATAGATGGGGGTTATGTCATGCCATGTATTACAATACAGATTGAACTGTAAAAGTTGAAAATATAAAAATACACAGTTTGTAGATTTTTGTTTATTGTAAGTAATTTTGTTTTTCTTTCGAAAAATGTGAAATGGAGATCTGTTAAAGATGCAGCAGATTTTTTATGTATTCATTTAACCCTTTACCACACAATCCCTTCTTTTAATGACCCTGAGGAAGAAGCCCTTTGAAAACATTGTGGGAAAAGGAGAAAATGCTGGTAACCAGCATTTTCTCCTTTTCCCACAATGTTTTCTACCTATTCAAGGACAAACACTTTCATTTGAAAAGCATTTGAATTGTCATCTGTAAATTCTTTAAATATGGACAAGTTCAAAATTTTGCCATGTGGTAAAGGGTTAATTCTATGCTAGACAACAGAAGTTTACACTCACCCATATTGAAAGTGTTTCCAGACAAGAAATGTGACTGATTTTTTTCTCCACAATGTTTTCAAATGATATCATCAGGGTTGTAAAACATCTGTGTCATGTTCTGTGAAATGCGGGTTTAACCCTTTACCATACAACAAAATTTTGGACTACACCAAATTTAAAGCAGTTGCAGACGACAAATTAAATGTAACTTAAAAGATTATTTCTGTCTTGATTAGGGTAGCAAACATTGTGGGAAAAGGAGAAAATGCTGATTACCAGCATTTTCTCCTTTTCCCACAATGTTTTCAAAGGGCTTCTTTCCTAGGGTTGTCAAAAGGCGGCATTGTGCGGTAAAGGGTTAATGCATTTGCAAAAAGTATTAAACCAGGTCAGCCTATGCAATCTGTGCAGACTAACCTGGGTCAAAACTTTTTGCTAATGGTCAGTTTTATGGATCCATAATTATATGATGACTTGCTTTGTATAACTTTACCACACAATCCCGAGTTTTAACGACCCCGAGAAAGTAGCCTTTTGAAAACATTGTGGGAAAAGGAGAAAATGCTGGTAACCAGCATTTTCTCCTTTTCCCACAATGTTTTCTACCCTTCTCAAAACAACTTTTAATTTTTCATCAGCATTTATTTTGTGTTCTGCAAACGCTTTCAATTTGGACCAGTCTAAAATTTTGTCGTGTGGTAAAGAGATAATGCATCACAGAGATGTATTGAACTGCCTTTTACCAGATCATAACTCATATGGTTGTTTGGTAAAAAGCTGATGTTTTCTGGTAAGCTGGAAAATAATAAAAGGTTATAAGTTTGATCATGATTTTGTGATTCTGACATTGCTTCTTCTGAATATTAACCCTTTTTCACTCAATCCCGACTTTCAATGACCCCAAAAGAGAAGCCGTTTGAAAACATTGTGGGAAATGGAGAAAATGCTGGTAACCAGCATTTTCTCCTTTTGCTTCAGTGTTTTTTACCCTTTCCAAGGCAAATTCCAAAATTTGGGCAACAATTAATATGTTGTCAGCAGATGCTTTCAATTTGGACAAGTCTAAATATTTTTTGTTTGGTAAAGAGTCAACTCTTTGCCAGTTGGCAAATTTTAACATTTGACAAAACTCAAAGCATTTGCAGACAACAGATAAATGTTACTAATGTAATGATTTCTGTCTTGGATAGGGTAGAAAACACTGTGGGAAAAGGTGTAAATGCTGGTTACTAAAATGTTCTCCTTTTCCCAAAATGTCTTCAAAAGTCACCTCCATCAGGATTGTTGAAACTTCGGATTGTGTGGTAAAGGGTTAACTTTTAAGACAATTTCTAGTGTTTAAGATGTTTACAGTGCAACAAACTGTTAATGTGTTGTATTGAGTTATTTAAAAGTAAAAGCCTACTTTGTTGTTTAATTGTATTTTGACTTGGTATTTTGTTACCCCGATGTGATATTTACATCAAACCAGAGGCTATGAAATAGAATAATGGATCTAGTGTCGGGAGTTTGACGAGACAATGGCATGTTTAAGTCACTAAAAGCATCATACATGTAGCAAAAATATGATGGAAAATACTTATGTCACTTGTACAAAATTATATGTTGCTTTTAACAATATTTCATGTTTCATTTCATGTCACTGGGACAGCTTACTTGGTCATGGGTTTCCTTATTCTGTAAACCTTAAGTGATCCATTAACTCTTTACCAGACGACAAAATTTTAGACTGGTCCAAACTGAAGAGCTTGCAGACAACAATTTTAAATTTGATGAAAGTGGCAGAAAGTTCTCAAAAAGGGTAGAAAACACTGTGGGAAAAGGAGAAATTGCTCATTACGAGCAATTTCTCCTTTTCCCTCAGTGTTTTCAAAAGACTTGTACTGCAGACACGTGAAAACCAGGGCCTGTTTGGGAAAGGGTTAATCAAATCCCCGAGCTGTATTTGATGGGCGATATTCACCTCGGCCTTACACTTCTTTGCAGGTCATAGGCTGCTTTCCTGCTCTTAACCCTTTACCGCACAATACCGCCTATTAATGCTCCTGGTAGAGAAGCCTTTTGAAAACATTGTGGGAAAAGGAGAAAATGCTGGTAACCAGCATTTTCTCCTTTTCCCACAATGTTTTCTACTGTAAAAGGAAAATTGAACCATTTGAGTCACATTGAAATTGTTGTCTGCAATTGATTTCAGTTTGGACAAGGCTAAAATTTTGTTGTCTAGTAAAGGGTTAAGATTGTAGGACTCGTAAAAGAATTTGTGTGTCACAATAATTGTTAATTGAAATTATTATAAACACATTTCTGTGGACAAACAGTTTTTAAATTCATTTTCAAGTTGATCAATCACATTTTAATTGCAGCGGTTTTCACCGACTAGTTAATAGATCTAAACAACTTCACTGTAGTGTTATCACTGATAATCGATTTTCGTGGGTGTTGCCATGTTCAACTCCTTACCAAATGTAGTGACTTGTCCAAATTGAAAGCCTTTGCAGACAACAAAATAAATGCAACTCAAAAATTAAAATTTGTTGTTGAAAGGGTAGAAAATGTGGGAAAAGGAGAAAATGCTACCAGCATTTTCTCCTTTTCCCATGATGTTTTCAAGTCTTCTTCTTGAGGGTCATCAAATTTCGGGAATGTTTGGTAAAGGGACAAGATCATGTGACTGAAAGTATTCCAAATGCAAAGCTCCCTAACATATACTTAGTTAGATGCGGTAACTAAATCAGCCATGTTGTGATGGGTGGGGTTTCACCCTTTCTATTCTGGAGCACCAGGGGCATTGCCATTATGACCAGTGTGGCTAGACAGGATTCAATTCTTACAGAATAATCCTGTGTTTTTACAATGCTGAATAAGAGTGTTGTTTAAAAATGTTGTGAGAAAAGGAGAAACTGCTGGTAAACAGCACTTTCTCTTGTTCCCAGAACATTTTCTACCCTATTAACCCTTTACCAAATAATCCTGTGTTTTAATCACCCTGAGGAAGAAGACATTTGAAACCACTGTGGGACCAGCATTTTCTCCTTTTCCCACAATGTTTTCTATCTTGACAGACAACATCAGCTCATTTGTATCTAGTTTGACAAAGTCATCTACAAAAGCTTTCAGTTTAATACAGTATGAAATTTGCTGTTTGGGAAAGGATCAAAGACAAATCTCACGTTTGGAGACGCATTAAATATGTAGTGTGCAAATGCTCTCAGTATAATGGAAGCTGAAATTTTATCATCTGGTAAAGATTTGCCCAGTTCCTGGTAACGTTTTCAACTCATTAACTATGTAGCAATGAAGAACCTAAATGGAAATTGTAAACTAACCACTCCACACATTAACCTTTCTAATGTTTTAATTAAAAATATAAATTTCTATGAATTACAAATTATAATTTTCTTGAGTTTTGATGTTTAAATGTTACATGTTGGCAAGTTAATCAAAGACAATAAATGTATGGCTGATAAAATAGACAGAAAAAGAAAAAGGTCCTGCCTGTACAATAAATCACAACACAATTATAACACATTTATTTACATGCACAGGACAGAAAAAAAAATGGTTACTTGTAGGTTGTTTAACCTTTTACCACCCAATCCTGAGTTTTAACCACCTTGAGGAAAAAGTCTCAATAAACATTGTGCAAAAAAGTGCAAATGCTGGTTACCAGGATTTTCTCTTCTTGCAACACTGTTTTTAAAAACTTTCCACAGGGAGATGAAAGCATTTGCAGATGACATAAGAAATGTGGATCAAATGATAAAGTTTATCTTTCAAATGGTACAAAATATAATGGGAAAAGGAGAATGTGCTGGTTACCAGCAATTTCTCCTTTTCCCATAGTGTTTTCAACAGGCTAAATTCCACTTTTCTTCAGTGTCGTTAAAATTTGGGATTGTGTGGTAAAGAGTTGATCCAGCACTGAATTGTACTATTGGCAAATGTAAGGAACGGCTCTCAAACCAACCTTTGGGATAGATTTGTTTGATAAATTACAAGTTTTTTCCTGATTTAAGAAATGGGATATGCATCAATTTTCGAGTTAAAGTGTGAGATTACAAAATACATGTAATGAAAGAAATATATACACATATAAAAATGGAACAACAACTTGCCTGTAACATAAATCACAACACAATACATGTATATAAATGATATGTTGATATACTTCCATGAAGTAACACTACATAATCTTGGAAAAATCTTAACTCATCACCTTTTAAAGTTTTACCAGACCACAAAATCTAGGCTTTTCTAAATTGCTGTCTGAAAGATGTCTGAAATTTGGACAATGAAAATGAATTTAATGGAGTACATGTGACAACTGTGAGATAAAAGGAGAATTACTAATTTCAAGCATTTTCTCTTCTTGCAACACTGTTTTTAAAACCTTTCCACAGGGAGATGAAAGCATTTGCAGACGACGTAAGGAATCTGGATCAAATGATAAAGTTTATCTTTCAAATAGCACAAAATATAATGGGAAAAGGAGAAAGTGCTGGTTACCAGCAATTTCTCCTTTTCCCACAGTGTTTTCAACAGGCTAAATTCCACTTTTCTTCAGTGTAAAATTGAAACTTCTATGTAGTAACACTATACATAATCGTGGAAAAATCTTAACTCGTCACCTTTTAATGCTTTACCAGACCAAGAAATCTAGACTTGTCTAAACTGAAAGAATTTGCTGATGACAAGTGTGCCACAAATGAAGAAATTTATCATCTATAGATTAAAAAACAGTCTGAGAATACGTTGGTTATCAGCATTTTTTTCATTTTCCTACAATATTTTCAAATGCCTTCTTTTTCAGATGGAATTTGTCTTTGAAAGGGTAGAAAACGTGTGAAAAGGAGAAAATGCTGGTTACCAGCATTTTCTCCTTTTCCCACAATGTTTTCAAAAGGTTTCTTCTTCAGGGTCGTTAAAACTTGGGATTGTGTTGTAAAGAGTTAAAATATTGACCAGATGTAACATTTTAGAGTGGCATATTGAAAGTATTCGCAGGTGCCAAGGCTCAAATGATAAGATTAGTCTCTGAAAGGGTAGAAACCATTGTGGAAAAAGGTGAAAATGCTGGTTACCAGATCTTCTCCTTTCCATATGATGATGTCAAAAAGATTTTTTCTCCTGGTTGTTGAAAAGAGTGGTTGTTTAGGATTGGTCAAACTAGAACAAAATCAACTTTTTGAGATTAAAAGTTGAACTTAGAAATCATGCAAAAATTACCTGATTAACCCTTTACCACACAATCCTGACTTTTAACGACCCTGAAAAAGAAGTCTTTTGAAAACATTATGGGAAAAGGAGAAAATGCTGATAACCAGCATTTTCTCCTTTTCCCACAATGTTTTCTACCCTTCCCAACACAAATTTCAGTTTTGGAGTCGCATTTATTTTGTCGTCTGCAAATGCTTTCAATTTGGACCGGTCTAAAATTTTGTTGTTTGGTAAAGGATTAAATGAAAGAATTACTCATATTTGAGGAACTCCATATACACGTATAAATGTCCTTTGGTCACTTGTTTTCACTCATCTCTCTAAACTTTTCTTGTTCTTAAAAGTGTCTCAGCCCTTTATTAGATGTTCAGTGATTTTATAAGTTGAGGAAGAGAGCTTTCAGATGATCATTTCACAAGAAGAGAATACTAACTGCATCAATTTCTCCTTTTCCTACAAAGTCCTTCATTCTTTCAAAGACCAATTTCATCATTTCAGCCACATTTAATTAATTTTTCATCTGTAAATACTTTCAAATACAGAAGAGTCATAAATTGTTTGTTAAAAACATTGTTGGAAAATATTGAAGTACTTGCCAACAGCATTTTCTCCTTTTTCCACAATGTTTTCAAAAGCCTCTTTTCTCAGTCAAATCCAGGATTGTTTTGCATAGAGTTAATACATAAAGAGGATCTTTACTAACATGAAACAGAATCCGCTCACTAAAGTCCACAACCGTGTGATTGTCAAAGTTTGTCCACTATTGCAAAACTCCTCATTACATGTGCAAATTTTTGCAGATATTCCAAAATGGTTTCCATCATAACAATGCTCACTTGTTTTGGGAACACAGCCTCTAGTTACCTCCACAACACGTCGACCACCATCATCTGTCAAAATATTGGTATCTTTCATAAATGCAATGCCAGGTTGAAAAGCCCATTAGTTGTCAAAAAGCCTTTTGAAAACAATGCTGGTAACCAGCATTTTCTCCTTTTCCCACAATGTTTTCTAACCTCTCAAATTTCAATTTCAGACTTTGAGTAACATTTATTTTGTCGTCTGCAAAAGCTTTGAATTTGGACGAGTCTAAAATTTTGTCATTTGGTAGAGGTTAAGAACAAAAAAGGGAATACCAGATAATTACCAATGATGAATTCTTCATTTTGAACATTTTTTTTGGCCTATATTTTCTAATGAGTAATAAGAAAGCAGAGGGAGTTTTGTCTTGTCTGGTGTTTTACACAGTATTTCAGTTACATGTATATCATTAAGCAAGCACACTCATTCATTTGTCAGTTTTCAAAAGTACTACACCAGGGCTTTGTATAGCCTTGTCCAAGGACATTCTGACAGAATCATCATGCCTGCATGGTTAAAAGGGTTAGATATACAGGTACACTTGCCACTATTACAAATTGTGGTAGTCCTGTATCTTTCCTCTTGTCATAAGATTTGTGGCCTCACTTTTTTTGGCCACAAACTTTTTGAATTGTAAAACTTTGCACTCAACCAAATTAAAGCATTTGCATACAAAAAAATAAATGTAGCTCAAATGCTGGTTTCTGTCTTTGGTAGGATAAAAAACATTGAGGAAAAAAGGAGAAAATGCTAGTTACCAGCATTCTCTCCTTTACCTACAATGTTTTCATTAGCCTTTTTTTTTTTCAGGGTTGTTTGGCAAAGGGTTAACACATTACTGAACAGCATACAGTCTATTTAACCCTTTCCCAAATGACAAATTTTGGACTGGTCCAAATTGAAAGAGTTTGCAGACGACAATTTTAAATTTGATGAAAATGGCAGAAAGGTCTCAAAAAGGGTAGAAAACTGTGGGAAAAGGAGAAATTGCTCGTTACGAGCAATTTCTCCTTTTCCCACAGTGATTTCAAAAGACTTGTACTGCAGACACGTGAAAACCAGGGCTTGTTTGGGAAAGGGTTAATTATGGTAAACAGTCACAACAAAAAGAACAAACATTGAACTCTTAACCAAACAACAAAATTTTTGGGCTTGCCCAAACTGAAAGCATTTGCAGAAGACAAATTTAAAGTGAGGTGCAAGTTACAATCTTTTTCTTGGGTAGAAAACATTGTGGGAAAGGGAGAAAATGCTGGTAAAAGTGTTCACTCCAAAGATCGTTAAAGCACAAGATTGTTTGGTAAAGAGTTATACATGTCTTTACCAAATGACAAAGTTTAGGCCATCTCTAAATCCAAAGCTTTGCAGACAACAAATCACTTGTAAATAAGGTTAAAGTTGTGGTATCTGGCTTTAAATGGGTAGAACTTGGCTTTAAATGGGTAGAAATCAATGTGGGTATAGGAGAAAATGCATTTTCTCCTTTTCCCACAATGTTTTCCAAAGCCATCCTCCTTAAGGTTGTTAAAACTTGGGATAGTGTGGTAAGGGGTAAAAAAAAAGAAACTGTACCAGTATGGAAAACATTGTTTGAAAACCGTAAGTTAAATGTTTAAAAAAATTACTCATTTTCAAACAGCCTTTATCAACAGCAAGAATGTCAAAATTTCTATTCTGTTACTGGCCTCTTTACCAAACAACCCCATGTTTTAACAAACCGCAGGAAGAAGGCTTGTGAAAACATTGTGGGAAAATAGAATTGCTGGTAACATTTGCATCATTTTCTCAATTTCTGAAATTGTTTTCTACTGTTTCTAGACTTATTCCATCATTTAAGCCACACTGCATTTGTCCTCTGAAATGCTTTCAATTTAGACAAGTCTAAAATTTATGTCATCTTGTACAAGATTAACTCTTTACAGTACAGTCCTGAGTTTTAGAGACCCTGTGGAAATGGCCATTTGAAAACGGTGTGGGAAAAGGAGAAATGCTGGTAAGCAGCATTTTTACCTTTTCCCACAAGCTTTTCTGCATTTTTAGAGACAATTGTAATCATTTCAGCTACATGTAATTTTTCATCTGCAAATGCTTTAAATTTTTACAAGTCTAAAATTTCATCATCTGGTGAAGAGTTCAGGGCGAGTCTTACCCCTGTATCCTCTGGTTTTAAGACAAGATCCATCACAATAGGAAGTAGGAATTGAAATGCTAAAATCATCTCCACATTTGTCAGCATTGAGCCCAGTTTGGGTTGTACACACGTAGCATCGAATATTGGACTCCACAGCTGTAAATAAATCGGAAGCTTTGGGCTTTTAAATACAAGTTTGTGAGACAAAAAAACTGATATATCACCATATATTTGTGTTTTCCTTGATGAGGTAAAAGAAATACACATTAAAATTGGTTTAGCAAATTGGTTGTAAAAATATCAAAGTATTGCATCCATGGGGAGAAGTAATAGCATTGCTTTCATGGCATACAAAATAAAGCTAGTCTTACACAATAATGCCAAAAACATTAACCCATTCTCATGTTTTACTAGACATCCGACATTTCCGAAATTTAAACAGTTTAGCCCTTTACCTCTCTATCCTGTGTTCTAACGACCCTGAAGAAGAAGCCTTTTGAAAACACTGTAAATAGCATTTTCCCCTTTTTCTATGCCCATTCAAAGACCCTCTTTCATTTGAGCCTAATTTAAACTGCCATCTGAGAACCCTTTCATTTCAGACAAGCCTACATTTTTGTCCTCTGGTGAAGAATTAAAAATAGAACAGTGACTTTAAACTGTAGCATTTTGCATGTTTCATAGTCAAGTTGTGGTTGCACAGAAATGAACAGATACAATATTTGATTTGTAATCGACAGGGATTTTTTTATACAGTGATATATTTACTTGAATACTTCAAATTATGTAACTAGGACATGAAGGTACTAACCTTGTTCAAGAACAGTAAGTACCAAAGACAAAATAGAACCTAAAGCCAATAGAAACACATACTACCATCTCCTTTTCCGTGACAAATCCCATCACTTGAGACTTATCTAACCTGTCATTTGCAATTACTTTCAATTTGGATAAGTCTGAATTTTGGTCATTTGGTAAATACTAAATAAATCATACTTTTTTTTTTCGAAACTAGCAGACAGTCGTCATCTTTCTTTTTGTTCTCTTTTTTTTGGGGGGGGGGGGGGAGGGGGAAAGAGGGGGGTTTGGACTCGTCACAACTCGGCTGATTCCGAAACTGCTTCTAACCCCACTTGATCAACGGATCAATCGAGGTTTGTCGACTGCGGCTAGACCATATTTCTCAGTTTATTGTTGGGTGTAGGCAAAATATCAAAGGCAGTAATTTCATTTCTGTCCAGGCCAAATCTGAATGATTGAGTGTCCGAAGTAAGGGACTGTTATTGGTTCTTCTGGTTGGCGGGGAAGTGGAGGAGAAAATCTGCTACAGGAAGTCCTTATTAAAACAATTACCCTTAATGAAGACCAAAGTTAATGCTGCAATGCTCAACAACCCGATCTTCATTTTCTTTTATCAGATAAACATGTTTTACTCGATACTTCCTAGTAAATAGATGAGTTGGTGCCCCGCCTATAGAATCAATACATACAATGGTCTACGTTGGCGGGAAATAAAACGAGTACCAGTTTAGACTAATATTTGTCGAAAACGGTGTCGCATCACCGCCGTGCGTTCAATATAGCGAGCGCTCGCGAGCAATTTTTTATCGAATGCTTTGCTCGCCGCAAGCGCTTGTCTAGCAGGCAATCGGGTTTTGAGGTGTATCGCCATTTGTCGTCTGCAAATGCTTTCAACTTGGACCGATCTGATGTTTTGTCGTTTGGTAAAGAGTTAACACAGGAAAAATAACAGGAAATACCTATCCTTTAGGAGGAGCCGATTAAAAAAAAAATGTTTATAGAAAGGTTGATATTGTGAGTTCAGTAAGTTCAAGTGCCGTCTGACTTACTGTTTGATCTGTGTATCAAGGGTATAGCTGAACAGCGAATGGAACTTCCTTTCGCAAAAGGAGGATCGTGTCAACGAAAGGAAGATTTTTTACTGTAAAAGATGGGCTTAATTCTTAACAGGAAGGGGTCTTTGTCACATTTAACATATTTTCTTGATATTGATAAAATTAACACCTTGAATAAAGGTATTTTAAACCAAATCATCTTGTATTTGTAACGTCAGAAGCGTTTACACAGCGTTGTAAAAAAGAGCGTTCAGTTATATTTAGTGAACGGAAGTTTCTTTCGAAAGTATAATGGCTGTTTTTGGTTGGAAAGAATAAATTAAAAAGAGCCTATTTTATAAGATATTTATGCTGATGTTTTAATTGAATGTTTAAGCTCAATTTCTTACTCTTCGTGTTATTTACTTTTGATGGGCGAGTGTTTTCGTCCCTAATGTTTTCGTCACTTTAGACGTTTCGTCCAGTTTGTAATTGTAATGTGTACTGTGTGTCCCAAATATTCTTTGAAAACGGAAAAAATAATTATTGTAAGTGTATTTCTGAGAGTTTATTACACACACTTAACCCTTTACCAAAACAAGAATTATAGACTTGTCCAAAATGAAAGCATAAATTTGCAGATGACAAATAATTTAAGAGGCTCTAATAATAAGATTTAGCTTGGAAATATTAGGAATCATTGTAGGACAAGGAGAAAATTCCATTTACCAGCAATGTTTTCCAGAGCTCTCTTTTTCAGAATTGCGTATAAAAGAGTTAAATGGTCATTAAATTTTGCGCACACCGAAAGAAACTTTTCCTAAATTTTCCTCTGTTCCTACAGATCCTATAAATAGAACTTAAAGGGGGAAAAGCACACTTAAGGACTGGTTGCCTTGAAGAAAAGTGGACTTCTCTCCTTTGCTAGTCTGTCTATCTGTTCCTCCTGTCGGTGTCTCTACCATATACGTTTTTTTTTTTTTTTTTATTATAGCGAGATAAGATGAATCTCTTTCTCTATATCCATGATCTAAATTGCAAGAAAGAAACGAGCACCATCTCTCTCTCATAACAGACCACATCACATTGCCTGGTGGTAACCCACACAATATTTACAGTATTTTTAGTTTGTGTGCCAGAATTCCGTGTGGGAATGTTATATGATCAGTAACATGCGTCAGCAATTGGGATCTTCATCGAATGAATATTATGACATATTCTATTTAAAACAAATTTAAAAAATAAAACCAATCAACCTGTTATTCGAAAGCCAACTGTGCCTTTTTTTTTTTTTTAACTGAATGTGAATGTCAGTTTCTTCCAGATTTTCAAAGAAAAGTATATGTTGTTGTATTTATCAGTTTTAAATAAATGACAAAACACAGGATGTATCCATCTTTAATGGTTACTTTAATTGTATTTTGGCAACTTTAATTAATTCTAGTTTTACACTAAGTTCTCTGGAACTTTGACAGACTGCATTGTAACACATTAGCAGACTCATAATGATATCCATACTTTTAAATGGTTGAATTAAATTTGTCTGCTTTTTGACTGCCTAACTGCTTCCATTTCGCAGCTAATGGGTTTTTACTTCTCATATCTATTGCTTAAAAGTAATTGAGCCATGCTCTGTGAAAAGGGGGCTTTATGCATCTGCGAAAAGTATCGACTCAGGTCAGCCTGCGTAGGCTGACCTGGGCCGAAACTTTTCACTATAAGTTAATTTTCTGTATGTGCAAGGATCAGTCTATCTCATGACTAAGCCGGTTGTTTAGAAAAATGGCCAAATATGGATACATGATTCCATGATGGCTTGATTGATATCATGGATCACGGAGATGCATTTTGGTCCCTTTTGCCAGAGCGGGGCTCACTTGTAATGTTGCACTCTGAGTCTTTAAATTGTACATTAATCCTTTACCATACGATCCCGAGTTTTAACGACCCTGAGAAAATAAGCTTTTGAAAACATTGTGGGAAAAGGAGAAAATGCTGGTAACCAGCATTTTCTCCCTTACCCCATTGTTTTCCACTCTTAAAGACACAAATTCCATCATTTGAGCCACATTTGGTCTGTCGTCTGCAAATGCTTTCAATTTTGACCAGTCTAAAATTTTGTCCTTTGGTTAAGAGTTAAAAGATTCTGACTGTTCTATGCATCATGCTTTTCTAAATTTCTAAATGATCACCAAAAATAAAGATACCATTATTTAATTAATATCCAATTCGTCGTCTGCAAATGCTTTCAATATGATGGATAGGTCTAAAATTCTGTCGTGTGGTAAAGAGTTAAGGATGGGGAAACATCTACAGCTTACAGCAAACAGTTTTGCCTTGGTCCAGGCTTGGTCCATCACTCCTTATCGCGGTCTCCCTTCACGATTTATATATGAGCCATGCTCTGGCAAAAAAAGAGGCTAAATGCATCTCCATGATACCAAGAAAGGTATCACACACTTAGGGATCCATACAATCCATTATGCCTAACAAACGACTGTTTTAAAGGGTAGACTGGTCCCTTGACAAACACAAAATTGACCAATAGCGAAAAGTTTCGACCAGGTCAGCCTGCGTAGACTGTCCTGAGTCGATACTGTTCAAAGATGCACCAAACCGCCTTTTCAAAGAGCATGACTCAAATCATATCTATGGCAATGAACTGATAATCGGTTCCTTAATTATCATGTCTTTTTTTTTTGGCAAAGTGACATTCGTAAGTTGCTGAATGTAGCCTTCAGTTTCTTTCGCTGGGAAAGAGCCACTATATTTTCCTTTCCTCACCGTTTCAGCAACAAATCCACTCGTTTGTCGTCTGCAAAAGCTACACAGGGCCAATTTCGACAAGTCTAGAACTTTGTGATCTGGTAAGGGTTTATCGTTGGAGAGCAGTTATGTTGGTTTTACAGACAATATAGACGAATATGAGATTGTACAGCTTATGAAGATTGATCTTTGCTCTACACTGTCCTCTAGTTTGAGACATATTGTGGCAAAATAAGATATGTAATGTATTACGGTATATAGGATGTTTCCATAACTGAAAACTTCCATTTCATTGATTTAGTGCTCGAAGGGTTAACCCTTAATGTCAACAAGTGAACAAAATTAAAAGTCAGGAAAAAGTACATAATTAATTGTAAAATCGTTGTTCTTGGTCAGGATGTCTCTGGAATGCGGCCATCGTAGTGCCAAAATCAGACTGCGCGTTCTTTGCAGTCTGATCTCGATCTAAACTGGTCGCAAAACCACCAAATTACTTTAAAAGGCATTTTTGGGGTAAAGATTTTCTCAGGTATTGAGCTGACCTGACCCATGCGTTTTTCACGTGTTGTGGACAATATCCATTGTTGCTCAGGTGAGTGTTTTAAGTCAGTTCGTGTCGTGAGCTGAGCGGATTTTGATCAAGTTTTCTTGATTTATAGGTAGTCGGGGAGAAAGAGATAATTTCTACCGAACTCAGTCTTCTTACGGCATTGTTGAGTCTCTCACAGCGTTACTTGATGTGGTATTAATACAAAGGTAATTATTACATCAATTGCATGTTTTTGTTCTTGGGAATATTAGACCACAGGAATCGGACGTTTAGTTGGTGAAAATAGCTGAATGTGAGGCGAAGTGGTCACTCTCTATTATAATATTTTATATTAGATAGTGAGAATGTCAGGCGAAGTGGTCACTCTCTATTATAATATTTTATAATAGAGGGTGACCACTTCGCCTCACATTCAGCTATTTTCACCAACTAAACGTCCGATTCCTGCGATTAGACAAGGCAGGTACCGAAGATCATCATCAGTTGCATGTGGAGATGTAGATCAATTCATACAGCCCGCCCGAGTAGCTCAGTGGTTAGCGTATCTGACTCGTGACCTGGCGGTTGTGAGTTCGATACCCGGTTGAGGCAAACTTTCTTTCCGGCGATTTTTCGCCTCTAACGTCTGATGCATATGAGGAAAGTAGTCAGTGGTTTTTGAAAGAAAGTTGTGTTAGTACTGGTGTGAGAAAGCCAGGAAACACACGGGTGCGTCACTGACCGCCATGATATGACCTGAGCTGTTAAAATGGCGTTAAACTCCAATACAAACAAACCAAGATCGGACAGGACAGGAAGTTCTACGTTTGGACCTCGATCTCATGTAAACGTGAAAAAGATCTAATCAGGGGCAATGCTTACCTCAGTGAGACTGGATCTTATACAAAACTGTGTAATTTTGTACATTCATTCGTGAAAAATACACGTGGCTAAATGAAAAATTTGCTCCTCATGAGCAATTTTGCTGTTTGCCACAATGTTTTTAGGCTGTCTGTGATTAGAAAGCAGGTGTCAATGTAGGCATACCAGATAATTTCTTTTGCAACAATTTCAATGCATTATCTCTTTACCACACAAGCAACATATATACTTGTCCATATTGAAAGCATTTTGCAGACAACAATTTAGATGTTGCTCAAATGATGAAATCTGTCTTTGATAAGTTAGGAAACATTGGGGGAAAAAGAGAGAATGCTGGTTACAAGTATTTTCTCCTTTTCCCACAATGTTTTCAAAAGACCTCTTCCTCGGGGTTGTTAAAAGTTGGGATTGTGTAGTAAAGGGTTATGCTGACTTCCCTGTTATGTATCTGCTGGATCATGCCATGTTTTTCTACTTACACTTTTACCCAGTGCTAATAACAGCTCCAGAGGGAGTTATTTTGATTTAAAAATTGAAAATATTTATTATTCCTCACAAAACCCTATGTTATTTTGATTTAAAAATTGAAAATATTTATTATTCCTCACTAAACCCTATGCTATGAGTACTCATTAGAATTGTTTCATCCAGACGATTCTAATGAGTACCCAGAACATAGGATTTGAAAGAGAAATAATGGATTTAGCATACCATCACTCTCTCTTATCTGGAGCTCTGATACCATTTTTTTTTCAAGATTCACTTTTACCCAGTGCTAATAGTAAACTTGAGCATTTAACTCTTTACCAAACAACAAAGTTTGGAATCAACTAAATCAATAGCATATGCGGAGGAAAAAATAAAATGTAAAACAAGTGATGATTTGTGTCTTTGATAGGGTAGAAAACAATGCGGGGAAAGCAGAAAATGTTGGTTACCAGCATTTTCTCCTTTTCCTATAATGTTTTCAAAAGCCATTTTTCTTTAGGGCCATTAAAACTTGGGATTGTTTGGTAAAGGGTTAGCTTGGTAATTTGGCTGCATGAGGCATTTTCTGTACAATCTCTAGCTATTCAATATCTGAGGAGACTATAGACTGCTTAACTCTTAACCAAAATACAAAGTTTTAGATTTAACCATATTGAGAACATTGGCTCTGGAATATGTGCATTTTCTCCTTTTGCCACATTATTTTGTAGAGTGGTCTTCTACAAGGTGAATACACTTGTCTGTAGCAGGAGAGCTTCTCTATTTCTGGCTCAGAGCAAAAATTATGTTGCTGTTGCAGACAGTCTAGATTAAAGTCAGGCTGCACAGAAAAGCTGGTCAAATCCTAGACCTTACAAAGCATAATACCTTGTAACATATTCTAATCTTGAAATTGCAATATTTTGCTCTGTCCTAATTAGCTCTTTACCAAACAACCAAATTTAACCTTGTCAAAATTGAAAGCTTTTGCAGACGACAAAATAAATGGGACTCAAAATTAAAATTTTGTTTCTGGAAGGTAGAAAACATTGTTGAAAAAGGAGAAAATGGTCATTAAAGCATTTTCTCCTTTTTCCACAGTTTTCAAAAGCCTTTTTCCTTAGGCTGATTAAAACGTGGGATTGTTTAGTAAAGGATTGAGAAGGCCTGTTTCATTAATTCAACAATATGGATTCATCTGTATGATTGATGTTTCATGCAGTTCTCCAACTTTACTTCAGTTTTTATCTCTAAGGTCAGTGCATATTCATGCGTTTCCAAGTTTCATTATTAAAACCCCCACCTTTGAAGTAGAGGGTGGCATACTGGTTTCACCATGTCTGTCTGTTTGTTCGTCTGTGTGTCCGTCTGTCCTTCCATTCGTCTGTAGACTTTTTCCTTTTCGTGCTCTGACTTAAATGCCATTTGACCTTGGACCCTGGAACTTTATACAAGTGTTGCTCATCACCCAAATTAAATGCCCTATTGAGTTAGGGTCACATGGGTCAAAGGTCATAGTCACAGGTGAACTTGGTTTGAAAATCATTTCCGTGCACTAACTCAATAGCTGTTTGACCTAGGACCTTAAAACTTAATATAACTGTTGTTTGTGACCCATGCCCTATTGTTTTTGGGTCACATGGGTTACATGGGTCAGAGGTCACTGGTGATCTTTGTTTTGAAAATCGTTTCCATTCTCTGTGCTGCTTCAGTGACATGGTGCTGGTGGGGGTGGGGGGAGTAGTTGTTTGCCTTCCGACAGTTCTAGTTTTACCAGTTCACTGCACGCACAAGATTTTCTCCAAGCCACTGGCAGCTTTTTTTTATCGAAATAATGTTCAGTGGTCAGAAGGAGGGAATAAATCCTGTAGCAATGACATATCATCAATTGTTTGGATAGGGTTTGACCTAGCTGGGAATCAGGCAGTGACCCCTCGGATTCAAGCTGCGTACACTTGACCAACCTAGCCACTGCGTTTGGTTATCAGGAGTTAACCCTTTTACAAACAATCCCAAGTTTTAACAGCCCTGAGAAAAAAGGCATTTGAAAACATTATGAGGAAAGGAAAAAATGCTGGTAACCAGCATTTTTCTCCTTTTCCCACAATGTTTTCTAACCTTTCAAAGATTAATCAAGTAATGTAAGTCACACTGAATTTGTTGTTTGCAAAAGCCTTCAATTTGGACAAGTGAAAAATTTTAACATGTGGTAAAGATTTAATAACAATCATATTCTAACATCTTGAGAAAAAAATTATTGAATTTGACTTTATCAAGAGAATAATGGACAAAGATTTTAACTGTTGTTCATGATCTAGCCACAAAATGTCATTCATTTCTTGACTGCATGGTGTTTTCAACAATATTCCAGCATTATTGTGGTGGCAAGTGCACCCAAAAACATGTTTGCATGGAGTTTGTTTTACGAGTTATTTGCACAACATTCATTCTATGCAACTGGCTGCTTTCCCTCAATAATGTCTGTGTAATTTTCAACAGGAAATAATTATAGGTATATTAGAAATATCAGGCATACTATAGATAAAGCTAAAAGATCAAGTACAAATACATGTACTGTGGTCTAATTTTGATAAAACATATAGATAATGGTAAAAGCCTGAGATTGCTCCTTGTTTGAAGTGTGCCTCATATAGGAGTAGGCTTGCACAAACCAATACAAAACTCCAGCCATGTACTGGTGAAACCTCAGTGAAATATTGCTGATAAATGACTGAAATATTAGTACATGCAAACCACCAAACAAAAGTGTTGATCTTTTTTTTTTTCCAGATGTCAACATGGCTGATGCTATAGAACAACAACCAATGCTATATATCAACAGCTTGAGGAAAGAGGTGGGTTGAATTTATCATTTAGTTTTTCTTTAGTAGGACAAAACCATTCTTATCAGATCTCCTTAGACTCAGAAGGAATTCTGACAAGAAAGGTTTCAAGTGTTTACATGTAAAGCCATGCTTTTGAATTTGCTTTATTTCTTGTATGTATTTGTCATCAAAATTGCATTATGTTCTTACCATGCTTTAAAATTGCTTTGTCTTAGAGTATGTATGTCTAATAAAAATTTCATTGAGTTGTAGCCTCTATTTGTCTTACCATGCTATGAATTTGTTTTGTCTCATGAGTGTATTTCTCTTCAAATTTTCAGCAAGTTTTTGTTTATAATTCACCCACCATGCTTAGAAGTTGCTTTATGTTGTGTATATGTTTGTGTTTATATCTATCGTACCAAACTTTAATATTACTTTGATGTGTGTATGTTTTTCTCTTTAGAATATTATGGTAAGTTTCTGTTTATTAGTCGGTTATCATGATTTGAATTTGCTTCACCTTGTAAATGTATTTCTGATGAACATTTCAATGAGCTTTTGCAAATATTTCTCTAACTATGCATTGAATTACCTTTGTCTCAGGTGAATATTTCTCATGAAAATATTAGTAAGTTCTTTAATCTATTTCTTTAACCATGCTTTGCATTTGCTTTGTCTCATGTATGTATTTCTCATGACAATTTCAGAAAGTTTTTTTTATTGTATACTCTAACCATTCTTTGAATTTGGTTTATGTCTTGCATAATTTCTCATCAAAACTTCAACAACAATGTGTTTTATATTTCAGTAGTAATGCTTTGAATTTGCTTTATCTCGTGTGTGTTTCTCATCCAAATTATAATTAGTTTTGGCTTTCATTTGTCTAACTGTGCATTTAATTAGCTTTATCTCATAAGTCTAATCCAAACTTAGTAAGTTTCTGTACATATTTCTTTAACTATGCATTGAAATTGCTATATTTTGTGTATGTATTTCTCTTGAAAATTTAAGTAAGGTTTTGTTTATATTTATGTATCCATGGTTTGAATTTATGCTTTCTCTTGTAAGTATTTCTTATGAAAACTTCAGCTAGTTTTTTACATGTTTATCTTCTCATGCTTTGAATTTGCTTCATGCCATTTATGTACTTGTCTTGAAAATTTGAGTGAGGGTTTGTATTGTATATACCTGTCTAACCATGCTTTAACTGCATTAACCATTTTCAGATTGTGTTTGTCTTTTCTTATCTAACAATGTTTAGTTTCTTGTAGCTTGTTTTCATGTTTTCTGTAGCTTAGGAAGAGGTAAGCATTTAGAAGAGGTACATTTAATTGTAATTGATGTTAGTTTATTTAATACATGTAAGTATATCTGCTGATAAATTTGACCCACAGGGAGATGTGGATTGCTCCTTACCCTAATTCTTTTTTCTATTTTCAGGGCAAACAGAAGGATGAAATAGAAAGCAAAACAGATATGCAACAGATGTATTTTAAAATAGACTATCTTATCAAAGTGTCCATAACAAGGACCAAGGATTAAGGATTGAAGACTGAATGCTGAGAGGGTAAATATCATTTATTAATGTTATGAAACATTTTTCAAGAACAGTCAAGGATCTGTAAGATGTAAATCTTTTCTTGTTTTTAAAAAACTGTATTGATGTATAACAAAAGGAGGCAATAATCCTTCAAGTGTGATAAGCAAAAACAGGCTTTTGGAGATGGCATATAGATCTAAAAAAGATCAGACTGTCCAGAATATTCAGTCTGATCTTGGAAATAGGCTGTCTGCTTGATTAGTCAAGCTTCTAAGACAAAATGCTTCTAATTTAATGGGAATTGTATTTTTGGTAGTAGCAAATTTAAAGGCTAAATTAACCCTTTTTGCATGGAAAGCTTATCAACTTGCCCTTGGACATTTATATGATATACTAGTTTTGTTCCTACAAGTTACCAGTTCAGTCAAGGTTTTGCTTTTTTGAAACATCAGTCAGTAAGATAGTACATGATTAACCCTAAACTACACATTCCCAAGTTTTAACAATCCAGAGAAAAATTGCCTTTTTGAAACATGGTAGGATTAAGGATAAAAGACTGAATTACTCAAATGTATCAGATCATTTATAATATGAAACATTTGTCAAGAAAAGTCAAGGATTTGTAATGCACCATTCTTCTCCTGCTTTTTGCAAAAACTGTATTTCATTGATAGAAAAAGAGAGGAGAGGCATTAACCCTTAACCAGACGACAAAATTTTAGCCTTGTCGAAATTGAAAGCATTTGCAGACGACAATTTCAAAGTGGCTCAAATAGTGCGACTTTTCTTTGATAGGGTAGAAAACATTGTGGGAAAAGGAGAAAATGCTGGTTACCAGCATTTTCATCTTTTCCCACAATGTTTTCAAAAGGCTTCTTTCCCAAGGGCGTCAAAAGGCGTCATTGTGCAGTAAAGGGTTAATCCTTCCAGTGTGATGGGCAAAAACGGGTTTTGCAGGTGGCAGATAGCCATGATCAGTCTGCACAGAATATTCGTTCAGATCTTGGATCTTTTTGGTCTGCTTAAGTGGTCAAGCTTATAAGACAAAATGTGTCAATTATGGCAGTTGAAAAAGGCAAGATTTATCTAGTTTTTAGGGAAAGCTAATCAAATTGCCCTATTATATTTACATGCTCTTCCATTTTTTTCCTACAAATTAGGTCTGTTTTGCCTTTTTAATACATAAACGAATAAGGTCAAAGATGATTCCAGATTTTTAACAAGCCAGAGAAAAATACCTCTTGAAAACATTGTGGGAAAAGGAGAAAATATTGCTATACATTTTCTCCTTTATCTACATTGTTTCTACCCATCCCTAAATAAATTTCTGTTTTTGAGTCAGATTTTGTGGTCTGCAAGTGTTTTCGATTTGGACAAGTCTAAAATTTGGTTGTTTGGTAAAAAAAATTTAGTTATCAGTATGTCTTTCATCACATGGTTTACTGTCATATGTATCTGACTTTATAATCTAGTTTGTCACCCCCATATTTAGATTTCAATAAACTATGAACATTTTATATGCTTTAACCCTTTATCACACAATCCTGGCTTTAAACAACTCGGGGAGAAGGCTTTTGAAAACACTATGGGAAAAGGAGAAAGTGCTGGTAACCAGCATTTCCTCCCTGTCCCACATTTTTTTTCCATTTCAAGAACAAATTTAGTCATTTTGGTGACATTTAATTTGCTATATACATTAAGCCCAGCATTTTCTCCTTTTCTTACAATGTTTTCTTCCATTTTAAGAACAACTTTAGTCATTCTGGTGACATTTAATTTGTCTGCAGATGTTTTCAATTTAGACTGGTCAGAAAGTTTGGTTTTTGGTAAAGAGTTAATACAGATAGGTCATAAAAGGTGTTGGCTTGTAAAGATGTGACAGCACATTTTCTACTTTTTTCCATTCTTTCCAAAATTGTATTTCTTAAAAAATCTCAGTGGCAATGCACTGAAGTGATAATCCAAAGTGCTCTTGAAAACAAGCAATTTCTCTTCTTGCCACAATGTTTTTAAGATTGGTCTGCAGCAAGATGAATGATATAATTATGTCTCCATATAAGTGATCAACAAAAGTTGTGTTGCTGTCTTGGACAGTACAAATCAAGATCTGACTGCGCAAAACATTAAGCCTTATCTTGGAAATATATTTTTTGCATTGTCGTCTGTCCATCCATTAGTCCATCCGTCCGGACAGATATCTTCTAAAGTTCATGACAAAATTTGATGAAACTTCATACATGTGTTCCAAATGACAGTCTGTCCATACAGACTTTTCCTTTTAGCTCACCTGAGCACGAAGTGCTCAAGGTGAGCTATTGTGATCGTGCTCTGTCCGGCATGTGGCGGCAACATTTTACCTTGTGTGCACTCTAGAGGCCATATTTTCAGTCAGATCTGCTTGAAAGTTGTTCAGAATGTTTGTCTTGATAAAACCTGGGACTCTGGGTCATGTTGGGTCAAAAAGTAGGTCACTGGGCTGAATCTAAGAAAAACCTTGTGTGCACTCTAGAGACCATATTTTCAGCCTGATACTCTTCAAACTTGGTCAGAATGTTTGTCTTGATGATATCTTGGACAAGTTCAAAATAGGGTCATGTCTGGTCAAAAAGTAGGTCACTGGACCATATTTTAGAAAAACCTTGTGTGCACTTTAGAGGCCACATTTTCAGCCTGATACTCTTGAAACTTGGTCAGAATGTTTGTCTTGATAATATCTTGGACAAGTTTGAAATTGGGTCATGTCAGATCAAAAAGTAGGTCACCGGGCCATATCTTAGAAAAACCTTTTGTGCAGTCTAGAAGCCACATTTTCAGTCAGATATGCATGAAACTTGGTCAGAATGTTTGTCTTTATAATATCTTGGACAACATTGAAATCTGGTCATGTCGGGTCAAAAAGTAGATCACTGGGCTAAATCTTAGAAAAACCTTGTGTACACACTAGAGGCCATATTTTTAGCCTAATATTCTTAGAACTTGGTCAGAATGTTTGTCTTGATGATATCTTGGACGAATTTGAAACTGGGTCATATCTGATCAAAAAGTAGGTCACTGGATCATATCTTAGAAAAATCTTTTGTGCGCTCTAGAGGCCACATTTTCTGTCAGATATACATGAAACTTGGTCAGAATGTTTGTCTTGATAGTATCTTGGACAAGTTGGAAATCTGGTCATGTCAGGTCAAAAAGTAGGTCACTGGGCTAAATCTTTAAAAAACATTGTGTGCACACAGATGCCATATTTTCAGCCTAATACTCTTGAAACTTGGTCAGAATGTTTGTTTTGATGATATCTTAGACAAGTTTGAAATTTGGTCATGTCTGGTAAAAAAGTAGGTCACAGGGCTAAATCTTAGAAAAACTTTGTGTGCACTCTAGAGGCCACATTTTTAGCTAGATTCTCATGAAACTTAGAAAGTTTGCCTTGATGATATCTTGGACAAGTTTTAAAGTGGGTCACATCTGGTCAAAAAGTAGGTCACTGGACCAAATCTTAGAAAATACTTGTGTGCACTATAGAGGCCACATTTTCAGTCTGATACTCATGAAACTAGGTCAGAATGTTTGTTTTGATGATATCTTGGACAAGTTTGGAATTTAGTCACATTGGTTCAAAAAGAAGGTCACTTACACTCATGTGTTTTTCAACATTAAAACCAGGATCTGTTCAGCTTTATCAACTGTAGACGACTTTACCCAGGTGAGCGCTTTAGGGCCAATGGCTCTCTTGTTTAAATTTTATGCCATGTCATGGAAAAAGTGGGCTTAATGTGCATTTCCATTATTGACAAAAATCTCTTTAACTACTGGCCAAAATTTTATGAAATTTCATATTTATATTGTTTATCATAAGCCACAGACAATCAGTATTTGGTTTTATTTAATGAAATTCCATGTCATAGAAAATAGGGGCTTAATGTATAATTTCATTATGGACCAATAAAAGTCTGTTTGTCTGTAACCCTTGATGAAAGTTGATGAAACTTTATACATATGTTCCTTATGATAGTCTGCCAAAACGCCATTTTTGTTATTTGTATTTAATGTAGTGTCACGGAAAAAATGGGGCTTGATGTTTACTTCCATTGTGGTTGAATATCTCTTTAACTACTGGACAAAATTTTATGAAACGTCATATTTATATTGTTTATCATAAGCCACAGACAATCGTTATTTGTCTCTGTTTCATGAAATGCTATTTTGTGGAAAAAGGGGGCTTAATGTATAAATTCATTATGGACCAATTACGAAAAGGCCACATGTACATGCAAAACACAATACTTCTTATATGTTTCTATCAAAAATGGTCTTTTTTGGCTGGGCATATGAACTGAATGAAATTACTTGTTTGATTATAATGTTTGAAGCCATTTTTTAACCTTGAGTTAAATCTCAGCGGCTATTGCACCAATTCATGATTTCCTGTGTTCACTGTTGGGAGATTTATTCAACCTACTGTAGGTATTGTGGTTTGACAAAAAATAGTGGTTAATGTTATGCTTATCTTGTGTAGGTATGAAAAAGCTCCACCCACCACTACAACAGAAGCCATGGACACTATGTACCACCCACCACTACAACAGAAATCATGGACACTGTACCACCCACCACTACAACAGAAACCATGGACATTTTGTACCACCCACCACTACAACAGAAATCATGGATGCTATGTACCACCTACTACAACAACAGAAATCATGGACACTATGTACTACCCACTGCTATAACAGAAGTACCACCCACCAATACAACAGAAATCATGGACACTGTGTACCACCCACCACTACAACAGAAATCATGGACACTGTGTAGTACTAGACAACTTATAAATCCTACTGCTTCATGACTTTTCCATGCTATGCCTGTTATTCCATGGGAATTTATAAGATCGAAACCAGTAGCAGGAAAGAGAAGAGTGTAGACAAGATCAGACAGACTGCATGTGTAAAATCTCCGCTTAATACACATTATATAACAGCATGGTGTTGATTCCATACATAAAAAGGCTTACAACTGGATGGCTTTTCGGCCAGATATTTGTTGTTAAATTTTAATCCTTACGCTGCTCAGCACGACTCACTGACCTTTTGTGGACAGCATAGATCAAGATCAAACTGTACAGAATGTGCAGTCTGATCTTGGATCTACACTGTCTGATCTTGGATCTACACTGTCTGATTAGGAGAAATCTTTCCCCCCCAGAAATACTTTTTAAATAGGAAAATTAGGGTGTATGCTATTGGCTTGAAAGTATTGTTTATTATATTTAGCATGATAAGGGTTAAGGAAAGAAGAATTTTCAACCAATGATCTTGATTAACATCCCACAAAAAAAAAAAAACAGGCTTAGTAGTGATTGGTGCACGAAGCATTAACCACTTACCAAACAATCCATGTTTTAACTCTTTCGGCGCCAAGTAAACAAACTCTGCTTCTTTTGAAGGCTGTAAATGGAATCCACTGAGTCTCCGGTAGATTTTTATCATATAGGCTTGACCAAACAAGCGGAAGGTATAGATCAAAGATTGGACTGCACGTTCTGTGCAGTCTGATCTTGATCTATGTCGTCCACAAAAGTCCCTGTTTTCGCCTATGGCGCTGAAAGGGTTAATGACCCCGAGTATGAAGGCTTTTGAAAATCTTGTGGGGGTAAAGGAAGAATTGCTGCTGACTGGCAGTTTTCCTTTTCTCACAATTTTTTCTAACCTTTCAAGGATGAATTCTATCCTTTCGCACATGTTCAAATTGGTCATCTGTAAATGCTTTCAATTTGGGCACATCTAAAATTTTGTCCTCTTGTAAAGAAATATGTTACGATGCTCACATTATCTGACTAAGTGTCAAATGTAGCAAAGTCAAACTTCCACCAGGGTTGTAAAATGTTAAAAAAGAATGCTAGCATTTTTCTTGTCTGAAAAGAAATATTGGAAATATGATTTTTAAAATATGTTCTTCTGATAATTCGTTTCACCACAAGTTTCAAGATCAGACAGCACAAAAAGTGCAAAATGTTAGAAACTGTTTTGGTTAAAAACTTCCAGAAATCAAATGAGTCATTCTTTTGAATCATTTGAGAACATTTGATCCTTAGGCTGCTAAGCATGACTTCAGGGCCTTTTGTGGACAGTGTAGATCAACATCAGACTGCACAGAAGGTGCAGTCTGATCTTGGATCTACATTGTCCAATAAGGAGATAACTTCCCCACCCCCCCCCCTCAAAAAAAATAACTTTGAAGTAGCAATTATTGGGTTTTTACTCACAAGTTGAAAAATTCATTTTACTTATTTAGCAGGTAAAGATTAATCTTTTTCCATAGGATACTGCTTTTTAACTCTTTTACCACACAATCCCGACTGTTAATGACCCTAAAAACGAAACCTTTCGAAAACAATTTGGGAAAAGGAGAAAATGCTAGTAACCAACATTTTCTCTTTTTCCCACAATGTTTTCTACCTGTCCCGTAACAAATTTCAATTTTTAAGTCGCATTTGTCGTCTGTAAATGCTTTCAATTTGGACTAGTCTAAAATTTGTCGCTTGGTAAAGACGAAAAAATAGACTATGAAGCAGAATCCCTTTGCTAAACAGCCATGTGGTTTAATGATCCCGAAGTAGAAACCTTCAGAAAAAAAAGTGACTGAAGGAGAAAATGCTGGTAACCAGTGCTTTCTCCTTCTTCCATAATGGTAAAACCCTTTGATAGATAGAAATCATCACTTAGACTGTGTTTGGTTTTTCATTTGCATATGCATTCAATTTGGACAAGTCTAGCTATCTAGCATTTTTCTCCTTTTCCTACAATGTTTTATACCCTTTTAATCATCTACCAAAAGGTCACGTTTCAATGACCCTGAGGAAAAAGGCTTTTCAAATCATTCTGAGGAAAGTAGAAAATGCTGATAACAAGCATTTTCTCCTTTTCCTACAATGTTTTCCAGCCTTTTAGAGACCAGTGTCATCATTGTAGCCACATTAAATTTGTCGTCTGTCTCTGCTTTGAATTTGGAAGGGTCTAAAATTTTATTGTATGGTGAAGAATTAAATTGGATACTATCATTAGTACTATGTTTTGTTTGTTGTCTGCTAATGCTTTCAATTTGGACAAGTGTAGTTTTGTAGTTTAGTGAAGAGTCAAAGAACTGTGGGAAGAGGAGGAAAATATGTTGGTAAACAGCCTTGTCCTCTTTTCCAACAATATTTTATACCCTTTCAAAGACAAATTCTATGATCTAAGCAACATACATTTCGTCATCTCGGAATGCTTTCATTATAAATATGTCTATGTTTTGTAGACTGATAAAAACTGAAGACCTCAAATGTTTTATTGCAAGGTGTGCATGTATCTAGCTATTGAAGGTTGTCTTGAAAAAACACTGGTATTGTACATTTAGATTTTAGTATAAGTGTTAAAAACTTTGGAAAATGAAAAAAGTAAACTCTTGACTTTTCATTGATTTTTTCACCTTGTATAACTTCAGAAATAAACTTGTCATTCGAATACGATAAAATTTCGGCAAAGCTCGATAAAAACAATAAAAGATTACCAATTTTGTAACACCTATTTACTGAAGTTTGGACTCAACCAAATTTGTCGGACACAAGTGCCTGTGGGATAACCAAATTTCTCAGACAAAAGTTCCTGTGGGATTGACCCATGAACTACGTACTTTCCGATCGGAGTAAACATTGGGTTTCTTTTCACTGAACTGAATCGCATTCAAGGTTCACATCTGTTGTTTCGATTAACCTTGAAGGGTGATATTTGTAAAAACCTGAAATCATTACTATTCATCGTATCATGGCCTTGTTGACCCTTCAGACAGTTTTACTATTACAGGCAGTGTTGATTAAGCCATAAGCACGACTCAAGGACCTCTTGCTGACAGTGTAGATCAAGATCAGACTGCAAAGAAAGTGCTTAATGCAGGCATTTTCTTCTTTTCATGTAATGTTTTCATATGCCTTCTTTATCAGGGTCGTTAAAACTTGTGATTGTTTGGTAAAGACAAAAGAGACATTGTGACAAAAAGACCTTTATAGACCTGTAGTCTATATGATAATCTAAACTGAAAAGCTTGGTCTTTTTCAATGACCGTTAAGCCAGTGTAATGATGAATTTGTACACTTGCTCCCCGGTTTGTATTCTACTTAGAAAATGTGCTCCGCAGGTTTGTGTTCTATGTAGAATATGGACTGTGGAGAATGTTTTCAACAGGAGTACATATTCTTCATTACATAGGGCCCTGTAATGCAGTTGGTAACGTATTCACCAACCATTCTCAAAAACATTTTTAGTCTCATTCTCCAAGGTTTTTCTAGATTTGAAAGCAACACAACTTCTGATTGGCTAAACCAAATCGTTTAGTCAATAAGAAGTTGTGTTACTTTAGAATTTAGAAAATTCTGGAGAAAAGACTTAGAAGGTTCTTAAGAATGGTTGGTCAATACAGAACATGGCCTTCAAACGAGGGAATCACTGGTTTGAATGCCTGACCAATTTCTTTCTAAGGATTGATGATAATCATTGCAACAGGATTCATTCCTTTCCTAACGCTGATCATTGTTGTTAGGATGATTATGTAGGAAAGATGCCCAGTGACTTGGAAATGATATTGTTTGAAGTACTAGCAAAAAGAAACTTTAGGAAAGCATGGATAGGTGCCCTTGCTACCGTGATATAACTTAATAATATTTAAAACGGCATTACACACCAAAGGAAAACAAAAAAAACTAGAGGCGCTTGAGCGCCTGTATCGCTCCACAGGCCTGATATTTCTATAATGGCGAAAAGAAGTTTTTAACAATTACCATTCAATCCT
This sequence comes from Tridacna gigas, assembly GCA_945859785.2. Taxonomy (NCBI): domain Eukaryota; kingdom Metazoa; phylum Mollusca; class Bivalvia; order Cardiida; family Cardiidae; genus Tridacna; species Tridacna gigas. The sequence goes on from OX244033.2 coordinate 30,181,206, forward strand.
GCATTTTAGCTCACTGAAGAAAAAAGGTATGGAAAAAACTTGTGAGAAAAGAAGAAAAAAATGGTAACCAGCATTTTCTTAGTTTCCCACAATAATTTCTATCCTTTTTTATATATGTCTTACTAATTTGAAGATATGTTGTCTGCAACAGGTCCTTTCACAAACCATTTTGGGTGGGGAAACATCAAAATATAGAAAATATGTCTTTCTCAGGGTCGTTAAAAGTTGTGATTGTGTGGTAAAGGGGTAATCTAAAAGAACAGCTAGGAGGGCAAATGAATGAATGTTATAGCAACATAGATCAACTTACATCAATACACCAGATAGAATGAAATATGCTGGCATACAATGAACACCTAATCCCTAATAATCAACTTTTCACAGTCACAGTTAGAATGTCCTCTGTGGCAAACAACACAAAATGGTCTACAAATGCATTTACATAAATCAAATATCCTGCTCCAGGGCACAGATTAATTCTGGTGTACTGAAGTTGCGGGATCAGTTTGACTGGATAACATTAATGCCTTATCACAAATGTAAAGCCCTGTCCCTAACTTTGTACCAGGTCACCAGGATTTACACCCCTTCTGTCCACTCTGCATTTACTCATTAGTAGGTCAACAAACCTTTACTAGAACTAATAAAAGTGCAGAGGTTCTCTTGTTCTATATCAAAAGGACTATAAAGTACCTACAACATGGGGGTTTTGTTATTAAAATACTTTCTTTTTTATCTTGGCATGGTTACTCAGGCTTAGTAATAAGGCAAAATTGAAAAGCTCAAGTTGTGAAAGGTGCTCAAGCTTTTATCTTATTTATGGCCAGTGATATTTTATTACTAGTACTAACTAATAGCCTATCATTGGAGTAAATTGTGATCTTAATACTAAGGAAAATGTGTGGGCTTAAATAGGACAGCCCTGACTAGGTCAAGTCAATCCAATTTTCTTCCTTTTTCTTTGTTAGTCGATAAAACTAACACAATAAATAGTTTTGGAGAAGAACATTTTTTTGAAATATAAGCCTTGTCTATAAAAAAATGTGTTTTTAGGTGTATCATTTTTTTAAAAGGAATTTGGTATACAACCACCATAGAAACAATTTGGCAGACAACCACCATAGGAACTTACCTGCAAAACAACAATGAAATCCAATGAATAGTTTTAGAGAAGAAATTTTTCAAAGATTTTACTTTATACCATAAAAGGAAAATGAGTCTCCCATAAAAGCCATGTTTTTTGACAGATCATTTTTTTTTAAAGGAATTCTGTAAACCTGTATCTAAGGAACATTCCTGCAAAATAATAATGCTATCCAAATAGCGGTTTGGGAGGAGAAGATTTTTAAAGGTTTTTTACTTTGGTTTCCATGGCAACCAGAATTCTTCATGGAACACAATTATTTGAAGGAATTTGAAAGAGGACCACCAAAGGAACATTCCTGTGAAATTTGGTAAAAATCCAGTCAATAGTTTCTGAGGAGAAGTTTTTTAAAGAAAAAGTTTACGGACGCACGCACGGACGAACGGACGCACGGACGGACGCACGACAGACACAACGCCATGACAATAGCTCGCTGGCCTTCGGCCAGTGGAGCTAAAAACTGTCCATTAAACACATTACCACACAATCACAAGTTTTAATGTGCCTGAAGAAATATCCTTTTGAAAACATGGCAGGAAAAGGATAAAATGCTGATAACCAGCATTTTCTCCTTCTCCCACAATGTTTTTTACCTTTCCTTAAAAAATTTCTAGTTTTGAGTCCCATTCATTTTGTCGTCTGCAAATGCTTTGGATTTTGACAAGTCTAAAATTTTGTTATTTGGTAAAGAGTTATACGCATTACCAGCGCCCGATTTTATCAACGTTGGTTAATGTTTGCTACTCGCAATGGGTCATTAGCCGTTTATGTTGCTTAGCAGCTCTGATATCGGTGCTCTCTATCCTAGTTAGGAAACGTGGAAAGAGTTATTTGGGTCTTCATGATTTAACCCTTTACCACACAATCCCGACTTTTAACGACCCTGAGAAAAGAAGCCTTTTGAAAACATTGTGGGAAAGGGAGAAAATGCTGGTAACCAGCATTTTTTTTTCTCCTTTTCCCACAATGTTTTCTACCCTATCAAAGAAAAATTGCACCATTTGAGCCACACTGAAATTGTCTGCAAATGCTTTCAATGTGGACAAGGCTAAAATTTTGTCGTCTGGTAAAGGGTTAATCTATACTTCCCACAACAATCTTTCCAAACTAATGCCCCTTTTTCCAGACAAGTATTGTTGACAGCAGGTAGAGAGAAATGGATCTTGTAGCAATGACTATCATCAATTCTCGGAAAGAATTTGGCCAAGGTTGGGAACCAACCCAGCAATAATCGGTTTTCAAGTCTGCAAGTTACCGAGTAAGCTACAAATTTTGGCAATATCCCTTCATAGTCATGAGAAGATGGTGCTTTCAACAAACAGTTCATTCATACAAAAGAGCTACCTTGATTTGTCCATTACTTTTACGGTACAATAACTAAACACAAAAAGAGTTCATTTAGTAGAACAATGATAAACATGCGTTACCCTTTTAGAAGATGATAAAACTATATACTCTTTTGTACTGAGTGCATTTGCAGATGACAAACATAGTTCAAATGTTGAGATTTGTCTTTGAAAGGGTAGAAAATATTCTGGGAAAAGGAGAAAATGCTTATAACCAGCATTTTCTCCTTTTCTGACAATGTTTTCAAAAGGCTTCCTCCTCACGCTTGTAAAACTCAGGACTGTTTGGTAAACGGTTAACCCTTTAGCTATTAAGTATGATTCAATGCCCTTTTTTGGGCAGGATCTTCAAAGTCCAATGTTGTGTGATTTTTTCTGCAAAAAAACCCTATGAAATTGCAATATTTGGGTTTTCACTATTTGCAGGAAACTTCTATCAAATTCATTTTGTAGTTTAAAGGTTACTTCTTTAGCAGCCAACAAAGTTCTATACGTGACCAAGTTCAAGCATCTGCAGACAACAAATCAGGCATGTCTCAAATTAGGAACTTTGTCTTTGAATCATATAAAATATAAGGGAAAAAGAAAAAAAATGCTATTCAATATAATTTTCTACCATTCCCATATTTTTTTTAAAATTTGTTCCCCAGGATAGAAAAAACGAGTGGATTTTTAAAAAATGATGAAACAAGCATGTACATGAAAGTCAACCTAAAACAGGGTAAAAAAATGAAACAGTTTTAAGTATTTTATTGAACACTGACAATAACAATAACAAATAACAAATAGATAAATATTTAAAGTTATTATTTTAACCCTTTCCCAAATGACAAATTTTGGACTAGTCCAAATTGAAAGAGTTTGCAGACGACAATTTCAAATTTGATGAAAATGGCAGAAAGTTATCAAAAAGGGTAGAAAACACTGTGGGAAAAGGAGGAATTGCTTGTTACGAGCAATTTCTCCTTTTCCCACAGTGTTTTCAAAAGACTTGTACTGCAGACACGTGAAAACCAGGGCTTGTTTGGGAAAGGGTTAAAACCTCCTGAAACAAATTTGCAGCAGATAACCTTGAAATCATCCTTTTAACCCTTTACCACACATCAAAATTTTAGACTTTTCCAAATTGGAAAAGTTTGCAGAGGACATAAATAAGGCTGAAATCAAGGAATTTGTCTTAGATAAGGTAGAAAATATCATAGGAAAAAGAGAATATGCTGGGTACCCGCAGTTTTTCCTTTTCCCACAATGTTTTAAAAAGGCCTCTTTCTCAGGGTCCGGATTGTGTGGTTTGAAGAGTTAAGCAACAAAAAATGATCTTGAAAATAAAGTGGCAAATAGAGAGAAATTGCTTGTTACAAGTAATTTTTCCTTTTGTGATGTTTTCAAACTAAGCTACCACAAGACAAAATAAGTCATCTCCTCAATGTTGTAAATGGAAAAAGTAGATACAATTAAATAAAACAGCAAGGCTTGAGAAATCAACAATCACAAAGGACAAGAGCACCACATGTGGGATCTGATGCTTGGCTGCAGTTGCTTGACTTTCATTGAAAATTATGAATAAAAAAAGGGGCATAACTGTGTCAGGAATACTTTGATTGTTACCTGCCCTATCCAATGCTTGGCTGCAATTGCTTGACTTTCAATGAAAATTGTGAGCCAAAAAAGGGGACATAACTGTGTCAAGAATACTTTGATGGTTACCTGCCCTTGTTGTATAGGTTCCCTTTTTGATAGTTAATAACTTGTCTAAGTTTGAAGCAATTTTTCTTCCGTAATAATTGAGTCTGACAGATATTACAAAATGTCAAAGTTTTGGCACGACGACAGAGATGATGACAACGACGCCAGGGCTATGGCAATACCTAGATGTTTTCTTCAAAGAGCAGTCAAGCTAATAACAACAACAAGTAAATTCCATTCCACAATTTCATTCCTTTTTTTAAACTTTTTTTCATTCATATATCAGCAGAATATTGTTATTCACTTCACCCTTAAAGAGCCTTTCACAAATTTAGCTGGCTTTGTGGCAAGTTTGAATCACAATCAGACTGCACAAAACATGCAATCTGATCTTTGATCTGTATTGTCAGTTTGTTGAGACATTAGGGAACAAGATCAACATTGAAATGGATTCTTTTGGGGTTCTTATTTCTTAACTGAAAATGTCTGTTAAACCTTTACCAAACAATCCCAAGTTTAACGACCCTCGGGGAGAAGCCTTTTGAAAACATTGTGAGGAAAGGAGAGAATGCTGGTAACCAGCATTAAGAAACAGAAATAAGAACCCCAGAACCAGCATTTTCTCCTTTTCCCACAATGCTTTCAAAGTTAGGTTTAATTGCGTGAGCCACATTTGATTTGTCGTCTGCAATGGCTTTGAATTTGGAGGAGTGTAAAATTTTGTCATTTGGTAGAGTTAAACCTTTTCCAAGTGACAAATTCTGGACACTTCAAAATTTAAAGTATCTGCAGACAACAGATTTGAAATGGGTACAAATGAGTTTAAGTTCTCTAATAGGGTAGACAGAATTGTGGGAAAAGGAAAAGTTGCTTGTTACAAGCAGTTTCTCCTTTTCCCAGAATGTTTTCAAAAGCTTTCCTCCTCAGGGTTGTTAAATTACAGGATTGTTTGGTAAAGCGTTAAGTTCAATCTGGGCTTTAAGGGTTAGGTTGGGTACCAGCTAATCTGTAAACTATGTAAGTTCTGTTTTGTAGTCTGTCACAGCTTTGTTGCTCTACTCCTGGTTGATCATGTTAGCCGAGTACATCACATCAGTTCTCATGGAGTATTTGACCCCCTTCTTCAGCAATGATCCTTCATGTAAAATGTCATGTTGAAATACCAACACCATTCCTGTAAAAATGTTCAGGCATAATGTTCATTCTTTACCAAATGATAAAATTGAACCATTAGCATTAGCAAACAACAATTAAATGTTGCTGAAATAATTATTTTTGCCTTGATAGGTTAGAAGTATTGTGTGAACAGGAGAAAATGCTAGTTAACAGCATTTTCTCCTTTTCCCATAATGTTTTTGAAAGTCTTCTTTTTATAAGTTTTCATTAAAACTTTGGATTGTGTGGTATAGGGTTAAAGAACTCCCTAAGCAAGAGGTCCTGCTTGGCTCAGTGGTGAAGGCATAGGATTCACAATGGGGAGACCCTGGATTCAATTCTCACTCAAGACACTTGGTTTGTCATGGGAGTGTCCTTGGGCAAGACATTTGAGAGCCCTGGCCTAATACTGGTGAAACACAGATAAAGTACCAGTAAGCTGTTGCTGTGATATGACTGAAGTAATGCTGAGAGTGGAGTTAAAAAAGATTCAGTCAATCACCCTTGGCTAGATCTTTTTTTTTTTTCGCTGGATATGATATTTTGAGAAACAGCTCAAAACTCAGATGACTCAGACAATATCTGAGTTTCACAAGCAAACGTGGTCTCAAAAAGGATTAAAATGGCTGTTAGAGACATCTTCAGAATGATACAAAGGATTTTCAAGGTCCGCTAATTGCCCCTCAAGAGAGAGGGTCACCTCCATCCCCTTAAAATAAAACATGTAATGAGACAGTTCCTTTACAGCCCAAAGGTTTCACTTCTTATTTGAAGTGTTTTTTTTTTTTTCTATTTCTTTTTTTTGTATTACCAGTAACTGTTACTGTACTTCAATGGCATGAGACACTATATATGTAAGTCTATAGTGGTAAACAAAATTTTGCATTCTACCTCAATGAAAGCATTTGCGGACAAAAATTCAAATGTGGAATAGATAAAGTACTTTGTCATTGAAAGAGAGGAAAACATTACTGGCAAAGGAAAAAGATGCAGGTTTTTAGTATAGACATACCTGCTTTTGGCACAACCTCTATGGACTCCTTCTCTGAAAAACTGAAGAAGGTCGTACTGCCACCCTTGAAACCCTGGAGAAAAGAAAACAGAAAAATGGATTAACTCTTCATTGATTAGCTCTTTATGTCCTCCGGTGATTAACTCATTATCTCCTGCAGGTGACCTTTTATGTTTTGAAGTAGGCCATGCTTTAAAGTATTGTGGCAAAAGGAGAAATTATTCATATGAGCAATTATTCCTTTAACCACAATGTTTTTACATGTAGCTAACTGTATCTAATACATCTTTATTTGCACTGATAACCAATTTAACAACGATATTTTTCCAAGTTGTCTGCTGCAAACGTGATCTGGGAGTTACTCCTAACCAGACAATAAATTTCAAGACCAGCCCAACTCCAAAGCAGTAGCAGACTACAGATTAACTGTGGCTAAAATGTTTGAAGGATGGCAAACACTGTGGTAAAAGGAGAAAATGCTGGTTCTCAGCATTTTCTCCTTTCCTAAAAAGCTTTCAAAAGCTGTCTTCCTTGTGGTCATAACTTTTGATAGAATAGAAAACATTGTGGGAAAAGGACAAAACACTGATTATCAGCATTTTCTCCTTTCATACACAGTGTTTTCAAAAGGTTTCTTCCGTAGGGTTGTTAAAACTTGGCATTGTGAGGTAAAAAGTTAAAACACAGAATTGTTTGGTCAAGGATGACACCATTTTTCTTGATAGAAATGAACATAGGCAAAAATGTTTGTAATGTAGGAAACAAGGCAAAAACCTCACCTCATTAAGATAAAGCTGTATTGTAATATAGCTGCACTCGCCATTATCCCTCTTGTATTGTCCATCCATGTGAATTTTGAAATATTCACCTGGATGATAGCGTAAGAATCTCAATCTGCAATAAATAGAAACAGTATTTACCTATTACTGTACAAATACAAATGTATTATGTTGCTGCTATACACAGATTTTGAAAACACTAGGGGAACAGGTGCAATTGCTTGTGACAAGAAGTTACTCATTTTCCAGCGAAGTATTCCGTATCATTAAAACTGATTTTTTTCCCTTCCTTCATTGCTCTTTTTTTTCATCTGTATCATTTTTTCGTACATAGCGATCGGTCCAATAACAGCCTGTACAGACTTGGCTTATTCTGTCTTGAAATCTGAAAATTTATCCCAATTCACAGGGAATGGCTATAGAGAATAACATGTTTGAAGTGATTCCTTTTTCGGTTTTGTTCTATAGTGACCAATTTTAAAAAAGATCAAATTCTCTGAAATTCTGAAAAAGACAGTGACAGGAATATTACCATTACATTTTGCAAATTGACTCGTTAATATCCAAGATGTTTGAAAGTTAGCACACGAGCAGACCCAGGTCAGTCATAGGGATACATCATAAGCCCCCTCCCCAGCCTTAAGCCTGAGGAGGTAAATGGTAAATTATGTGACATACCTCTCATTTAAACCCATGACCTGTCTACCTTGCCAGACTTCTGGGATATATCCTTTAATTCTTTGCCAAATACGGTCTGCCTCTTCAAAGGTATCCCAAATACACCGTGAACTGTTCCTAATGTCTGTCATTTCCAGTTGTCTAAAAAACAAAAAGGTAGGCATATGTCAGCTTAAATCTTTACCACATAATCCCGACTTTTAATGACCCTGTGAAAGAAGCTTTTTGAAAACATTGTGGGAACAGGAGAAAATGCTGGTAACCAGCATTTTCTCCTTTTCCCACAATGTTTTCTACCTTTTCCAAAACAGATTTTAACTTTTGAGTCAAATTAATTTTGTTGTCTGCAAATGCTTTCAATTTGGACTGGTCTAAATTTTTGTTGTTTGGTAAAGGGTTAAAGAGTAGGACTTTTGAAAACACTGTGTAAGAAGAAATGGCTTATGGTGAGAAAATCCTCTTCCCTTTTTTTTTTTTTTTTAATTAAATTGTCTGTTTTCGTAATATTAGAAAAACAGTGATCATTCTATCTGATATCAGGCTCTACTTCTTTCCTTATTACGATTCGTAATATAAGGCTTCTCAGGGAGGCAGATCACAATGTAATGTCTGCAGACTATCTTTTAACCCTTTACCAAACAATCCTGTGTTTTAACCATGAAGAAGAAGGCCTTTGAAAACATTGAGGGAAAAGGAGAAAATGCTAGTGGCCAGCATTTTCTTGTTTTCCAACAATCTTTTCTACTCTTTCAAACACAAATTCCATCATTACACCAACATTGATCTGTCGTCTGCAAATGTTTCCAATATGGAAGAGTCTAAAATTAAGTCTTTTGGTCAAGAGTTAGGGCACTACATACAACTTTGGTTTATTCATAGTATAGAAAAACTAAGCTTTTAACCTTTTACCACACAATCCCAAGTTTTAACGACCCTGAGAAAGAAAGCTTTTGAAAACAATGTGTGAAAAGGAGAAAATGTTGGTAACAAGCATTTTCTCCTTTTCACAAAATGTTTTCTAGCCTCCATTAAAAAAATTTAATGTTTTGAACAACATTTATTTTGTCGTCTGCAAATGCTTTGAATTTGGACATGTCAAACATTTTGTTGTGTGGTAAAGACTTAATGTAGTTCAAGATTATACTGTAAAGAACTTTCAGTCTGATCATCCGTCTAAACTGACCACTATTTCCTTTTGATACACAACAAAAAGTTGTCTCCAGGAAATGATGAATTAGCTCTTTATCAGACAACAAAAACTTACACTTATTTGAAAAGCATTTGTAAACAACAAATGAAATATGATTCAAGGTAAAATGATGGAGTGTGTCTTCCACAAGCTACATAGCATTGTGAGGGAAGGAGAAAACACTGGCTACCATGCAGCATTTTCTCCTGTACCTACAGTGTATTTAATTTAAGCCCTCTCTCTCAGCATCATTAAAACATGAGATTGTTTAACAAAGGGTTAACCCTTTCCAACACGACAAAAAGTAGACTTGTCTAAATTGCTAAAGCATTTGCAGAAAATTTAAATGTCACTCATATGATGGAATTTGTCTTTGATCATGTAGAAAACATCGTGGGAAAAGGAGAAAATGCTGGTTACCAGCATTTTCTCCTTTTCCCATGATGCTTTTCTATGGCTTCTCCTCAAGGGTCGTTAAAACTTGGAATTGTGTGGTAACATTTTATCAGCATGCACTATTTACAACCCATATTTTCAACTCCAGACTGTAGTGATACATACATGTAGACTCATACACACAAAACTCTTCAAAAGAAATACTACACACCTGCCATTACCAATATTTACTAAAGCTGTTTCATAACCCATCTTTTCTGTCTTTTTGATGTATTCCTTACACTCCTGCAAATAAAAAAAAGATTTGTTTTAACCCTTAAAGGCCCGAATAAACCCAAAGGACATTTTCAGTCTAGAATAACACCAAGATAATTACAATTTTGTGGTCACTTTTTATGTGTAGTGTCTCAGCAAAACGGACAGTGTAGATCAAAGATCAGGCTGCACATTTTTTGCAGCCTGATCTTGGTCTACACCGGCCGCAGATGCAACTATAGTTGTGAAAGGTGCTATAAAGGTTAAAGCAGCTTGTGCATCATTTTGTCTAATCTTTCAGTTAACCATTTACAACATAATCCCAAGTTTTAATGACCCTGAGAAAGGAAAGCATTTTAAAACATTGTGGGAAAAGGAGAAAATGCTGTTAACCTGCATTTCCTCCTCTTCCTTTTATGTTTTCTGCCCCTTCAATTACAAATTCGAGCATTTGAGCCACATCTAATTTGTCATCTGCAAATGCTATGAATTTGGAAATGTCAAACATTTTTTCGTTTGGTTAAGAGTTAAATGAGTACAAATGATGTTGTATCAGAAAGGATAGAAAACATAGAGGGAAAAGGAGAAAATGCTGGTTTCCAGCATTTTCTGCTGTTCCCACTATGTTTTCAAATGCTTTCTTCTGTACGGGTTGTAAATAATAAGGGACTGTTTGGTAAAGGGTTAAATCTTGTAATTTGGTAGAGTTAAATGTGGTACAAATGATGGGGGTTGTATCAGAAGGGATAGAAAACATTGAGGGAAAAGGAGAAAATGCTGGTTTCCAGCATTTTCTGCTTTTCCCACAATGTTTTCAAAGGCCTTCTTCTGTACGGGTTATTAATAATACGGGATCGTTTGGTAAAGGGTTGAATGTTGTCAACCAATTTATAATGTAAGGATTACTATGTTACCTTCTCCGTGAAGACATTGTATAAAACAAATGCAAGTTTGTCTTTGAAACATTCAGGAAGTTTAACATCTTCTTTCACAATATCTGTCCGGCTCCCACCTCCATCTTGATCTTTTGCCTCGTGGTTCAATGACAGTTTTTCTAATCCATCTGACACTTTTTCAAAATCTGTAGTGTGCATTTTATCATCCTCATCTGATCCTGCATTTTCCGACTGGAACACACCAACAATTTTTCTATGAAAAAAAAAGGGGGAAGTATATATGTAAATCATTAGAATCTGGGGCTGTTCTACATATCATTTTAAATATCATTTTAACCCTTTACCACACAATGCTGTGTTTTAACGACCCTGAGGTAGAAGCCTTTTGAAAACTGGTAACCAGCATTTTCTCCTTTTTTCACAATGTTTACTATCCTATCACAAACAAATTCCATCATTTGAGCCATATCTAAATTGTTGTCTGCAAATGCTTTCAATTTGGATAAGTATAAATTTTTCTCGTGTGGTAAATACAATAATATAAAACATTGTAGGAAAAGGAGAAAATGTTTATCACAAGCCTTTTCTCCTTTTCACACAAAGTTTTCTAATTCTACTTGATCCGAAATTTTCGGCTAACTTGTTCCAATTTTGAATTTGACTTAAACAAAGGCTCTCAATTTCGTTGAGTCTAATTTTTTTTTTGGGGGGGGAGGGGGGGTGTTCCATGGCTTTAAAAAAACATTGTGGAAAAAGGAGAAAATGCCCATTTGGTAACCAACATTTTCTCCTTTTCCCACAATGCTCATTTATTATACAAATCTCATAATTCGTACCAGCAAAGTTATATATATAGTAAACGATCCCTGGTACCATATATGATTTGTCGTCTGGATATATTTTCAATTTGTATAAATTAAATATTGGTCCAAATTGGTATAATTCGTTGGGGGTAAATTATCATAATATTTTAACAATAACATATTTCAAACTATGAACCTCATAAAATCCATATTTCTACGAAATTTTCTCTCCAACTCACGAGCACTTCGATCGTAAACAAATTCAAAACTGTGACTAACAGGAAGTACGAATCAGTTCGGTCATTTGTTGATGTTTGTCCAGGAATTCCTTAAATACATATCTATTTTCAGCCATGATTGTACTTTCGTTTTGAGTAATCGAATGACGTCATCAGAGGGCAGTGGCAGTCAACAGTTGATAGGAAAAATACAGTACCGAAAAAATACACCTCATGTGATTCAAGGGTAGGATTGACAACCCGTTCCACTTTCAGTAGCTCTTCCACACCACAATGATTTTCTTTCCGGTCGTCAACGAATAAATTGTCCTGGGTCGTAGATTCAAAGGTAGAGCAAGACCTTTTTAAAAATTCGATATCAAACATAATTTAAACAGGTCTGAAATGTGTTAACTACTGATGTAACAGTATTTAGAACTAAGCACAAGTTTTATGTTTCTTGAGGGACTATTTGGTGTATTTGGTTCTGTCTTCCGCCAAATGTCACACCTGTTATACATATTGAAATAAAATACTTAATACCCACCATGGCTGACCCTCTGCTGTTCATTCCTGGACTAATCGGAAGGTTGGCTGTATATTCCTCTGAAACTTTTCACCCATGGCCTTTAAAAACAGGGAGAGGAAGTGGTAACATGAGCGATGTTTGGTATTGCTATCCCTGCACGCATGCTCTTGAAAACTCAGCTACGCATGCAAAGTCACGCTTAAAAGAGGCCTTTACAGCAGCATATGTTTAGTGTGCTTGCAATAACCAAGTAGATTCACAAGAAATAGCAAAATTACATTCACTATCTCAACAAATCTTGATGTGATGTAAACATGTATCAGAAACATATTTTAGATATATGCCATTCCATCTGTTATGACAATTCAAGATTGTATCAGAAGTGTTTGATATACTTGGTTGGTTTTTCAGGAGGAGTAGCAAAAGTCTATTCTGTTTACCTTTACCAAGGCAATCCTGTGTTTTCACGACCCCGAGGAAAAACCCTTATGAAGACATTACATACGAAAAGGAGAAAATGATGATAGGCTAACCAGCATTTTCTCCTTTTTTCCCAACAATGTTTTCTAACCTTTCACTGACATTTCTCATTATCTTGTTTACTGCAAATGATTTCAGATGGAAACAGTCTACACTCTTGTCGCGTGATAAAGAGAAGTTTACGTTGTCTGTTCCTTCACGAAGTCCACATACTTCAAAGGCAAAATAGCAATGCTGTCCGTAATGCTATAAAAAGAGTAGATCTAGTTACACATTTGTGTGTGTGTGTGTGTGTGTGTGTATGTAGTCGGTGCACTGTAAAATTGGACCGATCCTCAGGTTGTACTTTGGTACAATACTGTACAGTTTTAGTAAGAATGGATTGTTTCCCTAAAGCTCAACCTACGCTCACAAAAGCTTCATATTTGCAATGGGTTCAATGATGAAGTTTCTGTCTGTAGATTTGTTTGTAGGCGGGTTAGGTCGTCCAAACCGTTCTGCCCATAGTTGTTCTGTGTTCACATGAAACAACGAAATGTAAAATCAAGTGGTGTCGTCTATTTCACTTTCAAAGTATCTATATAGCGGAACAATTTCATCTCGAATCGCAGATCAAGGCCCGGTCGTGTAGCTCAGTGGTTAACGTATCTAACTCGTGACCTGGTGGTTGCGGGTTCAATACCCGGTTGTGGCAAACTTCCTTTCAGGCAATTTTTCGCCTCCTACCTTTGATCCATGTGAGAAAAGTAGTCAGTGACTTTGAAATAAAGATGTATAAGTGTTGGTGTAAGAAAGCCAGGAAACACATGCATAGGTGCACAGGTGCACTTACCACCGTGATATGGCATAGGCTGTGAAAACGGCCTTAAACTCCCAATACCAACAAACAAAACAAATCAAGATACATTTTTTGGTCTCTATCTGCCCGTAAGCTCGAGATTTCCTGTGTTTATTCTCTAATCCTCTAATAAGCATTTACAGCAGTTCGTCTTCTAACCAGAGTTCCCGATGTCAACCCATAATCAAATTTGTGTCATTCCCTCAGAGTGCCGAATAAACTCGACATTTCCAGTCGAAAAATGAGACCCAAGTAATTGAGATGTTATGGTTGTTTTTTTGCTGTAAAAATTTAGCGAAGCGGACAGTGTAAACCAAAGATCAGAATGCACATTTTGTGCAGTCTGATCTTGGTCTACACCGTCCGTAAAAGCAAATAAAGTCGCGAAAGGCGCTTTAGGGATTAAACTAAATTCAAAAGTCACGAGAAAATTCCTTTCATGTAGTCTTCAAAATCGTTGATTGCATTGCAAGAGAACTCGTTGCATACATGCACCATTGAGTGAAACAAAGAATTTATCCAGATCTATAAGAACTATCTCTCTCTCTCTCGTAAAAGAAGTCCTTTTCCCAAAAAAGCACGTCTGGAGGTTTTTTTCAAACTTCAGCTTCTCGTAAGTTGTTTATCTCAAAGTAATGTGCAACATGGGTTCAGAACGCTTCCAGTACAATGTTGGCTGTGTTCAATTCAATAATATCGAATATCAGGGATCTACATTGATTTTTGCCTCACATCAGCTCAATGGATTGTATCGGATTTGGCATTGTTTTATCAATATTTCCAGAGGTCTGTGGTGCAATACTTCCAATTGGCGTAGACGTAATCGGGCTTAGATTATTGTCATAACTATTTAATTTCCCATTCGGTATTTGTATATCGGCAGTGTCACTCGTAGAGGATCTTGCAGATCCTTTCCTCGAATTGTCATAGCTCAGCGGTGTATTCATCAACACAACATCATTGATTTCCTTCGAAGCGTTAACCTCATTCATTTCCAAACTTTTAAACAGTTTTACGTGTTCATTTGTATTACTTTCGACCGACTCTACATTTTCTGCATTACATGTATTAACAATTGTGTTTTCAGTATGAGGTGAAGACGGAACACTCATAGTCTCTCCATTTTGTCCAACACTCGTCACGTTTTCTGTGAAGGCCAGTCTACTTTTTAAATTGACACGTTGCTCTGTCTCTGGTGTAATTACAACAGGTTTCGCTGTCTCCGGTACCTCAACTCTACTAGTATTTAAATCTTGTGCTTCTGGCGACGCTGAGAAGAAATTAGAAACAGAACGATTTAACACTTCGGAAGGCTGTTCAGTATGCTTTGATTGTCGCGAGGCATTACGTGAAATATCTGAAGTCGATGGTGATGGCGAGATCGAGTTCCGCGGAAGAGAATGTCGACTGTTTTCAGCGTCGGCCAGATGTACAGCCGTCCCATTGAAATTTAATTGCGTCTTTTCGGCTCGATTATACGGTATTCTAGAATGCAAAGTTTGTGCCTTTTTGCCAAAATTTGAACCAGCCCCTTCCTCAAGTATAGGACTTGGTCGGTGACTAAGCATGCTAACACTCCTGGTAACACCAGGTCGCTTGGAGATAGTTTTCTCCGACTCGAATACGGGCACTTTCGATGGAGCCGGTGATGTTAAATAGGAATCCCTCTGAGAAGGCATGGTGACCTTAAAGTCATTCGTTTTGGCAGTTGGAAAAACGTAAAGACTGGTACTTGGGCGTTTTAAACCTGGCTCCAGGATAGTGGTCTCTCTTGGACCCATCAAGGACCTTGGCGTCAAGCCTGCCAATCCAGACATTTTATGTGGCATTGCTTCTATGGCAGGGTCAGCTATAAAAGAGAGGTGAGGAAAAAAAAAAAGTCATCTCTTTGCTCTCGATGTACTTGAACCAGGCTCTGGCAAAAAGGGGTTTAATGGGTCTCCGTGATGCATTGTAACACGAAAGTCATCATATAACTATGGATCCGCAAAATCCATCTCATCTGACAACCGACTAAATCTTGATGTAGACTGATGGTCCTTGCCTACGCAGAAACTTTACCAACAGCAAAAGTGCGCACAGGCTGACCCGGATCGATTCTTTGCGTTAAACCCCCTTTTCACAGAGCATGGCTCATTCGTATTAGCACATCTTGCAAACAAGTTTTTGTGTCAGAACGCTATTGAAAATATTGGGGCAAAAAGTGAACTTACTTCTTGTACTGTTGTCCTTGAGCAATAGAGTTTTCACTTGCTTCATGTATTAGGCCTTAACACTTGAGCTGCAAAGCGCGACTCACTGACCTTTTGCAGACAGTGTAGATCAAGATCAGACTGCACAGAACGTGCAGTCTGATCTTGGATATACACTGTCCAATAAGGAGAAAAGTTTGAAATAACATTATTCGGGTTTTTACTATCAGCTTGAAAATTCATTTAACTTATTTAGCAGGATAAAAGTCTGAAAGGTTTAACACTTTACAAGACAACAAAAGGGCTAGGTTCACAAAGGGACATTTTTGGCCCTATTAAGAATTTGGGGAAAATGTGTATCAAGTGAAAGTACAATGTCTACATGTTATAAAACAAAAGTCAAAACCCACATATTGTTGTTTTTTGTTACCATGGCAAGGTTAAATTCAGACAATTTCCAGCATAATCCACTCGTAATCATTCACGGGGCTGGAGCTTCAATTCAAAGATTTGTTTCAGATTTATGATGACGAGTTACATGTGCAATATTTTTAATTATTTCTGGTATGGATTCATAATGGCAACTTTTTTAACAACCGACTGAATCATGAGGTAGACTGGTCCTTGGACATACAGAATATGACCAATAGCGAAAAGTTTCGGCCCAGGTCAGCCTGCTCGAACTGCGCAGGCTGACTTGGGTCGATACTTTTCGCAGATCCATTAAGCCCTCTTTTCACAGATCATGGCTCGTATATACATATAATATTGCCGAGAGTTACGTACGTTCTGGTGTAGATATAGGTGACGGATCTTTGTCTGATTCAGGGGTCACTGGTCGAGACTTCCTACAGCTTTTATACAGGATGAATACCACTACTAATGTAATCGTCAGACAGGCGGCAGCGGCACCTTATGATTCATAAAAAAATAAGACTGTTAATTACTCGTACCATCAATACTTTATATCTGGTAGCCCTTTTGCACATACATGTGTTTGTCTTCGAGGCTTTTTGTAACGATAAAATTGTGTAGGCCTGTACTCCACTTTTTTCCTTCCATGCACCATTAGAGTTTCTGATTTTATTTTACTACGGATATCGCCAGTACATATAAACACACACTAATCATGCAAGATAGGCCTATAGGAGTGGAATACGTTTATTTATTACCATATATATTTCCCCTATTGGATGCATGTCGGTTTCTGCTCCGACCATCTTTGCCAATGAAGTCTCAATAATATTAATAATTTACAGTATGATAAAATTTTTGGTAACTTGCAGTACCAGAAAGTCCAGTCGTAGAAATATCTCCCGTAATTGATCCTTTCTCTGTATTTATTTTGGTTCTCCATGACTAAATTTGAAAATACCTGTATGTATTTCAATGATTTTAGAAACAGCGAAAAATCAAGAACACTTCATTTTAATGCAGTCAAACGCCAAACAAGTTCATTATGCATGAGCTCGGTTACTTTCATTGGTTGAAAGTATTATTTACCTTTAGGCTGCTAAGCGTACTCAATGATCTTTGGCGGACAGTGTAGATCAAGATCAGACCGCACAGATCTTGGATCTACGTTGTCCGATTAGGAGATATTTTTCCCCTATTAAAAAAACTTTGTAATAGCAGTATTTGGATTATTCAATCGGTTGTAAAGTTTAATTCAATCTTTTTAGCATGTTAAGAGTTAATATAGCCAGTAATATGGAGATTTTTTCCCAAGTCATTTTTCTTAAGCCTTTCAGCGCAAGGGGCGAAAACAGACAGTTTTGTGGATGGTATAGGTCAAGTATGTGCAGTCTGATCCCGGGTCTATACCGACCGTTTGTTTGGTCAAGTTTCTAGAAAATAAAAATAATTTTGCGTTCAGCAGATTGAATTTACAGCTTCCGAAAGAGGTCGAGTCTACATACATAGGACCTGAAACAGTCCATTCTTTTACAACTAGGAGCAACATACATAATTATACATCGATTTTGTGAACGGCGTAGATCAATATCAGACTGCTCAGAACGTGCATATACGGCATTCACAGAGGCAGGATTACGCTCTAGCTTTATATGTTCCTTACCAATAGAGACATGAGCCATGCTCTGGCAAAAGGGGGCTTAACGCATCTCCGTTATGCATTATACCAAGCAAGTCATCACGTACATGTAATTATGGATCCATAAAATCCATTTAGCCTAACAATCTTCGCAAGCCAAGGATACTAAGGTAGTACGTAACGAACAAAGTGGAGTTAGTATCCTTGGCTTGCGAAGATGAACAATCGAGTGAATCTGGAGATAAATTGATCATGGACTTGCAGAAAATTGACCTATAGCCAAGAGTTTCGACCCAGGTCAGACTGTGCGTACTGCGCAGGCTGATCTGGGTAGACAGTTTTTGCAAATGCATTAAGCCCAAATTTCAAAGAGCATAGCTCGAATATGGCGATCACAACCTTGCCCAATAAAGTAATAGTTTACTTACCTAGAACTATGGCGATCAGAGTCATTGTGTTATCGTCAGAATTACTGTCTGAAACAGCGGAAGGAGTTGTACTTGTAGAGGTTGTTGTTGTTGAAGTAGTAGATGGTGTCGTCGTAGTTGTCGTTGAAGTCGTAGTGGGAGTCGTCGTGGTAGTCGTAGTTGGCGTCGTCGTTGTAGTCGTGGTGGGAGTTGTGGTCGTAGTTGTGGTGGTAGGGGTTGTTGTTGTTGTAGATGTGGTGGTAGTAGTCGTAGGAGTTGTTGTTGTTGTTGAAGTTGACGTGGTCGTGGTGGTTGTTGTTGGGGTTGTTGTTGTGGTTGTCGTAGAAGTCGTTGTACTCGTAGTTGTGGAAGTAGTCGTGGTAGTGCTCGTGCTGGTGGTTGGCGTCGTAGTCGTCGTCGTGGTTGTTGGTGTCGTGGTTGTTGTTGTGGTAGTAGTACTGGTAGTTGTAGTGGGATCTTAAACAAAATTCAAGTCCGGAAGATATTATGCTAGTATTTGACTGTTATACCATACGACCTCAAAGAAATTGTGCAATGCTTTGGTAAAAGGGGGCTTAATGCATCTCTGTGAGGCATCATACCAAGCAGGTCATCACATAGTTATGGATAAATAAAATGTAATTTGTCTTACAACCGACTGAGTCCCGAAGTAGAATGGTCCTTGGACATGCAGATGATTGTAGCAAAAAATTTCGACCCATGGACTGCGCAGGCTGGACTGGGCAGGCTGACATGGGGTGACGCTTTTTGCAGATGCATTAAACCCTCTTTTCACAGAGCATCGCTCTTTTTTTTCCCCTAATGCTACAAGAACCCTTGAAGTTGGATAACAATTTAGCCAACACCTTTTTTTTTATTAAGCTGGAATGCAAGATAGAGGTACTTGCTTGTACCCACACAGCTGGACCCAAACCCAACGTGTTGGACTTTTTCCAGGAGTAGATATCGCAATATTGGTATGAAGCTTTATCTTTTTTTAATTCTGTCTATATCAATAGTCACAAATCGGCCGATTCCGTCCGTATAAAGGAGGTTTCCATTTTGAACTACCAATTACAAGACCTTAAACATGGCGGCTCCCAAGTAAATCGCTTGGCAACGACATGAACAACCACGGTGAAGTTAATGACATCTATCGATCTGTCGGTGAAAGCTCCCAACGGATTTGATAAACAACGCTAAAAATTGAATGTACAAACTGTTTGCCGACGGAAACATTCTAAGAAAGATATCGATAGAAAATTGTGACTCATGTATTCTTTTTTTTACAGAGGAGCCATACAATTTTAATAACAGTAAAACGGTTTACTTCCGGCGAAGAGATGTACCGTGTAGGTGCATATTAAGCTACATGTACGTGATGCAGCAGAGGGACTTGGTCACCGGATCACCCAAGGTATGCCGAATGTGTCTTTACAAGTATGTGATTATAAAGGAGTTAATGCTGTATTTTTTTTTTTTTTGTTTTTTAATAATCGTTCAACATGCAGAATTGCAGAATACAGTAAAATTGACGGCTGCTTCGAATACGACTGAATCACTCCAAATGTAAGTATTTTTACAATTCGTCATTGCAATACCGATCAATCTTTTCAACGCCAAATTTATAAAACTCGATCTCTTTCAGCGGCTGAAAATACAGTTCACTGAATCTCAGAAAGATTTTTTTTATCATATCCGCTTGATTGAACAAGCAGATGGTAAAGATCCAAGATCAGGCAGCACGTTTTGTGCAGTCTGATACTAATCAATGCCATCCGCAAAAGTCCCTGTTGTCACCTATGACGCTGAAAAGGCTTTAATCATCTGTGTGTCATTTTACTTACCACAGGCAGCTGAAATGTATGAAAAGATATTTGTTTATTCCGCTGTGCAAATAAATAATACGATCCACATATCTTGACTTTATATAGGCCCGGTCATTTCAGCCATTATTCTAAAGTTGATTCGTATACTAGTAATTAACTATTTTCTTCAAGTTCAAGTCGTTATGTATAAAATGAAGCCATGTTTTTTTAATACTTATGCTGCTGAATAAATGAAACCCAAATTTCTACTCAATACTAAAAACCCAACCATTGCAGTTTCGATGTTGATTTCACCGGAAAGAAAATTCTGTATCGGACTGTGTAGATCAAAGATCAGACTGCACGTTCTGTGCAGTCTGATCTTGATCTACACTGTCTGTAAAAGGTCAGTGGGTCGCGATCAGCAGCTTAAGGGTTAAGATACATCTATGCTCGTTTTCAGGCAGTTTTCAGGCAGATTTTCACCCATTCCATCTTTATAACTTTTATGAAACTGGAATCATTCTTGTATCTTCATATCAAATGTTGTCCCTGATGGCTGCAAGATTGAACAGATTACGACGGATAGAAAACGCATTTCATGTTTTGGAGGTCCTCCAAGCAACCGCTGTTGTCGTTTCCGGTTTTAAAGAAGGACAAATCCCTTGTGTTTTTCTATCCCTGACGCCATATATATTGGTAACATAATTATGTCTACACAACTGAGCGATTCTACGTGTACACTTTCAACAGTGTCTTTTTTTTTTACCTAGTTGTAAGGATTTATTTTTAAATGTATACCAGAAAATGTGTTTCAAATCGATACAGTACACATTTGAATGAGTAAGTGGGTTCGACTTCTCTGTCTTAGTCGTAAATTCGACAAAACGAGATGAAGACATAGCTCGGTCAACGAGTTTTCCTCCAGCCTACATACATCCTGCAAAGCTTTACAAATCTTGGTATGAAAACAATAAGGATTCTTGATTATTTCATAAAGGATCTACAATCAATTTTTGTAAAAGAATAAAAGGAAAATTGATACAGAAGGTGAATAATTCTAAGATTCGAAGTTGGTCATATTAGAATCGAAATGATCTTCTTTCTAGCGTTGTTTATCGTTCAATACACCATGGTTGGAAGGTTTAAGGCGCAATGAATAAACCACTCGGGTTATCGCCCTCATGGATTATTTATTGTGCCTCATAACTCACTGTCGTGGTTTATTGAACGATAAACCACGATAGAAAGAAGATTATTTCTGAAACGTATTTAAGTAAATGAGCGGATAGACAATAACTTGTATTTGGACAATGAGTGAAATGTGAGAGAGGCCAGATTCAGTTTCCGAACGGACCATATACCTAGTATTACCGCAAGGTGTTTTTTAACTGCATGGATGATTTGCTGTTAAATCTTTGAGCTCTTTTGCTATAACATTTTATAAATCTTTCATCCGCTGGGGATAAATTTGTTGGTACTGTAAATGGTTAGCACGGAATATGTAGAGGACATTTGTTTTTTTCAGGTGAAAGATCGAGATTTATTTCATCGAGTGAACATCATCGGTAATATTTTCACAAGTGGCGCAGCTGCGAGTGAAAATATTACCGATCATGTTCACGAGATGAAATAAATTTCAGTAAATTTCAATCATTTACAAAAAAAAAAAAAAAAAAATGTTCTATTTATTTCATGCTTCTAAGCTCTTTTTTTGTTGGGACTTTCATCAAAAATCCAGAACAATTGTAATCGGTAGGCTAATGCCCCTTGGCGCATCCCTCAAACATAAGAAGGCATTACAATTTTAGCGCGAGAAATGTAGGGTAAATGTGCGTAAATTGCGTCATTTGTCTGTCTGGATGAATAGGACGCACTATTTACCTAGGTAACTAGTTCACGGGAACTGTGCAGTCTGGTCTTGATCCATACTGACCCATGTTTTCGCCTACGCTAAAAGGATTGAAAGGGCTAAACACAAATCAACAAAGAACTTTAATCAGAAGACCATTCAAAGTACTTACAGGTTGGATGTGCATGTAATGTCAATGTGATACCATATACGGTCGGAGTACCCGTATGCGCTGGTATGCTTGTAGACGTTTGGTTTTTTGTGCAACTCATGGGAGATTGTGACACCGACATCGAGTCGTTAGTATACTTTGTTGATCTCTGTAAATGATATGGAAATGGTAAAGAATACAGTCTGTAAACATTGAAAAACATTATACAGTATTTCTTTATTGAATACAGAGACACTCAAATAGTAGGGGATGGGGGTGGGGGAATATAAGGACTATTTGAAGTACATGCACTCGTAACAAAACCGCTTTGAAAGTCATACAAAAATCGAGAAGTTACATGTAAATGTCATCTGTGTAATTCAGCCATACTTTGGCAAAAGGGTGGGGGGTGCTTAATGCATCTCCGTGATACATTATGCAAAACAAGTCATCATACAATTACGGATCCCTGACAGCCAGTTTTTTAACAACCAAATGAATCATGAGGTATACTAGTCCTTTGATATACAAAAAAGTGATTAATTGCGAAAAGTTTCTGTCCAGGGTCCAGATTCACCAACCATTCTTAAGAACATTCTTAGTCTTATTCTCCATCATTTTCTGGATTTGAAAGTAACACAACTTCTGATTGGCTAAACCATTTGGTTTAGCCAATCAGAAGTTGTGTTACTTTCAAATTTGGACAAACTTGGAGAATAAGATTAAGAATATTCTTAAGAATGGTTGGTGAATACGGGCCCAGGTCTGCCTCCGCGGACTGCGCAGGCAAGTATCTGGTTCGATACTTTTAGGATATGCATAAAGCACCCTTTTCTCAGAGAATGGCTCATATGAATAACTGCTATAGATAAAGGTAGAATTGTTGAATAGGCATAGTTTTAATCGACGTCAGCCTCAGATATATTAAAATCATGGTAATATGGATAAATAATCGGTATTATTCCTGTTATAGATAAGATTTTCAAAACTACATTGCTGATTGGTTTATCGACTTTTTGACTGACAACAGTAGTTTGGTAAATAGTTACATCCGATACTTACAAAACATGTAAATCTGTAAGTGTTTTGATTGTCGACAGAAGGATCCGTGTTGTACACTGTTATTAAAACATCACTTCCGACCGTCCTTGTCACCATACACAATACGATTCCAGTACCTATTATATATTGTATAATAAGAAGTACTAATACTTTACAATATCCTCTGTGATTTGTGAACACAACATTTAGACATATATAAAACTCATATCTATGTCATTCCGTATTGTATCAAGATCAGAATCTAAAACACTTAACATTTTGATCAGTGCCTATAATACATAGCCATTTTCTATAGAGACTGTAAGTACAAAATGAAGATAGGATCTATGAGATATATAATAGTCAGTGTCTATTAAGGCAAACATCAGCATGGTCCGTGCTCATAACACCTCGAAGACCATGGCAGTTGGATATCACATGACCATATCAAACTTCATCACAAACGGGTTTAAATAACAGCTGTATTTCATTATGTAATTTACGTTTTGATGTAAATAGGGCGATACGGGACTGTATTTACCAACTGTCTCAAATTCACTGATGTCTAAGTCTACATTCACAGAGTAGATTGGCTGACACAGAATGTCTATATCAATCAGATGGCTGTATTTTTCTTATTTAGAATCAAAACAATGTTTGGAATGGTAAATGAATACAGCCCCTGGTATGAAATTTGCCTACTTGAATAAGCAATTGTTGTAGGGCACTGTGTATAGTTGAACTTCATTCTGGAAGTATCCGAGCAAACATCCCAATGTTCGGATTGGGTGTTACAGGTAGTGGTTGTACCATCATACACCGAATACCAAAACTCATCTTGGAAATCAGTTGGACAAGTTTGTGCTGCTAAGCTCTCTGAACCTGTAAGTAAAGTTTGTTTCATTATTCAGAATCTTATAAGATCCTTTAAAATGATGTCAAATTCACATGCTTAGCTTACAACCAGGGGTGAAACATTCATCAACCAAAGCACAGCTGACTCCTGATACGTTTTCTGTACACCTTCATGAGTACCCCTAAAATCAATAGCTAATGGATAACATTACGGGTACTCCCCGAAGATAAATTTCGCCTTCTTTCGTTACTGAAAAACGAATCGAAGATTGAAGTACCAAGCTACATGTCAACATGTACTGTGGTTTGCATCCAAAAATAATCTGACGGTGTAAAATACAGTGACATTTGGAAATTTGCTTTCGGAAGCGAATTAATTGATTGATTGATGCTTTACGCCGCTATCAAAATTATTTCATTTATATCACGGCGACAGTTCATCTACTCATGTTTGTCCTGTGCTTCACTGAGGCTCTGAGTTGTCTTGCCCAAGGACACTGGCCACATGAGACAAAGAAACCCAGTGCTTCGAGTGAGGATCGAACCCCGGGCATCCAAGTCACGAATCCTACAATTTACCTCAGAGCCATGCAGGACTTGAGAGGAGTAACGGGTAAACAGATCACGAAGTTTTGATGATGATAACCTGCCCAATTTACAGACTGGGTTTAATAAACCCTTTACCACACAATCCCGAGCTTAAACGACCCTGACTCGGAGAGAAATCCTTCGAAAACATTGTGGGAAAATGAGAAAATGCTGGTAACCAGCATTTTCTCCTTTTCCCACAATGTTTTCTACCCTTTCAGAGACAAATTCCACAATTTGAGCCAAACATGATTTGTGGTATGCAAAAGCTTTAAAGTTTGACTATTATATTATAAAACTTTATCGTTCGGTAATGCGTTATGAGAAAAACATTGCTGAAGTACACTGTTCCTTTGACATGCAGAAAATTGACCGAAAGCAAAAAGTTTAGGCTCAGGTTAGCCTGCGCGGACAGCGCAGGCTGACCTAATTCGATCTTTTTTTTTTTTTGCAGATGCATTAAGGCCCCTTTTCACAGAGCATGGCTCAGTTATGGATTGCTTACTACCAAACTCTCTTTTCCCACAATGATTAGCATTTAAATTTTTACCAGACCACAATACCGTATTTTTAGATTCACCTCTATCCAACGCGAGCATTGATAGACGACATATTAAATAAGAATCAAAATCACTGGATCTGTGTAGAAAAGGGTAGCTCTAAAGCATTGTGGGAAAAAAAAAACGCTGGTTCGCAGTATTTTCTCCTTTTCCCGCAATGTTGTCAGATGCCATCTCCGCGAAGCTACGTTTAAACTCGAGATCGTGTGGTAAAGAGTGAAATGCTCTGCTCCTAAGTCTTTACCATATGACAAAATTTTAGACTGGTCAAAATTGAAAGTATTTGCAGACGTCAACAAAAATTGTGCCATAACTCTTAACCAAACGACAAAATTTTGGACTCGACCAAATTGAAAGCATTTGCAGACGACAAAATAAATGTTGTTCAAATGATAATTTCCGTCTTTGATAAGGTAGAAAACATTGGGGGAAAAGGAGAAAATGTTGATTACTAGCATTTTCTCTTTTTCCTACAATGCTTTCAAAAGGCTTCTTCCTAAGGGTCGTTAAAACTCGGGATTGTGTGGTTAACAGTTTTAAATGATAAGATCTGTGTCTGAAGGAGAAGAACATTGTGGGAAAAGAAGAAAATGCTGGTCACCAGCATTTTCTTCTTTTCCCACCATGTTTTTCCTTAACCCTTAGACTGTTAAGCGCGACTCAATGACCTCTTGTGGACGGTGTAGATCAAGATCAGACTGCACGTTCTGTGCAGACTGATCTTGGATCTACACTGTCAGGTCATTAGATATCCCCCCCCCCCCCAAAAAAAAAAAAACTTTGAAATAGCGAAAATTGTGGGTTTTACCATCGTCTTGAAAGTTTCATTTCACTAATTTAGCAGGATAAGGGTTAAACCGACCTTCCTTTTGGATCGTTAGAACACGGAATTGTATAGTAAAGGGCTGTAAGTACTTACTGCTTTTCAGTAGAACATGATATTCATTCTCTGTCGGTCCTGATGCTCCGCTGACACACAACTCTGTTAATGCATTAGAACTTGATAAACCTGTGGTATTATCCCTCACAGTCAGTCGGTCGAAATCAAATCGAAATTCTTCCTCTGAAAACATCAGTAGAAGAACATGTGAGCCACGCTCTGTGAAAAGGGGGTTTAAGATATCTGTTAAAAAGTATCGACCCGGGTCAGCCTACTCAATCCGCGCAGCCGGACCTCGGTCAAAACCCTTTGCTTTTGGTCAATTTTTTGCATGCCAAAGGACCAGTGTATCCCGTGATTCAGTAATTTGTTATACAAAATAAATTTTATGGGTAAATAAATATTTCTGATGACCTGCTTGGTATACCGCATCACGGAGATGCATAAAGCCCCTTTTGCCAGAGCGCGGCTCATATGTAATCGCTGAGTAGGACACATACAGGGTTTCACTGTATAACGTAATGTAATATGATATAATATAAACCGCAATCACTTTTTTTTTCTTACAAAAATGTGCCCTGTATAACCAAACCGAACAACAAAAACAACAAATGTCTGTGATGTGAACAGAAAAAGTTTTTTTAGACTAGCGAAGCTAGTCTATAGGCATCAACTGACCCAGAGTCAAAGTAAACAAAAAAAAAAAAAAAACCCCACTGTTGCCAAATACTGCCTCACAGTAAAATACTTCTTTCTATTAGAAATCCTAATGCTGTTATATATGACAATTTTGACAAAAACTACTAAATCTCTACAACTCCAAATTGAACGTCTTCTTACAAAGTAAAAGACTGAACAAGATGTCATTTATAAGGTACAAGATCTTTGCTTATATGTAAATTGAGTGACCTATGCAAAGCCGGTTATTCCTACACCACTGTAACATTATGAATGAATCTAAAAATAGATACACCTAGGTAACTTACAACAAATCCCAGCTGCATTAACTCTCACTGGACATGGAACCCTTATCATTCCTTCAGTCATTCATTATTTAGATCATTGTGTACAGTTAAATTGTTATGTGAAACTGTTATTTTACGTTTAGAATGTTAACCCTTTACCACACAATCCGGAGTTTTAATGACACTCGGGAAGAATCCCTGGTAACCAGCATTTTCTCCTTTTCCCACACTGTTTTCTGCTCTTTTGGAATCAGGTTTCATCAATTCAGCCACATTTAATTTGTGGTCTGTAACAGTTTTGAATTTCGTTTCGTAAAGAGTTAAATAGTTCATATCATCTTGGGCTCTTGGATATTGAGTTATTGATTGCATGGTGTTTAACAACGTTTTCAACATTATTTTGGTGATATCATGGCGACCAGTGCACCTATTCATGCCTTCCTGGACTTTCTTTTACCAGCACCACCGCAACAGTGTGTGGACAGTGTGTATTAAGATCAGACTGCAGAGAACAGCAGTCTTTTCTTGGATCTACACTGTCCGATAAGAGGATATATTTTCTCCAAAATGTAACTTCGAAATAGCAATATTCAGGTGTTTACCATTGGCTTGAAAGTTTCATTTAATTTTTCTTGCAGGTGAAGGGTTAAACTTTCACTGGATGATAGTCAACCAGTAGCATGCATAGCCCCGGTAGCTCAGTCGGTAGCATACAGGACATGAGAACAGGAGGTCGCTGGTTCGATCCCCAACTCGGCCAATTTCTTTCCGAGGATTGATGATAGTCATTGCGTCAGGATTCATTCCTCTCTCAAGTTTCGACGGTGGTTATGTGGGAAAGCAGCCAGTGGCTTGGAAAGAATATTGTGCGGAGTACTGGTAAAAGATACCCCAGGAAAGCATGGATATGTGCACTGGCCGCCGCTATATAACTAAAATAATGTTGAAAATAGGGTTAAACACCATACAATCAGTCAATGAATCAATTTCGCTAGTCTGTCAGTATTTTCAGTACTTTGATTTTTTGTATTTTCAAGGACGATGATTTCAAAACCTCTATACATAATTTACTCAAAACGTCGAACATAAATCAAAGAGATTGAAATATATGGAAAATAGTCTAATTCATTAACATTGCTCAAAGACAATGAGTGAATCAACTCATTCTTTTATATAGAGATTTACTTACCGCCTCGTATGTAATAATAGTAGGAGTAGTCAGTGACGGTGTATAGTTCCATACATACAAAAGGCACATAGACTGTTCCAAAAAAAGACACATTCGTCGTCGACCTACAGTATACAGGGAAAACGAGGGTGATTTAACCCTTTACCATACAATCCCGACTTTTAACGACCCCGGGATAGAAGCCACGTGTAAACATTGTGGGAAAAGGAGAGAATGCTGGTAACCATGGTTCAATCGGTAGCTAGAAGAATTACATTTTATGGATATATAACCATTTGATGACTTGCCTGGTAAAATGCATCACAGCGATGCTTTAAACCCCCTCCTAACTGACCGCCGCTCATATGGTTTTTGCATGAATATGGAAATAGGGGCTCCGAAAAGCAGGACAAAGCCCAAAGAAAGTTATCAAGATTATGTCACCTATGACCCCCTGTGGGGACCGTGACTTTTGAGCCAGGCGTCTGAACCTCTGTCTGCTCTTCACGTCGTCTTCATCACACAAGTATGAACTATTTTCAAAATCAGACCAGGGATTCAAACGATTTGGATCGGATACGATTTATGGCAAATGTGACCTTTGACTCTTTGCTGTAGTCTTGCCCTTGGAGCCTGGCGTCTAAAACCTCCGCGCTCTACGTCGTCTGATCAAAGTGCACACGAGTGTGAAATATTTTCTAATTCAGACAATGGGATGAAGAGAGGACATTTCTAACGGAAGGGCGGAAAGAATGGCGGCATATAATAATGCATCCCTCCGGAGGTATAAAAAAAAAACTTACTGCAGAATCAAGATTCGATGTGTGGTGTAGTCCGTGTTCAAGTAACAATTCCAGCTGCTAATCTGTGTACCACCGCCGGTCAGCGTAAAGTCTAGCCCCGTCATGGCAACCGTTGTAAACGTTAACGTGCCTTTATCACTGTCCTCCCATACACTGTTTTGTAAATTTGTAGGCCAGTTACACGATTGGCCTGCAACTGATTGAAAACATCATAATCTAGCTTAACCCTTTACCACAAAATCCCGAGTTTTAAACAACCCTGAGATAGAGGCATCTTGAAAACATTGTGGGAGAAGGAGATAATGCTGGTTACCAGCATTTTTTACTTTTCTGTCCCTTCAAGGACAGAAAGGTCAGATCCGATCCCATCATTTTGACAAATTTAGTTTGTCGTCTGTGAAGGCCTTCATTTTAGGCAGGTCAAAAATTTTGCCGTCTGGTTAAGATTTAATCGTTACCAACTGCAGAAGACTTTTTTTATGTGTTGCAGAAGACCAAATAATTTGAAAAATAAAGTGGCAAATTTTCAAAAGGGCTTGCACGAGCAATTTCTCATTCTGCCACCATGCTTTCAAATTGCACGTATACATGTACCTTAATTCAAAGGGTGTGGCTTATTTTTTTAGCATTCTGCAAAACCGTTCATTACTTCCTGAAAAGAAATTTACTGTAAAATACATGTAATTTGAATATCGATAATGGACAACAATGAACGCTTTACCAAACAATACAGTATTTAAGCGACCTTGATGGACATGGTGTTTAAAATCATTGTGGGAAAAGGAGAAAATGCAAGGAACCCTTTCAAGGACAAATCCCGTAGTTTTAGCCATATTTCAATTGCTTTCAGTTTGGACGAGTCTGTTTTTATTTCATTTTTTTTTTTTTTTTTTTGTAAAGGGCCATTTCTCCCTGAAAAGAAATTTGCAGTAGACGAATTTCAAAACATGTTTGTAGATGGACAATTGAAGATTATTAAGACACTGTCTATTTAATCGTTCCAAAGATGGTCGTGTTTTGTCGAAATCGTCGTTAAAGGGAGCTATTCAGACTTTCATAATCTCACCAAACTTGTAAAATGATTTATCTTATCACCGAATTACGGTGGACTAATAGCTCGCCCCAGGAATGAAAAGAGACAAAACTAAGAAAAATATTTTTTCAATTGTATTTCATTAAAGGGCTACGTAGCCTCTTTCGGTATTTTTAGATTCCGCACCAGAGTTCGCAAAGACTCGTGGGAGTATCACATGATCAATTACATGATGACGTCATATCTTAGTGAACCGGCGGACAGGTATCAATAAATATTGCTGTGATGTGACTGAAATACTGATAAAAGTGGCATCAAACAAACAGCCAGCATCAATGAAGTAAGTACCGATGTGGTGTGGTCAAAGTTCGTTCCGAACTTTAATGAAAGTCATTGTAAATGAATGTCTTGGTTCGACTATCTAAACATTTTCATCGCGAAAATATTGGTAAAAGGCGGACAGCATTGATCAAGATCAAACTGCAAAGAACGTGCAGTCTGATCTTGGATCTATACCGTCCGTTTGTATAGTCAAGCCTACGAGAAATATGTGTAAATCTTTCTGATTTTTTGTGGATATTATTTTCCAGTCGTCGAAAAAGGTTGGGTTTATATATCCAAATCAATGCACTGAAAGAGATAAGAAAGGTTTATTGATTTTGCGACTAACAGTTTTGAAGTTGAAGAGTTAACCCTTTAGCAAACGATCTTGAATTATAACGACCCTGGGAAATAGGACTTTTGAAAACATTGTGGGAAAAGGAGAAACTGCTGGTAACCCAGCATTTTCTCCTGTTCCCCCAATGTTTTCTAACCTTTCAAAAAATAGATTTCAGTTTTGAGTTATACTTATTTTTGACGTCTGCAAATGCCTTCAATTTAGGCAAGTCTAAAATTTTGTTGTTTGGTAAAGAGATATTAAAAGCCGTAAGAGAGGAAAAGAAATGACAGAGTTGTTCCATGTATTCAGAAAAAAAAAGAAATATTTTGAATGAGACATGAACGTCTGTCAGCTTACCTTTTTGAAACAACAAAAATATCATGGATAACACACAAACTGTCTTTACTTGCATTTTTAGGTTAATTCCACACGTTACTTTTATTCATTCAGAGTATAGTATGACATTATTTGAAACTATTAGATTTTCTTATCGCTATAACTAACGACACTAACAGATTCGCCGACAAAGTTCTTTAACTCTTAATCACAAAATCCCGAATTTTAATGACCTAAGGAAAAGGACTTTTGAAAACATTGTTGGAAAAGAAATAATTGCTGGTAACCAGCGTTTTTTCTTTCCCCACTATATTTTCTTACCCTTTCAAACAAAAATTTTCTAATTTTTGCAGCTTTTACTTTGTCGTCTGTAAGTGCTTTCAATTTGGATCAGTCTAAAATTTTGTCGTTTGGTAAAGAGTTAAATCGCTGACCTATGGTTCAGGTTACCAGATCATGATCAGTGTTCCGAAATTATTCATTGTAGTTAGCAACGTCGAAGGTTTTAGTTCTTTCATTTATTTATTTTTTTTTTTTTCAATTTCTTTTATTACATGCCAAGTATAACTATCAATATTATACTTATTTAACAAAAAGGACAAAAATCGTATAATTTTGGCACGAGAAAAGTATCTTTTCCGTAAATTCTGAATGACTTATCATTTATTAGAAGAACGTTGGTACAATTAAAATTCGAATTTCTCAATCTATACCACTATCGCACGTACACTTATAAGTTGTGCTCTAGGAAAAAAGGGGTTTAATGTATCTGCAAAAAGTATCGACCAATGTCAGCCTGCGCAGTCCGCGCAGGCTGACATGGGTCGATACTTTTTGCTATCGGTAAATTTTCTTCATGTCAAAGGACCATTCCACCCTATGATTCAGCCAGATTTTTGGACGAAATAGATCAATAGTGCGTGACGAATTAATAGGCATAATGTAATACGAAATCGCATTAAACCCCCATTCCCAAGAGCTCCGGTCAAGTATAGAACAATGCCGACACTTATTTCAGTGATCAAAAACAAGAAAGCTTTACATTCTACATTGTGACAATAAAACTGTTAGACTAATTGTTCTACATACCGGTGTAGGATTTCAGCAAACGATTAAACACCGATTAAGCAATGGTTTGTCTGCAAGCCAACTGAAAAGTTTCTGAAAATCATCTGAACATCCCTGTTTTTTTTTTTACGGTGAGAGGACGGAACAGTCGCGCTATGGATGGTTAGGACTGAATCTAGTACTAGATAAATACGGATCTTTGCTTCCTTATATTAGACAGCATTGTTTCGATGATGGTTAGGTAGGAAATTAGCAAGTAGCTTTGGAAGAATATTGTGCAAAGTACTGGTAAAAAAAACTCCAGGAAAGCATGGATAGATCCACTGGCCACAGCGATATAACTGAAACAATGTTGAAAACGGTTAACATCCGGCACAAACTAACAAACGAAGCATATGAAACTTTTATGATATTGTAACCTTTTTTACGAGAAATGGAAGTGGTAGAATTTTTCCATTGCCCTGTGCAAAGTAGAAATTCCTGCTTTGTGCAAGAAAATCTCGATACCATATAAAGAGGTCTGGATAAGATGAAAATCCAGGTTAACCCTTGGAGGGGTTAACAGATTTAAGGGACCTCTTCCGCTGAGGAAAGACCTTGAGCATCGATTTTCAGGCATATGGATTATATAACAAAGTTGCCCGTTACTTGTTCTGCCCGTTCATAAGACTTTACCTATACTGCAGGCTGCAAAAGCAACTATATAAAGGATATTTTTTTTTCGGTGAAAGATCAAAATTCATTTCATCGTCTGAACATCATCGGTCATATTTTCACGAGTGGCCCAGCCACGAATGAAAATATTAACGTATGATGTTAACAAGGTGAAACAAATTTCGATCTTTCGCCGAACTTGAAAAATCTATTTCATGCCTCTAACCTCTTCTTTGTTGGGGCTTGCGAAGTACAGGGGAGCTCTCGGTATTTCCGTACCAGTGAGTTTATCAATCGGTAAATTCAATGGTCGAAACGGTGAAATTATCAAACCACAATCCACCATTATTTCCCGATAAATTACCGAAAAGCATGAAAAATTAGTAGTCCTTGCAGGTCCAAGTATTGGTAGTGCACACATGTATTTTGTTGAAGATAATAGATGCAGTTGAAAAGCTGCGAATGAAATTTTGGTACCCTAGAAAGTTTTACCCTTTCACACCAAAGGCGAAAACAGGAGCTTTGGCGGACGGCATAGGTTAAGATCAGACTGCACAGACTGATCTATGCCATCCGCTTGTATAGAGACATAACTGAGCTCCAGCCTAGTGAATCTATTAACGAACCCAAGACACCCACAATAAGCGAGTTGTCACCATAATATGACTTAAATAATTTTGAAATCAGCGAAAAACACCTTTGCATCAATCGATCAGTTATGGCAAACGTAGGTCGAAACAAATTTAAATTAGTGTTTAAACATGAATTTATCGGTGGCACAAATACTGACAAAATAAAAGAAAGTTGCGAAAGAACAGTAAGAAGTCAAAGATCGATAAAGAAGAATGCCACTGTTTGTAATGTGGAAAGCCACACCAGACAATTGTTTTGAAAACACAGGACTTTGAAATGGGTTGTAGCCTGTACATGTATATACATGTATATATATATACTATTAAATCATCATCGTCATCATTAAAAGTGTTATGGATATATTTATAAATAGTACGCATATTTCATAAAGTAACTCTAGTTGTGGCTGAAAAACGGCATGGGGAAGAAGGCCAATATCTTGACAAACTCATTTCTGCGCTCGAGCTTATAATATGATGATCTAGATCTGAGTGGTTTTGTTTGGAGATTTTTCCTTACCAAACACCATGCAATCTATGGTGAACTTTGTGCTGCATTTCTATCGTCATAATTCTTAAAATATTTTGTAAGTCTAAGTAAGGACGTACGACGGTTTATCGAGGATGTCGACCAAAAGGTAAATGGTTTTGGAAGAAAAGCAGATGTACAAAAACATTGAAAAAAAAAAGAGTGTATTTTCCACGCAAAGACTTTTCACCCAACACCGAACGTCCCTATCTGCGCATGCGTAAAGTACTCCATCTTGCATTCCGTTTCTAGTGTCAACAACTTATATCTTACAGCTTATTTTCACTTAAGCTCCTAGGTTAACTGAGCCATCTGTTGTCAGACATGAAAGTGAGTCTATTTTCAAATATTAAAAGATATGCATGTGTACTCTTATAATGAATCAGGAATGCATAATTTACCTAGATCTATCTCTTGTTTTTGCACAATGAATTCCGACAGTGAATAGAAATTTTCTGCTGCTTTCCTCAAAATTGTGTCGCCTTTTCCCAGTATACTCTTTAGTTCAAATTCGTGAATTTTGAAATCAGTTTTAAAGTTTTTTCACGCATTTCCTTAATTAGGAAGGATTACTTACATTCAGCCATTGACCAGGTTGTCTGTTCAACTCAGTTCCAATTTCAAATGAATCTTTTTTGTAACATTGTTAGATTACAGACCAGCATATGCCAAAGAGACAATATCCAGGTGAAGTAAATTGTAGCCTGTATATGGCATGTTGTCAGCAGATTTTGTCAGAACTCCTGCAATTTTACCCCTGATTTAGAGGGTAGCCCCAATGTTACTCTTGAGATTTTGTATCAGCTACAGCCCTGAAACAACCCTTCTAGAAAAAGTTTGATCATATCAGTTCTCTTCAAATGGCTATAAGTGTCAATATTTTTGTCGTCTGCAATCATTGATCGATAGCTAATGATTAATCTCCACAAACACACCAAGTCAATAACAAAATGTAACTGTAACTTTCTGGAAATTTAACTTTATCTAAAAGTGTAAATAACAATGATGTATTAACTTATTTTTGTTATGTGTTTCAGCGTGTTTTTACCATAAGTGGTGGGAGGGGTGGTGGTGGTGTTCTTTATGCATGGCAAAAGTCCCTTGGAAGCTATATAGCCACCTCAAGGTAAGCTGTTGAGGTTTTGTTACTGTTTTTATCTCATAGTACCCTTCATTCACAGAAAGATGATTTCTGTTTAATGTTTTAAATTTGGCTTTGCTTGCTTAGTTAATGAGAAAACAGAATTCTTTTTTTACCATAGTGGACACAAGGCATTTTTATAGGCTATAGGGCTGCAGAGAGTAGGCCTTGACTTTATTGTTGCAATAAAACCCTTGTCATTATGAATGACAAAACTAAGATGTGTTTTAAAACTCATATTGGTTTCATTTGTATTACCAATATTTTTTTTGTTTCCTAAAGTATTAGGTATTACTGGTAACCATGAAAATATTATCTATCACATGACCACTGTTATCCTGTATTTTTAATTATCATAATGTCTATACTTGCAGTAGCGACAATTTGGTTAAGATACATGACCGCCATGGTGACCTTAAACAAGAAATACAGCTTCAAGGGTTTGTATGGATTTTTATTGAAAGAAAAATTCAAAGTGTACTACATATATATTAATCATAGAGTATCATACTTTTTATCGGTTCAATAGCATATCTGACTTGTGATCTGGTAGTTGTAGGTTTGATATCTGGAAGGAAGCAAATTTTCTTTCAGGTGATTTTCACCTCTCACCTCTGATGCATGCGACAAAAGTTGCTAGTGACTTGGAAAGAAAGTTGGGTCAGTAGTGGTAAGAGAAATCCAGGAAACACATTTGTAAGTGCACTGACAGCTGTGATATGACCTGTGCAGTTAAAACAGCCTTAACTTCAATATAAACTAACAAACCTGTTTATCTCTTATCTTTTTCTACATCAAAATTAACACACACACAGAGTCAACCTCTCATGTTTCTTGTGTTACTCAAACTTATGCTGCTTTCTTTACAGTAGTTCCTGAAAAAAATGTGCAGCAGAAGACAGAAAACAAACATGTTCATGTTTGTGTAGATTGGATACTCAAGATGAGTTTTGGTTTGAATTTATGTGAAATGATTGTGGCAGAAAGAGAAGCATTTTTTTCTTTTGCCACTAGGTCTTCTGAAGATGTCTGCAGCAAGACACATAGGAACAGTGAGGTAATAGGTGTATTTATTTTTGTAGTGCCTGTGCAGGGCTTGGATGGGACAAAGATGGGGACATACTGGCCATCATCAATGATAAAAACTCGAACATCACTATGTGGGATGCTAACACAGGCAAAACATCACATATGGACAGTGGCCTTAGGTATCTCAAATGTTATCTGTTGAAAATCTATTCTGTTGCTTTAGAATTAATTGTATTTTGATCTTTTGCTCAATCACCAATAGTCAATCAAGTCTTAGAATTTTAAGCAAAAATCAAATCACAAAATATTGCAAAAAAAAGAGAAAGAATATTTCAAGCAATTGCTTTCCTTGGAGTAATTAAACGCCTTCCATCAGATTTTAGCTCATTGAAGGAACATATGCTATTCATTATTCCAGTACTGGGCAAATTGAGAACATTCTAGAGACACTATAATAACTGCCCTTTTAAAGATAACTATTTTTGATGCCAATATACATGTACCAGTACATGGTTATTTTAATGTATTTCATTTGGATTATAGTTTATACATGTAAATAGACAGATAACATAAATGAGCCATGCTCTGTGAAAAGGGGGCTAAATGCATTTGCAAAAAGTATCAGCCTAGGTCAGCCTGGGCAGTCCATGCAGGCTGACCTGGGCCACAACTTTTGGCTATTGGTCAATTTTCTGCATGTCAAAGGACCAGTCAACCTCATTATTCAGTCGGCTCTTCGATAAAATGGACTTTATGGACCCATGATCATGTGATGACTTGCTTGGTATCATACACCATAGAGATACATTAAGCCCTCTCCTGCCAGAGCATGGCTCAAATCATTCATTAATCATTTCAGAGACCCTCTTTCCTTTCTGCTCTGGGCCAAAGCTGGACCATTTTTGGCCGTTGGTACACAGAAGGGTAACCTGTTGATCTACAACCATCAGACTCAAAGGTATGTACAATAATGAACATTAGGATAAACATTTTCTCATACAATCTTGAAATTGTCAATTCCATGTTTTTTCACCCAAGCTTTACTAGATCCTACAGTTTGAAAAAGCAGAAGCGCTTGGTAATGAGACTTTTAGAAATTATTTTAGGAAGTGGATATTTGTTTCAAGTAGTACTCTCAGTTCTGTGTATGGTGTTTAACTCTTTACCACGTGACAAAAATTCAAGCCTTGTGCAAACTGAAGGCATTTGCAGATGAAAAAATAAATATCACCCAATCACGAAGTTTGTCTTTCATAGGGTAGAAAACATTGTGGGAAAAGGAGAAAATGCTGGTTACCAGCATTTTCTTCTTTTCACACAATGTTTTCTTCTTCAGGTTCTTTAAAACTCAGTCTTGTGTGGTAAGGAGTTAAGTCCTACCTCACGCAATAAGATTGCAGCATACTTTATTGAAAATATCCTCACAAAATATTGATAATGACATGTTTCAAAGTTAAATACTGTGGCAGTAGAAGAAATTGCTTATTATGAACCTTTGCTCCTTTTACCAGCATGTTTTCAAACATGGTCTGCAGCAAACATGGTCTGCAGCAATCCTAGAAAAGTCATCTGCGGGATTTAATGAGTGAATAAATAGAGGGAATATAAAGTTTCTCTGATGATTTCAATTTCAGGAAAATTCCTATCATAGGAAAACATTCCAGAAAGATCACATGTGGAGCCTGGAGTAATGAGAATCTGTTGGCACTGGGGAGTGAAGACAAGTCTATTACAGTTAGTAACAGTGAGGGCGATACCTTGAGACAGACGTCCGTGAGAGATTTTCCCGCTGAGGTTCAGTTCTCAGAAATGAAAGGAGATGAGAGATCCCAGATTGGTGAAAATACAGTGTGTATTTGAATAATTTTTTCCATTCTTAAAAGTATATGTATATTAAATGAGAGAAGTATATGATAACCTGTAATTTCTTTGTATAAAAAATTATGTAAACTAAAGTTTATCATAAGACTGAAAAGATTATGACACTTTTTTGTCACGATTTTGTGTAATATGGTTGGTTTATTTTTGATCAAATGGTTGTATAAAGTAAATTAACACTTATTGTGTACATCGTAAGTTGTCACAATTTCTTTTCAATCTAAATTGCAAATAGTAGGTAGAAGTATGTTATGATATCATCTTTCATATTTTTCAATACAGCTTGTAATGGATTTAAAATAACTAGGCCACACCATGCTCAGGTCAAAGTTTTACAGTTTACATGAATAGAAAGATTAGGTTTGTTATAAAGTTTCTTACCACATTTATTTTTTGTTTATTTAAGGTGAGTGTTGTCCTTGGTCGCAAAACACTCTTTCTATACAACATGAATGATGCAGAAAATCCTATTGAACTGGCATTTCAAGCCAAGTATGGCAACATAATGTCATATAAATGGTATGGAAGCTTTGCAATATTTCTGTGCTTTACTGTAGGCATTTAAATGGTCTGGCTGCTGCAAACCAGACCAGGATTGCACACTTGACTTCTTTCTTAGAAGTCACTATAGAAGATAATGTACAACAAGTGAATTAGTGAAAAGTCCAACTTACCTGCAAGGTGTATGATTGGCTGAGATGTTCCCTGCCAGTCAGATATTATTGTCATTGGTGGTAGATGCTTCAGATAGTGCTTTCCCAAAGTCATAAATGAAAATAGCTCTCATTCAAACTCACATTTTGGAACCTATTTATCATATCAAAGCAACGAAAAATTCTGTTATATTTTTTCCTCTGCCCTTTTTTGCAGATGTTAATGCAGATCAAACTATGAAAAGATGCATAAAATGGTTGTAAACTACATATTTAAAGCTGTAGGAATACTGACTACTCGGTACAAAAAGTATGGTTCATGAAACTGAAATCAGTAATAACTTTTGACCAGATGACAGCTTTAGATTTGCTGGAATTACTGGTAGAAGCCTTTTCAGATAACAAATGTGGAACAAATGATGGAGATTGTCATTGAAATTGTAGAACACATTGTTGGAAACGGGAGAAAATGCTGGTTAGCAACTTAACAACATTTTTGTTCCAAGAATGTTTTTAAAAGTCTCCTTTCTCAAGGTCATAAAGACACAGGATAATGTAATAAAGGGAAAGAAAATGCTTTCATTTTTATGTTGTAACAAAGTTAACAAAAAACAAATGCCTCTTTTTCTAGGTATGGTGATGGATATATAATGATAGGATTTTCTCATGGTTTCTTTGTTGTGATTTCAACTCATATGAAAGAAATTGGTCAGGTGAGAATGTTGGGTATTTTTTGTCTCCCAAAACAAATTTTCAGGGAATGACTTTGAAAATGACCTTTTTTTTAAATATGGATAATTTATGAACTTAGTTGTAGTATAAAGAAAACACAAGAAAACACTCCGGGTCAAAAGTGGAAATTGCTCACTGTGAACAAATTTCTTCTGTGTCACTTTGTTGTCAAAAGTCTGATCTAGCACCCAATGTGTTATCTGCATGAAGTAGTGATATAAAATTTGAAATGTTTAAGCTTGAAATGAGGATGACAAGTTTTTAGCAGTTGGTACAAGGCTTGTCAGACAGGCATGTAACTCTCAAATAATTTTTGATGCAGTTTTGTTTTTTTCTGGACTTGATATTTTCCCTGAACGAGCATCTACAGCCAAGCAGTGCTCTTCTTGCCATTTTCATACAATAATTGCTGTTACATTTGGAAAGCCCAGACTCGTAAATGAGGTTTTTGGTGAGGTTTTTAGGAATTAATGATGAAATTATAAATACTAGTTTGTGTGAAAAATAGTTTGAGCCTTTGATACAGCCTTTCCATGATGAAATTTGTGAATAGCCATATGAACAATTGCTGTGTGTGAAAATGGAATTAAAAAATCAAATTGAAAAACAAATTTAACTCAAACTGTTATTTTGTATTTTTCTTTAGGAACTATTTCAAGCCCGCAATCACAAGGACAATCTGAGTTCCATTGCTATATCTTTGTCCTTGAATAAGGCAGCTTCTTGTGGGGATAACTGGTATGTTATTAACTATGCACTTTTCTGTCTCTCTTTCTGGATTTTTTCTAAATTCTCAAAAGCTACATCTTCATCTTCCTTTCATGCAGTATACTTAGTTCAGGATACAGACGGTTTTCACCTTTTGCTAGTTAATGAATAATTCTGTCTTTTATGTGAACAAGAATAATGATAATGTCTGTTTTGCCACAATTTTGTTCCAAGAAATGTTTAAGTACAGTGCAACCTGTATTAGGAGGTAGAGAAAGGGTGAACAAAATGTGCTTTTTTAAGACAGGTGCTTGCTTAATGCAGGTTTATTACAACATAATTCAGTGCATGCTCACTAAATACTGGTTGATCGATTAAAAAGGTGACCGGTGAGACAGGTTTTATTGTATTTCATTTTAGGCAACAAACCTCTGTTACATGTACATGTAGCCATATTTATGAATATTTAATCTTATTTCAGCATAAAAATTCATGATTTATCTGACTTGAAAGAGATGTTTGCCATAATAAACCTTGATGATGAGAGAGGTTTAGATCGGATGGAATGGACAGATGATGGTCAGTTGTTGGCCATCACCTCCACAAAGGGTAATTTGTATGTATACCTGACCAGTCTGCCAATGTTAGCTGCTACAAACCAGACCAGGATTGCACACTTGACCTCTTTGTTGGAAGTCACTATAGAAGATAATATACAACAGGTGAAGTAGTAAATAATATGTAATGCAATTTGCCATGGGCCATATTCACCAACCCTTTTTAAGTCCAATAGAAGCTATCTGACTGGCAGAGATTCTCCCAGCCAATTGGATGAATAGTTTTGTAATAGAGATGTAGACCAACATAAAGAATGGTGGCTTGAGGGCTGTATTCCCAACAAGTCTGAATTGCATTCTTAGACCTATTCTAGATTTAGAAATCAATTTCTGAATGGCTAAATGAACTGGAATTAGTTTAAGAATGTTATAAAGAATGGCTGATGAATATAGTTCAAAGGCTAGATACAAATGGCAGAGGATTGTGTTAAAAAAACAATGGTAATTGCATTCTTTTTCCAAATCTATGATGTGGTTACTTTTATAAGTTGTGTAGTTTAAATGATTGATACAAGTATTCAGAACAACTGCCTTTTTTTTTGAGAACTTAAGACTTAAGAACAGGAATTATTACTGTCACCTATCTATGCTTCTATCTGTATTTTATTAGAAAAGAATGACCAACAGTGATCCCTTCTCTTCTTTTCGTCTTTTGTGAAACAATCCTGAGTTTCAGTGATCCTGAAAAAGAAGGCTTTTGAAAACATTGTGGAAAAAAGAGAAAATGCTGGTAACCAGGATTTTTGCCTTTTCCTGCTATGTTTTCAGTCTTAGAAAGACAAATTCCTTGACCTAAGCCATGGAAATTTGTTGTCTACAATTGTTTTCAGTTTGGACAAGCTTAGAATTGTGTTGTCTGGTAGACAATTCTCTGTTTAACTTTGCTGTTTTTTGATTGGAGATAATTATTAGCCCCTTCTGTATTGCTTACGATATGGCATGCAACACATGAAGGGGCCTCCAGACATATGCGTAAAAGTGTGTCGTCCCAGATCAGCCTGTGCAGTCTGTGACTAATCCGATATGATACTTCCTGTTTTTGTGCGATTTTTTGTTTCACGAAAGTCTACTGTATGAAAAATCGTAAATGTATTCGTAAAGTGCCCTCTCGGATTAGCCTGCGTGTACTGTGCTGGCTAATCCGAGACAACACTTTATGCAAATGTCAGAAGGTTTCATTTCGCATGTTGTGGGCCATATGTAAATGCCAAAGATAAATTCAATAGACAGGGATAAAAAACTTCTGGGTTATTGCATTTCTTTTTTCCAATTCCCAAATTTGTGTATTTGTCTTCTCACCTTTGATCATGTTACTCATTACCTCTCAACACAAACAGACGACTTTAATTACTTCCTTGCAAAATGTAGAAAATCAGCTTGAATTCAGGTTAAATACAAGAATATATGTGAAATGATAGTGGAAAAGGAAGGAACTGCTCCTTACAAAACAGCACACATTGTGCATTAATAGCTGCTCTGACCATTCTGATAAAAATGAAATAAAAGTACTATAGGAGATTATGACATTATATGTTACTTTCTATATAGAGACCTTGTAGTAATGAGTAAAAAAAAAAATGGTAAAATGAAAAACTGGGTATACATGTAATTTACATGGGGTTTATCTAATTCAATTTTAAACAGGAACAACCCACAACCATTCCTGTGGATGTTGAG
The DNA here is from genome assembly GCA_945859785.2 of Tridacna gigas. Taxonomy (NCBI): domain Eukaryota; kingdom Metazoa; phylum Mollusca; class Bivalvia; order Cardiida; family Cardiidae; genus Tridacna; species Tridacna gigas. Next base: position 30,223,281 of record OX244033.2, read on the forward strand.
CCTTCATTTCTTGGTATTGGACCCTTCCATCTGGCTGTTGGTATGAACAACAGGGCATGGTTTTATCTATTGGGAGACAATGGTATGTACAAGCACAAAATGTATGGTTTTCAAAAATTGTCAAATGCTTATGTAAAAGAGGTGTTGGAAATTCACTTGTTATTGTCCACATTTTACAGAGATTCTAACATTGTACTGGAAGGTGACCATTGTTAATTCTCTGATATTACAGGTTTCAAGTCTCTGTTTTGGACAATGAGTGTCTTCTTTTTTATTAACTTTCTTATGGCTTTGTTTCTAGTTCTCTCATTTAGCTTTACTCAGTTACTCATGCTGTCTTCTTGTAAACTCTAAATAGCTTTAGAAAAAGACATCTTTGCAAGATTTTATTTTTCTAAGTACATGTACAATATTTTTTTAACCCTTTAGCACACAATCCTTAATTTAACAAGGAGAAGGCTTTTGAAAACATCCTGCAAAAAGGAAAAGAAATGCTGGTAACCAGCATTTTCTCTTTTTCCCATTATGCTCTCTTCTCTTTCACACACATATCCCCTAATATGAGCCAAATTTGATTTGTTGTCTGTGAATGCTTTCAGTGAGTCTGAAATTTTGTCATTTGTGAAGAGTGAACTGCCTAATTAAGTTTAAATTTGAAGAAATTATTGAACTTTACTTTAAGTAACTCACAGTACACTGACAAAGAAACAAAATTTTTTAAAAACTATACATGTAATTATTTTTAATGAGAAAGAGAACTGTTAACAATAAGCTAAGAGGAAAGACCCTTTAGAGTGATGTTTATCATTTGAGGTTTCAGTTCTTCTTGATATAAATCCAGTATTTGTACAAAGATTTTTGAAATCTAAAGTTTGTCTTATTTGATTATGAAAGTCTGCCAGAATCATCAACATAAAATTCTTGACCTTTTTCAATGTTTCATTTATAAATGAGTGTGCATTTGTTCAGTTAACCACAATCACCCAAGTGGTAAGACAATTTACATTATCATACCTGTGTGCTCCCTTTTTGTATCTGAACCTGTTTTGAATAAACCTTGATCTTCAATAATAGTTTTTACTTTCTTTTCACATTTTGAATATGCATTTTTTAGTGGAGTTATATCCTATATATCGCATGAATTTTGTTATACTGAGAGTATAGGTGTTCCTAATAAGCATCAGTATCACTGTTGCATAGGTGCTAAACATTATGTAACAAGCTATTGCTCTGTTTCCCACTTTGTTTTCAACACAGATGTTTTCTTTCAAATCTTTTGGTTTTTGTAATTTGTACCATGTTTTTTACCCTATACCTCACAATCGAGGCTTTAACTCTTTACCAAACGACAATATTTTAGACTAATCCAAATTGAAAGCATTTGCAGATGCACAAAGTTGGTGTCACTCAAAATTAGATTTGTTTTTTATAATGTAGAAAACACTGAGGGAAAATGAGAAAATTCTGAAAACCTAGGATTATTTGGTTAAGGGTTAAACGACCCTGCAGAGAGAAAGCTTTTGAAAACATTGTTGGAATAGAAGAAAATGCTGGTAACCAGCATTTTCTCCTTTTCACACAATATTTTCAACCCTATCAGAGATAGAAATCACTATTTGAACACCTTTAATGTTGTTGTCACAGGCTTTCAATTTGGTAAAGTCTAAAATTTTATCATTTGGTAAAGAGTTAATTGCTTAAATAGAGAAGGGTTGAAAAAATGCAGGCGACAGTGTATTCTTGGTATCCATATAAATTTTACTTATTTAAAAGCTCAAATTATTTGAAAACTGAAACCATATTCATAATAGTCAATCACGTTTTCTTATTTTTGAAGTGCAAGTGTACTAATATTATCACAATCAATATTGGATATTTCCCTACATATAATGAAGTGTTGTTTGTTTCAAATAAAGAAATAATGGTAAAAAAAAGCATGAATATACTCATGAAAGCTTGACCCATTTTCAGAAGGTTGATATGAATTTCCTTTCACTTTCAGGGATGGTTCTAGATCATTCTTTGTTTGCTTTTTTTTTTAGATTAGATTGACCATTCACAAAGTTGGACCAAAGAATTGATTCAAAACCCTTTTTTTTTTGTTTTCAAACATTCAACATTCCTTAATATTTAAGAGATGGTTGAACAGAAGAAAAATTATCCACTAAATGATTTTTTTGTTTTTTGTTCAGTTTGCAAATGTATAGTAAATGAAAGCTATTCCACTGTTCATTAAATAATTTCAAATATTGTTTGTAGAAAACTCCTTCTTGATTATCCAGTAGTGAAGGAGTTAGTCATTTTGTTTGACATCTTATTTTCCTGTTGAGTTCATAACTACTAATGCAACTGTTGAAATTATTCACACATTCATCCTCAATTCCAATTGTTGCTGGTACACAACAATACTTTGTAAGTTATTATCTTCTCTTATTTGAACATTTAATGCAAGTTTGTGCAGTAGACTGTAACTGTACCAAGTATAAACCTTGAGTTTACAAACCAGTCATACACATTTATTTTTTGTGTTTTTATAGATGTTAGTAAAATTTTTAAATTAATTGTGCATTCAGCTGTACGTTTTGATTAATATCTAGTTATGATACCAAATTTTTCTTGTTACTTTCAGCAGATTTCATACTGAAATTTGGAATACTTTCCATGTATCTATTGAATTTGAACTCTTTACCATACAATCCAAAGTTTTAACAACTCTTAAGAAGAAAGTTTTTAAAAAACATTGTGGGAAAAAGAAGAAAATGTTGAAAACCAGCATTTTCCTCATTTCCCACAATGTTTTCTGACCTTTCAAAGACAAGCACAGTTATTTGAGCCAAATTCAATATGTCGGCTCTAAATACTTTCAACTTGAACAAGTCTAAAATTTTGTCCTTTAGTAAAGAATTAATAGTGCTTGATAAACCTCTTGTTGATCATAAATAATTCTGGCTATTTATAAAGTTTTTCTGGAATTGTGTCATTTCTCTGACCTCCTACAGATAACGTATGTTTTGTTTGTCTCACAGCAGAATATTTTTGGAATCGTTGTGTCAGAATGATAAATTGCTCTTAACAAACTTTTTCTTCTTTTGCCACAATATGATCCAGTGTATTAATGTACCAGGATTAAATGTTAATTCTGAAGCATCAGATTAAAAACAAAAAGTAGTTCAAATGATGGGATTTATCCTTAAAAGGGTAGAAAACAATATGGTACAGGATAAAAAGGTTGTTACCAGTATTATTTTCTTTTCCCACAGTGTTTTCAAAGTTTCAGGGTCTTTGAAAAAAAGGATCATTTACCAAGGGTTAACAGTCCATTTCTTCGCAAACTTTTTTTTTTTTTTCCAGAAGTCATCTGCTGCAAATTCGTTGAAAGAGTTAATCATTAAATGTGAGCCATGCTCTGGCTGAAGGGGGCTAGATGCATCTCCGTGATCCATGATACCAAGCAAGTCAACTCATATTTATGTATCAGTGAAACCCGACATGTATAACAACGGACTGATTCATGAGGTACACTGGTTCTTTGACATGCAGAAAATTGACCAATAGCAAAAAATTTCGGCTCGGGTCAGCCTGCACAGGCTGACCTGGGTCGATACTTTTTTGCAGATGCATTAAGCCCCCTTTTCACAGAGCACAGCTCATATATATATATATAGAGAGAGAGAGAGAGAGAGAGAGAGAGAGAGAGAGAGAGCATTTTGCCGAGGGGGGGGGGTTACTTGGAATGCTGTTCAAAGCTATGTGTTTCTGTTTCAGGTCTTGAGCAGTCTTTGACAACTTAGAGTGCTATTCAAGACTGTGTGTTTTCTGTTTCAGGTCTTGAGCAGTTAAAAGACAGAGAGTATCTTGGAACAGTACATTCCATCAAACTGAATGCTGACTATGCCTCTGCTCACTTTGAGGACAAAGTGCAACTTCACATGGTGGGCTAGGATTCTTAAATCCTTAACTCTTTAACAGAGAATACAATTTTAGCCATGTCCAAATTGAAGGCATTTGCAGACAACAAAGTATTTCATGGGATAGAAAACATTGTGGGAACAGGAGAAAATGCTAGTTACCAGCATTTTCTCCTTTTCCCACAATGTTTTCAAAAGCTTTTTTCTCAGGGTTGTTAAAATTTAGGATCGTGTGGTAAAGGGAGAATCTGGCACAAGCCTCTTTGTCAAAAGGTAACCACTTTAAACAAGTGTGCTGCAGGTATGCTGCAGATCTTAATCCTTTACCACAAAATCCCAAGCTTTATAGACCTAGAGGAAAAGGACTTTGGTAACAGGCATTTTTCTCCATTTCCCATGATCTTTTCTGTTCTTTCAAAGACAAATTTTGTGTTTTATTTGATTTATTGTCTTGAAATGCTTTTAATTTGGACCAGGCCCAAGTTTTGTCATGTAGTTAAGGGTTAAAAGAGATTTATCTTGTTTTCCATTTAACCCTCTACCGAACAATCCCGTATTTTATTGACCCAAAGGAAAATGGCTTTAGAAAACATTGTGGGAAAAGGAGAAAATGCTGTTAAAAATTTCCTACAACTTTCTCTACCCTTGCAAAGACAAATTTCATGATTAAACAATTTGGACAAGGCTGGAATTTTGTCATCTGTTGGAGAGTTAACACTTTACTACATAGTCCCGACTTTTAACGACCCTGAAAGAGGAGGCTTTTGAAAACATTGTGGGAAAAGGAGAAAATGCTGGTAACCAGCATTTTCTCCTTTTCCCATAATGTTTTCTACTTTTCCCAAAACAAATTTCAACCTTTGAGTAACATTTATTTTTTCTGCTGAAGCTTTCAATTTGGACTGGTCTTAAATTTTGTCGTTTGGTAAAGAGTTAAACAACTCTCTGATTGCCATTTGCTATATGAGGGATGATTTTACAAATGTCTGTCATTTGAGTGTCTCAATTGAACCCTCAGAAGCAGCAAACCTCCCTTTTTTTATCTTAAGTTTGTGTAATCCATTAATAACCATACAGTTTTCAGACTTGTTAAAAAAGAGAACTAAGAAAATTGATGAAACCAACCTAAGGTAGACAGTTATCAAAAAATGTGGAAAAAAGACCTGATTACTCATGTTAGGTAATTCTGTACTTTCCTACAGTGTTAGAAATGCCGAAATGCCGATTTCTTATGTAATTAAAAACACAATATGGATGCATGATGTGTTAAACCATCTGCAAACAGAAACGAATTGATATTTTTGTATTATATTAGCTGCAACAAGAGAGCCAAGTAAGTTTATCTATACTCTAGATTACTGATGAGCCTTTTTAGTACTTTTCAGTTTTTCTTGTCTGTCAAGATTTATCTACAAAAGGATGTAGGTAGCTTATAGGTAGATCAGACAATCTTTTTTTTTTTTTTTTTTTAATGTAATACATGTATTTGGCATTTATTACACCTGCTGAACAATAAATTTGATCTATTTGTGAGTCTTAAAGCTGCAATGAAAAATATATTAATCAGTGTTTCTATTACCAACCACTCTAAACCTTGATTCTATTTCCTTATTCTCTCTCTGCCAGTAAGGTGGTTTGCCTTGGACTTTAGAATTAACCGTTTAACAAATGACAACATTTTGGACTGGTCCAAATTTAAAGCATTTACAGACAAAAGATTAAATGAGGCTCACATTATGGAATTTGTGTCTGAAAGAGTAGAAAACACTGGAAAAGGAGAAAATGCTGTTTACCAGCATTTTATTCTTTTCCGAAAATGTTTTCACAAATTTTGTTCTTCAGTGTCATTAAAACCCTTGATTGTGTGGTAAAGGCTGCAAGGGTTATTTAGAATTGTTGGTAAATACTCTGGTGTATATTTCAGTCTTACATCAAACAAATGAATGGTCTATGTTTTACAAGAAATAAATAACCTTTCTATGTCTTACATGCTGAATAGAATCAGAAACAAAGCATGATACTTTTTATCAGTGTAATAAGACACAAAGAAGTCAAGGAGGTTATTTTGGACTCCTAACAATAAACCCCAAAGTCCCTGTGTATGAATAAAGCTTTTAAAAATATGAGAGAGTTAAATTTCATGACAGTGTAAAATGTACATAAGGATATCTAATAAGAAATTTGATTACATACTCTTAGGGGCATACAAAAAAGCAATTGTGATAATGCTGTCTTTCTTCCAAATGGTTTAGACAAGATTTAGTCAAGCTTTTCTTCTGTGGTCTGTTCAATTTCTCTAGTTGTTGTGAAAAACTCCTAGCTTTAGAAATAATTCTAAAATTTTCTTTACATTTGTTTTTTTGAGCTGTGCTGTATGGAGCAGGCTCTTGGGGAATCACACACATTACTTTGTATGTCACCCGTCAGAGTACATTTACTGAACTCTTTACCAAAAGACAGTACTTAAGGCTGGTCAAAGTTGAAAGCATTTGCAGATGACAGATTAAGTGTGGCTAAAATGATGAAATTTGTGTCTGAGGTATTAGAAACATTGTGGAAAAAGAGAATATGCTGGTTACCAGCAAAAGTTTTGTTCTTTTGTTCTGTTCAGGGTCTTTGAAAATCAGAATTTTGTGGTAAAGGTTTAAAAGACAGAATTTCAAAATGGTTGAATCACATACACAATCACTTTTTACCCTTTACCAGACAATCCTGTCTTGAATGACCCTGTGGATATTGGTCTTTGAAAACATTGTGAGAAGAGAAGGAAATGCTGATAACCAGCATTTTTTCCTATTCCCACAACATTTTGAAACCTTTCAAAGATGAATCCCAGTATTTGAGTCACACATTTGGTGCTGTCTGCAACTGCTTCTACATGTGGATAGATATTTATTGTCTAGTAAAGAGTAAAATGGGGTTGGGTCACAAACACAGGCACATTTGAGTTACCTCTACCTTATGGTACATCCATTTTTCTGTACACTACAATAAAATCTTTTTGCAAGACAACCAAGTACAGCATGCAGAGAGATTTACATGCTAGAATGCCAAATAGATGGAATGCTTATTTTCACTGAGAGTCTGTGTTACAGTGCTGAGGCTGCTTTTGGTTGAAAATCTCAGAAAACACCATTTTCAGGCACTGGCAGGGTTTTTGACCCTTTTACCAAATAACCTTGTATATTAACAGCCCTGAAGAAGAGGTCTTTAGAAAACATTTTGGGAAAAAGAGGAAATGCAGGTCACAAGTGTTTTCTCCTTTTCCACGAGGTCTTCTAGCCTTGTATAATCAAAACTTTGCTTTGAGAAACACTGAGTTTGGGTCTGTGTATGCTAGATTGGACTAGTCTAAACTTTTGTAAGCTGATAAAGAGTTAATCTGTGTTGAAATAACAGAAAACAGAAGAAATGGGAGATGTCAAAGTTCTGACAGTGGTTGCCTTTCAGCAAGCTTTCCATAGATAGAAATACTACTTGCTTATTTGTCAGTGCTATTGCTCATAGATTATTAGCAGCTTTCTTACACTTAAATGGAAAGATAAAAAGTGAAATGTGTAGGGTTTGAAAATATAGTTTTATTTAATTACATGTACATATAGTTGTGTACATTTATCTTTTAAAGTAAGAATCCATAAAATGGTACATTTACCCTAGAATAAAGCAAAACTATGTTTCTTTATGGACAGCATAAATCAAGATCAGAGTGCATGTGGAATCTTATCTTTGATTGACACCTCTTCTGTGTCTTGTGACCTACACTGGCCAAGACAGCTTTGAGTTTGTGATCCTGGGGTCTTTCTAACTCTCTACCTTTCAATTCCTAGTTTTATTAAAATCTGAGAGAGAAGGCTATTTAAAATATTCTGGGAAAAGGAGAAATTGCTGGTAACTTAGCATATTCTCCTCTCCCTCAATATAGTTTCTAACATTTCAGAGACATGTTCCATCATTTTAGCCACATTTATTTTGTCATCTGCAAATGCTTTCGAAACGAAAAGTAAAAAATTTTGTCATTTGGTAAAGAGGTAACTTGGAGAAATGGCTGTTTCATATATTTAGCAATCTAAGTGTCAATGAATTTAGTTGAAAAAAGAAGTTGTTTCTCTGAAACAATAATGAAAGAATGCATTACATATTTAACTGTTTCTGTAAATAGGTACATATGTAAATAAGACAGAAGAATGAAAGTTCTGCATATTTGTTGATATAATCAAGTGATTGTTGAATGGTAATGAAACTTACTAGTTAAATATTTGATACTGTTGATCTAAAACTAGTTAATGACTTGATACTGTTGTTTTGAAACAGTATCTAGACAGCACATTACTGTCCATTACATTACATTTTAGATCTTTTCCAAAATTAGTACATACACAGAACTATTTTGTATAAATGAACACAAAGTGCACAAAATTTAATGTTTCAGTAAAAACAGCATTCTTTTAATGTAAGTAGTCATAGAACGTTACATTGTCATGTACTGGTATCTGATGAGTCTTGAAAGTTACTTTCAAGATATCATGTAATAATCTTTTTGTATTTACTAACATGTATTAATGATCTAACAACTGAAGCTTAACTCCTACCTGAATTTAACTCCATATGCTATGAAGCATGACTCATGGTGCCTTGCAGACAGTGTCAATTAAGATAAGACTTTACAGAATGTGCATTCTGATTCTGGGTCAACAATGTCAGATATTATTAGACTTCTAAGGTGAGCAGCATTTTAAAAATGCAATAATTTTTGTTGTTTTACCAAATGTTTTCAAGACTGGTCTGCTGCAGGGCATTTCTCCTGTTGCCTCATTGTTTTCAAATGTGGTCTTTTGCAAGATGAAAAAGGTGTCTGAAGAAAATAAATGAGCCATGCTTTGTGAAAAGGGGTTTAATGCATTTGCAAAAAAGTATAGCTCCAGATCAGCCTGCATAGTCCACTCATAATTCATTCGGTTGTGAGACAAAACAGATTTTATGGATCCAGAATTAAATGTTGACTTGCTTAGTACATTGCATCACAGGGATGCATGGCTAAAATCAAAGGTGTAAAGATAATGAGATCACATAATTTTTGTTTTTCTAAATACCTTTCTGAACAGATTGAAGGTGAAACAACTGGAACAACAGATGAACGTGAGAGTAAACTATTCCCTGATAAAGACATTGGACAGACTCACATTACATGTCATGATATTACCCAGGATTTCCTTATCTTTGGTACAGATGTAAGTATTACAGACAAACCTCTTTAAGATACAGCTTGCGTTCAGCTTCCACCTGTTTAATGTAACCAGGGTCCGTATTCACCAACCATTCTGAAGAATGTTCTTAGTCTTATTCTGAAGAATTTTCTAAATTTTAAAGTAATACAACTTCTGATTGGCTAAACCATTTGGTTTAGCCAATCAGGAGTTGGGTAACTTTCAAATTTAGAAAATCTTGGATATTTAAGACCAAGAATGTTCTTAAGAATGGTTGGTGAATACGGACCCAGGATTTAAAAGTTTGAGAAGTTTTGTTAAATAAAATTGTCAGTGTTTTATGGTCAAGTTTCTTAAGTTTGTTTTTCACTGTTTTGTATTCTGGCATAGACAGATTTGATTGTACAGCTTGTTACATGCAAGTTTAATCAGTTATCATTGTGCTGTCATCCTTGCTTTTCTTTGAGTTCTCTGCTGGGATTCTGCAAAACATTCAAGTGTTTTAACCTTAAGAGTGCCTATTACAACAATTGTGGCTTTGGTATACGGTGTAGATTCAGATCAGACAGCACTGAATTGGCAGAGTGATCTGGCATTGATATTTTGCAATTTCTTGTGAATTCATAGGGGAATAAAGCCTTGATTTTGAAGTATTTTGTTATTATTGATTGGTTACGTATTATAGTATTTGCAGTGAGAGTGAGATGGATGAGAGAGGTAGGGTGGGAGAGTTGGGCAAAGGTAGAGAGAGAGAGAGAGAGAGCGCGCAGGGAAGCAGGGAGGAGGGCAGAGTATGGAGAGAGCGTGGGATAGATTTTTCCTTCTTTCAGGTAAACATAGCCTTTTACTCTTTTCAGAATGGCCAGATTAATTACTTCTTTATTGAAGACTGGCAGTATGTGAATGAATTCCGCCATGTTGTAGGAATTAAGAAACTCTTTCCAGATCCAAGTGGAACCCGATTGGTCTTCATTGATGATAAGAAAGATGGCTATGTGTACAACCCAGTAAGTAGAAGCACCATTGCTTGTGCCCAGATTCTAGATATGGCAATGACTGTATGTCCATATGCTGGATTGATTACACAAGATTTTAACTATTGCATGAAAGTACATGTAGGAAATTATTGAAGAGACAGTCATCATAAATAGATTCTAAATATGGCAATGGCTGTATGTCCATATGCTGGATTTATCACCCAAAGTTTTTGTTATTGCATAAAAGTACATGTAAGAAACTATTGAAGAGACAGTCATCATAAAAAAAGAGAAATCTGATACAATATTTTATTGGGGGTAAAAAGTTACATGAGTCTGAATATAGCCACTTAATAGCAAAGTAATTATCCTGCCAATATACAATATGTCTTTTGAAAGGGTAGAGTCTCTGCTTTGAGATGAAGAAAGTTGTTATCAGGGCCTATGTTCACCATCCATTTTTAAAAACATTCTTAGTCCTATTATGAAGGATTTTCTGAATTTAAAAGTAACACAACCTATGATTGGCTAAACCAAATGGTTTAGCCAATCAGTAGTAGTGTTACTTTCTAAATCTAGAATTAGACTAAAAATGAAATTAAGAATTGAGGTTGAATATGGTCCTAGGAGTCCTTGAGAGGGTAGAAAAATGGAAAAAAGAAAAAAAAAAATGTTGTTTATGTTCTGAAAATAGTTGTCTCAAAAGGTAAACTTTACAGGTAAATGACCTGCTGGTGGAGATTCCGGACTTTTCCCCATATATTAGAGGTGTGTTGTGGGAGATGTGGGCACTTGACAGAGGAGTATTTATAGCTTACGATGAAGAGAAAATTTACACCTACATTTACTCCAGGGAGCATGTGGCAGGTGGGTAGATCTATATACACCATGCTCTGTGAACTAGGAAGCTAAATGCATCTGCAAAATGTATAGACTCATGTCAACCTGTGCAGCCTGCGCAGGCTGACATGAGTCAAAACCTTTTGCTATTAGTAAAATATTTACATGTCAGAGGACCATCCTACCTCCAGTTATAGCGGATTGTTTGACAAAATAGATTGTATAGATCCACAGTTATGTTTATATGCTTGGTATAATGAATCAAAGATATTCATTAACCCTTTACCAAACAGTCATGGGTTTTCACGACTCTGAGAAAGCAGCTTTTTGAAAACATTGTGGGAAAAGGAGAAAATGCTGGTGACCAGCATTTTCTCCTTTTCCCACAATGTTTTCTACCCTTTCCAAAACAAATTTCAATTTTTGAGTCACATTGATTTTGTCGTCTGCAATTGCTTTCAATTTGGACGAGTCTAATATTTTGTCGTTTGGAAAGAGTTAAACCAGCTTTTCCCAGAACAGGGCTTATATATAAATTTAGACCTATATGTTGATTATGAAACAAGTTTAATGATACAGATTGATCATTCTACATGTATAGAACTGTTCCTTGGAAATGTAAGCAAGGTGTACATGATTTTGAAAGGTTTAACCAGCACATCACAATCTTCATCACTAAACATTTGATTTGAGAGGTCTACCCTACATTACTGTCTCCATGTTTACTTTTGTTTATCTATTATCCATATTCTTATTTAATGTCATCACCTCCTGAAATAATTTGAGGTAGAAAAAAAAAACTTGAAAAGTGTGGGTAATAGAGTACTTGTGATAAATCAGGTATTTTACTAGCATTTTTTCCCTTTGCCACAATGTTTTCAAAAGTATTTAGTTGCAAGATTAAAAGCAATACATGTATCTTCAAGAGGTAATAATTAGTATGTATCTATGTCTATACATCAGGCACAAGGGTTGATCAAGTTGGTACTACCAAACTACCATATGGTCAGATACCAGTGTTGGTTCACAATGGGGAAGTCTCACTACAAACACAGAGTGGAAAGCTAGTGACTATTGCACTGGACTCTCATTCATATTTATTCATAGATTCTATAGAGGGCAAGAGCCAGAAAGAGGTAATAAAATACTTGTCCATTATCAGAGCTCCAGATTGAGGGAGTGATTTTGATTTCAAAATTGAAAATATTAATTATTTGCCACTAAACCCTACGTCATGGGTAATCATTAGAATCATCTCATCGAGACGATTCTAATGAGTACCCACGACATAGGGTTTGGAAGAGAAATAATGGATTTAAAATACAATCACTTCCTCATATCTGGAGCTCTGCATTAGTTGATGAAAAAAGTTTGCAAAAGATAGCTTTTTAACCTTTTCAACAGCCTTGGCAAAAACGGGGGCTTTTGTAGGTAACATAAATCAAGATCAGATTTCACAAAATGTGCTGTCTTATCTTGGATCTATACAGTCCACTTGTTTTGTGATGCCTATTAGATAGAGTTTTAGTGGATTGTATTTGGTGGATTGTAAAAGGTCAAGTTTATGTATTTGGTGCTCAAAGAATTCAATCATCATTAAGATGTGACAATCAACATGCATTACATTACCTGAATTACATAATTATGAGCCATGCTCTGGCAAAAGTGGGTTTTAATGCATCTTCGTGCTGCATTATGCCAAGCATGTCATCACATTATCATGAATGCATAAAATCCATTTTGTCTAACAACTGACTGGATCTGAATGATCTTTTGATATGTAGGAAATTTACAAATAGCAAAAACGTTTTGACTCATGTCAGCCCAGATCTGGAGGTATACTGGTCCTTTGACATGCTGAAAGTTTACAAAAAGCAAAAAGTTTCGACCTATGTCAGCCTGCACTGACTGGGCAGGCTGACATGGGTTGATAATTTTTGCAAATGCATTAAGTCCACTTTTTACAGAGTATTGTGATAGAGGAGACATAGCTTGTGAAGTGCATTTTCTGTGTTTGCCTCGTTATCAAAGTTTATTGGCTGTGTGATGAAAAAAGTCTGCAGGAGCAGATGAGTGTTGTAATTGTAAGAGTTTTTTTTTTCTTGAAATTTGTCAAAGAAGGTAATGAGTGAAAATAAAGCAAACACATATGCAAGGCTTTCAATTTTCTTATTGTCATGTTCAAAAGTTTATGTCTAAGTTGACCCTTAGGCTGAGGTACTCACTTTGCTTTCTTTGGACAGTGTAAATCAAAATCAGACTGCACAGAACATGCAGTCTGATTTCTTATCTACACTGCCAGATGGGGTGGAATATTTACAAGAACTTTGAAATTGCAATATTTGGGGTTTTACTGTTGGCTAGAATTTTTTATTTGATTTAGTTAGCAGTATGTGGGTTAAGACTTTTGTAGGCACTTGATCTCAATAATAACATCACAGTAGAATGCAGACTTGTTAGAAGTTTCTGTTAATAGCTAGTATACTTGATTCTTAGCTTTGAATGTAAATTGGTTAATACAACTTTCAAGTTTTTTACTTGCTTTACTGAATGTACATTGTCCGTGTTTTCAGCTTTCTGTATGCTTGGACCAGACAATTGCATTGAAAAGGTAGGTAGGTTACCATAGCTAACAATTGTTAGAAACCTCCTGTTAGCCCATGTTAAGCAAGAACCTAAAGGGCCATATTTTGGTCACTGGTAAACTAGTGGACAGGCCTGTCATGTAGCTGTAGATTATAACAAGGTACTAATACTGCCCTTTTGAAGGGCCCTGGTGGTTTGTTGAGTGGTTGAGACATTTGAACTGTTATTAGAAAATCCTGGTTTGAATCACTTAAAGCCCTAGTTGTGCCACAGTCTGATACTCGAAATACATGAGTAACTTACCTGCATCCTATAATATGACTGAAATACTGTTGAAAGTGGCCTGAAAACTACCATTCACACAACACAACTACCCTTTTCTATTGTGGAAGAGGATGCAGATCTTGTACTGTCAACAGTCTCTTGTATATATGAACAGCATACAGGTAAATCTTTCACTCTATATAGGTGGTCAACATTTTGCATACTAAATGAATGATAGATGGAAAAGGAAAAACACTGTAATGAATACCACTTTTTGAATACCAAAACTTCTACACATACTTTACTGATATTTCATCTTGTCCATGCCGAGATTCATATATTTCTGTCTCTAAAGTATATGCAAATACCACAATGTATTTGTTATTTATCAGTAATTCTTAGCTCTAGGTAGATGTATCTTTTAAACAAAAAAAACCAAAAAAATCATTTGAATGAAGATGTACATGTATTTTTTTTTTGCAGGTTCAAAGATGGTTGGATCTTTTGTGAGCAACTTAATGTGAAAGAAATGTGGCAGAAGTTAGGATATGCTGCACTGAAGTGTCTAGACATGGATTTTGGTAAACATTTAGATATTGAAAGCAATGATATTATGATTGATAAGGAGGTTTGGCAGCTAGATTTTGTGGCATTCTGTTAATAAATCAGTGTATAGTTCTTTTCTGTGAAAATTCTATCATAATATTTGACCCCTATCAATTTCTCAGGAAGGAAAATAGGTTTGCCTTTCGTTTGCTTGTGGATCTGTTTGTCCATCCTTCTTTTCACTTGTCTTTCTGTCCCCAGACTCTGGATCTGGTAATAACTCAGAAATGGTATTGTTTATCTGTATAAAAGTTATCTTTGGGAAAGTTTACAATATGCATATGATGCACATTTCTTCATTATTAGGCAAAGGTAAATGTCATTATCACTTAAAGAATTGGAATAATTTACAGTTACTTGAAAAAAACCCTTTTTTTTTGCTGTATAAGTGAAGCTTGTAGGCCTTAAATGTCTCGTCATTGACCCTCATTTTCTTGTTTTTTACATGAGTGAATAAATATTGACTTGATCCATTTACAGCTGTGCGGGTATTCCGAGAGCTGGGTGATGTTGGTATGGTTACATCTCTAATGCAGATAAAGGTAATTAACAGATTTAAATGTGCTACTAAGTTTCCATCTTTTGACTTTTTGACCTGTAAATTGGTATTTTTGAATAAGTTGTCCTCAAAATTTAGAATTCTTGAGTGACAGTACCTCAGATAATTATAACAGTTTCCTAATGGGCTTCTCTTTGCAGACATCTTATTAAACTAAATACCAGATAACAAAATCTTAGACACATCCTTATTGAACTTGCATCATAGGATTTGTCTTTGAAAGGGTCGAAAATGTTGTGGGAAAAGGAGAAGAAAATGGTTACCAGCTTTTTTTCCTGTTAAAACAACGTCCTCAAAACCCCACTGTTTGAGGATTGTTAAAACTCAGGGTTGTTTGGTAAAGAGTTTAATGATAGCATTATATAGTTTACTAGTTTCAAAATGTATGTATGTGGCACATGTATGTGGTACGGGAATAACAGAGACTCCTATTGCAGGACTTAGAAGACAGGAACTTGCTGTCAGGATACCTGGCTATGTACCTTGGTGAATTCAATTTGGCTCAAGACCTTTTCTTGGCTTCAGGGAAACCACTGGCTGCTTTAGAGGTAGAGTTTTGACATTAGATACATTTGAAGTATGAAGTGATAGAATTTAATATGTCATCTGCCAGAGCTTTTAATTTTGACATATGCAAATTTTTTTTGTTTAGTAAAAAGTTGGAATAGGTCTTTTAAAATTCAAGCTGGGATTTGGGAACTTCATAGTTGCTCAATATAGGTGATTGTTTAATGAAAGTGACCACTGATTTAGGCTTTTCTGTAATTATGTTTCAAATGAATGATACAGTTATGAATGATAAGATTAACTTGTTACAGATGAGAAGAGATCTGCTTCATTGGGACAGTGCACTACAGTTGGCTAAAGCCTTGGCCCCACATCAGATTCCCTATATATCCAAAGAGTATGCTCAGCAGCTGGAGTTTACAGGAGACTACATGACGGCCCTCGCTCATTATGAGAAAGGTATCACTAAACAGGAGAGGGACAGGGATCATGATGAAGTATGTGCAGCTGGTGTTGCTCGTATGTCAATCAGAATGGGAGATATCAGACGGTGGGTCAATGTAGCCTCCAGGCCTTTGCAACTAAAAAATAACTGTTTACCAAGCAATGAAAATTTAGACTTGTCCATATTCAAAGTTTTTGCAGACGACATAATAAATGTGACTCAAAAGTTGAAATTTGCTTTGGGAAAGGTAGAAAACATTGTGGGAAAAGGAGGAAATGCTGGTTACCGTTGTTTTCTCCTTTGCCAAAAATGGTTATAAAAGCATTCTTTCTCAGGATCGTTAAAAGTCTGGATTGTGTGGTAAAGGGTTAAATGGAGTGAACTCCAAAGATACTAAAACAATTTTGCAGCAGTAAACTTTTGAAACTTTCTTTAACAATGGTGATTACCAATATGAACTCAGGTTTAACTCATTACCAAATGACAGAAATTTAATTTGGTCCATACTGAAAGTATTTTCAGACAAGAAATTAAATGTTGCTCAAATTGCAGAATTTGTCTTTAGTAAGGTAGAAGACATTGTGGGAAGAGGAGATAAAGCCAGTAATGCTAGGTCCTCCTTTGCCCAAAATGTTTTTAAAAGCCCTTTTCCACAGAGTGGTTAAAACATGCATTGTTTGGTGAAGGGTTAATTTGTGAATCACTGCACTATTACAAAAGGATATTTTCCTCTCTAACAAATTTTCATTTGCTCATAATTCATTTATTGTCTTTTCTTTCAAATTATGGATGAACAAGGTCTTCCAAAAGGTGTCCAAGTATCTAAATTAATTTTCAAATGCAAGTATGACAACAAAATTGAATATCTGCATTGTGTCACCTGTAGTATGATATGTGAACTCATTAAAACCTATTACAGTAATCATAAAAATGTTAACTCTTTACCACACAATCCTGAGTTTAAACCAACTTGAGCAAAAGGCCTGTTGAAGATATTATGGCAAAAGCAGAAAATGCTGGTAACCGGCATTTTCTCCTTTTCCCACATTGTTTTCTGCCCTTTCAAAGACAACTCCTATCATTTTGACCACATTTAATTTGTCGTCTGCAACTGCTTTTAGTTAAGACAAGTCTGAAATTTGTCATGTGGTAAAGATGGAATATTTACATCATTGCTTTTGAAGAACCATAGAATTGTTTTTGTAGTATCCTTCATTCATTATCTCCTGCAACAAATTTTCAACAGACATCTTTTCAAGAATCATTGTAAAATAGGGATGATTAACATACACTAGACTTTGTGGCAATTATTGCTATTTTAACTGTTATGAGCAATTTCTTCATTTGTCAAAAAGGTTTTAAAAGTGATCGTCTGTAAAATGAATGAGAATGCAGTGCTCCTGATAGAGGGAGTAATTTTGATTTCAAAATTGAAAATATTAATCACTCTCCACTAGACCCTATGTTATGGGTGCTCATTAGAATTGTCTCATCGAGATGATTCTAATGAGTACCCACAACATAGGGTTTGGAAGAGAAATAATGGATTTAGAATACTGTCACTCCCTCTTATCTGGAGGTCTGTTGAATGGTAAAATGTCTAACCAAGCAAAATATAGCTGGCTTAGAAAAAAGTGAAGACTCCTCTACATAGTTGATGTATCTATTTACAGTGGTGTTGGAATGGCTAGTAAAATGCCTAGCAGAATTTTGAAGAAAGAATGTGCTGGGATCCTTGAAAGTATGAAGGTCTGTAATAAATGGTCATAGCTTTTGTTATACTGTTTAACCAGTATGCAGGATTTGACAAAAGTTGGCTTGTGAGATAAAATTTCATCCAACCAGTGTGAAAACATTTTCATTTAATTGCAAGCCTCTTTGGTAGAACTTTAACTTAAAAGCTAACAGATATCAGATTCTTTATAACTGCCATGATTAATTCAGTGTGTATGGCTGATTTCTGAATTAAAGGTACATAAATGTATTTGAAGGACTTTTAAAATAAAAACAACCTTTTTTGTTGGTAGATAAAAGCAGATCTTAAGTGTAATACTGTATCTTTAATGATCAAAAAAGTGAAGGTACATGTGGGTAGTGGTTTGGAATAATATTTACTTTACCAGAATTTTACTCGGGTTCGCAGTTGATCTGTGGCAATTAATCCTTTACCACACAACAGAATTTTAGACTGGACCAAATTGAAAGGGTTTGCAGACGACAAATTAACTGTAGCATAAATGGTGATTTCTGTTTTTGAAAAAATAGGGTAGAAAACATTGTGGGAAAATGAAAGCAACAATGTTTTCAAAAGACTTATTTTTCAGGGTTGTTAAAACTTGGGATTGTGTGGTAAAGGGTAAAGCTATTACTGCAAAAACTTTATTAAAGTACAGGTACATTTAAAACTTATTAATTTCACCAAGGACAACAGAGTGTTTCAGTACTTTGTTACATTCTGTGGGAATAGAAGAAATTGCTCCTATAAACAGTTGCTCGCTTTGCCATAATGTTTTCCAAAGCTGCCAATGGCAGGAAGTACATAAAATGTAATTGTCCAGTGAAGGATATTGTATACTTTTTTTGCTGATCATGTATTTGCATTGTCCATCGTTTTCAATTTATTTTTGCAGCAATGGTCAGAGGCTGCTCTTCTATATGAGCAGGGAGGATTTTATGATAAGGCTGCCTCTGTTTACATTAGGAGTAAAAATTGGTAAGATCACATAGCACTAGAATGCTAGTTTATATTTTTTTTTTGAGAGGAAAGGCTTCTTTCTAGAAACAGTCTTAATTAATAGATTTTTTTTTTTTTTGATTTAGAAATAATAGCTAATCCAGTTTAGCTAGTGATCCCTGTAATTTATGGGATCAAATCAAAGCTAAATATAATGTGTCTTGTTTGATTTTTGTTGGTATGTATGGTGTTGACCACATTTCATAAGCATTTCAGATATATTGTTGTAGCCTATGCATCCATCTATGCAATCCTGGTGTTTCTAACCTATGCAGGGCACAACTGTCTTCGAATGCCACTGCCTATGAACAAAGTCATGAACAAAGTCATGACTGTCCAGTAATGAGAGAGGACCAAATTTTGTGGCAATAACATCCCTCAGTTTTTCGAAAGGATTTTGGTTGGACAAGGATGAGAGCTGATATCTCCTGTATAACTAGTCTTGCATGTTACCATCAACTCTTTACCAAACACTCCCAGGTTTTTGTGACCTTGGGAACGACGGTTTTTGAAACATTGTGGGAAAGGGAGAAAATGCTGGTAACCAGCATTTTCTCCTTTTCCCACAATGTTTTCTAATCTACCCAAAAGCTTAAGCTCATTTGTATAAATTTTGAATTTATCTTCTTCAGTTATTTTGAATATGAAAGAGTCTAAGATTTGTTGTTTTCGAAAGGGTTAGGCTACCTGGCTTGGTTTGGTTTCATGAAAAGGAACCAAGTTGATAAGTGTCAATGTGTATTATTGAATGTGCATTTTGATTGTACAGGACAAAGGTTGGTGAACTGCTTTCCCATATCACATCCCCAAAGATTCACATACAATATGCTAAAGCTAAGGAGGCAGATGGACGCTACAAAGATGCTGCAGAGGCTTACAGACAAGCTAAAGATTGGGATAATGTGATCAGGTAAAATGTACTCCATTTTAAACATGAATTTTAGAACATACTTTCTTTCAAAGAAAAATTCTGTTAACATTATGGAACTTCATTCCATATTCCTTGATAGTTTTTCTCTAATATAACAATGAAAAATCAATTCTATGGGGAATTCAAATTGTAAATGATACCATGCAAATTAAAGCATTTTTTTCCCCATATTTCAGTCTTTTATCAAATAGATCTAAATAATTTTGTTTTTGTTAAAGCTAGTGGCCTAAAACTTGTAAAAGATTGCTCTAATTTGAGTGGGATATGTTACTGCTTTCCCCAAATGTTCAGTACTGTGTTTGAAATACTTTAAAATGTGACAGTTTTTTGGAAGTGTAATGAAGCCCAGATAGGAAAAAACGTGTCCTAAAGCTGTTCTATATGTATTTTGTAGAATAAACCTGGAGTATTTACAAAATCCAGAGGAAGCTGTGAAGATTGTGAGAGAAGTGCAGTCTGTGGAAGGTGCAAAAATGGTAGCAAAGTAAGTCTTGTTCTTTGCCATACATTTGAAGATTGAAATGGTGTATGTAAGTGGGAGTAGCTGTATAATATATGTTACAAGTAGGTCAAAATGGATGTAGTGGAGGCAATGTATATGCAGTATAGGCCTTGAAAGCAAAATATAGCTCATCTCATTGCATGGAGTAGCATTAACCCTTAACCTGCTATATAAGTTAAATGAAACTTTCTAGCCAAGTGTAAAAAACCCAGATGTTACAATTTCCGAGTTATTTTTGGGGAAATTGTCTCCCTATTGAACAGTGTGGATCCAAGACCAGACTACATATTTGATGCAGTTTGATCTTGATCTACAAAGGCCGCAAAAGCAACTTGAGTTGCACTTAGCAGCCTCAGGGTTAATGTATAGAGTTTTCATCCATCTATTTTCGTACAAACAATCTTTCAATATGGAAATTGTGACCAAAAAAAATGTGTTTATCACCCTCCAATAATGTATTGCTGCTTGCTTCTTGCTGCACCATTTTTGAAAAAAGAAAAGATGTGGTTGAAGAGAAATTGTTTTTACATGCAATTTCTTCTTGTGTACAATATTTCACTGGTATTCATGTACCAGAACTTTCCACTTCAAATTGTTTTCAGAGACTGCAGGATAGGTGATAAGAAAAAAATGAGGGTAGCTTAAGACGGTAAAGTTCCTTTTGAAAGATTTTTTTTTTATTTACAGATTTTTCCAGAAACTGAATGATTATGGATCTGCCATACAGTTTTTGGTCATGTCTAAATGTAACGATGAAGCTTTTCAGCTGGCCCAACAGCACAACCAGATGGAAATATATGCAGATATTATAGGTTAGAATTTGTTTATAGATTATCAAGGTCGTTGGTCTAACCCTTTACCAGACAACAAAATTTTAGACTTGTCTGAATTCAAAGCAATTGTAGATGACAAAACAAACATGACTTAAAAATTGAAATTCATTTAGGAAGAACAGAAAACAATGCAGGAAAAGGAGAAAATGCTGGTTACCAGCATTTTCTCCTTTCACCACCGTGTTTTCAAAAGGCCTCTTCCGCAGGGTCGTGAAAACAATGGATTGTGTGGTAAAGGGTTATAAAAAAAAGAAACTAGTTTGTATGTGACCTATGATCTAGATGATTAGGCTTACTTCTTCCTATGACAAACCTTTAAAGATTCTTGTAAGTTTTTGATGATCTATATAGAGTTAATCCTGTTTTAGTAGCCACTTTTATCGACCCCTTATTGACCTGATCATGAGTTTTATCGACCTTTAGGAGGAAGCCTTTTGTGAACATAGTGAGAAAAGGAGAAAATGCTGGAAACCAGCATTTTTAGCTCACCTGAGCACGAAGTGCTCAGGATGAGCTATTGTGATCACTCACCGTCCGTCGGCGTCCGTCGTCCGGCCGTCTGTCTGTCCGTCCGTCCGTCCGTTCACATTTTTTTGTTTACACTCTAGCATCTACAAATATTAACCAATCGGCACCAAACTTGGTCAAAATATATATGACCATAAGATCTCGGATGAGTTCGATTATGGGTTTAATCGGACCAGAACAACTGGAGTTATTTGCCCTTGAATTAGAAAAATTGCTATATTTGACTTTGTTTACACTCTAGCATCTACAAATATTAATCAATCAGCACCAAACTTAGTCAAAATGTATATGACCATAAGATCTCGGATGAGTTCGATTATGTGTCAAATTGGACCAGAACGACTGGAGTTATTTGTCCTTGAATTAGAAAAATTGCTATATTTGACTTTGTTTACACTCTAGCATGTACAAATATTAACCAATCAGCACCAAACTTGGTCAAAATGTATATGACCATAAGATCTCAGATGAGTTCAATTATGGGTTTAATCGGACCAGAACGACTGGAGTTATTTGCCCTTGAATTAGAAAAATTGCTATATTTGACTTTGTTTACACTCTAGCATGTACAAATATTAACCAATCAGCACCAAACTTGGTCAAAATGTATATGACCATAAGATCTCAGATGAGTTCAATTATGGGTTTAATCGGACCAGAACGACTGGAGTTATTTGCCCTTGAATTAGAAAAATTGCTATATTTGACTTTGTTTACACTCTAGCATCTACAAATATTAACCAATCGGCACTAAACTTGGTCTAAATATATATGACCATAAGATCTTGAATGAGTTCAATTATGTGTCTAATCGGACCAGAACGACTGGAGTTATTTGCCCTTGAATTAAAAAATTGCTCCATTTGACTTTGTTAACACTCTAGCATCTACAAATTTAAACCAATCAGCACCAAACTTAGTCAATATTATATATGACCGTAAGATCTCGAATGAGTTTGATTGTAGGTCTAATAGGACCAGTTATTGCTGTGTCACGGAAAAAGGGGGCTTGACGTATATTTTCATTGTGGACCAATATCTCTTTAACTACAGGACAAAATGTCATGAAACTTCATCTTTTTATTATTTATTGCAAGCCACAGACAATAGTTATTTGTTTTTATTTCATGAAACGCCATGTCATGAAAAAAGGGGGCTAAATGTTTAATTTCGTCATTGACCAATGACCATCTGTTTGTCCATCTTTCAGGACAGATATCTGCTAAAATCTTCGACAAAAACTAATAGAAATTCATACAGGTGTTCCTAATGATGTCCGCTGATATTTATTGTTTTTTTTTTTCCTTTTTGATATCAAATACTGTCTCATAGGAAAAAGGGGCTTCATGTATATTTCTGTTAAGGATCAATATACATGTATCTTCAACTCAAAATCCTGGACAAAAATTTGTGAAACTTCATTCAGGTGTTCCTTATGATAGTCCGCCAATATCATTAGTTTAGCTTTTTTGATTGAATGTCGTGTCATGGAAAAAGCGGGCTTCACATATATTTTCATTATGGATTAATTTCTCTTTAACTACAGGACAAAATGTTATGAAACTTCATCTTTATGTCGTTTATCACAAGCCACAGACAATAGTTAGGCCTATATGTTAGCTCACCTGAGCACGAAGTGCTGGGTGAGGTATTGTGATTCGTCGTTGTCCAGCGTCCGTCTTTCCACAATTCCTTTGAACATCTTCTCCTCCTAAACCAATCATGTTGAAACTTGACAGGCATATTCCTTGGGTGAATTTCTACCAAAGTTGTTAAAAGAATTGAATTAACCCTTTAACTCCAGGGGTCACAATTTTGGGCAAAATTGTTTATAGAGCAAACTTTAAAAATGTTTTTGTCTGAAACTAGAAGGCCTAGAGCTTTGATATTTGGTATGTGGCATTTCCTTGTGGACTTCTACCAATTTTGTTTAGATGATGCCCCTGGGTCAAAACAGAACATAAAGGTATACAGAATGAACTTTAAAAGTCTTGTCCTACTTAACCCTTTACCACACAATCCCAAGTTTTAATGCCTGTGAGAAGTAAGGCTCTTGAAAATATTGTGGGAAAAAGAGGAAATACTTGTAACCAGCATGTTTTCCTTTTTCCACAATGTTTTCCACCCAACCAAAATCAAATTTAAATTTTTGAGTCACATTTATTTTGTTGTCAACAAATGGTTTGAATTTGGACAAGTCTTAACCCTTTAAGTGCCTTTCACTACTATAGTTGCCTTTGTGTCTAGTGTAGATCAAGATCAGACTGCACAAAATGTGCAGTCCGATCATTGATCTATACTGTCTGCTTTGTGGAAACACTGCAGACAAAAGGCACCCACGCAGTTGTTATCATCTTGGACTCATTCTGGAATGAAAATTGCCTTTGGGTTTAAGGATTAAATTTTGTTGTTTGTTAATGATTTGAGCCAAGCCTGTTAGCTCATTACCTACAGGGCTAGCTATGCAGGGATGTCAAGTTTAAATCTCAGTTGGGCCAAGCACTCAGGTAACCAGCATTTTTTTAACTTTTTCCAGAATGTTCTCTACCCATCCCAGATCTAAGTTCATTTTTTGAGACAAATTTATTTTGTTGTCTGCAAATGCTTTGAATTATAGACCAGTCTAAAATTTTTGTTTGGTAAAGAGATAAAGATAGACCAAGTAATATGCATTTCAAGACTGTGTTGTAGGCAATATAGGCAGTACTATCTTGCAGAATATAAGGCATATATATCCAAGATCCAACTGCAGTCTGATCTTTATCTACACTGTCTGATAAAACATCTTGTCTTGCGTACCCCTAGCCTTGGTTCCCACCTGATCATTTTTTCCTTTTATCTATTCAGGATGGACGGATGCAGTTTAAATTTGACATTGAAGCGCCCTTTTTCCATGACACAGCAATAAATTCCAAAACCCTGACAATATGCGCTAGGTCACTTGATGTGTGAAAATTTCATCCAAATCTGTTGAGATATGTCCAGTAATCAAAGATATATTGGTGAAAAAAGAAATATAACATAAATTGCAGAACCTTGACAATGTGCACTAGGTCACATGATGAGAAACATTCTGTGAAAACTTTTGAAAACATTGTGGGAAAAGGAGAAAATGCTGGTAACCAGCATTTTCTCCTTTTTTCCACAAAGTTTTCTACCCTGTCAAAGAAATATTGTGTCACTTGAGCCAATATGAAAATGTTGTCTGCAAATGCTTTCAATTTGGACAGATCTAAAATTTTGCCGTGTGGTAAAGGGTTAAAGGCTTCGACAGCATTTTTCTCTCTGGCTGTTAGGATGTATCTTTGAACATTGTGTTCATTGTATTTTGAGTTCATTTTTGTTCATTCATTTAACTCTGTAGTACAGATTTTATCTTGTAAATCTTACGAAGTCATTATAATTTTTGGGCATATACTCCACCATGAATTGAAGTACCATTTGAAAGATCTGTTCAGGTAGGGCCAAGGTCAGTGTCACATTTGAAGGTCAAATTTTTGTAAGCTGGATGCATTGAAAGGTTGGTGCAAGACTACTGCAAGTGTAAATACATTGTTTATGTGTTTACAATAGCAATTACCCATGAACATGTCCCTGGACAACCACTGTGGTTGTTGGTGTATTTAACAACATTATAATACTAACTTGTATAGAAAGTCTTGAATCGGCAAACATTCTCTACTAAGTTTGTTCAAATCAGGCAACTTTTTGCCACACACCAAAAGGCCTAGGGCTTTGTTATTATTCCTTCAAAACTCTGTTCTGGAGGTATATAGGAGTCAGCTTGTCGGTCCATCCATCCCTCCATCCATCAGTCTTTCTGTAGCATTTTCTTGTCAGAGCTAGTTCTCAACAACTACAGGACAGATTTCATTCAAATTTTAAAGAGACTCGGTGCCAAGCAAGAATGTGCATATTATATTTTGGTGACGGTTCATTGAATTTTTACAAAGTTATTTTCCTTTGATGAAATTTTCTTGTTCTCCCTATTTTTCAACAACTATTGGACAAATATCATTCAAACTTCTCACAAATATTTATATAACCGGGTTTGGTTAAGAAAGATTATCTTCTTGTCTAAACCAAGAAGACCTAGAGCTTTGACCTTGCACTTCGATATTTGGTATTTATCTTCATTGTAGACCTTTACTGCTTGGTACTCAGGTGAGCGATATAGGACCATCATGGTCCTCTTGTTTTTCTTTTCCCACGATATTTTCTAGCTTT
The DNA here is from genome assembly GCA_945859785.2 of Tridacna gigas. NCBI lineage: Eukaryota > Metazoa > Mollusca > Bivalvia > Cardiida > Cardiidae > Tridacna > Tridacna gigas. The sequence goes on from OX244033.2 coordinate 30,248,932, forward strand.
TCAAGGACAAATGTCATCATTTGAGCCACATTTACCTTGTAATTTTCAAATGTCTTGAATATGAACTAGTCTAAAGATTTGTGGTCTGGTAAAGGGTTAAGCAAATTTTCAATTGACTTCACAAATCCTGGTTTAATCACGAAAATGTTTTGTCAAACAATCACTTACAAGAAGAGGTAAGCTTTGTACCTTTGAGGAAATGATAGGGCTGCTTTAGAAAATTTCACTGTTGATAAACATTTTCATGCGTATTGTTCTTCTTCTCTGATGACTCAAGTTGTTTAGATAGACCCTTGCTTTATTTTTAGGGGCTGATGCGACACCAGAGGATTACCAGAGTATTGCCTTGTACTTTGAAAATGAAAAGAACCATTTCTTGTCTGGAAAATTTTTCTTTCTTAGTGGGCAGTACAGCAGAGTAAGTTAAAACCAGGCTCCATATTCACCTACCATTCTTAAGAACATTCAAATGTAGAAAACCTTGGAGAATAAGACTAAGAATATTCATAAGAATGGTTGGTGAATACAGACCCAGGCTCTGTATTCACTTACCATCTCAAGAACATTCTACATCAAGTGGCTTAGCCAGTCAGAAGTTGTGTTACTTTCTGAATCTGGAATCAGACTAAGAATGTTCTAAGGAATGGTTGGTGAATACAGAACCAGATGTATACTTTTGAAATATTTAAAAAAAAAATAGTAGCTTCATCATGCATATTAAGCTCTTACCAAACAATCTTGAGTTTTAAGAACCATGAGGAAGAAGCTTTTGAAAACATTGTGAGAAAAGGAGAAAATGCTGGTGACCAGCATTTTCTTTCTTTTGCACCATGTTTCCTACCGTTTTAAAGACAATTCCATCAATTCAGCCACATCTAAGTTTTTGTCTACAAGTACACTCTTTCAATTTGGACATGTCTAAAATTTTGCTGTGTGGTAAAGAGTTGGACTTAGTTTTTGTGTGTTCTTGCTATAAAAATGACTTTAGAAATCTGTACAGCTAGCAGACATATCTTTAAAAAAAAAAACCCAAAGATGATAACATTTAGGTACTGATCAAAGCCTTAACTCTTTGAGAGACAAAACATATACTCAGCCTCTTCTGAAGTCGAAAAATAAATCATGCTGAAACTCTGAAAGTTGTTACATGTATCTTGCAGGCTTGACCAAACAAGCAGATGGTATAAATACATGATCGTACGGTTCTGTGTAGTCTGATATGAATCTATGCTTCTAAATAAGCCATGTTTTTGGCCTGTGGTGCGGAAAGGGTTAAATTTTTGAGGATACCATTGTAACAAATAATGGAACGGTCATTATGTTTTACCTTTTACGTAGGCTATGAAGCATTTCCTGAGATGTGAGGGAGAGAATAGCCAAGCCATTGAACTGGCTATTGAGACAGTTGGCCGTGCTAATGATGACCAATTGACCCATGAACTGGTCAACTTCCTGATGGGAGATACTGATGGACTACCTAAGGTATTGTAAAAATACATTGGAAAAATTGTAGTAGTCAACATGAATGATGATTAAATGTGAGCCCTCTTTGTGATGTAGTGTACCAAGCAAGACATCATATAATTATGGGTCCATAAAATCCAGTTTGTCAAACAACTGACTGAATCAAGATGTAGACAGGTCCTCGACATGCAGAAAATTGACCACTAGCAAAAAGTTTCGAGCTTGGTCAGCCTGCACATTCTGACGTTGGTCAATACTTTTTACAGAGCATGGCTCCTGTATAGATACAAGTGAAAATATTTTTGCAAAGGAGAAAGTGTTGTTATAAGTGATTGCTCATTTTAACTCTTTTGCTGCCAACTAAATGGTTTCGACTTTTCTCGAGGTCTTGGAGTATATTTTCGTTAAGATCGCAGGCGACTCTGGTCAAAGATTAACATCAAGTAGCAGACGGTGAAGATCAAAGATCAGACTGCAGGTTTTGTGCAGTCTAGTCTTAATCTATGCCATCCGCAAACGCTATCCTAGACGACATTGGCATTGAAAGAGTTAAATGCCACTAAATTTCTAAAATGGTTTGCTGCAAGACATAAAATTTGTCTGCAGGATTTTGAAAGTTAATATATAGACTTAGTAAACTCTGACTTGGATTTTGACCAACAGCACTGAATTTTGAATTTTGGTATATATTAGCGAAAGCAGAGAAAATATTTGTGAAAGAATCTGCTTTGATATTTTTGAAAGATTTTATCCTAAAACAACAACTGTTCTAAGTGATGACAACTAAAACATAAGATTATTTTTCAAAGTCAACAGTGTTTTATCAGTAAACTTTTTTTGCTCCAAGTTTTGTTGTGGAAAGGCTTGTCTTAATTTCAGTTTTTTCTCTGTAGTGGGAGTTTCTTTCATTCATTATAAACTGTACTTACAATTACCTAGAAACTCAATGGAATAGGCAGCACACTACTTTGAAAACTTCTTTGTTGAGTATGGATATTTCTCTGAATAAAAGCGTAATAATGTAGCACATATAGGAACACAATGGCATATGGAGAACATATTTTCTAATGTTTTCCAAACGTTCTGCTGCAAGAGCATGAATTTGTCTTCCAAAGTTAATATAAGTAAGAACCGTAACAAAGTCAAATTTCTTGTTCTGTCATGTTCACTGACTATTTGTACTTAAACGTTTGTTTTCAAAGGATGCCAAGTATCTGTTTAGACTGTATATGGCTTTGGGTCAGTACAGAGAAGCAGGCAGAACTGCTATCATAATAGCCAGAGAGGAGCAGAGTGCAGGTTAGCCTATTGTCTATTGTCTAAGCTTTCTACCTCATACTTAAACGCCCATATGTACTTGAAAAGACAGTCTATGGCTCAGATTTTTTATACAGCAGTTTTGGCTGGTAGTCATTAGGATTGTCCTTGGGCAAGACTCTTCAGAGTTCAAGCTTTGTACAGGCGAGACACATGCGAAGTCTAAGGCTGGTTTCAGTTTCATTTTTGCCAGCAATCACCAGGAAACATCAGACAATGTAGATTGAAAATCAGACTACACAATTAGAGAAAGCTGATATTAGATCTACACCATAAAAGCTCTTATTATATACCTGAATATTTTCCAGCTCAATTACATACATTGCATGCAGATAAAATAACACACAACAGAAAAAAATCTATAGCTACACACTGTGAAATACAGTTCCAAATATGGTATTGATGACATAACTCATGTGCAGAAAACATATATATTGATTCGCGATATGATTGGTCAAAATTTACGCTACATATGATATTTATCCATCATTAATAAAAATGATGCTACTAGCTACTACACCATTGTTTATTCATTGTCAGCGTCTGAGATGATATGAAAAAGGCAAAATATATTTTGATTTAAATAGCGTATCAGATACACGTATTCACATTCATTTGCCATTCTGTTTTGATCAAAGAAAAAAACGCTTTACATATTACTTTTATTTTACAGGAAACTACAGGAATGCACATGATGTTCTGTTTAGTATGTTCCAAGAATTAAAGCAGCAAAAAATAAAGATACCAACAGAAATGGCAACAAATCTGATGATCTTACACAGTTATATACTAGTTAAGGTATGTGAAAATATGTCACTGTATTGTGTAGTTATCTGTTGAAGTAGTGTTTAAAACAAGTAACAGCCATTCAACCTTTTGCCACACAATTCTAGGTTTTAACAAATAAAGAAGAAATAAGGCTTTTGAAAACAAATAAAGAAAAAATAAGGATTTTGAAACATTGTGGGAAAAGGAGAAAATGCTTGTAACCAGCATTTTCTCCTTTTCACACAATGTTTTCTAGTCTTTTACAGACAAATCTCTGCATTTAAGCTACATTTAACCTGTCTTCTTCAAATGCTTTTAGTTTGGACCAGTCCAATTTTTTTTTTTTTTTTTTTTTTGTTTGGTAAAGAATTAAGGAGTAAAGGTAATTTTTTAAGAAGAGAAAGTGTGAACATGAGAAAAATAAGTTGCTTGCAATACTTTCTACTCTGTAAGAGTATTCAGCTCACTTGTTCTAATTTAGAAATTGTTGTCTGCAAACACATACAATTTAAAAGGTTAGTTTGTTGTTTGGGTAGGGTTAAACAGGCTCTGAAATTGAAAAAGGTAGGTAAGTTCAGCATATTCAGAATGCAAGACCAAAGTATTGCAATTTTTTCCTAGCATGTTTTTGCCATAGTATTACTAAAATATCAGTGACAGTATAGATCAGATCACCAATTTTATGCAGGTCTGAACTGCCTCTTAAGCAACTCTAGTTCTGTCCAGCATTTTGAAATTTCAAGGTATCATTTCAGGCAAAATTTTTTTCCAATTTTTTTCCCATAGATACATGTCAAGAGAGGCGACCATCTGAAAGGAGCTAGAATGTTGATCAGGGTTGCAAATAACATCAGTAAATTTCCATCACGTAAGTATTGTTTTGTCTAGGCTCTGTGATGCTGTAATCATGTAAATGTTTTGTTCCTGTGCAAAGCTTAGAAAATGCATTTCTTCAAAGAAATCACTGTAGTTGTTTTCGGTTTTAAATGAGGACAAATTCCTTGAGTTTCTCTATACCTTACAACATATTTTGGTTATTTATCTATGTTTACACAGCTGACCAAATTCTGAGCCATTGTACACACCTTCAAGTTTTAACAGCGTTTTTTTCTCTCTGGCTGTAAGGATGTACATAATTCATTTCATTGCAGATATTGTCCCTATCCTTACCTCTACAGTAATTGAGTGTCACAGGGCAGGTCTCAAGAACTCCTCCTTTAGTTATGCTGCTATGCTGATGAGACCAGAATATAGGTAGGCTGAACAGAAGCATGCACAATTATTGTAGATTTTTTAATATCTTCAGTTGGCTATAATTATCCTTGTGTAATTTCTGGATTACTCGATTTTAACTTGCTTTCAGAGAATCCCATGTTTTTGTGACACCAGAGAAGGTTGTTTGAAAACAGTGTGTGATAAGGAGAGACCACATATAACCAGCATTGGTCCTTTTCCAAAAATGATTTCAACCCTTTCAAAAACAAATCTCATCATTTGAACCACATATGATTTGATACTGGCAAATGCTTTCAAAATGGACAGGTCTTAAATCTATATGTCTTCTGGTAAGGAGTTAATCCTTTACCATATGACAAAATTTTAAGACTTGCCTAAAATTGAAAGCTTTTGCAGATGACAAAATAAATGTGGTTCTAAAATATAACTTTACTTTCTGAAGGGTATAAAACAAGTGGGAAAAGGAGAAAATCCTGGTTACCAGCATTTTTTCCTTTTTCCCACGTTTGCTACCCTTTCAACCAGATATTGCATCATTGCACCACTTTTGTCATCTGCAAATGCTTTCAATTTGGACAGGTCTAAAATTTTGTCATTTGGTATAGAATTAAACCAAAATTCATTTTATTGATGAATTTTTTTATGTGAATGTTTTTGAATAAGTTAGCTGAAATGTTGATTCATCAGGTAAAAGGATGAAGGCCCTTAAGTACAAGAAGATTATGTTTGAACAAAATTTGTAGAAATTGAACTTGATTTTAACAATAAATGTGCAGATGGTCAATAAGAAAATTTAGAAAATGTGCATTTTTCCAGTTGTCATGAGGTTTAGAGAGTCTACCATCAGGCGGGTTCCAATTACGATTACATTAGGAAAAGCAGATTTTAAGGATGGAATTGAAAACATTGTTAGAAAAGGTCTCATAAGCAATTGCTCCTCTTCCCATGAGGTTTTCTGTAAGTGTCAACTGAAGGATCATTTCTAGTTATGGGTTAATCCTTTCCCGCACAACAAATTCTAGACTCCCTCAAGTTCAAACAAAATAATCCAGTTGAGCTTTACTTCTCTGATAGGATAGAAAACATTGTGAAAATTGGAGAAAATGTAGGTTACAAGCATTTTTCCCCTTTTCCCTCATTGTCTTCAAGAGGCTTCTCATTTTAAGTGATTAAAACTTGGGATTGTTTGGTAAAGGGTCAATTTTATCACATTTGGGAAATACGAATATGAGATATCAGACTATTTCCTAATGTGACACCTTTTGATTTAAGGAACACAATAGATTTGAAGTACAAGAAGAAGATAGAGATGATTGTTCGAAAACCTGATAAAACGGAGGAGGAAGAGCCCCTATCTCCGTGTCCATATTGTGGCTTTCAGCTTCCAGAAACAGAGTTACTATGCCCAGAGTGTAAATGTAACATTCCCTATTGTATAATTACAGTAAGTTGTCCTTATTACTGTACCTATGCATTTAAATCTACCTAAGGACAAAATTTTAGACTGGACCGACTTGAAAGCATTTGCAGACGTCAGATTAAATATGGCTTAAATTATGAGATATGTTTCTGATGCTCCAGTCTTATGGGAGTGTCCTATGGCAAGGTACTGCAGAAAACCAGCAGTGAATAAATGGCTTGTGTCTTTATATTGCTGAAATATTTTTAAAAGCAGTATAAAACATTCAAGCAAATCATCACTGCCAGGGATTTTTTGCTGCTGTTCTTAATTTGAACCATACACTTTTGGAAAAAGCCTTGTGAAATATCAATGATGATTGTGAATACAGCTGAATACATGAACAGAATATGAGAAGCAGACAAAAAAGAAAATATGGTCAATACAAATAAGTGGCTTATATTTAGAAATGTATAAATATAGCTTGAGTCAGACTAATTTTTTAATAAACTTATATACATTATGTTTTTTTTTTATAGGGTAGGCACTTAGTGAAAGAAGATATGGGTGCCTGTCCAAGCTGTGACTTTCCAGCAATTTTCTCAGAGTATATCAGGTAAGGAAGCAGAAGTATAGTAAGTGCAGTGTAGTTGTTTTCTTCCTTTTCTGTTTCAAATATCACCTTTGTGAAACTAGTGTTTTTTCTGGGATATACTAAAATCATCTTGTCTATCATGTATCATTGCTATTTTGTGTTGTCCCCCTTCAGTTTTGCTGTCAGTATATTGCAACTTTATACAGCAAACAAGAAAATTTCAGACTTGGTCTAATTCAAAACATTTGCAGGCAATATATTGCATGTCTCAAATGATATAGATGTATTTGAGACACGCTGTGTGAAAAGGGGGCTTAATGCATCTGCAAACAGTATCGATCCATGTCAGTCCGCGCAGACTGGCATGGGGGAAACCTTTTGTTAGTGGTTGATTTTCTCCATGTCAAAGGCCCATTCTGCTTGTGACTGAGTGTGTTGTTAAACAAAATGGATTTTATTGATCCATATTTATCTGATGACTTGGTTGGTATAATGCATCATGGAGATGCAGTAAGCCCCCTTTTGCCAGAGAATGGTTCATTTTCATTTCTGTATGATTTTTTTTTCTATTTTCTGCACATACATGTGTATCTAATAAATCATTACCAAATTTGGTTATAAGTAATACATTTCAAGGCTTGGAAAGCAAAAAATTTTGCATACTTAATAATTACATGTATTATTTGTCACTTACAATGGCTTTCTACGGAAACAAGTCTGAAATACTGTTGTCCGGTAAAAACTAATCATATTCCATACTTTTGTAGGCTGATGGAAACAGAAGAGAATTGTCCGATGTGCTCAGAGAAAGTTATCAAACAGAACCTTCAGAAAGTGACAGACATCTCCAAGTATCTCTCTCCAGAGGAAGGAAGTGAATGAATGGACATTGTTAAGGATAGAGCATCACATTTTTGTTGGCATGATTTCTTGGATTTCTTTCTTTTTTTTTTTCATTTCACCGAAAAATCTGTTAATTTGAAGAAAAAAAAAAACATGTAGTTTTACAAGACTCTCTCTCTATGGACACTTTTGTCAGAATGTTTATGTAGACTAACTGTATACCACACAACAAAATTGTTCATTTCTACAATTGAAAGCATTTGCAGAAAATGATTCTTACTCAAAATATAACCTTTGTCTTTCAAAAGAGTACAAAACATTGAGGAAAAAGGAAAAAATGCTTGTTACCTGCATTTTCTCCTTTTCCCACAGTATTTCAAAAACTTTTATTCTCAGAAAGGGTTCAGTGTGAAATGTTCTCAAAGATAATTATACCCCCCAAAACTCTGTTTGGGGGGTATATAGGAGTCAGCTTGTCGGTCCATCCGTCTGTCCATCTGTCGGTCGGTCTGTAGCTTTTTGTCCGCTCTATTTCTCATAAACTACTGGACGAATTTTATTCAAACTTCACAGGTAAACTCAGTATCAAGCAGAGATGTGCATATGAAATGTTGGTTATGGTTCATTGATTTTTCACTGAGTTATGGCCCTTTCATGAAATTTCTTGTCTGCTCTTTTTCTCATCAACTATTGGACAGATTTGGTTCAACTACACAAATAGACTCAGTATCAAGCAGAGATGTGCATATCCTATTTTGGTTATGGTTTATATAGGTTTCATGGAGTTATGGCCCTTTGGTGATTCTGGACAAATTTCTTTCAAACTTCATGGATAGACTTTGCACTCAGCAAAGATGTGCATATCATAAATTGTTCTTAGTTAATTAAATAAAATTTCCAAGAGCTAAGCCCTTTTTTGTCGTTCTGTTTATGACGGTGCCCTTGCTGAATTGATGAAAATAAATTATACTTTTGATAGAATACTTTTAACACAGCTATCCGTCCGTCGGTCGGTCTGTAGCTTTTTGTCCGCTCTATTTCTCATAAACTATTGGACGAATTTTATTCAAACTTCACAGGTAGACTCAGTATCAAGCAGAGATGTGCATATGAAATGTTGGTTATGGTTCATTGATTTTTCACTGAGTTATGGCCCTTTCATGAAATTTCTTGTCCGCTCTTTTTCTCATCAACTATTGGACAGATTTGGTTCAAACTGCACAAATAGACTCAGTATCAAGCAGAGATGTGCATATCCTATTTTGGTTATGGTTTATTTAGGTTTCATGGAGTTATGGCCCTTTGATGATTCTGGACAAATTTCTTTCAAACTTCATGGATAGACTTTGCACTCAGCAAAGATATGCATATCATAAATTGTTCTTAGTTAATTAAATAAAATTTCCAAGAGCTTAGCCCTTTTTTGTCGTTCTCTTTATGACGGAAGTCTTCAGTCTGTAACAAAGAGTAATTCTTTGGCAAGAAGCCATTGCAGGATATTCATCACCTTCAGTGATAGCTCTGGTATAATTGACTCTCCAGTCACTTATTTTGCATTCCTGTGACATTAATCTGTTTTGTGACAAGGAGCTGTTGGGGGGTATAATCACGTTTAGTGATAGCTCTAGTTTAAATAGAATAAATTGCAAAAATCGTTTTGATTTTATACAAAAACATAAATTTCAGTGAAATTTGAGTAGTCATGTATGGTCTATACTTAGGTAGCTTTACAATACAAGGATAAAATTGTTCATTAAAATTAAATCCAACGTTGTTGTTTTAATTGTTGCCCTTATATGGAGCAATCCAGGTGACCAAGCAGTCCTGCGTTTTGGTGACTTTGAGGAAGGAGGCTTTTAATTTTGGGAAAAGGAGAGAATGCTGGTAATCTTTTGACAAGCCTTTCTCTCAAAGAGTCCTGTAAACACAGTTGTTTGGTAAGGGGTTGAACAAGCATACTAACAAGCATACTGGGATATGAAATTGATGACTAGGTCCTGTAGAGTTATTACTAGTACTCCTTGAAGCTTGTAACAAGTGCAAAGGAAATCTTGGTAAAAAAAGTCACGATCAGGACCATTGTAGTATTGGGCAGGACTCGAGGGAAATAACTGGCTGATGCATCTAATTATCACCCCCTCCCCCCCCCCCCCACACACACAGGTAATACTGGAATAAGGTTAACTATTTGTCCATCTGTCTGTCTGTCTGCCTGCCTGCCTGCCTTTCTGTCTCCTATTTACCTTTAGCTACACAACTGTGATTTATAACAACCCTCAGAAAGAAAACTTTTGAAAACATTATGGGAAAAGTAGAAAATGCTAGTTACCAGCATTTTCTCCTTTTTCCATATTTTTTTCCTACCCTTTCAAAGACAAATCGCATTATTTCGCCTACAGTGATTTTCACTGTCTGCAAGTTCTTTCAACTTGGAAGAGTCCAAAATTGTTTGTTTGGTAAAGAGTTAACTGAAGTTAGAAGAATGCTGAGAGTAAACCCTATTAACTCAAATAGGAGATGTTCCAGTCAGGAAAATTTGGTGCCTTTGGGCAAGACACTTTAGAGCCCCAGCCCAGTACTGGTGACCTTGACCTTGATGTGACTGAAATAGTGGCATAAAGCATCATTCAATCAAACTAACTGGGAGAAAAAGAAAAAAAAAAACTAAAAATATCTCTTCTCAAAATCACTTTATCAACAGAAATCATATGACTGTCGTTCAGTATAAAAGTTATACCAGCCAATTTCAATACTAGTCATTTCATTGGCTGAAACAAAACATCATAGCCAATCTGAGGTTCAATTAATCCTTTACCTGTAAGAGAGCTTTTGAAAATCTTGTTGGAAAAGCTGAAAATGTTGGCATTTTCTCCATTTCCCACAATCTTTTCTATTCTGAGACAGACATACAGACATTATTTGAGCCACCTTTTATTTGTCATCTGCAAATGCTTCCACTTTGGACAAGTCGAAAATTTTGTTGTGTGGTGAAGGGTTAAGAAATTTAGTTTTAGAGTTAAATTAAGACATTTATCAAGAAATACAGTTAAGCCCCACCATACATGTATCAATTATGCCAGGCACTTTTTACTAGTGAATTTGGAGTTTCAAAAAGACACTAAAATTTCAGTAATGCATCTTAATGTACCTTTAAAGTATGGTACATATACATGTCTGTTTTCTATTTGCTTAGTCTTCATACAAATACAGAAATTTTATGATTCACAGATCTGTTCAGTGTAACAGCTGTTCTGCTTGATCATAATGGGCAAATTTGCACTTCTGCTGCAATGTTTATAAAGATGCCTGCCTTTATTTTAAATTGATTGATATTGTACAATTATTTCATGTAAGTATAAATCATTTATGCCTGAAACAAATTTGCAGCAGACTGCTTTCAAAACATGGTGATTTGATTAACCCTTTACCAAACAATTCTGTTTTAACCCTTTACCAAATGACAAAATTTTAACCTTGTCCAAATTGAAAGCATTTGCAGACGACAATTTCAATGTGGCTCAAATGGTGCAATTTTTCTTTGATAGGGTAGAAAATGTGGGAAAAGGAGAAAATACTGGTAACCCGCATTTTTTCCTTTTCCCATAATGTTTTCAAAAGGCTTCTTTCCCAGGGTTGTTAAAAGGCGGCATTGTGTGGTAAAGGATTAACAACTTTGAGGAAAAAGGCAATTGAAAACATTGTGTGGAAAAGGATAAAATGCTGAAAACCAGCATTTTCTCCCGTCTTCACAATGCTTTCTACCCAACATAAGCTAATTCCTTTGATATATGCCATATTGAACATTTTCTCCGCAAAATGCTATCAATTTTGATCAGTCTAATATTATTTGACAGGTACTTAATTAACTCTTACCTGATAACAACATTTTAGAAATGTCCCAATTGAAAGGATTTGTAGACAACCAGAAAAAGTCTTGTCTCAAAAGTTAAGACCAATAATAAATAAAGTGAAGGATAGACAACATTGTGGGAAAGGAGCATTTTCTTCTTTTATTACAATGTTTTAACAGCCATCTTCTTTAGGGTCCTTAAAACTTTTAACTGTTTGTTAAAGATTTAATCACCATGAAATAAGGTTTAATATACATGTAATTACCGATAATTATGTGCAAGTCAAGATGACTGGCACGTTAACACCCGAGCTGACAAAAGTCAATGATCAAAAATGTGCGAACAACATACCGTCGTTGTATCCAGCATTTCTATTAATTATGTATAACACCTATGTTTATAATTAAAGTCACTTAAAATGTGTGAAAATTGTGTACTGTGTTCGAAGTAAAGATGTGTAAATTTAACCGGATCATTGAAGTTCGGACCTGAAATTAGGTTCGACGTATGGAGAAACTTCAAGATAGGGACTTCGACGTGCGGATAGTACTTTATATAGAGAAATAGAGCAATTCAATCTGGACTATAAATTTACTTCGACGTATAGAGAACTTCGAGGAGTAGATGTTCGAGCAATGGACATTCGACTGTACATAAAAACATCTGAAAAATTATACCAAATGGAGAAATTGCTTGCTATGATCATAGTCTCCAGTTGCCACATCTTCTAAAGAATTTTGCTGCAAGACTAGAAAAATTGCTTGAGGTAGTGAAATAGATGAAGTTTTAACTCTGTACCACACGACAAAAATTTAGACTGTTCCAAACTGAAAGTATTTGCAGATAACAATTTAAATGTAGTTCAAATGGTGGAATTTGTCTTTCATAGGGTAGAAAACATTGTGGGAAAAGCAGAAAATGCTGGTTACCAGCATTTTCTCCATTTCCCACAATGTTTTCAAAAGGCTTCTTCCTTAGGGTCGTTAAAACTTGGGATTGTGTGGTAAAGGGTTAAAGGGGCTTATTTGGATTTTCATTATCAAACCAAACTTTAACTCTTTACCAAATGACAAAATTTTGAACTCGACCAAATTGAAAGCATTTGCAGATGACAAAATAAATGTAGCTTGAGTGATGATTTCTGTCTTTGATAGGGTAGAAAGCATTGTGGTAAAAGGGGAAGATACTGGTTATCAGCATTTTCTCCTTTTCCCACAATGTTTTCAAAAGCCTTCTTCCTAAAGGGTTGTTAAGACTCGGGATTGTGTGGTAATAGGGTTAACCCTTTACCAGACGACGACATTTTAGCCTTGTCCAAATCGATTGATTGATTGATTGTATGGTGTTTAACACCGTTTTCAACATTATTTCATTTATATCACAGTGGCCAATGCACCTATCCATGCTTTCCTGGAGTTTCTTTTACCAGTACTCCGCACAATATTCTTTCCAAGCCACTGGCTGCTTTCCCACATAATCATCGTCGAAACAATGGTCAGCTGTGAGAGAGGTATGAATCCTGTCGCAATGACTATCATCAATCCTCGGAAAGAAATTGGCCAAGCCGGGGATCGAACCAGCGACCTGTTCTCAAGTCCTGTATGCTACCGACTGAGCTACGGGGGCTTGGCTGTCCAAATTGAAAGAATTTGCAGACGACACTTTCAGTGAGGCTCAAATGGGGCACTTTTTCTTTGTTAAGGAAGAAACATTGTGGGAAATGGAGAAAATGCTGGTTACCAGCATTTTCTCCTTTTCCCACAATGTCTCAAACGGCTTCTTTTCCAGGGTCGTTAAAAGACATCATTGTGCGGTAAAGGGTTAAAAGTGTGTTACCACAAAATGAAGTATGGGAATAGCTGACAAATCATTAGTAAATAAGAAACACAAGTGTAAGAAAATAAAACCTTCTTGGGTGGTATCTCCTTAACTCTTTACCAAACGACAAAATTTTAGACTTGTCCAAATTGAAAGCAGTTGCAGACAACAAAATGAATGTGATTTAAAAACTGAAATTTGTTTTGGGAAAGGTAGAAAACATTGTGGGAAAAGGAGAAAATGCTGGTTACCAGCATTTTCTCATTTTCTCACAATGTTTTCAAAAGGCTCCTTTCTCAGGGTCGTTAAGAGACGGGATTGTGTGGTAAAGGGTTAATAGGATCCATGGCCCCTAAGATATTTTCATATTTTGCAAGAGAATTTCGCAAGGGATTGCTGGAATGCAACATGATCAGTAACATTGTTATGTGGGACTGTATTCAATTAAATATGATGCTGTCAAATTTGATGTCACAAAAACAGAGCTACCAATTGCAAAACAACTGTCCCGTTATTCAAATGCCAAATTTGGACCTTTTTAGTGAATGTAACCATTTACTTTCTTTACACTTGCAGAGAAAATACCTTTTGTAATAATTTTCAGTGTTTTACAGAAAGACTAGATTCATAGCCAAAAAATCTAAGTAAGGTCCTAAAACGTAATCCTTTTCATTTAGTTTTCTTATCCTTATCCTTTGAGAATGACTTAACAGTGTTAGCACAGTCTATCATTAAATCGACCTCCGTCTTTTCTCGATTGTAAATAAATGTAAACAAAGCTTTGTAGAAATCATCGTCTTCTTTTTTCCGTCGTAGCTCAAATGTTGACTGGAAACCAGGTTCATTTTTTACCAGTCCAAAGGTACACAAACCTCCCATGAATTCTTTAACATTTTGCTCTAATTCAAATGCACTTTTCTGCAATAGATAAGGAAGGGAGCAACTTTACACATAATGAAGAGAACACTTTGGGAAACAATCCCATGCTTTAATCCTTTACCAAACAACAAAATTTTAGACTGGTCCAATGTGAAAGCATTTGCAGACGACAAATTAATGTGGCTCAAGTAATAGAATTTGTCTCTAAAAGGTAGGAAAACTGTGGGAAAAGGAGAAAATGCTAGTCACCAGCATTTTCTTCTTTTCCCACAATGTTTTCAAAAGGCTTCTTCTTAGGATCGATAAAACTCAGGACTGTGTGTTAGAGGGTTAATGATCCTGAGGAAAATACATGTAGCTTTTAAAAATATTGTGAAAAAAAGAAATGCTGGTAACCATTTTCCCAAAATGTTTTCCACCCTTTCAAAGACAAATCTCATCTTTTGACCACATTTAATTTGTTGTCTGCAAATACTTCCAAGCTTTTTAACCCTTATGCTGCTAATCAATTTTAAGCTTTTGCAGACAAGGTTGATATAGATCAGATAGCACAGAATGTGCAGTCTGATCTCTCATCTATAATGCCCAATATTAAGCATTTTTTCATTGAAATTGCAACATAAATAATTTTGGATTTATTACTTTGGGCTGTAAATCTTCAGTTACATGCAATTTATTTCTCAAGCATTTAAACGATTAACAGAGATGTCTATCCAGTCAGAACCAATTTACTTTTCTACGATATGATTTAATCCTTTACCACACAATCCTGATTCCTAACACCCTGAGCAAATAAAAACCATTTGAAAACATGGTTAGAAAAGGAGAAGTGCTGGTAACCAGCATTTTCTCCTTTACCCACAATGGAGAAAAGTTTCATGTTGTAAGTACATGTACATTGTAACATATAGTTTGTCGTCTGCAAATGTTTTCTATTCGGACAAGGCTAAATTTTTGTAATTTTGTAAAGAATTAACATTGCTCATGCCAACAATTATAACTACAGTACAACAACATACATGGACCAAGTATTGACCAATTATTGGTAGCAGATCATTTTTTTTAGCCTCGCTTCAAAAACAGAGGCAAATGTGGAAGTTGCTCAGAACTAACAAAATTATTTTCCATTTTGAGTGTTTTAACTCTTTACCAAACGACAAAACATTCAACCTGTCCAAATCAAAAGCATCTGCAGATGACTATTTAAATGTATTTTAAATGATTGGATTGTCCTATGACAAGGTGGAAAACATAATGGGAAAAGGAGAAAATGCTGAATACCAGTATTTTCCCTTTTCCCCATAATGTTTTCAACAGGCCTTTTTCCCAGGGTCATAAAAACCCAGCATTGTCTGGAAAACAGCTAGGGTTGCTTGCTGCAAACATGTCTCAGGAACTAATGAATTAGCTGTTTATTTAATCCTTTACCAAACAATCCTGCATTTTAACGACTCTGAATAAGAAAGCTTTAGGAAACTCTGGGGAAAAGGAGAAAATGCCAGTAACCAGCATTCTTTGGAGGAAACGAGACAATGCCGGTAACCAGCATTTTCTCCTTTTTCTGAAATGTTTTCTCCTTTCAAACAAAAATACCATCATTTCAGTCATATCTGATTTGTTGTCTGCTAATGCTTACAATTTGGATGAGTCTCAAATTTTTCTGTTTGGTATAGATTTAAAAGTGTAAATTACTCTCTATAGGCTGCTACAATGGATCACCGTACCTGATTTCTCGATGCAGGTTTTAGTACAAGGAAGGCTTCTCCACTGTCCACAACAATGGTTTGTAGCTTCTTAAGAGATTTGGTGTCACTCATGGTAGAGAGCATAATCTTTCGAGGGCCTCTTTCTTTTTTTGATGATTTCTGCAATTCTGCTTCATATGTCTCCTTTTTTCTCAAAAGTTTAAAGTTGCGAGGGTTCACAGAATTGTTGTTTGAGTTCATATCAGTGTAAGTGTAACATGAAAAATATTTACAGAGCCTGTCTAGGTAAATAAGGGGCTGCCCTTCACTTATCACAGTGCCAGAGGGAGAGTAGATATTAACAATTTCAAGCTTCTCCTCGTCAAACTTTACCCGTTCTTTGTGTAACATGGAACACGTATGAAAAGATACTGTATGTCGGACACAAACTGTCTGTATATATTTCCAATGTACATCCAAAGTCTTTTTTAAAACATTGTTGTGCCAGCTATGATTGAGTACTGGCTCTTCACACCTCAGACGATGAGCAAGTACGCATAATGGGCTTCTAGCTCTTGCCAATAAATGTCTTACAAAAGAAGTGGCCATAGTTAAATGATCTGGAAAAAGAAAAAAAGTACCAAAACCATGAGCAATATATTATTTTGCAATCTGAACCTTGTATTTTATATCTAAAGAAAATGAAGACAAGAAAGGAAAAGTGTTAACTCTTTATCAAAGTACAAGTTCTCAAGTCGTGTACACAACCAACTGAGCTACTGGGACTTGGCCCCTTTTTTTCAGGCTCATTAAAACTCATGATTGTGTCATAAAGGTTTAAAACTTAAATAAAAACATTGCTCATTTTGAAACAATCAACTTCTCTAGATGATTCAAAAAGTTTCCTGGTAACTTTTTCCCAAATAACAAATTGTTGACACCTCTAAATTCAAGGTAACTACAGCAGACAAATTTGAAACCGAAACAAATGAGCTGTAGTTCTCTGATAGGGTAAAAAACATTGTGGGAAAAGGAGAAAAATCTGGCTACCAGTATTTTCTCCTTTTCCCACAATGTTTTCAAAATGCCCTCTTAAAAGTACAAGAAAATAATGTGGAGCTCTGTGAAAAACTGTGAGCTCCTCTTCGAAATATTAAACAAACCGAACAACTGAAAAATAAATTTGTGATACCGTGTGTAAAACTGACCTTTAAGCCAAAAATAATTGACCGAGTTACTAGCGGTCGTTACTAGCGAAGAGGGGGTCTTAAATTTCCAGGAGATACCTAGGACAAAGGTTTTCAAAAGTAATAAATTTGATATTGTCTTCGAAAAATTGTTACTTACCTCCAAAAACCTGCACTATTGAAAATAGTTACTATATTGGAACGATCAACAAATCTTTTTTTAAAGTGAGATTCGTGTTCTCAACGGGAAACATCTCAACAAAACTGCTCGCAGTACTTTGTTTTGCTGCAGGCGGACTTGATTCATTTCATCTTAGTACTCCAAACAATGTACTGACTCCACTATCCGATCCTGTTTAGCTACAACCCTAATACATCGAATCTAATTCGCGCTTTCAAGTACCTGCAGAGACAAAGCTATGTGAGTAATATGTAAGCAATTTTTGCAGAAGTTTCTTGGTGGTTACTATTTCTTTCAAAAAGCAATTAACTTTTTACCAAATGACAAAATTTTAGACTTGTCCAAATTGAAAGCATTTGCAGACGACAAAAGAAATGTAAATCACAAAGTAAATTTTTTTCCCCTTTTTTTGTAGAAAGTATTGTGAAAAAGAAGAAGAAAAAGAAGAAGAAGAAGCAAAAAAATGCTGGTTACCAAGATTTTCTCCTCTTCCCTCAATACCTTCAAAGGCCATCTTGCTCAAGGTCGTTAAAAAATTGGGATTGTGTCGTAAAAGATTAAAGGAATGCTGACAAAATGGCATGCAAAAAGACATTTAGAATCCCATATGATAAGATCAGAAGTTTATTCTAGCTCTAGTTCATTTATGTGCGAGTGTACAAATTTTATAGTGGAAGACTGAGGAGCTACAGGTCTAGATGTTCTACACTTTGCATGCCCCTTATAAAGCAAAGTTTTGTCTATCAACATTTTTTAACATTTCATCAAATAATTTGCTCCAGCTAACAATTAAATTTAAGTTGAAACGTGTACCAAAAACTCAGAAACCGTTAAAATAATTTTCAACATTGGTATTACAGACCTGTATCTATTTTGCTGATAAAGGGTCCTACTATTTTGCGGACGCGTTTTGCGGACAATATAGATCATAGAGGGATTTTGCGGAGCATTGAATATAGAGTAATTATCGCGTTTAAGGAGACAGGCATGTTATTCTCACTTTTGAAAGGCTTTTATATCATCATTTGTATATGAACTTATGTTGATAATGACATTTAGAGTGTTGAAAATTCAGATTTTTTTCCCCTATTTGTAACATTGTACAAGTCATAAGGTTTTTTTTTTTTTTTTGCAACCTAGATATGATTATATTTTGAAATTTTTATTCCTCAATCTTTTTATATTTATAAAATAAATGATTTCAACCTTTTTGTGTTTGTTAATCATAAATAAAGACTGGAAAAACAATCGGCATTTTATGTTTTACAGTAAGAGGGTCTTCACCATGCATAACAAATCAGTGTAAGGGTCTTCTCCTCGCAGAACCAATTTTGGTAGTCATTTATATGCATGTTTTATTTTAGTCTCATTTATTCAAATGCAATCCATTTCGATGCATAGAAAAAGTTTTATTTAAAAATAATGTTTTAAAGACACATTTACGATTTATTTATTGTACTGAGGGACATTAAACACATGGAAGGAAATAAGGGACAATATAAAACAAAGATGAAATTTGCAGACGCATTGATTAAAGACTAGTTTTTACGAGAAATCGTAAGTTTTACAACGTTTTCAGGTATTGATGTTTACATTTCGAAATATTATAGAATTCTACTTCAAAACTATAATGGACACATTTAGAAGATAATTACGATAGCGGTCGCATGTAAAGTATAAAGTATGGAAGGAAACCTGCGGATGCTAAGTGCGGACAATGTAAACATAGAAGGAATTTGCGGACAATATAGAATATAGAGGGAAATTGCGGACAATATGGAATATAGAGGGAATTTGAGGACTCATTGAATATAGAGTTGATTTTACGTGAAATCATTGTTGTATTTTACTTGCGGACACTATAAACATAGAAGGAATTTGCGGACAAATAGAATATAGAGGGGAATTGCGGACTCATTAAATATAGAGAATTATTTACGTGAAATCATATATTTGTCGGATGTTACTTGCAGACACTATCTCAACATAGAATGAATTTGCGGACAATATAGAACATATGGAGGGAATTTGCGGACGCATTAAATATAGACTATTTTTACATAAAATCATAAATATATACATTTTCCTTCTTTTATCAACGTTTTCAAATAACTTCTTCCTATGGGTCGTTTTACAAGGGATTCTTTTGTCAAGGGTTAACTCTTTACATTCTGACAGGGTTTTATGTATTTTAAATCTTTACCAAACAATCCAGAGTTATAGGGACCCTGCGGAAGAAGAGTTTTGAAAGCATTGTGGAAAAAGGAGTGATTGCTGGTAACCAGCATTTTTTGGTTTTACCCACAATGCAAACGCTTTCAAATTGGACAAGTCTATTTCAAAAATTGTCTAACAAATATATAATTATAAATATACTTTTAATTACATCACAGTTTGAATTACAAGTTAAAACAGAATAGAACAGACCATAAATATAACATCACAATGCAGAAGGTATTGACTGTACCGGTATTTTGTGTATTTAAACTCGTTCAATACCTTTATTGTATAACAAATATGTATCTATAAATATACCTTTACATACATCACACTTTGAATTACAAATTAAAACAGAATAGAATAGAACATAAATATAACACCCCAATGCAGAAGATTCTGACCGTATTTTATGTAATTTAACTCTTTACCACACAACCCAGAGTTTTAGCGAACCCGAGGAAGAAGACTTTTGAAAATATTGTGGAAAAAAGAGAAAATGTTGGTAAACAGCAATTTCTCCGTTACCCACAATGTTTTCTTAACTATCAAAGACAAGTTCCACAATTTGACTAAAATTCAAATCCTTCATTTAAGCATGCAATTATCGATTAAACGATTTCAACAGTTTTATAATGTTTGAAAACACAGCGACTAAGTTGCTTTTTGATTAAAGACGAAACGGTAATTAAATATAAAATCAAAGTCGGATCCTTAAAGTCCCCGTCACTAAACATGCAATTAGGGAAAATTGGTATAAATATATTGAAGAAAACATTTAAATTCTAATATTTTTCATTAATTAGTCCAAAACATAACAAACTATTCACCAAATGGTATCAAATATGATAAGTATGTAATCCTAACATTTAATGTAAAAAATAGTCCATATTCAATGCGTCCGCAAATTCCCTCTATATTTCATATTGTCCGCAATTTCCGTCTATATTTACTGAATCTGCAAGTAGCAACCGACAAATATATGACTTCATGCAATAAATACTCTTTATTCAATCCGTCCGCAATTTCAGACATTAGTCTAGATCATCTGCAAATTCCTTCCGTGTTTATATGTCCGCAAGTAGACTCCGACAAATATATGATTTCAGGTAAAAACGAGTCAATACTCAATGCGTCCGCAAATTCCCTCTATATTCTATATTGTCCGCAATTTCCCTCTACATTCTATATTGTCCGCAAATTCCTTCTATGTTTATTATGTCCGCAAGTAACATCAGCAAGTTGCCTTTCACAGTATACAATGTACATTCGTCCGTAATTTCCCTAAATACCGCCGTTATATAGTATATATGTTCATTATACAATTTAGTTTTAAAGCACAAGTACAAGATATTTCGTAATGCAGCGAACATGGATACATGAAAACTACCCCAAACTTATGATTTCAAGTAAAAACGAATCCATATTCAATGCATCCGCAAATTCACTCTGTATTCTATAGTGTCCGCAAATTCCCTCTACATTTATATTGTCCACAAAATCAGTCTATGTTTATAGTGTCCGCAAGTAGCATCCGCAAGTTGCCTTCCATACTATATAATGTACATTAACCCGTAATTTCCCTCAATACCTCCATTAAACAGTATATATGTCCATTATACGATTTAGTTCAAATACAGAATTACAAGATAATTCGAATTGTGGTAAACATGGCTACATGAAAACTACGCCGAAAACTACGCCGAACTCATGATTTCTTGTAAAAACTAGTCTATATTCAATGCGTCCGCAAATTTCCTCTATATTCTATATTGTCCGCAAATTCCTTCTATGTTTACAGTGTTGTCCGCAATAGCATCAGCAAGTTTGCTTCAACACTATGTCATGTACATTCGTCCGAAATTTCCCTCAGTACCGTCATTATAAATACATAAAACTACGTCAAACCTATGATCTATGGGCGAATAATCAAAACCTACAAAAAACAACAAGTTCCGACTTTATTCTATTTTTATATATAAGATACAGGCACAGAAAGATTAAAATCATTTGGTTGTTTATTTGATTATTCGTTTCCAATAAAAAAAGAGTTTGAGAAATAAAAAATTCAAAATAAAAACGTATTAAGGGTGAAAATAATAAAACTTAAAACTTGTAATTACAAATGGCAACAAATATATACATACATATTTTTGCAACAAAAAGAATGAAATTATCGACTTAAGTTCGTGCAAACGTATACAAATGATGATATAAAAGCCTTTCAAATTTGAAAATAACTTGCCTGTCTCCTTAAACGCGATAATTACTCTATATTCAATGCGTCCGCAAAATCCCTCTATGTTCTATATTGTCCGCAAAATCCTTCTTTGTATATATTGTCCGCAAAAAGCGTCCGCAAAATAGTAGGACCCGCTGATAAATGCCAGTTGTACACACAACGCTTGTGGTAATTAGCAGAGATCTGGCACTGTTGGGCCATTTAGAAATATTAAAATAAAAGAGCTGTACAGTTACATAACCTCACTGTCAGATAAACCGTTGAGAAAACGGTTCACTACGTGGTAATGCAATCGAGCTAAACGTGCATCCCTTGTATCTCCTGTAACCCGTCAGCTAGACAAAGGTCATTAACAGTCTGCCAGTTCACTATTAAAGCTTGTGGCTCCATCTGTCTCATCAGCACTTGGTAATATGTATCTGTATAATGGCGCCGAGCTGCTTTCCGAGGTGGGCACGTGGAGTAATGACGTCACAATTTTGACCGAGATACACACCATGTGCAATGAGCGGACAACATTGGCACTTGGATAATGACCTGGAGAAGATTTTATTTTGATCTGATTAGCTTTAGAATCAATTTGATCCTTGTGTACAACTCACACTATACTTTGCTACATGTTTAGTGGTAAGAGAAGTTCTTGGGTTTAGGCATTTTCAGTATTAGAGGATACACTGATTTTTTGGCGTTTACATATACCAGTTGAGTCGTGATAAGACGTCAGATTTGTGTGAAATTGACATTATGTTTACTGCAAGTGTCAAAAATGCCAAAGTTCATTTTCACAACGGGAAGAAATACTGCATGTGCCGTGGATTTATAGCCCCATTATTTCCCCGTGTTAGTATTTAATTCACCAAGAATTTGCCTAGATCATCAAATAGTGAATGAGGAGCCGAAAAATACTGATGTGTTGTTAGAAAGCATGGCAACAACTATTGTTCTCTGATACGAAATAACCCAGGTATGAAATGATCAAAACTTCTGACACCACAGTGCTTTGATATTTACAGTACTTCGTGCAGTACCACCAGCAGTTTTAGCCGAAGTCGACTGTAATAGGTTACGCTACAACAACAACAATTAATGGATGCTTTGTAGCCACGAACGAGACGGTGTAAGATAAGAAAAGTTAGCGTCAAAGGAAGAAGGAGTCTGTACCATGGCTGCTGTCGCTACAAAACCTACCCCCGCTGCAGATGATGATGAAGCTTGGCTCTATGGTGGTAAGAATGCGTGAAATAGTCAGCCAAACCTGAACCAAACGAGTATGACATCCTCATAACCTCAACAGTTGCATGTTAGGAGACTGGAGTTCCGTGTATTTCAGAATCAGTTCAGCTTTTTATATGATGTCATCTGTTTCATAAATTGGACAGACCTTAATTTAGCTTTGAATCAAAGTTCGTCCGATTCAGTTGTTCATTTCAACAGCATTTCTCCAGAAATGTTGCATGTTGACCTTTGTAAAATTTTGGATTACCGATTAGGATTGAATCTCCTATTATCGCGGTACGTAAACATTCCATTGTGTGAAGAAAAGTTGATGTCTTGCCAGATATATGTGTTGCAAAACACATACATTGATATCTTCTGTATATTTCTACGATAATTGATTTTCAGTTTGTCTGTTAATTAAGGCAAAACAGAGGACAGCATTGACCAACTTTCAAAAAGGACTACTTCTGGAATTATCATGCCATTGAGATAAGACACGGAAGATGTACATGGTCAGCCTGTTTATGTTTTAAAACTTTACAAATGAAAATTGAGTTATTTTCAAAATGTTGAGATGATTTTATCAAGAATTTTGAGCAATAGATATAAACAAATTCTCCCGGTCATTTTGTAAGCGAAGTTTCACCTGTAAAAATTGAGAAAAATAAAAAGACATACATCTGTGTTTAAATAGCATTAATAACCCATTTTGGGTCTCTTTCTTGGATAAGAATTGGATAATTTCTAGAGTGTTTTCTCATTTCAATAGAACAGGGAACACAAGCAAAAATAATAATGATAGTTTGTAGTTCCTTGAGAATAAGATTTTTCTAATTAGCAAGTCAAAAATTTTGTCAGGGCCTTTTATTTTTTGTTTGGAAATCTGTGACACCATCATTAAAGAGTCATCTGAATTTACTTGCCCATTTCATGAACTTTGGTGACAGGAAAACAAATCTTATAGAACTGTTATACTAGTGTTGCCTTTGTCACACTGCTAAGGTCATCAATTTGATCTAGGGGATAGTGTGATTTACAAAGAGGCAAGTTTTCTTACTATCTGGATGAAAACTTGATTTAACCCTTTACCGCACAATGCCGCTTTTTAACGCCCCTGGGAAAGAAGCCTTTTGAAAACATTCTGGGAAAAGGAGAAAATGCTGGTAACCAGCATTTTCTCCTTTTCCCACAATGTTTTCTATCCTATCAAAGGATAGTTGCATCAGTTGAGCCACATTGAAATTGTCGTCTGCAAATGCTTTGAATTTGGACAAGGCTAAAATTTTGTCGTCTGGTAAAGGTTTAGCATACCGTTTTCGGAAAATTTGTCGAGGTAAGGTTGCAAGTGTGTTGATGGTATCTGACCTACAAATGCTCATGCCAGGTGGCGCATTTCAGCCTCAAGTTCAGAAATTGTAAATACCACGATAATAAAGAACCCACAATTATACCAGTGATTATACTTCTTACATTATTGTGCATGCAATCAAAGGTTACAAAAAAAAAGCTGCAAAACTAATTACTTGTAACATAATATTTAATGAGGTTCACTTTTGTTAACCATGATTGAAATTAAAACTCTTAATTTGCCAGATTACCCCTATTTGTTCATTCATTCAGTTTGGAATGCATTTCATTGCATGATAAGTGAGGTATGCACGATTGCTGAACAAATGAACGGAAAATTACCTCTCAACAGTAAAATCTCAAATATTGCGATTTCAAAGTTGCTTTCACTGTAAAGAACGTACTGCATCAGACAGTGTAGATAAAAAATCAGACCATGTTTTGTGCATTCAGATCTTGATCTACACTATCTGCAAAAGCACCCTGGGTCCTACCTTCAGTCTGAAGGGTTGCTCCCAGGTTATTTTGTGATTGTTTCTCCACCCTCGTTCATGTCAGCCACTCTTAGAATACTTCTGGAAATTTCAAAATTTTACCAGTCATCTTCAGGCAGATGTATGTGTCTTTAATCTGCTTGTCAGCTATTAAAATGGATGTGGATCGATAGATAAATGATTTAACTACATGTTGACACCAAATTTAATTCACAGTTTACATAGATCTTTTTGTATTTTACCTTTATTTTAACATAAAGTATCTAGTTGTTTTGTAAACAAACACTCACTATAAATTCAGTTTAGTGCGCATGTGCATTCAATTTCGTTTGAAGAAATGTTTTTAGCAGTTAAAAAAATGATTGGGTATAGAGGTGTTAGAAGAGATACCTTTATGGTCATATTCATTCCAGAAGCAAAGGAAGAATGGCTGACTCAGGGGCTTGCGAGACACACACACTAAAAAAATAACATCAGAGTAACCTTCAGAATTGGGGGTACCCGGGACAGGCTTGGCAGCCTAAGGGTTAATGCCTGTGTCTTATGTCAAATTCCACACTATGGTATTATCGTATGATTTTTGCACAAAGACCTCTGTCTGATTCATATCATTTTCTGAAACCACAAGAGGACTTTATCAGGGCATTTTCAAGTGACAGATTCTTCTTATATTAGAGAGTGTCAACTTGACACTCAAAAGTCACTTCCCTCCTACAAAACCATCAAAACATTCCTGAATCTTCATGCCAACAGCTTTTTCGACAACAACAATGCATATGCATGTTTTAGGATATCTGCACCAGAATTGTTTTGTGAGAATTTATGTTCATATTTTTTTTTATTCCAGATTCAGAAAATACAGAAAACAGAGAACCAGTCCCTCCTGGCACTGGGTAAGACATACTTCGTTGTCTGCGCATGTCATATTCTTCGAAGATTCAACCTGTCTTATATGACGCATCACCCATCCCCCGTATACCGGGGAAGAGTAGGGCTTATATTGAAGCTATTAGCCTATTACCAAAGCATGTAGGGACTGTTTTAATAAATGGTCGGTGCATAGGTTACATGTTAGCCGATCATAGCTGAATGAATGGCACCAGGTAGCGTTTTATTGAGTAAACGTTTATTTTATTTGAAATTCAAAGTCATGGTTGTTGTTTTGAAAAATTACTCCGCTTCTGTACCCAGGATGCCCAAATTAAATAGATGTGTATTTGTAGAATGCCATCTAGTGGGAGATAATGAGATATACTTATATTTTCTTGTCCTCTATGACAAGTCACCTCCAAATGACAGCTTTATTTGGCTTATTGCAGACTGATAACCAAAACATAGTGGTAGAAGGAGAGATTGCTCATAAAGAGCATTTTCTACTTTTGCCACAATGTTGAATTAAATGTATTCATATTTTGATCCTTTACCTCACAACGACCCTGGAAAAGAAGGCTTTTGAAAACATTGTTTGAAAAAGAGAAAATGCTGGTAATCAGCATTTTCTTATTTTCCCATAATGCTTTTTACCCTTCAAGATCAAATTTCAGTTTTTGAGTCACATTAAATTTGTCGTCTGCAAATGCTGTGAATTTGGAAAAGTCTGAAAAAACCTGGCTTCATGTTGAGTATCAATATTTTGCTAGGGTGCTTTTAAACTTGCATGCAGCAAACATTTTTTAGGAGGTAATGGGTTCAAGCAGTTTATTTAGTCAATCAGAAATGGTGTTCTGTGAAATTTAGAAACCTCGTGAGAATAAGAGTGAAGTATAGAATGGTTGATGTTTATGGTCTCTGCCCTCAGGACTATCTATTTTTGATAGATTCAGGTATATTTCATATTTGAGCCATGCTTTGGCAAAAAGGGGTTTGATGCATCTCAGTGATGCATGATACCAAGCAAGTCGTCACATTATTATGGATCCATAAAATCATTTTTTATCAAATACCAACTGAATCGTAAGGCACACTGGTCCTTTGACATGCAGAAAATTTGCCAATCAAAAAGTTACTACCAGGTCAGCCTATGCGGAATGCGCAGGCTGACATGAGCAGATACTTTTTTGCAGGTGCATTAAGCCCCTTTTCACAGAGCATGTCTCATTTATTTTGTCAGCTTGTTAAGCATGTGTGTTGTGGGATAAGAATTTGACTGCCTTCCCAGAGTAGATTTTAAGCTTAAGAAAGTAGAGCATAACTTTGTATTTTAATTTGTATACTTCATCTGATCTCTGTATAACTATGTTAGAAAGAATGTTACTTGATAGAGTTTCAGGGGAATGAAACTGACCGAATACAGTTAGTCATTTTGCTTCTATTTTGCAGTCCACAGGAAAACACTGTCAAGAGTCAAACTGTGAGTATTTATTTCATTTTTAGGATGGTAAAAGTGTTAGCCAGTCTTTGCTCATAATACTAAAGAATAAATTTATAAATAAATCATGTCAATGATGATCTAAGTGCTTGAAGTAAGTATTTGATATACAAATGAGCCATGCTTTGTGAAAAGGGCACTTAATGCAATTTTGTGATGCATTTTATCATGCAAGACGCCATATAATTATGGATCCATAAAACCATTTTGTCTGACACCTAACTGAATCCCGACATTGACTGGTCCTGTTATGCAGAAAATTTACCCATGGCAAAAAGTTTCAGCCCAGGTCAGCCTGTGCAGATGCAGTGAGCCCCCTTTTCACAGAGCATTGCTTAAATAAATTTTATCAAAATTTATCAAATTCATGAAAAAAAGTTCAACAGGTTGCCAGCAGGGATCTTATTCGCAAAGTTTCCAGGGGATGATGTTGATAAGATCCATTTATCTAGATCAGTGTGGAGACATTAAACAGTTCTGTGTGTTGTTTGGTCTCATGATTGACAATGATGTGGTTAATGAGCATAACATAAGGTTTAATGCATAAATACAAGTACGCATGATATTGCAAAGGAACAAATCTCTGGTTTTGTGCAATTCTTCCTTTGGTATAATGTTTCAAAATTGATTTTTGTGCAAGAATGAAAAAAGTTACACAAAGGGGGGATGATGTGTTACTGGAGCAATGTACACATGTATGTGTATTATAAATTCAATGGAAAGACCCATCTCATAATAAGAGGGAACACTATTTTTGTTGATGATGCTTTTCAGACAGCAGCTAATGCTTCACAAGACAGAGATGATGAAGATGATGATTCTGATGACGATGATGATGATGTTCAAGTTACCATTGGAGATATCAAGGCATTTCCGATGAACAAGTGAGTCTTGTGCCTTTGACCCTTTAACCTTTACCACACAATTGTGAGTTTTGTTGATCCTGGTGGAGAAGGCTTTTGGAAAAAATAAAATGTGCGAAAAGAAGAAAATGCTACTGAAGCAGTATTTTCTTCTTTTCTTACAATGTTTTCTATCCTGCCAGAGTCATTTCCAGTAATTTGAGCTATGTCTAGTTTGTTGTCTGAAACAATGCTTCCATTCTATTCAGGCACTGAATCCTAATTTAGTGTAAATCTAATGTAAATTATTCATATTTACAAGGATCTTTTCAGCATTGCTTGCTTCAGATGTGTTCAGGATAAAGAGTGTAATGGGAGGGGGTGGGGTGTTTCAGGACTAAACATGTGGTCTTACCGTATCTCAATTTTGTACTGTCTACTATGCTGAAACATAATGGCCAAAGTAATTTTGAAATGGCTTCATTTTGCAGGTCTTTTTTCGACAGAAAATTTGATTTTTATTTATTTTGCACTCTAAGAATTAATTTGTAATACCATCCATTAGTATCTTCTTGTTAAACTTTCTCTGATAGCATTTTTCTGTATCTTTGCTAAAAGCACTGTATAATTACTTACAGGTATTACAATTCTGTTCTGTATTACAACAGGTCTTTCCTGATTTTACTATTATTTTGTTCATGTTGTGTTTTTATTACAGTGCAGGCCCAGGCTTGTATAAAGGTCCTGGCACCTATCAGAAACAACCTGTTCCAGGTAGTTAGTTGTATATGCATATTTTTAGATTAACTTATTAGAAATTGAATTGCTAAGCAGTAATGTGCAGGGGTAGAAATATAAGGAAAATACAAATCTTGGAATGGCCAAAATTCTACCTTAGGATTGATAAAAGCAGTTGCATTAGGATTTATTTCCCTCTCCCTGCTGAATATAGTTTTGACTTAGTCAGTGTTGATATGGCTTGTGAAAAAATCAGGGGCAAAAGGAGAAAATACCGGTAACCAGTATTGATTTTCTCCTTTCCCCAAGGTTTTCTTCCCTATGAAAACTAATCCCATCATTTAAGCCATGCTCTTTTTATCATCTACAAATGCTTTCTACTTTGACATATCTAAAAACCTTTCATTTATTTAGTGCTACAAATGTTAACTCTTTACGGAACAATAAAACTTTAAACTGATCCAAGTTGAAAGCATTTACAGATGACATTAAATTTAGCCAGAATAATTGTAATTATGTGTGAAAGTGTAGAAAAGCTTGTGGGAAAAGGAGAAAATGCTGGTTACCAGCATTTTCTCCTTTTCACACAAGGTTTTCAAAAGGCTGTTTCCCCAAGTTTTCTCTGTTGCCCACAAGATTTTCAAAAGGCTGTTTCCCCATTGTTGTTAAAACTTGGGATTGTGTTGTCAAGAGTTAATATGATAAGTAATGTTTTAGTGGCCCAGAAGATAACTACAACAAACCCAGGTGTGAAAGGCGTGGATGTAGATGCTGAGGGGACAATAAATGGGGTTGGTGTTTATGAGTTTAGTCTGGATTCTCTACAAGATGAGGACAAACCTTGGAGAAAACCAGGTAAGGTTTGAGGGAAAGAAATAGAGGATGTTTTTTTTTTTTGATGAAAGATTGAAATTTATTTCATTGAGTGAATGTCATTGATAATAGTTTCACAAGTGGCTGTGCATGAAAGTTTTACCATATGATGTTCACAAGGTGAAATGAACTTTGATCTTTCACCGAAAAGAACAGATATTCTACTTATTTTATGCTTCTCACCCCTTTGTTGGTGGGACTTTCAAAGTACAGGGGAACTCTTAATATTTCTGTCCCAGTGAGTTTATCAATCAGTAAATTAACTGGTCAAAACAGTGAAATTGTCAAACCATAATCCACCATTATTTCCTGATAAACTACTGCAAAACTTCGTTCATTTCGCATTTAGGGCAATATTTACCTACTACTCTTAATTCATTTCTAATGTTTAAATCCAAGATTACAGAATATCTCAGCCATTCAGGATCCTAGTCTTGCAATATAGAATTGGAACTCAGTTCCTAAATCATGAGTCTGGTAGTCTTAATATTTGGTCTGCAGCATTGAAAGTAGTCCTGTACCAAGATTGTTCAACCTTTAGCCCTTGAGTTAAAGTTGCTGAACCTCAGGGTTAGATGATTTATATAGAGTTAGAAAAAAATCAAAAGATCTTTTTGCCTCTAACTATAAAGCTGATAGCCTGAATTTATGGTAATGTATGTCAGCATTTTATGGAAGTTACAAGTGTTTGATTTGTACACACATTGAAAGAGGCAGATGTCAGCTTTGAAAACATCAGAGGAAAATGAGTTACTACTTGTTATGAGCAATGGCTTGTTTTCTTTTAAGGTTTTCCATACTGCTGATAAAATTTATTTTCATTTCTTTCAAATAATTGCCCGAACTGTGTATCTTATAGATGTTTTTGGAAAACATGTGCTTTAAGATAGACCATAGTCATGAGTTAAGAAGTTTACATGTATACATGCTCTTTTTAGGTGCGGACATCACTGACTACTTTAATTATGGCTTTAATGAAGATACTTGGAGAAAGTATTGTCAAAAACAAAACAGACTGAGAGCAGAAAATGGTGGATTAGCTGCAAGACCTTTTGTATGTCCACATTTATGAACAATGAGTGTTTGATTTTGTAACTTTAGAGAATTATTGTTGGACTTGGTGTAAGATCAAGATCCTCAAGTGATTGTTTATTTGCTTGATGTTAAATGCCATTTTCAAATTTCAACTGTGACAGCCACAGAACCTATCTATGCATTCCTTGTGTTTCTTTTACAAATATGTTTCACAATACCCTTTCCGCGCCACTGTTTGCTTTCGTTTTTTATGGAGAGAGAGAGGAATGATTCTCATGCAATGATAAAGACTAATCTTTGAAAAGCATGTAAAGAATTTCTTTGATTGAAAACCACATAATACTAGTATGTGAATTTTTATGATTAATAATTCTGAATGTGTAAACTTTTATGTCTTATGGTTATCATTAACTGCCACAGTAAGAATGTTTTCCTCTTTCCTAGATGACAAAATTGAAGTTTTTTCCCAATTGAAATTGAAGATGACAAATCACTTGTAGTTCATTTGCTGGATTTGACCTTACAAAGGTAGAAAACATTGATCTCCATTTCACACAATAATTTCAAAAGTCTTCTTTCTTAGGGTTATCAAAACATAAGATTGTTCAGAGGGGTAATCTCTACTGACATCCTTGTCAGTTTTTATCAATAATAAAACTGTCAGTCCTATATTGTGTACCTGGAATTAATTCATTAGCTTTTTAACTCATTGCCCCTGTGATATAACTGAAATAATGTTGAAAACGGCGTTAAACACCATACAATCAATTTTAACCCACTACCAAATAATCCTGGGGTTGTACATTTTCTCCTTTACCCTCAATGTTTTCAAGCCTTTCAAAGACTAAAATCATGAGTTTAGCCACATTTGGTATGTGGCTTGCAAATGTCTTGAATTTGGACAAGTCTTAAATTCTGCCATGCGGTAAAGAATTTAACAAATTTCCAGTAGATCCCTTTGCAAACATCCTTTAAAAGTAGGAATAAATATCAGAAATTATGATTATGAATTCACTGATATGTGATGAAAATATTTTGGGAAAGAAGAAACTGCTGATTATGAGCAATTTGCCCTGTGGCCATGTGTACAAAACTTGCTGCGATAAGTAAATAGTCGGTAATAGTTAATTAAACAGAACTTTTGATGATTTTCTATACAGGCAATGGGAGTTAGTAACACGGTGGTGAAGGTTGAGACAGGAGATTCTGGATTTACACACACTCCAAGAGTGCTACAAGGTAAAGTTTTGTAGTGACTGTACCTTCCAGTTAGCCCTTTCAGCACTGCAAAGAACATGGGCTTTTGTGAAGAGCATAGATCAGGATCAAACTGCACAGAATGTACTGTCTTGTCTGAATTGAATTTTTACTGTCCGCTTGTTTAGTCAAGCCAATGAGATAAAAATTTGTCTGAGTTTTTATTGATTGTGTTTACAGCAATCCAATGGGAAAAGGACCAGTGGCTTGCTACAAGCAGTTGATTCTTTTTGCATATTTTTCTGATCCTGTTCAAAAACAGTTACATCCTTCTCTTCAAATGCTTGTCTGTTGGGTAATTTTTCATACCTTATTAGTTGACCCAAAACAGCCTTTCCCCTTTTTCACAATATTTTCAAAATCCTCTTGAACCATTGTCAATATACCACAAAATAATGACATACACTTCCTTCACCTTGTCTTTTAGCCAAAACTCCATCAACCACAGGAACAATTGCAGTCCTTGGGTCAACAACAGCCTCACGTCGGCCTGTGGAGGAACAGATGAATGATG
Organism: Tridacna gigas; assembly: GCA_945859785.2. NCBI lineage: Eukaryota > Metazoa > Mollusca > Bivalvia > Cardiida > Cardiidae > Tridacna > Tridacna gigas. The sequence goes on from OX244033.2 coordinate 30,281,300, forward strand.
TGGATCAGCTTGGCCCAGTTCCAGAAGAAATGTAAGTTCAGCATTTTCTCCTTTTCCTACAATGTTTTCAACAGGCTTCATCTGCAGGGTCATTACAACATGTAACTGTTTGGTAAAGAGTTAAGCCTGTATCAATCAATTCTTCGCTTTAACAACTGTGAGGAAGAAGGCTTTTGTAAAATAAGATGGGAAAAGGAGAAATTCCTGGTAGCCAGCATTTTCTCCTTTCCCTTCAGTGCTTTCCAAAGGCTTGCAAAAATGGATCCCTTCATTTTGAGGTTTGTCAACAGTGTTGTGAGTTTGGCCTTATATAAGATTCTGCTGTTTTTGAATGAAGTAACTTGATGAAGACATTTTGATACCTCAAGCAAAATGGCTGGTTGAAAATGGCTGTAAATTGTAAATCACTCAACCCTTTACTACACGGCAATATTTTCTATATTTCCAAGTTGAAAGTATTTGCAGACATCAAAATAAATATGACTCAAAAATTAAAAATTGTTTTTGGAAGGACAGAAAATATTGTGGGAAAAGGAGAAGATGCTGGTTACCATCATTTTCTCCTTTTCCTACAGTGTTTTCAGAAACCCTCTTCACCAGGGTCGCTAAAAAGGCGTGGTAAAAGGTTAAGTTGGGCAAATCTTTATTTTATTTCTGTATAAATCCTAACGGGTGACAAAGGACTATTTAAACGAGGATTAATCCTTTATCACACAATTTATCACACATTTCTGAGTTTAAACAACCCGAAAGAAGAAAACTTTTGATAACATTGTGGGAAAAGGAGAAAATGCTAATAACCAGCATTTTCTCCTTTTCTCAAGATGTTTTCACGATGTTTTCTATGCTTTCAATGACAGATATCATTATTTCAGGCATATATTATTTGTCATCTGCAAATGCTTTTAATCTGAACAGATCTAAAATTTTGTTCTTTGGTGAAGAGTTAATTACAGACTCCTGCAATAGTATGTTTTTGTTCCAGGAACAAGAATGTTCCGCCACCAGGCATGCCACCCCCAGGGATGGGTATCCCACCCCCAGATTACAGTGTTCCTCCTCCTGGGATGCCTCCAATACCCAACTTTTCCCCAGGTAGGGTATTTTTTCATGCAACAGGTTTACACTACATTCTTATTAACAAGTCTTTAGAATGCCTCAAAGTTTCAGTAATGCAGTTGAAAAATCCAGTGCTTCTATTGAGGCTCAAACCCTGTGCCTCCAGATTAAGAGTCTGTGCTTTACCACTGAGCCATGCAGGATCCAGTACAAGAGCAAACAGATCACATCTGATGATATGGTATGATATTCTTTTACATTTTTCAGCTGGGCTGTTTTCTAAGAAAACATTGAGGCATGTCTATAGCCCTGGCTGTATTTTTGACACAGCCATGCCCCTTTTCCAACTTAAAATTTTCACAAAAAGCAACTGCAACCAGGCATTGGCATCCCCATGTGGTGCTCTTGTTTGACATGTTGCATTTTAAATTGTTTGTAAAGTTGATGTTGCTCTTCTTCACAGTAAAATATACTGGCCATTAACAGCCAGTAGAGCAATTTAGATCCTCATGGGCCTGCTATCTAATATTTTGTGAACTCTTCCTCCCAAAACAATATTTATACTATCGCTTCCACACTTGCCAATGGCAAACTTTCTTCCTCTTGCAGTAGATCCCTTTTGAAAACATTGTGACAAAAGGAGAAATCACTTGTGATGAGTGATTTATCTTGTGTATTAATATATCAAACCTTAATATTTGTTAGTTATTTGTATTTTACAAGGATGTTTTTTACTCTTTAGCTAACGACAAAATTTTGGACTGGACAAAATCGAAAGCATGTGCAGACAACACAATAAATGCGAGTCAAATGATGATTTTTGTCTTAGATGGGGTAGAAAACATTGTGGAAAAAGAAGAAAATGATGATTTCTAGCATTTCCTTCTTTTCCCACAATGTTTTCAAGAAAAGGCTTTTTTTCAGGGTCATAAAAACTCAGCATTGTGTGGTAAAGGGTTAGAGTCATCTGCTGCAAAAGTTCAGGTGGTAATGAATCAATGAATTGATTTGTTTCTGTTTTTTTAGCTGTGCCACCCCCAGGAATGCCAGTGCCACCGCCACCAACTATGTTTACACAACCACCTCCAGTCCGTAAGTTTATCTCCATCATAAGGCCTTTTACTGTCTTGTTGAGGCAGTGATGTAAGGGTAGAGGTTCTGCATCACACATCAAAGGTTCTGGGTTTAGATCCCATCATGAGCGGGGTCAGTCTTTGAAACTACCCACATCTCAGCACAAGGACTGGTTAGGGTTACCAGGAAGCAATCATTTAAAGTGATATATGAGTTACAAGAACTTTTTTGCTAATCACTGTAAAGTAATGTTTTAGCTAAACTATAAGGCTTTTTACAGTTTGTCTCTCAAGTGCTAAATGAATTGAAAAAGTTGTTTTTCATTATCAGTGACCTCATAGACTTCCCATCACAATGAAAAGTTTTAACGCTCTTGGAAATTCAACTTTACTGGGTAGATCAAAGAAAAGACTAAAAATAATCCTGTCTTAATTAACCCTTTAGCAAACAACCCTGTGTTTTAAAGACCCTGAGTGAGACAGCTTTTGAAAATATTATGGGAAGAGGAGGTAACCAGCATTTTATCCCTTTCCCACAATATTTTCTATAGTTTATAATAGAAATCTCATTATCTGAGCTACATTTGATTTTTCATTGGCAAATGGCTTCATGTAGAACAAGTTTGAAACTTTGTCATGTGATAAAGAGTAAAGGAAAAACATTTTTCTCCTATTTCAGCTTTTTACCCTCAACCTGTCCCAGTGCCCAATCCAGCAGGCTATGGAGAGAGGCCACCATTTAGTTATGACAACACACAGACCCCTACAAATTATACAGATACTTCATCCAAATCTTCCTGGGATTCAAGGTATTGCATTTACAACGAACAGCTTACCTCATATGGATGACTTTTTCTGTCTTTGCAGAAGAAATCTTTTTGACTTTTTACCTCACAGTCCTGATATTTAACTACCCTGAGAAAGAGACCTTTTGAAAACAGTACAATAATTTCTTCTCAAAGACAGAAATCATCATTTAAGCCAAATTTTTGTCTGCAAATGCTAAGAGTTTTGTGGAGTCCAAAATTTAGTTATTTGGTAAAAATTTAAATATTGTGGAAAAAGGAGTAATTGCTCATACTCGGCAATTTTCCAGTCTTGCCACAATAATTTCACATTTTCATTTATTTTACCCTAGTTCAGGTAGGTAACATTGGGTGGTGCTTATGGCTGTGAGGTATAGCATCAGCCTGATAACCATAAGGTGCTGAGTCTGATACCTGGGAGTTGATGTTAACTTTGGGACTGTTCATTGGCCCACACATTCTGGGCAAGTGCTGGTGTTTTTTTCAGGAAGCAGAATCGAGAGAGATTAGTTTAAGTTGTAAGAACTTGTTTCTCAACTGACATAAAATGAATGTGTTTAAACAATGTTGACAATAATTATATTTTACTAAGGTGTGACCTAGTTTGAAACTATTTTCTATTGGTAAATTTTCTTTATGAGAAAGGACTGGTTTGAAGACAAAATGAATTTGTATCATGAGATAACTTTTTAGCTGTTTTGCATAACAGAGACATTTATCCTTTACCACACAATCCCAAGTTTTGAAAACCTGAAAATGAAAGCTTTTGAAAACACTGTGAGAAAAGGAGAAAAATGTTGGTAACCATTCAATTTGGATAGGGCTAAAATTTTGTCATTTGGTAGAGTTACAGTATGCCCTCTTTTCCCAGTGCACTACTCATATTTATGGAAATTCCTTACATTTATCATTCAGACAAAATACACTTTACACAATAGTTCTCCTTCATGTTGCTTCTTCTGGTCATATATCTCTGGCCTATACTTTAGCCCTTTATCAAACAACACAGTGTTTATATACGCTGCTGGAAACATTGTGGAAAAAAAAGTAAACTGGTGGTAACAAGTATTTTCTACCATTTGCATGAAATTTTCTACCCTTTCAAAGACAAATACCATCGATTAAATATTGTTTAACCCTTTACCACTCAATCCTGAGTTTTATCAACCCTGAGGAAAGAGGCTTTTGAAAACACTGTTGGAAAAGGATAAAATGCTGGTTACCACCAGTTTCCTCTTTTTTACAATGTTTTATACCCTTTCCATAATGATTGCTTTTATCTGATCCAAATCAAAATTACCTGCAAATCCTCTTAGTTTGGACAAATCTAGAATTTTTTTGTGTGGAAAAAGAGTTACTTTCCCAGCAAAAGCTGTAAGTGCAAACAAGTCTGAAATTTTGTCATCTGGTAAAGATTTACAGAGTAAGTTTATAAATTTCAGGGAGCGAGACAGTTATAGAGAAAGAGGAAGAGACAGAGATAGGTAGGTAATAGCGTATTAGTATGCAGTATAACTACAGATAGCTTTTATAAGACACCAAAGCTCTTGCTTAGCCCTTTACCCAACACTGCCAAGGTGTAACAACCCCGGAAAAGGTTCTTGAAAACATCGTTGGAAAAAGAGAAAATGCTGGTAAACAGCAATTTCTCAATTTCCCAAAATGCTTTTAGCCTTTCAAAGAGAAATGCAATTATTTGAGTCACATTGAAGTATTCCTCTGCAAATGCTTTCAGTTTGGACAAGTTCAACATTTTGTCCAATAGTAAGAGTTAGATATTCAACTGCTTGAGGTAAAACGACTGAAAGAGCTGTTATTGACTCTTGTTTCATTACTGTAGTGTTAGTTTCTGAATTTTTCGGATTCATAGTACTCTTGTCTATCCTGAAGTGTCAAGTTTTTTGAGTCTTGAGTTTCCATTCTTGTATTGACAAATCCCATCATTTTAGCCATATTTGATTTTTTGTCTGGTTATGCTGTCAAATTAGAAAAGTCAAACATTTTGTCATTTGATAATTGAGTTAACACAAAAAATTAGATTTTGCTTGAAGATTATAAATTCTTAATTAAAATAATATTATTTTTTCAAAGTGGTGAACTTTAAAAAATCTGCAATTGTTTCAGTGATTTTGATAATTTGTTACTGCATGCACTGACACTGATGACAGAGGATTTACTATCTGAAACAAGTGTGCAGTAGAAAAAAAACAAAAAAAAAACATCCCAATGGAACATACAGGAAAACATGGAGATGAAAGGGGAGAATTCCTCATTGTGAGCAATTCTACCCTAATACCATAATGTTTTCAAAAAGGTCTCTGCAACAAAAAAATTTTCAGTGGCCTGCTGGAGATACTAAGTTAACACTGTAAGATGACAATTTCTAATCAATGGGCACTGTAAGATGACAATTTCTAATCAATGTTTCAGTGGGGATGAAGACGACTACAGATATTCAAGATCGAGGGATTACAGCTCTAGGGATTATGACAGGTAATTTAATACAGATGTATAGCCCGCCATAGCTACTGATAGGACCTGTTTGTGGTGTTGTAGGTTCAATCAGCTGCCAAGTCATACCAAAGACTATGTTTCCAGGTCTAGGAGGATTGCATAAGGATTTGCCTAGCAGTGTAGGGATAGAGTGTAACTGGTTAATCAGTAGCACCTGAAACTATTTCACAAATTTCACAGCAGATAAATTTCGATCATTGTAGAATATATAAATTCAGTATGAATTAAGTTCTGATGCTTGAAAATAATTTAACAAAGAGTCAAAAGGAGAATTGATTTTCTTAATATTTGACTTTCTAATTGACTTCAATATATCAACTTCAATATTTTTTTCATGGCAGGGGAGATTTTTATCGGAGTCGAGATTCTGACAGATCACGTGACAGAGATAGGTCAAGATCACGAGATAGGGACAGAAGACAGAGAGATAGAGACAGAGATAGGGATGATAAAAAATCCAAAAGGTAGTACACAAACATATATAACATCATAATTTTTCTATCAACAACAAAGAACCTAAGGTTATGATTTCTGTCGTGTTGTGTTTATCCAAGTGCCACCCCTTTCGAAAGGGCCAGCCAATATCTGATTTCTGAGATACTTTTTTCTTGCACATTTACTTATCCCCAAGTCCTTTTTTTTCGTATGCCAGGTCACTGAAGGGAAATGGGCCCACAGTTATGGTTGAATTACTAGTTAGAAACTCAACAACAGGCATCAAGACTACTCAAACTTTAACCTCTTACTCCACAGGTAGATCTATGCCTTAACCACTAGGCTGTGGAGATTATTCTGTAATAGGATTCTTTATGTATTCAATTTCATATACATGTAGGTTAAGATTTGTTAGCTCAGTAAAATATGAATCATTGTATTGAATTGAGGTTTTATATGTGAATGTATGTTAAATGTTACCAGCATTTCTTCCTCTTCCCACTATGTTTTCAAAGGCCTTTTTACTCAGTAAAAAAACAAGGGATGTTTGGATGAAAGGTAAAATAAATTTAACTTGCTCACAGAAAATTGTGGTTTATTTCACTGAAATTCTCACTTTACTTACATGCACCTTGCCATCAAGATTACTTTAGCAATTTTCCCATATGCAGTGTTTTGAACATTGTGGATGAGAGACTTGTAGGTCAAAGATCAAAGTTGTATCCATAGATAAACTCTGACATCAGAACACCTTGTAGTGATAAAGAAGTTGCTCATTTTGCCTGAATGTTTTTGAAAGCTCATCAAAAAAAAAAGGCATTTTCTAGGCAGTGGGTTGAAATTTTAAAATTGCCTAAATTACATGATATTTATTCAAATAAAAATTGTTTACCCATACCATGAACACAAGACTTTCTGTCTTATTTTATGCTGATTGAATTGTTTATTACGTTTCAGTAGAAAGATTAAAGATGAACCAGACGACTCTGATTACTATAAATCTTCATCTTCATCCAAACACAAGAAGTCTAAAAGGTCCAAGAGAGATAAAGATGATGACAGGGACGCATCAGGGACACAGTCAGATGGTTGACACAAGTGATTTAATAGCACAGAACTATCATTTGGATTCATAGTTACATGTAGATCTTTGAGTCATGGAGCACTAAATAAATTCAATGGACTTTTTCATCCTGTGAAAAAAGGCCAAAACATTAAAATTTTAAGGCCGTTTAGGAAGAACATTTTTGAAATAGTGGACAGTGTGGATCCAAGATAAGATCTGGATTTAAGCTGTCCACATCTTGATCTATAATTTCTTTCAAAATAAACGACTAAAGATGTGCTTAGTACGTCAATGGGTGAATGACAATGACAGGTTTAGCCCTTTACCACACAGTCCAAAGTTTGAACGACCATAAGAAAGAAGGCTTTTGAAAAAATTGTAGGAAAAGGAGAAAATGCTGGTAACCAGCACTTTCTCCTTTTCACACGTTGTTTTCTATCCTTTCAGATTCAAACTTCATCATTTTAGCCATGTTTAATTGTTGTCTGCAACAGTTTTCAACTTGGACCAGTCCAAAATTTTGTCCTTTGGTAAAGAGTTAAATATTGTGTCAGAAAAGATCTGTTACAAAACTTACAAAAACAAAATTTAGCCATATGTTGCTGTAAGTCTTAACAACATAGCTTGTTGCCTCATGTAGAGACAATTTTGCAGAACTTGCATTTGAGCCATGCTCTGGCAAAAGTGGATCTCCGTGATACATCATACCAAGCAAGACATAACTTAATTAGGGGTCCATAAAATCTATTATGTCTGACAACTGACTGTTTCATAGGGTAGACTGGTCCTTTGACATACAAAACATGGACCAAAAGTGAAAAGTTTCGACCCAGGTCAGCCTGCGTAGGCTGACCTGGGTTGATACTTTTTGCAGATGCATTACCCCCCCCCCCCCTTTTCACAGAGCATGGTTCATTTTTAAACTAATTACTAATTGATAATGCCAGTGACTTCTTGCATCATACAGCAGACATTTTTAAGAATGTTGTGACCAATCGAGATATTTTGTGACATGCAATTTCTCCCTTTGCTATAATGTTTTCACTTAATTTATGCCTAAATATGCATTCAGTTCTGATAGATATGAGCCATGCTCTGGCCAAAGGGAGATTAATGCATCTCGTGATGCATTATGCCAAGCAAGTCATCACCTAATTTTGGATCCATAAAATCTATTTCTTCTACAGTCAACTGGATCTTGGGGGAGAATGGTCCTTTGACATGCAGAGTTTTGACTCATGTCAGCCTGCGCTGGCTGACTGGAGTCGATACTTTTGGCAGATGCATTAAGCCCCCTTTTCACAGAGCATGGCTCATTATGTCTCTTTGTCAGTGGTGACGTTGTTGTTGAGCACTATCTCAAAATAAATAGGATTCAAATATCACATTATTTCAAATGAGGAAATATTAAGTTTTCAAGGGTGATCAGTTTGAGGTTGTCCTTGCATACCAGGATTCTTACCCTCCAAGTCCATCGAGAAAGTAATTATATTTGTTGTTTATGATTGAATATGTGTTTAAAGGTCTGGGAATTAAAGCAAGAAAGATCATAAAGGTGTTGATTTATCTTTTCAAAGCTTCATTTTCAGCCCTTTCAGTGGTGGATTTGTACTTGGGGGAAACCCTGGTTTGATACCAGCGTGCAGTGCTAATTAAATGGGAGTGTCTTTGAGCAAGACTGCAGAGCCCGAGTCTAGCAGTGGTAAAACCAGCAAAGATATCGAGTGTGAGCATCCTATGACTGAATACTATAGAAAGTACAGTAAAACATCATACAGATGCCCAGTAGATCAGGGTATAGCCACCTTCATACTCTCTGAGACACTGTATTAGTATTTTGGAGAAACGCTTCAAGAAGGTGCAATGTCCCTAACTTCTGGCTTAAAATAAGGGTTTGCTGGTTTGATTCTCATGCTCAATTTCTTTTTTGAGGATAGCTGATAGTCACTGCAACAGGATTTGTTTCTCTTTCACCACTGATCATTGTTTAGACAAGGGTTGAGTGGGAAAGCAGCTGTGGCTTGGAAGAATACTGTGTGAAGTACTGGTTAAAGAAAGTCCAGGAAGGCATGGGTAGGTAGTGTGGCAGCCACGATATAACTGAAATAATGTTCGAGGGGTTTTAAACACTGTCCAAACAGACAAACAACCCATCAAGTCATCCTTCTGGCATAGTTTCTTTTTAAACCTTTACCAGACGACAAAATCTAGTCTCATCAATATTGAAAGGTTTGAAGACGGCAAATTTAATGTGGCTCAAATGATTGTATTTACTTCTGAAAGGTTAGAAAACATTGTGGGAAACAACAAAAAAATGCTGGTAATAAGCATTTTCTCCTTTTCCCTCAATGTTTTCGAAAGCTTTCTATCTCTGGGTCATTAAAAGTTGGCATTGTGTGGAAAGGGTTTAACCTTTTATAAAACAACAAAATTTTCGACTTGTTGAAAGCATTCACAGTCAACCAATGTATCTCAAAGGAGAAGACTTATTCTTGAACAGGCAGAAAACATTGTGGGAAATTACTGGTACCACCCAGAGAAATATTATCAGTACCCACTGTCTCTACAGAAGGGTTTTCAGTCAAATGACTACCTTCATCCATATTGTCACTTTGTTTCTAAATAAGGGTTTCCAGTACATAAAATCCTTTCGGAAGAAGACTGATCTTGAGGCTGATCCTAGTTTGATTGACTTGACCCTTTTCCACACAATCCACACTTATAACGACCATAACAGAGAATGCTTTTGAAAACATTGTGGGAAAAGGAGAAATACTGTTAACCATCATTTTCTCCTTTTCCCCACAATGTTTTCTACCCTATCAGAGACAGAAATCATTATTTAAGCAACACTTGTCATCAGATTCTGCAAATGCTTTGAATTTGGTCCAGTTCAAAAATTTATTGTTTGGTAAAGAGTTAACTCTTTCCCACGCAACAAATTTTAGACTCTCCCAAATTCAAAGCATCTGCAGACAACAAATTAAAAATTAATACAAATGAGCTTCAGTTCTATGATAGGATAGAAAACTGGGAGAAAAGGAGAAAATGCTGGTTACCACCATTTTCTCCTTTTCCCACAATGTTTTCAAAAGGCTTCTTCCTCAGGGTTGTTAAAACCAGGGATTGTTTGGTAAAGAGTTAATCGACTACAATTAAGTCACTTTTTAGAAGATAATAAATGTAGTATAAACTGAGCGTGATAAATGTGCCATCCACCTGATCAATCAATCAAACTTGAATCTCTTCAGCGACTTTCCTATGACCTGACCACTATCCAAGGTAGCAGAGACACTGCTAGCAATGTAAAATAAGAGCTATCATAACTTATGGCCTGTGTCTATGTTTTCAATGAACCTGTAATGGTAACAAATGCCCCACATATTGCATTCTCATTATACTCAAGTTAGCATTCCAATAATTATCACACACATGATCGCTACCTTAAACCCGATGACAAATATAGCATTAGAAAAAAAAATAACTGAACCAGTAAGGTTGTAAACACAAAAAAGACCAATGTTCAAAGCACAATAAAAACAAATTTGGTTTAAACGATATTTTAATGACTTATTTTACTAAATCGATCATTCATTAAAGACCTTTTATAGCAATAAAAAGATAGTTTCACAAAATAGTTTACAGTTCTCACCAGGGTTAAGTTGAAGATCTATCAAACACAATGTACATGAAAATTTAAAAGCTGTAAACATAACCTCATTCAACTTCAACCCTGTCCCAGAAGACAAAATTTCGGCTTTGTCCAAAGTGACAGCATTTGCAGACAACCTAACAAAGGTAGCTCAAAACATTAAATGTCTTTCAAAACACACACAAAAAAAAACCATAGGAAAGAAATAAAAATTGCTGGTTATCAATGTTTTTTCCTTCTCCCACAATATTTTCAAAAGCCGTCTTCCTATGGGTCATTAAAATCTTGGGGTTGTTTGGTAAAGAGTTAAGAAAACTGCCTTTAGCTTTTTCAGCAATTTAGCCTTTTTTTTTTTTTTTTTTTAAAAATTTGGTGGGGGCTTGGCTGCTGTATCAATCTTCTTCAGTCTCATGATCTTCATTAAAAAGTACCCTACAGTAAGTATTACAATTACATGTCATTTTAAAATATATCGGGGTCTGTATTGAATGACAGTTCTAAATGCTGTTAAAATTCTAAATTAGAACACTGACCAACAGCCATCTAACTGTCTGAGACAGCATTCAACCAATCAGATGGAAACGCTTGGCATTAAGAATTAGAAAAACATTCAGCATCTTTATTCTCAAAGCAAGATAAATGTGATATATCACTGAAATATCTACCAGTCCTCGTCATCAGAACTGTCATCACCCCTTCCATCCTTAATGGTCTTTTTTGTTTTAACAAAACCAAACACACTGGTATCTTGCTTTTGTTTTCCAAACTTTGGTGGTTGTGACAGGTCACCCTCATAGGTAATAGCATCAGCCATGCCTAGTCTCCATTCTAACATCTCTGTTGGAAAATCATCAACACCACCAAGGTCATCAAACCCAACAATGTAATCCTTCGTTTTTCCATCAATTGCAATACAGACTGTAGGTAAAACAACAATCCTTAATCTCTCTACCAAAAATTTTGACTTTTCTGCATCTATTTTGATAAATTTTGTTTCAAAATGTTTCAAAGCAAGAATTTGTAGATGTTTATCAATTATTTTACATCTGAATGTGCTGTCTCTGTAAAAATGACAAACTACTCTTTTACTTTTCTTGCAAGCATCGAAAAAAGCTTTTTCATCTGGAACCTCTGTGTATTGACCATGGCCATTCTGTTGCATTTCCTGCTTCTGCTGCTGAGCTTTTTTCAGTGCTTCCAGACGCTTCATTCGTAGTTTTTCAAAATCATCCTCATCCATTCTCTCTAAACGTTCTATCTCTGCATCAACCTGCTGCTCAATCATTTGAGTGGCCTTCAGCAGGTGATCCTGCATTGCATTTTGTACACCCGGATTATTCATTTTGTTCCGATTTCAGTGCCTGGAAATAAAGGAGTAGCAAGACTTAAAATGTTATTGTTGAAGGGCAGCTCAGCTATCAGTGTAGTTTCCATTCTAGGACTCCAGATTAACTCTTTACTACACAATAATGGGTTTTCACGACCCTGAACAAAAAGCCTTTTGAAAACATTGTGGGAATAGGAGAAAATGCTAGTAACCAGCATTTTCTCCTTTTCCCACAATGTTTTCTTACCTTCCAGAAACAAATTTCAATTTTGAGTCACATTTATTTTGTCATCTGCAAATGCTTTCAATTTGGACAAGTGTAAAATTTTGTCGTCTGGTTGAGGGTTAATCTAAAATAGACATTTTTACTTTAGAAACGCATGCTTGTTGAAATTTCATTGGTCAATTTCATAAAATCTTAAAACCAACAGTAAATCATCTTTATAAATTATTAGATTTATGAAATTTTATACCAGACAACAAAAGTTTAAACATATGCAAATATTTGCAGACAAGAAATTAAGAGTGACTCAAATGAGAGTTGTCTTAGAAAGGTCGAAACATGGGAGAAAGAGAATGGCATTTTCTCCTTTTCTCTGATTTTTAGGTGTTTCACCTCAGGATCTTTGAAACACTGGCATCTTTATAAATTAAAATACCAAGAAAACGGGTACCACATAAAAAGTATTAACCCATAACCAAACAACAAAATTTTGGACCTTTCCAAACCCAAGGCGTTTGCAGACGAAAAATTTAATCCACGTTTTCAAATAATGCTGTACGTTTATTGAAATGTCTGCCACGTAACTCAAATGAAGGGTTAACACTGTACTTAGCTTACACTTTATCGTAGACAGAAGACAAAATCAACATAGATTTTCAACAGCGTGATTGCATTTGCCGTGACTGGTGTGAAGTAACTGTAAGAACGAAGAATTCGAAACCTGTTGAATCTTGTGCAGAATGAAGATTATGGGAAAAATACAGAATCCACACATGTACTAGGCTATTTACAGAGAACTATACTCCAGAGGCTGCAGTTCAATTGGCGATTTTTGATCCCATTTATTTACCTTTTTTCTAACAGATTAGTCAAATATTTTCAGTGCATGGGTTTTGTTTATTCCGGTTTACTTCTACGTCTTTCGGAAGGAGCTTAAGAGACAATTTGTGATTAGTTTAAAAATGATGGTGGGTTTCCAATGGACCAATCATAATGTACCTTACGAATATCTTTGACGTTAACAACAAGACAACCGACAATTATCTAAAATGAGCCAAAGGAAAGAAAAGTAAAGAAAGTATCCACAGGTATTTTTCTATCTATCGAAACAAGAGATCCTCAAGGAGTCGGAGTTACTTACATCGAATAACAACTATGGAGAAGGTTACCAATTTATGTACGTATACATTATAACAATCTCAAGATTTGGATTAATACAATCAATTTACAGCGGCACGAAATTCCTGAATCTTCCCAAATTGAAATCTGCCCAAATCTACCAAAGTCTTTCCCAAATCCATCAAAGTCTCTCCTAGTTCTACCCAAACCATTCCCAAATCTTACCCTGCTATTTTAAGAAATCTACTAGGAATGGAATTTGACGGGCTTAGGTCGTTTAGATCAAGATCGGAATGCACAAAACTTGCAGTCTGATCTTTGTTGTAGACAGGGATCGTATATTACATTATTATCGGCTTGCCGAGACATTCTGTACAACAGTAACCTTGAAAATGCAGTTATTTAGGTCTTATTTCTAGGCTGAAAATATTTTCTGGGTTTAATCAGCACTCTAAGGGTTAAATTCGTGGGTTTCAGCTATATGCGAGATTTTTCCTTCAGAGAAAAACGAGAGTAAATTGATGTGCTTTTTAGCACGTACAATGATGTATTTCTTCGGATCGTCATTTATGCTATTTAAAATAAAAGTTTCACGACGTACTTATTCGTTGAATAAATGTAAAATTTTGACCTTGCAAAATTTGAACAAGAATGGATTCTGGGCAGTACCATAACTTCATAAACAACACCCGTGAAAGTGGTGGCTTCCTCAGTCTCCCTTCTGTGCGGCGGGTTATTGTTTTTTTCTTTTCGCCGAAAGTTAGTTTAAACATATTTTATTGCCATCTTTATACAAGTCGTACAATATACGTACATGACACACACACAAACACACACACAAAAAAGATACAAGTTAGGCAAAAGGGTCTGGCCACAAGTTCTCACAACTTAGATTCGGCCATTCCCTTTAGATAATCTACAAACTATGAACGTCTTCTAAAATCATAACAAGTGTGTATTTCTGATCATTTCTTACAATAAAGACGAGAGCTATTTTCCAGCTATGAATTAAATTCTTTCAAGTTTCGCCGAAAAGAAGGAAAAAGGAAGAACAAGAAATACAGTTTTATAACTTAAAGATGTAAGGATTACCGTATATTTCAAGGTGTTTTATGATAATAATAGCCACTGAATAATAGCCTTACCACTGAAACCTTAAGGCACCGCATCTGCAGCAGTGAATTTTTTGTCAATGGATGGGGAGACTGTGTTCAAGCTGTAGCTAATCTAGAGAGCATAAAAGTAACTTTACGCGTCCCTCCTTACCGTTTGATTAAGTGACTATTTACTTTCGTCGTACTTTCTGGCTTGACTTGTAGCATCCATTGCTCATTTTTTTTTTTTTTTTTTTTAATTCTAGGATGCCCGAGGCAGTGCAGGTTGCTTTGGAGATTTCATGGATAAAGGCTAAGCTATTTGCTAGTGTACTTTTGCATTGACGTATATGTAACTCAGCACTATTGAAGCGGTGGAAAAATGGTGAGGAACTTGCAGCCACTTGCTTGTTGCAGTAGGCCTAATAGAATGAAAACTGTTGAAAGCAGTGTAGCAGTATATCCCATGTTTTTACGACTCTGAGGAAGAAGGCTTTTGAAAACAATTCACCCAAAATGCTGTTTATCAGCATTGTCTCCATTTTCCTACAGTGTTCTCTAAAGACAAGAAAAACACCCATCATTTGAGCAAGATTTCATCCACATACCATATACTTTGAAAAAAGACAGTAAAAGTTTTCACGTCTTTGTTGTGGTTTTCAATGTGTCTCGGTATTTTTTAAATCATACCACGGCGACAGCTAATTCATTCATGTATGCAACCAGTACTGGGCTAGGGGCTCTGCAGGGTGTAGCCCAAGGATATGCCCACAACAAACTCAGAGCTTTGAGCTGGCATATTGGTTACCAGCATATTCTCCTTTTCCCATAATTTCTACCTTTTCAATGACGAAATTCCCATCATTTCAGCCAAATGTAATTGGTGTCTGCAAATGATTATAATATGGGGCAGGGCCAATTTTGACCCCAGGGCTATCATTTGAAGAAATCTGGTAGAGGTCTATTAAACGAAGCTACAAAGTAAATATGCTAGCCATACACCTTTTGGTTTCAGACAAGAAGATTTTTAAAGATCTTCATTATTTTTCAGTTTTTTTGCCATGGTAACCAGAGGTTTCACTTGGATCAATTTTTTTAAGAAATTCCAAAGTGGGTTACGGCAGGAATACTTCTATTAATTTCATTAAAATTGCATGGGTAGATTCAGAGAAGATGTTTGAAAAAAAGGTTAACACACCCACAGATGCATGCATAGATATACGCAGGACAAAGGGTCATGACATAAGCTTGCTGGTCTTTGGCCAGTGGGGCTAAAAAAAAAAAAACCAAAGAAAAAAATGCTCCAGTGGCCCTGTATTGCTCCACAACCTTACAGAAAAGCAAACTGTCAGTGGCATCAATGGCAAGATTAATCATAAGAAGTCTTTACTGTGATTATACTTAATAGAGAAAAGAGGTCCAGCCAAAGAAGAGGTAGGTTTTTATGACACACTGGTTTGACATCAATGAATATGAAGGTCTTTTCAGAGATAGTTCTTGCCAAATTATCAATGAATATTTTTGACAATGAAGATTTCCAAAGATTTTGCAGCAGAATAACAAGTCTTTGACATGAATGGTCAAGTTGTAGAACCAACAAAAACTGATTCAAACACAAATAAGTAAATCCTTAACAATTAAAATAAAACATATGACTGAAAAAATGCTACCCAGAAACCTTGAAATCATTCAATGCTATGATGCTGCGAAAGTATATGTATACATATATGAGCCATGCTCTGTGAAAAGGGGGCTTAATGCTTTTGTGAAACGTATCGACCAAGGTCAGCCTGCGCAAAACTTTTTGCTATTGATAAATTTTCTGCATGTTAAAGGACCAGTCT
This sequence comes from Tridacna gigas, assembly GCA_945859785.2. Lineage (NCBI taxonomy): Eukaryota > Metazoa > Mollusca > Bivalvia > Cardiida > Cardiidae > Tridacna > Tridacna gigas. The sequence goes on from OX244033.2 coordinate 30,297,512, forward strand.
ATCTCATGATTAAGTCGGTTGTTAAACAAAGTAGATTTTTTTTTGATCCATGATCATGTGATGAATTGCTTGGTATCATGCATAACGGTGATGCATTAAGCCCCCTTTTGCCAGTGCATGGCTCATATATAGTGATGAGGGGAGATCAATGGTTACAAATTCTTGTCATGAATAAAAGAAGTATTTTTCCTTGATCATTATTGATTTATTTACCCTTTACCACACATCGGTAACCAGCATTTTCTCCTTTTCCCTCGATGTTTTATACCCTATGATAGACAAATTTCATATAACGAGTTAAATTTAATATGTCGTCTGCAAATGCTTTCAATTTGGACAAGTCTAAAATCATGTCATTTGGTAAAGAATTATGCTACCAGCTTATCATTAAAGGAAAATGAGCAAAGTCAACAGCAGAGCTCTAACCTTGTAAAGATAAAATTCTGTCAAGAACCTGAAAGATGTACACACTTAGAAGATTTGTGCCACTTTGCAGATAACTCTGACGAGCTGTTTCGAAAAAGAAGAATTTTGATGACTTTCAATATTTTTCAGTTTTGTTGCAATGGCAATCAGAATTCTGGATCAAAATTACTTCTTTAAAGGATTCTAAAGGGGACAAAAATAGGATACTTTTTGTGAAGTTTTGGTCTTTGTGAAGAATTGGTCTGGGAGGAAAAGAAGTTCGAAATAAAAGTTGATGCACAGATGAACAAACACACAACTGACACAGGGCAATGACATCAGGTGACTTGTATTCTGCCCATGGGACTAAAAAATAACCATTAAACATTCAGTGAAGTCCATTTATTCTGCGTAACTTAATTCAATACATGTATCTTTGAATATTTTCCTCAATAATTATCTCTTAGCATGCTTGGAAAAATTATGACTGCTTCTGTGGACAGAGTGTGTCAAGATCAGGCTACAAAGATCTTGAAGTCTGTTCTTGGATCTACATTGCCTACCCAAAAAATGCCTTGACCTCAAAAGAGTGCAAGTTTTTTGCTAAAAAATCCTATGAATTTCCCTTTTTTCTTTTGCATACTGAGAACAAAGTTTTTCTTTGTTTGCTGGAAAGATCAAAGTAAGAATACAAACAAACAGTATTATTTTCTCTGATCTGCATGTTAAGTCATACAGAAAGTTTGTGCAAATAACAATTTTTTTTAACTCTTTACTCCACAACCCCAACTTTAAGCGACCCTAAAACCTTGTGGGAAAAGAAGAAAATGCTGGTAACCAGCATTTCTCCTTTTCCCACTATGTTTTCTACCTTTCACAAATCAAATTTCAATCACATTTATTTTGTTGTCTGCAAATGCTTTCAATTTGGACCAGTCTAAAATTTTGTCGTTTGGTGAAGAGTTAAAGTAAAATACAAGAGAAGAAAATGTGCCTTATCCATTCAGTAATTTGTAACATTTTTGATAGACTTAATATCAGTCTGTATGGTAAGGAATCACTGCAAAAGAAATAATCTGCCTGATATGTTAGATCCTTTCAATCTTTACAAATTAGATCCACTTTGGACAAGTTTGTGTTTCAGTTCATTGCACTTGACAAATAATAAGGTTAAAGAAACAGCCTGTACAACACTTGGTTGAGATACTGATATCAGATCAGTCAGCGTCAGAATTGTATGACTAGTTAACTCTTTACCAAACGACAAAAACAGAGACTTGTCCGAATTGAGAGTATTTGCAGACGACAAGATAAATGCGACTTGAAATTTGAAAATTTTTTTTGGGAAGGATAGAAAATATTGTGGCAACAAGAGAAAATGCTAGTAACCAGTCTTTTCTCCTTTTCCTACAATGTTTTCAAAAGCTTTCTTTCTCAAGGTCACTTAAAAGTCATGATTGTGTGTAAAATGGTTAAAGCCTCTCAAAATAGTCTAGAAAATGTGAATATCTAAACTTGGCAGTGAAATAACTAGGAAACAATGAAACAATTGAAAATGGCATGACATACAAAATAAACATACAAAACACAATACAAAATTTGTGAGATAGGCAGGAAGGTATAAACAGCCATTAACTATAAACAAGTATTTTGTTCATCATTGATTCACTTGTGGAGCAAGTCTAGAAATCAAAGCAATCCCCTTTATACAGGCATTTCGCACAAACTGTGGACAGGAGGGTTTGTTACATACATATTCCACTGTCATCCTTAACTCGTAGAACAAAGTCCTGTAAAACATATGTGAAATAGAAATAAAATATTGTAAAATCTTTATATCATTAAAACTTTGAAAACATATCATGAGCTATCTTGAACTCGTTTTTTTGATCAGATCTGTGAGATGTCTGGTACATAATTATGGATAAAAGAAAAATTACATGTATTTTATAGTTCTATCTTTCAGTCCAACATATATATTACTATCTTTAGTTGAACATGTATATGAGCTATGGTCTATGAAAAGGGGGCTTAATGCATCTGCAAAAAAGTATCAACTCATGTCAGCCTGCACAGTCCGCACAGGCTGACATGGGTCCAAACTTTTTGTTATTTGTCAATTTTCCGCATGTCAAAGGACCACTCTTCCTCAAAATTCAGTCAATTGTTAGACTAAATGGATTTTACTGGATCCATAATTATGTGATGACTTGCTTGGTATACTGCATCACAGAGATGAATTAAGCCACCTTTTGCCAGAGCATGACACATATTTTCTTAAATAGCTCTTGAGATCATGACTATTACTTCTTGTATGCTACATGATGGGTTGGATTGTAACCTGGTAAGTTCACTGCTGTAAATTCACTGCTCAAGCAGTTTTGTCTCCCTGAACTGGCCAACAGTGTATTTTGGCTGTTTTGATGCTGGGTTAAGAAAAAACGAAGACGTGGTAGATAAAGCTATAATAACATTCATTGACACCAAAAATCAATATTTTCATGGGTGGAAAAGCCACCTGTAAAAATGTTAATTTTGATGTTAACCATTTACAATAAGATTTTAAGTTTTAACCACCCTGAAGAAAAAGGCTTTTGAAAACACTGTGGGAAAACTGATAACCAGCATTTTCTCAGTTTAAAACAACGTCTAGTCCCCTTTCAGAGACAAATAAGACCATTTGAACCACATTTCATTTGTTGTCTGGAAATATTTTGGATTTGGGTAAGCCTAAAATTTTGTCATCTGCTTAAGAGTTAACTTCGACTGTGACATTACATTTTGATCTTGCACCAAGACCAGCAATTATCCTCTGCTTAATTTGCTATAACTTGTAAGATGTTAAGGTAAAGACAAAAATAATCTTACCTGCAGTATGGATTTCTACGAGAGGCATATCTTAATGAAAGAAATCTGTAGTACACAAAGGGATGAAATATGGTTGACTTTCCACTGAAAATAAACAGGGTTGGGTGTTAAACTGAACAAAAACAATGAGAAATGCCAGTACATTTTGAGATTTGAAAATAAATTGTGGCCACTGCACAAAGTGTTCTCTGGAATTTCCTTTACTGTGAATCAAGATTAGTATGTTTGATTACCAAAATTGGGTAACACTGCTTTCAATAGTATTACAGTCAAATCACTGCATGGGCTCACCTACTTATGTCTTTTCTTGTTTCTACAAGTACCAGGATGCAGTGCCTTGCCCACAGACACTCCTAAAGGACAAGCACTGCCAGCAGGGATCAGACCAACATTCCATTATTAGAAACCAGTGTCTTAATCTAAAATTTTGTTGTCTAGTAAAGGGTACATAAAGTGTCTCTACTATGTTGAGTTAAAACATTTTCCATGAATTACTCCCTAATAACGGTAACTGACACCATTTGAAGAGAGGTTAACCCTTAACCTGCTAAAAAAGTTAACTGAAACTTTATAGCCGTTAGTAAAAACCCTTGGGCCAAGCTGTGTGAAAAGGGGGCTTAATGCATTTGCAAGCCTGAGCAATCCGAGAAGTCTGACCTGGGCTGAAATTTCTTGCTTTTGGTCAGTTTTCTGTGTGTCAAAGGACCAGTCTACCTCATGATTCAGTAGGTTGTTACACAAAACAGATTTTAGGAATGTATAATACTGTGATGACTTGCTTGGTATCATGCATCACAGAAATGCATTAATCCCCCTTTTCACAGAGTATGGCTAAAATTTCATTGAGGGCAAATGCTTCTTATATGGTTGAGTCTAAAATTTTATCATCTGGAAAAGATTCACACAAAAATAATACCTTAGGGTCATGAAGATTAAGGCTGGCATGAGGAAAATCTCTGTACAGGCTATAAACCTCAATATACCAACTTGTTGAGCTTGAAGCTTTAAAATCATGTTTTGCACGACTTGCATGGAGTTATTGCCCATTATCTGCAAAGAAAGCAAATACAAAATTCAACACAGTCTATTGTTTTCCTATGAAAATAAATACATAAAAATATGAGCCAGGCTCTGGCAAAAGGGGGCTTAATGCATCCCCGTGATCCAAGATATCAATGAAGCCATTACATAATTATGGATTTATAATAGGCACTTTTTTAAACAACTGACTGAATCATAAGGTAGACTAGTCCATTGGTATACAGAAAATTGACCAATAGCGAAAAGTTTCGACTTAGATATGATACTTTTCGCAGATGTAATAAGCCCCCATTTCACAGAGCATGGTTCATATGTTTACATTAAGTACTGACCTTAACTTTTTACAACACAAAAAAATTTCAGACTTGTCTAATTCCAAAGCTTTTGCAGATGACAAAGTAAATGTGGATCAGATGTTGGAACTTAACTTTGGAAGGGTAGAAAACATTGTGGGAAAAAGAAAATATGCTGGTTAGCTGAATTTTCTTTTCCACTATGTTTTGGCATCTTTGTTTGTAGTTTCATGACTTTAAACATTATTTCAATTACATGGAGCTGGCCAAAGCACCTATCCCTGCTTTCCTGGGTTTTCTTGTACCAGTACTCAGCAAAACATTCTTTCCAACCCTCTTGCTGCTCTCCAACATTGTCAAAACAATATTCAGTGGTGAAAGAATGGATGCTGTCATAATGACTGTTATCGATTCTCTGATGGAATGTGGCTAAGCTGAAGAATCGAACCAGTAACAACTGTGATTACAAGCTCTGTATATTACTGGCCAAATTTGCAGTCGAAAACTTTGAAAATATCCAACTTACTTGAGATTATACAGAAAAATTTATGTTCAACCCTTTATCACACAATTCCAATTATTGAGGACCCTGATAAAGAAGCCAGCATTTTCTCCTTTTCCACAATGTTTTGCAAACCCGACTTTTACCGACCTTGAGAGAGAAGGCTTTTGGAACATTGCAGGAAAAGGAGAAAATGCTGGTACCTAGCATTTTCTCCTTTTCCCAATATGTTCTTTTACCTATCGAAGACAACATCCACAATTTGAGCCACACTGATTTGTTGTCTGCAAATGGCTTAGGTTTGGAGAAGTCTACATTTTTGTCTTATGGTCAAGGGTTAAATGGTCAGTAAAACTTGTACTTACATTGATTAATGTCTTTGTGTAATTACATGCATGTAGCAGTGCAAAAAGAAATATTGGAACCAAAACCACTGAAAAAAAAAAAATAATAATAAGGACTAATGGTAATGATTAACAGTTTAAACTCTCTAATATCTGTATATGGACTGGCAATTTTGCAAAAAGATGACCAGGGAAAAAAAATACATGTAACATTACAATATCAAAGACTTGCGACTCAAAACCATGTCACAATCAAAAATCCATTCAATAAAGGATATATAAACAAATCTGTCATTATAAGCAATGGTCATCTGCATACACAGTTCATGTAAGAGGAGTCACTAGAGATGATCATTGCTTTTTGACAAGTCTTTATTCAGGTCAAACCCAGGTAGGTCATCACACAGATACATATGAATGCAGGCCATTCCTGTAAATCAAATCATCTCCCTTGCCAGATAAAGACTAAAGGTAACCAAATAACACATTGGTCCTTTTACCTGTATTCCTTTGTTTTTATCCTTGATTCCCTTGGGGATGTTGCGATAAAAGTAATTTGATTTATGATTATATTTAAGGTCTCCATGTAAATTTAAAGCAAATCATGTTCTCAATCAACAGAGAAATGTACATACATGTATATCGATTTGTAAAACAGTCTAATCCGATTTAGCCGAGATATTATCTCAAAAACATATTTGTGTAGTGCAAAAAAATCAAAGATAAAATCCAAGTAGTGTCCCTATCAGGACCAATGTAGTACTGGAGAGGAATCAGGGGAGAAAACTGAAGAATGGCTCTCATTCTTTGTGCTAAAGTTGCAGATGGGAAAGGAGAATGTTTACTTAACTAATAGTAGAGGCTGAGAAAGCCATTGTCAACCAATTAATCATTTTAATGAGGCTGAGAAAAAAGGATTTTGGAGGCATTGTAGGAAAAGGAGAAAATGCTGGTAACCAGCATTTTCTCCTTTTCCCACAATGTCTTCTTTCCTTCCTCAGACAAATTTCATATTTTGAGTGACATTTACTTTGTCATCTGCAAATGCTTTCAAACTGGACAAGAATAATTTTTTTTTGTTTGATAAAGGATTGAGATAGATGTTTTTACATGTGACAGGGTCAAATTTTGGAAAGATTTGGAAAATGTAATGAAAATTAGAATCCTTGGTCAAAGAATGTCATGGAATGTCTGGGCACAGAAGCTATCTAAAATCAAAGTTATCTAAGTTCTTCGTAGATTATAGAATAGAATTGGATGTATAATTACTTGTTATTGGGTTGCTGTTGAGGAATATAATGCTGAACAACAAATAATGACAGCTGTCCTCGGCAAAAAGAACTGCGAAAAAAGCACGGCTAAACTGAAAGTTTGGAATTCGCTGGTGGAGCCGCAGAGCACTTGTAGCTGCGTTACTTATAAGGGCTCGTTGGTAATGAGTATATGAATTTCCACTGTAAAGAAAGCAATACAAAATAGTTAACTCTTAACCAAAGGATAAAATTCTAGACAAGTCAAAACTGAAAGCATTTGCAGACAACAAATCAAAAGAAGCTGAAATGGTGGTTATTGTCTGTGAAAATGTAGAAAATATTGTGGGAAAAGGAAAAAATGCTGGTTACTTCCATTTTCTCCTTTTCCACAAGGTTTTCAAGAGGCTATTTCTCCAGAGTCATTAAAACTGGGGCTGTGCAGTAAGGGGTTAACCACTCTATCAAAAAGGGAGAAGGGAGGCAGTCAAATCACAGGGATCCAGCAGTTACTATACAATGATTTGAAAATCTTGTGTGAAAGATTATTTAATATGTTTGCTTCGGTTGGGTTCTTAAATACTAACTGCTTTTAAAAGTATTTCAGCCATATCATTGAAACAGCTCATCTATTTATGTCTTTCCTGTGTTTCTACTGTTCTGGAATGGGTCTGCCATGTCAAAGGACACTCCCATATAACAAGTAAAAGTCAAGTGGTTTCAGAGAGAACCAAACCAAGATTTTCAGAATACAAATGATCAAATGCCTTTACCACTTAGCCACAGAAAAGCTCCCACCTCAGAGAGCAGGAACAAGCATAAGCACTGACACTGTATGACCGACCCTTTACTAAACGATTGCCTTAACTCTTTACTATAAGACAAAAATGTTGACTTGTCCAAAAGAAAATTCTGATGTGGCTCAAATAATAAATAATAGAATTTGTCTTTTAAAAAGTTTCTTTCTCAGGATCGTTAAAACTTGGGATTGTGTAATAAATAGTTAAAGACCCTGAAAAAAGAAGGCTTTTGAAAATGTTTTCTTCACATTTAAAAACAACTTTTGCTAACATCATTTGAGCCACATTTTATTTGTAGTCTGCTTCAAATTTGGCAGCCATAAGTATTGTTGTCTAGTACAGGCTTCAAAAAAAGTCAACAGACACATAATCTTACTACAGGTTGGAATGTATACCAGTTAATTAATTTTTCATTGCCCATTAACCCTTTACCACACTATCCTATGTTTTAAAGACCCTGAGGAAAAAGCCTTTGGAAAACATTGTGCGAAAAGAAGAAAAAGCTGGTTACTATCATTTTCTCCTTTTTTCCCCACTGTGTTTTCTATCCTTTCAGAGGCATATCTCACCACTTGAGCTATATTAAATTTGTCATCTGTATATGCTTTCAAATTAGACCAGTCTATAATTTTGTTGTTTGGTATAGGGTTAAAGGTATCCACTTGCTCTGAGCAATATCCACAATGTTTTTGTCTTTAAACATAGGTCTATCTGCTGCAAGATGAAATCACTCACATGTGAGAGATAAAGACCTCATGTGAAACAATCTGAGCACAGCATAATGGTGATTAGAGTTATAGGGTTCAATAGATAAGAATACTGGAATCCTAGTCACCATTTCCCCTTTAAAACCTAGTTTGTGGGTAGTCATCAGAATCTTATCAAGACAACTATAATGAGTATCCATAACATAGCTATAAGTAAAGAGCAAAACTGAAACCTAGAGTAACAATGAACCTCTGAATCAAGACTTTTATTGTGTTATGAAAAAAAGTCAGGTTCCATACCCAAAGAAAGGTAGAAGAAACAAGATGCTGCTTATTACTGTAAAAATTCTAGTCATCCACAATCCTGCTTCAACCTTGTTATTCATCATGTATCCCTGAAATAAAATGTTACTGTTTTTTATTCGGAGTTCTAGTCAGTGCCTACCTCACTGGTCAATAACAATAGTGATGGAGCAGATTTTTTCCTGGACTTTTGAGACAGGTTGCTGTTTTAATCAGGGCCAGAAATATTCAACTCAGATTTTGAAACATAGAGTAATAATTGCTCAACCCTTTACTATATGAAACAGTGTTTGTAGACCCTGAGCTAAAGAGTTTGATAAAATATTGAGAAAAAGTCCTGGTAATCAGCATTTTCCTGTCTTTCACAGTATCTTTTTCCCTTCTAAAGACAAATCCCACCCTTAACTCTTAACCACAAAATCCTGATTTTTTAAAGACCCTGAAAGAGAAGGATTTTGAAAACACTGTGGGAAAAGGAGCAAATACTGGTTACCAGCATTGTCTCCTTTTCCATGACGTTTTCCACCCTATGAAAGACAGAAATCATCATTTGAGATACAATTATTTTGTCATCTGCAAATGCTTTCAATCAGGGCCAGTCTAAAATTTTGTCATTTGGTAAAGGGTTCAAGCTGCATTGAATTTGTCATATTTAAATTCTTTCACTTGGGACAAGTCTCAAGTTTCATTATTTGGTAAAAAGCTGAAGGATGTACCTGCTTTATACAACTAAGGTCTACAGCTTCACCAAACCACAGAATTTAAGACTTGTCAAAGGTGGAAACATTGGCAGACAAAAAAATAAACATGTCTCAAATAACAGAACTTGTATTTGAAATAGTACAAAACATTGTGAGAAAATGATAAAATGCTTGTTACTAGCACTTTCTCCTTTTCACACAATGTTTTTAAAAACCTTCTTCTTCAGAGTTGTTAAAACTCAGAATTTTTTGGTATAGAGTCAACCTTGAGTGGTCAGAGAAAGTACTTTACCAAAACAGTATTTTGTTGGGGCTGTTGCTGCTGGTTCTGGGATGCATTTTGTGTGGATCCCTGTTGATCACTGTCAGCCATGGCTCTTAAACTGTAAGTGAATACCTGGAATAAAATAATGTGTAATATGTTTTCTCCGCTAAAAAGAATGTTAAAACTACAAAGAAAATTTTCAAACAGGAGCAAATTTTCCCTGCAATGCTACCGTCATTAGATTTAACTAGTTACTTTACATGCTAGGTCTTAGTAAAAAAGGTGAAAACTTATTTCTGATGAACTAGCAATCATGGTCTAAAATGATGTATGCCATTCTAGTTCTGGAATCTAACTGTAAATTTATGAATGGGATGCACCCAAAACATACCCCAACCAAAATAGACCCCTAAAGTATATCAAAATGTACCCAAAAGAGGGAAAGAAATATTTATGATTTTAGTGATCATTATTTACTGAAATACAGCTCTTACCAGACAACCAAAATTAAGACTTGTCTATCCTGAAGGCATTTGGAGATGACAAAAATGTTGCTCAAAAGAAACTCTGAAGGTTAGAAAACATGGCTGGAAAAATAGATTAAGTTGATCAAGTACTGAATTTAGTCTGATCAAAATGATAGGTACTAGTAAATATACTTTGGTATGTGATGTTTCACCATTAATTTCAATCACATTTAAAGATATGGCACAGCTACCATTGGGGCAACATTTAAAAATCACCAACTAGAAAATAGTAATTACAATAAGTTCTACTTACATTTTACAACATGATTGCCCATTTACAAAGATCAGGGTTTTCCATAATGCACAAATCCTGCATCAATAATACGCCTTTAGGCAGAACAGGTAAAAGTACACATAACACAGTGTGTTCTGTTTGTGGGAAAAAATGTCATGACAAAGTTTACTGCAGCATTTTTGTTGTCTTCCCACAGCACTGCAGATCACACCATATCAAGCAGCGATTTGGATAAAAATTTACTGTCTGCCAAAAACTAAGGCAAGCTTTCTGTCAAATATGGCTTGATATTGTATTTTTCTTTAAATTACAAAATGTCGTTGATACAATCCCATTTATTATGACCCTCAAAGTTAAAGGTATGACCCTCAACTTAGGAGACAATAGGTCACGACGACCGCCCCCCCCCCCCCTCCAATTTTTAATGCTGAGGGAAAACCTGAAAGATCTAGGAAAAATCGATATAAAAACTATGGGTACATTTTTACTTTAAACTGGGTACGTTTCGAAACGTTGGGTACATTTTGAATAAACTTGGACACCTTTCTAAGTCAACTTCCGAAAGTTCTGATACACTTGTGCACGTTTTGGTCTGGGTACGTTTTGATTTGGGTGAAGGCTAAGTTTTTACTGTAAATCTCACGAACATGTTTCTTTGACAAGTGATTTCAGATACGATAACAATAATCGATGAATGAAGAAATTATCTACAAGTTTACAAATAAAATAGAAATATCTATCACTTACTGTGACTAAATAAAATGAGAATGAATTATTCTAGAGTCTTCTTTTATTTTTACAAAGGGAAACTACTCTAACAGTCAAATCACACGAACAAGCGAAAAGGATAAGAAATGGAGCTAAAATAAATTATAGGGTCCACAACACTGGTCCATTTGTCGTTCAAGTCCGTATGCCAAACTATAATTTCTTTTGGTCTCCCCTAGATTAAAAGTGTACTGTATGCAGACAACATGTCATTGTGCCTCAAATATTGGAATTCATCCTTCACGGGGAAGAAAATTTTGTAGAATAAAGAAGAAAATGCTGGTTACAGATTTTTGTTTCTCACTTTTCAAGAAATGTTTCAAAAGCCTTTCCACCAGGATTGTTAAAACACGGGACTGTCGTTAAGGGTAAAAACCGTTGCAACTTTGTAACCTTGTCTTGATATTATTTAATCCTTATCCTGCCGCATTAACATTGTGGGCGATTACAAGAAATAGATTTCGCAGTGTATGAGCCTGCAATGGATTTTGGTGAACACCACTGACTTCTGATAGGGCAACGAGGAGTGCAAAGAAAGTTCAGACTGCACAAAAAAACATCTCTACAAAATACATCGCAGGTTCACGCACGGCAGGAAGAGTTAAGACTTGTCAAGTTATATGAGCTATGCTGTGGCAAAAGGGGGCTTAATGCATCCCCGTCATGCGTTATAGCAAGCAAGTCATCGCATAGATTATGGATTTCTAAAATCTGTTTAGTTTAACGATTGACAGAATTTTTTAGGAAGAGTGGTCCTTGGACATGCAGAAAACTGACAAATAGCAAAAAGTTTCGACCTATGTTACCCCGCGCGCACTGCCCAGGCTGATACGTAGGTCTATGGGTCGATACTTTTTTGCAGATGGATTACGCAACCTTTTCACAGAGCTCATATATAATGGTAGGGCGTGTAGGGTCTAATTCGAATTGGCTTTGCGTTGGCATTTATCATCTATAGAATCTGAGAAAATAGAAATAATTTTATCCATCTCCCATTATGGTTTCTCTATGTCTGTTTAGGTCTGTACTGAAGTGTTTTATACAGACTACACTTTGATTTCGTCAGATACCTCAAAACAATCGAAAATTGTTTTTACGATAGCGCATCAATTGATTGTAAGAAGGAAGTAGGTTGTTGTAAGTTATATCAGGGCAATGCTCTCTGATTGAAGGCCAGTGTAATGAAAATTGTTTTTTGTCCATTAGACTGAACATCTCTATTTTGACGTTGATATCAGTAGCAGCTGCTATGGGAGACATTTCCTTGAAATTTACTGGTACAATGTCAATATTCACTTTAACCCTATACGAGAAAAACCCCGTTTTTACTGACTCTTGAGTAGGTGTCTTTTGAAAACGTCGTGGGAAAAGGAGAAAATGTTGGTAACCAGCCATGATTTTCTCCCCTTTTCCACAATATTTTCTGCTCTTTTGGAGACAACTCTCAACTTTTGATCAACTTTTGATTTGTCGTCTGAAAATGCTTTCAATTTGGACAAGTCTATAATTTTATCGTTTGGAAAAGAGTTATATATGCCGAAATATGAACGTGGACTGAACCAATTATTCAGTGCCTGCTTTGAATCATCATCATCATTATTATTATTATTATTATGGGAATTTGAAACAGGTTAAAGATATTTGGTGTTGATGACCACAGACGAAGATCAGAGTGCATAGATGTACGGGATGATCTTGTACCAGCAGGTGACGCTCTTGTTTTACTTACAGCCGACCATTTTTTTAATCATTGTGACAAGAGGGGATATTGCTCGAAAAGAGTTTTTTTCCTCCTTTTCCAAAAATGTATCCATATTTTAAACATCTATTAATATTGATATTATGATGATAATTTGCACGTTTCATTTGTGCTTTCAAAGGTATCTGCACCGAATTTACTTAAGGAGCAAGCGAGATAAGGATTTTTTATCCCTTTCCCAAACGGCAAATTTCACACTCTTTCAAATTCAAAACTTCTGCAGACGACAAATTCAAAATTGATACAAATGAGCTTAATGTCTCTGATAGGGTAGAAAACATTGTGGGAAAAGGAGAAAATGCTGGTTACCAGCATTTTCTCCTTTTCCCACAATGTTTTCAAAAGCCTTCTTTAGTCCCAAGGTCGTAAAAAGCCGGGATTGTTTGGTAAAGAGTTAAACAAAAAATCCTATAAAAACGTTCATCCCGTTTTTCTGTTTAATTCCACAAGATAATAGTTTTAATTTGAATGCTGACATTTTACATATAAATTTGAACAAAATGTTCCTCTAGGATCTTACGCTGCTGATTTTAATCCGTTGCCAAGCAACCCTGAACTTTAATGACCCTGAGGTAAAAGGATTTTGAAAACCTTGCGGGAAAATGAGAAAATGCTGGTAACCAGCATTTTCTCCTTTTCCCACAATGTTTTCTACCCCGTCAGAGACAAATCTTATCATTTAAACCGTATTTTATTTGTCGTCAAGAAATGCTTCAATTTGGAAAAGTCTTGTCGTAAGGTAAAGAGTTGAAGCTTTATTAAGAGGTTTTTGTAATGGGAGAAAAAAATCATTGCGATAAAAGAAGCATTAACACTAATAATATGGTCCTATAACATAGTGTGAAAAAGAAAGAAAATTGAAATAAGAGGAACTTCCATTGTACAGCGAATTCAAAGGGCGTGCTGATACAGCATTTTGAAGAAACGAATTAATTTAAACCGAGAAGCACCAGGTTCCCTTCTTTCTCTCGTTTTATCATGTAAAGTCGACTGATAATTTGTTTCAGAGCCAAATTTTTCAAGGTCTTGCGGTGGAACATTTATAATGAATAAAAACCGATATAACGCGATAATAAAAGCGTTGAAACGAATGTCGTAAAAGTGTGTGAATAGCGATGAAATTATAAATTAAATGGTAATATAAGTAGCACATTAACCCACAGAGTCAAATAAAATGAACACGACATTTCCAATTAACCCTTAGGCTGCTAAGCGCGACTCACTGACCTTTTGCGGACAGCGTAGATCAAGATCAGACTGCACAGAACGTGCAGTCTGATCTTGGATCTACACTGTCCGATAAGGAGATATCTGTCCACCACAAATACCTTTGAAATAGGAAAATTTGGGTTTTTCCTATCGGCTTGAAAGTTTCATATGTTTTATTTATCAGGATAAGGGTTAATAAAAATACTCGTGATATTGCAGTGTCAAGGCTAGTTTGGGTGAATTTAAAGTGTATCTTTTAATTATCGGGCAGCGTAGATTCAAGATCAGACTGCACGTTCTGTGCAGTCTGATCTTGATCTACATTGTCCGCAAAAGGTCCTTGAGTCGCGCTTACCAGCATAATAGTTAAGTGTGTATCTTATAATTATCGGACAGTGTGAATTCAAGATCAGACTGTACCTTCTGTGCAGTCTGATCTTGATCTACACTGTCCACAAAAGGTCCTTTAGTCGCGCTTAACAACCTTATAGTTAAAACTGTATCGTACAGTGTAGATTCAAGATCAGACTACACGTTCTATGCAGTTTGGATCTACACCTTCAGCAAAAACAGCTCTGGTTTGAACAACAAATATAACAACGTTATCATCGGACAGTGTAAATTCGAGATCAGACTGCACGCTCTGTGCGGTCTGATCTTGGATCTACACTTTCCGAAAAAGCAACTCTTGTTTGAAAAAAATATATATATACACGTGTATCTAATAATTATCGGACAGTAGATTACAGGTCGGACAGAAGGTTCTGTGCAATCTGATCTTGGATCTACACTGTCTACTAAAGCAACTATAGTTTTGCTTTGCAAAGCGTGAAAACTGTAATGGTTCTATAAAGGATGGATTTGGGCTTTTGATTTCAACGAACAGCACGTGTCTTTTTAACAGACTATATACTGTGAGAAACTTTCGACACTGATGGTGGCAGTTTAGCCTGGGATAGGTCATTAATAATTTTTTATTTACTCATTATCGCGGTCTCCTGTCACGGCCTGAACATATCTGTGACAAAAAATATTTATTGGTTCCTTCACGAAGACGTTTAGCATTCGAAACCGCCACTAGCCTGGGCTCCAATCTCTTCTTTTTGTAACGCTCTTTTTCTTTGGTGAAATAGATTGAACAATTTTTATTTCATCTTCATCCTTTTTTGTCAGTTGTGACCTTCAAAATTTCACTCGATTGTCTTCAAATATAAATGAACGAAAAGGACAAGGGAAGGCAGTGTATTCAGCTATTTTGTAATCTTTACGATGGCAGAATTAAGATGTTTCAAATTTTTTGTTCGCACTATTAGACCTAAACTGAAAACCCAATACAAATGGGCCAAGCTCTTGCAAAAAGGAGCTTAATGCATCTCCGTGATGCATTATACTTATCAAGCCATCACATAATTATGGATTCATAATAGTCAGTCTTTTCAACAACCGACTTAATCATGACGTAGAATCGTCCCTAAACATAGAGAAAAATTGACCATTTGCGAAAAGTTTCGTCCCAGGTCAGACTGCGCAGGCTGACCTAGGTCGATACTTTACCCAGATGCATTAAGTCCCCTGTTTACAGAGCGTGGCTCAAATACATGTCTACGACTTTTCAGAATAATTTCGATCGTCCTGTTGATGTGGTAGACTGGGCCTTAGCAGCAGTGCGGAAGATTCTGGATTCCAGTTACAAAAATTACCGTAATAAACCCGTCCATCACATTTTTTTTTTTTTCGGTGTAGCTTGGTGCGCTTTTTTTTTTTAACCTACTTCTGGTTATGCTTTTAAAATCGAATTAATGAATAGTAATTTATGATTGGTCAAAAATGAGGACATGGTTATTCTGCGGACCCCAGAAGGCCTATTTTCGGACAATAGCTGGTGTGGGTATTTCGTTATTTCTCTTCATACTGAATCACAAAAGAGTTAAAATTTTCATATACCAGTACCTCTTACGCCATCTGTCTTATTTAAAAGATATTTCTTGTTTCTTTTATGTCCATGCACTTCAAAGTTTTATATATATATAAAAAAAAAAAGGGGGGGGGGGGGGAGAGGGACTGCATCTAACAGATAATTACTATTACATTATATTATTTTCTGCAGGAATTTGTATAAAAATTAGTGATATTAGTGATATTGACTTTCTTTTCGTTCTATTATTCCTCATCTCTCTCAGTTGTACCTTCGAAGAACGCATCTAAAATTGCTTGTTATATTGTTGGGGTATACTGCGCCAAAACAAAAAAGAAGGCCACCCACCCTTTAACAACATAACCCGGAGATTTAACGATCCTAACGAAGAAGCCTTTTGAAAACATTATGGGAAAAGGAGAAAATGCAGGTAACCAGCATTTTCTCCTTTTCCCACAATGTTTTCTACACCGTCAGAAAACCTTAAGTTCATTTGTACCACTTTCAAATTTGTCGTCTGCAGATGCTTTCAGTTCGTCGTTTGGGAAAGGTTGATTGATTGATTGTATGATGTTTAACGCCGTTTTCAACATCATTTCAGTTATATCGCGGAGGCCAGTGCCAGTGCACCTATCGATGCCTTCCTGGAATTTCTGTTACCAGTACTCCGCACAACGTTTGGGAAAGGGTTAATTGATGCCGAATATCACGATTTTGCTGAGATGTGTTCAGTGTTGGCTGATACAAGTTTAATATATGGAGTAATCAGTTCTAATTGGAAAATAACTGCACCATATGCAATTGATGCGCAACATAGACCTTAAAACTAGAAAACAGTGCCAAGTTCCGCATAAATTTGCTGAGGATAACAATTTCATACTTTTTGTTATTAATGCAGGTGGTTACTAAATTTTTGACCAAAGAAACATAGCCAATACATATTGAGAGTCGTAAATATCTAGACTTGGCATTTTTATTATATCGGTTGTATACTGCGCAGTACCACAAAGAACAAGGTGTCATTATTCTCGAGGGTCCTGCGTGGCTCATTGGTAAAATGTAGGGATCGTAACCTTGAGGCCCCGAGTTCGAGACACACAGGAAGTACTTGGAGTGTCCTTTGGCAAAACATTTTGGCCCTGTACTGGTGAAACCCAGGACATAGATGAATGGGTAACCCTGTCGCCGTGATATGACTGAAACAATGTTGAAAGCGGTGTAAAAACCAACCAACCAACCAACCAACCAACCAACCCATCAATCAATCAATCAACCAACCAACCAACCAACCAACCACTCAACCAATCAATCAATCAATCAATCAATCAATCAATCCCATTGTACTCATTATCTCATTATACTCAGCACACGACTACTGTGAATCCCGTCTGAATATCCGCCTCTAGTAATTTTTTACCACGACACAATATCTTGATTTTTTTTTCAAATTAAAAAATCAAATGCAGCTGGAATGGCGAGATTTGGCTGTAAAAGAGCAGAAAGAAAGGGAGATGGAGAAGGGAAAAAGAGAAAATCCTGTTTACCATTTAAGTGTTAAACAAACACCCAAGAAAAAATGCTTACAAGCATATTAAAGATACATCCTTACAGTCACAGAGAGAGAGAGAGAGAGAGAGAGAGAGAGAGAGAAACGCTGTTAAAACTTAAAAATGTGTAGAATGGCCAAGAATTTGGTCAGGTGTGTAAACATAGATGAATTACCAATATATATGGTGTAAGAGATAGAAAAAAAAAAACCTCATCGGATTTGCCCTCATTTAAAAATTTAAAACCGGAAACAACAACAACAGTGATTTCTTTGAAGGCTGCCAAGAATGAAATGCATTTTCTATCCGTCGTAATCTGTGCAGCCTTGCAGCCGTCAGGCTCAACATTTTGCATGAAGATACAAAATATGATTATAAACTATAAAAAGTTTCATGAAATTAAGATGAAATGGATTAAAAACTGACTGAAAACTATTATAGCCCTATCTTTGAAATTTTAACCCTTTACCAGACAACCCCGTGTTTTAACGACCTTAAAGAACATTCCTTTGAAACCACTGCTGGAAAATGAAAAAAATGCTGGTAACCAGTATTTTTTCCTTTATCCGCAATATTTTCTTCTCTTTCAGGAAGAAATAACATCATTTGAGCCACACTGAATTTGTGGTCTGCTGTTGCTTTCAATTAGGATAAGTCCAAAATTTTGCCATGCAGTGCAGAGTTTACGTAAGAAGATAGCGAGTATCCTGCTTTACAAAGATTAATGAGCCATGCTCTGGCAAAGGGAGCTTGGAGCATCTCTCTAATGCATTTTATACATACCAAGCAAGTCATCACACAATTAGGGTCCATAGAATCCATCTTGAATAACAACCAACTAAATCATGAGATAGGATGACTATTGGACATACAGATAATTGACCAGTAGCAAAAAGTTTCGATTTAGGTCAGCCTGCGCGGACTGCGCTGGCTGACCTGGATCGATATTGTTTGCAGATGTGTTAAAGCCCCTTTCCACGGAGCATGGTTCATTTATTTAAAGTGGTCCGCTGTAAATTAGTTTCAGGTGATAATAGATACAGCACCTGCATTTAATATGCAAATGGATGTTTAAGCCCTCAAACTAATGCAAAATTCGGTACAAATATGCCGAAGATAATACTTTAAAATCCGGGTGATAAATTCCGGTAGAATTAACGGTTTTATGACAATTCCAAAGAAACGTAATACCAGATAATGAATGATATGTCTAAAATAACCTATAGGGTTTTACTTTTTTTTTGTGAGTACTACTGCGCAATAACGTGAAAGATGACTATGAAGTCATTATTACCTTATTAACCCGTCAGCTGCTGAGCGCGACTCACTGATCCTTTGCGGACAGTGTAGATCAAAATCAGACTGCACAGAACGTGCAGTCTGATCTTTGATCTACACTGTTCGATATGGTATTTTCTTTCCGATGAAATCAACTTTGAAATCCTGATAATTGGATTTTTTTCCTATTGAGTGGAAATTTTCTTTTCATTTATGTAGCAATTTAACCCTTTCCCAAACGACAAATTTTGGACTGGTCCAAATTGAAAGAGTTTGCAGACGACAATTTAAAATTTGATGAAAATGACAGGAAGTTATCAGAAAGGGTAGAAAACACTGTGGGAAAAGGAGAAATTGCTCGTTACGAGCAATTTCTCCTTTTCCCACAGTGTTTTCAAAAGACTTGTACTGCAGACACGTGAAAACCAGGGCTTGTTTAGGAAAGGGTTAAGGGTTAATACATTCAGACGACGGTCAAATTTCGTCCTGTGGTAGACTACGACTGAGCAAGTTCTCCTTTAGCCACAACGTTTAAACAATTATTCGTGTATTAAACTTTAATTCATGTTTATTATCTATGTTTAACATGCATTATGACGGGAGGGGGGATGTTATGAAAACTTTTCACGCTTGAAAAAATGCTTTAATGGAGAAGAAAATTAAAAAAAAAAAACAGATAAAAGGAGGGGGCGGGGGGGGAATAGTCTCCCCCCCCCCCCCAAAAAAAAACCAACAATGTGTGTGTGAGTGTGTGTTTTCAGAGGTGGAGGGGAAAGATGTATGTACAAGATCGAAGACACATTACCACCAC
Source organism: Tridacna gigas (assembly GCA_945859785.2). Lineage (NCBI taxonomy): Eukaryota > Metazoa > Mollusca > Bivalvia > Cardiida > Cardiidae > Tridacna > Tridacna gigas. Next base: position 30,317,040 of record OX244033.2, read on the forward strand.
TCGGCAAACCTCTGGTACCTGCGGAATCGGCCGAGTTGTGACGAGAGACATTACCACAAAACACGATTATAGAAGGGCTTTTCCCCGACTATTTAGTTTAGAAATACGTGAAGAATACTAACATATGTCTGAGGGTGGGAGGGGGTCCTGCTGGGAATTGGACACATTGTCCTATATGTTAGATTATACAGGTATACAAGTTTTGTGGAAAAAAAAAATGCCTGCGCGCGACGGGTGGTTGGTGGGGTGGTGGGGGGGGGGGATGCTAGCCTCCTGCTTCTCAGTAGTACGGAGAATTCGTTAAGATAAGGAGGTATTTCTCAAACCCCCATAACTTTGAAATACCGACATTTTGGTTTTTACCATTGGCTTGAAAGTTTCATCTAAGTTATTTAGCAGGATAAGGGTTATCTAGTTGTCTACCTAGCTCCCATAGCTCCCATAACTTCCATAGCTCAATGGGGTACACGACTGGCTTGAAAACCCAGCGCGGCCAACTTCTTTCCGAGGACTGATTATAGTTGTCGCGATAGGATTCATTCCTCTCTCAACGCTGGCCATTGTTTCGACGGTGTTTATGTCGGAAAGCAGCCAGTGATTTTAGAAAAAAAATTGTGCGCAGTAATGGTAAAAAGAAAGTCCAGCAATGCACGTGTGGCTTAAACAGTTTAGTCATTAATCATCTTCAACAAACGACCTTCTGAGTCTGTCAATAGACCACTTTTAAATGAAAATTTTACAAAAAGCTTTATAAGTGTTTATTAGTAAGGTGTTTAACCCCGTTTTCAACATTATTTCAGTTATATCGGAGCGGCCAGTGCACCTATCCATGTTTTACCAGAGTTTCTATTATCAGCACATTGCATATTATTCTTTCCAAGCGACCGGCAGCTTTCCTACATAACCACCATCGAGACAATGATCAGCAGCGAGACAGGAATTAATCCCTTCGCGATGACTATCATCAATCCTCGGACAGAAATTCGCTGAGCAGAGGGGTTCGAACCAGCGACCCCTGGTTTCAAGTCCTGTGTGCTACCGACTGTGCCAATGGGACTAGGCTTGACAAAAGCAACGTCCCGTCTTGCAATAATGTGTTCAAGAGAATGCTTTTATTAAACCAAAGATCATGTAAATAGAGGATACTCGTTTCTTGAGGTAAAAGATCGAAATTTATTTCATCAAGTGAACATCATCGGTAATATTTTCACGGGCTGAAAATATTACCGTTTAATTTTCACTAGATTGAAAAAAAAAATTCTATTTATCTCATGATTCTAAGCCCTTTTTTGTTGGGACTTGCAAAGTACAGGGGAGCTCTCGATATTTCCGTACCAGTGAGTTTATCAATCTGCAAATTCACCAGTCAAAACGGCGAAATTATCAAACCACAATCTACCATTATTTCCCGACAAACTACCAAAAAGCATGAAATAAAATTATCTATATTTTATGCTTATGCTTGCAATGTCTTCTTCCGCGAATTTGTTTCTGGAGGCAATGACTTAACTCTTTACCAGACGACAAAATTGTAGTAACTTCCAAATTAAAAGCATTTGAAGACGACAAAATACATGTGACTCAAAAACTGACAAATGTCAATAGAAGAGTAGAAAACATAGTGGGAAAAGAAGAAAATGCTTGTAACCAGCATTTTTCTCCTTTTCCCACAATGTTTTCAGAAGCCGGTTTCTTCAAGGTCGTTAATCCTTATCCTGCTAAATAAGTTAATCGAAACCTTCAAGCTGATAGTAAAAACCCAGAATAATGCTTTTTCAAACTTATTTTTTTAAAGAAAAATATCTCCTTATCGGACAGTGTAGATCCAAGATCAGACTGCACGTTCTAATCTTGATCTACATTGTCCGCAAAGAGGTCGGTGAGTCTCGCTTAGAAGCCCAAGGGTTAAAACTGGGGATTGTTTGGTTGGGAATAAACTCTTATAATTATTGTGAGAAGTACCTGCATTTGTTCTGTAATAAGATGCAGCCTCTAATGTCATGCTGCACCCTAATTAATAACAGAGAAATATCTGCTATATATTGTCTCACAGTAATAACATGAAAAGCTTCAATTAGTAATTGTATTTCAGTTTAGTAATTGTTTACATAATAAAACACCCTGCTAAACAGAACCAAATGCTCGCTGGAATTCCCACCAGTTAATGCCTTTTACTTTTTAAAGTTACTTTTTGTAAATCTATACGCTGTATTTTTTTTATTCAAGAACATTAAAATTTACTATGTCAAATGTGACGAAAATTCACCCCTTGAACTTACGGACACGTATACCAAAGGAAACAATTTTCCCACAATATGCAAGCTATGAAAGTGTCAAAAATTAAATTTGCTGCATTGCCTAGTACCACCTGCAGACCATTTATTTTGCATTTAGCAGCGGACACTTTAAAAATAATTGTGGCAAAAGGAGAAGTTGCTCGTATCGACACCACAGTCTTTTTCTTTTTCGTAAATGTGAGCCATGCTCTGTGAAAAGGCGATTTAATGCATCTGCAAAAAGAATAGGCACAAGTTAGCCTGCGCTGTCCGCGCAGGCTGACTTGTGCCACCATTCTTTGCTTTGGGTAAATATTCTGATGTCCAAGGACCATTCTACCTCAGGACTCAGTCGTTTGTTAGATAAAATGGATTTTAACGATCCATAATTATGTGATGACTTGTTTGGTATAATGCATCAATGTGATACATTAAAGTCCCATTTTGCCATGGCTTATATTTATGTTTCGTTTGTTTAGTTTCCAACGCCGTTTTCAACATCGTTAGAGTTATATCGTGGAAGCAAGTGCACCCATGCTGTCTTGGGTTTTCTTTTACCAGTTCTTTGCACGCTATTCTTTCTTTCCAAGCCACTGGCTGCTTTCCCACATGAACATCATCTAAAACGAATTTCAGCCTTGAAAGAGGAATGACTTCTGCCTTACGGAGTATCATAAATCGACAGACACTATTTCGCCGGGCTAGAACTCTAACCAGCGACCTAGAACTGGGGTTCAAGCTTTGTACCTTACCGACCAAGTGAACCCCCAGACTTGGTCGTGTGTACATGACAGAAACATTAACAACTATAAGAGTGTAGCTTTGTAAACGAGCCATGCTCTGGCAAAAAGGGGGCTTAATGCATCCTCTTAAGTCTTTACCAGACGACAAAATTTTGATCTTGGTCAAACTGAAAGCTCGTGTGGACGACAAAATAAATGTAACTCAAATTATAAATTCTCTGTCTTTGATAGGGTAGAAAACATTGTGGGGGGAAAAAGGAGAAAATGCTGGTTACCAGCATTTTCTCCGTTTCCCAAAATGTTTTCAAAAGTGTTCTTTCTCAGGGTCATTAAAAGTCGGGATTGTGTGGTAAACAGTTATCCAATACACTTAGGCAACTCATTACTTTATTATGGATCCAAAAAAAAATTTTTTTTTTGTCCAACAAGCAACTGAATTATGAGCTAGACTGGACTTCCAATATTCAGAAAACTTACCAAAAGCAAAAAAGTTTCGGCCCAGGTCAACCAGTCCGACCTAGGTCGATACTGTTTGCAGATGCATTAAACCTCCTTTTGACAGAGCATAGCTGAAATTGTTTTACGTCATGGGGTACATAAGTCTATTGTATAGAACGGGGAAAAGCAATTTACCCACAGAGCTAAGCACTTTTATTGGTCTATATCTTTCCGGAGAATGACTATCTTCATTTTTGTAACGAAACATAAAACGCTTTCTGCAAAAGATACCGTGTTTACCTCAACCCTTATCCTGCTATAAAAAGTTATATAAAACTTTCAAGCCGATTGTAAAAACCCGAATAATGTTATTTTTTTTTTTGGGGGGGGGGGGGGGTTAAATACCTCCTCATCGGACAGTGTAGATCCAAGATCAGACTGCACGTTCTGTGCAGTCTGATCTTGATCTGCACTGTCCGCAAGTGGTCAGTGAGTCGCGCTCAGCAGCTTAATGGATAAAGCGCCGTATACAACTAACAGACATTTTCAGTCTAGAAAAAAGAACCAATTAATTGCAGTATCAGATTGCTTTTGTTCAAAATATCTCATCAAAGCGCACAATGTTGAAAAAGATAAGACTGCACATTCTTGTAGTCTCATCTTGATCTACACATGGCCAAATGGCAACTTTAGTTGAGAAATGCGCCCCAAGGGTTAGAAACACTTGGTCAAACATGACAGCGAACGGTTTTTGTTGTGCACTGAATGCCTCTTTTTTATTTCTATTGCAGCCAGTTTAAGCCTTAGGCTGCTAAGACTCAAGGGCCTTTTGCGGACAGTGTAGATCAAGATCAGACTGCACAGAACGTGCAGTCTGGTCTTGGATCTACACTGTACGATAAGGAGATGTCTTTCCCCCAAAATAATTTTGAAACAGCAATATTTCAGTTTTTAATATCGGCTTGAAAATTTCATTCAATATTATTTAGCAGGATAAGGGTTTACCTTTTCAGCGCCATAGGCGAAATCAGGGCCCATTTGAGGACGGCATGGATCCAAGACCAGACTGCACAGAACGTGCAGTCTGGTCTTGGATCCATACAGTCCTCTTGTTCAGTCAAGCCTTTGAGGCAAAAGTTTTTCTTGAGTTCCTCTCGACCGTATTTTCAGCTGTCTAAAGAGGTGGAGTTATGTATTTGGCGTTGGGAGAGTTAACCCCTCTACAACACGATCCCGAGTTTTAACGATCCTGAACGAGAAGGCCTTTTAAAGCATTGTGGGAAAAAGGAGAAAATGCTGGTAACCAGCATTTTTTCCTTTTCCCCCAATGTTTTCTACCCTCTCAAATACAACAATCGCCATTTCAGCTGCATCTATTTTGTCGTCTGCAAATGCTTTCAATTTGGTCTGGTCCAAAATTTTGTCGTTTGGTAAAGAGTTAACAGTTCTTTGTTTTGACCTTTATCCTGCCGAATACAAATGAAACCATGCTCTGTGAAAAGGGGGCTTAATGCATCCGCAAAATGCCTAAAAACATCAGGTGTCAGATCACTCCTTTATGCTTCATTGTAAATATATCTGAGAAATGCTCTGTGAAAAGGGGGCTTAATGCATCTGCGAAAAGTATCGACCAAGGTCGACGAAACTTTTCGCTACAGGTCAGTTTTCTATATGTCCAAGGACCAGTGTACCCCATGATGCAGTCGGTTGTTAGACAACACGGATTTTATTGATCCATGATCATGTAATGACTTACTTGGTATCATGGATCAAGAATATTCCTTAAGCCCCTTTTGCCGGAGCATGGCTCAAATTGTTGCCGTTTACACAAATTTGATTTGCTAAATTTATGGGTAAGGCTACTGAACTGGGCTTACAAGACCGAAACTCGTGAAAGAGTATCGGAGACTGTAGAACAAGATCAGACTGCACGTATGTGCAGGCAGGGCTTTCTTTACGCTCTCCGCACAGTTCATCCATAGTCGCGAACGGCAGAAAAAGAGTTAAAATCGAAGGGATCTAACAGAACTTATGGTTATTATAAATACCTGAACCAGTTTTGCTACATACGACTTCGAAAAAAACATTGCGAAATAGAGAGAATCAATTTGATAAAAGCTTGATACAACGGTCAGTTTCTTCTTTTGCAATATTGTCCCAAAGCTCTCTGCTGCAATAAGAAAACAAATCAAGTTAAAGTTAAAATACGATGAACTACGTCCTTTTAGGGTAAAACTATGCTGGCCAAAGTAGCCACTAAATTGGACAAGTGGGGAGTTTTTGCTGAAAGAACAGATTCTGTCTTTTTCTTTTCGGCGTAAATGAATGCGCTCGTACTGATAACTTGTTGATAACTGATAACAGGGTTGTTGCCAAGCCCCCATAGAATGAATCGATGGAAATTTGCAATTGGTAATCAAAGCGTCGAAAGCGCTGCTGATGTGGGTGCGTTTAATCCTGCTCAAATTGAAACCTAACTGTTGTACAAAATAACAATAAGCACGTAGTGCTACTAGAAAGAATTGAGTAAAAGCAAGCAGACATTTAAAGAGCTGAGAGGAATTTCTCCAATAAACCTCAGGGTAAAATATCAAATTTCTCTTTTTCTTTTGTATGTGAGGGGAGGGAGGTTCAATAGAATGTCAAAATGAAACGACGTGAGAAGTATTATTAAGCAATATCTAGACAAATAAAGCAATTCTATGCAATGAAATTACCACAAGAGTTCTCGTGATGCCTCCAAGCTTTCCAAGGCACTTGTGGACGGTTCTTGACGCTATTTGGTGGAACTGATACATAGATGCGTATACCTACGCATGCCTCAGGGTAGTTTGCTCTAACACTTTTTTTTTAAAACTGTGTTATGACAGAGGTGTATTTGTTTACATATTTATTGTCCAAGTCGTGTAAGATCCCCTGTTGTTAACGTTTTAGTCATGTCTTGATGCCAAAGAGAATGAAATGCTTTCTTAGTAGTACTATTTTCTGGGAAATGATTTTACAATATTAGGTACCCCAGAATCAGATTTTTTAGGTTCAATTTCCCACATGGTAAATCTGAGCTGGAATGCTTCGCACCCCACCTCAAAAAATGTGCACATTTTTATTAGGCAGGCCCCTGCTGAAATTTGCTCACACATTTATGAAACCACTATTAACGAGAGTTGCTACTGTTAATTGATACCCTGTGGCATTAATTCATACCATAGCAAAACAATGTAGTAGAGAATTTGGAAATTTAATATTTTCATATGCATTACCCAATAACCTAATACGCCGTCTATCATTTTTCAAAGATATTTCTTGTCTCTGATCTTAGAGCTGGACAAGTACTCGACAAGTGAGACCAAAGAAAGATATAAACCGATCTTCAACAAAAAATGGCAAAAACTAAGCGGATCTAGATCTTCTAACAGGAAAGGTCTTCCAAACATTGTCTTGAGAAATGTAATAAAAAGCAATCTGACCCAGCATCAATAAAATCAGCAACAGACTTGGGTACAGAGATTGGGTACAGAGACATGCAAGCTGACGTTTGCAGATTCTTCCTTGCCAAGCTACAAGAGTTTGATAGAGTGCATTGCGCAATAAAGATCAAAGCACTCAGAGGCGTCTATAGGCCATCTGGGGTTGCGATATGCATGGTCGAGAATTTGGGCTGATAAAATTTGTTTGTTTGTTTATTTGTGTCTTTATTTGCTTCTCTGTCTGTTTAAATGGTGTTTATGTCCTATTTAATAGTATTTCATTTAGTTCAAGGCAAAAGTTCTCTTTCCGATTGTGTTTCCTTGGTTTTAACAGTACTAAGCAGACGGAAGGCAGTACCTTACCCAACGTGAAAAATTGAATGGAACGTACATGTATAAAGCCTGCACTTGCCCGAGTAAGCTTTTTTTTTTAAAATTATCTCATAGCTGTTTGAATTTACAAGTTTGACCGTACATCTAATTAAATTCTGCTAAAAGTGATTGAAAGATACAGGTGTAAAAAAAAGTTTAAATATGTAAGGCATGTTAACAGTGAGTCTGATTAATTGTTCAAGACATGGAAGCACTGGTTTTAAATTTTATGATGCCTGAAAGGCTTCACCCTTAAGCTGCTAAGCGCGACTCACCGACCTTTTGCGGACAGTGTAGATCAAGATCAGACTGCACAGAACGTGCAGTCTGATCTTGGATCTACACTGTCCGATAAGGAGATATTTTTCTCCAAAACGTACGTAAGTTTCAAATAACATTCTAGGGGTGTTTACTGTCGACCTGAAAGTTTTATTTCACTTATTTAGCAAGATAAGGGTTAAATTTTCTTTCACACCATCTCTCTCATGCCAGACTAGTTTTTAAAGACAAATTTTTATCAATGCTGACGTCTTTACTAAATGACTTGGCCAAATTCAAAGCACTTGCAGACGCCAAATAAGATTTCTAAAATCGTCGGATTTGTCTTTGAAAGGGTGGAAAACATTCTGGTACAAGGAGAAAATGCTGGTTATCAGCATTTTCTTCTTTTTCCAAAATGTTTTCAGAAGTCTTCCTCTTCATCAAGAGTCGTTAAAACTCGGGATTGTTGGGTTTAAAGTCCTATAGTAGCCAAAAGTAAACAATGGGGTGGTAAAATGCATTTAAGTTTTAAATCATACCAATTAAAAGTACGGAAAATAATGTGAAGATGACAATCTGTTATTGTACGGTCGTCCAGTGTGTTATTCGCTGGCAGAAAAGTTAATTCTCAAATCAGGTTAAATGTAAACAAAAGATAGAGCGACCTGGCAACTTTTAATCTAGTTTTAGATTCCCTTTCTCTGCCAGCGGCTAACACATGGACCGACCGCACAATAACAGATTGCCATCTGCACAATAATTGAAAACTACTTTTGAATGGTATGATTTAAATTTAAATGCATTTTAGCACCCGCTTTGTTTTACTTTTAGCAACTACGGTGCCTTTAAAGGGTTAGGAAATGTATCCTAAACTCATGCAAATTCCAATGTTCTCGTGAATTAAGGATCAGAAGAACGACTAATGTCTTATTACACAAATGCAATGTGGAAACATTTGGCAAATCGAGAAAAGTTTCAATTTTTACAATACCATTTAAAAAAAAAAGTGTTCTGCTGCAAGCCTCACCAAAAAGTCCTAATGCGTTATTTTGTTAATTACGTACTGTTACGAGCTATGTGTGTGTGTGTGTTTTTTTTTTAAAACAACACTTATATACATATAGTATCAGAGAGAGATAAACTGAGCAAGCAAAGCCTAGAAAATTGACAGCGAATAATAAATCCTATCTTATTGCATAAACATCAAGATGATATATTGTATCACATTTTGAGATTGCTACAGCTAAGCTGGGGTACAGAAAACTATGAACATACCTGTAAAAATTACCGAAGTATGCTGCGGAAGCAAATAAGACTACAAATACAGTGAACTTCATTTAAAACGAAACATCAGGGCCCGTATTCATCAACTATTCTTGAGAATATTCTTAGTCTTATTCTCCAAGATCTTCAAGCTTTGAAAGTACTACAACTTCTGATTGGCTAAACCAATTGGTTCAGCCAATCAGAAGTTGTTTAACTTTCAAATGTAGAAAATTCTGGAGAATAAGACTGAGAACGTTCTTAGAGCGACTGGTGAATACGGACCCTGATGTAACGATATACCACTTTACAACAAGTCGATTTGACGGACCCTGTGGAGTTTCTCAGTGTATGTCTGCTAATATTCTTTTTAGTTTCGATTACCAATCTCAAATTGTGCAAAAAAATCGCAATGTTACCTTTACAGCCAAACTGGAAATGTGTATGCTGCTCTGATTGGCTATTCTGTGATATACATGTAGCCTAATGAAAAGCGACGACACAATAGCCTGTGATACTTCCGGTATTACGATATCAGTTTTATACCTGGTCCATTGTTTGCAGAATGGCTTATTTGAGCTATGTTTTGACCCCATTCAAGATTCTGTCAGTTATAGCATGGCGATACCTCACTTCTGCATGTTTTATTCCTGTTTCACCAGTACTAGACTAGGGACATGCAGTTTTCGTGCAGTTATGAGAAATCTGATCTTAATCTAATCTGTCCCAACAAGCACATGCAGTTCAATTGTCCTCTGTACTGTATAGGTTGACTCTTTACTAGACGAGATTATTTAGTCAAAATTGAAAGCTTTTGCAGACGACAAATTAATCAAATGATTTACGTTGTTTCTGATAAGGTTGCAACCATTGTTGGAAAGGGAGAAAATGCTGGTTACCTGTGTGTTTGCTTTGTCCCCACAATGTTTTCAAAAGGTATCCTCATCGGAGACATAAAAACTTGGAATCATTTATTAACCAAGTAATCAACGCCTTCAAGCTGACCTGAGTCGAAACTTTTTGTTTTTAATCAATCTTCTTTATGTCAATGGACCAGTCTACCCAATGAGTCAGTCGGTTGTTAGAGAGATTGGATCTTATGGGATTCATAAAAATATGACGACTTGCTTAATACGATGCTTGGTACGATGCATCACGGATGCATTAAACCCCCTTTTGCCAGAGAATGACTCATATTTAGATCTCACTTTCACTTTTTATCTTCTGCCAGAGACTTTTTGCTTCTTTTGAAAAACATTATGGCCAAAGGAGAATTTGTTCACAGTTATCCTTCTATCAAAATGTTTTATACTTGTATATGTGTTATACATGTATATAGTCTTTACTGTATTGGTTATTCACATTTTTTATAATGATGTTTTTAACTCTTTATCAGCCGAAAAAATTTTAGGCTTTTCCAAATTGAAACCATTAACAGACTACAAAATCAAATGCAGTTCAAAATCATCGGTTTTTCTGTGAAAGGGTATAAATCCTTGTGGGAAAAGGAGAAAATGCTGGTCACCAGCATTTTCTCCTTTTCTCACACTATTTTACAAAAGTTTTCTTTCTTCAGGCTACTAATAAAGCCCGCGGGATTGTCTAGTATAGGGATGCAGTCGTCTGCTGCAGTTTGTTTCAGGAGACACAAACTTGATACGTGACGTTAATAAAATTGAACCATGCTCTCTCGTGAAAAGGGGGCTTAATGCATCTGCGAAAAGTATCGACCAGGTCAGCCTGCGCAGTCCGCGCAGGCTGACCTGGGCCGAGACTTTTCGCTACAGGTCAATTTTCTGTATGTCCAAGGACCATTCTACCTGGTGATTCAGTCGATTGTTATAAACAGTGGCCATTATGAATCCATAATTATGTGATCTCTTGATTGGTACAATGCGTCACGGAGATGTATCAAGCCCCCTTTTGCCAGAGCGTGGCTCAATTGAAGATGATTTTTTCCCCTTCTTTATCTTTACAATATATCACGATATCTATTAATTTAATCAAAATGGTGTCTCTTTGGTCAACGAAGCGTGTCCACCTTTTCAACTCTTCATTAAACGATAAAATTTTAGACTCGTCAAAAATGAAAGCAATCGTATATGACATATTAACCCTTTGCCACACAATCCCGACTTTTAACGACCCTGAAAAAGAGGCCTTTCGAAAACATTGTGGGAAAAGGAGAAAATGCTGGTAACCAGCATTTTCTCCTTTTCCCACAGTGTTTTCGAACCTTTCAGAAACAAATGCAATCATTTTAGGCACATTTAATTTGTCGTCTGCAAATGCTTTCAATTTGGACCAATCCGAAATATTGTCGTTTGGTAAAGAGTTAAATGTATCTGAAATGATTGTAATTGTCTGTAAAAATGTATGAAACTTTAAAGGAAAAGGAGGAAACACTGGATACCATTATTTTCTCCTTTTACCACAAGGTTTTCAAAAGGTTAAATCCTCAGGGTTGTTGCCAAGCCCCGGCGTAGCTCAGTCGGTAGCGCACAGAACTTGAGAACAGGAGGTCGCTGGTTCGATCTCCAGCTTGGTCAATTTCTTTCCAAGGATTGATGATAGTCATTGCGACAGGATTCATTCCTCTTTCACCGCTGACCATTATTTCGACGATGGTTATGTGGGAAAGAAGCGAGTTGCTTGGAAAGAATATTGTGCGGAGTACTGGTAAAAGAATCTCCAGGAAAGCATGGAGAGGTGCACAGGCCGCCGTGATATAACTGAAATAATGTTGAAAACGGCGTTAAACACCATACTATCAGTCAATCAATCCATCTCAGGGTTGTTAAAATTCGGGATCGTATAGTAAAGAGTTAACTATTTTTCAAACGAGCCGAGCACGGTAGAGCAGTCGGTAGCCTCTTTGACTTCAAACCTGGGAGGGAGGGTCGCTGGTTCGAATCCTGAGCTCGGCAATAATTCTCTCACAACGATTAATAATAGTCTTTGCGACAGAATTCAATCCTCTCTCAGCGCCAATCATTCCTTTGACGATGGTTAAGTAAAACAGTAGCCAGTGGCTTGGGAAGAGTATTGTGCGAAATACTGGTGGAAGAATTTCTGGAAAAGCATGAATAGGTGCACTTGCCGTTGCGATATAAATGAAATACTATTGAATACGGTGTTAAACGCCATAAACAAACTTAATCAAATAACAAATTAGCTACGCTCTGTGAAACGGGGGCTTAAAGCATCTGCTAAAAGTATCGTCCAGGTCAGCCTGCGCCTACAATTTTCTGTATGGCCAAGGACCATTCGTGATAAAGTCAGTTGTTAAAAAAAGTGACTATTATGGATCATGTCATTGCTTGATAAGTATAATGCATCAAGGAGATACATTAAGCCCCCTTTCGCCAGAGCATGACACAAGCGATTAAAGACCACAAATCAACCCTTATCCTGCCAAATAAGTGAAATGAAATTTTCTAACCGGTAGTAAAAACCTGAATAAGGCCATGGATCCATAAATGTCACTTTAAAAAAAAAAAACGACCAAATCATGAGGTACACTAGTACTTTGAAATACAGAAAATTGACCAATAGCGGACTGCGCAGGCTGACATGTGTCGATTATTTTCGCAGATGCATGTGATCTTGGATCTATACTGTCCGCTAAAACGCACCGAGTCTCGCTTAGCAAAGGCTAAGAAACTTTATGCCAAAAGGAGAAAATGCTGGTAACCAGCATTTTCTCCTTTTCCCACAATGTTTTCAATAGCCTTCTTCGTTAAGGTCATTGAAACTTGGGATTTTGTAGTAACAGGTAAAAAAGCGAAATCATTTGAGATGAATTAGATTAACTAGTTAAACTCACAAAATATTTTGCGATTTTATTTTCTTTCCGCCGGGGTTTGTGGGGGGGGGGGGGGGGGGGGGGGGCTCCTCATGGTATCGGAAAATGTAGATCCAAGATCAGACCACACATTCTGTGCTGTCTGATCTTGGATCTACACTGTCCGCAAAAGCGCATCGAGTCTGTCTTAACGACCGAAGGGTTTAGAATACTTAATTCACTCAGTCAGACACGATATAAGTCTCTGAAGCGACGCAGTTTTTGAGGACAGGTAACTAAAAACACAGTGCAACTAGGCTAATATTACACACGTCATCTTATTGTACTTGTATCGTGCAAATTCAGCATGTCACTTCTTTTGAGGTATCAAGGTATCTAGTTTACGTGTATTTGTGGCAGAAAAAGATAACGAAATTAACCTGAAATGTAGGAATGATGAGGACGACGACGATGATGATGATGATGATGATCACGACGAAGATGAACATGATAGTGATGATTTGTTTACGGTCAAACAAATGCAAAAATGTGTACCATGTACCAAACAATATCAAGATTAAAATGACCCGGAGGGCAAAGGCTTTTGAAAACATTATGGAAGAAGAAGAAAATGATGGTAACCACTATTTTCAAAATTGCCCATAATGTTTGCTATACTTTCATGGGTTAAAAAATACTCATTCGCATGATATACTCAACTCAACTCAAATATATAAATATGTCGTCTAGTAAGATTTAATTTGGAAAAGTCCAAAAATATGTCGTTTGTTGTAGAGTTAAGGGCGTTAAAACTGTGCTCCTGGATAGCTATAAACTGAATCGAGTCCTGTTTCTAAAAATCTTAAACCCTTTACCACATAACTCTGACTTTTAAGGACTTCGAAGAAGAACACTTTTGAAAACATTTTGGGAAAAGGAGAAAATGCTGGTAACTAGCATTTTCTCATTTTCTCATAATGTTTTTAACCTTTCAAGTATAAATTTCAATATCTGAATTACGTTTATTTTGTCATCTACAAAAGCTTTCAATTTGGATAAGTCTTGAATTTTGTCGTGTGACATCCATTTAAAATGGGGTAAATCAACGTGAATCAGATTAATACATGCGTGTAATTGAGAACATAGGAGCTGGAGATTATTTGCTCGTTACGGGTAATATCTAATTTTGCGGCAATAATTTTCAAAACTGCTCTGCTTTAAATAACAGACGCAAAATGGCGTATACAGATGGCGACGAGTAAACAAAAATTAGAGTTACTCAGGGCAGAGGGCATTCATAGGAGATTTATTTGGCATAAATAAATCTCATTTAATAGCCGCAAGGTCACAAAGTTAATATAACATTATCATTTTATTTTGTAAAAAAAAATACAATAAAGCTTGTCATGTGGCATGAATACTCCAACAAAAAAAGGCCAGATCAGTACTGGTAACCAGCATTTTCTCCATTTCCCACATTGTTTTTTCTCAATCAGAAACAATATTTTCTGCAATTCGAAAGACAAATTTCAGTTTTTGAGTCACATGAAATCTGTCGTCTGCAAATGCTTTCAATTTGGACACGTTTACAACTTTGTCGTTTGGTAAAGATTTAAGGCTTGCTTTTGGCGATAGACAACATGTCAATGGCTCTTCTTTCGACCATGAACCAAATAATAATTGAGCTGCGCTCTGGCAAAAGGGGGCTTAATGCATTTCCGTGAGGAATTTTACAAAGCAAGTTATCACTTAATTATGGATCTATTTAATCATGCGGTAAACTGATCCTTGGACATACAGAAGATTGACCGATAGCGAAAAGTTTCTGCCCAGGTCAGCCTGCGCGGACTGCAAGGCTGACCTGGGTCGGTAGTTTTCGCAGGTGCATTAAGCCCCCTGTTCACAGAGCATGGTTCATATAAATCTACTAACCTTTTCACTTCAATTAATTTGAAATATTTACTCTGTAAATACAAGCGAAAACCGACCCTTCAGTCCAGTATTCATAAACCAGACTTTTATACACACTACACAATACACACGGTCTTTTTGCGTTCCCGCCGTGCACGGGGTTTGCAAGTATTGCGGGAAAAGGAACATTTGCCTAATACTTGCTTCTTATCAAAGTCCCTTTTCTTATCCTTTTAACCAGTTGATCATGTGCCAGTTTTGTCTCGTTATCTCACTGCCGTCTCAAATAAATTTGCAGCAGACATCTTGAAAACCGTTACAAACATGGATCCACATCATAAATTTAGGTTTTAATGTATGAGTTCAAGCGAAAACATTGTTGTAAAGGAAGAAATTGTTTGCTGCAATGTTTTTATTATTATTTAAAGGTGACCTGCTTTTAAAAAAAGACGCAGAAACTCGTTTATACGGAAGATAATAAGTAAACAATATTTCCAAAAATAGCATGTAATGTAATAGGTTTAATTAACCCTTAGGCTGCTAAGCGTGACTCAGCAACCATTTGCGGACAGTGTAGACCAAGATCAGACTTCAATGAATGTGCAGTCTGATCTTAGATCTACACTGTCTGATAGGAAGATATTTTCCCCAAAGTATACCTTTGAAACCTTTGAAGGTTTAATCTGTTGGCGCCACATATATAAAATAGACCTCTTCAACCACTGAAAATACAATCCACTGAACCCCAAGAAAGATTTCTATGTTATAGACTTGACTAAGCAAGCGGACGATATAGATCCAAGATCAGAATGCATGTTCTGTGCAGTTTGATCTTAATCTATGCCATGCGTAAAAAGAGGCTTTTATTTTCACCTATGGCGCTAAAAAGTAAAACATATTTTTTTCGACTACTTCATTTACATTCTAGTCTTGTTACCCGCAGTAATTATTCGTACGCGAGTTTTCTTACCCCCGTGCTACAGTATAATAACCATTAACCCTTTCCGAAACGATGAATTTTAGACTGGTCCAAATTGAAAGAGTTTGCAGACGACAATTTTAAATTTGATGAAAATGACAGAAAGTTCTCCAAAAGGGTAGAAAACACTGTGGGAAAAGGAGAAATTGCTCTTTACGAGCAATTTCTCCTTTTCCCACAGTGTTTTCAAAAGAATTTTACTGCAGACACGTGAAAACCAGGGCTTGTTTGGGAAAGGGTTAAGCGGGCTCACTGCTACCCGTCCGCGTTCGTCATAAAGTTATACTACGCTCCTGTGGTACTAACGGTTCGCAGACTGAATATCATATGTGAAAATGTTGGCTTAGAGATTAGTTTGTGAAGTTAGCTCCTGACTGCAGGAGAGCTCTAAAAATGAATTGAAATATGTTTTCTTTCGTTAAGCAGGTTAATTTAGAGGATATGCTATAAGCTGTGCGGGTGAGTTTGATCTCTGTCTCTGTCTCTCTCTCTCTGCCTGTCTCTCTCGCTCTGTCTCTCACTCTCCATTGTTTCTCAAGTGATGAAAGGGTAGTCTTTGAAAGGGTATCAAAATTGCGATTACCAGCGTTTTCTCATTTTCCCGCAATGCTTTCAAAAGCCTTGTTACTCAGGATTGTTAACAGATAGGGTTGTTTCGTAAATGTTTAAACAATATGAGCGACGCTCTGGCATACTGGGGTTTAATGCCTCTCCGTGATGCAATATACCAAGCAAGTCATCTCATAATTATGGATCTATAAAATCCATTTTGTCTCACAACTGACTGAATCATAGGGCAGACTGATCCTTTGACATACAGAAAATTGACCGTTTGCAAAAAGTTTCGACCCAGGCCAGCCTGCGCGAGCTGCGCAGGCTGACCTGAGTCGATACCTTTTTGCATATGCATTATACACCCTTTCCACAGAGCATAGCTCTTATCTATAACTAGCGAAGGTTGGAAAAACGAATAATCGCTTTTAACCTTTTCTAATAGTCCGTTGGAGAAGACGGTTTTTCAAACTGATAAAATACTTATTTTCTTTCTTTTTTTTCCCTTTAAAGTATCAACCCTATGACACACAAAAAAAACCACTTTACCCACATTAATTCTTTTTTATTCCTCTGCAGTTGCTTTCATTATGGGCCAATCTAAAAACTTGACGTTTGTAATAAGTCCGTAAAGAACCGCATAATAAACGAAATGAACATTTGAAGACGGGGATAAAAAGACCAAGATTGAAATTAAATGAGCAATGTTGTGAAAAGTGGGCTTAATGCATCTGTAAAAAGTATCGATCCAGGTCAGCCTGTGCAGTACGCGCAGGCTGACCTGGGCCGAAACTTTTTGCTTTTGGTATTTTTTTTTTTTTTTGCTTGTCCATGGACCAGTAATTTGTTACACAAAACGTGTTTTATGAGTCTGCAATACTTTAATATTGTGATGACTTGCTTGGTAGGCCTATCATGCATTACGGAAATGCATGAAGCCCCATTTTCTCAGAGCATGGCTCCAATGTTTGTTTTAACCGGGGGGGGGGGGGGGGGATATAAACACCGTGGGCTATGTGAATCAAGGATCACATTAGATGTTTTTGTGCATTCTGATGTTATTCTTAAACATCAGCAAAGGCACCTTTAGGGTAAGTGTCTTGAATTTCTATTCATATTGTAGACTAAACTGTTTCCTTTTTTTCCCAAAACATCAAACTGTACATGTGCGAGGTGTTTCAAAAGTATGCGAACCGTCTTAGAAATAGAAGGGATGTCAGCACGTTACAAAAGGTCTTCTAATTTATTATGTTCTCTTTTTTTCTTTTATTTTTCTATCCAGTATGCAAGTATAAGTTTGGTACTGTCAAGTAAAGTCAAATTATATGAGACGTGTTTTATGACTTTTCTGGGGAGTACTAAAATTACATATATATGTCAGTCTCGCTGACATGCTCGCCCAAGATCTAATGATTTTCATGTTTATTATCTTTTGTGTATGACTATGTACAACCGTGTACTTGTCGTATAATAAAATGTTCTGTTCTAATGTCGTGTATGTTGATAAAGGGTAAACATATCTGCTAACAATCAAGGGCTCTAATCATCAATCATTTTGAATCTTATTTTGATATCAAATGCCAGGACAAGTCATGTGATTGGCAGAGATAGCCTGTGTCAACCAACTAGATGGTTGATTTTGGATTTAAAACAAGAAATATTTTCAAAAAAATAGACGGCGGAAATTTGCCCGCATGTAGACAGGGGCCCTTAGAATAAACATCTCTACATTTATGACCAATCACAAATTTCTATTTATTCATTTGTTATCAGTACTTAAAGTAGGTCAAAAGCCAGCACATTCAGCTAAACCGAAAAAAAGGAGCTATAGTGCTGTTGGTTATTGAATTAACACCCCCCCACAAGGAAAACGAACTTAGAAGTCTTCTAGGATATGAAAAGGTATTTTTGTTTTCTTCGACTTGCTCGACACCTGTGCATGGTAAAACAATCACAAAAGAACTGGGGTGTTCTCATAATCAAACAAAGCTACCTATTGTAGCACTAATGGTGACCTTAACCCTGTTTGTTTGACATAATTAACTCTTATCCTTATAAATAAGTTAGATAGTGAAAACCCAAATAATGTTATTTCAAACTTAATTTTGGGATAAAAATATCTCCTTATCGGATAGTGTAGATTAAAGATCAGACTGCACGTTCTGCCCCGTCTGGTGTTGAGCTACACTTTTGTTGGGGGTGTAGTAATCTAATTTATGCGGTTGATGCAGTTGAGCTCAAACCTAAACGGAGGGAGCATGCTAAGATCGGGCAGCAGGGACGTTCATGCTGATCTTGATCCACTTTCTTCGCAAAGTATATCAGAATTGATCTTCGTAAAGGGCTCTGGAGACTGTAATACATAATCTGTAGGTTAATTAGGCGACTTATTTCTATCTTGCAAAAATATCACTTTTAAAAACATTTTGGTGAAAGGAGAAATTGCTCGTTACGGGAAATTTCTCCGTTTGCCACAATACTTTTATCTATATCCATGCATTGACGCCGTAGATCATATAGATTATCCATATTTTACAAGGATGCTTTTCGATGTCGCACATTTGGTTCAGACGATGATGAGCTAACCCTTAACCTGCTAAGTAAGTTAAACGAAACTTTCAAGCCGATCGTAAACTCCCGAATAATACTCTTTCAAAAGTGTTTTTTTTTTGGAAAAAAAGTATCTCCTTATCGGACAGTGTAGATCCAAGATCAGACTGCACGTTCTGTGCAGTCTGATCTTGATCTACACTGTCCGCAAAAGGTCAGCGAGTCGTGCTTAGCAGCTAAAGGGTTAACGATGCTTAAGAGAACATGGTAATGATCGCTACCTTTCATCATGATCGTTAAGTTAATTAGCCTTAATAATTCTTATAGTAGCTGTATAGAGTCTCTTTTTGTTTTTCTTTTTATGTCAGTAATTGCATAAGACCTTGAAAAGTTTTCAACCTCTGTTGCTTCCCTTGTCTTGACAGCATTTCCAGACAAAACTGGAAATCACAGTTGTAATTTGCCACAAAGATAGCTTTTTGTAAAATGTGTTAAGAGAACGGTGAGTTTCATTTGCGGACAGAAGCAGTCAAGATCGTTCATTGCAGAATGTGCTGATTGATCTTCTGTAGTTGCTTTGGATTTGTAATCAGGAAGCCCTGTCACGACGGTGGCGCTGGTCACGTGAGATCGACGTTTGACAAGGCACTACCCGTAAAGTTCCAATCTAGCGCTGGATAAACACAGTGAAGATATGTACAAAGTAAGCTATCGCCTTGACATGACTGTAATATTGCTGAAAGCGTCACAAAACACAATTTAAGGCGTGATCTTTGCTGTTAGTGCGTGCAACATACAATATTTCACTATAATGTCAAAACTGTAAATCAAACCAGGTTTCCGATTAAAATATAGATCATTTCTGAAAAAAAAGCTGATTATAAATCTATTTGAAAAGAAACACCCTCTCATCATTATCGCGTCGAAATGCACCTAAAATATTCTGCCTGTGGTTTTTAACGTCAAATTTAACAATCAGTGATTTACAAAATTTTGCTAATCGTGTTGTTTAATCAGCCCTTTCGTAATGTTTAACGATTTCAGTGCCATTTCAACAAGGGCTCAATGTGTTTGCGAACGGAAAAGATCAAGATCAGAGTACACAGAGCGTGCAGTCTGATCTTGGATCTACACCAATATAGCAAGGACTCTGTATGGCTTGGAAAGAATATTGAGCGAAAGATTGGATAGATGCATTGGCATTCCGATACTAGTAACTGAAATAATGTTTGAGTGTATGTGTAAATTTTCTGCGTGTCTAACCCTTAAAGCGCTGGAACCAACTTAACTTGTTTTTGCTGACAGTGTAGATCAAGATCAGACTGCACAGAACGTGCAGTCTGATCTTTGATCTACACTGTCAGCTACTTCAATACACCTTCTGGCTAAAACAACCTTGAAATGACAATATTTCGGATGTTTTTCCTCACTGAAAAGGTTTATTTCATAAATTCATCGCTCTAAGTCGCATGTTAGACAGAACGGATTCTATAGATCCATCATTTCGTGATGACTTGCTTCAGGGAGATTCCATAAACCTTTACCGCACAATGCCGCCCTTTGACGCCCCTGAGAAAGAAGCCTTTTGAAAACATTGTGGGAAAAGGAGAAAATGCTGGTAACAAGCATTTTCTCCTTTTCCCACAATGTTTTCTACCCTATCAAAAAAAAGTTGCACCATTTGAGCCACATTGAAATTGTCGTCTGCAAATGCTTTCAATTTGGACAAGGCTGAAATTTTGTCGTCTGGTATAGGGTTAAACCCCCTTTTTCCAGAGTGCGGCTCAATACATAGTGTTTCCTGCAGATGATATTTGTTTGCGTTTTTTCAGCTAGGCATACTGCACGTAATAGATCATCATGGGAAAATTAGAAGAAAATTAACGAGCAATTTCTTCTACTAAATTTCATGCTATTCGGTAGTTTATCGGGAAATAATGGTGGATTATGGTTTGATAATTTCACAGTTTCGACCCGTGAATTTACCGATTGGTAAACTCGCTAGTACAGAAATACTGAGAGCTCCCCTGTACGTTACAACTCCAAACAAAAAAAAAAGGGGGGGGGGGGTTTAGAAGCCTGAAATAAATAGAATATTTGGGTTTTTTTTTCTGGTGAAAGGTCGAAATTTATGTCATCTCGTAAAAATCAAACGGTAATATTTTTATTTGTGGCTGCGCCACTCGTGAAAACATTACCGACGATGTTCACTCGATGAAATAAATTTCGATTTTTCAGCGAAAAAAAAAAACAAATACCCTCTATGTCACAATGCTTTAGCTAGTGGCTATGTGAAAAAAAAAAACTTGACTATATACTACAATAATTTTATTTAGCCATACTTTACAAGGATATAATCAAAGTCGTCTGCTTCAGATATGTTTCAGGAGGTAATGATTCAACCCTTTACCACATGAGGAAAATGTACACTCGTCCAAATTACAAACAAAACAAAACAACAACAAAAAATTTGGCCCAAATAATGCAATTTGTCTTTGATAGGTTAGAAAACATCGTGGGAAAAGGAGAAAATGCTGGTTATCAGCATTTTCTCCTTTTCCCACATTGTTTTCGAAAGGCTGCTACCTCAGTCTTTTAAAGTCGGAATTGTATTGTAAAGGGTTAACGCTTTTAGTGTTGAAAAAATCTAACAGGCACTTTCAGTCTAAAGATAAGATCCTAAAAGCAATTTCAATGTTGATCTTTGTTCAGAACATGACAGCAAAGTGGACGATGTAGATCATAGATCAGACTGTACGTTTTGGTACAGTCTGATCTTGATCTACACTGGTCGCAAAGTCAACTTTATTCGCTTACGGATTTTTACAGCTTAACTTGATACTCTCACAATTGGCAAAAATTATCATCACCATGAATACACAGATTGTAGGGAGTCTAATCGCATGAAAGACTTGTGCGAAGATTATCGTGCACGATAAGGAAGATATCTCCATCGGCAGCAATAAATTTCGTACTCACATTTCAAAAAATACTGACATGTTTGCAGAAATAGCTGACAGATGCAATTTTTTCCGTAGGACATTGTGCAGTTTTAGGTTTTAAATAAACTCGTTAAAATATACGGTCTTTTTAGACTGCTAAGCGCGACTCGGTGGGCTTTTTGGACATTGTAGATCAAGATCAGACAGCAAAAAACGTGCAGTCTGACCTGTAATATACACTGCCCGATACGGTATTTTCTTTTCGGTGAAAGAACTTTGTAATCGCAATGTTTGCTTTTTTTTCATTTTTGAGTCGAAAACTTCGTTTCATTTATTTAGCAGTTTGAGGGTTAATGGTTTAATTATGGGATTTTACGCCTTTTCTCAACAGTACTTCGAATATATTACGGCGGCCAGTGCACCAATTCAGTTTTTCCTGGCGTTCTATAAGTACATTTATTTATACTGTTCTATGGAAAACAGACTTGCTAAATCTTTGGCTACTTTCCTACTCATAATCATTTTGGCCAAAAAACTAGGAAGTTTCTGCTTACTAGCAAATTCTCTTTTTGCCATAATGTTTTCATACAAGGTCAGTTGAAAGATACAAAAAGCTGTATTTTAACCTCCAAAATGCTAAATAAATTCCCGTAAGGTTTCCAGCTGACTGGGAAAAGACCAAAACATTGTGATTTTAAAGTTCTCTTTTTTTTCCCACGTCAAAATGTGCCGTTTTGTACAGTGTGGATTCGAGATTAGAACGCACGTCCGCTAAAGCTCATTGGAATACGTTTCAAATGAGCAGTCTATAAGTTAATATTAAAGGTCTGCGCACAATAGTATATACCTAGCCACTTGTTGCTTTCCAGGATACCCAAAAGTAAATACAATATACAGCGATGACAGATGCGTTCGTTTCCATCGCAACGACTATCAGCAAAAAAATTAATTATATGTGAGCAGCGCTCTGGGAAAAGAGGGTTTAATGCATTATCATGATGCATTAAACCAACCAAATTATCATAATTACAATTATGGATCCATAAAATCCATTTTGTCTAGCAAACGACTGAATAATTAGATATACTGGTCCTTAGACACGCAGAAAATTTATCAATAGCAAAAAGTTTCGATTCAGGTCAGCCTGCACGGATTGTGCAGGCTAATCTGGGTCGATACTTTTTGCAGGTGAATTTAACCCTCTTTTTACAGAGCATGGCTCATATTCAACTAAATATGACCCAAGCGTTACAAGCTTTATTCGCTACAAACTGAGCTATTCGAAACCCGAGGAAAAGAGTAATGTATTTGATAAAGGAAGCGCTGTCTAGACATAGACTCTTGATTCTTACTATGCTCGTAGCAAGCTTCTTAATATAGTAACAGCGATACCTTGAGATTGGTTTTCTAACCCTTAGGTTGCAAAGCCTGACTCAATGCGCTTTTACAGACAGCTAAGAACAAGATCGGACTGCAGAGAACATGTAGTCTGGTCTTGATCTACACTGTGCAATACGACGAGATTTTTCTGTCGAACAGAATTTTGAGATCGCAATATTTGGTTTTTCTTTTTCATATTTGACTGGAAATTTCCTTTTAATAAAGAGTTTAACCATGTCAGCGCCATATGTAGGCGAAAACAGGGGCTTTTTGCGGACGGCATAGTCCACGATGCCTGTTTGCTTACTAAAACCTATAAGATAAAACCGTTTCTAAGTTGCTATGAATTGCACTTTTAATTCTTTACTACACAATCCCGACTTTTAACGACCCTACGAAAGAGGGCTTTTGAAAACATTGTGGGAAAAGGAGAAAATGCTGGTAACCAGCATTTTCTCCTTTTCCCACAATCTTTTCTACCCTATCAAAGAGAGAAATCCTCATTTTAACAGCATTTAATTTGTCGTCTGCAAATGCTTTCAATTTGGTCGGCCCTAAAATTCTGTCGTTTGGTGAAGAAATAACCGTCGAAAGAGGCCGATAGAGTTAGGAGTTAACTTTCGGTGGTTTACAGATGTCTGCTCGAAGGCAAGATTCTGATATTGTTATTTGTTTGTTTGAATGAATGCTATTCTACGCCGCTTTCAACAGTATTTCAGTTGTATTGTGGTGACATTTTTTTTTTAAATTCA
This sequence comes from Tridacna gigas, assembly GCA_945859785.2. Taxonomy (NCBI): domain Eukaryota; kingdom Metazoa; phylum Mollusca; class Bivalvia; order Cardiida; family Cardiidae; genus Tridacna; species Tridacna gigas. The sequence goes on from OX244033.2 coordinate 30,340,710, forward strand.
TGTACATGTATTTTCATTGCCCTTCACCTGCACTAATCTGGGCGCTGCACTGCCTTATTCAAGGACATCCCCCAGCAACCAGCTCCGTCGGCTCGGATCCGGATATCCAGAACCACTGGTTAACAAAGCTTACATCTCTGCCACTGAGCAAAGCAGCGATCATAGAGTTTGAAATTTACTGTGACTTTTGTTACGAAAACAAGTATTGGACAGTATCAGTCTCTATTCTTTGGTATGTTTTTTTTTTCTTTCCTAATTAAATAAGCTGAGGAATGACGATTTAAAGGTCCAGTAGCGGCGAAATAAAAAAGACATACCATTTAAAATTATGGAAACTATTTTGAAGATGACAAACTTTAATTGCACGGTCGGTCCAAGTGTTAACAGATTGCCATCTTCACAATATTTTCAATACTTTTAAAAGGTATGATTCAAATCTAAATGCATTTTAACACCCACACTTTTGGCCGCTATTGGGCCTTTAAGTCACAAAGACTGATTTTGCCAAATTACTTACGAGACTACTGTAATGAGGCGTTTAGTGTTTTAATTATTGAAGAAGTTTGACGTAATCAGTGATGGTTCCATGTTACCCGTACGCCATTTTAATGGCTAAAGCTGAGAAGCAACCAAACATTTTCCCGGTTTTCTCACGACAGCCCGTCAAAAAAAAAAAAACTCACGTAAATACGCCATCTATTTCATTTTTTCCCCTGTGTGGTCATTAATCTAAACAGGTTTTAAAAACTTTTTAATGACCCGACGAAAGATGAAATATGGTCTGGACTTTCAAATGAGCTAGTTAATCTCTTTGACCACTATATATAAGAAATATATACTTCCGGCGGAGAGGAAAAGCAAACTTAAATAGTTCAAATGCATGACTGCTTTGGCAGCATATAACAAATCGAAATCGGACAGTGCTCATCAAAAAACACACTGCACGATCTGTGTAATCTGATTTTGATCTACACTATCCACGGAAGCCCTTTGATTTGACCCGTAGTGTCCCAAAGGGCTAAGACCTTGCATTGTCGCCATAACAATAGTACGATAGATTTACGGTCGTTAACTATACATTGATAAACATCTTCGAAAAATAATGTTTCGTTGGATTATGTTTCGTTTTAATGGTTCAGAGGTTGAAAAGAGAAATTGTTTATTATCAGAATATTAACTCAAACAACTCATTACTTCCCGGGACAGGTTTGTAGCAGACGACTCTGAAAACATCCTTGTAAAATATAATTGAGCCATACTCTGTGGAAAGGGGCCTGGTGCATCTGTACAAAGTATCAACCCATGTCGACATGGTCGAAAAGTATCAACCCATGTCGCTACTGGTCAATTGTCTGCATGTCAAAGAACCAGTGTACCTCCTGATTTAGTCGGTTGTTAGACAAAATGTATTTTAGGTATCTATAATTATGTGATGACTTACATGGTATAATACGTTACGGAGATGCATTAAGCCCTCTTTTCACAGAGCATGGCTCCATCGGTTATCTACTATACTTTGATTACGTCACATGACCGGATGTTTGGCTATCTAGACCTAGTTTAGTAACAAAACTTGCATTGACCTAATAGCTGGACTCCTTGTTTAAGAATTTTCTTATGAATAAGCGAAGTTTGATTTTTTGAATTGTCACTTTTGTAGGTCATGAATATTGATGAAAACAGCATTCCGAGAGTCCAGTCTGGCAAGGCTAGAAATGGAGTTTAGTTGTAGCGACTAGTATTGTAGCTACTAGCATGTGGGGGCGGAATGGTGGGGGGGGGGGGGGGGGGGGGCTGAAATAGAGATAACGTAAAATTATTCTTTACCAGTCGACAAAAATATGGATACTTTCATATTGAAAGCATTTGCAGACGAAAAATTAAATCGGCTTAAATGACAGTAGCAGTCTTTGGAAGTGCAGAAAAAGTCGACCAACATTTTTTCCTTTCCTACAAAGTTTAAAAAAAAAAAAAATCTTATTATGGTCGTTAAAACTCGGGATTGTGTTGTAAATGAGTACGGTGTGTAAAAAAATAAAGCCTTGGAATTGGATCATCCGAGACTGCTACGGAATGAATGTATCCATGGCAGTTATTTGGCTCTCAAATAATAAATAAGCAATATGTACGGCTGACATGTTGACAAAGATCGACTACTGTGATGCAATATTCAAGTCAGTCATAATTATACAGCTAGTTATGATTATATGGCTACAGCAGCATGTATGTAAACGATAAGACTTAGCCCTAGTCAACTAAATGAATCGTCAACCAGAATAGCTTAAGTTGCAAGGAGTGAGACTTGTTAACACTTATTCTGCTAAAAAAATGAAATGAGACTTTCAAGTCAATAGTAAAAACCGAAATATTGCTATATTAAAGTTATGTATTGGGCCATGTCTCTGCAAAGTACGGTGTAGATCCAAGATCAGACTGCACGTTCTGTGCAGTCTGATCTTAATCTACACTGTCCGCAAAAGGTCAGTGAGTCGCGCTTAGCAGCCTATGTGTCAAAGACAAATCTCGGGTTACTTGAGGGTGTTGGTTCGATTCCCACAGCTGGATAATTAAAAAAAAAAAATACTTATAGTCTTTCGGACGGGACGTGGAACATAGCTCTCGTGTGACGGTGCTATACACCGAGAGAGAACTAGGCCTAACTAAGGATGGGTTTCTTCCTGTGTCTTGCAATATCCCCCATAATTATCAGCCTTCTTTGAGCGTCGCCCACATGAGCAACCAGGGTGTCGACGATAAATGAACGCAAACTCATTCATTCAACGACGTGAATGAAAATATGATTATTATCAGTACGTAGGAACACACTAGACACGTCCGATTTTTGAGCAGGTATGTAAGGTCTGATAGATTTTTCTAATATGTATGGCGCAATGATAAATCTACGATTCAGACCGCATGGTCTTACTCTATACTGCCAGAGGACAGATGGGAAAAAAGATACTTAGACTAGCGACCATAGATCTAGATAGATCGCTGGTCTATTGCCATCGAGATTGATCAAGGTTTGAATTAAAAAAAAAACATACACAAAATTGTGTTTTTTCGATAGGAAATCGTGATTCTGTTAAATATGGCTATGTTGACATGAACTACATAACCTCTACCTCTTCAGTTTGAACGATTTTTACTTACAGTCATAGACTAAAAAAGATGTCATCGATAAGGTAAAAGATCTTTGCTTATATGCTAAATAAGTCAATTAAATTTACAAATTAGGATCGTCTTTACTTATCCCAACTCAATCTTTTCATCCTCGTGTTTTTCGCGGATGTTGTTCGCAGGTGTTGTAGATCTCGTCTAGCTACGAGTTCGTCCAACCGAGAACAAAGCGAAAAAGTATGGAATGTTCGTCTGGGAGTGAACTCTAGAAAGAAACAGAATTATTTTATGGTATTTCCTATTGTGATATATAAATGGCTATAAGCGGTGGTTAAAGTCGCCAGATCCAACCGGATCGGATTTAATAATATCATTGGACTGAGTCGAACCGGATTATACTTAATAACCATCTGGGTTAGACTTAATAACCGAATTGGACCATTTTTCTTCAGTCTTGTATGGACCAACCAAGTTTTATCTTTGCCAAAACCGTTTATTCCACATTCGCTAGTCTGTAGGTACTTTCAGTACTTTGATTATCACGATCTGTGTCCCTTTCTACATGTATTTAATTAGAGCTCTTTTATCTTTTCTATTATTGTATGAATCTAATTTAACTTTTTAACTAGATCTACCTGAACTAAAAAGTAAAGTTTGAGAACGACATTAGTTCAATATGAACTAAAGTTTTGTAGGTTTCAGGGCCCAGATGTGCAATTTTAGTTTCCTTGTTTTTCGTGTTTGGCTCAAATTGGATTATCCTTGAAAGAAAAAAAGATAAAAAAGATAATACGCTGTCTGGCACAAGTCGTACATACAAAGAGTGCAAGCAAAAATTGGCCAATTATAACAAAAGCACTTGTGCACTGCCAAACACTTACCTGTATCAAGAACTCTTTACAAGGCCACAAAATTGTTGACTTGTCTAAACTGGAAGCATTTGCCGAGGTAAAAATTTAACGTGGCTTAAAAAATGCGGATTTGTCTTTGAAACGGTTGAAAAGTATGCGGGAAAAGGAGAAAATGCTGGTTACCAGCATTTTCTCATTTTTCTCACATAATTTTCAACTGGTTACCAGCTTTTTCTCCTTTCCTCACAATACTTTCAAAACTCCTCTTTTACAGGGTTGTAAAAAGACACGGAATCGTTTTGTAGAGGAACATCATTTTTCTTTTTGTATGCACAATTAAATCAGCAATGCTCTTTGAAGGGGGGCTGAATGCATCCACAAAAAGTATCGATTCAGGTCAGTCTGCGCAGGCTGACCTGGGCCGAAACCATTTGCTATTGGACAAGTTTACCTCATGGTTCAGTCGGTTGTTAGATAAATATTTAAGGATCCACAATTATGTGATGACTTGCTTGGTGTCGTGCATCACGGTGATGCATTAAGCCCCAATTTGCCAGAGCGTGGCTCAAATATACCAGCACTTATTCAGATCAATGTGTTTGGCAAAGTCACAGACTTGATCAAAGAGTTGATCTCTTCATTGGGTATAAAACACAACTGACAATACAGACTCCGAATGACATTTTTAAGACCTTTCAGCGCAATAGGCGAAACCTGGGGCTTTTGCGGACGACATAGATTAAGTTCAGACTGCACAAAACGTGTACCGGAAAAGTTGCTAGTCAATAGCAAAGTCCCCTTTAGCCACATGCTTTCATTGGTACAAGTAAGTATTTTCAGTTAATCGAAATAAGCAGGAGAAAACTTGTTAACCCTTTACCACACAATCCCGACTTTTAACGACCCTGAGAGAGAGGCCTTTTGAAAACATTGTGGGAAAAGGAGAAAATGCTGGTAACCAGCAATTTTCCCACAATGTTTTCTAGCCTTCCCAAAACAAATTTCAATTATTTAATTACATTTATTTTCTCGTCTGCAAATGCTTTCAATTTGGACTGGTCTAAAAATTTGTCGTTTGGTAAAGAGTTAACGGGGCTACAGTTTATTCTCAGAGTGCGAAAAACAATGGACAAAGCAGATCAAGATTGGACCACACATCTCAGATCTGACGAAATCAGCCTTAGGCTCTTACATGCTAAATAAGCGGAATGAAACGTTCAAATCGATTGTAAAAACCCATAGTTTGCTATTTTAAAGGATTTTTTTTTTTTGGAAACATATCTCCTTGACGGACAATGTAGATTTAAGATCAGACTGCACGTTCTTTGCAGTCTGATCTTGATCTATACTGTCCGCAAAAGGTACTTGGGCGCGCACAGCAACCTTGAAACTGCAATATCGTATGTTTTTTTTTTTCTTCCCAGACACACACACACAAAAAAAAAACGGTTTATTTTTTCAAGAGCTCAAAGGGTTATGTTCTGCTCCGTTGCCAGTTGTTTTATAGTTCCCTTTATTGCCAACATCACCGGTACATCAAAGATTTTACCAGGCTGAAATGTTTTTTTTTTTTCATCTTACTCAAATGACCTTGATTCTCTTGAGAGTATATGAGCATGAAAAGTTTTCTCTGATCAATTTGACCTTGACCTTTCTCTGTATGTTTATATCTCGCGACTTCTTGATAGTAACCCCAGAGTCGCCCAAATAAACCCATCGGTCATTTTAAGTCTGGAAATAAGACCCTAGTACTTGCCTTTCATAGCTGCTTTCAGCCAGAAAGTCTCAGCAAAGTGAACATGAGTCGATGAAAGATCAGATTGCACGTCTTGTGCAGTCAGCTGGGCCGGTATTCGCCAACCATTCTTAAGGGCGTTCTTAGTCTTATTCTCCAGAATTTTCTAGATTTAAAAGTAACACAACATCTGACTGACTAAATCGAATGGTTGTGTTACTTTCAAATCCAAAGCTGTGAAACAAGCTTTAAAGGTCAATATAAAAAATCGGTTTTGCACAGGAAACTAACTTCATTCTTTGACATAGTGAATACATGTAAATCATTCTTTAGTTTCCTTTGTCAATCGCTGAGCCTGGTAGCTCAGTCGGTGCCGTACAGAAGTTGAAACCAGGGGTCGCTTGTTCGAATCCTCAGGTCGGCGAAATTCTTTCTGAGAGTTGATGATGGTAATCGCGATAGGGTTAATTTCTCTCTCACCGCTGATCATTGTTTCGACGATGCCGGTTATGTGGGAAAACAGCCAAAGGCTTGGAAAAAAAATGTGCAAAGTACTGGTAAAAAAATAAAAAGGTCAGGAAAGCATGGATAGGTGCACTGGCCGCCTCGATAAAACTGAAATAATGTTGAAAACGGCGTTAAACACCATAAATCAATAAATCAACCTCTGTCAGCCTGACCTTGATCAACAAAGTTTCGAAAACTTGTCATATGGAGGGAACGATTTAACCCTTTACCACACAAGCCCAAGTCAAACGATCTTGGAAAAATGAAGGCTTTTGAAAACATTGTGAGAAAAGGAGAAAATGCTGGTAACCACCATTTTCTCCTTACCCAACAATTCAATGTTCTCTACCCTATAAAAGACAGATATCATCATTTGAGTTACATTTGATTTTTCGTCTGTGAATGCTTTCAATTGGTCTAGTCCAAAATTGTGTCGTTTGTCTAACGACTGGCTGAACTGTGGGTTAGACTCGTCCTTGGAAATGCAGGAAATTGACCAAAGGCAGAAAGTTTTGAACCAGGTTAGCCTGCGCGGATTGCGCAGGCTGACCTGAGTCGATACTTTTTGCAGATGCATTAAAACCCCTTTTCACAGAGCATGGCTCACATCTAATGTCCCCAGTAGCCAATAGCGTTCGTAACACCCGCCGTTTCTTCATTTAGTTTTTCAACACAAAATAAGCATAATGTAATGACTGACATATCAAATTATATTTAACCCTTTACCACACAACAAAAGTGTACTGTAGACTTGTCCATATTGAAAGCATTTGCAGTTGACACTTTAAATGTGACTGGCATTATGAAATTTGCCCGTGGAAGAGTAGAAAACATTGTGGGAAAAGGAGAAAATGCTGGTTACCAGCATTTTCTCCTTTTCTCACAATGTTTTCAAAAAGGCATCGTCCTCAGGGTTGTTAAAGGTCGGGAACGTGTGGTAAAGGATTGAGTTTAAATCCACTCTTTACCTGGCGGTATATTTGCAAATTTGTCCAAATTGAAAGTCTTTGCAGACGACAAATTTAATGCAGCTCAAAAGATGATTTATGTCTTCGAAATGGTAGAAAACGTTAAGGGGAAAAGGAGAAAGTTACCAGCATTTTCTCCTTTTTTCCCACAGTATTTTCAAAACTTTTTTTTTTTCAGGGTTGAAACTCGGGATTGTTTGGTGCAGAGTTAAATCGTTCCCTCCAAGTGACAAGTTTTCAAAAGATCATATATCAAGATCAGACCGACAGAGGTGGAATAGTAGAAAAGAATTTGGGATAAGAAGAAAATGCTGGTATCCAGCATTTTCTCCTTTTCTCATAATGTTTTTAACAGCCTTCTTTTCAGGGTCATTTAACCACGAGACTTTTCATTAAAGGAATAGCATGACTGTTATATTATATTTAGAAACTGTCAATCTTTCAAAAGAACAAGGATGCCGCTTTTCACTTGATATCTTAGGTACGTGTGTGGTACAGGTATATTCTTTATCTAATTTAGATTTTTCATTAGTGTAAAAAGAAATAAGATAGGCGTTCTTACATTGCACGAAATTAAATCTAAACACTTCAATCAAACAACATACCTTTAGACTCTTCCTCATTGAAATAAAAAAAAGGCAACGAATGGAATGTAAATGAAAGTGTTTATCTCAAAAAAAAAGGGGGGGGGGGAACATTGTGGAAATATGAGAAAATGCTGTTTACCATCATTTTCTCCTTTTCCTATATTGTTTTCAAAAGCCTTCCTCTTCAGGACTGCCTTTCACTAAACTGCATACGCACGAAATTTGCGTGCGCAGTTTAGGTAAGCAAGCTTCAAGTTCACAGGCGTTCGTTTTGTGACGAACTTTGCCATCTATATAATGTAATATATTAAAGGGTTAATATTACATTACATAGATGGCAAAGTTCGTCACAAAACGAACGCATGTGTTCAAGTTTGAAAAACGGGTTTCACTTAACTGCATAACTTTACGATTTGAGTAAATATTTGCATAACTTTACGCCAGCTCATACCTTTGGGTAAAGCAGCAGTCGTATTCGCGCAATCCCAAATAATTTGGGTAAATCTACACAGTTTAATTTAACCCTTTCCCAAACGACAAATTTTGGACTGGTCCAAACGGAAAGAGTTTGCAGACGACAATTTTAGATTTGATGAAAATGACAGAAAGTTCTCCAAAAGGGTAGAAAACACTGTGGGAAAAGGAGAAATTGCTCGTTACGAGCAATTTCTCCTTTTCCCACAGTGTTTTCAAAAGACTTGTACTGCAGACATGTGAAAACCAGGGCTTGTTTGGGAAAGGGTTGCTGAAAGGCAGTCCGTGGCCGTTTAAACGGAATTGTATGGTAAAGGGTTAAACTGCTGAATCAGGAGTATGTGAATTTCCAGTCAAAAATAGATCTAAATGATGACGAGAGAGAAAAAAAACAACGGAACCTTTCAAACGGCTTTTAGCTCGAAAATCTCGTGGCCGTAGGCTATCTAACATTGTAGATCAAAGATCAGACTGCAACTTCTGTAAGTCTGATCTTAATCTACACTATCTGAAAAAGTGCACTGAGTTTCGTTGAACAGCCTAAGGATTAAGAAAGCATACGTAAATACATCTAGTTTTACGAGCGTACATGTAAAGTACAGGTTCGTCCGAATTCAATTCAAAACATTCAAAATACCTAAACATCAATTCAAACCCTTTTATTTCCATAGAACACGATAGACAAATAGTTTTCGTTTTGAAAGATGAGAGCATCGATGAACGAATTATTATCAGAGATCATCGTGTATATAGCATGCAATCGAACTGTTTCTAATAGCACGCGCCAAAATTCAACTCTTACACCAGACAACAAAGTTTTAGACTGGTCCATATTGAAAGCATTTGCAGACGACAATTTAAATGAGGTTCAACTGATGGAATTTCTCCTTGATGTGATTGAAAAAATCGTGGGAAAATGAGAAATGCTGGTTACCAGCATTATCTCCTTTTCCCACGATTTTTTCAAAGGCCTTTTGCTTTAGCTTCGTAAACACGGGAGATAGTGTGGTACAGGGCTTAACAGCATGGTGTCTGGAATAAGTTATAGACTAATAAAATAAGCAGACCTATTAAATTCATATAATCTGTACTTTCAGACAAGATGCACGTTCAAAGATGTGGTTGTGGTTTATTTATGGTTTTATTTCTCTGCAATGAAATAAAGGCGGCTTGGAGGTTCACCGCGAAATCCCGGAAACACACGCCGAAGTATCAGAGTGATACCGCAGTTTACGGGTATGTTACTGTACGTTTTGTTTTCGGATCTTGTCCTGTCCTATCCTATCCTTACATTACTCCAACTGTAATGAATGAATGAATGAATGAATGAATGGAGTTTTATGGCCCGTCGACAGCAAAGGTCATTTTGGGCGCACTAACAACTAATGCAATGCATTTAATTGAGCAAACTGTAATGTTACGGAATACTCCAACTGTACTAACACCATAATTACATATACATGTTTGTGAGAATGTGATGATGAAGATCTGAAAAGATGAAGTTTTGATTAAAGGATCAGTAGTATGCAGTCAGATCTTGATCTACACTATCCACAAAATGGTTTTAGGTCGCACTTAGAAGGTTAAAGATACTCTATGAAGGCATGGATAGGTGCACTGACTGCCGCGATATAAATGAAATAATGTTAAAAACGTCGCTCAACACAATATCATTTATCAGTAGAGGGTTAGGGGTTAAAGAAAAAAACATGGTATGCCCGCATGAAGATATCTATCTATCTATCTATCTATCTATCTATCCCATCCCATCCCGTCCCGTCCCGTCCCGTCCCTACCTACCTACCTACCTACCTACCTACCTACCTGTCTGTCTGTCTGTCTGTCTGTCTGTCCGTCCGTCGATCGATCCAGTCGTTCTCAACTTCAATCACCCACCAACGATTATCTCTCGATCTTGTCCACATTGAAAGCAATTCAGTGCAGACAACATATCAATCATGCGCTGCAGAACAGAATAACGTTAAGAGAGAACAGAAATGAGCCTTTCTCTGGGAAAAGGGGGTTTAATGCATCTCCGTGATCTATGATACCAAGCAAGTCATCACATAATTATTGGTCTATTGGTCCATAAAATCTATTTTCTCTAACAATGTACATGTACTTAATTATGAGATAGAATGGTCCTTGGACATGCAGAAAATTTACGAAAAGCAAAAAGTTCGGCCCAGGTCTGCCTGCGGGGATTTCGCAGGCTGATCGGGGCCGATACTTTTTGCAAGTGCATTAAGCCCCCCCCCCCCCATTCCTTTTCACAGAGCATGACTCAAATATAGTGGGCAAAGCAAAGAATGCTGTTCAACAGAATTTCTTCCGTTTCCTACAAAATTTTCAAAAGCTGTCTTCCTCGTGGCCGTAAAAAATAGGCGTAGCTGATCAAAGGTTTAATCTAAACACGAATGCGTACCGTAACTGTTTCAAGACCCATTGCCACTATCGTGCTTCCACCTCCATAGGCCGCACACTCTCAAGATGAGGGAAAAAAAATGAATCGTAGTCGAGCTATATACGATAGTAACTGTCAGTGTAAAAAATAAGAACAAAACGCGCTGGCTATAAGTTCCATTGTTTATTACATATAACGTTGGCACAAAACCACATTGACTCTGTGTGTCGTTGTTTATTAGATATTACGTTAGCAAAAACCCATTGACTCCACGTTCCATTACTTATTGGATGTTACTTTGGCATGTTTATTTATGAATACCCTAATTTTCCCATCGACGGGCCCGATAGCTCAGTCGGTAACGTACATGCCTGGAAACCTTTTTTTCAAAAAGTCAGCAGCAATACGAAGAAAAAAATGTCTTGAGGAGGTAATATTTGAGGCATGCTCTGGCAAAATGGGGGCTCAATACATCGCCATGATCCATGATACCAAGCAAGACATCACATGATCATGGATCCATAAAGTCCATTTTGTCTAACAACCGACTGAAGCATGAGGTAGGATGGTCCCTTGACATGCAGAAAATTGACTAAAAGCAAAAGGTTTCGGTCCAGGTCAGCCTGCGTGGACTGCACAGGCAGACCCCGGTCGATACTCACCCCCCCCCCCCCCCCATGCATTAAGCCCCCTTTTCACAGAGCATGGCTCATTTTTACTCTTTCAGTGCCAAAATATATAATTGAACCATGCTCTAGCGATAGGGGGTTAAATGCATCTCCGTGATGCATGATATCAAACAAGTCATTTCATATTGATGGATCCATAAATTCCATTTTGTCTCACAACTTACACAGTCATGATTTAGTCTGGTCCTTCGATATCCAGAAAGTTGACCAACAGCAAAAAGTTTCGATCCAGGTCAGCCTGCGCGGACTGCGCAGGCTGACCTGGATCGATACTTTTTGCAGATGCATTGAGCCCCCTTTCCACAGAGCATGGCTTCGATAAAAATCGACATTTGTCGACGGCGGAAAATACAAACCACTGAAACTCGGTTTTAGAGAGTTTTATCTCATCGGCTTTAATAAACCAGCGATCGGTATAGAACAGAACGTGCAGTCTGATCATGATCTATGCCGCCCGCCAAAGCCTCCGTCTTCCGTCCTTGGCCCTGAAAGGGTTAATTTGTGTTGCAGCTAAATGATTTGACTGTTTACGGGTGTTATTAAAATCTATTTAGCCTCCGTGTTCCGTCCGTGGCGCTGAAAGGGTTAATTTGTGTTGTAGCCAAATGATTTGACTGTTTACGGGTGTTATTAAAATTTGTTTAGCCTATATAGTTTCAATGCATATAAATTGAATTGTTATGTCGAAGCCTATAGGTGTTGTTCTAAGATCAGACTGCACGTTCAGTGCCGTCTAATATATCACAGAGTTACTTTTCTAGACTCTGAAAAGTGAGAAAAACTGCTGGAATGAAAAACATATGCTTGCTCTAGTAATTTCTTAACTCGAATAAAAGCTTTTTAGAGAACGGTAATTTTCGCTCATGGCACTACAATAGACATACTTTTCGAATGAATGAAATCAACACCAGGCGAGCGCTGTACGCACACCCTTGGTCCGTATTCACCAACCATTCTTTGGAACATTCTTAGTCTTACTCGCAAGAATTTTCTGAATTTGAAAGTAAGACAACTTCTGAATGGCTAAACCATTCGGTTCAGCCAATCAGAAGTCTTCTTTTTTTCAACTTTAGAAAATCTTGGAGAGTAAGACTGAGAACGTTCTTAAAAATAGTTAGTGAATTCGGACCCTGATCTTACATCTGAAATAGCCCTTTCGTACTGGAAGAATTTAGTCCAAAAATCCTTAAATTTGGAATCTTTAGGCCTTTATTTTGCCGACAGGAAGAGTTCATTTCGTTAAATTTGCCGTCCAAAAATTACAAGAGGAAAAAAAAAGGGGTCTATGTAAGAAAGGAAAAAAAAAAATGTCATACCACGAATTCTCCTGGTTTCTTTTTCCACTTCAGCAACTTTTGTACAACAACTTACAATACTATCACTGACCGTAACATTCCGGGAAAAACTTTCCTTAATTAAAACATAGTTCGGATGTCAAGGCATGGGAATATAGCGTACGAGAAGGTATCAACTCTTGTAGTACACAGTAAATAGAATGTGCTAGTCAGTCAGTCAAAAAAGTCCGAGATATTTGTAACTTCAACGTTGTATTAGTTAGAATTGGCCATAAAATCTCACGTGTTATGGGAAAATGTAGATCTAGATCAGACTGCACGATTTGTGCAATCTGATATTGATTTACACTGACACCTATAGTTGTTCTCCGTGCTGTAAGGGTTAATGATTATTGTAGCTGTCATGTATTGTTGACGTCTCGCTGGAAAAAAAAAAAGTTAAAAATACACATTCAAGCGTCCTTGATACAGATTACCATCGGGAAACCGACTTTTTTCGTCTTGCAGGCAGACCAAGCTTGAAATTTAAAAAAAAAACCGACTGAGCTATTTCCCCTCTTGTATCATGTTCTCATTGGCCTTCACATATACGTAGAATCAAAAATAAGGGAACCCTTGTATTTCATTTTGAGGTAATTCTTTATTTTACCTAAAACTTATAACAGATATGGAATACAAGTCAATATCGGAAGTGACTCCCTGTGCAGCAACACCTGCACGACACCTGGCGAGTACAGAGATGGTACGGTGTATCGTTGCTCTTGGAATCTGCTGAAATATTGAGAGATAAAGTCACCCTGTTATTCAGTGTCAGAAGAAACATGTAACAGGGTTCCCTTTTTTTAGGGACTACGTATATATGTTAACAACATATTCAGGACTCATAATAACCTCTGCTTTACAAGGATGTACATCTAATACAGAATTGTTTCGGAATATAATTTAATAATTCAAGCCAACTTGTAGGGAGCAATCATTTTTTTTTTTCTGTGATGCAAATATTCTGCTTTGCTACAATTCAGCCGACTGATCTCATTCGGTATGAAATAGTGTGTAGATAACAATATTGACTGTATCGAAAAATATCATTGAGACATGCTCTGTGAAAAGGGGGTTTAATGCATCTGCAAAAAGTATTGACCCAGGTCAGCCTGCGCATTCTGCGCAGGCTGACCTGAGCCGAAACTTTTTGCTACTCGTCAGTTTTCTGCATGTCCAAGGACCATTCTACTTCATGATTAAGTCAGTTGTTAACTAACATGGATTTTATGGATCGTAATGACTTGCTTGGTATCATGGATCACGGGGATGCATAAAGCCTCCTTTTGCCAGAGCATGGCTCCATGATATTGTGTCCACACCAAAACTGATCTTCTTTGAAAGTACTTATTTGTGTTGCTTGCGAATGAAATCGTTTCGATCTTACATCCAAATTATTATTTTTATTTCTCACCTGCTAAAACAAGATCAGAAATTCAACTTTTTTTTATCTTTATTTATCTCCCCGTGTAGAATCATCAGCTAGTCTTTATTACATATGTTCAGCTTACTAGCAGTTCATGTGCCTGTCTTGTAATGATGTCGAGGAAAAAAATGCAAACGGATAGCATGGACGCAGAGAAATGTTCTGCTTTTGTCAGGAAGTAAGCCTGTATAAGTAGACCAAGGTGACCACTCTCAAGAGTTAAATTTGTATTAGTTTAGGTCGTCCCTTGGTTGAAATTAAAGATTGTTAATTCGTAAGTAGGCTCCGATTCTGTAATGCTTTCGCAGATTTGCTCTCATCCGAAAGGCCTACAACAATTTGTACTCCAATTCTTTTATGCTTTCGTAGATTTGCTCTCATCAAAAATCGAGTAGGAGCTTCCGCACTCCAATGGTCCCTCCCCTAACTGCCTGCAGTCGGAAAGTTCTGTTCCAAAAGCTGAGGTAAAACGAAGGATTCTTTAAATGAGTAATTCACCGTTGGTAGTATAGTCTGATGTAAAAATTGTACAGAGTAATTTTGTCCTAGGAAACCAACGGTCTTGGTACGGATTGCCCCAGGTGATAATTGTTCCGGTGCGAATTGTCCCATGCATGAGTTGCCCCAAGTACAAATTGCTCTACGCACAAGGGTATCAATTGTCCTGATACGAACTGACCAAGAACTGTTGCGTCTGTTTGCCGTAAGAAGTTGCTTATAGAGAGGTTTCCTGTCCTAGTGTCACCTCTGAAAATGGACCGTATAAAGCCAAATAAACGTCATATATACAGACAACTTTTTATTTTTCTCTGCGTGGCTAACTGCGCTATTATTCTGCAGACACCACCAGGTCTATCTGCAGGCAAGTTAATGACAACAATGTAGAAGCATTGCTATCGCTAAGGGGTCTTGCGTGGCTCAGTGGTAAAGTGTGGGACTCGTTACCTGGAGGCCCCGGGCTCGAGCCCCACCTGATCCGCTGGGTTTTTTGTTGGTGTGTCCATGGGCAAGACACTTCAGAGCCCTAGCCTAGTACTGGTAAAACCCAGGAAATACATGAATTTGTGAGCTGTCGCCGTGATATGACTGTAATAATGTTGAAAGCGGCGTAAAACACCTTTCAACGTTATCGCTAATATCTTCTTAGCGTTTCCCAATAACTTTTCAAAGTTTGTCTACATGCTTTCCAGACACATCAGTTTTAGCAACAACGGCTCCATTTCCTACGATGATTTGGATTGCAATCTAATTTTGAAAAAGATCTTACAACAGACTGAATCCTGAGGTAGACTGGCCCATGGATATGTAGAAAATTGACTAAGACCAAAAAGTTTTGGCCCAGGTCAGCCTGCGCGAACTGCGCAGGCTGACCTGGTCGATACTTTTTGCAGATGTATTAAAACCCCTTTTAACAGAGCATGGCTCATATGTAATGGAAAAAAATCATCTTTCAACCGTATCCAAATCAAAGCAAAAATATTATGGTGGGGAAACTTTTCATTAGTTCTCTTCATATTAAACCACAAACGAGATTAAACACTCATATACAAGTACCTCTTACGCCGTGTATCGTTTTCTATGGTATTTCTTATTTACTTTTAATCTATTCATTACATGGATTGTAAAACAAAGTTATACGACTTCATTGAACTTATATCAAACACTCTTGGTAATTGCTTCCTGGAAATCTAACTGGTACTCGTGCCAAAGTATAGGAAGATTCAAAAGACGATTTCTCTCCTCATAGGATTCGAACCCGATTTTTCTCACCATATCAGAAAATATCGGACAAGTGTAGATAGGAAGTAAGACTGTACTTTCTTTGTATTCTGTTCTTGATCTACAGTTTCCATCGAAACAATAAAGACCTACATCTGGCGTCGAAAGGGTCCATTAAATGAAATGAATAATTGCCCCCCTCCCGAAAACAAAGTCGAAACCGACAATTGTAAAAACGTTGGGAAAAAAAAAACACGTTCATAAGCAAGAATCCGTGTTTAATCCTTCATCACCACGCAAACACGAGTGTTTTATCGACCTTGGGGAAAGAACAATGAAGGTGTTATGGGAAAAGGAGAAAATGCTGGTTACCAGCATCTTCTCCCCGACACAAACTTCATCATTGATACCGCTATAAATCATTAGTCTGCAACTTTCAGTTTGGACCAGTCTAAAATTTTGTCATTTGGTAATGGGTTTTATATGAGAATACGTGTGAAAACGTTATAGCAAAAGGAGAAACTTGACATTACGAGCAATTTCTACCAAAGCCATAATTCTTTCAGAAGTAGAAGAATTAATCTACAGATGGTTATCATTTAATCAAACTTGAAACAGCATACAACCGCCCATTAAAATTTAACAAATGTTAAGTTAAGAATACTTATTACAGTTCAAAAGAAAATATTCCGAATGGTTTCACATGGTACAGTTAACCCTTTACCCCACAGTCCCGAGTTTTAGTGACCCGGAAGTAGGACCCTTTTGAAAATATTGTGGGAGAAAGAGAAATTGCTGGTTATCAGTTGTGGTCTGCTCTTCCCAAAGTGTGTCCTATCCCATTAAAGACAAATCCTATCTTAGCCCCTACCCTGCTAAATAAAAGAAATGGAACTTTCAAACTGTTAGTATGAACCCAAATTTTCCTATTTTACAAGTATTTTGAAGCAAAGCTACCTCCTTATCGAACAGCATAGATCAAGATCAGACTGCACATTCTGTGCAGTCTGATCTTGATCTACGCTGTTCGCAAAAGATCAGTGAGTCGCGCTTAGCATCTAACGGGTGAAGAATGACTTTTAATATGTCGCAATTAACGTTTATTAATTTTCTCCTCAACAATGTTTTCAAGGGCGACTTCCATTACTAGAATCACATTTTATTTGTCGTCTGGATATACTTTTAGTTTGGACAAGTCTGAAGTCTTGTCGTCTGGTACACAATGAAGTTTTACTTTCCAGCGGACAAAGCTTTGCACTTGTCCAAACTGAAAGCATTTGCAGACGACAAAGTAAATGTAATTGAAAATTCAGTTTGTCTGTTAAAAGGAAAATAAACATTGTGGGAAAAGAAGAAAATGCTGGTAACTAGAATTTTCTTCTTTTCCCACAATATTGTCAAAAGCCTTCTTTGTCAGGGTCATTAAAATTCGGGATTGTGTGGTAAAGAGTTAATAAATGATAAGTTATGAATAGTTCTTACAGTTTAAGAGGAAACATTAATGAGCAACCCTCTAACAAAAGGGGGTTTAATGCATCCCGTGATGTATAATACAAAGCAAGTCATCACCTAATTATGGATCTATAAAAGCCGTTTTGCCCAACAAGCGGCTTTAAATCCTGTGGTAGAATGCTCCTTTGACATGCAGAGAATTGACTAATATCTAAAGGTTACCACACAGGCCAGCCTGCGCGAACTGCACAGGCTGACTTGGTTCGATACTTTTCGCAGATGCATAAACCCCCTTTTGACAGATCATGGATCATAATTTTTCAGTGGTTTCGTACGGCACTGCTTGATATCTCATCCACTTAACACTGTTTGGTTCTCCGCTTGCCGTTGTTGTTGGCAATGATATTTTCCTTTGATGTGAAATTTTTCCTCTTGAAGTGGTTTAGGAGATTTTAATTATTATCTTAATCTCAAAGAACTCTTACACGTCAAATAAGTACACTCGAAAGGGTCGTGAGAAAATGGAGCTTTTCACTGCAAAAAGCATTTGAACCCTTTACAAAAAAAAAAAAGAAAAAATCCCGGGTTTTAACCAACGTGGAGAAGAAGGCTTTTGAAAACATTGTCGGAGAGGGAGAAAGAATTTGAGCAATGCTCTGGCAAAAGGGGCTTGATGCGTGTTCGTAATTCACTATACTAAGCAAGACATCACCTAATTATGGATCCATGAAATCCATTTTATCAGACAATCGACTGAATCATGAGGTAGACGTATCCTTTGACATGCAAAATTTAAAGATAGCAAAAGGTTTCAACCTATGTCATCCTGTGCGGGCTGCGCAGGCTGAAATGGATCGATATTTTTTCGCAAATGCATTAAGCCCCTTTTCACAGAGCTTGACTCATTTGTAAGTGATCAGCGTTTTCTCCTTTTCCTACAAAATTTTGTAACCTTTTAAATCCAGACAAATTCAATCTCTATAGGCGAAAACAGGGACTTTTGCGGACGGCACAGATCAAGATCAGACTGCACAGAGCGTTCAGTCTGATCTTGGATCTATACCGTCCGTTTGTTTCAGCCAGTGCAGCCCATAAAATAAAAAACAAACAAACTCTTATTGCGTATCAGTAGATTGTGTTTTTAGCCATCGAAAGAGATCGGGTACAAATACTAGTGTTTGGAGTTGAAAGAGTTAAACAGTGAAAGTTAAATTTCGGTCCGAACAAACGGGCCTTTGTTATCCCTTCACCACACCATCCCCATTTTTTACGACACTGAGAAAGAGGCCTTTACCAGCATTTTCTCCTTTTCCCACAATGTTTTCTGCCATACAAAAGGCAAATTCCATTATTTAAGCCACAGTAGAATTATCGTCTGCATATACTTTCAATCTGGATGGGTTTACAATTTTGTCGTGTGGTAAAGAGTTAACCTTTTCTACAACCTAAATTTTGTCACCCTTATAATAACAAATTGCTCACGTGAAGAAATAAAACCATTATTCAAAAAAAGACCAAGAAAGCAATGTGACAAATTCTCAAATTGCTCATTTTGAGCAGTTTCATAATTTGTAAAAATAATATCTTAGGCGGGTTTACTAACTCATTGCCTCTTGGAACAAAGCTGCAGCAGACGACCCTGACAACATCCTTGTAAATAACGATGCTGAACATGGCGTAAGGTTAAACAGGAATGAATACATAAGGAATAGTGGCATAAGTTGGAAATTACTAGTTGAGACTGCATTTTCTCCTTTTGTCTCGCAGTTTTCAGAAGTTACAAGACCATAAAATATCGTCTGATATTTAAAGACGTTTGTATTGTGTAGCCGAGTCCCGGTAGCGCAGTCGGTAGCCTACAGGACTTGAGAACGGGGCGGGGGGAGGGTCGATCCCTGCCTCGGCCAATTTCTTTCGGAGAACTGATGATAGTCACTGCGAGAGATTCATCCCTCTCTCATCGCTGATAAATTTTTCGACGATAGTTATGTAGGATAGCAGTCAGTGGCTTGGAAAGACCACCGTGCGAAGAAATGGTAAAAGAAACTCCGGGAAAGCATGGATAGGTGCACTGGCCGCCTCGACATAACTGAAATAATGTTGAAAGCGGCGTTAAGCACCATACAATCAATCATTCTGTTGTGAAATTGGGTCAAACGTCGTTTGAACCACGAATAGGGCTCAAATTTCAACGAAATATGTCACCTGTCAATATAGAGGGGGTGTGGTGGTATATGATTGATTGATCTTTTATATGGGATATTACCCATTCATTCATGAAGAAAATCGGCGTATGCCTAAAAGTTGGGAAAAGTGAAATACATACCGAAAAACGACACTCGTTTACTCGTATAATTTGTTCAATATAGTGCAACACCCAATGAACACGTTAAATTTATGACAATAGTTTTATCATCGTTTACGAAATAGTTTACAGTTCAGTTGTTATCAATAAATTCTCAACATAAAATCCACACGAAATATTGCGATTCTAATTAGTTCATTTCGCCGGATAAGTACTATCGTATCAGCGTAGATTTAAGCTAAGACTTAATTTGGTATGCACTCAGATCTTGATCTACACTATCCTTAAAATGGCATTAGGTCGCACTTAGAAGGTTAGGGGTAAAAGATACTCTATGGAGGTATGGATCGATGCACTGGCCGCCGCGATATAAATGAAATAACGTTGAAAACGTCGTTAAACACCATACAATCAATCAATAGAAGGCTAGGTTTTAAAGAAACGGATGGCATGCCCGCATGAAGATATATGAGCCATGATCCTTGAAAAGGGGGCTTAATGCATCTGCGAAAAGTATCGACTCAGATCAGCCTGGGCCGAAACTTTTGGCTATCGGTCGATTCTCTGTATGTCCAAGGACCATTCTACCTCATGATTAAGTCGGTTGCTAAAAAAAGTGGCTATTATCGATCCATGATTATGTGATGTCTTGCTTGGTTCAATGCATTACGGAGATACACTAAGCTCCCTTTTGCTAGAGCGTTGCTCAAAGGTAGAATTTCTTCTTGTTACACAGTTTCTTACGGTTTTGACTAGGAAATAGTGATAAGTTGCCAGTCCTTGTAAAAAGTCTTCCTATAGAAACATGATTCCATACAACAACACTTTTATTCATTCTGTTGTTGTAAACAGAAAATTACAGGTGAAACACGAAACATAAACTCCACGTGGCACAAAACTATCCGAAATATTGTAAATTTGAATTTTTTAGGTGTCATCGGTAGATTTCTATTAATCTCTTGTTTCTGCATGTTTCACATATTACAACCTGCAGGTCACCTAGTGTTGCAAGGGACCATATTTGTGTCAACGAAACAAGTTTTTCATAAGGAATAACTTCTTTACTTTTGCCACAACTATTTCAGATACCTTCTGGTATTAATCTTTCATCACACAATCTCAAGTTTTAACGATCCCGAGGGAGATGCCTTTTGAAAACATCGTGGGGAAAAGGAGAAAGTGCTTGTAACCAGCATTTTCTCCTTTTCCCACAACGATTTCGACGCTGCCAAAAATCAATTTTCATTTTTTTTTTGGTCAAATTTCATTTGTCGTCAGCATATGCTTTGAATTTTGTAACTCTAAACTTTTGCCGTTTGGTAAAGAGTTAAGGTTTATATCCATGTTGATTTTCTTTATCTTTGAAGAATATGTCCAATGTCGGCTGCAATTTTGTTTTAGGAGGTTATAAATGTCCAATAAAAACTTTATAAGAATCTAGCCTCTTTCGTCGGGTTATCTTTAATAAGTTCTTTTTTTTTTTAAGTGTTCGAGTATCGGAAACCAGTCTGGATTTCTTATTTTCACTCTTTACCAAACGACGAAATTCTAGACTAATCCAAATTGAAAGCATTTGCAGACGACAAATTAATTATTGTTCAGATGACGACATTTGTCTTTGATATGACACCAGAATTTCCTCCTTTTTCCCACAATGTTTTCAAAAGCTTTCTCCATCGGGGTCGTTGAAACTCTGGGTAACCGGCATTTTCTCATTTTCTCACAATGTTTTCTAACCTTTCAAATATAAATTTCAATTTTTGAGTCGCATTCCTTTGATAAAGAGTTAAATGTGGCTCGAGTGATGGGAGATGTCTTTTAAATGATAGAAAGTATTGTGGTCACCAGCATTTTCTCCTTTTCCAGCAACGTTTTCTGCCCTTTCGAAGACAAATTCTATCACTTGAGCCGCCCCACGTTAGATGTCCGTAATTGGACTTAAAAAAAGGGTTTTAACCCTTTGCAACACAATTCTTAGTTTTAACGACCTCGAGGTAGAAGGCTTTTGAAAACATTGTAGGAAAAGGAGAAAATGCTGGCCACCAGCATTTTCTCCTTTTCCCACAATGTTTTCTACTTCTTTAAAGAAATATATCGTCAATTGCAACAAATTCAAATTGTCGTCTGCATATACCTTCAATTGAGACAAGTCTAAAAGTTGGTCGTTTGGTAAAGAGTTGATACAGTTTGCTAGCGTAGTGGAGGAGGCCGCTAAGAGAGGTTTTACTGTACTTTACCTTACAGACCAAATGTGTGTGCAGTTCAGGAAGTCTTTAAAACCGGGGAGAAATTCTATCCGGACCGTGTGAAGAGACGTTTACGGAAGGTCTGCGGTCATCCCACGTGAGTATTACCCAGTTCTTTGCAGGCAATTTCATTCAGGTCAAAAATTATTGCAGATTACACAGTGGAAGACAATAGAAATAGTTATTAGACATGCTCTCTGAAAAGGGGGTTTTATACATGTCCGTGATGCATTAAACCATACAAGTCATCACATAATTATTGATCCATAAAACCTATTTTGTTTAACAACCGACTGGATGATGAGGTTGAACGGTCCTTGGACATACAGACTTAAACAATAGTTTCCACTCGGGTCAGCCAGCGCGGACTGACAGGCTGACATGGGTCGATGACTTTTTGCACGTGCATTTAACCACCTTTTCGCAGAGCATGGCTCAAATATCATTTTACAACAGAAAAGACAGCGTGGTTTAAAAAAGGGGAAAATTGCTTGTTACAAGCATTTTATGAGCGACGGGATGATTTTCAAATTGGTTGTAACGGGGTTAGCACCGAATTCGAAAGTGCAAGGGCAGGGGAGCGAGCTCGACAAGCTGGGTAGCCTGTTTGAGGGGTAGGGTGGGGGTGGAGGTGGAGGAGAATTCTCCGGAACATTTGAAAACTTGACTCTTTTACGCCTTTGAATCATCGTTAGCTCTATGCATTGTTGGAAAAATTGCACCTTTTTTGATTGAGAATTAGATTTATTATAGTTAAAAAATGCAATAGACACTTTATTTAATGATTTCTGGATGAATTACTGTGGTATAAACTGCATCCAAGCTCTTGTTTATGTGGGAAAGTACTGAAATGGGAAGTAAAGAGTTAAGATAGAAACGCTTGGGACACCTAGATACTGCGGGATAGACACTATTTCCCCCATTTCCCACAATGTTTCTATCCTGTCAGAAATAAACCCCATTATTTGACACACATTTCCCCCATCGTCTGAGAATGCTTTCAATTTGGACCAGCCTAAATTTTTGTCCTTTGGTAAAGAGTTATATTGTTTAGAACGCTTAACCTGCGTGCAATTTATACTGTTTCTTGTAGATGAGAAACACAGAAAAGAGAGGTGCCATTTACCTGCACATAGATTTACTTGGGTGCAGAATAAACTTCAATAGCAAGTTTTTTCATATAGACTCGCAAAGTTAACTTTTGTAAATCTGGGCCCATGATTTGGTACTCGCGCAAGAACAAGCCGGGAACCCTTGCTACTCTCTACAAAGGAGAACGTCGAAAAAATACGAAAGAGGTTTCTACTCGAATTTTTACCTAAATATCGATCGATTTTTCATTTTATTGCCAATAATTCTATATGAATGTTGCGAAATCGCTAAAACAATTATCTCGCCCGACTTGTGAGTAAAAAACAACTAGGTAGTAAATGTGATAAACTGGGCCAATTAGCACAAGCTCGAACAGTCGCTTGTTGAAAACATCGGGGCGAAATCCGGGCGAAACTGCATCATTCTTAATATAGTAACGATCAAAATAATCAAAGTGCTTTAAGCACTCAGGATCCGTGCTTATAAAACTTAAGTTCATGCTCAACTGAGTTTGTGCTCAAACTTAAAATTTCACGAGTGCTTCTGCAAGTACAAAAACTAGAAGTAAAGGCTTCTATTTCAAAAGAAGAAGGAAAGAGGAGTTCAAAGAGTAAAAAGGTTGCTTTGTGATGTGTATCAAATTTATTATGTACAATTTTGAAATTTCATGTTCAGCTGAATTGAGCAGGGAAAAAGTTTTATACATGTAATGGGTTTTCAACTGGACTTCGACAAAGGTCTTCATTGGCTAAATATTATCGGAGCCAAAGTCGGGAGTAAGATGTTTTTGCAAATGGTGTAGATCAAGATATGACTGCAACATACAGTCAGGTCATGATCCATACTGACCGCACAAAAATAGACCTGCACTCTGAGCAAAGGCAGACAGTGCTAATGATATTGGCAGTTCCATAATTTTGTGCAAAATATCTGAAGTTATGTTATCCTTTCTTTAGTTGACTGAGTTTAAGAGATAGTTTGTCGTGAGAAATTAGCTGTCATGCTCACATAACAACGGCTCATACCCGAGCAGGACAGCTCAGTTTGTATTGCACTTGGTGATGTGTATGTGTTGTCAGGGGTGTGAAAGGTCCCACTTTTTATGACAGTATAATAGTAGAGCCTTTTTTTTCGATAGTATAATAGAAGAGCTTAGGATAAGTTTATATTTTTTTGCTTGTTTATTTAGTTTATCAGTTAGGGCACTTTTCAGCAATACTGTAGCTGGCATGTTAAAACGGTTCATCTGGTAATGTACTTCCCGTTTCTTTTCCATAATTCTCTTTCCAAGCCAACAGCTTGATGTACTGCACATACAAATTGTAACCATCATCATCAGCCATGAAAAAGGAAGTATTCTTCTCACAATGACTCATAAAACCTCTCAGAAATATTTTCAATTAACATGTCATGGACCTAGTAGCCCCTGTATAACAAGCCATAAGTATCATGGGACATGATGGATATAAGGCTAGTGGGTGTTGTACACTCAATTACATTGTATTATCAAGAGTGCACAAAAGTCCTCCAGAATCAAAGCTTAGGCAGGATCAGAAATGCTTAAATGTTTCAGTAAAATCTAGATAATGTAGATCAAAGATCACACTGCATGTTTTGTGCAATCTGATCTTGATCTAAATTGTCAGTAAAATTATCTATAAATTTGAAAAGTGCTCTGAGGATAAAATCATTTTGATCTGGTGTAAAAGAAAGACATACAGGCACATAGATCTATATTTTTTTCATAGGCATTTGCCTGGCTTTTCAATGATTATAATATTTTTCCCAATTAGACTTTATAACATACAACATCTTCAGTTACATATCCAAGCAGAACAGGCACAGCACATTATTTACATTTAACTCTTTACCAAACTACAGATTTGTAGACTTGTCCACATTGAAAGCAATTGCAGACAAAACATTAAAATGCTACTTGGAAAAGAAGAAAATGCAGGTTACCTGTTTTTTCCCCACAGTGTTTTCAAAGGTTTCTTCCTGAGGGTTATTAAAATTCAGGATTGCATGGTAAAGGGTTAATTGAATTTGAAAAATATTTCTGTACCTTTTATCCCATTCACAAGTGCTTAGAGAATTTGATAAACTGTAACCGCTTAGTATAATATATAGTGAAAGACCTGCACCTCACGCTATGGGAAACTAAATCCTTTGGTGGTTTAAGTAATTTGTACAAAACATGTCTCAGGACAATTTCTTTTTTCCTTTTAGATTTGTCAGATATGAATGCTGTTTTGGGTTTGGAGTCCTGGAAGGCGAGGAGGGATGCCCCTCAAGTAAGTCTGTGGGTGGCTGTTGCTGTTTGTATGTACATATGTAAGGATTTTCCCCGCTTTCAATAGTATTACAGTCATATCATGAGGGCTGCTCATCCTGTCATCTGGTGCTTTGTAATACCATGCCAAAGGACACATCTATTTGAGCCATGCTCTGGCAAAAGCGGGCTTAATGCATCTCCGTGATGCATTATACCAAGCAAGTCATCACATGATCATGACTCCATTAAGTCCATCTTGTCTAAATACCGACTGAATTATGATAACACTGGTCCTTTGCAGAAAATTGACCAATAGCGAAAAGTTCCGCCAGGTCAACCTGTGCAGACTGTCCAGGCTGACCTGAGTCGATACTTTTGGTAGATGCATTAAGCCCCCTTTTCACAAAGCAGGCTCTTCAGAACCCCAGCCTAGCACTGGTTAGATATAACTGATAGTGAATTGCAACTTTGACTTAAATAAAATGCCACCGACAGCAGCATGCAACATTTTTCAACTTTGTTGCTGTTTTCAACTTTTCAATAGAATTACAGATATACCAGTAGAGAACCGAAATATTATTCAACATTGTATGTTACAATATTTGCAAACCCATTTTCATGTGTATTCAGGCAGTAAATCGTAATTTATTTTCATTATTCCTGTCGCAAAAGAATTTTTGAAAATTGTCAGCTTCAAAGAGATTTCAAGAGATTTTTTGTTTATTAAATGGAAAGAATCAGATGTCTTCTTTCAATTTACTCTTACAGCGGACTCTTTGCGGAACATTCGTGACACATTAGTTGGACACGGCCTTAACAAGTTTGCCAAACTTCTGACCAACACAGAGTTGGAATATAACTTGAAGGAGAGAGGAGCTTATACTGTTTTTGTTCCTATTGATGAGGCCTTTGATGATCTAACTCATGACCAGCAGTTAGTAAGATGTAGCTGTTTAAGATAATTAATACTCTGTGTGTTTAACTCAGTACCATACAACAAATTTTGGACATCACCAAATTTAAAGCATATACAGACGACAAATCATATGTGGCTCAAATGATGAAATTTGTCTAGTAAAGGTAGAAAACATTGGAGGGAAGAGAGAAAATGCTGATAACCAGCATTTTCCTCTTTTTCCACAATATTTTTCAAAAATACCTCCCACGTGGTAGATTGTGTAATAAAGGGTTAATGGAAATGAAATATTGCAAAGTATACATAATCCTTCATAAATGTAGTTTTCATTTTACCAAAATACTTCCACACTATAGTTATAGTATCTTTTCTTCAGTGCACATGTGCTACTCATTGTAACACAAAGATATGGTTATTTGGGATTTACTGCCTTTCCCTAATAGTAATTCAGTTATCTCGGGGCCACCAGTGTAGCTATCTATGTGTTTTGTTTTACCAGTGCTTCACACAACAAATAGTATTTCTGAACCACTTGCTTCATTCCCTCCATCTTTGCTAGCCAAGGGTGACAATCACTACGTTGAGGGCATGAAAAGTCATGTTGATATGATCTCTTTTATGAGTATCTTTGGGGATGAAGTTGAAATTATATACATTTTACTCTCAAACTTACAGGCAGCGAATATTTCCCTGGACATATAATGCGCTCTCATTATTGCACTATCATATATCCCCGGGCTGGCACCATACTGACTACATGGCAAAAAAGGAGATGTTACCAACTCTATATTATGGTCTGAAACCAGTCTGGATAAACAAACCATCAAAAAAAGGTGTAAGTTTTGTAAGATTTCTTTGTAGAGTTGTTCATTAGAAATTGTTATAAATGTTATACAGCTTACCGTATATTGCAACAGACATAATTTCGTTGGACAGAGTCTGTATTGCCCAACTACATAGATGATGAACCAGTATTCTAAAGTCAGTTCTTACCATTACTTAACCCATAGGCTGCTGAGTGTGGCTCACTGACCTTTTCCAAGATCATGATCAAACTGCACAGAATGTGAAGTCTGATCTTGGATCTACACTGTCTGATAAGGAAATATTTTCCTCCCAAAAAATAAGTCTGAAATAGCAATATTTGGGTTTTTACTATCGGCTTGAAAGTTTCATTCAACTTATTTAGCAGGAAAAGGATTAAAAGACTCTAGTTTTATCACATAACTTTCCTTGTTTTTAGTATAATACAACCATTACAAATTTTCTTATCATACACACGTTTTAGAAAAGAATTATGTGATGTCATAATTATGTGACATCATTTTATGCTTCTTTCAGAGAAGTGAGTTTATTTATGGAAATTCCCATGTGTTCATGTATGGCTTTACATATCCTGCATATTAAAAAAATTCATCTATAAAAATATTATTAAGCTTGCCAGAGGCTCGCTTAATAGACACATTTAGTAAAATTTTATCTCAAATACCAGCTTATGTCAGATCCTTCATATCTGACTTTATAAATGAGTCATGCTCTGTGAAAAGGGGACTTAATGCATCTCCAAAAAGTTTCAATCCATATCAGCCTGTGCAGTCAGCGAGGGTGACCTGGGCCGAAACTTGTTGCTTTTGATCAATTTTCTGTATGTCCAAGGACCATTCTACCTGATGATAAAGTCGGTTATTAAAAAAGTGACTATTATGGATCCATTACCATGTGATGGCATGACTGGTATCATGCATCAAGGAGATGCATTAAGTCCCTTTTGTCAGAGCATGGTTCAATATTTGTGTTTTTGTCCCAGTGTTTTCAAAAGTGGTCTACAGCAAAACATAAAAATGTCATCTTCAGGTGGAAAAATGATGAAGGCCAATCAGCAGTTTACTTTTATCGCAATACAATCTTCAAATTCATCAAATTTTTATTACGAGCACATGTTTTTATTTGTTTCCCTCAGGTGCACACCATTAATTGTGCCAGGATACTACGGAGCAACATTTTGGCCACCAACGGTGTTATACATGTCATAGACCAGGTTTATTTTTATCTTTGTAGCGTTTTAGTTCTACTGATTGCTTCAGATATAAAACTCTAGACACATGTGTTGATTTGTTCGTGGGGGGCAAAATGCCATTTGATTAAAGCCCCAATAAAGTCCAAAATTAGAATTTTTTTATGCTTGAAAAAAGGCACGAATCTGTTAGATTTACTCTTATTTTGTCGCCAAGGGGATAGGGGCGTTCATTGCAGCATCGGTTCATGTCACAGAACCATACAAAAAATCCTAATATTTTTTATCAATTCTCCCAAGTGACGTTGCCACGCACTATTCGGAATCATTCTAGTGTCCTATTTGTAGACACCATGTGACCGATGACGTATTACACAGACGATGTGCTTTCTCTCCTTAAAAAACGTTGCGAAACTTCGGTAAGTCTTTAATTTTCGTTAAATTACCAGCGCTCATCGTATCTAAGTTATTTGTATGCATTTGACTGGTAAATCGGAGTTGTGTTATCTTTATTTCGATCATGATATGCCTATTTCTTCTTGTCAAGAGTCGTCCAAACATCGAATGACATCTCGGCCTATAACACTTTCGGCCTATTACAATTTCGACTAGTAAGAAATTCGGCGCATATACAAAATCGAATGACTACACAGGGTATAAAGGTTTGTAATATGAGCCATGGAGAATAAGTCAAACAAAATGTGGACATTTTATAACGAAGATCAGACTTTACATTATGTGCGATCTGATCTTGATCTTTGTAGGTAATGAAAAAGTTAAGAACTTTGTGGTGTTTTTTTGGTCTGTAATTACTAGCGAATTTTGACCTGAGTTTAGCATCAGGTGGTGGACGTTTTATATGGAAGGCCAGACCTCTTACTAGGTGCAATCTGATCTCGATCTATGCTGTCAACAAAGGATATTTCTCAACTTTCAAGAGTTTAGTAAAACACATCGCTTATAGATATTTTTACTGCTAGTTTTTGAAGACAGAGTTGATGTTACTTCATCAATCAAGTTATTGCATGCAGATGAACCATATTAATTTATTTTTCAAAATTATAGATACATATTCCAAAGCTGATAAATACATGTATTTCAAGTTGTTGGAGTTCAAGACAATTGAAGACAAAAGTAGAAGTTTACTAGTACTCAAGTAATATTTATCTACCACATTGTGATTAAGAAAAATATTTTTTATGTCATTTTTTACTGATCTCTTTTCTTTCCAATCTAAAAACAGTGTATCTTTTTAGGGTGTGATACAGAGAGACCAAGATGTTTGTTAACTGACAAATAGATATCCCAGTCTGGTGTTATATCTCTGCTGTACGACATTTTTATTTTTTCACAGATTTTAGCACAGTCCATGTCAACAGGTATTTGAATGATATTTAGATCTACATCTATTACACATTAATGTTAGAACTTTGAAGTCTATTATATTTCAAGCTTAGAAAGGATCAGCTGCTGAAGGGATAATTGATCAAATACAACTTTTTTACACCCTTGCCATAAATTTTTGAAAGGAGCAATTGATTGCTACAAGCAACTGCTCCTTTCTCACATTTCTCCATTTAGATGATTTTTTTTTTTTTGTGAATATTCCCCAGTTGTCGGTTTTTAAAGCCATTTTCAACATTATTTCAGTTTTATCACGGCAGCCAGTGCAGCTGTCCATCCTTATCAAGAGTTTCTGTTTCCAGTACTTTGCATAATATCCCACTGGCTGTTTTTCCACATAATCATTGTAAATACAATGATTAGCATTGAGAGAGGAATGTATCCTGTTACAAGGACTATCATCAATCCTGGGAAAGAAATTGGCTGAGCTAGGGATTTGAAGTAGCAATCCCCCAATCTCAAGTCCTGTATGCGACTAGCTGCACCACTAGGGCTTTGCAGTAGTATTTTGTAAAAGTAATGTACTCTTGAGAGAGA
Source organism: Tridacna gigas (assembly GCA_945859785.2). Classification (NCBI taxonomy): domain Eukaryota; kingdom Metazoa; phylum Mollusca; class Bivalvia; order Cardiida; family Cardiidae; genus Tridacna; species Tridacna gigas. Next base: position 30,370,765 of record OX244033.2, read on the forward strand.
AAAAGGCATGCCTTGGGGCTAAAACAAATTAAAGTCCAACTTTTAGTAAGCAAGCACAAAAGGTACACTCAAAAAAGTTGCTTTGAATTAAGCCAGCACCAAAGAGACTCTCAAATTGTGTTGTTTTTTTACCTTGAAAAAGAAGGCTTTTGAAACATAATGAAAAAAGGTGAAAACCAACATTTTCTACTTCGAAAGGTGATTTTATCTTTTTAGACAAGTTCTGTCATTTGAGCCACTTCAATTTGTTGTTTGCAAATGCTTTCAATCTGGACAAGTTGGAAATTTTATCATCTTGAAAAGAATTAGTATAAAGGTGGCCACCAGGGCAGGGTTTACTGTATAAAGAAATGAACATATCTTGTAAAATAGTTCTAGAGATACAATCTGAGAGTAGTAGATTAAAAATACATGTGTTTTTCAATCTAAATTTACTTGATTGATTGAATGGTGTTTAATGCCGCATTCAACATTATATCAGTCATTTCATTGCATCAGCTTGCTTGTTCATGTATACCCTGGGTTTTAATGGTACAAGGCAATGGCTCTGTAGTGTCATGCCCAAGGACACTCTTATGAAAAACCCATTGCTTCCAGTGAGGCTCAAAGCTTGGACCTCCGGGTTATGAGTGCTACACTTTACCACTGAGCCAGGGAGACCTTATATAAATTTGTATTTCAGACTCAAAATGCGAATGCAGTCTCAATGGCTGTGTAAGATACAAGGACATAGTTGTTAAATGGTCTCTTTAGGAGTTCATTTAACTCTACCAAACAACAAAATTTTGGACTAGTCCAAATTCAAAGTATTTGCATCCAAAAATTTAACTGTGGCTCAAATGATGGAATTTGTTTTTAATAGGGTAGAAAACATAGTGTGGAATCAAGAAAATGCTGGTTACCTGCATTTTCTCCTTTTCTCACAATGTTTCCAAAACACCTGGAGATGCATTAAGCCCCCTTTTGCCCGAGCATGGCCCAGACATACTTTGCATTATTTAATTCTTTACCAAACAACAAAATTTTAGACTGAACCAAACTGAAAGCATTAATTTTGCAGACGACAAATTAAGCATTGCTAAACTGATGATTTCTCTTTTTGATAGGGTAGTAAACATTGTGGGAAAAGGAGAAAATGCTGGTTACCAGCATTTTCTTCTTTTCCCACAATTTTTTCAAAAGCCTCTTCTTTCTGGGTCGTTAAAAGTCGGGATTGTGTGGTAAAGAGTTAAAAAGAAATTTATGTTCTTGTCATTTCAGTGTCTCATTCTGGACAGAGTGACGTGACATTTGAACAGTGAGGACAGGAAAAAAATCGCTTTCATTTTATAGACAAATATGGACAATATTAGTGCATCTACTAACGTAAAAATATACCAGTAACATCGGAATGGACTATTGCAGTGATTGGTGATCGTAATTTTAGAAATTTTGGATCAAAATTGTGGATTTTGGAGGTTTCTTTTGGAACAATTTGAGTGAGCAGCCAGTGGCTTGAAAAGATTATTGTGTGAGGTACTTTAAAAAGTGTTTTTGTCGGTTTAACCCTTTACTAAACAATCTTGAGTTTTCACGACCCTGGAGATGAAGACTTTTGAAACCATTGTTGAAATTCTCTGGTTACCAGCATTTTTTTTTTTTCATTTTTCCCATAATGTTTTCTACCCTTTCAAAGACAAATTTCAATACTTGAGTCCCATTTATCATCTGCAAATACTTTCAAGTCTAAGATTTTGTTTTTTGTCAAGAGTTAAAAACTATGTGCAGAAATGGGTTAACCATTTACCAGATGACAGATTTTGGACAAGTCCAAATTGGAAGTGTTTTTAGACAACTACTGTAATTCAGTGTGGGTAAAGGATTAGATTTGTCTTTCAAATGGTAGAAATCATTGAGAGAATAGAAGAAAATGCTGGTTACCAACATTTTCTCCTTCACCCACGAAGTTTCTAAAGCTATCTCCCTGGGGGTCATTAAAAGACGAGACTGTCTGCTAAAGGACCATTGTATGCTTGATTTAAAAGCTTGAAAATAAGTAGATAGTGAAAACAATTGCAGTTTGCTCAAATATACTTTTTATTGGTCTCGAACTTTGTAAGATATGGTTTTATTTTAAAATTCATAAACATGAATTAAAACTGTAATCCCTTACCAAATGACATAATTTTATGCTAGTCCATATTGAAAGCATTTGCAGTTGACAAAATAAATGTGACTCAAAAATTAAGATTCTTTTTGGGAAGGGAAGAAAACACTGTGGGAAAAGGAGAAAATGCTGGTTACCAGCATTTTCTCCTTTTCCTACAATGTTTTCAAAGGGCTTCTCTCTCAGGGCTGTTAAAGCCGTGAGTGTGTGGTAAAGGCTTAAACTAGAAATAGAGTTTAGTATCTTTCAATAATTTTCCTTTTAGTAATAAAAAACAATGGTCACAGAAATATCACACTCAACTCTTTACCACACAATCCCGGGTTTTAATGACCCTAAAAAGAAGAGGGCTTTTGTAAACATTGTGGGAAAAGGAGAAAATGCTGGTAACCAGCATTTTCTCCTTTTCCCACAATGTTTACTATTCTTTCCAAAACAAATTTCAATTTTTCCATCATATTTATTTTGTCGTCTGCAAGTGCTTTCAATTTGGACCAGTCTAAAATTTTGTTGTTTGGTAAAGAGTTAATCATATTGGTAATCTTAATTCAATATTCTTCATGACTGGTGTAAAAACTTAATACTGGCTATCTGTATCTTGGGCAAAAATACTGTTCACGTAAAACTTTCCATCATAGAGCACCTAAGGTAGGAAGAGAAACAGAAACAAGTAAATGTATTTGACTGATATATGTCACAATGCAATAAATCTATTTTCAACAGTATTTCAACTGTATAGCAGTTGCTGTACACTTACTCATGTTCACTGGGTCAATAACTGATATCCCTTTACCACACAATCCCGACTTTTAACGACCCTGAAAAAGAAGCCTTTTGAAAACATTGTGGGAAAAGGAGAAAATGCTGGTAACCAGCATTTTCTTCTTTTCCCACAATGTTTTCTACCCTTCCCAAAACAAATTTCCATTTTTCAGTCACATTTATTTTGTCGTCTGCAACTGCTTTCAATTTGGACCAGTCTAAAATTTTGTCGTTTGGTAAAGAGATATTACTGGCAATAAAGCTGGGGGAGGTCAGTTTTTGTAGGAAACTACCTATCAAGCTCCAGCTACATTTGAATTTTGAACACGTTTTACAAATCATATCAACCAAAAGGCCATGGTTGGCTTGCAAGCATTTTCACGTCCTTGTTTATTAACGCTTAACCACACAAATCCAGGTTTAAACGAACCTATGGAAGATGCCTTCTGAAAACATTCTGGGAAAAGGAGAAAATGCTCGTTACTAGCATTTTCTCCTTTTCCCACTGTGTTTTCTACCCTACCAGAAACAAATTCAAATTTTGAGTCACATTTATTTTGTCATCTGTAAATGCTTTCAATTTGGACCAATCTGAAATATTGCTGTGTGGTAAAGAGTTGAGTGTCATTGCAACAGGATTTGATCCTCTCAAACTCCTGAACATGATTTGGGTTTGCTCATGGGGAAAACAGCCAGTGAATTTTAGAGAATTTGCTGAGAATTACTAGTATATGAAATAGAGGTAAAAGGAGCATTATTAAATTTAAACCTTTTTCAAACAATCCAATTTTTAACAACTCTTAGCAAGACAGCCTCTGCAAATATTGTGGGATACAGAGAAAATTTTGGTACAATATAGCCTGTAGAAAAAACAGAAAATGTTGTTAGCCTGCATTTTTTTTTTTCTTTTTTTTCCCACACCGTTTTCTACCCTTCCAGAGAGACATTTATTGTGTTGAGTTACATGTACTTTTTCATCTGCAAATAGTTTCAAGTTAGACAAGACTAAAATGTTCTTCTCTTGTAAAGATTGGGTGTTTATTTGTTGGAGCATTTTGCACCACTTTGAACATTATTTCAGATTTTTATTCATGTCAGTGTGACAACTTATTACTGTCTTTTCTGTATTTCACCAGCACAAAGCTGGGGCTCTGCAATGTCTTGCCTAAGGACATTCCTTAACCCTTAAAGCCCTGGATTGATTGATTCTATGGTGTTTAATGCCATTTTCAACATTATTTCAGTTACATCGTGGCGGCCAGTGCACCTATCCATGCTTTCCTAGTGTTTCTTTTAGCAGTGCTTCGCACAGTATTCTTTCCAAGCCACTGGCTGCTTTTCCCACATAGCCATTGTCAAAACAATGGTCAGGGGTGAGAGAGGAATGAATCCTGTCGCAATGACTATCATCAATCGGCGGAAAGAAATGGGCCACGCCGGGGATCGAACCAGCAACTTCCTATTCTCAAGTCCCTTACGCTACAGACTGAACTACAGGGTGCGGCTTAAAGCCCTGGAACCAACTTAAGTTGTTTTTGCAGACAAAAGTTGTGTTTGCAGACAGTGTAGATAAAGATCAGACTGCACATACATGTAACATGCAGTCTGATCTTAGATCTATACTGTCTACTACTATGAAACAAGTTTTGTCAAAATAAAGCAAAGCCACTACCGTTTTCTTACTTTCCAAGCAGGTGCGCAACCCTTTACCAGTTGGTAAAATTTTAGAAATTGTTCAAATTGGAAACAATTGCAGATGAAAAATTGGACGTGGTAGCTCAAATGAAAAGCTTTGCTTCAAGAAGAATAGTATACATTATGAGAAAAGGAAAAAATACTGGTTATCAGCAATTCTGCTATTTCCAAAATGTTTCAAAAGCATTTTTCTTTGTTAAAATGATTAAATAGTGCTTTAAATAACAACTTGGATGTTTTGGTTAACCCTTTACCACACAATTCCAACTTTTAACGACCCTGGGAAAGAAGCCTTTTGAAAACATTGTGGAAAAAGGAGAAAATGCTGGTAACCAGCATTTTCTCCTTTTCCCACTGTTTTCTACCTTTCCCAAAACAAATTTCAGTTTTTGAGTCCCATTTATTTTGTCATCTTCAAATGCTTTCAATTTGGAAATGTCCAAAATATTGTTGTTTGGTAAAGAGTAAGGGTTGAGGGCAAGCAATAGCTTCTAACATTGCTCTGTATGTATGAATATATTTTTTATTTTTTGTCCACAAATTCTTCTTGTAAGACTATTGTGATGTACATGTATTTAAAATAATAAAATAATATTACACCATATTGCCTTGCTTGTTGCATGAAACATATCTGTCTTTGTAAGAGCTGTGTAATACAGGAGAACTGTGATGCCTTAAGTGACAAAACAAAATTCAGTTGCATAAGCAAAGCAGTAGCTTAATCAGCTGTCTACCGGTATTTTGTCCAACAGCATATTTTCAAGAATTCTGCTCCATTTTCATCCTGGCCTATAATAAGGGTTTCATTCAAGATCTAGATGAGACAGCAAAAACTTCTTGCAGTATACCAGTAATATTGAATCTACACTGCTTCTTTATAGGTATAACCCAGGTGGTGGGTAGAGGTGAATCCCTGAAACTGCAGTACATGTACATTGTTTTGAATTTTCATGACTTTACCAATCATGTAAATTTTGGAATTTTGCTACTGAAAATAAAAGTTGTTTTATCTGATTGAGACACATGTACCTGAAAAGAGGTCGACAAATTCTGGATCTACTGGAATGGATTCACAATCATAACAGAGTCAGAAACCAAGGCTCATCTGCATCTGCTCAGTCAGTATAATACAGTATGTGTATCATCATGTAGGAGGATCTATTCACATTGGCCAGAGATGTGTAAAGTAATTCTCTCCATACTCTGGAATATCATTTACATATCATTTAACATACTGTGCTAGAAATATAGTGGTGTTTTACTCCGCTTTCAACAGTATTTCAGTCATATCATGGCGACATTACACAAATTTATGTATTTACTGGGATTCACCAGTACTAGGCTAGGGCTCTGAAGTGTCTTGCCCGAATACACTCCCACGAAAATACCAGCCAATCGAACCCCAGACCTAATAATGTGCAAATTCCCACTTTAACTTTTTACCCAATGACAAAAATTTAGACTTGTCCAAATTGAAAGCATTTGCAGACGGCAATTTAATGTGGGCCAAATGATAGAATAGGTCTTTGATAGGGGAGAAAATATTGTGGGAAAAGAAGAAAATGCTGGTTACCAGCATTTTCTCCTTTTCCTACAATGTTTTCAAAAGGCTTATTTCTCAGGGTTGTTAAAACTGGGGATTGTGTAATAAAGGGTTAACATACAATCCAGTGCTGTAATGACCCAGAGGCATAAAACTTTTGAGAACATTGTAGGAAAAGGAGAAAATGCTGCTGGTGACTAGTATTTACCTTTGATTCAACAATTATTTCTCCTGTTTCAAATACAAATCATGTAGATCCAATACAAGCCATGTCGTCTGCAAATGGCTTCAATCTAGACAAGTCCAAAATTGTGTCATCTGCCAAAAAAAAAATCACCAGGATGCCATTGATATGTGCACTGACCAGATTAGGGAAAGATAATTGGGTTCTACGTTCAAATTTGTGACACCCAAGAAATTCAGCCAAATTTTTTAAAAAATGGTGCAGATTTAATTCAGCACATTGAGTTTCAGTTGCATTTCTAAAGTTATAAACACACACACATACACACAAATAACAAATACTTAGCCTTGTCCAACACTAAGGCATTTGTGGAAAAGCAAATATTTCTCAAATAATGAAATTTGTCTGTGATACAAGAAAAATACTGTGGAAATAGGAGAAAATGTCGGCTTCCAACTTTCTCTCCTATTTCCACCATGTTTTCAAAAGCATTTTTTCAATGTCATAAAAACTAGGGATTGCTAGGTAAATGCACATTTAATCATTATCTGCATTCTCTGCATAGAAAATGGGTCAATTGGGTGCTGCGCAAAAATGAAAGATCATTTTCACCTCACAGGTGAACGGCGAGCGACAGTATAATTCATATATTACACACTGAGTAATAGTAAATTAGTGTGTAATATATGATTTATACTGTCGCTCGCCGTTCGCCTGTGTTTCATCTTACTACACGATATTCATTAACCCTTACAGCCCTGGAACCGACTCCAAGTTGTTTTTACAGACAGTGTAGATCAAGATCAGACTGCACAAAATGTGCAGTCTGATCTTGGATCTACACTGTCTGCTATTATGTTACATTTTCAAATGGAGAAACCTTAAAATAGCAAAATTTCGGACTGTTTTTCCAGATTAAAAAGGTCCAAATCTTAATTTCAGCACTTAAAGGGTTAATCAAAAAGTGCTTACGTATCCTGTTCCAACAGTAAATGGGGAAATCAATACAGATATAGCGATAAATCTGTTTTTAACACAATAAATATAAGATGAACGTGCGGCTTACCGATTCAAGAATGCGAACTGAAATCCGCATCTGTTTTCAGACAGTTCGCTCATTCTGTATATTTACACGGAGCTTCTTGTTCAAAACAAAAGAAACAAATCCTAAAATAGACGCCCGTTTGTTCTTTGTGTGTCGCTCTTCGGCAAATTCGGTAAACGAACTTGGTTTTCTATCGAATATGATTCTCACACCGTCACACCGTCCTCCATTTTGTTTTTCGTTTACCTTAGCTCCTAGATATCACGTGGTGTACCTACGTCATCGTTATTGATGTAAACAAAAGTTAGAGATACCTGGTAGTATTTCTTGTAGTTTTGAAAGTAATTCTTCTGCCAGCGAATGGAACTTTGACCAATCGCACATTAAGAGAGTGTCATCGTTATATTAATCTACATAGTTTTAAATGGTATGATTAAAATTTAACTTAATTTTTTACCCCGCATTGTTTACATTTGGACTTTATTGGGACTTTAAGATATTATTCTTTTTTATCTACTTTAACAAGATAGTTTGTGCTATAACTATATATAGCAAGTCGTGACAAATAAGTATATAGTGACTAGTGAGCTATTTTTGTGGTCTGTAGAAATGCCAGTCTCTTGTGATGTAGCCTTCTTTTATTTTTTTGATAATTTATATATACTGATTTTTCAAATATATTTCTTAGTCTTTCATTTATTGTGATTGTACAGAATATATACCATTTTTGAAATTCCAAATTTGGCCACAAAGTGTTCTGTATGGTTATTTTTCTAACCTTCTGTCTATCATTTTTGAAAAAAAAAAATGGCACAAAAAGAACCACATTCTGTTATTGTTTCACTCTGGTGAATATACAGACACTGCTTGTGGTCAACAACCACCTGTATTTCGCAACTGTTAGATTACAGTTCCACGATATGGTTTTCATTGGAAAAGATGTCTTTGTTTAACTCTTCTCCAAAGAACAATATTGGTTCAAATCAAAATCATTTACAGATGACAAACTCAGTGTGATGGTATTTTAAGACAGATTTGACAGTGCATTTTTTGTCTTTTTTTTTTGACAGGTATTGAGTCCATTTGACATGTTTGGTAACCTGACAGAACTTCTCTTCCGAGATGCTGCACAATTTTCACAGTTTATTCAAGTGATGTATACATCTCAACTAACTTCCAGCCTACGAGAGGAAGGGCCTTTTACAATGTTTGTGCCCAGTAATTATGCTTTCTCTAGATTACCAAAACCTCTTGCTGAGCATATTTTAAGAGATAAAGAGCTTGCAGAAGGTAAGGAGTTTGTTATGTTCAGTCTAATACACTGTCTTACAGTGGTAAATAAGTAAAAGAAAACATTTTAGTTGGAAAAAGAAGACCTTTCTAATGTTGCATTTTCAGTGCTGTTTTGGCCAAAATGGCTTGTGATATTAGACACTGTTGATGCATTTCTGCAAGGTCTGGGACCGTATTCATCAACGATTCTTCATTTCATTCCAAGTCTAATTTTAGGTTTAAGAAAGTTACATAACCATTTGGTTTAGCATATCAGAAATTGTGTTACTTTCAAATTTAGAAATCTTGGAGAATAAGGCTAAGAATACTCTTAACCCTTTCCCAAACAAGCCCTGGTTTTCACGTGTCTGCAGTACAAGTCTTTTGAAAACACTGTGGGAAAAGGAGAAATTGCTCATAACGAGCAATTTCTCCTTTTCCCACAGTGTTTTCTACCCTTTTAGAGACCTTTCTGCCATTTTCATCAAATTCAAAATTGTCGTCTGCAAACTCTTTCAGTTTGGACCAATTCAAAATTTGTTGTTTGGGAAAGGGTTAAGAATGGTTGGTGAATACAGATCCTGGTCTTTGGATTTAGACTGAACAGCAAGCCATGATAAGCTTTGCCTGCTATTAACCCTTAAGCTGCTAATCGCGACCCACTGACCTATTGCGGACAGAATAAATCAAGATCAGACTGCACAGAACGTGTAGTCTGATCTTTGATCTACACTGTCCGATACGGTATTTTCTTTCTGGTGAAATCAACTTTGAAAACGCAACGTTTGGGCTTTTAGTATTGAGTAAAAATTTGTGTTTCATTTATATCAGCAGCTTGTTTCACTTGCTCTAAATGCCAGCCTCCAACCCACAGTGAGATTAAGCAATATAGAAATGTACACAGCTACTAAAATACAGTTACACAGACAATTGCTTTTTTGCATGTTTTTTTTACCTCCATCTATTATGCTCCACTAGTAGAAAGCTCTATTAGATGCAAGCCTTAACTCTTTACCAAACGACCAAAATTTAGACTTACCTAAATTGAAAGCATTTGCAGACGACAAATTAAGCATGACTTAAAAACTAAAATTTGCCTTTGGAAGGGAAGAAAACATTGTGGGAAAAGGAGAAAATGCTGGTTACCAGCATTTTCTCCTTTTCCCACAATGTTTTCAAAAGGCTTCTTTCTCAAGGTCGTGAAAACCCGGGATTGTTTGGTAAAGGGTTAAAGCAACCCTTGTACAACGCTGTAATGAATGGCAACCATAAGGCAGCATCAGTGAAAAGCCCTAGTGGATGCCATCATTATAACAGAGATCTGTAGAATGGAAACCTGTATGTTTAACTAGTAAAGTTAGAATGGAGCTGAATGCAACAATAGTATGGACTTAGAGTGGGTGCAAGCCCTAATGCACCACTAGAACAGTGTTATAGTAGATGCAGACCTAAATGCATCACAAGTGCAGAGCTTAGTAACTCCCCACCATAATGCACTTCTAGAACAAAATTTCAGTGGAAACCTAAAAACTAGTATAGAGCTGTAGAGGGTGCTGGCTTTAAAACATCACTAGTGCAGAGCTTTAGAGTGTTCTAGGACAGCTGTCTACTGGATCCAAGCTCCAGGGCACCACCTTTAGTATAGAGCTCTAGGTGGCGCCAGCCTGAATACACCACTAGTATGTAGGTGTAGCCAACAACAGCTGTAATACAGCACCAGTGCAAAGTGCTATTGATGCACGCTTACTGCAAAATAATACAAAATTCTAGCTGATGCAAGTCTGTATAGCACTTTTGTGGACGCCAACCTAAATGCACAGCTAATACAAAGCTGTAATGGACACCAGCTTTAAGCCCTATAGATGATGCAAGCCTTATGGTGTCGCTAGTGCAAATCTGTAGTTGTCACAAACCAGTGATTTAGGCATTCAAGTGTTGTGTGCATTAAATAGAGGTATATTTGTCATAAAAAATGGGTTTACAGCACAACTTACATACATGTATACTGACCTGTGAAGCCAATTATACCTGGAAAAATGTTGTACTTGATTAACTTTTCAACACTTTACCACACGACAAATTTGTAGACTTGTCCAAATTGAAAGTATTTGCAGAAGACAAAAAAAAATAAGCCAATCAAATGATGGGATTAGCTTCTGAAAATGAAGAAAACAAGGTGGGAAAAGGAGACAATGCTGATTACATGCATTTTCTCCTTTTTCCACAATATTTTTAAAAGGCCTCTCTCTCGGGATTGTTAAAACTCATGATTGTGTGGTAAAGGGTTAACAACCAATCTGTTTTTATTATAGACTGTGAAATAATTTTTTCCTGCACATGTATGTTATTTCTTCTGTGTGAAGGTCACCCCCTTGTGACCAGCTTTGCCAAAGTGAGGTGGGCTAAGCAGGATTTCCAGATTAAAAACCCAAGATTTTAACTCTTTATCACACAATGACTAGTTTTAACGCCTCTTGGAAATTAGACTTTTGAAAACATTGTGGGAAAAGGAGAAAATGCTGGTAACCAGCATTTTCTCCTTCTGCCACAATGTCCTTTCAAAGAAAGATTCCATTATGTGAGTCGCATTTAGATTGACATCTGCAAACATGGTCAAATTGGATCAGTCTAAAATTTTACTGTTCAGCAAGGTGTTAAACAGTGTACCACAGAGGAAACCAACACAGGGATCAAATCTAGAACTTTAGCCAGTTATTGCTGACTTTTTGTCCATACTATTCCACTATTTTTCCAGCTGTTATCTATCACCATATGGCAAAAGGTGTGTATTGTAGTACAACTGTCACAGAAAACTTCAAGGTCAAAATGTTAGATGGTGCTTCAATGAGATTTCAATGCAAAAAGAATGGACATTATATTCATAATTCAAAGATAGTTCATCCAAACATTTTGGCGGGAAATGGAATCATTCACATTGTGAATAAAGTGCAACTGCCTCATTCTGGTAAGTATGGTGAATTGTTTATGCTCTCTAGGACTAACATACATGTATAAGTGAGCTGCACTCTGACAGAAGGGGGTTTAATGTATCTCTGTGATACATTATACCACACAAGTGGTCACATAATGTTGCATTGATAACAACCATTTTGTCTGAAAACCTACTGACTCATGAAGAAGGCTGGTCCTTTGACACACAGAAAATTGAGCATGAGGAAAAAGTTTCAACCCAGGTCAGCATGCGCAGACTGTGCAGGCTGTCCTGATTGACTTTTTGCAGATGTATTTAATCCTCTTTTCACAGAGCATGGCTCAAATGTAAGTAATAAATTGTTGTTATTTAACTCTTTACTAGATGACAGAATTTCAGACTTGTCCAAATGAAACCGTTTGCAGTCATCGAAACCAAATGTAGCTCAAATTATGGGATTTGTCTATTAAATGGTAGAAAATATTGTGCAAAAAGAAGAAAATACTGGTTACTAGTAGTTTCTCAGATATCCACAATATTTTTTAAAGGCTTTCTTCCCCAGGATGATTGAAATTGTGATTGTTTGGTAAACGGTTAACGCTTTACAGCATAACACCAACTTTAAACTACTGTTAGGGAAAGGTCTTTTGAAAACATTGTGGGAAAAGGAGAAAATGCTGGTAGCCAGCATTTTCTCCTTTTCCCACAATGTTTTCTGCCCTATGATAGACAATTCCTATGATTTTGACCACATTTAAGTTTTCTTCTGCAACTGCTTTCAATTTGGACTTGTCTAAAATTTTGTCCTCTGGTAAAGGGTTAATTCATTATGTCCTGAAATAAAAGATTTGCAGCAGATGACTTTTCAACACTATTTTCAAAAATGGTCAGCTGCAAGACCAAAAAAGTCATCTGTAGATGTTGAAGCAGAAAACTATTTCAGAAAACTTTTGTCAGCTCAATTAAACAACCAAATCATGGTCATGATACATAAAATTGAAACAAAAGATGAAGTTAATCCTTTACCACACAATCCTGAGTTTTAACGACCCTCATAAAGAAAGCCTTAAAAACATTATGGGAAAAGGAGAAAATGCTGGTAAGCAGCATTTTCTCCTTTTTCCACAATTTTTTCTACCCTTTCACAGCCAGAAAGCACAATCCAGTCACATTTAAAATGTCATCTGCAAATGCTTTCAATTTGGATGACTCCAAATTTTTGCTGTTTGGTAAAGAGTTAAACAAAGTCTTGAACAAAAACGAATTGCTTTAGGATAAAATCTCTAGTTTATTGCATCATACTAATATCATGAAATAATTACTGTTTTGTGATTTGGGTAGTTACGATCCATTCTGGAATGCTGCAACATATTGTCAAAATGCCAGACTGTAGTAAATATGATAAATTTTACATATTACTCTTTCGAAACAAATTTGCTGCAGACCACCTTGAAAACATCCTTACAAAATATTGGTAACCAGCATGTAGTATAATCTCACTTGTTACCCACTGAGATAAATTTTAAGAAGACTAGTTTGAGAAAAAAAAAGTGAAATCTGGCAAATCAAAATAGAGAAAGATTGCATGCAGGAGCCCCTTTTAAAACATTGTAGGAAAAATAACAATTTATGTTACTTTGATGTGTTCCAAGTGGTCCGCAACAAAACAAGAAATAACTTGCAAAAGGTAATGAATTAACTCTTTACCAAACAAGAAAATTTTAGACTGGCCCAAATTCAAAGCATTTGCAGATGACAAATTAAATGTGACTCAAATAATTGGATTTGTTTTATGAAAGGTTAGAAAACAATGTTGGAAAAGGAGAAAATGCTGGTTACCAGCATTTTCTCCTTTTCCCACAATGTTTTCAAATGTCTAACTTCCATGAGGCTTTAAAACTCGTCATTGTGTGGTAAAGAGTTAAAGAACAAATGATTTCTATTTCAGTGCAGACTTTGGAAAGCCTAGCAAGAGAGCTTCGGTTGACAAAATTTTTACGGCTTTGCTTTGATAGTGGACTACTGGACATGTTAGAAACGGGATCCGAAATGACCATGTTTATACCATCTGATCAAGCTTTTAATGGTACCAGACTCTAATTTCCTGTGACTCTCTCTTTCTCTCTCTGTCTCTCTCTGTCTTTGTATCTTTCTGTATGTGTTTTGGGACAGTTTTCAATGGTACCAAACCCGCTTCTTTATCTCCTCCTCTCTGTCTTTCTGTAATTAATGTATTCTGACTTTTATTAACCCTTAAAGTGCCTTTCATGACTACAGTTGCTTTTGCAGCCAGTGTAGATCAAGATCAGGCTACACAAAAAATACAGCCAGATCTTTGGTCTACACTGTCCCCTTTGCTGTAGCATTGTGGCCAAAAGCAACCATGAACTGTAATTTTTCAGGTTGAATTTCTAGGGTGAAGATTTCTGATGGTTTTATTTGGCGCCCTAAGGGATAACTTGAACAAGGCAGAAATCAAGCACGCAATTACAAAATCAGTAAGCCAACACTTTCAACAGCTTACTGTTAACTCTTTACCACACAATGCTGACTTTTAACGACCCTCGGAAAGAAGCCTTCTGAAAACATTATGGAAAAAGGAGAAAATGCCCGTGACCAGCATTTTCTCCTTTTCCCATAATGTTTTCTACCCTATCAAAGAAAAATTGCACCATTTGAGCGACAATGAAATTGTCATCTGCAAATGCTTCCAGTTTGGACGAGGCTAAAATTTTGTTGTCTGGTGAAGAGTTAACAAAGCTGTATCTGTATTTGTTATAGGGCAACTCAAGTTAGAATTACTGTAGAATGACTCTAAGTATGGCTTGTGAATATGGCCCTTGGATTGCATCATGCTGTGATTATGTCTGTCTTTCATGGCTGTATTCTTTTTCATCAGAGTTAACCAAAGAAAGAAAGAATGCCATATTTGATGACCCAATCCTATTTGAGTCCATATTTGATTATCATACAACGACTGGTAAATACAGAACAGATTCATTCATTGGAGAACATGGTATTATCACAAGGTCTGGGGAAACTTTGAAAATCAATGTACATCGCAATGTAAGTAAAGTCTGATGAACCACTTTCCTTTTCATTGCAATTTCTATTATGGATGACAGTGCTCGGCAGCCTTAGCAATACAGTTGGCTCTTTCTTCATTAGGATATTTTGATATGGCAGTCGTCGTCCTCCTTATTGTAACCTTTTTAGATGTATCGATGACATTGCTTGGTCATAATAGCATGTCAATGTCTCTATTTTGCTACCTACAGTGGCCTGAACTGGGGCTCCAACTACTACTGAAATCACACCAAGGACCATAAGCAACCGACTGAATCATGAAGTAGAATGGTCCATGGACATACAGAAAATTGGCCTCTACCGAAAAGTTTTGACCCAGGTCAGTCTGTGCTGGCTGACCTTGGACTAAACTTTATGCAGATGCATTAAGGCCCCTTTTCACAGAACATGGCTCATATCAATAAGCTAAAATTCCCGACACTCACGTCCATATATTTGAGACAAGTTTCAGGAGATTTTTGTCCATCAATTTCATACTTACCTGTGTGGACTGCGCAGGCTGACCTGGGTCAATACTTTTCGCAGATGCATTAAGCCCCCTTTTCACAAACTATGGCTTATATCTATTTTCAGGGTATCCTTGTTGACAGTGCAGAGATCCATTCTCCTGACCATGAATGTTCTAATGGTATCATACACATCATTGATCGTGTCCTAATTCCACCAAGAGAAACCTTGCTAGAGGCAATAGACAGTACAGAAGACTTGAGGTAGGATTGTGTGATTTTTCTTTTCATTAGTTTTGATAAAGCTTTCCTCAAACACTTTTTAGGAATACTATTCTCTGTCTTTGTGCTTCCTCACAGCTTAAAAAACCGACTGATTAAATTTATAGAAGAGGTACATGTATTGCTGGGAAATGAACTGCAGACCCTATAATTCATTAATTTGGCTTCAGTCTCAATTCCTATCTAGGTCAAAATATAACGACACTCGAGATCAGTACCACTTGAACTCATTTGCATACTGTGAGCAGTGCATAAATAAGGTCAACACTCTTGCACAGCCTTCTCCGACAGTCTTCTTTCTCAGCTAGGATACTTAGTTCTTGTAGTGCTTAACTCTTTAACTGACAACAAAATTTTTGATTTGTCCAATTGAAGGCATTTGTAGAAAACAATTTAAATATATAGCTCAAACGATGAAGGGTAAAAAGCTTTGTGGGAAAATGAGAAAATGTTGGTAATCAACATTTTCTCATTTTCCCTTATTGTTTCCAAAAGGCATCTTCCTCAGGGCTGTGCAGTCTGATCTTGATCTACACTGTCTGCATAAGCAATTGAATCCAGATACATCATTACAAGGGTTAACGCTTGGAATTGCATTTAATTTTTCAGCATTTTCAAGAAGGGTCTAGAGAGCACTGGCATTGAAGATTTGTTAGGAGATGAAGACAAAATGTACACAGTGTTTGCTCCCTCTGATGAGGCATTTCAAAAATTACCCAACTGGCAATTCGATGAAATATTTAATGATAAAAACAGACTAAAAATGGTATGTAGGTCTACTGAAAACTTTCTTGAACAGAAATAATCATACATCTGCTTTAAAAGAGAACAACTTTGAAGTACATTTTTCAGTGATGTTTAATACCGGTATCTTTTTCAAAAGTGTTGCTGTAAGTTTTTTTCAGTGATGTTTAATACCGGTATCTTTTTCAAAAGTGTTGCTGTAAGTTAATAGCATCAGTGCAGCTGCACATGCATTCCTGGAGTTCCTTTTTAGCAGTACCATGCCCAACATTTTTTTGCAAATGTACAGGCTTTTTTCTAATGTAGACAAGGTCAGAATAGTGTTCAGTGGTCAGTGGTTGCTATCATGATAATAAGCCTCAGAGAAAATGTAAGCCTGGTTTATAGTTCCATATGTTACAGATTGAACTGTAAGCCATTTCTCTTTTTGACACAATATTTACAGATGTGTTTATGTATTAAACCTTCGGTCATTACCCAAATTTTGCCAGAATTTTGTTTCAGAGGTTAATGAGGTAAACGAAGTCTATCTTGGTATTTAGCACAGAATAATGTCAAGATTTAACCTTTAAAATGCTAAGTAAAATGTTGTTTTTTATTCATTCAGTGGAAAAAAGTTTGGCAATTGTTTAAATTTGTAATCAGCATTGCCAAGAACATCTCAGAAATATTGTACATTGTTAATCCTTTACCACATGGCAAAATTTTACCCCTGTTCAAATTGAAAGTATTTACAGACGACAAATTAAATGTAGCTTAAATGGTGATTTATGCAATGGATAGGGTAGAAAACATTGTGGGAAAAGGAGGAAATGCTAGTTACCAGCATTTTCTCCTTTTTCCCGCAATGTTTTCAACAGGCCTCTTTCCCAGGGTCGTTAAAAGGCAGCATTGTGCGGTAAAGGATTAATGGTCAATATATATTACTATTATGATAATTATATTTTGCAGGTTATTCAGAACCATATTGTGGATCGCGTATTCATACATCGTGCAATATCACCTGATTCCTTGGTACCATTGTTCTCCTTACAAGGTGAAAAACTACTGTTCAGGAGAAATAATTATAATCAATATAATGTGAATAAATATAGCGATATTTTGACAACTCAGATTACAAATAATGGTGTTTTATATAAAGTGGACCGTATGTTAGACTGTAACTGTAAACCGGCCAATAAAAAACCAAGCAAGGAGAAAGATTACAAGATGAAAACATGAGATGAGTGTAAAGCCAGGTGACCCAGGTGCGCTTCCGTTCACTCACATCATTTTTGGTGATGAATTGAGTCAAAAGTAATTTTTCATTGCTGGATTATCTAGGATGAGTGAAAGTGGAGACCAGAAAAATATACATACTTCAAACAGAAATGATTCCAATTCAGGCTTGGGGATTTCCAATGAAGTTAATTAGCAGCGGAATTATGCTTTGCACATTTAGCTAGACAGGCTTTGTCAAGACTTTACCAGATTTCCGTGTTCTATGACGATTTGTTAATAAGTGAATGCATGGCTTTATATCGTATGAGGGGGGAGGAAATGTGTTGTGATTAACGTAAAATTTATTCATTTGTCAATGGAGATTGAAATACTTCATGATCACATATCAAAATATTCATGATTACTCAGTACCACTTACAGACTTTTTTTTTCATATTGCAGCAGTGCAAGTTCTTGTGAAAATCTTTTGCAGGAGATATCGCTCATAACAATCCATATGTGTTGAAGTACCATACATTCATGTTTATTTTCCATATTTTAAGTGGATGCTTTCAAAAAGGAGGCAGCTGCAAATTTGTTTCAGAGGTTATGTCTGTACATCCTCGCAGTACAGAATGGTCATCATATTGATGACAATCAACCTCTGGTGCTATTTGTGAAATAATGTTGGTCATATCAATATAAACGGCTAAATTAGTTTCTTTTATCCACACTTCTTTTGAAAGACAATCTGTGGAATGCATATTGCTTTTTGTTGTAACCTTTTGCCATAAGTTCCCATGCTTTAACCCTTTACTACATGACACAATTTTACACTTGACCAAATTAGAAGTATTTGCAGACAAAAAATTAAATACGGCTCATATACATAGTGAGATTTGTATGTAAAAGGACAGAAAACATTGTGGGAAAAGAAGAAAATGCTGGTTACCATTATTTTCTCCTTTTCTCACAATGTTTTCAAAAGGCCTCTTTCTCAGGGTCTTTAAAACTAGGATTTGTGTAGTAAAAATAGTTAATGACCCCCAGGAAAATGACTTGAAAACATTTTGATATAAGAAGAAAAAGGTTGTAAACACATTTTCTTCTTTTCCCAAAATGTTTTCTACCTCTTCTCAGCCAAATCCTGTCATTTTAAACCCATACAATTTACCGTCTGCTCAATAATACTTATATGGGCAAGTCTAAAATTCTGTTGTCTTGAGAAGATTGAGTTAAAATGCTAAACCTTTAAAGAGTTACTTCTTAGACTGCCTTTTTTCCTGATCAATGTAGATCAAGATACTGCTCAAACATGTTATCTGATCTTGACCTATATTGTCCACAATCCAGGATATACTTTGATCAAAATCCTCAGTGATTTTTTCCCTGCTCCTACCATCTCAAAGTTTCCATACGTATATTTGACATTAATCCTTTACCACACAGTCCAGACTTTTAATGACCCTGAGAAAGAAAGTTTTTGAAAACATTGTGGGAAAAGGAGAAAATGCTGGTAACCAGCATTTTCTCCTTTTCCCACAATGTTTTCTAACCTTCCCAAAATAAATTTTGATTTTTGAGTCACATTTATTTTGTCGTCTGCAAATACTTTCAATTTGGACCAGTCAAAAATTTTTAGGTTTGGTAAAGGGTTAAGCAGGTTAATGCGAGTCATAATTAACCCACTACCCTACAGTCTAATGTTAAGTCTACCAACAAATTTTACAAATTACTAAATGGACAATCATTGAGAAGAAAGGGGTATATTGTGAAACAAGCTGCAATTGCTGGTTACATGCAATTGCTCCATTTCCCACAATGTTTTAAAAGCTTTTTGCTGAAAGGATATAAAAAAGTCAGACTTGTGCAATGGCAGGATAATTAATGTTAGCAATGTTGAAAGAAGGATAGGGATACCCATTGATATGTACCTGTTAAATTGTTAACTATGTCTAAGTTTTATTTTGTCATCGTTCTTTTATTGTCCATTTCAACATATTATTTGTCTGTTGCTAGAAATGTCATAATTGTAACATACAAGACCATGTTAACCCTTCACTAAACTATCCCGAGATTTTATGCCCCTGAAGGAGAGAGATTTGAAAATATTGTTGGAAAAGGAGAAAATGCAGGTGACCAGCATTTTCTCCTCTTCCTGCAATGTTCTCACCCTTTTAATAACACCCCATCAGTTAAC
Source organism: Tridacna gigas (assembly GCA_945859785.2). Classification (NCBI taxonomy): domain Eukaryota; kingdom Metazoa; phylum Mollusca; class Bivalvia; order Cardiida; family Cardiidae; genus Tridacna; species Tridacna gigas. The sequence goes on from OX244033.2 coordinate 30,390,303, forward strand.
TGTTTACCACACAATCTTGACTCTTAACGACCCCAAGGAAAAAGCCTTTTGAAAACATTGTGGGAAAAGGAGAAAATGCTGGTAACCAGCATTTTCTCCTTTTCTCACAATGTTTTCTACTCTTCCAAAAACAAATTTCAATTTTTGATTCACATTTATTTTATTGTCTGCAAAAGCTTTCAGTTTGGACTGGTTTAAAATTTTGTGTTTTGGTAAAGAGTTAAATCATAGTTTGTATATTGTCAGCAAATGGATTGAAATTTGGCAAGTCTAAAATTGTGTTGTTTGGTAAAACATTACCTTGGTAAACCTCGTATGCGCCTACAGTTTTCACTATTTGGTGAAGCAGTGTTAAACCCATTTTGTAATAAAGTTTCAAAATATAATGATTTTGAATTCTAATAGTCTGATATTGAAGATCTACATTTTTTGGCATCTTGCGAGAAGTTTGTGCTTAAAAAATCTTGATATTGCAATAACTGAATCTTTTCTACAAAATGAAAATGTTTCATTTATTTGGTCTGACACTGGATTTACATTTTATGGCATCTTGTTAGAAAATTGTGCCAAAAAAGTTGATTTTACAATAATTGAGTCTTTTCTACAAATTGAATAACTGTTTCATTTACTTAGCAGCAAAAGTACTTTGGAAGACCTGTGTTTTAGTCTCAAATGTTGTAAATTTTCTAATGGGGATATTTCTGAGGGCAAAATTATCAAACAATAATGTTTTTTGTGGTGATATTTTTTATTATTATTTTCATCATGTAAAGTGACAAAAAACCATCGATCTAGTTAACAACCAGCTAAACAATAAAAACAATAACAAACAAATGAGTCATGCACCGGCAAAAGGGGGCTTAATACATCTCCGTGATGCATGATACCAAGCAAGTCATCATATGATCAAAGATCTATTAAGTCCACTTTGTCTAACAAAGAACTTAATGATGAGGTAGACTGGCCCTTTGACATGCAGAAAATTGACCAATAGCGAAAACTTCCGCACAGGTCAGCCTGCTCAGATTGTGCAGGCTGACCTGGGTCGATATTTTATAGCAGATGCATTAAGCCCCCTTTTCAGAGAGCATGGCTCAAATTTACAGTGATGGCGTAGATAAAAACTAACTATTTCAACACAATGTTATCCACATTTGCTTGCAGCTAAAACATACACTGTACCTATAAAAATCTACGTAACATCAATTCTTCCTTGAAAAAGTTAGATACTTTATACCGTCTGTTCTCGTATTTATGGGTAAAATGGTGATTGATTGCCAACTACATTAATTATGCATCATTCCTTTTGAATATACTTTGGCAAGGAAGAAGACAGACAATACACACTGCTTTACTATACTATATCAAACTTACAAGGCAACACCATAAGTACTTGATATTTTTTTTCAAATTTGATTTCTAGCATATAAACATTTCAAACCAATTCCTCCAGCATATGTGAAATTGGTTATGTACATTGATTTTCTGTCACAGTTGACTGACCAAATGACGAAACACATGTTTAGCGCCAAGCAAGTTCCATGTGCAGCACGTTATTTTCCCCAGATATCATTGTCTCTTGACAAATAGAGGAAAGCTTAACTTTCATTACCAGTAAGCCCATGTGTTGTACAGCTAAGCCGTGTTGCAGATGCCGAGATTGACCATGAAGCCTGCGGACAGGCAATTGGACTGCTGCAAACTGGCCAGTCTTAGTCACAGGTGGCTTGGGCCCTTAACTGTGCCCTTTTTCAATTGCCAGAGTGTGGGCAAAATGTAACCAAAGAGAAATGCAATGATTCGTTATCTATGTTTACTGATGGAAAATGAAACAAAATAAGTGGTTCACTCAGTCGTACCTGTTTGATCATTTGATCAGTCAACTTTGACAGGCAATCAATGAAATGTAAATGGTGAATTTCACATATGCCTGAGGAATTGGTTGTGCAATGTTTACGCCCCACAAATTTAATTTGAAAAATTTGAAAAAAATTCATGTATCCCGTTATTTTGGTGTTGAGTCGCAAGTTTGGTATAGTATATATATAGCATGGCCAAACTGTTTGTCTAATGGCCATCATTCTAAGATCTAATGTAGCCGGGACTGTATTCACCATTCATACAAAATCAAATGCCAACTCTAAATTCATAAACTGTCTCAGCCAATCAGAAGTTTAGTCTTTGAATTTAGCATTTGAAATTGTTTGTGTATACGGTTCTTTTTTGATTGCAATGACACTTTAAAGGTAAAATAAATTGCTCTACTTTTGTAAACAAGGTACATGTAATACATACGTTAAAAAGCTATGGAAAGATTAATTTACCTGCCATGATTCCTAAAATCAAGACACTAATCTGATCAAATATATTTTCACAACATTTCACCACAGAATTGTCTACCATACAATGCCCACAACAAAATTCAATTTTATTGATTTACCTTTCCATAGTTCAAAATTTACATGTCTTTTTTCCAAGCCATTTACTTTACCCTCATCCTGCTGTTTGGGACCAAAGGTGTATTTTCAAAGAGTATAAAGCAAGATCAGCTTTTACAAATGTGGAAGATCCGCTTTTACAAATGTGCAGTCAAATCTTGCTCTACAATCTATGATGCTCTTTCAACTTACTTGGCCATGTCAGTCAAATTCAATGTCAACTTATCCCTTTTACACAATCCAGTGTTTTAACAACCCCCGAGGAAAGGACTTTTGAAAACATGGTGGAAAAAGGAGAAAATGCTGGTAACCAGGATTTTCTCCTTTTCCCACAACGTTTTCTATGCTTTCAAAGAAAAGTTCCCAAAGTTTTGCAACACTGATTTTGTCATCAGCAAATGCTTTTGATTTGGACCAGACTAAATTTTTCGGTTGTTGATGACAATTTGACTTTGGCTGGGTAAATTTTAAGACCAACAGAGTATGTGTATACTGAAAATAAGTTGAATTTCAAACCAAATTCAAGCCGTACTGGAGTTCACAAGATCAATGCCGTCTCAAAATAACTTGATTCAATACTGGATGAATGTATTGTGTCTCATCACAAGGTTCAAAATTATGCTAGTATGCTCAAATCAAGATTTTATTAACAGAATTAGCGCAAGAAGGAGTTAAAAAGCAAGATGGGATAACATATCAAGTTTAATGGTTACCAGTGTTTACTCCTGTACCCATTGTGTATTCAACTCTTTACAAATTGACAAAATTTTAGACCTGTCAAAATTGAAGGCCTTTGGAAACGTTAAATGTACCTCAGAAACTGAAATTTTCCTTTGGAAGGGTAGAAAACATTGTGGGGAAAGTAAAACAAAAAAATGCTGGTTTCCAACATTTTCTCTTTTTCCCTACAATGTTTACAAAAGCTTTCTTTCTCAAGGTCGTTAAGCTCAAGATTGTGTGGTAAAAAGTTAATAGACTTCTGTCTATGATCATAAAGACACAGGATCATTTGATAAGAAACGAATTCATCACTCAACAGATTCTTCATTTTTCATCCAACTACAAACTTTCAGATTTAACCAAACTGAAGGCATTTAAAGGTGACAAATTGAGGATGACTCAAATGATCGGATCTCTGAAAGGCTGGAAAACATTTTGGGAAAAGGGGGAATGCTAGTTGCCAGCATTTTCTCCTTTTCCCTCAATGTTTCAGAAACTTTCTTCTCCAGGGTTCTTAAAACATAGCATTGTTTGGTGATGAAATAAGAGCACTGCATGCGGGTGCCAACGCTCAGCTGTGACTACTAGATTTTCGGTGAAAATTCCTGGTCAAAAAAGGGGGCATAACTATGTCAAAAATATTTTGATGGTTACCTGCCCTTGTTGTATAGGTTCCCCTTTTGATAATGAACAACTTGTCCAAGTTATAGAAATAACGGAGATATCATAAAAGTCAAAGTTTTCACACGACAGTGCAGACAACAGCAATGCCAGGGCTATGACAATACCTCCACAATAACAGCCGAGATGATAATAACATATAAAATATAATATCAACTTCTACCAGTTATACAGTGTTAGTGATACTGGAACCGAAAATGATATTATTTCTCAGTACTGATATGGCATTTCATTTAAATGGTGCTTTATATCACTTTCAGCAATATTTCAGCTATAGCACGGCAACAGTTTACTTATTTATTTCCAGGGGTTCACCAGTACTAAGCTAGGTCTCTTCAGAGCAATAAAGGTGAATTTCCTTCATATCTGTCATTCATCATAATTTTACCTGCTATGAATGAAATTCAGCTTTATTTTATAAACAAAAATGAATCACTTTCCCACACAATCCCGACTTTAAAGGACCCTGGGGAACAAAGCTTTTAAAAAACATTGTGGGAAAAGGAGAAAATGCTGGTAACCAGCATTTTCTCCTTTTCTCACAGTGTTTTCTGCCCTTTTCCAGAAAATCTTAAGTATTTGAGACACTTTTTATTTGTCGTCTGCCAATACTTTAACTTTTGATGGGTCTAAAACTTTGTTGTGTGGTAAAGGGCTATATTAGACCACTGTTGGGTCTTCAAACACTAAGCCACAGAACCTTGGGCACATATACTTTTTGGTGTCACAGCATGCTGTTATTGAAAAGATACTGACAAAAGATATGTAACTATTCACCCACCATGGTACTGGTAATTTACCTAACCTCAAAGTTGTGAAGAAAACTGCTACCGTGAGTCAATTTTAACCCTTTACCTCACAACCCTATATTTTAGTGACCTTGAGGACATCAGCGTTTGAAAACACTGTGGGAAATGCTATTTCCTATATTTCAAAGACAGATCCCATTGATACTGCAAAATTTAATTTGAAGCCTGTAAAAGCTTTTTAATTCAGACAAGTCTAAAATTATTGTCGTGTGGTGAAAAGTTAACTTCTGTTTGATATATAACGGAACCTACCCTCAACTTTCTGAGGAAAAATTCTACACTGCACAAGTTTCATTAAAGCAATGGCAATGGTGCATGCAAGAATAATTACAACAGTATAAAGTCATATAAAACCACAATATCTATACAATGACAAGTGCAGACAGATCTAAACCCAATTGCATAGTTAAATACCCTGGTAGACTACATCTACATGTATATTTCTATACCTAAACACGATATGTGATAGTCAGAGCTGCTAATAAATAGCTATAAGGTATATTATCAATCTTTTAGTCTGGTTACATAAAGTCTACTTACAATGTAATAGCACATTTCCATACAGACTAATGTAAATGTCAACCAGACAACAAAATGATAGACTTGTCCGTACTAAAAGCATTTGCAGACAACGCATAAAATGTCATTCAAATGATTGGATTTGTTATGGGATTTGTTTTCTCCATTTTTCACAATTGTTTTTTGAAAACTCACCATAATATCAGTTTCACATACCAATTTGCTTTAAAAGGTTTTCTTGTGCTGATAGTAAAAATACCTGATGATGATGGATAGAATCTGGACCATGATTATGCACTATATGTGTCCCTTTCATTTCACTCTTTACCACACAATCACGGGTTTTAATGACTCTGAATAAAAAGCCTTTTGAAAACATTTTGGGAAAGCAGCATTTTCTCCTTTTCCCGCAATGTTTTCTAACTTTCCCAAAGCAAATTTCAATTTCTAAGTCACGTTTGTTGTCTGCAATTGCATTCAACTTGGACAAGTCTAAAATTTTGTTGTGTGGTAAAGATTTAACTCATTACCAAACGACAAAATTTTAGAAAGATTCAAATTAAAAGCATTTGAAGATGACAAATCAAATATTGCTCAACTGTTCAGATTTGTCCCTGATAGGACAGAAAACATTGTTGGAACAGGAGAAAATGCTGGTTACCAGCATTTTCTCCATTTCCCACAATGTTTTCAAAAACCTTTTTTCAAGGGTTGCTAAAAGTCAGGATTGTTTTGTAAAGGGTTAAACCTATGTCCCTTCTTCAACTTGTAATAGTTTTTTTGAAAATCTTACATTAGTCTTTCTGGTTATGGGTTAAGCTATCAACAATGGCAAGACTAAGATCATATTCAGATCTACAATTCACAGTAGTATCTTCTAAGTTACATCATTGTACAAATACTAAACAGAGCTCCAGATAGAGGGAAAGATTATAGACTTGAAAATATTAATTATTCTCAACTAAACCCTATGTTATTGGTACTCATTAGAATTGTCTTATTGAGATGATTCTAATGAGTACCCAAAGCATAGGGTTTGGAAAAGAAATAATGGATTTAGAATACCATCACTCCCTCTTATCTGGTGCTCTGCTAAATATAATATTTTCTTCACAAACAGTGCAGTAAAAGACATGAGAGCAAGAAGAACTGCTGTTACACTCTTTTGGTACACGCTCCTTCCTAGAAATAGTTCAAAGATATATTTGAATACTGACTTATTCGAACAATCGAGATTTTGCTACAACTCTTTGCAATGATCAATATACATGTATATATGCTTTGTCTCTTCTTGGATGATATGACACAAAAGATTAAAGCTTTAAGACAGAGAAAAGTTACACTGTTTCAATGTTTTATCTAAAAAACAAATTATTAGAAATTTTATTGCAACACATTTCCATACAGTCTATTTTCAGACATATGTTGAACTAGTACAACTGAATTTAATATGTTTTTAATGATATGTACAAAATTGTGGAATAAGGAGCAACTGCTTGGAAAAAATCGCTTGCTTCTTATCCAACCATATTACTGTCCGGTTGTAGAAAGGTGAATGCATGGTAATGAGTTATGTTATAAACTCACAAAAGATCCTGATTTACTTCTACTATGTACCAAACAATCCCATGTTTAACCCTTTACCACACAATCTAGAGTTTCAACAATCCTGAGGAAAAATCCTTTTGAAAAATTATAGGGAAAAAGTGAAAATGCTGGTGCGCAGCATTTTCTTTTTTTCCCACAACATTTTCTGCCCTTTGAAAACCAAATTACATCACTTAAGTCACAATTAATTTGTTGTCTGCAAAGGCTTCAAATTTGGACTAGTCTAAATTTTTTTCATCTGGTATAGGGTTAAACAACCCTGTGGAGGAAGGTTTTTAGTAACATTGTGCGCAAAGGAGAAAATGCTTGAAAACAACACTTTCTCCTTTGCATACAATGTTTTGGACCCTGTTAACATATTTCATCATTTGAGCCATATCAAATTTGTTTGTCTGCCAATGCTTTCATTCTAGAAAAGTCTAAAATTTTGTCATCTTGTATAGAATAAAGCAGACCTGTTCAAAATTTGTACAGTTTGCTCTCACAGAGCCATAAAATTAATGTATGGATAAAAACAAACAGCAACAAAAAATTCACTTTGATTAAACATATATAGAAAAATTTTACATTCTAAAAATAAAGTAAGATCTATGAAAAACTTAATAAAAAATATCTTTACTTTTCCCTAGCAGATCTGATAATTATTTTGTACTACAGCCAAACCTTTCTTAATGACCACCTGTGATAAGCAACCCACTACTTTAACAATTAAACAATCCATAGTTTTATCAATCTCAAGGAAAAAGCCTTTTGACAACATTGTGGGAAAATGAGAACATGCTGGCGACCAACTTTTTCTCCTTTTTTTCCCTACACATTCAAAGACAACTTGTATCATTTGAGCCATAATGGTCTTGTTGTCTGTAAAGGGTTCAATATGGAACAGTCTTAATTTGTGTTGTCTGGGTAAAAACTAGAGAGACAACTCTTTTAACTCTACATCCCTTCTTAAAAAGACTTAACCCTTAACCACACAACGCCGCCATGCTACCTTTTAATGCCCCTGGGAAAGAAGCCTTTGGAAAACATTGTGGGAAAAGGAAAAAATGCTGGTAACCAGCATTTTCTCCTTTTCCCACAACGTTTTCTGCTCTATCAAAGAAAAATTGCATCACTTGAGCCACACTGGAATTGTAGTCTGCAAATGCTTTCAATTTGGACAAGGGTAAAATTCTGTCGTCTGGTAAAGGGTTAAGTGAACTTGTAAAAAGAACCTCCTGCAGTAAGTGACCACCTTTCTTAATTCTCTTAGTTTTAAAACACAGATTTGATTGTCGTTTGTAAACTGTTAAACCCTTGAACGCACAATCCCAACTATTAACAACCCTGAATGAGAAGGCTTTTGAAAACATTGTGGGAAAAGGAGAAAATGCTGGTAACCAGCATTTTCTCCTTTTCCCACAATGTTTTCTACCCTATCAAAGACAGGAATCATCAATAAAGCAACATTTAATTTGCCGTCTGTAAATGTCTTCAGTTTGGTCAAGTCAAAATTTTTGCCATTAGGTAAAGGGTTAAACACCATCATGATATTATTGTGATACCAGTTGCTTTCCACAGTGTTCACATTTATAAGGAAAACAATGATCCTTAAATAACAAATCTAATATGTGAATTGTTTTTCGATACACCAGAAAAAATGCGGTGAAAATAAATAAAACATACAAAAGAATTCTAGTGTTGTTAAGATTCAAAACAAGATCCAAGTTGCAAGTTGATGGTCAGCCATCTTTCTATTTGAGATTCTTGTTTTCATTGTTGTTGATAAAAACCATCATTTCAGAATAAATTGAGAAAACAGTAACTGCTCTTCTGTCTTGATATTTATTCTTCCTGTGGTTGTAGAAAAATTTAAATGAAAAAAAAAAAAAAAAAACCTAGTGCTAAGATGAACCTTGAAATACAGATAAATTTTGGACAATAAATACTGTATTAATTATACCGAAAAAAAAAACCAATATGGAAATCCAAGATTTAGAAGCAATGAAAATCACTGAGAAAAAAAAAAGAATTATAGGTATTTAAAACTTATATTAACCCTTAGGCTGCTAAGTGCGACTCAAGGACCTCTTTCTGGACAGTGAAGATCAAGATCAGACTGCACAGAATGATATGTAATCTACACTGTCTGATAAGGAGCTATCTTTTCCCAAAAATTACCTTTGAAATAGCAAAATTTGGATTTTTACCATTGGTTTGAATGTTTCATTTCACTTATTTAGCAGGATAAGGGTTAATCATCCAAAATATGATATTGGTTTCACAATTCTAAAACTGCATGTCAATATCTTGAAGTGTAAGTTATGCTAAAGCGCAAGTTTGTGTCATCAAATAAAATATAAATGTACATAGTGATCAAAATAAGCTTGCCCTGTGCAAATTGTGCTTAGAGCAGCTAAAAGATTAACTCTTTGCCATAAAGCAAAATTGTGGACTTGTCCAAAATGAAAGCAGTTACAGATGACAACATATGTGTGGCTCAAATATTAGAATTTAACCTAGAGAGGTCCTGGAAACCAGCATTTTATCCTTTACCCATATTGTTTCCAAAATCCTCCTTTCTTACTGTTTCACTTTTTACCAGATGACAAAATTTTGGACTGGACCAAATCAAATACATTTGCTGATGACAAATTAAATTTTGCTTAAATGGTGATTTCTGTATTTGATAAGGTAGAAAAAGAAAACATTGTGGGAAAAAGAGAAAATGTTGGTTACCATCATTTCCTCCTTTTCCCACAATATTTTCAAAAGCATTCTCTTTCAGGGTCATTAAAACTAGGGGTTGTGTGGTAAAGAGTTAACTCTTTACCAAAAGACAAAATTCTATACCAGAACAAATTAAAAAGCATTTGCAGACGACAATATATAAACATTGCCAAAATGATGTTTTTGTCTTTGATAGAGTAGAAAACATTGTGGGAAAAGGAGAAAATGCTGGAAACCAGCATTTTCTCCTTTTCCCACAATGTTTTCAAAAGGCTTTCTTCTCGGGGTCGTTAAAAGTCTGGATTGTGTGGTAAAGAGTTAAACATGCAATTGTATGATAAAAGTATTAAGGCTACTCCTCAAGTAAGTTCTAAACACAACAAAAGCTAAAAACCTTTTTGTATTGCATATCTAAGTTTATAAATGCATGTTTTACAATGTTTCAGTTAATCCCAATCCCCTTTACCTCATAGCTGTAAAAATAAGACTTCAAAAAAAGCAAATGACAGTTCTTGAAAAATAAAAGTGGGAACTGAAGAGGTCTCTTTTTAAACAGAAATCACTCGCTCTCGAAACATATTTTCCAAATTCAGTTCTGGGAAGGTCTAATATAAGAATCTACAGTGATGAGTTGATTCGTTACCTCCTGTTTTTGTTTCTTGCATTGAGTTCTAATGAACCTGAACAAGAGAGCTTTTGAAAACATTGTGGGAAAAGAACCAGCATTTTTTCTTTTCCCACAATGTTTTCTACTCTTTCTGATAAAAGTCCCATTCTTTGTGCCACATTACATTTGTCATCTTCAAATGTTTTCAAGACTAAAATATTGATGTTTGGTAAAGGGTTAAACAATGGACTCCTCCCCGTCATCGTCAAATGTTGGATCGTAAGTATCGTGGGTTTTATAAGACTGACTGTAAATGTTAACCATGTCTTGTTTGTAATGTTTCCCCCTGTTAACTGTTTTCTTTTTTATCTGTTGCTGAAAAAACAAAACATAACATTTCTTTATTTCAACATACACCATGGGGAAATATACAAATAAAGTGATAAAGAAATGAGCCATGCCCTGTGAAAAGGGGCTTAATGCATTTGCAAAAAGTATTGACCCAGGTCAGCCTGCACAGTCTGTGTAGGCTGACCTGGGTGGAAACTTTTTCCTATAGGTCAATTTTCTGCATGTCCAATGATCAATTTACCTCAAGATCAAGTCTATTGTCAGACTAAATGGATTTTATGGATCCATAATTATGTGATAACTTTCTTCGTATAATGTATCACAGTGATGCATTTAGCCCCTTTTTGCCAGAGCAGGGCTCAAATAATAATGAACTTCAGGAGGAATGGGAGAAAGATGGATAGCATGAAACAGAAAGCCAAGTCACTTTCAGGAAAGTGACTCAAGAATAGCAGTCTGATATAGAAGAGCATCTTAGGAGACAGAGAAACAGCGATGAAAAATGACGTAAAATAAACTGAGAGGACTAAATAGTTACACTGATATCAACTAACAAAATGAAAAAAACAAAGTAAAAAGAAATTAGTAAAGTAAGTCTTTACCACATAATCCCAAGTTTTAACCACCTTAAGAAAGAAACCTTTTGAAAACATTGTAACCAGCATTTTCTCCTTTTGCCATAGAGTTTTCCTACCCTATCAAAGACAAATTCCATTATTTGAGTCACATTTGAAATTTTTGTCAGCAATTGCTTTCATTTTGGACAAGTCTACATTTTTGATGTTTGGTAATGGTTTAACTACAATATTTTTTGGTCTTTCCAGATGGTATAGTGTGGTAAAGATTTCAATAACTATCAAACGACAAAATTTTTGACTCATCCATAATGACAGCATTTGCTGATGACAAATTTAATTTGGCTCAGAAAATGGGTTGTTTTTTTTGAAAGGGTTGAAAAAATGGTGGAAAAAGAGACAGTGCTGGTTACCAGTATTTCCTCCTTTTCCTACAATACTTTCAAAAGCCTTGTTCTGTCAAACATAGCTCTAAGTTTATGATACAAGAGATGTTCATAATGTATCTGGATTTGTGTCACAACTTTTTTGGTAATAAGACTTCACTAGTTTGACCACAGATACTTTAAAATCCTTTCTACATAATATGTTACATAAACCCAACTTTAGTGCAGTAATGTGAATTCCCCAATTACTATAGCAAAGACATACATGAAAAAAATTGTAATAAAGTTGATCCTACTGAGACAAAAAAGTATGTTTCTATGGGAAAATTTCCCAACTTGTTAAACTTGTGTGGGACCTTTTGTCCACCTTGGCAAATCTATGTGTGACAATATGTGCAAATTGTTAAAAACAGCATTGAACCTTTTGCTTGTGGGGCCTTTTGTCTATCTTGGCTCTTTGTGGTAGGCATCATCACAATGATTTGTCTATTATTAGCCAGTATTAACTCTCAGAATGCTAAATTTATGAAGTGGACCTTTCTTATTTCGAAAAACAGCTTAAGTATTGTTGTTTCTATAAAGATTTTCGGGCAGAATTTTTAACAGGTAGCAGATCCTGAAGACCCCAGAGCAGACGGCCTGTGCAGTCTGATCTTGATCTACACTGTCTGCATAAGGGACTCAACCTGGTTCCACCACTTTATGGGTTAAAGTTTTCTTTCCCCTGATTATTATTTAGGTCAGTATCATCAATATCCAAAAATCATTTCTTCAGTGGTCTATGATGTGAAGTCATGCTAATATAGCTTTTAAACAATACTATGTATTCACTGACAGACAAACAGAAATTAGAAGTAGAGTGACTTTTAGACCTGTCTGTGAATACAACACACTATTTTTCCAGCTGATGGTTATTTACAATTACATCATTCAATATCAGAGTAATATCACATGCAACAACAATAATTACATGCCTTATCTCTTTACTAAATCGCAAAAGTTTAAGACTGGTCCAAGTTGAAAGCATTTGCAGATGACGGATAAAAGGCTAAGACTGAGGGATGTGTCCTGTGAACAGTAGAAAACATTGTGGAAAGAGGAGAAAATGCTACCTGCATTTTCTCCTTTTCTCACAATGTTTTCAAAATCCTTTTTCCTCAAAGTTCATAGATCTTGGGACTGTGTTGTAACAGGATTCAGTCTTTATTAGAAAAAATATGTATTGAAAGTATTGCAGATGACTAATTCTAATGAGGTTCTTATGACGAGATCTGTCTCAAACCCTTCACCAAACAATCCGATGTTTTTAACTACCCTGAGGAAGAAGCCTTTTGAAAGCAATGTGGTCAAAGGAAGAAAATGCTGGTTACAGGCATTTCATTCATTTCCCACAATGTTTTTGAAAGCTTTGGTCTACATCATTGTAAAAATATGACCCATGCCCTGGCAAAAGGGGTTTAATGCATCTGCAAAAAAGTTTTGATCAGCTCAGCCTGCGCATTCAGCGCAGTCTGAGATGTGTTGAAACTTTTTACTTTTAGTCAATTTTCTGCATTCTTCCCTCGATTTCAGCCGGCTGTTAGACAAAATGGATTTTATAGATCCCTTATGATGACTTACTTGGAATAGTGTATCATGAAGATACATTATGCCCCCTTTTGCCAGAGCATGGCTCATATGTTCAAGTGGTAAAGGGTAAACAACATGACTACAAAGGACCACACTGACTACATTAAGAATACCTTTTGAATTAGACATTCGACTCCTGTTTGCATTTAACAAGTATAAAAGACAGAAAAATTGTGTACCCATCTTCAAATGTTAAATCATCTACCAAAAACACAATTAAAAAACCCACAAAAATAAACATCTATTTCATTTTCATAATATCAGTTTAACTCTTAATCAGGACAAAAATTTAGGCAAATTAAAAGCATTTGCAGATGACATATTCAACGCAACTTAAATGATGGAATTCATCTCTGAAAGGGAAGAAAACATTGTGGGAAAGGGAGAAAATGCTGGTTACCAGCACTTTCTCTCTTTCCCATAATATTTTCAGATGCCAGCTGTTTAAGGGTTGGTGAAAATCAGGATTGCGTGGTAAAGGGTTAAGAAAGATATAAAGCCGCTTTGAAAAACTTATAGATGTGTACCAAAATTTTTCAAATTAACAACCTCCTGAAACAAACTTTTATCAATTGTCTGAAAATAACCTTGTAAAAATAAGAAAATAAAGATTACTTAAGGTTTTATGTATATGGAAACATTGTGGCAAAGGGAGAAATTGCTCATTATTAGCAATCCCTCCTTTTGACAAAAAGCTTTCGAAAATCCTCTGCTGTCTGACATACAAGTTATATAAGTTGTAATGTATTTAAAGTTTATTCTCCCTAACCTTCACAAAATTATATGGGTGACACACTTTATATCATCCTTTGAAAATTCAAATTTTAACATGGCTTTACCATTCAAAACAAATAAACAAATGAATAAAAAAAATCAATATGAAACAAAGAAAAACAGCTCGGTTCTCATGTATTAGTATTCTGCTACTTTGTAGGCATAACCCAAATCCAGTCATAACAAGGACAAAAGTACAAATCCAACCTTGTTTAATTCTTGAATTCCTAAGTAAAAAAGTGCATTGTATACAAGCATTTTCAGTCAAGAAAATGTGCCAAAATATTAAAATTTCCAGGATGTGTCGGCAAGAGCATGTAACAAAAAAGGACAGTGAAGATTCAAGATTAAACTGCATGTTTAATGAAGTCTGATCTTGATCTACACTGTCAAGTATAGCATTTAGGGTTGACCATTGTGTGATAACGTAAGAGTGAAAGATAAGCTTGCTATAGTAAACTTTTCAAGAACTATTATGTTACCTACCTGTTGATAATTGTCTGTCTGATTCTCTGTAAAATCTTGAGCTGCAAAAAGTAAGAAAAAATCGACCTAGAAAGCAACATTAGTTATAGAGTGTCTTTTGACAAAGTCTTTCAAATGATGAAATAGAAAATGACTGTCTGATCTTGAGCTGCATTGTTGGTAAAAGCCACCTTTGTTGAGAAAGACAATTTATTGTTTAAATATAAAAATAAAGATCATTCTATTGAAGAGATAAGTAATTGTAATTCATTACACCTATTCTGTAACGGTCAGATTACAACCAATCAAAAAGAAGTAAAATCTGAACATGTATTTGAAGAAACAAAAACCATATTTTCTAGGAATACTGCAAAACAATGAGAGAAAGGAGCAGACAATTTTTACCAGCAGTTGCTCCTTTTCCTTTAATGTTTACTAAAGTTGGTCTAACCCAAATCTTTTTAAATAAAATGTAACTGTATACTTGTGTGGTAAAATTTTAAATGATTTAAACTTTTACTACACAAATATACAGTAAACTGTTTACCACACAAATATACAGTAAAATGTTTACCACACAAATATACAGTAAACTGTTTACCACACAAATATACAGTAAAATGTTTAAACAATCTCATTTTGAACTGCTCTGAGGCAGAAGGCTTTTGAAAACATTGTGGGAAAAGGCCTAGCATTTTTTCCTCATTTCCTACAATGTTTTCTAATATTTTACACTTTATCAAACAAAACCATATTTTAACGACCTTACGGAAGACAGCTTTTGAAAACATTATGGAAAAACGAGAAATTGCTGGGCACCAGCATTTTCTTCTATTCCACATTGCTTTCTACTACATGTATTTACAAGACATTTCCAACCAATCTGATCATACTAGGAGACAATTCTCATCAATCTGATCACACTTAAGTTGTTGTTTACAAATGGGATGAGTATATTTTTT
This sequence comes from Tridacna gigas, assembly GCA_945859785.2. Classification (NCBI taxonomy): domain Eukaryota; kingdom Metazoa; phylum Mollusca; class Bivalvia; order Cardiida; family Cardiidae; genus Tridacna; species Tridacna gigas. The sequence continues at coordinate 30,405,536 of OX244033.2, forward strand.
TTTCATTAAATCAACTTTAAGTTTGTGAACTTCAGAAGAAGGATGAAGCAAGAGGCTTAGAAAGGGCTGACAAGCACTACAAGTTATAAACCATATGGCATTAATAGGAAAACTTTACATACAAATTCAATATCTGCTGCTTTCTTCAAACAGTAATTGAAATTTCTCCATTTACAGTATGTGAAAAGTCTTACCTTTAACCAAATGACAAAATTCTAGACCTGTCCAATTTAAAAGCATTTACAGGTGACTCATTAAGCTTGACTCAAATGATGGCATTTGTCTCTGGTAGAAAACATAACGGGAAAAGAAGAAAATGCTAGTTACCAGGATTTTCTCCATTTCCCACAATGTTTTGGAAAGCTTTCTCAATAATTGTAGTCAAAACTTGGAAATATTCAGTAAAGGGTTAAATCATACTGGATAATTGCAAGTGGTGTAAAAAAGCAATCAAATCATCTGCCCATTACCATGAAATAAGAATTTTACCCATCCATCACTGCGTGGGCAGAAGATAGCTTTAGAAAATATGGTGAGCCACAAAGGATACAACAAAGTACTTTAAAAATCCTAAAAATACAGACAATCAACAAGACCTTCTATGTTAACAATATTACAGTGTACCTAAAAGATAACTAACTTCTCACTAGCAGCATCTCTTTCTGATGCAATGTATTCTGCTGCAAAAACAGTAATTTGAGCACAGGTGGTGACATATTTATCAAAAGAGCTAATAATGTTAGGTTAGTTTTGATACAAAGGCACTTATGTTGTATTACCTATACAGATGATTCGTAGGAGGTTGGGTTATATTTAGGGTATTTACGACTGCTGTTTGAATAATGACGCACATAACTACGACGGTGAGACACACCATGCACTGAAAAAACAGAAAGGTAAAGCACAAAATGCACTGAAAATCACAAAATGAAAACCTGAAATTGCTCTAGAAACAAAATGGGTGAGGCACAAAATATCTAGCTTTCTAAAAGACAGGGTATAGAAAGTAAATCATGCAAAAACCTGTGTAACAGAAAACAAACAAGAGCACAGCATGTTGGTGCTAATGCTCGGCTGCAGTTGCTTGATTTTCAGTGAAAATTCTAAGTCTAAAAAAGGGGCATAACTGTGTCAAAAATACTTTGATGGTTACCTACTCTTGTGGTATGGGTTTCTCTTTTGATACTTGACAACTTGTCCAAGTTTTAAGTAAATACATGTATCTTAAGTGATAAGAGATATTATAAAATGTCAAAGTTTTTGCATAATGTCCCAAACGATGTTGCAGATGATGCCAGGGCTATGACAATAACTTGAAAACATCCAAGCTAAAAAGGAGGAGGAGTGTTTCAACTCAAGTGTTGATGATTGATAGTCCTGGGTATTGTATTAAAGGGATAGCCAATATGAGCATGGCAAGAACAGATGAGCATTAGACAGTATTATCTAAAATTGTAAATGCATCATTTATCTTTTCTGTCTTCGATTTATCTTATGATGAAACTTTCTGTGCATCTTAAGTCTTTACCACACAACAACATTTTAGATTGGTCCAAATTAAAAGCTTTTGCAGACGACGAATTAAATGCAAATGAAAAATTAAAACTTGTTTTGGGAAGGGTAGGAAACATTGTGAGAAAAGGAGAAAATGCTTCTTTTTCAGGGTCGTTAAAACTCGGGATTGTGTGGTAAAGCGTTAAACAGGCATTCCGATTCAAAACAATTGCAATCTCATAAATGAGTTACTGCATTTGTCAAAAGATCAGTGTATTTTCGCACTTCTGAAATTAATGATGAAAAGTTCCATAATTTCAACATCGCAAGTTTCACATTTCAGCAAGAAAGATTTTACGGTAACCCTTTATCACACAATTTAGCAACCCTGAGGAAAAAGACTTGAAAACATTGTGGGAAAAGGATGAAAATGCTGGTTACCAGAATTTTCTCCTTTTCCCATAAGTTTTCTTTCCTTTCAATGGCACATCTCAACATTTGAGCCACAATCAATCTGTTGTCTACAAATGATTTCAATTTGAACATGTCTAAAATTTTGTCAAGTGGTACAGGGTTAAACTCTAGATAATCAGACTTGCCTAACTGCATATAAATTACAAGCTCTGCAATCTCAATGTATATAATTAATGGCTCCACCATTCCACCGTGAGAAGAAATGAAAATAGGCACAAACAACTACTATAACAGTGATACACAGTGTTTGCCCAGTCTTGAAATACGAAAATATTTGCATAGGAAAGAACAAAAGAATCTGCAAATCTTTTAACCTTTAAACTGCTAAGTGAGACTCACTGACCTTTTGTAGACAGTCTAGATCAAGATCAAACTACACAGAATGTGCAATCTGATCTGGGATCTACGCTGTCCGATACGGAGGTATTTTTCTCCAAAAAAATAAGTTTGGAATAACATTATTCAAGTTTTTACGACTGGCTTGAAAATCTTATTTAACATATTTACCAGGATAAAGGTTAAAGAATAAAACTGCCTTACATTTAATCTTCGATTACTTAACCCTCAACCACACAACAAAATTTAAGATTCTTCCAAATTGAAAGCATTTGAAGACAACATGTAACATGTAGCTCAAAAGTTGATTGCTATCTTTGAAATGGGAAAAAACATTGTGGAAAAAGGAGAAAATGCTGGTGGCCAGAATTTTCTCCTTTTCCCACAATGTTTTCAAAAGGCTTTTTCATCAGGGTCAATGAAACTCAGGATAGAGCTGTAACAGTTTAAAACATGTAAGTCTTTAAACCCTTTACCAAACAACAAAATTTTAAGCCTTTTCTCCAAATTCAAAGTATTTGCAGACGAAAAATAAATGACTCAAAAATTGAAATTTGCTTTGGGAAGGATAGAAAATATGGTGAGAAAAGGAGAAAATGCTGGTTCCAGTATATCCTCCTTTTTCTACAACATTTTCAAAAGCTTTTTTCTTGAGGGTCATTAAAATTGGGGATCTTGTGGTAAAGAGTTAAGTGCAAAAGGCAAAAACAGGGGCATGTGTGCATGGCATAGATCAACATGAGACTGCATGGCATGGATCAGGATCAGACTGCACAGATAATGCAAACTAATCCTGGATCTACAATCATGTCTCTTTGTTTCAATTTTCTGTGCTTATCTCTCTGTAGCCAAAACTTTCAGAGTAAAATAAAAGAAAATCAACACACCTCAGTGACTTCTCAACTTTTGGATAACTTTTTCTTTCTCCCTATTCAATAAAAGCCTTAACTTTGAATTTTTTTACTATCTGATGCAGTACTGAAATTTAAAACTCTCTTTAAGCATCTCAAATTCTGTACGTACTTGACATGAATAACTCACTTAAAAGTCTCAGTATTATCTACTTGAATTTAAGTTCATTTCAACAATCATACTAAACAAATCTGTGCAATCTGATCTAGATCTACACTATTCACAACAATGCCACAGCATGCTATGAACTGATGGATTGAAATAAGTTTCTGAAGTTTTTAGGGGAGAAAAAAAAAAAACCACACACACACACAGACACACACACACACACACAAATTTGCATCTTTACAATCATTCTGCAGTAATTACAAAACTGGGCAAACCAAGAGAAGACATGTTGAATATCATACACTCTCTGACTCCTACCTGAGCCGTTAGCTAATGGTGTGGGTGGAGTCTCAGATTCTGGGGTGGCAGCTGTCACGGTGACAGGAGGCGGGGGCATATAATCAGGCGGGGATTGTAGGACAGATGGAAATTCCTGTGTGAAACATTCAAAAAGGTCAGAGAGAACAAGAAAAAGGGAAAGAAATGCATCTATGAAAGCACACTGCAGCAAATGATCTTTGAAAACAATGTGGAAAAAAGATCAATTGCTCATAACCAACACTTTCTCCTTTGGCCACCATGTTTTCTTGTATAGTCATGTATTTAACCCGTTACTACACAACCCTGAGTAATAATGACCCTGAGAAAGAATGTTTTTGAAAACATTGCAGGAAAAGGAGAAAATGCTGGTAACCAGCATTTTCTCCTTTTTCCACAATATTTTCTATCCTCTCAGAGAAATATTTCATCCTTTGAGCCTCATTTATTTTGTCATCTGCAAATACTTTCCATTTGGAACAGCCTAAAAATTTTGTTGTTTGGTAAAGAGTTAAGTCATGTTGATAAAGCATGTTTTACAGGGCTGTTTTCAGAGTCATCTGCTAAAAATTTGTTTCAGGAAGTAAATGAGTCAAGCCATGCAATGCAATGCCACTTGGCAAAAGAAAGAAAGAGATCTCGTCCATGCACATCACATAGAAATGCACCAACTTTTGTCCAGAATTGCCTTGCAGAACAATGGCATCATGACACTAGAAAGGATTACACTACAAACTTGCTGGTGAATGAAGTTTTTAGTGATTCAACAGGCAATGATATTTCTTCTAAACCCTTTACCAAACAAAAACTTTTAGACTGGTCCAAATTAAAAGAATTTGCAGATGACATTTTAAATTTAACTGAAATGGTGGTTATTGTCTGCAAAAGTTTTAAAAACCTTGTGAGAAAAGGAGAAAATGCTGATAACCAGCATTTTCTCCTTTTCTCACAAGGTTTTCAAAAGGCTAATTCCTCCGGTCATTAAAACTCCAGACTGTGTGGTAAAGGGGTAATATGTACAAGCCTCTCTTAATAAATGACAAAATTATAGATTCATCCACACTGAAAGCATTTGCATCAACACTATTAACCCTTTACCACACAATCCCGAGTTTTAACGACCCTGAAGAAGAAGCCTTTTGAAAACATTGTGGGAAAAGGAGAAAATGCTGGTAACCAGCATTTTCTCCTTTTCCCACGATGTTTTCTACTCTATCAAAAACAAATTCCATCATTAGAGCCACATTTGAATTGTCGTCTGCAAATGCTTTGAATTTTGACAAGTCTACTTTTTTGCCGTGTGGTAAAGAGTTAAAAACCTTTGTTGATTTTACAAAATTCTGTTAGTGACAGATGAAAAGATTACAGCAAACATTTGCTATGTACCTAAATTATAATATCAACAAACTTTTGCAAATAAAAAGCCAAAGACCCATACTTTACAGGGCTTTGGCCACTTTTGAATTTTTTTTTTTATGTAAAACAATTGAGTCATACTCTGGTAATGGGGAGTTAATGCATCTCTGTGATACATTATACCTAGCACTTTATCACAGAGTAACAGATTCATAAAATCCATTTTGTCTTACAACCAACTACATCATGAGGTAGACTGGTCTTTGGAAAAATGACTAATGGCAAAGGGTTTCGACCCACGTCTCGGACTGACATGGGTTGATACTGTTTGCAGATGCATTAATTCCCCTTTTCACAGAGCATTCTTCAATTAGAATTGAAAAATCTGGTGGTCCATAATTATCCTTTTGATCATGGGCACAGAATTTTTATCTGAAATACCATTTCTAGGCCATTGTGAAAATTGTCAATGTGTTAACATGAAACTTACAGTAGAAAGCAATCCAAACTTTAATTAGATAATTCTCATTACAAATCATTTACAGCAAATCCTTTCAAAAGCTAGTTGATTAAAATTCTAAATTCACCTGTACTGATCCTGGGGTTGCAAGTTCTTCCACCACGAGAGATGGAAAAACACCAACTGATCCATTCACCTCCCCTTCCCAGAATCCATCATCAATACCGTTCACGTCTTTGCGGATAATTTTTATCATGGTACCTTCCGTGAATGAGATTTCTTCCTCTGATGTGGCCTCATAATCATATAATGCCCTTACCCAGATACCATCTGGAAAGAACAAAAAATATTGTACCAGTAGTTAGTCTTCATGATTACTCTTTACCACATGACAACCCCGAGTAATAATGACCCTGAGAAAGAACGCTTTTGAAAACATTGCAGGAAAAGGAGAAAATGCTGGTAACCAGCATTTTCTCCTTTTTCCACAATATTTTCTATCCTCTCAGAGAAATATTTCATCCTTTGAGCCTCATTTATTTTGTCATCTGCAAATACTTTCCATTTGGAACAGCCTAAAAATTTTGTTGTTTGGTAAAGAGTTAAGTCATGTTATAATGCATGTTTTACAGGGCTGTTTTCAGTCATCTGCTAAAAATTTGTTTCAGGAAGTAAATGAGTCAAGCCATGTACCAGTAGTTAGTCTTCATGATTACTCTTTACCACATGACAAGATCTAGACTTGTCCAAATAGAAAGGATTTGCAAATAACTAACAAAATTGCTGTACATAATGCAAGTATTCCATGCATTAAGCACCGAGTACTTCTATAATTTGATCAAGTTAACTACTTGGTATCTGATCAAAATCAATCCAAAAAATCACATGTAGTTTAAAAATCAAAATCTTCAATATTAAAACTTTTTCAAAGACAACAGATCACATGTAGCTAAATGATTGGATTTATTTTAACCCTTTACCACACGACAAAAATGTAGACTTGTCCAAATTGAAAGCATTTGCAGATGAGAATTTCAATGTGGCTAAAACAATGGAATTTGCCTTTGATAGGGAAGAAAACATTGTGGGAAAAGGGGAAAATGCTGGTTACCAGCATTTTCTCCTTTTCACACAATGCTTTCAAAAGGCTTTTTCCTCAAGGTTGTTAAAAGTCGGGACTGTGTGGTAAAAGGTTAAAAAAGGGTAAAAAACATTTTGCGACAAGAAGAAAATTGCTAGTTACCAGCATTTTCTCCATTTACTGTAGCTTTCATAAGTATTCTTTGTAAGACTTATAAAACCTGAGAATCTTTGGTAAAGGGTTAAATCACTTCCCATCAAGTAAATACAAGTTCATCACTTACCATCAAGAGGTAATTGCATACTGTTTGTCTCCTGGACTTCAATGTCACCAGAGGAGTATGATGTCACTTCCTGTGTGTTGTCATTGGATGATGGCGGAGATATGGGAGTAGGTGGAGGGGGAGGAAACTCTGTAATATCAATGTCGACTTGGTCCGCAGGAGGACTGACTGGTGTTTCTGGAGGAGGAGGAGGCGTGTTCATTTCCAAATCATCCTGACTTATGCCAGTTGCTTGAACTAAAACAATAACATACTCTAACAACTTTATCTTTTTAGGATAGCAATGCATATTTTGAAATCAACGTAACTCTTTAAAAATAACTTTATGGTCCTGCAGTGTTGCATCCAGGATGACCTCAGAGAGGGGGGGATCCCCCATCATAGAATTTAAAAGGGAGGGAGTGCTATATATATAGAATTTGAGCGTGTTGCAGATAAACTTATCTCAATTCAGCAAATAGATACTAACATTAATACTTTTGAACTCAATGTCTTTCTTTCTTACTTTTTCATAATGCCACTGCACTTTCAAAGCAAAATGATGCTGATTGCCCCCACTCAATTTCAACAAGCATCATTTGGTTTACACAGACTAAATGTTCCCTCTTGAAAAAGTCCATGATGTGTTTAGTTGGCATAATCCTCTAGACATTTCAAATTTAGCCTGCAATACAAACTTAGCAACTTCCTCACCAATCCATGCGTGCTGAAATTACACCAAAGGTATTCTATGATAGCATTAATGCCACTAGCACTGATGACATCATGATCTCTTATATTCACACATGAATTTCAATAGCTGTATTTGTGCCTGACTATTTTCAGCAAGGATGGTTATTTATTTATACAAGGTTTGAATCATACAATCGAAGTGTTTGCAGTACTTTTGTTGTCAAAATGTGTATTTATTGTGCACAACTATTGTTGAGAAAAGGATTCTTTTTATTTCTGCGAGACTTATCACCCACGAAAATTAAAAATTGGGGACAGAAGGTATAGACGGTTAGATTTCCCCAATCGTGTACCCTGGATGCAAACTGTCCTGTGGTACTGCTTTTTTACAGCACTGTGGTAGAGGGAGGAACTGAATGTAGCACGGTAGTTGTGTCAATATTTTATGTGTGAGTGAAACTGCCACATATTCATAATGCTTATCAGTAAAAGTTTGGAGACTACAGAGAAGGTAATTACCATCACTTCATTTATGGTATGTGGTTTGACAACACATTAGTATCACTGTCCTTGTACATGTACAGCATTTAACTCTTTACCAAACAACAAAATTTTAGTCTGGTCCAAATTGGAAACATTTTGCAGATAACAAAATAAATGCAACTCAAAAATTGGAATTGATTTGAGAAGGATAGAAAACATCGTGGGAAAAGGAGAAAATGCATTTTCTCCTTTTTCCACAATGTTTTTAAAAGGCTTCTTTCTTAGGGTCGTTAAAAGTCAGGATTGTGTGGTAAAGGGTTAAGTGATATTGGCAGATTTGAAGAGCTAGAGTCCTTGGATGTTGATCTATAAAGGAGGCCGAGGCATTTCTTGTCAAATGTCAAAAGTCTTGTCCGCATGGAGCACTCAAGCTATGTGATATTTTGAGATTTTGCAGAGTGGTTTCCTGAGATGTGCATTTATTGTTGATGTTGGTTGAAAAACAGGTTCAGTGACCAACCACCAACCCTCCCATACCGTGGGCATATACCCTAAACATTAGTTTTGATAATGACTAGGAATAATGATTACAACTACAACTATCTAGATGACCTTACCTTCACTAGAGATCACGATATCTGGCTGGTCTACTGAATTTTGTGTGCCATCATCAGACATCACAATATAATTCTCTGGGATAAACCCTGTCATACCTGCTGAGTTCCTTGCCTGGAATGAAAGCATGTCTTTTTTTCACATTTCAAAAGCTGTTTAGTGGAGAAAGTTTCTTGATGTCTGCTGTACTTCTAGTGCTTACCTCTTAACCAAACAAAAAAATTCTTGACTTGTCAAAAAATGACAGAAATTTCAGACAACACATGAAATGTGACTCAAAAACTGAAATTTATTGTTGGAAGAGTTTGGGTTGAAAATAGTGCTGGAAAAGGAGAAAATGCTGGTTACCTGCATTTTCTGCATCACCCAAAATAATTTAAAAAGTTTTTTTTCCCAAGATCGTTAAAACTCGGGACTGATCGGTAAAGGGTTAACCACAAATACAAATAGAGTAATCCATATTATCTTGCCAACAATGTGTACAACATTTGTTTTTGTACATCTAATTCTTATGAAAACAAGATCACTTTGACAAGGAGAAGGATGAATACAACAAATTTTTATATTAATGAAACTTGTATTGACATGCTTATTCAGTGTCATATGAGATAAAATATGTTATCATGAAATAGAAAAAAAATCTGCTGCTACTTACTCTAACCCAACCATCTCCATCCCCATTGGCTATGATTTCCATTTCTTCATTTTCCATCATGTCTAATTCATCAGGATTGCTGGCCTGTGAAAATACACACAACACTGTCATCATTTCAATGTTATAGAATAAGAACCTATAGAACCTTTAATTCTTTCTCTGCTTTAGACTAAACTCATGTGACTTCAAGAATATTTATCATGTTTCACATATACCTGAATATTACTTTAAGATTATTTATCATGTTTCATCTATACCTGAATTTACACATGAATGTGACCTCAGGAACATTTATCATCTTTCATATATACCTGAAACCTCAACATTAATGCTTTTCTTATCCTAATTTCATCTTGAAGCAAGCTCTGACAGGGTAATTCTCGATGCTTCTGAGGACAACATAGATTTCTGAGGACAACATAGATTAACAAATCCAACCTAACAGCCAGGCAGAAAGACAGATTACAACATAACCCACAAAATATTTGAGCCATGCTCTGTGAAAAGGGTGTTTAGTGTATCTGTAAATGGTATAGGCCCAGGTCAGCCTGAAATGCTGACCTGGGCCATATTTTTTGCTATCAGTGAATTTTCTGCATGTTAAATGACCATTCTACCTCATGATTCAGTTGGTTGTTAAACAAAATCATCCATAATTATACGATGACTTACTTTGTCTAATGCATCAGGGAGACAGATTCAACCCACTTATGCCAGAGCATGGCTTGTTTGTTTGTTCAAAATATTATACATACAGACATGTACCCCCAAAAAGTTCTGTCAAAACCCATGAAATACACACCTTGAACTCATACAATGAACGACATTTTAGTGGATATTGACTAGATGAAGTTTTCAAGGAGAAATCTGCTACAGACACATCGAATGTTTCATCCAAGAAATCATCGTCTTCATCATAGTGTGTGTATGTAGGCTCCTGGTCATCAGTATGCTGCAAGAAGTAATTGTGAGTTTGATATATTTACCCTTTGCCAAACAATCCCGCCTTTTTTTGATTCCAATGTTAAGGACTCTTGAAAAGATTGTGAGGGGAAAGGAGAAAATGCTGGTAATCAGCATTTTCTCCTTTTCGTATGATCTTTTTTATCCTTTCAAAGACAAAATTCATCATTTGAGGCATACCTAATTTTCCTGACTTTTGCCAGTTTTGGGGTTTGAGTCTGTAATGCCTTGTGGAAAGACACTCTGATGTGATCAGCAGATCTACCAAAGAACCTTTGATGAACAATTCAATAGTCTTTGTCACTCAGTTCAATTAGGACTCCTACATTCCCCTCAACATTATTATTATTTCAAACTTCTTCTTCGGAGAACAATATCTCCTCATCGGACAGTGCAGTTCCAAGATCAGACTGCATGCTCTGTGCAGTCTGATCTTAATCTACACCGTCCACAAAAGGTCAGTGGGTCGCGCTTAGCAGCTTAACTCTTTACCACACAATCCTGACTTTTAACAACCCTGAGTCAGAAGCCTTTTGAAAACAATGTGGGAACAGGAGTGAATGCTGGTAACCAGCATTTCCCCTTTTCCAACGATGTTTTCTACCCTCCGCGAAACAAATTTCAATTTTTGAGTCAAATTTATTTTGTTGTCTGCAAATGTTTTCAATTTGGACAAGTCTAAAGTTTTGTCTTTTGGTAAAGAGTTAAGGGTTAATTCTATATCTGATTAGTCCTTGTTTATATTTTTGGCTTTTGAAATCAGTGTGTGAAAAAGAGAAAATAGTGGGGCAACCAGTATTTTTCCTTTCCTTACAATGTTTATTGTATTCCTTCTCAGACAAGTTTATGCCATATCTCTTTACTAGTCTGCAGATAAAATCAGTATGAATGACTACTGAATTTTGTTGTCTGGTAAAGAGTCAAACTAAAACAGCCCTACCTCTGAACTGTCTGTTCCGACGGAGGTACGACTAGAGGTTCTGGGTAGATCCATGTCTTCATCTACACCCAAGTTATCTACATTAGCACTGCTTAACCATTCTTCAACATTCACTGTAAAAATAAAGAAACATTCACTGTCAGACAAAACTAAGCGTATGTCCTTGTTTTTATATATGCTTTCTTTTTAAGACTAGTTGTATGTGTTTGATACATATAGGATCCAACAAATGTGTGCAAGATAAGAAAATTCAAAATGGGTATACTACACTAAAAACAAGGGAGATTATGTAACAAAAAGTTCCTATTTTTTTTTAAAAGATTTTAGCTATGTGTCATATATATCACATGAATGAAACAAAAAGTCTTCTAATTAAGAAACTATAAGAACATTTTGGGGGAACAGAAGGGGAACATAAATTCAAATCTTACCACCAGATGAACGAAGCGCTTCAATTCTAGCCTCTGCCTTGGCTCTTGCAGTCTGCACATACAAAATTTGAACAATTGGTCTAAAGGCTGAAAATGCCCTGGCATTAACACAATACAAACATGACAATAACATTTCTCCAATGGACCATTTTTCCATTAAAAATAGCTGAAGTAATGGTTGGAAAATTTTTGGTAGTAAGACTTTGTTAACCTCTGGACAGCCAAAACAGTAAAGCCCAAATTTAGTGATAACAGTAACTTGACCTAACTATTGCAATGTCAATTGTGTTTTTTCATCAGAAAATCTCCCAAAATGTCAATGGTCTAGATCCAAGATCAGACTACAAATTTTATGCAGTCTGGGGCTATATTTACCAACCATCTTAATTTCATTGCAGGTCTAATTCTAGATTTTGAAAGTAATGCAACTTTTGATTGGGTAAACCATTTGGTTTTGCCAATCACAAGTTGTTTTACTTTCAAATCTTCAAAATTCTTGAGAATAAGACTGAGAATGTTCTTAAGAATAGTTGGAGAATACGGACCCTGATCTTGATTTCTTGATCATTATCTGTGAAACCAAATACAGTTGTGATAGTCATTCAAAGGGTCCATATCCATGAAATATTATGAAATCTGTTGAAACAGTCTAAAAGCCAATTAAATGATTTCTTGAATGGTGTTTACTCTGCCTTCAATATCATTTCAGTCATGTTGTTGTGATAACTCACTAAGTCTTGTATTTCCAGGGTTTCACTTGTACTAACCCAGGACCTCTGCCTTAACTCTTTCACTGCCAATGTCGCCTTGGATAGCTTTTGCAGACGGCATAGATCAAGATCATACTGCACAAAACATGCAGTCTGATCTTTGATCTACACTGTCCCCTTACTGATGCCAATCTTTAACTAATTTTAGCTCCTATTGCAATGAAAAATATAAAAAGTTTAAATCTCGAGAATATCTGAATCCATTAAGCTGGCAGCAAAAGAGTTTATAATCCAACATCTAACTTACTGAGCTACACAGGACACCATAATTGTAAAACCAGTAAAAATCACAGAATTATGCTTACCTCAGCTTTTCTTATATTTTGCTGCAGTTCCTCCATTTTGGCCTCTGGGTCATGTGACACCCCTTCTGTGGACCCTGATTCTGAGACCTGTAATAAAGGTACAAACAATCCTTTTATCTGATCTACACTCTGACACTGTTTTCAGAGATGATCAGTTGCCAGAGGAGAAGTTGTCTGAATTAAGTAAAACAACCTAGGTGTCACTATTAATACTTACTTTTCCCCCTGATGCTAAAATTCTGACAGCTTTTGATAATTTTCTTTAGGCTTTGGGTTTTTTGCACAAAAAACACGCCTAATCAAGCTGATACATGTATATTAATCTTACCAGTACATGTATGTCTATTTGATTGCATGTATACATAACTAATTACCTGAATCATTTCCATCTTTACTATATGAAGAAATCTTAGACTTGACCAAATTCAAAGCATTTGCAAACGACAAATTAATTCTGGCTAAATGATGAAATTTGTCCTTAAAATGACAAAAAACACTGTGGGAAAAGGAGAAATGCAGGTAACCTATATTTTCTCCTTTTCCAAAAATGTTTTTATCAGCCTTCTTTCTCAGAGTTGTTAGAAGTTGGGATTATGTGGGAAAAGGTTTGAAGCAATTTCTCCTTTTGCTGCCAGGCTTTCTAAAGTGATCTGGTGCCACAAGAAAAGTCATCTTACTTTGGCCCCTGCTCCTGTAGCTTAATACTTACTTTGTCCCCAGATCCCAAAGCTCTGAGAGCTTTCTGATGGTCCTTTATGGCTTTGTTTTCTTTGGCTATTTTGGTAGCCCACTTTCGTGCTTCTTTTTCTAAACTGTGTGAAGCATTGGGCTCCTTCGATATTTTATTGCACTAAAAAAGAGTGTAAAAGGTTGATTTTAATAAGGTTTTCGAGATGATGCTTATAATGACCGAGGTCTTTTAAAATCTCTGCTTTCATCTGACAACCCATTTGATTCAAAAAGTACAAACCGAGTGTAATCAGATTAATATTTTAAATGCATTCTGCTAAAGGCTTAAACAATGTATTTCTGAAGATCATCATCAGCATAGAAAAAAATTCTATCCATAGTAGATGGCAATTATTGTTCTGACCCAAAATACAACCATGTATTTCTGAAGATCATCATCAGCATAGAAAAAAATTCTATCCATAGTAGATGGCAATTATTGTTCTGACCCAAAATACTTTTAATGATGTTCCAAGAATCCAAACAATTTAGCTCAAAGTATACTTAAACTTTCACTTCAGGCAGCTTTATGTTATTTCTGAAGATCACCAACTATATTCAAAATTTCAATCAAAGATGAATGGCATTTGCTTTGGTACAAAATAATCTAAAGGTTCAAAAGAAACTGAAGAAATTAATTCAAAAGATCTTACCTGGTCCCCTAGACATGGTTCAAATTGATATTGCACTAGGTCTGTAAATATATGATTTGTGTACAAAAAGCACTTTAAGTCAAAGTCTCTGTTTATCTGAAACAAATAAAAAAAAAACATTGATAGATTGATAAACTGACAATGCCTATTGGTTCTAATTTTTGTGCCGGATACAACCTTCCTTACAACCTAAATGTTTTTTCCCCCAAGAATTAAAAGGAATAATCCAAAAATCCAAAAAGCATTATGTCACATTCCAAATTATTTTCAAAATTTCCAACATGTTATTTTGACCCTTTCAAAACCCCTGAAGTCTATGGTTTGATCCATCAAAATGTACAGCAAAATGCAAATAAGAAAGTGATTCATGAAATTTTCTGGGAATTTGATCCATTAATCTCTATCCATCATTTTTAAATAAAAAAGGAATGTGTTTTTGTGAGGCTAGTTTAAAAGCTGATTAGACACAAACTGGACTTTTGGGCAGCACACTAGTTTAAAGCTTGAATCTTTGTTTTCTTAAGTTTTGAGTATCAGTGACAATGAAAATTTATCATAAAATGGAAGATATTGTCATTTACATAACAAGATCTAGCCCTAAGTAAAGTTTTGTAAACTTACATAGATTGCTGAAATTATTTCAGTTCGACTTTTTTTGTAATTTTACTAGGCCTAAACTGATTAAATGAATAGTATCTATATTACAATTTACAACCATGGTGAAATTTCATAGATTTAGCCTAAACAACTTAATCAGTTATTGAAACATTTAAGACCCTACCAGGAAACACAGTTTTAAACTTGTCCTTAATGAAAGCATTTGCAGACTATAAATCAAATGCAACTCAAATTATAGGATTGTCTTAAAACAGTGTTGGAGGAGAAGATGCTAGTTAACAGCTTTTTCTCTTTTTACAAAAAAAAAGTTTCCAAAAGAATCTTTCCTCTGGGTCATACAAACACTGGATTATTTTGTATAGGGTCAAGTGATTGCCTGGATGCACCTACAGACAGAGAGCAAACCATCAGTTTCCTCCAGTGAAACCAATAAGGAGACTAATAAAAGACAAAGCAACTCACCATTGCAGTTTGCTCCACTATTTTGTTAAAGCTTCTATTTTCATAACAGCTTATTTCCTGGGCGGTGTTCCCAAAAATAGCAAAGTATTCCTGAATACGCTCAAATATCTCTCCATCCAATACCTATAACAGCAAAACATCATTATCATTTTACCATTTCCCAACAAATCCAGTGTTTTAACAACCCTCAGGAAGAAGGCTTTTGAAAACATTAAGGGAAAATTAGAAAATGCAGGTAACCAGCATTTTCTCCTTTTCCCATAATGTTTTCAATTCCTTCAAAGAAAAAATTTCACTATTTGCGTCACACTGTATAATGATGTATTCTGAAAATGCTTTTGATATGGTCAAGTCCAACATTTTGCCATCTGAAAAAAGAGTTAATCCTTTACCACATAATCCCAAGTTTTAAGACCCTGACATGAACAGCTTTTGAAAATATTTTGGAAAAAAAGAAAATGCTGGTTACCAGCATTTTCTCCTCTTCCCCCAATATTTTCTATCTTCTAAAGACAAATTTCATGATTTGACTAACATTTAACCCTTTCTCAAATGACAAATTTTGGACTGGTCCAAATTGAAAGAGTTTGCAGACAACAATTTCAAATTTGATGAAAATGGCAGAAAGGTCTCAAAATGGGTAGAAAACACTGTGGGAAAAGGAGAAATTGCTCGTTACGAGCAATTTCTCCTTTTCCCACAGTGTTTTCAAAAGACTTGTACTGCAGACACGTGAAAACCAGGGTTTGTTTGGGAAAGGGTTAACTTGTCGTCTGTAACTGCTTTCAATTTGGGCAAGGCTGAAATTTTGTTGTGTAGTAAAGAGTTAAGTCTACATGGATGCTATAGCAGATCAGATGGGATATTATCTACAGAACCCGGCATACCAAGTGTATTTTGTCACATACCCAAGAGTAGGTTAGACACAAAATTTAACATGTGCGGATATTATTAAACTTGCTAAAGTTTGCATAGTTTGAATGGTATATTCATCTTTTTGTTTTATTTTGCCACACTATGGTACTTCTGAAATGAACAGCTGGAGAGGAAATATCTATTTTGACTTTATTTGCCGAGAAATAAGATCTTTTCATATATGGTACTGCTGATGTGACTTGCTTGAACTACATTGTACTTACCTCCATCAAATTTGGTAGATCTGTGGTAAAATACCTTATCTGATGGGCGTTGGCTGCAGCCATGCATAGTAAGTATTCGTTGCGGGACTCTGTGGCCTTCACCTCACAGGCATCACTTCGACCTTTTAACTGAGAGAGAAAACGCCTTTACCTCAATACCACACAGTCGTAACTTTTAACGACCCGAAGGAGGAGGCTTCTGAAAACATTGTGGGAAAAGGAGAAAATGCTAGTGACCAGTATTTTCTCCTTTTTACACAATGTTTTCTACCCTATTAAAGACAGAAATCATCATTTGAGCAAGACTTGGTCACCTGCAAATGCTTTCAATTTGAGCAAGTTTAAACATTTTGCTCTGTAGTAACGAGTTAAACATTGATAATACCCAGTCCCCTCCTTCCCCCCGGCCCCCCCGCCAAAAAAAAAAAAAAAAAAAAAAAAAAAAAAAAAAACCTGTCATTACTATTGTTTTGATAGAGAAGATAGATGTTTATACCTTAAGTGCATTATGCTGAGACTAAAATAAAGGTGAGATAATTCTGCAAACCTTAAAAGCAGCCATCTGAAAATTGTTTCTTTTTCGACTACTTTTCCTTGTCAATCTATGTACATTTGTCAACCCCTTTCTATCTCAATATGTCGACATAACTTAAAAGCAATGACAGCAAAACTAAAGAAGGAGATTGCGACCACAAAACACATGAACTCAGGCAACAGATTGATGGACACAGGGCCAAACACACAAAATCTGATTACTTTTCATAAAAAATAGAACAGCTGAGGTTATGCACTCCATTTCAACCCTAAATCTAATGATGTATTAAACCTATTAAGAATGTCAGATATGTGGAATGATCATTTTCTGTCACGAAAATAAAATTGCAATATTGAAATTTCAATGCTGTTTAGGCCAGATTTACACTCAAAATGATGGATGAAACATGACTGACATTTTAAGAAAGATAGATATTCTGAAAAGTTTGTTTTTTTTCTACATTATCTGATTTAGATCATTTGTAATGCACTTCCTCACTTATTCCGACGCAATACTTCAGTTCATACCTTTGCATAATTCTTTTGTAGACTAGCTAGAGATGTAAATATCCCCTTTGATTTTCTGTTTAACCTGAAAGGTAAATAATTTGGTATCATATTCTTTATGAACAAAGTAATAAAGACTAGCCTCCAGAACAATAGATTACAGGCATTTGACTGTTATTTGGTTAAAAAGTTTAAACCTACCAAGTTATCTAGGAGTCCTCTATGGTTAAAGCATTGGACTTGTAAAACAAAAAAAACCTGCCTTAATCCACACTAGTGGTATAAGTCATAGTCATATTAGCCCTTAGGCTGCTAAGTGCCACTAGGCCACCTTTTGTAGACAATGTACATCAAGATCAGACTGTACAGAACATGCAATCTGGTCTTGATCTACTATTTCCAATAAACAGATATCCCCCCCCCCCCCCCAAAATAATGTTGAAATAGCAACATTTTGGTGTTTACTATTCGCTAGAAAGTTTCATTTTACTTATTTGGCAGGTTAAGGGTTAGTACCCTTAGGTAAGGGCACTGCAGAACACAAGTGCAGTGCTTGAGAAACGAAGAGAAGATGTGAAAAAGTAAGTTGTCACCATCAAATTGATAAAATTTTGTTACAAGCAGCAAAACCAAGCAATGCTTACTTATCTTCTGCGTCCTGGGCTTTTGCATGAGCATCATATGCTTGTGTCTCGTCAATGTTGTAGATCTTCTGTGCCTTGCACATTTCTAGCACTGTCTGTGAGATTTCTCCATGGACTGTTTGAAGCTGAGGTAACACCTGAAGGGAATTGAACGCCTAGAATGCTAAGCACAACGCATGCTGCTTTTGCAGACATTGTAGATCAAGATCAGACAGCACAGACTGTGCAGTCTGATCTTGATCTACACTGTCCGCAAGTTTTCAACATATTCTGTCCAAAACAACTGCACAATTATCATATTTTTATTTCACAATTCAGAAGATCAATTTTATCAATGCATTGTTATTACAGTTAGATATAAATGACTTATATAAACTTATACTAGTACCTCTAGCAAATTCCAACAAAAAACAATCTCTTCTTAGTAAGTATTTAGTGAGGCTTTTTCATTTTTGCTTGATTACAACAAACTCTGCATTTATATCAAATTTTGACCCTCATGAAGAAAACATGCATGGATATTATATCAAAAATTTTCTATTTCTAACATACTCAAAACAGTCAAAACTGAAGCTTTTTATCTCCACAACTATTGCTGATCTGACTGATTGATTGTATGGTGTTTAACACTGTTTTTAACATTATTTCAGCTATATTGCAATGGCAAGTGCACCTATCCATGCTTTCCTGAGTTTCTTTTACTAGTACTATGCACAGTATTCTTTCCAAGCCTATGACTGCTTTCCAACATAACCATCGTCGAAACAATGGTCAGTGGTGAGAAAGGAATGAATTCTGTCGCAATGGCTATCATCAATCCTCGGAAAGAAATTGGCCAAGCTGGGGGTCGAACCAGCGACCCCCTCTTTTAAAGTCCTGTAGGCTATCTCTGTGCTACCGGGGCTTGGCCCACAACTAATGCATTCCCAACCCAAAAAATTACATCAGCTTTGTGATGTCATTGTATGAAATCATCTATATTTCTGATGATGGTCATATAAAAAACTGTGTAAGGGTACCTTTTTCAAACTCTGAACTTTGGAAGCTTTCAATAGTTTAGCTGGTTCCCCGATCCTTTCCAGATATGTCTCTGCAGCCTGGAGCCTGCGTCTAGCCTGTGCATCTGTCTCCTCCAGTATTACTCTCCATACTGCCATGGCAGTCCTGAATAATTTTTGTGTAGGAGGTAAGCAACAGATAATCAAACCTGCATTAAGGGAACTATTAAGATTTCTTATAATCTCACCAAACTTTAAAAATGATTCATCACTATATATGTATTAAGAATGGCAAAGAAGTATTATACAAATGCATTACCGTTATCTCAAATTACAAAGAGGTACATAGACCATTCAGACTGTTTATCTTGGAATTTAGAATTACAACAATATTAGAAAAGATCAGGTATATAGTCCCTTGTTCAAAATGTTTGCAGCCAATACTAGTATTCCATATTCACAGTTTTTTTACTCTTTCCAAAACAATATAAGTTTGAACTCGACCAAATTGAAAACATTTGGCAGATGACAAACTAAATATAGCTTTTATGATTTCTGTCCCTGATAAGGTAGAAAACACTATGGGAAAGGGGGTAAATAATGGTTACTCGCATTTTCTCCATTTCCCACAATGTTTTCAAAAGCCTTCTTCTATTGGGTCATTAAAACTTTGCATTGTTTGGTGAAGAGATAACTTGTACAACTCACATATCAAAACATCGGATGGTTTATATCCAAGATCAGACTGCATGTTTCAGTCTGATCTTGGTTAATACTATCTGTACCTGCACAATCCTCTTTTGTCAACACTGCTAATACACAATATTGTTTTATACAGGATTAAAATCTTTACCTGACATCAAAATTTTAGACTTGTTCAATTTGAAAGCGTTTGCAGAAGACAAATTACTATGGATTAAACGATCAGATTTCTCTTTGGAATGGTAGAAAACATTGCGAGAAAGTGAGAAAACGCTGTTTACTAGCATGTTTTCCCTTTCCCACAATGTTTTCAAAACCTTCTTCCAGGTCCTAAAAACTTGGGACTGTGTGGTAAAGGGTTAATATTCTTTATTATTATTTCCAGAAGATCACTATACTGAACTATTTGTGAAGCTACTGCCTTATATAACATCTAAAACTTTTACTACATGATAAATTGAAATGAGCCATGCTCTGTGAAAAGGGGGCTTAATTAATGCAGGCTGACCTTGGGCCGAAACTTTTCGCTATTGGTCAATTTTCTACGTGTCAAAGGACCATTCTACCTCATAACTCAGTTGGTTGTTAAAAAAGTGGCTATCATAGATCCATAATCATGTAATTGTTTGCTTGGTATCACAGATCACAGTGATGCAATTCGCCCCCTTCTTCCAGAACATGCCTAAAATACAATGTACTGTATGTGTGCATTATCTCCCAAACATAAAATCTAGTGCATACTCTAAACAAAAGATTTATATCATTCACTAAAACTATGTCAAATTTAAGTGTGATGGAAAACGATAATGAATAGCTAAACTGAGTCAAATCTCTGATCCCAAATAAAGTTCTTCCAGACCAATTTTTTTGGTTTATAGCTCAGAAAAACAAGTGACCATGTCTCTACTGTATAATAGTTTCAGCTTATCACTTGATAAGTGTTAAAAGTTTGAGGCCCTTGAGGGCCTGAAGTGCTCTACTGGCAGTAATTTTGCTAATTTTCTAACATACATCATGGTGAATTGAGCAAATAATTGAAGAAAAATTTCTCAAAACCAATTATTTGGAATCCAACCAAATTTGACAGGGTTTCAGTACTCATTGTATTAAAAAAATCCATGCAAGTTTAAGACAAATGTGACCAATAATGTAAATTGTGTTGAATAAACAAGACTAAGGCATCAAATGGCTGCTTTTCCTAAACTGACGACTGAACTTTCTTCATGATACAACTAATCGGTGAAAGTTTCGAAAGAACTGGATCAAAAATGTGAACTATATCGCATAAACAAGAAATGCAATTAAATGGCTACTTCTTCCTTAGAAAAGTGTCAGATTTTTTTCAGAATAAATAAGGTTCAAGCTACTGACGAAATAAAGCAACTGTGGAAGTTTTGTAAAAATCGAATGAGAAATGCAGACTTTATTATGTAAACAAGAAATGTACATGTAAATTTTCAACTTTAAATGGCTACTTTTCCCTTTACTATTCATTGTCAGATTTTTTCAAAATCAAGAGGGTTCAAGCTATTGAAACAATCTGACAACAAACATAGACTTAATCGCATAAACAAGAAATGTAAATTTTCAAATTTAAATGGCTATTTTTCCCTTTATAATGGACACATTTTTTTCAAAATAATGTGGTTTCAAGCTATTGATGATATAGAGAAACTATGCAAATCTCAAGAAAATCTGACCACAAATCACGTATACAAGAAAAAGACTGACAGAAGAACAGAAACCATGCCATGACATAAGCTCTGCTGGTTTCGGCCAGTAGTGCTAAAATCTGTCTTTTGGTAGATGGATAAAACTAAAATTTAAATAAATTTTTAAATATAAACTATATATTACCTTCCCAAACATATACACATACATCTATAATACTTCCAAAATTGATAGTATCCGTTCTATGTTGAACATTGTTTTGTTGTACAGTAACACAATATTGACCTTAACTATATTTTCAAAGACAAAATCTTGTTTAGCCAAAAACTTACCCTCATTTTCCATCACAAGACTATCTTTTGGTAAGAACTAAAACATTCTATACAGTAACCACTAAATCAACCATTTCAAATTACCTCCCTTTTCCATAGCTAACAAAAGTGAAACAAAAAAGGGTTTAAGGTTAAGAAGAAGTGTAATTGGTTTACTTATTACCATACAAAGCAGACTTTTAAACCCTTTACAAGAAGAGAAAGTCTTGGGCTTGCCCGAATGGGAAGCATTTGCAGACCACAATTCAAACATGGTTTACCTTTTATCAAACAGCTTAAGTCTTTAGCAAACGACAAAATTTCAGACTGGTTCAAAATCAAAGCATTTGCAGACGACAAATAAAATGATCCTCAAATGATGTGAACTGTATCAAAAAGGATAGGAAACATTGTGGGAAAAGGAGAAAATGCTGGTTACCAGCATTTTCTCCTTTTCCCACAATGTTTTCAAAAGGCTTCTTCTTCAGGGTCGCTAAAACTCGGGATTGTGTGGTAAAGGGTTAACAACCCTAAAGATAGGACTTTTGAAAACAGAATCTTTTCCTTTTCCCACAGTGTTTTACACCATTCCAAACACAAACTTAAATTTTTGCTTCACATTTATATTGTTGTCTGCTTTCAATCTGGACAATTATAAAGTTTGTTGTTTTGAAAAGGCTTAAATGATCAAATTCTACTTAATATAAAATAAAACATCGTGGAAAAAGGATAAAATGCAGGTTACCAACATTTACCCCTTTTCCCACAATATTTTTAAAAACCGTCTTCTTTAGGGTCCCTAAAACTAGGGACTGTGTAGTAAGGGGTTAAGTAGAATCTTAAAAAAAAAAAAAAAAAAAATCATGAGAAAAGAGCATTTGCTTGTAATAATGAGTCATGCTCTGGCAAAAGGGGGCTTAGCGCATCTCCGTCATGCATGATATAAAGCAAGTTGTCACATGATTATGGATCTACAAAGTCCACTCTGTCTAACAACCCCTGGAGCATGAGGTATATTGGTCCTTTGACACAGAAATTTGACCTGTAGCGAAAGTTTCAGGCCAGTCAGCCTGCACAGGCTGACCTGGGTCGATACATTTCGCTGATGCATTAAGACCCCTTTTTACAGAGCATGGCTCATGTGAATTATCATTGCTGTTTCACCTTGACAGTTTTCATTAATTTTCTTTTGACCCTCTACCAAACAATCTCAGGTTTTAATGACTCAGAGAAAGCAGCCTTTTGAAAACATCATGGGAAAACGAGAAAATGCTGGTAGTCAGCATTTTCTCCTTTTCCCATGATGTTTTTTTTCTTTTCAAAGATAATTCCAATCATCTTAATTGTTGTCTGCAAGGGCTTCAAAAATGGACCTGTTTAAAATTTTCTCATCTGGTAAAGGGTTAATTTCTTTTTAAAAGTCTTCCTGGGCATCATTTGTTAAGATTCACAAGTATCTTTGTATGGTAATGGGTAGTAAGATTGTGCCATTTATATCTAAGGGCAGGTCTGTACAAATAAATGATCAAAGTTCACCAGTAAATAAAGAGCAGAAATAAAGTGGGGCAACAACTCGGGACAATTGGAGACATTTATACATGCTTATAAATATTTACAAATCCAGTTAGAAATAGGCAAGTTGATTTCTTTCCACATTGCTTCCATTATTGTCTCTATATACAGAATTATGTTTGCATATATTTGCATTTAAAAATTTGTATGTTAAGCACATATGACTTTTTTCAACACATTTATTCGTCTTGTGGCAGAGCAATTCTGAAAACATGGTTGCAAAAATAAAATGACTGCAATGAGTAATTTCTCCTTTTCTTACAATGTTATTACTATATGCATGTCAGAAACTTTCACTTATGTTGATAACCATTATCATAATTGAATGTTTTCTACATAATCAGCTATAAATTTGTTTCAATGGGTAATAAGAAAATATCTAACAGCCATTTCATACCTGTGTTCCTTGCCATCATCCGAGGAAAAATCTGGCATAGCCTGAAAATCTCTCTTCAGTAATTGGCCTGTCAACTTTAATAATGCCTGTTTAAACAAACAATCATGCAGAAGTTAGAAAATATTCTTCAGATGAAAATTTTGACCATTCTGGAAGGAAAAATGACATAAATATTTGAATAATTTTCTGGCAAAAGGGGCTTTAGTCAATAGTGTATCTCTGAGATGCATTACATAACATAATCATGGATTCATAAAATCAATTATGTATAACTACTGCCTGAATCATGATGTACACAGGTCCTTGGCCATGCAGAAAATTGACCAACAGCAAGATGTTTCAACACACTTGCAGACGACAAGCTAATGTGGCTCAAATGATGGAATTTTTCTTGGAAAGGGTAGAAGACATTATGGGAATGAACAAAATGCTGTTTACCACCATTTTCTCCTTTTCCCACAATGTTATTTTGAGCATATTCAGTTTAATTGGACATGGATTATAAATGAGAAACAGGATGAATAAAATAGACTTGTTGGCTTGGACTGAGAAAGTTTATCAGGCTCGGCTCCGGAATTTTATCCTATTCACCTTTGGCCATCCTCGTTGACCCAGTTTCGATGTATTACGTAAACTACATTGATTGCCCCTGGGTTATCTCATGTATGTTTTCTCGTTCTCATGAATTATTCATGAAGCATTCTGATTGGTAATCTCAGTTTTTCAGTGAGAAAATTTAATCTATTTTTATTAACCATATGCCATCATTTCTATTTTTACCTCATATACAACCAATCAAACCGATGAATGTAGTTCATGGAATACATCGGAACTGTGTCAATGAGGATGACGTCACCCCTGCTACATACCCCCAAGGACTGCAACAGCACGCTGTATTTCTGAATATTTGCCTTCATATATAAGGATTTGTAATGTCTGCCCTGGATTGTCGTAAGGCAAATGCCACAGAAGGAGGGCCCACCGGCGGCCACTACAAAAGAGTATCATTATGTCATCGACAATTCGATTGGCTATTGGGTGTAATTCGCAATCTTAAGAATATTCATAGAAACCACGGTTTTGCAATTGAATGTCCCAGGGGTGATGAATGGTAATATTTCACACCTGGGTTAACGAGGGTGCCTTTGGCTCACTTGATAAAAATTCCTACACCTTGCCAGATAAATCTCCTCATTCTAAGACACCAACCATCTATCATCTGTAGGTGCATCAGAAGTTAAGTAAACACATCTCACCTGAGCATATTCCTTCTCAATGATTGATCGCTGCCTTGAGAAAGTTCTGCAAGTTTAAGATAAAAAATTATTATTGTATCATCTATGTTTATACATTATGTATTTCAAATAGTCAATCTATTTAAACACATGGCTTGTGACTAAGGGCTGTGTCTGCGTGTTTGTAAACCATTTCAATTATCATTTCAGTTATATCATGGCAGCCAGTGCACCTATCTATGCTGTCTTGGAATTTCTTTTACCAAGACTTGGTACAATACTCTTCCCAAGCCACCTCTGCTTTCTCTTATAACCATCATCAAAATAGTGATCCGTGGTATCAGAAACAAATTAATCCTGTCACAATGACTCTCACCAATTCTAGTAAAGAAACTAGCAGAGCTCGCGATTTTAAACTGCAATTCAAGAGTTGCGAGTTTGAATCAAAGCACACTGGTGTGAACTCTTACTAAGGATTGATAGTTACTACCACAAGATTCAACCCCTTCTCACTGCAGCACATTGATTTGGCTTGGTTCATGTAGGATAACAGCTTGGAATAACAGATT
Source organism: Tridacna gigas (assembly GCA_945859785.2). Classification (NCBI taxonomy): domain Eukaryota; kingdom Metazoa; phylum Mollusca; class Bivalvia; order Cardiida; family Cardiidae; genus Tridacna; species Tridacna gigas. The sequence continues at coordinate 30,430,933 of OX244033.2, forward strand.
AGCACAAGGATACACAGGGAACATATGGATAGGCACATGAGTTACAATGTAGCTGATAATACAACTGAAAACAGCCCATGATACAAAAACAAAGAAAGCACCTGAAATTTGAATTCTTGCCAGATTGTGATTTTTGTTAACTTCAACTTTTTTCTTTTGGAATTGAGTGAAAATGTCCATATATAGAAAACACAGATTGCTATAGTTGTGTTTTTTCTCCTAAATTTCCTCTTTCTTTTCTTAAATTTTAACAACTCCACCCTAAAGCCTACAACTAGCTATAAGAAAAGTATTTTACACAACAGACTCATTCAATTTGAAAGCATTTGCAGACAATGGCTCTTAAAAAATGGGATTTGTTTTTGAAAGGATATAAAACATTGTTGGATGGGAAGAAAATGCTGGGTACCAGGGTCTACTCCTTTTACCAAAATAATTTCAAAAGCCCCTAGGCTCAGGTTTTTTAAAACTCCCAGTTTTATGGCAAAGGTTTAACTCTTTTCCAGAGGGCCAGATACTCCTTTGTGTAACTTTTGACGTCACTGAGAAAGAAAACTTTTGAAAACATTGTGGTAAAAGGAGAAAATGCTGGTAACCAGAATTTTCTCCTTTTCCCACAATGTTTTCTACCCTATCAAAGATAACTTTCACAATTTTAGCAACTTTTAATTTGACGTTGGCTTATGCTCAACTGATCTAAAATTTTGTCAGGTGGTAAAGGGTTAAGTGTCCTGCTTGGCTCATTGATGAAAGTGTAGGATTTTCTATCTGGAGGTCTGGGATTCAAACATCACTCATGCCACCCAATTTTTTGGGGGGCTTGTCTTTAGACACAAAAGAGCCTTTGCAACATAATTCACCTTTTAAGCGATCAACCTTTGTGTAATTTGTAGTAATTTGTATTCAGAAGGCCTATAAGGATTCTGTTAGTTAAGGATTCATCTCTATTAGTGGCACAGATAAAAGAATTTTTCTGGAGTTAAATTGGCTTTAGGCCTGTGCCACAAATTTCTTCACTAATTTTTAGCTGTTGTCTTGTAGATGATGTGCTGTTCTGGTTGTGGGTACTCTTTAACATAATTTCAATGAGATGACTCTAATAAGTATCCACAACATGAATCATACGGAAAGAATTGCTTTACAAGTATTTAAGTACCCTTCTGCATTTTGAACAACTACACCTGTAACAATAGTTTGCAAACAGTAATTAGATGTTCACAGTCATGTATACCCCCTGTGATTTTTGTAGTAAACAAGGTTTATGCCTTTAACCCTTTACCATACGACAAAATTCTAGACTGATCCAATTTGAAAGCATTTGCAGACGACAAAATAAATGTTACTAAAGTGGTGATTTCTGCCTTTGATAGGGTAGAAAATATTGTGGGAAAAAAGGAGAAAATGCTGGTTACCAGCATTTTCTCCTTTTCCCACAATGTTTTCAAAAGGCTTCTTCCTCAGGGGCGTCAAAAGGCGGCATTGTGAGGTAAAGGACATAAGACAAGGAAGATTATGGAACAAAACAATAGTAAAATACGACCAACCTTATGTCTTCCAAAAGATCACATTCTTGTTGGTGTTTTGCCTGCAGTTTCGATACATGGTCATTGTGCAGGTTTTTCAACACGGCATTCGGCTTTAACTGCAATTAAAGAGATGACATGACAGATATGAGATACTGCACGCGTTTGTGGTATGTGTTAATTATCATAAGTAGATCGGCCTATCGTAATTACCTTCCGGGGCGGTGGTTGTGGCATAATTAACAAAATCCTATCAGTGTTTAGATTTTGACAAGTGGTCCGCCATTAAAACCATAATAAGGCTCTTCCGTTTCCCTCCCCTGTGTATATCCACAGGTCATAAATGGGGGCAAAGTTCAACTATGTACTCGAGCAGTATAGCCTAGCAATATTGATTAGATTACCACAAGTAGATCTATATAAGAGGGATCAGCTTTCATTTCTTTTTTTTTTTCAGTGGGGGTGAGGGGGTGGGGGGGTTACATAGCAGAAAACTCACTACCACTTGCAGAAGACCCTTTGCATCTTACAGCAGACCAGGGATCGTATATTAATATACGATCCCAGAGCAGACCGTTTGGAAATACTGCGCAATTTCACCTTTTGCCTCAATGTTTTCACATGTACTTGTAGATCAATTATCAAACATTTCCTTTTATGTGCGATATTTCATATTCACGATGATGCTTTATAAGTCGTCTGCCGAAAATGTGTTTTCGGACGGTAAATTTACAAGTGTTTGTGCCATCGATTGGCAGTCAATCCTCTGCGGAATAATTTATGCGACCTTTAGAAAAAGAACAAGTTTTTTTGCATTTCATATGAATTCCGATATATAGATTTATTAAGTTATGAACTACGAGGTCCTTATCTCTGGTATATATCTTTGGAGTTTTTTTTTTGCTGTAACTGAAGTGCGCATTGTTGAATGAACATGGGACACAAAACCCATTAGGTCATAATCCCACTAGGACAAAGGCCAACAGGACAAAAATCTATTGAGACATTATCCCACCGAAACATGAGCCCCACTGGGGCAAAAACCAACTGTTAAATTTAATTTTGTATAAAAATGATATTTTCAACCCTTTAACTACACAATGGAGAGTTTCAAAGACCCTAACAGAGATGGCTTTCGAAAACATTGTAGGAAAAGGAGAAAATGCTGAAGACCAACTTTTTGTACACTGTTTCCTTCCCTTTCACAAGCATATCTCATAATTCAAGTCATGTTTAACCCTTTCCCAAACAAGCCCTGGTTTTCACATGTCTGCAGTACAAGTCTTTTGAAAACACTGGGAAAAGGAGAAATTGCTCGTGATGAGCAATTTCTCCTTTTCCCACAGTGTTTTCTACCCTTTTTGAGAACTTCCTGCCATTTTCATCAAAGTTAAAATTGTCGTCTGCAAACTCTTTCAATTTGGACCAGTCCAAAATTTGTCGTTTGGGAAAGGGTTAATGTGTTGTCTGCAAGTGCTATTGATGCAGATGAGTCAAAAAACTTTGTCTTCAGGTAAGGGGCTAAAGACTTAACCCTTTACCACACAATCCCCAGTTTTAAAAACCTAGTGTAGGGCAAGGTCACCCCACACAGAACATACTGTCTGAAATTGGATCTTTACTTTTCAACACTGTATGATCTTTTGGGGGGGGGGGGAGATTTTTGAAACATAAATGAGTCATGCTCTGTGAAAAGGAGGTTCAGTACATCTACAAAAGGTTTTGACCTGCGTCTGCCTTCGCAGGCTGACATGGGTCAAAACCTGTGGCTACTGGCCAATTTTCTGCATGTTTAACCCTTTACCGCACAATGCTGCTCTTTGACGCCCCAGGGAAAGAAGCCTTTTGAAAACATTGTGGGAAAAGGAGAAAATGCTGGTAACCAGCATTTTCTCCTTTTCCCACAATGTTTTCTACCCTATCAAAGAAAAGTTGCACCATATGAGCCACACTGAAATTGTCCTCTGCAGATGCTTTCAATTTGGACAAGGCTAAAATTTTGTCGTCTGGTAAAGGGTTAAGGAAAATTCTACATTCAGGATTCAGGCTGTTGTTAGACAAAATAGATTTTATGGATCCATAGTCATGAGATAGCTTGTTTGGTAAACAGCATCACAGAGGTTATATATTATACCCTCTCCTGCCTGAGCATGACTCACATATTTGAGTTTCTACCATTGGCTTGAAATTTTTTTTTGTTGATTTGTAGTGCAGTTCAAGGGTTTACTCTTCTACACAAAAAAATTTCAGATGAGTCCAAACTAAAAGCAACTGCAGATGGCGTAGTAAATACAGAGCAAATTATGGTGTATGTTTTTAAAACTGTAAAAAACATTTCGGGAAAAGGAGAAAAAGCTGGTTACCAGCATTTTCTCCTTTTTCCATGTATTCTAAAGCTTCCTTGCCTAAGGTCTTTAAAACTGGGGATAGTGTGGTAAAGAGTTAAAGAACCAGGAGGCATCAACTTTGGTCTGCAAGATACTTATTTCTATTCTTAAAGCATCTACATCTCTCATCAAATCGTCTAAAATTCTGTTTCACTTTTTTTCCCCATATAGAGCGGTTGAACATAATTCCAAACAGCGTCTAAATCCAGATGACATTTTAAACACCTCACAGTGTTTCCAAAATATACCCTACTAACCTTTTCACATTTGTGATGTCAGGTATTGACTTTGATTCTGAGTAAAATTTGTCAATAATATCCAAAATGTTTCCAGATAATATGAGAGAGTAGATCGTAAAGCAGCTAGAATGCCATACATTATCCCTTTACCAAACGACAGCTTTAACCCTTTCCCAAACGACAAATTTTAGCCCCTCCCAAATTGAAAGCATCTGCAGACAACAAATTTAAAAGTGGTACTAATAAACTTTAGGTTTTTTGACAGGGTAGAAAACATTGTGGGAAAAGGAGAAAATGCTGGTTTCCAGCATTTTCTCCTTTTCCCACGACGTTTTCAAAAGGCCTCTTCCTCAAGGATGTGAAAACACAGGATTGTTTGGTAAAGGGTTAAACCAGTCCAAATGGAAGCCTTTGCAGAGGACTGATTGAATGTGACTAAAATGATGTAACTTGTTATTGAAAGGGTAGAAAACATAGTGGGAAAAGGAGAAAATGCTGGCTACCAGCATTTTCTCCTTTTCCCACAATGCTTTCTAAAGGCTTTTTCCTCAGAGTTGTTAAAACCCAGAATTATGTGGTAAAGGGTTAATGTGTAAGCTTGGCCTGAAAGACATTGATTTTGAACATTCCTTGAATTGTGCAGATCTACTCTTACAGATATCTTTGAAATGATTTACAGCAGTTACAGAAACAGACAAATTCTATAAACTTGGACTTTAAGCATAAATCAGAGAAGGTTTTAGTAATAGGGTCCTAGTAGTTGTAATTACATCTGTCATATCTATGTTAAAGTCTATCATAGTGGCCACCTTCATCAAGCATGCAACCTATATGTATGTTAAATGCCCTTTTACCAAATGACAAATTTTGGACACATCAAAATTGAAAGCATATGCAGACAACAAAACTGAATTAGTACAAAAGAGCTGAAGTTCTCTGATAAATTAGAAAACATTTTGGGGAAAGGAGAACTTGCTTGTTACAAGCAATTTCTCCTTTTTCCAAAATGTCTTCAAAAGCTTTCCTCCTCTTGGTTGTTGAAGCAAGGGATTGTTTGGTAAAGGGGTTAGCAAGCATTATTTACGTTCCAAGTGGAGGCAGATACATTGACATGTACCAGTATTAAGCAAGCACCTGTACTGAGCAAGCACATTTTGAGTGTCCTGTAGGTCTTTGCTTAATACCGGATGGAGTATATACAGTGTCACTTGCACTGTGACATTTTTCACACCCAGTAGATCTACCTGGCTTCAATTTGTTCATCATTTAACCTCTGGGCATTAAAAATAGTATAAGTAAAACTTGTTTCTACCTTTTAGTGATGGGTTTTATTCATGAAAAACAAATCATAGTAAAGTATTTGGTATAAAAGTCATCATGGTGCATCAACTGTATGTAACTGTATTGTGTCTCAAACCTCCAATGGTTCCACTATCAAGAAATGTAGAATGATGCTGTCAAAAATTGTAAAATGTGCAGAAATTATACATACAGTAATGGTTACATTTCCTTACTATATAATCTTTTTAGCTATATGCTGACTTTTGAAATTTGTAAATTGACATTAGTTGAGTAAGTAATATATTAGGTTATGCCGCTAATCGGTCATGATCTGCCTCTCTTCCATTTGTTTAATGGTCTAAGGGAGAAAACTCACACAGCCTTAAAGCATAAGTTATGAAGAGTGACCTCCCTTATTATAACACCCCCCCCCCTCACCCCCACTTACCACTTTCTTTTTGAAAAGAAAATTAATACTCAGTTACAAATGATTCTTACACGAAGTATACTAGTAAATATTGGCAAGAATTTTGCAAGGATTTCAAACATGAAATGGATGTATTCGGTTTATGAAAAGACTGCTGCTAAGACTAACCTCGCAGTTCGAACACCGAGGAAAATTTCAATGCGACATAATTCGACTTTAGATATTACCACTGACAAGGATTTAATAAACCATAGGGACTCTGTATAGTTATACCTTATCGGCTTAAGTTTTGGTAACCCATTTTGGCATAATCTAAACAGGCTAAGTTACTTTCGTAGTTACTCAGCACATTTGACGATTTTTTTTTTTAAACAGACATGTTATGATTGTGAATGACATCGACACCAGTCGTTTTAAGCGTGCGTCCGGTCTTTTTTGTTTAGTAATTGACATTTTAAATCATTGGTTAAATTTGTATTAAAGGTGAAATCTTACCTTGATATGAACCAAACCGTTGTTCCCCGATTAAAATTTTGGCGGTTAAACTACGCTAGTAACAAATGTGATAAAATACAAGGGAGACTACCCTCTGGTTTCCACAAAGTATATTTTTAATTGCTATTTTTTTGTGTCTGTTATCTTCAAATCGATAATAGAATTTATATCTTAATGATCGAATTATGACAAAAATAGAATTCAATACATGTGGCGGGAAGGAAAACGTTTTCTTTGCCGATCGCTCCTGCAGACTACCGATGTATAAAGACGATGAACATTGTATTTTGATTCGTCCATCGTTTTATACTGTCGACGGTTCAAGGGAGAAGACTCCTGTATGATTCAGATAAAGATATTGCATAGTTTTCTCCCTTAGACCATAAAAATCATCTCCCAAATAGCTAAAAATCCAACGGTAAAGATCTACTTTGGGGTGACACTGAATAAGGGTTGATATACGAGTTTTCTCCCTTAGAAAAAAATACATCGTTGTTTCCCGAAAAGTTTACAACCAAATAGAAAACGATCTTTGCATTACATTGTGTAAGGGTCGATGTCAGGCGGCGAAACTTCGGGTGGTCTATTATTTGATGCAAATGGGGGGGGGGAGGGGTCCTGTGTGGCTCAGTGGAAAAGTGCAGGACCCGTTACCTGAAGGCCCCGGGTCGAAACCTCACTGGATCCACTAGGATTTTCGTGGGAGTGTCCTTGGGTAAGACACTTCAGAGCCTTAACCTAGTACTGGTGAAACCCAGGAAATACATGAATATGTCAGCTGTCGCCGTGATATGACTGAAATAATGTTGAAAGCGGCGTAAAACACCATTCAATCAAGCAATCATTGATGCATTGACGGGGGGGGGGGGTGTTGATGTGCGAGTTTTCTCCCTTAGAGCATAAACAAATTACTCGGTACAGTTTAAAGTAGTCAAACGGTACTGTATGATAGACCATTTGGGTTGTATAATTTTTACCTAACGCTTGATCTTCTAAAAAAATGCATTCAAATGGAACAACTTCTTAAACGTTTCTTTGTTACAGTTGGTAGCGTACAGGACTTGAGAACAGGGGGTCGCTGGTTCGATCGCCAGCTTGGCCAATTTCTTTTGGAGGAATGATGATGCCATTGCGAGAAGGATTCGTTCCTCCCTCACCACTGACCACTGTTTCGACGATGGTTATGTGGGAAAGCAACCAGTGGCTTGGAAAGAATATTGCACGGAGTAAGTACTGGTAAAAGAAACTCCAGGAAAGCATGGATAGGTGCACTGGCTGCCACGATGTAACTGAAATAATGTTGAAAACAGCGTTAAACACCATAAAATCAATCAATCAAGTAATTTTTTTGCTAGTTGTGTGCTTAAAGTTACTAGTGAATCTAAATATGGATAAAACTACCATAAAAACTGGTGGTTAATTCTACTATGATTTGTCATTGTTTATGGCTGTTCTCAAACTGTTCATCACTTCTCCAGGACTAAGACATACCAAGAGCACCACACGCTGGTGCCAACCCGTGGTTGTGGATGTTTGATTTTCAGTGAAAATTCTAAGTTGACAAAGGGGCATAACTCATCAAAAATTTTTTGAAGGTTACCTGCCCTTGTTGCATAGGTTTTCCTTTTGATGATTAACAACTTGTCCAAGTTTAGAGCAAATATCTTCAGTAATGAATGATAGATATCATAAAATGTCAAAGTTTTCACGACGACGCAGACAACGGCCATGACACCAAGAAGTTGTCCATCCTTTGCACTAGTTTACATTTCAATGGTGTTTTAGACAAACACATTGCCAGGTACACTATTGCACATAAAACATCTCTAAAGGAGTTGCCTGGTTGCATAGCAAACTTAATTATCTTTAATGAATGTACAGCCTTCCAGTTTCTTTACACGTGTGCAGAAAATAGATCTATATTCAGAAGTATTTATCAGTGTTTAACATGAATAAATTCAAGGCAAAAGTATCTAATTAGACCCCTTGAGGGATTTCAAATTTTGTAGGTCTACAGTCACTCGAATCTGTCCAAACTATCAGTGCTTTGATCATTGGACCTATGGCGGCTGTAAAAGACACGCTGCCGGCTACAAGGTCGAATCTTTTCCAAAGAGTGCGGAATCATTGGAAGAAATCAATTGCAATTATTGCTATAGGAGCCTATGGTTTACATTATGCCGAAGGACTTTATGAGTAGGTGAAATCTCCGTTTATGGCTGTGTACATGTTTTTATGATATTCGTACCCGAGATCGATCGTCCTGTATTTAGAACCCGTATCATTCTGCTCACAGTTTGTTTTCTTTGTTTCAAATCTCATACCAGCTGCACCCCCCTCCATAACCTGCTGCACTTTTTCCCCTTGAGTTGTAACATCCTTAATGAATATGGATAACGAGTATGACTGAATCAGTGAATGATTTACCGTAACCCTTAAACTGCTAAATAAATGAAATGAAGCCGATAGTAAAAACCCAACTGTGGTTATTTTAAAGGTATGTTTTTGAGGAGAAAAATATCTTCAAGTCGGATAGTGTAGATCAAGATCAGACTGCACGTTCTGTGCAGTCTGATCTTGATCTATACTGTCTGCCAAAAACAGTGACAGTGAGTCACGCTTAGCAGCTAAAGGGTTAACACATAGAATCAATTTGATTTTAAGGCAATGTGATAAAAAGAGAAATTACGCATCATGTAATGAAGTAAAAGGATTTCCCATACCTTACTTTCTTTTATGCAATGTAACACCAAGAGGTGCAAAATCAAACAACAACGAAAACAGACTTCTTCAACAATTCTTTATTATTTCAGAGATGACTTGCTCAGAAGACGATACTGTGAAGAGGCTAGGGTAAGTTTCACTTTTTTTTTTCCTTGATGATTGTTTCCGTCAGTCTTTACCAAACAACTAAATTCTGGACACGACCAAATTCAAAGCAATTGCAGACTACAAAATAAATGTAGCTCAAATGATGATTTCTGTATTTCTGGTTACCAGCATTTTCTCCTTTTCCCACAATGTTTTTCAAAGCCTTGTTCTTCAGGGTTATTAAAACTCAAGATTGTGTGGGAAACGGTTAAGGGAACTGGCTAAACATTATAGGAAGTAAGGAAGTTTAAGTCTACTTCTACAATCCATTGGAAACCTTCCTAGGCAGAGCAATTTTGTAAGCATCCTCAAAATCGTCTGCTGCAAATTTGACAATGTGTTATAGAAACAATACATGTATTTAAACTTGGTCCCATTTTATTTCTGTAGGAATGACGATGTTGATCCCAGGTAGTCAGTATCATGCTTCCCAACTCTCCCAATTTCTTTGGGAGTCTCCCGATTCAAGACAAATTACCCAATCACCCCGACAGTCAATTAAAAAACCCGATTCGGAATAAGGGTAAAAAGGGTGTGATAAATTTGTACCCAAGGTACATGTATATTATCCGAAGTTTACAATGGTTGACACGAGTGTGTATTTTACGGTCAAATGGACCCATTGTCTATAAATAGGAATCAAGATACTGAGATATAACGATCGATGATCGTGAACCAATCAAATTTGAGAATGGGCAGAGGTACTTTTCAGAGCGGAAATCAAAACGCCGTTCACCTGACGTTAACAGGTAAATTACGTTGTAAGATTCTAGATCCATAAACACAAAATACCATTGCTCATTGTGTCCCCTGGATGAAGACAAAAATGAGTGAAAACATTTAGTTTAATCAGTAACAAAAACAATGAAAAAATACGAAATTTTTAACTCTTACTGCACAAACTGACCACTGGAATTCCACTTTATCTAAAAATAGATCGACCTGCATGTAATCGTAGTTAAATCAATGATGTAGCAATATTCAACTGGTTACCGGTGATAGAGTAATATGGTAATCCTCGGGGCACTGATTGGAGGAACCTACTGTTGCCCAACGTTACCGATGTTGACGTTTGCTTGCATTTTTTTGTGTGTGTGTGTGAAGATTGCATCTATTTTTCTTGTTTTTTTTTTAAAAAGTGTTTTTTTTTTTTTTAATTTTCTTTATGTTTTTGAGATATTTTACTGATGATTTATGCAGACAAAAATGATACTCAAAAGGAACTCAATGGAACTCAACTTTTTTTTTTTCAAACAGTATATATGACAGCTTGTCCTTTAGATAGAACTTAACCAGCAATTCGAGTCAGATTATGATTATGGTGTTTATTCGAGACACCTGTTTGTGATTATTGAGTACCAAAGAGAATGAAAAATGTCAGGATAAAATGTGGTACTCTGTAGTCTATAAAGCTAAAAAATTATGGGTACAATATAAAATTGGCAGAATATCTTTAAAAAAGAATTCAAAATTATATCATGTACTTTACAAAACAGTGAAAACACAATGGACAAAGTAGAATTTGATAATGAACATCACAGTGCTTCGTTACCTTAGTCACTGATTTCAATAGATTCATGACTGCAATGATTGATTTTGTTTTTGCTCTTAATATTCACATAAATTTGATAAACAATAATATCTAATAAAGAATAAAAAGAAATAAATCATAAACCAGATTTTTGTTCAATTATTAAAATATTTGGCCTAGAATGGTTTAAAAATGATCTTTAAAGAGACCTTCTGGTACACCTCAAAAAGTCTCCCCCTTGAAACCCCAAATCTCCCTCTTTGAAACTCTCAAAAACCCCCTTTGGTGTTTGAAAAAGTTGGGAAGCATGCAGTATGCTGATGGTTGTAGTAACAAATTAGGGTGTTTTCATTCACAATTATGTTTTGTTTGTGTTACAGAAATACGGAGAGATGCCTATACAGCTTGGAAGTAAGACAAGAAAAGTGACAGTTTTTCTAAACCCTGCTGCAAGTCATGGGTAAGTCTATACATGTCTCACAGTACATCTTAACACTTTACGAATCAACATTTTAAACTGGTCCAAACTGGAAGCATTTGCAGACGACAAATAAAGCATAGCACAAATTATAAAATTCATGTCTGAAAGGGTAGAAGACATTTTGGGAAAAGAGAAAATGCTGTTTACCAGCATTTTCTCCTTTTCACACAATGTTTTCTTAAGGCTAAATGTCATCAGGGTCGTCAAAACTCAGGATTGTGTGTTAAGTCTTTGCCAGACACCATATAAAAAACATTTGCAGCTGACAAACTGAGTTTGGCTCAAATGATGAGAATTGTCTGTGAAAGGTTGAAAATATTGTGTGAAAAGGAGCAAATGCTACAAACATTTTCTCCTTTCCCTACAATATTTTCAGAAAGCCATCTTTCCCAGGGTCAAATGAAAGAAAAATACTATGGGGGGGGGGGGGGGAAAGAACAGTTGCATGCTACATGTACATCCACATGTGCCTTTTCTCATATTCTTTTAGAAATGAAAGTACTGCTGAAAATTTCATTTTTGTATGGTAACACGTTAACTCTTTACCAAACAACAAAATTTTAGACTCATCCAGTTGGTGAAATTTGTCTTTGAAGGGGTAAAAAATATTGTGAGAAAAAGAGAAAATGCTGGTTACCAGCATTTTCTCCTTTTCCCCACATTATTTTTAAAAGCTGTCTACCTCGGGGTTGTTAAAAGTTGAGATTGTATGGTAGAGGGTTATATTTTATGTCTGAAAAGGGATTGTTGTTTTTCAACGACCTGGATCTGTTGATTATGTCATTGAAAAGTTACATTAGGCTTTCACAAGTACCAAAATATGATTTATTTGACTCTTTATGATCACATGTTTTAACGATCTGGAAACAGCTCTCAGCTTTTTGAAAACAGTTAGGGAAAAGGAGGAAATGCTGATAACCGCCATTGTTTCCTTTTGACAGAGTGTTTTCTACTTTTCACTTTTAATTCATTGTCTGCAAATCCATGCAATATAGACCTAGCCAGATGTTGTTTGGTAATGGGGGTTATTTTTTCCTTTTTATTTCAAGTGGTGCCAAAAAATTATTTGAGAAGAATGCTGCCCCTATTTTGTATCTAGCAGGACTAGAAGTCAATGTTGTCAAGGTAGAGTATGCATTAAATACTGTCAGACTTTTGTCTTCTGAACTCTTTACTGAACAACAAAATTTTAAACTATTCCAAATTGAAAGCATTAGCAGATGACAAATTAAATGCGGATCAAATGATGACACCTTCTGTGAAATGGTAAAAAACATTGTGGGAAAAGGAGAAAAATGGTGGTTACCAGCATTTTCTCCTTTTCCGCAATGTTTTTAAAGGCTTTCTTTGTCAAGGTCTTTACAACTCAGGATTGTGTGGTAAAGGGTTAAAACAACAAATTAGTGGGGCAGATGGAGGGGGTGGCAGAGAGTACTTTATTTTAACCCTTAACCACACGACAAATTTTAGACTTGCGAGAATTGCAGGCGATAAAATAAAAGCAGATCAAATTATGGGATTTCACTTTGAGAGGTAAGAAAACATTTTGGGAAATGGCTACCCACAATGGTTTCAAAAGCTTTCTTCCTCTAGGTGACATATAGCTGTCAAATGCCTCTAGGTCACATATAGCTGCCAAATGCCTCTAGGTCACATATAGCTGTCAAATGCCTCTAGGTCACATGTAGCTGTCAGATGCCTCTAGGTCACATATAGCTTCCAGAGGCCTCTAGGTCACATATAGCTGCCAGATGCCCCTAGGTCACATATAGCTGCCAAATGCCTCTAGGTCACATATAGCTGTCAAATGCCTCTAGGTCACATGTAGCTGCCAGATGCCTCTAGGTCACATGTAGCTGCCAGATGCCTCTAGGTCACATATAGCTGCCAAATTCTTCTAGGACAAATTTAGTTGCCAAAATCTAGTTGTCTCTAGGTTACATATAGCTGCCAATTGCCTTCATGAAACAAGTCTGAAGTTTTGAAGTTTTGTTGTATGGTAAAGAGTAGTTAATTCCAGAATTCTTGGAGGATACATAAATAAATATCTTCTATGTCGTGTTTAAATCTTTAACTGAGGAAGCACATAATGGGTGTGTGCATGTAATTCATTTTTCATGCAAGTCTGATAATTAAGGAATTGTTAGTTTGAACCACAGTTCAGCTGAAACTTTTTCAACTTTCTCAATCCTTGGAAATTCAAACATTAGTTCCCCTCACACCCCCCAGACATACTGTTACTTTCTACTTTGTTCATGACTGATAGCAGCCAGCATACTTGAAAAGAATAACATGAACAGAACTAGGTTATGGAACTACAGGAACACATACACAGATCACTTGTGAAAAGGGGGTTTAAAGCATGTCTATGATATATGATACCAAGCAAGTCATCACATGATTATAGATCTATAAAATCCATTTTGTCAAACATTGACTGAGTCATGAGATAGACTGGTCTCTTGACAGGCAGAAAATCAACCAATAGAAACAAGTTTTGACCCAGGTCAGCCTGCCTGGACTGCGCAGGCTGACCTGGGTTGCTATTTTTTGCAGATGCATTAAACCTCCTTTTCACAGAGCATGGGTCTTATAATAATACTCCCATCAACTTTGTTCTCAATTGTTGACAATTATTTCTTACTTAGACAGAATATGAAGGCCAGATTAAGGAATACATGAAAGTGTTTGAGCAGAAGTATGCTGATGCCATCATTGTTGCAGGTGGAAATGTGTCAGTTTTAGAGGTAAGTATCAATGATTGACCATGCTCTGTGAAAAGGGGTTTAATGCATTTGCAAAAAATACAAATCCTTGTAAGTCTGCACAGACTGACATGATTTGCAACTTTTTGCTGTTGGTCAATTTTCTGCTTGTGAACTCTTTACCACACAAGCCAGAGTTTTAACGACCCTGAAGATAGAAGGCTTTTGAAAACATTATGGGAAAAGGTAACCAGCATTTTCTCCTTTTCCCACAATGTTTTCTACCCTGTCAATTATACAAATAATCATTTGAGCAACCTTTATATTGTCCTCTGGACTTGCTTTCAATTTGGTTGAGCCCAAAACTTTGTTGTGTGGTAGAGCTAGTCTCATGCATACAACTTCTCTCTTCTTGCACCAGACCACTTTTGAAAGTCAAGCCCAATAGAACAGTCAGTAGCACTGAGGAATTGAGACCAGGGTCACTGGTTTGAATCCCCAGCTGGGCCAATTTTTTTTAGAGGACTGATGATAGTCATTGCAACGAGATTCATTCTTCTGTCACCTCTTATCATTGCTTCAATGATGGTTATGTGGGAAAGCAGCCAGTGACCTTGGAAGAATTATTGTGCAAAGTATTGGTTAAAAAAACTCCAGGAAAAAATGGATAGATGCACTGGCCACTACTATAAAACTGAAATAATGTTATCTTATCAGTTTTTTTGTCACCTCCAAATGCTTTCATGCAACTGCATTTAGGCAAAGTGTAAATTCTGTGGCCTGATAAAGAGTTGAAATATAGATTTTCTGTCCTTTGTTATTTCGCATGAGGAGTACAACTTTGATTTTGTGCCATAATTTTTTCACATATATTTATGCATTAAACTGTAATTCAATCATTTTGATGCTCCAAATTTCACCAGAATGATTTCCTAATTGTCTGCTGCAGGTGAAAAGTAGGTAAAACATATATGAATTCATGTTCAGGAAAAGTTGGTATAACTCTTTACCACACAATCCCGACTTTTAACAACCCTGAAAAAGAAGCCTTTTGAAAACATTGTGGGAAAAGGAGAAAATGCTGGTAACTAGCATTTTCTCCTTTTCCCACAATGTTTTCTACCCTTCCCAAAACAAATTCCAGTTTTTCAGTCACATTTATTTTGTCGTCTGCAAATGCTTTCAGTTCGGACTAAATTGAAATTTTGTCGTTTGGTAAAGAGTTAACACATCTAAAAAAAAAAGCATCAACCCATCTCGGCCAGCACAGTCTGCACAGGCTGACATTAAGAGAAAACCTTTTTTGCCATTTGTAAATTTCCTGCTTATCAAAGGACCATTCTATCTTATGATGCAGCTGGTATTACTATGATACATTAAACCCTGTTCTCCAATAGCCTGGCTGATAGACATGTATATTATAAAGGTCGTTTACTAGACGTTACAGTATGCAGTTCATAAATGTAATCAAGTTTAACTCTTTACCATACGACATGAATGAAGACATGTCCAAATTAAAAGCATTTGCAGACAATATTTTAAATGTGTCTCATATGATAAAACCTACCTTTGATAGGGAAGAAAACATTGTGGAAAAAGGAGAAAATGCTGGTTGCCAGCATTTTGTCCTTTTCCTACAATGTTTTTAAAAGGCTTTTTTCTTACTGTCGTTATAACTCGGGATTATGCGGTAAAGGGCTAAGACTGTTCAGAAAATAGACTGGCAATCCAACTGTTGAAATCTGGGGAAATCAGTGCAAATGTTGCTAGATTTAAAATGCAATGTAAGATTTAGTTTTGAAATGCATGTAGATTTCAGATGCATATTTTACTAATTTTTCAGCTTGTGACTGGTATGATGAGAAAAGATGACAAGGTAAGACACATGAACTTAACAATGTAGCTTGCATGTTTTTTTTTTTTTTTTCATGTGAGATTTTAGCTCTAAAGGCAAATAAGCTTATGTAGATATACTACACCAATTTTGATCAAATGTGATTAAAAATCCCTATCATGGTCTTCTTCAGAATTCTTCAAAGACTTAACTTCATGATACCTCTTCTGCAGTTATTGAAATTCTTTTTGTCAAAGCTGTTGGAATTTGTCAATATTTTTCTTAACCATCCACCAAACTTGCCCATATTTTAACAACTTGAGGAAGAAACCTTTCGAGAACATTGTGGAAGAAGGAGTAAATGCTGGTAGCCTTAATTTCTCTTTTTGAAATTTCCCAATTATGTTTTTTAACCCATTTTATACTAAATCCAATTACTAGAGCCACATTTGATTTGTGGTCTGCAAATGCTTTCCATTTGGACAAGTCTAAAATTTTATTGTTTGGTCAAGAGTTAATTAATCTCTGGCCCACCTCTGAGATTTCTTGATGTTTTCCTAGTGTTATAAACAGATGGCTGCTGTGGGCTTGGATAGTTTTGTCTGTTAGACATTTTTGAGATTAAGCCTTATTAACCCTTTACCACACAAACCTGACTTTTAACAACCCTGAAGAAGAAAACTTGTGAAAACATGGTGGGAAAAGGAGAAAATGCTGGTAATCGACATTTTTTCCTTTTTGCTATATGGTTTAGACCCTAGCAAAAGATTGAAATCGTAATTTGCGGCACATTTGTTGCCTGCAAATGTTTTTGTCTTGTTCTGGTCCTGAACTATGACATTTGGTATAGGATTACCACTAGAGCTTCAGGGTCCTCTTTGACCTCTTGCTTTTGTGTGGGATGCCCCAATGACATTTTACTTGTCAGTCAAAATGAAGAAAAAAAATGGAAGTTTTCTGTGTCTTACCAGGTAGACAGACCAAAAAATAAATGTTAGGCCATGATACTATTTAGATTTGATTTTAGAAATATTTCGTCAGTTAGATGGTAGAAGCACAAAGTGTCCTTGATCAGCTGTTGGGTGACTGGTGACTGCCTGTGTATGTCTGTAGATCTGTCCAAGTTTGAAAATGAGGTTTGATTGTAAGAAATTGGATGTGATACTTGTACTTTGGTAGAAAATATAGTTAAGATGAAAGTCAAAGAAATGCTGCAGAATTGACAGGTTGTACAAAGAAAGATCTTTTGTAATAGACAAAAGTTGCTTTTCTTTTGTGTTTCCTTATAATTTATTATTTCAGAGTTTTAGAAAGAGAACTCCTATTGGTATTATACCTGTTGGCAGTCAAAACAAATTTGCAACTTTCTTCTATGGGCCAGAAAAATCCAATGTCCGGTAAATATGATCTCTTTACCACTCAGAAAAATTTTAGAATAGTCCTAAAATGAAAGCATTTGCAGATGATAATTTAAATGTGGTTTAAATGATAAGATTTATCTTTCAATGGGCAGAAAACATTGTAGGAGAAAAAGGAGAAAATGCTGATTTCCAGTATTTTCTTCTTTCCCACAACGTTTTTAAAAGCCTCTTTCCTCAGGGATGTTCAAGCTTGGTAGTGTGTGGTGAAGGGCTAAATAATGGAAGAGATATTGAATAGATCTGGGTGGCAAATACAAAAATTATGTTTGTTTTTATTGTTTCAATATTAATCATTTCCCTTATGAAACATCTGTGGTTATATGTATGAGTCAAATGCTGCTTAACTCTCTACTGAAAAATTCCACGATTAACTCATTAATGAATAAACAACAAAATTTGGAGACTTGTCGTAATTGAAAGTATGAGCAGGCAATTAATGAAATAGGGTTAAAATTGTGGGAATTTTCATTAGAAGGGTAGGAAACATTCTGGGGAATTTGAAAAAAAGCTGGGTACACGCATTTTCTCTTATTCCAACTATGTTTTCGAATGCCTTTTTTTCCTCAGAGAGGTCAAAATGCAGGACTTTTTGGTAAAGGTTAATGAACCTGGGAATACGACTTTAGAAAACATTGTGGGAAAAGAAGAAAATGCTGGTAACCAGCATTTTCTCTGTTTCTCACAATGTTTCTAATCTTCCAAACATACAATTCAAATATTGATTAATGTTAATTTTTTTTATCTTCAAATGCCTTCAATTTAATCTAACTGTCATATAGTAAAGAGTTAAGTTTGGATGAGCCTTGAATTTTGTCATCTAGTAAGGAGTTAAAGATGATAAGAGTTCAGGTTATTAGAGTTGTTTTATTTGTAGGGTCAATATACATGCACTTGTTGCATGAGATATATACATGTAGTTAAATGTTGTAAATTAGAATTAGACTTACAGTGATGATGATATAATTTAATGGTTGAATTTCAGGCGATGTTTGGATGCTGCAATGTCTGTTGTGAAAGGTATGACAAAGAATGTGGATGTCATCCAATTTCAGGTATAACTTTCAGGGTCTGTATTCACCAACCATTCTTAAGAACATTCTTTTTCTTGTTCTTCAGAATTTTCTACATTTGAAAGTAACACAACTCCTGATTGGCTAAACCAAATGGTTAGGCCAATCAGGAGTTGTGTTACTTTCAAATGTAGAAAATTTTGGAGAATAAGACGAAGAATAGTATTAAGAAAGGTTGGTGAATATGGACCAGGTGTATAAGGTTTTGTCACTCAGAGTGAAAAAGGCAACTTTGAGATATTTGTGAATTTTGCAGGTCAAACACTGGAAGGATCATGCAGTCTGATCGTTTTACTCTACTGTCCAATTAACTGTGTGTAATTCTAGGAAAAAAACAGGCTTGAAAGGTTGACCCACATGTCTTCCTAGCTCTCCAAGGGTTTACATTTAAGAATGGACAGCATCTTATATTTTTGTTACTCTTTACCATACCAAAGAACCCTATGTATTTTTAGATCCCATGGAGGAGGGTAACCCATCCTTTTCCAACAATGTTGTCTCCCTTTTTAAGACAAATGGTATTGTCTTAGCTGCATGTAATCTGTTGTCTGCAAATGCTTTCAATATACACTGGAATTTTGTTGTTTGGTAAAGAGTTAACTCTTTAACTGGTTAACTCCTGGGTCTGTATTCACCAACCATTCTCAAGAACATTCTTAATCTTATTCTCCAGAGTTTTCTAAATTTGAAATAAGCATAACTTCTGATTGGCTAAACCACTTGGTTTAGCCAATCAGAAGTTGTGCTACTTTCAAATTTAGAAAATCTTGGAGAATTAGACCTAGAATGTTCTGTAGAATGGTTTTTGAATACGGATCCTGAAGATAGTGTTTTTACTCATGCAGCAATTTACTTTGAATGACATTTGATTTAAATATTAAATTGAAGTCGGCCATAATGCTCTATCAAAGGCTTTATCAAGAGGAGAAACATAAAATGTAGAGTAAGTGCAACTACACACTTTGGGAGCAAATGCTTAACTGAATGTAGGGAAAGAAACTGTAAGAAAGTTGAGGCAAATATATGACTACCTCTCTTAAGTTAAATGCAAAAATAAAAGCTTTGCCAATTATTTCACAGTTTAAGATACACATGTATGATTGTAGAAAAGAGTTTGGTGTAAAATGATTGTAGGAAAGAGTTTGGTATAAAATAAATTTGAAATGATATACATTACTTAATGTTCTCACCAGTTTTAGCTGAGGTGTTTTTGTAGAAAACATCAATATGTTGTTGTGCGAAAACTTTGAAGTTTTCTAATATCTTTGTCATTTTTGAAGATTGACTTCAAACTCAAGTTAGTTGTTAACATGCAAAGAGGGGCCAATACAAGAAGGGCAGTTTTCTAATATCTTTGTCATATCTGAAGAATGACTTCAAACTCACGTTAGTTATTAACATGCAAAGAGGGGCCCATACAACAAGGGCAGATAATCTTGAAGTATTTATGGCACACTGACAGTTATGCCCCTCTTTGGTCTTAGCATTTTTCATAGAAAAAGTAAGTGCTGAGCGTTGGTACCTATATGTCATGCGCTTGGTCACATTTACCTTTACTCAACCACAGGTTATTATTCGTGCAATAAATGGGGGTAAGATTACCAGACCTTAGGGACTGTATTCACCAAAATCATTGAAAATACTTCCTTAGTCTAAATCCGGTGGATAGTCTTTTGATTTTCTGAAGCAAAATTTTTCATCTGATTAGGCCTCTAATTTTTATGCCCCCCTTCGAAGAAGCAGGGGTATATTGCTTTGCACTTGTCGGTCGGTCGGTCGGTCCATCAGTCGGTCTGTAGACCACATTTTTGTCCGGAGCATAACTCAAAAAGTATTTCAGGTATCATCTTGAAACTACATAGGTGGATAGATCTCATTAAGGAGAAGTGCAGTGCACAAGAATCATAACTCTGCCCATCATATTTATGGAGTTATTGCCCTTTGTTGATTTTCATACTTAATTTTTGTCCGGAGCATAACTCTAAAAGTATTTCAGGTATCATCTTGAAACCTCATAAGTGGATAGATCTCATTAAGAAGAAGTGCAGTGCACAAGTACCATAACTCTGCCCATCATATTTTTGGAGTTATTGCCCTTTGTTGATTTTCATACTTAATTTTTGTCTGGAGCATAACTCAAAAGTATTTCAGATATCACCTTGAAACCTCGTAGGTGGATTAATCTTATTAAGGAGAAGTGCAGTGCACAAGAACCATAACTCTGCCCATCATATTTTTGGAGTTATTGCCCTTTGTTGATTTTCATACTTAATTTTTGTCCGGAGCATAACTCAAAAGGTTTTTCAGATATCATCTTGAAACTTTACATGTGGATAGATCTTATTCAGGAGAAGTGCACTGCACAAGAACCATAACTCTGCCCATTATATTTTTGCAGTTATTGCCCTTTGTTGATTTTCGTACTTAATTTTTTTCCGGAGCATAACTCAAAAAGTATGTGAGGTAAAATCATGAAACCTTATAAGTTGATAGTTCACATAAATGGGAAGTGCAATGCCCAAGAATTGTTAATTTATCATTAATAATTTTTGAGTAATTACCCTTTGTTCGTTTTTACACTTTGAACTTAACAGTTTATAATCACATGTTATATTTAGAATTGGATGCCATTAGGGGGGCATACATGTTTTACAAACATCTCTTGTTTAGATATAGAATCACATAGAACCAAATTCAGTATGGCTGCAACTCAGGAACAGTATGCACTTAAGATTCTAGATACATGTATTGCTCATATTTTGAATCTCAAAGCAGATCATCTGATTGGCTGCGACAAAATTTTTCAACAAATCCGGTGGCAGGTCCTTATTTTTAGATATGGTACAAAATTCAGAATGGTTTGTGAAATGTGGCTCCCGGATTTCAAGTTTGATTTCCTGTAACCTTTGTCAAAATGTAGGGAAGTGGAAGCAGTCCTACCTATGCTCTTTGTGGATTGGAGGCAGGTGCTTATAGAGATGCTAAAGAAAGGACTTCAAAGTGAGTTTAATTCTTTACCAGAAGACAAAGCTTTAGAGTTCAAATTGAAAGAATTTATAAGTGACAAAATTGGTTAAAATGATGGGAATGTCTTCAAAAGGCTGGAAAGCATTATTATTAAATAAGAAGGTAATCCTACATATGCTCTTTGTGGAAAGGAGGCAGATGCTTGTTTGGACCTCAAGGAAAGGACTTTAGTGCGACTGTAATTCTTTACCAAACAAAAAAGTTTTAGACTCCTTGAAGTTCAAAGCATTAACAGATGACTAATTCATTGTGGCTGAAATGATAGCATTTGCCTGTGAATGGATAGAAAACATTGTGGGAAAAAGAGAAAATGCTGGATACTAGCATTTCTTCTGTTCCCACAATGTTATCAGTGGTCAATTTCCTCAGGGCTGTTAAAACTCTGGATTGTTTGGTAGAGGGGTACTTCTACTAAAGTTTTTTTTTTTATGAATATTTTTTGGAAGCAGATGCGAATGATAGTTTTTTTGAAGTACAGTAGTAAAATGAGAAATTTGTGAGATTGAGTAATTTCACCATTTACCATAGTGTTTTATTTTATCTCACTCCTTTAACTTTTTACCTCCTGACATGAATCTGAAGCAGACAACATTTGAAACATCCTTGTAAATCAGAGATTACATTGAATTCAGGTTTAATACATGAATACATGCAAAAAAATCGTTGAAAAAGGAGACATTGTGTGAATTTTATTTGAACCCTTATTGCATGAACCAAGTTGAACATTGCAGGTAATGCAGCATAATGACTTATGAAAGCAAGTACTAAAGGAATGAACTTGTCATTAATAATTTGTATCCATTTAGGTGTAAAAGTAGGTTGTCTTGAGTCTTTAACTCTTTCAGCACCAAATAAATAAACTTGACATCTTTCGGTGGCTGTAAATGCAATCCACAGAGACCCAGGAAGATTTTTATCGTAGGGGCTTGACTAATAAAGTGGACGGTACAGATCAAAGATCAGACTGCACATTCTGTGCAGTCTGATCTTGATCTGTGCTATCCGCAAAAGTCCCTGGTTTTGGCCTATGGCACTGAAAGGGTTAATTTTATCCATTTTCTATTGAACCATACTTTTACAGATACTGGTATTTTGGGCCACTTAAACACAGATATGCATATTTAAGGACCACTCTTAGTAAATGGCCTCCTACTTTAAAGGGTATTATTGAATATGTGCCTTTAACTGAAGAAAATGCTGTACCAAAACCTAAAACAGAAGTCAAGCCAATGGAAACACAAAAGCAATCATGGAGTTGGAAAAATATCATATTTGGAAGTAGATCTAGAAGACAAGGTATGATGTTTTCTTTGTAAAATAATCACTTACCTTCTTCATTAAAGTCAAAAGTAGCCTTGTGGGTGATGCTTAGTCCTTGTGAGGTAGAGTAATGAATCCCAGTTCTTGCTAGGCATAGATTCTTCCCAGGGATTGATACCAGTCAATTTGAGAGGAAGCATTCTGACCATACAGGGATCTTACAAGGCTAAGTGGTTAATGTGATGGATTGGTAACTTGGAGTCCCTTGGCTCTATATTAACCTTTGGTGCTGATTTTTTAGTGGTAGTGTCCTTGGACAAGACACTGCAGAGTCCCAACCTAGTGCTGGTGAAACTCAGGACTCACACAAATTATCTGTTGCTTTATTATGATCGAAATAATGTTGAAAGCAGCCATATTCACTGATAAACACAAATTTAAGAATAACCTTTTAGAGACTTTAAAATAATTTTTTTCAAATGAGAAAATTGCTCAATTTAAATGATTTCTCCCCATGTCACAATGTTTTTTCAAGTGTTTGAAACCTGAGGCTTTCATGAAGGATTTAGGAGTTAGGATTCTGTGTTGAGATTAATTTTTACAGTTACAGAGGATGGGATGGATGAGGAAGAGGAGTATGATTGTGAAGGGGACGAGGTGATAAGTAGAGACATTGAAACAGTAGAAATTAATATGAACTCTGGTTTCACCAATATAGATAAGGTAATTCAGCCATGCTTTGTGAAAAGGGGGATTGATGCATCTGCAAAAAGTATCGACCCAGGTCAGCCTGCGCGACCTAGGCTGAAACTTTTTGCTTGTGGTAAATTTTCTGCATGACAAGGAACCAGTGAACCTCATGATTCTGCTGGTTGTAAGAAAAATATGGATTTTATGGATCCATAATTATAAGATGAACAGTTCGGTATAATGGATCGCAGAGATGCATTAAGCCCCCCTATTGCCGGAGCATGGCTTAAATTCATAAACTGTAACCCCTTTGATAATTACCATTGGTTTAACCTATTTGTTGTACATTGTGAATGATATTTACAAGAGGGTTAAACACAGTATGAATACATTTTGAGAGAAGGAGCAAAAGGCTTGTTGCTCCTCAAGTCTCTTAAGTCTCTGTCAGCTGTCTTTAATAAAAGTTGTCTTTGTAATTAGTGAAAGTTTCTGAAACAAAATTTTATTGTTATAGAATAGAGTATCATGCTAAAATGATTGACACACTATCTGTGATACAGCCTATCTTTGTTAATTTCATGTGAGGTATTTTAGGACTGTATACTGTAGATTATGGGATATTCAAAACAGTTAAGTGGTATACTATGTAGCTTGATGTAATTTTTTTTTTCAGAAACTAAGAGGTGTAGAACTGGAATTGGGTCCATCTGACATAAAGAAGTCAACCTTTACTTCTGAAGGGTATGTTGACTGTTATTTGTTCCATTTCTTACATTGATTTTTGACTACATTCTGGTAAAGCAAATTGAACACTGTTTTGGCTAGAATTTTTTACAAGCTATCAGGCAGAGAAGATCGAAGAGCAGTTATACAGAATCTGCAGCCTGATTTAGATGTACGCTATCTGCTAAGGTGAATTTAGCCTCAGAATGTCAGGAAGTAATATACAGGAAATAGATTTTCTCTCTGATTCTTTATGGCTATCTTAGTGTGCTCACACTATGGTGATGGGTAACCATAAATTTTTTCCCATCTACATTGTACTTTTTGAAGGTTGTATTGATAGATTATTATTTTTAAGACCTCATTAGAAGTTTGCAAGAATGGTGCTTGGGCAGACCACTTTCAGATTTGTAGATAATCGTATGGTTGTCTTGTCTATATTACCATAATGTAATCATTTAAAGATAATCTTATCATCAAAAGGTATAGTTTAGAATACATTGTTACTCTGCATGAAAGATCTTTTGGATGGAACTTATTCGAAACCTTGGTGGCATCTCCATCTGTCAGAAACATGGATGCTATGGAGGTTGGCACATTGTCTCTTTCAGATCGTAACTCTTTACCAGACTACAACATTTTACAGTTAGCCCATATTAAAAAAATTTGTGGACATTAGATTAAATGTGGTTCAAATGACCTTTTTTGCTTTTCCCACAATACTTTCACAATGCTTTGTTAACTGATGGAACCTTTCAGGGCCATCTTTTTCATTGTTTCTTCTCTATTTTGTTCAGGTGGTCACGTTTAAAAGACAAAGTTTGGAATGTGGAACATGATACTAATGACAAAATTTTGGTGAAAAGAGTGACATTTACTCCAGAGGTACAAGAGGTAAATCTCTGTTTCCTTTAACCCCTAAATGCTTAATAAATGGACTTTCTCAACCAGGAAATAAAGAAAAACTATTGCAGTTTCAAGGGTGTTTTTACCGGGTTATCTCACAAAATAGTGGAAAGTGTTGATTCATGATCAAACTGCATTCATGATCATACTGCATGTTCTGTGCAGTCTGATCTTGAATCTACACTGTCCACAAAGACAGTGTGATTTTCATCTGTGTTGTCTACAAAAGCAGCTAAAGTTGTGCTTAGCACTGTACATGGTATTTTTTTGAAGGTTTATTACATGTTTAAGAAACTATGTGGCAGTGTAGGTATGAGGCTGTGGCCCACCATTATTGAGGACCCATAACCATTCATGATAGTTTATCTCTGTACCAAATAACAAAATTTTGGACCCAACCAAATTGAAAGCACTTGCAGATGACAATATAAATGTTATTCAAATGATGTTTTCTGTCTCTGATCGGGTTGAAAACATTGTGGGAAAAGGAGAAAATGCTGGTTACCTTTTCCCACTATGTTTTCAAAGGCCTTCTATTTCAGGGTCGTTAAAAGTTGGGATTGTGTGGTAAGGGGTTAACTCGTTACCTCGTATAGACATCTTTTTCACTATGTTTTCAAAGGCCTTCTATTTCAGGGTCGTTAAAAGTTGGGATTGTGTGGTAAGGGGTTAACTCGTTACCTCGTATAGACATCTTTTTTAACATTCTAGAAAACAGCATTTGTAAACATTTAAACATTAATGTACCACAACCTAACTTTGTGTTAGTTTTCCACATCAAAAGGGGAAGCAATCTTGTTAGCTCGGCTGTTTTTGAAGAAAACTTTGAGGTATTACTGTAGCCCTGGCGTTGTCGTCATCTGCATTGTTATGCGAAAACTTCGACATTTTGTAATATTTCTGTTATTACTGAAGATATTTGCTGATGGAAACTTGGAAAAGTTGTTAACTGTCAAAAAGAGAACCTTAACAACAAGGGCAGGTAACCATCAACATATTTTTGACATCGTTTTGCTTCTTTTTCAGCTTAGAATTTTACTTTAAGTGAGCAACTGCAGCCAAGCATTGGCACCCTCATGTGGTGCTCTTGTTTTTTAATTTTCAATCTGACCTTGTTCTCTTTGTCCTTTTGGCGGGAAGTCTGTCCTTCCATCTGATTTTTTTTTTCTGTAAAAAAGTATGCCCCATCTGACAAGGGATATCAGTCTAAAAATAAATTTAAAGCAGCAGCAGATCAAAAGTTGGACATGGCTCAGATTATGGGATTTGTTTCTAAAAGGTCAAAAAAAGATTGTGGAAGAAGTTCTTGTTACTAGCATTCTCTCCTTTTCACACAATGTTTTCAAAAGCCTTCTTTCTTAGGGGCCAAGCCCCCATAGCTCAGTCGGTAGCCTACAGGACTTGAGAACAGGAGGTCGCTGGTTGGATCCCCAGCTTGGCCAATTTCTTTCCAAGGATTGATGAAATTCATTGCGACGGGATTCATTCCTCTCTCACCGCTGACCATTTTTTCCACGAGGGTTATGTGGGAAAGCAGCCAGTGGCTTGGAAAGAATATTGTGCAGAGTACTGGTAAAAGAAACTCCAGGAAAGCATGGGTAGGTGCACTGGCCACCGCGATATAACTGAAATAATGTTGAAAACAGTGTTAAGCACCATACAGTTTTAATCATTCTCTCTTAGGGTTGTTTTATAAAAAAGAGCTAAAGGACTGTTTTATTATAGGCTGCCTAGCGCAAATTTTGTCTTTCAGAAAGTACCAAATTAATATTGTCTTATTTCAGGGAAAAGAACTATGGTTTAATCTTGATGGCGAGCAATTTGAGGCAAAACCAATTACAGTAACACTTTTGAAAGATAGACTGAAATTATTCACAGAAGTTCAACCAAGTGTCGAAAGTAGGTGATAGTTGGATGCTGTTGGAAAAGTGTGTCATCTCCATCATAGTTGATAATTTCAGACAACTTCAATTAAATTTAAATACATAAAAAAAATGAAAAAATATGGCTATAAAAGCAATGTTGATTTTTTAACCCTTTACCACATAACCTTGACTATTAATGACCCGGAGGAAAAATGCTTTTAAAAACATTGTACAAAAAAAGAGGAAATGCTGTAGCCAGCATTTTCTCCTTTTTCCACAATGTTTTCTAAATCTTTAAAGAAAATAAAATCTTTGGAGTCACAATAAATTTGTCATCTGCAAATGCTTTCAATGTGGAAAAGTCTAGAATTTTGTCATTTGCCGAGCCCCAGTAGCTCAGTCGGTAGCAAACAGGACTTGAGAACAGGGGGTTGCTGGTTTGAGGATTGATGAATGTCATTGTGACAGGATTCATTCCTCTCTTGGCACTGACCATCAAAAACGATGATCATGTTGGAAAGCAGCCAGGCTTGGAAAGAATATTGTGTGTAAAAGAAACCCAAGGAAAGCATGGATAGGTGCACTGGCTGATGCTATATAAGAGAAATAATGTTGAAAACAGTGTTTAACACCATACAATCAACAAGAAAATTTTGTCATTTGGTAAAGTTAATGTGATCATAGTATCCTGCAAGAGTAACTCATTACTGGTGGCCGAAATGTTTGACTGGTGGAAATTAAAGCATTTGCAGAAATAAAATTACAGGTATCTGAAATGATTAGGTTTTTCTTTCATTAGATAGAAAACATTGCAGGAAAAAGGAAAAAAAAAATGCTGGTTATTAGCATTTTCTTCTTTCCTAAGAATATTTGCAAAAGCTGTCTTTCCTAGGGTCATTAAAACAGGGGATATTGTGATACAGGGTTAAACTACATATCAGGCAACAACAGGCAGTTAAGTGTCTGAGAGTTAAGTCACTCGATATTGCAGACAGTGCAGAATAGGATCAGACCACACAAACTGGGTAGTCTGATCTTTGATATACTCTGTCCAAGATAAAGTTACAGATACAGGTCTTATGTATTAAAAAAGAACTTGCGGTAAGAAATAAATCATGAGTCAGCAATAACTAAATGTTGTTTCTTATATTTCTTTTATAAAAAAGAAAAATGGGATTTTGTATTATATTAAAAAAGTCGATAAAAATGAAACAAATGAAATCGCAGTTGTTATTGTTCAGTAAATACTATTAACTTTATGAGTGTTTTTTTCCCTCGTCTGATTTCAGCTTTACAACAATATATCGTAACATTTTGAATATTGTATTAACTCTTTACCAAACAACAAAATCTTAAGCTGGTCCAAATTCAAAGCATTTGCAGACGATAAATAAAGGCATACTGAAGTAATAAGATTTGTATCAGAAGTGGTAGAAAACATTGTGGGAAGAGAAAATGCTGGTTACCAGCATTTTCTCCTTTTCCTACGATGTTTTCAAAAGGCTTCTTCCTGAGGGTCGTTAAAAACTCGGGATTGCGTGGTAAAGAGATAAAATAGATGGCTCTTTGGCATTTCTGAACCTTGTACAACACATTGTATGAGCCTTGCTCTGTGAAGAGAGAGTTTAATGTAGTTACAAAAAGTATTGACCCAGGTCAGCCTGCGCAGTCCAGCCTGCGCAGTCCGCACAGGCTAACCTTTGTCAAAACTTTTTGCTGTTGGTAAATTTTGTCTATGTCCAAGGACCATACTGCCTCATTATTCTTTTGCCTGTTAGACAAAATGGATCGAGAATTATGTGATGATTTGCTTGGTATAATGGATCAAGGAGATGCATTAAACACCCCTTTTCACAGAATGTGACTCATATCTATTTAAATAATTTTGGACATGGAATGTATGTAAGCCATGCTGTGTGAAAAGACGGCTTAATTCTTCTGCGAAAAGTATCGATTCAGATCAGCTTGCGCAGTTTGCACAGGCTAACCTGGGCCGAAACGTTTCGCTATTGGTAATTTTTCTGTATGTCCAGACACCAGTCTACCTCAAGATAAAGTCATTTGTTAATAGAAGTGGCTATTATGAATCCATAACTACATGTGTGTGATGGCTTGATAGGTATAATGCATCACGGAGATGCATTAAGCCCCCTTTTGCCAGAGGGACTCGTGTATGCACATGATTTTGGCCAACGAAAAAATCTGCCAAGTAAAGTATGTGTATATCAAAAATCCATCTTTTAGATTGTTACATTAACCAAGCGCCATATTGAACAAAATACTTCAGCTGCTTAAAGTTTTTGTTTAGAGGGATATGAAACGTTTTGGAAAAGGGGGACAGCGCTGGTTATTGGTACCAGCACAGTGTTCTTGTCTCCTTTTATTTGAACACAGTTTTCAGGGTCGATGAAACTCATGATTATTTGCGATCTTTGGGAAAAAAGAAAACATTCTTGGAAATGGAGAAAATGTATTTTCTCTTTTTCTCACAATGTTCATGAAAGCATTCTTCCTCAGGGTCGTTAAAACCCGGGTTTGATTGGTACAGGCTTAACCCTTAACCTGCCAAAACCGTGAAATAAAATTTCAAGCCGACAGTAAAAATCCAAAAATCCAAATTTCGCTATTTCAGAGTTATTTAATTGGGAAAAATATCTTCTTAACGGTCAGAGTATATCCAAGGTCAGACTGCACGTTCTGTGCAGTCTGAATATTTATCTACACTGTCCGCAAATCGATTGTACGGTGTTTAACGCCGTTTTCAACATTATTTCAGTTATATCGCGGCGGCTGGTGCACCCTATCCATGCTTTGCTTGAGATTACGCACAATATTCCCCCCTGCCGCCCCCCCCCCTCCCTCCCGTCCTCGGAAAGAAGATTGCAGCGGAAGATTTCGAAAGCATCCGTGTGTAAAAGATGGATAGCCAGCATGACTATTTGGATACAGGTAAAAAGAATATGACAAAGGGAGATGGCGACAGTAGAGTAGAGCGTCGGCCTCTCACATCAAAGGTTCCGGGTTCGAATTTCGTGATGAACAAAGCCAACATTTAGAAATAATCGCATCACGACGGTAGCACTGGGTCCGTATTCTACCATTCTCAAGAATATTTTTAGTCTTAATTCTTGATTTAGAAAGTAACACAAATTCTAGCTGGCATTTGGTTTAGCAAATCAATAGTAGTGGTTCTTTCAAATTTAGAACATTCTTGGGAATAAGACTCATAATAATCTTGACCTTTTACCACTCAATCTCGACTTTTAACGACCCTGAGAAAGAAGCCTTTTGAAAACATTATAGGACGGGGAAAATGCTGGTTACCAGCATTTTCTCCTTTTCCCACAATGTTTTCTACCCCGTCCAAAATAAATTTGAATTTTTCAGTCTGCAAATGCTTTCAATTTGGACTGGTCTAGAATTTTGTCGTTTGCTAAAGGGTTAAGAATGGTTGGTGAATACAGACTGTAGTCAGGGTTTCAAGGAAGGAACCAAAGGGAATGATGAACGAAAGTTGTAGAAACCATTTCTCAATCGATGTAAAAACGCGTACCGGTAAGTTTTTTAGCTAAATCACGAAAAGGTAGGGAATGCGTAAAACTATTTGGAATGCTAACTTCACCTCGTATCGCACCTATGCTATACTGGAACGGTTCCAGAAATTATCATTACAAATATCATAGGTTCAGTCAAGTGGGAATACTCCTTTTCTAAAATGAATTTTTCTCTAATAAAAAAAAAACTAATTTTGTAGGTACTTACAAGAATTGTCTCGATGAGACAATTCTTTTGAGTACCTGCAACATAGATTTACATGAACATTGCTCTTTTTTTTAATTACATGAAATTCATTCTACCCTTTACTATACAACCCCGAATTTTAACGACCCTAGGGAAAACGCCTTTTGAAAAGATTGTGGGAAAAGGAGAAAATGCTCTTAACCAGCATTTTTTTCTTTTCTCACAATGTTTTCACTCATAATATTGGCCCATTCCATCATCTAATCCACATTTAAATTGTCGTCTGCAAATGGTTTCAATTTTTACAGGGTCTGCATTTTTGTCGTGTGGTAAAGAGTGAATATGCAGATTTAAATTGCTAAGATAAGGGTTCAGGCACGATTACTTCAGCTCTGTAATATCAGCTCTAGACTAAGAATGAACGTTTTGAAGAGTTTGCATCAAGATCAGACTTGCAGCCTGATTCTGATTCACACTCTCCACTTCTTCAATGCTCTTTTTTTTCAGTCACATAAATTTCTTTATATGTGTAGCAGCTTTAGTGTGCAAAGTAAAACGTTCAAGTACGAATACTTCATCTCTGGAATATCAGCTCTCGACAAATAATGTACTTTGTGGAGAGTATGTGTCAAGATCAGGCTGCGCATACGTGTAGTCTGATCTTGATCAACCTTCTCCGCTTCTTCATTGCCTTTTTTAATTGCCTTTTATATGCAGCAGCTTTAAAGTGCTAAGGTAGGCGTTCAGGTATGAATACACCAGGTCCGGAATATCAACTCTCGACAAAGACTGTACGTTGTGGAGAGTATGGATCGAGACCAGACTGCACATGTATAAGTACAGTCTGATCTTGATCCACACACTGAACTTCTTCGTCGTTGGTTACAAGCACATATTCCACAATAGATTTCATAAATTTCGTCCAAATCGACACATTCTATCTAACAGAAGAGCCAACGATATAGATATTGGCAAGTCATTGAGTTACAACATGCTTTTACACTTCACTGATAAGCCTCATAAACAGTTTTTCCATGCACAAACATACCTGAGTGATCGCTGTTCATCACACAATTTGGATAAAGATTCAACAGACGTTTTCAGTTCTACGACCGGGTTTTGTTTATTCTCTTTTTAGATTTGAAAAAAAAAAAAAAAAAATCGGAGATAAGATAATTCAACTTATAAGCGCCTGCGGAATACTTTTTAGCGTCTTGTAGCTGTTCACTTTTTAACCCTTTACCACAGAAGTCCAAATTTTAACGACCCTTAGAATTAAAGTTGTGAAAACATTGTGAGAAAAGGAGAAAATGCTGGTGACCAGCATTTTCTCTTTTTCCCACAAAATTTTATAGCACGACAAATCTCAACATTCGAGTTACGTGAAAATTTTGTCGTCTGCAAATACTTTGAATTTGGAAAAGTCTAACATTTTTCCCATTGTGTCAATTTTCTTTTTGCATGTTTTCGGGTGTTAAACTTTACTTTAATTCGTGCTGTTTCACCATATTTACAAACACTTTCTGTACACAATCTGTGGTTTGATCTTTGATCTGCACTGTCTGCTTTGCTTCTAAGACATTCTGTACTGTATTAACCTTGACATTGCTTTTATTATGGTTGTCTTTCTGGAATGGACACGCCCATTGAGTTTAATCCGGGCTCTACTGGCTATGATTGCGTCTCGGCAGTCACTTTAGTAACCTCTATAACACGAGTTGCACCTTTGGCACTTGAACTTTTGTTATACTGTATTTTAGAGGGAAAAAATAAGTCTTGTCTTCCATAGACAAATGCCGTTATTTGAGCCACAATTTATTTGTCGTCTGCTTATGTTTTGATTTTGGACCAGTCTACTCTTTCATAGACAAATGCCGTCATTTATGCCACAAATTATTCGTCGTTTGTTTTTGCTTTCAGTTTGGACCAGTCTAACTTTTGTCGGTTAGCAGAAAGTTAAAAAGGAAAGAAATGATCGATATGGCTGAAATTGCAAGCTATTTCACAATGTAGCAGATGTATGGGATTATTACATGGAGGTTACGCAATACGTAAAAGTTCACTCCTAATAAATCTTCATCTATGGTTAAGTATCCAAGAGATTTAACCCTTAGATAAATGAAATGAGCTTTCGCAATCAGGAAAACAGACCCGAAAGCTTTGGAATTTCAATGGCTACAGATATGACAGGATATGAGTCAATTCCAAATGATAGCTAAATTTTTGTCAAGTCAAAGGTCGTCATGACATTATATGTAATCATTTATACGATTAATGATTCTACAAGTCATATCATCAGTGCAGTAACGGTAGTTTTTATTTACATGACATAAACATCATTTTGTCGTTATCATGGAAAATATAGCGGAGGTATTTATCACAGATTGGAGTGGTTTTTTTTTTTATCAAAATGTCACTGTATTCTATTCAAGTGTTTGGACTTTGACAGCCATATGCTTTTCAGGAGAAATAAAGTAAAGAGACATGTCACACTCGCATATGACCTTAAAAGGCTGCAGGATAAACATTAACTGCATAATTCTTCTTACAAACCCGCAGAATGAACTTTTTATTTAAATCATGGGCCCGTTTTGACCCTCGCGCAAATAAAAGCCGGGAACAAGTAGTACTCTCTACAAAGG
This sequence comes from Tridacna gigas, assembly GCA_945859785.2. Classification (NCBI taxonomy): domain Eukaryota; kingdom Metazoa; phylum Mollusca; class Bivalvia; order Cardiida; family Cardiidae; genus Tridacna; species Tridacna gigas. Next base: position 30,464,052 of record OX244033.2, read on the forward strand.
AGAACGTCGAAAAAATAAGATAGCGACCTTTATGTAAATAACGAACGATTTCTCGTCCTCTCTTCATTCGTATTTTATAAATTTTACAGAAACGCGAAGACATCTTGATCGCCCTACCTATAGAGGAAAAACAAACAGATTGTAAATACAATGAAATCTGCTAATTAACTCAAGTTCGAAACAGTCTCGTGTCAAAACAACGAGGCGAAATCTGGACGAAAACGGCCGTATTCTAAAAATAGTAAAACAAATAATCAAAGTGCTGTAAGCACCCCGGTAATCATTATGTGTATAAATACATTATCAAACGAATTCTGCTTCGAGCTTTAGGTGCCGAGTCAAGTTTGGCTATAACTTTCATGGCTAACAAACGAGGGGTCGTGATTTCGACTCCCATAAATATATGACCTCATTTGCATATTTGACGAACAGTCAGCGTACACTTTAAAAGCCGCATCAGCTGGCCGTTACTGACGCTTTAAGTCTTAACATAGGAAAAAAAATCTCAAGTTTTGACCCTGAGAAAGATGGCTTTTGAAAACATTGTGGAAAAAGGAGAAATTGTTGGTAGGTAGGGTAGCATTTTAACCTTTTCTCCCAAATGTTTTCTGTCCTTTGAAAGACAAATTCTATCGTTTGACTCACATGTAGTTTGTTGTCTGCAAATGTTTTGGAAGTGGACAGTTCAAAAAGATTGTGGTCCTGTCAAAAGTATATCTACGGTACCATTTATCCTGCACGACTTTCGAAATGATTGTTTGGCGTTTAACACCGGATTCAAAATTATTCAAGTCTTTACAAAACTACAAAATTTCAGACTTGTCCAATTGAAAGCATTTGCAGACGGCAATTTCAATGTGGCTCAAATGGTACAATTTTTCTTTGATAGGGTAGAAAACAGTGTGGGAAAAGGAGAAAATGCTGGTAACCAGCATTTTCTCCTTTTTCCACAATGTTTTCAAAAGGCTTCTTTCCCAGGGGCATTAAAAGGCGGCATTGTGCGGTAAAGGATTAAGTCGTATCACGGCAGTCAGTGCACCTACCGATACATAACCTTGCGTATTTGACAAGTGCTTTCCCTAGCAAACATCGATCACACAGTTTTTAGTAATGCGAGAGAAATACCATGTTTAGAAAGAAAGCTTTCGAAAATCTCAAAATGGTACAGGAGAAAATGTTGGTAATCAGCATTTTTTTCTTCCTTTCCCCAAACTTCCTTTTTTAGCCTTTCTAAGAAAGAAAAAATCACAAATTCAGGCACCATCTTATTTGTCTTCTGCAAAGGCTCTAAATATGGACAATATAGACATGTATGTCTGTAATTTTGTTATTAAGATTTCAAATGTTTATTTTCACATAATTATTTTGTAATACCTATGTGTTGACTTATAATGTCGCTTCAACTCTTTACCACACAATCCCGGGTTTTGAAGATCCTAAGGTAGAACATTTTGGAAAACATTTTGGAAAAAAGGAGATGGTGCTGGTAACCAGCATGTTCTCCTTTTCCCGCAATTATTTTCTACCCTATTAAACGCAGAACTTATCATTTGAGTTACGTTTATCACTTCATACAGTGGTTTCAAACTGTGGTTTCAAAAGTCGAGAGTTTCTCTTTCGGGTACTCTTTGCTAGCCATGTGTTGACTTGTAATGTAATTTTAAGTCTTTATTTTATTAGACCTGTATTTTCTGTTTTCTATGGATTCTGTAGCTTTTATGAGCCAAGTTGCGTCTTTGCAACACGAGCTTTTTCTGCTTTTCACGCAATGGTTTCACACGTCTATTTCCGAAGAGATCTATAGAATACTGGGTTGAGTGTTTAACCCAAAGAATCCACACTTTAGTAATGTGGCTTGTCGATGGAGTTGCTTATGTATTTGACCGTCTGACAAATGCAGAAGTAACTCTTACGATGGCCACCTGCAAGGAACATGTATAATCATACTTGTACTGTGATTCGAACCTGAAACTGTTAGTGCTCATTCTCCACCTTCTATTTCCTGATTCCTTTCTCTTTTCTGTTTTTCTCTCTCTTTTTTCTTTTTTTTTTTTTGTTACGTCATTTCATTATCTATTTCAACACTTGTAGTGACCTTTAATTTGTTTTATATGTGAGTATGTTACGAAATGCATGTGTATGCATCAGTAATTAATAAAATCTAAATCTATATTCATATTCAAAGCTTCTAATGTTACTGCCAAGCCCCCGTAGCTCAGTCGGTAGCGTACAGGATTTGAGAACAGTAGGTCGCTGGTTTGATCCCCGGCTTGGCCGATTTCTTTCCGAGGACTGATGATAGTCATCGCGACAGGATTCATTCCTCTCTCACCGCTGACCATTGCTTTGACGATGTTTATGTGGGAAAGCAGCCAGTGGCTTGGAAAGAATATTGTGCGGAGTACTGGTAAAAGAAACTCCAGGAAAGCATGGATAGGTGCACTGGCCGCCGTGATATAACTGAAATAATGATGAAAACGGCGTTAAACACCATACAATCAATCAATCTAATGTTATCTGTATATGACGGGCAGGACAAATAAAAAGCACAGAAATATGCGTAAATGTTATGCACAAAGTTATTATACCAGGCTACTTTGTATTTTACACTTACCGCTCTATTTACATCTTTAATCAAATGAATATTTTCAGTCACTTAAAAGGTGCAATAAATTACTTGCAGAGTCTTTTTAGTATGAAGTCAGATCAAGTATGAGGAAAAGCTGACTCAAGGTCAGGCTGCACGTTTTATAGATGCAGTCTAATCTTGACAATTATAGGCTACGCTGCCCGTATCTAGCATCGAACAGTCATAGGCGTCCTATGGACCATTTCGAAAGAGTAATCACGTTATTGCTGATAAGAGAAAAATACCAGGGCTGATATAAATTTCTCAGCAGCTGGAGCGCACACTCCATACGCTAAACTTACTCTGTGTTGCATTGTGCGGCGGTTTTCTCATTACAGTGTTGTGAATATAATACACAGAATCTAGACTGATATTACTGCTCCAGCTATACCAGGGATTTTTTGTTGGTTATAACTGTTGAATTATGTCTGAAAAGCAAGGTATGCACTTTAAATTACTCTGAATATTTTTCTTTGGCTGATCTTATTCGTTTCATGGCCCAGATCTATGATACATTCTCCTGTCTGACGTGTATCATAAACGTTCTATGTATACATACGTTGGCTGACATAGTTTCGCGTTTCAGACAGTGTTTAATTTAATCGATACTCAATGTAATAAATTTGTGCGTGTTTTCTGTCTAGTAGCATGAAATGTTTTCGGTCTTTTTCATTATTTTAATCCCTGTATAATATTTATGCTTTTGTTTAATTCCATATTCTGGAACAATCGTTTTTCTTATGCCATTATGGTCCTCTAGGCCTTTACCCCGGAAGCTCTCTTTGCAGAAAAATGTATCTCGAGGGATTTAATACGTCACATGACCCTAATCATCTCATTACACGAAAAAATGTCATAAATTTACAGGATAAAATTCTTTCAAAAATCTTGTTCACAAACCCAAGATTTCGTGCGTCGCTCGACAGACAACTGTTGAAAATATTGTGGCTAAAGGAGAAATTGCGAGTACTTAGCGATTTCCCCCTTTCCACAGTGACGGTTTCACTTGCCATTCGTGTTTCATGTTGCAGGGCTATGTTGTAGGATTTTTTTTAAAAAGTAGTCTGCAGCAATTTATTTGAGCCACAGGCTGGCAAAAGGGGGGTTAATGCATCTCCGCATTGTATTATACCAAGCAAGTTATCATATAATTATGGATACATGAAAGCCACTCTTTGTAACAATCGACTTAATCATGAGGGAGACTGGTCCTTGGACATACAGAAAATTGACCAATAGCGAAAAGTTTCGGTCCAGGTCAGCCTACGTCGACTGACCAGGGTTGATACTTTTTGCAGATGCATTACGCCCCCTTTTCACAAAGCATATTTCATATTTTATTTTATGTTTTTTTTTAAGATAAGCTATGAAATTCAAGTCTTATTCACAAAGAAAAGTACTCTGTCACTTATTTCAAAATGTTCTAACTCTTTAGATGGTCGTAGCCAACAAGGGCAAGTTTCAAGATATCTGCTTATCGGACAGTGTAGATCCACGATCAGACTGCACGTTCTGTGCAGTCTGATCGTGGATCTATGCTGTCCGCCAAAGGTCAGTGACTCGCACTTGGCAGCCTTAGGGTTAAAGTTGTTTAAACATGTGATTTTTTGGTAGATCTAGGTCTAATTTGTTAAATAGCAGTTGTATTTTCAATTTAGTGTAGTAGGTGATCGATAAATGACCCCAAACTAGGTCAGTTCAGTATTTGTTAGGATTTGTCATTAGATACATGCTTCGTTGATTACATATGCATCTTTACCTTGTAAGTTCATTGTCACAAATTGGTCTCTATAATGGTATTTTATACAAATACGAAACTCTTTCTTAGCCCTTTGCCGAACATTTACAGTCTTGAGATTTAAAGAGCCTGTGTTAAACAGCTTTTAAAAAAACATTGTTGGAAAAGGAGAAAATGCTAATAACCAGCATTTTCACCTTTTCCCACCATGTTTTTTCTGGTCTCGCTAAGGTGACTCCTATCATTTGAACCTCATTTAATTTGCTATTTGCGAATGCTTTCAGTTTTGAAAAGTTAAAAATTTATCGTCTACTAAAGAGTTGTAATGCAAAACGAAAGCAAGCAGAATCATGCATTTGAACTTCATGTTAGGAACCAGAACTGCTCCGACACTAGCTTGAGGAGCAAGGTTGATTGATAGATTGAATGGTGTTTTACGCCGCTTTCAACATTATTTCAGTCATATCACGGCGACAGCTCATGTATTCATGTATTTCCTAGGTTTCGCCAGTATTGGGTTAGGGCTCTGAAGTGTCTTGCCCAAGGACACTCCCACGAAATACCCATTGGATCCAGTGAGGCTTGAACCCGGGCCCTCCAGGTCACGAGTCCTACTCTTTGCCACTGGACCACGCAGGTCCCTCGCGTTTAGAAAGGACATTGCACCAGTCGATATATGCATCGAAAATGCCTTGGGCCAAACAAACTTGCGTTTAACGCTTCGAGAAGACAGCTTTTTAAGACATTGTTTGAAAAAGAGAAAATGATGATAACCAGCATTTTCTCATTTAACAAGATTTTTCTGCCATTCTAAAGTCAGAAATCGTGTTGTAAAAGGTTAACCCCTTCCCAAACGACAAACTTTGGACTGGTCCAAATTGAAAGAGCTTGCAGACGACAATTTCAGATTTGATGAAAATGGCAGAAAGGTCTCAAAAAGGGTAGAAAACACTGTGGGAAAAGGAGAAATTGCTCGTTACGAGCAATTTCTCCTTTTCCCACAGTGTTTTCAAAAGACTTGTACTGCAGACACGTGAAAACCAGGGCTTGTTTGGGAAGGGGTTAATTGAAATAATGTGAGCCATACTCTGTGGAAGGAGGCTTAATGCATCTGTAAAAGTATCGACCCAGGTCTGCCTGCGGCCCAAACCTTTTGCTTTTGGTCAATTTACTGTATGTCAATGGACCAGTTTACCTCATGATTCAGTCGGTTGTTAGTCAAAATGGGCTTTGTGGATCCATGATCATGTGATGCCATGCCTGGTATCATGCATAACGGAGATACATTTAAGTCCCCTTTTGCCAGTGCTTATGTACAAGTTGCTGAACGTTCGCGTTATGAACATTATACCACGCTGTTAATTAGTAACGTTTTATTTATATAGTTCATTTTTCTCCTTCCGAGGCCTCCAGCTAATTGCAGTATTTCACGACAAAAGTTTGCATCTGACTTAGCTGTTTGTCAGACGACAAGATTTTAAATTTGTCCTAACTGAAAGATTCGGCAGACGACAAATTAGATGTAGCATAGACGATGGGATTTATCTTTGAAAGAGTTGAAAACATTGTGTGTGTAATTTTGGGGTGGGGTGGGGGGGGGGGGGGAGAGGAGAAGAAAATGTTAGTTACTAGCATTTTCTCCTTTTTCTAAAATGCTTTCAAGAGCCTCCGAGTCGTTATAACGCAGCATAGTTTGGTAAAGGGTCATACAGACGTAACAAATAAACAAATACAGGTAACTTACTCCACACTGGATACACTCCACATTATGCTACGTCAGTGACAGTAACTAAGACCAAAGTTCAACAGGTCCCTTGTATTGTTCACTGTATTGAGCTTTGAACCTACAAAAAGATTTTTAACTCTTTACCAGACGACAAAATTATACACAAGTCCAAATTGAAAGCATTTGCAGACGACAAAATAAATGTAACTGAAAAATTGAAATTTGTTTTGGGAATGGTAGAAAATATTGTGGGAAAAGTAGAAAATGCTGGTTACCAGCATTTTCTCCTTTTCCCACAATGTTTTCAAAAGGCTTCTTTCTCAGAGTCGTTAAAAGTCGGGATGTTAGACCTACAGCACAGAGAAAGTTTTTTTTTTTATGCGTCCCTTGAACTTTTGGTAACACTATTGGAAAAGGAGCGATTGCAAGTTACAATTTCTTTGCTCACGTTTTTTCCATATCATAAAGCGACTATTTTTTCCCTTCATTTTGGTTGAGTTTATAGAATTTTATCATGATATAGAAAGGAACGATCCATTTTCTTAGTGACTCTAGTCTTAACCCTTTCCCAAACAAGCGTGTCTGCTTTCACGTGTCTGCAATACAAGTCTTTTGAAAACACTGTGGGAAAAGGAGAAATTGCTCGTAACGAGCAATTTCTCCTTTTCCCACAGTGTTTTCTACCCTTTTTGAGACCTTTCTGCCATTTTCATCAAATTTAAAATTGTCGTCTGCAAACTCTTTCAATTTGGACCAGTCCAAAATTTGTCGTTTGGGAAAGGGTTAAATTGCCTTTAAGATAATAGGTTAAACTTGAGACTCTTATGTAATCATGATGATAGATGACTCGGAACGTCAGACTGTATTGTTACTTTCAGGTTCAGATGAAACTTTTCGTTAAATATTTTGACCCGGGCAGCCTTATAGCAAACACCATTAGTTTTGACAGAGGACCCTGAAGTTTAGAATTTAAATGTCTTTCTTAAATTATGCAGGCGCTAAAGAGAAAACGGTTTTTGTAACCAGAAAGTCATTGAAAGAAAATCGTTGAACAAGGAGAGAAAAATGCTGGTAACCAGCCTTTCATCATTTTTCCACAATGGTATTGACCCATACAAAGACAAGTCTCAAAGTTTTAGCTACGTCTTATTTGTCGTGTGCAGATGCTTAACCCTTAGGCTGTTAAACGCGACTCTAAGACCTTTTGCGGATAGTGTAGATTAAAATCAGACTGCACAAAACCTGCAGTCTGATCTTAAATCTACACTGTTCGACTGTCCGATAAGGAGATACCCCCCTTTAACAAAAAAGAAGAAAAAAGAAACAATGAAAGAGCAAAATCTGGGTTCTTGCTATCGGCTTGAAAGTTTCATTGCACATATTTAGCAGGTTAAGGGTTAGAATATGGAGATTGAGAAAATTTTGTTGCCTGGTACAGAAGTAATGGTGAAAATCTAGAACTTAGTTATAAAATTCCAGGTAATGTGCAGGTCTGATAAACATGAGGCTTTAGGTTTGAAATCAGCTAAAATCTTTCCGAATGAAACCTCGCTTGTAATGTAATGGACGTAGTGTGGTAGAGAAGTCTATCGCTTTTAGATAGTATTGTGCGCAGTCTTGGTCAAGCAGAATAACTCTTTCGTTGCCAGGTAAATGGATTCGACTTTTCTCGGGGCCTATAAGTATATTTTTGTTGCATTTGAAGCTTATTATTGTCAAAGATTAGTAGCCTATAAATTGGCGGATGGTGTAGATCCAAGATCAGACTGCACATTTTGTGCATTCTGTTCTTGATCTACGCCTTCCGCAAAGGGTATCCAAGGCGACATTGGTAGTGACAGAGCTTTAATGGAACATACGAATATTTGCACTAGTCGTAGTGAAATGCTGTAGAAACACGTAACAAACATACAAAGCCTACCCTAAATATTTCAAAGAATGATATACTCGTATTTGACTCAAAATTAAGTCTTTACCAAACGAGAGAATTTTAGACTGGCCCAACTTGAAAGCATTTGCAGACGATAAATTAACCCTTTACCACACAATCGCGACTTTTAATGACCCTGAGAAAGAAGGCCTTTGAAAACATTTTGCGAAAAGGAGAAAATGCTGGCAACCAGCATTTTCTCCTTTTCCCACAATGTTTTCTACCCTTCCTAAAACAAATTTCAGTTTTTGAATCACGTTTATTTTGTCGTCTGCAAATGTTTTCAATTTGTACAAGTCTAAAATTTTGTCGTTTTGTAAAGGGTTAGACGTGACTCAAAAGCTGAAAGCTGTTTTGTTTTTGAAGGGGAGAAAACACTGCGGGAAAAAAAAAAACCGCTGGTTATCAGCGTTTTCTTTTTTTCTCACATTGTTTTCAAAATCCTTCTCTTTCAGAGTCGCTAAAACTCGGGATTGTGAGGTAAAGACTTGAGAAGTGAGCGAAGCGACTGTGAAGAGGGCAAACTTCTATTACTCTGCTAATTGTCTCAAGGATCACTTTTAACCCGCTGGGCAAAACTACTTTCAACTCTAAGTCATATATATATATAGCAAGACTTGGCTGAAAAGAATGGTTAACTTGTTGTTTGGTTTAGGATCAACACTTGTATTTGAGCCATGTTCTGTGGAAAGGGGTTTAATGCATCTGCAAAAAGTATCGACTCATGTCAGCCTGCGCGGACTGCGCAGGCTGACATGAGTCGAAACTTTTTGCAATTTGTAGATTTTCTGTTTGTCGAAGGACCATTGTACGTCATGATCCAGTCGGTTGTCAGACAAAATGGATATTATCGTTTGGATACATAATTATATGATGACTAGCTTGGTATAGTACATCAAAAAGATGAATTAAGCCCCCTTTTCACAGAGCATGGTTTATTTTTTAACTCCACAGGCCTGAGGTCAGCAAGTATGCTATGGCCCAGCGTCCGTCGTGCGTGCGTGGGTTGACTTTTCTTTACAACATCTTGTCTGAAGCGAATGAATCACTTTTGACCATACTTCTTACAAATAGTCCTGCCATGGTCCTCTTCAGATTTCCTTTAAAGAATGGTGATAGCATGAAAACTCTGTTATGGCAAGTAAACGGAAAAATATCGAAAATTCTCATACATTCTTCTCACAAAAGCACAGGTTGGAATTCTGTGCTAGTTACCATATATTAAGATCCTTGAGTGGACTTATTTCAGGTATTCTGAAAGAATTTTTTGATCCGGCAAAGAGCAGGGCTGCCTTGGACTTGGCTTACTTCTGCTTCATAATTAACTTTAGTTACGCTTTGAATGTGCTAGGGAAATTACTCCCCTTTTTCATGACAGACATTTGTTACCGTTTATTTATCTCGATTGTCATACTACACTTTAACATTTTTTGGTGAATGTATAATTGTATCAGGTATCTGGATTCAGGTTTTCTTAGTTGAAGATGTTCGATTTTTAAGTCATTATAGATTATTTCATTATGTTAAAGGTTATGCTCAGAATTGAAAATTAAATACAAAGCAAGGTTTGTGTAATTTTGTTGGTTCTGTTGGTTGTTCCAAAACTTTACCACTCGTGCCAAAGAGAAAGATATATTTGTTTTATTATTATTATTATTATTATTTTTTGAAATCTTCCTGTCGGAAATTACTTTCCAAGTTAATTGATCTTTGGTATGAATGATCCTAGACAAGGTATCATTGCATGTCAAAATCATTTATTTTCTCGCTTAGCTTATGTACCCGAAGAAATTTTATTGCTATGAACGCTTCAATCAGATTAATGTCACTGACTGTGTTAATTATGATTCTTTAATCCCTAGTGCAGTGGAGCGATAGAGGGCCATCATGGCCCTCTTGTTATAAAGCAATGGCGATGCAGTATCGGGTCTTTTTTCACCGCGACTGAATGTCATATTCACATGTACTTAGCGCTCTTCGGATCAATAAACACTCTTCCCAGGCTATTTACATATTATGCTCTCAGATCGACATATTATCCTGCTCCAGAATTCGACCTTGGGACTTTGATTGCAGTCGTTAAAAGGTCACAGACTTAATTATGGAAGCGTTATGGACAATCTTCCTGTCATCCGATTACTTTGGCTAGTATGAGGATTTATTACGCCCATGCAAGAGACAGAGCACTGGAAAACATCCCAGGAAAAAGGAGCAATAGCTTGATATGAAAAAAATCCCTTTCCTTCACCTAAAATATTAATGAGCTAAGCTCTGGCAAAAGGGGACTTTGTTGCATAATACCAATCAAGTCATCACATGATTATGGACTCAAAATAGCCATTTCATTTAAGAACCGACTGAACCATGAGGTAGACTGGTCCGTGGACATACAGAAAATTGACCATCAGCGAAAAGTTTTGCCCAGGTCAGCCTGCGCGGACTGCGCAGGCTGACCTGGGTCGATACTTTTTGCAGATGCATTAAGCACGATTTTCTCAGAGTATGGTTCATATTGATGTAACCATGTACCAAGCCAGCTCCTGTCATAAGCAAACATACTTAAATGCTTGCTTATTACAGGTTGTAGACTGTAGCTCGTGGGTCCAAAACAGCGTGTATAGAAATGTCCCTTTAACCCATAGGCTGCTAAGCGCGTCTCAACAACCTTTTGCAGACAGTGTAGATCAAGATCAGAATGCACGAACGTGCAGTCTGATCTTGGATCTACACTGTCCCGCTTGAAAAGTTTATTAAACTTATTTAGGAGGATAAGGGTGAAGGTTCTTGTAACACTTCCATTCAGTTCATTTCAAAATACCTTACTGATTCTCAGTCGGTGCAGCGATTGCGAAATCATACTTGAGATGCCGATAAACAAACTGGTAAAATCAACAACAATCTACCTCCTGCCTGTTATTACGCAGCTAACATTTTACCAAACAGTAAACCAGTGTTATATGGCCCCGAACAAGTAAACTCCTCAAGACATTTTTAAAAGGACAACCAGCATTTTCTCCTTTTCGCGTAATATTTTCTACCCTTGTCAAACCCAGACAATTTCCATAATTGAAATACAAGAGGTCTTCATGCTTAGGGTATTTGGAGTCCCACTGAACTATTCCCGTGGATTGATGATAGATAGGATTCATTTGTCATTCATTTTTCAACAGTATATAGTCGACATCATTCGACTTCCCTCCATATTTTGGGCACTTGCAGACCATTTAAATGCGCATCAAACAATGGGATCTGCTTCTGTAAGAACAGAATACAGTGTAGAAAAAAAGAAGAACATAGAAAAAAAATGCGATTACCAGCATTTCCTACTTTTTCCCATCACGTTTTAAAAAAATCACCAGGGTCGTTAAAACACGGGATTGTTTGGGAAAGGGTTAATTTATGAATAATTGCTTAGTAATGAACTGAGAGAGTTATTTCGTAATCGCTTTGTTTATAATTTTTATGCATTGCCTCACTGTTCCCGGTACTTAATGTATTTGGTGACCCTTAAAAAGCTAAAAAGAACTGTGATCCTTTTTCTATGTACAGTTAAGATCAAGATCAGACTGCATAAAACATGTAGTGTGTACACTGTCTGATATTTTGAGGGACATCCGGCAAAAATGCCTTAAATTTTATAACTAGTTTACCTTTTCCAACGGATGGCAATCTACTGAGTATTTCTTTCATCTAGATTCCCGAAAGGGTTATACCTTAGAGCGTGTGATAAACAGACGTGGAACATATCAAACCTTGCAACTCCACAGCTGTTTTCGATGGACTATCTAGACATATCGGACCGTGTAGTCGGTTCTCAGTAGAGAAATGATCAGACTGCACGTTTTGTGCTGTCTGATCTTTGATCTGCACTGGTCACAAAAGCAACCAGAGTTATGACAAACTCGAAGGTTTAGTACGTTTTCGAGGGCTGAGCAAGATCAGGCTGCATAAAACGTGCAGCCTGATCTTTGATCTACACTGTCCGCTTTGCTGAAATATAGTAGAAAAAAGCCACCACCATGAAATTACAATTATTTGGGTCATATTTCTAGGTTGAAAATGCCTGATGGGTTTATATGGCGTTCAACGGGTTAACACAGTGCGCCTACCAAGGTCACAGCAGGGAATCTCACAGATGTGCAATTTGACAGATTTTTGTTAAGAAATTTCTGCTTCAAGTAAACACAATGCGCTAACACAACTTCCGTGGTTTTTTTTTTGCTTCTTTTTTATAGGAAAGACTCTTAGAGCACCAGAATACGAGTTTACCGTTAAAGGCCCAGTGGCGACCAAAAGTGGAGAATGTTGGCGCTAAAATGTTTTTAATTTCAAGTCGAACTATTTAAAAGTATTGAAATATTTGTGATGATAATCTGTTATTGTACGGTGTTAGTCCTTTCCAGAAAAATGAATTTTACAACTAGGTCAAAAGTTGTCAAGTCACATATCTTTTGTTAATGAGCTGTGCTCTGTGAAAAGGGGGCTTAATGCATCTGCGAAAAGTATCGACACAGGTAATGCTGCGCAGTCCGCGCAGGCTGACCTGGGCTGAAACTTTTCGCTATTGGTCATTGTTTTTGTATGTCCAAGGACCAGTCTACCTCATGATTAAGTCGATTGCTAAAAAAGTGGCTTTTATGGATCCATAGTTACGTGATGACTTGCTTGGTATAATGCATAACAGAGATGCATTAAGCCCTCTTATGCCAAAGTATGGTTCATTTATTTTTTACCTGATTTTAAATTTCGTGTTTTTTTTTCTGCCAGCGACTTACACTTTGACCAACCGTACAATAATAGATTGTCATCTTCGAAATAATTTTTATACTTTTAGATGGTATGATTTAACTCTTTACCGCACAGTCCCGACTTTTAACGACCCTGAAGAAGAAACCTTTTGAAAACATTGTGGGAACAGGAGAAAATGCTGGTAACCAGCATTTTCTCCTTTTCCCACAATGTTTTCTACCATATCAAAGGCAAAATTCACCATTTGAGTCACATTTAAATTGTCGTCTGCAAATGCTCTAAATTTGGACTGGTCTACATTTTTCTTGTGTGGTAAAGAGTTAAATTTAAGTGCATTATAACACCCGCATTGTTTACTTTTTGCCGCCATTAGGCCTGTAACGTTTATTAGAATTGGGGCGTTATGTTGCTGTAACAGTATTTCAGTTTTTCATTTCTTGCTGACAGCTTATTTGTCCATCATGACCGTCCTTGGTTTATACCAGAACGAGGCTGAGGCTCTGCGGTCTCGGGGATCGAACCTGGATTTTTTTTATCATAAATCTATCGCCTGTACTCTAAGGCTGCTAAAAGCCATTTATTGTGCTTTTGCGATAAATGCTTATCAAGATCGGACAGCACAGAAAGTACAGTCTGATCTTTGCCCTACTCTATTCGATTTTGTTTGATTTCTCCGACGAAAAGTCCGTAGAAATCGCACTATTTCCGGCTAATGCCGTTGGCTGGAAATCAGGTTATGTATGAAGCCAGTAAGGACCCCTACATTTTTAGTTACATGTACATGTAGTTTAAAAAAAAAAAAAGATCTCCCAAAATTGTTCTTATATTGCAAATTCAAGTAGATTTAGATCTAATATTGGTCAGACTACATGAAATAATTCGTGTATTAGAAATAAGGCTATGCATTCAAGAAGAGACGGCACGTTTCTGGCAGACTGGTCTTGGACCTATATTAGCACAAAATAACAACTAAATGTTGTGACGGGTACGGTGTTCCAAAACGTTAAACCATTCAGGCCCTTTTGCTATGAATTCGTTATCAGAAATGTTGTTAGCTTGGATACATACCGTCTGCAAAAAAACCCAACCGACTCAATGAACTCTTTAAGTGCGAAATATAAATGAGCCATGCTCTGTGCAAAGGAGGCTTAATGCATCTCCGTGATGCATTATACGGAGCAAGACATCACATAATTATGGATCCATAATTGCCACTTTTTTAAACAACCGACTAAATCATGAGGCAGACGGGCTCTTGGACATACAGAAAATTGACCAATAGCGAAAAGTTTCGGCCCAGGTCAGCCTGCGCGGACTGCGCAGGCTGACCTGGGTCGATACTTTTCGCAGATGCATTAAGCCCCTTTTCACAAAGCACGGCTCTGTAAATACAATCCGCTGAAACTAAGAAAGAGACTTGGATAAACAAGCGGAAGGCGTAGATCTAAGATCAGACTGCACGTTTTGTGCAGTCTGATCTTGATCTATGCTGTCCGCAAAAGCCCATGTCTTCACCTATAGTTCTGAAAGGGTTAAGTTGTTTATAGTGCTCCACAGGTCAGAACCACGTAAACTTTTTTGCCCTTATCTCGAACTCCGGTGTCAGAAAATGTTATTAGCTTACGTCATTAGGTTGTTTATTCCTTGTCTGTTAGCCCCGTTACCAAACAATCCCGACTTTATACAACCTTGAGGAATAAAGCTTTTGAAAACATAGTGGGAAAAGGAGAAAATGCTGGTAACCAGCTTTTTCTTCTTTTCGCACCATGTTTTCTGCCCTTTCAAGGACATATCACGTGATTCGAACAATTAATTTGTCCTCTGTAGAAATGCTTTCAAACTGGATGTCTTAAATCTGTTATTTGTTAAAGAGTTTAAAATGATTCATGACTGTCTGCAGATCACTTTTTTGCGTCTTGCGGCAGACTGATGTTAAAAACGTTGTGGCTAAAGGAGAAACTGCTCGTAACGAACGTAGAATTCATCAGGAATGTGATGTGAAAGCGTGCGATCCAGCTCAAATGAGCTTTAATGAATACCAACCCTTTACCAATCATTCCCGTGTTTCATTTACTCTGGAAAAGAGAGCTTTTAAAACTTTGTGGAAAAGGGACAAAACTGCTTGTTTGTATTGTCTCCTTTTCTTACAATGATTTCTTCCCTCTCTGATACAAATCCCGACATTTTGGTCCAATTTAATTTTTCGTCTGCCAATGCTTTCAATATGGACAAGTGTAAAATATTTTGTCGTTTCGAAAAGGACTAACCATGTCCCTGACCTCATTCGGTTTACTGCCGTCTGCCCAAATCGATACCCGGGTCCCTATTCACCAACATTCCTAAGACCGTTCTCAGATTTATTCTCCAGAGTTTTCTAAACTTGAAAGTAACACAAATTCTAATTGGCTAAACCATTCGGTTCAGCCAATCAGAAGTTGTGTTACTTTCAAATTTAGACAATCTGAGAGCAAGACAAAGAATATTCTTAGGAATGATTGTTGAATAGTGACCCAGACTTCCAAGAACGAACAGTCTGAGGTTTGCTCCATGCCCTCTTTTCATTGATCAAAGGCTGAGCCTCGGTAGCGGGGTCGGTAGCGTACCTCAGTCCGTTGTTTTTCCCTCGAGGAGATGACCATTGCGACAGGATTCATTCCCATCTCATTACTGATCATGGTTTTGACGATAGTTATGTGGGAAAGCGGCACATGGCTTGGGAAAAATATTGTGCGTAACTTACCGGTAAAAGAAGCCCCATGAAAGGATGCCAGGTACACTGGCCGCTGATAGCGGCGATATAACTGAAATAACGTTAATATGGCGTTTAACACTATACGAACTATTAATCAGTTATTGACCTAAATATTCTTGTCCAAGTACCTGTAATTCAGCATCCATATTGAAAACGTTTGCAGACGATGAATTCGACGTGTTTCCATAGATGGGATTCATCGTTTTAAAAAATGGGAAACATCATGGACGAATGGGAAAAGCTGATGACCAGCATTTACTTCCTGCTCTCACAATGTTGTCTAAAGCCGTCTTCTTCAAGATTTTATGGTACACGAGATCGTTTGGTAAAGGGACGTAGAGCTCTACTTGTTTTCTGTTTTATCCATCGAATCGTGTAGAAAGGTTCAGTACACTCGGTTACACACGAAAAATTGTATCGGAATGTCGTACAGATAATGTGGACTGAAATGGCTATCGATTATTGGAGGTCTGGGCCATTTATGATTAGCGGTTGAGTTTCAGATATGGGGAATAGGCTTTGTCATAGTTCAGAGTAACGTTTTTTTTTTTTAATGTTAAAGATACATCTATACTCCTTTTCAGTCAGTTTTTGACCCATTTCATCTTTATTTTATGAAATTATAACCATTCTTCCATCTTAATGCCAAATGCTGCCTCTGACGGTCGCAAGTTTGCAGAGATGAAACCGATAGAAAAATGGATTTCATTTTCTGGTGACCGTGAAAGAAATCATTTGTGACCTTTTCGATTTTAAATCGAAGATAAATCCCTTGATTTTTTTTTTATCCCTTACACCATATATATTGGTAATTTATCTATTTTTACACAGCTGACTAAATTCCTTACCGTTCTACATACTATCGAGTTTTAACAGCGCTTTTTTTTCTCTTTGACCGTAAGGACGTATTGTTATCTGTCACATAGGTTAAGGGAATTCATAAAAATTGTCTCATTATTTTAATCTACAGATCTCCTTCTCGCTCCCAACCCCTGTTTGAATTAAACCTTAAACAGTCCCACCTTTTAACGCCCCTGAAGAGGAAGGCTTTTGAAAACTTAGTGGCTGAAGGAAAAAAATGCTGGTAACCAGCATTTCCTCCTTTTCTACCCTTCCAAAAACCAAGTTATATTTTTTGAGTCATAAATATTTTGTCGTCTGCTAATGCTTTCAATTCGAACAAGTCTAATATTTTGTCCTTTGGTGCATACGAGCCATACTGTGCTCGGTGAAAAGGTGATTTAATGCATCTGCAAATAGTATCGACCAAGGTCAGCCCGGGCCATTCACACAGGTTGACCTGAATCGAAACTGGTTGCTTTTGTAAATTTTCTGCATATCAAGATACAAGGGACCATTTTACCTAATGACTCAGTCCTTTGTTATACAAATGGATTTTATGGATCCATAACTATGTGATGACTTGCTTGATATCATGCATCACGGAGGTGCATTAAACCCCCTTTTGCCAGTGCGCGGCTCATACGTATTTGAATTACTTTATGCATCCACCCATTTACACCCGCTGCTATTTTTTTTTCAGGGAGTATTTTGTTTGTTTGGTGTTAGCGTTTCTTTCTAAGTATCCAAGAATTAATCAAAGCGATGAAAGCGCTGTTGAGGTGGGGTGTGATTAATCCTGCTCAAGTTGAAATGTAACTGTTGTGCCAAATAAGAAGCATGTAGTGCTACTAGATATAATTGAGTAAAACCATGCAGATACTTAAAGAGCTGAGAGGTATCTCTCCAATAAATCTCAGAACAAACTGACAAATTTCTCCTTTTTGTGTGTGAGAATAGGGGTTCAATAGAATGTCAAAATGAAACGACGTGAGAAGTATTACTAAGCAATATCTAGACAAATAAACCAGTTCTATTCAAAGAAATTAACACAAGAGTTCTTATGATGCTTCTAAGTTTTCCATGGCACTTGTTGACGTTTCTTGACGCTATTTGGTGGAACTGATACATAAATGCGTATACCTTTGCATGCCTCATGGTAATCTGTTCCAACAATCTTCTTTTTGAAATGTCTTATGATAATGGTGTATTTGTTTACATATTTATCGTCCAAGTCGTGTAAATTCCCCTATTGTTAACGTTTTAGTCATGCTTTGATGCCAAAGTGAATAAAATGCTTTCTTAATAGAACTATTTTTCCAGGTAATGACTTTGCAATGTTAGGTACCCAGAATCAGATTTTTTAGGATCAATTTCCTACATAGTAAATCTGAGCTGGGATGCTTCGCACCCAACCTCAAAAAGTTGGCTTGTAAATCATTTCTTCGCCTTCCAGGAAGTCTTTAAGTTATAAGTGTCACGACTTGACGTCATCTGATAATCACTGGTACGCTTTCAGGAAAATTCATAAACATGTCAGAGTCAGATGAAAACAGATGCAGCATGCAGTCATCGTGTGTAACTTTGATGTTTACAGGTAACTGAAGCTGTCACATGAACATTATGAGCCATGTTTTGTGAAAAGCGAGTATAATGCAACTGCAAAAAGTATCGACCCATGTCAGCCTGCGTAGTCTGCGGTTGGATACCTTTTGCATTAGGTCAATTTTCTGCGTGTCCAATGACCATTCTACGTCATGATTTAGTCGATTGTTAGACAAAAATAATTTTATGAATCCAGAATTATGCGATGTCTGGCTTGGTATAATGCATCATAGATATGCTTCTAACTCCATTTTGCCAGAGTATAACATGTATATTTCTGTTGCTCCAAACAACTGTACATGCAATATCTTCAGCTGCAACTTGGAAGTCATTCTAAAATGTCTGCATTTTTCTTTGTTTCTATAAATTACTATTTATCCCAAATTGTTGGTCTTATTTCAGGATTCGAGAGCCCACCACCGACCTATAACCAGGCGCAGGGATATCCTCCCCAACAGCAAGGATACCCACCCCAACAACAAGGTTACCCTGCCCAACAACAAGGGTACCCGCCCCAACAAGGATACCCCGTCCAGCCAGGTTATAACCCTGTCCCACAGGGATACCCACCACCGCAACAAGGATACCCCCAGGCTGGTCAACCAGCAACTGTCGTAAGTATTGTAGTCCACAGGCGTTCGTTTCGTGCCGAACTTCGCTATTTATATAATGTCATATATAAGCTGGCGAAGTTTGTCACAAAACGAACGCCTGTATTGTAGTCACCTTGCTTAGACCCGCTATACCGCCTCGGGATGAATAAGCTTGTATATGTGCCATGCTGTGGCAAAAGGGGGCTTAATGCATCTCCGTGATGCATTATGCTACCAAGCAAGTCATCACATGATCATGGATCCATTATGTCCATTTTGTCTTACAATCGGCTAAATCATGAGGTAAACTGATCCTTGGACTTCCATAAAACTGACCAATAGCAAAAGGGTTCAGCCCAGGTCATGCAGGTTGACCTGGGTCGATATTTTTTGCAGAAGCATTAAGCCTCCTTTTTCACAGAGCACGTCTTACATCTAAATCTTGGCCTGTTTTCACCATCCATTCTTAATTGCATTCTTTATAAGGTAACACAATTTCCGATTGGCTTAACCATTTTATTTAGCCAATCAGAAATTGTGTTATTTTAAAATTTAGAAAGCTCTTGAGAAAAAGAATGGTATTAAGAACGGTTTGTGAGTATGGACATCGAACATAACATGTGCGCCGCAACGCGTGTGTAAATTATGTAAAGCTCTGGTCTGTGGGTATAGCATGGCATTAAAGTAAGACAAATGGTATTTCGACACACTCTTTGGCCGTTTCCGTGAAGACCTGTTTTACCGGTGGTTTTATTTTGGACATATTGCAACAACATCTATATTGAACCTCATTCGGCAAACCTGGTTGATCCGTTGATCATATCCCTCGGTTGTTTTCGATGAATGATATGCACCTACGTGCTACATTTCTTTGCCAGACATAGACCGCTTTACCTTTCTTAGAATTCAAATACCCCAGATTAGAAAAAAAAAAACAGACGAGTCACAATTTGCTATCGAAATCTCTCTAAATACATTGCTGTTTAAAAATGTGAACTCATGTGTAACTTTATTTATCAATTTCATTGACAGTTGTAACCGACAGCATGATAGGTATTTATAACTTCACAATGGTTGTTGATGTCGTTGCTAATCGAATTTCATAGGAGCCGCCATGTTTACGATCATGTGATGTGATAAAAAAGGAAATCTCGTTAGTACGGACGACGTTTCACGTAGTTACGGAATCAGCCGGGTTGTGATGAGTGTATCGAGCCTGTCAGTGAGGATGCCGAGCCTAATCGATATGGGGTTCAAGGATAATGTCTTAGACAAATCTTGTCAACCAATACCTATTTGAGCAGCCTCGATATTGCACAATCCATTCCACTTTTACGTCCATATAAAGTCATTAAAATCCATGCGTCTGGACTGATCTATCACAATTTCTTTTCATAGTGTCAACCTGTATTAGAAACAATCATAAGGTAAATGTTTGACAACTCAACACTGACATTACGTAACAAAAAAGACTGAACCATGCTCTGTAAAATGGGGGCTTAATGCGTCTGCAAAAAGTATCGACCCAGGTCAGCCTGCGCGGTCTACGCAGGCTGACCTGGATCGAAACCTTTTGCTGTCGGTCAATTTTCTGCATTTCCAAGGACAAGTGTACCTGAAGATTCAGTCTTTTGTTATACAAATGTATTTTATGGATCCATGATCACGTGATGACTTGCATGGTATCATCATCACGGAGATGCATTACGAGTAGACTCCCCATTTGCAGTCAAGAGAGCAAAGCGGTTTGGTTGTTTGGTTTTGTACGTCGCTTTTAACAGTGATACAGTTATACTTAGTGGCCAGTACATCTTCCGATGGATCAAAGGTGTTTCTGTAACCGGAACCATGCACTGGACTCTTTCCAAGCCATTAAATTTTGCTGCTTTCCCAAGTAAACATTGGAAAGCCAGTTTTCTTTGGCAAACGAATTCTATCTCGGCTACTTGCATTAATCCTCGGGCAGAATTCTTCCGTGCCGAGATTCAAACTTTCAACAAATGATTGATTAGCCGGGCATTGTCTTCTTATTATTTAACCAAGAGTTGTGTGGGTATGGAAGTAATCTTGTTTACATTGATATAATGTACCTCACCCTTTTTTTTAGGTTGTTGCCCAGCCTATGACATCAAATGTCGTTGTAACTGGACCACAACCCCCAGATTACTTGGTGGCTTCAGTCTTGGCATGCATTTGTTGCTTCTGGCCGACTGGACTGTGTGCCATATACTACGCTTGCAGAGTAAGTATTTTGTTTTATTTGTCACTTCCTTTGTTTTGATGAGAATTTGTGCACATGTAAAACTCGAATATAGATCTGTTAACCATGCTGTCTGATAATCTCCCCCCATGGGGGGAAGGGGGTAGCTGGAACTTAATTTTTGAACTTTTTTGGTTCAACCCATTGGCTGCCATTCTCGTTTGTTATTATGAACAGTAAATATCTATTCTATGACTGTAAGATATACTTAAAATACGTAAACTAAACTGCCAGATGTGACCTCGTTATTCTCGGCATAAGAACAAGTGCAGGGGAGATAATTCATATTTGCAGTTTATCATTTGATGACATCATTATCTTCCGCTAGGTGGTATTTTTCAAATACATACCTATCTGATTTTGGCATTCTGGGTACAGAACAGGACTATTTGTCAAAGCGGCAATCAATGCAGCGAATTTCAAAATAAAATATATTTTTACTCAAAAAACCTACCATGTACGATTTATCCAGCCATGGTTAGCTAGCATATGACCTAAAAGCCCTGGTATAATGAGCAGCAAGGTGGGGATGTTATTTGCTGTCAGTCTGTTGCACAAATCTCGGTTTTCCCCATGTCTATATTTAGAAACTGTCTACAGAGATTTGCAGTAAACAATAGTATTTTATAAAATCATTTTCCCCGTTTGAAATAGTTATATTTGTAGGAAATTTGTAGTGAAAACCTGGCTTGATTTTTCCACAGACGTAATTATATACAGCCATTTTCCGCTTGCTCTTTTAAGCGTCAATTCACGCACCGCGTATTAATATTTATCTTGTACGGGATAGTGATGCGTCATAGAAGACAGTCAAATCTTCGAAGAATATTGACATACGCTGCAACGTTAATGACATTGCTTGCCGCTAAGGCGGTTTCGTAACAGGGTATTCAACTCTAGACCGATAATACGCGAGACAGAATTTCTGTCTTTAAAGGGCAAAAATCAGTCTAAAATGACAAACAGCCTTTAAATGCAACAACATAGTGCAAATTTTTCAATATTTATCAATAAATCATATTCAACTTGTAAAATAGTGAAATCACTGACTTTATCCGATAAATAGTATAGTCCAGAAAACACGACAAAATAGGCCCATTTTGTATATATTCCAAAATTCACACAATGCCAAACCGGTGGACTAGACCGAAATTACTCAGCCAACTTGAGACTCAATACAGTCTGGGGATGTAAATAAAAGCTAGCACGTTACCACGCTTTTTTTTTCTTCACAACCTTTTCTGTTCTTAGCAGACTTGAATTTGGCCTCAAAATACTTAGCTTCCCAAAGTCTTCGTTTCGCTCCATTCCTCCAAAACTATGAAACGATGAAGGAAAGGTCATGACCTCAAAGTTCAAAGACAAACTACATGCTTTTTTAAAACAATCTTACAACATTGATGGGTGTAATAACCACACTTTACATCAAAATTGCATTATGACCCACCTTTCCGAATTATTTCTGATTTTCAACATTGCCTATTCGAAATAAAAGCTTTGCGAACTGTTTACTTGTCCCTGCACAGGTGACATACATGTATCACAAAAGGCGCGTTATCGCCCTTTGAAGTACACTTGTGCATGATCTGATCTGCTAATTCATCTTTCTAATCAGTTTGTAGACTAGAGAAATCTTGACTTCAACGTCTGCTGTCGAAAACTTGTTTACAAAAAAAAAGCATCTTATGCGAACCTCCACGCCACATTCTGTATCCGTCATCCATTTTTCTTGCCTGAATTGCTGTCTGAAACAAAGAATCGATATGTTTGACGAACCCAGAGCTCCAGATAGTGGGAGTGATTTTGATTTCAAAATTGAAAATATTAATCTTTCTCCACTAGACCCTATGTTATGGGTACTCAATAGGATCGTTTCATCGAAACCATTCTAATGAGCACCCAAAACATAGGGTTTGGAAGAGAAATAATGAATTTAGAATATTATCACTCCCTTTTATCTAGAGGTCTGCGAACCACTTTGTAAACATTTTCAGTCTTGATATCATATTGTCAGGATAAACTGTTGATTAGATCATTCGAATCTAGTTAATTATGTCTGAAGAACAAGGCCAAAAAAGGAAGTTATTTTGAGAAGATGGGGAAAGAATTGGTAGAATAGTCATATGTAAATATGACATTTCTTACGTAAACCTTGGTCACAAATGTAACTTTTAAATAGAACTAAGCTTTCCCAGGGGTTGATATATTGCCATTGCCTTATGTAAATCAAGCTTGGAAGAGTATATTAAAATTTATCGAAAACCTTGTAGATGCCTTGATCTATCGTCCGGTCTGACATACACAATGCTGTATTCATTCCAGAGGAATACCTTAATGGGAGAAGGAAATGTTCCCGAAGCCACCCGTATGTCCAACAATGCCAGAAATTTTATCATCGCAAGTGTCGTTCTCGGAATTTGCTGGATCGGCCTAGTAATAGTGCTTCGACTGGTGGTATCGACAACAGCTGCGACAGATAACTACTACGATTATTAGTGTCACTGTTAGTCACCTGACATACGGAGGGTTCTGGCTCTGCTACCGTTGGTGCCGATTTATTAAACACATTTATTGTTTATCTTATCGGTATTTGCGATATATTTCGCAAGACTATTATCAGGTTATTTGCTTGAAGGGGCGTCGTAATGAATGTAATTACTTTATGTAATAGAAGTAGATAGTACATGTCAATTTGTCTCATATACTCATTGTATATTTTTGTGGTTGAATTTTATAATACATTTTAAAGTTATCTGAACGAGATAAAATTTCTATTTTCTTTATCCTCTTCAAAAACTTCAATGCTTACCGACGGCTTTTGTTGTCATGAGCCAGAACACTTTCGAAAACATTATATTCATGTACTTCATCTTAATCCTTTTTAACCCTTTCCCAAACAAGCCCTGGTTTTCACGTGTCTGCAGTACAAGTCTTTTGAAAACACTGTGGGAAAAGGAGAAATTGCTCGTAACGAGCAATTTCTCCTTTTCCCACAGTGTTTTCTACCCTTTTGGAGAACTTTCTGTCATTTTCATCAACCCTAAAATTGTCGTCTGCAAACTCTTTCAAATTGGACCAGTCTAAAATTTACCGTTTGGGAAAGGGTTAATCAATAAACTGCTAAATAAATGAAACAAAAATTTCAACTCGTTTGTAAAAATCTAATTATTGCGGTTTCAAAGTTGATTTCACCGGAAATAAAATACCGTATCGGACAGTATAGATCAAAGATGAGACTGCGCGATCTTGATCTACACTGTCCGCAAAAGGTCTTTGAGTCGCGCTTAGCGGCTTATGGGTTAAATTTACCTATTTTACAAGGTTGCCGTCTTCAAAATTTTCAGTAGCAACTTCTTTTCGGATGTAATGGGTTGAAATGTAAAACAAGATGTTCCATCCTTTTTTTACTTTTTGTGACCTGAAAGAGAAAGTGATAACCTGTTAGACAGTATGATTTTATAAAAAAAAAACCAGCCTTTAAAAACTGCGTTAACCCTTTACCAGACGACAAAATTTTAGCCTTGTCCAAATTGAACGCATTTGCAGACGACAATTTCAGTGTGGCTCAAATGGTGTAATTTTTATTTGATAGGATAGAAAACATTGTGGGAAAAGGAGAAAATGCTGGTTACCAGCATTTTCTCCTTTTCCCACAATGTTTTCAAAAGGCCTCTTTCCCAGGGGCGTTAAAAGGCGTCATTGTATGGTAAAGGGTTAAATGACATAATTTGTGAGAAAAGAGCTAATCTCTGGCAAAAGCGGGGCTTAATGCGTGTCCGTGATGCATGATACCAAGCGAGTCATCACATAATCATGGATCCATTATATCCATTTTCTCTAACAAATGATTGAGTACTGAGGTAGAATGGTCCTTGGACATGCAGAAAATTGAGCAAAAGCAAAATGTTTCGGCCCAGGTCAGCCTGCGCAGTCCGCGCAGGCTGACATGGGTCATCGATATTTTTTGCAGTTGCATTGAACCCCCTTTTCACAGAGCATGGCTTAAATGCTTTATCGTTTTGTCAAAATACATGATTTATGACTCAGAACTGCTTTGAAAGCCGCGTCAGAAGATATTATTTATGAACTAAAATTGTTTTAAAGATTACTTCAGATGATGTGAGTTATAAATTGGAATTGCTGTAAAAGCTGCAACTGAAGAAGTGGTTTTTAAATTTGATTTGAACCTGCGTCAGAAGCAATGATTCATGAATTCAAACTGCTTTAGAAATTGGACCAGAAGATATAATTTATAAAAAAGAAAAATAAAAAAAATCTTTGTCACATGATACGATCTGAAAACTATTAAAGCTTTGCCCGAAGGTATATTGATTGAAATGGCTTCGGAAATTTCTCCAGCATACGAAGGTGATGTACAACTGAGCATTGCTTCTAAAGGTTCGCCAGAAGATATGATTATTAAATTGAAATTGCTTTTAAAGCGTTGGTCGATGATATGATATTTGAATTACAATTGCTTTCAAAGCTTGTTTAACCCTTTCCCAAACAAGCCCTGGTTTTCACGTGTCTGCAGTACAAGTCTTTTGAAAACACTGTGGGAAAAGGAGAAATTGCTCGTAACGAGCAATTTCTCCTTTTCCCACAGTGTTTTCTACCCTTTTTGATAACTTTCCTCCATTTTCATCAAATTTAAAAGTGTCGTCTGCAAACTCTTTCAATTTGGACCAGTCCAAAATTTGTCGTTTGGGAAAGGGTTAAATTTTTACACTATGGCTGTTATGTAGGAGTTTTCTTGTAGAAAAATTCAAATTGTGTATGTAGAAACCTATATTTTTCTCTGTAGCTCTTTAATGCAAATTGCTGTATTTCTTGACCTCCCATGTTACAGTTTGCTACTTTGTTTAGAAACTTCGCACGTTATTTTCGCTCCCATTGCTTATCAAATAAGCTAGGGACCCAGTCTTAATATTTATTTGAATTGTGATTTTTGTTACTGAAGAATTATTTTCTTTGATGGCGTCTATGGCTTTGTAGTACTTCGACCTTAATACTATCAATGATGTTATATGTCATTTTTATGATCGAGCCATGCTCTGGCCAAAGGAGGCTTAATGCCTATCCGTGATTCATGATACCAAGCAAATCATCACATGATCATGGATCTATAAATTACATTTTGTCTAACAACCGACTGAATCATTGGGTAGACTGGTCCTTTGACATACGGGCGAAAAGTTTAGGCTCAGGTCAGCCTGCGCAGACTGTGCGGGCTGACCTGGGCTGATACTTTTTGCAGATGCATTAAACCCCCTTTTTGCAGAATATGGCTCATATGTAGAGATAAATACATGTACATGTATAGTGTATGATATTCATTATTCAAAGAGTTGTGTTTCTTTTCTACAGTTCTTTCCATTGGGTAACCATTTTGTCGTAGAAGACACGCATAAATTGTCGTAGGGAGACATGCATAAAATGGTCACAGTCACGATTGTAGAATTCGAATAATATCCAAAGAACCAAATTCAAATATTCAAATAACCGAAGGGTTGCCAAGGTAATTATAGTTGTCAAACAAAACCAGTTTTGCACGCTGTTCATAGATTTACATGAATCATGTATAATGAATAACCGCTTGTAGATCAATACCCCGTTTTTTACATACTTATATTGTCGGAGTCATACTTTGTATCAGAGTCCTTTTCTTTATTCAGCCATGTCAGGTCACCCTGTGTCAGGTCATCTAGCCATGTTGTTCGTCTCAGTTTTAATCATAGTGATGGACTATACGTCTTGCAATTCTCATAACCGTCGCCTTGTAGGCCAATAATTCATTCTTCCATGATTAGATGTGGGTGGGGGAGGTCCGCCGTGGGCTGATTCAGTCGTTGGATTTATCAGTTCATGAATTACTGGTTAGGTGACCGCTGACGGTGCTATTCACGTTGAAGTATCCTTGAGTAGGACACTGCAAAAAGCCCCAACCTACCGTAGTTTAGGATTAATTAAGCCAGGAAAGATAGAATTGATGGAGCAATAGTCATGATACGACTAAAATACTTGTGGCATAACAAACTCGATTCAAACAACAAAAAAAAATCTGCATTTTTTGGCATCATTTAAAATGTCTTTTGTGTATGAACAAACTTTACTTCACATCCACAATCAGGAGTATTCCTTGGACTGAAAATTATTGTACAGTCAAACCTGTGTTGAACTGCTATTGTTCGAGAAGGTAGAGTTGCCTCTGAAGACAGGTGCCAGGGTGATGCAGCTCAAACCTTGTGCTGAAAGATTCCACAGGAGGTTACACTATTACTAAAGAACTGCACTACTCTGCCCCCTTTCTTATTAGTCATTTATAGTGGTTGCTGTAAACAGGTGTAACTCTTTACCAAACGACAAAATTTTACACATGTTCAAATTGAAAGCATTTGCAGACAACAAATTAAATGTTGCTAAAAATGGTGATTTCTGTCTTAGTTAGGGTTGAAAACATTGTGGGAAAAGGAGAAAATGCTGCTTACCAGCATTTTCTCCATTTCCCACAATGTTTTCCAAAGGCTTCTTTCTCAGGGTCGTTAAAAGTCGGCATTGTGTGGTAAAGGGTTAAATGAACAAAGGATAAGTTTGGGTATGTCTCTGGCATTGCAAACAGACGCCTTTACCACAGTGCCTCATGGTCGGTCATAAAAAATACATAAATGTATAGATGTATCATATGTATTTTGTTTGTCGATAAACACGTATAATCTTTGTTATCTGAGCTTACACCATGTTAGAAAACCATGAATTTCATACTGTATCTACACTATTCATGTTAATGATATTTTTTTTTATACGTAAGAAATGGTCCAGCAACAGTTTTCGAGTCTCGCATGAGCCATCTATGCCTCTGTTATTTTTTTTCGCCATTGCAGCAGTCTCTTCGAATTTAGTCACATTTATATTTTCGGCTTATTACTTGGTTGTAAAATCGAGTTTGTACATCACATTTGAGTCATGTTCTGGCAAAGGGGTTTAGTGTATCTCCATGATGCATAATTCAAAGCAAGTCATCACATAATTATAGATCTATGAAATTCATTTTGTCGAACAACCGACTCAATAACGAGGTAGAATGGACCTTGTACATGGATAAAATTTACCAAGAGAAAAATGTTTTGACACAGACCATTCTGCACGGACTGCGCAGGCTGACCTGGTCAATACTTTTCGCAGATGCATTAAGCCCTATTTCACAGAGCATGACCCATTTATTATAGACGTGAATATGTATTTGTAATTCATTAGCTGAAAAATGTCATGATTGCAAAATATTTAACTTTTTTTTTTGTAAATCATTTTTTGAAACCAAAATTATTTTTCCTGTCATTAGGCTATGAATATATTTATATTTTTATCTACAACGGGGACAAACAATACTTATTTTACCGAAATTTTGTAAATGAATTTTTTTAACTCTTTACCAAACAGTCCCGTGTTTTAACGACCGTGATTAAAAGTGTTTTTGAAAACATTGTGGGACAAGGAGAAAATGCTGGTTACCAGCATTTTCTCCTTTTCTCACAATGTTTTCTAACTTTTCATAGACTAACCCTATCATTTGAGCCGTATTTTAGTGCCAACTGCAAATGCATTTAATACAGATAAGTTTAAAATATGATCATCTGGTATAGAGTTAATTGTCACTAAAACATCGACCAGTTTACTCATTTTTGAGAGGCTGGAAAGTCGTACAGCAGACGGTTCTGTACAGCTGATAGTTATGTTGTTTTGACATAGCGTAGTGGGCAGTTTTCTCTACCTCGTGCAATGGGCAGCAGTGTTCTCGAAACCTTACGCAAGAAGTTATCTCTGTTTTCTGTATGTTTTACGTTAGTCTTACAAAATCATATTATTTCAACCTTGTACATTAACTCTGCCAAACAGCTCATTGTTCTACGACCAAGTGGGAGAAGACATTTGTAAAGCCTTGTGGGAAAACGAGAAAATGCTGGTAAACACCATTTTCACCTTATCCCACATTGATTTCAAAAATCTTTCAAAGCAAAATTTAACCATTTAAGACCATGTTCGATTTTCGTCTACAAATGCTTGGAATATGGACAATTCTGGAATTCTGTCATTTGGTAAAGATTTAAAAAGATATCTAGTCTGCCAGCTCCTTGTGGTTGGCAGCTATTCTCATAACGTCACGATCAGGCACTACTGTAGTAAACCTTGTTTTACCGACCTAGTATACTTCGAACTGTAGGCATCTCTGAACCGTTTACCTCGTACAATTGTCAGCTTTGTTTGCTGAACAACGAAAAATAAACAACGATGCTCTCTTCAGCGAGTTACATATTCTAATCAGCCCTGGGACCGTAATCACCAACCATTCTAAATCTCATTCTTGATATAGTAAGCAACGCAATTTCTGATTGGCTAAAGCTTTCGGTTAAACAATCAGAAATTGCGTTTCTTTCAAATTTTGATTTTTTTGAAAACTAGACTTAGATTGTTAACGAGAGTAGTTGGTTATACGGGCCCTTTTCTATCAACGTAGTTTCAATAGTTTGGGCCTTATGTTCGAGTAACCCCACAGTACATATGAGCTATGCTCTGTGAAAAGAGGGCTCTCCTTGCTGATTTTCACAAATCAAGCCATCGCATGATTTTGGATCCATAAAATCCATTTTATCTGAACGCCGAGGTAAACTGATCGTTTGACATGCAGAAAATCGACCGATAGCAAAAGGATTCGACCCATGTCAGCTTGCGCGGACTGCGCAGGCTGACATGGGTCGATACTTTTTGCTGATGCATTAAGTCCCCTTTTTACAGATCAGGCTTCATATTTAATAACAGATTATACAGATACAATTCTATTTTAAAGATCGATAAAACTTTTCATGAAATTCTCAGGATTAGACCATCATCTCCTATTCTTATGTTAGTACCAAATTGCCTTAATGCCCCATTTTGGCGTAAAACCTGAGAAACCTACCTCTGACCTTCATTAACTCTTTCGCTGTCAACTAAGCGACTTCGATCTTCTTTCGAGGTCTGCGAGTATACTTTCCTTCGCAACTGAACAATATTCTAGTCAACTGTTAGTATCAGGTAGCGGACGGTGTAGATACTAGATCAGACTGCACGCTCTGTGCAGTCTGGTCTTGATCTACTCTTTCTGCAAAAGTTATTTGATGTGCCACTGGCATAGAGAGAGAGAGAGTTAATGGTGTACAAAAATGGTATGTATATTTTATGAGATTATTGAAATCGTTTAAGGTTTATATAGTATCACTCTGGGTTTTTGGTCATTATGACAGAAAAAAAAAAGTTTGATGTAAATTTATATTGTTTACAAAGTTTAGATTGCCTGGTCTGATTCTCATGTCTGTGCCAAGTTGCCTTCTTGCCCCATTTTTCCAGTAATTAGAATGAATCCTCTACCTCTTTCGAGTCTGTTAATGAATTTTAACAATAACGTGAGAGTTATGAATTTCACGTAATTAAATATGAGCCATGCTCTGGCACTCGGGGGTTTAATTAAACTTTGTGATGCATAATACCAAGCAAGTACATTGTTATCACATAATAATACATCCATAAAATCCATCCAACCTGCTGAATCCTGAGGTAGAATCGTCCTTGGGCATGCAGAAAATTTACCAAACGCAAAAAGTGTCGACCCAGGTCAGCCTGTGCAGTCTCAGGTCAGCCTGTGCAGATTGCGCAGGCCGACCTTGGTCGCCACTTTTTGCAGATGCATTAAACCTCCTTTTCATATGCATAACTCATATATGATACAGCTGTTTTATAGTATGAATACGGTATTTTTGCAACTAGTATGAATCCTACCTCGTACACTACTACTATTTTGAAATGTAACTATGTTGTGTAAAATAAAGAGTTTCAGGGGTCTTTGGAGAGTAAGATCAGGCACAATATTATCACTAAGGTTTGTTGTTAAAACCGAAATCAGATAGTTTGATACTAATTTGCACTTTTTACATCGCCTTTTCAGGGTCTTCTTTCAGTAATATGTTTAAGATTACCTTGCCTGGTTCTAGTGTTAGAAACTAGTCGCCTTCTTGCCCGTTTTTTTTTTTTTTTTTTTGGGGGGGGGGGGGGACAGCGATTCTTACTTCCTACTTTCATTTATGGTATGGCAATTGTGTCTATAACGAGGATTCAAGTGCTCTTGTTCAGCAACCATTCTTAATACCATTTTAGTCTAATTCTCAAGAATATTAGAACTATATTTCAAAGGTAAGAAATTTCTGACTGGTATACCATTATGACTGGCGAAACCTAATGCTTTAACCAATCATGTCTTTTTTTACTGTCTTAATATATAATGAGACTGAGAATGTAATTTAGAAAAGTTGGTGAATACGGACTCTGGGTTCGTACTCACCAACCGTTCTTAAGAATATTTTTGTCTAATTCTCAATAATTTCTAGATTTTAAAGAAACACAACATCCGACTGGCTAAACCAAACGGTCAAGTCAATCATAAGTTGTGTTACTGTCAAATCTAGAAAATTCTCCAGCCTAACACCAAGAATATTCTTACGAATGGTTGGTTAATACGGACCTGGTTTCTGGAGAGTTAGACTAGGCAGTCGTTTAGCATCACCTTGTTTTTGCACTTGTATAGGGGAAATGAACATGTTCATTGTTAATCAATAACCTTCTACTAATTTTACGACTATATCACATAAAGTTTATCTTGGAAATCTCAGGATTAAGATAAGCAGCTCTATGTCGGTGCCTAGATGTCTTATTGATCTTTTATTGGTAATCAGTATGAAAGCTACCTCTTACCTTCATACAAAGACTATGGATAATTATAATTTGATATATCTGGAGAGATAGATTTTTTTCAGTAGTGTAAGTGACCCTCTTGGAAAAATTGCGTCATCACTGTTGATTTATATAATGTTTTTTAGCTCACCTTAGCACGAAGTGCTCAAGGTGAGCTTTTGTGATCGTACTGTGTCCATTTTCCGTCGTCCGTCTTGCGGTCGTCAACGATTACCTTGTGTGCACCCTAGAGGCCACATTTTCAGTCGGATACCCACGAAACTTGGTCAGAATGTTTGTCTTGGTGATATCTCGGACAAGTTTGAAACTGGGTCACATTAGGTCAAAAAGTAGATCATTGGGCCAAGTCTTAGAAAAACTTTGTGTCGGGAGCCCAATACTCATGAAAAAATGGTCTGAGTATTAATTTTGATGATACATCGCATAGGTTTGGAAATGGGTCAAGTAGTGTCAGAGAGTATGTCAGTGGGCCAAATTTTAGAAAAAAAACCTTGTGTGCACTCTAGAGGCAACAGTTTCATCCCGGTACCAATGAAACTTGGTCAGAATGTTTGTCTTGGTGAAATCTGTTGCAAGTTTAACATTGGGTTTACAGGTCACAAAGTAGAATAATTGGACCAAATCTTAGAAAAGTCTTGTGAGCACTCTAGAGGCCACATTTTTGCCCGGTACTCATAAAACTCGGTCAGAATGTTTCGCCAAGTCTTAGAAAAAACTATATGTATACTCGGAAGCCCAATACTCATGGAAAAAAATGGTCTGAGTATTAATTTTGATGATACATCGCACTGGTTTGGAATTGGGTCACGTAGGATCAAAAAGTATATCAATGGGCCAAATCTTAGAAAAAACCTTGTGTGCGCTCTAGAGGCAACATTTTCATCCCGGTACCAATGAAACTTGGTCAGAATGTTTGTCTTCGTGAAATGTATTGCAAGTTTAACATTGGGTTTTCAGGTCATAAAGTAGGGTCATTGGGCCAAATCTTAGAAAAGTTTTGAGAGCAATCTTTAGCCAGATATTCATGAAACTCGGTCAGAATGTTCGGACAAGTTCGAAACTGGGTCACATCAGGTTAGAAAGTAAGTCACTGGGCAAAATCTTAGAGAAAAAATCTTATGTGCACTCTAGATGCCACATTTTCAGTCTGATACTCATGAAACTTAGGACGTTTGTCTTGTTGATAACTCGGACATGTTCAAAATAGGGTTTCGTAGGGTCAAAAAGTAGGTTCCCTGGCCAAATCTTAGAAAAACATTGTGTTCACTTTAGAGGCAACATATTCACCCCCGAGAAACTTAGTGAGAATTTCAACATTGGGTCATGTCAGGTAAAAAAATTGGTCATTGGGACAAATCTTAGAAAAAACCCTGTGTGCACTGTAGAGGCCACATTTTCAGACCAATACATATACTCATGAAAATTAGCCAGAATGTTTGTCTTGGTGATAGATCAGACAAGTTCAAAGTTGGATCATGTCGGGTTAAAAAGTAGGTCACTGGGACCGATCTTAGAAAAATCTTGTTTGCAGTGTAGAGGCCACATTTTCCGTCTGATACTGTCAGAATACTGTCAGAATATTTGTCTTGATGATATATCTGAAACGTTCAAAAATAAATCAAGTCGGTTGAAAATTAGGTGACTAAAACTCATGTGTTTTACATCATTACAACTACGATCTCTTCAGCTTTATCAATCCTAGATCACTTTACTCAAGTAAGCGGTTTAAAATCAGTGGTTCTCTTGTTTGTATCAGTACTGTGCTGGTAGCATCATCCGCTGCCTTACCTTGTGTTTTTTTTTTTTATTTGACCAACTCAATTTTAATGCATCATGCCGACTTCCCTGCTGTAGTCCATACCATGTGTTCTGGCCTTCAAAGTTATCCAGGGTGAACTGTAGATCGTTAATGTTGATGGAGGCACCAAGAGGTTTGTAAATGTACATCATTTCGATAAGGACGATTTATTATATCAATTGTTACTCTCATTTGAAATTGTTACATGTATTCTGTCATATAAATGGCATGTAAGTTTTTGTGTAGTAAACCAATAATTTCAATAACTTTGGTTTGAATTATTCATTTTGACCCAATTCGTTCGAAAACGGTTTACAGTTTTGCTTAGATTTGGACAAGAACGTTACAATTAAAACAATAATCTAGAACAACTATTGCATATGTAATAAGAATCAAGGCACTGAAAGCACTGATGATGTGGGGTGCGTTTAATCAATTTGAGTTTTACGCCGCTTTCAACATTATTTAAGTCATATCACGGCAACAGCTCACATATTCGTGTATTTCCTGGGTTTCACCAGTACTCGACTGGGGCTCTGAAGTGTCTTGCCCAAGGGCACTCCCACGAAAAACCCAATGGATCCAATGCAGCTCAAACCCATGGCCTCCATGTCACGAGTCCTACACCTTCCCACTGAGCCATACTGGGACCCCTGTGTTTAATCCAACTCTAGTTTGAAAAAGACTGTCACACCAAATAATAAGCATGTAGTGCTACATTCTATGCTACAAAGAATTGAACAGAAACAAACATGTACATGAAAAACAGGTTAGCTTTATTTGTAAATCAATGCATGTGATAAAAGGCATTTAAATTAATTTCAAAACTAGATTAAGAGTTGCCAGATCGCTCTATCTTTTGTTTACTATGTGCCTGATTTTGAAATTAATGTTACTGCTAGCGACTAACGCTTGTACCGACCGTACAATTACAGATTATCATCTTCACAATAATTTCCATACTTTTAAATGGTATGATTTAAATTTAAATGCATTTTAACACTCACTTAGTTTACTTTTGGCAGCTATTGTTACTTTAAGTTGTTCAAGACAATATTATTGCTGAAACCTTCAGTAAATATGTATAATGCTTGTAGATATGTACTTTTAAGGTACATGTACCTCATATCGCATCAGATTTGACATTTTGTAGATGATGAAAGCTCCGGTCATTTTCAAATATAAATTAATTTTCATGGTGAAAAAATGCATAAACAACACTCAATTATATTATTTTTCACAATGATTTAGAACATATGCATCTAAAGTACTTTAAAAAACTTCATGTACAATAGGGAAGAAGCTCACTTTTCCAATTCAGATAGGCAGATTTTTTTTTTTTCATATTAGGACCTAATTCTAACTATGCCCGAACTAGTAATGTCATGTACTGAAAGTCACCCAGTTGCTGGAAATCTGAAGATATTGTGTGAATTTTAAATTCCAAGTGGTTACTTTCTCGCAAATATGCTAAAAAAATAAGTTTTAAACCCCTTTTTTGTGAGCAGTTGGCTATTTTTCTTCCTGCCAAATTTTACAGCGGGCTATTGTCCGGTGGCATATTGTCCAGTGGGCTAATGTCGTAGTGTGCTATTGTCCCAGTGAACTTTTGTCCGGTCACCGAGGGACATAAATGAAAATCTTTATTGTAAATGGCTATACAAGATGGATAATAAATAAATAAATTAATAAATAAATAAATAAACATGATGATGGGCATCGCCCCTTTACCAATTTGGCATTTCGTAGATGAAATAAACATTTTTAGTGATTCCAGTAATTAAAAAAAAACAAAACAAAAAAAAAAACCAAGATTATTCCGATGTCAAGGTTGTTTTTGTCAGAAGGATACAGATCTAAGATTAGGCTACACATAACGTAAAAGTTAAAAAAAATGGCTATTACTGGTAAAACTGATTTCAATTAGGTTTTTTGACGAAATTCATTTATGGTTCAACTTTATTGAGATAATTTTCAAAATTTGTTTTTAGTTCTACTGTCAAAAGGCCAGAAGAGCCTTTGTCATGGCATGGTTTCTGTCATCCATCTGTCTGTCTGTCTAACTTATATATTTGCGATAAAGTCCTCATTTGTGGTTTGATATTTTCAAAAAGAACACAAATTATTCATATCAACCACTCACATGAACCCAATTGAATTTGAAGAAAATCCGACATGTTGGGAAAGTTTGAAATTGAAAATCTACATATATTTTTTCACAGTAAGGATCAGATTTTTTGCTTTTGGGATATTTCTGAAACTTGCACAGATTATTTGTATTAAAGGGGTTGGACATTACTGAAAATTAAAAAAAAAAGCTAATGATTGGTGTAGGTAAAGGGGCTATTTGTTGACTGATTCTTTTTTAGCAAACAAAGTCCAATTTATTTTTTACATTTCTTTGAAACTTGATGTGATTGGTTTTTACAATGATTACTAAAGCCCTATTGAATTTGGCTTGATTCCTAAAGATGGACCCTAGAAGTTGATGATACATAATGTAGGAACCACCCTCCTTAACCCAGGACCTGTGTGAAGTATTGCCATTCATCATCCTTGGGCCATTCAATTGCGAAACTGAAATATTGATAAGATTGCGAATCATACCCAATAGCCAATCGAATTGTCAATAACATAACGATACTCTCTTGTAGTGGAGCATAATCACATTTCTCCCGTTACTAGGAATAAACCGGGTAAAACCCACATCATTATCATCGAATATGGCGGCTGCGGGTGTGCCTCCGTTCTGTGGCATTTGCCTTACGACAATCCAGCGTAGACATTACAAATGCTTGTATACTAAGCCTGAACTCTTCCGGGTTGACGCCGAATGTTTTTTGTAAACTTTTGTCAATGATGTTCACGGCCTCAGCCATATTTAAAGTATCGCCAAGCTTGCTTTGAAACAAGCGATTTGATTGGTTGTAGATAAGGTAAAAATAAATGATGGCATATGGTTGATAAAGATAGATTAAATTTTCTCACTGAAAAACTGAGATTACCAATCAAAATGCCCAATGAATAATTCATGAGAACGAGAAAACTTACGTGAGATAACCCATGGGCGATGAATGTAGTTTACGGAATACATCGGGACTGGATCAACGAGGATGTGTAGGAATATGCACGATTAATTCAAACTGCTTCTTTCACTATACTGGTCAGTAACTGCCAGCAGAGCGTTTCAGGTCTTCATGGGCCTATTTTTCCATTTGTTGTAAATTTTTTTTTATTTACAAAAGTCTCTCTACATTTAAGGCATAATACTGTACAAACTTCAGCTTCATTTCTTAAGCCGTGTACAACTTAGAGTAGTTAGATTTTTCAAAATAGGGTAATGGAATAAGCTTGACCCTTGAAAGTGCCTGCCCAATAAGAAAAGGACCATTAAAATCAATAGAATAGGCCCAGATCATGTAATTTCAAGATTGGTTTCCCCAGAATACCTAAAAAAAAATATTAAAAAATATTAGACATTGCACAACACAGATGATACTGCATGTTCTTTGCAGTCTGATCTTGATCTACTGTATCTGCAAAATGAACATTAAGTTGTAAATGGCTTTCTAAAGGGTAATAATGATTTTCAGTAACCAATCTCTGTTATGCATTTGAAGAAGGGTCAAATAACAGATTCAGAATCTACTTTATTGAAGATCAGCCCAAGTCACTTGTTTAAAGCCCATTTCTCAAGGTCTCATTGTTCCCCCGGGGTCAAGGATACCTGCAACACAGGGGTCACGTGTTTTACATAGAGTTATTTAGTAAAGTAAAAATGGCTATTTGAATGATATGTAGCATCACTGAATAGTCCCTTCTCTTCCTTTCAAAATCCTCCTGCCATGAGGTCACATGTTTTGCATAGAGTTAAATAGCAAAATTAAAAAAATGTCTCTGTCTCAAATAAAAGGCCCTAAGATTTTGATATTTGATATGTAGCATTAGTGAATAGTCTCTCATCAAAGTTATTCAAATCGTTCCCTTCATGTCAAAAATGCTCCCACATGTTTTGCATAGAGTTTTCTAGATACATTTTTTTTCTTTTTAAATCGTTTCAATTTTGAACCATGAGACTTAGTGTCTTAATATTTGGTAAAAAGTGATGTGGATTTGCTCTTTATCTAAGTTGTTCAGATTTCCCCCCGGGGGTAAAAAATGGCTTCTTGTGAAGGTATACTGTTGTGATTTAGTTCTTTGGGATTTTTTTCTCCTTCTCTGAAACCATGGACGCTACAGCATATAAGATAGTATCATCATGTGGTTCTTTACTAAAGTTGTTCAAATTGTGCCTTTGCTTGGTAAAACATAAAACTGATTGGTTAAAGGTCATTCGTTTTGAACAATTTCAATGCCAGAGCAGAGACAACCAATGGAACCTTCTTTCAAGTACAAAGTATTGTTTTTAGATTGCTGTAAGTGATTAGTGTCAAATCATTAATTGAAAGCCTAGGTGGTTGTTAAAATTTTCTTTGAGAAATTGAACATTAGTTTGGAAAAAAAAAATCATTCTTTTAGTCACACATTGAATTCAAGAGCTGGGCTTCCAAAATGTGTTGCAGTACATGCTGAAAAATGGCATTAATAAGTTGACAACATTATTAAAATATGTGAAAGAAACCTAATTGAAATACAGACTATCTTTATGAAACAAAATTATTGTCGAAAGAAATTACTCAGAAAGGTTGTCCTTGCCAAGTAGATCATTTTGTTGCACTGGTTAGTATATATAAAGTATAGATTAGAAATTCACCCCCTCAGTTTATTTCTCAATCGAGAATCTTTGGTAAGGTTAAGATTCTATCAGCATGAGTCATGGTAAGAACAAATGTAGACAAAATATTTTATACAAGCTTCACTAGTACTGACTAAAATCCATGTAAATTTCAGTTTGACAATCGTCTACAATTGGGGAGTTGATGCCGTCACCAATGACGGATCAAGGCAAGCTAGAAAAGTTGTCGATCTATTCAGGGGCAGTTGCGTTGCATTTGCAGGGTCAAATGTTACATCAATGGATATATTTTAGCCTTTCACCACAAAAGGCAATATAAGTATACATGTGGCTTTTACAAATAGCATAGATGAAGATGAGAATGCACAGCAGTAGAAAAAAACACCGATGGGTTTGCTGCCATTGACTCTAATTATAATCTAATATTTGTCAGAAGAATGCCAAGTTCTTCTGAAGTACATGTTATATGACACGTGTTTGCCTGGACCATACTAATAATTAGCTTGCATAAAAAAAACATCTTGCCTATAATTGTTCTAACCATGACTTACACTGAAGGTAATCCAGCCAGTCCCAAATAAAAATAAATTTCATGGATGAAACCTGGATCCCTATCAATATTAGGTTAGCTGACACTGACACTAGCTATATCCGAAAATAAGTCAGGAGAATTTAAGTTCTACCTTGTACATGTTATAGCAGAAATGTTTCCTGAACAAAACTCGGTGTTTATTTTGCATTGTTCTTGCCTACCAATGTTCTTAAAGATACCTTTATTAACTAGGCACTGACCAGTGCAAGGAAACCATCCATTCCGGAAAGACTACCAGTCGGAACGATGAATTTTTGACATATTTTTGTGTCATTTATACAATTTTACCTCATTTGGGCTTTTTGAAAAAATCTAGTGATTACATTACCGGTATAGCACTTTATTCAAATCTATCAAAGGCTTTTGTTCACTTGGGATGTTGACATACATGTATATAGTTGAAATAAAACGCTAATCTTACATCAGTCAAAACAATTGTTATATAAAAGTTTTTCAAAGGTATATGCACTTGTGAGATGTTGACATTATAATGTAGTTTAAATCAAGCAAAACTTTAGAAGATTAGATATCGGAACCAGAACTGCATTTTCAAGAGTTTTTTTAAGTAAAGTTGTGAACAAAGTCTGTACATTCAATGTAGTCTACGTAAACTTGTAAGCAAAGTCTTTACATTCAATGTAGTCCAAGTAAAGAAATAAACAAGGTCTTTGCATTCAATGTAGCCGAAATAAGATTGTGAACAAATTCTTTACATATTCTTTACATTCAATATAGACTAAGTAAACAAGTAAACAAAGTCTTCACATTCAGTGTTGTCTGAGTAAACAGGTAGGCCTACGGAAAGTCTGTACATTCAATGATGTCTAAGTAAACAAACTCTTTACTTCATACATTCAAAGTAGTCTAAGTAAACAAAGTCTTTACATTCAATGTAGTGGAAGTGAACTTGTAAACAAATTCTTTACATTCAATGTAGTCTAAGTAAACAAGTAAAGAAAGTCTCTACATTCATTGTTGTCTAAGTACATTCAATGTTGTCTAAGTAAACTTGTAAGGAAAGTCTTTACATCCAATGTTGTCCAAGTAAACAAAGTCTTTACATTCAATGTAGTCTAAGTAAACAAAGTCTTTACATTTAATGTTGTCCAAGTAAAGAAGTAAACATAGCCTTTTACATTCAATGTAGTCTATGTAAACAAGGTTTAAAAAAAAGTCTTTACCTTCAATACAGTCTAAGTAAAGAAAGTCTTTACATTCGATGTAAACAAGTAAACAAAATCCTTACATTCATTGTAGTCTAAGTAAACAACTAGACAGAGTCTCTACATTCAGTGTAGTCTAAATAAGTAGGCAAAATCTTTACATTCAGTGTAGTTGAAGTAAACAAGTAGACAAAGTCTAATGATTAGCTGCTCTCTTGGCTAATTAATCAAATTAATATTCATGTTGACCAAAGATCATGCAGCCTGATATTGATATATACTGAATAAAACGTTAAGTTTAGGGCTCTGAGGATTTAGATAATGATAAATCCTTTTACACATGATGCCGACATGTATTCAACAACCCCGAGGAAGAAGGCTTTTTAAATTATCGTGGGAATTTGTATTTTTTTCCATTTATATACACAGCTGTTTGAAAAATATTTCATACCCATGATTAACATACCCATGATTAACAGCAGAAG
The DNA here is from genome assembly GCA_945859785.2 of Tridacna gigas. Taxonomy (NCBI): domain Eukaryota; kingdom Metazoa; phylum Mollusca; class Bivalvia; order Cardiida; family Cardiidae; genus Tridacna; species Tridacna gigas. The sequence goes on from OX244033.2 coordinate 30,504,426, forward strand.
ACATCGCCATTTTATCAAGGTTCGTCATTAATAAATGTGACAAACAAAGTTTTGAGAAAAGAAGATGTATACATTTGACAGTTTATTTGACATCGAAAATAACAGTGAAACTAAAATACTGATGAAAGTAGCTCAAAAGTAAAAACTGGAACGGAATAAATACAGAGAAACTTTTCCAGTTCGTTCTTTTGTCAACACAGCCTTTCTTCCGATTCGCTCATTTATCAGCACAGCCTTCTGCAGTGACAGTTAAATGTAAATAGCCTCTGCCTAAAAGTATACCCAGACTCAACTTGTGTGTTAAAACGATAAAATGCATGTATTCATGTGAAAACATCGTGGCAGAAGGGGAAGTTCTTCATTGCGAACAGTTTTTCCTTTTGCCACTTTTTCCCATTACCGGTCTGTTTTTAACAGGACGAAAACTGTATTATATGTAGTATGATCATCAAAACAAGGCTGTGTGCATGCAGACGGCGTGAAGTGAACCTTTTCATGGCCATAGGCAAACCCTGAAGTTTTAACGGATGGCATAGATCAAGATCAGATTGCACAGAACATGCAGTCTGATCTTGGATCTATACCATCCGCTTATTAAGTCAAGCTTCTGAAATTAAAATTTGTCTGACTTTCAGTATATAATATTTTCAGTCGCCGGAAGAGATCGAGGTCACGTATTTGGCGCTGAACGAGTTAACCTTTTACCAAAAGGTAAAATTTTAGCCTGGTCCAAATTGAAAGCATTTGCAGACGACAATTTCAATGTGGCTCAAATGATGCATTTTTTTTTTTTTTTTTTGATAGGGTAGAAAACACTGTGGGAAAAGGAGAAAATGCTGCTTTCCAGCATTTTCTCCTTTTCCCCGCAGTGTTTCATTTTCTTTCTCAAGGGTCGTTAAAAGGCGGCATTGTGCGCTAAAGGGTTAAAGATATATCCATACTCGTTTATAACCAGTTTTTAAACCATTTGAGCCATGCTCTGGCAAAAGGGGCTTAATGCATATCCGTGATGCATAATACTTATCAAGCCATTTCATGATTATAGATACATATAATAGCCACTTTTTTAAACAACTGACTTAACCATGAGGTTGACCGGTCCTTGGACATACACAAAATTGACCAATAGCGAAAAGTTTTGACCCAGGTCAGCCTGTGCAGTCCGCGCAGGCTGACCTGGGTCGATACTTTTCGCAGATGCATTAAGCCACCTTGTCACAGCGCATGGCTTATTTTATGTTTATTTCTATAACCATTCTTTTACCTTCATGCCAAATGTTGCCCCTGACGGCTGTTATCTTGATCTTGATCTACACTGTCCACAATATGTCAGTGAGTCGCGCTTAGCAGCTTAATGGTCAAGGTTTTATGCACAAACACAAACTTGTGAAAACACTGCGGTTAGAGGAGAAATTTACTCGTTTCGAGCAGCTTCTCCTTTTGCCACAAAGTTTTCAAAAGCGGTCTTCAGAACGACGAAGAATGTCTTCTGTACATATTATGTGGTAAACAGACGGTTTACACAACGCCCAATGGTGTGTGACATACCCAGCGCATGTATACAGTTGTTGACAAAAAGACTGACGACCTACATTCCTTGGCTAATTTTGGGGGATTTCGGGCATATAATCAGTTTCCCAGTCTGAAAGAATCTAACATAACAGAATGTCGGAAAAACAAGGTAAGATCCTAGATCATTATCACTTTCATCAATTTATCATTTTCATTCGTCGTTTCTGTTCCAAATTCAGCGACAATGCACAGGTGATTTCTATTCTTCAGAAATATTTCGGCGAGTCTGCGTAATTAACAGACATGAGGAAGTTAATTCAAATGCCTTTATTTATTACGTCGTGGAATTAACATAGAAAGAATATGAAACTATGGACAGTCCATAATATATTATCGCACATTAGACCATGGTTGACTTTAATCGATCTAATTTAATAGTAGTATGCTCTAAAATTTTAGCAAGTTTGAAAGCAGGCAGTTCCTTGAAAAGAAAAACGTGTGAAGTACTACATACCAATCAATCCTGTTTTTTTTTTAAGCGAATCTGAGGGAAAAATATATTCGAAAACATTGCGGAAAGAGAGAGAATTTCTCCCTTTCCCGCTATGTTTTTACCCTACCAAAGACAATTTTCACCATCCATTTTAGTCACATTTTTTGTTTGTTGTCTGCAAAAAGTTTGAAGTTTCACAAGTGTAAAACTTTGCCGTTTGGTAGATTTAAACAGTTTTTGTATAGCTTCCAAAGATCCCATTGTTATGCCTCTTTCGGTTAATGATTGCTCAGTTCGATACTTTTTATAATCAGCATTTTACACATTGCTACTAATAGGCTTCACTATGCTCTTTTCATAATTGAGCCTTGCTGTGTGAAAAGGGGGTTTTATGCATCTGCAGTATGTGTCGATACAGGTCGGCCTGCGCCGACTGCGCAGGCTGACTTGAATCGAAACGTTTTGCCATCGGTCAATTTTCAGCGCTTCAAAAGGACCAGTTTACCCCGCCATTCAGTCGGTCGTTAGACAAAATGGATTTTATGGATCTCCATAATTATATGATGGCTCGTTTGGTATGATGCGTCACGGAGATGCATTAAAGCCCCTCATCACTTGAACTGCAAAACCAACACAAGTTGTTCATGTCAGTGTCCATATTTAATTGTAGAAGCGACTATTTTTTCTAGTTTCGGTCAGCGTAGTCTAGTACGGAGCACATAAAGTGACAACCTACGAAGACATTAAAGTCACATGCTACGGACTCCCTAAAGTGACATTCAATGTGGCCCTAAAAAGTGACATTATGCGCAGATTTTCTTTTTTAATGTAGAATTTCAAAGTTGTTTTAGAGGTACAAAATGGTGTTCCATGATTACCAAATAATTTGGAAAATTTGCATGTAAAAAATGCCACCGTTTAGGGGCTCAGTACTTAAAAAAAATAAACTGTGATAATATCTTTTGGGGGCATTCCGGGGTTTCCCAGGGCTTTCGCATAAGGGCGTCCTTATTTGACCCCGTTCAAATAAAATGAAGGCAAATATTTGATTTTGGGGGGACACATTTGGAGAGGAATGGGGATCAAGGAAAAAGCCGCCTTACAATTTTTATCTTTTTCCCTGTCGCTTGAGCACCACTGAACTGTTGGATTATTACTCTTATCTTCCGAAATAGATAAACAACGTGCGACTATTAAACACATCATTTACAAAAACCTGCGACTATAAACACATCATTTACAAAGACGGGTTTTCATCATTATTCCAGAATAATAACAGGAGTAAATATGAAAGACAGTCTGCCATAAGGGGAACTTGCTTGCAACGACGAGCAATTTCTCTTTCGCCAAAAAAAGAAAAGGTTAAAAAATGGTGCGCTGCAAAACGGTGTAAGTCGTATGCCGGTGAGTAATGCGTTAATTTAGTTTCGAAAGCTGCCAATCCTAGTTTCAGTTCAGTACACACATTAAAAAGTATTACACCATGTTTAAGTTATTCAATGCATATTAACCCTTAAGCTGCTAAGCGCGACTCACTGACCTTTTGCGGATAGAGTAGATCAAGATCAGACTGCACAGAACGTGCAGTCTGATCTTGGATCTACATTGTCCGATAAGATATTTTACCTATCAAAAATACCCTTGAAATAGTGAATTTTGGGTTTTAACTGTCAGCTTCACAGTTCTATTTACGTTATTTAGCAGGATAAGGGTTAACCCTGTCAGAGCCATACACGAATGAAAGCACTTTTGCGGACCGCATAGATCAAGATCAGACTCCACAGAAAGTGCAGTCTGATCTTGGATCCGCACCATCCCATCCTTTGGTCAAGCCTACTTGTTAAGATAATTGAATCTTTCCGGGTGTCGGTGGATCGTATTTTCCGCTGTCGGTGGATTTCGAGTTTATTTGTTTGGCACAGAGAGATTTAATAGATGGATAGGTGTTTGCTGTTATTTTTTGTTTATTTACACTTGATGAAATGGGTAATTACACAGTCAGTATGTTAAACTCATATTTAAAAAAAAAAAAATATTGATTTTCAAAGGAAATCGTGAAAATAATGCGTATCCCTTTAAAACCCTTTAGCGACCCATAGGAAAACGGATTTGGGAAACATTGTATGAAAAGGCGAAAATACTGGTTACCAGCATGTCTCCTTTTCCCATGGAGCTTTCGAGCATTACACAGACAGGTCCCATCGTTTGAGACACACTTTATCAGTGCTCAGTATTTATTTTTGTCTAAAATTCTAAAAGTCTAAAAGTTTTTCGTCTAGTAAAGAGTTACAGAGTAAAGGTTTCTTTTTCACTCGATGCAATCCTGTAACTTTTTTCCAACCTTCAAATCGTACACCCTACGGAATTGATATTATCAGCGAAAAAAAAAGAAAACATAAAAAAATGGTACAAATGAACAGAAATTCTGTGACAGGACAGAAAACATGGTGGGAAAAAGGAGAAAATGCTAGTTACCAGCATTTCCTCCTTTTTCCGCAATGTTTTTAAACAAAAATTCATTCCTAGGGTCGTGAAAACACGGGATTGTTTGGTAAAGGGTTAAATGTTTATGAAAATTGCCAGAGCCCTGCAAGTCAGCGGATCATAGCTTCTCTCAAGTGGGCACGAAAAAGAATAGAAATGAGTTAAAATGCTGTAATTAAGAGGTTTTTTTTTTAACCAAAATATACATAATACTCACTTTACTCTTTAGAACACTGGAGACATGAAATGAAATAATTCTTGTTGATTTTAAAGAATATTCAACATAATGCCATACATTGTCGATGAAAGATCAGACTATATGTTATGTATGTTCAGAGTCTTGTCTCAATCGAAACGGTCCGCAGAGGCATTTCACTCCTGTTACAGATTACAAAACTTTGTAACTATTCATGTAAAAATCATACAACAATTTAAATGTTGCGCAAATGATGGGATTTGTTTTGATAGCGATAAAAAAGAAATACGGGAAAAGAGTTACCATCTTTTTTTTTCTTTTCCCACAATGTTATCAGCAGGCATTTTCGTCAGAATCTTTAAAACAGGGATCATTTGATAAAGGGTTAAATTTTGTCTTAAAAAAACAGGGTTTATTTCCTCTAAGCGTAACATAATGCATTCAAACCTGGTTCAACCCACACAGGACACCTGAGCGGGTTATTATATTCAAGGACGAAGACCGACAAAAAAAAAACTTCTGCATTATTGTTTTCCATATGCGTTTGAGAGTTTCGTTATCTTTTTTGTCAGGATTAACTCTTTACCAAACGATGAAATTTAGACCTGTCCAAATTGAAACCATTTGCAGACGACAAATTAAATGTAGATGAAATGATGGTCATTGCATGTTAAAGTGTTTCACAAGGTTTTCAATTGGTTATTTCCTCAGAGGCGTTAAAACTCGAGATCGTGTGGTAAAGAGTTGACCAGTCTATTGTTGACTGTGTCAAGAACCGGAAGTTTAGGGCGAACTGCTGTCAGTGAAGTAGTCCGTCAAGGACAAAGATCAAGAACTCATTTTTGGAGGAAGATATTTTCATTCTTCTGATAAAAAAAAAAATGAACTGCTAGATCCCATTTTTTTCAATTCTTGTTAACGTACATGTATAAAGCCAGTATGGCAAAAGATACCAAAGATGCCCAAGTTATTTGCTTGCATAGTCTGGAATTTAAATATCTAGAGTCTAATTTAAATCTGGAATTTACATGTCATAGTCTAGATTTAAGTATCTTTCCCTCCAAAATGAGTTACTGATCTTTGCCCATGACGGACTGATTCATTGACAGCAATTTGCATAGTCTGGAGCCCGGCCGGATAGCTCAGTGGTCAGCGTATCTGACTCATGACCTGGTGGTTGCGAGTTCGATACCCGGTTGAGGCAAACTTTCGCCTTTCACCTCAGATGCATGTAAGAAAAGTAGTCAGTGACTTGGAAAGAAAGTTGTGTCAGTGCTAGTGTGAGAAAGCCAGGAAATACATCCGTAAGTGCGCTGACCGTCGTGACATGACCTAAGCTGTTAAAGCGGCGTTAAATTCCAATGCAGTGCAATCAATCAGTTAATCCGTAGTCTGGAGTCGACTGAAAAAGAAATCTTAAAGTGATACATAGCTTGTTAATGTATACCTGTCAAATCAATGCAACAAACGTGTATAGCTGCACAATGACTTTAAACAGATTTATTCAATATTTACTGTGGTAGAGCGAAAGGTGTTTTACGCCGCTGTCAACATTATTTCAGTCATATCATGGCAACAACTTACTTGCTCATGTATGATGTATTGCCCAGGTTTTACTAAACTACACTAGGCTAGGGTTCTGAACGGTTTCGCCCTAGGACACTTCCGTGAAAGCGTGAAAGGCCCAGTGGCTTCGGTAAGGGTCAAGACCCCCACCCCTCCCCCGTTACGAATCCTACACATCTTACCACTGAGTCGGAGAGGAAGCTTATTTATTTACTATCATCTATACTCGATCAGAAGCGAACAAAAAAAAAAAAAAAAAAAAGAGAAATAGCCATGCTCTGGCAAAAGGGGTTTAACGCATAGCCGTGATGCATTGTACCAATTTAAAGACCCAATTGAAGACGCTAATGAAGTCTTCACATAAGTCATTTTGTATTTTGTCTAACAACCGATTGAATCCTGAGGTGGAATGGTCATTCAATATGCGAAAAATTTAAAGATGGCAAAAAGTTTCGACCCCTGTCAGCCTACGCAGGCAGCGCAGGCTGACATGGATTTATACTTTTCTGCAGATGGATTAAGCCCCGTTTTCACAGTTCATGGCTCATTTTACTGCTCCGAACTGTATACATACACAAGAACGGCAGACCCGGAAGTGCTGAATGTCCCATCACCAACTAACAACGACAACTACCCTATGCTGGAAGAAGTTGAAGTAGCAGTAGAATCAAAAAGGAAGGCAAGTCGGCAAGAGTGGACATTCCAACGGAGCTGTTCCAGGCAGGAGAAGAGGCCACGATAGATATGTTACTTCTCACCTGCAATAAGATCTGGCGGACAGGAGAGTGGCCAACATCTTGGACTCAGTCCCTGATAATCATTCTTCCAAAAAGGCAAATTACAACTATGCCAAAACTACCTTACCATCGGACTGATCAGTCATCCGAGTAACGTCATGCTAAGAATCCTAGACTAAAGCCACAACCTGAGGAGACATCAACGAAGAACATGCAGATTTCAGAGTAGGTAGGAGCACGACTGAGCAGATTTTCAACGTAAGAATAGGACTTGTTTTTCAACACCAACAAAACCTTTACCAAATCTTCATAGACTTCAAGAAGGTGTTCGAGAGAGTTTGGCAGGTAGCCTTGTGGGCAACCATGAGGCTGTATAACATCAACGCTAACCTGATCAGCACAAAAATGCCTTGACGACAAGGCGACCCGCATACCATTACACCAACATAAGGAAGTGGTTCCGAAGCACAATTAGTGTACGACAAGGATGTCTGCTCTCCTTACTCTCCTCAACATCTTCTTGGATAGAATAACGGCTGATGCGTTTGAAGACTAGGAAGAAACAGTCAGCATCGGAGGCAGGACAATTACCAACTTACGTTTTGCCGATGACATTGACAGCATAGCTGGACGAGAACAAGAGGTGGTCAGCTTTGTTTAGCACCTTGAAGATACCTCCACGGCATATGGCATGCAGATCAGTGGAGAGAAGACCAAGTTGATGACAAACAACACCAACTGCATCAGCACTGATATTACCATAGACAACAAAGACCTGTACGAACTGTAGACAGTCTGCAGCTTTAGACATCTGAGAGAGCTATGGTATCGGATGAGAGATACAAGCCTAAAATACTGTCCGGGATAGCCCAAACCATAGCTGCTGTGACTTAATTAACTAAAAGTTATTTGGAACGTCAAGAGCTTGGCCATCAGCACTGATGCTATCCCTCACCATGTATATATTTTTGTATGTATGCGAAAGATGGGCCATTACTGCAGACATTGAAAGAAGAATACAAGCACTGAGGCGGAGATGTTTCCGCAAATCTTTTGTATCTCGTATATAGGTCACATAACCAATGAGGGAGTGAAAACCAGAATTGGAAACGTCATCGGGGCTTATGAAGACCTCCTGACTTCAGCGAAAATGGCCTAACTGAAGTGATTTAAGCATGTGACACGATGTGGACTGGTCGAGACCATCTTGCAGGGTATGGTAGTACAAGGAGAGGGACAAAGAGGCAGACAAAGGAAACGATGGGAAGACAACGTTCATCAGAGAATGGAACAGCCTTGACTGGAACGCCATGCTGCGGAAAGCTGAGAACCACGAGGAGTAGAGGGAGTTGGTTGTAAAATCTACACACATGCCCCAACGGTCAGCCAGACTACGGGATAGGTGAAGGTGGAGGATTCGGTATGGAACTGCTGATTGGCGAAAGTCAGCGGGTCTCCGCACAGCTACCCTCCGGTTTCGGAGCAGAGATCACCCAGTTCACATGAGCCATACTGTGGCAAAAGGGGGCTTAATGCATCTCCGTAATGCATGATACTAGTCAAGCCATCACATAATTATGGATCTGTAATAGCCATTTTTTTTTCAACATTTGACTGAATCATGAGGTAGACTGGTCCTTTGGCATACCGAAAACTGACTGCGCTGGCTGACCTGGTCGATACGTTTCGCAGATGCATTAAGCCCCCTTGTCACAGAACATGGCTCGCACATATTAACCGCACGGACGTTGTTCGGTCATTAAAAGTTATAATTCTGTCAGCTTTAAGTACAAAAGAAGCATTCTTATTCTACAACAGCAGCTGCTGGGAGCATTTTCTTGGGCAGAGAAACTCATGAGAGTTGTGATATTTAATAATGAAATTTGCAATGATTTGGCTGAATACTTCTGCAGGCAGTATCTAAAGATGTACTTTTTTCAAATATCACCAAACAGATGATTACTCCTTTTAACAAAAAAATCCCGATATTTTCCTTTTATTGAAAATTATTTCCTTTGTGTTTATAAAAAAATTTTTACAAAGAAAACTTGCTGAAATACAGTGTTTATACAGCCATTTAGTTATTTATCAGAAGTTGAATTATATTACCTGCATCTTATCAAAACTATCCTTACATTATTTTCCAACGGTAATCATTAAAGAGACTTACTATTCAATGAATAGAGGGTCTAACATAAATGTTTATGTATTACCATTTTTATCAAACGAGTTGACAAATATTGTTTGACGTGAGCCTTGGCGAGCATCATCACGTTAGCCTATATATCGTTCACGGGTCAATGCTTACAGTGTAGTTTGGTTTGAAATGTGTGCATACACAAGAAGATAGTTCTGTGACATTTACATCGAAAGTAGAATAAAACAGTTTTCAGAGGGAGTAAATATTTCCTCAATTTGTTTACTTTAGATAATTTATGCTGCAGTTTTTGTTGTGATCAAACATGAAGATATTACATTTTCCGCACGCACATGTATACATCTTAGGAAAAACGACGTCATTTTCCCGCGAAGTGACGAAGTTGTACAAATTCCGGCACGTGCCATGGTTTGTTTCGTCGGCTTCACACGCTCATGACTACAAACATAACCTGAACCGGGGCCTAAAGAGCGGTAATACACTAGTGTATTATCAAAAATAAGTCATGGGTTTAATACACTGCCGGAGGTGGTTTGTGTGGTAAACAAGTTTATTCTTTGAATTTTATTGTTTCACGTAATCAGTTATCTGACACAGTCCTGACAAGTCGTTATTCCATCAGAAGACTGCGTCCGGTTTGTGGTTATGCTTTTAATAAGCATTTAATATAAGAAAAAAATGATCACTCACTTCGCCATTCAGTCACTTCTTAACTCGACACCGAAATGAATACAGAATATAGTGGGTGGGGTAAGGAAATACCAGCTCTTTCTTCCTTTGTGGTTAAATGCACGAAGGAATAAAATCAATAATTCTAGTAACTGATTAACTTCAATGTCAGAATAAGCATAAAACATTATATGGAATAAGAGGCTGAAAAACAGTATGAATATGCATACATAAGCTACTGTTTACAAGCAAATTCGTGGCTTGCAAACAAATGCGCGAAAAAAAAAAAAAATCATATCCTCTGATTTCGTCCTACTTTTTATATATTATCTAGGGATGGTTATCCTTCACAAAAAGGGTTGTGCTACAATTTGTTTTTGGTCAAATATCATTAATTTACCTGGACCATTTCCTGATATTTCATCAGTGGATTGATTATCAAGATGACCAAGTTCAAGGAATGGCCCGTAAACACGTACACAATCATTTCCATCTGTAGGCATTTAGAAATTACTGTCTAATTAAATAAACGCTAGGCCTATATGGACTTTTTGCCTTTTACCGAACAATTGCTCGTTTAAACGACCCTGAGTCACAAGAAGGCCTTTTAAAAATGTTTGAAAAAGAAGAAAAGATTGTCACCAGCATTTTTCACCTTTTACCCACAATGTTTTCTATACTTTCAAAGACAAATCTAATTATTTGCATCATATATTTGCCTTGTCATCTGCAAATACTTGCATTACGGACAGGTCTAAGATCTTTTGTCGCCTTGCAAAGACATAAAAAAGCACTGTCCACTTATGAATGCCTACTTGCTACATGTAGAGTTGACTTTATTTAGAATTGTGAATATTTGAGAACTTGAGAACTTTCCTCAATTTCATCACAGGAATGGACAGTATGCCACCAGCCTACGACCAGGCCTATCCGCCGTCAGCAGCAGGATACCCGCCAGAAGAGGCTGGTTTCCCGACGCAACCTGGATATAACCCTGTCCCGCAAGGATACATGGCACCACCGCATGGTTACCCATCCGCACAGGGTCCTCCGATTGCCGGGATGAGCCAGCAATCTTCCACTGTTGTAAGTAAAACTGTATTGATTATCTTTATTAACGACGATCTGGATTAACGACACTTCTTTCATTGTAGTAATTTAAGTTACCGTAAATAAAACATTTTATAGTGTGTATGTAAGTAAATTCATAATTTGCTACTTTCAATATGTGTTTGTTATTGCCATTGTAACATACATGTACATGTATGTAGTTCTTGTCTAATGACGATGAATGGTATCGATCTAAGAGTTGGAAATAAAGATTCTGTTTTGTTCTGTGGTTGGCGCTCGTATTCATTCGTCCCTGGCACAGTCACTTGTCTTTAGGACAAACTTCGCCCTCTATAACCTTATATATGAGGCAAGGTGTCCACCTGTATTATATGTCAAACACTTCCTGCAGTCATTTGTCAGTATTGTTTTATGTATATTTCCAAACTGGAATGTAAAAACTCGTTACTATTGTCGTGTTCTGTGTTAATTTAAAATTGACCTGAAACACACTCGTAGAACTACGCATATGGATAAGAATTAAAAGAGTTATACATGTCGAAAGTTTGGAGGCGGACAATTTTTTTCTCACCCCACCGTGAAATGGAAATTTTAGTTCAACAGTGAATATATTGAGTGAATCTGTCAATACTGTTTTTTTTTTTTTTTTCAGCCACTTGTAGTTACATGTATTTCAAAAGCCGAATGCTTAGTAGCATGGATGAATCAGATCTGTTCAGTTACTTACCTTGATATTAAGATTTCCATTTAATGGTGGGATATAAAAAAGAAACTGTCAGCCCTTTTATAACCATCCACTATCTTGACCATTGGCATATGCAAACAATCGTCCGATTCAATTCAAGACAAGATCGATTATGATCCTGGAGAAGCAAAAAAGTTCCGTTGTCAGAGTCTGCGTTTTTTACGTTTGACAACGTGGCCATAGGTCTGAGTTGTAGCTTAAAATCATTGAATATCTTTTTTAATATAAGGCAAAGATAAGTTCTGTTACTGTTGCAGGTCATTACTAATCAACCATACATAACAACAACCGTAGTTAATGTACCACAACCACCGGATTACTTGGTCAGTTCGATTCTGGCCTGTCTCTGTTGTTTCTGGCCGACTGGACTCTGTGCCATTTACTACGCTTGTAGAGTAAGTAAACCACATTTTTCCACCTCATGAATAGTCACAATCATTTCAGATCCGCTCTCAGAGTGACTGTGGGCCGGACGTGGATTCAAACTCTGAATGTCTGTGTTACAAGCCATTAGATTTAGCCACAAACAACCGCAGTTCGGCCTCGAGAAAACAAGTCTTTATTTTTTGGAAGTATACAAGTTTCAAATGATCTTATTTCATTCTTTTTCCATACCTATTGAGAAAGTACAACATGTTACCATGCGGCTGTGTCGTTACGGAGCCTCGTAGGTGCCATGTGTCAAACATTTCTGTTTCATTATCACGAAATACTAATGCGGTGAAATATTTATTCGTTATGACAAAATCTTATTTTGATTATACGAAATGACTATTCTTTATCTCGAAATAGAAGTTGGAGAAAACTAGAAAACATTCGTATCAACGAAATCCTATCTTGATAAAATGAAGTGATACTCTGTTCACATGCAGTCAAATCTTCGCGGCCGAAAATTTACAGTGGTGTTCCAAACATACCTACTCCGTTTTCTCGAAATAGCATTGCGATAAAACGAATTCGTATTTCATGCATCAAATAAGCATTTCGTTAAAACGAGTTATAATTTCGTTGTCTCGAAATAAGATTTCGTTTTTACAAATTTTTATTTCCTTTTATCTAAGAACTATTCCGTAATAACGAAAAAATGTGTGTTGCACATGACACCTACGGTTCTGTAGCACCAGACTGTATCTTTGTGTCAAACTATTACTTTATAGTTTTTTTTCAAACCTAGCAAAGTACAAATCGCACGCAAGTTAAGCTTTACTATGCAAACCAAGTTTAGATTGAAGGATAACTAGAAAAGCGACAAGAAGGAAAAATATCCAAAGGAAATGAAAAGGCTTTAATTAAACTGTCTTTAAGGGGTACAGTATTTTTAATAGCCTTATCAACGTCGTTGAAGATCGGAATTGTGTGATAAATAAATATTTTTTCTCTCTCGAACTTAAAGAACATCCGTTTTCCATATTTCAGCGCAACACTCTGATGGCTGAAGGTAACAGTGTGGAAGCAACCCGGATGGCGACCAATGCCCGAAACCTTATTATTGCCAGCGTTGTTCTCGGAATCATTTGGATAGTTCTTACAATTGTCCTTAGAGTAGTCCTGTACTCAAGCACGAGTTCTTCCTACGATCGTTACGATTATTAACTGGTTGAAGTTTTTTGGTGTAATGCTACCTGCACAGTAATGAAAAAAAGAAATATAATAGACTTAATTAATGAAGTATGTCGTGATAAATGCCATCATTTGAGCCACATTTCATTGGTTGTGCACAAATGTTTTTATCGTGGAAGAGTCTAAAATTTTGTCATATGGATAAAACGTTACCTATTATTCAAATATGATTTTTGTAAATTTTACTAAAGGGAGATACCTCTAATTCCTTCCTTATTTTGTAATGAGAATAGAGTGATTATCCAACAATAAACTATAATTTACCGAAAGTCTAACTCCAAAATACGGCATGTTTAAGTTTATGTAATTGCGTCAGATTTCAATGATATCATATTGCTGAGAATGCTATTATAACATATCTGCTTTTTCCCATCATCCTTGATTTACTTTAAGTTACAAAAGCATATATTTACGGCTGTTTGCTGCAATAGCATAGTTCATTTCCCTGAATAATTTTATTGTTGTGCCATTTGTTTTCTGTCCTGTTTCATAGCTGAAAAATGTGTCAAAAGGGTAAGAAAAAATCTTATAGATTTAACGAAACTTATAAACCGCCACCTTTTGAAATACACTGCTCAAAAGAATTAAAGAAGCACACAAATACCGAAATTCAAATATTTCATTTTGCTAAACATTCAGTCTTTGTGCTCTGAAAACCCATTAACTTACATTCTTACCAGTCAAAATGGTTCGATCCTTTTCTTGTTTGTCTGATAAGCCATGTTAAGAAGAAAATCAACAAATTTGTTTTCTTTTGTTAAGCAACTCATATTTTTTTCAATCGTTTACGGATATTTTTGTCAAATCATATGAAAGAAAAAAAAAAACCGAGAATAAAAAAAAGACATCTCTGGTAATCTTAAGAGCCTGTGTGGCATATCAAAAAGGTGGCTTTTACAGGCATAGCCCATACATCTTTTGTGCAAATCGTTTTGCCTGTTCTGAGATTTTATACTGTTAGACTGTTAGGACTGAATGCAGTAACAAGCAAAAAACTATATGCATTGTCTTGTACTAAAAGAATTATCTTGTGATCAAAATCGAGGACACGTGCTCCTTTTTTTTTTTTGGGGGGGGGGGGGGCAGTGTATGATTTCTCGATCCACACTTCCTGAAAAAAAAAAAAACATTGAAAAGTCATAGCTTATAATATCAAAAACTTATTTCTAAAAAATCTGAAATGTCATAGAAATAAAATGGAGTAACCTAGCTCATACGGTTTACACATCGGTATTGCCGTAATTCTTCCAAATGGGCGATGACGGTTTATAAGTTTTGTTCAGTGTACATACATGTATACATGTATACATGTGATTTGATTGACAACACATGCTAAGGTGTTTTGGATTTCATCTGTACATAATATGACATGCTGAAGTTGCATATTAGATCTAGCAAAGTTGTGCCCGGTACAGATATCATTTTTTACTGAACAATTGGCGTCTTGTACCACGTGTTTTGAAATCCGTAGTTTAAAAAGTTGTAGTCAAAACACAGCAAATACTAGACTTGAGCCATGCTCTGTGAAAAGGGGGGTTAATACATCTGCGAAAAGTATCGATCCAGGTCAGCCTGCGCAGTCCGCGGTCAATTTTGCATATGCCAAAGGACCGGTCTACCTCATGATTCAGTCAGTTAAAAAAATGTGGCTATTGTGGATCCATAATGATGTGATGGCTTGATTGGTATAATGCATTAAGTCCCCCTTTTACCGGAGCGTGACTCTAGTACTTTGTTTGCACATTTGTGTATGATATGGGCGGCGCTCTTGGGACAGTAGGACATGGGGTCTAAAGAACCTTGGCGTTATACCAGACAGGTCGTCGCAAATTTTTGATCCATATTGTCTAAAAACTGGCCGAACCATGAGGGATAATAGTCCTTTTTTCATGCAAAAAAATTACCAATAGCTAAAAGTTTCGATACATGTCAGCTTGCGCGGACGGCGCAGGCTGACATGTGTCGATACTTTTTGCAAACATAAAAAAAAATATCCTTTCACACAGAATGATTCAGATTATTTCAATAGCCACGGTCCCATACATGTATGTCACGAAACAATTTTTCTTTTTGTAAAGCTGTTTTAATCTCTTACAAGGAAATTTATTCACAATAAATAATTCTAAAGAGTTATATAATTGTGCCTTCTATGATAGTGATTCTTAAACTTATCTACTTGTGTGCTTGAGTGAGATTTTACGTTGCTTTCAATCACTCTTTGAACAGTCCAATTACTGCGTCAGCGTACTTGTGTCTTTCTGGTCCTCACCAGTACGATACTGGTGCCCTGTCTTGTGTAAGGACACTCTCAAGTGACCAGGGCAACCACGGGGATCAAACCAGGATTTCCTGGGCTCGTATTCACCAACTGTTTTCTGTGTTCATAGTGTAACATGATATCTGATTTTGCTAAACAGGATTGAGTAAACCGTTCGGTTTAGCTGATCAGAAATTGCTCAACTTTGAAATTCGGAGAGTTGTTGACGGTTTTACCAATGCTTTTTTGAAAAGTTGGTGAATACAACCCAAGGGAGATAAAAATGTAAATAATCATTGTAACATTAATAAGTTCCGAGTAGGTATCGTCACGACAACGAGTGATGCCATTAAAGCAGTCCTTTTAAATCTTTACCATAGGACAAGGTTTTAGACTTGAATTGAAAGTATTTGCAGACGACAAATTGAACATGGATCGAATGATGGAATTTGTGTTTGGAAGTTTAGAAAACATTGTGGAATAAAACACAGATTTCTTTTGTAAAAGGTTAAAAAGAAAGTGTTATTATGTTATGTATAAATGAGTGTAGTCATAAATCGTATTCCCTTTTATTGCATTCAAGATTTCGAAAGGCTGCACACTCATCGTTTTACGTAAATGCAGAAGGGGTCACTATAAAGTGAGAAACAGAACCGAAACAACACGCAAGGGAACCAGCATTTTCTCCGTTTCCCACAATGTTTACTACCTTTCACAAAACAAATTTCAAATTTTCCGTCCTTTTTATTTTGTCATCTGAAAATGCTTTCGATTTGGACAAAGCTAAAAATTTGGCGTTTGGTAATGAGTTAATTAATGTACTTTTTACCTTTGAAATTCACTTATGACGTTTGTGCCTGTACAATTATGAAATGTTGAAGTGTCCACCGGTTCATTCATTCATTCATAACAAAAAAAAGTGTGTGCATTCAACATTTCACTCATATTACCAGCCGAAGAGATTTCAGAATTCTCTTTCTTCAACAACATTTGCAGACAACAAATTTCAACTGGCAAAAAAACAGTGTATGAACAGATAGGAAAAATTGTAGGAGAGAATCGATTATTATCGTTCGTTCCTTCCTTCCTTCGTTCGTTCCTTCCTTTTTCCTTCCTTCCTTTACGAGTTTCGATCGTGAAGTACAAAAGGTCAATATGGTTGGTGCAATACAAATACCCCCATGTAGAGAGACCATTGATAAAGGGGTTATTGATCTCAGCATGATGTCCGCTTAAAGTAAATCACAGCTGATCTTTAACCTCTTGCATAGATAAATCGGAACGACATTTATGTTGCTCAATGTCCAAAATAACTTTCCAGGGAAACGATGCCTGCCTGTCAAATAAATTCTGATTTGAAGACAAAACTTTGTGACAGATTTTCTTTTTAGTAGTTTCCTTCCTTCCTCCCTCCCTCATTTCCTTCCTTCCTTCCTTCCTTCCTTAGTATGAAAATTATAGCATAGCTTAGATGGAGAATTAATGGGGTCCCTATGCCATTTTTCAAAACATTGCTAATCCTGTATATTTTTCTAAGTCCCGTTTTTCCTTATCCGTTTAATGTTCTATATATCTCAAGTTTTAACTTTTTCTTTTCTTTATGTACATGACGGGTATTGTACTGTGGGTAAATACTTTGTAGTGTTTTATTCAACGTCAGGGAGAAGGGTTTTTCTATATGATACATGGAATTCTTTATCGTAAAGTAATAACAGAAGCTTCAAAAATACATAATAGTTGCTAGTATTTAGAAAAAGGACTTGAACATCATCCGAGCCATGATTGACATCTCCATACCTGGAAAATTTTCCAATCTGGGTCAGGGAAAGACCGCCCACATCTGCACTGACCAATGAGGATGCAAGGCCGGAGCCAATTTTTCGATTACTGTAAGCAAGCGTCTTTTAATTGGCAATCAAGTGAATGAACATTGATGTTGTGTTTTGCATAATCTTTTACAACACCGACTTTTTTAAGACATATTGAAAAAAGCTTATGAAAACTAAGAGGAAAAATAGAAAAATACTGGTTACAAGCATTTTCTCAATTCTCCACAATGTTTTCTATCCCGTCGAAGACAACTCAGACACTATAAGCTACATGTAATTTGACAGGCACAAGTCTATAATTTTGTTATGTAATCCAAGTCCATAGTGCACTTTCTGTGTAATCTGATCATAAACTGCGATGCCTTCCAAAGCAATTTTAAATTGCAATCGGCAGCAAAAGTGAAAATATCAATCTATTCCCTGCATAATCGCCAACTTGACTTACGAGTTTAAGCATAGTTGAATAAAAGAGATAAGGCTAGAGAGAAGTGCTGTTGTTTCCGTTTCCACAGGTTCTTTTTTTCACCAAAAGCATATTCCATCCTGATTAACATTTGATTTACATCAAAATAAATTTGTGCCATGCTCTGGCAAAAGGGCTTAATGCATCACCGTAATACTAGCCCAAGCCAATCACATAATAATTAATCCACAATAGCCACATTTCTGGGACTCCCTAAAACGCTGAATTTTGTGCTGAATTCACCAACCTGCTGATCAGCAGAAATACACTAAAACGCTGAATCGCTGAATTGCTGATAAAATGAATCTATGTTTCTTAGATACTTTATAATGCACTGACATGTTTTTTTTTTTGTATGTTTAAAAATGTTATTGACTTTTGTTTTGTTTTATAATTAATAAATGAGCCATTTCTCAAGAAAGCAAAGTGTAATTGTTATGTTGCTGAATTGCTGATTAAATGAATCCATATTTTTTTTTACAAAAAATGTAGTATTATTTTCTAATTGATATGTTTGAATATAAAACTTTTTTTCTTTGATATTTGATGATTGGGCCACTTTTATGAGAAAAATAAGTTGTTTACATAACTCTTTACCAAACGACAAAACTTTAAGAATTGTCCAAGTTGAAAGCATTTGCAGACGACAAATTAAAGGTGGCTCAAATGGCAACACGTGTTTTTGTTCTTCATATGGTAGAAAAATGTGTGGAAAAAGGAGAAGATGCTGGTTACCAGCATTTTCTCTTTTTCCCACAATGTTTTCAAAAGCTATCTTCCTTAAAGTCATTAAAAGTGAGGACTGTGTGGTAAAGGGTTAAGCAAGTGTTTTGTTGCTGAACTGCTGATAAAATGAATCTTTGATTTTTAAATGTTGTCTCGCGCATAAACATGTTGGTGTCATTATTTCATGTTTAATATTTTTGAATTTATTAACAGTACTTTCAGAATTATCATATGACTTTTGAATATATATGTTTTTAGGGGGCTTTAGGTGTATTTATGTGCGGTAGTCACAAAAAAAAATGCTACTAATACTAAATGACTGGATTACGATAAATCTGTATCTTTGTTGACACTAAGAACATTGACCTTTTCTTGCAGTTGTGTCGTGACAAACCAACAAAGTCATAATTATTTTGCCTTTTAGACAACTTTCAAGGACAGGAGAATGTCCACATTAAACAATTCTAATTAGTAAATTTAATTAGCACGTCAGTATTGTTAGAATCTTGTAAAGTATCAAAGGGGGAAAGGTGCTTAACTGGAAACCAAGTTGTGATACTTGAAAAATCTAATATCATAGTATATTAAGTATGTCACTTCTGTTTATTGATATCACACTAATTAGATTATCTGATCTTGAGTCACAGCAAAAGTGATACTGAACATCTTTATACCTATTTTGTTATATACCGCCGTTTGGCAAGACAAATGGGTGACAGGATATCGGCCAGTTTTCCTGCAGTAAGATTTTGTCTTTTTTTTTCAATTCTATTCCCACATTTCTCTGTAATTAACTTCATATATGTCGCTTTGATTTCGGTGTTTGGTTTTATTATATGGTTGGCATTATATTTACTTGTGTTTCTGCGATCTGATCGTGCTCCACCATTTTGACCCATGATCAAATCCAGAAAGTTTTCGTGCAGTTGTTTTGACAAGGAGATGGCAGAATATCGATCATTGCATCAGAGCAGCCTGATCCTATGCCATACTTTTTGTTAAAGCGATCATCACACATTTAATCAATCGTACGTGAACCCAACAAATATTTATTTGTTATTATAGACCTAAATATGTTGTGGTCTCGTAAACTATCTGGTACAGACCTGTAAATAGTCAGCTACTGGTTGCTTGCTTAAAGTTACATGTGATCAACCTGTAGAAAAGAGCAACCCCTGACATCCTGTGGTCTCGTAAACTATCTGGTACAGACCTGTAAATAGTCAGCTACTGGTTGCTTGCTTAAAGTTACATGTGATCAACCTGTAGAAAAGAGCAACCCCTGACATCCTGCGGGCACTGCAGACCGGAATGAGTCCTATATAGGGCTGATTCAGGTCTGCACTACTCGCCGACCACGAGCAGTAGTAATAAAAATGAAAAAAGTAGCCTATTAGACTAGATTTACATCTAGTTTAAAACCTATCATATATTTATTGAAAATTTTATTTGTGTACTTACCTTTGCTTTAAATACATACTCCATTCCGTTTATTTATAAATGTCCCTTATTTATATGTCAGTTTCAGACAGGGCAAAGCATCTATTTTGCTCATCCACGTGTGCACGGCAAAATCAAAGATCTCGGATGAATCTCGTGGTTAGTGTGGGATTACGGTAGGCTAACCGCCCGAATTAATGTCGCAATTCACGTGATCCCGCAAGTAGCACGAATGGGCAGACACATTTCATTAGACTCTATCGCTGTCTGAAATTCCCCCCTCCCCTTCTTCTTCTCTCTTTTTTTTCCTTCACCTTATCCTCCTCCTACTTCTTAACCGAAAATGATATTCAACAATGGATCTTCTTTCCTCTACTATATTTATCTCTTCTATTTTTTTTTTTTATCAGACTGATTAATTTGTGTATTTTCTTGACCCCTTGTATAATGTTTAACATTACTGGGTGAAATAAAGTGAATGTTATGTTATGTTTTTTTTTTCATATTAATCCTGTTAAGTCGCCATACTATTAAAAGTTGGCAGTGTACTTAACCCTTTACCCCACAGTACCGACTTTCAACAACCTTGTAGGAGAAGGCTTTTGAAAACATTGAGGGTAAAGGAAAAATGCCGGTCACCACAATGTTTTGTACCGTGTCAAAGAACTTCAAGTTATTTGTATCACTTTCGAAATTGTTGTCTGCAGATGTCCTGATTTCTTAAAACTCACTTCCGTCATTTATAAATAATTAGATGAATGACATGTTCAACCGTTTCATTTGGTATAACCAAAACTGAAATTTCTGTATACCCGTGTAAGTTGGGTGCTTGAAAACAAGACTCTGACTGATCAGCTAACTAAGGGTCCGTTTTTTTTACATAACATTAAAGTCTATTATTACAGCAAACTAGTCGAACTCTTCAAGTACTGAAAACTTAAAGAACAAGATTCGTTGGCCCTTCTTCGGACAACCGAAACACTAAGTTTTACGTCTTAGTCCGATTCTGCTACTTGTTTTACAGTGTAGAAAAAATGCCCATTTCTTTTGTGACATAAAAGAAGTGTGCTGTCAATAAACAAACCTGTCATCTCATAAATTAGAGAGATTTTCCAAGTATCACAGCTTGGTTTCAAGTAAAGCACACTTCCTTCTTTTAAATTGTAAATGCCTTGCCGGATACTTCAACTGTTACGTATCTGACTTGTGACCTGGTGGTTGCGAGGTCGACACTCAGTTAAGGCAAACATACTTATCATAAATTCCAGAGATAAGAAATTCTTCAAGTATCACAGATAGGTTTCCAGGTACCTTTTGCCAAACAACAATTCTAGACTATTCCAAATTAACATCTCCTGCGGATAACAATTTCGAAAGTGATACAAATAAACTGAAGGTCTTTGATGGGGTAAAAACATTGTGGGAAAAAGGAGAAAATGCTGGTTACCAACATTTTCTCCTTTACCCTCAATGTTTTCAAAAGCCTACAGGGTTGTTGAAAGTCGGTATTATGTGGTAAAGGGTTAAATACACTGCCTACTTTTAACAGCATGGCGACATAACAGGATTAATATGAAAGATAATCCAATTAGTATGATATCAATAAACAGAAGTAACATAACTTAATATACTACGATTATAGATTCTTCAAAAATCATAACTTGGTTTCTAGTTAAGCACACTTCATTCTTTTACCTCTTTAACAAATGACAAAATTATGGGCAGGACCTAATTGAAAGCATTTGCAAACGACAAATTAAACGTTGCCAGAATAATGATATCTCGCTTTGATGAGATAGAAAACATTATGGGAAAAGAAGAAAAAGCTAGTTACCAAGATTTTCTCCTCTTCCCACAATGTTTTCAAAAAACCTTCTTACTAAGATCATTAAAAGTCGGGATTATGTGGTAAAGGGTTTAAGAGAATACCGACTTAATGTGTTTCAAACAACTAACTATGATCCAATCAGTGTCATATCAATTTAAGACTTGTTATATCATAAAATACAGAGATAAGAAGTTCTTCAAGTATCACAGATAGATTTCCAGTTAACCCTTTGCCAAATAACAAATTCTAGACTCTTTCAAATTGACATCTCCTGCAGACAACAATTTCGAAAGTGATACAAAAACTGAAGGTCTTTGATGGGGTAAAAGGGAAAAAACATTGTTTGAAAAGGAGAAAATATTAACCAGCAATTTCTCCTTTACCCTCAGTGTTTTCAAAAGCCTTCTCCTTCAGGGTTGTTGACAGTAGGTATTGTGCAGTAAAGGGTTAACTACACTGCCTACCTTTAACGGATGGCGACTTAACACGATTAATACGAAAGATAATCTAATTAGTGTGATATCAATAAACAGAAGTGACATACTTATACATTACGATAATAGATTTTTCAAGTATCACAACTTGGTTTCCTTTCCTTTCCCCTTTCAAACATTACGCATATTTTACATGATTCTAACAATATTGGCCCGATTGACTAATTAGAATTTATCAACGTTTCCTTCCCCCCTTCAAACATTATGCATATTTTACAGGATTCTAACAATATTGGTCCGATTAACTAATTAGAATTTATCAACGTGGAAAATTCTACTTACTGAATAAATTTTAGCCAGTCATGTAAATGCACACACATGAGAAAATGAATACGCACATCATGGCTACACCAACTAAGTAGTATGATCACTCAGCAAAGATTCGGATCAGATTGGACATAAGCTGCCATTCTGATCAAAGTCTTCACCGTGCGCTTAATTCATAGCTAAAGATCCTATCTTTCCTCAAATTTACAATGAAGCCTGGTCAGAATAGTCGGACTCCAATGCTTGTTCAAGTCTTTAACTGGACCACGTATCACTTTGCTGGTTTTGTCCCGTCACAGTTTTAAGAAAAAGTCAATGTTCTTGTTGTCAACAAAGATACAGATATATCGTAATCCAATCAGTATTAGTAGCATTATTTTTTGTTGTAACTTCTATACATAAATACCTTTAAAGCCCCCCCCGAAAAAAAAAAAAAACAAAAAAAACCATAAAATCAAAATTCATATATTTACCTTGAAAAGATTACAGATACAGTAACCTTTTGGCTCTACTTTACTTTCTTTCATAGCTTTTAATTATCAAAAGCATATGAAACAAAACAAAATTTTCTCATAACATGGCTTCGGTATTAAACAATGATAATAATACCAATAATACTATTGAAAATACCGATAATAAATTTGAAAATATTGAACGTGAAATAATGATAATAACATATTAATGTGCATTAAAAATCAAAGATTCATTTTTATCAATAATTCAGCAACAAAACACTGGCTTTGACAATCTATTTTTCTTGTAAAAATGGCCCAAATATCAAATATCAGTCAGAAAACAGTTTATATTCAAACATAACAATCAGACAACAAGACTACATTTCTTGCATAAGAAAGCATTTAAAATCACTGATTCATTTTATCAGCAATTCAGCAACATAACAATAATTATTATTATACTTTGTTTTCTTGAGAAATGGCTCATTTATTAATTATAAAACAAAACAAACAAAAAGTCAATAATTTATTGAAAGACATAAAATAATAAATAACATGTAATTGCATTGTAAAGTATACAAGAATCACAAAGTCATTTTATAGGCAGTTCAGCAATTCAGCAGTTCAGCGTTTTAGTGTATTTCTGTTGATCAGCAGGTCGCTGAATTCAGCAGAAAATTCAGCGTTTTAGGGAGTCCCCACATTTCTTACCAATCATCTTAATCATGAGGTAGAATGGACCCTGGTCACACAGAAAAAACGACCAATAGAGAAAAGTTTCGGCCAGGTCAGCCTGCGATACTTTTCGTAGATGTATTATGCCCCCTTTTCACAGAACATGGCTCATTTATGAATTATTCTTCTGCATCAATGAGATAATACTGTATGGAAATTTTGTTTCCTACTACGATTAACTTGTAATTTGCCATTTTTTTTCTTTACGCAGAAAGCCCTTGGAAACTGATGCCAGCGAACAGCGACCTGGTAAATCGCCTTGCACTCTAGTGCCATAAACTCTGTTCAGGCCCATCGTCTTTGTATGGTGGAGACAAAGATCAGACTGTAATGACTGTAAAGTAACGATATTCACCAATAAAGAGGGCAAATTCGAGCAATTGAGGGGGAGGAGAACAGATATACATATCAAAATATGCATAATCCATGTAAAAGTTGTAAGGTAATAAATGCAATGTATTTTTTGTGTGTCAATCGCGAAAATGTTTATTAGTTGCATTTTTTTTTTTTTTTTTCATACTTCAGTACTTTAAGTGTTTTAGTTTTCAGGAGTCCAAGTCGTCTAAAACGGAGAATATTTCCCCCAAAGTGTCCAAGGAATTTTAGGATTCATGACAGGGTTGTGCATATCTCTTCTCGTTAGCACCTTTGCGTTATATTTCCTCAAGTAAAGATATCAGGTGTTAGTGGAAAAAAGCTGCTGACATGAGGGTATGGCTTCTGTCACATGTCACCTTAATTTAAACTTTATTTATTATGCTGATACAAATACCCATGTAAAATAAAGGAAATGATACATGGTATAACAAAATTCAAAGGTTGATAGGTAGGATTGGAAAACAAGCTATGAATAACTTATATTAATTCCTCTCCTAAAGATATTTTCATACTTATTAAAAAATACCACGTGTTGAGATGCCATAGCTTTAAAGTAAAGAAAGTAAATATAATGCCGAAAATAAAGACAAAAATATAGAAATGATAACCACTTCCTGTTCTCTTCTCCCGTCACTTGGGAGTTCACAAAATGTAATAAATATACAGGTTGATTTATGTTATTTGATCATAGCAATGGAGATTGAGATGACATGTCACCTTATTTGCTAATATGCATCATTCGTGGTATAAAATGCTGGAAATTTTGAAACCAAGCCACTGTTGTTTTTACCCTCGGTAAAATTTCTTGGTAACGTGCTTACATTCTCAGAATATTCTCAGGATTGATATATTGTCTGAACCATGGCCTCTTTCAAACGAAGTCACAACAAGTAAGTCAACACTTCTTTCTATGGGATTTGCTGTAGTTTTGGTTCGCTTAACTCTTTACCAGACAACAAAATTTTAGACTGGTAAAATTGAAAGTATTAGCAGACGACAAAATTAGAGTGACTCAAAAATCAAAATCATTTTAGGAAGGGTAGAAAACAATAAAAGGAGAAATTGCTGGTGTCCAATGTTTTCAAAATGCATCTTTCTCAGGGTCGTAAAAACCAGGGATTGTTTGGTAAAGGCTTAAACGGTGCTTAAAATTTATTGCACAAAAAAGTGTGTTTCTGAACAATTATAACCATTATTTCAATGTAAGTTTTAAGACTGGACTGCCTAAGGCAATGCATAGCTTTTTTGTTACTTAGTTTACAATTAATTACATTACCTTCTTTTGGAACGTTGCAATGTGAAAAAAGGCGATCGTAGTATCTCAAATTCACCAAAATTGCTATTTACAGTAATTCATTGTAAAAGTATCTTTTTCGTTTACATGTTTTGCCAATTTTTATTAAACCTCTCTCTCTCTCTCTCTCTCTCTCTCACGCAAGACTAAGGTTATCACAGTTATCAAAGGAAGATCAAATAGGAAATTGATAACCTCATAACTTTAAGTCAGTTTTTTACATTTAAGTCTAAGCCAGGCGATAATATTTCAGCTTTGAAAACAGTTGCAAAGTGTCTCCAAGACAAAGGGGTCAAAATATCTCAAAAGGGTCTAGATTTCATCTAAAATTTTAAGGGGTCTAAATGGTCAGGGGTCTAGGTGTCTCACTCCCAAGTTTACATTTTAGCAAAAACTTGTGGGGGAATTAGAAAAACAATTGTATTAATTTTGTAAAAGTTAAATTGACCTATTCAGAAAACGACAAATTTTTACTACTTTCAAATTGAAAGCATAAGCAGACAACATACTGAAAAATGCCACAAACTACATGTAGCTGAAATTCTTAGATAGAGTTGAAAATAATGTAAGAAAAGGAGACAATGTGTGGGCGTAGGCACACTGGCCGCCTCGATATGACCCAGATGGCAGGAGAGAATTGATGATTTTTGCTTTTTTCTTTTCCAACATTTCGCCTCGAGCAACGTTGAAGCAGCTTATCATAAAATTGAAAGGAAAACCACGAGAAAACATTTTTACAGGCCGCTTGGCGCACTTCTAGAATCTTAAGCGGCGAGTGTAGATCAAAATCAGACTGCAAAAAATGTGCAGTCTGATCTTTGATCTGCACCGTCCGATGATAAGATACCTATACTCTTATTATGCCTGTGAAATAGCAAAATTTAAGTTTGTACTATCAGTTTGAAATTCTCATTTCATTTAGTTAGCAGGAAAGGGTTAAAGATATCAAATATCTTTCTAACCAGGTGAATGACTGATGTTGCACGTTTTCCTTTTATCCGGCCAAATGATTGAATCAAAATCTTGCTATTTCATAGGTATTTTTAATGGAAAATTTATTATTATCAGACATTGAAGATCGAAGATCAGTCTGCATGGTCATGTAGTCTTATCTTGATCAATACAGTCAGCCAGTTAATCTAAACATCACAAAAGGAACACGTCCAGTCTGTTTCACTCGCTAATTGGTGCAGTCAGTACTTATTTTGACCAATGACATAACAGGGGCGGAGTTAAAAAATTCTTTGTTATCATAATCATAACGAATTTGATGATTGACATCTCTGATCAAAGAACATCTCCCTTCGAAACCTTTAAAATTGTATATATAAAAAAAAGAAATCAAACCTTAACCCTTTCCCAAACGACAAATTTTTGGACTAGACCAAATTGAAAGCATTTGCAGACGACAATTCAACTCCTGCTGAAAAGATGATTTCTATCTATGATAGGGTAGAAAACATTGTGGGGAAATGAGAAAATGCTGGTTACCAGCATTTTCTCCTTTTCCCACAATGTTTTCAAAAGGCTACTATCCCAGACCCGTAAAAACCAGGGATTGTTTGAGAAAGGGTTAAGGCATCAATCTTTCTGCGACAAGTTTTTGAAATAATCAGCATAGCCCTTTATATATAAAAAGTAATTAGAAAATAACAATATTTTCATAGGTTAGACAATAATATGTATGAAAGCAACTACCATGTAACTACTCACATTCAGAACTTGTCTCACATCGTTTTTCGGCATGTCTCTCGTTCTCTGCCATGGGTTTAAAAAAATCGGTTAAAAAAGAGTATGTTACAAACACTTCTTAACATGCAAAAAAAGAAATGAGCTTCCTTCCTTTTTGAGTTTCGCTTGTGAGATCCAAGTGTCCAATATGTTTGGTACTCTACCGATACCCCATGTGGAGAGCCGATCAATATTCGATAATCGTTCGCAGCGTGATTCTAGCATACAATTACAATAAATTTCTTAATTCCGCGTCTGTTACGATTTTACTACTAAAAAACTAAGTAGATCAAAGATCAGACTGCACTTTCTTTGGAGCCTGATCTTGATCTTCACTGTTCACAAAAGCTTCAAGATTCTTTTCTTTCTTCCTCCTTTCTTTCTTTCTTTCTTTCTTTCTTCCTCCTTTCTTTCTTTCTTTCTTTCCTTCGTATATAACTTACTTCCTTTCCTATTCATATAAATCGGCCATTACTTTAAAATGCTGACCTTCCAGAGTCGTGTCTGTCAGGGAAGGCGATGCCTGCCTGTCAGACACAGATCCCAGCAAGAACTTTCGTGTAGCTTTCTTCAATACGTTTTCTTTCTTTCTTTCTTGGTGAAATAAATTACAATCTCGTTATATTACCAATATTCGTTAAATGGTTTTTTCGTTCGTTCGTTCATTCGTTCGTTCGTTACATTTTGAGTTTCGCTTGTGAGATCCAAGTGTCCAATATGTTCGGTACTCTACCGATACCCCATGTGGAGAGCCGATCAATAATCGATAATCGTTCGCAGCGTGATTCCAGTATACAATTACAATAAGTTTCTTAATTCCGCGTCTGTAACTATTTTACTACTAAAAGACAAGGTAGATCAAAGATCAGACTGCACTTTCTTTGGAGCCTGATCTTGATCTTAACTGTTTAAAAAGCTATAAGTGTACAGTATACAGTATAGAGGAGAATTTCCTTTTCTGTCTTTCTTTCTTTCGTTCTTTTTTTGTTTCTTATCTTATCTAACTTCGTTCTTTCTTTCTTTCTTTTTTCTTTCTATGATGCAAATTGCTATCAACCTCAGTTACGCTTACCGCCCGGCACTCTGTCTGACACAGATCCTGGTGAAATAAATTACAATCTCGATATATTACTTAAATTCTATAAAAGGTCATTTCGTTCGTTCCTTCGCTCTTTCCTTCATTTTTTTGAGTTTCGCTTGTGAGATCCAAGTGTCCAATATGTTCGGTACTCTACCGATACCCCATCTGGAGAGCCTATCAATAATCGATAATCGTTCGCAGCGTGATTCCAGCATACAATTACAATAAGTTTCTTAATTCCGCGTCTGTTACTATTCTACTATTAAATAAGTATATTGCAGTAATTCAGAGGCTAAAAAAAATAAGAACAAGAAACAATTCGGTCAAAATGTAGAATGAGTTTCAAGACGAGGTAGATCAAAGATCAGACTGCACTTTCTTTGGAGCCTGATCTTGGTCTTCACTGTTTAAAAAGCTTCAAGTGTCATATACAGTATAAAGATTTTTTTTCTGTCTTTCTTTCGTTCTTTCGTTTTTCTTTTCTTTCTTATCTAACTTACTCCCTTTTATATTTATATCAATCGGCCAAGACTTTGTAATGCTAACTGTCCAGAGTCGTGTCTGTCAGGGTAGGCGATGCCTGCCTGTCAGACACAGATCCCAACAAAAACTTTCGTGTAGCTTTCTTCAATACATTAACGCTTTCTTTCTTTCAAATCGCTCTTACCCTCAGTAATACTTACGGTCTAGAACTCTGTCAGGAAGTCAATGCCTGTCTGTCGGACACAGATCCTGGTGAAATAAATTACAATCTCGATATATTACTTAAATTCTATAAACGGTCATTTCGTTCGTTCCTTCGCTCTTTCTTTCATTTTTTTGAGTTTCGCTTGTGAGATCCAAGTGTCCAATATGTTCGGTACTCTACCGATACCCCATGTGGAGAGCATATCAACAATCGATAATCGTTAGCAGCGTGATTCCAGCATACAATTGCAATAAGTTTCTTGATTCCGTGTCTGTTACTATTTTACTACTAAAAGACTAGGTAGGTCAGAGATCAGACTGCACTTTCATTGGAGCCTGATCTTGATCTTCACTGTTCACAAAAGCTTCAAGTGTCGTATACAGTATAGAAGAGATTTTCTTTTCTTTCTTTCTTTCATTCTTCTTTTCTCTCTTATCTAACTTACTTCGTTTCATATTTATCTAAATCGGCAATGACTTTGTAATGCAAACCGTCCAGAGTCGTGTCTATCAGGGTAGGCGATGCCTGCCTGTCAGACACAGATCCTAATAAGAACGACTTTAACACTTTCGTATAGCTGTCCTTATTACCTTACCGTTTCCTTCCTTCCTTCCTTCCTTCCCTATCTATCTATCTATCTATCTATCTATCTATCTATCTTTCTTCTTTGGTATCTAACTTATTTCCTTTCCTATTTATATAAATCGGCCATTTCTATGTAAAGCCAACCGTCCAGAGTCGTGTCTGTCAAGGTAGGCGATGCCTGCCTGTCAGACACAGATCCCAACAAATACGAGTTGAACATTTTCGTTTATGCTGTCTTAGTTACGTTAACGTTTTCCTTCCTTCCTTCCTTCCTCCCTCCCTTCCTTCCCTATCTATCTATCTATCTCACTTCCTTCTTTTGTATCTAACTTATTTCCTTTCCTATTTATATAAATCGGCCATTTCTATGTAAAGCCAACCGTCCAGAGTCGTGTCTGTCGGGGTAGGCGATGCCTGCCTGTCAGACACAGATCCCAACAAATACGAGTTGAACATTTTCGTTTATGCTGTCTTAGTTACGTTAACGTTTTCCTTCCTTCCTTCCTTCCTCCCTTCCTTCCCTATCTATCTATCTATCTATCTATCTATCTCACTTCCTTCTTTTGTATCTAACTTATTTCCTTTCCTATTTATATAAATCGGCCATTTCTATGTAAAGCCAACCGTCCAGAGTCGTGTCTGTCGGGGTAGGCGATGCTTGCCTGTCAGACACAGATCCCAACAAATACGAGTTGAACATTTTCGTTTATGCTGTCTTAGTTACGTTAACGTTTTCCTTCCTTCCTTCCTTCTCCCTTCCTTCCTTCCTTCCTTCCTTCCTTCCTATCTATCGATCTGTCTGTCTTTCTTTCTTTCTTTCTTTCTTTCTCACTTCCTTCTTTCGTATCTTACTTTTTTCCCTTCCTATTTATATAAATTGGCCATTTCTTTGTAAAGCTAACCGTCCAGAGTCGTGTCTGTCAGGGTAGGCGATGCCTGCCTGTCAGACACAGATCCCAATAAATACGAGTTGAACATTTTCGTTTATGCTGTCTTAGTTAGGTTAACGTTTTCCTTCCTTCCTTCCTTCTCTTTTCCTTCCTTCATTCTCTCTTCCTTCCTTCCTTCTCTCTTCCTTCCTTCCTTCCTTCCTATCTATCGATCTGTCTTTCTTTCATTCTTTCTTTCTTTCTTTTTCTTCATATCTACCTTACTTTCTTTTCTATTAATATAAATCGACCATTACTTTGTAAAGCTAACCGTCCAGAGTCGTGTCTGTCAGGGTAGGCGATGCCTGCCTGTCAGACACAGATCCAAGTAAGAACGAATTGAACACTTATATTTAGTTTCATAGCTGTATTTATTACCTGATCGTTTTCTTCCTTCATTCCTCCCTTCCTCCCTTCCTTCCTTCCTTCCTTCCTTCCTTCAAAAATGTATCGGCAACCCCCTTTGACATAATTATCCTTCAGAAACTTGTGTGTCAAAGGTAGGCAATGCCTGCCTTTCAGATACAGATCCCAATAAGAGTCATTATGATAGTTTTTCTTATTGTTGATATTACAATAACACATTCTTTCTTTCTGTCTTTCTTTCTTTCTTTTATATTATTATTTTTTTTTATTTTTTGTAGAAATCTTACATACAATTATTTTTCTCTTTTCAGAAAACACCTCTGCGTAAAATGTGGTGAAGTGAAGGCGAAAATTCATTCTCATGTCATTTTTTGTAGAAAAGTTAACAAGGAGAGAGCGTGTGATATTGTGAGCAAAGAAACGGAGAGAGCCGATAATTTAAGGTTGGCAAATTTTTCAATTAAAGATCTTGAAACTAAGTATGGGAGTGCATGGCCAATGATTGCCCATGCTTATGCTAGTGTAGGCATTCCCATTAAAATTGAGTCAAAGAGGGCAGTAAGTAATGTCCAGGAATTACAGATGTACTTTGAGAATGAAAACAAATCAGGAAAGTTTGTTTGCAACGCAAGCGGCACCGTCGCGTTTAAATACAATGAATGTCAAAGTGCGTCTACTCAAATTGAAAAAGAACCCGCAATTGACCAAGGCAATGCTGCCAAAAATCAATTAACATCCAATGACAACGATAATCAAGTTAATACGGAAATATCGGTTGAGTCAAACGTATCTTTAGCATACTCCATAGATCAATCTCGTCATGACCAGGCTTTTGGGGCTTCTGCTATCCCGCAGGCAAGCACCAGTTATGAGAGCGAAGTTGATTATCAAAATTTGACTAAATCGCCGATATCAAAGAAAGGTAAAACAATCAAACAAACACGTAAACGTCTTTTATCATCTTCGCCCGAATTAAACCAGATCCAGATGCAAAAAACTGCAAAATCTATCACGCTACGAGCAGACAAGAAAAAGTAGATACAAATGATATACAATCATCTGAGGATGACAAGTGAAGATGATCTGTTTGATCCGCTATATAAACCAGACGTTGAAACAGGCCTTAAGGTGACTAGAACGAAACTCCAAAAGAAAATTGTGAAAAGACATCTTAATGGTTTTGATTCTTCCTCAGAATCGAGCTCAGACTCAGAGGATGATACTGACAAATCAGGCAAAGTAAAACATAGTACAGTAAAACGAAGAGAAATCAAAACTAAAATGATGGCAGCAGAGCTTTCCCTCTCGGGTGAAACCCTTGCAGACAGCTCGTGTGTTAATGGGCATCTAAACAGGTACACGATGTATATGAAAGTTCGAAACTACTCTTCAAAGCACATAAAAATGACATCTAATAACATGTTAAGAACAATGCAGTTTTTTTCGGAAGACAACAATTTGGAAATGTTTGACCCCAAAAACTTTTTAGAAATTGAGTGGAGACATGGCTTTTATGAAGCATTAAAAACCTTAGGAATAACTTCAGACACCGTTGCGAAATATTGCCTCGCTCTGTCAAAAATGGTGGAGGTTGAGTCAAATAGTCAGGAAAATGATGCAGCACTGCGTGAGGCATTTAGGCTCTCAGTCTCTCAAGTTGCAGATGAGAGCAAAGGCCTCAAAAGTAGATTTACAAGAAGGACAAAAGAAAGAAGACGAGAATTTGAAAACCCCGTTGACTACGAACAAGTTTTAAAAGACAATGTTCAGATTCACGAGCATTTAAAATCAAAATCAAAAGAAATCTTAGATTCAACTACGACTAAATTACCCGATCCCCAAGATCTGAGAACAGTTAATATGTTTTTCTATTCCCACTTCCTCCAATACGGTCAAAGGCCTTCGGCATTCATAAACATGCCGGTTGCAGAAATAAAAAACTCAAAAATTCGATATGAAAATGAAAAGAAAAGAAATGAAAACGCTGAACGCTACCTCGCCACCGACGAACACAAGACCGGAAACGTGTACATGGCAAGGGTTCCTTTCAGCGAGGAAGATGAAACGTGGCCAATGTTGTTAAAGTATATAAAAAGGCTCAGACCACAGCCAGCAAATGATCAGTCAAAGACTAAATTGTTTCTAAATTCAAAAGGAAATTCTATCATATCTGCGTCTGGCGATTTTAAGGATATCTTAAACAAAGAAGGATTACCAGAAATTTCCTCCACTCAAATACGACATGCGATTGAAACATATTCACACAACACAAAGTCGGACACTGAGCAATCAACCGTGGCTTCCGTTTTGAGCCATTCTCTAAGAACTGCTAAAAACGTCTATGTTGACGAGCGAAGACAAGAATTTTATCAAGGGGTAAGAGTTATTAAAGACATGTACCAAAGTGTACTTGATAAACGCCTAACTGAAACAGCCGAATTACCTGCAACCATGCCAAGCGCGACAAGTCCTCTTGAAGACCAGCTTAGTCAAAGGTCAAACTCACCTGCCTTATCGTTAGGTTCCTCGGGTCTTCAAGTACACAGGAAACTATTCACGGCACTTTAGCCCAAAATCGCAGAAAATTTATCAATACTATATGGCCAAATATTGATACAAACACAGTTACCCCTACGGCAGAGGAATATTCCTCTATGGTCCACGCTAATCCACAGTTCGGACTTAAAGACTCGACAAATGACCGTAAAAATTTTCAGAATGCCTTTTTACAACTTGTCATGAAAAAAAGGGTTGAAAAGGTTATTCAGATGGTCGGACGCGAAAAACTTACGGACCCAAATAAAACTTTTACCAATCTACTGTCCGAAAGAAACTGGTTCACAGCGAAATGTTTGAGTTTATGCCTGTTGGAGTACAGTCGGCAGCAATGTAATAGAACAAGAAGAAATATAAAAGAGGCAAAAAATCTAATCAAAGACCAAAATATTCTGACTGCAATTCAAACCCAAGACTGGCCAGGAATAAAAAAAATCAGCACAGACGGGAGAGGGGCGGGCATTAAAGCAAAAATCAACTTTGAACCCGGAATGACAGTTTGTGATTATCACGGAGAACTACTTTCATTTGAAGAAGGCAATAAAAGATATATGGAAAATGCTACGGACAAAAATGTATACATGTTCCTTTTTAGCTTTGATGGCAAAAAGAAATATATTGATGCCAATAAGGAGCATTGCCAGTGCCATCCAAACAAACTTATCAAAGGTCGATTAATAAATCATTCTAAGAATAACCGAAACGTCAGGCCTGTGGTCCACCAGCTCCCGGATGGAAACCCAGTGATTCTTTTTGTAGCCAGCCGGAAAATAAATATGTTTGAGGAAATCCTTTTTTGATTATAATTCAAAAAATGATACTAAATCGGCTACTTTAGCATGGATGTCAAACTGAACTAACTGCCACTCAGAACTTCTGGGATGCAAACTTAATGTTTTAACTTTTTGAACGCGCTCAAGACCGAAATTCTTTTGATATAAATTTCAGAAACAACTTACTCTATTTCTGTTTATGATTTTTTGAAATCCGAGATTAGGCTAAAAAGCGTTGTTGTCCGATTAGTGATCAATCAAATTCAAGACTAGACTGCACATACTGTGCTAGTCTTGACACAGCGTAGTGTCGGTCATTAATTTAAAGGGACTTAATATGGAAATAGACAGATTTTTCGAATTAAGATCATACTTTTATATACAAATGAAGTTGCAGGCTAAAAGTGTTATCAACAACTAATAAAATCGGAAATTTTCTGAGAATAAAAACATGAATGTTCTAAAGCGTATATGTAAGATACGTATTCGTGTGGCATACGCTTCGTACGCATCAGAGCATCTTTCGGGAAACCTTAGAATTTTTGCAGTAAAAGAGCCAAATAAGGGCTTAATGCATTGGTGCAAATATGAGGACTGATGAACCTTTGGACGTTGTCCACACCCTTGCTTCCCTTATCAGTGTAAATATGTGTTAATCATGCAGTTTGAATCAGATAAAATCTTGACAATTTCATAAGTAAATCATGTTAAATGTATATATACCTTAGATAAAGAGTATAAAAGATGTACTCGTAAATAAGTATTAAGTAGTTGATTGCCACAGAAGTGTATTCATCTTCGTGTACCTGCTTCTCAATAAATAAGAGAAAAACCCTCGTAACCAGACAACAAATTCAAGGATTATCAATATAGAATGCTCTTACGTGCGATTATTTAAAAAGAAAAATTCAAGACTAGACTGCACATACTGTGCTAGTCGTGACACAGCGTAGTGTCGGTCATTAATTTAAAGGGACTTAATATGGAAATGGACAGATTTTTCGAATTAAGATCATACCTTTATATACAAATGACGTCAATAAATGATTAACTTTTCAGGGTGCTTTTAAGGAGTAATGCATTGGTACAAATATGAGGACTAGTGAATCTTTGGACATTGTCCACACCCTTGCAGCCCTTATAGCTATAAATCAAGATATCAAAATCACGTTGGCAGATTGTCTAAAACTCACAAAAAGTAATATACAAGAATTAGGTAAAAAAATATACCTAGCTAAAAAATGTAAATATAGTTAATGATTGCTACAGAAGTGTTTAAATCCAGTGTCTGTCTCTCATTTTTTTTTCTCTCTCTTTCGCAGAAGAAAAATTAAAAACATATCTAAGGCTAAACCATTCACGTGCGACAAGTTAAATGCGACATTTGTATGAACTATTAGTGGTAAAACTTTTATATAAGTGTATAAACTTTTAGAGGTCGTGGCGAATTATTGCAAATATGACGAAGAAAGGGATGTGTGGAAGTGAAAATGACATGCGAATGTTTTCTGAAGCCATGGTTCCGAAGTAAAAGTCTCACAGAAACAAATTAAAAAATGTTTGGCTTTCATTTTGGTAATTTCAAATGGTTATTTTGGATCTAACCATCGAAATTCAAAATTATGGCCGAATAGGGTTTGCCTCCACGTGGCTCGGCTGGATAAATAATAATCTGAATACATCTTTCAGGTATTATAACCAAAAACCCTGTTTTTTTTCTATTATCTGGAAACCAAAACACAATCTCAGAGTAGCTCAATGTCAATATCAATTACGTATATTTACATTGTCCTTTAGGCCCTCCTTCCTTCCTTGCCCCTTCCTTCCTTCCTTCCTTCCTTCATAAAACATAAATCGACCAAGACCTTCGTAAAGCTAACCGTCTGGAGTCGTGTCTGTCGGGAATAGGTTGAGAAATTCTGGTCATTCTCAAATATCCTTCATCAGATATAACGGAAATTAGTATTAAAAAAGTGTAAAAAGCCTCTGCCTTAATACGATACCACATGTCCTCAGAAATAAGGACGAAATATTTACTATTCCGGTGTCAGTAGCACGGGAAAGCCCGAATTATGTGTTTTCCCGACTATACCCTCTCGCGCGTTGAAAATTTCATTGTTCAAACAGTTCAAATTCATTCGATCGTTTTGTTAATTTTTGTGATTCATGACCAGCAGGTGCGGAATTGCACCTACTGTGGTACATTCCCGCAGGCTTCGTTCGGCTTGATCTTCAATATTATCATACTGCATAACTTCGCTACTTTTCTGTACTGATTTCATTTGTGCTAAAAACTTTTTTGCAGAGTTTCAAAAAGATTTTCTCAGCTACATAATGATGCAAAAAACATTAGGATTGACCTAAAACTAAGGACTGCAGGGTCTGCGAAAGGTTTCTTAATTAAAATAGGACGGATTATTTACTAATCCGGCGTCGGAAGCACGGAAAAACCCGAATTATGTGTTTTCGCGACATACCCCCTCCTGCGTTGAAAATTACATCATTCCAACTGTTCAAATTCATTCTATCGTTGTATTATTTTGAATCCTTGTCATCTTGACAAGATGATAATAAAAGTTTACCTCAATGACAATTGTTTAAGGAGATTTTTGCAATATTTATACCCCTGCCCCAAAAAATTAGCGAAACAGAAGCATTTTTCGGAACAATGTCCTGTCTAACATCCGCAAATATCAAAATGTTTGCATGAAACTTGGCGAGATTACTGAGAATAATTATCTGATCAAGGTAAAATCGTTTTCCAACCAAACAAGCTTAAAGGAGCAGAGTGGGTATCCAATTACTCAAATTCATTTTTTCGGCAGGGAATAGGTTGAGAAATTCGGATCTGCAGTTCTTAAATTTAAGCGGATCTTAACGTTTTATGCATCATTGTGTAGCTGAGAAATCCTATTTGAAACTCTGTTAAAAGCTTTTTAGCACTAATGAAAACAGTATGGAAAAAGTCAAAAAAACATTCCGAAAATGGGCCAATTTAAGCCGATCTTAAAGTTTTATACATCATTGTGTAGCTGAGAAAGCCTATTTCAAACTCTGTTAAAAGTTCTTTGGCACAATTGAAAACAGTATAGAAAAAATTGAAAAAACCATTCCGAAAATGGGCCGATTTCTGAAATGTCAAAAATCCGATCTGATCAAGAAACATTTTCCAGGCTCTACAGTTCTTAAATTTAAGCCGATCTTAAAGTTTTATGCATCATTGTGAAACCCTGTGAAAAGTTTTTAGTACTACTGAAAAACAATATGGAAAAAGTCGAAAAAACCATTCCGAAAATTGGCCGATTTCTGAAATATAAAAAAATCGACCTGATCGAGAAACATTTTCCAGGCTCTACTGTTCTTAAATTTAAGCCGATCTTAAAGTTTGATGCATCATTGTGTAGCTGAGAAAGCCTATTTGAAACTCTGTTAAAAGGTTTTTAGCACTACTGAAAACAGTGTGAAAAAAGTCGAAAAAACCATTCCCAAAATGGGCCGATTTCTGAAAAGTCAAAATTTCGAACTGATCAAGAAATATTTTCCAGGCCCTAGAGTTCTTAAATTTAAGCCGATCTTAAAGTTTTATGCACGATTGTGCAGTTGAGAAAGCGTATTTGAAACTCTGATAAAAGCTTTTTAGCACTTCTGAAAACAGTATGGGAATACTCGAAAAAACTATTCCGAAAATAGGCCGATTTCTGAAAAGTCAAAAATTTGACCTGATCAAGAAACCTTTTCGAGGCCCTGCAGTTCTTGAATTTAAGCCGATCTTAAAGTTTTATGCATCATTGTATAGCTGAAAACGCGTATTTAAAACTCTGTTAAACGTTTATTAGCAATGCTGAAAACAGTATGGAAAAAGTCGGAAAAACCATTCCGAAAATAGGCCGATTTCTGAAGTGTAAAAAATTCGATCTGATCGAGAAACCTGTTCTAGCCCCTACAGTTCTTTAATTCAAGCCTATCCTAAAGTTTTATGCATCATTGTATAGCAGAGAAAGCCTTTTTGAAACTCTGTTAAAAGCTTTTTAGCACTACTGAAAACAGTATGGAAAAAGTCGAAAAAACCATTCCGAAAATAGGCCGATTTCTCAAAAGTCAAAATATCGACCTGATCAAGAAACCTTTTTCAGGCCCTACAGTTCTTAAATTTAAGCTGATCTTAAAGTTTTATGTATCATTGTGTAGCTGAGAAAGCCTATTTGAAATTCTGTCAACAGATTGTTAGCACTACTGAAAACAGTATGGAAAAAGTCGAAAAAACTATTCCGAACATGGGCCGATTTCTGAAAAGTCAAAAATTCGACCTGATCAAGAAACATTTTCCAGGCGCTGCAGTTCTTAAATTTAAGCCGATGTTAACGTTTTATGTATCATTGTGTAAATGAGAAAGCCTATTTGAAATTCTGTCAACAGATTGTTAGCACTACTGAAAACAGTATGGAAAAAGTCGAAAAAACTATGCCGAACATGGGCCGATTTCTGAAAAGTCAAAAATTCGACCTGATCAAGAAACCTTTTCCATGCGCTGCAGTTCTTAAATTTAAGCCGATCTTAAAGTTTTATGCATCATTGTGTAGCTGAGAAAGCCTATTTGAAATTCTGTCAACAGATTGTTAGCACTACTGAAAACAGTATGGAAAAAGTCGAAAAAACTATTCCGAACATGGGCCGATTTCTGAAAAGTCAAAAATTCGACCTGATCAAGAAACCTTTTCCAGGCGATGCAGTTCTTAAATTTAAGCCGATCTAAAAGTTTTATGCATCATTGTGTAGCTGAGAAAGCCTATTTGAAATTCTGTCAACAGATTGTTAGCACTACTGAAAACAGTAAGGAAAAAGTCGAAAAAACTATTCCGAACGTGGGCCGATTTCTGAAAAGTCAAAAATTCGACCTGATCAAGAAACCTTTTCCAGGTACTGCAGTTCTTAAATTTAAGCCGATCTAAAAGTTTTATGCATCATTGTGTAGCTGAGAAAGCCTATTTGAAATTCTGTCAACAGATTGTTAGCACTACTGAAAACAGTATGGAAAAAGTCGAAAAAACTATTCCGAACATGGGCCGATTTCTGAAAAGTAAAAAATTCGACCTGATCAAGAAACCTTTTCCAGGCGCTGCAGTTTTTAAATTTAAGCCGATCTAAAAGTTTTATGCATCATTGTGTAGCTGAGAAAGCCTATTTGAAATTCTGTCAACAGATTGTTAGCACTACTGAAAACAGTATGGAAAAAGTCGAAAAAACTATTCCGAGTATGGGCCGATTTCTAAAAAGTCAAAAATTCGACCAGATCAAGAAACATTTTCCAGGCGCTGCAGTTTTTAAATTTAAGCCGATCTTAACGTTTTATGTATCATTGTGTAGCTGAGAAAACCTATTTGAAATTCTGTCAACAGATTGTTAGCACTACTGAAAAGAGTATGGAAAAAGTCGAAAAAACTATTCCGAACATGGGCCGATTTCTGAAAAGTCAAAAATTCGACCTGATCAAGAAACCTTTTCCAGGCGCTGCAGTTCTTAAATTTAAGCCCACCTTAACGTTTTATGCATCATGGTGTAGCTGAGAAAGCCTATTTGCAATCCTGTCAACAGATTGTTAGCACTACTGAAAACAGTATGGAAAAAGTCGAAAAAACTATTCCGAACATGGGCCGATTTCTGTAAAGTCAAAAACCGACCGAGTTTTGTATAGGAAAGCTGCATCACCAAATTTTGTCGTTGGCGGCTGCCATGAACGCTAAACTTTTGCTTTCTACTCCTTCGGGAAGATCGGAAACCATTTTCTGATACTGCAGACAGATAAAGAAATCATTCAGCTTTGCGTATACATGTCTATCGTAGTATTCAGTGCCATATCCATTGAAATATTTCTCTTTTTATCAAGGTACCATCAAAACGTTCACTGTACGGCTAGCTGCCAACCCGGATTTTTGTACCGCTCGGTTAGCTGCGATTTTCTTGGTAAAGCCTCTTTCACATCAGCCTTGCGATTTTTTCGTCGTACGATTTCCGCCGCAAACACGATCGCTATCTATTCGTACCCGTCGCACATATTGCAAATTTGCAAAGCGATCTCCGTACGTTGTTCGTACGGTTGACTCACGAACTGTACGGTGTCCGCAGGTTGAACGTACGAAAAAAAACCAAAGCGACGTGTTTGCACGGCTGTCTTGCAGTTATCTTAAGGCTGCCGCACAAATTCTCAACGCACCCGCAAGACTGTCGTAAGAATTTTCAAAGTTTCTTACGACCACC
Organism: Tridacna gigas; assembly: GCA_945859785.2. NCBI lineage: Eukaryota > Metazoa > Mollusca > Bivalvia > Cardiida > Cardiidae > Tridacna > Tridacna gigas. The sequence goes on from OX244033.2 coordinate 30,544,807, forward strand.
GCACGGCAAGCACGATTTTGCAAGACAGCTGTACGGTGTTCGTGCGATCGCCATAAGGAGGAGGAATTATCTCCTCTTGTCCAGATTGGAGATATATATATATTCACAATGCTACCCCGGCACATAGGTTTCATATTGCAACAATGGACAGGATACTCGGGGATAAAGACCGGTACGACGATGTTTTATGCTAAGGGCATATTTGTCATTCTTGTACAAGCACGTGTCTTCTTCATCTAAATCCTTGGTTGGTGGTACCTTGAATGTCTCGGGTTCAATGGGGGTTCAGCAATCGGAACCTATCCCTTTCCATTCTGAGATCTTTGCTTCTACCTGACCTTCTCGTCCTGAAATCTCGATAGCGACTGATGACGAACAAGACATACAAACTTTTTAAAAGAGAAGGGATGACGCTAACTTGCGGGGCAGCCGTGCGAATCTCCACGTTGTTCGTACGTTCCGCAGTAGTCTTCAGACTGACTTTCACCAAACGCAAGGCATTCGCAAGGTAGCCGCAAGATGTTCGTGCGATCGTCTTGCAGCCTTCCCAGAACAAACCCTAAGTTATAAAATCGTATGATTGATGTGCGATGGTCTCAAGGTAGCCGTACGGCTGCCGTGTGGCAACCGTACAGTTGCCGTGCAAACTCAAAAAATCGCAAAGAAATCGAAAAGAAAATGGGCATGTTGAAAAAAAAAAAAAAAAAACAGCTTAATTGCGACGTCTACGGCGTTGCAAATTCGTAAAAGGCAGACGTGCGGAGTCCGCGCGAAGTCCTGCGATTTGTCAAAAAATGTTCCCGTACGGCTGTCGTAAGGCTGATGTGAAACAGGCTTAAGCTTATAATGAGAATTGTGTACATCTTGGATATAGTTTTTATCATATATTGATTGAGAAAAAAAGATCACCATCATGCTAGGTTAAGGTGTGTTGCAAGAAATGACATATAGATCTCGCTCTGAAGATGTGAGGTTGGCAGTGGTGAATGTATGAAGTTCGTATTCGAACTTTCCGGATTCCATTTCCACCCTTTAAAGACTGGGTTAATCAATGGGTCGTGAATAGCTCTACCATCGTCTATAAACGACCAATAGTCAGTGGTGTGTCTGTCCTTTGACATTTACTGTTGAAACCCAGTACAAACACGTGTTAAAAGCGAGAAGCAGGAATGGCAGTCAATAACAATTGTCTGAAAAACTCGGATGATCCGTCGACATAGCCGTATAGAGGTTTAGATGTAATAAAAGAATCGGCTGCGTTTAAGCTAGTGATACCTTTCAAGGGAAAATGCTACCAAATGAACGTCTGCAAATGCTTTGGTAAAGACTTAAGACTTGAGGATGGATGTGCGAGATAATATCGTGAATTTAGGTTAAGAAAGAAAACCTTTACGTTTAGCGCGAGCTGAATTCTTTATTTCGTTGAAAAGCTACCAAAAAAAAAACTTACTATATAATTCATTGATGTTCATCAGTGAATTAAAATCAATGATTAGGGGTTGCAAAAAATGGCAAACTATGTACCTACCTATCTGTTGTACAGGAACTAGACCTAAATCATGAAATAACATCCGCGATGTTTAAAAGGATTTATCACTGGGGCCGGATTTGTGTAATTCATGAAATGCCTGGAAGAAACAAGAAAATCTTACCTGCTATTGTTTGAATTTATATATTTGTATATGTCGCCGTCCAAACTGGAATCTAGGCAGATCCGGAATCTAGACCAAACTGGAATTTTCCTCTACCAAAATAGTTTAACAGTTTGGCTAGGCAGTTCCACAATCTGCCTATACCAAATCGGAATATTTTCTCGTTTTATATAATGCGACTACATATTAACCATCTTATTCAACTTAAACTCCAACATAAAAGAAGTTTAATTAGAAATTCTGAGTAAGATTAAATTTTGAATGTTTAGCACTTTCGAGGAAAAAATGCAACGTGAAAAACGGAGCAATTGTGGGGAAAACAAATAAATTGCTTCAATTAAAAATACGTCTCAATTGTAAACACATGAGAATTAATATGATTAAAAATTTGGAAAAGAATCTAGATGTATTTTGGTCTACACTAAAGTATTATTCTAATTTGGTCTAGGTAGATTCCGGATCTGCCTAGATTCCGATCCGGCATACGACATATATCGAGCTAAAAAATCGTGTTTTACCATAAGGCTGATGTACTATGATGCATAAATGCAGCTAGGCGTACAATTTTTTTTATTGTGAAATGCAGCTAATCGTTGCGTACAGATGCAGCTAGCCGTACAGTGAACGTTATGATGGTACCTTGATAAAAAGTGAATTATTTCAATGGATATGGCACTGAATACAACGATAGACATGTATACGCGAAGCTGAATGATTTCTTTATCTGTCTGCAGTATCAGAAAATGGTTTCCGATCTTCCCGAAGGAGTAGAAAGCAAAAGTTTAAAGTTCATAGCAGCCCCCAACGACAAAATTTGGTGATGCAGCTTTCCTATACAAAACTCGATCGGTTTATTAAACCAATCGCAGTATGTATCTGTAGAAAAGCTTCTTCCCTTTCAAATGCAAAACACCCGATCAATTTCTGTCTGCTAGATTACGCGTGCCAGCCTGTTTTGTTAAATTTCTTTACTGCAGCTAACTGATTTGGGGCGTACAGTAGCAGCATCTTCCGATTTGCGACACTGTACGTTGGTCCATACTGAGACTGTTAGCAGTACTGAAAACAGTATGGAAAAAGTCGAAAAAACTATTCCGAACATGGGCCGATTTCTGAAAAGTCAAAAATTCGACCTGATCAAGAAACCTTTTCCAGGGGCTGCAGTTCTTAAATTTAAGCCGATCTAAAAGTTTTATGCATCATTGTGTAGCTGAGAAAGCCTATTTGAAATTCTGTCAACAGATTGTTAGCACTACTGAAAACAGTATGGAAAAAGTCGAAAAAACTATTCCGAACATGGGCCAATTTCTGAAAAGTCAAAAATTCGACCTGATCAAGAAACATTTTCCAGGCGCTGCAGTTCTTAAATTTAAGCCGATCTTAACGTTTTACGCATCATTGTGTAGCTGAGAATGCCTATTTGAAATCCTGTCAACAGATTGTTAGCACTACTGAAAACTGTATGGAAAAAGTCGAAAAAAGTATTCCGAATATGGGCCGATTTCTGAAAAGTCAAAAATTCGACCTGATCAAGAAACCTTTTCCAGGCGATGCAGTTTTTAAATTTAAGCCGATCTTAACGTTTTATGTATCATTGTGTAAATGAGAAAACCTATATGAAATTCTGTCAACAGATTGTTAGCACTACTGAAAATAGTATGGAAAAAGTCGAAAAAACTATTTCGAACATGGGCCGATTTCTGAAAAGTCAAAAATTCGACCTGATCAAGAAACATTTTCCAGGCTCTGCAGTTTTTAAATTTAAACCGATCTTAACGTTTTATGCATCATTGCGTAGCTGAGAAAGCCTATTTGAAATTCTGTCAACAGATTGTTAGCACTACTAAAAAGAGTATGGAAAAAGTCGAAAAAACTATTCCAAAAATGGGCCAATTTCTGAAAAGTCAAAAATTCGACCTGTTCAAGAAACCTTTTCCAGGCGCTGCAGTTCTGAAATTTAAGCCGATAGTAAAGTTTTATGTATCATTGTGTAGCTGAGAAAGCCTATTTGAAATTCTGTCAACAGATTGTTAGCACTACTGAAAACAGTATGTAAAAAGTCGAAAAATGTATTCCGAACATGGGCCGATTTTTGAAAAATCAAAAATTCGATGTTATCAAGAAACTTTTTCCAGGCTCTGCAGTTCTTAAATTTAAGCCGATCTTAAAGTTTTGTGTATCATTGTGTAGCCGGGAAAGCGTTTTTGAAATTCTGTCAACAGATTGTTAGCACTACTGAAAACAGTATGGAAAAAGTCGAAAAAACTATTCCGAACATGGGCCGATTTCTGAAAAGTCAAAAATTCGACCTGATCAAGAAACCTTTTCCAGGCGCTGCAGTTTTTAAATTTAAGCCGATCCTAAGGTTTTATGCATCATTGTGTAGCTGAGAAAGCCTATTTTAAATTTTGTCAACAGATTGTTAGCACTACTGAAAACAGTATGGAAAAAGTCGAAAAAACTATTCCGAACATGGGCCGATTTCTGAACAGTCAAAAATTCGACCTGATCAAGAAACCTTTTCCAGGCGCTGCAGTTCTTAAATTTAAGCCGATCTTAAAGTTTTATGTATCATTGTGTAGCTGAGGAAGCCTTTTTGAAATTCTGTTAACAGATTGTTAGCAATACTGAAAACAGCATGGAAAAAGTCGAAAAAACTATTCCGAACATGGGCCGATTTCTGAAAAGTCAAAAATTCGACCTGATCAAGAACCCTTTTCCAGGCGCTGCAGTTCTTAAATTGAAGCCGATCTTAACGTTTTAAGCATCATTGTGTAGCTGAGAAAGCCTATTTGAAATTCTGTCAACAGATTGTTAGCACTACTGAAAACTGTATGGAAAAAGTCGAAAAAACTATTCCGAACATGGGCCGATTTCTGAAAAGTCAAAAATTCGACCTGATCAAGAAACATTTTCCAGGCGCTGCAGTTTTTAAATTTAAGCCGATCCTAAGGTTTTATGCATCATTGTGTAGCTGAGAAAGCCTATTTTAAATTTTGTCAACAGATTGTTAGCACTACTGAAAAGAGTATGGAAAAAGTCGAAAAAACTATTCCGAACATGGGCCGATTTCTGAACAGTCAAAAATTCGACCTGATCAAGAAACCTTTTCCATGCGCTGCAGTTCTTAAATTTAAGCCGATCTTAAAGTTTTATGTATCATTGTGTAGCTGAGGAAGCCTTTTTGAAATTCTGTCAACAGATTGTTAGCACTACTGAAAATAGCATGGAAAAAGTCGAAAAAACTATTCCGAACATGGGCCGATTTCTGAAAAGTCAAAAATTCGACCTGATCAAGAAACCTTTTCCAGGCGCTGCAGTTCTTAAATTGAAGCCGATCTTAACGTTTTAAGCATCATTGTGTAGCTGAGAAAGCCTATTTGAAATCCTGTCAACAGATTGTTAGCACTACTAAAAACAGTATGGAAAAATTCGAAAAAACTATTCCGAAAATGGGCCGATTTCTGAAAAGTCAAAAACTCGACCTGATCAAGAAACCTTTTCCAGGCGCTGCAGTTCTTAAATTTAAGCCCATCTTAACGTTTCATGTATCATTGTGTAGCTGAGAAAGCCTATTTGAAATTCTGTCAACAGACTGTTAGCACTACTGGAAACAGTATGGAAAAAGTCAGAAAAACTATTCCGAACATGGGCCGATTTCTGAAAAGTCAAAAATTCGACCTGATCAAGAAACCTTTTCCAGGCGCTGTAGTTTTTAAATTTAAGCCGATCTTAAAAGTTTTATGCATCATTGTGTAGCTGAGAAAGCCTATTTGAAATTCTGGCAACAGATTGTTAGCACTACTGACAACAGTATGGAAAAAGTCGAAAAAACTATTCCGAAAATGGGCCTATTTCTAAAACGTCAAAAATTCGACCCGATCAAGAAACATTTTCCAGGCGCTGTAGTTCTTAAATTTAAGCCGATCTTAAAGTTTGATGTATCATTGTGTAGCTGAGAAAGCCTATCTGAAATTCTGTCAACAGATTGTTAGCATTACTGAAAACAGTATGGAAAAAGTCGAAAAAACTATTCCGAACATGGGCCGATTTCTGAAAAGTCAAAAATTCGACCTGATCAAGAAACCTTTTCCAGGCGCTGCAGTTCTGAAATTTAAGCCGATCTTAACGTTTAACGCATCATTGTGTAGCTGACAAAGCCTATTTTAAATCCTGTCAACAGATTGTTAGCACTACTAAAAACAGTATGGAAAAAGTCGAAAAAACTATTCCGAAAATGGGCCGATTTCTGAAAAGTCAAAAACTCGACCTGATCAAGAAACCTTTTCCAGGCGCTGCAGTTCTTAAATTTAAGCCCATCTTAACGTTTCATGTATCATTGTGTAAATGAGAAAACCTATTTGAAATTCTGTCAACAAATTGTTAGCACTACTGAAAACAGTATGGAAAAAGTCGAAAAAACTATTCCGAAAATGGGCCGATTTCTGAAAAGTCAAAAATTCGACCTGATCAAGAAACCATTTCCAGGCGCTGCAGTTTTTAAATTTAAGCCGATCGTAACGTTTTATGCATCATTGTGTAGCTGAGAAAGCCTATTTGAAATTCTGTCAACAGATTGTTAGCACTACTGAAAACAGTATGGAAAAAGTCGAAAAAACTATTCCGAAAATGGGCCAATTTCTGAAAAGTCAAAAATTCCACCTGTTCAAGAAACCTTTTCCAGGCGCTGCAGTTCTTAAATTTAAGCCGATCTTAAAGTTTTATGTATCATTGTGTAGCTGAGAAAGCGTATTTGAAATTCTGTCAACAGATTGTATGCACTACTGAAGACAGTATGTAAACAGTCGAAAAAGCTATTCCGAACATGGGCCAATTTCTGAAAAGTCAAAAATTCGATCTTATCAAGAAACCTTTTCCAGGCGCTGCAGTTCTTAAATTTAAGCCAATCTTAACGTTTTGTGTATCATTGTGTAGCCGGGAAAGCGTATTTGAAATTCTGTCAACAGATTGTTAGCACTACTGAAAACAGTATGGAAAAAGTCGAAAAAACTATTCCGAACTTGGGCCGATTGCTGAAAAGTCAAAAATTCGACCTGATCAAGAAACCTTTTCCAGGCGCTGCAGTTTTTAAATTTCAGACGATCTTAAAGTTTTATGCATCATTGTGTAGCTGAGAAAGCCTATATTAAATTTTGTCAACAGATTGTTAGAAGTACTGAAAACAGTATGGAAAAAGTCGAAAAAACTATTCCGAACACGGGCCGATTTCTGAAAAGTCAAAAATTCGACCTGATCAAGAAACCTTTTCCAGGCGCTGCAGTTTTTAAATTTCAGACGATGTTAACGTTTTATGCATCATTGTGTAGCTGAGAAAGCCTATATTAAATTTTGTCAACAGATTGTTAGCACTATTGAAAACAGTATGGAAAAAGTCGAAAAAACTATTCCGAACATGGGCCGATTTCTGAAAAGTCAAGAATTCGACCTGATCAAGAAACATTTTCCAGGCGCTGCAGTTCTTAAATTTAAGCCGATCTTAAAGTTTTATGTATCATTGTGTAGCTGAGAAAGCCTATTTGAAATTCTGTCAACAGATTGTTAGCACTACTGAAAACAGTATGGAAAAAGTCCGAAAAACTATTCCGAACATGGGCCGATTTCTGAAAAGTCAAAAATTCGACCTGATCAAGAAACCTTTTCCAGGCGCTGCTGTTCTTCAATTTAAGCCCATCTAAAAGTTTTATGCATCATTGTGTAGCTGAGAAAGCCTATTTGAAATTCTGTCAACAGATTGTTAGCACTACTGAAAACAGTATGGAAAAAGTCGAAAAAACTATGCCGAACATGGGCCGATTTCTGAAAAGTCAAAAATTCGACCTGATCAAGAAACCTTTTCCAAGCGCTGCTGTTCTTAAATTTAAGCCGATCTTAACGTTTTATGTATCATTGTGTAGCTGAGAAACCCTATTTGAAATTCTGTCAACAGATTGTTAGCACTACTGAAAACAGTATGGAAAAAGTCGAAAAAACTATTCCGAAAATGGGCCGATTTCTGAAAAGTCAAAAATTCGACCTAATCAAGAAACATTTTCCAGCCGCTTCAGTTCTTAAATTTAAGCCGATCTTAACGTTTTATGTATCATTGTGTAGCTGAGAAAGCCTATTTGAAATTCTGTCAACAGATTATTAGCACTACTGAAAACAGTATAGAAAAAGTCGAAAAAACTATTCCGAACATGGGCCGATTTCTGAAAAGTCAAGAATTCGACCTGATGAAGAAACATTTTCCAGGCGCCGCAGTTCTTAAATTTAAGCCGATCTTAAAGATTTATGTATGATTGTGTAGCTGAGAAAGGCTTTTTGAAATTCTGTCAACAGATTGTTAGCACTACTGAAAACAGTATGGAAAAAGTCGAAAAAACTTTTTCGAACATGGGCCGATTTCTGAAAAGTCAAAAATTCGACCTGATCAAGGAACCTTTTCCAGGCGCTGCAGTTCTTAAATTTAAGCCGATCTTAACGTTTTATGTATCATTGTGTAGCTGAGAAAGCCTATTTGAAATTCTGTCAACAGATTGTTAGCACTACTGAAAATAGTATGGAAAAAGTTGAAAAAAATATTCCGAACATGGGCCGATTTCTGAAAAGTCAAGAATTCGACCTGATCAAGAAACATTTTCCAGGGGCTGTAGGTCTTAAATTTTGGCCGATCTTAAAGTTTTATGTATCATTGTGTAGCTGAGAAAGCCTATTTGAAATTCTGTCAACAGATTGTTAGCACTACTGAAAACAGTATGGAAAAAGTAGAAAAAACTATTCCGAAAATGGGCCGATTTCTGAAAAGTCAAAAATTCGACCAGATCAAGAAACCTTTTCCAGGCGCTGCAGTTCTTAAATTTAAGCCGATCTAAAACTTTTATGCATCATTGTGTAGCTGAGAAAGCCTATATGAAATTCTGTCAACAGATTTTTAGCACTACTGAAAACAGCATGGAAAAAGTCGAAAAAACTATTCCAAACATGGGCCCATTTCTGAAAAATCAAAAATTCGACCTGATTAATAAACCTTTTCCAGGCGCTGCAGTTCTTAAATTGATGCCGATCTTAAAGCTTTATGCATCATTGTGTAGCTGAGAAAGCCTATTTGAAATTCTGCCAACTCATTGTTAGCACTACTGAAAACAATATGGAAAATGTCGAACAAACTATTCCGAAAATGGACCGATTTCTGAAAAGTCAAAAATTCCACCTGATCAAGAAACCTTTTCCAGGCACTGCAGTTCTTAAATTTAAGCCGATCTTAAAGTTTGATGCATAATTGTGTAGCTGAGAAAGCCTTTTTGAAATCCTGTCAACAGATTGTTAGCACTATTGAAAACAGTATGGAAAAAGTCGAAAAAACTATTCCGAACATGGGCCGATTACTGAAAAGTCAAAAATTCGACCTGATCAAGAAACCTTTTCCAGGCTCTGCAGTTCTTAAATTTAAGCTGATCTTAAGGTTTTATGTATCATTGTGTAGCTGAGAAAGCCTATTTGAAATTGTGTGAACAGATTATTAGCACCACTGAAAAAAGTATGGAAAAAGTCGAAAAAACTATTCCGAACATGGGCCGATTTCTGAAAATTCAAAAATTCGACCTGATCAAGAAACCTTTTCCAGGCGCTGCAGTTCTTAAATTTAAGCCGATGTTAAAGTTTTATGTATCATTGTGTAGCTGAGAAAGCCTATTTGAAATTCTGTCAACAGATTGTTAGCACTACTGAAAACAGTATGGAAAAAGTCGAAAAAACTATTCCGAACATGGGCCGATTTCTGAAAAATCAAAAATTCGATGTGTTCAAGAAACCTTTTCGAGGCGCTGTAGTTCTTACATTTAAGCCGATCTTAACGTTTTATGTATCATTGTGTAGCTGAGAAAGCCTATTTCAAATTCTGTCAACAGATTGTTAGCACTACTGAAAACAGTATGGAAAAAGTCGAAAAAACTTTTCCGAACCTGGGCCGATTTCTGAAAAGTCAAAAATTCGACCTAATCAAGAAAACTTTTCCAGGCGCTGCAGTTCTTAAATTTAAGCTGAACTTAACGTTTTATGTTATCATTGTATAGCTGAGAAAGCCTATTTGGAATTCTGTCAACAGATTGTTAGCACTACTGAAAACAGTATGGAAAAAGTCGAAAAAACTATTCCGAACATGGGCCGATTTCTGAAAAGTCAAAAATTCGACCTGATCAAGAAACATTTTCGAGGCGCTGCAGTTCTTACATTTAAGCCGATCTTAACGTTTTATCTATCATTGTGTAGCTGAGAAATCCTTTTTGAAATTCTGTCAACAGATTGTTAGCACTACTGAAAACAGTATAGGAAAAGTCGAAAAAACTTTTCCGAACATGGGCCGATTTCTGAAAAGTCAAAAATTCGACCTGATCAAGGAACCTTTTCCAGGCGCTGCAGTTCTTAAATTTAAGCCGATCTTAACGTTTTATGTATCATTGTGTAAATTAGAAACCCTATTTGAAATTCTGTCAACAGATTGTTAGCACTACTGAAAACAGTATGGAAAAAGTGGAAAAAATATTCCAAACATGGGCCGATTTCTGAAAAGTCAAAAATTCGTCCTGATCAAGGAACGTTTTCCAGGCGCTGCAGTTCTTAAATTTAAGCCGAACTGAAAGTTTTATGTATCATTGTGTAGCTGAGAAAGCGTATCTGAAATTCTGTCAACAGGTTGTTAGCACTACTGAAAACAGTATGGAAAAAGTCGAAAAAACTATTCCGAACATGGGCCGATTTCTGAAAAGTCAAAAATTCGACCTGACCAAGAAACATTTTCCAGGCGCTGCAGTTCTTAAATTTAAGCCGATCTAAAACTTTTATGCATCATTGTGTAGCTGAGAAAGCCTATTTGAAATTCCATTAACAGATTTTTAGCACTAGTGAAAACACCATGGAAAAAGTCGAAAAAACTTTTCCAAACATGGGCCCATTTCTGAAAAGTCAAAAATTCGACCTGATCAAGAAACCTTTTCCAGGCGCTGCAGTTCTTAAATTTAAGCCGATCTTAACGTTTTATGCATCATTGTTTAGCTGAGAAAGCCTATTTGAAATTCTGCCAACCGATTGTTAGCAATACTGAAAACAGTATGGAAAAAGTCGAAAAAACTATTCCGAAAATGGGCCGATTTCTGAAAAGTCAAAAATTCGACCCGTTCAAGAAACCTTTTCCAGGCACTGCAGTTCTTAAATTTAAGCCGATCTTAACGTTTGATGCATCATTTTGTAGCTGAGATAGCCTTTTTGAAATGCTGTCAACAGATTGTTAGCACTATTGAAAATAGTATGGAAAAAGTCGAAAAAACTATTCCGAACATGGGCTGATTTCTGAAAAGTAAAAAATTCGACCTGATCAAGAAACATTTTCCAGGCGCTGCAGTTCTTAAATTTTAGCTGATCTTAAAGTTTTATGTATCATTGTGTAGCTGAGAAAGCCTACTTGAAATTGTGTGAACAGATTATTAGCAACACTGAAAACAGTATGGAAAAAGTCGAAAAAACTATTCCGAACATGGGCCGATTTCTGAAAAGTCAAAAATTCGTCCTGATCATGAAACCTTTTCCAGGCGCTGCAGTTTTTAAATTGAAGCCGATCTTAAAGTTTTATGTATCATTGTGTAGGTGAGAAAGCCTATTTGAAATCCTGTCAAGAGATTGTTAGCACTACTGAAAACAGTATGGAAAAAGTCGAAAAAACTATTCCGAACATGGGCCGATTTCTGAAAAGTCAAAAATTCGACCCGTTCAAGAAACCTTTTCCAGGCGCTGCAGTTCTTGAATTTAAGCCGATCTTAAAGTTTTATGTATCATTGTGTAGCTGAGAAAGCTTATTTGAAATTCTGTCAACAGATTGTTAACAGTACTGAAAACAGTATGGAAAAAGTCGAAAAAACTATTCCGAACATGGGCCGATTTCTGAAAAGTCAAAAATTCGACCTGATCAAGGAACCTTTTCCAGGCGCTGCAGTTCTTAAATTTAAGCTGATCTTGACGTTTTATGCATCATTGTGTAGCTGAGAAAGCCCATTTGAAATTCTGTCAACAGATTGTTAACAGTACTGAAAACAGTATGGAAAAAGTCGAAAAAACTATTCCGAACATGGGCCGATTTCTGAAAAGTCAAAAATTCGACCTGATCATGAAACATTTTCGAGGCGCTGCAGTTTTTAAATTGAAGCCGATCTTAAAGTTTTATGTATCATTGTGTAGGTGAGAAAGCCTATTTGAAATCCTGTCAAGAGATTGTTAGCACTACTGAAAACAGTATGGAAAAAGTCGAAAAAACTATTCCGAACATGGGCCGATTTCTGAAAAGTCAAAAATTCGACCCGTTCAAGAAACCTTTTCCAGGCGCTGCAGTTCTTGAATTTAAGCCGATCTTAAAGTTTTATGTATCATTGTGTAGCCGAGAAAGCTTATTTGAAATTCTGTCTACAGATTGTTAGCACTACTGAAAACAGTATGGAAAAAGTCGAAAAAACTATTCCGAACATGGGCCGATTTCTGAAAAGTCAAAAATTCGACCTGAGCAAGAAACCTTTTCCAGGCGCTGCAGTTCTTAAATGTAAGCCGATCTTAACGTTTTATGCATCATTGTGTAGGTGAGAAAGCGTATTTGAAATTCTGTCAACAGATTGTAAGCACTACCGAAAACAGTATGGAAAAAGTCGAAAAAACTATTCCGAACATGGGCCAATTTCTGAAAAGTCAAAAATTGGACCTGATCAAGAAGACTTTTCCAGGCGCTGCAGTTCTGAAATTTAAGCCGATCTTAAAGTTTTATGTATCATTGTGTAGCTGAGAAAGCCTATTTGAAATTCTGTCAACAGATTGTTAGCAGTACTGAAAACAGTATGGAAAAATTCGAAAAAACTATTCCGAACATGGGCCGATTTCTGAACAGTCAAGAATTCGACCTGATCAAGAAACCTTTTCCAGGCGCTGCAGTTCTTAAATTTAAGCCGATCTGAAAGTTTTAAGTATCATTGTGTAGCTGAGAAACCCTTTTTGAAATTCTGTCAACAGATTGTTAGCACTACTGAAAACAGTATGGAAAAAGTCGAAAAAACTATTCCGAACATGGGCCGATTTCTGAAAAGTCAAAAATTCGACCCGTTCAAGAAACCTTTTCCAGGCGCTGCAGTTCTTGAATTTAAGCCGATCTTAAAGTTTTATGTATCATTGTGTAGCTGAGAAAGCTTATTTGAAATTCTGTCAACAGATTGTCAGCACATTTGAAAACAGTATGGAAAAAGTCGAAAAAACTATTCCGAACATGGGTCGATTTCTGAAAAGTCAAAAATTCGACCTGATCAAGGAACCTTTTCCAGGCGCTGCAGTTCTTAAATTTAAGCTGATCTTGACGTTTTATGCATCATTGTGTAGCTGAGAAAGCCCATTTGAAATTCTGTCAACAGATTGTTAACAGTACTGAAAACAGTATGGAAAAAGTCGAAAAAACTATTCCGAACATGGGCCGATTTCTGAAAAGTCAAAAATTCGACCCGATCATGAAACATTTTCGAGGCGCTGCAGTTTTTAAATTGAAGCCGATCTTAAAGTTTTATGTATCATTGTGTAGGTGAGAAAGCCTATTTGAAATCCTGTCAAGAGATTGTTAGCACTACTGAAAACAGTATGGAAAAAGTCGAAAAAACTATTCCGAACATGGGCCGATTTCTGAAAAGTCAAAAATTCGACCCGTTCAAGAAACCTTTTCCAGGCGCTGCAGTTCTTGAATTTAAGCCGATCTTAAAGTTTTATGTATCATTGTGTAGCCGAGAAAGCTTATTTGAAATTCTGTCAACAGATTGTTAGCACTACTGAAAACAGTATGGAAAAAGTCGAAAAAACTATTCCGAATATGGGCCGATTTCTGAAAAGTCAAAAATTCGACCTGAGCAAGAAACCTTTTCCAGGCGCTGCAGTTCTTAAATGTAAGCCGATCTTAACGTTTTATGCATCATTGTGTAGGTGAGAAAGCGTATTTGAAATTCTGTCAACAGATTGTAAGCACTACCGAAAACAGTATGGAAAAAGTCGAAAAAACTATTCCGAACATGGGCGAATTTCTGAAAAGTCAAAAATTGGACCTGATCAAGAAACCTTTTCCAGGCGCTGCAGTTCTGAAATTTAAGCCGATCTTAAAGTTTTATGTATCATTGTGTAGCTGAGAAAGCCTATTTGAAATTCTGTCAACAGATTGTTAGCACTACTGAAAACAGTATGGAAAAATTCGAAAAAACTATTCCGAACATGGGCCGATTTCTGAACAGTCAAGAATTCGACGTGATCAAGAAACCTTTTCCAGGCGCTGCAGTTCTTAAATTTAAGCCGATCTTAACGTTTTAAGCATCATTGTGTAGCTGAGAAACCCTTTTTGAAATTCTGTCAACAGATTGTTAGCACTACTGAAAACTGTATGGAAAAAGTCGAAAAACCTATTCCGAAAATGGGCCGATTTCTGAAAAGACAAAAATTCGACCTGATCAAGAAACATTTTCCAGGCGCTGCAGTTCTTAAATTTAAGCCGATCTAAAACTTTTATGCATCATTGTGTAACTGAGAAAGCCTATTTGAAATTCTGTCAACAGATTTTTAGCACTACTGAAAACAGCATGGAAAAAGCCGAAAAAACTATTCCGAACATGGGCCGATTTTTGAAAAGTAAAAAATTCGACCTGATCAAGAAACCTTTTCCAGGCGCTGCAGTTTTTAAATGTAAGCCGATCTTAACGTTTTATGCATCATTGTGTAGCTGAGTAAACCTATTTGAAATTCTGTCAACAGATTGTTAGCACTACTGAAAACAGTATGGAAAAAGTCGAAAAAACTATTCCGAACATGGGCCGATTTCTGAAAAGTCAAAAATTCGACCTGATCAAGAAACCTTTTCCAGGCGCTGCAGTTCTTGAATTTAAGCCGATCTTAAAGTTTTATGTACGATTGTGTAGATCAGAAAACCTATTTGGAATGCTGTCAACAGACTGCTCGCATTACTGAAAACAGTATGGAAAAAGTCGAAAATCTATTCCAAAAATGGGCCGATTTCTGAAAAGTCAAAAATTCGACCTGATCAAGAAACCTTTTCCAGGCGCTGCAGTTCTTAAATTTAAGCCGATCTTAACGTTTTATGTATCATTGTGTAGCTGAGAAAGCCTATTTGAAATTCTGTCAACAGACTGTTAGCACTACTGAAAACAGTATGGAAAAAGTCGAAAAAACTATTCCGAACATGGGCCGATTTTTGAAAAGTCAAAAATTCGACTTGATCAAGGAACCTTTTTCGGGCGCTGCAGTTCTTAAATTTAAGCCGATCTTAACGTTTTATGTTTCTTTGTGTAGCTGAGAAAGCCTTTTTGAAATTTTGTCAACAGATTGTTAGCACTACTGAAAACAGTATGGAAAAAGTCGAAAAAACTATTCCGAACATGGGCCGATTTCTGAAAAGTCAAAAATTCGACCTAATCAAGGAACCTTTGCCAGGCGGTGCAGTTCTTAAATTTAAGACGATCTTAACGTTTTATGTATCATTGTGTAGCTGAGAAAGCCTATTTGAAATTCTGTCAACAGATTGTTAGCACTAACGAAAACAGTATGGAAAAAGTCGAAAAAACTATTCCGAACATGGGCCGATTTCTGAAAAGTCAAGAATTCGACCTGATCAAGAAACCTTTTACAGGCGCTGCAGTTCTTAAATTTAAGCCGATCTTAAAGTTTTATGTATCATTGTGTAGCTGAGAAAGCCTATATGACATTCTGTCAACAGATTGTTAGCACTACTGAAAACAGTATGGAAAAAGTCGAAAAAACTATTCCGAACATGGGCCGATTTCTTAAAAGTGAAAAATTCGACCTGATCAAGAAAAATTTTCCAGGCGTTGCAGTTCTTAAATTTAAGCCGATCTGAAAGTTTTATGTATTATTGTGAAGCTGAAAAAGCCTATTTGAAATTCTTTCAACAGATTGTTAGCACTACTGAAAACAGTATGGAAAAAGTCGAAAAAACTATTCCGAACATGGGCAGATTTCTGAAAAGTCAAAAAACTGACCTGATCAAGAAACCTTTTCCAGGCGCTGCAGTTCTTAAATTTGAGCCGATCTTAAAGTTTTATGCATGATTGTGTAGCTGAGAAAGCCTATTTGAAATTCTGTCAACAGATTGTTAGCACTACTGAAAACAGTATGGAAAAAGTCGAAAAAACTATTCCGAACATGGGCCGATTTCTGAAAAGTCAAAAATTCGACCCAATTAAGGAACCTTTGCGAGGCGCTGCAGTTCTTAAATTTAAGCCGATCTTAAAGTTTTATATATCATTGTGTAGCTGAGAAAGCCTATTTGAAATTGTGTCAACAGAGTATTAGCACTTCTGAAAACAGTATGGAAAAAGTCGAAAAAACTATTCCGAACATGAGCCTGTTTCTGAAAAGTCAAAACTTCGACTTGATCAAGGAACCTTTTCCAGGCGCTACAATTCTTAAATTAAAGCCGATCTTAACGTTTTATGCATCATTGTGTACCTGAGAAAGCATTTTTGAAATTCTGTCAACAGATTGTTAGCACTTCTGAAAACAGTATGGAAAAAGTCGAAAAAACTATTCCGAACATGGGCCGATTTCTGAACAGTCAAAAATTCGACCTAATCAAGAAACCTTTTCCAGGCGCTGCAGTTCTTAAATTTAAGCCGATCATAACGTTTTATCTATCATTGTGTAGCTGAGAAAGCCTATTTGAAATTCTGTCAACAGATTGTTAGCACTACTGAAAACAGTATGGAAAAAGTCGAAAAAACTATTCCGAACGTGGGCCGATTTCTGAAAAGTCAAAAATTCGACCTGATCAAGAAATCTTTTCCAGGCGTTGCAGGTCTTCAATTTAAGCCGATCTTAACGTTTCATGTACCATTGTGTAGCTGAGAAAGCCTATTTGAAATTCTGTCAACAGACTGTCTGTTCGCACTACTGAAAACAGTATGGAAAAAGCCGAAAAAACTATTCCAAAAATGGGCCGATTTCTGAAAAAGTCAAAAATTCGACCTGATCAAGAAACCTTTGCCAGGCGCTGCAGTTCTTAAATTTAAGCCGATCTTAACGTTTTATGTATCATTGTGTAGCTGAGACAACATGTTTGAAATTCTGTCAACAGCCTTTAGCACTACTGGAAACAGTACGGAAAAAGTCGAAAAAACTATTCCGAATATGGGCCGATTTCTGAAAAGTCAAAAATTCGACCCGATCAAGAAACCTTTTCCAGGCGCTGCAGTTCTTAAATTTAAGCCGATCTTAAAGTTTGATGCATTATTGTGTAGCTGAGAAAGGGTATTTGAAATCCTGTCAACAGATTGTTAGCACTACTGAGAACAGTATGGAAAAAGTCAAAAAAACTATTCCGAAAATGGGCCGATTTTTGAAAAGTCAAAAATTCGACCTGATCAAGAAACCTTTTCCAGGCGCTGCAGTTCTTAAATTTAAGCCGATCTTAAAGTTTTATATATCATTGTGTAGCTGAGAAAGCCTATTTGAAATTCTGTCAACAGATTGTTAGCACTATTGAAAATAGTTTGGAAATAGTCGAAAAAACTATTCCGAAAATGGGCCGATTTCTGAAAAGTCAAAAATTCGACGTGATCAAGAAACCTTTTCCAGGCGCTGCAGTTCTTAAATTTAAGCGGATCTTAACGTTTTATGTATCATTGTGTAGCCCAGAAAGCCTATTTGACATTGTGTGAACAGATTATTAGCACTACTGAAAACAGTATGGAAAAAGTCGAAAAGACTATTCCGAACATGGGCCGATTTCTGAAAAGTCAAAAATTGGACCTGATTACGGAACATTTTCCAGGCGCTGCAGTTCTTAAATTTAAGCCGATCTTAACGTTTTATGTATCATTGTGTAGCTGAGAAAGCCTATTTGAAATTCTGTCACTAGACTGTTAGCACTACTGAAAATTGTTTGGAAAAAGTCGAAAAAACTATTCCGAACATGGGCCGATTTCTGAAAAGTCAAAAATTCGACCTGATCAAGAAACTTTTTTCCATTCGCTGCAGTTCTGAAATTTAAGCCGATCTTAAAGTTTTATGTATCATTGTGTAGCTGAGAAAGCCTATTTGAAATTCTGTCAACAGATTTTTAGCACTACTGAAAACAGTATGGAAAAAGTCGAAAAAACTATTCCGAACATGGGCCGATTTCTGAAAAGTGAAAAATTCGACCTGATCAAGAAACATTTTGCACGCGCTGCAGTTTTTAAATGTAAGCCGATCTTAACGTTTTATGTATCATTTTGTAGCTGAGAAAACCTATTTGAAATTCTGTCAACAGATTGTTAGCACTACTGAAAACAGTATGGAAAAAGTCGAAAAAACTATTCCGAACATGGGCCGATTTCTGAAAAGTCAAAAATTCGACCTGATCAAGAAACCTTTTCCAGGCGCTGCAGTTCTTAAATTTAAGCCGATCTTAAAGTTTTATGTACGATTGTGTAGATCAGAAAACCTATTTGGAATGCTGTCAACAGACTGCTCGCACTACTGAAAACAGTATGGAAAAAGTCGAAAATCTATTCCAAAAATGGGCCGATTCCTGAAAAGTCAAAAATTCGACCTGATCATGAAACCTTTTCCAGGCGCTGCAGTTCTTAAATTGAAGCCGATCTTAACGTTTTATGTATCATTGTGTAGCTGAGAAAGCCTATTTGAAATTCTGTCAACAGACTGTTAGCACTACTGAAAACAGTATGGAAAAAGTCGAAAAAACTATTCCGAACATGGGCCGATTTTTGAAAAGTCAATATTTCGACCTGATCAAGGAACCTTTTCCGGGCGCTGCAGTTCTTAAATTTAAGCCGATCTTAACGTTTTATGTTTCTTTGTGTAGCTGAGAAAGCCTTTTTGAAATTTTGTCAACAGATTGTTAGCACTACTGAAAACAGTATGGAAAAAGTCGAAAAAACTATTCCGAACATGGGCCGATTTCTGAAAAGTAAAAAATTCGACCTAATTAAGGAACCTTTGTCAGGCGCTGCAGTTCTTAAATTTCAGCCGATCTTAACGTTTTATCTATCATTGTGTAGCTGAGAAAGCCTATTTGAAATTCTGTCAACAGATTGTTAGCACTAACGAAAACAGTATGGAAAAAGTCGAAAAAACTATTCCGAACATGGGCCGATTTCTGAAAAGTCAAAAATTCGACCCGTTCAAGAAACCTTTTCCAGGCGCTGCAGTTCTTGATTTTAAGCCGATCTTAACGTTTTATGTATCATTGTGTAGCCGAGAAAGCTTATTTGAAATTCTGTCAACAGATTGTTAGCACTACTGAAAACAGTATGGAAAAAGTCGAAAAAACTATTCCGAACATGGGCCGATTTCTGAAAAGTCAAAAATTCGACCTGAGCAAGAAACCATTTCCAGGCGCTGCAGTTCTTAAATGTAAGCCGATCTTAACGTTTTATGCATCATTGTGTAGGTGAGAAAGCGTATTTGAAATTCTGTCAACAGATTGTAAGCACTACCGAAAACAGTATGGAAAAAGTCGAAAAAACTATTCCGAACATGGGCGAATTTCTGAAAAGTCAAATATTGGACCTGATCAAGAAACCTTTTCCAGGCGCTGCAGTTCTGAAATTTAAGCCGATCTTAAAGTTTTATGTATCATTGTGTAGCTGAGAAAGCCTATTTGAAATTCTGTCAACAGATTGTTAGCACTACTGAAAACAGTATGGAAAAATTCGAAAAAACTATTCCGAACATTGGCCGATTTCTGAACAGTCAAGAATTCGACCTGATCAAGAAACCTTTTCCAGGCGCTGCAGTTCTTAAATTTAAGCCGATCTTAAAGTTTTATGTATCATTGTGTAGCTGAGAAAGCCTTTTTGAAATTCTGTCAACAGATTGTTAGCACTACTGAAAACAGTATGGAAAAAGTCGAAAAAACTATTCCGAACGTGGGCCGATTTCTGAAAAGTCAAAAATTCGACCCGTTCAAGAAACCTTTTCCAGGCGCTGCAGTTCTTGAATTTAAGCCGATCTTAAAGTTTTATGTATCATTGTGTAGCTGAGAAAGCTTATTTGAAATTCTGTCAACAGATTGTTAGCACTACTGAAAACAGTATGGAAAAAGTCGAAAAAACTATTCCGAACATGGGCCGATTTCTTAAAAGTCAAAAATTCGACCTGATCAAGGAACCTTTTCCAGGCGCTGCAGTTCTTAAATTTAAGCTGATCTTGACGTTTTATGCATCATTGTGTAGCTGAGAAAGCCCATTTGAAATTCTGTCAACAGATTGTTAACAGTACTGAAAACAGTATGGAAAAAGTCGAAAAAACTATTCCGAACATGGGCCGATTTCTGAAAAGTCAAAAATTCGACCCGATCATGAAACATTTTCGAGGCGCTGCAGTTTTTAAATTGAAGCCGATCTTAAAGTTTTATGTATCATTGTGTAGGTGAGAAAGCCTATTTGAAATCCTGTCAAGAGATTGTTAGCACTACTGAAAACAGTATGGAAAAAGTCGAAAAAACTATTCCGAACATGGGCCGATTTCTGAAAAGTCAAAAATTCGACCCGTTCAAGAAACCTTTTCCAGGCGCTGCAGTTCTTGAATTTAAGCCGATCTTAAAGTTTTATGTATCATTGTGTAGCCGAGAAAGCTTATTTGAAATTCTGTCAACAGATTGTTAGCACTACTGAAAACAGTATGGAAAAAGTCGAAAAAACTATTCCGAACATGGGCCGATTTCTGAAAAGTCAAAAATTCGACCTGAGCAAGAAACCTTTTCCAGGCGCTGCAGTTCTTAAATGTAAGCCGATCTTAACGTTTTATGCATCATTGTGTAGGTGAGAAAGCGTATTTGAAATTCTGTCAACAGATTGTAAGCACTACCGAAAACAGTATGGAAAAAGTCGAAAAAACTATTCCGAACATGGGCGAATTTCTGAAAAGTCAAAAATTGGACCTGATCAAGAAACCTTTTCCAGGCGCTGCAGTTCTGAAATTTAAGCCGATCTTAAAGTTTTATTAGCAAAATGGCGTCATGCAGTGAAGTCGCATGAATTTCGGCTCTCGGTTTTGGGGTTCGGAATGGTGCTATGAGTGTTTAATTAAAGATTAACTTTAACTTATGGGAGAAGGAATATGTGGTATTTGAGGTAAAGATTCCAAGAATGTTTGGTCATAGAAATAAGGAGCAATTGTTGTTTGAATTTGTGGCATTATATTCATTAGAGAGTGGTTCGATACGGTAAGCACGTGCACGTGTAGATACCTATTATACCCATATCCTATTATAGTCATACTATCATCCTAACAATAGACGAGTTAACACAAACACTTTATGCGTATTCAATATGGCGGAAAAAGATGGCGTCCAGCTTGACGGAAATATCCCGGATACTGAAGTAGTGGACATTGCTAGTGAGGATAGTAGTGCTTGTGCTCTCGATTCGGTTACTTTTGATAATAGCCAGCCTACAAGATACTCCAAACGCAAGGCGTCCCCGCTCTACAAAACAGTCGCTAAGAGAACAACGCCGAGTCGTAGTTCGACTTTCGCAAACATGAGTAAGTCAACCCAAAGCCCCTCGCAACTGATATTAGATGCCTTTAAGGATTCTAAATTCCTTAGTTCTATTACACCTTTCATTCATTCAATGATTACGCCTACGATTGAGAAAGCCATTGAAACAGCCGTTTCTACAGCCGTTGAAAAAATCCAAATAAATGTGCTGGATCCCCTTATGGAGTCAAACAATAAGTTGAAAGAAACAATTGAAAGTCAACGATCCATTATAGTAGATCAACAAGCTAAGATGTCTGATCTAGGGCGTTTATTAGAGGAAAAATCTAAGTCTATACTTAATTTTGAGCACAAAGTACAGAATCTCGAGTCAGAAGTTAAGTTCCTTAAGATGGCATCAAATGATTTAGAACAGTACGGAAGACGCAATTCAATCAGAATTTCGAATTTCAAGGTAGCCAACAAACTTCCCGAGTCGGAGCTGAAAATTCAGGTCACAGCCTTCTTGAACAACAATATGCTGAAAAATCTTACACAGCTCACAGTTTCTGACATCGATCGTTGCCATCCAGTTGGTCGACCCAATTCAGATGGAGTCCAGCAAATCTTGGTAAAATTTACGAACTATGGCTCCAAGCATTTAGTATTTTCAACAAAGAAAAGCCTTAGAAATAATCCAGACAGGATCTACATCAATGAGGACTTAACTCGCCAAAACTACGCCATCCTGCGAGCCCTTCGATCGTTACAAAAAACTGGACGAATTCATTCATCGTGGTCGGTGAACGGAAAGGTCTTTGCAAAAGTCTTCGAAACAAGTAGCCCAGTTAGACTTGCGCATATGGACGATATTGAGTCGCGTTTGAACATCACTCGTTAGGTTGTGTACCGTTGTTTTGACCATTCTCCTCATTTCTGATGTGAACCATCAGTGGCTATCACTGCGGATCGGGATCATATGTTGCTTATTCGGTGTCTGATCTGGCTACGTGCTTTTTGTTGTAGTATCTGTTGTTTGCCCTCAGCGTGGTCAGTGTGTGCTGATGGTAAATAAAAAGCTTAAACAGCATATGTATAGACTGTTGAAATATAGTTAACATTCCGAGATCTTCAAAGTATAATACCGTGGGAAAATAGTAACTCAGCCCTTAACCTGCTAAATAAGTGAAGTGAAACTCTTAAGCCGACAGTAAAAACTCAATTTTTACTATTTTAAAGGAACTTTTTAATGGGGAAATATGTCCTTATCGGACACTGTAGATGAAGGATCAGACTGCAAGCTCTGTGCGCTCTGATCTTGATCTGCAGTGTCCTTGGGGGGACCAGTGAGTCGTTATTGGCGGCCAGAGGGTTGAGCCAGACATTAAGAAAACTGAGTAGTAAAATTGATCAATCAAGTGTAGCAAAGGTAGGTCACATGACCAAAACGTTGTCATTGTTTATTTTTACAGTATCGAGATGTGTGTGCCAGTATGTTATTGTTGTATCAATATTTGAAGTTTTTTTTCTTAATCAAAAAATGTTATGCTGTACGCTTATCCCTTGCTTGTTATTCTGTTGTGCTTTAGGTTGTCTAGTATTTTCGTATTTTTTCTGTTTAACGCTGAACTACATCATAAAAATGTAGCTCTTACCCAAAGAAATGCTTGTACAGTATCTGTTATATATTGTCTGTTATTTTGTTGTGTCTTAGATTATTAGTATTTTCCATTTAACCCCTTTACCCTAGGACAAAATATACAGGACTGCATTAAGTGAGAGCATTTGCAGATGATAATGGAATGTCGATTGGTTGATGGAATTTGGTTTTGTTAGGGTGGAGGGCATTGTTGGACAGGGGGAGTGTGATTCCCAGCATATTGTCCCTTTCCTGCAATGTTAAACCCCCTTTACCAATTTGGCGACAAAAAGCAGACTTGTTCAATTTCGGAACACTTGCAGATGATAATTGAAATGTGGTATTGTAGAACGGGGAGAAAGTATTTCCTCGCATATTCTCCTTTTCCTGCTATATTTTGATGAAAGGCTTATTCCTTAATGCCGATAAAAGTCGATGTAGTGCGTATGGTTGAAAATATGTAATTTTTTCCTTTTTCATCTTATATAAGTAACATTGTAAAGTTTTACTTTGTCTCTTATTTTGTAGCGCCTTGGATTATTATTTTTTTATTTCATCTGACTTCTAAAAACCCTTCACTTCATGAAAAATGTAGATTTGTTTGTATTGATAGCATTTGCAGATGACAATCCAAGGTTTCTCGGATAGTTGAATTTGATTTTGACAGGGATGAGGATATAGTGGGACTGAGAGAAAGTGCTGCTTGCCGGTATTTTCTCTTTTCCCATCAATGATTTCAAATAGGCTTTTTCCTTGAAGTCGTTGAAATTCGGAGTAGTGTGGGGAGGGTTGAAGATACATAATTTGCAGTCTTTTTGCTCTCTAATTTAAGAAATACTTGTATAGTTAATCTAGTATTTTTGATGTGCCTTATATTATTATGTTGTTACGTGCTTTTCCTTCCAAACCTTTACCACACGACAAAAAAAATGCAGACTTATCCAAGTTCTAAGGGTTTGTAGACAGCTACCTAACTGTGGTTGAGATGGCGGAATTTGAGTGTGACATTGGCAGGGGAGGCAGTGTGGGGCGGGGAGGAAATGCCGGTTACCGATTTTTTTTTTTTTTTCCTTTTCCCACAGTGTTTTCAAGGGCTCCTGCCTTACTGTAATTAAGCTCGGATTGATTCGAGAGTTGAAAATATATAATTTGCTACTTTTCTTTTTTAACTCTTTATCCAAAATGCTTGTATAATTGTCTATTGTCTGTTATTTTGTTGTACCTTATATCATTACGGCATTTCGTCTGTTTTCTTTTCACCCTTAACCGCACGACAAAAATGCAGACATGTCCAAATTGAAAGCATTTACGTACGACAATTTAATTTTGTCTCAATTGGTTGAATTTGGTTTGACAGTGTACAGTGAATTTTTGGTCAGGGAGAGGATGCTGGTTGCCGTCGCTTTCTGCCTTTCTCCTTTTCCCATAATGTTTTCAAAGTGGTTTCTTCCTCGGTGTGGTGGGGGTAGAAAATTGATGGTTGATGTGTGTGTATGTATGGGTGTTTATTTATGTTAGTTTGTTGGACTTTATTCCTGATCTAAAAATGCAAATACATTTTTTATCCCTTTTTGCAGCATTATCCAGTCTATTAAGGTGATACGTATTCCATGAATAAAAGCGAGCTGTACTCTTATCAAAAACCTTAACTAATATTATTCAAATGAAGTTGTATCAGACTACACTTCTATACTTTATAAAACCTTTTCCTTAACACAATTTAAGAAAGATGATAATAAGCGAACCTCAAACCACGAGTACTTGTAAAATAGTTATATGACTATTGTCATTTGCCTTGTATTTTTTAACTACATATTTGTCTTTCGAATTGTCACATCCACTTCTTCTTCTTCTCTTTCTTCTTCTCTTTCTTCTGCTTCTTTCTTAATGGAGTACAAACACGGTATGGTTTTAACAGTTTGCTACAACCTTGACTTAACCTGCATAGCTGTACTTATGTATACTGTCCTTAACGTGAGTGGGTCCTACCTTATTTCTTTCTTTTATTTTTACATGTATAGGCATGGCTAAGAGAATTAAATTGAATTATGTGATAGGACCCAACTTCTGTTTCAAATTTCGATATCGTTTTCTTGTAATTATGTTAAGTATTCTGTTTACACATGTTTCCCTTGTGTTTTCATTTTCCATATGGCTAGCAGTGAAGAAAAATAAGATTTCAATACGTTCCGATTGCAGATGTAAATATATTATAAGCGTTGATGCGTGGTCGAACGTGATATATACCCATCGTCTATTAACGAGTTTATCTCGCGCACTTACTCTAATTTGTATCATATGGCTAATTACTCTTTTACTCAGTTCGGGTGATGTTCATCCTAATCCTGGTCCTTCAGATTTTGATGTCTTATCCAATCATACAAATACCAGCTCAACTTCATATGACTTGTACAATTTTTTAAATTATCCTAACCATCTATCTACTGTACACTATAATGTGCAAAGTATAAGGTTTAAAACAGATCTTTTATTGACAGAGTTCTCACAGTTTGATATAATATCTTTCACGGAAACATGGCTGAGTGATAACTGTCCTACAAGTGACTTATTATTTCCATCTTTTTACGCCCCGGAGAGGAAGGACCGCATTTCAGATAGATATGGGGGTGTAATGGTGTATGTTAAAGATTCCATCTCTTATGTCAGAAGGAATGATTTAGAAATTACTGGAGTTGAATGTATTTGGATTCAGATTAAACTGTGTAACAAAAGAAACATCTTATTCGGCGTCTTTTATAGGCCGCCAAATTCAGATTCTGCATATTATTCATTAATTGAAGATTCTATTGGACTTGCTATGGATTCCAATATTTCGAATATAATAATTTCAGGCGACTTCAATATTAATCAACTGAATTCTAATTCAAATAGAAAAATTAACTCGCTTTGTAGTCAATTTAATTTGTTTCAGCTTATTGAAGAGCCAACACATTATACGGAAACTTCTTCTTCTATAATTGATCTTTTATTTGTGACTAACAAAGAATCCGTGTTGACTTCTGGAGTAGGAGAGCCTTGTTTAGACAACAGTAAACGCTATCACTGTCCTATCTTTGGGGTTTTTAATTTTTTAAAAGCAAAACGCACTTCTGTCAGGAGAGTCATCTGGAAATATGACCTGGGTGATTACAATACAATGAAAAATTACTTTAATGGTATTAATTGGACAGAGTTGAAAACTAACGATATTGACAACTACGTTGAAAATATAACCAGTGTTATTAAAGAAGGGATAAATAGCACGATTCCCCATAAATTGGTTACTATTAACTTACAGGAACCACCTTGGATTACTAATCTCATTAAACGAAAAATTAGACAGCGTAAAAGACTATATAAAAAAGCAAAAAAATCAAACAGTTCGAATCACTGGTCAAGATTTAAAAAGGCTAGAAACGAGGTTATTGATTTAATAAGAAAAAGTAAACAGAAATATATTGATTGTCTATCTAATAAGCTACGTTCTGGATCTTTATCGTCACGTGATTGGTGGAAAACATTGAAAGGTTTTATTTCGCCTTCCTCTTCAAGTTCTATACCACCACTGTATGATATTAATAATGATACTATAGTTGTTGATGAAATTGAGAAAGCAAATTTGTTAAATTCATTCTTTGTTTCGCAATCATCACTAGATGATACTGCACATTTGTTACCGAATGAATGTATGAGAAATGGCGAATCTTTAAGTTCAATTAGAATCCATCCGTCCGAGGTCAAGGACATTCTAAAAACTCTTAAAGCTGGGAAAGCTTCTGGTCCAGACGGTATTAACAACATTGTCTTGCGTCAAGCTGCAAATGAGTTGGCAACTCCCTTATGTCACTTTTTCAATTTTTCTTTGGAATCATGCAGCTTACCTTCTTCGTGGAAAATATCTAACGTTTGTCCAATTTTTAAGAGAGGCGATCCCTCGATACCATCCAATTACAGACCGGTGTCACTTCTTAACACTATGGAAAAGGTTTTCGAAAAATTAATCTATAAGCATGTCTTTAACTACTTAATAGAAATACGTTTCTTCACGCCATGCCAGTCAGGTTTCTTACCAGGTGACTCTACCGTTAATCAGCTAATTTTTCTTTATAACAAAATATGTAAAGCTTTGGATGAAGGTTTAGAAATAAGATTCATATTTTTTGATATAAGTAAAGCCTTTGACAAGGTATGGCATAAAGGCCTTATTTTTAAATTAAAACGAGCAGGAATAAAAGGAAAACTTTTGGCATGGTTCTCTGACTATCTCTCTAATAGATGCCAAAGAGTTGTATTGCCTGGCTGTCAGTCAAATACTAAACACTTAAATGCCGGTGTCCCTCAGGGCTCGATACTTGGTCCGCTTCTATTTCTTGTTTACATCAATGATATTGTCGAAAACATTGAATCAGGTATCAATCTCTTTGCTGACGACACTAGCTTGTCATTGGTTGTTAGAAATCCTGCTGACGCGGGGAAAACTCTTCAAGATGATGTCAATAAAATCAATTCTTGGGCAGAATCGTGGCTTGTTAAATTTAATCCAACAAAATCTGAATCTCTTGTCATCTCACGCAAAAGTACAAAGGCTACTCATCCGGATCTAAACATGTCTAATATTCTTATTCCAAATGTACAAACACATAAACATTTAGGAATACACCTTTCTAGTGATGGATTATGGGATTATCATATTAATAGTATAGCACAAAAGGCTTGGAAAAGAATACATGTTATGCGCGAACTAAAAAATCGTCTTGATAGAAAGTCTCTCCAAGTGATATACTTCTCATTTGTTCGACCAATTCTAGAATATGGCGATGTGGTATGGAATAATATGCCCCAATATTTGAAAGATGATTTGGATAAAATACAAAATGAAGCTGCTAGGATAGTTACAGGTTGTAGTAAACTAGTCTCTTTGTCTGATCTACGAAAGGAGTGTGGTTGGGAAACACTTAGTGAGCGTAGGCGTAAGCATAAACTTATACTTTTCTTTAAAATGGTCAAAGGCTTTGCACCAACATATTTAAGTTCTCTTGTCCCTCAACTAAATAGTAGCATTAGTAATTATAATCTTCGTAATTCTAATAACCTTTATAGCATTGCATGTAGGACAAACCTGTACAAAAATTCATTCATTCCATCTGTCGTTGATGAATGGAATTCAATTCCACAAGATATTAGAAATTTAGAGTCTGTTTCTAGTTTTAAGAATTATTTAAATATTGATAAACCAATCCCGAATAAGTTATTCTTTGTCGGTAAAAGAAGGTTCCAAATTATTCATGCCAGGTTAAGAAATGAATGTAGTTCTCTCAAGCATCATTTATTCATGCGAAATATAGTTGAGTCGCCTCTCTGTATCTGTGGTGCATTAGAAACAAATCAACATTACTTTTTTGAATGTCCATTGTATCGAAATGAAAGAAATTTTTTACTTCGTTCTCTTTCAAATCTTTCATGTGTGGTAGATCTAAATACACTCCTCTTTGGAAGTGATACTCTAACTTTTTGGGACAACAAGGAATTATTTCTTCAAGTTCATTTTTACATAAAGGAAAGTAAAAGATTTGATTAATTAGTTCATTAAACCTCCATTCTCTCTCTCTCTCTCTCTCTCTCTCTCTCTCTCTCTCTCTGTTAGACTGTAGACTGTGTAGGTGTGTGTGTGTGTGTGTGTGTGTGTGTTTTATTGTATTCATGGACTTATTGTATGTGCCATTTGTACTTCGGAGAGGGACTTTATAAGCTTTCGTTAGCTTTCGTCCCAATCCTTTTGTAATTAATTATTACAAATAAATATGTTTAAACTAAAGTTTTATGTATCATTGTGTAGCTGAGAAAGCCTATTTGAAATTCTGTCAACAGATTGTTAGCACTACTGAAAACAGTATGGAAAAATTCGAAAAAACTATTCCGAACATGGGCCGATTTCTGAACAGTCAAGAATTCGACCTGATCAAGAAACCTTTTCCAGGCGCTGCAGTTCTTAAATTTAAGCCGATCTTAAAGTTTTATGTATCATTGTGTAGCTGAGAAACCCTTTTTGAAATTCTGTCAACAGATTGTTAGCACTACTGAAAACTGTATGGAAAAAGTCGAAAAACCTATTCCGAACATGGGCCGATTTCTGAAAAGACAAAAATTCGACCTGATCAAGAAACATTTTCCAGGCGCTGCAGTTCTTAAATTTAAGCCGATCTAAAACTTTTATGCATCATTGTGTAGCTGAGAAAGCCTATTTGAAATTCTGTCAACAGATTTTTAGCACTACTGAAAACAGCATGGAAAAAGTCGAAAAAACTATTCCGAACATGGGCCGATTTCTGAACAGTCAAAAATTCGACCTGATCAAGAAACCTTTTCCAGGCGCTGCAGTTTTTAAATGTAAGCCGATCTTAACGTTTTATGCATCATTGTGTAGCTGAGTAAACCTATGTGAAATTATGTCAACAGATTGTTAGCACTACTGAAAACAGTATGGAAAAAGTCGAAAAAACTATTCCGAACATGGGCCGATTTCTGAAAAGTCAAAAATTCGACCTGATCAAGAAACCTTTTCCAGGCGCTGCAGTTCTTAAATTTAAGCCGATCTTAAAGTTTTATGTACGATTGTGTAGATCAGAAAACCTATTTGGAATGCTGTCAACAGACTGCTCGCACTACTGAAAACAGTATGGAAAAAGTCGAAAATCTATTCCAAAAATGGGCCGATTTCTGAAAAGTCAAAAATTCGACCTGATCAAGAACCCTTTTCCAGGCGCTGCAGTTCTTAAATTGAAGCCGATCTTAACGTTTTATGTATCATTGTGTAGCTGAGAAAGCCTATTTGAAATTCTGTCAACAGACTGTTAGCACTACTGAAAACAGTATGGAAAAAGTCGAAAAAACTATTCCGAACATGGGCCGATTTTTGAAAAGTCAAAAATTCGACCTGATCAAGGAACCTTTTTCGGGCGCTGCAGTTCTTAAATTTAAGCCGATCTTAACGTTTTATGTTTCTTTGTGTAGCTGAGAAAGCCTTTTTGAAATTTTGTCAACAGATTGTTAGCACTACTGAAAACAGTATGGAAAAAGTCGAAAAAACTATTCCGAACATGGGCCGATTTCTGAAAAGTCAAAAATTCGACCTAATCAAGGAACCTTTGCCAGGCGCTGCAGTTCTTAAATTTAAGCCGATCTTAACGTTTTATGTATCATTGTGTAGCTGAGAAAGCCTATTTGAAATTCTGTCAACAGATTGTTAGCACTAACGAAAACAGTATGGAAAAAGTCGAAAAAACTATTCCGAACATGGGCCGATTTCTGAAAAGTCAAGAATTCGACCCGATCAAGAAACCTTTTACAGGCGCTGCAGTTCTTAAATTTAAGCCGATCTTAACGTTTTATGTATCATTGTGTAGCTGAGAAAGCCTATATGACATTCTGTCAACAGATTGTTAGCACTACTGAAAACAGTATGGAAAAAGTCGAAAACACTATTCCGAACATGGGCCGATTTCTGAAAAGTGAAAAATTCGACCTGATCAAGAAAAATTTTCCAGGCGCTGCAGTTCTTAAATTTAAGCCGATCTGAAAGTTTTATGTATTATTGTGAAGTTGAAAAAGCCTATTTGAAATTCTGTCAACAGATTGTTAGCACTACTGAAAACTGTATGGAAAAAGTCGAAAAAACTATTCCGAACATGGGCAGATTTCTGAAAAGTCAAAAACCTGACCTGATCAAGAAACCTTTTCCAGGCGCTGCAGTTCTTAAATTTGAGCCGATCTTAAAGTTTTATGCATGATTGTGTAGCTGAGAAAGCCTATTTGAAATTCTGTCAACAGATTGTTAGCACTACTGAAAACAGTATGGAAAAAGTGGAAAAAACTATTCCGAAAATGGGCCGATTTCTGAAAAGTCAAAAATTCGTCCTAATCAAGAACCTTTTTCCAGGCGCTGCAGTTCTTAAATTTAAGCCGATCTTAAAGTTTTATATATCATTGTGTAGCTGAGAAAGCCTATTTGAAATTGTGTCAACAGAGTATTAGCACTTCTGAAAACAGTATGGAAAAAGTCGAAAAAACTATTCCGAACATGAGCCTGTTTCTGAAAAGTCAAACTTCGACTTGATCAAGGAACCTTTTCCAGGCGCTGCAATTCTTAAATTAAAGCCGATCTTAACGTTTCATGTATCATTGTGTACCTGAGAAAGCATTTTTGAAATTCTATCAACAGATTGTTAACACTTCTGAAAACAGTATGGAAAAAGTCGAAAAAACTATTCCGAACATGGGCCGATTTCTGAACAGTCAAAAATTCGACCTAATCAAGAAACCTTTTCCAGGCGCTGCAGTTCTTAAATTTAAGCCGATCATAACGTTTTATGTATCATTGTGTAGCTGAGAAAGCCTATTTGAAATTCTGTCAACAGATTGTTAGCACTACTGAAAACAGTATGGAAAAAGTCGAAAAAACTATTCCGAACGTGGGCCGATTTCTGAAAAGTCAAAAATTCGACCTGATCAAGAAATCTTTTCCAGGCGTTGCAGGTCTTCAATTTAAGCCGATCTTAACGTTTCATGTACCATTGTGTAGCTGAGAAAGCCTATTTGAAATTCTGTCAACAGACTGTCTGTTCGCACTACTGAAAACAGTATGGAAAAAGCCGAAAAAACTATTCCAAAAATGGGCCGGTTTCTGAAAAAGTCAAAAATTCGACCTGATCAAGAAACCTTTTCCAGGCGCTGCAGTTCTTAAATTTAAGCCGATCTTAACGTTTTATGTATCATTGTGTAGCTGAGAAAGCATGTTTGAAATTCTGTCAACAGCCTTTAGCACTACTGGAAACAGTACGGAAAAAGTCGAAAAAACTATTCCGAATATGGGCCGATTTCTGAAAAGTCAAAAATTCGACCCGATCAAGAAACCTTTTCCAGGCGCTGCAGTTCTTAAATTTAAGCCGATCTTAAAGTTTGATGCATTATTGTGTAGCTGAGAAAGGGTATTTGAAATCCTGTCAACAGATTGTTAGCACTACTGACAACAGTATGGAAAAAGTCAAAAAAACTATTCCGAAAATGGGCCGATTTTTGAAAAGTCAAAAATTCGACCTGATCAAGAAACCTTTTCCAGGCGCTGCAGTTCTTAAATTTAAGCCGATCTTAAAGTTTTATATATCATTGTGTAGCTGAGAAAGCCTATTTGAAATTCTGTCAACAGATTGTTAGCACTATTGAAAATAGTTTGGAAAAAGTCGAACAAACTATTCCGAAAATGGGCCGATTTCTGAAAAGTCAAAAATTCGACGTGATCAAGAAACCTTTTCCAGGCGCTGCAGTTCTTAAATTTAAGCGGATCTTAACGTTTTATGTGTCAATGTGTAGCCCAGAAAGCCTATTTGACATTGTGTTAACAGATTATTAGCACTACTGAAAACAGTATGGAAAAAGTCGAAAAAACTATTCCGAACATGGGCCGATTTCTGAAAAGTCAAAAATTCGACCTGATTACGGAACATTTTCCAGGCGCTGGAGTTCTTAAATTTAAGCCGATCTTAACGTTTTATGTATCATTGTGTAGCTGAGAAAGCCTATTTGAAATTCTGTCACTAGACTGTTAGCACTACTGAAAATTGTTTGGAAAAAGTCGAAAAAACTATTCCGAACATGGGCCGATTTCTGAAAAGTCAAAAATTCGACCTGATCAAGAAACCTTTTTCCATTCGCTGCAGTTCTTAAATTTAAGCCGATCTTAAAGTTTTATGTATCATTGTGTAGCTGAGAAAGCCTATTTGAAATTCTGTCAACAGATTGTTAGCACTACTGAAAACAGTATGGAAAAAGTCGAAAAAACTATTCCGAACATGGGCAAATTTCTGAAAAGTCAAAAACCTGACCTGATCAAGAAACCTTTTCCAGGCGCTGCAGTTCATAAATTTAAGCCGATCTAAAACTTTTATGCATCATTGTGTAGCTGAGGAAGCCTATTTGAAATTCTGTCAACAGATTTTTAGCACTACTGAAAACAGCATGGAAAAAGTCGAAAAAACTATTCCGAACATGGGCCGATTTCTGAAAAGTCAAAAATTCGACCTGATCAAGAAACATTTTGCACGCGCTGCAGTTTTTAAATGTAAGCCGATCTTAACGTTTTATGTATCATTGTGTAGCTGAGAAAACGTATTTGAAATTCTGTCAACAGATTGTTAGCACTACTGAAAACAGTATGGAAAAAGTCGAAAAAACTATTCCGAACATGGGCCGATTTCTGAAAAGTCAAAAATTCGACCTGATCAAGAAACCTTTTCCAGGCGCTGCAGTTCTTAAATCTAAGCCGATCTTAAAGTTTTATGTACGATTGGGTAGATCAGAAAACCTATTTGGAATGCTGTCAACAGACTGCTCGCACTACTGAAAACAGTATGGAAAAAGTCGAAAATCTATTCCAAAAATGGGCCGATTCCTGAAAAGTAAAAAATTCGACCTGATCATGAAACGTTTTCCAGGCGCTGCAGTTCTTAAATTGAAGCCGATCTTAACGTTTTATGTATCATTGTGTAGCTGAGAAAGCCTATTTGAAATTGTGTCAACAGACTGTTAGCACTACTGAAAACAGTATGGAAAAAGTCGAAAAAACTATTCCGAACATGGGCCGATTTTTGAAAGGTCAAAAATTCGACCTGATCAAGGAACCTTTTCCGGGCGCTGCAGTTCTTAAATTTAAGCCGATCTTAACGTTTTTTGTTTCTTTGTGTAGCTGAGAAAGCCTTTTTGAAATTTTGTCAACAGATTGTTAGCACTACTGAAAACAGTATGGAAAAAGTCGAAAAAACTATTCCGAACATGGGCCGATTTCTGAAAAGTAAAAAATTCGACCTAATTAAGGAACCTTTGTCAGGCGCTGCAGTTCTTAAATTTCAGCCGATCTTAACGTTTTATCTATCATTGTGTAGCTGAGAAAGCCTATATGACATTCTGCCAACAGATTGTTAGCAGTACTGAAAATAGTATGGAAAAAGTCGAAAAAACTATTTCGAACATGGACCGATTTCTGAAAAGTGAAAAATTCGACCTGATCAAGAAAAATTTTCCAGGCGCTGCAGTTCTTAAATTTAAGCCGATCTGAAAGTTTTATGTATTATTGTGAAGCTGAAAAAGCCTATTTGAAATTCTGTCAACTGATTGTTAGCACTACTGAAAACAGTATGGAAAAAGTCGAAAAAACTATTCCGAACATGGGCCGATTTCTGAAAAGTCAAAAACCTGACCTGATCAAGAAACCTTTTCCAGGCGCTGCAGTTTTTAAATTTAAGCCGATCTTAAGGTTTTATGCATGATTGTGTAGCTGAGAAAGCCTATTTGAAATTCTGTCAACAGATTGTTAGCACTACTGAAAACAGTATGGAAAAAGTCGAAAAAACTATTCCGAACATGGGCCGATTTCTGAAAAGTCAAAAATTCGACCTGATCAAGAAACCTTTTCCAGGCGCTGCAGTTCTTAAATTTAAGCCGATCTTACAGTTTGATGCATCATTGTGTAGCTGAGAAAGCCTATTTGAAATCCTGTCAACAGATTGTTAGCACTACTGAAAACAGTATGGAAAAAGTGGAAAAAACCATTCCGAAAATGGGCCGATTTCTGAAAAGTCAAAAATTCGACCTGATCAAGAAACCTTTTCCAGGCGCTGCAGTTCTTAAATTTAAGCCGATCTTAATGTTTTATATATCATTGTGTAGCTGAGAAAGCCTATTTGAAATTGTGTCAAGAGAGTATTAGCACTTCTGAAAACAGTATGGAAAAAGTCGAAAAAACTATTCCGAACATGGGCCGATTTCTGAACAGTCAAAAATTCGACCTAATCAAGAAACCTTTTCCAGGCGCTGCAGTTCTTAAATTTAAGCCGATCATAACGTTTTATCTATGATTGTGTCGCTGAGAAAGCCTATTTGAAATTCTGTCAACAGATTGTTAGCACTACTGAAAACAGTATGGAAAAAGTCGAAAAAACTATTCCGAACGTGGGCCGATTTCTGAAAAGTCAAAAATTCGACCTGATCAAGAAACCTTTTCCAGGCGTTGCAGGTCTTCAATTTAAGCCGATCTTAACGTTTCATGTACCATTGTGTAGCTGAGAAAGCCTATTTGAAATTCTGTCAACAGACTGTCTGTTCGCACTACTGAAAACAGTATGGAAAAAGCCGAAAAAACTATTCCAAAAATGGGCCGATTTCTGAAATAGTCAAAAATTCGACCTGATCAAGAAACCTTTTCCAGGCGCTGCAGTTCTTAAATTTAAGCGGATCTTAACGTTTTATGTATCATTGTGTAGCTGAGAAAGCATGTTCGAAATTCTGTCAACAGCCATTAGCACTACTGGAAACAGTACGGAAAAAGTCGAAAAAACTATTCCGAATATCGGCCGATTTCTGAAAAGTCAAAAACTCGACGTGATCAAGAAACCTTTTCCAGGCGCTGCAGTTCTTAAATTTAAGCGGATCTTAACGTTTTATGTATCATTGTGTAGCTGAGAAAGCATTTTTGAAATTCTGTCAATAGACTGTTAGCACTACTGAAAACAGTACGGAAAAAGTCGAAAAAACTATTCCGAACATGGGCCGTTTTCTGAAAAGTCAAAAATTCGACCTGATCAAGAAACATTTTCTAGGCGCTGCGGTTCTCAAATTTAAGCCGATCTTAAAGTTTTATGCATCATTGTGTAGCTGAGAAAGCCTATTTGAAATTCTGTCAACAGACTGTTAGCACTACTGAAAACAGTATGGAAAAAGTCGAAAAAACTATTCCGAACATGGGCGAATTTCTGAAAAGTCTAAAACCTGACCTGATCAAGGAACCTTTTCCAGGCGCTGCAGTTCTTAAATTTAAGCCGATCTTAAGGTTTTATGCATGATTGTGTAGCTGAGAAAGCCTATTTGAAATTCTGTGAACAGATTGTTAGCACTACTGAAAACAGTATGGAAAAAGTCGAAAAAACTATTCCGAACATGGGCCGATTTCTGAAAAGTCAAAAATTCGACCTGATCAAGAAACCTTTTCCAGGCGCTGCAGTTCTTAAATTTCAGCCGATCTTACAGTTTGATGCATCATTGTGTAGCTGAGAAAGCCTATTTGAAATCCTGTCAACAGATTGTTAGCACTACTGAAAACAGTATGGAAAAAGTGGAAAAAACCAGTCCGAAAATGGGCCGATTTCTGAAAAGACAAAAATTCGACCTGATCAAGAAAATTTTTCCAGACGCTGCAGTTCTTAAATTTAAGCCGATCTTAAAGTTTTATTTATCATTGTGTAGCTGAGAAAGCCTATTTGAAATTGTGTCAAGAGAGTATTAGCACTTCTGAAAACAGTATGGAAAAAGTCGAAAAAACTATTCCGAACATGGGCCGATTTCTGAACAGTCAAAAATACGACCTAATCAAGAAACCTTTTCCAGGCGCTGCAGTTCTTAAATTTAAGCCGATCATAACGTTTTATCTATCATTGTGTAGCTGAGAAAGCCTATTTGAAATTCTGTCAACAGATTGTTAGCACTACTGAAAACAGTATGGAAAAAGTCGAAAAAACTATTCCGAACGTGGGCCGATTTCTGAAAAGTCAAAAATTCGACCTGATCAAGAAATCTTTTCCAGGCGTTGCAGGTCTTCAATTTAAGCCGATCTTAACGTTTCATGTACCACTGTGTAGCTGAGAAAGCCTATTTGAAATTCTGTCAACAGACTGTCTGTTCGCACTACTGAAAACAGTATGGAAAAAGCCGAAAAAACTATTCCAAAAATGGGCCGATTTCTGAAAAAGTAAAAAATTCGGCCTGATCAAGAAACCTTTTCCAGGCGCTGCAGTTCTTAAATTTAAGCCGATCTTAACGTTTTATGTATCATTGTGTAGCTGAGAAAGCATGTTTGAAATTTTGTCAACAGCCTTTAGCACTACTGGAAACAGTACGGAAAAAGTCGAAAAAACTATTCCGAACATGGGCCGATTTCTGAAAAGTCAAAAATTCGACCAGATCAAGAAACCTTTTCCAGGCGCTGCAGTTCTTAAATTTAAGCCGATCTTAAAGTTTGATGCCTTATTGTGTAGCTGAGAAAGGGTATTTGATATCCTGTCAACAGATTGTTAGCACTACTGACAACAGTATGGAAAAAGTCAAAAAAACTATTCCGAAAATGGGCCGATTTTTGAAAAGTCAAAAATTCGAACTGATCAAGAAACCTTTTCCAGGCGCTGCAGTTCTTAAATTTAAGCCGATCTTAAAGTTTTATATATCATTGTGTAGCTGAGAAAGCCTATTTGAAATTCTGTCAACAGATTGTTAGCACTATTGAAAATAGTTTGGAAAAAGTCGAAAAAACTATTCCGAAAATGGGCCGATTTCTGAAAAGTCAAAAATTCGACCTGATCAAGAAACCTTTTCCAGGCGCTGCAGTTCTTAAATTTAAGCGGATCTTAACGTTTTATGTATCATTGTGTAGCCCAGAAAGCCTATTTGAAATTGTGTCAACAGATTATTAGCACTACTGAAAACAGTATGGAAAAAGTCGAAAAAACTATTCCGAACATGGGCCGATTTCTGAAAAGTCAAAAATTCGACCTGATTACGGAACATTTTCCAGGCGCTGCAGTTCTTAAATTTAAGCCGATCTTAACGTTTTATGTATCATTGTGTAGCTGAGAAAGCCTATTTGAAATTCTGTCACTAGACTGTTAGCACTACTGAAAATTGTTTGGAAAAAGTCGAAAAAACTATTCCGAACATGGGCCGATTTCTGAAAAGTCAAAAATTCGACCTGATCAAGAAACCTTTTTCCATTCGCTGCAGTTCTTAAATTTAAGCCGATCTTAAAGTTTTATGTATCATTGTGTAGCTGAGAAAGCCTATTTGAAATTCTGTTAACAGACTGTTAGCACTTCTGAAAAAAAGTACGGAAAAAGTCCAAAAAACTATTCTGAACATGGGTCGATTTCTGAAAAGTCAAAAATTCGAACTGATCAAGAAACCATTTCCAGGCGCTGCATTTCTTAAATTTAAGCCGATCTAAAAGTTTTATGCATCATTGTGTAGCTGAGAAAGGCTATTTGAAATTCTGTCAACAGATGGTAAGTACTACTGAAAAGAGTACGGAAAAAGTCGAAAAAACTATTCCGAACATGGGCCGATTTCTGAAAAGTCAAAAATTCGACCTGATCAAGAAACCTTTTCCAGGCGCTGCAGTTCTTACATTTAAGCCGACCTTATAGTTTTATACATCATTGTGTAGCTGAGAAAGCCTATTTGAAATTCTGTCAACAGATTGTTAGCACTAATGAAAACAGTATGGAAAAAGTCGAAAAAACTATTCCGAACATGGGCCGATTTCTGAAAAGTCAAAAATTCGACCTGATCAAG
This sequence comes from Tridacna gigas, assembly GCA_945859785.2. NCBI lineage: Eukaryota > Metazoa > Mollusca > Bivalvia > Cardiida > Cardiidae > Tridacna > Tridacna gigas. The sequence goes on from OX244033.2 coordinate 30,582,995, forward strand.
AAACCTTTTCCAGACGCTGCAGTTCTTAAATTCAAGCCGATTTTAAAGTTTGATGCATTTTTGTGTAGCTGAGAAAGGCTATTTGAAATTCTGTCAACAGATTGTTAGAACTACTGAAAACAGTATGGAAAAAGTCAAAAAAACTATTCCAAAAATGGGCTGATTCCTGAAAAGTCAAAAACTCGACCAGATCAAGAAACCTTTTCCAGGCGCTGCAGTTCTTAAATTTAAGCGGATCTTAACGTTTTATGTATCATTGTGTAGCTGAGAAAGCCTATTTGGAATAATGTCAACAGATTATTAGCAGTACTGAAAACAGTATGGAAAAAGTCGAAAAAACTATTCCGAACATGGGCCGATTTCTGAAAAGTCAAAAATTCGAACTGATCAAGAAACCTTTTTCCATTCGGTGCAGTTCTTAAATTTAAGCCGATCTTAAAGTTTTATGTATCATTGTGTAGCTGAGAAAGCCTATTTGAAATTGTGTCAACAGACTGTTAGCACCTCTGAAAAAAGTACGGAAAAAGTCGAAAAAACTATTCCGAACATGGGCCGATTTCTGAAAAGTCAAAAATTCGACCTGATCAAGAAACCTTTTCCAGGCGCTGCAGTTCTTAAATTTAAGCCGATCTTAACGTTTTATGTATCAATGTGTAGATGAGAAAGCCTATTTGAAATTCTGTCAACAGATTGTTAGCACTACTGAAAACAGTATGGAAAAAGTCGAAAAAACTATTCCGAACATGGGCCGATTTCTCAAAAGTCAAAAATTCGACCTGATCAAGAAACCTTTTCCAGGCGCTGCAGTTCTTAAATTTAAGCCGATCTTAAAGTTTTATGTATCATTGTGTAGCTGAGAAAGCCTATTTGAAATTCTGTCAACAGACTGTTAGCACTACTGAAAACAGTATGGAAAAAGTCGAAAAAACTATTCCGAACATGGGCCGATTTCTGAAAAGTCAAAAATTCGAACTGATCAAGAAACATTTTCCAGGCGCTGCAGTCCTTAAATTTAAGCCGATCTTAAAGTTTTATGTATCATTGTGTAGCTGAGAAAGCCTATTTGAAATTCTGTCAACAGACTGTTGGCTTTACTGAAAACAGTATGGAAAAAGTGGGAAAAACTATCCCGAACATGGGCCGATTTCTGAAAAGTCAAAAATTCGACCTGATCAAGAAACCTTTTCCATTTGCTGCAGTTCTTAAATTTAAGCCGATCTTAACGTTTTATGTATCATTGTGTAGATGAGAAAGCCTATTTGAAATTGTGTCAACAGATTGTTAGCACTACTGAAAACAGTATGGAAAAAGTCGAAAAAACTGTTCCGAAAATGGGCCGATTTCTGAAAAGTCAAAAATTCGAACTGATCAGGAAACCTTTTGCAGGCGCTGCAGTTCTTAAATTTAAGCCGATCTTAACGTTTTATGTATCATTGTGTAGCTGAGAAAGCCTATTTGAAATTCTGTCAACAGACTGTTAGTACTGCTGAAAACAGTATGGAAAAAGTCGAAAAACCTATTCTGGACTTGGGCCGATTTCTGAAAAGTCAAAAATTCGACCTGATCAAGAAACCTTTTCCAGGCGCTGCAGTTCTTAAATTTAAGCCGATCTTAACGTTTTATGTACCATTGTGTACTTGTGAAAGCCTATTTGAAATTCTGTCAACAGATTGTTAGCACTACTGAAAACAGTATGGAAAAAGTCGAAAAAACTATTCCGAACATGGGCCGATTTCTGAAAAGTCAAAAATTCAACCTGATCAAGAAACCTTTTCCAGGCGCTGCAGTTCTGAAATTTTAGCCGATCTTAACGTTTTATGTATCATTGTGTAGCTGAGAAAGCCTATTTGAAATTCTGTCAACAGACTGTTAGCACTACTGAAAACAGTACGGAAAAAGTCGAAAAAACTATTCCGAACATGGGCCGATTTCTGAAAAGTGAAAAATTCGACCTGATCAAGGAACCTTTTCCAGGCGCTGCAGTTCGTAAATTTAAGCCGATCTTAACGTTTTATGCATCATTGTGTAGCTGAGAAAGCATTTTTGAAATTCTGTCAACAGACTTTTAGCATTACTGAAAACAGTACGGAAAAAGTCGAAAAAACTATTCCGATCTTAACGTTTTATGTATCATTGTGTAGATGAGAAAGCCTATTTGAAATTCTGTCAACAGATTGTTAGCACTACTGAAAACAGTATGGAAAAAGTCGAAAAAACTGTTCCGAAAATGGGCCGTTTCTGAAAAGTCAAAAATTCGAACTGATCAGGAAACCTTTTGCAGGCGCTGCAGTTCTTAAATTTAAGCCGATCTTAACGTTTTATGTATCATTGTGTAGCTGAGAAAGCCTATTTGAAATTCTGTCAACAGACTGTTAGTACTGCTGAAAACAGTATGGAAAAAGTCGAAAAACCTATTCTGGACTTGGGGCGATTTCTGAAAAGTCAAAAATTCGACCTGATCAAGAAACCTTTTCCAGGCGCTGCAGTTCTTAAATTTAAGCCGATCTTAACGTTTTATGTACCATTGTGTACTTGTGAAAGCCTATTTGAAATTGTGTCAACAGATTGTTAGCACTACTGAAAACAGTATGGAAAAAGTCGAAAAAACTATTCCGAACATGGGCCGATTTCTGAAAAGTCAAAAATTCAACCTGATCAAGAAACCTTTTCCAGGCGCTGCAGTTCTGAAATTTTAGCCGATCTTAACGTTTTATGTATCATTGTGTAGCTGAGGAAGCCTATTTGAAATTCTGTCAACAGATTGTTAGCACTAAGGAAAACAGTATGGAAAAAGTCGAAAAAACTATTCCGAACATGGGCCGATTTCTGAAAAGTCAAAAATTCGACCTGCTCAAGAAACCTTTTCCAGGCGCTGCAGTTCTTAAATTTCAGCCGATCTTAACGTTTCATGTATCATTGTGTAGCTGAGAAAGCATTTTTGAAATTCTATCAACAGATTGTTAGCACTACTGAAAACAGTATGGAAAAAGTCGAAAAAACTATTCCGAACATGGGCCGATTTCTGAAAAGTCAAAAATTCGAACGGATCAAGAAACTTTTTCCAGGCGCTGCAGTTCTTAAATTTAAGCCGATCTTAACGTTTTATGTATCATTGTGTAGCTGAGAAAGCCTATTTGTAATTCTGTCAACAGACTGTTAGCACTACTGAAAACAGTATGGAAAAAGTCGAAAAAACTATTCCGAACATGGGCCGATTTCTGAAAAGTCAAAAATTCGACCTGATCAAAAAACCTTTTTACAGGCGCTGCAGTTCTTAAATTTAAGCCGACCTTAAAGTTTTATGTATCATTGTGTAGCTGAGAAAGCCTATTTGAAATTCTGTCAACAGACTGTTAGCACTACTGAAAACAGTACGGAAAAAGTCGAAAAAACTATTCCGGACATGGGCCGATTTCTGAAAAATCAAAAATTCGACCTGATCAAGAAACCTTTTGCATGCGCTGCAGTTCTTAAATTTAAGCCGATCTTATAGTTTTATGTATCATTGTGTAGCTGAGAAAGCCTATTTGAAATTCTGTCAACAGACTGTTAGCACTACTGAAAACAGTATGGAAAAAGTCGAAAAAACTATTCCGAACATGGGCCGATTTCTGAAAAGTCAAAAATTCGACCTGATCAAGAAACCTTTTCCAGGCGCTGCAGTTCTTCAAGTGCTCTTGTTCAGCAACCATTCTTAATACCATTGTAGTGTAATTCTCAAGAATATTAGAACTATATTTCAAAGGTAAGGAATTTCTGATTGGTATACCATTATGACTGGCGAAACCTAATGCTTTAACCAATCATGTCTTTTTTTACTGTCTTAATATATAATGAGACTGAGAATGTAATTTAGAAAAGTTGGTGAATACGGACTCTGGGTTCGTACTCACCAACCGTTCTTAAGAATATTTTTGTCTAATTCTCAATAATTTCTAGATTTTAAAGAAACACAACATCTAACTGGCTAAACCAAACGGTCAAGTCAATCATAAGTTGTGTTACTGTCAAATCTAGAAAATTCTCCAGCCTAACACCAAGAATATTCTTACGAATGGTTGGTTAATACGGACCTGGTGTCTGGAGAGTTAGACTAGGCAGTCGTTTAGCATCACCTTGTTTTTGCACTTGTATAGGGGAAATGAACATGTTCATTGTTAATCAATAACTTTCTTCTAATTTTACGACTATGTCACATAAAGTTTATCTTGGAAATCTCAGGATTAAGATAAGCAGCTCTATGTCGGTGCCTAGATGTCTTATTGATCTTTTATTGGTAACCAGTATGAAAGCTACCTCTTACCTTCATACAAAGACTATGGATAATTATAATTTGATATATCTGGAGAGTTAGATTTTTTTCAGTAGTGTAAGTGACCCTCTTGGAAAAAATGCGTCATCACTGTTGATTTATATAATGTTTTTTAGCTCACCTTAGCACGAAGTGCTCAAGGTGAGCTTTTGTGATCGTACTGTGTCCATTTTCCGTCGTCCGTCTTGCGGTCGTCAACGATTACCTTGTGTGCACCCTAGAGGCCACATTTTCAGTCGGATACCCACAAAACTTGGTCAGAATGTTTGTCTTGGTGATATCTCGGACAAGTTTGAAAGTGGGTCACATTAGGTCAAAAAGTAGATCATTGGGCCAAGTCTTAGAAAAACTTTGTGTGCACTCGGGAGCCCAATACTCATGAAAAAAATGGTCTGAGTATTAATTTTGATGATACATCGCATAGGTTTGGAAATGGGTCAAGTAAGGTCAGAGAGTATGTCAGTGGGCCAAATTTTAGAAAAAAAAAAAAAAACCTTGTGTGCACTCTAGAGGCAATACTTTCATCCCGGTACCAATGAAACTTGGTCAGAATGTTTGTCTTGGTGAAATCTGTTGCAAGTTTAACATTGGGTTTACAGGTCATAAAGTAGAATAATCGGACCAAATCTTAGAAAAGTCTTGTGAGCACTCTAGAGGCCACATTTTTGCCCGGTACTCATAAAACTCGGTCAGAATGTTTCGCCAAGTCTTAGAAAAAACTATATGTATACTCGGAAGCCCAATACTCATGAAAAAAATGATCGGAGTATTAATTTTGATGATACATCGCACTGGTTTGGAATTGGGTCACGTAGGGTCAAAAAGTATATCAATGGGCCAAATCTTAGAAAAAACCTTGTGTGCGCTCTAGAGGCAACATTTTCATCCCGGTACCAATGAAACTTGGTCAGAATGTTTGTCTTCGTGAAATCTATTGCAAGTTTAACATTGGGTTTTCAGGTCATAAAGTAGGGTCATTGGGCCAAATCTTAGAAAAGTTTTGAGAGCAATCTTTAGCCAGATATTCATGAAACTCGGTCAGAATGTTCGGACAAGTTCGAAACTGGGTCACATCAGGTTAGAAAGTAAGTCACTGGGCAAAATCTTAGAGAAAAAATCTTATGTGCACTCTAGATGCCACATTTTCAGTCTGATACTCGTGAAACTCAGGACGTTTGTTTTGTTGATAACTCGGACATGTTCAAAATAGGGTTTCATAGGGTCAAAAAGTAGGTTCCTTGGCCAAATCTTAGAAAAACATTGTGTTCACTCTAGAGGCAACATATTCACCCCCGAGAAACTTAGTGAGAATTTCAACATTGGGTCATGTCAGGTAAAAAAATTGGTCATTGGGACAAATCTTAGAAAAAACCCTGTGTGCACCGTAGAGGCCACATTTTCAGACCAATACATATACTCATGAAAATTAGCCAGAATGTTTGTCTTGGTGATAGATCAGACAAGTTCAAAGTTGGATCATGTCGGGTTAAAAAGTAGGTCACTGGGACCGATCTTAGAAAAATCTTGTTTGCAGTCTAGAGGCCACATTTTCCGTCTGATACTGTCAGAATATTTGTCTTGATGATATATCTGAAACGTTCAAAAATAAATCAAGTCGGTTGAAAATTAGGTGACTAAAACTCATGTGTTTTACATCATTACAACTTTGATCTCTTCAGCTTTATAAATCCTAGATCACTTTACTCAAGTGAGCGGTTTAAAATCAATGGCTCTCTTGTTTGTATCAGTACTGTGCTGGTAGCATCACCCGCTGCCTTACCTTAAACTGTGGTTTTTTTTTTTATTTGACCAACACAATTTTAATGCACCATGCCGACTTCCCTGCTGTAGCCCATACCATGAGTTCTGGTCTTCAAAGTTATCCAGGGTGAACTGTAGATCGTTAATGTTGATGGAGGCACCAAGAGGTTTGTAAATGTACATCATTTCGATAAGGACGATTTGTTATATCAATTGTTACTTTCATTTGAAATTGTTACGTGTATTCTGTCATATAAATGGCATGTAAGTTTTTGTGTAGTAAACCAATAATTTCAATAACTTTGGTTTGAATTATTCATTTTGACCCAATTCGTTCGCAAACGGTTTACAGTTTTGCTTAGGTTTGGACAAGAATGTTACAATTAAAACAATAATCTAGAACAACTATTGCATATGTAATAAGAATCAAAGCACTGAAAGCACTGATGATGTGGGGTGCGTTTAATCAATTTGAGTTTTACGCCGCTTTCAACATTATTTAAGTCATATCACGGCAACAGCTCACATATTCGTGTATTTCCTGGGTTTCACCAGTACTCGACTGGGGCTCTGAAGTGTCTTGCCCAAGGGCACTCCCACGAAAAACCCAATGGATCCAATGCAGCTCAAAGCCATGGCCTCCATGTCACGAGTCGTACACCTTCCCACTGAGCCATACTGGGACCCCTGTGTTTAATCCAACTCTAGTTTGAAAAAGACTGTCACACCAAATAATAAGCATGTAGTGCTACATTCTATGCTACAAAGAATTGAACAGAAGCAAACATGTACATGAAAAACAGTTTAGCTTTATTTGTAAATCAATGCATGTGATAAAAGGCATTTAAATTAATTTCAAAACTAGATTAAAAGTTGCCAGATCGCTCTATCTTTTGTTTACTATGTGCCTGATTTTGAAATTAATGTTACTGCTAACGACTAACGCTTGTACCGACCGTACAATTACAGATTATCATCTTCACAATAATTTCCATACTTTTAAATGGTATGATTTAAATTTAAATGCATTTTAACACCCACTTAGTTTACTTTTGGCAGCTATTGTTACTTTAATTTGTTCAAGACAATATTATTGCTGAAACCTTCAGTAAATATGTATAATGCTCGTAGATATGTACTTTTAAGGTACATGTACCTCATATCGCATCAGATTTGACATTTTGTAGATGGTGAAAACTCCGTTCATTTTCAAATATAAATTAATTTTCATGGTGAAAAAATAAATAAACAACACTCAATTATATTATTTTTCACAATGATTTAGAACATATGCATCTAAAGTACTTTAAAAAACTTCATGTACAATAGGGAAGAAGCTCACTTTTCCAATTCAGATAGGCAGCATTTTTTTTTTTTTTTTTTTCATATTAGGACCTAATTCTAACTATGCCCGAACTAGTAATGTCATGTACTGAAAGTCACCCAGTTGCTGGAAATCTGAAGATATTGTGTGAATTTTAAATTCCAAGTGGTTACTTTCTCGCAAATATGCTAAAAAAATAAGTTTTAAACCCCTTTTTTGTGAGCAGTTGGCTATTTTTCTTCCTGCCAAATTTTACAGCGGGCTATTGTCCGGTGGCATATTGTCCAGTGGGCTAATGTCGTAGTGTGCTATTGTCCCAGTGAACTTTTGTCCGGTCACCGAGGGACATAAATGAAAATCTTTATTGTAAATGGCTATACAAGATGGATAATAAATAAATAAATTAATAAATAAATAAACATGATGATGGGCCATAACGGGCATCGCCCCTTTACCAGTTTGGCATTTCGTAGATGAAATAAACATTTTTAGTGATTCCAGTAATTAAAAAAAAAAAAAAAAAGATTATTCCGATGTCAAGGTTGTTTTTGTCAGAAGGATACAGATCTAAGATTAGGCTACACATAACGTAAAGTTAAAAAAATGGCTATTACTGGTAAAACTGATTTCAATTAGGTTTTTTGACGAAATTCACTTATGGTTCAACTTTATTGAGGTAATTTTCAAAATTTGTTTTTAGTTCTACTGTCCAAAGGCCAGAAGAGCCTTTATCATGGCATGGTTTCTGTCATCCATCTGTCTGTCTGTCTAACTTATATATTTGCGATAAAGTCCTCATTTGTGGTTTGATATTTTCAAAAAGAACACAAATTATTCATATCAACCACTCACATGAACCCCATTGAATTTGAAGAAAATCCGACATGTTGGGAAAGTTTGAAATTGAAAATCTACATATATTTTTTCACAGTAAGAACCAGATTTTTTGCTTTTGGGATATTTCTGAAACTTGCACAGATTATTTGTATTAAAGGGGTTGGACATTACTGAAAATTAAAAAAAAAATCTAATGATTGGTGTAGGTAAAGGGGCTATTTGTTGACTGATTCTTTTTTAGCAAACAAAGTCCAACTTATTTTTTACATTTCTTTGAAACTTGATGTGATTGGTTTTTACAATGATTACTAAAGCCCTATTGAATTTGGCTTGATTCCTAAAGATGGACCCTAGAAGTTGATGATACATAATGTAGTAACCACCCTCCTTAAGCCAGGACCTGTGTGAAGTATTGCCATTCATCATCCTTGGGCCATTCAATTGCGAAACTGAAATATTGATAAGATTGCGAATCATACCCACTAACCAATCGAATTGTCAATAACATAACGATACTCTCTTGTAGTGGAGGATAATCACATTTCTCCCGTTACTATGAATAAACCGGGTAAAACCCACATCATTATCAACGAATATGGCGGCTGCGGGTGTGCCTCCGTTCTGTGGCATTTGCCTTACGACAGTCCAGGGTAGACATTACAAATGCTTGTATACTAAGCCTGAACTCTTCCGGGTTGACGCCGAATGTTTTTTGTAAACTTTTGTCAATGATGTTCACGGCCTCAGCCATATTTAAAGTATCGCCAAGCTTGCTTTGAAACAAGCGATTTGATTGGTTGTAGATAAGGTAAAAATAAATGATGGCATATGGTTGATAAAGATAGATTAAATTTTCTCACTGAAAAATTGAGATTACCAATCAAAATGCCCTATGAATAATTCATGAGAACGAGAAAACTTACGTGAGATAACCCATGGTCGATGAATGTAGTTTACGGAATACATCGGGACTGCGTCAACGAGGATGTGTAGGAACATGCAGGATTAATTCAAACTGCTTCTTTCACTATACTGGTCAGTAACTGCCAGAGCGTTTCAGGTCCTCATGGGCCTATTTTTCCATTTGTTGTATAGTTTTTTTTTTTATTTACAAAAGTCTCTCTACATTTAAGGCATAATACTGTACAAACTTCAGCTTCATTTCTTAAGCCGTGTACAACTTAGAGTAGTTAGATTTTTCAAAATAGGGTAATGGAATAAGCTTGACCCTTGAAAGTGCCTGCCCAATAAGAAAAGGACCATTAAAATCAATAGAATAGGCCCAGATCATGTAATTTCAAGATTGATTTCCCCAGAATACCTAAAAAAAGAAAAAACATTAAAAAATATTAGACATTGTACAACACAGATGATACTGCATGTTCTTTGCAGTCTGATCTTGATCTACTGTATCTGCAAAATGAACATTAAGTTGTAAATGGCTCTCTAAAGGGTAATAATGATTTTCAGTAACCAATCTCTGTTATGCATTTGAAGAAGGGTCATATAACAGATTCAGAATCTACTTTATTGAAGATCAGCCCAAGTCACTTGTTTAAAGCCCAATTCTCAAGGTCACAGTGTTTGCCAGGTTCCTCCCAGTGAAGTGTAGCCGGTAATTAGGGGGTGTTTTTAATCTAAAATGGGTTAACATTCTTATATACCTGATGTGTCTCTGGTTTTGTTCTGGTAAAGAAGCCAGATTGTGTGATGCAGACTATCTAGGTTACGTTCCGGCTTGTAATCGAGTACCAACGGCTTGCCATCAGTGATGTTTTGAAGACTGCCAGAATTGTCACATCTTACCACGTTTGTGTGATAGTGCCATGCCGGTGTCATGCTGTCATTAACAGGTTATCATCACAGGGAATGTTCCTAGAGGTGAGTGGATTTGCTGGCATATCACAAGGGTTTATAATGATTTTGGCCCTAATAGATAATGCAGTTTTAAGGCTTCTCTCACCACAATGAAGAAAATCTAGCAATCATTTTAAGTAATTTAGCCATTTGATGACTTAGTATATATTATTCAACACAGTCTACATGATTTGTCACATTTCCTTGAAACTTGCGGGGATTATTTAAAAGCAATGGGTACCAAAACCCAATTAAATTTGGCTGGATTCCAAACAATTGGTTTTGAGAAATTGTACTTCATTTTCAGCTCTACTGGCTGTAAGCCAGCAGAGCTTATGTTTCAGTCCGTCCGTCTGTCCGTCTGTCCGTTCATCCGTTAGTCTTTTTCTTGTTTACGCGATAAAGTCTTCATTTGTGGTCGGGTTTTCGTGAAACTTGCACAGTTTGTTTATCTCATCAATAGCTTGAACCCTATTGATTTTGAAAAAAATCTGCGGGAAAAGTAACCATTTTAAGTTCAAAATGTCAATTTCTTGTTTACGCGACAAAGTCTGCATTTGTTGTCGGATTTTCGTGAAACTTGCACTGTTTCTTCATCTCATCAATAGCTTGAACCTTATCGATTATGAAAAAAAATCTGACAAACAGTATGGAAAAAGTAGCCATTTGAAGTTTAAAATTTCAATTTCTTGTTTACGCGATAAAGTCTGCATTTGTAATCAGATTTTTTGTGAAAGTTGCACAGTTTGTTTATCTCATCAATAGCTTGAACCCTATTGATTTTGAAAAAAAAATCTGACGAACAGTTTGGGAAAAGGAGCCACTTAAAGTTCAAAATGTCAATTCTTGTTTACGCAATAGAGTCTTTATTTGTGGTCGGATTTTCGTGAAACTTGCACAGTTTGTTAATCTGATCAATAGCTTGAATCCTATCAATTTTGAAAAAAATCTGACAACCAGTGTAGGAAAATAGCCATTTAAAGTTCAAAATTGTTTGATTAGAAGATGAAGTCTGCATTTGTGGTCGGTTTTTCTTGAAACTTGCACAGTTTGTTTATCTGATCAATAGCTAGAACCCTATTGATTTTCAAAAAAAATCTGACAGTCAGTGCAGGAAAAGTAGCCATGTAATTTCAGTTAGTTGTTTACACTATTTAGTCTGCATTTGTGGTCGGGTTTTTGTGAAACTTGCACAGTTTGTTTATCTCTTCAATAGCTTGGTATGGGAAAAGTAGCCAATTAAATTTGAAGAATTTACCATTCTTGACTACGATAACGTCAGCAGTTGTAGTTGAGTTTTCATGAAACGTGCACAATTGCTTTATATTATCAATAGCTTGAATTCTATTGATTTTGAAAACAATCAGTATGGGGAAAGGAGCCACTTAAATTTGATAATTTACATTTCTTGTTTACGTAATTAAGTCACATTTTTGACTAAATTCTTTTGAAACTTGCAAAGATTACTTTTATCATCAAGGGATTGAACTCTATTAAAACTGAAGAAAATCTAGCAATTAATTTAGGAAAAGCAGCCATTTGATGACATAGTATTGTTTACACAACACAGTCCACAATATTAGTCACATTTCTTTGAAACTTGCAGGGATTGTTCAAAACAATGAGTACTGATACCCTTTCAAGTTCGGCTGGATTCCAAACAATTGGTTTTGAGAAATGGTATTTCAATTTTTTTTTCACTATTTGTTCGGTTCACCATGCCTACTTGTACTGTCTTATTGGGTTCAAGCCCAGTTGCAACAACACCCCCCTCCATTTTTTTGTGTGTTTCCTTTTTGCATCATGAATTCATTATGTATGCTACAAAAAAGGCAAAATTAATGCCAGTTGAGCAATTCAGGCCCTCAATGGCCTCTAGTTTTCTATATTTGTACATTCACCAGGTCTACTTATGCTGTCTTAGTGGGTTTAAGCTCAGCTGCAACAACCCCCCCCCCCCCCAACACCTCCATTATTTTGTGTGTTTTTCTTTTTGCATCATGAATTTGTAATGTATGTTAGAAAAAAAGCAAAATCACTGCCACAAGAGCAATTCAGTCCCTCAAGGGCCTCTGGTTTCTTATCTGGAACCAAAGTGCCAACAGCAACGATGTTTAGTATGCAGCATCAAGGGATGGTCCTCAATCAAAATTGTTAAAATTGTCCACATATCAAAATTGGCTTTGTCCAGGGGTAAACATGTTTTACAAAAAGTGATATATGTATATGATTAATAACAATCTTCTACTCTAAAGCCTTTAGGCCTGGTGTGTTGATATTCGTAAAGTAGCATCATCTGGTCTTGTATAAAGTAAACACTGTCTTAAATGGTCCTGCCTATGTGCCAAATATATCGCAGCGTTACATAGATTTCTTTTCTTTTTTGAACTATATTTTTCTTGAACCATTGGTCCATGAGCTTGATCACATCTACTTGGTTTATTGCATTTTAAAATAACTTATAAGCTATTTATTAAGTTGTTGAGATGTGCTTTTGGATCGAAGATGGGCCTACCAAGGGGTTATGAGTTTTACTTTGAGATCTGTAGGAATCCCATTAATCGTTTTATCTAAAAGTATAGAGCCTACAGTGTTGATTTATCGAGCTGTTCAAGTCGTTCAGTGCGTCCAAAGAATTTTTCATATGGAGTGTTTTTTTACCCTTTGGGATGCAAAATTTGGGTACAGAAAATGAAGTGGGGGTACAATAATTTTCAACAGTTAGTTCCATTTTTTGATAAATGTCACTTTCATAAATCTTTCAGGGCTTCTCCTGAATATTTTTATTCGAGTGCCATCAAATTTGTGGATTGTGTCGTAAAGGGTTAATGTATAATTTGATTTTCTTCGGAAATATGAACCTCCTATACCTTTTTCTTTAACACTTGTTTCAGTGCTATGACTGTAAGACAAAGTGGCCTAAGAGAGAAAGAGAGAGAGAGACTTTGTTTATTATACACAATGTATGTAAACAAGACTATGTACGAAGTACTTGTCTAATAAAATATATGTTCTGTTCTGTTCTGTTCCTAATCCCCACCTTCCCCTGTCTGATTCGTAGGTTGTTCAACTTTTTTCATTTCATAAAGTCATCGAAGTTTTTTTTTTTTTTTTTTTTTAATTGATTTCTAGACATATATTTCCGCATTCACTTTTGGTTTTATACTGATCTTTACGCAAATTTACATGTTAAAGTCATTATTAAAGCTGTAAAGACAGTCAGAAGTGTCCCTAATCGGACAATGTCCGACTAACATTTTGTAGTGTCATGGGTTTTCGCAGCGATCTATTTTTCATGTCAGTTAATTTTTGGAAAGGCATTTTTGCATAATTTGACATAAATTTTGTCAGTGGGGTAGCAGGTAACTTCAAAATCTGTGAATAGTAATCCTACATAAGATCAGCAGATTCACGTCATTATCACATTTTTCATTAATAACACACCAGCTTGATTAGCTGTGATAACAGTGACGCTTGCTTCCTTCACACTGGATACATACTGTTTATGTCGGAGTATAATTCTTTTCAGATTCATGTAAAGGCATTACTTGTCGCCAGTTGATTCGTCAGTGCTTCATATTCGGAGACTTTTTCTTTTTCTCTAATTTATCACACTTGGCGCTGGTGGCCCTGGTTATGTTAGACTTACTTTCCCTGCTGGCGTAATAGTCCCGAGCGATGAAGGCAGATTGTCCTTTGCCTTTGTTCTCTGCTCAATTTCAGATTGATTGTTTTCTTGTGAGGGCCTTTTGAAAAAGTTGAAAGTCGACAAGGTCGCTTGCCGCTTCCCCAATGTTATGCAGTCGAAATTTTGTTTGCCACGTTCTGATACATCTATTTACAACATTACTGGCCTCAATTTATCTAGACTGAGCACTGGTCTCAATCTGATAAATAAACATATTGATACTTGCATCGGGATTCCAGCCGACGAATACTAAATAAAGGTATCCGAAAATATTGTGTTTCTATATTAGGTTATGGAAAATCCATGTTTTTGAACTAGCAACCTGACTGACTTACCCGCTATTTTTTTCATCGATCGTTTACGATAAAATTTATGATTTTTGGCATCCATTTTGCGTATGTTCCGGCACGCATATGGGCGTTAAATTTGTACGTTATTATTTCAAAATTTATGTGATTTACGTACATTTTTACGTGATCAGATAAACTGATTGTTTCCCCGGGGTCAAGGATACTTGCAACACAGGGGTCACGTGTTTTACATAGAGTTATTTAGCAAAGTAAAAATGGCTATTTGAATGATATGTAGCATCATTGAATAGTCCCTTCCCTTCATTTCAAAATCCTCCTTCCATGAGGTCACCTGTTTTGCATAGATTTAAATAGCAAAATTAAAAAAATGTCTCAGTCTCAAATAAAAGGCCCTAAGATTTTGATATTTGATATGTAGCATTAGTGAATAGTCTCTCATCAAAGTTATTCATATCGTTCCCTTCATGTCAAAAATGCTCCCACATGTTTTGCATAGAGTTTTCTAGATACATTTTTTTCTTTTTAAATCGTTTCAATTTTGAACCATGAGACTTAGTGTCTTAATATTTGGTAAAAAGTGTTGTGGATTTGCTCTTTATCCAAGTTGTTCAGATTTTCCCCCGGGGGTAAAAAATGGCCCCTTGTGAAGGTACTCTTTTGTGATTTAGTTCGTTGGGATTTTTTTCTCCTTCTCAGAAACCATGGACGCTACAGCATATAAGATAGTATCATCATGTGGTCCTGTACTAAAGTTGTTCAAATTGTGCCTTTGCTTTGTAAAATATAAAACCGATTGGTTAAAGGTCATTCGTTTTGAACAATTTCATTGTCAGAGCAGAGACAACCAATGGAACCTTATTTCAAGTACAAAGTATTGTTTTTAGATTGCTGTAAGTGATTAGTGCCAAATCATTAATTGAAAGCCAAGGTGGTTGTTAAAATTTTCTTTGAGAAATTGAACATTAGTTTGGAAAAAAAATCATAATATGTAATATCATTCTTTTAGTCACACATTGAATTCAAGAGCTGGACTTCAAAAATGTATTGCAGTACATGCTGAAAAATGGCATAAATAAGTTGACAACATTAATAAAATATGGGAAAGAAACCTAATTGAAATAGAGACTATCTTTATGAAACAAAATTATTGTCGAAAGAAATTACTCAGAAAGGTTGTCCTTGCCAAGTAGATCATTTTGTTGCACTGGTTAGTATATATAAAGTATAGATTCACCCCCTCAATTTATTTCTCAATCGAGAATCTTTGGTAAGGTTAAGATTCTATCAACATGAGTCATGGTAAGAACAAATGTAGACAAAATATTTTATACAAGCTTCGCTAGTACTGACTAAAATCCAGGTAAATTTCAGTTTGACAATCGTCTACAATTGGGGAGTTGATGCCGTCACCAATGACGGATCAAGGCAAGCTAGAAAAGTTGTCAATCTATTCAGGGGCAGTTGCGTTGCATTAGCAATGTCAAATGTTACATCAATGGATATATTTTAGCCTTTCACCACAAAAGGCAATATACGTATACATGTGGCTTTTACAAATAGCATAGATGAAGATGAGAATTCACAGCAGTAGAAAAAACCACCGTTGGGTTTGCTGCCATTGACTCTAATTATAATCTAATATTTGTCAGAAGAATGCCAAGTTCTTCTGAAGTACATGTTATATGTGTTTGCATGGACCATACTAGTAATTAGCTTGCATAAAATAACATCTTGCCTAAAATTGTTCTAACCATGACTTACACTGAAGGAAATCCAGCCAGTCCCAAATAAAAATAAAATTCATGGATGAAACCTGGATCCCTATCAATATAAGGTTAGCCGACACTGACACTAGCTATATCCGAAAATTAGTCAGGAGAATTTAAGTTCTACCTTGTACATGTTATAGCAGAAATGTTTCCTGAACAAAACTCGATGTTTATTGTGCATTGTTCTTGCCTACCAATGTTCTTAAAGATACCTTTATTAACTGGGCACTGACCAGCGCAAGGAAACCACCCATTCCGGAAAGACTACCAGTCGGAACGATGAATTTTTGACATTTTTTTGTGTCATTTATACAATTTTACCTCAGTTGGGCTTTTTGAAAAAATCTAGTGATTACATTACCGGTATAGCACTTTATTCAAATCTATCAAAGGCTTTTGTTCACTTGGGATGTTGACATATATGTATATAGTTGAAATAAAACGCTAATTTTACATCAGTCAAAACAATTGTTATATAAAAGTTTCTCAAAGGTATATGCACTTGTGAGATGTTGACATTATAATGTAGTTTAAATCAAGCTAAACTTTAGAAGATTAGATATCGGAACCAGAACTGCATTTCCAAGAGTTTTTTTAGGTAAAGTTGTGAACAAAGTCTGTACATTCAATGTAGTCTAAGTAAACTTGTAAGCAAAGTCTTTACATTCAATGTAGTCCAAGTAAAGAAATAAACAAGGTCTTTGCATTCAATGTAGCCGAAATAAGATTGTGAACAAATTCTTTACATATTCTTTACATTCAATACAGACTAAGTAAACAAGTAAACAAAGTCTTCACATTCAGTGTTGTCTGAGTAAACAGGTACGGAAAGTCTGTACATTCAATGATGTCTAAGTAAATAAACTCTTTACTTCATACATTCAAAGTAGTCTAAGTAAACAAAGTCTTTGCATTCAATGTAGTGGAAGTGAACTTGTAAACAAATTCTTTACATTCAATGTAGTCTAAGTAAACAAGTAAAGAAAGTCTCTACATTCATTGTTGTCCAAGTACATTCAATGTTGTCTAAGTAAACTTGTAAGGAAAGTCTTTACATCCAATGTTGTCCAAGTAAACAAAGTCTTTACATTCAATGTAGTCTAAGTAAACAAAGTCTTTACATTTAATGTTGTCCAAGTAAAGAAGTAAACATAGCCTTTTACATTCAATGTAGTCTATGTAAACAAGTTAAAAAAAAAGTCTTTACCTTCAATACAGTCTAAGTAAAGAAAGTCTTTACATTCGATGTAAACAAGTAAACAAAATCCTTACATTCATTGTAGTCTAAGTAAACAACTAGACATAATCTCTACATTCAGTGTAGTCTAAATAAGTAGGCAAAATCTTTACATTCAATGTAGTTGAAGTAAACAAGTAGACAAAGTCTAATGATTAGCTGCTCTCTTGGCTAATTAATCAAATTAATATTCATGTTGACCGAAGATCATGCAGCCTGATATTGATATATACTGGATAAAACGTTAAGTTAGGGCTCTGAGGATTTAGATACTGATAAATCCTTTTACACATGATGCCGACATGTATTCAACAACCCCGAGGAAGAAGGCTTTTTAAATTATCGTGGGAATTTGTATTTTTTTCCATTTATATACACAGCTGTTTGAAAAATATTTTATACCCATGAGAAATGTATATATAGGGGTTCTAAAACATTTTTCCGGATTTTTCCGGATTCGTCATTGAGTATCTTAATTAATAATCGTCCGAGGGATATAATTTTCGGCGTAAGCTTTCAGCGTAAGTTTTTCCCATTCTCTCTCTCTAATTTCTCTCTGTTTAATTTCGTCTTATTCCTAGCCCAGTTTTCGCTAATTTTCGTTTAGTATTTTTTTTTCTCGTTTAGTATTTTTCCCTAGGGTATCCCCTGTACCCCTCCATTCTTCCTATCTCTCCTATCTCTCCTATCTCTCTATCTCTCTATCTTTTTATCTCTAGGACCCCCCGTATAGTCTGGCGAAGATCGAAAGGATTTCGGTTTTGAAGGGATCGTAGAGGTCGTTGGGGTTTTAGACGTCATCTCCCCTGGCGGGTTGATGGTGTTTTGAGGCTGTCGAGGCAAGAGGGTTGTATGGGGAATGAAAGGGGGTAAGGGGCTAAGAAGAAGAAGAAGAAGAAACTAGGGGGCTAAGGAAAAAGAAAGGAAAAAGGACTAAGAAAGAAAATACCTTTATTAATTAAGATACTCAATGACGAATCCGGAAAAATCCGGAAAAATGTTTTAGAACCCCTATATATACATCTCTCTCGACGAAATTTTTTTCTACGTAATATACAAAGACGATGTTTGATGAAGAAGAAAACGATTTAGTGTATCTTGATGAACCTTTAATTTCATTTACTAAGAATTATAATTGTTTCCATTGTAATCGCAGGGAAGAACTAAAAAGAATGTTTAAGTTTAAATGGATGGTCATTGACGAAAAGGCTGGAAATTTTATTAATAGAGATCTAATTATAGAAAAACCGTTTTCGGAATTAAGAAGGATAATATCCGCGTTAAATATTCTTTGTCTTAGAAAAGTATATGAAATGCAATGTATGGAGGATAATCATTCAGAAGCCAAAGAATGGGGAGATACATTCGTAGGTATTTGTAGCGATCAAGCGACAGAATTAATCAACGAATTTTGTTTTAACGCGTTAGAAGATTGGAGTATTATTTTTAATATATTCCACACAATCGATCGTATATTATTACATAGAAATGCGTGCCACAGAACTTACGAACCGTGTAACGATGAAATGCGTTGTTTATACGAAGATGACGAAATTGAAAGTATTGATCCCTGTTAAATAAAAAATATTCTATAGAAAATGGAATGGGAATATAACGAAGAAGATTCGGATTTTGAAGAAGATTCGGGTTTTGAAGAAGATTCAAATTTTGAAGAAGAAACGAATCCTAAAGCATTTTTGTACGAAGAAGCGATGCAATGGCAATACGGTAATCGATTTATATCGTTTTGTCATAAATATCGTCTATTAGGACTAACCTACGTGCAATTAAAGGAGCTCGAAAACGCGGTAAAGTGGTCATATGACAATAGAAAACTTTTTGAAGAAGAATTCTCAGGTCTCGGCAAAAGAGAGAACCGGATTAGCGAAGAATGTTTCAAACAACAAACGAAGGAATATTACCTAAATGAATACGAACTAAGCTATTTGAGAAAGAAAGATTAAAAAAAATTTAAGGAAAAAATCCGCCGTTTAATCGAAGGAAAAATTTTGTTCGATTCAGGCGAACTATAATATTTCGGAAAATATTAAATCTGGCTTAAAGAAAAAAGTCGCTTTAGAAAAATGGAGTTGGAAAATTTCGATGAACTTGACAATTTCGATGAACTTGATGATTTTGAAAAGTTTCGAATCGCTATGTATAAAAAACACGGATATAAATTTTTAGATGTTTGTATGGAATATAACTTATGGGATAAATCGTACGATGAATTAGAGGGACTTGTAATCGCGATGCGATGGCTATACAAAAAGAGGTGTATAGATTATTGCAATAGCCTATCACCCGAAGAACCTCCGAGGCAGGTATCGTTTTGACGTTAGTTTACTAAAGGGAAAGCAGAAACCGTTAAAACATTTCGTAGATCGCTACGGACTAAATGAACTAGACGATTTGGAATTTTACGAAATAGAGAAAACGATCGAAAATTTACTCGAGGGTAGATGTCGACAGTATAATTCTTTAGAACCGATATATCGTTTACCATCTACAGTTAGGGTTTAAAGATATATATCTTTTTTAAGATATATATCTATCATCTCTCATCGCTTTTAAAAGATAGTCGAGATTAAATAGAGATTCTGCGAATCTCCGGATCTGAAAGATCCTCTCGTCGTCAGTTTCCCCCTTGAAAAGATTAAATATTAATCCGATCGAAACGATACGTTTTACGTAAACTTTTTTGTCCCAAGAAAGATCTAAATTAACAATGTAACGATCTAGGAAACGCGTTTTTTCTATTTTTCTTCGCCCCATCATTTTTTCGTATTCTCGAATCTCGTTTTTAATGTCTTCGACGTCCGAATTTTTACGTTCTATCAATTCGAGAAGTTTTTCTTTTCCTTCGTTCGAATAGGTTGAAGGAATCTCCATAGTCCCATATTTCGTAAACAGTAGTTTCCTTTGTGAACCTAAAACGATACCCGTTCGTTCCAAGTCGAGTATTTTCTTCCTTTTTTCCGGATTCGCTTCGTTGGCCGCGCATTCGAGAAAAAAAGGTTCAATTTCCGTAATTTTTTTTAAAAATCTATCCCTTTTAACTTATAATGTCCCACCGATAGGGTATGTACGCAGTCGTCTAAAACGTATCGAACGTCTTGCGTAGGTACTAACGCTATCTTTTTAACGGTCTCCGTAAAAATTTCGTGGTTTTTACTGCTTATGACGTTAAAGTCTATCCTTTTTTCTTTCCCGTCGTATACGCAAGAAAGAAAGTCTTCCATCGTAAGTTCGTTTTTCACGGTATTACCTATTCCTTTGCATCTGACGATATTTTTCTTTTCGTCTTCCGAATCTCCCATTCTAATACAATATATTTTCGCGCAAGTACTCGCGAATTCTTTAATCGGTCTTCCTTTGCATTCGTCTTTAAAGAACCCTAACCTATTCGCGTTTTTCTTACTATGTAAAGGGTGATTTTCCGGGTAGTTACTCATATCGAAATTCGTATCGAGATCTTTCGAAAATTCTTCGTAAATATCCTCGCTTTTAACGCAAAAGATAAAACTGTCCGTATCCGTATATAGTAACGACAGACAATTCTCGAATTTAGGGAGTAAATATTCGTGATACGTTCGATACATCTTAAGTTTAGACAATTCTAAAATTGCGAAACTGACGTATATAGGTTTGTTACATTTGATGATAGTCTTCTTTTTATGAACCGCGACGAGTTTGTCCAAAAATATCGTAAACTTGGTATATTCTGGACTTCTCACCAGTTTTTCCGCTCGTTCTTTTCGATTCGTAAGTTCTACGTTACACCTTTTTCTAGGATTTTCTATCGTTTTTCCATAGATACTATTGTTAGCTTTCTTGTAAAACGAAACCGCGCTAGATTTTTTCTCCTTCGTCGCTTTCATCCTTTTCTTTGTATTGTTCTCGATATAAGGTTCGAGCCATTTCTCGACGCGAAAAATATAACCCCTATAAATTTTCGTAATCTTAGCACCCATCTTGACGTAAAACTTTAATAGTTCTCCGTAGCAAAGATATTCTTCGCGATTCCTTAAATTCGGAACGAGTTTTTTGACCCCGTTTTTTGTAATATGCTCGGGAGCGATAGGATAATCGTTTAGGAAATCAAGTAAACTGTCAGGTATTTCCAAGTCTACGACTACCGCGCAAGGGAAATTTTCCCAGTCTTTTAATTCGCAGTCTTTCATTTTTCTATCGATCGCGTACGGCAATTCTTCGCTCATAGCATCTCCGTAAAGGTTATTTTTGTCGACGTAAAATACGAAAGAACTTTCGACGTTCGGATCGTAATCGGACAGGTATCAATTGTTCGCTTTCGCGTGACGAACTATAGACATCGAGACGCCCCCTCGAATTCCTTTCTCGAAATCTTCGTACATTTCCCTATCCGTAATTAATTCTATTTCCTTTCCCATATATCTTAACATGTTTTGCCAGGACGTACCCGGAAGGGTATAGCATTCGATAGGATCTATGCCATATTCTTTAATATTAAGTTTCCTGAAATTCTCGAAAATATCGGTCAATAGAAGGACGTCTCATACGCAGTATATTTCTTGATAATCTTTCATCGTTTTACAACCGAAAGCTTCCCAACTTTCGAGGGCTAGGTCGTATTCTTCTCGCGAAATACCTTTCCCACGAAGTCGAGAATAAAAGTTTTCTATCGGCGGAAGACCGGATCTAATTAATTTATATATACTATCCATCCATTCGTATGGATATATACCTTTTCCCCGAAGAATGCACGAGGGTATCGGCGGGAAACGTTTACCGGTTTCTGTCCGTTCGTCCATTCCCAATTCTCCCGCTAATTGTTCGACGCTGGAATCGAGAAATCGATAGGAGTCGAGGAAACGAACTTCTTGATATTTACCGCGAATACTTAAATATTTCGAGAAAGAAATATATTTTTGTTCGTTCGAAGGTAATACGGTCATTCTTCTGGTACTATAGGCGGCTAATTGTTTAATGAAAAGATTGGCGATGTATCCTCCCAAGTTATGAAAGAATACTGGGGTAAAAGCGGGGGTTTTCCCATTCTTTTCGACCCATCTTTTAACGTATGCGTGTATGGCAGCCATTAATTTTTTTACGAATACCTTTCCGACGTCGTCTTTGTCATCTTCCGTGGTATACGTGCAGAGAGACGATTTGCAGATGTTTTCGTCCGACGATTTTACGAAAAAAGAAAAACACGAAGGTTTATGCTTTTGAAATTTGTTTCCCTCTTCGTCGTCTTCATTTGGGATTAGAAAAGATTCGAAATCCGCGTATATGCAGAAAGCCGGCGGTGTCCCGTTTTTCTTTTCCTTGTAAGAGACTATATGATTGGAAACTTTAGGAAGTTCTAACAAAGTAGCGTCGCTACATTTCTTTTCGTGACATTCTAATTTTTCGAGAGAAGAAAATACTTTTTGGCATTTATAACAAACTTCTTTTCGAGCTTTATATTTGGAAATTTGACTATATAGTAATCTAGACATATTTTCGACTAAATAAAAATGTTCTTCGTAATAGAGTAAATATATTCTCGGGACTGCTCGATCCGCCTGAAGGTTTCATACTTTCACGGAATCCTTTCCATCGAATATGATGGGAGTTCTTTCGTTTTCGTTGTTGACGCCATATATGACGAGATGTATATGGGTATTTTTCTCCTGAAATTTTTCTATATCGTCGCTCGTCGTAGGATAGTTTACGTCGCTAAAATCCGCGTATCGATTTGGATCTTCCCGATCAATTTTCTTTAATTCTCGATCGACTCTCCGTTTGTTTTTTTCGGTCAGATTAAAAAATCGTAATATACTCCAATAGAAACATCTTTGATCAGTAGTATGCATAGATACTAACGCTCTCTTTCCTTTAAGCCATTCCGGTAATTCTACCCGGGAACAACCGCCCGTAAAAGGAACGTATTTTCCGAAACTCAAAGAAATACATTCGGTTCCTATTAATCGCCATCCGCTACCTTCGTATTCTTTTCCAGCGAAAGATTCTAAGACTTCCTTGTATAGTTTATCGTATATTTTTTGTTTGTTGCTCGAAGGATAAATGGCGTGCAGTCTCGAATTAAAATATTTGTAAACAACTTGATCATCTTTTCTCATTTGTGTGACAAAAGTCATGATCGCTTTCGTACCGGAATTTTTCTCGAACTCGTTTAATATGCGAGAGCTCGTCTTGTTTAAATAATTTTCTATATCGACGTCGTTCCCGTTAGGTATAGTAAATTGCGTTTCCTTGAAATATCCGTTTAACGTGGATTTTTTAGACGTTCTTCCTATAGAGATCAGAGATCTCCGGAGACTCTTCAAGTCTCTAGTTTTTTCTTTTTTCCTTTTTCTTAACGACGCCGCTTGACTATTCGACTTCATCATCATCGTTGTCAGCTTCCTTGACGCCGCGATATTACAATTCTCGTTAAAAACGAAAGAATAACGTTTCATTTTTATATTTCATATATAATTTAAACGATTTAAGTTATATATAAAAAAAATATGAGTTCCGTCGAAAATACGAAGAAAGTGACATTTACGTTGGGAGAAGAAAATACGATCCGGGGATCTAAGAAATCGGAAGAAATAGTCTATTGCGATTTTCTTAAGAAAGGAAGACGAGGGGTTTACCTGAATTTAAACGCTTCGGGTCCCCCTAATAGACCGACGATAACCGATTACCAGAAAAGAATGATCTATATTAATATCGCTTACAACGATATGCTTAAAGAATTTTTAGAAGCGGTCATCGAAAATTTAGACGAAGAATCGTATGAGAAGTTACAAGAAGATTTTTTATTAAGCGGAATTTTAGAAAAATACGAATCAAACGGTTTCATCAAAGCAAAGGTAGACACCGAAAAATTCGGAACGACTTTCTTCCAATGTCAGGATCCTAAAGGTAAAGGCTTTAAAAATCTAAATTATGAAGATTTCTATAGAGATCGTATTCTTAACGGCGTTTATACTATTAAAGTAGGGGGAATATGGAGAAAACGTAATTCTCGCGAATCCGGAATATCTATCAAAGTTTTAGCCGTTTTGGTCAAAGAAAAATATCGCGAACTCGAAGAAGACGAAGATTACGAATACAATCTACTTATGTCGGCTAGAACTGAGGACGAATAAAAATTTGAATTAAAGGAAATTCCTACCTATCTAAAAAATAGGGAGCCAGAGCTCCTAGGACCCGAGTCCTTTTCAGACCCTCTCGCGACATATCTTCGACTACATCTAGTTGTTATTTCGGTGATTTAGGTTGTATCCGGTTTAGACGCCATTTTCCTTCTCGACATTTTTTTGATTACATTACTTTTCTTCGGAGAGTAACGTAATTTTCTAGAGATTCCCAATCTACAGTTCGTGAGGGATATAGAACCTATCGAATCCGCAGCGATATTTTCCCCCGTCTCTAGGACTGGTCCGATCTATGACTATGAAACCATAAGGGAAATCCCAGCAATCTCTGCAGAATTTTTTAAACGCGTTGACGTCCATATCTTGACGTATTATAAAGGATACTTAAGTTTCTATTGTCTTGGGGATAGAAGCATATAAAATTCGCGTTTTCTCGAATCGTTTGTCTCGGCAAAGCGAAAAAGTTTTGCGACAGGTAAAAACAATCGACGTTACTATGCCTTCCCCTCGTATAGTATTGCTCGCATTTATTTTGTTTTTCCAACATTAAGTCGTCGAAAATCATTAAATTTTTGTCTTTACGATTTAAGTCTCCCGGTTCGGGTACGTCTTTTCCGTTGTTGTGAAAACTAGGAATGATGACGGTTCCCCCATTCGTCGTAGATCCTTTGGCGATTTCTTTAAATAGATCTTTGAGGGGTTTTCCTAATCCTCGTATCTCGTCTTTACGCAAAAAAAATTTGTTCAATTCTTCTTTCATGAGCCCCGCTTCTAATCCTTCCCTGAGTATCTTATATTCATCTTGTTCGAATAAATTTTTCCCGAAAATGAATAGTTTATCGTAGTCTAACCATCCCGGTTTTAACAATAGATTAAACAATAGCGTCGTTTTCCCGCAGCCCGAACTTCCTATGATCAGACCTCTGATACGACTAGGAAACATGGGACTATTATTCCTAACGCTAGTATTCGTATTCCAAGAATAGTCGTCTATTTCCATATTTTTTTAATATTAATATAAAAAAGATAACAGAAATCTATTGCGTAAGATGTAAATGTAAAACTGGAACGAATTCTCCGACGGAAGAAACGACGAGAAACGGAAGAAGAATGTTAAGGGGTACCTGTACAGCTTGCGGTATGAGAAAGACGACATTTAAAAAAAAAAAAAAAAATGGCGGTGGGATAGTTAACAAGGTCGTCGAAAATATTCCTATCGAATTTCATCTGCCGGGTCATAACTTTACGGGACCGGGAACGGATTTAAAGAAAAGGTTAAATCCCGACGGAACCCCGAAAGCGAAATATCGTCCGATTAATAGGGTTGATCAGGCGTCGATATTTCACGATATTTGTTATAGAAAATATCTGGATACAAAAATGAGAAACGCGATTTGCGACGCCGATATGGTAAAAACTTTAGATCATATCATTAAACCGACCCTTCGAGAAAAAATAGATAGGGCGTTCGTTAGACCTATTATAAGTACTAAAGCTAAATGGGGGATGGGGGATAGGGCTGATCCTCTGGCCGATACTTTTCCGATTAGGCCCCTTAAAAAAAAAAGTCGTCGTCAAAAAAACCTTGGGTGACGAATTACATCGGAATGTTAGAAGGAATTTTCCTACCAAAAAAGTATCCGTTCCCGGCATAGACGATACTTGGACTGCGGATTTAATGTTTATACCGAAGGAATACGAAGAAAAAGAAAAATTAAACAAAGATGTTAAAGGAAACGAACTTAAACCTACTTTTCTAGTCGTATTAGACGTTTTTTCGAAATACGCTTGGGTCGTACGTATGAAAGGACATAGAAAAATGGCTACCAACGTCAAAGACGCTTTACTCAATATATTCGAATCGTCGGGAAGAAAACCTAAAAAGTTTTTGACCGATCGGGGTTCGGAATTCGTAGGTCTTTTACGAAGAAACCAAAAAGATAGCGAAACTCGAGAAGTTCTCGCGACCAAATTTCAATGTCGGTATTGCGAAAGATATTTTTCGACGAAAGGTAATTTAAAACGTCACGAAGAAAAGGAATGTCCTTTTAGACCTTCGGCGGGTCAGAGAGGGGGAGCTTCTGTATTCAAAGATATCAGTCCATATCATACTGACAGTTGAAGTAAAGCCGCCATTGCCGAAAGATTCGTAAAAACAATCAAAAGAAAAATCTGGAAATATATGACCGATCACGGTAAAGAAGGAATTCTCGATAAGATACCGTCTTTAGTCGAAGAATATAACAATACCGTACATAGTACGATAGGAATGACTCCAGTAAAAGTGAGTCTTCCCGAAAACGAAGAAGTCATTTACGAAAAAGCTTTCGAAAGGAAAAGAAAATCGGAGAAAGAAATCGAAAAGAAGATTAAGAAAAACAATATTTCCGTAGGAGACAAGGTAAGATTAGTGAAAATTAAAGCGA
Source organism: Tridacna gigas (assembly GCA_945859785.2). NCBI lineage: Eukaryota > Metazoa > Mollusca > Bivalvia > Cardiida > Cardiidae > Tridacna > Tridacna gigas. The sequence goes on from OX244033.2 coordinate 30,609,650, forward strand.
ATATGGAAAAAGGATACGAACAAAATTGGACGCGCGAAATTTATAAAGTTTATAAAATAGGAAAAACTGATCCTATTACGTATCATGTCGAAGACATTCACGGTCATAAAGTAGACAGAATATTTTACAAGCAAGAACTTCAAAAGACCGAACGTCCTATGAATCCCAATCTGAAAGATTTCGGAAGATCTAGAAAGAAAGAAGATGCTTGTCGAGGTCGCGAAGCCGTGAAGAAAGAAGCCAAGAGACAAAAAGACGTAAAAAGGAGAGGAAAACTAAAAGGTCAAGAAGATCTAGATTTTGGAATGGGGATACGAGATGCAAATCTGTCTGATACATTAACTTCTAAACTTCCAGATTGAATACTTTCGAATATCGACCTGGAAAAAGTTTGTAAAGATCTTGAAGGCTGGAGAGATATATTTTCCAGAGATGCCCTTCCGGAAAGACCTAATGAAAAAGAATGCGGTATTTTAAATCTCGACAACGCGGAAGGACCGGGAACGCATTGGGTCGCATGGTATAGGATTAAAGGGACAAAGTACTATTTCGATAGCTATGGAATTCAACCGCCGTTAGAATTGAGGGACTATTTACGATCCCCGATATACTATTCGTCCGATCAGATCCAAGATTTAAATTCTTATATCTGCATTCATCTCTGCGTCTTCGTTTTGGAAAATCTTTCTCGAGGGTACGATTTATATCCTATCGTTTCGTATTTAATGAGAGAAAAATAGGACATATAGCCCCCTGAGCATTTTAGTAATATATATTTTCCTTAAAAAATATATATTTTTAATAAATTGCCTATCAACAAGTTAGGTCAACCTTATATCCAGGATGACTACGACGATGATCCCGAGAATCATTTCGGAGTATCTCTCACGTATATAGCCGACAAATATGTAAGACAAGATGGTAGTAGTACCATGTGCGGGGATTTAAAGATGGGGGGTAATACGATAAAAAATATACGTTTACCGACTAATCCCGAAGAAGCCGCGACGAAAGAATACGTCGATTCCGCGAATCCTTTCGAATTTAGAAACGGGGGATTTATAGCGAAAGATAAAATATATTTTGGATGGAATAAAATAGGAGGGGTACGAATGCCTAGAAACAAAAACGAGCTGGTTTCGAAAGAATACGTCGATCAGGAAATCGCTAAAGTTAAAGTTAAAGAGGACGAAAACGGGGAAACTATGGACGCGAAAAATCGTAGGGTCGTAAATTTAAAAGAACCGGAAGAAGAAAAAGACGCCGTGACGAAAGATTACGTCGATACGAGAATTGAGAATTTAGGGAAAAGCATATCGCCCCATGTAAGTGAGATATATGGTACAGCTACGGGTGCATTTACACTTGGAAAAAAATATAAGTTCAATGGGGAAGAAAATTTTTATATATCACCTATACATGGTAAAATAGTATGCGTAACTCTAGGAATCCGATATCGAGCAAATTCTAGACCGTTAAGATGCCAAGTAGAGATAAATTTACGGAATGCTGCTTCCGCATATTCTATAGATGAAGCGGGAAACCGAATAACTCACGACGTAAATATAGCTAATGTTGGTACTATTTTCGAAATAATACCCAAAATGTCAGATTCAGAAGGTTTTCTATGTAAAACTTTTAAAAAAAGAGATTTAAGATTTAATTATGTAGAAGATGGTAGAAGAATTAATTTACCTATGATTGATTTACTATATACAGATTGTAGTTATATCACTGTTACTCAACATACAAATAATCCTAATATTATATCTTCTTTTATTACTTTACTATTAGAATTACACGACTATCAATAAGCGCGAGCCGAGAAATTAATAGACAATATATATTTTCGTTAAAAAAATATATATTATATTTTTTAAATCTCAGTCGTCAGCGTAGCTGTTTCTTCTTCCGTTTCTTCAGTTTCTTCTTTTTCTATCGTCGTAATAGTCGTTTCCTCACCCGTTTCTCCGTCCTTGACTACTACTATTTCTTCTTCCGTAATCAATTTTCTTCTTACTATTTTTACTAAGGGTTTTACGTTATTCTTCATTTTTAAAATACGTAAGAAAAAATATTTAAATCTTTTAAAAAATGACATCTAAACAAATCATAGTCACGGATCAAACGACTAAGTTTAGGACGAATTTTTCCCCCATATCGATTTGGGAAATTCTTATTGGGAAATGGCTCTCGTTAATCTCGAAACGTATTACAGTATTCCTAACATTCACGTTGGTAACAATGCGTTCGCTTATTGGAACCCTACCGGATATAAGGAATTTACTCTTCCTAAAGGTAGCTACGAAATAGATAATATTTATAAAGAACTAAAGAGACACTTGAAAGAAAACGGAGACTACGATCCTATGAACGACGAGTATCCTATTAGGTTAGATCCGGAAGAACATACCCTTAAATCTTCCGTAACTATTAACGACGGATACAGGGTAGATTTCACTATTCCTAATTCGTTAGGAAAATTATTGGGATTTAGCGAAAAAAAATTAGAATCCAGCTATCACATAAGCGACCGTTTAGTACAAATTCTTCCGGTAAATTCGGTCATCATTAACGTCGATATCATCGGTGGAAGTTACGTTGGAGGTTCATGAACTAGCGCGATCTATAGTTTTTTTCCTAAAGTTCCTCCAGGTTATAAAATCATTGAGAATCCTCCGCATCCTATTTATCTTCCTACTGTTTACAACGATAAGATCGATAGTTTAGAAGTAAAGGTAACCGATCAAAATGGTAATCTATTAGAATTTAGGGGAGAAGAAATTACGATACGTTTTCATCTTAGAAAAATTTTAAAAAATCTATATATTAAAAAATGGTAACTGAATATACGTTAAAAGGTGTTTCATTTACGGACGGACAAAAGAAAACTATAGCGAAAGCTATTAGAGATCACAGTACCGCTACCGTAAGACTTTCCCCTTCTCAAATGGAAGGTCCCGACGAATTATATTTTACGAAGACGCAATTAGCAAAAATGCAAAAAGCGAGATCGAAAGGTCGCAGGGTTCAGATTACTCTATCGAAAGCCCAATTGAACCGTAATAGAGAACAAATAGGAGGATTAAATAGGTAAAGCACTTCCGTTTATAGGAAAATTCACGCCGAAAATTCTTAAACCGTTAGCATCGGGAATTCCAGGATCGGTCGGTTCCAATTTAATGGATAAACTATTTGGAAAAGGCCTATATTTGAAAAAGGGACCTCACGCCGCTCAAATACAAATGGACGGGGAAGGATTGTATCTTCGTCCTTATGCTGGTAGAGAATTAGAACGTTACGGGAATGGGTTATACCTATACGATGGAAAAGGAATACAAGATGGTGCCGGATTACTATTAGGGGACAATTCCCCATTTAAAAATATTCCCCTCTTAAATATTTTATTATAAATATTTTCGTATAGAAAAATGAATATTAAAAAAAGACGCTTCGATTTTAATTCTCAACCTAAGACTATACATTGGAAGCCCGATTCGAACGTTTCGTTCCCTCCTTCGAAAAGAAAAATTAAAGGTTCGGAAGAATTCGATCATACGACCTGGGATATATATTCCCAAGAAAAAATCTCGATTTCCCCGAAAGAAGGAAAAAGATTGTCTTTGGGATTCAGATATAGTATGTTTCGAGGAATATTAATTGCGTCTATTTCTACGCCTTGGAAAGATTCTTTAACGATCTTAAACGGGTTGTATTCTTCCGACGAAATGAAAGATATCGTCGTCTACCTTTACAATTTTACCTTGAACAAAGTAACCATTCCCGAGGGTAATCCATTCTGCGTATTGCGATATTTTAAAAATTAGACATTTTAAAAAAATGACGGATTTAGATCAAAAAACTTATCCTAGTTTACCGGAAGAAGGTCCCATTCCTTCTGCCCCGCCGAATGAACAGGGGGGTAGTTTCCCTTCATATAACGATAGTGAAGGTCATTCTTATTGTCTTCGTAAAATTTCGGAAATTCAAACGTTTCTCGAGGAAGAAGTCAAGAAAAGGGACGCTCTTACGAAAAAATATTTTAGGATTTCGAAAATCGTCGACAATATAGATACCATTTTACAAACGGTGACGTTAGCGACTAGTACAGGGGGAATCGTATTACTATCGACCATCGTAGCTATTCCTGCCGCTACTGCTATGGAAGCGTCGGCATTGGTTACCGGTTTACTCGCCATATTAGGAAAATACGCGGTAAAAAGAACGGGGATGAAAGGAGAAAAACATCAAGAGATTCGCGCTATAGCCGATTCGAAATTAGATACGATCGCATCCCATATTTCTGAAGCGATCGCTGACAACCGTATTACGGACGAAGAATTTCAATTAATCTTAAAAGAATTGGGAAAATATAAGAAAATGAAGAAAGATATTCCGCAAAATACGAAGAAAACTTTGACGGCCAGAGAAGAAGAAAATTTGATTGAACGGGGAAGACGCGAACAATGCGAGTCCTTTCAGAGGTTGGTTGAAAAAAATCAAAGGGATCCGCTACCCTTTTAAAAGGTTTCCGAAATTCTACTGTAGTTGTACTTGCGAAATCAGTAATTCGACTTAGATAAGATATATATCTCGAAAAAGAAGATGTATATCTAAAGCGTAATAGCATTTTCTAAAGAAAACCAACTGTCGTAATCGAAAGAACAACCATCGGGCCAATTCGAATCGTAAAAATAAAGGCTGAGGAATAATGTTTTTTCGTTTTTTCTTCTCATTAGCAAAGAAGAATGAAATATCGGAGTTAATTTATTGAATTCTTTAAGTATAGAACCTTCGTAAAAGTTTATTTCCCTTTTCATAACTGGAACGCCAGAGGTTCTAACTTTCATTCCCATTTTATCGAATTCTTTAAGTATAGAACCTTCGTAAAAGTTTATTTCCCATTTCATAACTGGTGCGCGAAAGATTTTAACTTTCATTTCCATTTTTTCGAAATCGATCGGAAAATGAAAACGTACCAAGCTATATTTGTAATAAAAAACCGGTCTTAATTTATAATAATTGTAATAAGAACTAATCGGTAAAAATTGTATCGAAATTTTTCCTTTCCCTTCGGTCCTTTCCCTTCCCTTCAGAGGTTGGAATTCATCGAGTACGTTAGTTTCCAAGTTTCTAATAACGTTTCCGAAAAAAAAAATTATCTTTTTGAACCGTTTTTAATTTTCGAATCAGACGTTCGTCTAAATTCCGAATTACCGTACTATTTTCCCCTCTCATTTTATATATTAAATTTTTTGTTTAACTCAGTGAATATTTCTGATTGGTCCGATTTTACGATTGCCCGATTTCCGATTTTACGATTGCCCGATTTCCGATTTTACGATTTCCGATTGTCCGATTTCCGATTTTACGATTTCCGATGTTACGATTGTCCGATTTCCGATTTTACGATTGCCTGATTTCGCGGGAGAGAATTTTTTTAAATATTAAAAAATGTCATTTTTACGAATTACCGACCATTCCAAACGGAATTCGTTAGTTAGAGACTATCTAGCTATGAAGGGAAGAATCTGGAAAACGGATAGAGAACTAAATACGGCTGATTATCTCAGGGCGGAAGAAATGGAGAAAACTTTTAAACCCGTTACTTCTCGGTTAGAAAATATCGAAGAAAAAGTAAAAGACGTCCCCACAATCCTAAAATATTTGCCTGAACAAATCGTGAAAAAAGCCGGAGAATCACTGCCTCCTATGATAGAAGAAGCTCGGATGGAAAAGTTGGAAAAAGAACCTATCCCCGTAACGGACTCGGAAGAGAAAATTAGTGTAAGTGGAGATTCGGAATTAGGCGAAATACTGCAAAATATCGTCAGTGAATAAAAAAATTTCGAACCATTATTTAAAATAGAAGGTCAGAAACTTAAATTAGGAGATAACCCTATTACTTTCAAAAAAGATGCAATAGTTTACAATAAAAAAAAATACGATAGAACACCGGAATTAATGGACTTATTATTCTCTTTGAATCCTTCGGAAGATAGCGCAAAAAATTTGGAAGCGATGGCAGACTTTGATCGGATCATGTATGATTCTAACGTTCTTTTCAAAGACAAGAAACCTGGAGCAAAAAGTCCCAATACCCAAATTTCGTCCGGTCCCGTTCAAATAAGAAAAAAATGGACTAGGTTTCATCGAAGACAATGGTATACTAGATTTCTTGGAACGGATGTGGAAAAATTAAAAGAACCAGAAATTCGAAAGCAGCTACAAAGCATCGTCGACAACTGGAAAAAAGGCTATGGAACGGATGAAGACAAACGACAACTTACGAATTTACGAGATAGTTTAGGAATACCGCCCAAACGGTAGAAAAAAGAAGCGACAACCAAAAGGAAAAAGGAAAAAGACAAGGAAGCCCTACAATCAGAAAAGGAACTATATTTCTTCCGAGAGATCCTATGGCTTTAGTCAAAAGATTAATGCTTTTACTCGGCAGCGAAAACACGGGTAATACTGGTGTAAGAAATGAAATCATCTCGATTTCAGACGAAATACTGAGACAAAAAGAAATAGATAGGGAGCAATACGATTCGTTAGTTCACGACCTCTAGCGATTCTAGGGATTCTACGAATTCCCGCGAACCGTAGGTTCGTACGAGTCTCTAGAGATTTTTTCGTTCCTAATTAAAAAATGATCGTAAAGCAAAACCGAAGAGGTTATGAAAAACAATACATTTACGGAGGCACCAATTTTTTAGGACCGTTAACGAGTATGATAGGTAGTTTATTTAAAAAAAAACGGGTTCTAAATTAGTATCTAGCATAACGTCGAAAGCTGCTCAAGATATGGCTAAGCACGCGGCTAAAAAGGTTGCTACTGACGTCGGAAAAGCGGCTTTACAGAAAGGAAGCGAAAAAATCTCGGGAATAGTAAGTAAAAGAATCGACGACTTAATAGCGAAAAAGAAAAACGGAGCGGGAATTAAAATAATTTAAATCTAGATTAAGTAAAAACATGGCACCTAAAATTTACGAATGGCAGAACGAGGTTTACGTCGATGAAAATACCGAAAAATACGAATACGTCGAGCACGTTCCATCAGTCGGGGGAGACGCGTTAAACAATCCGGGAGATATTTATATAACTTTAGAAGCATGCAAGTTTTTTAAATATAGAAGGACAAATCGTAAAAGCTAACGGAAACCTTTTCACTGATAACGATGATATTACTTTCGCGCATAACGGTATTATGTATCTATTCCGTAATATCGCGTACGAAATTTCAGGTAGAGAAATCGAAAATATGCAATTTCCCGGACAAGCTACGACGATGTTAGGAATGTTAAACTATCCGAAAGATTACTCGGAAGCTCCGGGACTACTTCAATGCTGGGTAAAAGATACGGGAAAAGGAACGGTCGACGGTGAAGGTTTCAAAAAGAGAAAAGAATACGTCATAAAAAATTCTGAAGGTGCGGCTAAAGGAAATTTTTCTTTCAATATTCCGCTCACACATATTTTCGGATTTTGCGAATACTTTTACCAAATTTTATACGGAGTTAAGCAGCAATTAAGATTTACGAGGACTAGTGACGATGAAGCATTATTTAAAATCGGTCCCGATCCCAATGGTAATTCTGAACAATGCGCGGACGGAAAAGTAGTTTTAAGAAAACTATCCTGGTGCATGCCCCACTTAAAACCTTCGCTTCAACGAGAAACCCAGATATTAAACGACGTCGCGAATAGAACCGAAATAAAAATAGGATTCCAACATAGAAGATGTGATTCGGTAGGCATAGGAAGAAATTCCACGAGTTGGTCATGGATTTTTGCCGCGAAAGTTATAAACGAGCGACCTAGATACTTAATCATAGGTTTCCAAACGAGGCATAGAAACGATCAAAAGCTAAATCCTTCTATTTTTAATCATTTAAACGTAACGAACGCCGTCGTAACCCTCAACGACAGACGATATCCTCAAGATGATAGAAGCATGAATTTTAAAACTAATCAATACGCTAGAGCATATCGCGATGCTAACCTATTCAGAACTAAAATAGATGATATAAATAGCGAGATTTCGAACATAGGAATTGATTATATAGAATTTAAAGATATCTATCCGATATTCGTTTTCGATATGTCTAAACAAGACGATATTTTAAAAGCCGGTACAGTTATGGTTCAAGCCGATTTTGTCTTCGGAGAACCCGTCCCCCCTGATACGATGGCGTACGCGGTATTAATGTCGGACAAAGTATTTTCGCTAAAAGCCGACGGAAGCAAATTCATGCCCGTATTTTAAAAGTCTACATATCTAAAATTTAGATATATAGACTCTAAATTCTATTTAGAAAAAGTATTTGGCTTAAGCGTTTTAATACGATCTATGAAATGAAAAGGAGCGTCGAGAATCAACCGGATACGATCAAATTTTCGTTAAAAGAATTGGGATGTACGTCGTTAGATCGCGTCATTCCCCATTTAATCGTAGACAATACTTTAAATTCCAATCTCGTTTCGGATATATCTAAAGTAGACTATACGGCCGATTCGAAAGGATTATGCTGTTTAGAACCGTTAAAAGGATTACCTCCTTTCATAGACGATTTATACGTATTCGGGTATCTTCACGAAAAAGAAATTATTCGTAAAGGAAAAACAGTTAATTTTATAACGGGAGAGAATAGTCCGGCGAAATCCGTAGTCCTACTCATCAAATCGATTACGACGGAACTTTTCGGTCATTTGAATCGTAAAATCGAGCAAAAAATAGTTTTTACGTTAAATAGGAGCTCGGGCGGGGACATCGCTAACGATATTAAAGAAATCGAAAAGAAAACGGATTACAGAGCTTTAAAAGGTTATAAACAATACCACCGTCTCAACAATCCGGGTCAAGAAGTTTTAACTCCTACGGCGATTTTTAAATATAAAATAGATACTTCCGAATTACCTATTAAAGCCGTATTAAGTTCTTTAAGTAATCTAGAAAATAAACTTAATCAGCGGGGATTCGGTTTAATCTCCATAGACTATACTAGAGACTTTTCGGGGACGCTGGAAAGAAAAGCTTTGTATTCGCATGTTAAACGTTCGGGATTTTGCGAAGAAGGGAACGTCTCCGACCTCCGAGAAATTAAAGAATTTAACGAGATACCTATTTTACTGAATACGGATCGTAAAGCCGGAAAAAATATCGTTAAATACCTAAAACATTCGGGAAGTATCAGATACGCGGTTAAATATTATAATAAAATCGCGGCTAATTTCGAAGCGGGAAACGTACAAAATAAAGAAGGTAGTCATCTGGCGGAATACGCGCATTGCTATCTCCCCCATCTCGAGAAAACGTTTCGCCATCCGGACGTTTTAGAGAAAGGATTAACGAGATTGGAAATTTCTATTTTCGGAATCGATTGTAACGTAAACTATTTAAAACTTCTCAATAGGGAATTCGACTTAGTCAGAGATCTAAAAATATTCCATATACAACCGGGCGCGGAACAATGGAAAAGATTAGCTGCGTTCATTAATAAAAGTTTCGTCATCGCGAACAAAACGACTAATACGGTTACTCACGTATGGTACGCGTCAAAACTAACGGGGAGATACGCGGGCGTTACGACTAATTTAGATAAAAAATATCGAGGGACTAAATCTAAAAGAAAGAAGAAAGAAACGAAGGAAAAAATTCCGTCCGAAAAACCCCTAGGGGAGGATCTCTCGAAGAAGGTAGAAAAGAATGAATACGAATCTACGATTCGCGGGGGTTCAAAGAACCCTAAAACAAAGAATGAGATCTCTAAAGATATGTCTAAAGAAAAACCTAAGATGGGAACCCCCCGAAGGGAAAAGAAAGTCGAACCTAAAGAATCAAACAAAGAGAAACCTGACAAACCTAAAGACGCCAAACCTGTCAAACCTAAAGATCCAATCATTCGCAAGAAAGGAAAAACTCGCGATCTTACGGAAGAAGAATTTCGTAACGTAATTAATTGTATGACCTCGGATTTCGGTTTCGATAGTCTGCCGGTCTATATTTGCGAAATCGAAATCGCTGAAGATGATAAAGGACAGAAGTTCGTCGAATCTAAACCGATCTACGTCGCGAGACGGCAAGGAAAAACGATATTAACGCCTACGAGCGCTCCTCAGAAAGTGTACGATGAAAAGATAGAAGAACCGAATGGCGCGTTACCCGATACTAATTATATTCGTTGGACATTTCGCAGAGAAACGAACCGAGATCCGAGTAGTCCTGGCTATAAGAAAATAAATAATCCTTTGTATTACGAAAATACAGAACGAAAATTAGTCTGGTACCATACGCGAAAGCGTAACGATATATTAACGAAAGAAGAAATCAAAAAAGAATCCGAAAGAAGGAAAGAAATCGAACGAAAAGAATTGGAAAGACTTCCCGGTCATTTAGAAAGGATGAAAACGATCGCGAAAGAACTGGAAGATAGAAAAAAAAATCGGTAGGATTAGGAGATTTTAAATGCTGCCCGACCGCGACGGAATTGGACGAAATATTAAGAAAAATAGGAAAAATATACGTATACGCGTACAAGGAATATCCGCCTAGTAAAACGAATAAAACCGGCTGTATACGTTTAGCCTACTATTACTACGATGGAGAAGATGCGAAAAAAGAAAAAAGCGTATGTTTCTCGACTACGCTTTTCAATAAAATCTTGGAAAACGAAGGAGAAAAAATCTTTACGAGACTTCCTAAAGAAGATACTAAATATAGAAATAATTGTCCCTTTTCCTACATACCACGAGGGGAGATTGAGGTAATAAGTACGGATCTTAAGAAAGACTTACGAGGATTAAAATTAGTTTCGTTTCCCGACGAAACTGATGTAGATGGTATAAATCGGCGGTTAGCAAAATACGTAAAAGAGAATATACGGAAAGAAGAAACGAGAAGAAAAATAGAGGAAAAAAGAATACCTACTTTAGAAGAAAAAGAATATTCGGTTAATTTTACGGAAACTAGAAAATTAGACGAGGGGGACTACGACTGTTACGCCTATTCGAGAAAAGAATTCAGGGGTAGAGTAAAAACTTTACTATATCTTACGAAAGACGAGAAAGAAAACCAATTTCCAGTTGGGGGATACTTTTTACAAGACGAATTCGAGAAAACGGACTTGAAAAACTTGATAAGCCCTATACGTATTAGAATCAGGGAAAAAGAATATCATCCGAAGAAAAAAATAATGGATAGATTAGTCTCTAAAATATAAAATTAAAACGGATATATATCTTTACTAAAGATATGTATCTAATCGTCTTTGTATATTACGTAGAAAAAATTTCGTCGAGAGAGATGTATATATAGGGGTTCTAAAACATTTTTCCGGATTTTTCCGGATTCGTCATTGAGTATCTTAATTAATAAAGGTATTTTCTTTCTTAGTCCTTTTTCCTTTCTTTTTCCTTAGCCCCCTAGTTTCTTCTTCTTCTTCTTCTTAGCCCCTTACCCCCTTTCATTCCCCATACAACCCTCTTGCCTCGACAGCCTCAAAACACCATCGACCCGCCAGGGGAGATGACGTCTAAAACCCCAACGACCTCTACGATCCCTTCAAAACCGAAATCCTTTCGATCTTCGCGAGACAATACGGGGGATCCTAGAGATAGAAAGATAGAGAGATAGGAGAGATAGGAAGAATGGAGGGGTACAGGGGACACCCTAGGGAAAAATACTAAACGAGAAAAAAAAAAAAAAAAAATACTAAACGAAAATTTAAACGAAAATTAGCGAAAACTGGGCTAGGAATAAAGACGAAATTAAAGAGAGAGAAATTAGAGAGAGAGAAGGGGAAAAACTTACGCTGAAAGCTTACGCCGAAAATTATATCCCTCGGACGATTATTAATTAAGATACTCAATGACGAATCCGGAAAAATCCGGAAAAATGTTTTAGAACCCCTATATATATACATCTCTCCCATGATTAACATACCCATGATTAACAGCAGAAGACATCGCCATTTTATCAAGGTTCATCATTAATAAATGTGACAAACAAAGTTTTGAGAAAAGAAGATGTATACATTTGACAGTTTATTTGACATCGAAAATAACAGTGAAACTAAAAAAAAAAAAAAAAAATACTGATGAAAGTAGCTCAAAAGTAAAAACTGGAACGGAATAAATACAGAGAAACTTTTCCAGTTCGTTCTTTTGTCAACACAGCCTTTCTTCCGATTCGCTCATTTATCAGCACAGCCTTCTGCAGTGACAGTTAAATGTAAATAGCCTCTGCCTAAAAGTATACCCAGACTCAACTTGTGTGTTAAAACGATAAAATGCATGTATTCATGTGAAAACATCGTGGCAGAAGGGGAAGTTCTTCATTGCGAACAGTTTTTCCTTTTGCCACTTTTTCCCATTACCGGTCTGTTTTTAACAGGACGAAGACTGTATTATATGTAATATGATCATCAAAACAAGGCTGTTTGCATGCAGACGGCGTGAAGTGAACCTTTTCATGGCCATAGGCAAACCCTGAAGTTTTAACGGATAGCATAGATCAAGATCAGATTGCACAGAACATGCAGTCTGATCTTGGATCTATACCATCCGCTTATTAAGTCAAGCTTCTGAAATTAAAATTTGTCTGACTTTCAGTATATAATATTTTCAGTCGCCGGAAGAGATCGAGGTTATGTATTTGGCGCTGAACGAGTTAACCTTTTACCAAAAGGTAAAATTTTAGCCTGGTCCAAATTGAAAGCATTTGCAGACGACAATTTCAATGTGGCTCAAATGATGCATTTTTTTTTTTTTTTTTTTTGATAGGGTAGAAAACACTGTGGGAAAAGGAGAAAATGCTGGTTTCCAGCATTTTCTCCTTTTCCCCGCAGTGTTTCATTTTCTTTCTCAAGGGCCGTTAAAAGGCGGCATTGTGCGCTAAAGGGTTAAAGACACATCCATACTCGTTTATAACCAGTTTTTAAACCATTTGAGCCATGCTCTGGCAAACGGGGCTTAATGCATATCCGTGATGCATAATACTTATCAAGCCATTTCATGATTATAGATACATATAATAGCCACTTTTTTAAACAACTGACTTAATCATGAGGTTGACCGTCCTTGGACATACACAAAATTGACCAATGGCGAAAAGTTTTGACCCAGGTCAGCCTGTGCAGTCCGCGCAGGCTGACCTGGGTCGATACTTTTCGCAGATGCATTAAGCCACCTTTTCACGGCGCATGGCTTATTTCATGTTTATTCCTATAACCATTCTTGTACCTTCATGCCAAATGTTGCCCCTGACGGCTGTAATCTTGATCTTGATCTACACTGTCCGCAATATGTCAGTGAGTCGCGCTTAGCAGCTTAATGGTCAAGGTTTTATGCACAAACACAAACTTGTGAAAACACTGCGGTTAGAGGAGAAATTTACTCGTTTCGAGCAGCTTCTCCTTTTGCCACAAAGTTTTCAAAAGCGGTCTTCAGAACGACGAAGAATGTCTTCTGTACATATTATGTGGTAAACAGACGGTTTACACAACGCCCAATGGTGTGTGACATACCCAGCGCATGTATACAATTGTTGAAAAAAAGACTGACGACCCACATTCCTATTGGGTAATATTGGGGGATTTCGGGCATATAATCAGTTTCCCAGTCTGAAAGAATCTAACATAACAGAATGTCGGAAAAACAAGGTAAGATCCTAGATCATTATCACTTTCATCAATTTATCATTTTCATTCGTCGTTTCTGTTCCAAATTCAGCGACAATGCACAGGTGATTTCTATTCTTCAGAAATATTTCGGCGAGTCTGCGTAATTAACAGACATGAGGAAGTTAATTCAAATGCCTTTATTTATTACGTCGTGGAATTAACATAGAAAGAATATGAAACTATGGACAGTCCATAATATATTATCGCACATTAGACCATGGTTGACTTTAATCGATCTAATTTAATAGTAGTATGCTCTAAAATTTTAGCAAGTTTGAAAGCAGGCAGTTCCTTGAAAAGAAAAACGTGTGAAGTACTACATACCAATCAATCCTGTTTTTTTTTTTTTTAAGCGAATCTGAGGGAAAAATATATTCGAAAACATTGCGGAAAGAGAGAGAATTTCTCCCTTTCCCGCTATGTTTTTACCCTACCAAAGACAATTTTCACCATCCATTTTAGTCACATTTTTTGTTTGTTGTCTGCAAAAAGTTTGAAGTTTCACAAGTGTAAAACTTTGCCGTTTGGTAGATTTAAACAGTTTTTGTATAGCTTCCAAATATCCCATTGTTATGCCTCTTTCGGTTAATGATTGCTCAGTTCGATACTTTTGATAATCAGCATTTTACACATTGCTACTAATAGGCTTCACTATGCTCTTTTCATAATTGAGCCTTGCTGTGTGAAAAGGGGGTTATATGCATCTGCAGTATGTGTCGATACAGGTCGGCCTGCGCCGACTGCGCAGGCTGACTTGAATCGAAACGTTTTGCCATCGGTCAATTTTCAGCGCTTCAATAGGACCAGTTTACCTCGCCATTCAGTCGGTCGTTAGACAAAATGGATTTTATGGATCTCCATAATTATATGATGGCTCGTTTGGTATGATGCGTCACGGAGATGCATTAAAGCCCCTCTTCACTTGAACTGCAAAACCAACACAAGTTGTTCATGTCAGTGTCCATATTTAATTGTAGAAGCAACTATTTTTTCTAGTTTCGGTCAGCGTAGTTTAGTACGGAGCACATAAAGAGACAACCTACGAAGACATTAAAGTCACATGCTACGGACTCCCTAAAGTGACATTCAATGTGGCCCTAAAAGTGACATTATGCGCAGATTTTTTTTAATGCAGAATTTCAAAGTTGTTTTAGAGGTACAAAATGGTGTTCCATGATTACCAAATAATTTGGAAAATTTGCATGTAAAAAATGCCACCGTTTAGGGGCTCAGTACTTAAAAAAATAAACTGTGATAATATCTTTTGGGGGCATTCCGGGGTTTCCCAGGGCTTTCGCATAAGGGCGTCCTTATTTGACCGGCTCAAATAAAATGAAGGCAAATATTTGATTTTGGGGGAACACATTTGGAGAGGAATGGGGATCAAGGAAAAAGCCGCCTTACAATTTTTATCTTTTTCCCTGTCGCTTGAGCACCACTGAACTGTTGGATTATTACTCTTATCTTCCGAAATAGATAGCCAACGTGCGACTATTAAACACATCATTTACAAAAACCTGCGACTATAAACACATCATTTACAAAGACGGGTTTTCATCATTATTCCAGAATAATAACAGGAGTAAATATGAAAGACAGTCTGCCAAAAGGGGAACTTGCTTGCAACGACGAGCAATTTCTCTTTCGCCAAGAAAAAAAAGGTTAAAAAATGGTGCGCTGCAAAACAATGTAAGTCGTATGCCGGTGAGTAACGCGTTAATTTAGTTTCGAAAGCTGCCAATCCTAGTTTCAGTTCAGTACACACATTAAAAAGTATTACACCATGTTTAAGTTATTCAATGCATATTAACCCTTAAGCTGCTGAGCGCGACTCACTGACCTTTTGCGGATAGAGTAGATCAAGATCAGACTGCACAGAACGTGCAGTCTGATCTTGGATCTACATTGTCCGATAAGATATTTTACCTATCAAAAATACCCTTGAAATAGTGAATTTTGGGTTTTTACTGTCAGCCTCACAGTTCTATTTACCTTATTTAGCAGGATAAGGGTTAACCCTGTCGGAGCCATACACGAATGAAGGCACTCAGCGAAAAAAAAAAAAGAAAACATAAAAAAATGGTACAAATGAACAGAAATTCTGTGACAGGATAGAAAACAAAATGGGAAAAAGGAGAAAATGCTGGTTACCAGCATTTCCTCCTTTTTCCGCAATGTTTTTAAACAAAAATTCATTCCTAGGGTCGTGAAAACACTGGATTGTTTGGTAAAGGGTTAAATGTTTATGAAAATTGCCAGAGCCCCGCAAATCAGCGGATCATAGCTTCTCTCAAGTGGGCAAGAAAAAAGTAGAAATGAGTTAGAATGCTGTAATTAAGAGGGTTTTTTTTTTTTTACCAAAATATACATAATGCTCAATTTACTCTTTAGAACACTGGACCGCCGTGATATAACTGAAATAATGTTGAAAACGGCGTTAAACACCATACAATCAATCAATTAGAACACTGGAGACATGAAATGAAATAATTCTTGTTGATTTTAAAGAATATTCAACATAATGCCATACATTGTCGATGAAAGATCAGACTATATGTTATGTATGTTCAGAGTCTTGTCTTAATCGAAACGGTCCGCAGAGGCATTTCACTCCTGTTACAGATTACAAAACTTTGTAACTATTAATGTAAAAATCATACAACAAATTAAATGTTGCGCAAATGATGGGATTTGTTTTGATAGCGATAAAAAAAAAAAATACGGGAAAAGAGTAACCATCATTTTTTTCTTTTCCCACAATGTTATCAGTAGGCGTTTTCGTCAGAATCTTTAAAACAGGGATCATTTGATAAAGGGTTAAATTTTGTTAAAAAAAAAAAAACAGGGTTTATTGCCTCTAAGCTTAACATAATGCATTCAAACCTGGTTCAACCCACACTGGACAACTGAGCGGGTTATTATATTCAGGGACGAAGACCGACAAAAAAAAAGCTTCTGCATTATTGTTATCCATATGCGTTTGAGAGTTTCGTTATCTTTTTTGTCAGGATTAACTCTTTATTTACCAAACGATAAAATTTAGACCTGTCCAAATTGAAACCATTTGCAGACGACAAATTAAATGTAGATGAAATGATGGTCATTGTATGTTAAAGTGTTTCACAAGGTTTTCAGTAGGTTATTTCCTCAGAGGCTTTAAAACTCGAGATCGTGTGGTAAAGAGTTGAACAGTCTATTGTTGACTGTGTCAAGAACCGGAAGTTTAGGGCGAACTGCTGTCAGTGAAGTAGTCCGTCAAGGACAAAGGTTAAGAACTCATTTTTGGAGGAAGATATTTTCATTGTTCTGATAAAAAAAAAAAAAATGAACTGCTAGATCCCGTTGTTTTCTTTTTTTTTTTCTTTTTTTTCAATTCTTTTTAACGTACATGTATAAAGCCAGTATGGCAAAAGATACCAAAGATGCCCAAGTTATTTGCTTGCATAGTCTGGAATTTAAATATCTAGAGTCTAATTTAAATCTGGAATTTACATGTCATAGTCTAGATTTAAGTATCTTTCCTTCCAAAATGAGTTACTGATCTTTGTCCATGACGGACTGATTCATTGACAGCAATTTGCATAGTCTGGAGCCCGGCCGGATAGCTCAGTGGTCAGCGTATCTGACTCATGACCTGGTGGTTGCGAGTTCGATACCCGGTTGAGGCAAACTTTCGCCTTTCACCTCAGATGCATGTAAGAAAAGTAGTCAGTGACTTGGAAAGAAAGTTGTGTCAGTGCTAGTGTGAGAAAGCCAGGAAATACATCCGTAAGTGCGCTGACCGTCGTGACATGACCTAAGCTGTTAAAACGGCGTTAAATTCCAGTGCGATGCAATGCAATCAATCAATCCATAGTCTGGAGTCGACTGAAAAAGAAATCTTAAAGTGATACATAACTTGCTAATGTATACCTGTCAAATCAATGCAACAAACGTGTATAGCTGCACAATGACTTTAAACAGATTTATTCAATATTTACTGTGGTAGAGCGAAAGGTGTTTTACACCGCTGTCAACATTATTTCAGTCACATCATGGCAACAACTTACTTGCTCATGTATGATGTATTGCCCAGGTTTTACTAAACTACACTAGGCTAGGGTTCTGAACGGTTTCGCCCTAGGACACTTCCGTGAAAGCGTGAAAGGCCCAGTGGCTTCGGTAAGGGTCGAGCCCCCGACCCCTCCCCCGTTACGAATCCTACACATCTTACCACTGAGTCGGACAGGAAACTTATTTATTTACTATCATCTATACTCGATCAGAAGCGAACAAAAAAAAAGAAAAAAGAAAGAGAAATAGCCATGCTCTGGCAAACGGGGTTTAACGCATAGCCGTGATGCATTGTACCAATTTAAAGACCCAACTGAAGACGCTAATGAAGTCTTCACATAAGTATGGATCCATAAAAGCCATTTTGTATTTTGTCTAACAACCGATTGAATCCTGAGGTGGAATGGTCATTGAATATACGAAAAATTTAAAGATGGCAAAAAGTTTCGACCCCTGTCAGCCTACGCAGGCTGCGCAGGCTGACATGGATTTATACTTTTCTGCAGATGGATTAAGCCCCGTTTTCACAGTTCATGGCTCATTTTACTGCTCCGAACTGTATACATACACAAGAACGGCAGACCCGGAAGTGCTGAATGTCCCATCACCAACCAACAACGACAACTACCCTATGCGGGAAGAAGTTGAAGTAGCAGTAGAATCAAAAAGGAAGGCAAGTCGGCAAGAGTGGACATTCCAACGGAGCTGTTCCAGGCAGGAGAAGAGGCCACGATAGATATGTTACTTCTCACCTGCAATAAGATCTGGCGGACAGGAGAGTGGCCAACATCTTGGACTCAGTCCCTGATAATCATTCTTCCAAAAAGGCAAATTACAACTATGCCAAAACTACCTTACCATCGGACTGATCAGTCATCCGAGTAACGTCATGCTAAGAATCCTAGACTAAAGCCACAACCTGAGGAGACATCAACGAAGAACATGCAGATTTCAGAGTAGGTAGGAGCACAACTGAGCAGATTTTCAACGTAAGAATAGGACTTGTTTTTCAACACCAACAAAACCTTTACCAAATCTTCATAGACTTCAAGAAGGTGTTCGAGAGAGTTTGGCAGGTAGCCTTGTGGGCAACCATGAGGCTGTATAACATCAACGCTAACCTGATCAGCACAAAAATGCCTTGACGACAAGGCGACCCGCATACCATTACAACAACATAAGAAAGTGGTTCCGAAGCACAATTAGTGTACGACAAGGATGTCTGCTCTCCTTACTCTCTTCAACATCTTCTTGGATAGAATAACGGCTGATACGTTTGAAGACTAGGAAGAAACAGTCAGCATCGGAGGCAGGACAATTACCAACTTACGTTTTGCCGATGACATTGACAGCATAGCTGGACGAGAACAAGAGCTGGTCAGCTTTGTTAAGCACCTTGAAGATACCTCCACGGCATATGGCATGCAGATCAGTGGAGAGAAGACCAAGTTGATGACAAACAACACCAATTGCATCAGCACTGATATTACCATAGACAACAAAGACCTGTACGAACTGTAGACAGTCTGCAGCTTTAGACATCTGAGAGAGCTATGGTATCGGATGAGAGATACAAGCCTAAAATACTGTCCGGGATAGCCCAAACCATAGCTGCTGTGACTTAATTAACTAAAAGTTATTTGGAACGTCAAGAGCTTGGCCATCAGCACTGATGCTATCCCTCACCATGTATATATTTTTGTATGTATGCGAAAGATGGGCCATTACTGCAGACAATGAAAGAAGAATACAGGCACTGAGGCGGAGATGTTTCCGCAAATCTTTTGTATCTTGTATATAGGTCATATAACCAATGAGGGAGTGAAAACCAGACTTGGAAACGTCATCGGGGCTTATGAAGACCTCCTGACTTCAGCGAAAATGGCCTAACTGAAGTGATTTAAGCATGTCACACGATGTGGACTGGTCGAGACCATCTTGCAGGGTATGGTAGTACAAGGAGAGAGACAAAGAGGCAGACAAAGGAAACGATGGGAAGACAACGTTCATCAGAGAATGGAACAGCCTTGACTGGAACGCCATACTGCGGAAAGCTGAGAACCACGAGGAGTAGAGGGAGTTGGTTGTAAAATCTACACATATGCCCCAACGGTCAGCCAGACTACGGGATAGGTGAAGGTGGAGGATTCGGTATGGAACTGCTGATTGGCGAAAGTCAGCGGGTCTCCGCACAGCTACCCTCCGGTTTCGGAGCAGAGATCACCCAGTTCACATGAGCCATACTGTGGCAAAAGGGGGCTTAATGCATCTCCGTAATGCATGATACTATTCAAGCCATCACATAATTATGGATCTGTAATAGCCATTTTTTTTTTCAACATTTGACTGAATCACGAGGTAGACTGGTCCTTTGGCATACCGAAAATTGACTGCGCTGGCTGACCTGGTCGATACGTTTCGCAGATGCATTAAGCCCCCTTTTCACAGAACATAGCTCGCACATATTAACCGCACGGACGTTGTTCGGTCATTAAAAGTTATAATTCTGTCAGCTTTAAGTACAGAAGAAGCATTCCTATTCTACAACAGCAGCTGCTTGGAGCATTTTCTTGGGCAGAGAAACTCATGAGAGTTGTGATATTTAATAATGAAATTTGCAATGATTTGGCAGTATCTAAAGATGTACTTTTTTCAGATATCACCAAACAGATGATTACTCCTTTTAACAAAAAAAAAAAAAAAAAAAATCCCGATATTTTCCTTTTATTGAAAATTATTTCCTTTGTGTTTATAAAAAAATTTTTACAAAGAAGACTTGCTGAAATACAGTGTTTATAGAGCCATTTAGTTATTTATCAGAAGTTGAATTATATTACCTGCATCTCATCAAAACTATCCTTACATTATTTTCCAACGGTAATCATTAATGAGACTTACTATTCAATAAATAGAGGATCTAACATGAGTGTTTATGTATTACCATTTTTATCAAACGAGTTGACAAATATTGTATGACGTGAGCCTTGGCGAGCATCATCACGTCAGCCTATATATTGTTCACAGGTCAATGCTTACATTATAGTTTGGTTTGAAATGTGTGCATACACAAGAAGATAGTTCTGTGACATTTACATCGAAAGTAGAATAAAACAGTTTTCAGAGGAAGTAAATATTTCCTCAGTTTGTTTACTTTAGATAATTTATGTTGCATTTTTTGTTGTGATCAAACATGAAGATATTACATTTTCCGCACGCACATGTATACGTCTTAGGAAAAACGACGTCATTTTCCCGCGAAGTGACGAAGTTGTATAAATTCCGGCACGTGCTATGGTTGGTTTCGTCGGCTTCACACGCTCATGACTACAAACATAACCTGAACCGGGGCCTAAAGAGCGGTAATACACTAGTGTATTATCAAAAATAAGTCGTGGGTTTAATACACTGCTGGAGGTGGTTTGTGTGGTAAACAAGTTTATTCTTTGAATTATATTGTTTCACGCAGTCAGTTATCTGACACAGTCCTGACAAGTCGTTATTCCATCACAAGACTGCGTCTGGTTTGAGGTTATGCTTTTAATAAGCATTTATTATAAGAAAAATGATCACTCTCTCGTCATTTAGTCACTCGACACCCCGAAATGATTACAGAATGTAGTGGGTGGGGCAAGGAAATTCCAGCTCTTTCTTCCTTTGTGGTTAAATGCACGAAGGAATAAAATCAATAATTCTAGTAATTGATTAACTTCAATGTCAGAATAAGCATAAAACGTTATATGGAATAAGAGGCCGAAAAGGAGTATGAATATGCATAATCTTATACATAAGCTACTGTTTGCAATCAAATTCGTGGCTTGAAAACAAATGCGCGGAAAAAAAAAAATCATATCCTCTGATTTCGTCCTACTTTTCATATATTATCTAGGGATGGTTATCCTTCACAAAAAGGGTTGTGCTACAATTTGTTTTTGGTCAAATATCATTAATTTACCTGGACCATTTCCTGATATTTCATCAGTGGATTGATTATCAAGATGACCAAGTTCAAGGAATGGCCCATAAACACGTACACATTCATTGCCATCAGTAGGCAATTAGAAATTAGTGTCTAATGAAATAAACGCTATGCATATATGGTTTAAACGACCCTGAGTCAGAAGAAGGCCTTTTAAAAATGTTTGAAAAAGAAGAAAAGATTGTCACCAGCATTCTTCACCTTTTACCCACAATGTTTTCTATACTTTCAAAGACAAATCTAATTATTTGCATCATATATTTACCTTGTCGTCTGCAAATACTTGCATTACGGACAGGTCTAAGATCTTTTGTCGCCTTGCAAAGACATAAAAAAGCACTGTCCACTTATGAATGCCTACTTGCTACATGTAGAATTGACTTTATTTAGAATTGTGAATATTTGAGAACTTGAGAACTTTCCCCAATTTCATCACAGGAATGGACAGTATGCCACCAGCCTACGACCAGGCCTATCCGCCGTCAGCAGCAGGATACCCGCCACAAGAGGCTGGTTTCCCGACGCAACCTGGATATAACCCTGTCCCGCAAGGACACATGGCACCACCGCATGGTTTTTTTTTTTTTTTTTTTTTTTTTATTAGCCACGTCAACTGGTATGATGGGAGTCGTGGCCATCTCCCACCATACCTTACAATTCAATGTTAGTAGGTTTCTAAATAATTTGTTAGCACTCTTAAACAAAAGATGTTTCATATACCTAACAAAAATTGTATTTTTTGTAGATTTATTCCATCACTTGAATGTGGCCTTATTAAGAGAGAGAGAAAGAGAGAGAGAGAGAATCAGAAATCAGGGTAAAAAAAAAAATGAAATAGATGTAAGTATGTGTGTGTGTGTGGGTGAGTGGATATGTGCATATGGAGTAAAGAAATTGGAATCCTTCAGAAATTTTATAGAAATTCGTTAATATTTACTACCTGTGCACTATACTGGCAAAGGAGACTTTGATAAACATGTTCTACAATTGTCATGTGACATTTGTCAATTTCATGCGTGTTTGTGCATTTATGAATATTCAAGGTCAAGTTTAGAGTATTTTTAAAACCGATCATTGAGGGTATTTTTTGTTTATTCCTACAGTGATAAATATATTTCTTAAGTTCTAAAAGTAGCCTGTCTAATGGTACGTTTGATGTACGTGTGCCTAAAAGTAAAGTTCGACTATCAATTTGCAGTGTATGGTCAAAAGTACTTAAAATTGTTGCTATATTATTAATTAATGATTTGGTGTGTTCACAGTCATGAAATAAATGTAGAATAGTTTCTTCATATTGTTTACAAAATGTACATGAGTTAGTATTTATCAATTTCATTTTAAAAAGCAGAGAATTTGTTGGAATTATTCTATGTATTATTCTTGTTTGAAACCACTGTGTATAAGTGTCTTTTGTGCATTTAAACACATTTCCATGAACTTGCTTCCAATCTATATTTATGTGGTTATATAATGAGTCCCACTTAACTCTACTCGAAGGTATTTCATCGTTGTGTGTCAAAATATTATAAACATGTTTATTTATGTTACTTTTAGTAAGCATATGAAAGAAATAACAACTAATAGAAGGATTATGACATCCATTTAAAGCATCCTTTTTAATCAAAATGTGATTTTTTGAAAGGAAAGTTTTAACTGATGTTGTAATGCTATAGAAATTTAAAAAATTCACTTTGTTTCTAGTCATTGTTTTTATGTCTAACCAATTTTTAAAACTTCCATCTACATTTAACAGATCCTTTACATATCTTATACCACAATCGTATAATATTTTATTATAAATGTGCTTAGAATCTACCAAAATATTGCTATTAAAAAACAGAGGCATGTTAACTACATCCAGCAGTTTTGTAAAACTACATTTAGAGATAAATACCATAAAAGATTTTAAAACATCAATCCAGAAATCATTTCTTATGTTGGTAATAATTTTTTCACAGTACATCATTCCAAAATTAAATAGTTTGTGTGTGTCAATTACATTATTCATGAATTTATGACAACTTTTACCGCAAGCAACTAGTTTTCTTATCCATTTAATTTTCATACTTTTATTATAGTTATTGATATCAATCATGTTTAGACCTCCTTCCATATAATTTTTTGTGAAGACAGTTTGTTTAATTTTAGCAGTACCGTCCCATACAAATTCATAAAGTGTATTGTTCAGTTGTTTCATAAATTCATTCGTTGGTGATGGTAAACTAATAAATAGATGTGTGAGTAAAGGTAATAAAAGACTTTTGACTACAGTTATTCTTCCAATTGGTGTTAGTTTTCTTTTCTTCCAATAATTTATAATGTTATTAATGCTTTTGAATTTGCTTTCAAAATTTAACTTTATCATTTTATCTAGATCGACATGGAACTCCAGTCCAAGAAGTTTAAATTTTATTTCCCCCCATGTTAATTTCCATTTCGTCTTGATAGATCTTGTACTATACTTCAAACTGCCAATCCATATAAGTTTTGTTTTGTCGAAATTAACTTTCAAGCCAGAAATATGTGAGAATTTTTCTAGTAATTCAAGAGTACTTTTAATCGATTTTTCAGAACCGTCTAAAAAGAGTGTTGTGTCATCAGCAAATTGTGATATGATATATTCTTCTTTTTTTATTTTTAGTCCCGTTATATTTCTATCGTGCTTTAATTTAATGTTAAGAATTTCGGTGCAAAGGATGAAAATATAAGCGGATATTGGATCACCTTGTCGACATCCCCTTCTGACTTTGAAATAATCTGAAAGAAAACCATTTATTTGTACGCATACCTCAGTATTGTGCAGAAATAATTTAATCCATTCTTTGAACATTACACCGAAATTAAAATATTCAAGCGTCTTTTCAATAAAATTAAATGATAGAGAATCAAAGGCCTTTTCAAAATCTATTAACATTAAAAGTCCAGGTATTCTATGTTCTTCACAATATTGCATAATGTCATAAACTAGTCTTATGTTTTCACCTATAAACCTGTCTCTTAAGAACCCAGTTTGGTCGCTTGATATGATATGATCCAAAACGTGTTTCATCCTATTTGCAATACTCCCAGATGCAAGCTTATACAGAACATTTAAAAGAGTGATAGGTCTCCAGTTTTTTAAAAACTTTTTTGGTTTATTATCTTTTGGTATGCAAGTTATAGTTCCTAATTTAACATTTGGTGAAAAGGATCTAGAAATAAATGCGTGATTTAATGCTCTTACAACAAAATGACCTATCTTATTCCAGAACACCTTATAAAAATTGGAAGTAAAACCATCCCCTCCTGGGCTTTTGTCATTTTTCATGTTTTTGAGTGTATGTGTTACCTCATTGTATTGTAATAGTCCTTCAAGTTCCTTCTTCTGCTTTTCGTCTAGCTTATTTGAAGTACAGTTTTTTAAGTCATCCTCTAAATTGACGTCAATCAAATTATTTGATTCATTATATAAAGTTTCATAATAATGTTTTGCTTCTTTAAGGATTTCCCTTTGGTCAAATAAGTGATTGCCATCTTCTGTTTCTATAAAGGGAATAGTTTTTGATGCAATATTTTGTTTTTCCAAATTACAGAAATATTTCGTCACTTTTTCTCCACTGTCGACCCAGTTTGCTCTAGACCTAATAAAAGAGCCATGTAGTTTTTCTTTTCGTAAGTTTTCTAACTCTGATTGTAATGAAGATAACCTATCTTTATTCGTTTCATTTAAATTTGATTCTAAAAAAGAAATTTCATTTTCAATATGTTTTTCTCTCTGGTTTTTTGCTTTTGTTTTATAACTTGAAAATGAGATTGTTTCCCCCCGTATTTCCATTAACAAAGTTTCCATAAAAAGCTGATCATCTATTATGAATTGTAACTCTGAACGATCAATATTGATAATATTTTCTCTATCATAAACTGGTAAAGAGTATTGCAGGATAACATTATTTATTTTTTTATTAATGAGATTAACATATTCTATGTCATTTAATAATGAATTATTAAATTTCCAGTATCCTTTCCCATGTTTTTGATTAGAAAACTGTAGTTCAAGTACAATTATAGAGTGATCCGATCTATAGCTTATGTCTATATCACAATTTCTGAGTAATAGAATTAAACTTTTTGTCGTTAAAAAGAAATCCAATCTCCCTCTCTGTAAAGATGAAAAGCGTTTCCAGGTATACTTCCGAGTCTCCCCATGCAAATGTCTAAATGGGTCCATAAGTTCTCTTTCATTGATTGTCTTAATTAAAAGTTTTCTCGAATTGATGTTATGATTAGAATCTTTGTAGTTTTCATAGTCAATTGAGCTATCAAGAACAAGATTAAAGTCACCACATACAATGATATTATCCATTTTTCCGAAAGAATCAATATGACTAAAAGCATTTATAAAAAATCCAGGGTTATCAGTATTTGGTGCATATATATTTGCGAGTATAATTTGTTTGTCGCTGTAAGATATATTGAGAGCAATAAACTGTCCATTAGTATCTTTTCTGCATGCCAAAACTTTGATATCTGTACCTTTTTTTATCAAAACAGCTACTCCTTTTGAATTTGAACTACCATGACTAAAGAAACAATTTCCTTCCCATTCTTGATAAATTTTATTTTCAATTTCTTCAAAAAAGTGAGTCTCTTGTAAACATAAAATGTCAACGTTCTTTTCTTTAAAGAGTGTGAATATATCAAATCGTTTTTTAGTATTGTTCAGTCCACGACAATTGTAGGAACAAATTTTCAAACTACCTTTATTCGGTCATCAGAAGCATCAGTGTTATCAATATATCATCATTTTTAATTTCTCCGTTGTAACCAGTATAGTTTACCGTTAAATGCATTGTATGGGTGAATGCTATGTTCGGGTGTTCTGAGTAATGTTTGAGTAGAAATGATAAAAAAACTGAAAGAGAATTTGTGTACATTGTGCGAGAGTAGATATTTCTGTATACACGTTTTTTTTCTTTACACAATACATTATTAGCGAATCTCAATCGTAAATTTGAAACCTAAAAACCGGGCCGCCACCCAAAAATTGGGTTTGACCTTCGGTCTGTAACTAATTCAGGGAAGCGGTAGGAGTAAACATGTATGCCAATTATTTCTTTTTCCGCATTGTTTCAAAAAGTATTAATTTCAAGACGTAAGAACTCGTGTTAATGGACAGTCAAGGTTTCAAACGAGAGCGTTAAAATGGAATGAAAAGTAAATGCTGATAAGAAAAGAAGGGAAGGAAAAAGGGAAAGCCGTCAGAGATCAGAGAAAAGCTGCATACACATGTTAGCCGATCTCAGCGCATATTGGCTGCAAGTACATATTAAAAAAGAATTTTTTAGGTCATTTAAAGGAACGATTACAAAAAAAAAAAAAACACTCTTACCAAACACACACATGGACTTTATAACAAGGGTCCGATATCACTACCTGTGACGTCACACTGACGTACGTTGTGAGGGGTGCGAATACAAGCAATGAAAGGTCTAGAAAACAGATCAACGAAAAGAATTGACAGTGATTAGAATTCATGTAGACGAAACAAAAACAGAGAAAGTGAGTCGAGGTCAAAACGACAAGTATGTATTGGCCGACCACATACACGATGTCCGTAAAAATATATCGAAATAATTCTACATACCAGACTAAAGGGACCAATGAACAATGTATGGAACTCATGTGTATAAAACAAAAAACAAAAAAAATGGACAAACTGAGCCTAGTTCAGCCTGCACGTATATACCGGCCACACATGGTACACGCTGTTCTCAAAACCATGTCGGACAGTTCTATATGACAAAGTAAGGGGAACAGTGAACAGTAAAAGGAACTCATATACATGTACATTAAACAAAATACGGAAAAAGTGAGCCGATGCCAACCTGCACGAATGTGTTGGCCGGCCACGGCACACGATGTCCGCAAAACCATGTCAAATTAATTATACATAGCAGACAAAGAGACCAATAAACAATGTATGGAATTCGTGTACATTAAACAACAACAAAAAAAAACCGAGAAAGTGAGCTGAGGTTAACCTGGACAAATGTACTGGCCGACCACGGCACACGTTGTCCGCAAACATATGCAAATATTGAGTGAGACTAAACTATATGACTAATCCACATGGGAAAAAAAAATGTCAAAAAGCATTTATTATAAGAAAAATGATCACTCACTCGTCATTTAGTCACTCGACACCCCGAAATGATTACAGAATGTAGTGGGTGGGGCAAGGAAATTCCAGCTCTTTCTTCCTTTGTGGTTAAATGCACGAAGGAATAAAATCAATAATTCTAGTAATTGATTAACTTCAATGTCAGAATAAGCATAAAACGTTATATGGAATAAGAGGCCGAAAAGGAGTATGAATATGCATAATCTTATACATAAGCTACTGTTTGCAATCAAATTCGTGGCTTGAAAACAAATGCGCGGAAAAAAAAAAATCATATCCTCTGATTTCGTCCTACTTTTCATATATTATCTAGGGATGGTTATCCTTCACAAAAAGGGTTGTGCTACAATTTGTTTTTGGTCAAATATCATTAATTTACCTGGACCATTTCCTGATATTTCATCAGTGGATTGATTATCAAGATGACCAAGTTCAAGGAATGGCCCATAAACACGTACACATTCATTGCCATCAGTAGGCAATTAGAAATTAGTGTCTAATGAAATAAACGCTATGCATATATGGTTTAAACGACCCTGAGTCAGAAGAAGGCCTTTTAAAAATGTTTGAAAAAGAAGAAAAGATTGTCACCAGCATTCTTCACCTTTTACCCACAATGTTTTCTATACTTTCAAAGACAAATCTAATTATTTGCATCATATATTTACCTTGTCGTCTGCAAATACTTGCATTACGGACAGGTCTAAGATCTTTTGTCGCCTTGCAAAGACATAAAAAAGCACTGTCCACTTATGAATGCCTACTTGCTACATGTAGAATTGACTTTATTTAGAATTGTGAATATTTGAGAACTTGAGAACTTTCCCCAATTTCATCACAGGAATGGACAGTATGCCACCAGCCTACGACCAGGCCTATCCGCCGTCAGCAGCAGGATACCCGCCACAAGAGGCTGGTTTCCCGACGCAACCTGGATATAACCCTGTCCCGCAAGGACACATGGCACCACCGCATGGTTACCCATCCGCACAGGGTCCTCCGATTGCCGGGATGAGCCAGCAATCTTCCACTGTTGTAAGTAAAACTGTATTAATTATCTTTATTAACGACGATCTGGATTACCGACACTTCTTTCATTGTAGTAATTTAAGTTACCGTAAATAAAACATTTTATAGTGTGTATGTTAGTAAATTCATAATTTGCTACTTTCTATATGTGTTTGTTATTGCCATTGTAACATACATGTACATGTATGTAGTTCTTGTCTAATGACGATGAATGGTATCGATCTAAGAGTTGGAAATAAAGATTCTGCTTTGTTCTGTGGTCAGCGCTCGTATTCATTCGTCCCTGGCACAGTCACTTGCCTTTAGGACAAACTTCGCCCTCTATAACCTTATATATGAGGCAAGGTGTCCACCTGTATTATCTGTCAAACACTTCCTGCAGTCATTTGTCAGTATTGTTTTATGTATATTTCCAAACTGGAATGTAAAAACTCGTTACTATTGTCGTGTTCTGTGTTAATTTAAAATTGACCTGAAACACACTCGTAGAACTACGCATATGGATAAGAATTAAAAGAGTTATACATGTCGAAAGTTTGGAGGCAGACAATTTTTTCTCACCCCACCGTGAAATGGAAAGTTTAGTTCAACAGTGAATATATTGAGTGAATCTGGTCAATAGTGTTTTTTTTTTCAGCCACTTGTAGTTACATGTATTTCAAAAGCTGAATGCTTTGTAGCATGGATGAATCAGATCTGTTCAGTTACTTACCTTGATATTAAGATTTCCATTTAATGGTGGGATACAAAAAAGAAACTGTCGGCCCTTTTATAACCATCCACTATCTTGACCATTGGCATATGCAAACAATCGTCCGATTCAATTCAAGACAAGATCGATTATGATCCTGGAGAAGCAAAAAAGTTCCGTTGTCAGAGTCTGCGTTTTTTACGTTTGACAACGTGGCCATAGGTCTGAGTTGTAGCTTAAAATCATTGAATATCTTTTTTAATATAAGGCAAAGCTAAGTTCTGTTACTGTTGCAGGTCGTTACTAATCAACCATACATGACAACAACCGTAGTTAATGCACCACAACCACCGGATTACTTGGTCAGTTCGATTCTGGCCTGTCTCTGTTGTTTCTGGCCGACTGGAATCTGTGCCATTTACTACGCTTGTAGAGTAAGTAAACCACATTTTTCCACCTCATGAATAGTTTTCAGATCCGCTCTCAGAGTGACTGGGGGCCGGACGTGGATTCAAACTCTGAATGTCTGTGTTACAAGCCATTAGATTTAGCCACAAACAACCGTAGTTTGGCCTCGAGTAAACAAGCCTTTATTTTTTGGAAGTATACAAGTTTCAAATGATCTTATTTCATTCTTTTTCCATACCTATTGAGAAAGTACATGTTACCATGCGGCTGTGTCGTTACGGAGCCTCGTAGATGCCATGTGTCAAATATTTCTGTTTCATTATCACGAAATACTAATGCGATAAAATATTTATTCGTCATGACAAAATCCTATTTTGATTATACGAAATGACTATTCTTTATCTCGAAATAGAAGTTGGAGAAAACTAGAAAACATTCGTATCAACGAAATCCTATCTTGATAAAATGAAGTGATACTCTGTTCACATGCAGTCAAATCTTCGCGGCCGAAAATTTACAGTGGTGTTCCAAACATACCTACTCCGTTTTCTCGAAATAGCATTGCGATAAAACGAATTCGTATTTCATGCATCAAATAAGCATTTCGTTAAAACGAGTTATAATTTCGTTGTCTCGAAATAAGATTTCGTTTTTACAAATTTTTATTTCCTTTTATCTAAGAACTATTCCGTAATAACGAAAAAATGTGTGTTGCACATGACACCTACGGTTCTGTAGTACCAGACTGTATCTTTGTGTCAACCTATTACTTTGTAGTTTTTTTTCAAACCTAGCAAAGTACAAATCGCACGCAAGTTAAGCTTTACTATGCAAACCAAGTTTAGATTGAAGGATAACTAGAAAAGCTACAAGAAGGAAAAATATTCAAAGGAAATGAAAAGGCTTTAATTAAACTGTCTTTGAGGAGTACAGTGTTTTTAATAGCCGCCTTATCAACGTCGTTGAAGATCGGAATTGTGTGATAAAGTGTAAATATTTTTTCTCTCTCGAACTTAAAGAACATCCGTTTTCCATATTTCAGCGCAACACTCTGATGGCTGAAGGTAACAGTGTGGAAGCAACCCGGATGGCGACCAATGCCCGAATCCTTATTATTGCCAGCGTTGTTCTCGGAATCATTTGGATAGTTCTTACAGTTGTCCTTAGAGTAGTCCTGTACTCAAGCGCGAGTTCTTCCAACGATCGTTACGATTATTAACTGGTTGAGGTTTTTTGGTGTAATGCTACCTGCACAGTAATGAAAAAAGAAATATAATAGACTTAATTAATGAAGTATGTCGTGATAAATGCCATCATTTGAGTCACATTTCATTAGTTGTGCACAAATGTTTTTATCGTGGAAGAGTCTAAAATTTTGTCATGTGGATAAAACGTTAGCTAATTATTCAAATATGATTTCTGTAAATTTTACTAAAGGGAGGTACCTCTAGTTCCTTCCTTATTTTGTAATGAGAATAGAGTGATTACCCAACAATAAACTATAATTTACCGAAAGTGTAACTCCAAAATATGGCATGGTTAAGTTTATGTAATTGTGTCAGATTTCAATGATATCATATTGCTGAGAATGCCATTATAACATATCTGCTTTTTCCCATCATCCTTGATTTACTTTAAATTACAAAAGTATATATTTACGGCTGTTTGCTGCAATAGCATAGTTCATTACCTGAATAATTTTATTGTTGTGCCATTTGTTTTCTGTCCTGTTTCATAGCTGAAGAATGTGTCAAAAGGGTAAGAAAAAATCTTGTAGCGTTAACGAAACTCATAAACCGCCACTTTTTGAAATACACTGCTCAAAAGAATTAAAGGAGCACACAAATACCGAAATTCAAATCTTTCATTTTGCTAAACATTCAGTCTTTGTGCTCTGAAAACCCATTAACTTACAATCTTACCAGTCAAAATGGTTTAATCCTTTTCTTGTTTGTTTGATTTTAAATGCTGATAAGCCATGTTAAGAAGAAAATCAACAAATTTGTTTTCTTTTGGTAAGCAACTTATATTTTTTTCAATCGTTTACGGATATATTTCTCAAATCATATGAAAGAAAAAAAATAAAAAACGAGAATAAAAAAAAAAAAAAAACATCTCTGGTAATCTTAAGAGTCTGTGTGGCATATAAAAAAGATGCCTTTTACAGGCATAGCCCATACATCTTTTGTGCAGATCGTTTTGCCTGTTCTGAGATTTTATACTGTTAGACTGTTAGGACTGAATGCAGTAACAAGCAAAAAACTATATGCATTGTCTTGTACTAAAAGAATTATCTTGTGATCAAAATCGAGGACACGTGCTCCTTTATTTTTTTGAGCAGTGTATGATTTCTCGATCGACACTTGCTGAAAAAAATAAAAAAAAAAAAACCATTGAAAAGTCATAGCTTATAATATCAAATACTTATTTCTAAAAAATCTGAAATGTCATAGAAATAAAATGGAGTAACCTAGCTCATACGGTTTACGCGATGGCGGTTTATAAGTTTTGTTCAGTGTAAATATATGTATACATGTATACATGTGATTTGATTGACAACACATGCTAAGTAGTTTTGGATTTCATCTTGTACATAATATGACATGCTGAAGTTGCATATTAGAATCTAGCAAAGTTGTGCCCGGTACAGATATCATTTTTTACTGAACAATTGGCGTCTTGGACCACGTGTTTTGAAATCCGTAGTTTAAAAAGTTGTAGTCAAAACACAGCAAATACTAGACTTGAGCCATGCTCTGTGAAAAGGGGGAGGGGGGTTAATGCATCTGCAAAAAGTATCGACCCAGGTCAGCCTCCGCAGTCCGCGGTCAATTTTGCATATGCCAAAGGACCGGTCTACCTCATGATAAAGAAATGTGGCTATTGTGGATCCATAATGATGTGATGGCTTGATTGGTATAATGCAATACAGAAATGCATTAAGCCCCCCTTTTGCCAGAGCGTGACTCTAGTACTTTGTTTGCACATTTGTGTATGATATGGGCGGCGCTCTTGGGACAGTAGGACAGGGGGTCTAAAGAACCTTGGCGTTATACCAGACTGGTCGTCGCAAAATTTTGATCCATATTGTCTAAAAACTGGCCTAACCATGAGGGATAATAGTCCTTTTTTCATGCAAAAAAATTACCAATAGCTAAAAGTTTTGATACATGTCAGCCTGCGCGGACGGCGCAGGCTGACATGTGTCGATACTTTTTGCAAACATAAAAAAAAAAAATACCCTTTCACACAGAATGATTCAGATTATTTCAATAGCCACGATCCCATACATGTATGTCACGAAACAATTTTTCTTTTTGTAAAGCTGTTTTAATCTCTTACAAGGAAGTTTATTCACAATAAATAATTCTAAGGAGTTATATAATTGTGCCTTCTATGATAGTGATTCTTAAACTTATCTACTTGTGTGCTTGAGTGAGATTTTACGTTGCTTTCAATCACTCTTTGAACAGTCCAATTACTGCGTCAGCGTACTCGTGTCTTTCTGGTCCTCACCAGTACGATACTGGTGCCCTGTCTTGTGTAAGGACACTCTCAAGTGACCAGGGCAACCACGGGGATCAAACCAGGATTTCCTGGGCTCGTATTCACCAACTGTTTTCTGTGTTCATAGTGTAACATGATAATATAATTTTCTTCGGTTGATTGGGTATGAATTAGAAGGAAATTTATTTCCCTTCACTGTGCATGTAATGTCCGGGTTGTAGTTAGTGCACGTGCTTTACGTGTTTTTTGCTTACGCGTTGTCATTCAGCTCTGGACGACTGGCCTCTGTGGACGTGGCAAAAATTATGGCTGAAGATAATGGCGAATTACGGCTTCAGCTCAGTACAATTCTTTCGGAACTGACCAGTTTAAAACGAGAGGTGCATGGTACAGATCAGAATGTTGCCACCGAGGTGAAAAAGCTTAAAACAGAAAAAGATTTGCGTTGGAAATTTCAAGGAAACAAGTCGCAATACGACTTCAATTGTGACATTGTGGACACTCTCGAACAAGCGGAGTGGGCGATTGAAAACCACAAGCTCGAATATTGCTCTGACCAGTTAAAGGAGGCTCTGGATAAGCTACATACCCGGAACAAACACATTCGTATAGCTGACACTTCAGCCGGAGGTTGGGAAACCGTGAGGCAGTACGAATCCAATCCCATTGCCAGTAACAGCGAGGATGAGTCCAAAATTCCCAAAGCAGAGAATAGAGCGCTCAAGAAGAAGAAGTCTTCTCGTACTAGGAGCAGTACTAGTACTTCTGTGGCTGGCACTTCTACATCCAGTACTCCTGCGATTCCGTCTCTCAGTGCAGGATTTCCACAGTCTTTTGGCCGTGGGCGTTTTTTTCGTGGCCAACACAGCCAAACCAGTAGCTACGGTAACATCGGGGGCTTTGGAGCAGCACCCGGTCCTTGCTTCGCATGTGGAGAGTACTCTCATTACCGGAGAAACTGTCCCTATACCAAACCAACAGGATGCGCGACGGATCAGCCCGCAGCGCTGCACATTAGCAAGTGATTCAACGAAATATGAGTATTTTGATTTAAACAGATTTACCCATGATTTTTATGAGTATGAACAAGATCAGAAAAGTATTATTGTCAGACATAGATTAAAAGACAATATTAGTTTCTGGCGTACTATAGGGGCCAGTGATTTCATTTTAGATGTTATAGGGAACGGATATAAGCTTCCATTAATAACAACTCCAAGTAAAACTTTTTGTTGTAATAATAGGTCGGCTGTTTTAAATGCAGACTTCGTTCGTGAACGCCATTCAAGACCTTTTGGATAGAGCTTTGATAGAAAAATGTAATTATTCTCCTTTGGTTGTTAATCCATTGACGGTTTCAGTTCAACATTGCGGCAAAAAGAGATTGATCTTAGATCTTAGGGTTGTTGATAAACATCTTTGGAAACAAAAAGTTAGGTTCGAGGATATTAGAATAGCATTGTCCTACTTGGAAAAGGGGTTTTATCAAATAAAATTTGATCTCACTAGTGCTTACCATTTCGTAGAAATTTATAAGCCTCATACAGAATACTTCGGGTTTTCTTGGCCCGATAAATCGGGTAATATTATATATTACAAGTTTTTGGTACTTCCTTTCGGCATTTCTAGTGCATGCTATTTATTTACAAAGCTTACGAGGCCGCTTATCAACAAATGGCGAGGAGAAGGTAAATTAGTCACAATGTTTTTAGATGATGGCTACGGATGCGCAAAAGATTTCGAAAACACGGCATTACTCAGTCAAGAAGTCAAATCAGATTTACTTCTGTCAGGTTTTATACCGAATATTTCAAAATGTATATGGGTACCAGTCCAGTTATTAGAATTTTTAGGCATTTTGCTAGATTCAATGCATGACAGAATTTATATACCTGACAGAAGGGTGGAAAAGGTATTAAGTACAATTGAAAACATTTTTTCAAGCCTGAAAGGGCATCGACGTGTTCATGTGAGGACAGTCGCAAGTCTTGTAGGTCAGGTCATATCTATGAGTGTTGTTATTGGTCATATAGCACAGATTATGACACGCAGTCTGAGCATGGATGTACTGTCTGCTAAGCACTGGGATCAGTTTATACCGCTCTCGGATGAGAGCGTCCAGCAGCTTCACTTTTGGAAGTCTAACTTGGCCTCAATTAATTCTAGAGATATATGTGAGTCTTTCAAATGTACAAAAGTGGTCTATTTGGATGCCAGTAGCACTGGCTATGCAGGGTATGTAGTAAATACACTGTTCGGTATCAGTCATGGTATTTGGACAGCAGACGAGGCTAAACGTTCCTCTACGTGGAGAGAGATGGTTGGTATTTATAGAGTACTGCAATCATTATTGCCCTTTTTGAAAAAACACAGCATTAAGTGGTACACAGATAATCAGGGTACAAAATCTATTATTTCAAAGGGCTCTATGAAGCCTGACTTACAGGTTGTTGCCATAGACATATTCAAGTTATGTATGCAAAATTCCATCCGTACGGAGGTAGAATGGATTCCTAGGTCGGAAAACGAAAAAGCAGATTATCTATCTAAAATACAAGATTCAGATGATTGGGGAATATCATTTGATATTTTACAGATTCTTATAAATGAATTTGGCCATTTAGAAGTAGACTGGTTTGCTTCTTCTACTAATGCAAAACTCAAAGTTTTTTATTCAAGATTTTGGAATCCTCACTCAACGGGGATGGATGCTTTTTCAGAAAATTGGGGTGGTAAAAATGGTTTATTTGTTCCCCCAATTTCAATTATTGCTCGGGTGATTAGAAAAATGCGAGTAGATGCAGCAAAAGGGGTTTTGGTGCTGCCATGCTGGAGGTCGGTCTCTTTCTGGCCATTAGTATGCGAGAAGCGTTTTTTCATTGACCCTGTAAAACATTGGATAGATTTACCAACACAGAAGGAATATTATGTTAAGTGTAGAAATGGTAAAGGCATTTTTGGTAATGAAGATTTACAATTCCGTAAGTTGGCGATGTTTTTAGATTTCTCCCTGCAGTAGAAGGGAAACAACTCTTACCGTGAAAAAGTTAGTATGGTACTAGTTGTCTCCCATGTTGTCTAAGGATATGTGCAGCTAAAAAAAAAAAGCAGTATTGCGTCAGTTATATCTCAGCTTTGTGGTTTGAAAGCAGGATTGCTATAACTATGCACGATTTTCATTTTTGTACAAAAATTTTTTTGACAAGGCAGTATTGCTTCAATTTATTCTTAGAATTGCGGTATGAAAGCAGATTTGCATGTGGATAAATGTTGCAGGATTGCATAAAAAGTTATAGAAGAAGCAGCATTGCTTCAGTTCAGTCACAGTATTGTGGTTCTGAAAGCAGGATTGCTAGATCTCACTGTATAGTGTACAGATCGTTTTTGTTAGAAATCTTTGGTTTTGTTAGACTATGTTGTTTATACATATGAAGCAGGATTGCTCTATTTAATATGTTGTATACATGTGTTTTTCCAGATTCACGAGAATGATATCAAGATGCTACCGGAAGCTATGGTTGGTGGAGCATGTCTTCTCCCGGAGCTGTTACAGAAGTCAAGAGCGGACAGCACTGTTAAGAAATACGGACACGCTTTTGAAAAGTTCCGTAAATGGGTAATTTGTAACGGTTTAGGGAGCAGTGATGCTTTGCCTGCCAAAGCTTTTATGGTTGCAACCTATTTGGCTTCTTTAATTCAAGAGTCAAATTCTGCTAGTCCGGTTATCTCCGCTTTTTACGCCATTAAGTGGTATCATGATATAAATGGCTTATTTTCACCTACTGATTCAAAGCTTGTAGTAAATGTACTGGAGTCTGGAAAACGCATTTTGGGAAAGGAGACGATAAAGAAACAGCCAGTGACAATAGAAATAATATCTTCTGTATATAAAACTTTGTATGAGTATGGAAACATAAAATCTCAGCGCATCATTTGCGCCATTTTAGTTGGGTTTTCTGGTTTCATGAGAAGTGCAGAATTACGGAATATCAAAGTCTCGGATATTGTCTTTAATCCAACTTATATGTCGATTTTTGTTGAAAGCAGCAAAACAGACAAATATAGAGACGGTGCATGGATTATGATTGCCAAAACGGGAACCGAATTATGCCCAGTTGAAAATGTATCTAAATATTTATCATGGACTAAGCTGTCCGGTAATGATTTCTTGTTTTGTAATATTTCTGCAACTAAAACAGGCTGTGTTGTTAGAAAAACAAACAAACAAATGTCTTATACGAACTTAAGAGAATTATTTCTTGAGGCTTTATCTCCTCATGTTACAGATATAAAGAAATATTCATTGCATTTTCTAAGATCAGGTGGCGCAACAGCAGCAGCAAACAAAGGTGTCAAACATCGAATGTTCAAAAGACATGGACGTTGGATTAGTGAAAGTGCAAAGGACGGTTATGTTCAAGACAGTGTTGATGATAGGTTACAAGTTTCTCTTAATTCGGGACTGTAAACATTTGTTTTTTATTTGTCGTTATTACATTTATTCTTCGAATTCTTTGTATAGTTCAGTGAAAACGATCCATCGATGCTTTCGACATTCCCCGTTCTTTGTTTTCACGGGCCACTAGTCCAGGTGCTACCAGGCATTTCAATAAAACATTTATTGAACTTGTTGTTGTTCAGTTTGTTATGGACAAGGAAGTAGGTTAAGGGAAATATAATTTTCTTCGGTTGCTTGGGTATGAATTAGAAGGAAATTTATTTCCCTTCACTGTGCATGTAATGTCCGGGTTGTAGTTAGTGCACGTGCTTTACGTGTTTTTTGCTTACGCGTTGTCATTCAGCTCTGGACGACTGGCCTCTGTGGACGTGGCAAAAATTTACTCTTGTTTCGAGATAAGAAAAAGCATCGATGGTTCGGGGCATATAAAGATCCACTCCAAAATTCATTTAAAACCCTTGCAATTCACGGGCCACTAGTCCAGGTGCTACCAGGCATTTCAATAAAACATTTATTGAACTTGTTGTTGTTCAGTTTGTTATGGACAAGGAAGTAGGTTAAGGGAATCTGATTTTGCTAAACAGGATTGAGTAAACCGTTCGGTTTAGCTGATCAGAAATTGCTCAACTTTGAAATTCGGAGAGTTGTTAACGGTTTTACCAATGCTTTTTAGAAAAGTTGGTGAATACAACCCAAGGGAGATAAAAATGTAAATAATCATTGTAACATTAATAAGTTCCGAGTAGGTATCGTCACGACAACGAGTGATGCCATTAAAGCAGTCCTTTTAAATCTTTACCATAGGACAAAGTTTTAGACTTGAATTGAAAGTATTTGCAGACGACAAATTGAACATGGATCGAATGATGGAATTTGTGTTTGGAAGTTTAGAAAACATTGTGGAATAAAACACAGATTTCTTTTGTAAAAGGTTAAAAAGAAGTTGTTATTATGTTATGTATAAATGAGTGTAGTCATAAATCGTATTTCCTTTTATTGCATTCAAGATTTCGAAAGGCTGCACACTCATCGTTTTACGCAAATGCAGAAGGGGTCACTATAAAGTGAGAAACAGAACCGAAACAACACGCAACGGAACAGAACGAAAAACAAAGAAATGGAACGAAACGCTACAAAACGAATTAGAACGAAACGAAACGAAATAGAACAAATTCAAACAGAATTAAAACCTACATCATTTTTTTCTTTTGACTTATCTTCGTTTTGATTGCTATCAATGCAAAAAAAAAAAATAAATATTAAAAATTTGATAACAGCTGTACGCACGACGATCGTGCCATTATTGTGAATGTTATTGCTCACTTCATTATAAAGATAAATCATCATTTGAATGTTCTTCAGTTATATCTGTCAGTGCCACTATTACGTCGCTGCCCAGTCGAAGCAGAGGGACAGTATGAAGACCTAGAATATTTTCCCTATTTTTCGCGGGGGGTGGTGGGTGGGGAGGGCATTTTTATTTCCCACAGTAGGCAATAAATACCGCCCCACACCATAAGTGACCCGACTCCCAAAACGATAGCGTTGCACTACGGAACAGTCAGCATAACGTTCGTGCCTCTGAACAATCGTAAAAGGCCATTAGCTGGAGACAAAAAATAATTGACAGAGAAAAACAATTATCAGCCAACGCTGTCTTGTCCAGTTTATGTGTCCCAATTCCAATTGTTCTCTATAATTGCGATGGTAGAGCGTCAAAACCGAGCGTACGTAGGGGCGACGTCCGTGCAAACCGTTTTAAGCTAAACGATTCCGCACTGGCTGGGTGGAAATCTTGTCGTTGCAATTACCGAGGATAACCGCAGCTGTAGCTGTTTTAAGGATATAGTGGTCTTAAGCTTGAGTCATGGTGCGCGGTCTACTGCTTTGTGTAAGTCTGTTGTACTCCGGTTTAAGGCTCCTGACTACTAGCACGAATGTACGAACATGAGCTGCAACATCTGCAGTAGAAAGCCGAGCCTCCAGCACACCTACGGTGGATATGATTTGAATGCAATTTTACACCCGCTTAGTTTTCTTTTGGCAGCTGTAGGTCCTTTAACTCTATTACATCACAAAATCTTACATTTGTACAATTGTAGACAACGTATCAAAAGTGGTTTAAATGATAAGGTAAATATTTGAAAGTGTAGTTCTAGCCTTTGAGAGAAAAGGAGAAAATGCTGGCTACCAGCATTTTCTCCTTTTCCCACAATGTTTTCAGAAGGCTTCTTTCTCAGGGTCGTTGAAACTTGGGATTTTTAGGTAAAGTGATAAATACTAGTTGTCTATCAATCTGTTTTCCTTCACGTCGACGCCTCTCAAAGTCGCATGGGAAAGCAATTTTAAATAGTCGCATACGGAAAATACCTTCATTCCCTTGCATGAAAAGGGATTGTGACAATAGATGCATAGTTTGTTGAAAGTGTAGATCAAGACCAGAGGGCGTCGAAGGTAGAAGCCATCGTAGGAAAAGCTTTCTGGTAAATTTTCTTGAATTCTTGGCATTGATATTTCTAATCAAAACGTGGACCGGATATTTCCATCCCTTAATATGCACCAAAAGTCGAACTTTGCGTTCAAAAGGCGACAGGTCTTTTAGCTAGAGATTATCTGTCCGATTTTGCAAAACATAACGGGTTTAATCAAAGCGTTGAAAGCACCGGTGCGGCATTTATCAAGGGAGCCATTGTGAGGATTTAATTAATTTAAAACCCTACGACCAGTTGTATCCTACGTCAGCGGGAGGGTTCCCGCCACAAGAAACTAGTTTCACTTCATAACCTGGCCCCGTGCTTATAAAACTTTCTTGAGCACAATCTCATGCTCAAGGAGCGGTTTCTTGCTCAACCCCGAGTCCGACTCAGAATTTTGTGCTTATAAAGAATCCTGAGCTTGAGATCGTACTCACCTGAGCATGAAACTCAAACTCTGCTGAGTATGGTCTGAAACAGACTCAAGAGAGTTTGCCCTGTCTTGATAATGAATGCCGCCACATACATTCGCCTCTGTAGAAGACAAATTCGGCGTGAATGGAGGCAAAAACCGCGCTGTTTCGAAGATTGAAGTTACCCCTTCGGAGTTTCGTACTCGTGACGGTACAGAATTTGAACGATATCGGTTTAGAATAGAGGCGGCATAGTTTTATCATTGGCTTGCTCAAAACTAGCGCATCTGCGATTTATAAAGAAAAATAGACTATGTGCCTCCTAACAATGTTAGTAACATGTATCAACCCTTCTTCGAGTTGGATTGCTGAGGAATTTAGCGACCGGTTCAATTCATGACTCGTGTCGAGGACAGTTTGAATAGACCTATAGGTAGAACAACGCAGAACAGTGAATACGAAGAAAAGAGGTGTTGGTTTAAATGTTTTGCCAACATATTTATTGTTTTCCCCATCGAAATCGAAGCTGGAAAGACAAAACAGGAGTCCTTCCAGTAAAATGCTGGTAATTTAGTTGGAATTTTCAAAACAAAAACTCGACAGAATGCTATTTTTAAACGGAAGTTGATTGGTTGTCATGTAATCAATACTATTAAGGCTGGTGGCTACTTCTGTTATCAATACATTTTAAGGTTGGTGGCTTCTTATCTTAGAAAGTACCACCGAAGTTAGTGTATGCAGTGATATAGTTAAAAGTGCTAAAATCTTCTATAATTTTTCCCCCCAAATCACTTTTTTGCTCAGGGCTAGAATTCTTTTTTTTTTTTTTTTTTCTTGCAGGATCCGGCAAACTAGCTGGATCGGCATAAGCATCAGCTGTCAACACCATCCGATTAGAACATCTATTTTTGTGTGCAGGACGATTCGACCCAATGCAAACAGTGGAGAAGATTTCGAGATACTGTCTTACTTTTGCCCATTTACGTACCTTTCCTTGTTTGTTTTTATATAATTCGGATATTTCGCTATTTCCATTCAGATATTATGATACTACAAGTAGGGGAAAACCGGGTAAATTCGGACAAACGTATAAATCCGGACGGTTGTCTAAAAATCCACGTTTTTTTACGAAAAGTAGAACCAATTCCTTCAAATATCACCTCTTTGAAATGGGCTTTCTGTCCTTTTTAAGGAATTCTATAAAGTAATTACGTCACGAAGATGGTGACTTAGTTTGAGTTTCTTAAAGTCATCCACCTACGCGTTCGTTTTGATAGTTGGGTGACTTCAAAACAAGGCGGATTCATGCAGGTCCCGCTCTCGAACCAACTTAAAGAGTATAGTATGAATGAAAACAATTACAGAACTGATGTTTGTTGACAGATGAATTAATAAGCAACACGATTATAACAATTTTAACTACTTTTAGAGCGAAAAAATGAGAAAATAAGGAGATTTTAAGTTGTCCGAGTTTCCCCCACTATTTTTCAGATGTGGTATAAATTCGGACTGGCAGCAATCAACGTATAAAACTGGTATAAACCGATAGCTAATGCTAGGGTTTATTCCGATCGGTCCTTCCAAAAAAAAAAAAAAAAAACATATTGCTGTATCTAAATATAACAAAACTCATTGTCTGGAAAAGGGTTGATAAAGGTTCATTATAGTTTTGTGAAGTTGCCAAAGAAAATCCTCGGAATAACAAACAAGTGGATTTAGTAACAATCATCATTATCAATACATTCTATGTCAGTGATCAACCGATTAGCAAAGAATATTACGCAGATTGACGAATCTCATCTCCGAAAATCTATAATTGATGATTTAGATATTTAAACAAAAGTTCAAGCTGTTCGAATTTTACCCTGCGATAACTAACTTGTCCGGGTTTCCCCTCTTTTGTGTCCGTATTTTTCCTATCGCGTCCGAACTTACCCGTTTTGCAATAGGTTGAAAAAACGATCTTTCTTATCATCTTGCCTCGTATTTCACTAAACATTTTGCGAATAAAATGCAAGTAAAATGATAGCCCGAATGAGTAATGGTGGGCTTGCGTCTGAGTTTCACCACTATACCGCATAATTGAACTCCGCAAAGGTGCTGCAAAAATCGTCCGAATTTACCCGGCTTTCCCCTAAATGTACGTATATATACGTACATGTAATTATTTAGGCCTGTCTGGATTGACTGTTTATAAAACGATTATGTTTGAAATATAAACTAAAGGTACAATCTATATTATATACCTATGCGTGTTT
Source organism: Tridacna gigas (assembly GCA_945859785.2). Classification (NCBI taxonomy): domain Eukaryota; kingdom Metazoa; phylum Mollusca; class Bivalvia; order Cardiida; family Cardiidae; genus Tridacna; species Tridacna gigas. The sequence goes on from OX244033.2 coordinate 30,652,761, forward strand.
TTGTTCATAATTGATCTTGGACAATGTCCAAGTTTTGTTGTTTAAAAAAAAAAGTAGTGACAATTCGTCAGCATGCCACACCTACTTATGGCAGAATCGGAGATGCTGTTCAAAACACACTAGTAGTAAAGGAGGGTAGCCCCGGGACTCGGTCCCTAGGCTACCCTCCCAGAGTCCCCAGTCTACCCTCCCGGGTCCTTAGTTCAACCGCCATGGGAGGGTGAACTAGGGACTGGAGGCCGCATCACCGGTGATTTAGCGGTAATTCGGCTTCCGCGCGTAGAAATACAATAATAAATAGTCCGCTACTTGAATAAAAGTAGTTCCGGCAGGCGGTTCAGGCAGAGACCCTCGTTGGACTTAGTCTTTTTTTGGAGAATTGTTCTTTGTCTCTATTACCGTCGGACTTGGTCTTTTTTCCACAATTTGATTAAAAGTAGTTCCGACTAATGTAAACAAGCGTTTTGATTGGTCGAGACGTTTTCCCGCCAAAAATTCGTATTGGAGGTGAATCACACCACAGGATGGTTCAAGCAGAGACCTTTGATTAAAAGTAGTTCCGGCTAATGTAAACAATCTGGCTCAGGTAGATGGCTCAGACAGAGACCCTCGTTGGACTTAGTCTTTTTTCCGTCTTTGTTCGTCTCAAAACTTTCTCTATCACCGTTGGACTTAGTCTTTTTTTTTCCCACGATATGGGTTATTTTCCCCTCCTCATGCTGGTTCAGGCAGAGATCATCGTTGGACTTAGTCTTTTTTTCCATCTTTATTCGTCTCAGTCTTTCTCTATCACCATCGGACCTAGTCTTTTTTCCACGATATGGGTTATTTTTCCCACCTCAGGTTGGGTCAGGCAGAGAGTATCGTTGGACTTAGTCTTTTCTTCGACTCTTAACAGTATGATCTTTAGACATTGCCTGACTATATGATCTGAGCGTGGTTTTTTCCGACATTTCCCGGAAATCAATTCGTCTAGACTTACCCGACCTTAGATTTATTCGTCCCTAGTTTTATTCGTCCCTAATTTTTTATCTGCAGAACTTTTTTTAAATTGTAAAAAATTTTTATCCGAAATTTTTCTATGATAAAAAATTTTTAAGCGTAAAAATTTTTCTATTGCTAAAAGTTTTTTCTATTGCTAAAAATTTTTCTCTGCAAGATTTTTTTATTTGAAAAAATTTTTTCTATCGATAAAAAAGTTTTTTTCTCTCTGCAAGATTTTTTTTAATCGTAAAAATTTTTTTTATCACTAAAAAAGTTTTTTCTATTGCTAAAAAAGTTTTTTCTCTCTGCAAAAAAAGTATAACAACACATCTGCGAAATTGACAATTGTTAAAGATAAATTTTCTAAGGTTCTAAGTTTTCTAAGGTTTGGTTAGTCCTGAGAAGGACTGTTTTTGGAGAATGGCCTGTCTTTTTTTTCCTCGTCTAATGGCAGCAACCGAAATTTGCATGACAGATGGGACAACTTCCAGTTCTTTTCGTAATTGTCATTGTTCCATCCTTCGTGGTGATCTTTCTCCCGAGTTCAACGTCAACTAGTATGAGATCTGGAGTTGTTGTCTGCATAAACAGCTCAAGTAATTTTTCTCCGAGTTCTCTGTATGGCTGTGATATCTGCTCTAGGTGTCTTTGAACTGCTATGAGTTGTCTTCTTAATACCAACAAGTCTTCACCAGCATTTAAATAGTCTTGGAGAGCATCAGTTATTTGATGGTTTATCTGTTCCATATTTTGAATTCTTTTTTTCGCTTTGGTGTACTTTATGATTTATTCGTCTTGCTCGAGAGAACGAGAGTCGAATGACTTTAGAAGAAGTTCGCTGATTTTATAGCTTGGTGGAGGGATTGACCTACTTTGACTCGGAATTAACGTTAACCAATCGTTAGTTTCGTTACATTTTTTTGGAGCTGATACTCTTAGACATTGTAGATAGATCATATAGTACGTTATGTTCTATCTACATGCTCTCGCCCACGTTCGCGCTCTTAATTCTAACGCGAAGTAGGTCAATCCCCCTGTCAAGCTATAAAAGAGACAGCGTTTTTTATTCTTGTATTAACTCATTTCACGATGAGGTTATCAAAATTTTGTTGTGGGCTATTTGGCGACAAGAAGATTAAGAAGGAGGTGAAAGAGAAATGGGAAAAAGAGGCTATGGAGAAGAAACAAGATGAAATAGAAGAAAGGAAGAGGCTAAAACATAAAGCTCTCCGTGAGTTTTTTGGGAGACGAGGGTATCAGTTTTATACTCGTACCCCAATCGTTAAGATGGGTAATATTTACCCAGACTTGTCAGAGCTGATACCGCCAACAGAACATCGCGGTTGGCAGAATAAGTTAATGAGAATGTATCCTTCATTGAAATGGTAAAGAATACGTTCTCTTTAATTTTTAAAACAGCCCTTTTCAGGGCTAACCAATACCAAGAAAGTTTTTACTTTCTTCAAATTGTCAAAAACAAAAAAGTCAAGACCAATACATTTGTTTTTATATCTTTTATTTAAAACTTTTTTATTTAAAAAAACTTCTGTACAACAAACATTGAACTGGTAAAATATACAATGAAACATTGAACTGCAGAAATAAATGAATCGTTTGAAACAGTTCTTTGAAACAGTTCTTTGAAAAAATGTTACCACATTTTTTACAACTCACTGTGTTTTTCTTTTTTTCTTCGGGATGTCAGGTTCACATTCACTCTTGCGTTTCCTCTTTTTTTCATTGTTTCCATCATTGTGTTCGTCATTGTTATTTTTCAACACAATATCTGGACAGATTTTTGCACCATGTTTTTTTGTTTTGCAGAAGAAACAGTTCTTCTTTTTCTTTTCTCTTTTCTCAATGATTTTCTCGTTGATTTTATTTTCTTCAGATCCTGAAGAAAGTTGATTGTTTTGCTCCTCTCCAGACAGTGAAGAGGGTTCGTTGTTTTGATCGAGTATAAGAGTATCCTCCGAAGAAAGTTTATTTTTTTGGGAACTTTGTTGCGGCTTATCATGTATTTCTACTTGAATTCTACAGATTTCTGTATCGCTGATTTCTGTGTTATCATGCTCCATATTTTCGATCTCCTGTTCGATCTGATTTCCACTCGATGAAGTTGTAGTCAGTGACGATCTTGTCTTCCGTTTATTCTCGTCTACTTAATAGGATAATAGAGCCCCAACGTATTTCATATGTTGGAATTCACCGCCCGTTTCCATTGTTGACGAGATTTTGACATCGTGGCTGTAGGGGTCCACGAAGACAGAGACGAATTTCCACATCTGATTTTCTTTTTCTGGACATTGTCTAGCCCAATGTCCTGATCTGTTGCATGTAAAAAAAATATTCGTTGTCATATCACTCACCCCATGGCGTTTGTCGAATGTCGCTTGATCCAGGACTCTGGTGATACGATAGACGTCTTTTTCTGCAAAATGTTGGTGGGATAGAAATGATCCCACGTAGTTTCCAGTAGACTTGATATCTTGACGGTATATTGGTGATCTCATAATCGTGGGTGTATGGGTTAACATACAGATACATTCTCTTTGGTGTTGTACTTTGTAGCTTGAATCCACTCATTTTTTCTACCAGTTGTCCTGTTTGAAATCTTTCCGAAGAATGATGAAGATTCCAATCGTAACATCTCTTTTTATACACGTTTGACCTGAAAAAAGATATAAAAAAGCTAGGATTTTTTAGTTCTGGGTCATTGTCTGACTTATAATCAGCCATAAAACAATGTCTAAAAGGCTAGTACCTTATTCAGACAGTACAAGTGACGATGAGACAATTCAGTCCATGCCGAAAAAGAGAAAAAAATTACTGCCGGCAAAAAAAAGAAAAGGAATCCTAGTCTACCCAGACAGTAGCAGTAATGATGAAAGCGATGACGAGAAATTTTCACCGTCAACCAAAAAGAGAAAAAAGTTTGAAAGAAGAAAGTGACGGTGAAGACAAAAAATCTTTGAAAGTCTCAACGAAGGAGAAATCTTTGAAAGAAGAAGACAGAAAATCTTTGAAAGGCTCAACAAAGAAAAAATCTTTGAAAAAAGAAAGTCATGCTGGGCCATTTTCACCCAAGGAAGAAGAAAGTGAAGACAAAAAATCTTTGGATATGAAAAGTCTATATGCCTTAAAAGAAGTGGGAAAAAAGAAGTCAAGAAAATTCAATACAGATTCCCATGTACTGGAGGCGTCTTTTAAGGAATTCGATGAGCTACAACCACAGCAATTGACCGTCTTATTTGACGATGTTATCCAACAAATCGTTCAAAAGTTAAAGGCTGAATCGAGGGATATGATTAGAATTAGCATCAATCACCCTTCATTGGATGTAGGAATTCATATTCCCTTTCTATATGTGGAGGAGTTGGAGAGTCATACTATGTTGGACGAGATTGAAAAAGTTCTACAGTCGAATGAGGAATTCGTCTTGAACGATGGTCGCATGACATTCGATATCACACATACGGTACCCCCAAGTGGAAGTAGCAAAAGAGTTAGGGGTACAGAAGTATTGGATTCAAAAGTTTTCGCAAAGAAGAAACAATCGGTTATTGAAATGAATAATGAAGATCATCTATGTTTTGCAAGAGCCGTTGTTGTGGGGATTTATCACCATGAACGTGAAAACACCCAAGAATGGAACCGAAGATGGGATTACATCAAAAGATCAAACAAACCACTTCAAAAGACTGAAGCCGAGAAATTGTTGAATGAAGCTGGAGTTTCGTCGACGCAGCCTGTAGGTCTTGAAGAATACAAAAAAATTCAAGATTTCTTGTATGAAAAAGACTATGTTATTAAAGTCCATCAACAGCATTCAAGATTGGAGAAAGTGTTTGAACATCCAGAAGTGAAAGACAATAGTAAAATCATACATTTGTACTTTCATCAAAACCACTATGACTACATCAAATCCATCACAGGATTTCTTGATTGTGGTTATTATTGTGAGTTCTGTGATATGCGTTACAGGAATCGGGAAGACCATACTTGCTCAAAGATCTGTAAAGGGTGTTTTCGTACTGGAAAATGTCCATCAGAATCAAAAGAGTATGCCTGTTCCAAGTGTCATAGATGTTTTTTCAGTGCAGAATGCTTGGAAAAACACAAAACAATTCCAGGTAAAGAGAAGAAAACCATTTGTGAATTAGTGAAACTTTGTTCAAAATGTGGAGCCCAGGTTTTTGTCAGAAAGAAAAATCATGTCTGTAAGGGAAAGAAAAAGTGTCACCTCTGCAAGAAAATAGTTGACTTCTCTCATCGCTGTTTTATTCAACCTTACCAGAGTAAGATGAAACACGACAGCGACGATGAGACGAGTTCTTCTGTAGTCAAAAAACCTTTGTTCATTTTCTTTGATTTCGAATGCCAGCAAGACACGGGGGTACACATTCCGAATTACTGTATTGCACACCGAGCCTGTGCTGGATGTATCGATAAACCACTTGATTTTCATTGTTCCACATGCAGTGAATTCGAAGAAGGAAGAGAAGTTATTTTTCAAGGAAAAGAAACTTTGAGTCAATTTTGCAGCTGGCTCTTTACAAAGCATCATAAAGGAATCATAGCTATTGCCCATAATCTCAAAGGTTATGATGGTCAATTTATTCTCAACTACATTATCAACGTTGGGATGAAAGAACCAGAACTGACCATGAATGGAAATAATATTTTGAAGTTAGAACTGAATGGCGTGTGTTTGATCGACTCCTTCAGCTTCATGAACTTTGGACTGGCAAAATTTCCAACTACGTTTGGACTTCAAGAAATGAAAAAAGGTTACTTTCCTCACTGGGCAAATACAGACGAATTCCGTACCTGGACATGTCTTATTACAAACCCGATTCAATGTCAGAAGAGGCTCGATCGAAATTCATAGTCTGGTATAATGACAAAGTTCAAAACGGTGAGGAATTCAATTTTCAAAAAGAGACGGAGTTGTACTGTCGATCGGATGTTGATATCCTAAGACGAGGATGTGGTGAATTCAGAAAGTTGTTCATCGAACAGAGTGGAATTGTCCATTTACAGAGGCGTTTACCATCGCCGGTGCCTGTAACAAGATTTGGCGAAAAGATTATTTACCAAAAGATCAGATAGCCATCATTTCAAGCAAAGATCCACTCAAACGTCGGTTTTCTATGAAAGCAATACGGTGGATTCAAAGCATTGCTATGGAAAAAGGGTTTATTTTCAACATGCCAAAAATGGTGGTGAATTTCGAATAGAGAAATACACTGTAGACGGTTTTCACCACAATTCAAACACTGTCTATGAATTCCTCGGGGATTTATTTCATGGTTGCCAGACATGTTTTAAGGATCGGAAATATATCAACCCCATCAATGGAAAAACAATGGATGAATTGTACAACAGTACCATCGAACGGCTAGAAACCATCAAAAGAATGGGATATAACGTCGTGACCATATGGGAGCATGAATTCGACGCTAAGATGAAAAAGGACAAAGAGTACAAAAAAAAAAAAAAAAAAAACCATTGAAAGTCTATATCCGAACTGCGACCCCATCGAACCAAGAGAGGGTCTGGCTGGAGGCAGATGCAATGCGATAAAAATTGCCTATGATGTTGAGGAAAGCAGTGAAAAGGAAATCAAGTAAATTGACATTTGCTCACTGTATCTTTACGTCTGCAAGCATAAATCCTATCCTGTAGGCCATCCAACAATCTTGACTCCTGAGAACATTAACATGAAGAATATTCGTCAGTATGAAGGACTCATTAAATGCAAAGTTCTACTCCCAACTGATTTGTTTCACCCTGTTCTTCCAGTTCACTGTAACAACAAGATGATGTTTCCACTCTGTATGAAATGTGTACAAGAAAGCTCAAACGTTTGTAACCATGAAAAAGAAGAGAGAGCATTGGTTGGAACTTGGGTTACATTCGAACTGTTCAAAGCTCTTGACTGTGGTTATCAGCTGATATTTGTGTATGAAATCTGGCATTTCGACTCTGTTTCGGACCAGTTCTTTAAAGGCTATGTGGACAATTTCTTGAAAATCAAGCAAGAAGCCAGTGGATATCCCGGTTGGTGTCAGACAGACTCGGAAAAGGACCAATTCATTCGCGAGTATGAGGAAGCCGAAGGGATTCGTCTCGATCCAAAATGCATTCAAAAAATCCTGGCAAAAGATCATTTGCTAAGATTATGCTGAACTGTCTTTGGGGAAAATTAGCACAGCGTGAAAACATGAGCAAGACGAAATACATCAGAGAACCATCTAAATATTTTGACTTGATTACCGACCCAAAATACACGGTAAAGCATGTGGAAATCTTTGACAACGAGTGTCCATTCATTTTGGTCAACTATGAAGACAAGATGGACTTTGTCGAAACGCATGCTACAGCCAATGTTATTGTAGCATCCTACGTAACAGCTTATGCAAGGTTGGAACTGTACAGGGTTCTTGAAAGGTTGGGGAATAGAGTTCTGTATTTCGATACAGACAGTTGTATGTACATTCATGACCCTCCATTGTGGAACCCTCCCATCATTAACAGCAGACTAGGAAAATGGACCGATGAAGAGCCTGATTGCAGAATTACTCATTTCAGAGGATTAGGTCCCAAGAATTACGCTTACAAAATGAGAACAAAAGATGGAAAAGAAAAAAGCAAATGTAAAGTCAAGGGAATTACTTTGGATTACAATACAAATCAGATGGTGAATTTCGACACCTATTCAAAATGTGCTTTGGATCGCACAATAGAAATCAAAGTTCAGTATGACTGCAGAATCAAAAGGCATAGAGACAGAACAGTGACCAGTGAACCACAGACAAAAACCTTTCGCTCTGTATACACCAAAAGAGTGATTGTAAACGATACTGATACTGTCCCCTATGGCCATAAAAGTTTGAGGGTATAAATAACTGTAAGAAACAACATCGTGTTACACTGTTTTGAAGTGAACGATCAAAGTAAGACGTTTTTTAAAAAAACATTAAGTTTTCAAAAGTGAAAATCATGTCAAGTGAAATGCTGCCTTTGCCGATAGAACTACGTGAAAAAGTTTATAGAGATTTCATCCATCTGCACACGCTCGATGAACAACTACAGTTTGACATTAAATTCAGATGTGTGAAACTTTGGATAAACAAAGTGCATAAGGGAGTTGCAAAAGGAGAGACATCCTGCAAATTGTATGGTATACACAGCTTTATTGTGATGATAGGGGATGACACAGATTTCGATCTCCCTTTCAAAGCTTATTTAGCAATTTGTCTGTTGGAAGACAACTATATTGCTAAACAAATGGATTCCACAAGCCGATGGCGTTTCATCATCGTAGGAAGAACAGAAGAAAGTTTTCTGAACGTCCTGAAAATGAAATCAGTTCTGTTTAACTTTTACTTACGCTACAAAAGAGGATCCATTCAAGACGGTGAGGAAACAGTGGATACCTTGGAAGGCTATATTCTATTTGATAGAGATGTCACAGAAGAAATCGTATATTCAACTCTTTCGACAAAAGATATTTCAAAATATGTTTATCCATCTAGTGGAGTACGTGAATATAGTGAAATGGACAGCAAATTCCCATTGTTTTTGGGTAATGAACAATTGCATAAAGTTATTGTGGAACATGAAGACAAGTGGAAAAATCGAGGTATCTGTGAATTTGCATTGTAACGATACTGCACCCTATGACCTATAAGATTTGAGGGTATAAATAACTGTAAGGAACAACACCGTTTTACACTGACTTGAAGTGAACAGCCAAAGTAAGACGGTTCTATCAAAAGTGGAAATCATGTCAAGTGAAATGCTGCCTTTACCGATAGAACTACGTGAAAAAGTTTATAGAGATTTCATCCATTTGCACACGCTCGATGAACGAACACAATACAGCCTTAAATTCAACTGTGTGAAACTTTGGATAGATAAATTGCATAAGGGTGTTGCAAAAGGAGAGACATCCTGTAAGCTGTATAGCATACACGACTTTATTGCAATGCTGGTGACTGACTCAGATTTCGATACCACTATCAAAGGCTATTTAACAGCTTGTTTGTGGAAAAGTGACTATTTCGCTAAACAGTTGAAAGCCACAAGTCGATGGCGATTCATTATCATAGGAAGACCAGAAGAAAGTTATCTGAATCTGCTGAATACAAAATCACTCCTGTTTAACTTTTACTTACGGTATACAAAATCAAGAGATAATGTAGAAGGAGTGGATATCATGGAAGGCTATCTCCTATTTGATAGAGATGTCACAGAAAAAATCGTACTTTCAACTCTTTCAGCAAAAGGCTTTGTCTTTCAAATTAGAGGAACGTGTGAATATAGTGGTTTGGACAGTGTATATCGTTTGTTTTTGGGCAATGAACAATTGCACAAAACTGTTGCGGAACATGAAGACAAGTGGAAAAATCGAGGTATCTGTGAATTTGCATTGTAAAAAATTGTTGTAGATAAAAACTGTATTGTCATTGTTTTGTAAGAAAATGTATCTTCATTGCTTTGTATATAAAATGTCTTTGTATATATAAAATATAGTGTTAGAACATTTGCTTTGTTTTTAAACGTTACTGTTTTTAATGATATTGTTAAGAACTTTTGAATGAATAAAGAAATGACTAAAAAAAAGTCGTCTGTTTTGATTTTCTTCCGAAAAAAAGTTCAGAATATAAAATTAACAAGAACAGAGATGGAAAAATGTAGCTAGATCATAACATTCTATGTGAATGAATTTTTACAGTACGTTATGTTCTATCTACATGCTCTCGCCCCCGTTCGTGCTCTTAATTCCATTGCAAAAGTAGGTCAATCCCCCTGCCAAGCTATAAAATGCTGGCAAAATTTTTCCTATCTTTTATTCTTTCTCTATCTTATCTTTTTTATCCTAGCGATATGTCCGTGAGACAGGGCTTTGGTACTCCGCCTCAATCTTATTATAGCGGGCAATATTTACGCTATAAGAAGTACTTCAATTATGAGCATTTCATTAGAAAACATTATTTCGATGCAGAACGATACTTGGATGAATCTCAACCTAGTTTGTTCTCTAGAAGATTTTCCGTTTGAGAAATTTATGAAATGGTAAAATCTACTGTAGAACATAGTGATAGTATTAAATTGCAAGGTTTCAACAAGATAATTTTTGAAATGAAATTTCCTGTTGAAATCGGAAAAGATGCAGACGGTAAAGAGGCGTATGTTTGTAAAGTCGTCGCCTGCTATGATGGATTTGAGTTGCCGGACGTAGTTAGGTATAAAGATCTTTCTGTCATCACGGCATATCCTGTATAATGGATAAAAAAACAATGGTTCTTTTTAAAACCACTCTCTCCTTCTTTTAGGATTGAGGGCTCTTTTCAGAGCCAACCAATACCCAGGAAGACTGCTTCTTCAAATTGTCAATTTCACAAATGTATTTCTCAAATCGAAAAAATCATCGGTTGCATCAGACTCAAAAAAAGACTAAGTCTTACCAGAAGAGTCGTCGTTTTTTCCCCACACCCGCCAAGACCAACCGTTTTTCCCACTCCCGCCATTCCTTTTCTACAAAATATAACGAGTCTAGCGATTGGTCTACGTTAATTCTGAGTCAAAAAAAATGTAGGTCAATCCCCTTCATCAAGTTATAAAAAATCCAGTGAACTTTTCCTATAACCATTCGACTCTCGTTTCTCTCGAGTAGCACGAATAAGAAATCATAAAGTATACCAAGACGAGAAAAAATGATTATATTTTTTCCTTATTGTCCTCAGTGTGATAGACCATGTGCAATAGAGTGTGGGAAATGCTTTCGTATCCTACACCATCTTGGAGAAAAGCACAATTGCCCAGAACCAGATGAGGGATTCTATGACTATGATGAAGACTATGGTGTAGTGATTTGGTGTCATCATTGCTGTCAAGCTTTCATTGTGGGGCAGTCTAAAGAAGAAGAACAACTCGATCACAGCCAGTGAAGGATGAATCTTCATCAAAAACAGCCCTTTTCAGGGCTAACATACAATAAGAAAGTTCTATCTTTTCTTCAGATTGTCAGTTCAAGTCAATTCTGAATTAAGAAATATAACGAAACTAACGATTGGATAACATTAATTCCGAGTCAAAGTAGGTCAATCCCCCTACCAGGCTATAAAAGACGGGGATATTTTCTTTTTTAATCAGTTTTTCCTCTCAGAGCTCAAAAATGAAAACCCTCGACAAGCGATTCAAATTGATTGAAGCAGAGCGACGACTTAGAAGGGGATGCAGACAGATTGAATTACTAAAAATTCGTCTGAGTGGGATGGAAAAACGGTATGATAAGTGCAAAAGCAGAGCCATGCAGTATAACCTGAAAATTCAACTTTGTACAATTAAAGGAGTACTCATTATGTATAATGAGTATGTCCAAGCCAAAGTTGAAGAAATCGACGAACTTCGGCGTGAACTATTCCCCGAAGATTCAGATTAAGAGGTTTAGAGTCCTCTATCTTTTCTCTAGTTTTGAAATTAAGTTAACCGATAGTTAACTTAATTTCATTACAGAGAATGGTGAAAAACAGCCCTTTTCAGGGCTAACATACACCAAGAAAGTTCTATCTTTTTCTTCAAATTGTCAGACCAAGTCAATTCTGATTTAAGAAAAAAGTAATTTTTATTCATCTTATCAAAAAAGACTAAGTTCATCAGAAGTCTTGAGCCCTACCGGAACGTATAGAATTGTTTTCATCTATCTTTACTTATTCAAAGAGAATATAACGAAACTAACGATTGGCTAACGTTAATTCTGAGTCAAAGTAGGTCAATCCATCTGTAAAAACGTATAAAGAAAGCCAGCGAAGTTCTCATTTAATCATTTTTACCTCTCAATACACGAGAATAAAAATGTTTTGCATGTTCATGTTTGGAGCAGTGGCATATCTTTCAATAGGGAACTGGATAGAAGAATGGTTACGTCGACGACAGATACGTCATGAGATAGCACTACTTATCATGTTAATTAATGAGCTAGAGGCTGCGAGAGATAGACGAAGAGGTTGAAAAAATGCAAATCTTCGAAAAAACAGTCCTTTTCAGGACTACCAAACGTCAAGAAAGTTCTATCTTTTCAAATTTTGTCAAACAAAATTCTACATAACTCTAAGAAAAATTTCATCCCAAATAATATTCCCTAATATAGTGTAGTTCATCCTTTTGCAAGTAACCAATATAACTATGTAAAAATATCGAAAGACTATCATTTCTGCTTGACTAGAATTCAGTTGTTTTCGTTCAATCATAGGACATGTTACATTCGCAATAGAGATCAGATCAGTCGGGTAGCTAGTACCCCAGATTTCTATCATTTCTCTCTCTAAGTGTTATAATCATTCGTGGGTGCTTTCTACCGGGTCCGCGCTCTTAATTCTGTATCAAAGTAGGTCAATCCCCCTACCAGTCTATAAAACGTTGACGATATTTCTCTACAACCATTCGGCTCTCGATCTTCGAGTAGTGCGAGTAAAAACATACTGTTAACGGAAAGATGGATCTCAACTTAGCCGATTACAACTTAACCGACTACATCTTAGACAACTCCTTGCCACAGAGTGGAAACAATGGAGATATTCTAGCGTCAGCCATGAATTCGACATTCATTGAGCCAATGACAGGGTCGGTTAGCAAATTCGAGGAAGAGATGCGACAAATGATATCAAAACAAGATGCTACAATAACTCAGATTTTAGAGGAGTTGAAAACATTGAACAGAAACATCGAGACAATATGTCAGCAAAGACAGTCAACTACGTCTGTTATTGTGAAGATTCCGGTGGAGTTCGACTTTGATAAAACCAGTCTTCGAAGACTAACAGATTTCCTCGTAACAGTTGTAAAAAAAAAGAGATCAGAAGTCAAAGGAAAATCAGTCGAAGGAAAAACAACCAAAGGAAAAGCAACACTCAAAGGAAAATCAACACTCAAAGGAAACACAGCCAGAGAAAGATCATCAACCAAAGGAAGAGAAGATAAAAATAAAAAAACGAGAAATAGAGAAAGACGATGATGCTCAACTTCACAAAAAACAACGATACGATCCCAGCTATGTAACACCGTCAAAAACAGGCTTGGGAAAACATGGAAAAAACATCGACAACTTCAAAGACTTCAAGATCCCAAAGATTCCAAAACTCAAACTCAAAAAGACACCAAAAGAAACAAAGAAAAGCTCTCAATAGAGGAAAGTTGTCATTAGAAGAGGAAAAAACACAGCAAAAAAAAGACAAAAAAAGACACAGAAAAGACAAAAAAAGACAGTACAATCTCCAAAAACAGTCCTTTTCAGGACTAATCAAACCCTAGAAAATCTATCTTTAACAATTGTCAATATAGCTAAAACCAATAGAGGGGTCTTTTGTCTAGGGAACCATGTCGTGGAAAAAAGACTAAGTCCAACGGTGATAGAGAAAGTTTTGAGACGAACAAAGACGGAAAAAAGACTAAGTCCAACGAGGGTCTCTGTCTGAGCCATCTACGTAAGCCAGATTGTTTACATTAGCCGGAACTACTTTTAATCAAAGGTCTCTGCCTGAACCATCCTGTGGTGTGATTCACCTCCAATACGAATTTTTGGCGGGAAAACGTCTCGACCAATCAAAACGCTTGTTTACATTAGTCGGAACTACTTTTAATCAAATTGTGGAAAACAGACTAAGTCCGACGGTAATAGAGACAAAGAACAACTCTCCAAAAAAGACTAAGTCCAACGAGGGTCTCTGCCTGAACCGCCTGCCGGTACTACTTTTATTCAAGTAGCGGACTATTTATTATTGTATTTCTACGCGCGGAAGCCGAATTACCGCCAAATCACCGGTGATGCGGCCTCCAGTCCCTAGTTCACCCTCCCATGGCGGTTGAACTAAGGACCCGGGAGGGTAGACTGGAGACTCTGGGAGGGTAGCCTAGCGACCGAGTCCCGGGGCTACCCTCCTTTACTACTCACACTTCAGTTCAAGCCTTTCTCAATTTTAAGTCTATGAAATGCCCAAAGAAATACTTGAGTGAGTGATTGCAACTAAGGTTCATATCAAGGGGGACAGGGTTTTGATAAATAACAACGAAGTTCGGTTAAAAGGATATCTATGGAAGGTTAATTGATTTAAATTGTAGAAAATGGATAGAGATACTGCAGAACGGCGTTTATCACATCTTTACCTGGCTTTCATCACCAACACCTGTCTCCAATCACGCAACAAGACCTAATCAATGACAACTTCTTAAAAAGTGTGCGGGGGGGGGGGTTCTTGGAAATATTTAAAAAATAAAATAGTAGAAATAATGATAATGAAGTACTTTAAGTATGCTAAACTTCTATTGTTATGTAATTTTTTTATTTTACGGAAACCTCAAATCATTTACTACATATATTATTTACACCAAACGTGCCTCTTCCCGAACCTACATGTATATGTGTCATAAATCTTGACAAGTAATGTATAATTATACTTGGGGCAACATAACTGCACCGAATCTTCTCATTTTCGGGCCGAATTTTCAGAATATCTGGGCTAAAAACGTGGTCGGCCATGGGCCATGGGTCGAATCTTCTTGAGGTCGAATCTGCTGATATCGGCTATTTTTAGTAGTTTGGTCGCTTACGTTCACGAAGTTTTAAGTGTGAACTGTTCTCAGCTGAGAACGTTCTCAAGCGACGTTTATAAGCAACGTCTGAGTTCAAAACTCCCGTGAGTAAAACTCAAGGCGTTGAGTATGGTTTTGTGCTGAGCATGAGATCGTTCTCAACATTTCTTTATAAGCACGGGGCCTGGATATAATTCTGTCCCGCCAGGATACAATCCACCACCGTATGATTATCTATACGCACAGGGTCCTCATATTTCCGGGACGAGCCAGCGGTCTTCTTCTGTTGTGAGTAAAGTTTTGTTGATTATCGTAATTTAAGACGACACTTCTTTACTGTAACCATTTAGTTATAAAATATACCTGTTTTCCTCTGGATAAAGCTACGCTAAAATACTCATTTATTCACATGAATTATTCATAGTGTGTATTTAACCCTTTACCACACAATCCCGAGTTTTAACGACCCTGATAAAGAGATCTTTTGAGAACATTGTTGGAAAAGGAGAAAATGCTGGTAACCAGCATTTTCACCTTTTCCCACAATGTTTTCTATTCTACCAAAAACAAATTTCATCATCTGAGCCATGTTTAAATTGTCGTCTGCAAATGCTTTCAATTTGGACTAGTCCAAAATTTTGTCCTTTGGTAAAGAGTTAAATTTTAATTTACACTATGCTACTTTTTGAAAATGTTTGTAAGGCCATTGTTACGTTCATGTATGTTTATGTTTTTCTTGTGACAATGAACGGAATAGTTCAAGTGTAAGAAATAAATACTCTGTTCTGGGTCCGTATTCACCAACCATTCTTAAGAATATTCTTAGTCTTATTCTTCAGATTTTTCCAAATTTGAAAGTAAAACACCTTCTAGAGAAGTAAAACGTCAGTCATGTCATCAGTCTAGGGTGTGTCTAGAGGCAGAGATCAACATGTTTATGTTTATACACGACGATGAACCACGCTACGCTGTGAACTACTCAAATAGAAATGAGTCTCGAAGCAACACTGACACAACATGTTGTCTAATCCCACAAACGTAAAGTCGCAAGAAACAAAATATTCGTGGTAGTAACATTTAACTCCACAGAGCGAAGCGCAGTCGTTGGGTGCGGAGCTCATACAAACAATACCAGAATTCCAAACAGCCATAAGTCAAACCGTTGGTTAAGTGCTAGTTTTAGTATGTTAGAGGATGGTGCCCAAATAAAGCCTCGGAAAATTACATGCTACGAACAAGTTGTATTCTGAACAAGAATGTTAATATAATTGATATAGCGGAAAGTCCTCTTAGAGATAGTGATAATTTAAAAGTAGAAGAGTATAAGTGGTTTGGTCACCATAGATCAAATAATCATGTCAGTGCAAAACACGGCTCTGGACGTGTTTGATTCTTAGTGAATCAAGACTTGTTTAATACATTAGATATTGCCGTTGACGATAAAGCATCTGAAGATATTTTATGCCTGAGAATGGTTCGTAAGTCTGGTAATTTTGTTCTTTGTTTCCTTGCATTTGTTTTCCTTGATGACTCCATCCCATCACCGTCACCTTCTCGCGCTTTTAATGCCAATTCTTTTAATGATAAGCTACTTTCAGATTTTCATTTGTCCCAAGGTGCAGATTTGATCCTTGTTTGTTGTGACTTTAACGAAGAGGCATTCCGACTCGCAGTAAAGCGGACTTTAAAATTAACCCATTTGGATAATTGTTCATTGATTTTCTCATAAACACTTATCTTTGTATAATTAAGTGAAGGAGCTGCTTGTGTTGTAAGTCACGATAATTTGGATACGTTATCAGATGTCTCTTTTCTTCAGGCATGTGAAGCTATCAATGCTTGAAATAATCTTACAGGTTTTGGTTCTTCAAGCATACCTGACCACTCTATGCTATTTTTGAAAGTAAATATTAAACATAATTCTCCCCCAAGCAACTCGTCCTCGAATTCAGAAAAAAAAAAAAATCTTCTTACAATGTGTTTGATCGCAAAGCTTTTAAGAGCTCATTTCTTAGTTACCGGGAAATTCTTTTTGAAGTAAATGGAACAATAGACAATTGAGAACAGAGTTCCCAAACTCAGAATGAGGTAGAAAAGCATTGGCCAGAAAAATACCGGTAGATCGAAAACCTTTCAAAAATGTGGTCTGATCTCTCTCATTCTGAGCGGTTATGGTTGCACTGTAAAATAAATCCAATATTCCAATAACTGAGGTTAAATGTGCTCTCGATTCTGAGAATTCTGGTAAAGCTTGTGGTTTCAATGGAATAACACCAGAGTCTCTGAAAAAAACGATACCAGTGTTTATTCTTACACAGTAGTTTTAACGTTTGTTTTAGAAACGGTATTGTTTCGTCATTATGAGGAAGGTGTATCATTAACTCAACATCAAAGTCTTCTCAGCTAGATGCTATGGATCCTTTGTCATATAGACCTATATCACTTGCATCTTTAATGTTTAAAGGTCTATTGATCTATTTAAATAAAAGCTTGTGTTAAGTGTACATGAGCACTTGGGTGGAAATTAACTATATCCTTGTCCATGAACAGAATGATTTCCGAAAGCATAGAAGCACTCTAGACCATTTATCGACCCTTACAAATATTACTGGTACCGGATAAAATTTAAGACTTTCTACATTCTGTAAAAAAAAAACCTATGATGATATCAACCGTAGACAATTGTGGAAAAAGATTTTTGATTTAGGTATAAAAGGAAGGATACTTACAGCTATCTTATCCTTGTATGCGTCTGTATCGTCTTGTGTTAGAGTTAATTCCCTTCGCACTGACAGGTTTGCTATAATGAGTGGATTACGCCAGGGTGTGGGTTATCTCCCCTGTTGTTCAATTGTTTTCATTAACGACATAGCTGCATATTTAAAGTCCCTTGACACTGTTGTAACTTAGGGCGATGAGGAATTTAGTATTTTAATGTATGCTGATGATAGTGTACTGTTGGCTTAAAATGAAAACGATGTAAGTTTTCTTTTAAATATCTTAAGTGCGTGATGCGACGCTAATCTTATTTAAGTAAACAACATTATAAGTCAGATAGTTCATTTTTGTCCTAACACCTTGCCTCGGAGTAATTCGTCGTTTTATATAGGAAACCATCAAATGCAAAGAGTCGATAGATGTATTTGCCTTGGTTTTGTTTTACACTAGAATGATGTTACCGTGAAGGCAGTTGCACAATGTGCAAGCCGAGCTCTTGGTCTGGTTACAGCCTGATGTAATTCAGTCGGTGGTTACCATTTGATGTTTTTACATGTCTGTATGATTCGATTATTTGGCCTACCATTTTCTACGAGGCTGCTGTTATTGGGCCATAAATCATGTTCGTGTATCAATGCCGTTGAGACTCGGGCTATGCTTTTTTTGTTGGGGTGGGGGTGGGGGGGTAGATATACTCCAAATGAGGCAGTGGCAGGTGAGATGGATTGTGCCTCCCCGCGGTCCATATGGTAATGGCGTGTTACTTCTTTATATTGAGCAATGGTGTCGCATAGAAGTCATTTTCGACTTGATAAACGTATGGCGTGTTGAAATAATTCCACTTTAATGCCTCTGTAAAACCCTTTTTTCTATGTTGGTAAAATGTTGTGTTATTGTGATTTACATGAATTTTAAATATTGACATTTCTTTGCCAAACGTAAACTTGAAACTCATTTGGAAACCTAATTGTTAAAAAAGTTTGTAGCAGATTGGCAAAATAATTTTGAAAAAGAAAAAAAGGTCTGTCCGGGTAAGGCTCTTATAAGTTACTCACCTATCGCTTGCTTAAATCCGACTTCAGCACAGAGGGCTATCGTAAAATCTTTTTTTTTGTCTTTTTTTTTTTAACTTTATTGTCCACGTCTTTATGTATACTTGAGGGTCGTGGCCATCCCTCAATGCACCTTACAGATCGTTGTTAGTATTCTGTGTTAGTAATTTAACTTTAAAATACAAACAAAAGTCGTAATTACAGATTCCAGATTTTTTTACAGCTACTATTGTACTACTACATTGATATGCCTACTAAAATATGTAGATTTTAACAATAATGACTAATAACAGGTTTACTTTTCTTACTTGTTACAGTTTTTTTTCTTTAAATATGTGGACGATTTTTATATATAACTGTGTAAAAAAAAAAAAAAAAAAAATTGTGTGAGAGTTGCGTGAGTGTGAAAGTGATTGTGTTGATAAAGTGTTACTTTGATCTTGGTTCAATGTACAGTATAGAAACGTCAAAAGCAAAAAAGCAAACGTAACATAAGGTAGGTACCCTTTTGAGGCTTCAGCACTGCAGCATTGTTCGTGTGTATAGAAAAAGAAAAAAGCTTTTGGTTTATGGGAGGTTTTGACTGATGTATTCTACAATTGTCGTAAGCCTTCGTTCATTTTTATAATTTTTTGAGCTTCTAATGATGCTAAGATTATAGAAGAGACTATTTTTCAGGCCTAATAAAGATGGTTTTATATCTTTGTTTTTACATTTGTAAAAATATTTTTTTGTTTCAAGAAGTAATCTGTCTAGCTTCAGATTTGTTTCACTTGAACCCAAAAGCACATTTTGTTTGCTTATTGACATCGACTGATCTAAATTATTAACAAGTATTGAAATGCGCTCCCAAATAGGTTTGATATTTTGACATTCATAAAATAAATGTGCTATAGTTTCTTCACAGCTGTTACGGAAAGAACACATATTTGTTTCGACCAAGTTCATTTTAAAAAGAAGCGAGTTTGTCGGAAGAATCCTGTGTATTATTCTTGTTTGAAACCATTGGGAGTATCTGTCACTTGAATATTTAAGAACATTACTTTGTATAACATTCCAATTGATATTAGAGTTTGGAAAAGTGCTGTTCCACTTATTATGACATGTCGGTTTTTCGTTATTCTTTATCAGAACGTTATATGTGAATTTGTTACTACAAGACTTAATAATTATTTGATAAAAATAGCAGTTTATATTTGGGTTATGGAAACCTTGTAATGACTTATTCTTGTTAGTGATGTTATGTTCTGCAAACAGCGCTTTTATAGCGCTGATAATGCTATAAAATTCTAAAAAGTTGATTCCGTTATTAATAGCATTTTTCATGTCATTCCACGTTTTAAAGCTACCATCTTCATTTAACATGTCTTTAACATACCTTATTCCACCATTGTACAGAACGTGATTAAAAAAGTGCTTAAAGCCAATCATTAAGTTTTCATTATAGAATAGAGGCATATTGATTAGTTCTATCCAATTTGTAAAATAACATTTTGACATATATGTCATAAGTGAGTATAAAACGTCTTTCCAGGATTCATTTTTTATCGTTTTGCAGAGTTGTTCACAATACTTTCTTCCGGAATTGAATAGTTTATTAATATCGAAAATATTGTTGGTAAATTCGTAACAGTCTTTGTTACCATCGGAAATGAGTTTTTTTATCCATTTAATTTTCATATTCAGGTTGTAATTAAATAAGTCAATCATCTTTAAGCCGCCTTCTTCATAATCTTTAATTAGCACTTTTTGTTTAATTTTATTACACGTTCCGTCCCATACAAAGTTATATAACATGTCACTAATTTTTTTTAAATAGTTATATGATGGAGACGGAATACTTATGAATAAGTGAGTTAAGATGGGTACTAGAATGCTTTTTACTACCGCTATTTTTCCAAAAGGTGTTAATTTTCTTTTTTTCCAATATCGTATACAGTTACTCATGCTTTGTACTTTTGGTTCAAAGTTTAATTTTACCATTTCTTTTAGATCAACGTGAAATAAAATACCAAGTAACTTGAATTGGGTTTCTCCCCATGATAATTTCCATTTAGTTTTTATTGAGCGAGTACTATACTTCATATTACCAATCCAAATCAGTTTTGTTTTGTCAAAGTTAATTTTAAGGCCTGAAATATGCGAAAAATTTTGTAATAAATCTAAAGTACTGTTCAGCGTCTTTTGTGAGCCACTCGTGAAAATATTACTGATGATGTTCACTCGATGAAATAAATTTCGATCTTTCACCGAAAAAAACAAATATCCTCTATTTCTCTCTTTTTTATTTTCATTTATTTATTTATCTATTTATTTTTTTTCTTTATTCTCTCTCTTTTTTCACACACACACACACACACACACACACATATATAAACAAGGCCCTCTTTGATATGATAAAAGAGGACACAAATTTGTGAATGATTTTCCCATTTGTCACACGTTTGCGATATATTTTTTTTTATCTCATTGATTAAAAAAAAAAGGAGGAGCAAAAGTATGATTAACTTTTTACGTTTGTAGCGGCACCTGCATGTTTTTCTATTTGGTGTAAATATTAGATAGATTTCTTATGCTGACACATGTGTCTTTTAACGTTTGTCTCTTGTAATTCTTTAAAAGAATGGCCATATACTATTTTATGTACTTTTTAATACATCTACAAAGGTACATATTAAATTGATTTTATATGAGCCATGCTCTGAAAAAGGGGGGCCTATATCATCTCGGAGATGCAGTATACCAAACAAACCATCATATAGTTATGGATCTATAAAATCCATCTTGTCTGACAACCGACTGGAATCTGAGGTAGTCTGGTCCTTTGACTTGCAGAAAATTTACAGGTAGTAAAAAGTTTCGATCAATGTCAGCCTCTGCAGCTTGAGCAGGCTGACATGGGTCGTTACTTTTTTGCAAATGCATTAAGCCGCCTTTGCAGAGAGCATGGCTCATATGGATGAGACATTAATAAGCAAATGAACAAAATAAACCTATAGTCACTTTATCGGCATGAAGTGGCTTTTTGAGATGATAGCTTTTTTGGGTGTTATTTTGTAAGCCTTAGAGAGAGAGAGATAGAGAGAGAGAGAGAGAGAGGTTGGGAAAAGGGGGTTTAATGCATCTCCGTGATGCATGTCCTCAAACAAGTTATCAAATTACTATTGATCCATAAAATCCATTCTGTCTCACAACCGACTGAATCATGAGGTAGAATCGTCCTCCAACATGCAGAAAATCTATTAATGGCAAAAAAGTATCGACTTATTTAATTCGATTCTTTCTACTGAGTCGGTTGTGCGCACACTGAAGATCAAGATCCGAATGATGCATCGAAAGTACAATCGCATCTGTTGACCTCAGTCATGTTAAATGAAGTAGGCAGTATGTCGTCTACAAGGTATTTCACAACATTTTGTTTAGCCAAGCAGAAAGTTCAGGATGTAATTGTAAAATTTCGAAAACTTGATAGATGTAGTTGTTTCCTGTCATACTTTTTTTTCCTTACACCATTACCAAACAATCTATGTTAACAACCCCGAGAAAAAAATGCTTTTGGATACAACTTATACTCGAACAGGTAAATGAGCGATGCTTTGTGGGGGGGGGGGGGGGGGGGGGGGGGGGGCGGGGAAGGGGTTTAACTCTTTCACTACTAATGACGACTTGATTACCTTTTGCGGACAGCGTAGATTAAGATCAGACTGCACAGAACGTGCAGTCTGATCTTGATCTACACTGTCCGCTACTCTATTTTTAAACTATGACAAAGTCGTTTTCAATAGAAGTGGAAATCTATTTTTGGAGCTCGGAAAGAAAGTGGAGTTTCCGGAGTTGGTAATGAAAGAGTTAAATGCATCTCCGTAATGCATTATACCGTGCAAGTCATCACGCTATTGTGGATTCATAAAATCCATCTTGTCTAACGTCCAACTGAATCATGCTTAGAATCGTCGTTTGACACGCAGAAAATTTATCAATGCAGAAACAATCGACACAGGTCGTCAGCCTGCGCGTACTGAGCCAGCTAACATGGGTCGATATCTTTTGCACATGCAGTAAAACTCATTTTCACAGAACACGGTTCACATACCTGTATGTACATGAAGTTGTTTTCTCCGCCCTTGCCTCGTTTTGCTTGCTTTAAAGTAGAAAGTTAGAATAACAATGGATTATCATGTTGATACCTACATGTATACAACTGCTTTCTTTGTATTTTAACCCTTTGGCTGCTAAATACGGCTAAGTGCGCTTTTACGGACCGTGAAGATTAAGATCAGACTGCTCAGAAATTTTAGACTTTTCTAATTTTTTTAGAATTTTCAGTGCTATTTGATCTCCGGTGCTTTACCAACTATACCCAAGTTCTAGCGACCCTGACAGAGAAGGCATTTGAAAATATTGTGGGAAAAGAAGAAAATGCTGGTAACCAGCATTTTCTCCTTTTCCCACGAAGTTTTCTACCATTTCACAGTCAAACCTCATAATTTCGGCCATGGTTGACTTGTCATTTACAAGTGCTTTCAATGCAGTCGAGTCTGAAATTCTAAAAGATTAACTTTATATTTTAGACTAGTCAGTAATCGAAGCATTTGCAGACAACACGGTAAATGTGGCTCATGGGGTAGAACGTGCCTTTAAAGAAGTTAAATATTTTGAAGGAAAAGGATAAAAGCATTTTCTCCTTTTCCTACATAAATTATATATATATATTTTTAAAAACGCCTTCTTCTTCAAGGTCGTTAAGACAATGGGGTTGTGTACTAAAGAGTTAAGGGTATAGTTCACGCTGTTTTACGGCACTCAGTGCACTTATCAATGTATTTACGAAAGTTCTTATAAGCACCAGGCATAAATATTCTTTCCAACTTACTGGTTGCTATTTCACGAGCACAAAGGGAGGTAATATGATGTTTAGTATCAATAGATGTACTATTCCTATCGCAGTAACTTCCATCGAATCTCAGAAAATCTTTGTATTGCACACCGCTAGATCTATAAACATATTGCATGCAAGTAGATCTATAAACTACTCATGCTCTGTGAACAGGAGTTTTAGTGCATCTGCAAAAAATATCGACCCAGGTCAGCCTGACCTGGACCGAAACTTTTTGCTATTGGTCAATTTTCTGAATGTTAAAGGACCCGTCCACATCATTATTCAGCCGATTGTTATAAAAATGGGTTTCATGAATTCATAATACTATGATGGCTTGCTTGGTATGATGCATCTCGGAGATGCATTAAGCCCCCTTTTGCCAGAGCATGGCTCAAACGTATACATGTACAAGTATGTTGGCGTGTTTACGCATACATAATTATGTGGATTCGTTTTTAGGGAAAAATATAAATAGGCATTTCATGATACTGGTAACACGTGTGAGCGAAAATTTCATCCTTTGTTATCCCTTTACCATATAATCCCGAGTTTAAACTACTCCCCAAAAAAGGACTTTTTAAAAGGTCGTGAGAAAAGAAGAAAATGCTGGTAACCAGCATTTTCTTCTTTTCCCACAATATTTCCAAACTTTCACAGACAAATTTCAAAGCTTGTTTTACATTTAATTTGTCGTCTGCAAATGCTTTTCAACTCAGAAATTTTATCGTTTGGTAAAGAGTTAACTCATTACCGTCTAAAATAAAACAAGCCGGTGTGGGGACGCGCAATTTAAAAAAAAAAAATCCAAGCAATAGATGAATAGTCAACTAATGAAATCAGCGGGTAAATACGTGGATACACGTGAAAAAAAAATGACAAAAAGAGAAAATGTTGGGCTAGAACGATGCCCCCTTTTGCCACAATACTTTCAAATCAAAGCGTTGATTCTCTACTATATCTATAAAAATCGAAAACCATGAAAATAACCCTGTGCTGATTATACTTTCAACCATTTAAGGAAACTTCGTTGCTCTTGTAGGTGCTGTAGATTGGCACGCAGGAAGATCAGACAAAATGCAGTGTGATCTTTGAAGTACCTCTTCTTCTTCCTTAAACAAATCTTGCTGCAATTGATAAATGCTTTTCCTGAAGTGTTGTGGAATCGTTTTCTCAGCCGTCGAAAAATATGAACCGTGCTCTGGCAAAAGGGGGCTTATAGCATCTCCGTGATGCATGATACCAATCAAGCCATCACATAATTATAGATCCATAATAGCCACTTATTTTTAACGACAGATTTCATCATGGGGTAGACTGCTCCTTGGACATACAGAAAACTGACCGATAGCGAAAAGTTTCAGCCCAGGCCAGCCTGCGCGGACTGCGCAGGCTGACCTGGTTCGATACTTTTCGCAGATGCATTAAACTCCCTTTTCACAGAGCATGGCTTTTTTTTTTTTTTTTTTTTTTTTTTAATCGTAAGAGGCAGGGTCAACACGGTTATGTCGTGGCATTTGCTTGAATCAGATTTCATACTACTTTCAATTGTACTTTAGTCGTACCACGGCGACAGTGTACCAGTGCATGTCTTCCCGGCACTACAACAACCGAGGATCGGATGTGCATCCCCTGGACACATACTCACCGCCTTAAACTTTTGCAAAAAGTTTTATCGAAAATGAGAAAGAAGACTTTTGAAGGCATAGTAGGTAAAAGAAATCCTCCTGGTAACCACCTTTTTTTCCTTTTCCCACAATATTTTCTACTCTTTCAAAAGCAGATCCTGCCATCTGATCCACACCTAAGTTGTCATTTGCAAATGCCTAACTGTTTACCAAACAATCCCAAGTTTAAAGACCATAATGAATAAGCCCTTCTAAAACATTACGGGAAAAGGGAGATGTCCTTGGTAAAGAGAGAAGCAAACAAAATCCGGTAGAGTCTCTCTGCAAGATGATTATCGTCCGTCCTATTGGCGAATTTTGAAGAGGGTGAAAGGTTTGATATTGCGAAATATACGTAATAGGGCTGGGCCGCGCCACATAAAAATAAATTGGCCATGTGTCAACGCAGTCAGTTGTGATTTTCATTTCAGTGAGAGAAGTTATTATCATGGATTCTAAAAGTAAATTTTTTCTAACAATTTAGATATATATCAAATCTGTCTGTCTGTCTGTCTGTCATCACAGATACTTGTACGAGTATATCTCGTTTTCGTAGTGGTTTTCTTTACCGTCAATGTATTTGAAGAGATGCAGATCGTCTTTCATCGTTTCCATAGTAAATTCTATTGTAATTTCATTTGTGAAACTTTAATAAGCATTAAGAATGTTTATAAGAACAGTTGATGTATACGGACCCTTTTTTTGTACAAGTCTTGAATTTTATCGACTGGTAAAGAGTTAACCCTTTACCACACAATCTCAAGTTTAAGACTCTGAGAAATGAGGCTTTGGAAAACATTGTGGGAAAAAGAGAAAATGCTGCAATTTTTTCTATCGTATTGAGGACAAGTTTTGTCATTTGGATCACTTTTAATTTGTCGTCTGCAAATGCTTTCAATTTGGACAAGTTTAAAATTTTATCGACTGGTAACGAGATAAACTAGTAACTGTCAATTTGCATTTGAATGGCTGGAGAAAAAAGGTCAAACGGACTCCCACATTCTCACCATTTATGAACTTTATTTGCCGTCTTCCATACGAGTAAGCGTTACCCTGAAATTACAGTACATTGTATTTAGTGATCGACAATAAAAAGTGCAACAAAGTTTATATCGTAAACTTTGTTTATATCAAAACTTGGTCGATCACTAAGTCGGTTAGAGCTAAAAAAAAAAATATAAACAAGAGAATTCCTTGAGAAAATAAAAGCCAAGGCGCAAAGCGCCTTCGCTTTTATTTTCTCGAAGAATTCCCTATTTTGAGCTCTAACCAATACATACAAACCATATACCTGGCTTATTATATTTATTCAGGTAATTTAAAATCAGTTGACATTGTTTTTTTGTGATCGACAATAAAAAGTGTAAAACTTTATATCGTATAAAGTCCTTAAACTTGGTTTATATGAAAACTTGGTCGATCGATAAGTTGGTTAAAGCAAAAAAATCTAAACAAGGCAATTCTTCTAAGCTAAGACGCAAAGCGCTTTCGCTTTTATTTTCTCGAAGAATTCTCTATTTTGAGCTTTAAATAACACATACAAAAAATACACATGGCTGTCTATGGTATTTATACATGCAATTTAAATTCAGTTGACCTTGTATTTGGTGATCGACAATAAAATGTGTAACAAACTTTATCATATAAAGTCTTTAAACTTGTTTTATAAGAAAACTTGGTCGATCAGTAAGTTTGTTAAAACTGATTCTTCGAGAAAATATAAAGTAAGGCCCAAGGCGCATTCGCTTTTATTTCCTCGAAGAATTCTCTATTTTCAGCTCTATCCAATACATGTTTATGCAAACAATATACATGGCTGTCAAAGCTATTTATTCAAGTAATTCAAATTCAGTTGACATTTTAAGTTAATGATGATTGATATAAGTGTGCAGTTTGTGGGAAATGACGTCAGAAGATTGTCCATCAACCTGTTACTGGTGCGTACAACGCCACACTTTCCTTGCTAATCACAGTTTTGTACAACAATGTATTTTATAAACACATCTGAAACGTGACAATTTTTTTTTTCTATTTTTTAAATTGTTACTCCATTTTATCACCTAACTCTTTACAAACGACCAAAATTTAGGCTACTCCAAATCATATGCATTTGCAGGAGAGCAGTTACATGTTACAGAGCTCCAGAAAGAGGGAGTGATTTTGATTTCAAAATTGAAAATATTAATTATACTCCACTAAACCCTATGTTATGGGTACTCATTAGAATCGTCCCAATGAGACGATTCTAATGAGTACCCACAATATAGGGTTTGGAAGAGTGGAAAAAAAAAAAAAAAATGGATTTAGAATACTATCGCTCCCTCTTATCTGGAGCTCTAAATGTGTCTGGAATGAAGGAAAATCTCTTCGAAAGGATAGAAAGCATTTTGGGAAAATTGGAAGGAAAAGGCCGCTTACCAGCATTTTCTCCTTTTTCCACAATGTATCCTAGCCTTTCAAGGACACATTCAGTCATGTTGTCGTCTGCAAATACTTTGAACTGGACATATCTACATGAGCCATACTCGTTTAAAAGGGGGCTTATTGCATTGCAAAAAGTATCGACCCAGGTCCGCGCAGGCTGACCTGGGCCGAAACTTTTCGCTATTGTTCAATTTTCTGTATGTTCAGGGGCCAGTCTACCTTATGATTCAGTCGGCTGTTAGACATAATGAATTTTATGAATCTCTATTTATGTGATCTCTTGCTTGGTGTGATGCATCACGGAGATGCATTAAGTCCCCTTTTCACAGAGCATGGTTCATTTTTTTCGTCTGGTAAAGAGTTGACGACTGACTATCAAACTGCAGTGGGTTTTTTTTTTTTGTGTGTCCGAATTTAAAGGTATATGCAGACGACGGTACAAATATGGCTCAAATGATTTGCCTTTGAAAAGGTAAAAAACAAACTGCATCATCATTTGTGCCACACTTAACCCTATAGCTGCTAAGCGCGACTCACTGACCTTTTGTGGACAGTGTAGATTAAGATCAGATTGCACAGAACGTGCAGTCTGATCTTGGATCTTCACTGTCCGATAAGGGGATATTTATCTCCAAAAAATAACATGAAATAACATTATTTGTGCTTTCACTATCGTCTTGAAGGTATCGTTTAATTAACCCTTTACCACACACAATCCCGACTTTTAACGACCCTCTGGAAAAAGCCTTTTGAAAACATTGTGGGAAAAGGAGAAAATGATGGTAACCAGCATTTTCTCCTTTTCCCACAATGTTTTCTACCCTTCCCAACACAAATTTCAATTTTTGTGTCACATTTGTTTTGTCGTCTGCAAATGCTTTGAATTTGGACTAATCTAAAATTTTGTCGTTTGGTAAAGAGTTAACTTACCCACCAGGATATGGGTTAAGCTTTCAGTTTGGACCAGTGTAAAATTGTGTCGTCTGGTAAAGATTTGGCACGTAATATTATTGGTAAACAAACAATTAGAGGAAGATGAAACGTCACCATTGTCGTTACGAGTCTACAATAATTAGATAGTGTTTACCTTTGACCTTCCATTGTACTTTGTTTACATATTGTCACCCTCAAAAATTTTGTTGTGAAACCTATCCGGATGTGGGATAAGAATGGGGGTTTAACCCTTATTTGCTCAATCCCGTGTTCTAACCACCATTAAAACTATCGTAATCAGCATTTTCTCCTTTTCCCAACATGGATTCTACCATTTCAAGGATCATTTAGTTTGTCGTCTGCAAATGCTTTCAATATGGACATGTCTAAAACTTGGTCGTCTGGTAAAGAGTTGGCTATTTATCACACTGTAGCTTTTCTTAAATTGAATTTGAAGGCATTTGCAGACAGCGATACAAATGTGGCTCAAAGGACGGGATTTGCGTTTGAAAGGGTAAACCATTAAGGGAAAAGGGGAAAATGCTACGTACAGTTGCCACGATGGTTTTAAAAATCTTTGTTCCACAGTGTTGTAAAGCACCATATCGTTCGATAAAGGATTTGATGAAAGTGAGACTTACCCGATAAGGAATTTAACCCTTTACCAACAACCACCTGTATTAACGAGACTATTACAGAGGGCTTTTAAAAAACATCGTGGGTAAAAAAGAAAATCTCTGTAACCATCATTTTCTCCTTTCCCACAGTTTTTTCTACCTCTATCAAAACAATTTTCGTCATTTGAACCATTGTCGTCTGCAGGCACTTTCACAAAGAGCGAGATTTAAATCGTGTCTTCTGATAATAATTAACTCTTTACCACACGACAAAAATGTAGATTTGTCCAAATTCAAAGCATTTGCAGACGACGATTTAAATGTGGTTCAAATGACAGAATTTGTCTTTGATAGGATAGAAAACATTGTTGGAAAAGGAGAAAATGCTGGTTGCCAGCATTTTCTCCTTTTCTCACAATGTTTTCAAAACTTTTGTTCTTAGGGTCGTTAACACACGGGATTGTTTCGTTAAGGACAAAAATGTAGTGCATGAGCAGACAACAGAATTAAATGTTGCATAAAAAGTGGAAATTGTATGTTAACGTGAATAACAATGTGGGAAGTTACAATGTTTTCAAAAGCCCTCTTCTCCGGTATCGTTACAAGCCTCCATTGTGTCATAAAAGGTTAATAAGATTACTCTTAACTCCTTACCAAACAAGAAAATTTTAGACTTGTCCAAATTGAAAGCATTTGCAGACGACGAAATAAATGTGACCCAAAAATTGAAATTCGTTTTGGGAAGGATAGAAAACACTGTGGGAAAAGGAGAAAATGCTGGTTACCAGCATTTTCTCCTTTACCCACAATGTTTTCAAACGGCCTCTTTCTCAAGGTCGTTAATACACGGGATTGTGTGGGAAAGGGTTAACCAAACTATGAAATTTGGACTTGTCCAAATACAAAGTATTGGCCACATTCGACAAATTAAATGTGGCTCAATTGCCGAGATTTTAATTTTACGAGTACAGAGTAGAGGATATTATTCAACAATGTTCGAAACGTTTACCAGACGACAGCTGTTTTTCCACATTCAAAGTATTGACAGACGACATGTTAACTTTTCCCAAACAATCCAGACTGATGAGGAGGCCTTCTAGAAGCATTGCTGGAAAAGAAGAAAATGTCGGTAGCCAACATTTTCTCCGTTCCCCACAATGTTTTCTACCTTGTTAAAGAACCTCAGTTCATTTGCATCAATTTTTAGATTGGTTGCCTGCAGATTCTCTCATTCTGGCAGAGTCTAACATTTGTTGTTTGGGAAAGGGTTAAATGTGGTTATACTGCTGGTATTTGTCATCGATAGGGTGCAAAACATTGTTGGAAAAGGAGAAAGTGCTGGTTACCAGCATTTTATCCTCTTCTCACAATGTTTTCAAAACTTTGTTCTTGGGGTCGTTAACACACGGGATTGTTTCGTTAAGGACAAAAATGTAGCGCATGTGCAGACAACAGAATGAAATGTTTCATGGATAGTGGAAATTGTATCTTAACATGAAAAACAATGTGGGAAGTGGGAAATAAATGTTGGTTACTATCATTTCACAAGATTGTTTTCGAAAGTCTTTCTCTTCCGGGGTTAAATAAAAGATACTGGGATTGTTTGGTAAGGGCTCGCCCGACCGAGAAATAAAAACTTATCTACAGATAAACCCTTAAGCGCGACTCACTGACCTTTTGCGGACAGCGTAGATTCAAGATCAAACTGCACAGAACGTGCAGTTTGATCTTGGATCTACACTGTCCAATAAGATTTTATATCCAAAATTGCCTTTGAAATAGGTAAACTTTGGTTTATACTATCGGTTTGAAATTGACATTTCTTCTATTTAGCAGGAAACGGGTTAAATTAAGTGCAAATAAACCACATGCATTAAGGACCGTTTCACCTTCAACAACTGACACACCTTCAGTAAACGAGTGTAAAGCATAGGATTGATAACAAAATTTGTATCTAAAACACAGTCCTTTTGTCTAGTCTCATGTAGAAGACAACGTTGTAGAAGTAAGTTCAGTTCACTGAAAACGCTAGCTAATTTTGGCAAAAGACTGAATGAAGGAATTTTGGGTCGAATTATGCCGATAGAAAAAAAAAAAAACGACAGTATAATGCAAAATCCTCTAATCATTAATTTAACTTGCTAAATAAAGTTAAATGAACTTTTCAAGCCGATGGTAAAAACTCAAATGTTGATATTTCAAAGTTATTGGGGGGGGGGGGGGGGGGGGGGGGACAAAATATCTCCATATCGGACAGTGTCGGCCCAAGACCAGATTGTACGTTCTGTGCAGTCTTATCTTGATCTGCACTGTCCGAAAAAAGGTCGTTGAGTCGCGCTTAAGCAGCCTAAGAGTTAAAGTGTTGATACATATATGAGTCATGCTCTGGCAAAAGGGGGCTTAATGCATCTCCTAAATGCATAATACCGATCAAGACATCACATAATTATGGATCCATAATAGCCACTTTTTTTTAACAACCTACTAAATCATCATTGAGATAGACTGGCCCTTTGATATACAGAAAATTGACCAATAGCGAAAAGTTTCGGCCCAGGTCAGCCAGGCTGACCTGGGTCGATACTTTTCTCAGATGCATAAGCCCCCTTTTCACAGAGCGTGGCTTATATAGTTTACGTTTAAGGTTGTTTTTTCTTTGTTGAAAGATAGGGTATTGCGCAACATTTTGCGGAATAAAATATGAGTCAGACGGGTAATCACCAATAAGGATGTTTACCGGGTGAATTTTAAATTACGAAATAGAATTTTAAAAAAAAAAGCCATGCCATGGGAAAATATAGCATCAACTTTGAATGCCCACAAACATTTGAGCCATGCTCTGGCAAAAGGGGCTTAATGCACCTCCGTGATACATGACACGAATTCAGCCATCACATGATCATAAGTCCATAAAAGTCCGTTTTGTCTAACAACCGACTGAATCAGGTAGACTGGTCCTTGGATATACGGAAAATTAACCAATTACGGAAAATTAACCAATAGCGAAAGGTTTCGGCCCAGGTCAGCCTGAGCGGACAGCGCAGGCTGACCTGGTCGAGACTTTTCGTAGATGCATTAAGCCCCTTTTTCCCATGGTATGGCTTCTTTTTTTTTTAAATTTCGTGATTATTCTTCAATTGCATGCTTCATTTAACCTGATCCTGATCTTAATGCTGAATATTTAAGTAGGTATATAAATAGAACTCCGACTATTATTCAGGGAGTTTAGTTCGCATTCGCTGAAGTTACGGAAGACTTGAGCTTGTTCTCTGTTAGGTATTTATATACACAAGTAAGCAATTTAATTCGGGCATACAGTACGAAATATTTCCATGACACATTCGGGACATAATTATGCCGAAGGGCAGTCCCATGCGATGCCGAGGGTAAAAATAGACTTTTAATTTATGTAAATGGTGTTGACCTGGGTCAGGTTAAATGACGCGAGCAATACTGTAGTATAACGGTGGTAGTGTGTCATTTGGTATGAGTAAAATTCAGTGTTTTTTTTTCGACAGAAATATTCGAGGGTTGTCCCAGAAGTATGTAGACTCTTTCCATACCTCGCTTATTTACCAACATTTTATACCAAAGTTTTGCTACATATTATTTAATGTATCATTGATACACGCTACAAGTTAAGATACAATGATCGAGTAAAACGTTACAAAGGATTAAGAAAAACACCACTAATTGCCACCCGGTGACGACATCAGTTCACTTTGACGTAGTCTGGATTACCTGCCCCTACCGCTACGTTAACGTACCTTTAAAGCACGGCTGGGTACCAGACTTTGACGTCGTGTTGAAAAGACACCTTAAACTTTTTCCACTCAGTCACAACTAACATGAATACATTTTCTATGACGGGCAAAAAAATTGAGCCATGCTCTGGCAAAAGGGGGTTTAATACATCCCGGTGATGTATTATACCAATCAAGCAATCACACAATTATGGATCCATAATAGCCAATCTTTTCATCAACCAACTAGACCATGGGTTAGACTGGTCCCTGGACATACAGAATATTGACCAAGTTTGGTAAGCCTGCCCGGACTGCGCAGGCTGACTGAGTCGATACTTTTCGCAGATGCACTAGGCCCCTTTTCGACAGAACGTGGCTCATTTATTATAAATGTCAATGTAGAAATTGTTGATCGAAGAAAGACACAATCTACAGAGTTTCATGACATTTTGCACAAAATCAAATCTCTGTCCCCGTAGACCAACTCTTTGGAAACACGCGGAAGTGAGCAAGAGATGAAACAGTTTGTAAACAAGCTTTGGTAAGGGAAGTTGTGTCAGGTTTTAATAGAAGTGCATTTTTCATCTATCTTACAATAGTTTGACAAATTAAATGTCCGTCTGTCCGTCTGGTACTCTGCTTTCAGCAACATTCACATAAAAAATACAAACGTGTTTTTTTCCGCCAGACTTGGACACTCTTGCTTTCTTCAAAGATTGGGATTTCGGCGTATTCTAATTGTACGGAATAATGCAGTTTATTACAGACAAGCAACAGTAACCAATTCATTTTTCATACATAAAAGAAAGACGTTGCAAACAATGGAAATGCGCTGATGTAATTATTCCACGTGGGAAAAAAGGTTTAAGGTGACTAAAACGTTATTGGTAAATATTCTGTATGTCCAACCCCATGGTCTAGTTGGTTGTTGAAAAAATTGGCCATTATGGATCCATAATTGTGCAAAGGAACCTTTTGTCTTGCACCGAGTAGCAATCAGTGGTGTTTTTAAATCCTTTGTAATTTTCTACTCGACCACATGTGTTTTGTAGCACGTAGCAGTAATACGTCAAATAGTATGAAGCCCAAATTTTGATATTAAATTGTTGATAAATAGTAGAGTTATGGAAAAATAATCTACAGTCATTATATAAAAATAATACTTAGATAAATCTTGAAAAAATATACATTTACAATAATTCCTGTGCTCATGTCAGCCTTTATGTGCGCTTGTTTTTTTTTTTCATTTTTCTGTGTATACAAGTAACACATTATCGACGTACAATTATACTCAATGAAATTAAGCCATGCTCTGTGAAAAGGGGGCTTAATGTATCTGCAAAAGGTATCGACCCAGTCAGCCTGCGCGCACTGCGCAGGCTGACCTGGGCCGAAACTTTATGCGATTGGTCAATTTTCTGTATCTTGAAGGACCAGTCTACCTCATGATTCGGTCAATTGCTAGACAAAAATGGATTTTATAGATCCATAACTATGTGATGACTTGCTTGGTATCGTGAGCCCCCTTTTGCCAGAGCATGGCTCAGAGATTTTTTTTCTTTTGTTAGAGACTATTTTCCTAAAAAATGAATTTGTGTCACGTTCTTGTCGCATTATTTGTTTATGTGGTTTTCACGCCGACCGGTGTACCTATCCAGGTCTTCCTGGTGTTTCTTTTTACCATGTGTTTCTGTTTACTACAAAGAGCGTTCTGCGTAGAAGCTACTGTATGATTTCTATTATAAACGCGTTATTTCATGTGCCCATACTTGTAAGTGGAGAAAAGGGTGTTAAACCCTTTCAGCGCCACAGGCGAAAAAACTGGGGCTCTTGCCGACGGCATAGATCAAGATCAGGCTGCACAGAACGTGCAGCCTGATCATTGATTTATGCCGTCCGCTTGTTTAGTCAAGCCTGTAAGATATGTATCAGTCTGAATGCAAGTGGACTAAATTTATAGCTGTCGAAAGAAGTCGTATTTAGAAATTTGGCGCTGAAAGAGTTAATGTGTCTTCGTAATGCGCTATACCATGCAAATCGTCTCCTTATATGGATCCAGTTTGTCTGTTTAACCCCTTCCCAAACAAGCCCTGGTTTTCACGTGTCTGCAGTACAGGTCTTTAGAAAACACTGTGGGAAAAGGAGAAATTGCTCGTAACGAGCAATTTCTCCCATTCCCACAGTGTTTTCTACCCGTTTTGAGACCTTTCTGCCATTTTCATCAAATTTAAAATTGTCGTCTGCAAACTCTTTCAATTTGGATCAGTCCAAAATTTGTCGTTTGGGAAAGGGTTAACTCTTATCCTGCTAAATAACCTAATTCAAACTTTCATGCCGATAGTAGAAACCCGAACAATGTTATTTCAAAGTCTTTTTTTTTTTAACAAAAATATGTCCTCATCGGATAGTGTAGATTCGAGATCAGAATGCACGTTCCGCCCAAGGTCAAAGAGTCACGCTTAGCAGCTTAAGGGTTAAAAACCGACTAAATCATGAGCTGGAACGGTCCTTTGACGCGCAGCTGAAAAACTTACCAATAACACCATAGCAAAGATCTCGACCCAGGACAACCCGTGCAAAATCCACACAAAGCTCTGGGTCATTCCTTTTTGCAGATGCATTAAAAGTCCCTTTTACAGAACATGGCTCATTTAAATATTTTTTCCTTCAGGCGCGCCACCACCATCTTACAACGAAACAGCCGGGTACCCACCTCAGCAAGGATATCCAGCGCCGCAGCAACCTTATACCGGTCCACCACATGGTTACGGTCCGCCACAACAGGGTTATCCGGCTGGACAGCCTGGCTACCAAGGACAACAAACAACAGTGGTACGGTGATTATTTTAAATTTTGATTTCTACAGTTTTGCCTGTATGAATGTCTACAATGTCATCGGTTTTTTTTGGTCAGTTTTGATCAACAGCTCATGCAACAACTGTGACAAAATTTAGACTGTTACCATCCAATCAGTATTTTACTGCATTGAAGAGAAGTTCTCGTTCAGTTTCTTGTGTCCATGTCCTTGAATGTAAATATGAGCTATGCCCTGTGAAAAGGGCATTTGCAATAAGTATCGAACCAGGTCAGCTTGCGTGCTGACCTGGGTCGAATTTTTTTGCATTTGATTGTTTTTGCCTTTTCAAGGACCAGTCGTTATAAGACAAAATGGGTACTATGGATTCAAAATTAGGTGATGACTCGATTGGTATAATACATCATGACGATGTATTGAAACCCTGTGGCTCAGTTTGGCCTTTCAAGCGTAAAGAAACTGAATTGTTACATATGGTAATTGACGCTTGAATATCAAGATACTCATTTCGCAATCCGAAACTCCGTCTCTAAACCCGTAAGCTGCTACGCGCGACTCACTAACCTTTTGCGGACAGTGTTGATCAAGATCAGACTGCACATAAAGTGCAGTCTGATCTTGGATCTACACTGCCCGATAAGCCAGGAAATAAGTTTGAAATCACAATATTCGGGTTTTCACTATCGGTTTGAAAGTTTTATTTAACTTATTTAGCAGGATAAGAGTTAATATTAGACTAGCTTTGATTTTATCGTCCGTATTTGAATATGATTCAACACAATGGGCGAGTGTTACTGATCATTTAGCTTGCAAAATTCTGGCGCAACATCTGAAACTACCGCAAAGGGTTTGAATCACTTTAACCTTTTCCCGCACGACAAGTTTTCGATTTCCAGTTTAAAAATCTACGAATGACAAATTCAAACTTGATACAAATGAGCTGAAGTTCTCTGATAGGGTAGAAAACATTGTTGGAAAAGGAGCATTTTCTCCTTTTTACACAATGTTTTCTACAGCTTTCTCTCGTCGTTAAAAGTCTGGATTGTTTGGTAAAGGGTTAAGGAAATACAATCGATATTTTTCCCTATTTATTTGTGGTTTGCAAACCAGTGCCTAATTAAATTCAACGATAAAACATTTATGAAGTTCTGTGATTAACAATTTAAATAGCCTGCGTTCAGAAAATAAAGGCACATATCGAACAGTCTGTAAAACAGTGTTATTTATCACAGAACATGATCTGATCTAAGGTCTCCCTGAATACCGGTATTTCTGTCCGAAAAGAAAAAAAAACAGTCTTTTTTTTTTCCTGGCTTAACCCTTTCCCAAACGACAAATTTTGGACTGGTCCAAACTGAAAGAGTTTGCAGACGACAATTTTAAATTTGATGAAAATGGCAGAAAGGTCTCAAAAACGGTAGAAAACACTGTGGGAAAAGGAGAAATTGCTCTTTACGAGCAATTTCTCCTTTTCCCACAGTGTTTTCAAAAGACTTGTACTGCAGACACGTAAAAACCAGGGCTTGTTTGGGAAAGGGTTAAAACCTCCATTTCATCTAGCGAGAATTGATAATCAAAAGGTCAAACATAGTACTAAGAGGAAATTCCGTTTATCAAGCGTAACAATAGTTAATGGGCTTCAAGTGCCATGAAGTGTCAAGGTCCGGGTTCTACTACAATGAACGAAGCCGACTTTCAACCCTTATCCTGCTAAATAACTTAAATGAAACTTTTAAGCCGATGGCAAAAAAAAACCCCAAAATGTTGGTTTTTCAAAGTAATGGGGGCTGGGGAAATATCTCCTTATCGGACAGTGTAGATCCAAGATCAGACTGCACGTTCTGTGCAGTCTGATCTTGATCTACACTGTCCGCAAAAGGTCCGTGAGTCGCGCTTAGCAGCCTAAGGGTCAAGAGGTTGCCTTTTTTGAAATTATATTACCCTT
This sequence comes from Tridacna gigas, assembly GCA_945859785.2. Classification (NCBI taxonomy): domain Eukaryota; kingdom Metazoa; phylum Mollusca; class Bivalvia; order Cardiida; family Cardiidae; genus Tridacna; species Tridacna gigas. The sequence continues at coordinate 30,690,137 of OX244033.2, forward strand.
AAACTCCTAAATATGTTGGGAAAACACATTCCAGTAAGTCGTTAAATGCTAAATATTTCGATTTCAAAGGTATTTTCAATAGAATAGTCCTATCGTACCGGATCGTATAGATTCAAGATCAGACTGCACGTTCTGTGCAGTCTGATCTTGAATCTACACTGTCCGCCCGGAATGAGTCGCGCTTGAGGGTTTTAAAACTGACGTCCTTGACATTTATAAACACACTTACACACATGAACCACGTTCATTCCTTTACCAAACGGAATTTTGTTATAATGATCGAAATTAGCGACAATGCTTTGGAAAACAACTTGTGTTAATAAGAGAAATGCTTGTAACAACTATTTTCTCCTTTTCCCGCAATATCTCCGGCCTGGCCGAACACAAATCCCATCGATTGAGCAAGATTTGATTTTCGTCCGGTAAACTTGGAGTTGAATGTTAACCGGGTGCACAGTGTGGAAATTCGAAGTATTGCGTAACGACTATTTTCTCCTTTTCCCTCGACGTTTTCAGCCTGGTCGAACACAACTCCCATCGTTTAAGCCCGATTTGATTTTCGTCCGGTAAACTTGGAGTTGAATGTTAACAGGATGCACAACGTGCAAATCCAAAGTACAGCGTCGGATCGTATTTCTGTAGATAATAATCTGTCTCAGATATCATTTTTTGAAGAATTGTTTTAACGTAAACCTGCCGGGCCCCGTAGCTCAGTCGGAAGCGTACAGGACTTGAGAACAGGAGGTCGCTGGTTCGATCCCCGGCACGGCCAATTTCTTTCCGAGGATTGATGATAGTCATTGCGACAGGATTCATTCCTCTCTCACCGCTGACCATTGTTTCGACAATGGCTATGTGGGAAATCAGCCAGTGGCTTGGATAGAATATTGTGCGAAGTACTGGTAAAAGAAACTCCAGGAAAGCATGGATAGGTGCACTGGCCGTCGCTATATAACTGAAATAAAGTTTAAAACGGCGTTAAACACCGTACAACCATACAATTCTAACGTAAACTTATAAATCTTCCGGCTCAAATACACCTATGGCACGCGAGAAAAATCCGTCTCTAAACACTGTCAAATAAGGATACAAGAAAATTTTGAAAAATTTTGAAAATGTTGATGCATAGCATCAAGGTCGCCTGGAATTGTATTGCCTTTCCCGTGTTATCAGCGAAAATTCCCATTTGCGTCTAATTGTAGATATTTTCATTTCGTTTTTCATCGATCGATTAATTTGGGATCACTTGTTTTCGTACAATTTCTTTATTTTTCATCGAGAAGTCATGTAAGTCATGTGATCTCTCGATCTCCTGCGCTACGCTATAGAAAGAAATCACATGACTTGTTGCACATATACGTACAATGTATAATTTCATGTACAGTATGTACCATCCGGCCGACTTTTCCACTCGAATCAAGTAGACTTATCTCAGATAAAAAAAAAACGGATCGTTAGGAATACTACACACTTTGACAAGATCTGGTAGTCCGCGTGCGGACTACATTCAGCCCGGTTTCGGATTTGATTGGTCAAAATGTTTGTTATAACATTAACCCGTCATTCATTAAAAAAAAGCCCTGCCAAACAGGTATTTGGTTTTAATTTCTTACCATTTTGGAACAAAATTGCCCATGATTGCAATATATTGTTGCTAACCTTTGTAGGTATATAATACAAGCAATATCATAAGTTTTAGTAACTTATGCGGCTTGTATGTGCATCTCAGCTCGGAACAATTTCAAGCCCCAGAAAAGTTATTACACCGTAAAGTTCCGTAATGACGTCTTGTGTTAAAAACCCTTTTTTACAGTAATCATCAGTCATGTCACGGCTGCAGTGCAAATGGCCCGCTCAAGCGCATATTACAATCGACCTTTAGGTGTTTTTTTCCCCCCATTACACTATGAAAAGATAATGGAAAATAAGGAAGATGAAATATATCGAAACATTAATAACCAATAAAAGAATTTTTCAGCAAGTGAGATGGAAAAACATCCTTGTAAAGTATGGATAATCAACATCATCAAAGGGAAGAATAATATCACTGAGCCATGCTCTGGCAAAAGGTGTCTTAATGTATCTCCGAGATGCATGGCAACAAATCATCACAGTATTATACATACCTAAAATCCCTATTGTATAACAACGTACTAAATCGTGAGGTACACTTGTCTTTGACATGCAGAAAATTGACTGAAAACAAAAGGTTTCAACCCAGGTCAGCCTGCATGGACTGCGTAGGTTAATCTAGGTCGATTCTTTCTGCTAATGGATCAAAACTTCATTTGACAGAGCATAGCTCATACAAAAAAATGGTTCCTATCAATACAGGTAGTTCAACAGCCTTATCCAGGTGCCACCGTAGTATATCAGAATAACCCACCGGACTATTTCGTCGCATCCATACTTGCCTGCCTTTGTTGCTTCTGGCCAACCGGTCTGTGTGCCATCTACTATGCAAGCAGGGTGAGTATTCGTGTTTGTGTGTTTGTGTGCTATTGACACTGTTTTTAGCTCACCTGAGCACGAAGTGCTCAATGTGAGCTTTTGTGACCGTGCTGTGTCCGTCGTCCGTCCTGCGTCCTGCGTCGTCAACTTTTACCTTGTGTAAGCTCTGTAGGCCACATTTTCACTCTGATACTCAAGAAAATTGGTCAGAATGTTTGTCTGAATAATATCTCGGATGAGTTTGAAAATGGGTTAAATCTTCGAAAAACCTTGTGTACGCTCTAGAGGCAATATTTTCTGTCCAATACTCTTGAAGGTTGGTCCGAATGTTTGTCTTTATGATATCTCGGACAAGTTCGAAAATGAATCTTGCTGGGGCAAAAAAGGGTCACTAAGTCAAATCTTAGAAAAAAAAAATGTGTTCGTTCTAAAGGCCACATTTTCAGTCTAATACTCATGAAACTTTGTCAGAATATTTGTCTTGATAATATCTCAGACAAGTTTAAAAATGGGTAACTTCAGGTCAAAAATAGCTCACTAGGTCAAATCTTTGAAAAACCTTTTGTACGCTCTAGAGAACACATTATCTAATACTCTTGAAAGTTGATCAAAATGTTTGTCTTGGTGATATCTCGGAAGACTTTGAAAGTGGGTGACGTGGGTTCAAAAACTAGGTCACTAGGTCAAATCTTAGAAAAACCTTGTGTACACTGTAGAGGCCATATTTTCGGTCTGATACTCATGAAACTTTGTCATAATGTTTGGCTTGATTATACTGTATCTCGGATTACATCCATGGTAGTAACAGAACAGCAGACTTTCAAGATTTTTGCAATTACATGTACTTCTAGCTATTTAGTGTGGAAAACTTACATTTACTGTTGTGATGAATTAGATACCTTCATCCAGTTCGTTTGAACATTGCACAGAGTATCTGTATTATCAAGGAGATTAACCCTATTGAAAATGAAGAGAATTTATTCACCAGTTGAACAAAAGTCAAAAGCGACCACCTTCTTGACTCCATTTCCTTGAAATTTGCGGCTGTTAATAATAACGAGTACTAAAGCCGTATCAAGTTTGGCTCGATTTCAAAACACAGATTCTGAGAAATTACGCTGATTTTTTTTTTTTTTAAAAACACCGTGCACACTTAGTAGCATGATGCTGTCTTAAAGCTGTCACCCTGACAGCAGTTGGTTATAGTTTCGTCCAAACCCCCAAAAAGTGGGTTCTTTTTGTTTCTTTTTTGCATCAGAGTTCATGATATCTTCTAGAAAATAATCAAAATTTCAAAAAGTCTTTTCGGAATTTTTTCTTAACTTTGTTGAGAGGGAGTGTCTTCCAAGGTTACTGCACTTTAATGTTCCTGTAATCCTATAATGTTACATTAGGGCTTGCTGTTATCTGAAAAATAGATCTTTCAGTAATGGCTTAGAGGTTATAGTCAAAAGAAAAAAAAAATCTGATTACTTTTTAATGTTTATTTCACATTATGACACACATTTCGGCATCTACCAGTAGAGCGATTCAGGCCATCGTGAGCCCCTTGTGTTAATTATTTATTTGCATGTTTTATAAATTTCAATTATAAAAGTGCCTCAAAGTGGAACTAATATGGAAAAAGTGGCAATATGTTGAAGTATAAACATGTGCAGTGCAATGTAGATTTTAGAACGTGGAAAAGCACCCCCAAGACACATTCCTAAGGCACATGCATGTGTAAGCAGTGTGAAGTGTTAATTACCTTTACTATTGAGTCCACCAAAAACACAGCGGCTCCCAGCCGTTGATACTGAGCTTAAAGCTCATTGAATGTTTTATCTTTGCATAATAATTTATGCGTTTTCATATTTTTTGTATCGCAGTTATACATTTGTTTATATTGGAAATTGTAATTATAAAAATACCAGCAGATCAAACAAACATGCAAGAGCGCAATTGATTATTTTTAGTGTGAACATGTACCTAGTCCTTATCTAGGGTAACGTTGGTGGGTGGGGGTAAAATCACATTTAATTTCACTGTATAATAATGATTTAAAAAAAGAAAAATCATTTGATTCAATGGGCATGCTTTGCCCTCCTTTATCATAATGCATTGTGTTACAACCAATTCAGACTTGAGTATTATGATAAATGCTTCGTTACAGGCTCATTATCGACTTTCATGTAACTTCATGAAATCCATGGTATCTCTCATATTTCGGCTTCTATTTTTCAAAAATTGCAACTGCAAAAATTGAGAACGTTTAATGGATGCTTATACATACATGGTAGTAACAGAAAAACAGACTTTCAAGAATTTAGCAATTTAAACTGTCTCAATGTACTATGTAATATATAATGGGCAAGTGGCCTTAGTACTATGAACTATTATTAGCTCCACAGGCCGAAGGCCAGCGGGCTTATGTCATGGCCCGGTGTCCGTCGTGCGTCCGTGCGTCCGTCCGTCCGTCCGTCCGTGCGTCCGTCCGTCCGTCCGTGCGTTAACTTTTATTTCAAACATCTTCTTCTCTGAAACTACCCATCCAATTTTCATGAAACTTCACAGAAATGATCCTGCCATGGTCCTCTTCAGAATTTCTTGAAAGAATTTGATTCCTTCAAAAACTCTGGTTGCCATGGCAACAAAACTGAAAAATATTGGAAATCTTTAAAAATCTTCTTGTCTGAAACCATAAGGCATAGGGCTACCAAATTTGGCATGTAGCTTTATGTAGTAGACCTCTATCAAGTTTCTTCAAATTATAGCCCTGGGGTCAAAATTGGCTCTGCCCCAGGGGTCACAAGTTTTACATAGGCTTATATAGAGAAAACTTTAAAAATCTTCCTCTACCTAGCCATAAGGCCTAGAGCTACCAAATTTTGCATGTTGCTATATCTAGTGGGCCTCTACCAAGCAGGCCAAAATTTTAGCCCTGGGGTCAAAATTGGCTCTGCCCCAAGGGTCACAAGTTTTACATAGGCTTATATAGAGAAAACTTTAAAAATCTTCCTCTACCTAGCCATAAGGCCTAGAGCTACCAAATTTTGCATGTTGCTATATCTAGTGGGCCTCTACCAAGCGGGCCAAAATTTTAGCCCTGGGGTCAAAATTGGCCCCGCCGCTGGGGTCACAAGTTTTACATGGGCTTACATAGTGACAAGTTAAGAAATCTTCCTGTTTTGATTTTTTTTTTTTCTGAAATTAGCCTTGCATCAGGGGTCTTATGTTTTGCAGAGGCTTCATATGGACAAAACTTGAAAATCACCATATTTATAACCATACAGCATAGGCTTGTATTATTTTGGCATGTGGCTTTATCTTGTGGACCTCTACCAGGGTTCAAGTAATTATAGCTCTTGGATCAAAAATGGCTTTGCCTTGCGGGTCTCAACTTTCACATGGGCTTTTACAGAGAAAACTTTGTAAGTCTTCATTTTGAAACCATTTGGCTCAGAATTGAAATGTTTAGTATTTATGGTTTATATTCATAAGCCAGTGGAGCGATACAGGGCCATCATGGCCCTCTTGTATTGTATGGAATTGCTTCTGGGTTGACCCCCAAAATGGGGTACACTTACTGGCCTATATGTGTTATTATCCATTACACCGTATTTATCGGTAATTCATCTATGTTTACACAGCTGAATAAATTTTGGACCAGTCAACAGTATATCAGATTTTGTACAGCTTTTTTTTTTCTCTCTGGCTGTAAGGATATATCTTTAACTCTTTCATTGCTAAATATATCAGCTCCACCTCATCTGGCAGCTGAAAATACAATTCACTGAAATTCAGAGATTTACATCTTGCAGGGCTTATTAACTTTTTACCAAACGACAAAATTTTAGATTGGTCCAAATTCAAAGCATTTGCAGACGACAATTTAAATGTTGCTCAACAATTGAATTTGTTTTGGGTAGCGTAGAAAACATTGTGGGAAAAGGAGAAAAATGCTGGTTACCAGCATTTTCTCCTTTTTCAACAATGTTTTCAAACGGCTTCTTTCTCAGAGTCGTTTAAAGTTGGGGTTGTGTGGTAAAGGTTTTGAACTAGTTGACGGTATAGATTCAAGATCAGACTGCTCGTTCTGTGCAGTCTGACCTTGATCTATGCTGTCCGCAAAACTGAAAAGTCTCTGTTTTCGCCTACAGGGTTAACACACATTTTGGTTATATATATTTTACAATGCAAAGTCGTCAGTAGTTCGAGCCATTTTTTAAGAATTACCAAAAAGATTCAGAGATGGAAAGGAATGGAAAATTCGAGTTGCCTTTTTTTTTTTAATTGTTAAAATATTTCTATATTAACTTCACGGGAAAAGCATGCAAGCTTGTTAACTCTTTATCAAACGAAAATAAATTTAGACGTATCAAAATTGATAGCACTTACGGCAACAAAGTGATTATGATTCAAATGATTTGATTTACTCTTGATAGTGGAGAAAACATTGTGGGAAAAGGAGAAAATGCTGGTTAGTAGTATTTTCCTCTGTTCCCCACAATGTTTTCAAATGATGTCTTCCTTGGACTGTGTGATCAGGCTTTAAATCAATATCTCTGTTTTTCACAATGTTTTCCTGTCTGTCAACACAAGGGCGAAGCATAAAAACGTCGTATATCATTTAGGTAAAACAACTCTGAAACAAGAAAACTAAAAAGTTTAATAGCCATGGTATAATCTAGTTCAGGTTTACGTTAGTTGAACTTTTTTTTTCCTGTATTTATCTACTTTTTTTATTAAGTGACAGCATTCTCCAGTCATGCTTTCCTCAATATTAGTAGTAAATTACATAACAAGCCATCTTGACAGAGCCAGAACACCCATGCCTAATAGTCGGTTAGTTTTCGAATTTGGAATTTGAAAAAATTAGAACAATAGTATCATACTTAGATCTTTGGTTAATAAGAAACATTGGGTGGTACATATCAGTACTTATTCTTAAGTCCGAAACGTCTCAGACAATCCGATGGCTAGTTTTGGAATTTAGAGATAGCTGATTGGTGAAAATGGACTACATGTATTCTTGAAACTACATTAACTCTTTACCAAATAATCTAGAGCTCTAACTGCCCCAAAGAAAGAGGGTTTTGAAACCATTATGGTAAGCAGAATTTTCTCTCTTTTTCCATAATGTAAACTTCCCTTCAAAACAAATTTCAGTTTTTGGGTCAAATGCTCTAAATTTCAGACCTGTCTAAATTTTTGTGGTCTAGTGATGAGTTAAAAATATCTCTCTATAACAACATCCCTTTAAACTCGATTGGTCTATCAAGGAACACCGAAATTTTCGTCGGTCGTCATCGAAGACTGGTACCAAAGAAACACATTGGCGCATCGCCTCCTTATCGTGTATGCACAATATAGAGGCGATGCGCAAATGTGCTATTTTTAGTAGTCCGTTGATCAAAGAATGCAATTTTCGGTATTCCGTGATAAAGCAATGGAGCTTCAGTGGCCTTATGCTACAACTTTCCAATCTTTCCTGATCTAATATCGCTTTTTATTATTATTTTTCATACAGAGTCGAACCCTCCTTGCTCAAGGAGACCTTTCAGAGTCGACAAGAATGGCCAACAACGCTCGTAACCTGATCATAACAAGTGTTGTACTCGGAATTTGTTGGATAATACTCGTCATCGTGTTACGAGCAGTTGTGTATACGACCTCGGCAACGAGGAGGAGTTACTGAATTAAAAAAAAAAAAAAGATATTTGATTCCTGTTATATTGACAGAAAAAAGTTTTGTATACAACTACCGTGACAATGACAACTTAAAAAACACAAATTTCTGTTATATTGACTTATTCATGATAGCTTTCTTTGTATGTACATGTACTTTAACATCGAGAACCATACTGAACAAAACCATTTAGCTCCTGTTTTATTGGCTTCTACTGTAATAGTTTTGTATACAACTGGAACGGCACTGAGTGCTGTTTGAACTATTACTTAATTCCTGAAAAGGCGGCTTAATGCATCTACAAAAAGTATCGATCCAGGTCAGCCTGCGTAGGCCGCGCAAGCAGACCTGGGCAGAAACTTTTTGCTATTGGTCAATTTTCTGCATGTCCAAGGACAAATTTACCTCATTATTCAGTCGTTTTATCGACAAAATGGACTTTATGGATCTATGATCATGAAGACTTGCTTGGTATCATACATCGCGGAGATGCATTAAGCCCACTTTTGCCAGAGCATTGCTCTTTTTTATTTCCGTTATATTGACTTATACATGGAAGTTTTGTATGTAACTACTTTGACATTGAGACCTCTTTGAACAAAAACATATGAGCCGCGCTTTGTGAAAAGGGGGCTTAATGCATCTGCGAAAAGTATCGACCCAGGCCAGCCTGCGCAGTCTGCGCAGGCTGACCTGGACCGAAACTTTTCGCTATTTGCCAATTTTCTGCATGTCAAAGGACCAGTGTACCTCATGAATCAGTCGGTTGTTATACATATTTGGTTTTATTGATACATAAATATGTGTTGACTTGCTTGGTATCATGGATTACGAAGATGTATTTAGCCCCCTTTTGCCAGAGCATGGCTCATATAATTCTTTTTATATGACTTATACTGTTGCAGTTTTATATTCAACTTCTAAACCAAGAAGTATTGAACAAAACCATTTAAGTTCTGATATCTTGTCTTCGACTGTAATAGTTTTGTATATAATTACTATAACTTTGAGAATGTATTGAACAAATTTATTCGATTCCTGTTATATTGACTAATACAAAGTACATAGTGTTTTTTACACATTCTGCGTCGAGAGCTTATCTCTTTACCACACGACAACATTTTGGACATTTCCACCACATTGAATGCATTTGCAGACGAAAAAATAAATGTGACTCAAAAACTGAAATTTGTTTTGGGAAAGGTAGAAAACATTGTGGGTAAAGGAGGAAAATACAGGTTACCAGCATTTTCTCCTTTTCCAACAATGTTTTCAAAACGCTTCTTCCCCAAGGTCGTTAAAAGTCGGGACTGTGTGGTAAAGTGTTCAGGAAAAAACAAATTTCCTTTTTTATGTATCTCAACATGTCCCTTGAAATGGCGAAAAGAGACGGTACAAAACCAGTCTACATGTTTTTGGCCTGTCTGATCATGTGATCGACATTGTCCGCCATGAGGAAATGAATAGTTTAACTCTTCACCTAACAATTGTGTTTCAACGACCCTGAAATAAAACATCTGCTTTTGAAAACATTTTGGAAAGGGCGAAAATGGTGGATTTCAATATTTTTTCCTTTAACCACAGTGTTTTCCTCCCTTTCAAAGACAATTCCATTATTCGAGACACATTTAGTTTGTCGTCTGCGAATGTTTCCATATTGGACAAGTCTAAAATTGTGTAGTTTGATAAAGAGTTATCCCATTACCAAGCAGGCTAAAGTTTAGAAGTATCACATACTACTAAAAATAGCACAAAGAGTGGAGAAGTATCGCATACTACTAAAATTAGCACAAAGAGTGGAGAAGTATCGCATACTACTAAAATTAGCACAAAGAGTGGAGAAGTATCTCATACTACTAAAATTAGCACAAAGAGTAGAGAAGTATCGCAAACTACTAAAATTAGCACAAAGGGAGGAGAAGTATCGCATATTACTAAAATTAGCACAAAGAGTGAAAGTATATTTTTTGTACATTGTTGTTATACTGACGTCGAAAGGAGTTTCAGGAAAGGAGCATTGAAAATGTTTTTTTTTTAAAGGAATTGCTTCTTTTTCTAATATTTGTGAATTACGGGGACATGAAAAGTCAATTCAGTATATGTGTAGAGCTATATATGTCTATTAACCCTTTACCGCACAATGCCGCCTTTGAACGACCCTGGGAAAGAAGCCTTTTGAAAACATTGTGGGAAAAGGAGAAAATGCTGGTGACCAGCATTTTCTCCTTTTTCCACAATATTTTCTGCTCTATCAAAGAAAAAATGCACCATTTGAGCCACATTGAAAGAAACATAGCACCATTTGAGCCACACTGAAATTGTCGTCTGCAAATGCTTTCAGTTAGGACAGGGTTAAAATGTTGTCGTCTGGTAAAGGGTTAAAAAACCGTGCCGTGGGAAAAGAGGGTTTAGTGCGTCACCCTGATGCATGCCATGCAAGTTATCACATGCTAATGGATTCATAAAATCCGTTGTGTATAACAGCCGACTGAATCATGAGGTAGAATAGATGTCTGACATCCAGAAAATTTACCAATAGCAAAAAGCTTCGACCAATGTTGACCAGCCTGCGTGGACAGTGCAGGCTGACAGGAGTCAATACTTTTTGTAGATGCAGTAACCTACTTTTCAAAATAGCTCATACATGTATATACAAATTTGTGTGTGTGTATGTGTGTGTGTGTGTGTGTGAGAGAGGTAGAGAGAGAGACAGGTAATGTTTAACCTTGTACTAAACGACAAAATCTTTGACTTTTCCAAATTGAAAGCATTTGCAAGCGACAAATGAAAAGTAGCTCAAATTATGAGATGCGTCGGTGAAAGGGTAGAAAACATTGTGAGAAAAGGAGAAAATGGTAGTCGCCAGCATTTTTACCTTTTCCCCACAAAGTTTTCAAATCGCCTTTTAATTCATGGTCTTGGACATACGGGATTGTTTGGTTACGGGTTTAAAGCCTATGTATTGTAAATATGGACCAGTGTGTGATAAACATGTAATACATTTGAATGAAAAGTCTTCTAATAGCTGTTGTTATTTATACATGTGTATAAAATACCACCTTCTGCACTGTTCAGCTAAACGTTTAGCCTAGGTGCAGGCAGTAATAATATTTTTTATCCTGTTTTCACTACTTACATAGACCTAATAAAGAGGTCACCTAATAAACTTAGCTTTATCCGGGAGTTATGTATTCCTACGGGCTATAAGGTGGCAGAATCTAGTATAATTTATATTCTTAAATGACACATGAATTCGCCTGTATAAACACAGCGCAACGGAAGCGTGGTAAAATCGACGTCATTTTGTATAAAGTGATGTAATCCTATACAAAGTAAGTAGCCCGTGGCTGCTCCATGTGTCTGCTCTCGGATATTTTATCAATGAAAGTCACTTTACATAAACATACCGTCATTTTCCGCCAGTCAACCGAGGAGGAAGGAAAAACGCAAGGATTTGCCAATATTTACTGTGCTCGATAAAAACTGACAATGAATAAGTGAATTTGTGATATGGTGAATTCCACTAAATTTACGTGAACGCGCCATTGGAATGCTTAATGCTGGTATGACAACAAAGGAGGTTGCTAGGGTTGTTGGCAGTTTTAGCCGTTCTATTCGATACCTTAGGCAACGTTTCCAAGCAACAGGGCTTACGGAAGATTTACCACGTACTGGACGTCCGCACGTCACGACACCTGGTCAAGACCGCTATAGCATGAATACACACCTACACAATTGTTTTCAAACTGCCACTGCCACTGCTTCTAACACCCCTGGTACACATAACAACCGAATATCTGCCCAAACTGTACGCAATCGTTTGCGCGAAGGTAGTCTATGTGGACGTCGTCCTTACGTTGGCTGTGTATTGACGCGACGTCACCGTGTAAATCGTGTTAATTGGGCACGTACACACCATCGCTGGATAAGACAACAATGGAATAGCGTTCTTTTCTCCGACGAGTTGAGATTTTTCATTCATAGAAGTGATGGCAGGGCCCGTGTATACCGTAGAAGAAATGAACGTTATGCCGACTTTTGTGTACTTGAACGAGATCGTTTTGGGGGCGCAAGGTCCGTCTTGGTCTGGGCAGGCATTGCGCATGGTTATCGCGCACCTCTTGTCGTGATCGATGGGAATTTGAATGCCCAACGTTGCCGAGATGAGATTCTTGCGAGGCACGTCATCCCACTGCTTCAAAATAATGCCAATATCACTCTGTTTCAACATGATAATGCACAAGCGATACAGCTAGAGATACTGTGAATTTCCCCAGGACGAATAATATTGCATTCATTAATGATTGACCCGCCAAAAGTCCAGATCTGAGTCCCATCGAACACCTGTGGGATTACTTGGACCAGCGTGTTAGACGTTGCCTATTCCACCGTCGAACATCACTAGCACAAGCCTTAATCCAGGAGTGGAATAACATTCCACAGGCAGAAATCAACACACTTGTCGGTTGTATGCACCAACGATGCCAAGCAGTACTCGATGCTCAAGGTGGCCATACCCGGTATTAATGTGTGATTTTGGTCTACGACCCCTACAACATTTAATCAACCATTTCATCAGTTTTCCATGAACGTAGAGCGATAAAATTTTGCACACAATTTCACATGAAATACTCTTGGAATACAAGTAAAAATAATTTAACCCTTCTTTCCATATTTACGTATATCTGCACTTAAACACAGCGGAAGTTACTCATTTTGTTCAGTATATTTGCAGACTAGACATTGGGGTTTTGTTTTGATTAGTAACTGGTACAGCCATCGTTTATTCAAAGGAATTAATCCGCATCCGTTTTTGTATACTAGGTATGAACTTGTTTTCCTTTGATTAAGAGTTGGTCATGTTAGAATCGAATAATCTTCTTTCTCTCGTGGTTTATCGTTCAATAAACAACGTCTGTGAGTTCTTGTAACCATCATCGTATGAAATAGATGAATAAATCACTTGGGCTCTCGCCCTCATGTCTATTCATTGTTCCTCATACCTCACAACCGTGGTTTATTGAACGATAAACCACGATAGAAAAAAAAGACTATTTCTTAATTCTAACATGACACGTGAATTTAGCTCTATAAACACAGTGCAACGGAAGCTGGTACAATCAACTTCATTATATATAAATAACATGTTTACTTGATGGCTGACAAAAAACAGTTTCCAGACCAGGGCCGTATTCATAAAAATTCTTAAGTTACGTATGACTAAACCTTAGGTACAATGCCTTACCAGTTAAGTTTGGGATTCACAAACCTACCCAAGTATGATACCTGGCTTAGAAGGGGAGACCGGCGCAAAATGATACGGGGGCAAATTGGTACATTTAAAATACATGTAACACTGTAACGTTATCACTTATTATGTCATTAGCCCTACCCAGTAAGTGATTCTTGTAACCATCATCGTATGAAAAGGTGAGGGCGGATCCCCCACACCGTTCATTTGTGAAGAGGAGCCGACGCTTTTTGGTAACAAGGAAGTGATTTTTTTATTATTTTCCCTAATGTCGTGCTGTTTCGTACTCGAGGCATGTAGGATCGTCCAGCGTATGATTAAAGTGCACTCTGCGGATGACAATACAGTATGAATCAATATTCGGCCTGCTCCAGATTTTTATATAGACTTTGTTTTATCATGGTAATGCGATCAGGGCAATTTGCTGTACACGGTACATGGGGCAAACTGTTACAGTATAACACTTTGCCCAATGCAGACTTTCAAATATCAACCAAGCTTGGTAAAATCAATTCTATGGACATAGAAACCACCAAATAACCAATGTGAAATAAAAAATCATTTGTAAAACGCTGATATGTTGTAGACAGGGCTAAATATGTGCTTTTCTTTCCTAGAATGGTTCGAAACTAGGAACGAAAGATACAGCTGCCAAAGGTAGTCCACCTATTGTAGATCTCCTGCGTTGAATGGAAGCAATACATGTATTGGTATGATAAAATTCAAACTGAAAACGCCAGCGAAATCAGTCCAAAATCAGAAAATGAGAGGAATAATGGCACAGCTGCTAATGCATGGGATAAAATGGATGCCTATGATCGAAACTTGAACTGATTAATTACAGGCCTATGGTCAAGGCATTGGTAGATCAAATATTATTTTAGATTCCGCGCGTTTAACAGGAAATCTAGTTCAATCTAGTTCATGTTTTTAACTTAGTAATGAAATGATCATGAATAGAAACTGTACTGCTGAGTTTTCTGGTGAACGTAACAACATAGACTGAAAACTATATTAGATCTACCAAGATGGAATTGAACCATGAAATCATTGACTTGGTTCTCGTAGCCCTCTGATGAGAATGCTTAAGTGTTTCCTGGGTTGTTGTATGAATGCATAGAGAATGATGTTCAGGTATTTGCACCCGCATAAGAAAGGGGATGAGTTATATTAAGGAGCGATATTCATATACCTAGGAAGGGCCTGGATAGAAAAGTCAAACAAAAGCGAACAATCGAACCAAAAACAAAATCGCAAACAAAGAAACGAAAAGCAACACTAAAAAAGGAAAAGTGCAAGTTCTGATTCGTCATTGCCTAAAATGTGTGGAACATATTACATTTAGACATTTAGGGATATATATAACGATCTTAAGCTCGATTGGAACAGAATGAATGGTGTTTGTACGCCGTTTTCAACATCATTTCAGCCGTATCACGGCGACAGCTCGCTAATTCATTTATGCCCTGGGTTTCACCAATACTAGGCTAGGGCTCTGAAGTGTTTTGCCCACAAACATTCCCTGGAAATACCCAGTGCTTCTGTGAGGCGTGAACCCGGGACCTCTATGTTACGTTAATCGATTTACCACATGACAAAATTTTAGGCTTGTCCAGATTGAAAGCATTTGCAGACGACATATCAAATGTGACTCAAATGGTGGCAATTGTCTGTGAAAGTGTAGAAAACCAGCATTTTCTTCTTTTACCACAACATTTTCAAACGACTGAAGATAGTGACTGAGAAAGGTGAGAAAGAGAGAGACCAAAGAGGGACATAGAGCATTTGGTAGAATACAAAGTACAATGTATATCACTGAGAGAGAGAAAGAGAGAGCGAGACTTAGGATTGCTTGAAGAAACAAATATGTTTCCCGGGTCGAGCCTATGGGGCAGGCAGGTCCGAGTCCCCACATCGGCCAATTTCTCTTCGAGGTCTGATCAGAGTCATCACGATAGGATGAATTCCGCCTCTGGCCGCTGATCATTGTTTCGACGATGGTTATGTGGGAAAGCAGGCACTGGCTTTGAAAGATTATTGTGAAAAACACTGGTTAAAGGAACTTAAAGAAGGCATGGATAGGTGCACTGGTCGCTGCGATATAAATGGATTGTGAAGAGGACTTACCCATTTACCAGTGTTTTACTAACCAATCTACCGGCTACCGGTTTTGCAAATCAATTTAGAAGCTTTATACTAACAAACTCTCCCGTGTCTTACAAACCAAATTGATAGACTTTTACAAAACAATTCACATTCGTTTAACGAACGATTCACCAGCGTTTCATTAGCCTGTCTTATGGAAATTTACAAACTAATTTCCAATCATTTTACTTGTCAATTTATCCGTGTTTAACGAACCAAATTACCCGCGGTTTAGGAACCAATTCATCATATTTACCAATTTGCCAGTGTTTTACGAATCAATTTACCACCATTATCAACCAACTTATTTTACCTACCAGTTAAACAGTGTATTACGAACCAATCCACCAGCGTTTTTCTAACCAAATTACCAGAGTTTTACGACCTAATTTACAAAGCGTTTTGCTAACCAATTTACCTGCATCATATCATCCAAATTACCAGCATTTTAGAAACCAATTCACCAGAGCTTTGCGAGCCAAGTTGTCAGCGTTTTACCAACAAATTCACAAGAGTTTTACTTACCATCCTAGCTGCGTTTTGCTTACCCAAATTAGGTGCGTCTTATCTGCCACAAAGAGACTTTCAAACGGAATAATGGGGTGGAGAATAATGAAGAGTTACTATTTTTATAATTTGTTCTTTTTATTTCCCTTCAACACTCCAATTTTCTCATCCTTTTTTGTTCTTAAAATCAAAAGTTGATGATAATCAATGATAGCTTCTTCAACATCACAGAGCAAGAGTCAAATCAGTTAACATACGGAAAGCAACTCAGCTTTAACTTTTTACCAAACCGTTCAGTGTTTTGACGACCCTGAAGATTTTAACAGCATCTTGGAAAAGGAGAAAATTGCCAGTAACCGCCATTTTCTCCCTTTTCCACAATGTTTTTGTTGTTGTTTCATTGTCAGGTAAAATGTCAGCATTTGAACAAATTTAATTTGTTGTCTGCAAACGTTCCTAACTACATGTGGGCCATGCTCTGGCAAAAGGGGACGTAATGCATCTACGTGATGCATCATGCAATTATGGATCCATAAAATCCATTTTGTATAACATATGACTGAAACTGGAGGTAGACTGGTCCTTTTGACAAGCAAAAAAAAACATACCAATAGCAAAGAGTTTCGATCCATGTCAACCTGCGCGGACTGCGCATGCTGACATGAGTCGATACTTTTCGCAGATGCATTAAGCCCCTTTTTCACAGAGCATGGCTCATGTACATGATGGAAAAGTCTGCGATTATATTGTCTAACAGACGATTTAGTTTCAAGGAAAACTTTTTTGTCAAAACGCTGAGTGGCAACATTCCAATTTGTTTCAAGTATTAAGTCCATAAGGTACACGGGAGAAAAATTTAAACACTGAAAGATAGAAAAATGTATTTTTGACAAAAAAATGACAGTACTTGTATCTCTTTTTAACCCTTAGGCTGCTAAGCGAGACTCAATGACATTTTGCGGACAGTGTAGATCAATATCAGACTGCAAAGAACGTGCAGTCTGATCTCGGATCCACAGTGATAAGAACACATCTTTTCTCCACAAAAAATACCTTTGAAATAGTAATTTAGCAGGATATGGGTTAAATTAAACATTTGATCGCAGCCATAATATATAGTTAGTCTGTGGTTGTAAGCTTTAGTGAGTCTCTATTATGCTACATTATACGAAGGCAGCTTTAGTGTTGGTACTTAATCATAGTAATATGTGTTCGTGTACACGACAACCCTCAGCACGATAACGAGCACGATCCAGCATATTCCAAGTACCACACTTGTAATGATAAGGTTTCGGGCGTTGTTAGACATTCTATAGGCTTCGTCTATATTGCCCATGGCTAGCAGCGTTCTGCTCTGTAACAGAAGCAAGAAAAATATATTTTTCAAAGAAACATGAACAGCGTAAGGGTTAAATGGCCTGCAGAGAAACGTAAAATAAACACATCCAAATTTTTTACCAATAGCAAATTATTATTTATTCATTCCACACTAATACCAAACCAAAAAGTACGTAAAAAGCCAACTTATTCGGCCACATCGAAAAATAATTCTGCATGACGCAGTCTAACAGTATAATGTGGACGGACCACGTTTTGCCTATTTATTATACGGAGTGACTATTTACCCGACCGTCGTGTACGCACCTATTAAAACGGCACATTCGTACACGAGCGCTAGGGGAGAAAACTCATTGTATAACCATCCACAGCTGAAGAAAGCAAGATGGCCGCTGCCGCTCTGACGGTTGCGATGTCAGTTGGCCAAAAATTCGCCAATTATGGCGAATTTAAAGAGTTCCTCAAGAATTTTGAGGACTCCACCTTTTGTAAATATGTTGTGGTCGATAGCAGAACGGTCGAGCAAGCCAACAAATCGGTCACCAGGGCTGAGAATAAATTTCCAGCGCAGCTGAAGTATTCGCGCCTTGATACTGATTCAGATTGGATTACCCATATCCTCCATGGACTACCCCAGCTAATAATCCACTCTTAGGCCTATCCATCACATCCAAGGTGGAGCTGGGGGCAAATGCCCAAAAGATGTGCTTTTCATGCAAATTTTGGCCGGAAAATGGCAAAGATTGTACCCCTAGGGACAAAAACGGATGCCAGCTACGCATGTGCATTTGTTCTGTGACACCCTGTATAAATGACTATTGCCGTGTGCTCCACTGAGACCGTCTACGCCGTGCCGGTTCACATACCATTCCGCGTTTAGCCCAACCCATTTACACAGTGTACCAGGACAAACAAGGGCTTTGCAGAGCGCAGCCTATACGCCCAAAGGGGCTTGTAAGTGAAATGTGTTAAAACTGCCCCCACCAAGGCCTTGTCACTAGAACTATACTATCAAGAAATTGAGGTTTCTTAACACCTTGAAATATAATTAAAAAGGGAAATGCTCCAGATATGAAAGAAAGGCCCTAAGGGTAAATAATATCAAAGGGAAATTGCTCACAAAATAATGGCAATAAGTCAGAAAATAAAAGTGGCAGGTTATGGTTCTTGTGCACTGTACTTCTCAATAATGTGTTCTATTACTGACTATTAGTCTTTGAAGTTTCAAGATAATGGCTTTTAAAGTTTGCAAGTTATGGCCCGGACAAAAATTCAAACTGAAAATTAACAAAGGGCAATAATTAAAAAAATAAAGGTGGCAGATTTATGGTTCTTGTGCATTGCACTTCCCTATAATATGTTCTATCAGTGTTTAAAGTTCCAAGTTAATAGCTTTTATAGTTTGGAAGTTACGGCCTGGTCATTCAAAATGAAAATTAACAAAGGGCAATAACTCAAAAAAGAGTAGTAGAGTTATGGTTCATATGCACCACACTTTTCCATAATTTGTTCTATCAGTGTGTGTAGTTTCTAGTTGATACCTTTAATAGCTTGGAAGTTATGGCCTGAACAAGAATTCAAAGTGAAAAGTTCGCTATTTCAGAAATCAAGGGCAGATAATTTTAGAACGCAAACAGCGATCCAAATTTTGAGAGTCACATGCACAACTAGACATCATGGAGATTCATTGTGGCAGGTTTCAAGTAGATCTAATTCCGATGGAAACTGTAGGAGGAGTTGCGCACACAAGAAATTGCTAACGGACGGACGGACGACCGGGTGTATAACATAATACGACCCTTCGGGCGTATAAAAAGGATGCCAGCTTCGCTTGTGCATTTGTTCTTTGACACCCTGTATAAATGACTATATTGCCGTGTGCTCCACTGAGAACGTCTACGCCGTGCCTGTTCACATGCCATTCCGCGTTTTAGCCCAACCCATTTACACAGGGTACGCAAGAGCCCTATTCTTCAGTGCGTACACGACCGCATCGTGTACTGAATGAAGAAATCGGAAATAGCGCGCACGTAAGTCGTGCCTCCTAGACGATATTTCATCAGTCCGGGCACGACCGTCGGGCACCCAACAAGTTTTCCTTCATTGAGTACACGACAGTCGGCCTCGCAGTGTATTTTTTCTTCAGTGTGTACACGACAGTCGGGTAAATATCTTCGGCCTTTATTATATGCCTTCAAATGTTCGGGCTCAAAATTTAATACATGTACCGAACGCGAAAAAAAAAAAACCCAGAAAATACTGAGAAAAGATCCGTCCTATCAAGTACGGTCACAAATATGGTATGTTGACGTAACCCCGTTGTCTGCGCATGCAATATTCTTCGAAGGTTTGACCTGTGTGCTATGACGCATTACTGGAAAAATAATGGACAAATATTAATACGCGGTGCGTAAATTGCCGCTTAAAAAGTGCAGGCGGAAAATGGCAATAAATAATACGTCTGTGGAAAAATGAAGCCAGTTTTTCGCTACAAATTTCTTAAAAACAAAATGATTTCAAAAGGGGATTTTTTTTAAAAATACCAACTGTTTATTGCAAATCTCTGTAAACAGTTTCTAAAACTAGACGTGGGGAAAACCGGGATTTGTGCAACAGACTGACAACAAAAATAACGTCTCCATCTTGCTGGGCTTATACCGGGGCTTTTTCCCAAGCTTATAGGGGCTTATGTTTAAAAATGGCTGGTGTATAGGTTATATGCTAACTTACCATGGCTGGATGAACCGTACAAGGTAGGTTTTAAAGAGTAATCGTATATTTTATTTTGAAATTCGTTGCATTGATTCCTGCCTTGAAAAGTAGTCCAGTTCTGTACCCAGAATGCCCATATCAGATGGGTTATGTATTTGAAAAATGCCACCTAGCGGAAGATAATGTACGTAACCTGCGTGCGCGGTTCGCTCTCAGCCTCGTTCCGGATTTGATATAGAAAAAAATTACGTCATTGTATACTTATAGGCCTACCTGTCATTTATGATAAAAAGGTCTTCACCTATTTAAACAGTATTATTTCAATTTCTTACTGTTTTCGAAGAAAAAAATGTCTATAATTGCAATA
Source organism: Tridacna gigas (assembly GCA_945859785.2). Classification (NCBI taxonomy): domain Eukaryota; kingdom Metazoa; phylum Mollusca; class Bivalvia; order Cardiida; family Cardiidae; genus Tridacna; species Tridacna gigas. The sequence goes on from OX244033.2 coordinate 30,710,576, forward strand.
TTCTCTTGTAAAAATATGTGGGTATATAGTAAAAGGAATATTACAGGGGCGTAGCTAGCCTAAAACAAAGCATATGCAAAAGTAATACTGAAGGTATTATCCGAGGCGCGGAGTGCCGAGAGTGGGGAAATGGATTTCCTTGGAGGATCTGGAAGGCCTCCCCAAGAAAATTTTGGAATTGAAGAAGCCATCTGGTTGTCTCTGGTGACGTCTTTTGGCAAGAATTTCCTTCTTTGTTTTTGCAAGAAGTACGATTTTTTTTTTTTGTACAGGCAGCTAGGCCACTGACGTTCTATTTACTGTCCTTGTGTTGTATGAATCGACTTCTTGCCGCGTGAGAAGCTTTTGGCATCTCGTTTCAGTTGCGAAATATCATATTTACCAACTCAGAGAGAAGCGAATACAAGGCCGAGAAAAAGTTCAGCCTCGTCTAAAATGCCATTGCAAGTACCCAACACGATTTGTCTGGCCCATCTCATTTGCGTTTATTGATCCCTTACCAAACAATCCCGAGTTATAACACCCTGAAGAAGATACTTTAAAAAAAAAATCGTATGAAAATGAGAAAATGTTGGTAACCAGCATTTTCTCATTTTTCCATGATGTTTCTAGGACAGTTTCCACCATTTAAGTCATATCTAATTTGTAGTCTGTATATGGATTCGGTTTGAACAAGACCAAAATTCTGTGGTTTGTAAAGCTTAAAGGGAGGTAATAGTTTAGACACAATAATGTGTTGCCATACATACCCTGCTGGCAAAGTATATGGCTGCAAGACCAGTTGGCCAAAAGCAAAAGAAGCAGGCAAGAATCGATGATACAAAGTAATCTGGTGGACTGGCTTGGTACACAACGTTGGTCCCCATGCCCGGCTGCTGCACTACCTGAAATCGATAAGTAAGTCAGCCATTAACTCTTAGCCAAATAAGTGAAATAAAACTTTTAACCCGGTGGTAAAAAAGCCAAATTTTGCTATTTTAACGGTATCTTTTGAGAGAAAGATATCTCCTTAGTGGAAGATGTAGATCCAAGATCAGACTGCACTGTCCACAAAAGGTCCTTGAGTAGCACTTAGCAGCCCAAGAGGAAACTCTTTCAGTCTCTAACATCATTGGCACCGGGTTCAAATCCCGTAATGAGCAGGGCCAACCGTTGACACTACCCACAATATGGCGCGATTACTGGTTAAAGTTTCCAAGTAGCCATCTTCAAACGTGACCAATATCAGTTATGAGATTTTCGTTCACAATCACGTAAAAATAAATAAGCGGCGCTCTGACAAAATGGGGTCTAATGCATCTTCGTGATGCATTACAGGGAGCGAGTAATCACATATATATAATTATGGATCCACAAAACCCATTTTGTCTATAGACCGGATGAATCATGAGGTAGAATGGTCCTTTGACAGGTAGAAAATATACCGAAAGCAAACAGTTTCGAACAAAGTCAGCCTGCACGGACGGTACAGGCTGACATGGGTCGATGCTTTTTTGTAGATGCATATGGTCAAATACGTTTAAGGCTCTCGACGCCATAGGCAAAAAACACGGACTTTTCCGAGCGGCATAGATCAAAAACTTGAATTGATATCCATACCGTCCGCTTGTTTAGTCAGGCCTTGAAGATCTGACATTGGTTGGCATTTGAGACAAAATTTGATTGAATGAGCCTAGTAAAAATGTTATTAAGCCACCCTTTAAAGAGCTTTTTTTTTTTCGACGAGTTTAATAAAATTATACATCAAAAGCCGACGAGTGTCAGAATCTCTTTATCATCTGAATGTATCTCAAGAATTTCAGTTCATGCGTTAAAACAAAGGGCTACATGAATATGTGTATTGAATTAATACGTCTTTGACATGTGTGTACATAGACGGAAATTAACTCTGAAGAAACTTACATATAATAATTTTGTTTTGATTTTAAAGATCACAAAATTAACAGTTTTGTTGGCGATTATAAATTTTTACAGTTAATTCTAACAGTGAAATCTGGGTCAGCACTGTGTTAGAAATGTGGCGTATGATTATAGAGGACTGAACAAATTTGGTACTATATTCTCATCTCAAACGACTGCAATACGGCATTTCTTTGTTTTGTTACAAATCGATTCAAGAGAGAAAAAAAAATGTGACAAAAAGCCCAGTAACAAATAATTTCTCCTATAGCCTAAATGTATCCATGAATCCTTTTATGCTGTTAATCATCTCTATATTACGTTGGTGTTTTAATATTCGGCTGCTCTAAATGCGTTTCACAAGAAACTGTTATTAAAAACATTAACATAAAATGCAGATTCTAAAAAGGAGGGCACCACAAAGCTTGAACAAGATAAACGGGGAAATTAGATACTAGGACAATTCAGGAAGTTTTTTATATAAACGGGGGAAATTAGATACCAGGACAATGCAGGAAGTTTTTGATACAATTTTCACCCTGTTTTTTACAATAGCATTTTGACGAACGCTTTTTACAAATTTTTGTTCGGTCAGAATAAAAATAACTAGCGAAGAGCAAGACGGGAGCCAAAAAGCTAAGGGCTTAAAATTAGGTATGATAGAATATCTGTTTGAGGGGAAAAACAGGGAAAATATAACTGGGAAATGAAACTAACAGAACGCCCTGAAGCATTCCAATATGAACAGGACAGATTCTTCATTGAGACTTGTACATGAAAACATCGTATTTTACAAAAAAAAAAAACCACACACTCACACACACACACACACACACACACACAAAGCATTGTGCGTGAAACTAGTCAACTAGAAAAAAAGATAATGATCATTGCCACCAAGGACACAGCTAATTCAGTTCGAAGCACCCTTATACAAATGTATAAGCAATACATGATACTCTTTAAGCACCCGTGTCCAAATAAATCAGCTAAATATGATACTTTGAAAACATTCATGTACAAATGAATAAGCAAACTATGATACTTTTAAAGCGTCCACGTACAAATGGATAAGCAAGACATGTACTTTGAAAACACTCGTGTGCAAATGGAGAAGTAAACCATGATACTTTGAAAGCACTCATTTACAGATGGACGTGCAAAACATTTACTTTTGAAAACGCCCATGTACAAACGGATAAGCAAATTATGACATTTTTAAAACATTCATGTACAGATGGATGAGCAAAACACGATATTGTGAAAGCACTCATGTGCAGATAGATAAGCAGACCATGTTATTTTAAAAACACCCATGTACAGACTGATGAGCAAAACACGATACTTTGAAAACACCCATGAACAAATGGATACAGGAGCACAATGATCAGAGCTCCAGATAGAGGGAGTGATTTTGATTTCAAACTTGAAAATATCAACTATTCTCCACTAAACCCTATGTTATGAGTACTCATTAGAATCGTCCCATCGAGACGATTCTAATGATTACCCACAACATAAGGTTTGGAGAGAAATAATGGATTTAGAATATCATCACTCCCTCCTATCTGGAGCTCTGAAAATCAACACATGAAGACTTTGAAATTATTTACGTAAAACATGGACAATCAGCGTATGATACACATTTTATAAATGAATTCATGTGAAAATATTGTTTCAAAGTTAGAAACAAGGTAGGGGAAAAAACTGATAGAAAGCTTGAAGTTCCAACATGCCGAGAAAGAACGGTAAACTGTCCACGTAGACAAGCTGAACGGTGTACTATATACGGTAGTCAAGTCATAACTCTTCTTCATTCGTCGGCGGCCATAAATGGTTTTCGTGGAGATAGTAAGGCAGCCTGCACATACGTGCATTCTGATCTTTCTCTACACTTTCCACTCTTACATCGGTACTGTAGGAGATGTGAACCTAATCCAATGCAAATAAACTAAACGAAAGCATTATTTGAGCCCTGCTTTGTGAAAAGAGGCTTAATGCATCTGCAATAAGTATCAACCCATGTCAGCCTGCGCAGTCCGCGCAGGCTGACATGGGTCGAAACTTTTTGCTATTTGTAAATGTTCTGCATGTCAAAGGACAATTCTACCTCTAGGTCCAGTCAATTGCTAGACAAAATGGATTTTATAGATCCATAATTATGTGATGACTTGCTCGGTGTAACACATCACGGGGATGCATTAAACCCCTTTTGCTAGAACACGACTCATGTACAACAGGGTCTAGTTCTTGTCAACGACGTGGACTATTTTTTTCCCTTAATTCTTGGAAGGCCTATCTAAAAATCGAAGTCAAAATGAAAATTCTATTATTTCTTGACCCAGTCATAGCATATTGATAAACAAGTGCGGCGTTGCTAAACAGGAAGTGGTACCTTGGTGACTAAGCAATGTCATTTGGTACACCTCGAACGGGACGAGGATACACTGATAACATTGAGACCTTTGTCGTTTTTGAGAACAACCCAAATCAAGATCCGACTACCCTTCTCAGCATTTTTCTCCTTTCCCCGCAATGTTTTTAATCATTGAAAAGACAAAACACACGATATGATATGGGGCACTTTGACTGCAAATCCTGTCGATTTGAACACGTCTACGATCTTTTCGTCTGATAAAGGACAAGGAAGAAAAAATTATACAGAAATGAAAAAGCAGTCCTATTACACACACACACACACATAAATCGAAGTAATCTAGTTATCAAAAAGCAAAATGGCTCTGATCATTTTGTTTTGTGTTTTACACAATATCAAACTGTCAAAATAAAAATAGCTACCAAAAGTAAACAAAGGGGTTGTTCAAATGCATTTAAATCTTATTCATATCATTTAAAAGTATGGAAATTATTGTAAAGATGACAATCTGTTAATGTACAGTCAGTCCAAGTGGTAGTCTCTGGCAAGGAAATTAATGTCAAAACTAGATTAAAAGTTGCCAGGTCACTATACCTTTGTTTCCCTTTTGTACGATTTCAGAATCTTTTTTTTACCAATGACTAACACTTGGAGCGACCACACGATAACATCTGCACATCTTCAAAATATTTCCTATACTTTTAAATGGTATGATTGAATTTCAAATGTATTTTAACACATGCATTGTTATTTTTGGCCGCTATAGGGCCTTTAACCCTTTCCCAAACGACAAATTTTGGAATGGTCCAAATTGAAAGAGTTTGCAGACGACAATTTTAAATTTGATGAAAATGGCAGAAAGGTCTCAAAAAGGGTAGAAAACACTGTGGGAAAAGGAGAAATTGCTCGTTACGAGCAATTTCTCCTTTTCCCACAGTGTTTTCAAAAGGCTTTTACTGCAGACACGTGAAAACCAGGGCTTGTTTGGGAAAGGGTTAAGCAAGTGAGCTGCGATGACAAGTTCATCTGGATGCCTAGAGCTGCAACCAGCTCTACGGAAAAAAAGCCCAAGGCTGCTTTTTGACATAAACTAAGTCGACACGACGCTAAAGGAGGTCAGTCAGAGATCTATATGATGTAAGGAAATGTGGGCTAAAACAAAAAGAGGTAAGTCATACACCCTTTACCCAGACGACAAAATATTAGACATGTCCCAGTTTAACGCTTTACCAAACAATCCCGAGTTTTAATGACTCTTAGGAAGATTTTTTTAAACAATTTGGAAAAAGGAGAAAATGCTAGTAACCAGCATTTTTCTCCTTATTCCCATTTTTTTTTTTTTTTTTTAATTCAAAGACAAATCTCATTGTTTAACTTAAGTAACATTTAATTTTTCGTCTGCAAATGCTATAAATTTTGGCATGTCTAGAATTTTTGTCGTTTGGTAAAGAGTTAAAGCATTTGCATACGACAACGTTAAGGAGTCTCAAATAACGGAATTCGTCTTTAAAAAGGGTGAAAACATTGTTGGAATAGGAGAAAATGCTAATAACAAACATTTCTCCTTTTTGCTGGAATTTTCTCACTGTCCCACAATTTGTCGAGAACTGTTTTCCTTATGGCCGTTAAGATATGGGGTTCTTTTGCGAAACCGTTAATGTCAACTGGTGTAAACATTTTGACCTTATCCGAAAAGACCGATAACATGGTTTAGAAATTGGAAAGCAAATAGATTAGATTGAAATTTTTTGTGGGACGACGACACAATTTCACATATACGTGTATTCAGGGTGTCCCAGAAGTCGTACACCACCCCTTTTTTCCGTTTTGTTTTTGTTTCAGATTTAATACTGATTTTATTTGTTTATTTTTTTTTTCTTCAGATTTGATTATGGCTAATAAACAAACAACACAAGAAAGTGTTGAATTTGGTTTTGTTATGAATATGACGATAAAGGTATTCTTTGAAATAAAAAGGTGGTTTGTAAGGAAACCTGTATGGTGTGCAACTTCCGGGACGCCCTGTATATTGAGGTCAAATTCCTTTCTTGCAAAACGCCATATTTTAGGTTACATGTATCTAGTGTGTAGCAATGCACGCATGTTGCTAAGACAGTCAGACGGACGGACCGACGGACGGACGGACAGACAGACAGACAGACAGACAATGAAGTGGAGTAGATAAAAGAGAAAGCATTATCATAAAGAATTTTAAAAGTATACAGATAAGAAGTTGCCTAATCGCTCTGTCTTCTGTTTACCTATAAAACTCATTTTTGTGTCGGCGACTAAGACCTGGACCATTTTCACAGTAATTTCCACGCTTTTAAGCGGTCCGATTTAAATTTAAATGCATTTTAGTACCCACATTGTTCAGTTTTGGTCGCCTTGGCCCAACATACAATGACTTTTAACTAGAGTCACACTAAATACAGGCGCACAATCATAATTGAAAGAACTATAATTTAACCCTTAAGCTGCTAATCACGACTGACTGACCTTTTGCGGACACTGTAGATCAAGATTAGACTGCACAGAACGTGCAGTCTGATCTGTGATCTACACTGTCCGACACGGTACTTTCTTTCCGGTGAAATCTTCTTTGAAACCGCATTGTTTGGGCTTTTAGTATAGAGTAGAAATGTTCGTTTCATTTATTCAGCAGCTTAAGTGTTAAGTGCTTTGATGTTTTTTTTTTATTATTTTGTCTTGAGTGAAAAGAAAAGCCAATTGCTCAACGGCCGATGCTTGAAATGTACGGTACATTGAAAGGCAGCTTCACAAGCGAAATGACACTACTAAAACCACAAGGTTTCTTTATTTGTCTGTACGGTAGTTAACGCCATTTTCAAGAGCAATTTTGGTTAAATCGCGGCTGCCGGTGCACCTATTCATGATTTTCGAAGTTTCTTTTACCAGTAATTTGTACAATATTCTTCCCAGGCCACTGACAGCTTTCCCCTAAAGCCATCGTCGAAACATGGTCAGCGGTGAGGGAAATGGATCTTATCTCCATTGAACCTTGATTGTTTATGTTGATTATCCGGCAAATGTCACAATGATTTTTTTTAAAGATGTTTGCTGCAAACTCGAATCAGGAGATAAAACGAGTCAAAAATTCAAAGGAGAAAGAAATGAGCCAGACTTTGGCAAAATGGGTTTAAATGTATCTCCGTGATGCATGATATCGCTTAACCCATTACCAAACGACAAACTTTTAGCCTTGTCCAAATTGAAAGCATTTGTAGACAACACTTTCAATGTGTTTCAAATGGTGCAATTTTCTCTTGATAGGGTACAAAACATTGTGTAAAAGGAGAAAATGCTGGTTACCAGCATTTTCTCCTTTTCCCACAATGTTTTCAAAAGGCTTCTTTCCCAGGGGCGTTAAAAGGCGGCATTGTGCTGTAAAGGGTTAATTATGGAAAAAAATCCATTCCGTATAGCAACCGACTGATTTATTAGGTGCACTGGTCGTTTGACGCGCAGAAATTTACCAATAGCAAAAAGTATCGACCAGGGCAGCCTGCCCAGACTTGGCAGGCTGACCTGGGTCAATACATTTTGCAGATGCATTAAGTCTCCTTTTAACAGAGCGCTGATTCATCTGGAAAAATCAGCCTTTTACCATTAAAAAACAAAACAAACAAAAAAAAGAACCCTACCACGGTGGTTTGGCTCATAGAGTTATTCGACTGAGCGGGAGCCGGATACATTGGTTGCGGCGGTGGATAACCTGGGTAGCCGGGCTGTGGCGCTGGGTATCCCTGCTGCGGTGCTGGGTACCCCTGTTGACCGCCATAATCGGCGGATTGACTGTATGGAGGTGGGTAAGCTGAAAAAACAGTCACGTTTATTTGAGTCATGCTCTGTAACAAGGTGGTTTGACTCTTTACCAAACGAAAACATTTTACTCTGGTCCAAACTGAAAGCATATGCAGACGACAAACTAAATGTTACTCAAATGGCTATCTGCCTTGATAGGATAGAAAGCACTGTGAGAAAAGGACAAATTGTTTCTTACGAGCATTTTCTCTTTTTCCCACAATGCTTTAGGTTCGTTAAAACTTGGAATTGTGTGGTAAAGAGTTAATGCATCGGCAAAGCGTATCAATCTGCGGACTGCGCAGACTGACATGGATTGAAACTTTTTTGCTTTTTGTAAATTTTCTTCACGTCAAAGGACCATTCTACTTCATGGTTCAACCAGGGTCCATATTCACCAACCATTCTTAAGAACATCCTTAGTCTTTTTCCCCAGAATTTTCTAAATTTGAAAGTAACACAAATTCTGGTTGGCTAATCCTTTCGGTTTAGCCAATCAGAAGTTGCGTTACTTTCAAATTTAGAAAATCTTGAAGAATAAGACTAAGAATGTTCCTAAGAATGGTTGGTGAATACGAGCCCTGATGTCAGACAAAGTGGAGCAATATCATGCGACGACCTGGTTGGTATAATGCATAGCGGGGGTGCATCTAACCCCGCTCATTTATTTGAGCTATGCTCTGACAAAAGGGGCTTAATGCATCTCCGTTATGCATTATGCCAAGCACGTCATCACTTAAGTACGGATCCATAATAGCCACTTTTTTTTTTAAAAACAGACTTAATCATGAGGTAGAATGGTCCTTGGACATACAGAAAATTGACATGTAGCGAAAAGTTTCGGCCGATGTCAGCCTGGGTCGACCTGGGTCGATACTTTTCGCAGATGCATTAAGCCCCCTTTTCACAGGGCATGACGCATGTGTTTGGTATCATTCTGTGTTTAATCTTTTACCATAGTGAACAATTTTAGGCTCGTCTCTAGTTAAAGCCTAAAAAGCGGCCAAAAGTAAACAATGCAGATGTTAAAATGCATTCAAATTAAAGTCATTTTATTTAAAAGTGTAGAAATAATTGTGAATAGTCTGTTATTGGACGGTAGGCCCAAGTGTTAGTTGCTAGCAAAAAAATGAATTCTACCAGTAAGTCAAAAGTTGCCAGGTCGCTCTATTTTTTCTTACTTTTTACCTGGCTTTAGAATTAATTTTCCTCCGGCGACTTACTCTTGAACCGACTGAACAATAACAGATTTTCATCTTCACAATAACATCTATACTTTTAAAAGGTACGAGTTTTATGAAACTTAAACAATGAAAAATAAGGACAAAAATACAGAGGAAAAAAAGTACATCCAAGAGCATCAGAGAATATTTAAAAGTTGAAATACATGTTTAGCTCTTTATCCCACGACAAAATTTCGGACTTCTCCAAATCTAAACTATTCGCAGACGGCAAATGAAACATAGCTTAAATGACGCAAAGTCTTGTTGAAAGGGTTGAAAACTTTGTGGGGAAGAGAAAATGGTGGTTGCCAGCATTTTCTCTTTTTCCTACCGTTTTCCGAACCCTCCTTCCTCAAGATCGTTCAAACACTGGAATGTTTGGTACAAGTATAAATCTGAAATTTTACCTATCGTGTCCATGTCGTGTGAATTGTGCAAAACTAAGTAAACGTAATTTTTCCCATTTTCTCCTTTTTTCCACAATGTCTTCCAAACCCATCTTTCTAAAGGTCGCTCTAACCCGGGCTTCTTTGGTAGAAGGATAAATCTAAACTTGTACCTTTTGTGTCCATGTCCTATGCATTGGGCAAAAATAACTAAACGTAATCTTTACAGGCATTTTCTCCTTTCCCAACAATGTTTTCCAAACCCTTCTTCCTCAAAGTCGTTCAAACTCGGGATTGTTTGATAGAGGTATAAAACTAAACGTTTACCTTTCGTGTCCATGTCCTTTGTATTGCGCAAGACTAACCACCTAAAAGTAATCTTTTTATCTGTTAAACTACATTGATAAATGTTGGGCACTTCGTCCCAGATACGTATTTATCTCGTTGAAATTTAGCAATTGACCGTGTTTTTATCTAAAGTCCTGTACTGATTGTATATGGCCCGCAACATGCGAAATAAGACCCTCGCAGGGTAATCCGAGACGTCACTTTACGAATACATAAGATTTTTTTCTTCATACAGTAGACTTTCGTGAAACATAAAATCGCACAAAAACGGGAAGTGTCGTCTCGGATTAGTCACAGACTGCACAGGCTGATCTGGGACGACACACTTTAACGCATACGTCCGAAGGCCCCTTTTTGTGTGTTACACGCCAATTATGATCTTAGTGTGCATAAAATGTTACTTATTTCAATAGCAATTTATATTATTTCAGAAGGGACAACCAAAGACATCTATGGGTAATACACACAAAAGGCCAATATAGAAACAAAATAAGTTACCAGCATTTTCTCCTTTTCCCACAATGTTTTAAATTATCCTCTACTACATTAGTTTGCTATGGTATGAATCAAGGCCCGGGGTATCGATTAGCAGTAGCAACACTCTTGTTGATTGTGGTTTCATAAAGTGCGAGCAAATGTGCCAGCAAGGGCCCACCGCACATGTGCACATTTTTTACCAATCGCAAATTACCATCTATTCATTCGTTATCAGTACCAAGAAGTAGGTCAAAAGCCAGCGCATTCAGCTACGCCGAAAAAGAGGTTGCGTTCTCGTGGTACTAAGGAGTTGCCCGCAATTCATGGTGGTCCAAGGTTTTTTGTGGTTGTACGCTAATAAATGAGCCGGAGCACAACAAATTCTACAGTTTACATGTGCATCCTACTAAGATCAGCCAGTTCATTTAGATCAGTGTCTTTAATGACCACTCTATTGATATCTAAGGACCCAACCCTACTTCAGGCGACCTGCGAAGACTCTGACCAGACTCTGACCATAGATACGGAGACTGAGCTAATGTATTTGCTTGGCGCGCATATTGGTTGTACGAGTTGCTGCGGCCTGGTGCGGGGGCCGTTTGAAAAGTTCATCTGCGGCGATTACCCATGTAGGAAACCATTCATATTTGGTATCATTGTAAACAACTACACTTTAATTTTATACGCAGTTCATATGCATGCACCTGCTACAAAATACAGTCACAAAAACATATATACTGTTTTTATACAGGAAACTGGCATGGTCAGTTACCACACCCACTCTGCTCCGAAAAAAAGGGGGGATGTTGGGTTTGGAATAATGTTTCTGCGAGAAAATGCCAGAAACTGAAAAATTAAGAACGAAGAATGAATCGCGGGACGTCACAGTGCTCTGTTTTAAGAAATATTTGCCTTCCATTAGTTTTGTGGTCGTGGTATGGTCAACAATAAAAATTTTATGGAATTATATATATACCCGGAAACAGAACATCATACATGGAAACAGGCCGCATGAGTCGTCAAGTAATGCCATACCTAGTATGACAGCTTCTTTTAAGAAAACTGATTAACATTTAACGTACAATTTCATTCTTGAAGTAGCTCGCTTTTCTACAACATGTACTCATGATTATCTGATATAGATAAGACATGGTTGTACCAGCGTCTCGAAAATCTCAAATAATACCACCGATATCCTTATAGCTTGAGACACGTTTTATTCCACTAAATTCATGCCAGTGTACATGATAAGCCCACTACTGTGTTTTTGCCGATCTTTTTAAGGAAGGTTCGAACTTTCCTTTATACGAGTTAACCGTTAAAAAATCTGTGTCTTTACTATAAATACAATTTCCCTGTCCCAACATGTCCCGATAACAACAACACATATATTTGGTGCACGCCGTTGGGAGACCAACCGAACGATTTATTGCAAACACTGCATTGTTCAATACAATGACTGTGAATAACATTGTTACTTAACAATTTCATACAGCTGCAGTATTATTGAACATGTCAAATGAACTTAGCCAAGCATATACCCTAACTTAGTACTGAACTATCTACCATGAACTAATAACATCCTTACGTCTTTTAGTGAGTTACATACATATACAGGGATGTGCTATGTAACTAGTACAAACTTTAAGGAAAAAAGAAGAAATATCTTATATGGAAAAAAGAACAAAAAAGACATCCGGTCTCTTGTCGGTCCCAAGGCTGAATGGACATCAGCTATTAGCACGGACTACACGTGCATAACTTACATCGCCACCTATCGGAACTTATTCCAACAGGGAAAGCAATTTTCGTCTAATTCGTTATCTCAAACGACGAATAATTACATTTCCCTGTCCCAACATGTCCCGATAACAACAACACATATATTTGGTGCACGCCGTTGGGAGACCAACCGAACGATGAACTAAAAGAACGGGCTGAATTGAAATGATTTCTGGCTTACAGACCTAGTGATTTAGACACTTTTAACCTTTGCTCAATGGAATCTTTTATATAGCCATCTTTTGCTGATTCACTTAACCATCTGCCATGGCGTTTAAACATTCTATCTGGTATACCCATATTAGCAGCAGCCGTAGCTCCTCCTGCCCTCAATGGATGCAAACAGTACTGGTTTATATCTTTAACGAAAGGTTTAAAAGCATCTAAGAGGAGTTTTCTAAGGTTACTATATGCTAAGTGTTTACCATCACTACGTACATAGTAACCGGACTTGGTTGCTGCCAAATGTGAAAATATATATACATCCGAATCACTTTCAATATTAGCTCACAAGAAATAACGTTCTAAGTTAACAACTGGACATAATGTAGTTCCTGTACGAGAAATCAAAATCCAAGCACCATCTCGATACTTGTCAGTCTTACTTGACTTGATAAATACACTCATATATTCAGTGTTTATAAGCACATCGCTTCTTTTTAACTTCAACAATTCTGAGCTTCTCAGAAATCCTGCATATGCTAATAAACATGCACAAATAGTACGTTGATTCTTTATATTACCGTCTATGTATAAGCTCGAATACATTTTATTCAACAACTCTATATTAATAGGCTGCTTCTAAAACATTTTTCACTAATTTTGAATCAGTCACTGATGAGAAATCAAATAACTCATGAAACCATTTGATGCTGTAGTAAGCATTAATTACTGGACTAGGACTACAGGACGATTGAACTAAAGAAGATAAATACAAAGCTACATGGAACGCTTTAGCCGGCAAGATGTCCTCACTGGCAATACCATTACCGAGAGCCCAAGCAGCCCAACGTCTGAAGCCTCGTTTGTAGGAAATGCACGTGCTTTCTGCCCTTGATCCCTCAAGTAATTCTGTCAGCAAGGAGACCCTATCAACCAAAACGTCCGGCAACTTTGCTATCTCTGCATTGTAACTCTGAAAAAAAAAAAAGTATAAAAACAACCTATTACTATTAAAACACCTTACCTTCCGTCCCCTTTACTCCTAATAGAAGCCATCCTATATACATGTACTAATTGCTGCTATAATTAAAGCAGCTAATTAAATACATTCATTAATAAGCCTATACAGACTTTCCCATTTTAACACATGTGCAGATACCCACACATGACACCAACAAGCTGATACCAACTTGTTATAGGCATACGCCGTGTTCCGCCCATGCAGGCTAATAAAGTTTAGTCTAATATAGTCATACAACTGCCCGTACTATTCATATCCTATACTACTTATTAAGGCATACGCCTAACATGTTTGTTTAAGCTAACCCTATACAAGCTAACGCAACATGTAATTTATATACAAAATAAGCATATTAAATTTCAAATCTTCGTTCCCAAATATTCCAATTCCATTTCTACATGGCTTGTAATACTCTTTAGTAATGGGCAAATAAATCATATCCTGAACGAACTGCCTGAACTGACCCTCATCATCACACAACAAAGGCCAAAAACTGGCCGATCTCCATTCTGGTACAACCAATACACCCTTTGCCCTGCAATACTGCATTTTCTTAAGCACTCGTGCAACGAGATGGATGGGGGGAACAAAAAGACCGTACCAGCCGGCCCAGTCAACTGTGAATGCATCAACCCCCGACGTCCCTTCACACCAAAAACGTGAAAAAAAATACGGGCAGTTTTGCATTATGCTCTTATGCAAAAAAGTCTACTTCTAGCGAACCCCATCTAGTCTGAATCATATCAAGTAAAGGATCACCAATTGACCAATCATCCACTTCTCGGACCTTTGACAAAAGATCAGCCCTGGAATTTTCGGTTCTTGGTAACCACTCTGTTTCCAGGTGAATGGAATTAACAGACGCACAATTGAATATCGAAATGGCTATATCTTGCAATTCTACCTTCATTGAGCCCTTATTTATAATACTACACACAGCCTGGTTATCTGAAAACCATTTTACTCTCTGTCCTTTCAGAATATGGACAAGTGATTTCATGACTCTAAATACTGCACTTAATTCTCTACATGATGAGGATTTTCTCATTTCTTCAACTGACCACACCCCGTGTGATACCCCATTAACAGTATTAACCTCATAACCGCCATACGCAAAACTCGATGCGTCACTATAAACAATTTTGGAACAAGCCGCGGAAGCATGCAATTGTTTAACATTAGCGGACACTAGAGCGTTCTGCCAAAACAATAATTGCTGGTGACTTTTATTTGATAATGAAATAAAAACTCCATGTTCGAGCATGCGAAACATCGATACTCAAATAGCGCGTCATGATTTGAGTTAAGGGTCCAAAAACAACACTCATTGAAATAATTTGCCCAACAAAACTGGCCACCGTTTTGACAGGTACCCTACGTGTATTTACAAGGTATTGTAGAGTAGACAATGCCTTTTGCACTCTACGCTCAGGAATGTAAACAATAAACTCTTTACCATTTAAGACAACCCCTAACCACTCTAAAACCTGAACTGGCTCCCAAAGAGATTTATCAGCTTTCGGGATAAGCCCAGAATCAAGTAAGTCACTTTTTATCTCATTGGATAATACCTTGGTACTACTATAGGTATCCGAATTGCCAAAACCATCATCCAAAAACATAATGACCTTTTTACCTTCTCTCCTCCATTTCGCTATTAAGGGACGCGTGAACTTTGTATATAAATAAGGCGCAACCCCTAGCCCAAAGGGTAAAACCAGGAATTTATAGAAAACAATATTGCCACCTGAATCCGTAAAACTAAACCCTAGGAAATCTGTATGAGGGTAATATATGTCCAGGAAATGATATGCAGAATGAATATCAAATTTAATCATCCAACTGTCCCGCTCTAAATACATGAGAGCGAGTCTCAAATCTTCATACTTTACAGATTGTTTCCAAACATGTTGATTTACCATACGGAGGTCCAAAATCAAACGCTTTTTGCCATTATTTTGAACAGACACAGACAAAGGATTCACAACAGTAGGGACATTATAACATTTTTCGACCAGACCCTTTTCTAATAAATCGCTAATAGACTGTCTCACAAAAATAGACTCATCCAAAGCGGATCTATTGTTATAAAGACAACATTTTGAAGGTGTCGAATAAAAAGGAATCTTATACCCGTTTTCAATAGTATCCAAAATGAACTGATTGGCACCTATCCTTTTCCAGAAATCAATATGTTTTCTTAAGCGATCTTTAACAATAATTTCCTTTTGCCCTTGTTCATACACAGTGAAATCGTCCGTAAAACGGTCACTGTCGAATTCGAAATCGTGAGCAGAATCATACTTATCTTCAATGTTCTTATCTGGTTTATTGAAAGCCTCACTTTTGAACGGGCTGTTCTGGTTGCTGAAATGGCTGAAACCCTTTGTTGTGGGGACAGTTACGTCTGAAGTGATTGAATTCGCCGCAGGCAAAACAGGGTCCTGGCTGAAACCTCGGTCTGGAAGACGCTGGGATGTAGGAACGAAAGGAATGAACGTCTGGGTACTGGCCTCGGAAATCAAGTGGTCCCTTGCTAAGTGCAGCACTATCTGTATAACCATAAGTAACAGCAGGTGCTTTACCCTTAGTCTTAGTCTTATGTTGCTTCTTCTTCCGCAATACGCGGGAATCTGCTCTGTTAATACGTGACTCGTCATCGCTGTCGCTAGCCAGTGGGTGACTTTGGTATTGACGGACAGTTTCCCAGCCACCATCTGAGGAATCTGCGATACGAATATGCTTATTACGTACATGCAGTTTATCACAAATGTCAGATAAAAGTTCTTTGGTATAATCTGTTTTTCCATTCTCAAGAGCCCAAACACTTTGTTTCGCCAAATCCTCAATTTCAGAATTGAAAACGAACTGCTGACGGTTACCTTCAAATTTCCAATGAATGTCCTTTTCGGTTTTCAATTTTTTCACTTCGTTCACAGTCACCGAAAGACCCCGAACTTCGTCTTTCAAAGCGTTTAAGTCCGACTTCTGTCCTCGTAACTCAAGCAAAATAGCGTCCGAACTATTATTAATTCGAATGTTTGCCGAAACTGAATTGTCAGTAGCACACGAATTTTCATCACACGTGGCATTTTCCATTTCAAGCGAGGTACAGAAAAAAGACGTCCGGTCTCTTGTCGGTCCCAAGGCTGAATGGACATCTGCTATTAGCACGGACTACACGTGCATAACTTACATCGCCACCTATCGGAACTTATTCCAACAGGGAAAGCAATTTTCGTCTAATTCGTTATCTCAAACGACGAATAATTACATGTACCCTACAAAGTTAATGGTCCTCATGTAAATGAATCCATCTTGAGCTCAAGATATTGAAAATATTTTTCTCGGGTAATATTTCCCTAATTACAAACTTATTGTCACAGGCTGATATACGACTCGGTAGTTTTGTGGCTAGACTACTCGCACGGCCTGCGAGAGGCTTCCAGTCGAGCTGTGTGCTTTTTTCTTTCCATATGACCATATTCCAACAAATAAATTCTCTTGTAACTAATGTTGGCAACTGCGAAAATGGTACAAATTAGGAAACAATACCCTTTTGCGCGCTACATTGCATTAAATTCTATTATCCTCACAATAAATTGCCGTACAGTTAGCTAGGAAGGCGCCGTCCAATATTTTTATGCAGTGCCACAAGTTGCCGTACTCAAGCCTTTCGAGTTTTATGATGTTTTTATCGAGTTCCATTATTGTTTTGAGAAAACTATTGATTAAATATAAGCAGCGGTGATGGGTGTGCATACGCATAATAATGGACTGAAATTTGTCACAACCGTTTGTATGATAAACAGGTGGGTTTTGACGAAGACACATAATTTCGGCCGTACCAGGCAGCTCGTTTTACAATAGAAAGTGAACGTAAAATCATTTTCATATAATTTCTGGGTGTGGTCTGCATTTCAAACAAAATATGTTCCGTAAATAGAGACATGCTCATTGACGCATAATATCGCGACATAACATCAAAATAAAGAATTTTCTTAACCCGGACATGACCAGTTTTTGTTTATCACCGCTTCAGCTGGTACCAAGTTCCGGAGTCGATGATACACGGTGGTAGTAATTGTTTCTAGCTGTGGAAAGGACTCTCAGGACAGTAACTAGTACTAGGAGAGGCAGTACGGAGAGTATTTTTTTTTTTTCTGGCTGTAGATGGAAGACAATGATTAATAGAGGGCATGAGCTTTAAAGGCTTTGAAATTTGTAACAGCGTTTTTCTTAAGGAAACACCGTATTTTTTTTTAATTCACATGTTGCAGCGACAATGTTTGAATTCTTTTAAAGGCTTTGATGAGAGAGAGAGAGGGGGGCTTTCACAAAAACGTCTCTGAAATGGTGGTTTGTCAGAACTTGTTGGTTTTTATGGTAAATCGAAGGAGAATATATAGAAGAGTTGGAAATACATGTAAATAAGAGTACATTCATTTTGTTGATAGTGATTGTCAGTGGGTGGATAACTTTTCTCGAAGGCTTGGATATAGTTGCTGACTTTCTGTTCTATAAGGATTTTTAGTTAACCACTTACAAATTAAGTTGTTAATGTGGACAGTGCAGATCAAGATCAGACGGCAAAGAGAGTGAAACTTATTTCATTTAGCGAAATTATTCCTGCAACATTGGAAATGTAAAGTTCTGCCCTCATTTTTCAAAGCAGAAATGACTCAAAATAATGGTTTATCTGGCGGTTTTTGGGAATTCTGTTTGTCATTACTCGTAACTAAGAAGGTGACATTTTACCAAGATTTAAATTGTCGCGATCGATTTTCGTTATATATACACAGGAAAAAAGAAAAAAAAGTTTTGCATCCCATGTGTTTATTTTATCGGGTTTGACTTTCTGACGTGAATAACATAAGAGGGGGTGACAATTAAAATCCGGCTGCTGCATACACCAAAAGACCAGTCTTTTCCTTATCAAATGAACAGAACTGAGGTATCCCTTGACCTCATGGCAAGTAGGAAGTTTTGCTTAGATATTGCTTTCAATTGAAGAAAAAACGAGAAGGTTTTAAGTTTGGTCAAAACTAGGAATTTAATGTCGAAATAAAACTTCCGACAGATTTGAAAGTGACCTGCAGAGAATGGGCAAACACAATCAGTCAGTTTTGCGTACCTCCGCCCAGTGCTTGCAGAACAGCCTGCAGTCTACGTCCCATACTTCTCACAAGAGGTTGAAACAGCTCGACTAGTAGCCGCTGCAATAAGGTCGAGGGATACCTCAGTTCAGTTCATTTCAGAGGCAACAGACTGGGTTGTTGGTGTATGCAACAGGCAGATTCTATTTTCAAACCAATTTCCTATTATGCACGCCAGAAAATCAAAACTGGTAAAAACAAAGGGGGCGCAACACTATTTTTACCATGTATATAAACCGGAAGCAAGAAATTAACCCTTTCAGCGAGATAGTAGCTTATAGGCTACGTACAGCAAAGATCAAGATAAGATTGCATAGATCGCGCAGTTTGATCTTGTATTGTCCACTTGTTGGTCAAGCCTGTAAGATTTATTTTTCAAAGTTTCAGTGGAATTAAAGTGTATTTCAGACTTCGGAGGAGGCCAAGAATATATATTTGGTGCTGGAAGAGTTAAAGTTAATTGTCTACGTATAGTCTTGAATAGGGCAAGAGATTTTTTGCAAAGACAAATGTTGTGTAGTGATCCAACACAAGGTCGCAGTCACTAGCCTCGTATAGCCTTAAATAGGGCAAGAGATTTTTTGCAAAGACAAATGTTGTGTAATGATCCAACACAAGGTCGCAGTCACTAGCCTCGTATAGTCTTAAATAGGGCAAGAGATTTTTTGCAAAGACAAATGTTGTGTAGCGGTCCAACACAAGGTCGCAGTCACTAGCCTCGTATAGTCTTGAACAGGGCAAGAAATTTTCTTGCAAAGACAAATGTTGTAGTGATCCAACACAAGGTCGCAGTCACTAGCCTATGTTCCGCCGAATATATACCTGTGTCGCTAGTTTAACGGTGTTGTCGATTGGAGTTATGAAAAATTAACCAAAAAAAGGTCTAGGATTAGATTCGATCCTGAAGTAAGGCCATTGTTTCACGTGTTATGGTGGCTCAGCACAATTACTTTTTTACAATGATTCAACTTAAATTGTTTTACTGTACAAGGCATGGGTATCTTTAGAAAAGTGTGAGTGATGAAGTCTTAATACGAGGGTGCATCGACAAGAGCTGCATGATGATCCTGTATTGCTTACACAAATTAAGACTTTCAGGTAATGAAGATACGAGTCAAAAAGTTTTTCGAAGCTTTTAGGTTCATGATTTCACACAAGAAAGCCCTATACGTCTTCCTCAGTTTCACCATCAGTCTATGACATTGAGTCAAACATCCATTGCTGTTTAATGGCAACTTTGTAACTGACAACTTTTGAACAATCTTTGAGGAAAAAAAAATCGAGAAACGAAGTTTGTTTCAACAAGGGAATGGACTATTTGCGGAGATGTTTTCCCGACATTAATATTTTTCCCATCAAAACGTTTGTTCTGTATATATGATTTGTAAAAATTATACTACAAGGCAAAGTGATACAATAACTGACTTTTTACACAATGTGCTGCCATATCATCAGCGGCAAAGCCATTTTCGCGATGATTTCAGCTAGACTTTAAGAGATCCGCTTCAAACAAGATTTTTTCAGAAGATAGTTTGACGGTAGGGTCAGTTTTCATTTTGTTTACTTATTTCATCATAATTTTGTTGTTGGAGTAAGGTCCCTAATTATGAAAAAAAAAAAATTAATGGTCCTCCGTGATGCATAATGCAATGCAAATCATCACAGAGTTATGGATCCATAAAATCCATTTAGTCAAACAACCGACTACATCCTGAGGTACACTGGTTCTTGGACGTGCAGCAGGCTGTACTTGAAAACAGTTAACACTTAAGCTGCTGAATAAATGAAACGCAAATTTCTACTCAATATTAAAAGCCCAAACATTGTGGTTTCAAAGTTGATTTCACCGGAAAGAAAATACCGTATCGGACAGTGTAGATCAAAGATCAGACTGCACGTTCTGTGTAGTCTGATCTTGATCTACACTGTCCGCAAAAGGTCAGTGGGTCGCGATCAGCAGCTTAAGGGTTAATTGCTTATCAATAGTTCTTTTTAAACACATGAAGATACCATTAATCTGACTTAAGGACGTCTACTCTAGGTTTTTTCACATTCAACACTAATTAAATTTGTCTGTTTATGTCCTTCAGCGCTTTTCCAAACAATCTTTAACGACCTTAAAGAGTATGGCTTTTGATAACATTGTGGAAAAAAAGAGAAAAAGCTTGTCATTAGCATTTTGTCCTTTTCATACAATGTGTTTTACCCTTTTAAGAAAAAATCTTATTGTTTGTATCACATTTAATTTGTTGTCTGCAAATGCTTTAGATTTTGAGGAGTCTAAAATGTTTTTTTTTTTTTTTTTTGGGGGGGGGTAAAAAGTTAACTTGTAATGCCTTAATCCCTGCATTAGTTACTTTGGACAATGCAGAAGGGAGAAAGTGATCCTAGTAATCCTCATTTGTCTCGCAATTTTTTTTCTTTCGATTAAAGAATTTAAGCCTCAATTAATTGGTTGTCAGCCGAGCCTGATAGCTCAGTCCATAGCTTACAGGACTTGAGACCAGGAGGTTGCTGGTTCAGTTCCCCAGTTCGTCCAATGTCCTTCCAAGGATTGATGTCATTGCTAATGGATTCATTTCCCTCGAACCACTGAGCATTGTTTCAGTGTTGGTTAGGTGGGAAAGCAGCTTGTAGCTTGGGAATAATATTGTTCAGAAAACCTGTTAACTGTTTACCATACAGTTCTGACTTTTAATAGCCCTTACAGGGAAAGCTTTTGAAAAAATTGTAGGAAAAGAAGAAAATGCTGGAAAACAGCATTTCCTCTTTTCCCACAGTGTTTTCTACTCTTCTCAAAACAAATTTCAATTCTTGTGTCACACTTATTTTGTCATCTGCAAATGCTTTCAATTTGGACAGGCCTAAAATTTTGTCATTTGATACAGACTTAAAGAAACTTCAGAAAAGCATGAACAGGCCGACTGGCTTTCAAGGTATAAATAATACAAGGTCAAAAAAGGCGCTAAACACCATATGTAATCAAATTAAAAAGGTTGCTTTGCAAATACTTTGAACATAGATGAGCTTCCTTTCATTTGCTTGGTAAAGGGTTAACCCTTTACCACACGACAAAATTTTAGACCAGTCCCAACTGAAAGCATCTGCAGATGACAATTTCAATGTGGCTCAAATAATAGGATTTTTCTTTGATGGGTAGAAAACATTGTGGGAAGAGGAGAAAATGCTGGTTACCAGCATTTTCTTCTTTTCCCACAATGTTTTCAAAAGGCTTCTTCCTCAGGGTCGTTAAAAGTTGGCACTGTGTGGTAAAAGGACACGCTGGATATTTGCATGCACTGATAACAAGACCTGCTGATTAACTCTTAACCAAACGACAAAATTTTGGACTGGACCAAATTCAAAGCATTTGCAGACAACAAATAAAATGTAGCTTAAATGGTGATTTATGTACTGGAAAGGGCAGAAACCATTGTGGGACAAGGAGAAAATGCTGCTTACCAGCTTTTTCTCCTTTTTCCCACAATGTTTTTAAAGCCTTCTCTTTCAGGTTCGTTAAAAGTCGGGATTGTGTGGTAAAGGATTAACCCTTTACTAAATGACAAAATTTAGACTTGTTGAAAGCATTTGCAGATCAATATTAACCCCTATCCTGCTAAATAAGTGAAATAAAACTTTCAACCCAACAGCATAACACCAAATTCTGTTATTTCAATGGTATTTTTGGAGTAGTGATATGTCCTTATTGGATAGTGTGGATCCAAGATCAGACTGTATGTTCTGTGCAGTCTGATTTTGATCTACACTGTCTGCAAAAGGTCTTTGAGTCACGCTTAGCAGCCTAGGGGTTATATTTAGTTCAATTAATGCATTATTTGTATGGAAAAAATAGTTATAGAAAACAATAGAAAAGATGGTGGGGAAAGAAGAAAATCCTAGTTACCAGCTGTAACTACTTTTCTCTCAATGCTTTCAACAGCCTATTGCTCCAGGGTTGTTAAAACAAAGAATTGTTTGGTGAAAGGTTGATGCCATTTCAAGGCCATTTCGACTTTAAGACTTGAAAAAGTCCTTTGGATTTTGATAAGTCCAGAATCCTGTCATTTGCAAAAGAGTTAAGACTGGTCAATAGTCAAAGCTTTTACAGATGACAAATGAAATCTGACACAATGAATTCTTCTTTGAGAGGCAAACATCGTCAGAAAAGGTGAAAATGCAGGTTACTAATGTTTTCAAAGGCCTTCCTCATCAGAGTTGTTTAAAGACAGGACTGTTTGCTAAAGGGTTAACCCTTTACCACACAATCCCAAGTTTTCTCACAACCCTGAAAGAGAAGGCTTTTGAAATCATTGTGGGAAAATGAAAAAATGCTGGTTTCAGTATTCTCTCCTTTTCCTGCAATAGTTTGTACCCATAAAAAAAATGCTATTTTTGAGTCATGTTTATTTTGTTGTCTGCCAATGCTTTTAGTTTGGACAATCAAAAAATGTTGACATTAGGTAAAAAGTTTTATCCTTTTAATTGTTATTTAACTTGAATAATGTTATATGGCAAACAGCATTTTCTGCTTTTTCCCAAAATCTAAAATTTTGTCTTTTGAAAAGTGTTTTTCAAAGCCTTTATTACATCATGCACAAAACATGCAGTCTGATATTTGATTTATACAGTCCACTTTACCGAGACATTTTGGACAAAAGAAACCTTGATATTGCTCATATTATGTGCTCCTTATTTCAGAATGGAAACGTCTGTTGGGTTTATTTGGCACTCTAAGGGTTAAAGTAAAGTGATCGTTGTCATTAACTCTTTACCACACAATCACGGGTTTTAACAACCCTGAAGAAGGAGCCTTTCGAAAACAATGTGGGAAAAGGAGAAAATGCTGGTAACCAGTATTTTCTCCGATTCCCACATTTTCTACTCGTCCCATAAGAAATTTCAATTTTTAAGTCGTCTTTAATTTGTCGTCTGCAAAAGCTTTCAATTTGGACTAGTCTAAAATTTTTTTGTTTGGTAAAGAGTTAATGTCTCTCTCACAGCTGAACATTTTTTTCAACTGAGTTTATGTTAGAAAGTGGCTAGAACCCAATAGCTCAAGCAGGGTTTGATACCATGGGATGGCTGCTTCCAATTCCCAGCTTGCTACAGGACTTGTTTCCTCTCATCACTGATTGTTTTTTCAACCATGGTTATGAGAGAAGGCAGGAATATTGTGTGAAGTACTGGTACAGAAACCCCAGGAACACATGAACTAGTGGACTAACAGCTGTGATATGACTGAAATAATGATGATAACAGCATTAAAGACCTAACAAACACATCTTTCTTTCAAGATAACCTGTAACCATTTGAAAGCACAAATATCATCCATGCAATTGCTGCTTTTCACTCCACTATATTCCCGCAGAATTTAATCTTTTACCTAAACAATCCCATGTTTTTATGACCCTGAGGTAGAACATCCTTGAAAACATTGAAGGATAAGAAGAACATGCGGGTTACCATCATTTTTCTCCGTATCCCACAATGTTTTCTACCCTTTCAGAGTCGAGTCCCATTATTTGAGCCACACTTGATTATGTTGTCTGCAAATGCTTATAATTCTAGAAGTCTAAAACTTTTTATCATCTGCTAAAGAGTTTAGCAAGGAAGACCTGCATTTTTTCTTTTCTTACAATGTTTTCTACACTTTTCAAAGAGTAGTCCCATCATATATAATATGGAGTCAGGGCTAAAAATCAAACCTTTACCACATGATCCGATGTTTTAATTACACTGACAAAATGTGTGTGTATATTTTGTTTAACATCGCTTTCAGCATAATTTCAGTTATATTGCTGCAACCTGTGAACCTATCCATGCTTTCCTGGAGTTTCTTTTACCAGTTCACAACATTCTTCAAAGGCCACTGGCTGCTTTCCCATCAAACCATTGTCAAAACAATGATCAAACGTGAGATACGAATAAAGCCTTTGGTCATGACTTTTTTCTGATCTTTCGAAAACATTGGGGAAAAAAGATAACCAGCATTTTTCTCCTTTTCCTACAATACTTTCATCCTATTGAAGGCAAATTCAATCAAATGAGCCACATCTGCTTTGTCATCTGCAAATTTGTCTTCTCTTAAAGGGTTAAAAGTCAGTCTGTGTAATGCTGGGTATAACCAGTGTAAAAACAAGAAATGTTCAGTGTAGAAAAAGCAAAGCTTCCTTCAACAGTTTACTATACAATCCCAAGTTTAAATTAACCTGGGCTTCTCAAAATATAGTAGGAAAAGGAGAGAATGCTGGTAACCAGTATTAGTGGTTTTTTCCATAATGTTTTCAGACCTTTCACTTTCAAAGACATATCCCATCATGTGAACCACTATTCATTCATCTCCTACAACGTTTTCCAAGCTGGATAAGTCTATTTAGGTGGTCTTGTTTTGTGAAGGATTAACAGAAAATAAACCACATCAATTTTCACATTATTCTCTCTTCTCTTATTTTCTTATTTTTTATCAATTCATAATGTAGTGGTTAACCAATAAGCATATAGGCTTACGCGAGACACACCATTTGCTAGTATACCTTTTCAGTCTACAGTACATTTGTTCCCCTTAGGAACTCATTGGTTGTTTACTAAATTAAATCTGGTATATTTGTATAAAATTTCGGTAGTATTGTTGAAAACAAAACAACATAACCTTGGATGAACCTTGCTCATCTGTTATTACAAGACAACCCTCTTTGAGAAATCTAGTGATGACTAACACAAACCCCCCTCTTTTAAGAACATTGAGGAAAAAGGCTTTAGAACAATTGGAAGAAAAGGGAAAAAATGCTGTTACCCAGCATTTTCTTCCATTCCTATAATGTTTTCTACACTTTGGAAGACAAATTGTCATTGTTTAAGTCACATTTTATTTATTGCCTGCAGTTGCTTTCCAACTAAATTTGTGTTGTCCGGTAAAGAGTTAAATGGCCAGTTTTGTTCCTGTGATATCATCTATGTAGCAAGACACATGTTATCATTCTGGAGAAAACACTGCTTTTCCCATATTGTTTAAAAAAACTGTTCTCTGCAGGGATGTGATAATTTCCAGTACTGTTCTTTATACACTTTATAAAGTCCATCATCCACTGTTTCAATTTTCAAAAATTCTCTCAGCTTAGCTTTCCACTTTCGGTCTGTATTCTTCTACTTCTGTGCTTTACCTAAAATTAAAAGAGAAAAGGGGGTAAGGAACAACACCCACATCCCCAAGTAGGTCAAAGTTATCATTTGATAGAGCCAAATTCTCTCAAAGAATAATAATTTTTTAAGATAAATTTATGCGAAATGTATGCAAAAATTATTTAATTCCTTTACCTTTAAGCCGACACAATATTGCATTCTGTATCATACACCAACCATACAACCAGACAAGACTGTTCACCTAGCATGGTGTGGCCAATACTTTAGGGAATAAGTTACAGGCATGTTCATGGTCATTTTTATTTAAAAATACTCAAATTTTGGGGTCAGCTTTGTAAATGACCATTCTACTCTCATTTTGGGATCACAATCAGAATGCTTTCAGACATGCCCTGGCCTAACAGTCTTTTATTAAAAGTAATAACTCACTACCATACAGATATTACATGTTAAGACATAAAAGAGATTTTTCTAGGAAGAGGTAGTATTTGCATATTTCAATAAATTATTCACTCTTTCCTTAAGTGTTCCTTTTTGTTAAATCTTTACAAAATGACAAAATTCTAGACTGGTCCAATTTAAAGCATCAGCAAACAACAAATGCTCAAATGATGAAATTTGTCTCTCAAAGAGTAGAGAAAAGATTGTGGGATAAGAAGGAAATGCTGTTTATCTGCATTTTCTTCTTTTCCCAGGGCTTTGAAAACATGGGATTGTTTATTAAATGGGTTAAAAAATAGAGATGACATTACTTTCAAATGTTTCTCTACTGTGTCTTTTTCCTCATAGATCAAAAACAAATAGTCTGTATGGTAATAAGAAGAACCCATTACCTAACAAATATGCTGACACAATATCTAATGTTTATTTTATACACTCCAGACATCAGACAAGACTGTCCACCTAGCATGGTGTGGCCAACATAGGGAGGAGCATTTTCTCTAGGCATGTCAATGGCCATTTTCTACCTGCTCAATACAATTTGGGTGTCAGCATGTCAATGGCCATCTTGATGTCACTTTGGGGTCACGATTACGATGCTTTCAGACATGCCTTGGCCTGACAGTCTTATATGAAAGACACATGGGCGGATTTTGAAGAAATAAATATTTGGGGTGAGGTTTTGAATCAGACTTGGCAGAGATCCTATAGTCTCTATAGATGATCTCCGCACCAGGGTTGCCAACACACTCCATGACAGTACCATCTTAACCTACAAAATACTTTGTAACAGAAAAAGCATAAGGCCCTATATCCTTTCTGTACATTGGCCATATCAGGTACATTTTTGCAGGCCGGTACCTAGGTTATCAATGTGGTGATTGCACTGTCCATAAAACCTCTGCAGAAGTTTGAAATAAGCGTGAAAAAATGTACAAACAAAAACAATTTTGAATTTAGAAAATTATTAAAGTTTGTGATGATGAGATTTTCTGGTATTTGTTATTCCATTCATTTTGGCATTGCATAGTGTGATCAGACAACAGTTCAGATGCAATATGAACAAAGATGCAAGACATTCACAGTGTTGGCTTGAAGTGTAATAAGTTCGCTTTGCTTACAGAGACATTAACTCTTTACTTTCAGACTTTCCCATAATGAAACCATTTGCAGATTGAAAAAATTGAATGTAGCTTAGATGCTGGGAATTTTCCTAATAGAAATAGAAAATATCATCGGAAAATGAGAAAATGCTGGTTTACCACACTTAAAAGTTTTCAAAAGTTTTTAAAACACAACTAATTTTTAAGGGTTAATGGTCTAAAATCTTACAGAGTGAAGTCCTAAAATAACTGCTAGTCTAATGAATTCAGCTGTTAACAGGTAATTTGTTAAGTCGTGAGTTTTATCTGGGAAAATTTAACCTAACTCTATGATATCTATGACTTGACCTTTAGAAGACTTTAGATACTTTGCCAGCAACCTTAATTTGATTGTACGTTGGGTTTTTACTTGACACCATCAGCATGATACGCATTTCACCCTAATGTTTACAAAATAGTAAAAAAAATGGTACTGCCAGCTAACTGATCGTTAAAAATTCCTTCTTTTGCTGTAAAATCCATCCTTAGTCACAAAGTAGTTGCAGACAACAAATTGAATGTAGCTCTAGTGATGATTTCTGTGTTTGATAGAGTGGAAAACATTGCGGGAAATTTAGAAAATGCTAGTTACCAGCATTTTTTCTTTTCTCATCAATGTTTTCAAAAGCTTTCTTCTTAAAGAGTCATTAAAACTCTGTATTGCGTAATAAAGGGTTAAGTGATCTCTTTTGATGATGTGTTATACCTGGCCACAATGTAAACATCTTTACTGTGAAAACTCTTGTCTCTCAGTTCAGTAAGGCTTGCCTTTTTAGAGGTATTTAAGGATGGTAAAAAGTTTTAATAAAGTGACTAAAAAGAACTTTATGATTTCATACTTAATGTATATTTGAGGTTTTACATGTCTGGAAATGGTATAGCCAGCAACCTGATAGTTGAAACCTCCATTTGTTCTATAAAGCCCCTGTCCCTGGCCACATTGTATGACGCGGTAATGGAGATTCCGACTGTCAGTCTGCTTATCACCACCTGTCTCTATGAACTTAATTTTCGATGTTATACTTACGAACTTTCAAATTGATCCTTTGATTCTTATTAAGTAGTCTACATATTTATATATTAAAGATAGGTTTTCCAGGAAACATAATGCAACCTTAACCAAACCTGTCGAGATGCATATCTAACCCAACAATTTACATATAGCTTAAAGAAGATATTGTCAGCAGCCTGTATTTAGTCCTGAATTAAAAGCTTATATGAAAGAACCTTGTACTGGATATCTAATATGTAATTTACCTGTTTACAATTAAAGTATTGCCAGCAAACTGATGGTTGAAACTTCCATTGGTGGGTATCACCCCTGTCCCTGGTCACAATTTATATACATGTAATGGAAATTCCTACCATCAAGTTACTGAACCTCACTTGTTTATATCAACTTTATATGGGTAAAACATTCTGTTATAGGTTTACTGGAAAGATCTATATTTCGTGTATTGTTTAAAAATACATGTACAAAAGGCTTTAGATACATTTCATTCCAAACATTCTCTTTCTAATTATTCTGAAACTTCTATACTGTGAAAAAGTTTAAGTTTTCCACTTTCTAATTTTTTTTTTTTTTTTTCTCTCTCAAATGACAAAATTTTACACTTTGTGTATGATACGATAACACATGAGTGAAAAAAGAGAAAAGGCTGGCCATCAGCATTTTCTCCTTTTTCCAAACTGTTTTCAAAGGCCTTGTTCCTTAGGGTTGTTAAAACTTGGGATTGTGCGGTATGGGTTAGCTTTTAATATCTCATAGGTATTCAGGTGCAAAACCACACACACAAAAAATACAACAAAGATATAATATGGAAACCAAAAGGTGGCAAAACTTTGTAGAATCAGGGCAAGTATGAATGTCTTGCACCCAGTGCTCTTACTATTGCATCAGTACTGCCAAGATGAAGTGCATTGCAGTCAAGGATTTTATGCACAAAATAATGAAATAAAAAATAAACTAAAACCTTATATAGCTTTACTGTTAAAGTTTCTATTGAGCCAAAGTGATATGAATTTAGAAAAAAATCATCAGAAGCTGATTACTTTGACCTACCTTTAGTCCATAATTATGCAAAAGTTTTCTTATAAGCTAGCGCATCTCCTCCCTGAAAGAGATATAAAAAAAAAACAGAATTACACTGAAAAAATAAACCTGTTTATCATCTACTAAATATATGTGATTTAAAAAAAATCAACACCTACTTAACCCTTTCCCAAACGACAAATTTTGGACTGGTCCAAATTGAAAGAGTTTGCAGACGACAATTTTAAATTTTACGAAAATGGCAGAAAGGTCTCAAAAAGGGTAGAAAACACTGTGGGAAAAGGAGAAATTGCTCCTTATGAGCAATTTCTCCTTTTCCCACAATGTTTTAAAAAGACTTGTACTGCAGACACATGAAAACCAGGGCTTGTTTGGGAAAGGGTTAAGAGACATGTACATGTTCCACAATGAATGAATGAATGAATGAATGAATGAATGGATGAATGTTTGTTTGTTTGATGCCATTTTTAACATTATTTCAGTTATATAGTGCTAGCATTAGTGCTCATATCCATTCTCTTGGAGTATTTTTACCAGTAATTCACACTATATTCTTTCCCATATTGTAGAAATAATGTTCAGCAGTGAGAAAGGGAAGAAACCTATAGGTCTGACAACCATATTTCCTGAGAAGCAATATACCTTAGCTTGGGTTTTGAACCAGCAACCACTGGGTTTAAAGTCTCAAGCCTTACTGACTAAGCCAGTGGGCTCAGCAACATGCTGATACCTATAGATAGTGATCAAAGTGCCACAATTTACCCGAGTTGGGGAGTCAAACCAGCAACCACTGGGTATGAAGCTTGGAGCCTTACTGACTGGGCCACTGGGCTTGGCAACATGCCAATACCTAGATACATGTAGTTCCAAAATGCTCCTTTAAGTAAACAGTTTTTGATCGCACTAATAGTGTGTAATTCACCCGTTACTACATGTTCCTGAGTTTTAATGACCCTGAAGAAGAGAGTTTTTGAAAACATTGTGATAAAAGGAGAAAATGCTGTAACCAGCATTTTCTCCTCTACCCATAATGTTTTCTACCCTTTTAAAAACAAATTTCATCATTTGAACCACATAGTTATCATTTGTTATCTGCAAATTCTTTCAATTTATCATGTCCAACATTTTGTAGTTTAGCAAACATCAGACATAGACTATATAGCTTTATTGACCCTTTATCCAAGGATCCTGTTTTGTAACATCCCTAGGGGAAAAAGTGTTTCTGAAACCTTTTGACAAAAAAAGAAAATGGTAACCAGCATTTTCTCCTTTTCCTAAAACATTTTCTTCTCTTTCTGATAAAGATCCCATCCTCTTTGCCACATGTAATTTGTCATTTGCTACAAAATTTGGACCAATCTAAACTTTTGTCATTTGGTAAAGAGTAAACCCTTTACCAAAGGAATCTGTGTTTTAACATCCCTAGGGTAAAAGTGTTTTGAAAACCTTTTGGGAAAGGGAAAAAATGATAACCAGCATTTTTTCCACAATATTTTCTCTTGTATAAAATGCAAACCTCAACATTAAAGCAACAACTTATTTGTTGTCTGCAAGTGCTTTCAAAATTTTAGATAGGCCTAAAACTTTGTTACTCTGTACAGATTTAGCTCTTTACCAAACTGCAAAATTTTAGAACTATTGACATTGGAAGTATTTGCAGATAATATATTAAATCTGGATCAAAATATGGGATTTGTTTGTGAAAGGGAAGAAAATGTGTGGCAAAAGGAAATTGGAGTACTGGATGCTGGCGCCAATGCTCGGCTGTGGTGGTTTGATTTTCAGTAAAAAATTCTACGTCATAAAAGGGCATAACTGTGAAAAACACTTTGATGGTTACCGGCTCTTGTTGTATATGTTCCCTTTTTGTTGGTTAACAACTTGACCAAGTTTGAAGTAAATATCTTCAGTAATAACAGTGGGGTTTTAAAATGTCAAATTCGTTGCATGACAATGCAGAAACAGGTCTATGACAACAGGGCTAGAACAACTGTGCGATGTTTGCTTCAAAAACAGCCGATCTAAAAATGCTGATTACCAGCATTTTCACCTTTTCCTGCAATGTTCTGAAAAGCCAACTCCATGAGATTTGTAAAATTGCCTGGTAAAAGGTTTGAGCAAAACTTAAGGGACTACCACTTCCAGACAAAACATATTTCTGCAGAATACATGTTTTTTGAAAAGATGTGGCAAAAGGTGTTCCTTATTTTTGCTGATTTTAATTCAACTAAGACTAAGATCAACAATGCCTTTTTTAAAAGCATATTTTCAAAGGTACCTGCTGCAGATTTTTTTCAGGAGTTGGCTAAAGAAACTAAGTGAATATATTCAATCAGCTTAACCCTTTACCATACAGTCTCAAATTTTGATGACCGTGAGATAAAATGCTTTAAAAATGAGGGAATAGAAGAAAACGCTTGTTACCTGCATTTTCTGCTTTTTCCACAATGTTTTCTAGCCTTTCAAAAACTAATCCATCTTTTGAGCAATATTTACATATGTTGTCTGCATATATGCTTTTAAGTTGGGCAAGCCTAAAAAGTTTATGTTTGGTAAAGAGTTGAAAGACTGTCCAGAAATTACATTTTGAAATTATTATGTTGAGAGAATATCTGAGAAAAAATTGCAGTCAAGATCTAAGATTGGATTGCATATTCTTTGCAGCCTGATCTTAATATACCTGACTTGTGTTCAACTTACCATATAGTTGCACTGCCGACTTGTAGATTCTTCTGATAACTGCTGCAGACAAGGTGTCTACCATCATTGCCGCTTGGAAGCCATGGCGTCTTAAATTGAAAACAATAAAAAAAGGAAAACCTCTGTTTTTTTTTTGTGGGGGGGGGGAGGGAGAGGAGAAAGAGGGCGGGATGATTTGTTGTGAGGAAATGATTTTGAGATAAGTTCATGATGTAACTTCATTTTCCTATTTTTCACTCTTCTGTTTTGCAAATAATATTATGTGCATGGCTGTTGCATTTCAATATGGGTGATTATGACAATTCTTGGTAAACTCTTTACCAAAGGATGAAATTTTATTTTCAAAAACTTTTTTCTAAGGGTTGTTAAAATACAGGTTTGTTTGGTAAACTGCTACTGTAGAGATCTGCTTGCATATCTAATTTGTCAATTACACTTTTGTACAGTAAGTTAGATTTATTCCTTTTCTTTTTCTTGAAACATAAAGTAGCTTTTAGTTCTTTTATGTTAATATTTCTATTTTCCAATCGCAGATTTTTTAATCCATAAAGTACTGGAAAGTTTAAGTTTATATTCTACTGGTATATAATGTTTTATGACCATTGATTTTCAGTTTAAAGTTTCTATAATATTAGAGTATGTATCTTGGGTAATTCTTTGACTATTCCTTTGAACCTTAGAAATCTGTATGTTTTACTTTCTTATTTAAAATGTTTGAGTGCATGAGTATAAATTCCTATCATTTATCTTAGAATTTAGTAGAAAATGCTAGCTTCTGATACTTAGTGCAATATTTTTGCCAGGGACAGGGGGTATCAGAAACAAACATTTCCTAATTTAGAAAAAGAAATAACGATTATTTGAATACTACATATGATACAACTTTGCTTTCATAAATTATGTTGTTTTCAGTTATTTTTGCTTCATTAATTTCAAGTTTTCTGTTTTTCTTTTTTATTTCTTTCTCTCTTATGGGTTTTATTATTCTTTTTATCTTATATGATTTGATCTTTTTCAAGTATTTTGTTTTTTTTAACCAAGGTTTTTTTATAAGAAATTTTTTCTTTAGTTTTTTTTTTTTTTTTTTATCATTTTGTCATAAGTTTATTTCAATTTATTTATTTTTTTCCTTTTTTTCTTTTTTTTTTTTTCTTTTTAGATTTTTTTATACTTTTTTCTTTAATATTATTATTATTGTAAGTTTCATTTTTTTTTGTTTCCTTTTACAATCTTTCTTTTTAACTTAATGCTTCTTTTGTTTGTGCATTGTTGTTGTTGTTGTTGTTTCTTTTCTATTTTATTTATTTCATTTTCATTCTAAGTTTTTCATTTATTAGTGATTTTTCCCAGTTTTCTCTTCATGTTTCATTTTCTGTTTCTCTGTTTTTTCCTTTTTTTGATTTCTTGTTTTCCTTTTTTTTTTTTTTACTCCAAGTTATCCTTTTCTTACAGGTTTCTTTCTGTAAGTTTTTTTTACTTTCTTTGTTCTCTTCTATTTTTTTTTTTTTTTTTTTTTTTTTTTCAATTTTTTTCTACTCTCTTTTTCTAAATTTTAACAGTTTTTCTTTTAAGTTTTGTCAGTATTATACTTTCTGTTTTTCTTTTTTACTTCATTTTTTTTTTTCTTCTTTTTTTATGGGTTTTATTTATTTTTTTTTAAATCTTATTTCATTTTCTTCTTTTTCACATTTTTCACTTTTTTACCAATTTTCCTTTTATGAGAATTTTTTTAATACTTTTTTTGACATATTATCATAAGTTGTTTTTATTAAGAAGTGTGTGTGTGTGTGTGTGTGTGTGTGTGTGTGTGTGTTTACATTTTTTTCTATTATATTTTTTTATTGTTATCATTTATATTTTAGGTATATTTTTTCTTGTTTCCTCTTACAATCTTTCTTTTTTTTAATTTCAGGTTTCTTTTGTTTGTTTGTTTGGTTGGTTGTTGTTGTTTTATATATATATATATATATATATATACACACATGTATATTTTTTTCCTTTATTTTATTTCGATTATTTTATTCAAAGTTTTTCATTTTAGTGACTTTTTTCTTTTCATGTTTCACTTTTTTTCTAATTCTTGCTTTTTTTATCGATTTTTCCCCCAAGTCTTTCATTTTCTTTTTGTTTTCCTTACTTTTATAAAATTTGTCTATTTCTTTTCCCATTTATTAGTTTTTTGTTGTTTTTTTATTCTTTGTCTCCATGTATTTATTTTGTTTTATTTCTTTTTTTTTTTTTTTTTTTTCAGGTTTTTTTAAATTCTTTTTTAACTGTTTTTGTTTCAAGATTTGTCAGTTTTATTTTCATTATCATTACTAGTCATGGTACCTGTACCCATTTTTTTTTATTTTTAGTTAATTTCTATTTTTGTTTAGAATAGATTTTTTTATAACTAAAGTACTGTGAACTTTTGCTTAAAACTTTTATGTTGTTCATTTATCTAAATTTTACACTTTCTTTTGTGTTAAATTTTGTTTGTGAAGTAATAATATATGTTCCTTTTCTTTTTCACAACAGTGTGCTTTAGTAGCTTGCTATACCAATAACTAGAATTGAACAATGTTCTCATTGATGAACTTGCTCACAGACTTGTTTCCCCTCCTCACTTTGGCTACATATATGTACGTGTATTTGGGAGTGTTAAGTCTTAACCACACCACTGTATGCAGATTACTGTCCTTTGTTATGACAAGTTATGCATTTTTTACTTCTATTTTAGTGAATATAACTAACATCTTGATTTTGATTAGCATTTTGATTAAACTGTTTAATGATTTTATTAAGGAAATTCTTCTTCATTTCCAGGCCTTTCCCCAAAATTCTGGTTATATATTGCATTAAACAGAGTTCAACCATTTCTTTGTTGATTGATTGTTTTGGAGTTTGACGCTGTTCTAACAAGTCATATCACGGCAGTCCATTTCTTTGTTTTGATCCTCTTAATGCCCTACTCTGGTGAAAGTGTGCAACATCTCCAGGAATAGAATATCTCATAAACAGGCCAGCTAAAAAGGAAAATTGTGCTTTGCAACATTAATTACCAAGTTTATGTTCCCGGATTAGTTTGGTAAAGTGTTAGGAAGAGAGACCTGCTTTGAAAGAAGAATTTACTGTCGGTCTGTCCTCACTGTCATGAGTCTATGTTCGAGTCTGAGTATACTTGTGTAAACATCCCTTATTTGGTACAAGAAAACTGTTAGCCCAGACACATGTGGATGGGGACCTTGTTACTAACAGCCGAGACAGCTCTGTTTCATGTTGCGCACTTTTGCTATTTCAAAAAACTATTTTTGATGAGCTATCAAAATCACAAACTATCCATGTCCTTGACAAACAGTGACCAACACTCCATCAAATGCATCCTACAAATCTCTAAGGGATAAATGGAAATAACTATCTCTGAATTACCTACATGTAAAAGTTGATCTTGGAATAGTTGGAAAGATGCAATTAAGATAGTCATTGAAAAGTGCTTGAATTATGCTTTCATGTGAATACTATTGACACATTAAAATGTGGTGTGTACTGGCTCAGCCAGGCTATAAGTTCATGAGAAATACAAATGTTCAGAGGATAGATAAATTTCTTGGGCTTGCCAAACTTGTAGAAACCAAGATGAAATTTGTTATTATCCTCAGTTTTGCATTTGAACCTTTAAAGAATCAAGCAACACTTAAAAATTGTGAGGTCTTTGTTTTCTAAATGACACCTTGATACATTACAGGAAAAACAAAATATGGTATGACAACTTTCCCAAAACAGTTTGGCCCATATAAGCTTAATAAAAGTGTCATTGGAGTGGTCTTGAAAATTTGGACACTGTGGACTTTAGTGTAATGACTACTATCTTGATTTTGATTTTGACCAGTATTTGCTAATTGAGAGTCTAAGTGTTTTGGGAAATGCATGAGTTGCAATGGCTGTAGTATGCAATATGATTTGATACATTGAAAGTTTGTTATTAACCTTTTGTAGCTGGGTCTATTATCCAAATGTATTCCCAACAGCTGATTTGTATGTGTTACCGAGTTGAAATCAGACTATGTCAATATATCCACCAGATGAATTTATTAAAAGCACCAAGTCTTTGATTTGCCCCAGTATCCAATTTTGATTCCCAAGTTAAATCTAAATTTTTTTCATAGAAAACATCTTCGAGATGTTTTAAAACCAACAAGGATAACATTCATGCACAAAAATATGACTTTACTTCTCATCATTAAATACACAATACAACCTTCATTAAATAAAAATCCTCTTTTCAAACTGTGTACCTTCTAACATAATACCAAAAATAAACATAATTCAATATCTATTTTTGCTTGTGGATATAAGATCCGTAATCTACAGCATTGTGCTAGACTTTGGGCTACCTAACTCTTTACCACATTAAGAAATTCTGGAGTTATCTGCATTGCAAGCAGTTGCATACAGTAAATCAAACTGTGGCTCAAACTATGTGATTTCTCTGTAATTGGGTGGAAAACATCATGGGAAAAGGAGAAAATGCTGGTTAGTAGCAAATTATCCCTTTTCCACAATGTTTTCTAAAGCCTTCTTCTTCAGGGTCGTTAAAACTCAAGATTGTGTGGTAAAGGGTTAAATAGAGTATGAGGTATATTCAAATGTAGAGCGTGATCTGAAGTCTTAAGTGAGTGGGAAAAAAATAGGGTCCACTCTTTTACCAGCACTGGATTTAATTTTAAACTTAAAATTGCCCCAGAGCTGTTTTACAATCAATGATCCCATCAACTTGAGCACTTGGCTGCAATGGATGCATTTATAGATTTATAGACAGATCACACAAAATTAAAACATACCATACTGAGGAATAGCCAGATTGCTATTTTAAATCATACTTAAGATTGTCATAAAAAGCATTTGAACAAAGTCAAATTTAAAAAAAAAATCAAAAAAACATGTTGTAATAAATATATACATAAATGTACCATTAAGCTCTAAAGATCTTTTGGATAAAACCCTTTAAGTGCCAAACAAACCAAGTTGACATGGAACAGAGGCCATAAAAAATGCCTTTTTATGGCTGAATTTTGCAAAACATGTCTTTACACAGTTGGCAACGTAGATCTAAGAGCAGACTACATTGTGCAGTCTGATCTTGATCTGTGGTAGCTTGAAAAAATCTATTGTTGTGAAAGGCACTTTAAAGGTTAAGATCCACTTCATTCCACATAGCATTAACTTTGTATAGAGTGACACACACAAAAAAACTGTGGTCTTAACCCATTACCAAACAATCATGAGTTTTAACAGCCTCAGAGATAAAGGCTTTAGCAAACACTGTGGAAAAAGGAGAAAATGGTGGTAACTAGTGTTTTCTCCTTTTTCCTCAATGTTCTCCTACCTTTCAAGGGTAAATCCTATCTTTTGTGTCATATTTGGTATGTTGTCTGCAAATGGTTTCAATCTTGACAATCTTAAATTTTGTTGTTTGGTAAAAAGTTAAGTTTTACAAGTGGTCAAAGAAAACAGATATCATCTTTGGCAATGAAAAGGTAAGATAAATACATTCACATAACTTTTGAAAATGGTCTTTCCAACTGATATAATTGCGTTTTCAGTTACAAATACTTGGATTTTGACAAAAAAGCTCAGATGGGGTTAACTTTGCAAATGAAACACAGCTGCTGCCCCTGAATAGACCGACAAACCTTTCTGGCTTACCTTGATCCGTCATTGGTGACAGTTTATCTATTTATTTTTTTCATTATTAAAAAATCTTGGTCAATATACATGAATCTTTCCTGGATCCTACCCAGTAATCAATTCTGCTCTCTCTACATGTATATTTCTGTGTTTTCCTGGATACTACCCAGTTCAGGGCAAGGCCAACCTTTCTGAGCAATGAACTAATACTTCTGTTGCATAAGTGCTACAATTTTCATGTAAATTTCTGCCAAAGTAATTAATCTACTTTATTTGAGCCATTTTCATAATTTACATGAACAGATTTAACTTACTAATCAACTATAATTCAAATTCTGCTCTTTTTTTTTCAGATCAGTCTTATCATTTGCATGAGATAATGAACTGTGTCTTTTTCACTTTTGGATTTAAGATCCTTAACATCAAACATTGCATGAGATAATCTTTTTTTTTTACTTTTGGATTTAAGATCCTTAACATCAAACATTGCATGAGATAATGATTTTTTTTTTTCACTTTTGGATTTAAGATCCTTAACATCAAACATTACATGAGATAATGCACTGTTTCATTTTACTTTTAGATTTAAGATTCTTAACATCAGATACATGCATGAAATAATAAATTATTTCTTTTTTACTTTTGGAAGATCCTTAACATTAAAATAATTGCTTAGAGCTTGGTTTAAAAAGAAATGCAAAGTTCATTTCAGCCCAAATTTATGTACAAAAATGGTAAGTGACTATGAATTACGAATTTGTTTGTGACTTTTTTTTTTGTCATTCACTCATATTGATGAATCTTTAAGTTTGATTATATCTGTCTTTCCATGTCCTGGTCAGTTTCCTTAAAATCATTTACCTCAGTGAGGTTGCCCATACAAAACTTAATTAGATGCCATGGGCCACATCACACCAAAACTGAAATGAACCCTGCAAATTGATTCTTTACCAAATGACATATGTAGATTTGTCCCATTAGGAACATTTGCAGACGACATAACACATGTGGCTCAAATGGTGCAAATTGTCTTTGTATGTAGGAAAACATTGTGGAAAAATGAAAATATACTAATTCTCTTTTCCAACAGTGTTTTTAAAGGCATTTTCCCTCAGAGTCGCTAAAATACAGTATCATTTGGTAAAGGGCTAAGTAACCCCAAAATAGAAATTTTAGTAACAACAGAAAAATAAACTTAAGTAATAAGAAATTACATCTACTTTCATTTTTCATTTGATATACATGTAAGATTTAAGATTCTCAACATCACATAAGGTGTGCTGATAATACCCTAGTGGCTATTACAACTCCCTTTGGTTTACAAACCCTCAAACATGTTTAAGTTAATGTGTGTCTCTGATAGACACACATTATCTAAGATACTTCAATATGTATCACACCTAGCAATTTGATAGACATGGTGCTGATTTAAAGGATTCATCCATTGTTAACTCTTATGTCACTCTATATCCTCTCAACTAATGAAATACTTTGAATACACAGGCCACAAAACCAAAACTTAAGAAACTTTCTGCAAAACATTTTTTTTTCTGCTCTACTCTGAATCTCAAAAGCCTTTGGACCAAAATTTCTGAGAGTCAAAACCAATTTGGAGCTGGTCAAAAGCATAATTTCAAGAGTAATATCTAATGAAAATTTTTGGCATATTAGACCCTATCATTTGTATGTAGGTGTCAAACAAAGGATAAAATTTGGTTTTGTCATTGTTTTTCTATTTATTTTAGGACAATAACCATGTAATTAATACTCAACAAGATCGATGTTATTAAATTCTTTTCCAGCACTTGATACATGCAGACTGGCACTTGGGAAAGAAACGTGCTTTATTGTTCTTTATCTAGCAGGAAATCTAAGTTATATTCAAGTGTTTACCTGACTATTCTATGATTGTATGGTCTAATAAAAATCATTTGTAAAGTGGCAATACATTGTTATGTGATTCATGAAAAGTAATGAAGTTCAGCCTCAATACCCTTTGTAAAATGAATTTATGATGTACCTACTGGTATATGTGTGGTATAAAGAGAGCTATGCTCAATTATTTTGGTTGTCCTGTCCACAAGACCCTACTTTTAGATGAATTCTTAGACACAGGTAGAGGTAAAAACAGTCATGGGGTCGGATACAGAAATGGGCCAAGGACAGATCGAAGTGGAAAGCTCTGGTAATGTTGCCTAATTATATTCAAGTGTTTACCTGACTATTCTATGATTGTA
The DNA here is from genome assembly GCA_945859785.2 of Tridacna gigas. Classification (NCBI taxonomy): domain Eukaryota; kingdom Metazoa; phylum Mollusca; class Bivalvia; order Cardiida; family Cardiidae; genus Tridacna; species Tridacna gigas. The sequence goes on from OX244033.2 coordinate 30,750,615, forward strand.
TGGTCTAATAAAAATAATTTGTAAAGTGGCAATACATTGTTATGTGGTTCATGAAAAGTAATGAAGTTTAGCCTCAATACTCTTTGTAAAAGGATAAATGATGTACCTACTGGTATATGTGTGGTATAAAGAGAGCGATGCCCAATTATTTTGGTTGTCCCATCCACAAGGCCCCACTTTTAGATGAATTCTTAGACACAGGTATAGGTAAAAACAGTCATAGGGTCAGATACAGAAATGGGCCAAGGACAGATCGAAGTGGAAAGCTCTGGTAACAGCCTTATGTGCACCCCAGCACGAAGAGGATTAAGTAAGTATTGGTAAGTATAAATGATTGTTGACTGACACTGACATTCATGATCAATATAATGTGAATGACCCCTGTTAGTATTAGATTATTGATTCTTAATGTCCCTATTTTTTCATCCAAAGCATCATTGCAAGATAATACTGGTCACATTGATGTAATAATAAAAATAAATTATGCAGAGTTTTGTTGATGACTGAGGTGTAGCAAGAAGGGGTGGTCAAAGTATTATCAAGTTTCTACCAGAAGTACTTAGTCTTCAAACCATAAAAGATGTTACAGCTATGAGAGGCATAATGTGACAAGGTGTATAAACTGATGTCATGTGGGTCAGAATATATTTGGAACTGCTCTAAGATGGTTTGTCTTAGAGACTAATAACATATGTTTGATCAACTTACTGAAGTGGTCTAAAGGTTTAGTGACACATTATTTGTTGGTCATTTGGGGTTGTTGTTATGTGCATGTACATGGTATTTGTCTGTATTGATTTATTTAGTACAATTCAAATTATTTCAAGAAGTTAAAAACACACAGGTTTGTCAAGAGGGTAAGTTTAACATCCATGATACTACCGGTATATGCATTTTTTGATTGATGCAAATTTCTAACTATTATCAGTAGTCTGTTGTTTATCCCTTTTCTGTCCATTGTAAACAGTTTTTGAGGAGAATGAATTTAAACCTCTGCAGTGAACACAGTGACAATAATGGTATTTATTATTGCCATTCAGATGCTAGATGTTCATATCCTTAGCGTTATAAATATTCAAAATATCTGGGTTTTACTTCGCTGGTGTTTCTGTAAAATTTTAGACCCATACGGTCGATTCCTGGACTTGGCCTCATAAAATGAGGCAGCTGAGTGCTGTGGTTTGAGGGCAGGCTGTGGCATCTTAGTAAAATTGTTTAGTTTGAGTGCAGCTTGTATTTTGAAATTTCATGAAAACTTTTTAAGTTTGCTACCTTTCAACAGTTTATAGCAACCATATTGTCTTGTAAACACTTTTGACTTCATGGCAGACAATCAGCTTCTACCAGTTTATATTTGAATATTGATTTTTAGGCAGGTAGAAATATCAAATTAAAAACTCAATTTCTCATATTATACATACATATCATATTGCAGAATTTTATGATTTTTTTTATTACCTTACATATCATGAATCTGACAGATTTTGTATAACTTTTTCATGCATGAAAACCGACTTTTAATTACCCCATGTAAAGTGACTCTTACCTCAACTTGGTCCACATCTGGTCATACTGTAAATCTACAAAGATGAAAAAATAAAATTTGGTACAATTATCGATGTATAACATAAGCACCAAGTTTTTGTAGCTGGAGAAAAGAGTGAATTTAATTCTTAATAAAATATAAGAGCTATGCTGTGGAAAAAAAAGGGGCCTAATGCATCTCTGTGATGCATTATACCAAGCAACACATCACAATTATAGACCCCTAAAACCCATTTTGTTTAACAAGTGATTGAATCATGAGGTAGCCTGGTCCTTAATGACATGCAGAAAATTCAAAGATGGTAACAGTGTTCGGCCCATGTCAGCCTGCGCAGTCTGTGGGTCAATACTTTCTGCAGATGCATTAAGCCCCCTTTCACAGAGCATGGCTCATATATTTAACACCTTTACAACACAATCCCCAGTTTTAACAAAGAGTTAACAGCCTTTGGAAAACATTGCGGTAAAAGGAGAAAATGCTGGTAACCAGCTTTTCTTCTTTTCCCATAATGTTTTCTATCCCTTCAAAAGCAAATTACATCATTTGAGTCACATTCATTTAATCGTCTGCGACTTGCGATTCAGACTATTTGAAAATTTTGGTGTTTGGTAAAGGGTGATTAATACAGAAAAAATAATTATATTAATGATAATTAGGAAAGGTCCTTCATGGCTCAGTGGTCAGGTGTAGGACCCATGACCTGGAAGCCCAGGATTCAAGCCTCACTGGATCTACTGGGTTTTTCGTGGGAGTGTCTATGGGCAAGACACTTAAGAGCCTTAGCCTAGTACTGGTGGAACCCAGGAAATACATGAATATGTGAGCTGTCGCCGTGGTATGACTGAAATAATGTTTCAAGCGGCATAAAACACCATTCAATCATTCAACCAATTGATAATTAGGATACTCTTTGACTTGCCTCATTATGCTTTAAAAGGAACTTTCCTGCCCTAAAAACTTTAATTCTGGGGCTGAACATAGGCCCCAAAAATTTTCCTAAACATTCCCTTGCTTAAATGGCCCTGACAAAGAAGATTTGCAAAACATTGTGGGAAAAAGTGAGAAAATTCAAGTAACTAGCACTTGCTCCTTTTCAATAATATTTTCTACCTTACAAAAGACAAATCTCACGATTCCAATCCCAATTCATTGCCTGCACATATTGTTGATTTGGACAAGGTAAAATTTTTTGTTTTCATAAGAGTTAACTCTTTAAAAAATGACAAAAGTTTGGACTCGACCAAATTGAAAACATTTGCAGATGGCAAATAAATGCATTTCAAATGATAAATTACTGTCTTTGATAGGCTAGAAAACATTGTGGGCAAAGGAGAAATTGGTGGTTTCTAGCATTTTCTTCTTTTCCCACAATGTTTTCAAAAGCCTTCTCCTTCAGGGTTGTTAAAACCTCAGATTAAGAGCAAAAGGGTTTAAGTATAATCACCCACAGTTGCCGGGAGCCATATTGTATACAGCTTTCAAAACTGATGTGGCAAAGGAGAAATTGCTGGTGAGGAGCAAATTATATTGCGTTTTGTTGCAATATTTCCACTTAAATTTATGTGTCAAACATGAGCTTATATGGATTATCCATATTTTATCACATAAAACACCCTATGGCAGTGTATTAAACCCATGACTTATTTTTTGATAATACACTAGTGTATTATCGTTTTTGGGGTTCCGGTTCTATTCAGTTTTTAGTCACGAGAGCGTGAAGCCATAGAAACCAACCACAGCATGTGCCGGAATTTGTGCGACTATGCCGTTTTGCAGAAAAATGGCGTCATTGTTGCTAAGACATATATGATAAACACAATCTCACATTTGTGTTTATGTATTATCATTTTTATCAAACTCGTTGACTAAAATGTATCTGACGCCAAGGCTTGCGTCATACATTTTAGTCAACTCGTTTGATAAAAATGATAATACATAAACACTCATGTAAGATCCTCTATTTAGGAGGACAATTTTCAAATAATCTGCAACAAATTTCAGCCAGAAGGGTTCAGGTATGTTGGGTTTTCAGTCAGCATCCAAGTTCTTTTCTTGGAAAATAGTGCAGCAACAGTTCTGATCACTTTAATAATGGCTCAGATAGAAAGTCTTCAACATTAGCAAGCAAAGGCTATCAAGATCAGACTGCATTATGAGCAGACTGTACAAAACATGTAGTCTGACCTGGGATCTACACTAAGATATCTAATCTTTATAGAGCTGAAGAAACCTAAAACACTTTTTCAGTCTAGAATTTAGACCAAATTGAATGACTTTCTATATCAGCAATGCCTCAGCAAAGAAGACAATTTGGATTAAAGATCAAGCTGCATATTTTAAGCAGTCTGATCTTGATCTACAGGGACTGTAAAGGCAACTATAACTACAAAATGGCTGTACATATTTACACACTGCCTGATATGGGATTTATATAATGTGTAGTATATAATATATTTATATAACGTGTCAGAATACAGAACATGCAGTCTGATCTGGGGTGTACACATCAAGATATTTAACATAATGTATTAGGATCAGACTGCACAAAAAATGTAGTCTGATCTGGGATTTTCAACTAAGATAGTAATATTATACATCAGGATTAGACTGTTCAGAACCAGTGTAGGTTGATCTGGGATCTACACTGTAAGATATTTAACATGATAAATCAGGATCAGTCCGTACAGAAAACATAACCCGATCTGGGGTCTACACTTTTAGTTATTATTTAACACGGCAAAACAGGATCATACTGTTCAGAACATATAATCTGGTCTAGGATCTACACTGTATGATATTTTAATGTGATGTAGAGGGATCAGACTGGACAAAACATAGTCTGATCTGGGATCAACACTGTAAATTATTATGTAACATGATGTATCAGGATTTGACTGCATAGAATATGTAGTCTGCTCTGGTATCTACACTGTAAGATATTCAGTATAATGTATTGATCAGGATTAGACTGTATAGAATATATGGTCTGATCTAAAATGTAGATCTACCCTTTACGATATTTTAATAACATGGTGTATCAGGATCAGAGAACAGAATATGAAGTATGATCTTGGTCCTATACTGTAAGATTTTTATCAAAGTGTGTTAGGATCAGCCTGTACAGAAGAAGTGGTCTGATCTGGATCTGTAGGATATTTAATATGATATATCAGGATCTGACTGTACAGAACACACAGTCTGATCTGGGATCTACAAAGACATTTAACATAGTGTATCAGGATAAGACAGAAAATGCAGTCTGCTTGGGATCTAAACTAAGATATTCAACATGGTGTATCAGGATAAGACTGGACAAAACATGCAGCCTGATCTGGGTTCTACATTGTAACACATTAATGCATGATTTGTCAGGTTGGTATTTGACAGAACATGCACTCTACGGTCTATTTCAACATGGTATATCAAGATCAGACTCTACAGAGCTTGTAGTCTAAACTAGGATCTACACTGTAAGACACTGGATATGATATATTAGGATCAGACTATACAATGAAAGTAGTCTGAAATGGGATCTACAGTGAAAAATACTTAACATGGTGAATCAGGATGACACTTTATATACAGAACATTTAGTTTTATCTGTAATCTACATTGAAAGATATTTAACCCTTTACCACACAATCCCGACTTTTAACGACCCTGAAGAAAAATCCTTTTGACAACATTGTGGGAAAAGGAGAAAATGCTGGTAACCAGCATTTTCTCCTTTTCCCAAAATGTTTTCTAACATTCTCAAAACAAATTTCAATTTTTGAGCCACATTTGATTTGTCGTCCGCAAATGCTTTCAGTTTGGACCAGTCTAAAATTTTGTCGTTTGGTAAAGAGTTAACCCTAGAGGGCCCAATAAACCCAACAGACACTTTCAGCCTAGAAATAAGAACCAAATAATTGTAATTATGAGGTTGCTCTTGCTTCAGAATGTTTCATAAGCCTTTACCACACATTGACAATCCTGAGTTTTAACGACCCTGAGGAAGAAGCCTTTCGAAACCATTATGGGAAAAGGAGAAAATGCTGGTAACCACCATTTCCTCCTTTTCCAACGATGTTTTATACTCTGTCAAAGGCAAATTTCGTTATTTGAACCACATTTAAATTGTCGGCTGCAAATGTTTTAAATCTGGACTAGTCTAGGATTCTGTCGTTTGAGGTATTTTTAGATTTTGCACAAGAATTTCACAAACGTTTATCGGAATGTCAAATGATAAAAACCACAAATAGATGATGTTGGGATCATAATCAAGCTAAGATATCTTATTTGATCTCAAAATATTAGACAGTCACTGATTGCAAGGCAAGCCCATTATTTGAATGAACGATTTGCATTACTGAAGGTAACTGTCCAGTTTCTTTGTTTGCACAGAAAAGTATATTTTGTTGTATTTATCAGAGTTAAATATACAAAAATTAATTCTCAGCAAGAAAAATTATAGTTCTAAGGCCTCTTTAACCCTTTACCACACAATCCTGACTTTTAACGACCCTGGGTAAGAAGAGGCCTTTTGAAAAAATCGTGGGAAAAGGAGAAAATGCTGGTAACCAGCATTTTCTCCTTTTCCCACAATGTTTTCTAACCTATCATAGACATATCCCGAAATCTAAGTCACACTTGATTTGTCGTCTGCAAATGCTTTCATTTTGGACGGGTCGAAAATTTTGTCCTTTGGTAAAGGGTTAAAGACCTAAACCCCCATGCAGCTGAATGTGACTAAGGGGCCATAAGGGCACTAATGTGGACTGTATAGATCAAGATCAGACTACAAAGAACATGCAGTCTGATTTTGAATCTACACAGTCTACAAAGGGCAACTTTCCTTGCAAAAAAACAAACTTGGAAATTCATAGTGTATTGGTTACTATTAACAGGAAATTTCCCCTTCATTGATTTAGCAGCTTAAGGGTAAATATTCAATCTAAAGATTCTGATCTTAATGGATTAAGGTATTACTTCTTCTCAGCAGGGATCAGACATATCTATAATCACTGCACCGAGCCATTTCTCTACTTGCCTCAATGCCCCCCGAAAGTAATCTCTGTCCGATGCCTTAAAATATACATGTATATACATGCCCTAAAGAATGAATCCATTACAACAGGATGCACATTTAAAATTATGCTCCTTGTGCGAAAGGCCACGATCCCCGCTCACACCAAACAGTTTTCCAATTTTCAATTTTTTTAAACTTTATGATGTCCACGATCTCCATGTTATTCAAGAATAGCTTTGTTTCAAAACAAATAACTAACAGATAAGTATATTAGTACAACATAATCAGAAGAATGTCGGATGGCGGGAGCAATGAGAAATGTACACAAAGACGCTGGTGTGCATGCCAGGGAAAAAATGAAGAAAACAATTACAATTTGCAACTACCATACTAGATCTCGATTCACATATAATTGTACTTTGATCATTCAGGAAAAAAAATCTAAAGATTACGAATGGATAACAGACTTACTTCATTTTTTTTCCGGATCACATTGTTCGGCTCTTTTTTGGGAACACCTTTCCTCCCGCCTAATCGTTGACTGAGTAAGTGCTCACATTGAGCAATCAGCAGAGCGGTTGAGCGGTTGAGTGAACACGTGATCGGGGTCAGCCTAAAAACCAATTAAAACTGTCGGGATCAGATTAAAGCAATGATTGGCCCTTAAGCGCCTTAGCAACTGCATTTGTCTATGCGGCTAGAATAGATCGAGATCAGACTGCTCTGCGTCTTATATGATTTGACTCTTTTATCCTCCTTCACTTCGTCTTGTACAATGCCCTTTATTTGCCATATGACACTTTATTATGACCATTATGATCATTATGCTATATGACCCTCTTACCTACTCGGTCATTGCAACAGGATTCATTCCTCTCTCACCGCTGACCATTGTTTCGACGATGGTTAAGTGGGAAAGCAGCCAGTGGCTTGGAAAGAATATTGTGCGGAGTACTGGTAAAAGAAAATCTAGGAAGGCATGGATATGTGCCCTGGCCGCCGCGATATAACTGAAATAATGTTGAAAACGGCGTTAAACACTATACAATCAATCAATCTGTAGTGTTGCTTTTTAACTCTTTACCTAACAAACCCGTATCTCTAACATTTAATTAAAAATCGTTCACATGAAGCAAGATGTTGAAGTTTTTACGAAAGCAAAAATCAAGGACATCACACGCGTTTTCAATAAGTAGGTGCATATGCACATCACAAAAAGACAAAAATAACATCATCCAATCATGGTTTATTAACTTAAGTGTTACAAAGAATAAAATCTGAACCTTGCAAATCCAAATATACACATGTATATATATATATTTTTTTTTTAACATCATTCAAACAGTTTTTGTTGTACAGCTTCATGAATGTGCACATGTATCATCGGCTTTTTGGGCCTAGAAATGTCCGTTACTGCTACTTTTGATCTCATTTATGAAGATAATTTAGGAAAACTCAGTCTTGATAAGAGACAAAAAGTTATGTTTTGGAGATCGGAATGCATGTCAAAGAAGCAATATGGCTTAAAGGGAGTTTAAAGCAACAATTAAGGATTTTACTATAGTTTAATTTGCAATATACTACTTTTCGCACCTTATTAAATTTTTAGCAAAGTTTCAAATCTTTTTGAATATTTGCTTAAGATGGAATAAACAACTTATTATAATTGCCAATGGAATGTAGAAACATGAGCAACGGGAAGTGGGAACTTATTGCGCCATCACGCATTCTTCTTGAGGCTAAATTTTTAGCGTATACCAAACTCTTAACAATAGGGGCAGAAGTAATACACATGTCATAAACAGATGTAAAAAAGAAATATTGAAATACATAAATGTTAAACCATGACCAGGATGTATTGAGAGCAAATCTATGAAGGGAAGTTATGTGTGATTGCTACTGTGCATATTATCAAAGGAAATATATTTCACAGTGATTCGCTAGCGACAGAATATGCACCTGCTTATTGAAAATGCGTGATAAAATTTAAAGGACTGTTTGCACCAGTTATTCAAATTCGATTTCTATTGGCAGCTTGAAAGACCAGTCATCCAGAATTGGCTGATTGTCTGTAGAAGAATCGGCTAGTCTTTGAATAAGGCAATATAGGAATGGTTTGTAAATGCAGTCCCTGATGTAAATCACTCGGGTATTCTTGAATTAGAGATCTAGTTGGAAACCTGATCAGTAAAAGGTGAAAATAATATCACACACACTCACGCACACAAGCAAGCGTGCACGTTACGCGATATCAAAATTTTGTCAATCGGAAAAAAAGGTTTTCTTGTCCCATTATGGTGACTTGGAAGAAAACAAAAAAAAAAAAATCACACTTGCTGCATATCAAATGAGAGAAAAAGTTTACGTGTCCGTAATCATAGACATGCCGATAACATTGCATACCAATAACGTTTTATCAAAAGTCAACATTTGTTTGGGTCACCCTACTAGTACAGCTATGTTTAAAAATATATCCACTTTATGCACTACCATGAATATACGAACATGGCGTATTGAGTCACATGCAGTTAAGATCCAGGGCCAAATTTCACACACAAAAAAAAAAAACTTAAGACTGTTATTTTACTGAAATCTGCAAACAGACTTAGTTTCCGACTTAGTTTGTTATTCACTAACATTAACAGACTTATGTAACATTCTCAAGTCCTGTGTTGATACAATGTTTCGAACTTAACTCAGAAAAGTGAGTCATGGTCTGTGAAAGGGGGATCTAAATGCATCTGCAAAAAGTATCGATTCATGTCAGCCTGCGCAGGCATGGTTCGAAACTTTCTACAACATGTTTGTGTATATTTCCTGCATGTCCAAGGACCAGTATACCTCATGGCTACACCATTTGGTTTAGCCAATCAGAAATTGCGTTACTTTGAAACTTGGAAAATTCTTGAGAATTATACAAAGAATACTGTAATGATTGGATAGTGAATACGGGCCCAGGACCGAATTTACTGCACATCTATTTGTCTCGGAGCTCGAAACAGCGGCCGAATGTTGTAGTAAAGTGTAAAAAAGGCACTTGTTAAAGATTTCAAATCCAGGATGACAATGGTGGCTAGAAAACAGACAACCAGGCCGATGCCACCGATCCCAATCCCCTTCGCAGAGACTCTGCCATCAGGAAGGCTGATCTTGGCACTTCTTGTCTTGGAGAGAAGCTCTTTCTTGATCTACGAGGAAAAACGAATAGAAGAGCAGGTAAGTAACTTGATTTATTTCATGCTTTTCTGTAGTTTATCGGGATATAATGGAGGTGAATTATGGTTTGATAATTTCACCGTTTCGACCAGTGAATTTACCGATCGATAAACTCACTGATGCGGAAATACCAAGAGCTCTCCTGTACTTCGCAAGTCCCAACAAAACAAAAAGAACAAAAAAAAGGGGGGTTAGAAGCATGAAATAAATAGATCTTTTCCGGTGAAAGATCTAAATCTACTTCATTTCGTGAACATTATACGGTAAAATATAACCGATGATGTTCACTCGCTGAAATAAATTTCGACCTTTTACCGAATAAAAAAAAATCTTCTATATCGTACAAGTCCTAGAATTAACCTACTGCCCACCTCATGAGTGAAACTTGATTCACCAGAAGTTGCAGTCTGATGTTGAATTCAGAGATCTTGGGTGGTTCAGTGGTTAATCTTTTAGAATCAGTATATATCAAGGCGTCCTGTCGAATTTTACCCGAGGCTTAAGTTGTTTTCGAAAGACACTTCTAAGAATTAGCCAAGTACTCAATAACCCAACTGATAAAATCAAGGAAACATATGTGCCCACGCCCTGGCAAAAAGGAGTTTAATGCATCGCCGAGATTCACTAAACCAAGCAAGTCATGACAAAATTATGGATCGATAACATCTATTTTGACGAACGACAGACTGAATCAGGAGGTAGACTGGTCCTTTGACATGCAGAAAATTGACCAATAGCATAAATTTTCGACTCAGGCCAGCCTGCGCGGACTGCGCAGGCTGACCTGGTCGATATTTTTGCAGATGCATCAAACCCCCTTTTCACAGAGCATGGCTCATATGATTAAGTGAGTAAACGCTATCTGTCAGAGATAACGTTGCACTTAGCCCTAAAAATCCACTCAATCGATCGGTATGTCAATCAATTAATGATTTTGGACCTACGCCATCTGACAATTTTCGTGACTTGTAGGTAAAATACAGTCCTGTAACTGCAATGTTGGCGCCGATTCTACTGACTGCAAAGTGTTCGTTTTACTTACTGTATCGATCTTACAGAAACAAGATTAGCGATATATCGTAAAGGCGATAATAATTAAATCTTTACCAAACGACACATTTTTTTTTTTTAACTTTTCGAAACTGAAAGCATTTGCAGACGACAAAAAATAACAAAAATGTTACCTAAAACATGAATTTGTCATTCATAAGGTAGAAAATACTGTGGGGAAAAGAAGACAATGCTGGTTACCAGCATTTTCTCCTTTTCCTCGCTGTATTCAAAAGCCTTTTTCTCAGTGTCATTTAAAACCGGTATTGTGTGGTACAAAGTTAAATGAGTAGCGCTGTGGCAAAAGGGGTGTAATGTTCCGTGATGTATGATACCAAACTCATTTGTAACATTATAATGAATTAATAAAATCCATTTTGTCTAACAACCGACTGAATCATTACGTAGAATGGTTCCTTTGACAGGCAGAAAATTTAACAATAGCAAAAAGTCTGCGCAGGTTGATCTGGATCGATATTTCTTACAGATGCATTAAACCCCTTTTCACAGAGACCGGCTAAAATATTAACCCTTAAAGTGCTGGAACCAACTTAACTTGTTTTTGCTGACAGTGTAGATCAAGATCGGACTGCACAGAACGTGCAGTCTGATCTTTGATCTACACTGTCAGCTACTTCATTACATTTTCTGGCTAAAACAACCATGAAATGAGAATATTTTGGATGTTTTTCTTCAATGAAAAGGTCCATTTCATAAATTCAGCACTATAAGGGTTAACCCCTTTACCAAACGACAAATTTTGGACTGGTCCTAATTGAAAATTTGCAGACGACAATTTTAAATTCGATGAAAATGGCAGAAAGTTATCAAAAAGGGTAGAAAACACTGTGGGAAAAAGAGAAATTGCTCGTTACGAGCAATTTCTCCTTTTCCCACAGTGTTTTCAAAAGACTTGTACTGCAGACACGTGAAAACCAGGGCTTATATGGGAAAGGGTTAAAGATTAAAATTTATCATTGATTCATAGAACGGTGTATCTAGATAACAAGACCTACATACAGTAAACGAAGCCTCCAACATTTTGATAATATTTATGAAGCCGTATACTGCTAAATAAATGAAATGAAAATTTCCGTTCATCATTAAAAACCCAAATATTGCAATTTCAAAGTTGATTTTACCGGAAAGTAAATACCGTATCGGACAGTGTAGATCAAAGATCAGACTGCACGTTCTGTGCAGTCTGATCTTGATCTACACTGTCCGCAAAGGGTCAGTGAGTCGCGCTTAGCAGCTTAAGGGTTAGCAGTACTTCTTATTTGTGGAATTCTCCAAGTTAAAGGTGCGTTTTGGCTTACTACCGGAGCCATGTGTAAAACCAAAGTCGATGGCACCATATACCTGTATGAAGTAATATCAAACATAGCTATCAAACGTAGCCACCTTTACCAATGAAGGACCATTTCATTGCGATGCAGTGCTAATAAGTATATTAAGGCTTTCATTTCTCATTTTCTTTTCTCCTTACAGGTTAGTTAACGATTTGGCTACGTAAAGGGCACTGGGTAGGTTCCCATGATATCGCGGACAAACCTATGTGAAGGGAGCCGTGTGCAAGGTCCTTTACCTAAGTACACTATCATGTGATTAGCACCTACGTTAGGATTTCCTGATTACAAATCCAACGCTTTAACAACTGAATTTGTAAAAAAAAACCGATAAGTACAATCGTATAAACTGTTCTGTCAAATTTAGGAAAAAGATGCGATTTTTGGCGTTTTTACAACGGGCGGTCTTTTAGCAATCGCAACTCCGTCTATTTTTATAACATCAGATTTGACGTCATCAGACTGATATGAATACGAACTGTCATCACACGTGTTATTGACCATGTGATTTCCCCACAAGTCCTTGGTTTTTTTTTTCCTCTTTACTAATTATTCAAGCTTTGCTTTGCTTAATTCAGTGATAAGCCTAAATCATTCTTTAAGTTTGTTGAGATCATGGAATCCGAATAGCTTCCTTTACGTAACCCAATTATAATCAATAAGCGGCTCCTAAACAAAATATTTAACATTTAAGGATCAAAATAAGTTACCGACAAAAAATACCAAGGTATTCCGATTTTAAGGCTTTTTTTTTTTTTGTCGCGAGAGCTCACAGAATATTGTCTTTAGTCAATCCATTTGTCAGTGGAAGCAACTAAAATTTCTATTACAAACTACAGCACTAAATAGATGCGAACCATTCTCTTTGAAAAGGTAGCTTAATGCATCTGCAAAAAGTATCGACCTTTGTCAAACTGTTCAATCCGCGCAGGCTGACCTAGGTCAAAAGCTTTTGCTATCGGTCAATTTTCTGCGTGTTAAAGGACCAGTCTACCCTATGATTTAGTCGGTTGTTAGTTAAAAAGGATTTTATGGATCAATCATAATGTCTGGCTTGGTATAATGCATCACGGGGATGCATTAAACCCCCTTTTGCCACCGCATGGATCAGTTATATTGAATGTATCAGAATTTAGCTAACCTGAAGAAGTTGTCTAAATTTTTCATTACTCCCTTCAGTAAACCGTGTTCTCTCCTCCTCGGTCAGTCTGTTGAAGTTCTCCAGATTAGATTTCCAGTGGCACGGGCACTTGCATGGCTTCCAGCATGCTGCTAGGTTACTATTTCTGATCTTAAAACACATCGGTGTCTTCGGTGGCAGTATCGTTGGACCTGCGGTCAGTGTAACAACATCTGTATGAGCCGTGCTCTGGGAAAAGGGGGCTTAATGCATCTGCGAAAAGTATTGACCAGGTCAGCCTGCGCGGACCTGGGCCAAAACTTTTCGCTATTGGTTAATTTTCTGCATGTAAAAGGACTAGTCCATTTTATGATACAGTCTGTTGTTAGACATAATGGGTTTCATACGGCCCTAATTGTGTGCTGACTTGCTTGGTATCATGCATTACGGAGGTGCATTATGCCACCTTTTGCCAGAGCATGGCTCATATGTACATCAGCCATGCTCCGGCAAAAGGGGGCTTAATGCATCTCCGTGATCCATGGTACAAAGTAGGCTGTCACATACTTATGGATCCAAAATAGCCACTTTTTTAACAACCGACTGAATCATGAGGTAGACTAGTCCTTGGATACACAGAAATTTGACCAATAGCGAAAAGTTTCGGCTCAGTTCAGCCTGCGCGGACTGTGCAGGCTGACTTGAATCGATACTTTTCGCAGATGCATTAAGCCCTCTATTCACAGAGCATGGCTCACATGTCATGTATTTGAGGGAGGGAGGGAATGAAACACAGCAGTCATGTCTTCTTTATCAAACCTATTTTGAAGGTGCTCAAAAGCATTGTCAGGAAAAGGGTAGGTGTAGATTAATTTTATTTTGACACGTAAAGGAATCTATCCCTCTCTTAACCCTGACCTTGTCGTTTACAATTATATGAGCCATGCTCTGGCAAAAAGGAGTTTTATGCATCTGCGAAAAGTATCGACCCATGTCAGCCTACGCAGTTCACACAAGCTGACATGGATCGAAACTTTTGCTACTTGCAAAACTCACGGAGATGCATTTAACCCCCTTTTTTAAAGAATGTAGCTCATATATATTTTTCGGAGAGTGTAAACCAAGATCAGCCCGCACATAAATGCAGTCATGATCTACATTCTTCACTATGTATGGTTTTAGAAATATAAATCTTGTTAAATGAAAAAAAAAAAAAAAAAAAATCAACGAAATATTTAATTTGGGTAGTAAATTATACAAATTCTGCAGGTTTAATATCCTGCGAGCAACATTATGAATGTTTTGCCGTCACTACAAAGCTAAGACTAGTGGCCGTATTCACCAACCATTCTATACATTATCCAATGAAATAACGAGTTTTTCTATAAATTCACTCTTATATTCACCACCGCATTCATCAACTAATCTAGTAATTTAATTCTTATCCTTCTTCCAAAAAATCTAAAAAGACACGTTATCTGATTGGCTGTTCATTTGCAGAAGGTAAGGAGCTCCATCAAACAGACGAAAAGAAAATGGAAAAAAAGACAGAAGACTTACTTCGATTTGAAGAATTCCAGCAGTCCTCGTTAAAGGCACCATCCGAGTCATTGTCTAAAAAATAGTTTTATGCGTATGTGTTTTGCTAAAATATTTGAGCCACGCTCTGAGAAAAGGGAGTTTAGAGCATTTCCTTGATACATTATACCAAGCAAGTCATCAAATAATTATTGATCCACAAAATTCATTTTGTATAACAACCGACTGAATCATGTTGTTAGACTGATCTTTTGACATGCAGAAAGTTGTCCAGTAGCAAAAAAGTTTCGACCCAGGTGAGCCTGCACGGACTGCGGAGGCTGACCTGGGCGGAAACTTGGCAGATGCATCAAAATTCCTTCTCACAGAGCATAACTCATTCATTTTATTACAGCTTATAGCTGTATATTTTTAACCCTTATCCTGCTAAATAAATGAAAACTTTAAACCCGACAGTAAAAACCCAAATTTTTACTATTTCAAATGTATTTTTGTAGGAAAAGACATCTCCTTATCGGACAGTGTAGATCAAAGATCAGACTGCACGTTCTGTGCAGTCTGATCTTGATCTACACTGTCCGCAAAGGTTAGTGAGTCGCACTTAGCGACTTAAGGGTTATTACGAATGTTTAATTAACAGCTTTTGGGAATCAAGGAGTAAAAGGGAATAATTGCTTTTCTACAGAGTACTTTTAAAAACATCGTAAGAAAAGGAGAAAATGTTGGTAACAAACCTTTTCCCCTTTTCCAACTTTGTTTTCTCCTCTTATAAATCCAATAATTCTAATTATTTTGATTTTGGCTTTTCGCATGCAATTAAATTCAATTTATGTAAAATTTTCCCGTCTGGTAAACAGTAAGGCTTTGTCACATGACAGTGAGCCATGCTGTGGCAATCTAAAGGGGTTTATAGTCTGGATTACCTACCCCTACCACTACTTTGTAGTACGGCGGGGCACCAGACTAGGGGGTTTAATGCATCCCCGTAATGCATTATACCAAACAAGTCATTACATAATTATGGATCCATAAAAAATCAATTTTGTCTTACAATCAACTGAATCTTGAGGTAGACTAGCCTGGATTCTAACCCGATTATTTCCTCCTTTTATACCTTCGGACCTTACTTTGTAAAAAATGAGCGTCATTTTTGACAAAGTAACGCCCGAAAATAAAAAAAAATAAAAAAAAAGGGGGGGGGGGGGGGAATGATCGGACTGGAACCAATTTTTAAGGTAGCCTTGTCCTTTGACATGCAAAAATCAAAGTACTGAAAGTACTGACAGACTAGCAAATTTGATTGATTGATTGTTTGTATGGTGTTTAACCCTGTTTTCAACATTATTTCAGTTTTGTAGCAGTGGACAGTGCACATATCCATGCTTTCCTGGAGTTTCTTTTACCAGTACTCCGCACAATATTCTTTCCAAGCCACTGGCTGCTTTCCCACATTTATATTATAACCATCGTCGAAACGTGAGAGAGAAATGAATCCTGTCACAATGACTATCATTAATCCTCGGAAAGAAACTTGCCGAGTCGGGGATCGAATCAGCGACCTCCTGTTCCCAAGTCCTGTACACTACCGACTGAGCTGCTGGGGCTATGCATGCTATTGGTTAACTGTAATCCAGTTTAAGTTTATCCCTTAACCTGCTAAAAATAATAAACGAAACTTTCAAGCCGATGGTAAACACCTGAATATTGCTATTTCAAAGTTACATTTTTGGAGAAAATAATGTATCCTCTTATCGGACAGTGTAGATCCAAGATCAGACTGCATGCTCTGCGTAGTCTGGTCTTAATCCACATTGTCCGGAAGACGTCATTGAGTTGCGCTAGTGCTGGTAAAAGAAACTCAAGGAAAGCATGGATAGGTGCTCTGGCCGCCGCATCATCACTGAAATAATGTTGAAAACGGCGTTAAACACCATGCAATCAATTAGTCAATATCCAATAGCACAAGATGTAGTTAACTATTTAACTCTCTGTACTAAACGAAAAATTTTACGCCAGTCCAAATTCAAAGCTGTTGCAGACCATAAATTAAAAGTGGTTCAACTGATGAAACCTGATTCCAGAAGGGTAGAAAACAATGTTGAAAAAGGAGAAAATGCATTTTCTCCTTTTCCCGCAATGTTTTCAAAGGGATTTTCCCAAGTATCGCTAAACTTGGCATTGTTTGGTGAAGGGTTAATATTCAAGACTAGAATAACAGTTTAACATAACAGTTCAACTGTACACAATGATCTAAATAATGAATGACTGAAGGAATGACAAGGGTTCCCTGTCCAGTGAGGGTTAAATGTAACTGGGATTTGCTACATGTTACCTAGGTGTATCTATTAATAGATTCATTCATAATGTTACAGTGGTGTAGGAAAAAGTGATTCTCTGCTTTGCATATAAGCAAAGATCTGATACCTTGTAAATGACATCTTGTCCAGTTTATTACTTTGTAAGACGACAAATTCAAATTGGAGTGGTAGAGATTTAGTGGTTTTTGTCAGAATTGTCATATATAACAGAATTAAGATTTATAACAGAAAGAAGTATTTTTCTGTCAGGCAGTATTTGGCAACTGTGGGTTTTTTTGTTTACTTTGACTCTAGGTCAGTCTTGATGCCTATAGACTAGCTTCGCTAGTCTAAAAATGAACAATAGCAAAAAAGTTTTGACTCAGATCGACCTGCTCGGACTGCACAGACTGACCTGGGTCGATACTTTTTTTTCTCCAGATTCATTAATACCCCTTTTCACAGAGCATGCTCAATATTCATTTTGAATAAGTGAAGTGACCCAAAAGCCTCGTTCTCGCTATCCCGGTTCGGGACTCTAGTTGTTCCGGGTTTAGTGAACACAGGTTTAGCGGTTACTTTTCAGTAGAAAGCAACTGGCATCATTATCGTGACAGTGACAGTGTGAACGGGGGAAAATGGCTCGATTCGTTTTTTACAGATATAGTTCGTCAGGGTAGATCTAGCATCATACCCTAGCCATACTCTGTGAAAAAGGAGTTTAATGCCCAGGACGACTAGGGTCGAAACTTTTTGCTATTGGTCAATGTTCTGCATATTAAAGGATCAGTTAACCACATGATTCAGTCGGTTGTAAGACAAAATGGATCTTATGGGTCCAAAGTAATGTAATGACTTACTCGGTATAATTCATCACGGAGATACATTAAACCCCCTTTTGCCAGAGCATCCCTCATATATATTGGCACTTATGACCAATATACATACTTTTTACACTTTGAAGTTTCTGTTGCTCAGTGTTGAAGGCGTGGGATTTGTACGTGATCAGGAAACAAGAAAAAATGTAAATGAATGAGCCATGCTTTGTGAAAAGTGGGCCTTAATGCAGGCTGACCTGAGCCAAAACTTTTCGTCATTCGTCAATTTTCTCTATGTCCAAGGACCAGTCTACCTCATGATTCAGTCGGTTGTTAAAAAAGTGGCTATTATGGATCCATAATTATGCGACGACTTGCTAGGTAAAATGCATCATGGAGATGCATTAAGCCCCCTTTTTGCCAGAACACGGCTCAAATAAATAGGCTTTCACTGTGATATGTCTGAAATACGATCGAAAGAAGAGTTTAAACAAAATTTTACAGTTATCTTGGTCTTTGAATACCTGTACCAGGCACACCATAACTTGCAGCACATATATCTTCATCTGTGAGTCCATCACAGTCGTTATCAAGCTTGTCTCCGACTTCCGGAAATGACGTAACACACATTGGAGGCTTTTTCCGTTAAAGAAAAGAGTGGTGTTTTAGATCTGTATTCACCAACCATTCTGATGAATATTCTTTATCTTATTGTCAAGAATTTTATTAATTTGAAAGTAACACAAGGTCTGATTGGCTAAACCAAATGGATTTGTCATTTGGTTTGGCCAATCAGAAGTTGTGTCATTTTCTAAATCTAGAATAAGACGAAGAATAAAATTAAGAATGTTTGGTGAATACGAGCCTTATAAGTCCCATAAGTGTTAAACAAATTAGTTTTCCAAAACAGGCATCAGTTAAGAAATAGTGCAATCAATCCGAAAGTAAGCCATACCAGACCACAAAGATATCTATTTTCGTTATGTATGAGCCTTTTCATAATATTTCGCGTTGTAAGCGTATGCATGCGCCCATGCCAAAAAAGAAATCAGGTCATGCTCGAATAAGTTAATGTTCAAACTGAAGATGGTTAAGAAAGTGAATTCAGTCTATACTTCAACAATAAATGTCAAGAAATTGTTTGTATGTACTTCCGGAGAGCATAAACACTTTTAAAGTAGTAAAAGCCTACGTCGCATGTAAGCAATTTGTTTCCAATTGGCCATTGTGGAAAAAAAAAAATGGAGATATGTAGCTATTTAATGTAATTTTGAAATGAAGAGTAATTATTACTGTAATACCCATACATGGTGTAAGATTGTTAAAAGAAACATTAAAAAGAAGTTTTACAGTCATGATCATGGAAAATATTTCATTGGGGGGTTGGACAAATAGGTTTATAGCCTCTGATTTTTACCGCTCTTGTATCAATAGGAAAATTACAGAAAAGGAAAGAAGAAAAACCGCACCTGTTTCGTATCGTTGAAGAACTGACCAGGCTCTGCAATAAGTAGCCAGCTGTTGTTTCCTGTTAGGACTGTTACAGCAAATTGTGGTACACCGTCATGAGTTAGGTAAGATACTTTCGCTGAAATATTGTTTAATGGTGCTGCAATATTAATGGCTCCTGTCTGTGATATGAAGTACACTGTTAATGTGAAAGAAACATACGAGCGTCTCAAAAGGTATAATGGAAACGCAAGTTTCGTATGGCGTACAAATCCTTTCAAGGATGGTACCTGAATGAACTGGCTGTATCCTACTGTATCTTGGTATAGTATTCCAACTGCTATCGGCCCATCCGCCGTTATATTGTAACTGGCCGCGGGATCAATTTCACGACTAAATGTTTCATCGAATATGTTCATAATCGTTTTTGCAGTATTCGACATGTCCACAATTTGACAGGTGGTTTCTTCATGCACTGCATGCACAAACAATGTCGTATTGACAGACTTGATTAAGTTACGAGAGCTAAATCGTGGGGTTATATAACTTGTTCCAAGGGCAACAGACGGTTGTAGTTGATAAAAACTGTGACTGGCTTTAGTTATTTCAGAACAACAGAAAACGCCGATTGGTGCTGTTGAAATGATTCGATGTCCGGCATTACCACTAAGAGCGTTTATTACAACAGAAGTGGACGGTTCTACGATAATACTGTACGTACTCTTTCCATTGCTGTTTGCATATCCAATACCGACTGAAGTCCTCTCGAGTGATACCAGATTACAACGGCAGTCAGTTTTGTGCTGCGTGAATGGTATGAATTCAGTGCTGAATGTGTCCACAGGATATACTGCAAACGTAAGCATTCTCTCACTTCCGGTAGAAATAATAACGTTAACGGAAATATCAACGTTAGACGTTATAACTTTTACATTATTATTCATAACGTTTGCTTTGTTAACTTTTGACAAACAATTGGTACTCATGTATTTATCACTGAGTCGTGTTACGGTGTGAAGTTGGTTCGGACCTCCAACAAACACTTTAGGGTTCGCTACAGTTGATAGTATATACACCTTGCATAGCAGAGGTCCGGTCAAATATGAAAATTCTGGGAAAACGAGTCGAAATTCCCTTCCATAACTGTCTTGTTTGCCTAGATAAATAAGAGATAAATTGAGATAAATAAAGTTTAACTACCAGCGACTGTTAACTTCTATCAGATAGAATTTATACGAGTATAGGTGACATTCTCAAAATAAATTTCGTTTTTAATTACATTTAACGGCAGTCATATGACTGGAATCAGTATAATGTTGACTTGTTATTGAGCTCGTCAGTGCTATCTCAATAACAATTTCTAGACTCGTTTAATTTGATTTTATCTCAAATTCAAATTTTGTCAAATACCATGCATTTCTTTGACGTACAGGTTGGCCAAACCAGAAAAGTTCACTTCGTTCACCGAGAGATGTCGGGACTTTTTTGTCTCCCATTACAGCTCTAAAATTTGGCCGAAATACCTATGGCTGCCAATAAACATTAAGAAAATTCTTCGACAAATCATGGGCTAGGCACACAGCTGCCTTTACGCGACTACGCTGTTGAATTCACATGACTTGAAAACTTTGCGGGAAAAAGAATTTTCTCCTCTTTTAACAATATTTCTACCCTTTCAGACATAATTTCACCATCGTATAATTTTAGCAACGTTTAATTTGTCTTTTGCAAATACTTTGAATATAGCGTTCAAAATTCTATCGTTATGCAAAGTTTATCGCCCTTCAGTAATCCCCTCTTCAATAAAAATGTTCAGAACTCGAACTTTAGTATTTAGTAAAGCACAGCAGAATGCCAAGAATGCACCAGACACTTTTTTTTTTTTCCCTTTTCAATTTTTCAGGGCACATGCCACCCCACCCCTCTCGCACAACTATGAATCAACATAAAAAAAAAGAGGGATAGCTACCCCTCACCCCCGCTGTGAGTTCTGTCTCTCGTTACCAATTCATTTCTGAATACTCACATTGTCCACAGAACTTAGGACATAATGCCTTGAAGTCCGGGTAATTTTTGTCATCACAATAATGGGCTTCATATTTTGTGCAGTTTGAAATACGATCTTCGCATCGCCAGGCTGAAATGTTAATGTCAAACATGGTTATTTCCTTCAAAAATTGTCGGATACGATCAGGGGTGAGGGGTGGGGGAGGGGAGAAAGGTGTATGTTTGTGTTTTATAGCCTTTCTTTTCGTCAAGTTGAGACTTATTCTACCGTGGAAATAATTAATCAAACAGTCAATATGAATCAACAATCTGAATGGTCAAACAATCTGTGTCGAGCATTACTTTGGTCTTGCATGTCATCGTCTTCTTCAAGTGTGTGTAACAATGATTCTACATTAGCAATGCACTTGTACGTATGCATGTCTGAACTTTTTATCAAAAGACAAAACTTTGGACTAAAGCAATTTGAAGCATTTGCGGACGACAGATTAAATGTAGCTCAAATGATGAGGTCTGTCTTTGATAGGGCATAAAACATTGTGGAAAAGAGAAAATGCTGGTTACCAACATTTTATCCTTCTCCCAATGTAGTCTTCCAATATATATTTTTTTCTTTGTCGTTAAAACACGGGATTGTGTGGTAAAGAGTTAAGATGCGTTTAAACGTGTACTTTCAATGAAGAAATTCTTTTAGAAATTTCGCTAACTGTTGCACTCTAGAAAGTGTTTTTGAAATCTTTCTACTTACTGGACAGACGGCGATTGCACTTGTTGTTTTCTAAATCTGAAAAAAAAAAAAGTCAGAGAAAATCGTTTGAGACTGTATTTTTGTCCTACTACCAGATAAATAAAGTTTAACTTACCTGATACCAATTTTTTAGACTCGTCTGAATTGAAAGCATTTGTAGGCGAAGTGGCTAAAATGATATGAATTATGTGTGAAAAGGACAGAAAACAAAGTGGGAAAAGGAGAGAATGCTGGGAGCAAGTCTTTTCTCCATTTAACACGATGTTTTTAAAAACTTTAAAAACATTCTTCACCAGGGTTTTAAAAAAAAAAAAAAACGGAATTGTTCTGTATAGGAAAAATTAATTTGAAAGTAAGTTGTAAAATTAGACAGCTTGCCAGATATGGACTTTGTGCGTTAACCCTGAACCTGCTAAATAAATTAAATGAACCTTTAAAGTAAAAACCAAAACATAATAATATTCTTAGGCTTATTCTGGAGAATTTTCTGAATTTGAACGTAACGCAACTTACCATTGGCTAAACCATTCAGAAATTGCGTTGCTTTCACATTCAGAAAGCCCTTCAGAATAAGATAAAGGATAGTCTTAAGCCTTTACCAGACGACAAAATTTTAGCCTTGTTCAAATGGAAAGCATTTGCAGACGACAATTTCAATGTGGCTCAAATGGTGCAATTTTTCTTTGACAGAGTAGAAAACATTGTGGGAAAGGGAGAAAATGCTGGTTACCAGCATTTTCTCCTTTTCCCACAATGTTTTCAAAAGGCTTCTTTCCCAGGGACGTTAAAAGGCGGCATTGTACGGTAAAGGGTTAAGAATGGTTGGTGATTCGGACCCAGGAAAGCATGAATAGGTCCAGTGACTGCCATGGTAGTATTTATCTTATCTATGCATAACGAATCGAAAAAGTACAATCAAATTTATTTTTATGAGAAAAGGCGTTTTTGCATAAGGTTTTATGGTTAAATGTACATCCGGTTGTGACAAATTCGAGCCATTATTCATAAATAAATACTAGATCTACATGGCCTTGGTTAAAATTATTTTTGTGTCCAAATTTGAATGCTTAACTTTTAAAATCTGACAGAAGTCCATTGCTTGCGTGTCTCTCTTTATCTCTGTCTCTTTCTCCGTCTGTTCTGCGTTCGAAGAACAGAATGTGTATAACGACCAAGACAGGAGGCCTAAATTATGAACTGACCATAATGAAAATAGGCTGGGAAGTCCAGTCCAATCATCATGAGCCTGTTTGGTGGAAAGTTTGCAGTCATGTTTACACATGTTCCGTGGTTACCATAAAATGGTCCCGGTCCGCCACATATCCTAGAGCTGTTGTCGGTTAACGTGAACCAGTAACTCGTTATGTCCGTCTTGCATTTTATTCTACTGTTATATCTAAAATTAAAGTGATTTAATCAAAATATGCCTGTACATGAATAAGTGAGCTGCCGACAGGATATAATTGAAATACTGCTTTAAGTGCCAAAATAAACAAATTTAAAAAACATCAAAAGCAAAAAGATCCCTATGGCAAATTTCTAGACTGATCGTGGATGGGCTGTATTCGAGTGTCAAATAAGTTGATCTTTCAGTTTGTCCCACACAACCTTTTACCACGATATATCGAGTTTAAACGACCCTGTTGCAGAAAGCTTTTGAAACCATTGCGGAGAAAAGAGAAAGTGTCGGTAACCAGCATTTTCTCCTTTTTCCAACCATGTTTTCTACCATATTAGAGAATCAAAGTTTATCTCATTTTTGCCGATTTTGAATGGTCGTATGCAGATATTAGCAATGTGGAAAAGCTGAAGACATCACCTTTTTATTCGCAACTAACGACTTTTGAAAATATTGCAACAAGAGGAAAAATGATCTTAGCGAGCCAGTTCTCCTTTCACCACGACCTTTTCACTCGTTCTCACTGATTAAACGTATTCAAATATATGGGGGTGGGGGGGGGGGGGGGGGAGAAAATGTCTTTTTTGGAGCGGGGAAATATACCTGTGTTTGGTGTAATTTCGAAACAGCATCTCTGAGCTATTGAAATACATTGTCATAAGACTTGACATCGTCGCTACAAACAGAATCTGCTGATCTGGAATCAATGGACTAGTTGTTGAATTTTGGAAGAACTGGTTGAACTGGAAAAGAACCTTGCCGCAGGACCGAACCCGAACTCG
The DNA here is from genome assembly GCA_945859785.2 of Tridacna gigas. Lineage (NCBI taxonomy): Eukaryota > Metazoa > Mollusca > Bivalvia > Cardiida > Cardiidae > Tridacna > Tridacna gigas. The sequence continues at coordinate 30,774,946 of OX244033.2, forward strand.
GATCTTCCAGTAAGCACTGATATCAACGTCGTGGGCTTTAGAGCCTGACTTTGTTTGTGCCTCATAGCCATCTGCAATCGTTGTGTAAGATTTTTCTAGTTCTTTTTTTTCCAAAATACAATAAACCTGTCTTTGTGGCCAACTCTAGTTACATGTCGCATGCAATCTGCATCAAGCAAACATAATTATACCGACTTCCTATAAAAGGAAAATGAGCCATGCCCTGTGAAAAGGGGGTTTAATGCATCTGCAAAAAGAATCGACCCATGTCAGCCTGCGCAGTCCGCGCAGACTGCCCTGAGTCGAAACTTTCTGATATTTGTATATTCTCTGCAAGTCAAAGGGCCACTGCACTTTCAGATTCAATCAGTCGTTAGACGAAGTGAGGTTTATGGATCCATCATTTTGTGATTACCTGCTTGGTATAATGCATCACGGAGATGCATTAAAACTGCTTTTGCCGGAGCATGGCTCAAATTTACCGGAACTTAGCAAGCCTCTGTCTTTAGCAAGCATAGTTTTTAGTGTTTCTTAGGTGCTTAAAGGATGAACTGTACTTAACCCTTAGGCTGCTAAGCGCGACTCACTGACCTTTTGCGGACAGTGTAGATCAAGGTCAGACTGCACAGAACGATCTTGGATCTACACTGTCCAATAAAGAGATGTTTTTCTCAAAAAAAAAAGTTTGAAATAGCATTATTCTGGTTTTTACTATCGGCTTGAAAGTTTCATTTAACTTTTGTAGCAGGATAAGAGTTATGGTTTTCGTGGTTTTACACAGAATTCATTATTTTACATTTTGCCTCTTATGGGCCTTACACTCTTTAACACACGTCAAAATCTAAGACTCGTCAAAATTCAAAGAAATTACAGGGGGCAATTTAAATGTAGCTCAAATGATTAGATTTGTTGGAGCAGAACATCATGTAAATAGGAAAAAAAGCTGGTCGTCAGCATTTTCTCCTTTTCACAAAATATGTTCAAAAGCATTCCTGCCCTGGTTCGCCAAAGCTCTTGATTGCTTGGTAAATAGTAGGCCTAAAGAGTTTTTTTTTTTTTGTTCAATTAAGAGAATACCTGTACAGAAAAAACAAATTCAAGTTTTATCTCTGAATAACTGTCAACTCTCGGTTAAACCTATCACTGCCAGGGAGACTGCGGTGAAAGATAATATTACCGATGATGTTTACGAGATGAAATAAATAGGAGATATTTGTTGGTGTTTTTTCGGTGAAAGATCGAAATTTATTTCATCTCGTGAACATCATCGGTAATATTTTCACGAGTGGCGCAGCCACGACTGAAAACATTACCGATGATGTTCACGAGATGGGATAAAGTTCGATCTTTCACCGAAAGAAAAAAATATTCTATTTATTTTATGCTTCTACCCCCTTTTGTTTGGGACTTTCATCAACCCAGAACAGTTGTTTTCGGTTATTCCCCGTGGTGCACCCACCTCGAAAAACAACACATTACAATTTTACGTAAAGCGTATTTCCCTCTATTTGAATAGCTGGCGTTGTTTACCAAGGTAACTATTGCGCGGGAACTAGTGTTTCCGCCTTCTATTGAAGAGTTAGAAAATATGGAATCGGTATTTTCACTCGTCGTAACCAAACCATAATCAACAATTATTTCTCGATAAACTACCGAAAAGCATGAAATAATAAGTATTCTGAATTCCTACCTGCACAGATAATGGCATCGTCACCAGTTCTTTCTTTAGTCTGTAAAGTATCAAAATTTAACTTAAGGCTCCACAAAAACTAAAGCAGTGTTTATAAAAGCTGAATTCGTGTTCGTTCAGCCATGAGTTCGTGTTCAGCTTCAAATTTCATTAATGCTTCAGAAAGTGAGAAAATTTGAAGAAAAGAAATAGACATTTTTATCTATGGAGAAGACGACATGAATTCCTCTAAGAGTTACGATTTACTCCATTGGTTACATATCAAACTACAGTATATAGATCTGTGTAACTTTGAAATTTTTATGCTCAAGTGAGTCTCGGACAAAAAGGGTTTAAATATACCGAGCCAGTCTTCGTGGCAGCAAGTCTTTCCGCTAGCTCCTTACAAAAATAAAATTTTTAGACATATCAATATTGAAAAAAAAAAGTATGTAGCTTAAACGATGCGATCTGTCTTCGAAATGAGGAAAAATGCTGGGAAAAAAAGCTTTGTTTTTCCAACAGTGTTTTCGAAATCCCTTTTCCTTTGCGTTATGAAAACCAGAAATCGTTTGCTAAAGAAATTAATGTACATAAGTTTACAGTGTTAACATACTATATTTCTAAATGCTCGGCGCTGAAAATTAATTGCCATAATAGCAGATTTTCCACATTTCAGGATACCGCCAATTGTCTGATTGTTGGTCGAATGTACGGAATACATTCCTGTCGAATTGAGTTTCACTCCTGTCGAATTGAGATTCACACTTACAACCTTCAAGACAGTTGATGGAAAGATATCAAGAATGTCTACAGAAGCGCTAGGTACTGCAAGCTTGGTAAACCCTGTAAATAACATACAATGAGGTTTTTTTTTTGTTCTAGAAAGATTACTTTGTTTGACAGACATGGTACCACGTCACTTTCAAAATTATTTCAGATGTATCACCTACGGTTTCAGCTTCCTTATTCATCTTTTTCCTAGGCTAAGGCACTGCAATGCCTCGCCGAGGTCACGCCCAGAAACATCTGCATGTAAAGCGGTGAGGATCGAACCTCTTGGTACAAATCGGCCTCTTTGAGCATTATATAAATAATGCAAATTAAACTGAACTAGACATTCTCAGTGCAGTAGATACAGATATTGCAATTTAAGGCACTTTCTGTTAGAATATCTAGCAATGTAGTGGATAGTTCAGCCCCAATATCAGACTCCATACGTTCTCTGTAGACCAATCTTAATCTGCACTGACCGTAAAAGCGACCAAATCCGGGTTAAACGCTTTGAGGGTTAACCACTGAACAAAGCGGTAGGGGTAGGGGTCAGTTGGAAAGGACTTAATTACAATTCCTGAAGTATTTGTTTTATGATATACGCAACACCGCTATGGATAGCTTCATGTTGAGACCGACAGTTCCACAGATGTTGGTATTTTTTAGATTGAAACATTTTTTGAAATGTTGAAAGCCTCACTACACTGTTTTTTTTTTAACTTAAAACACCGAAAATTTGCAGAGGATTTACAGTATCGTCGTCATTTATGCACCATAGAAAATTTAGCTGACAAAATCTCGGTCTCGTGAAAAAACAAATGTTCCATTTCGCTGGTTTCGCACTGACGCAAAGCCCGGACATATCTGACGTGTAGGAAAGTAGACTCCATGGTGAAGAAGGTTCGGTTGAACACGACCTTCGTTTGGTTGCGAAGTAGCTCTTTTATTATAAGTCTAGTCTTTACTATACAAACTTGTGTTTTAACGACCCTGACAAAGAAGACTTTTGAAAATATTGTGGGAAAAGGACTTAACGTTGTGACCTGACTTGTTTCTTCCATTTGAGCCATATCTTTTTTGTTGTCTGCAACTGTTCTCTGTTTATACAAGTCCATGAAATATTTGCCATCTAGCAAAGAGTAACCGAATCGTATTTAAAGCGACAATTAAATTGCCCTGTGGTTATGGACTGAGGGTGAACAGAGAGACTAGTACCGTCAAGTGTAACTTTTTCATGATTATGACCATCAAATCATTTTACTTCCATATTCTATGTAAGCATGAGCATCGAATCATATCCACTTACGTCAACAAGTACAAGCTTTTGTATAAATCATAACCATAAAATCATTTCCACTTACTTGTCATCAACAAGTACAAACTTTTATATAAATCACAACTATCGAATCATTTCTACTTACTTGGCATAAATAGTTGCAAGCTTTTGTTTAAATCATAATAATAAATCATGCTCACTAACTTGTCATAAAGTTGCAAGCATTTATATAAAGTTATATAACCATTAAATCATTTCCACTTACTAGTCGTAAACAGTTGCAGGTTTTTCTATAAAGCTCAATTACCATAGAATCAATTCCACTAACATGTCATTAATTATTGCAAGCTTCTATATTAAGTTTATAACCATACTAGTCACAAACAGTTGCAAGCTTTTATATAAAGTTCAATAACTATAGAATAATTCCCACTTTCTAGTCAAACACATTTGCAAGCTTGTGTATGAATTAGGCAAGTTTTTGAGTTATTCATAACCACAGAATCGTTTTCACTCACTTGCCATTAATTGTTGTAAGCTTTTATATAAAGTTCAATAACCACTGAATCTTTTCACTTACTAGTCATAAATAGTTGCAAGCTTTTATACAAAGTTAAATAATCATGGAAACATTTTCACTTTCTAGTCATAAGCAGTTGCAAGCTTTCATGTAAAGTTTAAAAACCATAGAATCTTTCCACGTACTAGCCATATACAGTTGCAAGCAGTTATATAATGTTCAATAACCATGGAAACATTTTCTCTTTCTAGTCCTAAACAGTTGCAAGGTATTACATAAAGTTCAATAGTCATGAAAGCATTCTCACTTTCTGGTCATAAACAGTTGCAATCTTATATATAAAGTTCAACAACCATAAAATCATTTTCACTTTCTTGTCATAAACAGTTGCAGGCTTTTATGTAAGTCACAATCATTGAATCATTTCCGTTTAGTTGTCATAAACAGTTGCAAACTTTTGTATAATTTATAACCATCTAATCATTTGCACTTTCTAGTCATAATAAGTTTTATTGCTTTTAGATAAAGATCAATAACTATAGGATTATTTCCACTTGCTAGTTTTAAACAGCTGCAAGCTTTCATATAACGGTCCAATATCCATTGAATCATTTCCACTTACTACTCATAAACAGTTGAAAACTCGTTTGTGCATCACAATACCCCTTGATCTGTAATGTTCTCAGTTGACGTGGTGAAACAACAGTCATACCCGGGGAAAATGTAACATTCGTGGAAAGTCCCTTGGCACCAGTTACCTGAACTATCTGAATACAACAGAAGCATGATAAACATAGTTCAACCTGCAACGGGCGTCTTTTTGCCCTGCAGCATAATCTTTACCATAGAAAGCATTATGTGAGAAGCAGAAATTTCTGATTACGAGCAAGATCAGAAGTATTATTTATGTTTTTGTTTTTTTTTAATTCTAAGACCAGCAACTTGATTCGATCAGACAGAAAGTCCAATTCTCACCGCATTTCTGTTTTTTCGTGGAAGTGACCTTGCAAAAGGCGCTGAGGAGCGCCAGTAGTACCTGAGAAACTTAGGAGACACATGAATAAATGAGCTGCCATAGCGAAATGAATGAAAAATATTGAGAGAGGCGTAAAACACAATAGAGTGGAAAATCTCGGTAAATGAGAGGACGAATATTGAATACTAGAATTAGGATGACTGAAAATGGTAAATGAATTGGGCAATAGAAAGCAGATCCCATGTTGCAGACTTACGTGGATTCACGTTATCAAGGAAAGCAGCTAAAACAACTTTTCCATCACCTTATATTCTCTACAATATTTACAATGTCTTGATTGGTGGTTTCTAGAGGAAATAGGTGCAAATTTCTGCAAATAGAACTCGGTCTGGTAATAAGGCTGTAAAAAATTATGAGCCGTGCTCTGGAAAAAGAAGCTTAATGCATCTCCTTAATGCATTATACCAAGCGGGACATCACATAATTATGGATCCATAATATCCATTGTGACAAACAACAGACTGAATCATAAGGTATAAATATCCTTTGGCATGCAGAAAATATGAAGATAGCGAAAAGTTTCGGCCCATGTCCGCGCAGGCTGACATGGACGATACTTTTCGCAAATGCATTAAGACCCCTTTTTAAAGAGCATGGCTCAATTATTTTGTGAAAAACATACTGACCTGAATCGGCTTTGAAGCAGTTATTATGTAAGTTTTATTATACTTGATTAACCTCGTTATCACGTGCGAATAATTAGCAATCTTAAATGTTCTATAACCAGGAAATTTAACTGTTGTGTTGGCCCAATTAGCTGCAATTTTAATCATGTCCAGGTCCAACCTGTTTGAGCCAAGACTTCGAACAATATAATTTGTCCCCCATTTTGAAGCAGTATGCAGTTGCTCAGTTACATGACCAGTGACGTCACCATGAGAAAGTTTTCTTGATCCCACAAACACAACAATTGGCTTTTGGCTGTATATTCGTGTTCCTGATAAATCCATTGTGGTTTCGATCTGAAGAGCAGAATACTGATCCAGTATCACGTGTCTGTGCCATTTGGTATGAAAATAACTACCATGGACACATACTATTATGTCCTCCACAGATGGCGGTAAAGTAATGGACACGTGAGTTCTATTTCCTTTGGCTGCCACAGCAAACTGACAGTAACCGCTGAAGACACAATACGTTGCCACTATATATTCATAATAACCTTGAATTACATATGGGCCAAGAAGTTCATTCAACGGGATGCCCAGGAAACCTTCGACATGTCCCGTGTCATGGTTGATCACGTACGTCTGGAGAATGAAATGATCCTTCGAGGAGAAAAAGAGACTCTTGTTTCTGAGTTGTGAACCGTGTAAAGTATGTGACTTGCTGAACACGATCGTTTTGTGCCTGTGTGCTGCGATGGTTAGGCTGTTTATCAGCCCTGCTTTGCCTGTAATAAAGTTCGAGAAGCACTCTTCTAACTTTTCATAAAAGGAAGGACAAATACTACAACTATGAACACGGATGATGACAATAATCAATATTACTAAAATTTACCGTAATTTCTTATATTACGTAGGCTACTGATAATGTTTCATCATTGTTTCAGAAAATAATTGTCATCATATTCAGGGACATACTTGTACATTATTTTTCTCTTTTTTACGAGGGACACTTTTTAAGTTCGTAGAGTAAGCCTATAACTTTTTAACGCGATTATGAAGTTGCACGATTTTTTACACAGAACTTGCATAATCATTCCTCTCTCGAACGGTGTCACGGTATGCGGCGCACGAGGTCCACGTGCGCGCTGCGCTGGGTGTTTTCAACACGTGGTTTTATACACTATAGTAAAATATAGCGTTCAATATGGATGGAAAAATCTCTGAACAGAGGGTATATTGTAAGATTCGAGCACAGCTCGGGTTTCCGCCAACAGAAATTCATGCTGATTTGCAAAAAGTTTATGGGAATGGTGCTTTAAAATATGCTACAGTTTGCAAGTGGGTACGTCGTTTTAATGATGGTCGGGAGTCAATTGAAAATGGCCCTCGGGTGGGTAGGCCGGTTTCCGTTTTGACGGAAAAGAACGTTGCTACTGTGAAAACGTTAATTGAGGAAGACGCACGTTATACCGTGCAAGAGATAGAAGAATTAAGTGGCATTCATTCGTCAAGTGTTTTGAAGATCTTACGTGAACGACTTGGGCTACGTAAGATCTGCGCGCGCTGGGTGCCCCATTTGCTCACTGACGAGCAGAAACAAAGTCGGGTTAGACTTGCATCGCAAGTTATAGAAAAATATGATAAATGTGACCCACTCGTTTGGAAGAGATAGTTACAGGTGATGAAACCTGGATCTATCATTTTCAACCCGATTCTAAGGCTAAAAATAAGGTTTGGGTTTCATCTGAGGGCGACAGACCTGTCATTGCGCGCCGTTGCAAAACATCAAATCGCATGTTGTATGCGATATTCTTTGATTCGAAAGGTCCAGTCCTTCAAATTCCAGTCCCGAAAGGTAGTTCTGTCACTGGAAAGTTTTACAGAGAAAGTGTTCTTACTCAGCTTGTTGATTTCTATCAGAAACGCAGACCGCGCACCGGTGTCCGCGGCATCAAATTACTCCATGATAACGCACCGGCCCATAAATCCGCTACGGTACAGGAATATCTGAAAGAATCTGGGCTCGATGTCTTAGATCATCCCCCATACAGCCCTGACCTGTCCCCCTGTGACTTTTGGTTGTTCGCAAGACTAAAGGAAATGCTGGCAGGGCACCGTTTTGAATCCCGTTGTGGTATAGGCAGTGCGGTCTACCAGTGTCTGCAACATATACCTAAAGAGGACTACCGGGCGGCGTTCCGGAAATGGGTAGATCGGTGTAAAATGTGTGTGGAGGCAGGCGGGGCATATTTCGAAGGTCTTAGATAAATAAAATTTTGATATTTCAAGCGGTTTTAAAAAGACCGCCCTACTCTACGAACTTAAAAAGTGTCCCTCGTATGTGTGTACATGTCAGTTTTAAAAGAAGTTCTTAACAGTATTCAATGGACGTTTTCGTTGCATTCCTGGTGCACCAGGACTTCGGGCTGAGAAAATCTTTGTCATAATGATTGACTCTTTCGCTTGCAGATAAATAAATAGCAACTTTCCATGGCTACCAATACACTGCTCCTGCAAAATTGAGAGACAGAATTAAGAAATGGACAGTGTAAATCAGAGATCAGATTGCACGATCTGTGCAGTCTGATCTTGGTCTGCACGGCCAACAAGAGTGTCTTGTGTGGTCCATAGTAAAGAAAGAGTATGAATAAATTCATGTGATGTAATTTTCGACCAATGAAACACATTACAAGTCACTCACACAACAGCGTACACCTGGTCTAGTCCTATTAACGAAATGTCGAATTATTTGTAATATTGCTTGGTTCTTATTCTGAAGAGTTAAACGAAAATAATTTTGATTAAACAGACTCTTTTTGACAATATGTTATTACTAAAACAAGTATTCTCATGAGATTTCAGTTGTCGAATTTCCAATGGCTAGGAATGGAGAATAACCGGAGAGAATCACGTGAGGACTGATGGCGGAGCATTCTTTGCAAACACTAAGTACTATGAGGTTACAAACATTCTAGAAAACAAAAGGCGTTGTTTAACCTCTACGTCTACCCACATCACATTAATGCAAAGCACTCTAACGCTGGAACTCATTTGCATATATTCAGTAATGTCAGACGGGAGGTAACAACACGTGTTCAACGTAAGAGACTTTCTAAACTTAACTTACCTGTCACATTCACTGTTATTTCCTTATTTTCTGTGTTTGTCAGTGCTGTCTTGTAAGATATTGAAGTTTCAGCACCACGCCTTTTATATGTAAGACCAAGAAAAGCGACGACATAAGTTGTCTCTCCTGATACTGCGGAAAAAAAAATTTAATGACACAAAAATATCTTACGATAGGCCGCGTTAAACCCCTTCAGTGTCAAGTATATTAAATAGATTCTGTCGGTCTATTGACCCCCACAGCGCCTTTCACAGCTAGGCATATATTTGCCTTTCCGGCCAGTGCAGATCAAGATTTGACTACACAAAATGCGCAGTCTGATCTTTGATCTATATTGTCCGCTTAAATAGTCAAATGCAAGCATGATTCAGTTATTTGTAGACGGAAAGGCAGAGTCCCGGTAGCTCAGTCCGTAGCGTACAGGACTTGAGAACAGGGCGTGGCTGGTTCGAATTCACAGCTCTCCCAATTCCTTTCCGAGGATTGATGATACTCATTGCGACAGGATTCATTCCTCTCTCATTGTTGATCATTGTTTCAACGATGGTAATGTGGGGAAAGCAGCTAGTGGATTTGGAAGACTATTGCGCGAAGTACTCGTAACAGAAACTCCAGGGAGGCATAGATAGGTGCACTGGCCGCCGCGATATTACTGAAATAATGTTGAAACGGCGTTAAACTCATCAGTCTAGACTGCCAGTGTCTGTTCGACCCAGGCTGCGCAGGCTGATATGGTCTATATTTTTTGCAGATGCATTAAATCCCCGTTACACGGAGTATGGCTCTATTACATCAATACACAAAGGAACAGTGTGTCCATCCGAGCAATTTACATATTTGCCGCAGTGTTTTCCTAAGTAACCCGTTGGCAAGACGGGAAATGAGTTGTCTATAGGTTGTAACGTATTGATCCTATCAGCTCCAGTCATGTATGAGTCATGCTCTGTTAAAATGGGGTTAAATGACCAAGGTTAGCCTGTGCAGTCCGTGCAGGCTGACCTGTATCGAAACTCTTTATTATTGTTTATTTTTCTGCATGTCAAAGGACAATTATACCTCCAGATTCAGTCGGTTGTATACGGTGGCACAAAAGTGACATGGAAGATATATTTTATACTACGTGCGCACGTAATAGTATTACGTGCGCACGTATTAGTTATTACGTGCGCACGCAGTAGCTAGTACGTGCGCACGCAGTAGCTAATACGTGCGCACGTATTAACTAATACGTGCGCACGTAATTTAACTATTACGTGCGCACGTAATATAAAATATATCTTCCATGTCACTTTTGTGCCACCGTAGTTGTAAGACAAAATGGGTTTTATGGATCAATACTTATATGATGACTTGCTTGGTATGATGCACGACAGACATGCATTAACCCTTTACCGCACAATGCCGCCTTTTAACGCCCTGGAAAAGATGCCGTTTGAAAACATTGTGGGAAATGGAGAAAATGCTGGTAACCAGCATTTTCTCCTTTTCCCACAATGTTTTCTACCCTACCAAGAGAAAATTGCACCATTTGAGCCACACTGAAATTGTCTTCTGCAAATGCTTTCAATTCGGACAAGGCTAAAATTTTGTCGTCTGGTAAAGAGTTAAACCAACTTTTACCGGAGCACGACTCATATATAAACCCGAATCTTTCGACAGCTGAAAATGCGATCCAATGAACTAAACCTTTACTGCACAATGCCGCCTTTGAACGCCCCTGTAAAATAAGGCTTTTGAAAGCATTGTGGGAAAAGGAGAAAATGCTGGTAACCAGCATTTTCTCCTTTTCCCACAATGTTTTCTACCCTATCAAAGAAAAATTGCATCATTTGAGCCACATTGAAATTATTGTCTGCAAATGCTTTCAAATTGGATAAGGCTAAAATTTTGTCGTCTAGTAAAGGGTTAAAAAAAGACTTCTGTCTTGGTGGCTTGACTAAACAAACGGATGGTCATGATACATTCACGCTCAGACTGCACGTTCTGTGGAGTCTGGTTTTGACCTATGCCTTCCGTAGAAGCTCCATTTTTTGTCTATGGCAAAAAATCCCGAGCTTTAACGACCCTGAACAAGAAAGCTTCTGAAAACATTGTGGGAAAAGGAAAATATGCTGGTAACCACACCATCCCGAGTTTTAACAACCCTGAAGAGGAAAGCTTTGAAAGCATTGTGGGAAAAAGGGGGAAAACGCATGTAATTCGCATTTCCCACATTGTTTTCTGACCTTTCAAACAAAACTCCGTTCATTCTAGTTTCATATATACTGTCGTCTGCAAATCCTTTTAATTAGGACGAATCTGAAATATTGCCGTCTGGTAAATGGTTAAAGGGCAAATCATATCTAACAGATACAAAGATAGTAGGGCCAACAGATAATATTATGATAGGGAACAAAGGTAGTCAAGAATGATAGCCACAACTCACCGTTCAACGTTAGGGTAAACAGAAGAATCGCACAGCTGCAGTCTGTAAACTGAAAATCCGGTAACAAAAATTAAGATGTTTAACACCTAATATTTTTCTGACTTTTTCTGCAAATATAAAATTGTAAGTGTTCAACGCAATCGATCACCTGTACAAATTTTTTACACATAATCCACGGAGAGACAGCACCAAACCAAAGAGACTAAAAAAAAAACTTGGTATCCAGATATTCCGGTTTTAAGCAAGCAATATACAACAAACTATCATTTGTTTCGATGGTCCTGACGAAGAATCCGTCCGAAAACATTGTGATAAAAGGAAAAAAATCTAATGGCCAACATTTTCTCCATTTCGCCGCACAATGTTTCTACGCTTTGAAAGACAACTCTCGTCAACTGAGCCACATTTATTTGGTCGTCTGGAAATACTCTCTTATTGGAGAAGTCTAAGATTATATCTTTTTGTATTTTTAGCGCTTTGCACCTGACATCTCTCCGTGACAAAATTTATATCGCTGACATTTCTTAGATTTAAAAAAAAACCTAACTATTCAAGTGAAATATGTCATATACAAACATACAAATTAAAAAAAAAATAAATAAAAATAAAAAGGAAGGTTAATTATCAGCTTTTTAAACTCTTAACCCTTTACCATAAGAATAAAGCTGGTAAACAGCATTTTCTCCTTTTCAGACAATGTTTTCTACCTTTTTTAGACAAAATACAACATTTGGGCAACACATAATTAGTCATCCGCAAATGCTTCTAATTTGGACAAGTCTAAAATATTTATCCTTTGATAACAATTTAAGTAAAAGTTGAATGTATGATTTGTAACAGCAATGGCATGACGCACTTCTATTTTCTTACCAAACACATGACCTTCATCCTCTTTATTTGACACGTTTCAATTCAGCAGAGTTGTAACCTGCGGAGAAATAAGCTACAACACCTTAACAATATATTTTTTGTGATATGTAAGTCTGGCAAAGTTAGAATTTCACATGTTTTAGATATTCTTGGCATAGCTTTAGTAATACACTTCTAAGTGAATGCAATGAATTTAAATAACATATTTCTAGAACTAAATTCTATTTAACAAATGCAGACACGGGTTAATTTCAAATTGTGACGTCAATTTTATCATTGCAACCCAAAACTTTTATCAAGACTACGATAAATTATAGTCGTTTTATCATCACCAAATTGATAATGGAAACATCAGGGATCTTGTATACACAAGATCCCTGGAAACATTCAAGGCAGGTTTCTATTGTCGCTGCAGTTGTTTTATGATAATAGTAGGAATTCATTCTGTTGAAAGCGTTCTGAGATCATAATTTTATTTAGAAACAAGCACTTGCTATTTAAGCTATTTCTTGCATAGGAGAAACAACGTAAAGAGAATAGAGAACTGCAGATTGATCGGTAGTCGCACATTTGCTTACAACCCGCAAACAGAACTTTTCTAAACACTGGGCCCGTTTTTCTTCTTACGCAAATATAAGCCGGAAACCAACAAATACTCTCTACAAAAGAGAATGCTGTAAAATTACGAATGACAATTCTACTCGAAATTTGGCGTAAATAGCTAGCGATTTCTCGTTTTCTTGTAAATTATTCTGTATAAATAATACAGAACCACAAAAACATTTCATTCGCCCTACTTGTGCATTACAAACAAATCGTTGATAAAAAGGATAAATCCTTAAAATTGACCCTTGTGCGAAAAAATCTCCAGTGAAAAAAGCTGGGCGAAATCGAAGACGAATACGGCAAAGAAATCAAAGTGCTGAAAGCTCTCTAGTATTCTGTAAGACTGATGAAACTATATGTGCCAAAGATGAGCTTAAACTTAAGATACATTTGCGGACGGTGAGGGTCGAGATAAGACAGCAATGTGCAGTCAGATAATATTGATTAATACTGTTTGGTATACTCGTCACACACAAGATGTACTTATCTTGTATTCGGCAGAATTGTTGCAATAAGATTATAAAAAGTTGGTGGGTTTTTTTTTTACTATTTTCTGTGATGTAGATCTAATTAGATACAGATCTAGATCTGTATGAATTGAACAAGATATGGTGCCGCCGCTATTCTAATGCCTATTGTATGACTAAATAGGTGCATTGATAATCCTATCTGTCATTCATCATAAATCATTGTAAATTCAAAACTGTTGCATCAATGAGATTTTTTACCTTTCTAGAACTATACTGCATTGATAACTTCTCTATTCAATCCTTTAACAATCAATCCCAACTTTTAACGACCCTGAGACAAAAACAAACTCGAAAACCTTGTGGGAAAAGAAGAAAATGCTTGTAACAAGCATTTTCCCCTTTTCCCACAATGTTTTCAACCCTATGAAAGATAAATTTCATGTTTTGAATCACATTTTCTTTGTCATATGCAAATGCGTTTAATTTGGATAAGTCTTAAAGTTTGTTGTGTGGTAAAGAGTTACGGTAAGGCAGGACTAAATGAGAACAGCTAGAACACGGCATTTGTTTGGTGGCAAACTTTGCCATAAATGTAATATTACATTATATAGGTGGCCAAGTTTGTCAAAAACAACTGAATCCTGTTCTGGCAAATGCATCTCTGTAATGCACTGCACATATCGAGCAAGTCATCACATAAATGTGGATCCTTAAAATCCATTTTGTCTAACAACTAACTAAATCATGAGGAAGATTGGTCCATTAACATGCAGAAAATTGACTAAAAGCAAAAGTTTCCACCCAGGTCTACCTGTGCAGACTGCATAGGCTGACATCTGTCAATAATTTTTGCATCTGCATTAAGCCATTAACCCTTTATGACACATTCCAAAGTTTTAATGACCCTGAGAAGAAGGCTTTTGAAAACATGGTGAGAAAAGGAGAAAATGCTGGTAACCAGCATTTTCTCTATATCCCACAATGTTTTCTACCAAATCAAAGACAGAAGTCATCATTTGAGCTTCATTTAATTTGTTGTCTGCAAATGCTTTGAAATCAGACAAGAGCAAAATTTTGTTGTTTCATAAAGAGTTAAACTCCTTTTTCACAGAGCATGGCTCAAGAACATGTGTGCTAGAATCTGTGTCCCTTATGACGCCATCCTCAAGAATTTGATATAATGAAAATTTGAAGCAATACATAAATTTAATAGAGCCACATTTCGGAGTTTTGCCTTTTCCGAAATTAATGGCTTCTTAATTTTCATTACAAAGGTAGAACTTTGGTACCTCCGTACAGAGGAAAGTTACAGAAAAAATGAAAACATATTAGAATTATGAAATAAAACGAATTGTTCATTGGTTCAAAGTCAGCAAAAATGTCATTGCTCTATTCCTTTTAATTAATTCAGTCAAACATAGGTTTTTAACAAAGCTGTGCTAAAAGCATTACATATGCCGTACCCTAATACTCATCCTCTAACATATGTTTAAAATCACAAATTTATTTTGACCAATGATACGCTTTGGTTTTGAAACGAGAGAATGCGGAAAACAATTTCAGACAAAAAGTCTGAGTCTGCACACACATATCCACTGTAAGACTGACTAGAAAATGTAGCAAGCCCAATATTTAATGGTAAAATTTGGATTTAATAATCATTATCCTTTGGTGTACTAACTATTGATTCTAAGCCTTTTCATTTAAACCTTAAGTCAATACAATACAGTCCATCTTTTGACCAATCAAAATCTAGTAAAGCAGGCACAAGGAGCAGGAAGAATATTTTAAGAAAAGGAAGATTATGCACTTGATGATGACAGAAAACATTAGGGAAATGGGTGAAATTGCTGGTACATGCACATCTTTTGCTACAACTTTTTCAAAAGCTGTATACTGGTGCAAATAGCAAAATGAATGCACATTTCAATCCATTCAAAAGACAAACAAATTTGTAAATTTCGGAATACTTTCATTCAAAATATCAGATTGTGTAAATCCAAGATCAGAATGCACATACTTTGCATTCTACAACTTCAGAAGCTTAAACTGCAACTTGAAGGAACATTTTTAGTACAGTGTATGTGCAAAAGACACAACTTTTTTTCATGTTGTTCTGTTCTGGCCAGAAGCATATTTATTGCTGATTTGCCAAATGCATAAATGAAATTTAATTTTTGGGCACATTCATTCAGAATACCAACAATCATACAGTATAGACCCAAGATCTGAGTGCATGTTCTTTGCAGTTTAATCTTACTTTACACTGTAAGCAGAAAAATCAGTCACAGTACGAAGCTATCATTACCATGCAAGGAGTGAAAGAGTAATGTCAAAATTTTAGACTTTTCAAAATTGAAAGCATTTGCAGACGATAAATTACATGTGATTGAAATGATAGTTGTCTTTGAAAGATAAAAAAACATGATGGGAAAAGGAGAAAATGGTGGTTGCCAGCAGAATCTGTTTTTCCCCATAATATTTTCAGAGGGATTGTTTGATAAAGAACAGTAAACTCTTCGCAGGCTTTAAATTTGATTTAGGGGGTAATAAATATATGAGTCATGCTCTGTGAAAATGGGGCTTAATGCATTTGCAAAAAGTATCGACCCAGGTCAGCCAAAACCGACTTAGACATAGGGTAGAATGGTCCTTTGACATAAAGAAATTTGACCAATAGCAAAAAGTTTCGGCCCAGTTCAGCAGGCTGACCTGGGCCAAACTTTTCACTATTGGTCAAATTTCTGTATGTCAAAGGACCTTTCAACCATATGTCCAAGTCAGTTTTTAAAAAGAGTGGCTATTATGGATCCATAATCATGCAATGGGTTGATAGATATCATACATCAGGGAGGTGTATTAAGCCCCCTTTTGCCAGAGCATGGCTGATATGTTAAAACTTGTAGCCATAAACCTTTAGTACACACTGTACTACACAATCCTAAGTTTCAACAACTCCAAGGAGGAAGTCTTGGAAACATTGTGGGAAAAAGAGAAAATGCTGGTCACCATCATTTCCTCCTATTCCTACAGTGCTTTCAAATGCCTTTTACCTACCTCCTTTTCCCACAATGGTTTCAAATGCCATTTACCTCAGGCTTTTTCAAACTCGGGATTGTGTAGTCAAGTTTAAGCATATCTTATTGCCATCTTTATTCAAATTGCACAATATATAAGAAGAAATATAGCTTTGGCAAAAGGGTCTGGCTACAGTTCTCAAAACTTGGATTCAGTCATTCCCTTTGAGGGATCCAAAATACTTTGAGAGCAAGGATAGAAAGGGATCCCAAGGTGATTTTTGGTAGTTCTATGTCATTACCATAGTAAACTTTTGCTTTGCCAAGATTTTCATGATGATTGATTTTTAGATAACAGAAAATTAATTGAAACTTTGAGGCTTTCCTAATAAACATACCTAAATTCAATACATTTAATTAAGTGATTACATTCCTGGTAAGTTTACAAACCTCTTGACTTTGTTACTTTTCAGGGAATATATCAACTGCGAAAGTAAACATAACAAAACCCAAGCACTCCTTTATCCTTGGTTATTGGGAAATGTGAAATATATCAGGAAACTCATGAGAAGTACAGCGAGGGCAAGAGTGAGGATACCAACATGTAAACATAGTCAATTGCACTAGCCTCCGTGATATAAATTACTACTGGGACTCGATAGAAAGACATTACAGGGAGGTAACTATAATTAAGTTTAAAATTACATGTTTGATTTATCTCCCTTCAAATGAATTTTCTGATGAGAAAGGATTAGCATTATGTATGATCCACGTGTTGAATGAATCATGTCATGTATACCTTATTTGCATAATGAAATAAATTCTCTTTCAAGTTCTCAATTTATCTCAATCTGTCTTTTACCGTATGTCAGTTATCCAATCTTCCATCTGCTGGAATGCATGTTTTACAATATTGTGAATGTGTGGTTGCTCAAAGTTGTGCAAAATTAACGAACTAGCTGAAGAAGGCTGTTTTCAAACCTCTATGCCTCTGATTTTGATATGATTGAATTTCTTTTCTCATCTCTTTAGTGAGATCTGACAATGCAGACTGAGGCCCCGAATTTTCCTATTCCTTTAACTCTATACCAGACAATAAAAAATTAGACAACCAAATTGGAAGCATTTGCAGGCAATGAATTCAATGTAGCTCAAGGATAGCTTCTGTGTTTTAAGAAGGTACGAGTCAGAAAAGAAGAAAATGCTGGTGTTGTGGGAAAAGGCAAAAAATGCTGGTTACCAGCATTTTCTTCTTTTCCCGCAATTTTTTTCAAAAGTGTTCTTCTCCAGGTTTGTAAAACATGAGATTTTTCGGTAAAGGATTAACTCTTTCCTTAGATGTTAAAGGCAACTGCACACTAAAAATTAAATGACTCGAATGATGAAATTTGTCTTTGAAAAAGTAGCATCATTGGGGGAAAAGGTGAAAATCCTGCTTAACAGCTTTTCTCATTTTACCACAATGTTTTCAAAAGCTTTCTTTGTCTGGATCATTACAATATGGGCACATGTAGTAAAGGATTAACTCTTTCCTAAACGACAATATTTAAGACTGGTCCAAATTGAATGCATTTGCAGACAACAAATCAAATGTGGCTAAAATGATTGCATCTGTTTCTGAAAGGTTAGAAAACATTGTTGGAAAAGGAGAAAATGCTGGTCACCAGCATTTTCTCCATTTCCCACAATGTTTTCAAAAGGTGTCCTTCTAACAGTCGTTAAAAGTCTGGATTGTGTGGTAAAGGGTTAAATCAGTTTTTGCTAGCTATAACATTATCCTGAATGGTAATGGGGGTCTTTGGGCAAGGACCTGGTAGCATAATGATTTTTAGACACAAATTTAAGGTAGGTTTTTTTTTATTTGCAGCTTTTTTCCGTAACAATATCCAGGACATTTGAGACAACAAAAGCATATAAGAACTGATAATAAGTGGAGAGATTTCTCATACTTGTAAACATTGTACCACACACCATTAAACATTCAAGTAATATATTACCCACTCTCATGCACAATATTCAAGTAGGCCTACTACAGAACTCTTGTAATGTGGCATTATGCACTGGCAGTATGTTTTGGTACACTCTTTTTCTGCTTCCATTAAGACCTGGGTCTGTATTCACCAACCATTCTTAAGAATATTCTTTGTCTAATTTTCAAGAATTTTCTTGATTTGAAAGTAACACAAATGTGTTGTGTTACTTTCAAATCTAGAAAATTCTGCAGCATAAGACTAAGAATACAGACCCCATTCACTTCTCTACCGTGCGACAATATTTTGGACTCCACCAGCCTTAAAGTATTTACAGATGACAAGGTGTGGCTCAAAAAGAAATTCCTGTCTTTCAAGTGGTAGAAAACAATGTGGAAATAGGAGAAAATGTCGGTTAATTGGAAATTTCTCCATTTCCCTCAATGCCTTGAAAAGACTTCTTCAGGGTTGTTTAAACACAGAATTGCATGGTGATGGATTACTGCAGTTTTAGAAGGGTCACAGTGTCATCAAAAGGCTCCTCTTTGGGGTCATTAAAAATCAGGATTGTGTGGTAAAGGGTAAATGAGTCCAATGGTTAAACCACTCTCGATAGCCCCTAGACTTCCATAGTACTCATGCAAATATTGTAGGTTGTGACAAAATGCACACAAGTTTTGAACCTAAGATCTTGACCCCTAAATTTTACAATGTAGGTCTGTAGACTTAAATAGAGGTTTGTTTTTGTAAGCTATGTCCTAACATCACATATCAAAAGCTCTTTTTTCAGAGTGGTCCTCATAAAAAGTTCTAAGTAAAGGTGTAAAACTTGCAATCTGGAGGCCCTGGGCTTTTGATTCTTATCCGAGGCAATGAGATTTCCGTGGGAGTGTCCTTGGGCAAGACACATCAGATCCAAAACCTTGTACTGATGAAACCTGGACAATCACGATATGTTGGAAGCAACCTAAAACATCATTCAACCAAACTCCCTTTCACACACACAAAATACTGTATTTTTCTGTGCCAAGCCAAGTAACTCAGTCAGTTCCATACAGGATTTGAAACCTGGGGGGGACATGGGTTTGAATCCTCAGCTTGACCAATTCTTTCCAAGAATTGATGATCATCATTGCGACAAGATTCATTCCTCTCTCACCTCTAATCAATTTTTCAACAATAGTTATGTAGAAAAGCTCCAAGTGCTGGTAAAAGATAATCATGCATAGATAGGTGTAATGGCCACAGCGATATAACTGAAATGATGCTGATAATGGTGTAAAACACCATACAAACAGACAAACTACCACTAAGTATTTTGCTGTTTTAGTCATGCACATTATGTTCCTTCATGGAATGTAACAGAACACATTTAGACAATATCAGCAATCAAAACATGCTTTCACTTGCATTACACACCGGCTCCTTTGTTTGGACCAGGTCTATACTTTTCAGAATGCACAAGCGCAGGTCTATCTAGGCATGTGCACAGGTTTTTCTGTAGATAGTAAATCTGCCCACATGCGAGAAAGACTTGCTCACGTGCAATGACGGACCAGAGTTGGTGCAGACAGGGTCGTGAATGACATTAGTACTCTCACGACCTTGATTATGTTTAAGAATTTGTGAATAAATAGGAAGAATCTTGCAAATATGTTTGTCTTGGAGAAATAGATTTTAATATGAAATATGATTTTTATTGGTGACCAACTCAACAGTTTTTAAATACATTTTTTTTTTAATAAATATCATCAAAAAATCTATCCCTTCCTATCTCAAACATGTGCGATAACATTTAAAACATTGTCGCAAAAATGCAATGTCATATGTTTCTATTCACTTGTCACCTTTAAGTCCCGTTATTACAGTAATTCATTCATATTTAAAACCAGGTCAATTTTTAATATTGTTCTAGAATTCTGATCTGTGTGAAATAGCAAAAGTTTTTAATCATTTAATTTGAACCTTTACTGAGCAATGGATTCGCTTGTACGGCATCAACGAACTCACACAAATAAAAGAAATCCAAAGGTTGATGCTCATGAGGTATCAGTTCCTAGCCAGGATTCATTAATATGCAAGTGAGAAAATAAATAAATGAATGAAAAATACCAAAAAGTTGTTTTCGATAAAAACATGTCAAATGCTTCTTTTTTCATTGAACAGGTCCAAACTTTTCTACATAATGGTTTAGTCATCTGCTTAATACTGATGGTGGCCGGTGTGTAAGTTGGATATTGACCTTGTACATTGGCCTTTCAGTATAAGAAAGGCCTGGGCATGAGCTTCACAAAACACCCTGACTTCGCGCTCTCAGTGTTATGTGAAGCTTGTGCCCAGGTCTTTTTTAAACAGAAAGACCTCATACTCAATCGATATCCTATACGTCATGTAATGAACCATAATTTGTGCTGTTTACCTTTTACCACGCAATAAACTTTCAGACATGTCCATACTGGAAGCATATAAAAAAAATATGGTGAATGTTGCTCAAATGATAGAATTTGTCTTTGAAAGGATAGAAAACATTTTGGGAAAAGGAGAAAATGCTAGTTACCAGCATTTTCTCCTTTTCCTAAGATGTTTTCAAAAGCCTTCTTTCAGAGGGTCATTAAGACTCGGGATTGTGTGGTAAAGGGTTAAACCATATTTTTACCAGTCATGACATGTGTTTTAGGCAAAACTGCTAATAAATTGAAAGAAAATTTACAACCAAAGATAAAAACCCAAATACTGTGATTTCAAAGTGTTCTTTTTTCCAACAAATCCCACAGTATCAGACAGGGTCTGTGCAATCTGATCTTGATCTCTGTCCACAAAAGCACTATGAGTTGCAGTTAGCTGTCATTAACCCTTTACCACACAATCCCAAATTTTAATGACCACAGAAAAGGGGCTTTTGAAAATATTCTGGGAATAAGAGAAAATGCTGGTAACCTCCTTTTCCCACAATATTTTCTACCCTCACACAAATTCCAACATTTTAGCTTCATTTGATAAGTCATCTGCAAATTGGACAAGTATACGTTTTTGTTGTGTAGTAAAAAGTTAATTACAACATTGTTCATTTCAGCACTGCCAACAAATACAGTTTATGACATGCTCAAGCACAAAATTTATGACATATTCAAGCATACAATGATTTCAATTAGCATGAAAAAAAGCTATGTGCAAGTCACCATTTTGTGAAAGAAATTAAAAAAATCTCTTAACTTTTTACCAAAAGTTTTACACTTGTCCAAAAAGAAAGCTTTTGCAGACAACAAATTAAAATGTAGCTCAAATGATTTCTTTTTTTGATGAGGTAGTAAACAATGTGGAAAAAAGGAGAAAATGCTGGAAGCCAGCATTTTCTCCTTTTCCATCAATGTTTTCCAAAGGCTTCTGCTTCAGGGTCGTTAAAACTCAGGATTATGTGGTAAAGCGTAAATAGCTGAGCAAGGTTTCTCTCATGGCACCTAAAAACTCCAGATTCATGCCTTCTAATTTCAGGGACCCACAAAATGGTATTGATAACCAATCACTATCACAATTGTGCTGTTGTTCATAAAGTTTCAAAAAGTACAGGAAACGATAAAGTGAGTATTTGTTCTATATTTGAAGAGTAATATCTCTTTAACCTTTTACCACACAATCCCGACTTTCAACGACCCTGAGGAAGAAGCCATTTGAAAACATTGTGGGAAAAGGAAAAAATGCTGGTAACCAGCAATTTCTCCTTTTCCCACAATGTTTTCTACTCTTCCAAAAAAAAATTCAAGTTTTGATTCACATTTATTTTGTTGTCTGCAAAAGCTTCCAATTTGGGCTGGTCTAAAATTTTGTCGTTTGGTAAAGAGTTAATTCTTCTCTCAAACCTGTCTTTTTGGTTGTCAGACAATTCTTAAAAGCGCTCACAAACATGGTTTCAGTCAAGAAATAATGCTTTTAATATTTAATTCTGTACCACACAAAAAAATTTTGCACTACTCAAAATCAACAGAATTTGCAGATGATAAATTTAATATTGCTTAAGCACTGATATTTGTCTTCAGAAGTATAAAGAACAAGGTGGGAAAAGGAGAAGAGATTACCACAATTTTCCCCTTTTTTCACCATTGTTTCAAAAGGTTTCTTCCTCGGGGTCATTAAAATGCAGGACTGTTTGGAAGTAAAGAGCCAAAAGCATTCCTCTTATCTTGACTTCTGATGATGAAGACAGCACATGGGCTTGAACATAGAACTGATAAAGAGTCTTAGACATAACAGGTTAATCACATTTTCTATCTTGTGACCATGGTCCCTTTTTATTGGAGATACTTGTACACCTTAATGCAATGGTTGCCCGAGTCTGCCACTACCAAATTACCGTCCCCAGTGATAGCTAGCCCCTGGGGGCCATACAGAGGGTCTGCTGATGTGTTCACATAGCTTAGAAATGATCCATTGCTGTCAAATACCTGAAGAGGAAAAAAAGCACACACATAAAATAGTCATCAATCATAAATAATAGATTAATCACTGAGTTCTTTTTTTCTAAACTAATAAATTAGCCCTTTACTAAACAATCCTATGACTCTAGGTAAGAAAGCTTTTCAAAACATTGCTGGTAAGCAGTATTTTCTCCATTTTCCACTATGCTTTCTACCCTATTAAAGACAAGTATCATTTAAGTCAATGTAATTTGCCATCTGCAAGTACTATTAATAACTTGGGCAAAATTTTGTAGCCTGCCAAAGAGTTAATCCATTACCATACAAGTTTGCTTCTTTCAATTCTTAAAGTTGTCTGAGATAGCTTTTGAGAAAAGGTGGGAAAAGGAACTTTTGTTTGTGAAGCAATTTTTCCTTTACCAACAATGTTTTCCACATCCTAGAAAAAAAAAAGAGTTTCCTTTCATTGTCTCTCATTGTGCTTGTAAAGTCAAGGGTTCATTTTATGCAAGTGCTATAATCTGTTTTTCAAGGAAAAGTGTTTTCAAAGATGTGCTTAGTTTTCAAAACAGAGATTTGTTAGATTCTGGTGAATCTCTCTTTTTTATGTCTTTACCAAACGACAAAATTTTAGACTAGTCCAAATTGAAAGCATTTGCAGACAACAAAACAAATGTGACTAAAAAATTAAAATTTGTTTTAGGAAGGGTGCAAAACATTGTGGGAAAAGGAGAAAATGCTGGTTATGAGCATTTTCTCCTTTTCCCACAATGTTCTCAAAAGGCTTCGTTAAAAGTCGGGATTGTGTGGCAAAGAGTTAAGGAAGGAAATTTAAGCTCAGGAAACAAGTGAGACTGTGTTTCAAACAGTGAATTTTGTAACCGAAATTTAGTGTCACTAGAAAAACAGGGAGACTTAAAATCTATTTGTTCATTTACCATTCAGAAGCAGCTATAGAGGAGAGTGCCTCTAACAACAATTGCCTGTCTGCCTATGTGTAAAGGTGTGGGTTCAATTCCTTGCTGAGGCCAGCCAAAAACCAAAAACAGTAAAAAAGTCCCAAATATCCACCTTGAACCCCAGATTACAGGAAGAGCATATGACTGATTAATGCCTTGTATGTAAACAGCAGTGGTTTTGATAGAATGTTGCATCAATTGTTTACTGTAGTGCTCTAGGTTTATACTGTATGACAAATTTATTTATCCCTTTACTAAAAAGACCCATTTTATTAGCCTTGCAACAAAAATTTTTGAAAACATTGTGGGAGAAGGAGAAAATGCTGGTAACCAGCATTTTCTCCTTTTCTCACACTGTTTTTTACTTTTTCAAAGGCAAGTTTTATCTTTTGAGCCTTATTTTATTTTTCATCTGCTAATGCTTCCAGTTTAGAGTAATCTCATGATTTACTCCAGATGAAAAAGTGAGACTTTTACCTGTATCCTAGAATTCCCCCAATCTGCTACAAGAATATTCCCATGGTCATCCACAGCAACACCTGTGGGGGCATTAAACTGCCCATTTCCCTCTCCATTGGACCCAAAACTGAACAAGTAATTGCCTTCGCAGTCAAACACCTTGATACAATGATTGTGAAAGTCTGATACAATAATATCATTACTAGCATTTACAGCAACAAAGTGGGGACCAGCAAACTGACTGTCTCCATTCCCACGGGAACCAAACTTGGACAAAAGTTTTCCGTTGGACTGAAAAACAAAAATAGTACTGGCTTTGTTGTCTACAACTATGATATGTCCATTTCGGTCAACTGCCACACCTTTTGGACCCAAGAGCTTTCCAGTTCCAATCTTATTTAGGTATTTCCCTTCATTGGAGAATACACTAACCCATTTGTTGTCATAGTCTGCTATCAAATAATTTCCATTTAATGTTATGGCAACACCAGTTGGACGTTGAAGTTTTCCAGCCACTCTTCCTGGGGATCCAAATTTCAATTTGCAATCTCCTGACACAGTGAAGACCTGTGCTACTTGATTGTTACTATCGGCGACTAAAATTTTACCATCAACACAACATAATCCTTGAGGATTAGTAAATTCCCCTTTGTTACGTCCTTTCACCCCTACTCTCCATAAAAGGTCATCTTCAATTAGATTACTCTTTCTGTTTGACCCTGATCTTGAACTTGAGGGTCGTTTAGTACCTTTTTGTTTGACTGCAGCTGTTCTAGGTATCTTTGAAGTACTTCCAGAAGCTTCTACATGTTCATTAGAACCAACACTAACTGCTTTTACTTTGAAAGGTGATCCCTTTATATGTTTTCCAAAGAGTTTGATGAACATACTATAATTGTCTTCTCTTGGAAGAAGATACACTAGTTCGTATGTACCGTTTTGTTGGTCCGTGATAGCAGGAATGATTCTATCACCATTAGAAGCTGTCAGCTCTGAATCAATAAGAGCTTGACCAACTTTGACTAGATTTCCATGGCAATCTTTGGTAGTGATTGTGATGACCCCAGGCTTGTTGACATAGGCATGTTTCAACCCTTCTCCTGTAGCAGTTGTATTAAAACCTATTGCACTATTTTTCTTTATATAACCTAAATTACCTAGAGATTTTTTAAGCCCCTGAAAGTGGGCAGTGTCGAAGGCAACAAATTCATTTTCTTCCGGCTCTTTCCTCACGGTATCACTTGAAAACTCTTTCAGTTTATCTGCCATCTCTTTTCTAACTAATAAAGTGTCCGTTTCATTCCCATGTTCAACAGTGTCTTCTGTGATTTCACAAGAGTTACTTATCTTGGTTATCAGTCCTTCAAGCCTTTCTTTCTGACTGTTAAGTACTTCTTGCTTTTTGAGATATACAGAATTTAAATCCTTTAACAGTGTGTGTTTTCTTTCATTCATTAGACAAATTAGTTCATCAAATGTCTCGGTTATTTTTTCCTCTGCAACTTTTGTATTACTAGATAAACTCTGATTTACTTCTGTGATGTTGTTAATCCCTTCTTGTAATTTTGGAATTTGAGCCCTAGCCTCTTTAATGAGGCCCTCAAGAGAGGATTTATGCTCCATCACAGCTTCATGAAGGGGGATAATTCCATGCCCATTATGCTCAATTGTGGTACAATCTTTACATACTCCAGTTTCACATGATGTACAGTAAAACTGAAACAAAAGATGGAAACATTTTATTTGAATGAAACCATTTACAAACAATTCCATGTTCTTGCAACCTTACTGAGTAAAACTTTTAACCCTTTACCACACAGTAAAAGCTTGCACCAAATAGAGATAGTACTTGTCTCAAACTGTTTTATTTGTTATTGGTTAAGTCTTTGTCCTGCTTTTGCACAATGTCTATCACTTTCTTTTTTGTTTATTTCCATTAATTCTTCCTTTTAACATTAAAAGCACCTTTCACAACTATAATTGTTTTTGCGGACAGTGTGGATCAAGATCAGACTGCACAAAATACGTAGTCTGCTCTTTGATCTTCACTGTCTGCTTAACTTAAACACTATAGACAAAAGCAACCATCCAATTGCAATTACTTTGGTCTTATTTCTATACTGAATTATGTCCATTGGGTTTATTCGGTGCTCTAAGGGCTAACATTCATTTATGCAGTAAACCTTGATTCATGTTTTAATCCCCAATTCATAAAGACATTTTCAAAGTTGTCTGCTAAAAATTTGTTTCAAGAGTATCAATGAGTTAATAAAAACATTATGGTGTACCTGCAATGGGTTTCCTTCGTGGTTTGGGCACACAAGAGATGAGTCTTCGCTTTCTGATGACAAAGACGGAGCTGGAATGCTGACTAGTTCATGTTCCTTCAATATGTCATCTTCAGCGTGTTGTTTTGCACAGTTTTCACATAAGTGTTTAGCACAGGTTTTACAGCTGGTAACAGGTTTATGTCCTGATTCTCCACAAGACCCACATGTGTCTGGCTGACCTGAAAATAGAGTAACAATTCAAATTGTTTTATTCAGGAATATAGGCCACCAACCCATAATGCAAACATTTTTTGCAACACATTCCCTTACAAGAAGAATATTGTTCATAATTATTTAATATACCTAGACGTCAATCACTATCAACAGTCATGGAGCTACTTTAGGCTATTAAAAAACTAATACAAATTGCTAAAAAGGACAAAAAAGAATATTCAAAGAAAAAAAATATATATTTCAACGTCCTATTATATTTAAAAAAAATGAATTGCAGTCTTAGTGGCTACCCATCAAGCAAGGAACCTCTATGTATTAAACAACAATATTTTGACTTTCAAAAGAAGTCAAACATGTTCAAATATATCTGAGCTATGTTCTGTAAAAAGGAGATTTAATGCACCTGCAAACAGTATCAACATAGGTCAGCATGCACAGTTTGTACAGGCTGACCTGGGTTGAAACTTTTTGCTTTTGACAAATGTTCTGAATGTCCAAGGATCAATCTACCTCAGGATTCAGTTGGTTGTTAGACAAAATTGATTTTATGGATCCATAGTTATGTGATAAATGGCCTGTTATATTGGATCACAGAGATGCATTAAGCCCTTTTTGCCAGAGCATGTTTACCAAGCAAGCACATTCTGTGTATCCCTTGGGTGCTTGCTTGATTAACTCTTTACCACACGAAGAAAATGAAGACTGGTCCAAACTGAAAGCATTTCCAGGCTACAAGTTAAATCTAGTTCAAAAGATGGAATTTGCCTTTGATAGCGTAGAAAACATTGTGAGAAAAGGAGAAAATGCTGGTCACCAGCATTTTTTCCTTTTCTCACAATGTTTTCAAAAGACTTCTTCCTCAGGGTCGTTAAAACTCGGGATTGTGTGGTAAAGGGATAATACAGGTTCAACTGTACTTGTATTATTTTGAGCTTTGCCAGGATTTATTGTGAGAAGAGTAAAAGATGCTTGTAGCTAAGTTATTCTCAACATATTGTATACATGTGATACTTAACGATGTGGGATTGATGGTACATGTACATTATTTTTTTCTTTTGTGTGAAAATGACTGACATATTATGCAACAACTAAAAATCTGGTACAAAATTTGATTGAATGATACCAAATTATGAGCTTATATGAGAATCTGGTTTTTGGGTATGATCCTAAACTAACCATAACCATGACATAGATTCACACTCACCAATACACTCAATAAGACTGTTCAGAAATATATTGGCCTGCAGAGCTTGCACACCATCCAGTGGTAGGATGGATTGTTGTCTACACACGGGACAAGTCACAGATAAACTTTCCGCTGGAATGTAATTATCGAGACACTGTTCACAGAAGGAATGGAGACATGGAAGAACTTTGGGATTGTTGTAGCCTTGGTGACAGATGCCGCAGTTCAGGAGTCCGGAGTCAAAGGTTTGGACGAGGTTGACATTGTTGTTAAGGTTGTTCTGTAGTTCCATCTCCTCCCCTTCCCTATAGGACACCTGGGAATAGTAATCAAAGTACTAATAGATTAATATAAACCCATTACGAAACAATCCCATGCTTAAACAACTGTGAAGAAGATGGCCTTTGAAAACATTGTGGGAAAAGGAGAAAATGCTGGTAACCAGCCTTTTCTCCTTTTCCACAATGTTTTCTACCATATCACAGACAAGTGCCATCATTTTTATCCACATTTAATTTGTTATATATGCCAATGCTTTTAACTCTTTACCACACAATCCCGACTTTTAACAACCCAGTGAAAGAAGTCTTTTGAAAACCTTGTGAGAAAAGGAGAAAATGCTGGTAACCAGCATTTTCTCCTTTTCCCACAATGTTTTCTACCCTTACCAGAACAATTTTCAATTTTTCAGTCACATTTATTATGTCGTCTGCAAATGCTTTCAATTTGGATCGGTCTAAAATTTTGTCGTTTGGTAAAGAGTTCAGTCAGACAAGTCTGAAATTTTGTGAACGAGTATTAGGAAGAAGAGACATACTCATACATAGTAAATTTAAGAAACAACAACCTCTATCCTGTTGGATGTAACTTAGCCTATCAGTAGAGAGAAAGATCAGACTGCACAGATCATAGTCTCACCTTGAATCTACACTGCTCAGTAATTTGTATTATGTAATATTTTACCATGACAGCCTAGACTTGTATTATTTGGGGTTTTTCCCCTGCTGATACAGGGATTGACTTCAAAAATTAGTCATATAACCTTTGTTTAACTCTTTACCAGACAACAAAGTTAAAACAGCCTTGTCAGAATTGAAAGCATTTGCTTAAATGATGGTATAGGTCTTTGAAAAATTCTAAAAAACATTGTGGGGAAAGAAAGCAATGCTGGTTACCAGCATTTTCTCCATTCACCACGATGCTTTCAATAGTTTGTTTTCTCAGAGTCATTAAAACTAGTTTAAATGACTCCATGCAGCCACAATATTTTCACTGTTATATTCATAATCTTAAAAATACATACCTGTTATCAAGTATGTATCTCAGTTGCAAGGTTGCTTAGAGAATGAGATAGAAAATGTGTTTCATTTTCTAGAGGCCATCAAAGAAATTACTGTTGTGACCTTTCCAGTTTTAAATAAAAGATTTCCGATATATGTACACCATATGTATTGGTAATTTATCTCTGTTTACGCAGCTGATTGAATTCTTAACCATTCTACAGTCCATCATATTTTGACTGCTTTTTTCCCCTCTCTGGTTGTAAGGATGTATCTTTAAACCTCAGTCCATGTTGATTACCCCACTTTTCGAGGTTGTTTTCAAGTTTGTTTCAAAAATGCTCAGTGGTGTGTGTGTGTGGGGGGGGGGGGGGGGATGAGTAAATGAGTAAACTGTTAAATAGTCCTGTCTGTAGCCCTACTTGATATATATATATAGGTCTATCAATCACAATTGAGTTTTCAATTTATGACACACAAAAAAAATCAAAAAAAAAATTTCCCCATCTGTCATCCATTCCTTTTCAATTTTTTTTAAAATATAACTTCTGTGTCATAATAAATTTCATCATTTTAATACTCACCAAGTTTTCAACTTATTCAACCCTAATTGACAGCTTTGGCAACATTGTAAGAAACTTGTAAAAAATCAAATTCCTTCTTTTCCCACAATGACATATGATATTTCATAAAATTCAAATAGATACATGTAGTTAGTTACTTTTCCTTTACCAACACAATCCCGAGTTTTAACAATCCTCAGAAAGAATCCTTTTGAAAACCTTGTAGGAAAAGGAGAAACTGCTTGTAACCAGCATTTTCTTCTTTTCCCACAAGGTTTTCCACCTGAACAACTACAAATTCCATCATTTGAACCACATTTAAAATGTTGTCGCAAATGCTTTCAATTTGGATCAGTCTACCTTTGTGTTATGTGCTTCAACCCTTTCCCAAACAAGCCCTGGTTTTCAAGTGTCTGCATTACAGGTCTTTTGAAAACACTGTGGGAAAAGGAGAAACTGCTCGTAACGAGCAATTTCTCCTTTTCCCACAGTGTTTTCTACCCTTTATGAGACCTTTCTGCCATTTTCATCAAATTTAAAATTGTTGTCTGCAAACTCTTTCAATTTGGACCAGTCCAAAATTTGTCGTTTAAAAGTTAAAAAGTTTGCTTGTTGTAATATGATAATTTATAAAAGTTATTGGTTTTGTCTGAAAATAGTCTGTACGTTAATAGGTTAAACAAGGAAATAACTGAAACTACCACTTTTCCACCTTGCTAAGAGTTTAGCCCTTTATCACACAATCCTGACTTTTAACGACCCTGAAAAAGAAGCCTACTGAAAACATTGTGGGAAAAGGAGAAAATGCTGGTAACCAGCATTTTCTCCTTTTCCCACGATGTTTTCTACCCTTCCCAAAACAAATTTTAATTTTTGAGTCACAGTTATTTTGTCATCTGCAAATGATTTCAATTTGGACTAGTCCAAAATTTTGTCATTTGGTAAAGAGTTAAAAATACATGAAATCCACATTTCTATTAACCCTTTACCACACAATCTCGACTTTTAACGACCCTGATGTTAAAGCCTTTTGAGAACATTGTGGGAAAAGGAGAAAATGCTGGTAACCAGCATTTTCTCCTTTTCCCACAATATTTTCTACCCTGTCAAAGACAAATCGCATCATTTGAGTCGCGTTGAAATTGTCGTCTGCAAATGCTTTCAATTTAGATGGATCTAAAATTTTGTCGTGTGGTAAAGAGTTAAAAAGCATGAGCAAGAGAAACTTCAAGATCTTTAACTAAGCAACAAAAAATTAGACTCATCCACGTTGAAAGTATTTGCAGATCTGTGACAAATAAAGTTTGGTTCAAATGATAAAATTTCTCTGTTACAGGATAGAAAACAAGGTGAAAATGCTGCTTACTTGCATTTTCTACTTTTGCCACAATGTTTTCGAAACCCTTATCTGTAAGGGTCTTAAAAACTCGGGATTGTTTGGAAATGGGTTTATAACTAGACATTTTCTGATTTTTTTTTTTTTTCAGACAGTCATACTGTCAATTTCAACTTTATTATCGGCTTTTAACTACTCTGGGGAAGAAGCCTTCAGAAACATTGTGGTAACCAGCATTTTTTTCGTTTTCCCACCATGTTTTATACCCTAACAATGACAAATTCCTTCTCTGAGTCACATTTGAATTGTTATCTGCAAATTCTCTCAATAGGGACAAGTCTACATTTTTCTCGAGTGGTAAAGAGTTACAGGAACAGGTTCTAAATAATGGGGCTACAATGTGGCATCTTAAGTTGACAGAAGTTGTCATTACTTTCTCCTTTTTCCCGGTTTCCCAGTGTTTTCAAAAGCATACTTCCATACAGTATCATGAAAACACAAGTGAATTCATTTGCACAGGGTTATCACAATGATCTTTCTGGGAAATTTCTCCATTTTGTACAAAAATCACACAGTTTGACATTTAAATATGAGTGACTCATGATGACAAGACTGTACTTGGGCTCAAATACATCACAATGGCACTGCTTTGGGAAAAAAAATCCATTCGTCAATTTTTCATACAAATATACAATGGTAATCAATCATAGTAATTAATTTTCTTAAATAATACTTTTATGTTTGTCATTACTGATTGCTTCCTTTTTGTTTTACCCTTACACAAAAATCACTGCCCCCCCCCCCCCCCCCCCCCCCGCCAAAAATATAAATCGCTTGTAAGAAAAATTAAGATAGAAAACGTCATAATGATAACTCTTTACCAAACTACAAAAATGTGGAATAAATCAAAAGTTGTCTTGCAGCTTGTCTTGAAAATAATTTGGCAAGAAAAAAAATTGTGTGCAGAAAGCAATTTCTCCTTCCACAACAACGTTTGCACATGTACACTCATGACCTGAACTTTCATTCATGCCAACTTATAATCCCTGATTTACAAAGACCTCCATCAATCCTCGGAAAGAAATTGGCCAAGCTGGGGATCGAAACCAGCAACCTCCTGTTCTTAAGTCCTGTCCGTTACCGACTGAGCTACCGGGGCTCAGCTTTGCTCTAGGAAGAAATGAATTAGAGAAATAAAAATCTAAGTCTGAGCAAAACAAGAGCATGGCAATTGAGTGCCTGGTGAGTGCCCAGCTGCAGTTAGTTTTTCATTCAAAATCATTACATTGAAAAGGGGGCATAACAGTATCAAAAATATTCAATTGGTAACTTACCCTATTACTATTGGTTCCCTTTTGAAGATTTACCTTTATAGTGCTAAATAAATGAAATGGACAATGCAAGAGATGCAGGCATTGAAATTTCAAAGCTGTTTTTGTCAGAATATGTGTTAAAGAAGCAGGCAGGGTTGATCAAGATCAGACTACACATTCTATGCAGTCAGATCTTGATCTACACTGTTCACATAATGACTGTGTTACAGGTTCAGCACTACGAAGGTTAACAACTAGATCTAATCCCAGTTTGAAGTAAATATCTTCACTAATGGGGAGATATTAGAAAATGTCAAAGTTTTTGCACAATCACACAGACAACAACAGGACTCTAACAATAACACAATGTTTTCTTTAGAAAAAGCTGGGCTAGTAAGATATGAACATGCAACGGGAAATGATAAGGCATGCACAAATGTCAACCTGTATGTCAAACTGACATAAAATGCAAGCTTTCATCTTACATTATCTTGCATCTAAGTAGGAAATCATTTTATTGTTAACCCTTTCCCAAACAAGCCCTGGTTTTCACGTGTCTGCAGTACAAGTCTTTTGAAAACACTGTGGGAAAAGGAGAAATTGCTCGTAATGACCAATTTCTCCTTTTCCCACAGTGTTTTCTACCCTTTTTGAGAACTTTCTGCCATTTTCATCCAATTTCAAATTGTCATCTGCAAACTCTTTCAATTTGGATCCATCTAAAATTTATCGTTTGGGAAAGGGTTAATCTTGTCATATTATACTGTTTTTTTTTATTGGAAGAAACACTAGTTTTGACATCATATAAAACAGCCCAACCCTAAAATAATTACCACACCCTATGTAGTGAAGCTGGAACATACAATTAGACCTGTCTTGACCCTTTATCAGATAATCAAATTTTACATTTGTCAAAGTAATTTTAACCCTTTACCACACAATCGCGACATTTAACAACCCTGAGAAAGAAGCCTTTTGAAAACATTGTCGTTACAGGAGAAAATGCTGGTAACCATATTTTCTCCTTTTCCCACAATGTTTTCTTTCTTTCCCAAGACAAATTTTAATATTTCATAGACATCGATATTGTGGTCTACAAATGCTTTGAATTTGGCCAAGTCTAAAATTTTTTAGTTTGGTAAAGGGGTTAAGCATTTGTAGAAAACAAATGTGGCTAAAATACAGGGATTTTAGACTCATTGGACCCATGCTCGCCCAGGCACATGCTTACCCAGTTTTGAATTATTTTGCACAGGAGGAACTTTTCATGAGCATGTGTTGTTGTTTATTGTTGTTTATGGTGTCATTATTTTTTTACCTCAATTTTGAATAGTTTTCCTTACATTTTAGAGAAAATTAACCTTTCACAATGCAATCAGCAGTTTTCAGAACCCTGACAGAGAAGGCAGGCATTTAACCTTTTACCACACAGTTAATAATTCACTTTTAATGACCTTGAGGAGGAAGCCTTTGGAAAAAAACTTGAGGCAAAAAGGAGAAACTGCTGGCAACTAGCATTTACTTATTTTCCCACAACGTTTCCTACTCTATAAACTACAAATTTCATGTTTTGAGTTGCATTGAATTTGTTGTCTGCATATGCATTCAATTTGGAGAAGGCTAAAATTTTGTCATTTGATAAAGAATTAAAAACACTGTGAGAAAAGGAGAAACTGCAGGTAACCAGCATTTTCTCCTCTTCCCTCAATACTATTTATCCTTGCAAAGGTCATTGGTACTGTTCCAGTCATTTTTAATTTGTAGTCATATTGAGTCATATGTAATTTGCCCTCTGTAAATGCTTTTATTTTGGACAAGTTGTAAGGGTTTTGTGGTCTGGTAAATAATTAATCAGCAATATAACAAGGTAATTATATGTCTAGATAGTGATTTTCAATTTTCCACCTAACAAATTTCTCCTAAAGCAATGGAGATCTATCCTGTGTTGAAAGATTGGTTGTACTGTATTTGATCAGCTGGCCTGCAACAATAAAATCTACAACCAATTTCAATACTTGTCAGAGATATAACTGATGGGGTATATAACTCCCTATCTTTGAAACCTGTAAACTCTTAAATCTTTACCACACGACAAAATTTAGACTCATCCAAATTGAAAGCATTTGCAGACGGCAAAATTAATGTCACTCAAATATTGAAATTTGTTTTGGGAAGGGTAAGAAAACATTGTGGGAAAAGGAGAAAATGCTGGTTACCAGCATTTTTTCCTTTTCCCACAATGTTTTCAAAAGGCTTCATTCTCAGGGTCGTTAAAAGTCGGGATTGTGTGGTAAAGGGTTAAAACTCTTTACGAGATGACAAAATATTAGATTCGTCCATATCTGAAAGCATTTGCATACAATAAAATAATGATACTTAAAACATGAAATTTGTCTTCTAAAGGATAGAATAGATCGTGTGGTAAGCAAATGCTGGTTTCTGGAATTTACTCTAGTTTCTCTCAATGCTTTCTACAGTTTTCCTCCTCAGGCTTGTTAAAACTGGAGATTGCTTGGTAAACAGTTGAGACGGACTTTTTAAATTATGAAAAGAGACTGAAGTATTGCAATATTAGAGGTTGTTTAAGCCAGATATTTTCACAAAATGTGGGAGCTAGAGATTGTCACAAAATAGCAGAAAGTGTACAAGACAAGACTGCCCATACTGTGCATTCTGATATTAAAAGAATGTCTACAAAAGGCAGTCTGATTTTTATCTACGTTGTCCTAGAAAATAACAAAAGCTATTTAGGCTTTCAATATCTATAGATGAATATGAAATTTTGTCATACAGTTACAGTATCAGTCATAAAATATAGATGGTAAACAGTTTATATCTGTATGAATGGTCTATTTTCCAAATAAAGGGGCAAGCAGCCAGCCAGTCAAGTGAACAATAAATACTGGCCTCTTACAGGGAGTGGCTGTTTAATGCAGGTACTATTTCATTAACTTTTTTTGTTGTGGAACCTTGATTAACACTTATCCTGCTAAATTAGTTACATGAAATTTTCAAGCCCATAGTAAACAGTCGATTAACCCAGTCCGTTTACCACACAATCCTGACTTTTAACGACCCTGAGGAAGAAGGCTTTTGAAAACATTGTGAGAAAAGGAGAAAATGCTGCTAACCAGCATTTTCTCCTATTCCCACAATGTTTTCTACCCTTCCTAAAATAAATTTCAATTTTTGAGTAACATTTGTCATCTGCAAATACTTTTAAATTGGACAAGGCTAAAATCTTGTCGTGTGGTAAATAAAGGCTTAATGTTATTTCAAACTTATTTTTTGAAGTAAAGTATCTCCTTATCGGAAAGTGTAGATCCAAGATCAGACTGCACGTTCTATGGAGTCTGATCTTGATCTACACTGTCAGTTAGTCACAATTAGCAGCCTAAGGGACAATGATTGTTCAATCCTTTATCAAACGATCAAGCGTGATACGACCCTGAGAAAGACTTCTTTTAACCCTTTACAACACAATCTCGAGTTTTAAGGACTTAAATGAAGAAGGCTTTTGAAAACACTGTTGGAAAAGGAGAAAATGCTGATTACCAACATTTTCTACTTTCCAACAGTATTTTCTATTCTATTGCAGGCAAAGCCCTTGATGTGCGCCTCATTTGATATGTTGTCTGCATATGCTTTCAATTACGGCAAGTCTAAAATTTTGTCCTTTGGAAATGACTTAAGCACATGGATGACAAAGGGGAAAATACTGATAAACAGAATTTTCTCTTTTTATGATTCAATTAATAGTTTGGGGACATGAAATACGCTACTAACCACGGGCATTCAATGTATTCGGAGGAATTTAACAATGAGAAAGAAGGAAAAATATAGAGACCAGAGATGGCATACAAACAAACACATAGCTGCAAATCAGCGACATATGAACTAAAGAGATTTGACCATATTTGTTTAAGGCTATACCTTTACAACAGAATCCAGAGTTTTAACAACCCTGAGGTGGAAGACTTGAAAACATTATAGTTGGGAAAGGAGGAAGTGCTTGTTACCACAATTTTTTTCTACCCTTCCTAAGACAAATTCAGTCATTTGAGACACATTAAATTGTTCATCTGCAGATTCTTTCAATATGGACCAGTCTAAAATTTTGTCAAATGGTAACAAGTTACAATGTGTTTGCATAGATGATAGTCACTTTAAGTCCAGTAAGGCTCAACTTCAGTTTTGTGTTGCCAAGAGTCTCGTAGCTGGTTACATTTATGTGCATTTTGTTACATAGTCCTTAAAAATGCCAAATATGTAAATGAAAAAGTGTCATTGGTCAGTAAAAACTGGCCTATATACATATTCAATTTTGAGACTGTCTTAGATCAGTTAACTTTGTAGATCAAAGATCTACATATATTGTGTAATCTGATCTTGATCGTAACAGGCTGCATGAAGTCATTTTACATACCGGGTATGCTTGGTGCATAAAAGGTTACAGTGAATCTTCTTTAAATAATCAAACAGAAAGAGAATAATCATATGCTTTTTTTTTAAAGCCATATTTTGACTTTCCAAAGGGACATCTGAGTGGGGAATATTTAATATCGATGTCTTTGATCCTGCTAAAGGGTGCAAAGAAAGTAAAGAAAACATCATGGCAAATGGTGACCAACCTCTCAATTTGCCACAATACTTTCAACAGGAATCTGAGTAAATATATCAAGATTGCTAATTTAGTATCCCCCATATGAAAATTTGAAGCAGGTGGATTTATTGTAAGATAGGAATAATCAACAGTTATTACTGTTTGATATATGAATGAAGACTGGCAACAGAGAAATTGCTCATGATGAGCAATTTCTCTTCTTGACACAGTACTCTTTTGAACAGACGTCTGATGTGATACAACAAAGGCAAAAAAATGCCCAGAATTTTAGACTCGGACTCTTCAAAATTGAAAGCATCTGAGGATAAAATTGGTTCGAATGAACTGATAGACATTCTCCAACATGGTAAAAAGCAATCTGGGAAAAGGATTGAATGGATATCTGTTGCCAAAAACTTATTATCACAAGTCAGATAGACTTATCTCTCTCTGACCACTCTTGGTAAGAAAATGAACAAGTCTCGCTAGTTGGTGATATTATCGGAACCTACAGTGTTCATAACATAGCCAAAACATTAAGTAACCCACAATGGTAAATGAGAAATGAAAGCCTAAACTTTATAATCATTAGGCACTGCATCACAGCAAAATGCAGCTCCAACAGTACAGATGGTTGCGTTTGATTGTTCTTTATAATATGATGCTACTGGTTTTTGTTTACATGTAGTCACGGTACAAGCCATGTACCTGTACATGTAGCCACGGTACAAGTACATGTACTCTTAACTTGAAGAGTTCCACTGATGGAAAGAAGAAGTTTAGGACAAATGGACAGGATAGGAGGATGGAAGGACTAACTACCCCAAGATATCATCCTTCTTCTTATTGGCAGCAGGAAAAAATGTAGGAAACAATAAACCAAAACTTTAACTCATTACCAAATGACAAAATTTTCGACTTGTCCAAATTCAAATTAGACTACAAACTAAATGTTTCACAAGTTAGAAAATTTTTGTATGAAAGGGCAGAAAACATTGTGGGAAAAGGAGAAAATGCTGGTTTCCAGCATTTTCTCCTTTTCCCACAACATTTTCCAAAGTCCTGGACTTCCTCAGTTAAAACATGGGCTTGTATGGGAAAGGGCTTATCCTTAACTGATAATCCCATGCTTTAACCAACCTTAGGAAAAAGGCTTTTAAAAATACAGTTTGAACAGAAGAAAATGCTGAAGATTAACCCTTTAACACACAAGCCCAAATTTTAACAACACTGAGCAAGAAGCCTTTTGAAAACAATGTGGGGAAAAGAAGAAAATACTGGTAACCAGCATTTTCTCATTTTCTCACTAAGTTTTCTACCCTTCGCAAAACATATTTCAATTGATTAATCGCATTTATTTTGTTGTCTGCAGATGCCTTTAATTTGGACAAGTTTGTCTAAAATTTTGTCATTTCATAAAGAGGCAACGAAAATTTTCTTCCTATCCTATTTAATGTTCTCAACCCCTTCAAAGGCAACTCCCACTATTTCAGCTACATTTTGTCGTCTGCAGATGCTTTGGATTAAGACGGGTCCAAAATGTTGTTGACTGGTACAGAGTTGTATGGGTAATGACACATTAATGGTATTAGGTGTACGATAAAGGAGGTAAATCATGTAAGAAATTATGCGACTTGTCAACTATAATTAGTCCATGTAAATGAAGATCTGTCAAGCTCATTAACTTTTGGCACTTCCGTTCTCAAGGTCTTAAAAATACTTTTAACCCTTTACCTCACAATGACGCCTCTTGACGCCCATGGGAAAGAAGCCTTTTGAAAACATTTTGGGAAAAGGAGAAAATGCTGGTAACCAGCATTTTCTCCTTTTCCCACAATGTTTTCTACCCTATCAAAGAAAAATTGTCCCATTTGAGCCACATTGAAATTGTCGACTGCAAATGCTTTCAGTTTGGACAAGGCTAAAATTTTGTCGTCTGGTAAAGGATTAATCAGTGTCCCCTTCTTTCCCAAAGAGTTGCTTTATATATGGCTTTTAGCCACATGGTGAGGGTAAAAAATGCCTTTTCTACAATGACACATTATTTTCCTTGTATGACACTGTAGAAGAAGGCTTGAATACATTGTGGGAGAAGGAAAAAATGCTGGTATCACAATGTTTTCAACCCCAATCAGAGGACAAATCTCATAATTAGAGCCACATTTAATTTTTCATCTGTTAATGCTTTCAACATGCATGAGTCTGAAATTCTGCAAATGGTAAAGAGTTAACTCTTTACCACACATCAAAATTTTAGACTTGTTCAAGTTGAAAGCATTTGCAGACAACAAATTGAATGTGACTGAAAAATGGAATTTTGTTTTGGGAAGAGTTAAAAAACATTGTGGAAAAAGGAGAAAATGCTG
Source organism: Tridacna gigas (assembly GCA_945859785.2). Classification (NCBI taxonomy): domain Eukaryota; kingdom Metazoa; phylum Mollusca; class Bivalvia; order Cardiida; family Cardiidae; genus Tridacna; species Tridacna gigas. The sequence goes on from OX244033.2 coordinate 30,814,295, forward strand.
GTTACCAGCATTTTCTCCTTTTCCCACAATGTTTTCAAAAGGCTTCCTCCTCAGGGTCATTAAAACTCCGGATTGTGTGGTAAAGACTTAATACACTGTTGACACTGTATTAACCCACATCCTGCTGACTTGGAACTGTTGACTTCCACAGAAACAGTATTTGTTGAATAAATTTTTGTTTTCTATGGGGATAATAATATTGCAAGAATTATTTCCACAGAAGCGAAGAGTATAGACCAATATAAAACTGCATGTATGATGGGCATAATTATGAATGGCAAGGGGATGGCAGGGGCCAGACTCCCATAATCATTTCTGGTTCTGATAGTGGTTGGAGAGGGTGGGGGTGGGAGAGAGAGACAAAAAAATTTTTACTTTTTTGTTTGGTCTACTCTGAAAATGTCTCATTTTTAGGTGTGTCCATTAGTCTTATCCCACCCCCTTTTTGCTGCCCCCATCTGATTTTGTAAACCTTTCTGCCTATGACTTTCTTGTGTATGATCTGATCATCTTCATCTCCACTATGCAGAATGCAACTTGAATAGTCAGTCATTAGTAGCATGGCAAGGGTCTCAGAAAAAAACAAACTTTTTACCGCTGTACCATGCAATCCCCTGTTTTAACCACCTCAAGGACAAAGGTTTTTGAAAACATTGAGGGAAAAGGAGAAAATGCTAGTAATCAACATTTTCCCCCTTTCCCAAAATGTTTTCTAATTTCTTTAATAACAAATCCCATCATTTCAGACACATCTAATCTGTCATCTGCAAGTGTTTTCAATGTAGCAGAGTCTAGTGCTTTGTTGTCAGAGAAAGAGTTAACTCTTTACCAAACGACAAAATTTTAGACTAGTCCAAATTCAAAGCATTGGCAGACGACAAAATAAATGTGACTTAAAAATTGAAATATGCTTTTGGAAGGGTTGAAAACATTGTGGGAAAAGGAGAAAATGCTGGTTACCAGCATTTTCTCCTTTTCACGCAATATTTTCAAAAGTCCTCTTGCTCAGGGTTGTTAAAAGTTGAGATTGTGTGGTAAAGAGTTAAAGGTCATATTGAGAATACTAGTCTCTCATAACAGCAGAGCAGTTCCCAATCTGAGTCTCATAGTCAACCTTTGGCCTTTGCAATGACCCAAATCTCTCGCACAAATAGCAGCTAGGTCTCTGCACACAGCATTTTTTTCAATATATGTAATCGATGCATTATACCTTTACCGAATGATTACACTTTTTAACGATCCTGAAAACATTGTGGGAATAGAAGAAAATGCTGATAACCAGCATTTTCTCCTTTTCTCACAATGTTTCCTACCTTTTCAAAAATAAAACTCATCTTTTGAGCTGCATCTAATGTGTCATCTGCAAATGCTTTCACTCTGGATAAGTCTAAAGTTTTGTTGAATGGAGATTGGAGATGGGTTAAAATTAAACAAAATGCAAAATAAAACCCATAATGGTACCTGAGTGGACTCCAAGAACATTTGAATTTTCCAACAGTCTGTTAGATCTTGAAAGCTTCCATCATGAAATTTTTGCTCACTTAAATCAAGGAAACTCAGAGAACCCTGCAGTTCTCCCAGATTGGTAAAACTTCCCCGCCCCGACAGATCATTATAGCTTCTTCTGCCACAGTAATCTATCTCAAAACCCATATTTTCTCTTAAATCTTGATTACTGGCCCTCTTTTTTCTCAGGTCATTGTAACTCCTCCTGCCGAAATAGTCAATCTCAAACCCCATTTCCTCCCTTAAATCTTGTTTACTCGCTCTCTTTTTCCTATTTCCATGTAAACTGGACTCTAGTCTATAGGGTACACTTCTGGTAATGTCCTGAAAGCTCCCACCTCTCGTCAAACTATTAAAGCTGTTTCTGAGCATTGTGTCGTTCATCATTAGTCCTCACAAAGATGAAAATTGTGAAACAATTGAAATATAGAGTCTTTTTTATTTGTCCATAGAGCAGATCCACCCTATCCTGTTTACACAAAGCAAAAAATTAATTTCGAAATAATACGAGACATCACGATTTCTGAAGTCAACTGTGTCATTACAAGGTGCATTTGTAAATATTTTCTAAATTCAACATCCCGTGTCGTTTTACTGTCAAGGTGAAAATGACAGGTGATTGTATAGGTATACCTTAAATAAGTAGGATATATAGGTCTATCTAAATACTACTAAAAGCGGTTGGTTTGTCAAACACTGCAGTATGTAAAGTATATCAAGACCACTGAATACCTTAATATTGCAAACAAATAAGTCTTGCTTCTCCCCTTATACAGAAAATAAGACAATAAATTCTCTTGGGCTGGCTTTGTTTAGTTTAATGCAGTTGATTGATTGATTCATTGGTCCATCATTTGATCAACTGACCAATTAATTGCTCAATTTATTGATTGCTCCTTTGCTCTGCTTCAATTTTTTATTTCAGTCATATTGAGGCAACCATTCATATATATATGAGTTTCCTATGTGTCAACAGTAGAATAGGCTGGGGCTCTGATATATGTCTTCAACCCATACACAGTCTCAAAAAGAAATCGCAATCAGCATAAAATACAATTTGAAAAACCTGGGGCCAGCAAGAATGAATCCAACACTGAAGAATTACTGATCCTATACTTTAACCCCTATTAACCTTAAAGTTCCAAAAATCAAGCACTCAAATGACCCTGTGGAAAAAAGCTTTCGAAAACATCATGAGAAAATAATGAGCATTTTCCGCTTTTCTCAGCAAGTTTTCTGTCCTTTCAGAGAGAAAACATCGATTGAGCAACATTTACTTTTGAGAGAAAACATCACTGAGCAACATTTACTTTCTTTTCTGCGTATGATTTTCAAGATGGACAAATTTAAAATTTTGACATCTAATAAAGAATAGTCCGATACAGAAAATTACAAATAACTGAAACTGAATTGCCTCAAATGCACTCAAGAACATGTCAACTCTATTAGACCTAGATCTATTTAATGGTATTGGAAAGTAAATGCAGCTGCACGTAATAAATTATGGTAATGAAAGTAAACCAACAGCGAAACGTTCACTGCACATATGAAAAAGAAAATGAATTTTTAAAGATCCTGAGACACAAATATTCTCTCGAGCTACAACCTAACTAATGCAAAATAAATTGTATCAGAATACATTGAAATTTAAACTGCTTTTTATATTGAGGTCTGCCACCAACTCTAAAGGGCAACTCAAATTATATACGTAATTTATCTTACAGTCTAATGAATTGTGGTTTAACCCTTTAGCAAACGACAAAATTTTAGACTGGTCCAAATTGAAAGCATTTGCAGACGACAAATTGAATGTGACTGAAAAATTGAAATTTGTTTTGGGAAGAGTAGAAAACATTGTGGGAAAAGGAGAAAATGCTGGTAACCAGCATTTTCTCCTTTTCCCACAATGTTTTCAAAAGGCTTTTTGTTCAAGGTCGTTAAAACCTGTGATTGTGTGGTAAAGAGTTAACCCTTTAGCATACAGTCCCAAGTTTTAAGCACCCCTGACAAAGAAGACTTTTGAAAATATTGTGGGAAAAGGAGAAAATGCTGGTTACCAGCATTTTCTCCTTTTCAAACAATGTTTTCTACCTATTCAAACACAATTCAAATAAATTTCCAATGAAAAAAAATTTAAACTGTTCTCTGTAAACTCCTTCAATATGGACGACCAAAATTTTGCAATGTGGTAAAGGGTTAAAATATTGTAACAAGAGGATAATTTGCTCATTACAAACAATTTCTCCTATTGCCACAATGCTATGGAAAGTATTCTTTCCTCCTAAAATGAAGTCCACAATACACAAACATAGCAACTCAGTTCCCCTTTAGTTCTGAAGCATACTTAACTCTCTACCACATGACAAAAATGTAGACTTGTCCAGATTCAAAGCTTTTTCAGATGACAATTTGAATGTGGCTCAAATGCTGAGATTTGTTTTTAATTACAGAAAACAGTGTGGGAAAAGGAGAAAATGCTGGTTACCAGCATTTTCTCCTTTTCCCACAATGCTTTTGAAAGGTTTTTTAACCCCGGGTTGTTAAAGGTTGGGATTGTTTGGTAAATGGTTAAATGTCAGACAAAATAACCATAATCTACAACTTGCATAGACTGATTAATCTTTTCTGTCAACAATCATTCACCTTGCTCAATGTTGCATAATTCATCAATAAAACATAGAGACAAACTTTAGTGGCCTTTATAATTTTCTATTCTACGATACAAGACTGTATAGTCCGTAATTTCTTCAAACTGATACAATCATATAGATCTATATCCTTAACTCTTTACCACACAATCACGGGTTTTAACGACCCTGAAGAGGAAGCCTTTTGAAAACATTGTGGGAAAAGGAGAAAATGCTGGTAACCAGCATTTTCCCCTTTTCCCACAATGTTTTCTAACCTTTCCAAAACAAATTTCAATTTTTGAGTTACATTCATTTTGTCATCTGCAAATGCTTTCAATTTAGGCAAGTCTAAAATTTTGTCGTTCGGTTAAGAGTTAAAACTAACAAATGCAGCAAGTGACTTTAAAATCATTCTTGCAGATTCTGCATAACCAGCCAAGCCCCGGTAGCTCAGTCGGTAGCGTACGGGACTTGAGAACAGGAGGTCAGTGGTTTGATACCCGGCTTGGCCAATTTCTTTCCAAGGATTGATGATAGTCATCGCGACAGGATTCATTCCTCTCTCACCGCTGACCATTGTTTCGACGATGGTTATGTGGGAAAGCAGCCAGTGGCTTGAAAAGAATATTGTGCGGAGTACTGGTTAAAGAAACTCCAGGAAAGCATGGATAGGTGCACTGGCTGCCGTGATATAACTGAAATAATGTTGAAAATGGCGTTAAAAACCATACAATCAATCAATCAGTCAATCTGCATAACCAAAATAAATACAAGTTAACCCTTTACCTCACAATGCCTACTTTTAGCAACCCTGAGAAAGAAGGCTTTTGAAAACATTGTGGGGAAAAAGAGAAAATGCTGGTAACCACATTTTCTCTGATTCCCACAATGTTTTCTTATCCTATGAGAGTCAGATTTAATAATTTGAGTAACACTGAATTTGTTGTCTGCAAATGCTTTCTATTTGGACAAGGCTAAAATTTTGTCGACTGATAAAGACTTAACCCAATTAAAGCACTGGAACCAACTTAAGTGGTTTTTGCTGACAGCATAGATCAAGATCAGACTGCACAGAACGTGCAGTCTGATCTTTGATCTACACTGTCATCTACTTCATTACACCTTCTGGCTAAAACAACCTTGAAATGACAATGTTTCAGATGTTTTTCTTCATTGAAAAGATATATTTTATAAATTCAGCACTCTAAGGGTTAAATACTTGAATTCATGAAAAAAATTGTAGCAAAAGGAAAAAATGCTGATTACAAACATTTTCTCCTTTTGTGATAGCTCTCTACCGAACAAAAAATGAAAAATTTGAGACTAGTCTAAATTGAAAATGTTAAAAAAAATAAATGTTACAAAAAGGTGAAACTTGTTTCGAGACGGATAAAACATTGTGGGAAGAGGAGAAAATGCTGGTTACCAGCATTTTCTCCTTTTCCCAAAATGTTTTCAAAAGGCTTAACCTAAGGGTCATTAAAATCGTTTGGTAAAGGGTAAAATGAACCTCCTGAGAAAGAAGCCTTTTAAAAGATTGTGGGAAAAGGAGAAAATGCCGGTAACCAGCATTTTCTCCTTTTCCCAAATTGTTTTTTCTCCCTTTCACAGACAAATCCCCTAACTTGAGCTATGTTTAATTTGTTGCCTGCAACAGTTTTCAATTTGGACAAGTCTAAAATTTTGTTGTTTGGTAAAGAATTAACTCGAGATCTGTACCAAAAGACAAAATTTTGGTCTCATCCATATTGAAAACATTTGCGGACGACAATTGAAACATGATTAAAGTGATATAATTTGCCTAAGGAAGGGTGAAAAACATTTAAGGAAAGGGAGAAAATGCTAGTTAATAGCATTTTTTCCCTTTCCATAAATGTTTTCAAAAGCCTTCTAACTTGGGGTCACTAAACCTCAGGATTGTGAGAAGGATTAATACTGCAACACAAGAGAGAATATTATTGCAAAAGGAGAAAATGCTCATGACAAGCATGTTCTCCTTTAGCCACAATTGAGTTAAAAAATGGTCTGGTGCAAAATAAACTGCCTGCAGGTGATACAGTGTTTTCCATGAGTCTTTCTGGTAATCTGAATGATTAGTTAAGTTCTAATGCTCTCTCCATGGAATTGTAATGAATATCCACAATATACCAGTAGACTTGATTCATTTAGTTCATTTTGTAGCTCAAAGGATTATATTTTCACTAGCTGAAAAAATGGTTGAGTTTCCATTTGAGGCTGACAGATTTCAAAATCAACCCATAAAGGACTAAGCACATTATTGCCATAAAATTTTGTTGCCAATGTTCATCTAGATCAGCCTGCACAGAGTGTGTGGTATTGTTTCAGTCCTACAGTGTCGGATACAGTATTTTATAAAATATTCTGGCAAGTGAAGCCTTTGCTTACCATTGTAATACACATGTATCATATTTAACCCTTTACCACACAATCCAGAGTTTTAACGACCCTGGAGAAAAAGCCTTTTGAAAACATTGTGGGAAAAGGAGAAAATGCTGGTAAACAGCATTTTCTCCATTTCCCACAATGTTTTCTACCCATCCTAGAACAAATTTCTACTTATGAGTCGCATTTATTTTGTCGTCTGCAAATCCTTTGAATCTGGACTAGTCTAAAATTTTGTCGTTTGGTAAAGGGTTAAGTCTCTTTTCCTGTAAACTGATACTTATTGTACTTTCATTTCAAGGTAGTCTAAAATTTGGTAGTCTGGTAAAGATTTAACTCTTTACCAAACGACAAATTTTTAGACTGATCCAGTTTGTTCAGACGACAAATTAAATGTCGCACAAATTATGAAATCCATCTTAGATAGTGTGGAAAACATTGTCGGAAAATGAGAAAATGCTGGTAATAATACTAGCATTTTCTCCTTTGCCAACAATGTTTTCAAAAGCCTTCTTCGAGGTCGTTACAATGCAGGATTGTGTGGTAAAGAGTTAACAGGATTTTCTAAAGCAGTAATCTTGTATTTTTCACTGTGTTCTGCTTTTTTCATAAATGTATTGTGAAATATTTTGTATTGTACTCAATCACCCCACGATTTTCTATTTAATTGAGTGTTGAAGTACTCCACCCCAATTTCAAACTGCATGATACTTCTCAACTCTTCACAACACAATCCCGACTTTTAACGACCCTGTGAAAGAAGCCTTTCGAAAACATCGTGGGGAAAGGAGAAAATGCTGGTTACAAGCATTTTCTCCTTTTCCCACAATGTTTTCTACCCTTCCCAAAACAACTTTCAATTTTCATTCACATTTATTTTGTCTTCTGCAGATTCTTTCAATTTGGACAAGGCTAAAATTTTTTTTGTCTGGTAAAGGGTTAAATACAGAATCTTTGTTAACTCTTTACCACACAATGCTGACTTTTTACAGCCCTGAGAAAGAAGGCTTTTGAAATCATTGTGGAAAAAGGAGACAATGCTGGTAACTAGCATTTTCTCCTTTTCCCACAATGTTTTCTACCCTATCAAGGACTAATTTCGTCATTTGAGCCACCTTCAATTTGTTGTTAATGCTTTCAATTTGGCCCAGTTTGAAATTTTGTCATGTGGTAAAGAGTTCAACTAGAGTTAAACTACAATCTTTTCAAAATAAAATCTTATTACATGTACAAGTTTGCTCTTACTTTTGTTTAGTTTAAGCCTTTACCCGACTTTTAACGACCCTGAGAAAGAAGCCTTTTGAAAACATTGTGGGAAACAGAGAAAATGCTGGTAACCAGCATTTTCTCCTTTGCCCACAATGTTTTCTACCCTTCCCAAAACAACTTTCAATTTTTCAATCACATTTATTTTGTCGTCTGCAGCTGCTTCCAATTTGGACCGGTCTAAAATTTTGTCGTTTGGTAAAGAGTTAAACCTCTATGTTTTGTATTTATTTTGTGTCAGTTGTCAAACAGATTTTCAAAACCAATATGAATTACTCTCAATGATTGCTTTCTGGAAACCTTATCCAGTACCCATGCTGTAATGTGGGTACTTCCAAAGGTTGACCCCACTCAATCAAGGGATTTGAACCCTGAACCTTTGATGTGAGAGACCAACATGCTAACTCTACACCAGTGTCTCCTATGTTACCATCTCTAAGCATGATAGAGGTGAGTGACATAATGTGACACAGCAGACAGTTTAGATCGAGATCTAACTGTAGAATATGTAGTCATCTGATCTATTGTCTATGTTCAATATTCTGACTATAAAGCAATAGAAATTGCTACAAGTGGGTGTTGTTCTAACCCTTTTAGAGCCAAAGGCTAAAATAACAGCTTTTGCGGATGGCACAGATCATAATTAGAGTCTGAACCTATACACTCAAAACAATAATTATCTATGTGATAATCTAGTAACAAAGTTGAAATGAAAAGGTAAATGACGGCCCAGCCCTTAAAACTTACTTAGTGGTAATCCCTATGCCACAATATCCTTTTTTGGACAAACCTTAAAACAAGAGGGCCATGATGGCCCTGGGTCGCTCACCTTAGTAGAGTGCCTTAAAGGTTTTTCTTTGATTTGACCATGTGACCTAGTTTTTGACCGCAGGTGACCCAATTTCAGACTCATATTTCATGAAGACAAACATTCTGACAAAAAAAATGTGGCCTCGAGTGCCCTAAAGATATTTCTTTAATTTGACCTAGTGACCTAGATTATGATCCCAAGTGACCCAAATTTGAACAGGTCTTTGGTTATATCAAAAGAAACATTTTAACCAATTTTCAAATCAAATGAATAATAAATGTGGCCTCTAGAGTGCCCACTAGCTATTTCTTTAATTTGACCAAGTGAACTAGTTTATGACCCCAGTTGACCCAAATTCAGACTCATGTGAGATTTTACAAAGACAAACATCTAGTGACCTAGTTTATGGTTCCAGGTGACCCAAATCCAAACTCATCTGGTATTTCATCAAGACAAACATTCTGGCCAAATTTCAGGTCATTTGAGCAATAAATGTGGCCTCCAGAGTGCAAACAAGGTATTTCTTTAATTTGACCCCGTGAACTAGTTTATGACCCAAGTTGACCCAAATTAATCTCATGTGAGACTTTATAAAGACAAACTTTCTAACTAATTTTCAAGGCAATTGAGCAAATAATGTGGCCTCGAGTGCCAACAAGGTATTTCTTTAATTTGACCTAGTGACCTAGTTTATGACCCAATTTTGAACTCAATGAACTTGTTGCACTTAGATGGGCAAACAAACTTAGAAGAGAATCACTACATACCAAATATCAAAGCTCTACGCCTTTCAGTTTTAAAGAAGAATTTTAAAGATTTCCTTCTTTGTTCCTACGTTCGAACTTGTGACCCCCGGGGCTGGGCCAGTTTTGACCCAGGGGCATCATATGAACAAACTTGGTAGAGGTCCACTAGGAAATGCTACATACCAAAGATCAAAGCTCTAAACCTTCCCGTTTAAGAGAAAAAGAAATTTAAAGTTTTCCTTCTTTGTTCCTATCTTCGAACTTGTGACCCCCGGGGCGGGGCCAGTTTTGACCCAGGGGCATCATATGAACAAACTTGGTAGAGGTCCACTAGGAAATGCTACATAACAAATATCAAAGCTCTACAACTTCCCGTTTAAGAGAAAAAGAAATTTAAAGTTTTCCTTCTTTGTTCCTATCTTCGAACTTATGACCCCCAGGGCGGGGCCAGTTTTGACCCAGGGGCGTCATATGAACAAATTTGGTAGAGGTCCACTCTGAGATGCAACATACCAAATATCAAAGCTCCACACCTTTCGGTTTCAGAAAAGAAGAATTTTAAAGTTTTCCTTCTTTGTTCCTATGTTCGAACTTGTGACCCCAGGGGCTGGGCCAGTTTTGACCAAAGCAGCATCCTTGGAACAAACTTGGTAAAAGTCCACTAGGAGATGCTACATACCAAATATCAAAGCTCTATGCCTTCCCATTTAAGAGAACAAAAAAATTAAAGTTTTCCTTCTTTGTTCCTATGTTTGAACTTGTGACCCCCGGGGCAGGGCCAATTTTGACCCCAAGGGCATCATATGAACAAGCTTGGTAGAGATCCACTAGAAGATGCTACATACCAAATATCATAGCTCCATGCCTTCCTGTTTCAGAGAAAAAGATTTTTAAAGTTTTCCTTCTTTGTTCCTATGTTGGAAATTGTGACCCCCGGGACGGGGCCAGTTTTGACCCCAGGGGCATCATATGAACAAATTTGGTAGAGGTCCACTAGGAGATGCTACATGCCAAATATCAAAGCTCTACACCTTCAAGGTTTAGAGAAGAAGATTTTTAAAGTTTTCCTTCTTTGTTACTATGCTCAAACTTGTGACCCCCGGGGCGGGGCCAGTTTTGACCCCAGGGGCATCATATGAACAAACTTGGTAGAGGTCCACTAGGCAATGCAACATGAAAAATATCAAAGCTCTACGGCTTCCAGTTTCAGAGAAGATGATTTTTAAAGTTTCCCCTCTTTGTTCCTATGTTCGAACTTGTGACCCCCGGGGCAGGGCCAGTTTTGACCCCAAGGGCATCATATGAACAAACTTGGTAGAGGTCCACTAGGAGATGCTTCATGCCAAATATCAAAGCTCTATGCCTTCTAGTTTTAGAGAAGAAGATTTTTAAAGTTTTCCTTCTTTGTTCCTATGTTGGAAATTGTGACCCCCTGGGCGGTGCCAGTTTTGACCCCAGGGGCATCATATGAACAAACTTGGTAGAGGTCCACTAGGAGATGCTACATGCCAAATATCAAAGCTCTACGCCTTCAAGTTTTAGAGAAGAAGATTTTTAAAGTTTTCCTTCTTTGTTACTATGCTCAAACTTGTGACCCCCGGGGCGGGGCCAGTTTTGACCCCAGGGGCATCATATGAACAAACTTGGTAGAGGTCCACTAGGCAATGCCACATACCAAATATCAAAGCTCTACGCCTTCTAGTTTCAGAGAAGATGATTTTCAAAGTTTCCCCTCTTTGTTCCTATGTTTGAACTTGTGACCCCCGGGGCAGGGCCAGTTTTGACCCCAAGGGCATCATATGAACAAACTTGGTAGAGATCCACTAGGAGATGCTTCATGCCAAATATCAAAGCTCTATGCCTTCTAGTTTTAGAGAAGAAGATTTTTAAAGTTTTCCTTCTTTGTTCCTATGTTGGAAATTGTGACCCCCGGGGCGGTGCCAGTTTTGACCCCAGGGGCATCATATGAACAAACTTGGTAGAGGTCCACTAGGAGATGCTACATGCCAAATATCAAAGCTCTACGCCTTCAAGTTTTAGAGAAGAAGATTTTTAAAGTTTTCCTTCTTTATGACTATGCTCAAAATTGTGACCCCCGGGGCGGGGCCAGTTTTGACCCCAGGGGCATCAAATGAACAAACTTGGTAGAGGTCCACTAGGAGATGCTACATACCAAATATCAAAGCTCTGCGCCTTCTAGTTTCAGAGAAGAAGATTTTCAAAGATTTTGCTTTTTTTTTCCTTTTTGTTGCCATGGCAACCAGAGTTGTGGGTGGAATTCAATTCTTTGAACAGTTTTGGTAGAGCTTCACCCAAGGAACATCCCTGCCAAGTTTCATCAAGATTGGCCCAGTGGTTTAGGAGAAGAAGATGTTTAAAGAAATTGTTGACGGACACCGGACACAGGGCGATCACAATAGCTCACCTTTAGCACGTTGTGCTAAGGTGAGCTGATTTTTTGGATAAATTACTGCCAAACAGAATTACTTTTTTCATTGTGCAATAGCTAAATTTTGAAAATCTTGTGGTTATAGTAGAAACTACTCACAAAGAGCAATTTCTCTTTTAACTACAATGTTTTTGTATTTATATAAAGCCAGAATTTTTTCACATTTTTTTGGTGTATAAAACTTTTTTTGCCTATCTCATAAGAATGTTTTCAAAACTGTCTGGTACTAGTTTTATTTTTCATGAAGTACAGAGTTTATTGATAAATATACAGCCAATCAGTAATGAGTACAAATGAGTAAAAAAGTCAATTATTTATAGTAAAAGCTATTAATGAACGATGGGTGTAAATTTTAACCCCAGGGTTAATGCACTCTTTTACATAGCCATAACACTTCAAGCCGCAATATATGGCCGTCAACTGTCAATATCTTATCAGAACTTACACTTTTTTACTTCCTAAAGCAATTTTTTTTGCAAAAACCTTTGAAAACATTATAAGATTTTGATAATCATTGTGAACTGAGTTTTCATCTATGAATAGAAATGAAAATATTGTGGCAAATTGACAAATTAACAATTGCAAGTAATTTTTCCTTTTGCTTATTTTTCTTTACCTAACCCTTTACCAAACAATCCAAAGTTTTAAGACCCTGAGTATGATGCCTTTTGAAAACATTGTGGGATAAGGAGAAAATGCTGGTAGCCAGCATTATCTCCTTTTACCACAATGTTTACGACCCTTTCAAAGACAAAGTCCATTATTTGTGCCAAATATAACTTGTCGTCTGCAAATATTTTAAATCTGGACAAGTCTAAAATTTTGCTGTGTGGTAAAGAGTTAAAAGAGTTGATGTCTCCATTTTGATAGTGCTTAACCCTTAAAGCGCCGAATAAACCTAGCAAAATGTTTTATCCCAGAAATGTGACCTAAATAATCGCAATTTCATGGTTCCTTTTGTCTGCAGTGCATCAGCCAAGTGGACAATGTAGATCAAAGATCAGGCTGCACGTTTTGTGCAGCATGATCTTGATCTACACTGGCCACAAAAGCAACTATAGTAGTGAAAGGCGCATTAAGAATTAACCTTTTACCAAACAAGAAACTGGCCTTCTACAAAAAGAAAGCATTTGCAGAAAACAAATAAAATGTGGCTGAAATTTTGAGATTTGGCTGTGAAAGAATAGAAAACATTCTGGGAAAAGAAGAATATGCTAGTTACCAGCATTTTCTCCTTTTCCCACACTGTTTTCAATAGCATTTTTCCTAAGGGTCATTTAAAGTTTGGATTGTTTGCTAAAGGGTCATTACTTGACCTTCATAATGCTCAGTATGACCTTTGGTGCTTTTGTAGACAGTGCAGATCAAGATCAGACCCTTTCCCATACGGCAAATTTTAGAACCTATAAAATTAAAAGCATCTGTGGATGATAAATTTAATATTGGTAGAAATGAACACAACTTCTATGACAGGACAGAAGTGTTGAAGTGCTGAAGTCCAGCATTCTCTCCTGTTCGTACAATGTTTTTTAAGGCTCCTTCCTCTGGGTCATTAAAATTTGGGATTCATCGGTGAAGGGTTACATAATTAGGTGTTGAGTTGGTTGTCAGAGAGTCCTGGTCAAATCCCAGCAGGCAGTGCTGCAAGTGAAGGTCTCCTCAGCAAGATACAGCCTAGAACTGCACAGCCCCAATGAAGAGGGCACTTAAAAACATTGAGAAAACAAGAGAAAATGCTGATTAGGAGCATTTTATCCTTTGCACTCTTATGTTTTCTACTGCCACTTATCTCCTGAATCATATATATATATGAGGACATGAACAAGATCAGATCTTGATTACTGGTGCTGTACCTTCATCCCCTAAATCGAAGCCTATCTCTTATTAATCACCACAGATCCCTAAAATCACACATTTCATTCCCATCAAAATAACATACTTTCGATCGCCCCTGCTCTGGGAAAAATAGATTTCTGCTGTACCATATATATGTAATCTGGCTTCGAATGAGCGTCATATTTGTAGGAAAATGAATAAAGGGTTGCATGGCATTTTTGATTTTTGATATTTGACTCTGGAACAAAAAAAATCCTGGTTCAATTATAACACCCTTGTATCAAAAAAATCCTTGTTCAATTATAGCACCCTTGTATCACCTGATTTACAGTCCCCTGAAGTTCAACCGGATGTCCCCTCAACATTTTTACATTCACAACACATTGTTTGATTCAGGTAATAAGTGGCCATGTTTTCTACGCTTTCTAAGATAAAACCCATCATTTCAACCATATTCAGTTTGTCGTCTGCAGATGCTTTCAATATGGACAAGTCTAAAATTCAAGGCAGCATGTTGCTGTAACTCTTAACCAAACAATGAAATTCTAGACAATTCCATATTGAAAGCAGTAGCAGACGACAAACCGATTGTCGTTGAAATGAAGGAATTTGTCTTTGAAAGGGAAGAAAACATTGTGGGAAAAGGAGAAAATGCTGGTTACCAGCATTTTCTCCTTCTCCCACAATGTTTTCTGAAACCTTCTCTTCCAGCATTGTTAAATCTCTGGATAGTACAATAAAGGGTCAAGCTGTATAATAAACATTTTCTGTCAATATATTGTTTGTTAGAAAGTTTTTTCTTTGTGTTTGCACACTATATTTCAGTCGTAAAGATAACTGATGAATAGGTTTGTTGTATTTATGATGTAAGCATTGAGTCACTTTATGTCTGAGTAAATGTAGAGTAATAAATTATTTAGCCCTTTACCAAACAATCTAGAGTCCAAAGGACCCTGAGAAAGTAAGCTTTTGAAAACATTGCGGGGGAAAAGAAGAAAATTCCGGTAACCAGCATTTTCTGTTTTGCCCACAATATTTTCTAACCTTTCAAGGGCGAATCCAATCCTGTGAGCCACACTAGATCTGTTGTCTGCAAATGTTTCCAATTTGGACAAATTTTAAATTTTGCTGTCTTGTAAAGACTTACAGAATAAAAAGAACAAGATATGCACTAGCTGAACTCTTACAAGATGATGATACATTTTTGCTAAATTGCAATTTCTTTAACTCTTTACTGCAAAATCTCCGCATTTGACAATGCCTAGGAAGAAGCCTTTTGAAAACATTGTGGGAAAAGGACAAAATGCTGGTGAGCAGCATTTTCTCCTTTCCCTACAATGTTTTCTACCCTATCAAAGAGAGAAATCATCATTTTGGCAATATTTAATTTGTCGTCTGCAAATGCATTCAATTTGGACAAGTCCAAAATTTTGACATTTGGTAAAGGATTAACTCATTACCAAATAACACTATTGTTAGCTTACACTTTCTTAAACTCATTACTCATTCCATTGATGACGCAATCCACTTTAACCGTTAGACTGCTAAGCCCGACTCACTGATCTTTTGCGGACAGTGCAGATCAAGATCAGATTGCACAGAACATGCAGTCTGATCTTTAATCTACATTGCCCAATGCGGTATTTTCTTTTCAGTGAAATCAACTTCGAAATCGCAATATTTGGGTTTTTACGATTGAGTGGAAATTTTTTTGTCATTTATTTAGCAGTTTAACTCTTTACCAAACGACAAAATTTTGGAATGGACCAAATTAAAAGCATTCGCAGACAACAAATTAAATGTTGCTAAAATGATGATTTCTCTTTTTGATAGGGTAAAAAACATGGTTGGAAAAGGAGAAATTGCTGGTTACCAGCATTTTCTCCTTTACCCACAATGTTTTCAAAAGCCTTTTCTTTCAGGGTCGTTAAAAGTTGGGATTATGAGGTAAAGGGCTAAGGGTTAATACCTGTAATCTGTCTCCAGTAAGTGACAGATGTCTCGTTAATTATTACCAAACAACAAAATTTTAGACTTGTCCAAATCGAAAGCATTTGCAGATGACAAATCTTATGTACATGTAAACATGTAACTAAGATGGTGTGACTCATGTCTTTGAAAAGGTAGAAAACATCATGGGAAAAGAAGAAAATGGTGGTTACCAGCATTTTCCCTTTTTCCCAATTTGTTTTTAAAAGCATAATTCCTCAGGATTTTGAAAACACAGGATTGTTTGGTAGAGGATTAATTAAGGGACTATATTTTCACAAGGCTGTCAGCCTTTTTCTGATTTTAGCCAGACAATTACAATAGCTGCTGAAAACTAACTGCAGCCATGCTCTGTGAAAATGGGACTTAATGCATCTGCAAACAGTATCAACCGAGGTAAGCCTACGCAGTCTGCGCAGGCTGATCTGGGCCAAAAATTTTCACTATTGGTCAATTTTCTGCATTTCAAAGGACCAGTGTACCTCATGAATCAGTTGGTTGTTATAGAAAATGGATCTTATTTATCCATAATTATGTGAAGACTTGCTTGGTATCATGCACCACGGAGGCATATTAAGCCCTCTTTTGCCAGAGCATGGCTCATTTAATCTTGGCCAGCTTTGAAGTTCTCAACAAAAAATGATAATCTGTTGTCTTCAACAAATAATTATGTTTAGCTCTTCACCAAATGACAGAATTTGAGACTAGTGCAGTTTGAAAGCATTTGCAGACAATTAAAGACACTTAGTTCAGATGGTAAAATTTGTCTTTGAAAGGGCAGAAAATATTATGTGAAAAGGAGACAATGCTGGTTGAGCGTTTTACTCCAGTTTTGAGTATAATCTATTACAATGGCAGGTCCCTCTACCTGTTTTAATGTATGCACTGCCCAAGTATGGCAGTTCTGTCATTTTTTGCAGTTGGTTTTTTGACCCATGCACTTGTTGAAACCTTTGCTTCAAAAATAATAGCTCTTTCAGTGTAATTAATCTGTTCATTTCTTATCATATACAAAAAAATATAAAACAACATTTTTCATTTCACAAAACTCAAAATTGAGAAAAAGGAGGTTAGCCCTTTCCCTAACAATCAGATATTTTAATGACTCTAAAGGACAAAGGCTTCTCAAAATATTGTAAGAAAAGGAGAAAATTCTGGTTACCAACATTTCCTCCTTTTCCTGCAATGTTTTCTTCCCAGTCAAGGACAAAACCAACCATTTTAGCCACACCTAATTTGTCATCTGCAGTTGCTTTCAATTTGGATGAGTCTAAAATTTTGTCATTTGGTTAAGAGATAATTCCATGTATTCATATTAAACTTGACACCCTTTGGACTAGACTATTCCTTAACTCTTTACCACACAATCCTGACTTTTAACGACCCTGAGAAAGAAGCCTTTTGAAAACATTGTGGGAAAAGGAGAAAATGCTGGTTACCAGTATTTTCTCCTTTTCCCACAATGTTTTCTTCCCTATCAAAAAAAAATTGCAACACTTGAGCCACACTGAAATTGTCGTCTGCAACTGCTTTCAATTTGGAGCAGTCAAAAATTTTGTCGTCTGGTAAAGAGTTAAATAAAACTGACATTTTCTGTCAAGTTGTCCCCCCATCATATTGCCCACCTATGTAAAAAAAAAAATCCAAATACATGTATTGAATTTTTCAGGCTTCCCTGCCCAGAATATCATACAGATTATAATACAGTGATGGTGAATGCATAAGAGCAACCCAAGTTGTATATATTCTTTTTTTTTGTACAAGGGAGGTCATGCAGTTTCTACACAAATTTCTTATTTCAATTGTCTCCCTTGTTCATCTACACTTAAAGGAATAACATGGGTGTGCAGACCAAAATCAAGATGCAAATACAATCATACTGTCTGATCCTCTCTACATGTAGGTTAAAAGGGCTATTCCTATAAGCAATGCAAAATTAAAGGTATAAAAGATTAAAAATACTAAATTCAATAATACTAAATGGTGGGGGGGGGGGGGGGGGTTTTCATGAATTACCTCCCTTAGTGTATGAGTATACAAAAAATGTACAGAATTGTCTCCCTTACTTTAAATGTCACTCACACAGTCTGACTCATAAGAAGACAGCCATTAACCCATAAAGTGCCTTTCACAACTGCAGTTGCACTTGCAGCCAGTGTTGATCAAAATCAGACTGCACAAAATGGCATACTGATCTGTGATCTACACTGTCTGCTTTCCTGAAACACTTTAGACAACAGCAACCATGATATTGTGACTATTTAGGCTTTATTTCAGGATTTAAAGAAGTCAGTTGGGTTTATTTGGCGTAATAAGGGTTAACAGTTTATATACACTGTAGACAAGTGCTACGACAATGCTTCCATGTACATTAGTTTTAACTCGTTACCAAACGACAAAATTTTAGACTGGTCTAGATTGAAATCAATTTTTGCAGACGACAAAATAAATGTGACTGAAAAATTGAAATGTGTTTTGGGAAGGGTAGAAAACATTGTGGGAAAGGAAGAAAATGCTGGTTACCAGCATTTTCTCCTTTTCCCACAATGTTTTCAAAAGGCTTCTTTCTCAGGGTCATTAAAAGTCAGGATTGTGTGTTAAAGGGGAAACCCTTTAATTATGCAACAATCCAAACATTTTAGGACCCTAAGACACAAAGGTTTTTAAATCATTGCTCTGATAAAGGAAAATGTTGATAACTGTGACATTTTTTTCATTTTCCAACCATGTTTTCGCTTTCGGTCAATGCCATCATTTGAGCTACCTTTCTTGTCTGCTAATGCGTCCATATCCATGGACAAGTCTAAAATACTATCATCTTTAAGATAGAGAGTTATAGCTAAAAATGCCAAGAGCAACATTGTGTTTCTATGGGTGTTTGTGTAGATCAAGATCAGACCACACAGAACATGATGTTGAATCTATACTGTCAAATATTTTGGAACACTTTTCTACCAAGGACACTACTGAACCTTTATGAAACAATCCCAAGTGTTACCTTGTGGAAATTTGGTTTTGCAATCTGCTCAAACGGTAATTTTGTTTTGTAGTGGTAGAGATTTAAACTTCATCTTTCTTTAAAAGTAATGGGTCAAGGCTCTGATAATTGATGAAAAAAATTACCACTTCTAGTTTCAGTACATGTAACTTGAACAATAAAAAGAAAAATAAAATGACAAACCTTTGCAATGCCATCATTCTGTACTCCTATCTACCAAACATGTAAGAATAAACATTGAGAACACACATCAACAACAAGTAGAATTACTATCAATGGCGTCCTTTTCAAGTATATCTCACTGTCTATGCTAACAATCAATATCCAAGACTGGTCACTGGAATGTAACATCCATGGATGGAACTATGTACAGATTTACTCCATAGCATGTATCTAAAGTGCCATTTTAGTCGTATATATGCGAGTCATGCTCGGTGAAAAGGTGGTTTAACTCTTTACCACATCAAAATTTTAGATTAGTCCAAACTGAAAGCATTTGCAGACTACAAACTAAGTGTAGCTTACATGGTGATTCATGTATTGGATAGGGTAGAAAACATTGCGGGAAAAGGAGAAAATGCTGGTTACCAGCATTTTCTCCTTTTCCCACAATGTTTTCAAAAGGCTTCTTTCTGAGGGTCGTTAAAAGTCGGGATTGTGTGGTAAAGGGTTAATGCATCTGCAAACAATATCTGACCCATGGCCATGTCAGACTGTTCAAGAAGGCCTACATATGTGAAAACTTCTTGCTTTGAGTAAATTTTCTGCATATCAAGGACTCTACTGCCTCATGAATCATCTGGTTATTTTTTGACAAAATGGATCTGTATTATGCGATGACTTGTTTGGTATAATGCATTACAAATATGCATCAACTCTTTACCAAACGACAAAATTTTGGACTAGTCCAGATTCAAAGCCTTTGCAGACGAAAATTTAAATGTGGCTCAAGTAATGGAATTTGTTTATGATTGAGTAAAAACATTGCGGGAAAAAGAGAAAATGCTGGTTGCCAGCATTTTCACCTTTTCCCACTATGTTTTCAAAAGTCTTCTGTGTTAGGGTCATTAAAACTCGGGATTGTGTGGTAAAGAGTTAAATTCTCTTTCCCGAGAGCACCACTCCCACGCATGCATGCGCAAGAATCGCCATACTATGATGTCAAACTCTTTGTTCTGTATTGCAGTCAAAGCACCTTCAGTCAAACCTGTCTCTATGACAACCTCTATAAAGTAACTAGCCTTTTTAGATCTGCCTTTGAACTATGATTTTGAAATTTGTCAGTATTCTTTCAAAAGCCATAAATAAGTAGTGATCTAATGACATGGAGCTGTAACAGTAAATTGGAATGACAGCATAGAAGTGGCTGGAAATTAATCTGCTTAAAAAAAGAAACTGTGCATCTTATAAAGCAGTTTTATTAAACACAGAAATAAGAGTCATTCACATTTCATAAACCTTTACCACACAATCCCAAGTTTTAATGACCTTGAGAAAGGAATCTTTCGAAAACATTGTGGGAAAAGGAGAAAATGCTAGTTGTCAGTATTTTCTCCTATTCCAACAATTTTTTCAAAAGGCTTTTTCCTAAGGGTCATTAAAACTCAGGATTGTTTGGTAACTTGGAATAAGAATGATAGTTGAAAAACATTGCAGGAAAAGAAGAAAATGCTGATGACCACCATTTTTTTTCCCAAAAAATGTTTTCTACAGGCTCAATCAAAGACAAATTCCATAAAAGGATTCATAACTCTTTACCAGACGACAAAATTTTAGCCTTGTCCAAATTGAAAGCATTTGCAGACGACAATTTCATTGTGGCTCAAATGGTGCAACTTTCCTCTGATAGGGTAGAAAACATTGTGGGAAAAGGAGAAAATGCTGGTTACCAGCATTTTCTCCTTTTCCCACAATGTTTTCAAAAGGCTTCTTTCCCAGGGAAGTCAAAAGGCGGCATTGTGTGGTAAAGGGATAAATATTTTGCCATCTGCAAATGCTTTCAATTTGCTTTAAATTCTGTTGTTTAGTCAAGAGTTATTTCAAACTGATTAGCCTTTTTTTACAATGATGTTTTCAAAGTTTTCTGCAACAAACTTGTTTCACCAAGCTCAGTCCGTAACATGCTGGTTTGATTGCCTTGCTCTGCCAATTCTTTCAGGGGACAGATTAGATAATAATCATTGTAGCAGTATAATTCTTCTCTCACTGTCGAAACATTGTGTTTGACAAAGTGTATCTGGGAAAGAGGGCAGTGGGCTGAAAAATATTGTGCTACTTTGTCTGGTAAAATAAACTTGGAAATCATGGATAGAAGCACTTGCTGCTGACATAATATATAGCTGAAATAATGTTGAAAATAGAGTACATTGTATTAACTCTTTAACAAATGGCTGAATTTTACACACATCCAAAGTGAATGAGGACAAATGTATTTCAGAAATAGAAATTAGTTTTACGAAGGTAAGAAACATAGTGGGAAAAGAAGAAAATGATGGTTACCAGCACTTTCTCCTTTTGTAACAATGTTTTCAAAAGCATTCTTACTCGAGGTCATTAAAACATGTGATTGTTTGGTAAAGAATTAAACACCAAACAACCATGTTTTTTTTTCCAGAAGAAAATGAGTTCAGCAGTATAGATCTACAAAGGGTGAAGAATTCCGCTTCCCTGTCAAAATCAATACTATGGAGACAGCAACATCCAACTTTTATGAATGAGTTATCGAAAACTCACAGTTTGTAAAGCTACTGTAAAATCTATAATTGTTTTCTTTATCCTTTGACTGCACAATCCCAACTTTTAACGACATTGAGGGAAGAAGGCTTTTGAAAACATTGTTAGAAAATAAGAAAATGATGGTGTTTGAAAGCACAATGGCAACATCTAACGACTTTGAGAAAGAAGACTTTTGAAACATTGAAAACATTGTGGGAAGAGAAGAAAATGCTGATAACCAGCATTTTCTCCTTTTCCCACAATGTTTTCTACCCAAGAACAAATTTTTATCATTTTTGCCACCTTTACTTTGTCGTCTGCAATTGGTTTCAATTTGGAGCAGTCTGAAATTTTGTTGTCTGGTAAACGGTTATTTTAGTTCTCTTGCTTTTCCTCATATAATTCATCCCACTGCCATTCAAGTACCATTTGGTTGAAGGTATGGTGTAGTCCTGAAACACAGAACTAGCAATCCCAAGATCACAGATTTGATTCCCCACCTGGGCGAGGATTTTTCAAAGACGCTTGAAGTAAACTGGTAAAAAACACAGAAGTAGCCTTGCACGTATCAGTGCTTAGTCTTTACCAGACAATTTGATATCATGGATTACTTTACTTTGAAAGTATTCGAAAATGGCAAAATACCATTTATGCGACTCAAACAATGAGAACTGATGTTTTCCAAATTGCTCCTTGACAGGGTTGCTAAAACTCGGGATTGTAAAGATCAAATGGAGCCTGTCTACCAAACTTGCTCTCTGACAGGGTCATTAAAACTCGGGATCATTTGATAAAGGGTGAATATGGAGCATGTAAAAGAACAAATAAGGTCTATCTGAAGAGGAGCTAGGCTCTTGTACGCACATTACCATGAACATCATTCTTTTTTTTTTGGCGTAGCTGAATGTACTGGCTTTTGACCTACTTTTTGGTACTGATAATAAATGAATAAATAGAAATTTGTGATTGGTCAAGAGTGTAGGCATGTTTATTTCAAGGGCCCCTGCCCATTTGCTGGCAAATTTATGCCATCTATCTTTTTTATAGATACATGTATTTCTTTTTTGTAGATTTGCTCTCTCTAAATAATGGTACATCTTAAATATGCTATGCACAACACAAAGGGACTTAACTCTTTACTACACAAGTAAATTTTACAGTTGTCCAAATTAATAGCATCTGCAGACAACAAATTAAATGTGTCTCAAATGATGGAATTTGTCTTTGAAAGGGCACAAATAATTGTGGGGAAAAAGACAAAATGGTTGTTACTAGCATTTTCTCCTTTTCCCACAATGTTTTCGAATGTCTTCTTCCTCTGGATCATTAAAATGCAGGATTGTATGGTAAAGGGGTCAAAACCTTTTACTATTTATCAATTTTCTGCATGACAAGGGACCAGTCAACCTCATGATTCAGTCGGTTAATAGACAACATGGATTTAATGGACCTCTAATTATGTGATGATTTGCTTGGTGTAAAGCGTCACGTATGCATCAAATAATGCATAAAATCTTTTCCTCATATGAATTTTGTAAATTTTTTGCAAGTACTTTTCCTCTTATTTTTAACCCTTTCCCAAACAAGCCTTGGTTTTCACGTGTCTGCAGTACAAGTCTTTTGAAAACACTGTGGGAAAAGGAGAAATTGCTCGTTATGAGCAATTTCTCCTTTTCCCACAGTGTTTTCTACCCTTTTTGTTAACTTTCTGCCATTTTCATCAAATTTAAAATTGTCGTCTGCAAACTCTTTCAATTTGGACCAGTCCAAAATTTGTCGTTTGGGAAAGGGTTAACCCTTATGAACTTTTTAAGCATGATTCTTACTGGTACTAGTGACAAAAAGGAGAAAATTTAATATTTAGGACATTTTTATTTCTTTCCTAATTTATTTGACGGTAGGAAAACCACTGGAGTAAAGGAATAATTGGTGGTGAATGAGATAGCTACTTTTCCTGCCTTAAGGTTTCACCCTTTACCAAACAATCCCGGGTTTTTACGACCCTGGGATAGAAGACTTTTGAAAATATTGTGGAAAAAGGAGAAAATGCTGGTAACCAGTATTTTCTCCTTTCCCCAAAATGTTTTGTACCCATTCTAAAACAAATTCCATATTTGTAGCTACATTCAATTTGTCATCTGCAAACACTCTAAATTTGGACAAGTCTAAAATTTTGTTGTTTGGTAAAGGTTTAAAAGGTATCAACAGCAGTGCTGTAACAAGATTGTATAACAACTTATACATAATTATTATGATCCTCTGGTGTAACAAATGATATACAATTTTATGGCATTTGGCTAATTACAGTAAAACCTCAGTAGTTTGTAGCACAAGGGACAAGAACTTTTATACGAACTAAACTTAGTATGAACCAAAAAGTGTGACTGTGTTTGGGTATTTTCAGTTCCATATATATAAGGATAATTAGACAATCAGATTTATGCAGCATGTCTTGCAATACCCTAAATTGATACCCACTGTTTATCTCTCCTTACCTTCAACCTGAAGGATTGTTGAATTCCATTGGAGTGATTTCCCTTCTAGAGATAAATCACTCAGAGGACTTCATCCATTTATCCCTTGTAGAATGTTTTAAGGAATTTGGGAATTGTTAACTATCATTTTGATCGATTAATGAATGTTACAAACCAAACATCACCTTTAATTGCATTCACTGTTAATGACTGATTGGTACCAATCAACATCGCAAATCAACAGGTACGAAAATCAAGGTTGCTCATAAGTTTTCACACCTTCATAAGTTTGCAGGTGGATTAATTATATACCAAGGCGATTAAAGGCAGGAGTTTGTGTTCAAAAACTATGTAGGGGGGCATGAAATACAAAACAAACTATGAACCACCGATGTGCGAAGTATTCAGAGGAATTTAACAATGATAACAAAGGATATATATTGAGACCAGAGATAGCAAACAAACCAACAAATAACTGTGAACCAGCAACGTGAGTGTTAACAAAATTCTATGTTCCTTTTTTCCTCACAATATTATATGAGCCATGCTCTGTGAAAATGGGATTCAATGCATCTGCATAAAGTATCGACCCATGTAAGCCTGTGCAGTCTGTGCAGGCGGACCTGCGTCAAAACTTATTACTTTTGGTAAATTTTCTGCATGTCCAAGGACCATTCTACCTCAGGATTCAGCAAGTTGTTAGACAAGATGGATATTACAGATTCATATGTGATGATTTGCTTGGAATAATGGATCATGCAGATGCGTTTAACCCCCCCTTTTGCTGGCGCATGGCTTTTATACATGTAGTGCTATCGTAAATATTTTCAAATGTTAGAGAATTCACTTCATGAAGTTGAAAATGGTGCTAAATACCAATATGCCCACCAAGAAACAAATGAGATAAAGCATTCGCCACTATGGATTGTTACAAACTTGACATTGTGACAGTAAAGGAATCATTCCAGAAAATTGAAGAACTTCTCCTTCTTACCAATGTCTCTAAAACAATTTTTTTTTTCAACCCTTTACCACACAATCCCAACTTTTAATGACCCTGAGAAACAATCCTTTTGAAAAAATCATGGGAAATGGAGAAAATGCTGGTAACCAGCATTTTCTCCTTATCCCACAATCTTTTCTACCCTTACTAAAACAAATTTCAATTTTAAAGTCGCTTTTATTTTGAGTCTGCAGACGCTTTCGATTACAACCAGTCTAAAATTTTGTCCCCACTTTTAAAATGTTTACTCTTTTTTCAATATTTAGGCCTTCTTTTATTTTGACATAAAAATTTTGTCGTTTGGTAAAGAGTTAAAAGCCATTTGCAGTTGCAAAAGCAACAAACTTTAAGTCTATCCACCAGGCTGTAAAGGTTAACTCTTTACCAGACATGCATAAAAATGTCTTGATGAATTGTCTGTTAAATTCAAAGCAAAATGGTTGCATCATGATGGTCCTAGACCGCCATATGCAAAAATCAATATTTGGAATACCTTAAACCATGGAAGCAGACAGCAGGTTTTTTTTTTTTCAATTTGCACTGAACAAAGAAATCTATATAACATTGGCAGAAGCAGACAGTCTGCCAGAGTTATCTATGGATCAATGAGAAGACAAAGGAATTTACCTGTACACCGAGGACAAAGGACCATTGAAACAACTTAATCTTGATTTTCCTTACTTTACAAGGTCGACTGCAACATACCAGAATTTGCTTGAACAAGAGGTATTGAGTTAACAACAATGAGATACTGATTAAATTGATCTCCATGTAACAGAAACAATCATGGCAAACAGAGGAAATAATTGTTCATATTTTCTTTAAAATTTCCAATAGCTAAACTCTGTCAGATTTATTTAGACTTAAAACACATATGGCTGTTGTTTGACAAAATTAAAATAAGATATTTGCATGTTCAATGACTCTATTTTGGCACATTGCTGACAACTTGATATATGGCATGGAATTTACAAAGATGATATACATAAACTACCATAATATGTCTCGGTTCTGTTTTACCACACAATAACTTATCTTTTCACTAGATGTCAACATTTTAGGCTGGTAGCAAGTGAAAGCATTTGCAGAGGTCAATTGAAATGCATGCCTTAAATGATGGGATTTGTTTCCGCAAGAGTAGAAAACATAGTGGAAAAGGAGAAATGCTGGTTGCGAGCATTTTCTTCTTTTCTCACAATGTTTTCAAGAGCATTCCTTCTTCAGGGAAATAAATATAAAAGCTTATCTGGCAGAGGCTTTTAACTCTTTATCACACAATCCAAAGTTTTAACGACCATGAAGAAGAAGCCTTTTGAAAACATTGCAGGAAAAGGAGAAAATGCTGGTAACCAGCATTTTCTCCTTTTCCCACAATCTTTTCAAACCTTCCCAAAACAAATTTAAACTATTGAGTCACATTTATTTTGTCATCTGCAAATTCTTTCAATTTGGACAAGTCTAAAATTATTTTGTCTGGTAAAGAGTTCATTGTTTACCCTCTTACAACCTGTTGAACAGATCAAAGCAACCTGATACAGAATCCTTTATCATACAAAGGAAATGTAGACAAGATGGTAAGCTAGAAATAGAATTTGTAACGATGGCTAAAAACAATGAGTTTCACAAAGGTAGATCTACATGTATATCTAGCATGTTTATCAGTGGGCACTTGTTAGCCTTATACATTACAAAATTGTCTCTTAACTCTGTACCACACCACAAAATTTTAGACCAGTCCAAATTGAAAGAGTTTGCAGATGACAAATAAAATAGGGTACAAACGACTGTATCTGTCTTTGAGATTGTTCTTACCAGCATTTTCTTCTTTTCCCACAATGTTTTCAAAAGCCTTCTTTTTCAGGGTTGTTAAAACTTAGGAATGTCTGGTAGAGAGTAATGGAGTACCAGGGACATTGTACAAGAAATATTTGAAGAAAAGGAAAATTAATGCATTTCTGTTATTGAATTGGAAATATTGTGAGGAAAAAAAAGGAAGTATGGCTTGTTACAAGCAGCTGCTTCTTTTCCAATATTTCTATAAGTTGTCTACAAGGGGAGGGGGCATTTAAAACTGTAATTGTGTGATAGTAAACTCTTTACCAAACGAACAAATTTTAGACAGGTCCAAATTCAAAGCATTTGCAGACGACAAAATAAGTGTGACTGAAAAATTGAAATTTGTTTTAGGAAGGGTAGAAAACATTGTGGGAAAAGGAGAAAATGCTGGTTAGCAGCATTTTCTCCTTTTCCCACAATGTTTTCAATAGGCTTCCTTTTTAGGGTCGTTGAAAGTCGGGATTGTGTGGTAAAGAGTTAATTAACTCTTTCCTAAACAACAGAACTTTAGACTTTTCCAAACTGACAGCATTTGCAGATGACAAATGTAGCTCAAACAATGTGATTTGTCTTGGTTACCAGCATCTTCTCCTTTTCCCTGAATAATCTCAAAGCCTCCGTCCTCTGGGTTATTAAAACTCAGAATTGTCTGGTAAAGGATTAACAAGAAAGCTGAAACATGAAACAAAGGTATTTATTCTATTATGAAACAATACATACCTTCCGTGCATAGAATCCATTTTTTTTTTGTTCCAGTTTAATTTTCAACCATGAAACTATGTAAATCCTGTGTTACTGGTTCTTATCAAGAAGTTTATTTCTATAAATATATCTCCATGTGTTGCCTTATCTTAATTCATGTCTGTATTACTTATCTAGATCTATGTGGTTTTTATCAACAACCACCTATTAATACTGAAATTTTTCAACAATATCTAAAACATAACCCAAAGTTAATCAAGTCTACTCCATAGACTAATAATTGATGAACTAGACAGGTGCCATATCAAAAGTTCCACTGTGCACATCACTCTGGCTTTGACATATATGTCATAAAAAACAAATTTGTATTGACCCTTTACCACACAATCCAAAGTTTTAATGAGCCTAGGGAGACGGTTTTCAAAAACATTGAGAAAAGGGAAAAATTCTGATGACCAGCATTTTCTCCTTTTCCCAAAAAGTTGTCTACCCTTTCAAAGATAATTTTTGCCATTTGAGCAATATTTAATTTGTCAACTGCAAATGCCTTGGATTTGGATAATTCCAAAATTTTGTTGTATGGTAAAGAGTTAATTTAAAAAAAAAAGGATGCACTAGAGTTATCTACAGTATTCTTTTGTTGTAATTTTTCTATTTTTGTAGTATTTAGAAAAAAAAATTTTTTTTCCTTATTTGATAGACAGAAGTACTTTCTTTAACTATAAATTATCAAAGAAGTTCATAAAACATAAACTTTTGAAAAATTCTATCCTTTATGTTTGATCTGGAAAAAAGATCTTTATCTCATTAAAAAACTTGTGACAAGTTGTAGGAATATACACATTCTTTTCCACAACAGTTTCTCTATTTAACTGGGAGAGAAAGCCTTTGACTAAGTAAACTGGTATGACCACTTGCAGTTTTCTTGTACATGTTCAGTCTCCTTTTCCATCAAAGTTTTCACAGGTATTCATGAATTACCATAAACCTGAACTCTTTACCACACAAAGAAATTTTAGATTTGTCTGCATTGAAAGTGCTTGCAGACAACAAATCAACTGCTGCTCAAATTATGAGATTTGTCTTTAGATAGGGTAGAAAACATTGTGGGATTAAGAAAATGCTGGTTACCATCATTTTCTCCTTTTCCTACAATGTTTTCATAAGCATTCTTCCTCAAGGTCATTAAAACTTGGAATTGTGTGATGAAAAGTTCACTAATTTGAATTATCCCTATTTTACAAAGATTCTTTCAAAGTCATCTGCTGCAAATTTATTTGAAAAGGTTACGTTATTATACGTGTAAAAGTAACTAAGTATGAATTCATCGTCTCTAAATGTCAAACATAAACAAGCTTAATCAATATGTGGTAGGCTGATAGAGCTTTGAACTGGAAACATTTATATATCACAAATTCACTGCACAGAACATTTAACACAAACACACAAACAAAAATTATATCTGTGTCAAATCTACAACAAAGTAGCACTCTTTGTTGATCATGAAAACGAAACAGTTTTAGTTCTAAATTAATGATTTATGCAGACTCATTCACACAGCAGCTGTTTAGAACGATACAAGTAGCTGAAAAAAAAATCAATGCATGCTTGTCATAGCTTTATTCTTGATTACAGACATCACGCTTTAACGACCCTGAAAAAGAAAGCTTTAGAAAATATTGTGGGAAAGGAGAAAATGCTGGTATCCATTTCCTACAACATTTTCTAACCATTCAAAGACAAATCCCACTTTTTGAACAACATTTTTTTTTTGTTGTCTGCAAAAGCTTTCACTTCAGAAAAAAAATCTAAATAGTTTTGTTCAGTAAAGAGTTTACAGACAGTGATAGATGGACATCCCATAGAAGACACCTGTGGAAAGCACTGTAGGAGAATGAGCAATTGCTATTCAAAGATGAGTAACCTTCTCCTTTTCCAACAATGTATTTTATGTTGCCTTATATTGATCATTCACCGACTGTCATTCAATGTTCAACACCATTTTAAACATCATTTCATGTATATTGCAGCAGCCACTGCACCTAACCATGCTTTCCTGGAGTTTCTTTCACCAGTACTTTGTTCAACATTCTTCCAAAACCACTGGCTGCTTTCCCACATAACCATGGACTGAAACAGTGATCAGCAGTGAGAGAGGAATGAATCCTTTTATGATGACAATTATCAATCCGCCAAAAGAAATTGCCTGAGCTAGGGATTTGAACCAGCTACCCCCTTCTCTTAAGTCCTCTTCGCTAAGACTGAGCTATCAGACTGATATAATACATGTATTGTTTTTATGCTTCTCAATAATTCCTGCAAAAGCAACAAACTTTAAGTCTATCCACCTGGCTGTAAAGGTTAACTCTTTACCAGACGAAAAAATTTTACACTGGCCCAAATTCAAAGCTTTTGCAGATGACAAATTAAATGTGGCTCAAATGATAGGATTTGTTTCTGGAAGGTTATAAAACATCGTGGGAAAAGGAGGAAATGCTGCTTACCAGCATTTTCTCCTCTTCCCACAATGTTTTCAGAAGTCTGATTTCCCAGAGGCATTCAAACTCATCATTGTGTGGTAGAGTTAAGAGTTAACTCTTTATTAGAGTGACAATACTTTAAATTCGCCCATTTTGAAAGTATTAGCAGACAACAAATTAAACCTTTACCTTACAGGCAGAAGGATTTTAATAACACTGCAGGAAAAGGAGAAAATGCTGGTAACCTGTGTTTTTCATCAATAAAATCATGCACCAGTCAAACTTCAGCTTGCATTCAGCTATTCAGAAAATTCAATACTGTATATTGTTCTAGAATAGAAATCCATGGAATTCATTAGACTTATCAAATAGATTCGAGCTAATCCTCTATTCTTATCAATCCTTTGCAGGGGGCATCCCAGTTCATATTCCAAGAATTTTTTTTTTCAGAACCTTCATTACAAGATCACAGACCATTCCAAATTGAACGTATTTCCAGACTACAAATGTGTTGTAAATGGATGGATTTGCTTTCCAACATTACCTTCATCGAGACAATGATCAACGTTGACAAAGAAATAAATCCAGTCTGAATGACTATCATCAATGCTTGGACAGAAATTGTCCGAGCTGGGGATTTGAAAGCCCCTGATCGTGAGTCCTGTACACTACCAACTGTGCAACCTGGCTCTGCTTACATGATTGAGAATGAACAATATGTAGCAAACTCAGGATCTGTATCCACCAACCATTCTTATGAATGTTCATGGTATTGTTCTCCAGAATTTTCTATGCTTAAAAGTAACATAACTTATTGGCTAAACCATTTGGTTTAGCCAATAGGAAGTTGTGTTACTTTCAAATTTAGCAAATCTTGGAGAATAAGATTAAGAATGTTGTTAAGAATTATAAATGGTTGTTGAATACGGGCCCAAGCTGTTTTACTAAGATAATGTATTCAATAACCAGTTCAACACTTTACCAAACAACAAAATTTTAGACTTGTCCAAATTGAAAGCTTTTGCAGGCAATAAAACAAGTGTGACTCAAAGACTGAATTTTATATTTGAATGGTTAGAAAACAATGTGGGAAAAGGAGAAAATGCTGGTTACCAGCATTTTCTCCTTTTCCCACAATGTTTTCAAAAGGCTTCTTCCTCAGGGTCGTTAAAAGTCGGAATTGTGTGGTAAAGGGTTAATTTCAATACTTTCTCTTATTCTAAGTTCCAAGACAAGCCATATGATTAGCTGAGGCAGACTGCCTAAACTGATCAGGTGGCTTACCTTGACACTGGAACAATATTCAACATGTTGAAACCACTTCAGAATATTTCATAAAATATGGCACAGGAATAAGATACATGTACTGGACCTGCGCAGACTGATCATGATCTCTTTTGTCTTCAATAAAAAGCTAGAGTTGCTTCTTGGGTGCTCAAGTCTTAATATTGCTAAAGTAAATTTCTACATGATTGCATCACAAGAATAGCTGAAATTCCAACCACATACCTTGTTATAATGTGTAACCAGTCTAGTTATCTGAAACAGATCCTCATAACACCATAACCATTCTATAATACTGCATTCTGGGTAACAACAGAAGGCAGCAAAACGTGTCTGCAATACACTGCAATATGCCCATTATGCTCATTACCTGTATAATTGTGGTATATTTCATGAGTATCAGTGGTTCCACAGCAGTGATACATATATATTCATGCTACATAATGCTCAACTCATTCCCAGACAACAAATCTTTAGACTTCACGCCATACTGAAAGCATTTTGCAGACCACAAATTTTATCAAAATGCTGAGATCTGTCTGTGAAAGCGTAAAAATATTGAGGAAATGAGAGAAAATAATGGTGTCTAGGCTTTTCTTTTTTTCTTACCATTCCTTAAAGAAAAATATATCATAACAGATATGAGGCAAAATGAGCCATATAATGTTAAAAAAACTTTTAAGGTAGCTATTTAGACTTTCACAATCTCATCAAACACACCAATAAAAAAAGACTGACTCACTAAAGTGAGGCAATAGCTAGCAAATCAACGGTGTATAAGTTTTTTTTTATTCAATTCATGCCAGAGATTGCTAGGACTTGTGAGAATGTCACATGATCAATAACATGCATCAATTTTGAGGATTTGTTTTCAAGTCAGTATGATGACATCATAATCTGATCTCATAAAAAAGACTAAGTTACTGATTGCAAAACAACCATCACCTTATTAAACTGCAAAAAATTGCACTTTTTTATTGAATAAAACTGTACCGTTCATATTGGTTCTGTAAAGAAAAATATATCTAGCTGTTTTTATCTGTGTTTTACAAGCAATTATGATTTACAGTACAAGAACTGAATAGGCCATACTAGACAGTTCAGATCCTACGATCAGACAGTATAATCTTTGCAACCTAATCTGCACTATCTACGATAACTCATTGATCTTTCTGGCCCCCTTGAAAGAAAGAATATGCGGCACATGATGAAAATGTTTATATTAACTATTTTCTCCATTACAATGTTTAGAAATTCTGTCTCAGTAAATATAAAGTACACAAAAGTCAATCTTGTTACAGCCAGCTTTCAACCAACAATCACCGTTTCTTCACTCTTTGCCAGATGACAAAATTTCAGACTTGCCCTAATTGGAGGTATTATTATTCTGTAGAGCTGGGACGGGTAGAAATTTTGTACCCGGGTACCCGTGGCCGTATTACCCGCAGGTACTCGGGTACCCGATGTTATTACTTCCAATATTAGTTCTCCTGTGCCAGAGCCATCAGTTGCCATAAGATCTGAGCCATCTGATCAAGGTATACATGTACATGTAGAAATACCTAGTGCAGAGCGGGGACAGGATATCGAACCTCTACTCCCTTCTTTGCCTGAAATGTCAACTTGAGTTGTGTGCACTTTTGCTTGCGGTGATTAGAATTAGTTACTGGTTAGCAGCAGTTCATTCCTAGTCGCTGAATAAATTTTTTCATTTAAATTGTTTCATATTGTCTTAAAGACATTTAATAACAATGATTGTATTAAAAAGTAAGCACCAGATTGTCATGATCATGCAACGCCTGCAAAATGCGAATTATTCTCTGGATAGACTCTTTCTTATTACTGTTGAATAGGCCTCTGATTGTGTTGAGTTTTCCGTGATGATATGAGCTGTTTGCTTTTAATTCAAATTACCATTGTCTATGTCAAATAAACCTAAAACGCTGAATGGGCAAATATATAACAATATTTACCCATTACTGACGAGTTATGCGTTGCGGGGATATAAGCAGTACAGATTTATTTCAAGCTATTTCAATTATCTACTGCCGGTTCATATACAGGAGTGGGTAACATATTTTTTGCTTGTATTTAAATAAAAATCAAATTATTTCATTGGAACTTCAAAATTATAGCTTTACTTAATAAGTCACTATATAATTATCGGGTACCCGGGTAATGATTTAGCACCCGGGTACCAGCAGTACCCTACCCGATACCCGGGTACTCGAGTACTCGTCCCAGCTTTATTATTCTGCACAGAAAATGTGGCTAAATTGATGGTTTTTATCTTCAAAAGGGTAGAAAACCACTGTGGGAATAGGAGAAAATGCTGGTTACCAGCATTTTCTCCTTTTCCTACCATGTTTTCAAAAGCTTAAGATATTGTTCGGGGCTATAAAAACAGAATTATTTGGTAAAGAATCAATTAGAAAAGTTGTCATTGTTATTGTTTAAAACACATACAGTACTATTTCATGCTAAAAACTATGATTTTGGACCTTGAGCTTGACCTTGCTTGGTACAGATGGCTGTGGAACACAGGCTGTTGCCTAACAAAGGTTATACTATACCTAACAACAATTTTTGATCAGTTAGTGAGACACAGACTGTAATCAATACACATTAGCTAATTGACACCTAATTACTGTATGTACCTAGGCAATATCTACAAAACAGTTCCATCTCTCCTGCTTTCTTCTTCTACAAACTGACTGTTAATTGGTACAGGTCATAACTACATGAGCCATGCTCTATGAAAAGAGGCTTTAATGCATCTGCAAAAAGTATGGCCTATGTCAGACTGCACAGCCCGCACAGGGTGACCTCGGTCAAAACTTATTGCTCTTGTTAAATTTTCTGCATGCAAAAAGACCACACTAACCACTAACTCATGATTCTGCCACATTATACACAAAAAGGATCCATATTTGAGCCACACTCTGGCAAAAGAGGGCTTAATGCATCTCTTTGATGCATGATACCAAGCCAGCCAACATATAATTATGAATCTATATCACACATTACAAGAATTCATTTAAGTCCCTTTTGCCACAGCACTTCTCACAATGTATCTGCAATTTTTTCTCACATCTCTATGATCTCCTGTTCTAGTGTATATATAACACTAATAATGCAGCTACCAGGACCATCAGTTTGTACTGATTTTCCAACCAATGAATTGTATTCTTTTTATTTTAGCAAGGATGGATGAAAGCCCTTCAGTAAAATGATAAACAAAACATGCTCCAACTTCTGACAACCCAATTTAAACCAATTGCCTTCAAATGACTCCTTTCTGATCACTGCTGACTGCTTTTAAAACCATTTTGGCAGAAGAGAAATTGCTTGTTGTGAGCAATACATATTTCCTATTTTCATATATGTAAATAAATGTGAGTCATGCTCTGTAAAAAGGGGGTATAATGCAAGTGCAAAAAGTATCAAAGACTCAGGTCAGCCTGCGCAGTCAGCACAGGCTAACCTGGGCTGAAACTTTTTGTTTTCTGAATGGCAAAAGACCAGCCTACCTCATGCTTTGGCACAATTATGTAATGACTTGCTTGGTACCTCATGATTTGGTATATGTGATGACTTGCTTGGTATGATGCATCACGTAGATGCATGTAATCCCCTTTTCACAGAGCATTGTTCATATACATTGATAACCAAAGATTTTAAGATTGTACTTTTAGTAAAACGGTAATCGAAACATGCCTCACCTTCTGACAACCCATCTTTAAGCAAGAGCCGAGCATTTTCTGACCCTAACATTGGCATTCTGCAATGTAATTTAGAAACGCTCTATGAATAGCTGAGTTATGAGACCAAACATCTTCTATTATGACCTTTAAATAAATTCAGGGCTCAAACAACAGTCAGGCATAAACAACAGTACTGTAATAAAGGTTGATTAAAGTTTATATCCACTACGTCCCCATTCTAATCATGTGAGATTTACCATGAGCAGTAGTATGGAAATTTATATCGAAACTTTCCAGAAGTTTTGTGTTTTACTTATCCCAAATACTTGTCTAATGTAAAGTATTGAGAATAAATGAACATCAAGCAAAAATTTACAGGAAATGGATAAAAAAGAGTTGGTACTCAACAAATACAAATCATCAAACCTCTGTAATATGCATATGAAACTAGTGATTCACAACAGCATGGTGTACGACTTGTGCTGCTATTATATATGGGGTTTCAACAAGTGAGTATTTAACTCTACCAAACAACGAAATTTTAAACAAATCCTAAACACAGACTTCTTTTACCGTAATCAAAAGCATTCGCAGATGACCATTTCAATGTAGCCTGTATTATAGCATTTTGTCTTTTAAAGGACAGAAAACAAATGTGAGAATTGGTCAACAATGTTTTCAAAAGCCGTCTTCCTCAGGGATGTTAAAACTCTAAATGTTTTGGTAAAGGGTTGGGTAACAGGATACTTTGATTGCATTATTTTTAAATCTCTATTGACCAATATCAGTTTTAAATATGAGTACATAATGTAGACTTACACTTTTTTAACCCTCTACCACCTAATCCAGACTTGAAAATACAACTGAAGAAAAGGACTTTTTGAAAACATTGAGGAAAAGGCACAAATTATGCTGGTAAACAGCATTTTTTTTTTCTTTTCTCGCACTGTTTTTGACCCTTTTATAGAGAAGCCCAATTGTTTAACTCTTTACCACACAATCCCTGCTTTTAATGACCCTGAGAAAGAAGCTTTTTGAAAACATTGTGGGAAAAAGAGAAAATGCTGGTAACCAACATTTTCTCCTTTTCCCACGATGTTTTCTACCCTTCCCAACACAAATTTCAATTTTTGAGTCACATTTAACTTGTCGTCTGCAAACATTCTCAATTTGGACAGGTCTAAAATTTTGTCGTTTGGTAAAGAGTTAAGCCATGTTTAAAATTATATCTGCAAATTAATACTTTCAATTTGGACAGGTCTAAAATTTTGCTATGTTGTGAAGGGTTATTAAATCACTTTGAACACAAGAGATTCCATTTAGTTTACTTACATGTTGTGGCCCCTTGCTCCTTCAACGCTTTCCCTCCATTCAAGTTCTGAAAAAAAAACTTTACCTAAAAAATCTCACAAAAATTTTAATTCAGAATACTGGTAACACCCTAGCTCAGTTGAATCATTTTAGTTTAGGTACGGCATTTGTGTTATAAAGTCTGTTAATATATGCAGCACAATTATATCTTTGATTATGCTGATGAAGCCATGGTCAAAACTTTGAAACTGAGTCAAAATGCCAAAATCAAATTACGCATACAGAATATTGACTCTAATTTTCAATTGCGGGACAAAGTTGAAATTTTGTAAGGAAAAATCATAAGGACTTGACTCTTAAATTTCCTTTTAGTCGGGGAAAAAACAGATAAAAAGTGCTGAAAAAAAATCCCCTGGCGGGACTCTAACCCACTACCTTAAAAACTATAATTGACAACTCTACCAATTGAGCTATGGTGCTAGCCTAGATATTTCCGTATTAAAATGTAATTATCCCTTGTTATGCAATAACAGCTCTACCCTTACTATGGAATAGGAAATTCTACACTGAAAATACAGAATGCTGGGTAATTCCCCGTGTTTTCTACATGTATCTTTATTCATATTTTAGTTTTAAAGCCATCTTTACATGTGATTGAATCTTGGGTTTTTTTTGCAGATGAAAAAATCAGTGTGACCCAATGATGGATCTTGTCTGTAATGGGGTAGAAAACATTGTGGGAAAAGCAGAAAATACAGGTTACCTGCATTTTCTCCATTTCCATCAATGTTTTTAAACGGCCTCTTTTTCGGGGTTGTCAGACTTTGGGATTGTAAGGTAAAGGGTTAAAGACATACAGAATGAATGTTATTTCCTTATGACGACTAGATTTGAACTATATAATGATAAAAACCTGAAGACATTTTTTTCTTCTCCCTCTTCCGGCAGTGGTTAACTTTTGAAAACATTATGGCTCAGTGGGAAATTGCTGGTAAAAGGCAGTATCTCCCAATGCCCAAAGGTTGCCATTGCAATATTCATAATTCATGTTGGTAATTTAAAAATGAGCTGCACTTTGGAAAAAGGGGGTTTAATGCATCTCCAAGGCTCATTATAATAAGCAAGTCATCATGTAGATCTAGCTGTAGATCGATAAAATCCATTTTGTCAAACAAATGACTGGAGCATAAATTAGACGGATCCTTCGACATCAACTAACAACAAAAGGTTATAACCCAGGTCAGCCTGCATGAACTCAGCAGATAATCAGATGCATTAAACCCCGTTTTTAACAGAGCATGGCCCATATGTTTAAAAAGGATGGTTAAAAATTTGTCTGCTGCAAGGTCTTATAAAGAGGAAATGAATTTTGCAGGAATAAGTTATATTGAAATAAAAGTAAAATCAAAAATAAAAGCAACTACAATCAGTCCTTGAATGTACAATCCATCCATGCTCCCAGTCTGGATTATCTGCCCCTACCACTATGTTATCGGGTCAGGCAAAGCGCAATAATGGCAGCCTCCCAGATGTCCTCAAGCGTACCCCTACATGCTTCCCTGTTTTCCTTAATTTCATATTATCCAGGTTGATCAGTATATAAAATGAGATCAATTTTGTATCAAAAATACATTACCGAATCTTAAACATTGGGTTATGGTTTAAATATAAATTTGACCATGAATCATTTTAAAAGTAGCCCTGTTTTCGGACGTTATACAGGTCCATTGACATTTCAAATACTTAAAGCATTTCTGATATGTAGTTTAAATTTTCTCGCTAAATAAGAATGACATGTAGAAAAACTCACTGCCATGACTTTAATGCAAGTGATCTGTTTTGAATTCAGCCTATGATCTGATTTGATCATTTGAAATAACAATATCCCATCTCCTCTGCAAATTACCAACGGGTGCCACATTATTGCGCTTTGCCTGACATACTCTTGTAGTATGTCGGGGTACCAGACTACCATGCTCCATCCACCTATCCCAACAGGACATTTAATTGACAAACCAGGCTAAATTGCAAGGTAAGGCAGAAATGCTTTGCAGATGCACCAAGTGCAATTCCATTCCCAATATCAATAAATCCAGAGTCGATGCACCCACTCAGTCAATCAATAGGCAGGGCATTATGCCTATTGGTTCTTTGCTTGAAAATCAATCAAAATCCAAAAATTGTGACCTAAAGCTCTCATTTTATTACACACCAACATATAAGATACTCTTTAAACACAATGCATTTTTATAATTGAGCAGTGCTATGGAAAAAAGGGGTTTGATGCATCTCTGTGATGCTAGTCATCATAATTATCATATTCATGGATCCATAAAATCCATTCTGTCAACCTGAATTATGCAGTAAAATGGTCCTTCCACTTGCAGAAAAGTGATCAATAGCAAAAAGTTTCAACATAGGTCAGCCTGTGCTGACTGTGCAGGCTAACCTGGGTCAATACTATTTGCAAATACATTAAACCCCGCTTTTCAGCAAGTATTGCCCAATTTTGTTTAGGGCTTTTTATGCCACAATCATGCAATCAAGATCAGACTGCACAGAACATGCAGTCTGATCTTGGATCCACACTGTCCGATTGGGAGACATCTTTCCCCCCAATAAATACCTTTGAAATAGCAAAATTTGGGTTTTACTATAAGCTTAAAAGTTTCATTCCATTTCATATTTAGCAGGATAAGGGTTAATATTCCTTACAACTACAAAGGCAAATCTCATGATCTGTCCGTCACATTTAACTCTACCTAACAACAAAATTCTAGACTTGTCCAAGTTAAAAGCATTTGCAAATGGAAAATCAAATCTTACTCAAAGCATGAAATTTGTTTTTTATAGAGTAGAAAACATTATGGGAAAAGGAGAAAATGCTGGTTACCAGCATTTTCCCCTTTTCCCACAATGTTTTCAATAGGCTTCTTCCCCAGGGTCATTAAAAGTCAAGATTGTATGGTAAAGGACTGACTCTTTACCAAACGACAAAATTCTAGACTTGTCCAAATTGAGAGCATTTGCAGACAACAAAATTAAATGTAACTCAAATGGGATTTCTCCTGGAAAGGGTAGAATACATTGTGGAAAAGGGAAAAAATGCTAGTTACATACAGAGAAATATATATACGGTATTAATTTATCAGTGTTTTACAAAGAATTTTGATTTACAGCAAAGAAGTCTAAATAAGCCCCTCTAAGGGCAACTCAAATCATTTGTGACAGAAAATATCAACAATAACCCTAAGAGTGCCGAATAAACCTATCAGACATACAGTAGTCCTAGAAATATGACCAAAGTAATGGCAATTTCATGGTTGCTTTAACTCTTTACCACACAATTCCGACTTTTAACGACCCTCAAAAAGAAGCCTTTTGAAAACACTGTGGGAAAAGGAGAAAATGCTGGTAACCAGCATTTTCTCCTTTTCCCACAATGTTTTCTAACCTTCCCAAAACAAATTTCATTTTTTGAGTTACATTTATTTTGTCGTCTGCAAATGCTTTCAATTTGGACTAGTCTAAAAATTTGTCGTTTGGTAGAGTTAACTCTTTACCAAACAAACAAAATTTTAGACTCATCCAAATTGAAAGCATTTCCAGATGACTAAATTATTATGACTGAAAAATTGAAATTTGTTTTGGGGAGGGTAGAAAACATTGTGGGAAAAGGAGAAAATGCTGGTTACCAGCATTTTCTCCTTTTCCCAAAATGTTTTCAAAAGGCTTCTTTCTCGCAGATGTGAAAACACAGAACTGTTTGGTAAAGGGTTAAATTTGTCTACAGTGTTTCAGCAAAGCAGACAGTGTAGATCAAAAATCAGGCTGCACATTTTGTGCAGCATGATCTTAATCTACACTGGCCACAAAGGCAACTATAATCGTGAAAGGCGCTTCAAGGGTTTTAAAAAAAAAACCTGAAAATGTAATTCTGATTCACTTTGTCAAAAAAGTAGATCTAGTTCTTCAATGAGCAAACTATATATCATAATTTAATACAAATCTATTACACATAAGAAATTATTGTGATAATAATGCTTGTATACTCACCATAAATGTTCGTCACAGCAATAATTGTTCCACAACCTTAAATGTCTGCGACATGGTGGGGCTAGAAAACTTCAGACAGCATGACTCAGTCAAATATTGGATTTTTCTGGATTTATGCAGAACTATGGACTTAGCCCTTCCCTCAATCGAATATTGAACTCTCTGATGCAACGAAGGCTGACGATCTTTTCTTCATTTTCGTGAATTTATTGAACCAACCTGTTACCATAAAGAAAAGTTTTAATGTGCTTTTACCGTATGTTTTTTTTTAGCAATTGAAGCAATGTTTCCTTTCTGTATTCATTAACTTTTTTCCACTCTGTCCACTTTTTCCCTCCTATATATGTGTAGTTTGTGAAAGGTTGAAGAAAGTTTGTTTTTAGTGATGGATCAAAGTTCTTTCCATGCCTCAAGCCTGCTATGCTTTCCAGTAACTCTCCAGTCATTCTGCTGGGCCAATGAAGTGCATGACATAGTGTAAATTCATTTTCAGTCAACAGGCAAAGGAAAATACAGTAATCAAAACTGAAACAGTTTCAAAGCTGTTTGACAAGAAGATTTCATAATATGGGATAATGAAGATAAATGATCAGACTGAACATTTTCTGTTGTCTGATCTTATCCTACATGATAAAAAAGGCACTTTATGCTGCTATTAGCATGCTAAAATATAATTAAAGGTCCTTTTCTTAAATAGAGTTAGAAACATCTTTTGAATCTATAAATTATACGATATTGAATTATAATACCACCTGCAAACAACAATTATCATCATACAGATGAACACTTTTAAAAAACATTGTGAGAACTGGAGAGAAAAATGATTCCCCTTTTGCTGCAATGCTTTCACTGACTTATATATGAGCCATGCTCTGTGAAAAGGGGGCTAAGTAAAAGGTATTGACCCCCCCCCCCCCCCCGGTCAGCCTGTGCAGTCAATTTTCTGCATATCTAAGGACCAGTTTACCTCATGAATCCGTCAACTGTTAGACAAAAATGGACTTTATGGATCAATGATCATGTGATGACTTGCTTGGTATCATCATGCATCATGGAGATGCATTATACTCCCTTTTGCCTGAGCATGGCTCATTTACATGTATCATGGAAACAAGGAATTCTCCATTTCCTATATTAAATGCATGTATATTTCACCATTATTATTGAGTAACTCCAATTCATTTACCAGACGACAAAATTTTGTAGTTGCCCAAATTGAAACCATTTGCAGACGACAATTAACTCTTTACCAAACGACAAAATTTTAGATGAGTCCAAATTCAAAGCTTTTGCAGACAACATCATAAATGTGACTGAAAAATTGAAATTTGCTTTGGGAAGGGCAGAAAACATTGTGGGAAAAGAAGAAAATGCTGGTTACCAGCATTTTCTCCTTTTCCCACAATGTTTTCAAAAGGCTTCTTTCTTTAGGGTCGTTAAAAGTCAGGATTGTGTGGTAAAGGGTTAAACTGTGGCTCTAATAATGGAATTTGTCTTAGAATAGATCAAAAACATTGTGGGAAAATGACAAAATGCTGGTTGTCAGGGTTGTGAGGTAAAGGGTTAAAGTAGTCAAACATGCTTAAATGGTTAAATAACAATTCACGTTCCCTGCTTTGAAACTATCCAAACCTGTTTTTAAGTTGATCTTCTGATAAATGTACATACATATTTTCAACAAGTCTTCGGCTGTCCTAACCGGTAGCTCTAGTCATGTGGGAGTGTCTTCTGCAAGCAGAGTCCCAGCCTAGTACTTGTGAAACCCAGGAAAGACACATACATCTATTATCGTTCTGTTGCCTTGGTATTTCTGTAGGAAGTAGAAGGAAACACCATTCAAACAAATTCAAGATGTCCTGTATAGCCAAGGTTAATTCTTTGTCAGATGACATAATCTGAGTCCTGTCCAGATTGAAAGCATTTGCTGAAAATATATTGAGTATGTCTTAAATAAAGGGATTTTTCTATGAAAAGTAGAAAAGACTTGGGAAGATGAGAAAATGCTGGTTGCCAGCATTTTCTTATGGTTGTTATAACTTGTAATGGTTTAGTAAAGGGTTAGCTTTTTACCACACGACAAAATATGTAGACTTGTCCAATTTTAAAGCATTTGCAGACAACAATTTAAATCTGGCTCAAATGATGGAATTTGCCCTTAATATAGTTGAAAACATTGTAGGAAAAGGAGAAAATGCTGGTTACCAGCATTTTCTCCTTTTTCCAGAATGTTTTCAAACAGCTTCTTTCTCAGGGTCATTAAAACTTTGGATTGATTGTTCAAGAGTTAATCCTGTACCAATGATCTCATATTTCCACAACACTGAGGAAGAAGGCGCTTGAGAACAACTTGGGAAAAGGAGAAAATGTATGTTATATATGAGCCATGCTCTGTGAAAAGGGGTTTCAGTGCATCTGCAAAATGTTCCTACCCAGGTCAGCCTGCACATTCCACACAGGCTGACCTGTGTTGAATACTCTTTGCTTCTTGTAAATTTTCTCCATGTGTAAGGACCATTCTACCTCATGATTCTGTTGATGGTTAGACAAAATGGATTTTATGGAACCATAATTATGTAATGACTTATTGGTATAATGCATCATGGAGAACCATTAATTTTCCTTTTGCCAGAGCATGGATCATAATTGAAATCTTTGGAGGAATCATTTTCAAACTTTCCCCCTCCTCCTACCATTGACTTTTCAGTTATAGCAGAAGAAGAAAAATAGAAAGAATATATATAGACCTGGATCTAGATCTAAATACCATTATGGATAAAACTTGCAATTTTTTTTTTACTTAAAATTCATGAGATAATTAAGGTTCAAAAAAGCTGAAGTTAATTTCTAGTTTTCTACTTTGTCTTGGATCAAAAAATGGGTGGTAAGCACAGAATTATGCACACAAAAAAAAGCATTATTTAACTCATCACTGGACGACAAAATACAACCAGATATTATTATTATTTTTATTGTAGTCATTTTAAACATTTGTCAATCAATAGAAATTGAGTAGGTAATTGTTTATAATCCTAACTGGTCGAGATGTTTTTTTTTTTTGTTTTGTTTGTTTTCATTCCATGGTCTAAGGGAGGAAACTCATACAACCTTGAAATATAACATACGAAGAGTGACATCCCGTCACATGACCCCCCCCCCTTCACCCATCGGCACTTTCAAACAGAGCTGTTATTTAGTTATAACTGTTTACAAGGATATAAAGTAAATATTGACGAGAATTTCGCAAGGATTTCCAGCCTGAGATGAATACACCTGCCATTACAAATGAAAAGAATAGTGCTTCGAACAACTAACCTCGGAGTTCAAGGCAAATTTCGTAGTTCACCATTATGATTATGACATCGACAGTCCTAAGCCGTATTAAGCATACATGTTAGTTATCTTAGGGGTGGCTTTATTTGGTTATAACAGTGTTACATCCTGTGTTAGTTTGCAAGGTGAAATCTTACCTTCATATGAACCAAACCGTTAATTCCCACTTTAAATCTTGGCGGTCGTTATGTTCGTAACAAATATAAAGTAT
Source organism: Tridacna gigas (assembly GCA_945859785.2). Taxonomy (NCBI): domain Eukaryota; kingdom Metazoa; phylum Mollusca; class Bivalvia; order Cardiida; family Cardiidae; genus Tridacna; species Tridacna gigas. Next base: position 30,858,035 of record OX244033.2, read on the forward strand.
AAGGGAGATTACTCTCTGGTTACGAAATCTTATCGCTATCTTAAACTGTTCTTTTCTTTGTCTGTTATCTTTAAATAGATATTAATTAATAATCTAATCACAGCAATATACCGTGTATTCGAATTCATTAATGGACGGGAAGAAAACGGTTACCATGCCGATCGTCCCAAAATATTCCTCTTTCGATTTCTGCGGTCAACGACTAAAGGGAAGTGACTCCTGTACAATTAAGATGAAAATTTGTAAAAGAGTTTTCTCCCTTAGACCATTATCTGTTCGGTACAGTCAAAAGTCAAACGGAAAGTGGCACGAAGAAACTTTTGTCGATGTAAAGGGATTTCTCCCTTAGACAAATAAAGAAAAACTCGTTCGGTATACAAAAAGGTCAAACAGAAAAGGATCTTTGTGTGATATTAAAATAACAAAGCTACCAAAAGTAAACAAAGCAGGTATTATTAAAATACATTTAAATCATACCAGTTAAAAGTATGTATGGAAATTATTGTGAAAATGACAATCTGTTATTGTAAGGATGGTCCCAGTGTTAGTCGCTAGCAAAGATTTTAATTTCAAAACATGAATAAATGAACCTGTCAGGTCACTCTATCATTTATTTACTTTTTACCTGATTTTAAAATTTATTTTTCTCCCAGCGACTAACACTTGGACCGACCGTACAATATAACACATTGTTATCTTCACAACATTTTCCATACTTATGACTTAAATTTAAATGCATTTTAACACTTGCATTGAATTTTGGCCACTGTTGGGTCAGTTGTATGAGGTTTCGCCAATACACGAAAAGCAAGTAGCTCGATACGGTTAAAAGTGAAACAGTGAAGGATTTTAGGGTGACATAGAGTGGGATCGACGATGCGTTGGTCTACACAGTTCTTATCATTAAGACATTTTTTACCTGCAAATTTTAGAACCATAAATCCACATAGTGTATTAAATTTACTCAAGTTTATTAAAACACACACACACACATATACACTTTTTAAAGTTAAAAAATGAGTTTTTAGAATGGAACTCCTTTTTTGCTATAAGATCTTGGCACGATTCTAAAACTGACAGATTCTTCGTATTTCTGTGCCATCGGCTTGTCTTCATCAGCAAATAAGAAGTTTTAAACTACAACAATAACCACCGTAGTCGTTTAGAACTGTCATATATACATGTTCGCGAAGACTTGAATCGAGTTTGTAGTCTGATTTTGATCCACGCTGTCCACTTTGTTAATGCACTCTGATCAAAACAACCTTTATATCACCATTAGCTGGGAGTTTTATTTCTGGACTGAAAATTTCTGTTATGTTTATTTGGCGCTCTAAAGGTAAAATAGACAAATCTACTTTCGGCTATTCTTTAACATCTGGAAAAATGTCTGTTAAGCTCATTTGGCAATTTAACTTTAAAAGAAAACCCAAATTTTAAAGGTTTGATTGTCAAATAAGCTGAAAACAGACAGTTAAAGATGTTATTAATGGACTTAATTATTGCAATTTAAGGGTTGTATTTCAACAGAATATCAAAGCATTTAATGTATATCCAAGATCAGACTGTACATGTTATGCAAAAAAAAAAAAATAGTTTGGCAATTATTTTTACATTTTGAAAACATCTCAGCAAGTGGCGAAGAAATGGGGAGATAATAATACATAAATGTTTAGAGGCATTTTTCTTAGTCACAATTTAAAAGTCCGGGGTAAAAAAAAAACATGTCTTTGAAGTGAATGTGCAGAAAAACGAAAATAGCGATTTCATTTTTCCCGGGAACCAACCTAGATATATTAGTAGCGAAAGATCTTGGTACCGATATCACTCAATTTATGTTCCATAAACGCACTTCCGGTTATTCGTTGACGTTTGGTACAAAAGCTGACATTTACAATTTTTTGTTGTTCAACCTTTCGAACACACTGTTTGGTAACAGCTATGACATATTACAGTTTAAGGGATTATATGCAGTTTGCAGATTACCAGAGGCTTGCCATGGTAGAACAGCACTCCAGGAAAATGTAATTAAGTCGAAACTAAGATGTCTTCGAAAAACAACATTCAAGAGAAAAAAGATTTTGACAAGTTTACCAAGTTTTTTATTTACAAAGGAATTCAAATCATTGTGCAGTCACGACTTGGAGAAAAAGTAAAATCGAGATCAAAACCGTTTTCGTCTGGAACTGACTGGGTGGGTATTCAAGTTTATAAATTCACAAGTCCACTTGCAAAAACTGTTATCGAAGGTCGGCAAAGTTTTAACCCTTCTCTAGTATAAACGACCTCAAGAAAGAAGGCTTTTGGAATCACAGAGGGACAAGGATAAATGCTTGCAACATGTTTTTTGCCCTTCCAACAAATCACGTCATTGGAAAAGGGCTAAAGTCATCCAGTAGTCCTTCAATGGACAATGTAAGAGTTCTTTCAATATTAATATTCAGAAGATGTTCCTGTATTACCCAAAGTAGGATGGCTATTTAATTGCCTACTGGAAGACTTAATTTCTGACTGTCCATAATGAAAAAAACATGTAGAAGTAACCATATCTGATATGATGGCATATGTCTTTGAAAGGCTTGAAACATTGGGGGGAAAGGAGAAAATATTGACTTAGTTCTATTACCATTATTTTTTCAGTAGCCATATTCATCAGTTAATGAAAACACTTTACTGGGCTGGGGGAATTAGAATAACAGGGGTCTCCTTGACTCAGAAATCTGTGGGTTTCAATACATCTTTCACCTAAAATTTCTCCACTGCAAGCATGGGGCGCAATTCTAGAAGGAACTGACAATCGTCATATTTTAAGTGCAACGCTGTATGGGGTCGAATTAACTGCAGACTGTTTTGATTTCATTTTAAGTTAGACTACAAGACTTTACATGTGCTACAAAGGCCTTAAGGGGAAAGTGTAAATGGACGTAAGATATCTTTTTGGAATAATTAGCTTGTAGGAAAGCATTTTGTCCTAATCCATCTCTGTTTTTTTTTTTCTTCAACTGATATTTCGTTGTCTGAGCATGTCATATTCTTTGAAGATTATGATGCATCACTACCTGGACAGATAAATATTAACATGTGTAAACTAAAACTGTGCCGCTAAAAAAGTAGCAATGGAGAAAATGGCTGTAAACAATACTTCTGTGAAAAAAATCTAGAGTCTTTTTCACTTCATATTTCTTAAAACTTTAAAATATTTCAAGCGGGAAAAATAGTTTTTAGAAATACCATTGTTTTTTGTAAATCTTTGTATAGAGTTTCTAAATATAGATTTCAGGAAACCCAGGATTTGTGCATCTGGGTTTTTCCAGACTTATCAACAAAAAATGTACTGGGGCTATTTCCCAAACCTATAAGGACTTTTTTTCTATAAATAGCTGGGGCATAGGTTATATGCTAGCTAACCATGGCTAGGTGAATCATACAAGATAGTGTTTTATTGAGTAAACACTTACTTTATTTAAAATTTGCTGTATCGAATGTAGTCTGGTTCTGTACCCAAAATGCTCATTCCAGATAGGTTTGTATTTGAAAAATGCCCATTCCAAATAATAATGCAGATTCTGAGATATTTACTACAGTAACAGACATGCAAAAAATTGTATTAGAATGAAACAGTTAATTCATAACCTCATTAACCCTTTTCCACACAGTCCTGAGTTTTAGCAATCATCAGATAGAAAGCTTTTGAAATAAATGTTGGAAAAGCAGAAAATGCTAGTGACCAGCATTTTCCCCTTTCCCACAATATTTTCTAACTCTTCAGAAGCAAGTTTCAGTTTTTAAGTCACATGTATTTTGTTATCTGTGATGCTTTCAATATGGACTAATCTAAAATTCTGTTGTTTGGTAAAGAGTTCAAAGATTAATCAGTATTATCAGATAATGAGATATGTTCTCTTTCCTTTACAGTTTAATCTTGCAATCACTGACAACAATGAAGTTCACTCAGAAGCAAAGAAAGCTCTGTCAGGTCAAACTTCTACCCTTTCACAAACTGTTTGTGTAGAGATCTCACTGCGCACTGCGGAAGGAGACACTATGGTATTAGAGCTATGGTACATAAGTCTAGACACCCAGCATGTTGATAGACAAGCAAGAGTCTCACAGACAGGTTACTACAGAATGGGCATTGCACTAAAATCTGTTCTTAATGTGTCTCGAATAACTCCAGCCTACAAACTGTCCAGGAGACAGGGTTCAGTGGATTATGTGATATGCTACCGGATTTACCTGGGTGATCCACAGTTTTACATTTTAGGAGAGGGATATCAAAAAGCAAAAGTAGGGAGTGTTCCTTCCCCTTTTGGAACAATTAGTATTAATTTGTCATACAGAACAAAACTCTTGATATCGCCGCACAGTGGGTCTAAAGATGTACCATTTGAAGTGAAAGATGACCATTTTAAAGATGATAACAACATTCATAGACCAACAGCCCCCAAACCATGTTCTCTTGGTTATAGAAGGTATACTTCTTTTTCATAATTGTACTGCCTGCAGATATGCTCTTGATTTGTTGAGCACAGCTGGGAAAAAAGCTCATTTTTAGCTCCACTGGCCAAAGGCCAGCGAGCTATTGTCATGGCGTTGTGTCCGTTGTGCGTCCGTCCGTCCGTTCGTCCGTGTGTGCGTCCGTAAACTTTTTCTTTAAAAAACTTCTCCTCAGAAACTATTGACTGGATTTTTACCAAATTTCACAGGAATGTTCCTTTGGTGGTCCTCTTTCAAATTCCTTCAAATAATTGTGTTCCATAAAGAATTCTGGTTGCCATGGCAACCAAAGTAAAAAACCTTTAAAAATCTTCTCCTCCCAAACCGCTATTTGGATAGCATTATTATTTTGCAGGAATGTTCCTTAGATACAGGTTTACAGAATTCCTTTAAAAAAAAATGATCTGTCAAAAAACATGGCTTTTATGGGAGACTCATTTTCCTTTTATGGTATAAAGTAAAATCTTTGAAAATTTTCTTCTCTAAAACTATTCATTGGATTTCATTGTTGTTTTGCAGGTAAGTTCCTATGGTGGTTGTCTGCCAAATTGTTTCTATGGTGGTTGTATACCAAATTCCTTTTAAAAAAATGATACACCTAAAAACACATTTTTTTATAGACAAGGCTTATATTTCAAAAAAATGTTCTTCTCCAAAACTATTTATTGTGTTAGTTTTATCGACTAACAAAGAAAAAGGAAGAAAATTGGATTGACTTGACCTAGTCAGGGCTGTCCTATTTAAGCCCACACATTTTCCTTGGTATTAAGATCACAATTTACTCCAATGATATGCTATTAGTTAGTACTAGTAATGAAATATCACTGGCCATAAATAAGATAAAAGCTTGAGCACCTTTCACAACTTGAGCTTTTCAATTTTGCCTTATTACTAAGCCTGAGTAACCATGCCAAGATAAAAAAGAAAAAGTATTTTAATAACAAAACCCCCATGTTGTAGGTACTTTATAGTCCTTTTGATATAGAACAAGAGAACCTCTGCACTTTTATTAGTTCTGGTAAAGGTTTGTTGACCTACTAATGAGTAAATGCAGAGTGGACAGAGAAGGGGTGTAAATCCTGGTGACCTGGTACACAGTGGGACAGGGCTTTACATTTGTGATAAGGCATTAATGTTACCCAGTCAAACTGATTCCGCAACTTCAGTACACCAGAATTAATCTGTGCCCTGGAGCAGGATATTTGATTTATGTAAATGCATTTGTAGACCATTTGGTGTTGTTTGCCACAGAAGACATTCTAACTGTGACTGTGAAAAGTTGATTATTAGGGATTAGGTGTTCATTGTATGCCAGCATATTTCATTCTATCTGGTGTATTGATGTAAGTTGATCTATATTGCTATAACATTCATTCATTTGCCCTCCTAGCTGTTCTTTTAGATTACCCCTTTACCACACAATCACAACTTTTAACGACCCTGAGAAAGACATATTTTCTATATTTTGATGTTTCCCCACCCAAAATGGTTTGTGAAAGGACCTGTTGCAGACAACATATCTTCAAATTAGTAAGACATATATAAAAAAGGATAGAAATTATTGTGGGAAACTAAGAAAATGCTGGTTACCATTTTTTTCTTCTTTTCTCACAAGTTTTTACCATACCTTTTTTCTTTAGTGAGCTAAAATGCAGGATTGAATGGTAATTGTTAAAAACTTCTTTTCGCCATTATAGAAATATCAGGCCTGTGGAGCGATACAGGCGCTCAAGCGCCTCTAGTTAGAAATTTCGCACAAAGATTTTGTAAAGACATGTTATAAGCTTAGTCATTGTGTCAATTACAGCATCCAGCTCCTATTGATATGCACAGTAGAATGAGCTAAATTAAGACAGTCACATTACACAAAAGAGAATTATGGTACTGGACTGAGGTCATTTAAATACTCCATTTTAACTAGGATGTTTTTTTTTAGTTTTTGTAAAGTTGGGAAAAGAAGACTTAATTGAGTAGTGCTCACAGGAAAAGAGAGTTGTTTTATCATTATTAAAATGAATGATTATAAAAGAAAGAAGGAAAAAAGCATATGCTTATTGTGCTGAACAACTGCTTCTTGAAGTTCTTACCTAAATTGTTTTGTTTTTATGCTGTGTTTGTCCTAAAAGTGTAGTTATCTTTTTACCACAACTAGAATGTCTTCGAAAAACAACATTCAAGAGAAAAAAGATTTTGACAAGTTTACCAAGTTCTTTATTTATAAAGGAATTCAAATCTCAGGTTTTAACAACCCCAAGAAAGAGGCACTTTGAAAACCCTGTGGGAAAAGGATAAAATGCTGGTAACCAGCATTTTCTCCTCTACCTAACTACATTTTCTACCCTATCACAGACAGAACTTTTGAGTCAAATGTACTCTTTACAAAATGACTAAATTTTTGAGTCAACCAAATTGAAAACATAGGCCGTCAATTATTAAATGTAGTTGAAATTATGATTTTTGTCTTTGGTAGGTTTAGAAAACATTATGCAAAAAAGAAGAAAATGCTGGTAACTAGCATTTTCTCCTTTTCCCACAGTGTTCTCAAAAGCTTTCATTGTCAGGGTGGGTAAAACTTGGGACCGTGTGGTAAAGGGTTAATTTGTTGCCTGCACATGCTTCCAGTTTGGAAAAGTCTAAAGTTTTGTAATTTTGTTATGAGTTCAGTTTTCCAAAATGTGTCCTGAAGCCTTTTATTTATGTGTATGGGTGACACTTAATGGTTAATAACCACTCTTACAAAGTGCTAATACTACATCTTCCTTACACTTAGGATGATTCTTACTCAGTTCATGGTGAACAAGCATTCATAATGGTGTTTACTTTATTATGTTTTCCCAGATCCAGTACAAGCGATTCAGAAACTGCTGGTCAGAGTGAAGAGTCCTGTACAACAACATTTTCTACCAGTCCTCCAGAAGGAAATCTGTTCCGAGCCCCTTTAAGTGTGGCTCCTCACCATCAGTCACAGCCAATAAAGATAAATATACAGGGTCCATCACCTGATGCTGATACTTTTTATGACAAAGCCTCAAGGTGTGTACATGGGCCTCTCTATATGGAAAAAAACCTTTAACTCTTTACCAGACGACAAAATTTTAGACTGACCAAATTGAAAGCATTTGCACACGACAAATGTTACTCAAAACATAAAGTTGGTCTGTTATAAGGTAGGAAACATTGTTGGAAAAGGAGAAAATGCTGGTTACCAATATTTTCCCTTTTTCCAACAATTTTTTCAAAAGCCTTCTTTATCAGGGGCATTAAAAGTCGGCATTGTGCAGTTACGGGTTAAAGTTTAACCCTTTACCACACAATCCTAAATTTTAATGACCTTGCAAGAGAAATCTTTTGAAACAATTGGACTGGTAACCAGCATTATCTTCTTTTACCAAAATGTTTTTTGTCCTATAACTCTTTACCAAACGACAAAAATTGTAGACTTGTCCAAATTGAAAGCATTTGGAGACGAAAAATTAAAGGTGGCCCAAATGACAAAATCTGTTCTTGATGGGGTAGGAAACATCGTGGGAAAAGGAGAAAGTGCTGGTTACCAGTATTTTCTCCTTTTCCCAAAATTTTTTTGAAAGCCTTCTTCCTCAAGGTCGTTAAAAGTTAGGATTGTGTGGTAAAGGGTTAAAAGAAATCCGTTCATTGGAGTCACAATTAATTCATCATTTGGAAATGTTTTCAATGTTGACAAGTCTAAAATTATGTTGTTTGGTAAAGAGTTAACACCTCTCTATTTTTTAAGCCCAAACAAAAACTGTCTTGCTGTATTATCCAAGCCTTAGGCCAGATGCATAGGCCACTGAAATTCCATTGATCTATCATGGGAGTGACAGTATGACAAAGTTTTCCTGAGTGGACACCGTTACTATATATAGCACATCGGCAACTGCCTCTATATCGTATTATAATACAATATAGAGGTCTTATTATATACAATATAGAGGCAGTTGCCAATGTGGTATTTACAGTAACAGTGACCGTGTAAAGAAAATTTGAGTAATCCATGATATACAGGCGATGCACCAATCTGCAATGATCGACCAAGGAAAATTTTGGTGTTTCGTGATAGACAAATAGAGTTTCAAAGGCCTGTGGCCAGATGTGTCCTGTTCATTTTGAAAATGTCTGCCTTATTTCTAGCCAATGAACCATTGTTCCACAGTCTTAGAATAAACATTGGCAGAACTCCTCTGTAGACATGGATTCATGTGAAAGCACTGTTGCAGGAGGAGACATTGCTTGTAGTAGGCAAGTTCTGTATTTCCCACATTGTCTTCAAAACTATTTTCTGCAACATAGTAGTGTGTTAAGCCTTTACCAAACGACAACCTTTGGGACAAGTCCAAATTGAAAGCAGTTGCAGACGACAAAATGAATGTTACTGAAAAATTGAAATTCCTTTTGAGAAGAGTTGAAAACATTGTGGGAAAAGGAGAAAATGCTGGTTACCAGCATTTTCTCCTTTTCCCAAAATATTTTCAAAAGGCCTCTATCTCATGGTCGTTAAAAGTCAGGATTGTGTGGTAAAGGGTTGAACTGAAATTGTACTGAAATGAGGTTTTATTTTGTGAGGTGTCAAGTACTTGTTTGTGTTGACAGTGCTCCAGAAAAACAGACAGGATTCCGAGATGTTCACAGGGTAGGAGCATTTGTCCAGCAGTGTACCAGCGAGAAAAACATTGATGGGGATGACATACCATTCATGTCCCTACTTCAACAGGTTAAAGTTGACAAGTCATCAAAACAAGATATGGGAAAACCAGACATTACTAAAGGGGCCACTGGTACAAAAACAGAGAGTTCCAAGGAAAATACCGGTGAATCAGCTCTGAGCGACTCCAAGACTAGTACTAGTAGTCAAGCGTCAGCTCCTGAAGATTTTGTCATGGTGGAATTAGTGAGTAGACTTCTTTGCCTGGTTGACACAAAATTTTATCAAACAACCGACTAGGTCATAAGGTAAAATGGTCCTTGGATGCACCGAAAACTTATGAATAGCAAAGTTTCAAACTATGGCGTACCTGTGCGGACTGTGCAGGCTGACATGGGATGATACTTTTTGAAGATATGTTAAACCCCCTTTTCACAGAGCATGACTCATTTATATTGATTCATTACCTCCTAAAACAAATTTGTAGCAGACTCTTTTGAAAAATGCCTTCTAGAAAAATTATCAATATGAGTTAGGGGTTTTGGACATGAACACGTTTCACAAATATATCTGAATATTTTCTAAATCTTAGAAAAATGTGCAACAGTAGTCGGGCTTTGAATTTACTATGAGAAAAAATTTCTTCATTCACATCATTGGCAGGCTAGGATAGATAACTGTCAGAACAGCGAAATGCTGAACATAATTTACTGTTGTTACTGACAATAAGAATAGATCAGACAGAAGTTTTCTTTGCCATTCACTAAGGATATGAATAAGTAATAAATGTTGAGGGTTAACCCATAACCATTCAATCCTGAGTTTTAACAACCCGAGAAAGAAAGGTTTTGAAAACAGTGTGGGAAAAGGAGAAAATGCTGGTAACCTGCACTTTCTCCAATTCTCACATGTTTTCTATCCTGTAAAAAATAAACTCCATCATTTGAGCCACACAGGAGTTGTCGTCTGGAAATTCTTTCAATTTAGAGGTGGCCAAAATTTCATCCTTTGGTAAAGAATTGTTAATATTTTCAAATCTTGTACAGCTACATATTACAGATAAATGACAACTTTTTGGTCCTGTGCAGCTGATAGCTGTGAAAATATGGTGGAAAAAAGAGCAATTGCTGGTGACAAGTAGTTACTCCTTTTCCCACAATGTTTTTGTACTCGGTTAAATAGATGTTGTATTTTGTTGTAGAAAACTCCATTTGCTGGTGCAGATTTAAACAGCGACCTGGGAAAGTTTTTCAGAGAATGCCAAACAGCCCCTACTCTGACCAATTTTGAAGAAGAGCAGACACTGCCAGAAACACTGGACAAGCTGACGTCACAGCTAGAGGTGTTTGAAACAAACATGAAGGACTTTGATGATTTTCTGTCAAACATTGATGAAGAGAACTCTGATACAGAAGGAGACACAGCAGGACTGGGTATCCATTACCATAAAGGCCTGGAGACAGAAATATCATGATAGCAGTCTTCCTTGCTTTGCCTGTTGACTCTTCTGAAACAAATTTGCTGCTTAACCCTGTAGCAGACAACAAAATTTTAGACCTGTCCAAATTGAAAGCATTTGCAGAAGGCAAATCAAAAGTGGTTGAGATGATGGGATAGAAAACATTGTGTGAAAAGGAGAAAATGCTGGTAACCAGCATTTTATCCTTTTCCAACAATGTTTTCAAAAGCCTTCTTTCTGAAGATTGTTAAATCACAGGATTGTTTGGTAAAGGCACTGAAAATAGCATAGAAAAATAGGCAATATAGGCCCATATTCACCAACCATTCTTAATTTTATTTTAAGACTAATTTTAGATTTAGAAAGTAACACAACTTTTTATTGGTTAAACCTTTTGATTTAGCCAACCAAAGTTATGTTACATTCAAATTTAGAAAATCCTTGAGAATAAGACTAAAATTGTTCTAAGAACGATTGATAGATATGGGCCCAGTTGTGGTTTGATAAATGAATCCGTATGTAAACAATTTGTCTTACAGAAAAAGTAGCCAGTAACTTTCTCATTTGCCACAATTCTTTCAAAGTATGGTCTGCTGCCAAACCAAAAGGTTTTTTGCAGAAAGTGTTGTGTAAATATCAGCATTTTTTGTGGTTGCATTGTCCTATAGCCATGTTGATGCTCTTGCTGAGCAACTGCTTCTTTTCTTCTTAATCTTTTCAAAACTATCAGAGAATCAAGCTTCCCTTTCCTATAAACACTTTAGGCTTTGAAAAAAGGGGTTTCATGCATTTGCAAAAAGGTTCAACCCAGACCCTGCGCAGGCTGACCCAGGTTGAAATTTTTTGCTACTGGTCAGTTCTGTGCATGCCAAAGGATAAGTCCATCTCATTCATAATTCAGTCAGTTGTCAGACAAAATGGATTTTATGTATCCATAATTAGTAATTAATTACGCAATGTCTTACTTTGTATATTGCATCAGAGATGCATTAAATCCCTTTTTGCCAGAGCACCACTCATTTAAATTAGGTTAAGTCTAAAGTAAGTTTAGGTTGTGAGATAAATAGTTGCTATTTTGAATTGGAAGCATTAAACCTTGAGATACAATTATACATTTGATTTATGGGTGTATTTTATCAATGAAACAACTTTTGAACAGACAGCATTGATTTATAGGTCAACATAGCCATGCAAAACATTTTTAGGTTTTGCCAAACACTTTATAAACGACACTTGGCATTCAAGCTGTGCATATACCTTTCATCTGAATAAAGTACAAAGGCATGTTCAAAGATGGCCATTATTTCATCCAGTATGAGACATTATTGCTTACCAAAATACTATGGCCATGCTTTGTGAAAAGGGGGCTTAATGCATCCACAAAAGGTATCGACCCATGTCATCCCATGCAGACTGGGTGGACTGACATGGGTCAATACTTTTTGCAGTTGGTCAATTTTCTGCATGTACAGGACTAGTCTACCCCATGATTCAGTCAGTTGTTAGACTAAATGGATTTTATGGACCCACGATTGATGACTGGCTTGGTATAATGCATCATGGAGATGCATCGAACACCTTCTTTACAGAGCATGGCTCACTCTTATAAGATGTTGAATCAGACGATGAGGAAGATAAACCAATTGATGGACATGCAAGTTCTTGTACTTGTCACATCTTAATAAAAAAATCTAAAAAAACCATGCTGATATGTTTATGATAATAATTAACCCTTAGAATGCCAATAATTTTAGGCATTTCAGATGATATTCCTGCTGAAATTGCCTAAATCTATGATGACAGTTTCTGAGCAAAACCCAAGCTGTATCAGTTTTCTGTACCATTATTTAAAAAAACAAACCTGTTGCAAAACCCAGTGACTCTTTTGTAGATGGTGTTTTCTGTTGCTTAAACAGATTGGAAAAAATATTGTATATCTTAAGTAGGGCACTAAGTGGTCTACTTGAAATACAAGTTACCAAATGTTACACAAAGTGTAAAGTGCAGATGAAGACTAGATGAACCCTTTACCACACAAAAACATTTTAGACTTTAAGTTTTTGGTCAGTATTGGTGGTGTTTTGGTGCACATTAACAAGAGATAAATGGATACTTCCAAAAAAAGCAAATGAGTGAAAATGAGTTTTGGGCATCCATAGTTTGTTTCTGTGCTGTATGAATTCTGCTACTGTTGTCACTTGAATGTTTTTGTGTATTTATGTTGCGATTCTGTGTTATTGGCTGTACTGGCCAAAGGCCAGAAAAGCTTGATATGTCATGGGGTGTTGTGTGTTGTCTCTCCACTTTACTTTACATGTCATATGTGCTGAATGGCCCTGGCTGTCAATGTACCAGTAGCCCCTTGCTACACAATCCCGATTTTTAATGACCCTGAGGATGAAGGCTTTTGAAATAATTGTTGAAAAGAAGAAAATGCTGATAACCAGCGGTTTTTTTTTTTTCTCCTTTTGCAAAAATGTATTCTGTCCTTCCAATAACAAATTGCAATTTTTGAGTCGCATTCATTTTGTTGCTTTCAATTTGAACAAATCTAAAAATTTGTTGAGTGGTTAAAGGTTTAACAACATTCATTATATAAATGTTTACATGATAAATTGAATAGTATGTCCATTTGTCACAAACCTTAGTCTGCTATAATTATTATGAACTTGAATGATGAAGTTTATTTGACTGTAAATCATAGTGAAGGATGTATTGGACATTGATGTTGTAGAAGTCCTTGGTATGTAATAAAAGGCATTTTGTATCTGATGCAGAAGTAATTAAAAACACTTATTAATTAATTTGTTGGACTGGTTGTAACTGTTACAGGATCAATTCTTACAGGCCTTGTTTGTAGTAAAATGCATGGGCCATTGAGAGCCAGTAGAGCAATTCAGGCCCTTACAGGTCTCTTGTTTTTTTTTTTTTTTTTTTGATGCAATAAAGATGCAGTGAATAAAATCTGTCATTAGTTTCATATTTTGAAACCTTCAGTATCAAATACCAGCTTTGTAAGCACATTTCTATTCATGCAGATTAGCTCTCCTATTGATATCCATTACTGAATCGGACTTATCATCATGGGGTAGAGATTAAGAGTGTGTTTAACCCTGTACTAGACTACAAAGTTTAGAAGTGTCATCTTGTAACATATTATTTAAATGAAACCCATTCACAGACGACAGATGAAATACCTTATTTTCCAGACAATAGGCCAAGGTATATCCACAAAAAAAAGAGGAAATTTTCAAGGATGTGGCCTAGATGAAGCAGCTTATAACATCAAGTTAATTTTTCTAAGTGATCTTTTAGAGTGGTCTGTAAAAACTGAAAATAAATGAAAACCAGTTTACGATTCCCCATGTGGGCAACATTTTGGTTCACCATGAGAATGGCACAAATGTAAGAATCACAGACAAGAAGACATATGGTAAAATGACTTCTATTTGTTTTATTGTGACAAAACATTTCAGCAAACGACTTTTGAAAGCATTATGACGAAAGAAGAAATTGCCTTTGCAACCAATTTCTTATTTTGTCTCTAAGTTTTCTACCTTGTCTGAAAATTTATTACCACTGGTGCAAGTTTTGACACTTTTGATGCTTTCCTGCAGATGCTTTGAACTGATGTCTGCAGCAGATACATCAAAAGTTGTCTATATAAAAATAAGAGTAATAAAGTTTTGTAAATTGTGTATTTTGCCCCCCCCCCCCCCATTATTTTTTGTCTTCGTTGTTGAAGACAATTGATAGAGTCACAACATGACATGATAATTGGATTAAAATACTTGTATACCCCACTGACTGTTTATTTTGTGCTATTGGATAAAATATATGAGCCATGCTCTGGTAAAAGGGGGCTTAATGCATCACCGTGATGCATGATACCTATTAAGCGATCACATAATTATGGATCCATAACAGCGGCTTTTTTTAACAACCAACTTAATCATGAGGTAGACTGGTCCTTTTGACATAAAGAAAATTGACCAACAGCAAAAAGTTTCCGCCCAGGTCAGCCTGCGCAGTCCACGCAGGCTGACCTGGGTCAATACTTTTCGCAGCTGCATAAAGCCCCCTTTTCACAGAGCAAAGCTCATACTGTTTGTAATACACATACTGATAATAATGTATATTAACAAAGTGTGTCAGCCGCAGACTATGTGCCACAGTGGCCTGTACGATATTTTTTTTATTTCTAAAAGGGTTAAAATGAAAGGGTTTGGCCTATACAGTGCATTGGTCTATTTTCCGGAAAATACAGTACTGGAATACCATAATCTTAAAAAGGGTTGAAATATTATGGGAAAAGAAGAAAAGGCCTTCTTCCTCTGGGTTGTTAAAACATAGGGCCGTTTTGTGAATAGATAAGTTGATAGTTTTATTCCTAGCTGGGTCAAGTGAGGATCATAAATGAGAGCACCCCACGCAGGTGCCAACACTCAGCTGCGGGTGCTTGATTTTACATGAAAATTCTAGGACCATAAACAAGAGCACTGCAGATGCCAACACTGGGCTGCTGTTTCTTGACTTTCAGTGAAAATTCTAAGGGGCATAACTATATAAAAAATACTTTGATGGTAACCTGCCCTTGTTGTATAGGTTCCTTCCATAGTTAACAACTTGTCCAAGTGACAAAGTTTTTGCATAATGATGCAGATGAAAATGGCTGGGCTACAACAAAAACTGGTAAGCAACACCAAAGACAGGTAAATGGAGTGATAAGCATATTTTTACTACAGCACTTGTGGTTGTTTTAGCAAAGTTCAAAGGTAACTTGGATGGACAAGTCTTGGGTCACTTGAGGGTGTGGGTTCGTGTCCCTCAGCTGGCCATCTAAAATTACTAATTGTCTTTGGATAAGGCATTAAACCGAGGTCCTACGTGATAGTGCTATACACCGAGCACATTAGAGAACCATGTGTAACTTAAGATGGGTTTCATCCTGTATCTTGCAATATCCCCTGTAACTAAACTAACAGTCTTCAAAGGATGTCGCCCATATGGGCAACCTGTGGCAACGATAAATAAACGCAAATTCAATCAATCAATCAAGTCATCAAACTGAAATTTCTTAGCATTATCAATCTTTTAATGGATACACATATTGCTATAACAACATGATGCTGGGCTATATTTGTGAAAAATAAAAATCAGAACAGAACACATGTTAAAACTGTAGCAAAACACCTGACGCATTTCATCATTGTGTACTCATAAACACTACACTATGTTAACTCTTTACCAGATGACAAAATTTTAGACTTATCTAAATTGACAGCATTTGTAGACAGTAAATTAAAAATGAAATGATAGAATGTTTGTGAAAGAGTGGAAAACATTGTGGGAAAAGGAGAAAATGCTGGTTACCAGCATTTTCTCCTTTTCCTACATTGTTTTAAAAAGCTTTCTCTGGGTCATTAAAACTCTGAACTGTGTGGCAAAGAGTTAACCCTTGTAGTGCTACTAAAATGATATTTACATTCTAAATTTAAGGCTCTTTCTGTCGGAATATCTGGCAAATTAGCAGACAGTGTAGATCCAAGATCACACTGTCCACAAAAGAATCAAAAACCAGGTTAAGTGCTTGTAGGGTTTAATCTATGAATTCAAATTATGGTTTTTGCTGACATATTAGATCAAGATCAGACTACTCGGAATATACATCTTGGACTTGTATTAAGTCCATTATTTTCAACAGGGCTTTTGACCAAAAAAGAAATAAAAGCCATGCCATTACAAAATTTTTGTCTTTTTCCTGACTAAAAAGATCTGTTTCAATTTATAGCAATGGTGAAAGAATGAAGTAAACAAGTGAGTAACATCTGTTGCAATTAAGGCAACAAAACGTGACATGAAATCCTCTTATCAAGCTCATTATGCACCATCTTGAGAATTTTGCATGTGTCAGCCAATGATAAAATCCAATATAAAAAGTAGAGAAATGACAAAACATTCATCACCAATAACCTGTTACCAAACAATCCTATGTTTAACTCGTTTAACACATGACAAAATTTTAGACTTGTTCAGACTGAAAGCCTTTGCAGACAACAAAGTAAATCTGGCTCAGATGATGGAGTTTGTTTCTGAAAGAGTAAAAAACATTGTGGGAAATGGAGAAAATACTGGTTACCATCATTTTCTCCTCTTCCCACAATATTCTCAAAAACCTTCTTTCTTCAGTCATTAAAAGTCAATTGTGAGGAATAAGGCTTTAGAAAACATAGTGGGTAAAGAAGAAAATGTTGGTATTAAACCACTTGCATTCTCTCCCTTTTCCCATGATATTTTATGTCTCATTTCAAAGACAAATAGAGGACTTTGGGCAAAATTCTACCTGTTATCTGCAAGTGCTTTCAATTTAGACAGGTCTAAAATTTTGTTGTCTGGTCAACCAGTTAACTCTTTACCACACTACAAAACACTTAACACCTGTCCGAATTGCAAGAATTTGCAGATAACATTTTAAACGTAGCTCAAAAGAAGGAAATTGTCTTTGATCGGATAGAAAACATAGTGAGGAAAAGGAGAAAATGCTGGTTACCAGCATTTTTTCCTCTTCCCACAATTTTTTCAAAAGGCTTCTTCCTAAGGGTTGTTAAAGCTCTGGACTGTGTAGCAGAGTTGAGAGTTAACGCTAAGATTCTGCTGAATAGAATAACTCTTTTTCATAATAAAATGAAAGTATCCTTGCAAAATATTAACTGTCAATGTGAGTGAAGGGTTTATACTTGATTTCATTAAACTGACAAAAGAAAAAATAATTGCTGATCATGAAGAATTTCTTCCTTTGCCACAAAAGCTTCCTGCAAGGAGCTCTTGGTTAAACATCTCAAATTACTGGCACAGAAATTCATTTGATAAAAACTGATAATATATTTAAGCTCAATTTTTTAGAATGAAACAGTAAACTATTTATGTAACACTTTACCACACAATCTTGAGTTAATGATCCTGAGAAACAGGTCCTTTGGAAATACTATGGAAATAGCAGAAAATGCTAGTAACCATCATTTTCTCCTTTTTTACCCAATCAAAGACAAATCCCATAATTTGAAGCCACATTTTTCATCTGCAAATGCTTTGAATTTAGGGGAGACCACAATTTTCTTGTGTAGGTAATGAGTTAAGTATAAAAATGCAATATTCAACACATGTAACAATGGTTCAAATGAAGTAAGAAAAGGACAATAATGTAATGATAATTGGTTTAAAATTATTTCTTTCCAATACACATTATAATTAATGGGCTAGATATAAAAATACAATGAGCCATGCTTAGTGAAAAGGGGCTTAATGTATCTGCAAAAAGTATTGACCCAGGTCAGCCTGTGCAGGCTGACCTGGGCTAACTTTTTGCTATTAGTCAATTTTCTGAATGTCCAAGGACTAGTTTACCTCATGATTCAGTCGGTTGTCAGACAAAATGGATTTTACAGATCCATGATCATGTGATGACCTGCTTGGTGTCATGCATTGTGGAGATGCAATAAGCCCCCTTTTGCAAGAGCATGGCACCTGCCTGGTGTCATGCATTATGGTAATGCAATAAGCCCCCCTTTGCCAGAGCATGGCTCATGTTCATAATCTGCTTGACTGGCTTTCTAAATCACATCTCTGCCTTTTTTTTAACACATCACATTGTTTCACTAGCACCATGATAGATGAATTATCTAGCCAGCAATAACTTTAATCCACATGACAAAATTTTAGACCAGTCCAAATTGAAAGCACGACAAAATAATTGTGAATCAAAAGTTTAAATTTGTATTTGGAAGAGTAGAAAACAATGAGGGAAAAGAAGAAAATGCTGGTCACCAGCATTTTCTGCTTTTCCCACAATATTTCCCAAAGCTTTCTTTCTCAGGGTGGTTTAAAGGTCAGGACTGTGTGGTATAGAGTTAAGCCATTACCACACAATCCTAAATTTAAGTGGCCTTGAATAGGACGGCTTTTGAAAATATTGCAGTGAAAGGAGAAAAGGCTGGTAACCAGTGTTTTCCACTTTACATACAATGTTTTCTAACCTAACAAAGACAACTCTGACCTCCTGAGCCACATGTAATTTGTCATCTGCAAATGCTATCTGTTTCGACGAGTCTTAAAACTTGTTATCTGGTAAACAGTAAATTAAAAACAGTTGAGCTTTCATACTACATTCAAAATGTGTCGTGAGAATCTCAACCTTTTCAAATTTACTCTTTACCAAACGACAAAATTTAAACTGGGCCAAATTGAAAGCATTTGCAGGCGAAACATAAAATGTAGCTTAAATGGTGATTTCTGTATTGGGTAGGGTAAAACACATTGTGGGAAATGGAGAAAATGCTGGTTACCAGCATTTTCTCCTTTTCCCACAATGTTTTCAAAAGCATTCTCTTTCAGGGTCGTTAAAACTCAGGACTATGTGGTAAAGGGTTAAGCAAACATGATGGGTTTACATGCCAGGGAATTCTAACAAAGGAATTAATTTTTTAAATGCAATATAGGAAAATATGAGGTTATAAAATAACATTGAAATGGAGATGATACTAACAATAATAATAATAATAATAAAAATGATGATAATAATAATAATGAATATTGTAATGCAAATGATAATAAAAATTGTTATACAAACAATAATAAATATTACAATAAACTCTTGAGTATGACATTAATTCTGTGACAAAACTTGATACATGTTTATGAAGTGATATAACAGTTAGCCAACCCTTTATCACACAATCCTTTGTTTTAACAACCCTATGAAAAGGACATTTGAAACAATTGTTGAAAAAGGAGAAAATGCTGGTAAACAGCATTTTCTCCTTTTCCAGAAATGTTTTCGACCCTTTCAAAGACAAATACCCAAATTTCAGCCACATTTAATTTGTCATCTGCAAATGCTTTAAATTTTGGACAAGTCTAAAATTTTGTCATGTGGTAAAGAGTTACATGAAACTTTTCTATAATTATAACAAAACAAATTTCAATACAGATAAATAATGCAGATCAATCAAACCATAAATCCTACTTTCAAAACAGTTCTTCATTGCAGAAGGTTGCTTTTAACTCTTTATCTGGCTACTAATTTTTATGCTCTTCCATACTGACAGCTTCAGATGATAAATTCAACCTAACTAAAATAATGGAATTTGCTCTCAAAAAGGCAGAAAACATTGTGGGAAGAGGAGAAAATGCTGGTAACCAGCATTTTCTCCTTTTCCCACAATGTTTTCAAGAGCCATATTTCTTGTGGTTGTTTACACAATCTCAAGATTGTTTGGTATAAGGTTAAACTTGGATCGCACATGACCACGACGCTAGGGCTATGGCAATAGGTCAATATTTTCTTCGAAAACAGCCAGTCTAAATATAGAAACTGTTTACTAAAAGCCATTCTTGTTTATGTCAAGATGTTTGGTTTTGAGCTAACAAAGACAAGGTGTCTACAGGAGGCAATGAGGTAAATTGTGTGCAGTAAAACTAAAGCTTTAAACTTGGCAAAACCAAATATTGTCTATGAAATAAATATCATTGGGTAAAATTCATTGCCCATAAGTCAAGTACATAACACATCCTCTTCTGGAGTAACCTTTCATTAATTCTTTACCAAACAACAAAATTTAAGACATATCCATATTGGAAACATTTGGAGAGGACATGTTCAATGTAGCTCGTAACAAAAAATATTTTTAATACAGTAGAGTACATGGATGGAACAGCAGAAAATGCTGGTAACCAGCATTTTCTGCTTTTCCCACTACATTTTCAAAAGCCCTCTTCCTCTGGGTTGTTAAAACTCAGGATTGTTTGGAAAAGGTCTGACCCTTTGCCATACAAACCCATGTTCTAACGACCCTTTGGAAAAAAGACTAATGAACACTTTGTGGTAAAAAGAGAAAATGCTGGTACCAGCCGTTTCTCCTTTTTCCACAATGTTTTCAACCGTTTCAAGGACAGATCCTTTTATTTGAGCCAAATTTAACTTGTCACCTGCAAATGCCTTCAATTGGGACAGGTCATCTTTTTTGTCCTCTGGTAAAGGGGTTAAAACATACACATCACAGTCTGTATTCATCTGACGCCATTTCAATCCACTTTTCTCCTCCCATTTTTCCATGCTTTTGTACCTGTTCCATTGGTAGTGTGAAGCTGGTGAAAGTTGGCAGCAATTAAATGCTTGTCAGAAAACTCAAAATAAGCTGTGAGGTGATATCCCATATTTGCATAGGCTATCATATATTCGAACACTGAAAATATGCTGAAAGCTGAAAAGAAAAATGAAAAGACAGTGTAAAACATGAAGGGTATTATTATTTTTTTTTTTTTTTTTGATGAAAGAAAGGGGTACATTTATATTCCAATGTGCAGTATTCTGCCACTAGGGAGATACTCTAGAACCTTCTCCAATTTAACTCTTTATCACACAACAAAATTTGAGACATGCCAAAATTCAAAGCATTAGCAGACAACAATTTAACTGTAGCTAAAATGATGAGATTTACTATTGAAGGAATGGAAAACATAGTAGGAAAAGGAGAAAATGCTGGTTACCAACTTTTTCTCTTTTTCCCACTTTGTTTTCAAAATACATCTTCTTTTGGGGTCATTAATCCCTTACCACACAATCCTGAGTTTTTATGACCCAATAAGAGAAGGCTTTTTAAAACACTGTGAGAAAAGGAGAAAATGCTGGTAACCAGCATTTTCTCCTTTTCCCACAATGTTTTCTACCTGATCCAAAACAGAAATAATCACTTGAGCCACATTTAATTTGTTGTCTGCAAATCATTTCAATTTGGACCAGTATAATTTTTTGTTGTTTGGTAAATACAGAGTTAAAACTCGGAATAGTGTGGAAAGGGGTTAATAAAAAAAATGTCCCATCATAATGAACACATGTGGGACATTGTCCTTTTCAAAATCTTTCGATAATTAGTCAAGCTGCATTTGTCTTGCTGGTACCTCTTTACTCTTCACCAGAAAATACAATTTTGGACTTGTCCATACTGAAAGCATTAGCAGACAAAGAGGTACCAGCAAGACAAATGCAGCTTGACTAATCATTGAAAGATTTTGAAAGGCTACTGATTTTGAAAGATTACCCTATTTCTATAAGTTTATAGGAAATTGTCCCTTCCCTGAATAATCCTCAGAAGACCACTGGCTGTGTGAGCACCAAAATAGATCTTTTCACCACCGAAGGTAAATGTTGAGTTTTGAAGTTCAGAAATATATCATAACACTATAATTATTACATCAAAACATATCAACCTTTTCCTAACATGAAATTCTCTTACAGTGTTGAAAACATTGTGGGAAAAGGAGTTATAGCTTGTTAGAAACATTTTCTCCTTTTCCCTTAGTGTTTAAAAAATCTTTTCCCTCAGGGTTGTTCAAAGGGCTGTTTTCATGATTCCTACATGCTAAAATGGTCAAAAAATGCAATACTTCACCAAGTAATTTATATGATTAAAGCTGTAGAACTACAGATTATTTTGTGTCTGAGAAGCTGTGGTGCGATTCCTATTTCCCATGGAGTCTTGCATTCTGTACTACAATTGTATCAAAATCTTTGTGCTGATATGGCTGAAGAATGTGTTATTTGAGACACATTTCCTCAACACTGACAGACTTTAATAAATCTCTCTAGTCCTGAGTTGACATGAGCAAAACAATGGACTTAAGTCTGTGAACTGAATTATGTCTGTTTATTTTGCCGAGTTGAGTCTGAAATGTTGTGTCAACTCAGGATTTGAGAGCATTACTTAAGTCTGTAAATTTTAGTGAAATCCATCTCAAATAAAGAACTCAAGTGAGAAATTGAGTCCATTAGCGGATTTAAGCAAAATAAGAGACTTAGAGACTTAAGTTTTTTCATGAAACCGGGCCCTAAACCTTTGCTTTATGGAAGTATGATAATCATATTAATTGTTTAGCAACTGACAAAATTTTAGTCTGGTCCAAACTGAAAGCATTTGCAGACATGAAATAAATGTGATCAAAAATTGAAATTTGTTTTGGGAATGGTAGACAATATTGTGGGAAAACAAGAAAATGCTGATTACCAGCAATTTCTCATCCCACTATGTTTTCAAAAGTTGACTACCTTGGGTTCTTTAGAACTAGGGATTGTGTACTTAAGGGTTAAAATGATTTCTGAGTATTTCTGAGTATGGGGAACAAAAAAAGGAGTCAGTTTTGCCCACAGATAAGGCAACACCAGTATAAATCTCTAAACTTGGTGGTTTTTGTGGGTGATTTATTAAAAAGGTACCCAAAAAAAAAAAAAAGAAAAAAAAAAGACAACTTTCATGTTTACCTCCTGGTATACAGTATACTCTGTGACGCACAAAAGAAATCAGAAGTCCCACTGTGGATATGGTTATCCATACAAACATTACACGCTTCCAGAAATAAGACCTTTTTTCCTGCAAACAGATGCAATGACAATTAAATTCATAACTTTGTCACCAACTACAAACCCATTTAAAAACACAATGCAATCTATGGGACTTTCTGTTTATAATGCAAGCCTAAGAGCATGAGTTAACAAATGAGGCCATTTCATTTTGAACAAACAGCCAAAACATTGTAACGTCAAGATTATCTTGGCAAGAATATGTTATTAAGTAGCAGAAAGTGTAGATCCATGATCGGAATCCATTTTCTGTGCATTCTTATCTTGGGATCCACTGTCCATAAAAACAGCTTGTGCATAGTGCTCTAGGGTTAAAATCATTCAACAGGCAGAGAGTCCAAAGATGAAAAGAGAATACAAACCTTCAGAGTAACCTGATCTTGATCTGTGCATTTTGTACTAGTACATGTACATGGTTAAGGTTGCCTTTGGCCCCAAAGGATCAAGTTAACTTAAAGAGATGACAAGAGGACCAAACTTGTCCTAAAATAGCGCACTCCGTTAACACTTTACCAAACAACAAGCATTTGCAGATGACAGACAGATTAAATGTGGCTCTAATAATAGAATTTGTCTCTGACAGGTAAGAAAACATAGTCGGAAAAGGAGAAAATGCTGGTTAACAGCATTTTCTCTCTTTGCCGACAATGTTTTCAAAAGTCTTTTCTGTCACGGTTGTTAAAACTCAGGATAGTGTGGTAAAGAGTTAATGTAACGAAATCTGAGAGTCTGAAAATATTGCTTATTAACGACTTCTCCCCCCTCCAAGGCCTAGAGAACTTGCACCTTGAAGAAGAAAGCTTTTGAAAACTTTGTATGAAAAGAAGAAAATGCTGGTGACCAGCATTTTCTGCTTTTTCCAACAATGTTTTCTAGCAGAAGCGCTTCCCAAGTCGAATACTAATACTTTAACCAAATTTAACTTTCATTCTGTAAATACACGTTCTTTAACCTTTTACTGCACAATGCCACCTTTTAACGACCCTGTGGAAAAGCTTTTTGAAAACATTGTGAGAAAAAGAGAAAATGCTGGTAACCAGCATTTTTTCCCTTTCCCGCAATGCTTTCTACCCTACTGAAGACTAAAATAATCACTTAAGCTACATTTAATTTGTCGGCTGCAAATGCGTTCAATTTGGTCCAGTCCAAAATTTTGTTGTATGGTAAAGGGTTAAATTCGAAAAAGTCCTGAATTTTGTTGTCTAGTAAAGAGTAAAGAGTAAAGAGAAAGGACAATAGATGTATAAATCAAAGGCACTGGAGAAAGGTAAGCTAGGGCCTGTCCTCCCATCAAAGGAAAGGCTGTTTGAGCTATCCCAATAATATGGAAAAGGTTATGAGAAAGGGAGGTACATGTATTGCTTCTTCCTAGCAGTTTCCCTATTTCTCATAATGTTTTCACAAAAGTTGTGTGAGTTGTGAGAAGTTGTACTCTCACAGTAAATGGTTATAAAAGGAATTATGTAATACACACTCCATACTTACCCTGTCTGTCATTGGTTTATACTTTGACCACTTGAATAAAATTGTACCAAACAGCATGTATGCAACCGACGTTACCATGAAACATATAAAGATTTTCTCATGGATAGCTGTAATAAGAGGAAAACTGGTAATCATACACAAAAATGTCTCAGGAAAATAGTAAGTTATAAACACTTAGTTTGCATTTGCAATAACTGTTTACCTACATGTATGATCCAACTTGATTCTGTAACAAATGACAAAATTTTACACTTGTTTAAAAGGAGAAAAAGATGGCAAATAAAATTGGCTAAAGGGATTAAATTTGTCTTTGAAAGTTTAGAAAACATCATAGGAAAAGGATAAAATGCTGGTTACCACATTGTTGCCCACATTTTTGTCAAAAAAATTCTTTCTCAGGGTCTGGGCACTGGATTAATTGGTATAGGGTAAGTTGTAGATTACTATCTGACTAGAAAGAACTTGCAGAGTGATCTTAAATTTATGGATACATTCTGACAGATTGATCATCAAAAATGCTACTTCAAACCAAGCTTTCCACTATTTCAGAAACAAATCCCTCCATATGAGCCACAATTTATTTGTTGTCTGCAATTGCTTTCAATTTCAACATGTCCAAAATTTTTTGTTCAACTTTCCTTATAGGAGAAAAGGGGATGCTGTTATTGGCTTGGAAAAGGTACGGTGTACACCATTATTAACGATCTACAATAAATGCCCTGGGTATCATAATACATGTATATCTGAATTTCAGCTGAAAATGACACTAAACGCAAAAGTACAGAGTAAAACCTCAAGTTGATAATCTGAAAGTTAGCTGGATTATCCTGTTTTAACCCTTTACCACACAATCCCGACTTTTAACGACCCTGTAAAACAAGCCTTTTGAAAACATTGTGGGAAAAGGAGAAAAAGCTGGTAACCAGCATTTTCTCCTTTCCCCACAATGTTTTCTACCCTTCCCAAAACAAATTTCAATTTTTGAGTCACATTTATTTTGTCGCCTGCAAGTGCTTTCAATTTGGACCAGTCTAAAACTTTGTCATTTGGTAAAGAGTTGACAGTCCTGAGGAATAAGGCTTTTTAAAACATTGTGGAAAAGGTGAAAATGCTGGTAACCCGCACTTTTCTCCACTTCCCTCACTGTTTTCTACCCTTCCAAAGAAACATAAGATCATTTGAGGTATATTTCGTTTTTTGTCTGCAAATGCTTTCAAGTCCAAAACTGTGTTTTCTGGTGAAGAGTAAAAAGGTACCAGTAAGAATACACTTCATTGATTTTCCATACAGTAAGGACTGCTGATACAGTCTGAACAATTAACTTCATGACATTTACAATACAAACCAGCAACCTCTACTATTTATACAGAGCTCATGCAAAAAAATACCCTTATATCACAAGCAATATCAATACAAAAACAAACATTGACACTTTACCACACAACAAATACTTAGACTGATCCAAACTAAAAACAAAATTACTGACAACAATTCAAATGTGCCTCAAATGGCGGGCTTTGCTTTTGAAAAGGGAAGAAATGTTGTGGGAAAAAGAGAAAGGCATTCTTCTCCTTTTCCCATGATGTTTTCAGAAGGTCCCTGTCTTAGGGTCATTAAATCCTAGGACTGTGTGGTAAAGGTTTAACCCTTTACCACACAATCCCGACCTCAAGAAAGATGCCTGATGAAAACATTATGGGAAAAGGAGAAAATGCTAGTAACCAGCATTTTCTCCTTTTACCACAATGTTTTCTACTATTTCCTAAACAAATTTCAATTTTTCAGTCACATTTATTTTGTCGTCTTCAAATTATTTCAATTTGGACAAGTCTAGAATTCTGTCATTTGGTAAAGAGTTAGAGGATTAAAACTTACGATAATTTTCTTTATTTGAAATGCAGCTCACAGCCAGTAAACAAGAGCACTCAATGTTATACAACCAGAAGCACAGCTTATTAATAAATTTGTACAATCCCTGATAACGTTTGACATAAGGCAGACTTTGAAGATAATAGTTGTAGAACACGAATCCAACAAAAAAACGTGGAGTAGAATGTAGACCAATACATATCCTCCATATGTAGGCCTGAGGTCTGATCCCAGTCACTGCACTCACAGATGGTATATTGTTGGTCACCTGCAGAACATTAAAATTTCAAAACAATAAATACTGTTTTTTGCCTTGTTACATTGTAGATAATGTTACACTTTCTTCACTGGCTTGGTTTTGCAGGAACCTGTAAAACCAGTTAATTGGCATAACAAGAATTTGATTGGTCCAGCACTTCTCTTTATTCATACACACGGCCTTTTGTAAACATGCTTCACGGGTTTTTGCACAGTTTTGTTAACTTGCAAAGATAGTCAGTCATGTAAAATTTTTACCCATCCATCCCAATACCCAAAATCTCATTTTTTTTTTTCCTGTAACAGAATTAAATATGTCATTTCAGTTAAAAATAAACATTAATTCATTTGAAGTTATTTATTAATTCAGGCAGTGATTCAATGCTTCCGTAACAGATTACATTCATTTGTAAATAACTTTGTCTTTCATGTTTTTCAGTAAATCCATCCATTATCTGTTTTGTAAGTATTTTTTTGTTTATGTTTATAAACATTCTTTGTAGCCTTTTTATTTCAAAAAAAAAGTTTTGGCTTTTCATAAGTATCAAAGGCGTAATGCATATATAATAAGTTAAACTAAGTGTAATTGGCTTAGTCTTATTCATTAAGTCTTATGAACTACACTTGGTTAGAACTTATTCAGTTAATTTTGTCAAAGGCTATATTTATAATTTAACTTGTCTGCTATTTAATTTTTATCATTGAAAATAGCATTGTATGTAACTGCTTGTTTTTACATTCATGCTTCAATTTGTATGTTTGTATGTTCGTATCTGTTGTTTCTAAGTGTTGTGAAAATTGACTGACTGATAAGCTACATCAAATCATGTCCACTTATTTTATTGGTTATACAAAATTATTGTTATACATGACCAATTGAATTACTTGGCATATTCGGCAAATCAAGTGCATCAAACTGATCAATAATAGATCTGCAATGGCATGACCTCTTTCAGCTAAATATGCCAACTTTTACTTTTTCTCACTTGATTCTTTATTGATCTAAAGGTGTGCACAGAAATGTAAAAACTCACCGAAACACCAGAAAGTAATTAAAATTACTCAAATATTCTCAACAAATACCTTAAAATGCAATGAAACACATTTGAAATTATAATAACAACGCAATTTTGTGCAGTCTGGATTGCATAGAAATACATGAAAGCTCTTAAACATATATATGCCATGCTCTGTGAAAAGGGAGCTTAAAGCATCTGCGAAAAGTATCAACCCTGGTCAGTCAGTGTAGCTCATGCAGGCTGACCCGAGCTGAAATTTCGCTATTGGTCAATTTCCTGCATGTCCAAGGACCAGGCTACTTCATGATTCTGTCGTTCATTAGACAAAATTAATTTTATGGACCCTTAACCCTTTACCACACAGTCCCAAACGTAAAAAGTTAAAGCAGGGCGTCATCAATGGGTGACAGATGTTTCGGTAACAGACGAGTTCGGTAAATTGGACTTATAGAGTAAATCGATTGGATGTTTCAGTAACAAGGCAGTTATATAATGGTAATGCACCGTGACGTTTTTCACACCAAACAATAAAGTCTTGGTTCTGATTCCTTCAATGTTTCTTTTTTTTTCCCCACAAACTTTCAGATTTAATATTTTTGTTATGTTGCTGCTGTCATGCTGTACGTAAAATAATACCTAAAATCACTTTGTCTTATTTTCGATCATTTCAACCATAGTTGAGGTAATGGATAATACCCAATCCTAAACTTGAAACTCGTTGTATCTTCTTTTTAAATCAGCGTTTTATGAACATTTCAATGTGAAAATATTTTCTTACTGAAAGACTTCCAAACCAGCCATTCACCCTCAGAGCGTCTGTCATCACTTTCGTTGCCATTGCAGCCAGTGAAATCGAGATCAGACTACGCCAAACACAGAGTCTGATCTTTGATCTTCACTTGTCACTTTTTTAAGACATTCTGAACGAGAAAAATCTCAGCAATGCTAAAATTAGGGTTTTATTTCTAGAATGAAAATGGCCGTTAGGTTTATCCGACACTCTTAGATTTAAAATAATGGAATTAAAGAGAGTTTAGAAGCACGGATAATACAGGTAAAAATATTGCGCCAAATAAAGAGAGTGAGCCTGAGAGATAGATAGTAACAAATAGTTTTTTTGGCAAATACTTTTTTTTGGCAAATACTTTTTTTCAAACTGCAGGAGCAGTGTGTGTTCTGAAAATGCCCTATCCCCTTATTTGTGCAGTCTGACGAGTTTCTTCTTGTCCATTAAAGTGTTTCAGGTTTTTCATAAACGAGGTTAATCTTTAAGATGTATGGGAAACTTCTCTATGTTGTTGGAAATGGGAAATGTGAAAACATACTGTAAACGCGTCTATATACAGTATACAGTACTCCCTTCGCTCTCACACAGCGTGTATATGATTTTTTTCATGCTCTGTTGTATTGATGAACGCACTTTAAAAACCAGCAGACAACAATTTGTGTGCACCAGACCAGATTTGAAAACATTGTGGATAAAAGAGAGGAACAAAACAGAACAGATATCTATTTTTAAGACGAGCACAAATGTACATGGTCAAAATCACAAGAAGTATGCACCAAAGCATTGTCAAGGCCTCTGTCTCCATCTCTCACTCCCTCTCTTCATTTGCCACAACGTTTCAAATGTATTATATTTATTTTCTGAATTCACGTTAATTATCTATAAGTTTAACCCTTAGAGCATTGAATAAACCAAAGGCTATTTTCATTTTAGAAAAGAACATCTAATGTTAGCTATTTCAAGGTTGTCCTTGTTCATAATGTCCTAGAAAAGCTGACAGTGTAAGTCAACGATCAGACTCTGTGTTTTGTGCAGTCTGATACTGGTCTGAATCGACTGCAAGGGCAACAAGAGTGAAAGGTGCTCTGAGGGTAAATGGTTGGTAAATGGTTTGGAAGTCGGCCAGTTTGTTTCCGGAAGAAATTATTTTCACACAGAAAGCGTTAACAAGAATAGGGTCATTTTTGATAAAACATTTTTTTTTTTTAATAGAACTTGAGAATTCACTTAAACTTGGAGCCTGTCATCTGTAGGATGACTACTACGGGTAAAAGCTGAGGACTGGGTATTATTCGTTACATCAACTATGGGTGAAAACCGAAAATAAGATATGGTGATCAAAATTTATTTCGGTATTTATGTATACAGCATGGAAGGAAAAACATAACAAATATAATTGTCAGAAAACGAGTGGCAATTGCAAATTAAACAAACAAACAAAGATTTGTACAAACGGAAGACATGAATTAGGTGTGAAAAACGTCACGGCACTATATTACTGCCTTGTTACCGAAACATCCAATCGATTTACTCTATATGTCCAATTTACCGAACTCGTCTGTTACCGAAACATCCGTAAACCTCATCAATGATCAAATTTCAAATGAATTAGAGACGTTTCATCTCTTGAAACTTACAAGTTACAGCTTACACTATACTAAGGTCTAAATGTAGAGTAAAAACAATCAGAATTTTATAAAATTTAGTTTTTGTGATATCGGCAAAAAAAAATATTTTTCAAAGAAATGTTGGATCTACTTACATTGCAGTCTGTGTCAAGGATTTCTTTGCCACGAAAAAAGAACGCACTGACGAAGCAATAGAACAGAGAAATCGCCGGCAAACTGACGGTGACTATTGCATATCTAGTGAAAGGAATGCACAAATAAACGTTAGAAATAGTATTTTCTTTTACACCCATTTCATGTGCTAATATTTTACGGCAAAATAGCACAGGGACACACTCACTGTCAAACAAAATTGTTATCGCTTTTCGCAAACCATATTGAAGAGCTTCCGGGCTTTCGTACCATAAGGAGTTCGTTCCTAGTTTTTCCTCCGCTGGACTAGTACCAAGCTGGTTCTCACCGCCTAAATGAATGAATGCTGTAAGCAAACGTCTTTTGAAATGAAATGCGGCAAAAGTGGCAATATTGTCATTTTCACCGAGCGCAAAGCTAGCTTGTCGAGAGGAATTAAGACAATTCCAACCCTTTTAACATAACCAGGGGCCAAAATTTTAGAAACGTCACAAATTTGAAGCG
Source organism: Tridacna gigas (assembly GCA_945859785.2). Taxonomy (NCBI): domain Eukaryota; kingdom Metazoa; phylum Mollusca; class Bivalvia; order Cardiida; family Cardiidae; genus Tridacna; species Tridacna gigas. The sequence continues at coordinate 30,888,745 of OX244033.2, forward strand.
TTTACATACAACAAGTAAGATATGAGCCAAATGGTAGTTTGCCTTTGAAAAGATGGGAGCGTTGTGGGAAAAGAAGAAAATGCTGGTTTCCATCTTTTCCCCTTTTTTTTCCACAATGTTTCCATTTTCGAGGTCTTGTAAACAGAGACTATTTATGATAGGTCTAAGAAACAACCCAGTTTATTTAATGGTCCAAGGGAAGCGGATATAATAGTGAAAGTAGAAGAAAATGCTGGTAACTGGCCATATCTCCTTTTCCCCAATGGTTTGTGTTTTCTACAAGACACATCTCATCTTTTGAGCTACATGTGTATTCAGTTTGTCAATTGCAAATGCTTTCCATATTAACAAGTCTAAAATTTGTCACACTGACATAAATCACTCTATATTAAAATTTGTCGTTTGTTAAAGAGTGAATGTGGAGAAAGCATACAAGAGTAGTTATTAGTGTTCACGTTGAAATCAGCTGCTTATAGAGGGAAAAAAGGAGACAACTGAGTTCTGTTTTACTTTATCTCTGCTTTTCCTCGCCCATTCAAGTACACTAGAAACAAATTGTGGTATAGGGGAGAAAACGCATACAATGTTCCTTGACAATGTATACTAGAGTAGCCTCCCTTTAACCAAGGAAAACTAGTCTCTGGACTGGTCCCAACAAGCAGTCGACATGAACACTTTTTTCTTTAGAATTGTTAATGCCGAATACTTTCCAATTTAACAGTATCAAATATTTTGTTTCGAAACAGTTTCCAAGTCCATAAAAAAGAAGTACATGTAATTTGTCCGAATGTCCAATTGTCCTGTATACATGTAACATATTATTTCAGTTTTTTTTTTTCCCCTTTTTTTATCGGCAGATGAGCTAATTTTTCACTAAAAAAGGGAGTATCTGCGTACGGCCATAGAAACTCTCAAACATGAACATGAAAATCTGCGCATTTACCAAAAATTTTAGTAGAATCCAGTTTTAGTTGTGTGCCTAGCTCCAGAAACACATGATAGCTCGAGGATCTACGATTTACGGCACAAACCCCAAAAAGTGGGCGAATCGTCTATTTTCATTGGCGTCGCGGTCGTACGCGTGCACAAACATCGTTTTGGTTCAGCAGCTGATACTCCAAAAAAATGAAATTCTGGGCATTTACCAAACCTTTTAGTGATAGCCTACCGTAGTTTCAACATTGAACATTGTAATGGATGGCGCCACGATGACGCCAGTGTCCAAGTTTATACATGTAACGAAACCGCTATTGACAGACGTCTATTTCAAGTGTACTGGAGACAGCCGAATACTTTTTTGAATGAACATCGCCATTACCTAAAAAGTAATCTGGTTTGCAAAATGATTGTCCTCTTGTTTGTTCGTTTCTTTTTCCAGTGCGTATTATGCTTATCGTCTTGACTGAAAATATAAACAGTTTTCCAAACAGATTTGTCAAAATTGGGGCAAACATTCAAATTAATGAACATTTTAACACCAGTTTTACTGCTAAAAATCGGAATCGCATAAAATTTAGGGCCGCTATCAACATTCAGCCAATTGCGCATATTTTCCGACATTGGAATTGTAGTGTTTGTGCTAATGCACAGAGTTACTCGTCGCTATTACTATTTTGCGTATTGCGCAGCTTTCCCTGTACCTGAATATCTGCGCAAATGTGCATATCTTCCTGCTGTGGAGTTTTTGCGCTAATGTGCAGAATTACTCCCTGTCGCAAATAAAATCTTGCACATAAAGCAGATTTTCCTGCATTGAAATTCCTGTTTTTGAGTTTAAATAGAGCTAATGCGCAGTTCTAATTACTCCTGGTCACTATCATCGTATTGCGTACTGCGCATATTTCTAAGTGTCAGACTTTTTGCAGTCATGTGTCAGTGCGTTTAATATAAAGTGCGAATCATCCATTTTCCGAGTCTTCCCGGTTGTACGCACAAATTCCGCGTTGAATGTAATATCGCCTGTACCGTGGGATTGTCTGTAATTTTCACAAATACTTCTATTTCCTTATGATTATCAATCATAACTATCAATAACAGATTATTTGATATTGAAAAAAAAAGTGTCGGGAAACTGTCTTCAAAAGTATCAGAGAGCTATCTTCAAGTCTGTCGTGGAACTGTCTTCGAATCTGTCGTGGAACTGTCACGAAAACTTGTGTCGGGAAACTTTCTTCATACGCTTTAAGTCCCCACTACCCCTTGAAAAAGTTGAAGTTCTGAAACAATAGAGATTTTAAAGGTCTAAACTAATTTTCAAGTTGGTCCACTACAAATAGTCTCATTCCATGATTGTCGAAATATGAGAGTGCGCTCCATCATTTTGTCCGGCACAGAACACAAAAAACAAAATAAATATTATGCCAGCATCTTCTTGGATTTCTCGAAAATCACCCGTTGGAAATAAAAGCCATGCAAAACAGGAATGTTCAAAGTTTAGGGGGATACGATTGTGTGTTTTTTTTAGGTGCGTCGGAACGATCTTCACTTGCTGTTGGGAAGTCCACTCAAGTTAAACAGCCACCTGCCTTCAACTGCCACAACTTCAGCTTCCCACGAGATATTGTTTAAGGCAGCCTTGGCTATACATAATGTTGATATGGATAACCAATATTACTGAGAGATTAAATTGTGTCTAATGGTTTCCGCGCAAAATTTCGATCTTAGTACAATGCTTCTAAAACGGAGTATCAAACAATAATGAATGCTTGCGTCATAATTTTAGCAACTCAGTGGTTCTTGAAGAGACAATTGGTCCTATTTGTTTAAGTAGAAATACAGACATATTTGTTCTCATGGCCTCTGTGGGCATCATAGTTTTTATGGGTATATTTGTTGGTCTCATTTATGACAGCAATAATATCTAAAGGGGTTGTTATTACCAACCGATACCCAGCGGCACTTATTTACACAAATGTATGCGATGAGGGAAATATCCTTTTCTCATCTACTTTTCTTTATGCCTTGCTGTATAACCCACTACTTTCCTGTCCAATTTAGACTGATGAGAATTATTTCAAATCTCTCAACGTTTGAAAGTTATGCTGAATGAAAATTTGGTTTTCAAAAATGTAAGAAACACTGGGCGTATTTGTTCTAGCGAAACTGGTTTTGGTTCCAAATCAGTTTCATACACCCGTCATTTTTTATCAAAACTATTTGGAAAATGGTTTTGGTCTTCTGCTTTTTTTTGAGGCTGAAACCGAAACTATTTAGCAAAACCATCGAAACTGCCTGATAGGGTAGTTTCGTCGGTTTTGTCTGTCCGAATATATGTACAGTTAGAAATAACAAGATGGCCATAATGGCCCTGTATCGCTATTTACTACCTTTTAGATCAATGTATTATGCACTTAACTGGCATTGATAGAGACATAAACCATAAGAAGTCTGTATCCCAATTAAAAAAATCATACAGAAAATAGCATAACTCCCTCCCCGCCCCTAAAGAAAAGTTTTTTTTTTTAATTTTCTCAAATGACAAGATGATGTCAGGGAATACAAGCAGGTCTTATCAAGTATCATTCATACCAAATATCACTGAACTGTTACAAAGAGTTATTTGTCAAGGAGATTTCCAAAACATTAGAAGCAGAAAACATTTAAATATCAGTATCATGAATGGTAACGTTCTGAAAAAAAAAAAAAAAAATACAGAACTTAGATCTACTTTATATCAAATATTTAACTCATCCGAGCATAACAGTATCAAAATAAAGCGCTCTCATTGACGTCATCATATAACAGCGAGCACTTAGAATTACTATGGATGGATGATGCCAGAATTTGCCTTCTGTTTATTATTAAATATAACAAATCGTTTGATTAATTTTCTCCAACAAGTTCTGTGAAAAAAAAAAAAAAAAAAACATTTTGAAACCTTAGAAATTGAAACTTTTCACTTTTTTATAAAACCGAAACTGGTTTTGGTTTTGTCAAAACCATTGCAAAAACGACTGATAAAGAGAGCAGTAAGTGCTTGTGTCAAGCAATCGTTACTTTTCTTGCCGCGTTCCAAAGTTGTTCACTGCAAGGGGGTATAAATTCATAATTGATCGGTAACGGATTTAGAATAAGGAAAAGATTATCCCTTGTTAAATCCATTGTACAAAGTACCGCGGGATAATGGTCTAGATCTATCACCCGTTATTTAAACCGCAAAAGGCCTACAGAGGCCCGCCGACTAAACGATATATCAACCAATCAGAACCGCCAAATTTTATGTCAAATCGAAGTTCAAAAAAATATATTCATTGTGATTAGATCTTCGTAAGTATTTTTCTTTTGCATTATTACAAGTATTTCTTCAATTTGATCTTTGACAATTAAAACCACTCCAATACCTTTTTTCTCCCACAAGAAAGGAAATGATCGCTCATAGTGTAGAAAGAGAGGACAAGGTATAACAAAAATGGTGAGAATAGACGCCCCCTGGACAAATCGTCCAATTATAAAGGAGGCAATTCATCTGCAGATGAGTGTACATTGTACACTATACACAACGACTTTTGTTTAAAAAAGAATAACTAATACAGCTGGATTCGCTGCTAGACAAAGAAAAGCCATTTGCAGATGTTTTAAACCCTTTATCAAACAATGACGCCTTTTGACGCCCCTGGGAAAGAAGCCTTTTGAAAACATTGTGGGAAACGGAGAAAATGCTGGTAACCAACATTTTCTTCTTTTCTCACAATGTTTTCTACCCTATCAAAGGGAAGTTGCATCATTTGAGCCATATTGAAATTGTCTGCAAATGCTTTCAATTTTGACAAGGCTATAATTTTGTCGTCTGGTAAAGGGTTAAATATAAATCATATATCCACAGTACTGCTACACAATGTTATTTTTGGGAGTGGGTCAGAAAGGCCCACTTCCAAAACGGCCCACATTTATATGTACCAAAAAGGCTCACTTTTCAGATATGAAATAAGTTTATTACAATCAAATTTATGATGATAAAATTTTAGAACTTTTTTATTCTTATCTATTGTAAAAAAAAAAAATTTAATTTCTAGAGCCTGGACCTTGAACCCCCCCCCCCCCCATACTTGATGTTGTCCGGGTTGTATACCCTGCATTTCCCGTCGGATGTCAGCTTGGTAAAGGGTTACATTGCAATATATGATTATGTTTGGGTTTGTTTTCTGAAAGTCTGATCATCTTAAGTTGTGTACCAGTTACAAAGACGGAAAACGACAGAGACATTCTTGAAAGAAGTACGGAAATTTCTCCACGAGATCGTAAAAGGACACTATTGCTTTTGATTTACATGATTAAAGTCCATATTATAAGTAAAATATGTAAAAGCTAATTTTGTGGTCAAAGTGATGGTAAAGACCTTCAATGTTTTATAGATAATGGCAAAAAAAGTTGGCTTTTTTGGTAATTGGTCGTGCCGGCATTGGGCAATTTTGGAAGTACAGTAGATCATTTTGACCGCCATTCTTTATTTCGTATCATTACACATTGTTTTTATTTCAGACTTATCACTGAAGAAATTTATAATGAATGACAACATTCAAGTTGCCATTCGGGTTCGTCATCTCATTGACAAGTAAGTCCTATTGGTTTTGCTTAATGGTAATGTTTTGACTTTATTATTAAAAAGGAGGAAAAGTGAAATATATCATTGAGAAAAGCATTTTGTTATTCCAGAAGAATTCAAACAGTAATTTTTCAATACCATTTACTGATAATTTATTTTTGTTGCAACATTTTCATCAAGTGTTACTTTGTCATCACATTGATTCCTGCATGGGCAAAAGGATAAACGCAATGCAGTTTAAATCTGTGGAAGATATTGTCAGTAAAGGAGTAATTTCTATTTTCTCATGGTTGTTAAATCTTGGGACTGTTTGGTAAAGGGTTCAGCCAGAAAAAGAGACTTTCTTCTTTCAGAGAAAAACAGGCTGGGCTGCAATCCAATTGGAGTATAGATGGTGACAGGATTTACTGTAATGAAGATTCCAATCATGGGAGAAAACCAACTGTGTACACATTTGGTGTGTAAAATGTCTTTTGTATATATACATGTATCATAATTACATGGTACCATGAGTAGATAAATTGTAACATTGATATGGGTATACATGTTGGTAATTTATCTATGTACAGCTGACCAAATTCTGAGCATTTCTACACACTTTCAAGTTTCTCTCTGGCTGTAAGGGTGTACCTTAAATGTAATTAACCTGAATCCATGTTGATATTCTTTGTATTACAAGAATGTTTTAAAAGTGTTTTGCTGAGCTCTGTTTGGTGTTTCATTATACATGTAATAAGATAGATTTTTACACCTTTGTTTTTACTATATCATAAATGTACATGTAATTGTACACTTGGTTGACTTTTTGCTTTTTATTGAAAACCATAAGTTTTACAACACTCACTTGACAAGAACACTTTCTGTAAAAACATTTGGTAAAAGAAAAACACAGGTTACCAAAATGCTTTCTTGCTTCTTCCCTTTGTGAGTTTTGAAGATAAGTAATGTAGGCCACATTTGAATTCTGGCCTGCAAATGAATTCAATATGCACAAGTCTAAAATTTTGTAGCATGATAAAGGTATAATATTGTGTACCAGTATCAGTTAAATATTTTCATGACTAGTAGAAAACAGTGCCAAAAATTATCATAAGAATTTACTACAAAATATTGTTCCTGATTAAATGTCACAAAATTGAATTTGACAAAAATGTTAATCTCTGTAAGTTTCTTTTGCTTTTTTTCCAGATCATATATTTGATGAGACCTCAGTCACCTGGGATGTCTTCAACCATACATGCAAACAAATTGTTGATGCTTCCCTGAATGGTTTCAATGGTTTGTGTTGTGGCTTTCATTCTGATTTTTCAAATTCTTTCCAAGATTGTGCAAGATGCCAAAATTTTCCCACACAGCTAAAAGCAAATTTATCCTCTGGAAAGTTGCTCCAACGTAATATTCCTTTTAGTCATTGCCAAGCATGGTAGGGCAGTCTGTAATGTGGAGGACTTGTAACCAGAGTGTAGGTGGTTTGAGTCCCCATGTTGACAAATTTCTTTCCAATGATTGATGATAATCATTGCGAATGGATTCTTTCCTCTCTCACAGCTGACCAGTGTTTCAATGATAGTTATGTGGGAAAGCAGCCAGTGAGTGGCTTTGGAAGAATATTGTGTGGAGCACCAGTAAAACAAGCTTGGATATGTGCACCAGCTGCTGCAATATAACTGAAATGATGTTGAAAATGGTGTTGAACAACATACAAATAAACAAAAAGAAAAAGATGCCTGTGGCTACCAATTTTTAACAGCAGAATAATGCAGTTATTGGAAATCTTGAAAACCTTAGGAGGTTAAAACATATACTGGTTTAGCAGATAATGATGTACATGTATTTATAAATTGTTGACTATAGTGATGTAATGTTATATTTTGACCTATCATATCAAAAACCAACCTGAAAGTATGTAAGCTACTTCATCTTTGCTTGCTTGGGACCATAGTTGACATTGTCAGAACTACACAATTTTTTTTGACATCTGGTTTTATCCTTGTGCAGTGCCTGTATTTGAGCCAGAAAATATGGAGGTTTAAAAAAAATTATACTCATATAATTTATATTATTGAACTGTAAGTCATCAAATTAATTATTATAGTATTACTGTATCTTTAAAAAAAATCATTACCTATATTGAAAACTTAGAATTGTGTTGATAAGACAATGTAATGAGTACCACAGCCTGGCATTTTGTGAAATATTTAAAGAGATTTTACTTTTTGATTTCCCAAGATACCCCTCTTATCTCTTTACAATGTATCTAATGATGATTTTCCATTTTGTAAAGAAAGTTTTTTATCAATCCTTCAAAATCCTATGGATGTGCATGAAAATAGCTCTAACTATACGGATCAAATTGATAGAAAGAAATAGCTTCTATTGTTTTCTTTTCTACATAGGGACAATCTTTGCCTATGGCCAAAGTTCGTCTGGAAAGACCCACACCATCACAGGCAGTCAGCTACACCCAGGAATTATACCCTTGGCAGTGGATGAGATCTTTAATCAGATAGCCAATGTAAATCCGTTCTTTTTAAGTTTTGTAAAGTGAAAAACTGTTTAACTCTTTACCAGATGACAAAATTTAAGACTTTTCCAAATTGAAAGCATTCGCAGATGACAAATCAACTGTGACTCAAATGATGTGATTTATTATAGACAGGACTGAAAACATGGAAAAAGGAGAGAATGCCAGTTGCCAGCATTTTCTTCTTTTCCCACAATATTTTCAAAAGTAACTTCTAGTTAGAAGGGATTATATAGTGAATAGTTACCATATAAGTATTGAAATTTCATGTGATTTTAAATGCCCAACAGCAGCCAAAAACACATTGCAGGTGTTAAAATGCATTTAAATTTAAGTCATACCATTTAAAAGTATGGAAAATATCCTGAAGATAGCAATCTGTTATTGTGTGGTCGGTCCAGTTGTTAGTCGCTGGTAGATCCTGGTTTTGAAATTAATTTCTCTGCTAGCGACTAACACTTGGACCAACCATACAATAATGGATTATCATCTTTACAACAATTTCCATACTTTTAAATGGTTTAATTTAAATCTAAATGCATTTTAACATCCGCTTTGTTTACTTTTGGCATATAGTGTTACTTTAATATGATAACGGTTATACAGCAATAATTGGACTTAATTTCTTTTTCCTGTGGGACTGTACAAAATGAATCAGTTTGCACCTACAAAAGGCTTGTTTTAACCAATTATGTCTAGTCTTGGAATTTAGAAAGATTAACATTTATGGTTTCCTGTTCGATTTTTTTGTCTGTCTGTATTTAGGTCGTCTGGCTGGGAAATGACAGTTTCATGCTCTAACTTGAATACATTTCGGGAAAAGAAGCAGTCATTTTTTGAAAGAAATTGCTCCTCTACCCATATGGTGTTCCATATGGTAATTGAAAAAAAAACAACAACAAACAAACACTTTGCTTTCCTTCACAATTTTCTCATATATTCCCCAAATATTTCTTTCATAAAATAACTTTTCAATTTTTAGAAGAATGTACGTATTAAGTAACTTAGCTTTTTCATAAATAACAAAAGTTTTAGGCTCGTCCATACTGAAAGCATTTGCAGAGAATGTATCTTATGAGATTCAAATGAAACAGTTCTTCTGTAAAAAGGTGAAAAACACTGGAATCAGGAAAAATGCTGATCACCAGCATTTTCTCTGTTTTCCACAACATTTTCTAAAGACCTTCTCAGGGTCGTTAAAACATGGTGTAGCTTGGTAAAGCATTAATGATAATATAACAATTGTTTCAAATAATTTTCAGATACCAGACCGAGAATATCTGATTCGGGTCAGCTACATGGAAATATACAATGAAAAACTGACAGATCTGTTGAAGGATGACGACACAAACCTCAAGTTACAGGAGGATACTGTATGTAATTGAGCCATGCTCTGGCAAAAGGGGGCTTAATGCATGATACCAAGCAAGCCACCACAGTATTGTACACCCCTAAAATTTGTTGTGTATAACAACCTTCTGAATCAAGAGGTAGACTGGTCCTTTGGCATGCAAAAAATTTACCAAAAGCAAAAAGTTTTGGCACAGGTCAGGCTGCGTGGACTGTGCAGGCTGACCTGGGTCAATACTTTTTGCAGATGCATTGAGCCCCCTTTTCATAGAGCATGGTTCAATTTTAATGTTTTTAGGACTGTAAAATGTGTCTATAATTGGTAGCTCATAAAAGAGTGAGCTGTCACAGTCACATAACTGAAGTAGTGTTGAAAGCGGAGCAAAAAATTATTTGAACAACCATACATGATATCTGGCTGGTCTGTGAGTTACAGAAATTATTGAAGAACTAAGTATTAGACTCTAGCAGATGACACAACCTCAGAATGTTGCAAATCTAGAGCATTTGCAGACGACAAATTAATTGCTGCTCTTATGATAAAATTCATCTTCTAGAAGTTAGCCTTTTCACACAATGATTTCAAGAGCCTTTTTCCATGGGGTCATTAAAACACAGAATTTTTTGATGAAGGGTAATTATTAGTTTGTCAGTATATTTTACTGTACAAGGTAACAGATTATGCTCGCACTGAAATTATTACACCTGACAGCTAGTTTGATTTTAAGATACAGTTGCAAACAAATTGTCTTTTTTTTTTTTTTCTTTTACTCAGTATTTAACTGGATATAACTGGTGACCAACATTTCCTCTTTTTCCCACCATGTTTTTTAACCTTTCAAAGGCAAATCTTATGCTGTATGAATTAACACTTAATGACACAATCCGGACTTAAAACAACCCAGAGGTAGAATGCCTTTAAAATCATGGAGGGAAAAGGAGAAAATGTTGGTAACAGCAATGTTTACTAACCTTTCAAAGAGAGATCCCATGACTTTAGACACATCTAGATTGATCATAAATACTGTGAAATTGAGCAAGTATAAAATTTTAGTGTCGGTAAAGAGTTGACACTTTTTCAGTAAATGAAATAGACCTAAGTATTGCAATTGTCTGGATGCTTCCCTGATCCCAGACAACTAATGGACAGAATTGGTTTTAGATCAGACTGTACAATGTATGGATTAGACTGCACATTATGTTCAGTCTGGTTGTGACTTACATTGTCCACCAAAGCACTAAATAATTCACACAGAGTACTAAGGTTACCAAAGGCTGATGAATACTATTTTTCTCTTTCCATATCAATAAAGGACAGAAATGTCAGGATTGTTGGGATACATGAAGAGATGGTTCATAATCATTCAGTTGTACCTGAGATTCTTAAAAAGGGAAACAGTAAGTCTCACTCTTCTGTTTTTATGCAAACTTGGTTTTTACATGTATATTATACAATATTATAATGGGTGCGAGACATATTTGACCAACCAAAATGATTGCCTTTAATGATATAAATAAAGACCAGAGTTCCAGATAGAGGTAGTGCTTTTGATTTCAAAAGTGAAAATACTAGTTATTCTCCACTACACCCTGTGTTATGGCTACTCATAAGAATCATCTCTTCGAGATGATTCTAATGAATACCCAAAACATAGGGTTTGGAAGAGAAATAATGGATTTAGAATACCATCACTCCCTCTTATCTGGAGCTCTGAAAGACTACAAAGGTTAGGATCCTTTCACTTCATTTTCAAGTTCAACATTGGAAATTAAACAAATGAAATCTAAATGAGGCAGATAAAATCATCATTGAGTGACGAGTTGTCAAATGAAGATTATAACCTGGGCAATTTGTATTTCCAATTTCCCAAGATAATTGTTTGGGGCCCTACAGATATATGGACTACATGTTTACAAATGTTCTCTTTCCAAGTATGTTTTAAAGTCAACATACTTAACAACCTGCTGGTAATTCATTCTTTCCAGAAGAAGGTGTTTTTCTTCTTCCAGCAAACCATTATGGAATAACTGGCAAAAAGAAATGGCTTGTAACAGGAAATTTCTTCTTTTGTTACAATAGTTTAATTGTATTGACTAGTTCATACCAACATTTTACAAGGATCATTTTAAAGTTGTTTGCTTCAAATTTGTTGTTGGAAGTGGTGATATGACTCTTTAACCGCACAACAAAATTTTAGAGTGGTCCAAATTGAAAGCATTTGCAGACGACGTATTTAATGTGCATCAAATAATTGAATTTGTTCCTGAAAGGTTAGAAAACATTGTGGGAAAAGGAGAAAATGCTGGTTACTAGCATTTTCTCTTTTTCCCACAATGTTTTTAGAACGCTTTGTCTTCACTGTTGTTAAAATCGGGGATCGTTTGGCAAAGGGTTAAAAAGGAAATATCTTGATGCATTAAGTTTCAAGTTTGTACCCCTTGCTAAGCTAGGTTTCTTTTGGAGCTTGATGCAAACTGTGGTGACAAGATTTTTTCACCTCTTGCCACTGTATTAACCCTTTCCCAAACAAGCCCTGGTTTTCACGTGTCTGCAGTACAAGTCTTTAGAAAACACTGTGGGAAAAGGAGAAATTGCTCGTAAAGAGCAATTTCTCCTTTTACCACAGTGTTTTATACCCTTTTTGAGACCTTTCTGCCATTTTCATCAAATTAAAATTGTCGTCTGCAAGCTCTTTCAATTTTGACTAGTCCAAAATTTGTCGTTTGGGAAAGGGTTAATAAGGTAACACCAAGAAGACATGGATAGTTTCACATCTGTCTGATTAAATACTTCAGAAAGCAATATTTGCACGCCAAATATATTAATATCCTGGTGTAATTTTTTTTTTTTTTTTTTTTTTTTTTTATGTGCATAGATAAAAGACACACTGCAGCCACAAAACAGAACGACAGAAGCTCAAGGTCCCACTGTATACTTAGATTTGTAAGTTACGTTTTTTTTCAATAATGATACATGTATATGATTGTGAATGGCTATTCACAATTTGATAATTTAAATATAGGATGTGAATAAGTATACTTGTGATGATGGATAGAAAGGTTAAGAAGAGGAGGACAATCAAATTTCATCAAACTATCCTTTGTGATCTGGCACTATAGTATTTTAGACTTCATGATAATAACTGTTATACATACATAGAGGATATTTGTTTTCCTTTCGGAGAAAGATCGAAATTTATTTCATTGAGTGAACATCATTGGTAATATTTCCATGAGTGACTGTACCAGTGAGTTTATTAACTGGTAAATTCCCTGGTCGAAATGGTGAAGTTATCAAACCATAATCCACCATTATTTCCCAATTAACTACTGAAAAGCATGAATTGAAAATGAATATTAACTCCAAATGACAAAATTTTGCTGCCAGGTAGCTCAGTAGTTAGCGTATCTGACCAGTGACCTTGTTGCGGGATCATTACCCGATTGAGGCAAACTTTCCATTTGGCGATTTTTCGCCTCTCACCTCCGATGCATATGACAAAAGCAGTCAGTGGCTTGGAAGGAAAAATGTGTCAGTACTAGTATGAGAAAGCCAGGAAAGACATCCATAGGTGTACTGACTGCCGTGATGTGACCTTTGCTGTTAAAATGGCATTAAACCTTAATACACACAAACAAAAATTTGTTGACAACAAAGTAAGTGTTGCTGAAACAATGGAGTTATCTTTTGAAAGTTTTGAAAAGAGACAGCATTCTGATAAAAGGAGAAAATGTTGGTTACCACCTTTTCTTATCTCTTTCCCCCATAAAACCAGGGGGTTGTTGGTAAAGAAATAACAAGTTACTTGTCAACTTTTATTATTTGAGAGATTTGTTGTTAGAGATAGAAGGGTGAGTAGTGTTATGTACAGATGTATGAGCTACACTCCAGGAAAAAGGGGCTTAATGCATCTCCGTTACGCATTGTATTAAGCAAGACATCACATCATTATGGATCCATAAAACACCATTTTTTAGAACAACTGACTGAATAGTGAGGCAGAATGGTCCTTTGACATGCAGAAAATTAACCAATAGCAAAAAGTTTCAACCCAGGTAAGACTGGGTGCACTTAGCAGGCTGACCTGGGTTCATACTTTTTGCAGATGCATTATGCCTCCTTTGCACAGAGCATGTCTAATATGTTTATATGTTATTTTATTTAAGGTCATTGAAAGCCGAGTCAGAGGGGAAGAGGATCAAGCTGTAAAAGTTTCAAATTTGGTAAGATTTTGTTTCTCCTTTTTACTTAATGTTTCTGTTTGTCTGTAGGAAAACAGTATTGTACATTTTTCTAAGTTTTTTTTTTTGTTCCACTTTTGGAGTAGTACATGTAGATTTAGAAAAAGTCAAACTGTTTTGCAAGAGATTATGTCTACAAACTGTGCTTTACACATAAATTTACCATGAAGTTTATCCCTAAGAGCTCCTGTCACAATGTAACTGAACAAATATTTGGAGTAATCCATATTGAAAGTAGTTGAAGATGACAATTTAAATGTTGCTGGTTTTATGAGATTTGGCTGTGAAAGAGTAGAAAACATTGAGGAAAAAGGAGAAAATGTTGTTTACCAGCATTTTCTCCTCCCACAATGTTTTCATAAGTTGTCTTTCTCAAGGTCTTGAAAACTCGGGTTCTTTATGGTAAAGGGTTAAGTTGCTGTGCAAATAGTTGGATCAAGATGAGACTGCAAAGAAAGCACAGTCTTATCTTTGATACACACTGCCTGCATTTCTATACAATTTTGAGTAAAAGCAACCTCATCCAATTTATTTGAATCATTGTTTGGATAAAAATTTTCCGTATTACTTCCAGTATTTTGTTGATTTGGCTGGATCAGAGAAGGCGGCTGACAATTCTGGAGACAGGTTCCGTGAAGGCTGCTCAATCAATAAAAGTCTGTTTACTCTCTCAAATGTGATCAGAAAACTAAGTGGAGATGATAAGTAAGTTTTCATTCAAGGAAATTATTTGATTGACTTTTAACATGATTTTTAACTTGTTAACTACTGTATATACTGTATAAAAAAAAAATGGTATCAGAAAACTTTGAAGATATGCTTGTGAAGTTATAGATAATAAATATTTACTTAGTTTTAGCACATGAATATATTTGGAAATGTTGGGGTAAATAGGGAACTTGAACCGTGGACATTGAGTGTAATGAGCAATTTCTCACTTTGCCAAAATGTTTTAACACTGGTCTGCAGCAAGAGGAAAGAAGTCGTCTACAAGTGGTAATTGATAGACAAAAGATGCTTGTCAGATGATATAACAGTGTTTTTTCACAGTCATAGACTTAGTTGTCATTTGAAGGTTAACTCTTTATTTCAAACAACCCAGTGTTTCCATGGCTTTAAAGTTTTAGAAAGTTTTTTGAATACATGGTGCAAAATGAGAATATGAGAGAATACATTGTACAAAAAGAAGAAATTGCTGGTAACTAGTATTTCCTCCTTTCCAAAAATGTTTTCTGCTTATTCTAAGGCAACCACTATCATTTGAACCACATTTAATTTGTATGAAAACAATTTCAAACTGGACTTGTCTAAAATTTTGTTCTTTGGTAAAAGGTTTAACCCTTAAAGCATCTTTCACAACTATAGTTGCTCTGAGGCCATTGTAGATCAAGATCAGACTGCACTGTCTTCTTTGCTGGAACACTATAGACTACAGTCATCATAATATTGCAATTAATCAGGTCGTATTTCTAAACTATAACTGTCTGTTGGGGTTACTCGACAGACTAAAGGTTAAGAAACCTATCTATTTAGTTTGATATGAACCACTTTTCTTAGTTTTCAGCATGCCTCCTACAGAGACTCCAAACTCACTAGAATATTGCAGAATGCCCTTGGTGGTAACTCCAAAACAGCAATCATCTGTACCATAACTCCAGCACATATTGAAGAGTCAGAAAGCACATTGAAGGTTCACTTATAATTTATCTCCTTGTCTCTTGCAAACGCCTTCTCTGCCTTTATGATGGAAATCTGTTGAAAACATCATGACAAATGAAGAAATGCTAATTACTCATAGGTAGCCACTGCTGTCCAACTTAACTCTTTACCAAATGACAAAGTTTTAGACTAGTCTTGCATTTGCAGATGACAATTTAAATGTGGCTCAAATGATAAAATTTGTCTCTGATAGGATAAAAATACATTGTGGGAAAAGGAGAAAATGCTGGTTACCAGCATTTTCTCCTTTTCCCACAATTTTTTGCAAAAGGCTTCTTCCTCAGGGTTAATAAAACTCGGGATTTTGTGGTAAAGGGTTGAACTATATACTCAATTAAAACATGTTATATAGGTAAATGGCATAGTTGGCTTAATGGGTACATATGCCAGCCTTTTAAGGGCCTTAAATTACAGTCTCTGTAACAGGAAATTGTCTTGCTGATGTATCATTGTTTCTTTTTCCCCAGTTAGAGGAGGCAATCACATTCTAATGATATCACCTTATGTTACTTAGGTCAGAACGAGCCAAGCCCTGATAGCTAAGTTGGTAGCGGACAGGACTTAAGAGCAGGGGGTTGTAAATAAGATTCCCAGTTTGGCCAATTTCTTTCCGAGGATTGATAACAGACATTGCAACAGGATTCATTCTTCTCTCACCACTGGCCATTGTTTCTATAATAGTTATGTGGGAAAGCAGCCAGTGGCCTGGAAATAATATTGTGTAGAGCACTGGTAAAAGAAACTCCAGGAAAGGATGGATAGGTGCACTGGCCGCCGTGATATAACTGAAATAATGTTGAAAAGGGCATCAAACACCCTACAATCAATCATTAGGTCAGAACTAGTTTCAAGCAGCTATAAATGTTTGAAAATTTCCACCTTGACAGTTGTCCACTTTGGTGGTAATTGATCTTTAACTCTCTACCTCACAACAAAATTCTAGCCGTGTCCAAATTAAAAGCATTTGCAGATGAGAAACTCAGTGTGGCTCAAATGATGGAATTTTTCTTTGAAGTAATTGAAAACACTCTGTGAAAAGGAGAAAATTCTGGTTTCAAGCATTTTCTCCTTTTACCACAATGTTTTCAAAATTTTTCCTTTTCAGGGTTGTTGAAACAGGATTGTGTGATAAAGAGTAAAAACTACATGTAATGTTAATTGTATCTGATAAATTTTTTTTTAGACTAGTAGAAATTGAAAGCATTTGCGAATTACAAATATGACTCAAGTTATATGGTTTTTCAGGGTTGAAAATTTGTGAGAAAAGGAGGAAATGCTGGTTATCAATGTTTTCAAAGGCTTCTTTCCTCAGGATCATTAAACGGTGGGATGGTTTGGTAAAAGGTTCAGTAATTATGGCTTGCTGACATACACGGGATGATAGTCCACAAGATAGGACAGATTTATTGTGACAGCATTAATTTTGGGCTTTGAAATGCTTCCATAACCACACGGCCTTTTGCTTTTTGATGACTGGCACTTATTTGATGATAAAAAAAAAAGATTACAAAAATTTTCATTTCTGCTTTTTAGTTTGCATCAAGAGCAAAGACAATTAAGAATGAAGCCCACATCAATGAAGTTGTCAGTGAAGCTGCATTGCTGAAACGGTACCTGAATAAGATTAAAAACTTGGAAAAACAAGTGAAAGAGGTAGGCATATTGTAGTCGAGTCTTTTATCAGTTGGTGCTTATACTGCCTTGCTAAAGAAGTAGCATTTAATAAGGCATGGTAGAATGTTTCCTTGTGAATTTGATCCCTACCCTGGGCAGGTCATTTATTGGCCCATTAGAATTGGAGCCCCTAGCGGAGAAGTAACCATGGGCTTCAGTTGAGTGTCTTAAGACTATTTCATGACAGACTTTGTCTCTGAGAAGTTTGAGGGTGAATTTAATATGAAGAGGGTATTGCATACACAGGTGTGGTATAAGTTTGCACTTGTAGTGCCTTGCTTTGGAGCTAAATTTTGTAGCAACATACTAGAATGTTTGCAAACAGACAAGGAGGTTAATGGGTTTGGTCTCTGCCCTGGGCAGATTATTTGTTGGCCTGTTACCATAGTAATATGTGCTGGGGGAGAGTTGAGGTGTGTTGATATCGTATAGAAACAATTTTACAAAGAATTGGTATAAACGTAGATTGGTAAGACTTGAACTAAGAAGAATTAGAAGAAAAGTGTGTACCTTGTTACCTCCTGGGAAAAATTTGCGGCAGACAACTATGAAAATACCCTTGTGGAGTAGGGTTAATCAACATGAGTTTAGGTTTGAAAAATAAATGGAATTTAAACCTTTACCACACAAATACCAAGATCTAACAACACTGAAGAAAAAATGCTTTTCAAAGAAAACATTGTTTGAAAAGGAGAAAATGCTGGTAGCCAGCAATTCCTTTATTTCTACAGTGTTTTCTAACTTTCCAGAGACAAATCCTTTCAATTGAGCAATACTTATTTTGTTGGCTGCAACTGCTTTGAATTTGGGCTAGTGTAAAATATTATCACTGTGTAGAGAGTTAAAGTTTTCTGACAAAAGGAGATGTTACTCAGCCCTAGCAAAGTCATTTTCCTTCATTTGAGCCTGATTTGAGGTGTTGTCTCCAAATGCTTTCAACTTAAAAAAGGCTGAAAATTTATTGTCTGATCCATGTTAAACCCTACCACATGACAAAATTTCAGACTAGCCTAAATTCAGAGCATTTGCAGGAGACAAATTAAGTGTATCTCAAATGATTGGATATGTTTCTGAAAGGTTGTTAAAACTTCGTGGGAAAAGGAGAAAATGCTGATTACCAGCATTTTCTCCTTTTCCCATGATGTTTTCAACAGTCTAATTTCCCAGAGGCGTTAAAACTTGTCATTGAATGGTAAAGGGTTAATAGTTTATTTATTTCATTTTTCACTTGAGAAAAAATTTGAGCTAGGTTTATTGAATCACTGACATATTTTTAGGGGAATGATGGGCATCTAGTTAAAAAGCTGGAGGAGAATGAAGCCTACTTGAAGGAGCAAGAAGAAACCATAAAAAATCTCAAAAAAATGATCCTGATTTCTGGCACTGTCAAAACAGATGAACCACCAGCTAAGGTACAGTAATTCCCACTGCTCTTAAGCAGACACTTGCATTAAGCAACCTTCAGTTTCAGGTCTCAAAACCTGGTTTTGGATAAAGCATGAATGTGGTATGAATGTATTTCAACTGTGACAAACTAGTAATATTCCTAATTTTTTTATTCACTTGATTGCCGGGGTTCTTGAAATTCAAGATGTAGAACCAAAGTCAAGATAAGAATAATTGATTTGTTGAAAATTTGATATATTCCTAGACAAATAAAGGTTTTTAATGCTTCATAAACTGACATGTTTAAAAATTATTGTTTGAAATAGAGCTGGTGCATGAGTTAATAAAAGCAGTTAGTTCTTTTCCTACAGCATTTTCAAAGGTGTCACAAAATGTTCTATGTTTTACACTCTATTCTTTAAAATGTTTGTTTTCTAATTCCTCATACATTTTTGAAGGTCTTAAAGTTTGTTCAGTGATTCATTTAGCATAACCAGTTAACTAAAATCCTTTTATCCACTTGTAAAGCTACTTTGGGCCTTTTTCATCTTATCAGTGTAAAATCCTTACCATCAAATCTTTATTTCTATTATAGAAAAGAAGGAGAGAAACATGGGCCCCAGGGAAACGTGGTAAGTAGCTGTGTTTGACATTGTTTGTACTTATTCAGCAAATGGTTAACAAAAAAAGCATATACATTAAACTCCGCCCACAGCCATATTCAGGGTGCCCAAGAAAAAACGCCATTACATCAGAATATCATGAGATCAGATGGCTGATTTGTGTGTCTGAATCATATACTGTCTGAGTATATGTACAATATGAACTACATGCATAAAATTGACAGTCAAAATTAGGAGAAAAAAACCTCACCTTGATTTAATCAGGGGTCTCTTTTGAAATCTAGCCTTTTCAAGGTTGTCAAAAGATTTCTCAGGGTTGCAGAACATTGGATTGTTTGGTAAAGGGTTGAGCCACCGGATAGGACCAGCATTTTTGCCTTTTCCTGCAATGTTTTTCAAATTCATCTTCCCCACAGTTGTTAAAACACGGGATATCTTGGTAAAGGACTAAAGATAGTTTTTAGAATGGTTGATAAATGAAAAATGAATTGGAGAATAAAACCCATGTCCTTATTTGGTAACTTTTTTTTCCCTAAAATTTTAGGAAAGCCAAGACTATCATTGCCAGGAGCATCAAGTTTTGCACAAGCACCGTTTGAACTGGAAGACCCAATTATCGAGGAGGAAGAGCAGCCAACAGAGATGCTATGTCTCAATGAAGAACCATATGTAGATGTGAAATTCCAAATTGAAGATGAAACTTTTCAGAATCAAACTATTGAGATGAATCCTACCGTGAAAGAGCTGTTTGAACTGTAAGTTTATTAGCTCAGCTGTTTTTAAAGAAAAGGTCAAGGAATTGTCGTAGCCCTGGCGTCATCTGCATTGGCGTTGTCTGCATCGTCTTGGGAAAAGTCTGACATTTTGTAATGTCTCTGTTATTACGGAAGATTCTTGTTTAGAACAGAAAGTAGGTGAGTTATCACTTTTTCAAGTGCTCTACAAGTTAATTTTAATCGTTTACAACACTATCTTGAGATTTAACTACCTTCATGGAGAAAGCTTTGGAAAACATTGTGGGAAAAGGAGAAAATGCTCGTAGCCAGCATTTTCTCCTTTTGCCAGTGTTTTCTACTCTTCAAGGGACAAGTTTCAGTTTTTCAGCTATGTTTAATTTGTTGTCTGCAAATGGTTTCAATTGGGACCAATCTGAAATTTTGTTCTTTGGTAAAATGTTAGAGTAACTGAAAAAGAATTACAAATCAAACAAGAATAAATAAAATTGAAGAAAAGGAAAATACCAGTTTCGAAAAGGTATGGAAAATACTATCAGAAAAGGAGCAAATTCTTTACAATACTTTTAAAAGCTGCTATCTGCAGTGGCTTAAAAAGTTGTATTTGCATTAAAGTAATGGCATTCTCTACATTTCCCATAATGTTTTCTAGTATTTCAAGGGCAACTTGCATTTTACCAAAGCCTTTGTTATGGGTGAACCTAATATTTGGTCATCTGGTATAATGTTTAAGAAAGAATACTGCTTACTTTTATTAGCCTTCAAGTCTTCCAAATTTCTTTGGCACAATATTTGACCATCTATGCACTGTATATAAATCAGATTTTTCATTTACCATTTTAGACCTTTTTCCTTATGAAAATTGCTTTGGCTTCTTAAGGCTGAAGGCTTCCAATAACATTGTGGCAAAAGAGAAGAAATTCTCTAAAGGTGTCTTTTCTTCATGCAGGGCTAGTAACCTAGCAGTTGCGAGTTTGCGCTTAAGTTCTCTACGGCGTAGGCATTTCATTGATTCCTGTCTCAGCAAAAAATTGCTCATCATTGATCATCATTGAACCTTTAACCTCACATATCGGGGTTTTAAAGATCATAGCCGACAAGGCTTTTGGGAACATAGTGGGAAAAGGAGGAAATGCTGGTAACCAGTATTTTTTTCTTTTCCCACAGTGTTTTGTACTCTTTCTCAGACAGCTTTGTCCATGTGAACCATATAATTAATTTGTGGCCTGAAAATGTTTTCAGTTTGGGAAAATCTAAAATTTACTTTCCTGTTTAAAACCTGAATGTTAGTAGATCATCATTGAGCCATGCTTAGAAAAGAGGAGGCTTAATGCATCTGCAAAATGTATCGACCCAGGTCAGCCTGTGCAGAATGCGCAGGCTGACCTGGGCTGAAACTTTTTGCTATTGGTCAATTTTCTGCATGTCAAAGGACCAGTGACCCTAATGGTTCAGTCGGTTGTTAGTCAAAATGGACTTTGTGGATCCATAACCATGTCATGACTTGCATGATACCATGTATGATGGTGATGCATTTAGCCCCCTTTTGGCAGAGTATGGCTTAAACTGTATTCCAGTGGTTATTATCAAATAAAATGTATTGTTTTACACAAGGCAAGATAAACATGAATTGCTGTTGGAAGAGATACAGAAGAAAGACAAAGAACTTGAAGAGCTGAAGGAGTTTAAAGAACTGGAGAGACAAATGCAAGATGAAACAATTAAGGAACTTTCAGATGCAAGTATCTGCAATGAGTCAAATTTATTTGAGCCATGATTTGACAAAAGGGGGTTTAATGCATCTCTGTGATGCATTGTACCAAGCAAGTCAAAACATTATTATGGATCCATACAATCCATTTTGTCCAACAACCGACTGAATCATGAAAATTTACTAAAAGCAAAAAGTTTTGACCAAGGTCAGCCTGCGTACACTGCACAGGCTGACCTGGGTGGATACTTTTTGCAGATGCACTAAGCCCTCTTTTCAAAGAGCATGTATTTATGTATCACCAAGGGACAGATTTAACTATATTTTTTCTTCTTTGTCAATGTAGATCCAAGATCAAACTGCAGAGAAGGTACAGTCTGATCTTACATCTACAAAAATTTGGCGAGATATTCTGATTAAAGCACCTTGAAATTGCAGTGCTGTCCTTTATCTGTGATTCTGTCAAACTGAAAAGGTACATTTCACTTGCATGTTTTTAGTGTTCCATGGATTAAAGTGACTCTTTGTGTATAAGTGCAAATTGTCACGAATTTTTGTTTGTGAAATCTACATTTTCGTGTGTGAGAAAGGAGGTTTTTGAACTCTTTACCAAACAACCGAATTCTAGGCTCATCAAATTTAAAGCAGGTGTCAAATTTATTGTGGCTTAAATCAAGGTATATGTCGTTGATGATGTAGACAGTATTGTGCAAGAAGGAGAAAGTGCTGGTTACAAGCATTTTCTCCTTTTCCAACAAAGCATTTAAAAGCCTTCTAGGTCAGGATCTTTAAAATTCCGGTTGTTCTTTAAAGGGTTAAATAATGGAAAAATGAGAAAATGCTGGTATTAGCTCTCTACTACACAGTTCTGAGTTTTAACGACCAAAGAGAAGGCTTTTGAAAACATTTGGGAAAAGGAAAAAATGCTGGTAACCAGCATTTTCTTCTTTTCCAACAATGTTTTCTGTCCTAGCAAAGACAGAAATCATCGTTTTAGAAACCTTGTCATCTGCAACTGCTTTCAATTTGGTTGAGTACAAAATTTTGTCATTTGGAAAAGAGTTAATAGCATTTTCTCCTTACCCACAATATTTTCAGTGTCTCTTTTTCCTCCAGGGTTGTATGGAAAAGGATGAAAACCATTCTGATTTATCTTTAAAGAAATAGAATTTGTACTAGAGCATGTTCACTTTATTGTGATTTCAGTTGTTTTTTTTTTTCCCTCTCATCAATTTCTACAATATGTTTTTTTTTTTTTTTTTTTTTTTTTTCCCCCACAGAAAGTGAAAGATTGGGAAGGAAGTCAGCAATGGCTAGAAGAGGAGTTGATGAAAGCTCAGCAAGAGAGGAATAGTTTGAGGCAGAAGGTTGAAAGTTTAACTAGACAGCTGAAATCAGCAGAAGCTGGTGTAGGTCTTTCTGAAAAGTGTGAACAACTTGCAACAGCTGAGAACAAAATTCAGGAGCTAAATTCGGACATTGATATTCAAAAAGCACGATATGAATTCCATATAGAACAGATGAAACAAAAGGTTGAGAGCTATGCAAAGATGCTGGATGAGGCAGGAGTTGATTCTGACTTCATGAAACAGAGATTATCTTCAGAAACTGACATGGAACATGAAATAGCAGAAGTCAAAACAGCTCATGATGTTCAAGTGAATGAGTTACAGAATGAAATAGACATGCTCGTTTTAGCCCTGGAGAGAGAAAAGAAAAAGAAAGAGGAGTTAAATGAGGAGTATTTAGAAGCGTTTGAAGATCAAAAGAAGCGATTCCAGAAAGATATCGAGGACCGTGATGAGGAAATTGAAATTTATAGGGGGATGCTTGAAGAAGCAACCAGTCATAAAGAAGAAGAAGGGTCTTTTGCAAACCCTTCTCTTGGTGTTGCAGACAAGGATATGAAAAATAAACTGAGTGATTATGAAATTAAAATTAAACATTTGGAAAGTGAGCTTGAAAAGTACAAGAAGATCAAGGATGAAGAAAAAAAAGAAGTGCTAGTATGTGATGAGAACTCAAGTCCTGTTCAAGAAGAAGAACATGTAGATCTACACACTGAATTAACAACATCAGAAGTAGAAAACATCAAACAAATTTATGAAAAAGAACAAAAATGCAAACATGTACAATTAGAAACAGAGACGGGTAGAGAAGAAACTGGGGAACTGAAACAGATAGCTCAGGAGGAAAATCAAACTTTGAGACAGGGCTTTACAGAAGATGGCAAAGCTGAGATGAACACAGTGGTGGCAGAAACAGAACTACAGGAAGTAAGAGATGAGTATGAGAGGAAAATTAAAGATATGAAAGAGTACTATGATGACTTATTAAAACAAACAGATTACAAAAATGCTGAGACTAGTAACTTTAGCATTATGGAAAGGGAAAAACTAACTGCTGAGATGGAGGAAATGAGATGTTTCTATGAAGAAAAAATAAAAGAAATGACCCATGAGAACTCAATGGAAGAGAAGGCAAAGCATGATGATTGTATGAATGATCTTCAGTCAGAACTGCTGAAGGCAGAGATGGAAGAAATGAAAGAAAAGTATGAAAATCAAATCAAAGAGCTGAAAAACAAATATGAACAAATAATTTTTGATAACAGAATTGAATTTGATCAGGCTTCATCTTCAGAGAGCTCCAAATACAAATTGATGGAAGAGGAAATGGAAAATATAAAACAGTTATATGAACGGAAATGTCAGGAGCTGAGTGAGGAGATCAATAAAAACACATTTAAAGTGAATGATGTGACTGAGAGTTGTCTTAGAAATGATAAAAGACAAGACACACAAGAAAGAGATCAAACCATTGAAGGCTCAAAGATCTCAGATTTTGAGGGTGAATTTAATGGATGTTATGATAAAAGAGACAGTGAGAGAGATTTATTGAATATAGCCAGTAAACAATCAAGTAAAGGGAACATTGAAAATATTGAAAGTGATCCATTCATTGAAACAGACAAAGTACATGCTAAGATGGAAGTTGAAGACATGAAAGTTGATACATTTATCGATATAAAACTGAATGAAAAGTTAGATAGTCAGACAGCTGATAGTGCAGTGATGAGTGGTCTGGTAGGTAGAGAAGAGAAAGACAAAAAATATGACACAGTGGAAACAGAAATAAAAGCTCTGAAAACTTTAAATGCTTTGCTTGATGAGGAAGTGAAAAATCTGAAAGAAAAAATGAAGCAGTATGAAAATGACATTGTTATCAAGGAAGTTGATAAAACATCTATAGAAATACAAACAGAGACAGTAGCAGAGGAGGTGATACATGTTAATAAGATAGAAGAATTGCATGGAAATGATTTAACTTCATGTAAAGCTTGTTGTAAAGACAGAGAAACTTTTCATGAGGTATGATAATTTGAATACTCTTATATGTATGAGAAATAATCCTGTAACTTTACCAGATGACAAAATTTTGAACTAGACCAAATTGATAGCATTTGCAGACAACAAAATAAATGTGACTGGAAAATTGAAAATTTGTTTTGAGAAGGGTAGAAAAGTGTGGGAAAAGGAGAAATTGCTGGTTACCAGCATTTTCTCCTTTTTCCACAATCTTTTCAAAAAGTTTCTTTCTCCGGGTCGTTAAAAATCGGGATTGTGTGGTAAAGGGTTAACTCTCTTACAGAAGACAAAATTTTGGACTGAACTAAATTGAAAGCATATGCAGACGACAAATGTAATGTTGCTAAAATGATGATATCTGTTTTTGATAGTTTGAAAACATTGTGGGAAAAGGAGAAAATGCTGGTTACCAGCATTTTCTTCTTTTCCCACAATGTTTTCAAAAGCATTTTCATTCAGGGTCATCAAAAGTCGGCACTATGTGGTAAAGGGTTAAATGTTTACCACACAGTCCCAAATTTTAATGGAGCTTTTTAAAACATTGTCACAAATGTGAGAAAAAGGGAAAATGCTGGTAACAAGCATTTTTTCCTACAATGTTTTCAAACACAAATTCCATCATTGGGCAACATACATTATGACCTCTGCAAATACTTCTGACTAGGACCAGTAAAAAGTTTTTCTTCGGTAAAGAGAAAACTTAAATTCATAAAAACAACCTCAGAAAGTGTATCAGGGATGTCATACCTTGACCATTCTAAATTCAGTTCTTATTGGGCCATGACTGGCAAGCGGGGGGGGGGTTTAATATATCTCTGTGATTGATGCATTATACCAAGCAGGACAGCACATAACTATGGATCTTAAAATCCAATATGTTTTGCAACCAACTGATTCATGAGATAGAATGGTCCTTTGACATGCAGAAAATTTACAAAGAGCAAAAGTTTTGATCCATTTCAGCCTGCTCTGAAATGCTACCCCATATTATACTTGCCCTGGCATTTCTCAGCAACAAAAGCCATTTTAAGATTGTCTTACATCATTCTTGTACAGCTTGTATTTGTCTTACACTGTCTTTCATAGGAAACGAAGGAGCCCAATCCACAACCACAAGGTATATTAGCAAAGCCTCAATTAAGTTGCTACAAAAGCAAGCTCTAAAGCAAGGTAGAGTACACAACAACTTAACTCTGTATTGCACCAGACCACAGAATTAGACTAGTTTGCTCAATTGAAAGCAATTGCTGAGGACTGTTTAAATGTTGCATTAATGAGATTTATTTTTTGAAAATGTAGAGGACATCATTGGAAAAGGAGGTAATGCTGCATTTTCTCCTTTTCCCACAATGTTTCCAAAACCCATGTTCCGTGGGTCCTTTAAAACATGGCTTCATTTGGTAAAGGGTTAAACTACACCTTTTTGTAGAATAAGGAGATTGTATTACTTCTACAGACTTGCAGAATGTACGAAAGCACAATCAAAGAGATAGGAGATGAGCTGGCAAGTTTCAAAGGCAGGTTAAAGAAGTTACAAGATGAAATTGAACAGTTACAAGATGCCAACAAGTCCCTGAAGAATGATAAGATTGAACTGATAAACGAAAAGGCTGAACTTGATAAGGTTTGTTTATTTGAAGTCTTTATACAGTTTAACCCTTTACCATACAATCCAGAATTTTAACAACCCCAAGGAAAAGGACTTTTGAAAATATTGTGGGAAAAGGAGAAAATGCTGGTAACCAGCATTTTTTTCCTTTTTCCATATTGCTCTCTACCCTTATAAACAAAAATTTTCTAACTTGTGAAACATTATGATTTAGTTTGTCATCTGCAAATGCTTTGAATTTGGACAAGTCTAAAATTTTGTCATTTTGTAAAGAGTTAAAGTTTTAGCTTATTGTTTCTTACATTTTTCCCTGCTGCCAATAAGCAGAAGGATGACATCTTGGGGTAGTTAGTCCTTCCATCCTCCTATCCTATCCATTTGTCCGAAACTTCTTCTTTCCATCAGTGGAACTCTTCAGGTTGAAGACTTGTACCGGGACTACATGTAAACAAAAACCAGTGACATCCTAGTATGAAGCACAATCAAACACAACCATCTGTACTATTGGAGGTGCATTTTGCTGTGATGCAGTGCCAAATGATTATATTTAGGCTTTCATTTCTCATTTACCATTGTGGGTTACTTAATGTTTTGGCTATGTTACAAACACTGTAGGTTCCGATAATATCACCAACTATTGAGACTTGTTCATTTTCTTACCAAGAGTGGTCAGAGAGAGATAAGTCTATCTGACTTGTGATAATAAGTTTTTGGCAAAGGATATCCATTCATGGGGTGACCTGTTGATCTAATACTCTCCAGTCATTACAACACATTACTCCTGACATTGAGTCATATTCAAGTTGTTGTTTCAGCTTGGAAAGAAAATTGTGTGAGAAATGGTGTGAGAAAGCCAGGAAACACATGCATAGGTGCGCTGATGGCCGTGATGTGACCTAAGCTGTTGTCATGGCATTAAACTTCAATACCAACAAGTAAATGTGTGGGAAATGTCTATTTTCAGAACCTTGAAGTTTTGTCTGAAACTGTAGAAAAGTTGAAGGAGTCACTGAAAGAAAGTGAAAAAGAGATTGAGTTGCTGAGGGCTGTTGAAGTTGAGAACACAGAATTGTGGGAGAGGATTGAACAGATGGAAGGTGACAGTAAATTAAGTTCTGAGTTGATATCAGAGTATGAAATACAAGTGAAGGAACTCACAGAGAAATTGAATTCAGAGGAATTGAATGATAAAAACTATGTTAGTGAAGATGATGTCAGAAGAATGGAAGAGGATTTCTCTGAGAAATTTGAGTCTATCAAGAGTGAGAAAGAAAGACTAGAGGATGGATTACAGACTCTTGAAGAAGAAAAAGATCTAGAGATTCAAGCATTAAGAGACCAGTATGAGAAGATCATGGAGTCTACAGTGAACAAGAATGAAGTAGAAGAAAGACTGAAAAGTTCAGAAAATGAAAAGCTTGAGTTGTTGGCAAAGCTACAAGAGAGGATGGCGAAAATGGAAAGTGACAGTAAATTAAGTTCTGAGTTGATTTCAGGGTATGAAATACAAGTGAAGGAACTCAAACAGAAATCGAATTCAGAGAAAGAAAATGATAAAAACATGGTTAGTGAAGATGATGTCAGAAGAATGGAAGAGGATTTCTCTGAGAAATTTGAGTCTATCAAGAGTGAGAAAGAAAGACTTGAGGGTAGATTACAGACTCTTGAAGAAGAAAAAGATCTAGAGATTCAAGCATTAAGAGATCAGTATGAAAAGATCATGGAGTCTACAGTGAACAAGAATGAAGTAGAAGAAAGACTGAAAAGTTCAGAAAATGAAAAGCTTGAACTATTGTTAAAGTTACAAGAACAAGATGGAGACAGGATTGAAAGACAACAGGTATGTATTCTCCTCTAGCCCTTGCAAAATTTCTAGTTACTTAGGTATTTAGCCTGAAATGCTAGGGTGAGCTTGTGTGATCATGCTTTTTCTGGTATTGATTTGTCAACTTTGCCTGATATCTTTAAATTGCTCACACTGGAAAAATGCATGGAATTCATCCTCAATAATAACAATATCATTTGATATTAAACAGTGCATACAAATTCTATCCTCTCTGTCTAAAGTAAAATGTCTTCCTAACTCAGTGTTTAACTTATGACTCGAACAACGGAAATGCGCTACTGGTTTCCTGTACTTAAACAGGATGTCTATCATTAAATACTTTTCAGGTTCTAGCAGAGATTTAAATTTGCCTTTAAGCATCGCAGCGCATGGAACTGTGAATATCATAATGCCAGTCTTGTGTCGCACAGTCTGTCACTGTTGTTTAAAAATACGCAGAAAATGCTTTTCATCTCCGATCTCTTGTGAAATCCAAACAAAGCCGAAACCCAATCTAAATAAAAGATTTTTAAACTTTGTAGCCCATGTGTATCTATCATTTTCTTTGAAAGATTTTAACATTTTATAACAACTTAGTGCATTTCTGTTACTCGGCATGCGCAGCAACTGACACCAAAATTTGATACATTTTGTATAATAAATGACACACATTGGTAGACGCCCACAATCGCCAAGAACCATACTATTGTTAACTGTAGAATTAAAGGCCTCATTACAGTCATATTTCCATGAGACTTGGGCAGAATATCTGTTTTGATTATATGTAAAATGTTATTGAGAACACATCACCTCAGGACACAAGGATAAATCATTGAAAAACCTTGTATACTTTGGAAAAGCAATGTTTTCAGTCAAATGTTCAAGGAATGTGGTCAGAAATTTTTGTCTTGAATTTTGAATTTAAAATTAGTCACATTTGGTTTTTTTTTTTTTTTTTTAAAAAAAAAGAGAGAGATTATAAGTCCACATCTTAAAAAGTCCCTTGTTATGTGTTTTCTTAACCCTTTACCGCACAATCATGACTTTTAACAACTTTGTTAAAGAAAGCTTTTGAAAACATTGTGGGAAAAGGAGAAAATGCTAGTAATCAACCTTTTCTCACAATGTTTTCTACCCATCCCATAACAAATTTAAATTTTTTAAGTCATATTTAATTTATCTTCTGCAAATGCTTTTGATTTTGCCTTGGATAGCCTTTGCAGACGGCATAGATCAAGATCAGACCGCACAAAATGTGCAGTCTGATCTGGGATCCACAACATCGGCTATCAGATGCCTGTACTGGTGTGGCAAAATGTGTATTTTCAGAAACTGGAAGTTTATTCTGAAACTGTACCACAGTTGAAGGAGTCATAAAGCCTGTATATATGTGGCAAAATGTCTATTTTCAGAACCTAGAAGTTTTGTCTGAAACTGTAGAAAAGTTGAAGGAGTCACAGAAAGAAAGTGAAAAAGAGATTGAATTGTTGAGGGATGTTGAAATTGAGAACACAGAATTGCGGGAGAGGATTGAACAGATGGAAGGTGACAGTAAATTAAGCACCGAGTTGATATCAGAGTATGAAATACAAGTTCAGGAACTCAAAGAGAAATTGAAATTGGAGAAAGAAAATGATAAAAACATGGTTAGTGAAGATGATGTCAGAAGAATGGAAGAGGATTTCTCTGAGAAATTTGAGTCTATCAAGAGTGAGAAAGAAAGATTTGAGGGTAGATTACAGACTCTTGAAGAAGAAAAAGATCTCGAGATTCAAGCATTAAGAGATCAGTATGAAAAGAACATGGAGTCTACAGTGAACAAGAATGAAGTAGAAGAAAGATTGAGAAGTTTGGAAAATGAAAAGCTTGAACTATTGTTAAAGTTACAAGAACAAGATGGAGACAGGGTTGAAAGACAACAGGTGTGCAGCTTTTTTTTTTCATGTTCAGCTTAACCCTTTACAGCACAATCCAGGCTTTTAACAACCCTGCGGAAGAAGCCTTTTGAAAACATTGTGGGACAAGGAGAAAATGCTGGTAACCAGTATTTTCTCCTTTTCTCACAATGTTTTCAACCCTTTCCAAAACAAATTTCAATTTTTGAGCCACATTCGATATGTCGTCTGCAGATGCTTTCAGTTTGGACCAGCCTAAAATTTTGTTGTTTGGTATAGAGTTAAGTCGGTGTTATGGTAAGAAAATTATTTCTCATTGTTCATCCATAGAACTGTTGGTCAAGCAGGATGGCGGGGCCTAGGCCTAATTGTAATACAGTGGGCTATTGATTCAAAGATATGAACTATGCACTGTAAAAATGGAGTTTGATGCATTTTTATAAGCAAGTCATCATATACATGTAATTATGGCTCCATAAAATCCATGTTGTCTAACAACCAACTGATTCTTGAGGTAAAATGGTCCTTGGGCATTCAGAACATTTACAAAGGGGGGAAAAAGCTTCGACCTATGTCAGCCTGCTCAGACTGCCCAGGTAGACATGGGTCGATACTTTTTGCAGATGCATTAAAACTCCTTTTCGCAGAGCATGGCTCATATTGAGTTAAAATTTTGGCTTCACTGAAGTTGTTTAATAAGATTGATTAAAATTTTGCAGTAACATCCATTCCCATTGTATTGCTAAATTGGAAAGCAACTAGTGGCTTAACACTTTACCACACAACAGAATTTTAGACTGGTCCAAATTGAAAGCATTTGCAGATAACAAACTAGATGTGCCTCAAATGATTGAATTTGTTTCTGAAAGGTTAGAAAACATTGTGGGAAAATGAGAAAATGCTGATTACCAGCATTTTCTCCTTTTCCTTCAATGTTTTCAAAAGGCTTATTCTTCAGGGTCGTTAAAACCCTGGATTGTTTGGTAAAGGGTTAAAAAAGTGTATTGCATAGAAATACATTTGCGGGGCATTTTAAATCTACAAGAAAGGCACAAGCTGTCTTTATATCTCTGAAATACTATTTTAAAAGGTGTAAAACATTGAATCATCATATGACATAGTATACATATGTTGAGCAATTCCGTTTGCCATGATTTTCTCACAGGTATTAAAAGAAGTAAATCTGTACCATATAATCCCGAGTTTAAATGACCCTGGGTAAGATGGCTTTGAAAAACATTATGGGAAAAGGAGAAAATGCTGGTAACCAGCATTTTCTCATTTTCCCACAATGTTTTCACCCCTTTAAACTCTTTACCAAACTTTCCAGAGTTTTAACTACCCTGATAAGGAAAGCTTTAAACAACATTGTGGAAAATAGAGAAAATGCTCGTTACAGTGTTTTCTACCCTATCAGAGACAAATTGCATCATTTGTGCCACCTTAAATATGTCGTCTGCAACAGCTTTCGATTTGGTCAAGTCTAAATTTGATTATGTGGTAGAGTTAAAGGCTCAATAGTGGCCAAAAAATCAATGCAGGTGTTAAAATGCATTTAAATTTAACCACCATTTTCTGCTTTTCCCACAATGTTTTCTAACATTTCATGGAATAAAAACATCATTTGAGCCCCATTTAGTTTGTCGGCTGCAAATGCTTTAAATTCGGACAAGTCTAAAATTCTGTTGCCTGGTAAAGAGTTAAACCCCTTATCGCCAAAGACCTGCTTATTTACAAACTATTTTACAGACGGTAGATCTGTATGCAGAAATTATAGAAGAGCTAAAGGGTACCATTAAGGAGCTTGAAAAAGATAACAGTGACTTGAATACCAACTATGAGAAAATACAGAGGGACCACACAGTGGAGAAGGAACAGTATATGTCAGAGATCAGCTCTCTGCAGGACAGGTTGGAAAAATTGGAATGTGAACACAAACTCAATCTAGAATTGATAGAAGAATATGAAATAGAAGTTAGTAAATTAAAAGAGAAACTTCTGAATGAAACAGTGTCAACTGTTAGAAAAGAGAAAATGGAAGAGTTAGAAAAGTTTTACTCTGAGAAATTACTGACAATAAAGAAGGACAAAGAAGATGTTGAACTTTCACTTAAAGGTCAAATATCAAAGTGTGAACATGAGATAGAAGAACTGAAGTTGAAGTTATCATCACGTCCATCAGAGCTGAACTGTATTACCCAAACTGATAAGGATAGGTTGGAACGATTAGAAAAGGATAATGTGGAACTGAAGGAGCAGATACGGGTACTGGAAACAGAGAAAGACAGGGCCAAAACAGTAAGTCGCTTTCTTAACATTTTACAAGTGCATTTTAACCTTTTACCAAACAAACTCAGGTTTTAACAACCTTGGGGAAGAATCCTTTTGAAAACGTTGTGAGAAAAGGAGAAAATGCTGGCAAAATTCTTCCTTTCCCATATGTTTTATACTCTATCAAAGATAAATTCAAAAAAATTTAAGATGGCTCAATTGATGGTATTTGTCTTTTATAGTCTAGCAAATATTGTGGTAAAAGGAGAAAATAATTCTTTTCCCACAGTGCCTTGTAAACCCGTATTCAGGGTAGTAAAATTGCAGGATCGTCCTGTAAAGCATAAATTTTTCAGCTTAACCCTATACCAAAGAATCCCGTGTTTTCACATCCCTGGGCAAGAGGCCTTTTGAAAACGTTGTGGGAAAAGGAGAAAATGCTGGTAACCAGCATTTTCTCCTTTTCCCACAATGTTTTCTACCGTGTCAAAAACCTTAAGCTTATGCGTACCACTTTCAAATTTGTCGTCTGCAGAAGCTTTCAATTTGAAAGGGGGCTAAAATTTGTTGTTTGGGAAATGGTTAAGTGATTGCTATATGAAACGGATAAAACAAAGGATAATTACAAAATTCTTTACAGATGATTGAGTCATTAGAAGAAGATAAAGAAATGCTGGAAAGAAACCTGCCTCCAGATGCCATCAAGTATCATTCGCTGGTGAGTGTTTTACCTCTTTAACAAACAACTAAATTTTAGATGTCCAAATTGAAAGTGTTTGCAGACGACAAACAGATGTGACTAAAAATCTAAAGGTTGTTTTGGGAAGGGTAAAAAAAAAGCATTTTATCTTTTTCCCACCAAGGTTTCAAAAGGCTTCTTTCTTATGGTTATTAAAAGTCGGGACTGTGTAGTCAGGGGTTAACCCTTTAGCAAACAATCCTGTGTTTAATGACCCTGAGGCAAATGGCTTTTGAAAACATTGTGTTTTTCCTATAATGTTTTCTATCCTTTTAAAGACATATCCCACAATTTTGGCTGCCTTTAACTCTTTACCAAATGACAAAATTTTAGACTTGTCCATCTTGAAAGCATTAGCAGACGACAAAATATATTATTTTGTCATCTGCTAATTTTTTCAAAAAGTGACTGAAAAATTGAAATTTGTCTTTGGAAAGGAAGAAAACTGTGGGAATAGGAGAAAATGCTGAAAAATTTTTGAATTTTTTTTTTCACAGTGTTTTCATACCTTATCATAGACAAATCATGTTTTGGGCAATGGTTGATTTGTCATCTGCAGATGCTTTCAATTTGTAGAGTCGAAAATTTTGATGTGTTGTAGAGATTGAAGAAGGTTGTGACACTGTTCCATAAACTTTTCAAGCATCCCTTTTATATAAAGATATTTATGTGCTTTTTCTGTATTTATTCAGCCTGAAAACCTTGACTGGGAAAACAAGTGGGAGGACTTTGTTAGAGAAGAGAAGAAGAAGGTATGAAAAATTGACTTACTTTTTTAGCTCTACCAGCAGTGAAACTTTGGACTCCTTCATTTTGAAAGCATTTGCAGTTAACAATTCAATTGTTGCACACATAAGTGGATTTGTCCTTGAAAGGGTAGGAAAACGTAAAATTGTGGTTACCATAATTTTAGCTGTTTTTCACAATGTTTGGAAAAAAAAGGCTTCTGATATATACATTGCATTGAGAAAAACAAACAAGGTGATTGTGGTATAAATTATATTTTGACAAATTTGCAGATGACCTTTCTGTCTTGATAAAGACCACACCCTCATGAACATTGTAGCAAGAGTAGCTGATATCAAAAGTCTTTTTCAGGGTTGTTAAAACTGGAGATCAGTCAATAGAGGGTGAAATTTTTAGCTCAGCTGTTTTCAGAGAAAACACTGAGGTATTTTCATAGCCATTTCATCGTCTGCATTGTCATTGTGCTATAAGTTGGATGTTTTATGATATCTCTGTCTGAAGATATTTGGGTAAAAAAATTTAGAGTAATTGTTAACTATAAAGAGGGGAACCCATACTAAAGGGCCAGGTAACCATCAAAATATTTTTGACACAGTTAAAAATGCTAAAACTTGGACATTTTATGATATCTGTGTCTGAAGATATTTACTTCAAATTCAGACTAGTTGTTAACTATGAAAGGGGAACCCATGCAAATGGGGCAGGTAACCATCAAAATATTTTTGATCCAGTTATACCCCTTTCAACTAATGATTTTCACCGAAAATCTATCTTATTTCATAAAGCAACTGCAGCTGAGTGCTGTCACCCACATGCAATGCTATTATTTTTAACTCATTACCAAACTACAACATTTTAGACCAGTCCAAATTGAAAGCTTTAGCAGACAACAAAATAAATGTTACTCAAAAATTGAAATTTGTTTCGGGAAGAGTAGAAAACATCGTGGGAAAAGAAGAAAATGCTGGTTACCAGCATTTTCTCCTTTTCCCACAATGTTTTCAAGAAGCTTTTTCCTCAGGTTTATTAAAAGTTGGGATTGTGTGGTAAAGGGTCAAGTTAGAACATTTGCATCAAGACACAATCTGTGATCAGTCTGTTTATGCATAAGTATACTAATTGACTTGTACACTGGGGTAGTATTTTTCAGTTTTTCTTTTTTTTTTATTTCAGAGAAGGGAAATGGCTTTTGAAATTCGAACAATGAAAAGGCAGATAAGTCAATTTGATGAAAGTAAGAGATGTAGGCTTGAAGATAGTTTTAAGGTATGAGTCAATGACCTAATGTTGTACAAAATAAGCTAGCATCTATTCGACTATTGATACAGGTTTCCTGATGACTTGGGTGATTTTGAACTCTTTACCAAGACAATCAGGTGTTTTTGAAATGTCAAAGAAGACTTAGGAAAACATACAGGGAAAAGAAAATACTGGTTACCACCATTTTCTTCTTTTCCCAAAATGTTTTCCAACTTTTCAATCACAAATTTCATCATTGAAGAAACATTTGAATTGTTGTCTACAAATTTAAAAACGAATTTTGAAATAAGGAAAAAGGGTGCCAGGTCGCTCTATTTTTTGTTTACCTTTTACCTGGTTTTAAAATTCATTTTTTTCCCAGCAACTAACACTTGGACCAACTGTACAACAATAGTCATCTTCACAATAATTTCCATACTTGTAAATGGTATGCTTTAAATTTAAATGCATTTTAACACCTGCATTGTTTACTTTAGGCCTTTACATGGCCTTTAAAAAATAACATGATACACTTGTATGAATTCAGGTTAGACGCCTCAAAAATACATGTACTTGTCAATATGGAGAACATTTTCAGGCATATTCCTTAGTTCAGCAAATCAGATTGCTTGGTTTGGAATTATGAAAAAGTAAAATTAGAAAGTCTTCTACCATAGATTTGTTTCAAGAGCTAATAAGTTAAACCTTTACCAAAGGACAAATTTTTAGACTTGTCCAAATTCAAAGTATTTGCAGACGACAAATGAAGCTCAATGGTTGTAATTGTGTTTAAATCTTTACCAAACAGCTTATTGAAAGCATTAACAGCAACGAATTCAACATAGTTCAAAGGAAGAAATCATCTTTATAAAGATAAAAAAGACTGTGGGAAAAGGAGAAAATGCATTTTCTCCTTTTTCCCACAATGTTTTCAAAAGCCTTCTTCCTGAAGGACTTAAAAACTCAGGATTTTTCTTTTCATTTCCTCTAATAGGGAAAATTTGTAAAATCAAAAATTGATAAGTTTGTTGAATTTCAGTATTTTCTAAAAATTTTAATTCCCATCCATTTGTCAGTAAGAATTATACAAAACACAATATTTTAACGTTGTCATTTCAGATCTTAAATTTAATGGATGAAGTTGAGAGTCTGAAAGAAAAACTTGCAGCACTCGAGGCGGAGAAACAGACTGGTAATTTAACCCTTTACCACATGACAAATTTTCAGACTTAATATTTCAGACAAAAAATCAAAAGTGGCTGAAATGATAGACCTTACCTTTGAAAAGTTAGAAACATTGTGGGAAAAAAGGAGAAAATGCTGGCAACCAGCATTTTCTCTCTTTCCCACAATGTTTTTAGAAGCTTTCTTTGTCAGGGTTGTTAAAACTTGAGATTGTGTGGTGAAGGATAGCAATAAATACCAGATTATCCGACTTTACCCTTGATCAGTGATGCTGTGCTTGAACTCTTTACCCAGTTTCAAAGTCTTTGGGCATATCTAAATAGATAGGATTTCAAGACAACAAATCGAATAAGGCTTTTCTCTTTATCTCTCAATGATTTCATAGACTTTATTTCTCAGGGTCATTAAAACTCGGGATTGTTCAGTAGAAGGTAAAGATCTTGAGGAGGAAGGCTTTTGAAAACTTTGTGGGAAGGGGAAAATGCCAGCATTTTCTGTTTTCAGAAATTTCCCACAATGTTTTCTCCCTTTCTACAAACAAATGCAATTACGTGAACCATATTTGATTTGTGGTTCTCAAATGCTTCCTCCATTATCCATTATTTTGTCATTTGGTAAATAATTAACTCTTTACCAAACGACAAAATCCAAATTGAAAACAATTGCAGATGAGAAAATAAATGTCACTGAAAAATTGAAATTTGTTTTGGGAAGGGTAGAAAACATTGTGGGAAAAGGAGAAAATGCTGGTTACCAGCATTCTCTCGTTTTCCTATGTTTTTAAAAGCCCTCTTTCATGTGGTCGTTAAAAGTCAGGATGGTGTGGTAAAGGGTTAAGCCTTTTTAGTGCCAAACATTTACATGACTTGGAAATTCGAACATTTACAGGCAATGGAATTGGTCTGTTTCCTGCCTTTTCAGGCCAGATATAGCCAGAATATCTTGCAAGAAATTTGAAAGTGGTAACCAGCATTTTATGATATGGAGTAACTACCCAAAATTTGATTCTGAATATGGGCGCTATGAAATACCCAAAAGCAGATACTTTTCCCAATTTTACAACTCAAAATTCCCCCAAAATATTAATAAACCCGACTTAGTTATTTCCACTGATCACAAGCTGATTGACGTTTGATTGGAGATCTATTTTTAGCTCACCTGAGCACAAAGTGTTCCAGTTGAGCTTTAGTGATTGTGCTGTGTCTGTCGTGTGGTTGTAACCATTTACTTTGTGTGCACTTTAGAGGCCAGATTTTCAGTCAGATACTCATGAAAATTGGTCAGAATGTTTGTTTTGATGATGTCTTGGACAAGTTTGAAATTGGGTCATGTTGGGTCAAAAAGTATGTCATTGGGCCAAATCTTAGAAAAATCTTGTTTGCACTCTAGGGGCCACATTTTCAGCCTGATACTCATGAAACTTGGTCAGAATGTTTGTCTTGATGATATCTTGGACAAGTTTGAATTTTGGATGACGTTGGATCGAAAAGTATGTCACTGGGCCAAATCTTAGAAAAATCTTGTTTGCACTCTAGGGGCCACATTTTCAGTCAGATACTCATAAAACTTGGTCAGAATGTTTGTTTTGATGATGTCTTGGACAAGGTTGAATTTTGGTCATGTTGGGTCAAAAAGTATATCACAAGGCCAAATCCTAGAAAAACTTTATGTGCACTCTAGGGGCCACATTTTAAGACAGATACTCATAAAACTTGGTCGGAATGTTTTTGATGATGTCTTGGATAATTTTGAATTTTGGTCATGTTGGGTCAAAAAGTATGTCACTGGGCCATATCTTAGAAAAACCTTGTGTGCATTCTAGGGGCCACATTTTCAGTCAGATACTATGAAACATGGCCAGAATGTTTGTCTTGATGTTGTCTTTGACAACTTTGAAATTTGGTCATGTTGGGTCAAAAAGTAGGTCACTAGGCCAAATCTTAGAAAAACCTTGTGTGCACTCTAGGGGTCACATTTTCAGTCAGATACTCATAAAACTTGGTCAGAGTGTTTGTCTTGGTGATTTATTGAACATGTTGAAATTGGGTCAAGTCTGGTCAAAAACTAGGTCACTTACACTCATTTGTTTTACATCATTAAAACCAGGATCTCTTCAGCTTTATCCACCATTGATGACTTTACTCAGGTGATCCTTTTAGGGCCAATGACCTTCTTGTTAGAGTTACATGGGGACAGGTTTATTATGTGAAATTGTAATAAGTAAGTACTTTATGGTAAATGTAGAATTGTTCATTTTGTTAGGTGTCATTTCTAGAGCACATTATTTTCCCAATTTGAAAGATGTACACATCCATTTTCCAAGTATTAATGGCACCCAGCAGCTAATGCAAAAAAAAGGTTGGAAAATCCCTGTAGTAATGTTAAATGGGTGTATTTGTTAGTAATGGTTTTGACTGAATGTTCACAGGTTACATAGCCAATGAAGACCACTCCTGTAAATTCAGGCAAGAAAATCTGAAGATTAAAGCAGAGATGGATGAAGTCAAAGAGGAACTTGAAGCAAAGTATTAACAATTTTACTCTAAAAAATCTTTCATTAACCCTGAATGCAATCTTGTGTTTATAGGACCTTGAAAAAAAGCTTTTTTTTTTTAAATCTTGTAAGAAAAGGAGAAAATACTGGTAAACAGCATTTTCTCCTGTTCATACAATGTTTTCTACTCTTGCAAAGGCAAGCCCCATCATTTGAACCACACAATTCCCTGTTGAAATGACCCAGAGGCAGAGGACTTTTGAAAACTTTGTGGGAAAAGGAGAAAATGCTGGAAACCAGCATGTACTCCATTTCCCACAATCTATTCTCTCCTTCCAAAGTCATAATCAAAATTTGAGCTCCATTTTATTATTCATCTGCAAATTCCTTTAACCCTTTCCCAAACGACAGATTTTGGACTGGTCCAAATTGAAAGAGTTTGCAGACGACAATTTTAAATTTGATGAAAATGACAGAAAGGTCTCAAAAAGGGTAGAAAACACTGTGGGAAAAGGAGAAATTGCTCGTTACGAGCAATTTCTCCTTTTCCCACAGTGTTTTCAAAAGACTTGTACTGCAGACACGTGAAAACCAAGGCTTGTTTGGGAAAGGGTTAAAGTGGACATATCTAAATTTTCTCTGTTTGTGAATGGTTAAATTGTCTTCTGCCAACTTATCAATTTGGACCTGTCAGGAATTTTGTCATTTTGAGAAGAGGTAAGGGACCTGGTCGCAGTTCATTTTGGTGTACCTCCCAAGTTTAAATTACAAATTTTGAGTCACATTTATTTTGTTGTCTGCAAATGCTTTTAAATGTTTCTCATTTGGGGAAGAATTAAAAGTTCTTACCTCTTATAATTCTGCAGAAGTTCTTGTCCATGCAGGCTGACCTGGGTTGAAACCTTTTGTTTTTTGTATATTTCTGCATGTCAGAGTATCTCCTGATGCAGTTTGCTGTTAGGCAAAATGAATTTAATGAATCCATAATAATCAATAGTGCCATGGCTTGCTTGGTATTGTGCATTAAGGAATTGAATTTAACGGCCTTTTTGGCAGAACATGGCTCAAGTAATGTTTACAGTTTATTTCATGACTTTTGGTAGCTGATCGAGAAATAATGGTGGAGTATGGTTTGATATATCATGGTTACGACCGGTGAAAAATGCCAATTTCATATTTTCTAACTCTTCAACTGAAGGTGGAAACAGTAGTTCCCGCGCACTAGTTAAGTAGGTAAACAGCGTGCCATTGAAACAGGGAAATATGACATAATTTATGTGCATTTATCCTGTATTTCTCATGCTTGACATAATATTGTAATGTGTTCTTATGTGAGGGGGGCACGCCATGGAGAATTACTGAAAACAACTGTACTGGACTTTGATGAAAGTCCCAACAAAGAAAGGGGTTAGAAGAATGATTTTTTGAGGTGAAAGATCACAATTTATTTCATGCTGTGAACGTCATCGATGATATTTTCACACGTGGCTGCACCACTTGTGAAAATATTACTGATGATGTTCACTCAATGAAATAAATTTCGATCTTACACCAAAAAACAGATATCCTCTATTTCTTTGTTTGTGCTCAACATGAAATTGTGTATATTGGTGCTTTTAGCTCTAAATTTGCAACAAAATTTTATGCTTGTTTGAATTGGTACCATGTGCCAACAACAAATTGAAGATGGCTCAAATGATGGATTCGTCATCAAAAGAAGAGAAGACATTCCAGAAAAAAAAGAAAACTGATACCAACACTTTTTCCTTTTCCAAACATGTTTTAAACAGGATATTAAAATAATCAGGAAATCTTGATATTGATTACAGCTGGCTGCACTGGTCAGGTTAAATTGTCCTTTGGCAAGGCCCTGCAGAGCCCCAAGACTGGTACTGGTGATACAAAGGAAAGTCTTGAATAAGTGAGCTGTTGCTCTTAAGTGACAGAAATATTGTTGAAAGCAGCATAAAACACCTTTCAGGGTTCAGCTTCATGGAAGGCACTGGTTTTGTAAATATTCCCTATGGCAAGGCCGGGGGTAGTACCAGTATTAGTGAAATAAAGGAATTTATGTAATTATAAGCAAGCCTGATGATAAGGGGCTTAGAACACCACTCAAACTTATGAATTCTTTACTTGGCAGAAAGCAGAGTTTTGAAGAAGTGGCTCAGAGTTATGAACAGCGCATAAAGAAGCTTAAACAGGAAATCCGAAGGTTGAATGATTTGGACCAAACATGTAAGTAATGCTATGACATCAGTGTGCACATGGGAATGCACATCGGTTGCATAGCCTCCCCCACTTTTGCCATCATTGTATTTAAAACCCTTCCAGGGTCATGGACGAAAACAGGGACTTGCAGACGGCATAGATCAAGATCAGACTGCACAGAACGTGCAGTCTGATCTTAGATCTTTACCATCCGCTTGTTTAGGAAAGCCTTTAACTCTTTACCAAATAACACATTCTTCACTCTTGCAAATTGAAAGCATTCTGTAGACAACAAATTGGAAAGCGGTACAACAGAACAGAAGTTCTTTTGCAAGGTTAGAAAAGATTGTGGGACACAGATAGAAAACCTGTAAGAAGCATTTTATCTTTTTCACACCGTGTTTTCAAAAGCCTTTTTCTTCTGGGTTAGTTAAAACATGGGATTGTTTGGTAAAGGGTTGAAATTGAAATCTTTATAAGTTTCAGTGGATTGTGTTTTCAGCTGTTGAAGCGGGTCAAGTTTATATATTTGGCACTGAAAGAGTTATATAATTTTGTACTACCATCATCCAGAAATTGCAGATGTTCAAGGTGCAACTTTCAGTTTTTAGACATTGAAGAATTATTTTCCTTGAGCAGAGATATATGAGCCATGCTCTGGCAAAAGGGGGTTTAATACATCTCTGCAATGCATGATACTAATCAGGCCATCACATAATTATAGATCCATAATAGCCACTTTTTTTTTTTTTTTTTTTTTTTTTTTTTTTTTTTTTTAAATAACTGACTGAATCATGAGGTAGACTCGTCCTTGGGACATACAGAAAATTGACTAATAGAGAAAAGTTTTGGCCCAGGTCAGCCTGCACAGACTGCGCAAGCTGACCTGGGTCGATACGTTTCGCAGATGCATTAAGCCCTCTTTTAACAGAGCTTGGCTCATTTTTTATGCCTAACTCGTAGAGCATCAAATAAATAAACCAAAGAGACATTTTCAATCTAGTAAACGACACCATTTTTTTTTTTTTTTTTTTTTGCAATTTTAGGGTCATCCTTGTCCAAAATGGCCATGTTTTGCAGTCTTATCTCGATCTATACTGGCTGCAAAGGCAACATTCTACAATTTTCTATAGTATAGAAAACATGTTGAAAGACCTGAGTATTGCATAACATTTTCCTTTTTTCGGATTTCAAAGACATCAAAATACATCATTACAAACCTGAAGACCAACACAACATTTTGGCGTCAGAGCAATTGGCTCTGAATATGAAGTTTCCTGCCCATGATTTTGACCAATCAAATGATAATCTTAAGCCA
This sequence comes from Tridacna gigas, assembly GCA_945859785.2. Lineage (NCBI taxonomy): Eukaryota > Metazoa > Mollusca > Bivalvia > Cardiida > Cardiidae > Tridacna > Tridacna gigas. The sequence continues at coordinate 30,931,151 of OX244033.2, forward strand.
GTCTGAATGTAGTGTATATGCAGTTACATCATGATACCATATTTATAACTGTATTTGATATGGTGTTGATATAAATTTTTCTCAGATCGTGTCTAATTTTATCCGCCTACAATGTATGCAGGTGACAGCTTTGGTTATTTGATTGAATGGTGTTTCATGGTGCTTCCAAATTTTTTTAGCCATATCATGGCGGTAGCTCACATATTCATGTATCTCGGCAATTTCACCAGTACTAGGCTAGGGCTTAGAATTGTCATACCCAGTGACATTCCCACAAAAAACCCAGTGCTTCCAGTGAAATTGGAACCGGGGGCATCCAGGTAGTTCTACACTTTATGACCAACCCACGCAGAACCACAGTTCAAGCTTTTAACACCATTGTAGGAAAAGGATCTGTTAATTGTAATAAGTGATTGCTCCTTTTCATACATTGTTTTACACAGTCAAATTTTGGACTTGTCCATATTGAAAGCATTTTTAGACAACAAATTAAAAGAGGTTCATATGATGAGATTTGCAGATGTTAGAAAAGAAAACATTTCTGGAAAAGTTGAAAATGCTGGTTACCAGCATTTTCTCCTTTTCCCACAATGTTTTCACAAGTCTTTTTCTTCTGGGGTCGTTAAAAAACTTGATTGTTGGGTCAAGGGTTATAAACAATAGTATCCTTCCCTTCACATACTAGCTCGCTGTGTTTTCATATTTAGTACAGCTGCTTTTGAAGAGAAGTTCAAGGTATTTTTATAGACTTGTATGCATGAAAATTTTCCAATTTTCCTTTCATGTCTTTTTTTTTTTTTTTCTGCTTTTTTAATAGATGTCGGTAACATTAAACAGCCGAATCTTATGGAAGAAAATTCTAAAGAAGGAACTCCCAAAGAAAAAGGATCCCAGAAATCTGACATATACGGCAGCAGTACAAGTGGGGGGATTGTCGATCACTTTAAAGTTTGCCTTCTTGAGGCAGAAAATAAAAGAATGAAAAAGGAACTGGAGAAACTGAAGAAAGATCTGACAAGGTCAGAGACACTGAAGAAAGAAAACAATGGAGATAGTGTCAGGTTAGAAACATGCTACACTTTTAGCTTGTCTGTTTTTGAAGAAAATGTCAAGGTATGATCATAGCCCTGTCTGCGTGTTGAGAAAGATTTCATGTTTTCTGATATTCTGTGTCATTACGGAGATACTTACTTCAAACCCGGGCGAATAATTACGACAAGAAGGGTAGGTAACTCAAATGTTTTATACCTTCATCAGCTTAAAAGTTACTGCAGCTAAGCAACTTTATGTAGTGCTCTTGTTTTTGAATGCAGTGAACTTGTTTTGTATCCTATTATTTTTTAGAAGGCAATATTAAGAATTACTTGTCCAGTCATAAAATTTCCTATCTTTTTTTTTTTTTTTTTTTAATGTTTTCAGTTAGCATAACATCTTTACCAAACAAAAAAAAATTAGTCTTGCCCCGCCCCAATTGAAAGCATTTGCAGAAAAAAATTTGATGTAGCTGAATGATGGAAATGGTTTTTGTAATGGCAGAAAGCATTGTGGAAAAAGGAGAAAGTACTAGTAATTAGCATTTTCTCCTTTTTCCACAGTGTTTTCAAAGACCTATTTCTCCAAGGTTGTTAAAACTCAGAAGGTTGTGCAGTAAAGAGTTGAACAAAGCAATTCAGATTTTTATGATCTCACCAAACTTCAAACAATGATTTATCACTGAATTTAGTCAGGCTTTAGCTGGCAAGTCATTTGTAAAGAAGAAAGACAAAAAAAAGAACAGTTTTCAATGTTATTTCCATAACAGGCAATGTAGCCCCTTAAGGTATCTTTGGATTTCAGTTTTGGAAAGATTTCTGGGAATGTCATGTGATCAATAGCATGTGGCAATGGATTTCTATTCAAATAAGAACAATGAAATCAAATCTGTCTGATCTGTACCGTTTATCACTAAATTGCTGAATAGTACAGCAGTTCAACATTTTGGCAAAAGATCTCAATAATTAGCTTTTAAAAGCAGATTTGGGTGTACTTTTTGTGTGCTTTTTTCTTTTTTTTTTTTTTTTTTTCCTTTTTTTTTTTTTTTTTTTTGTCAAAATACTTATTTTCCTTTATGCAATGATTTTATTGGCTGCTGATGGGTATAAAGGGTTAATAATAAATTCTTTGCCACACAACAAAATTTAGGACTGGTCCAAATCAAAAGGCATTTGTAGATGATATATCAAATGTGGCTGAAATAACGGTTTTGACTTTTGATAGGGTGGAAAAGATACATGTAGTAGGAAAAAGGACAAAAATACTGGTGACAAGCATTTGTCCCTTTTCCCACAATGTTTTCCAAAGCCATTTTCCCCTGTGTCCTTAGAAAAAGGGTTTGTGCAGTAAAGGGCTAACTTCTTATCCAGCATGATAATATATTTCTGCATTATTAGTAGTTTTGAATTGGTTTCAAAGATGCTCTTGTGGTTAGAATTTCATAGACAATCAATCTTCATACATGTATTTCAATTTTGCACAGTAAGATGACCTAGAAAAAGTATGGGACAAAAATATATCAGAAGATTTATTAATGATACCTACAATTTTTATTTTTCAGTATGGTAAAAGAAGTTGATCAAGTAAAACCTGGTGATAGAAGTAAAACAGAAGACTCTTTATTTATGCCTGCATCTGTGTCCAAACAGAGGCATGTACTAGGAGGTAATGACCCTATAGCTCTTGCCGAATGACAAAGTTTCAGACCTGTCCAAACTCAAAGCAGAAAACAATTTGACCATTACTCAAACAATGAGAGAACAAAACACTGGCAATATTGTGGGAGAAGAAGAAAATGCTGGTGACCATATTCTTCTTTAAGCTTTTTCAAATATTTGTCATAGTAATGAGTAAGATATTGTGGGAAAAGGAGAAAATGCTGATGACCATCTTTCAAAGTTTTGTCTTTGAATGAGTTTAAGATTATTGTGGGAAAAGGAGAAAATGCTGGTGACCATTTTCTCTTTTTCAGCTTTTTCAAAGATTTGTCTTTGAATGGGTTGAAAATAATGAGAAGGAGAAAATGCTGATGACCATTTTCTTCTTTCAGCTCTTTCAATGATTTGTCTTTGAATGAGTTCAAAGTACTGTGGTAAAAGGAGAAAATGTTGGTGACCATTTTCTCCTTTCAGCTTTTTCAAAGATTTGTCTTGGACTGAGTTGAAAATCATGTGGGAAAAGGAGAAAATGCCCATCATCATTTTCTTCTTTAAGCTCTTTCAATGATTCATCTTTGAATGAGTTGAAAATATTGTGGGAAAAGGAGAAAATGCTGGTTACCATTTTCTCCTTTCAGCTTTTTCAAAGATTTGTATTTGAATGTGTTCAAAATATTGTCAGAAAAAGAGAAAATGATAGTGACCATCATTTTCTCCATTCCCCACAGTGTTTTCAACACTCATCCTTAGGGTCATTAAAACACAGGATTGTCTTAGAAAGGATAGAAAGATAAAAAGCTACATAATCAAAGTTTTCAGGAAAGTTATTCAAATGCTTGCATACCTCCTGTGACTCTAATTTTGTTTCCAGACCTGAAAAAGAAAAGGCTATTTGGAAACAAATATTTGACCATGACCTATATCTTTGCTGTTCTTAGTATTGCTCTAATTCTTTATTCAAAGGTTAGCCATCTCATTTGCCAAGACATCCTGTAAGAGTCAACTTTATTTTTAGCTTGGCTGTTTTTGAAGAAAAAGTTGAGTTATTGTCAAAGCCCTAGCATCATCATCAGAGTCGTTGTGCAAAAACTTTGACATTTTATAGTATCTCTGTTATTAACCCTTTACCGCACAATGCCGCCTTTTGATGCCCCTGGGAAAGAAGCCTTTTGAAAACATTGTGGGAAAAGGAGAAAATGCTGGTAACCGGCATTTTCTCCTTTTCCCACAATGTTTTCTACCCTATCAAACAAAAATTGCACCATTTCAGCCACAGTGAAATTGTCGTCTGCAAATGCTTTCAATTTGGACAGGTCTAAAATTTTGTCGTGTGGTAAAGGGTTAAAGAAGATATTTAGTTCAAGTTCAGACAAGTTGTTCAATATCAAAAGGGAAACCCACATAGCAGGAGCAGATAACTGTCAAAGTATTTTTGACACAGTTATGCCCCTTTTTTGCCAAGCCCTGTAGCATAGTCTGTAGCATTTAGGACTTGAAACCAGGGGGTTATTGGTTAGAATCCAAAGCTTGCCAAGGATTGATGATAAGCATTTCAACAGGATTCATTCCACTCTTACCACTGATTATTGTTTCGATGATGGTTGTATTGGAAAGCAGCCAGTGGCTTGGAAAGAATATTGTGCAAAGTAATGGTAAAAGAAACTCCAGGAAAGCATGGATTGGTGGAATGACAAACCTTGATATAATTGATATAACTGATTTAATGTTGAAAACAGTGTTAACCCTTTACCACACAATGCCGCCTTTTGACGACCCTGGGAGAGTAAGCAGCATTTTCTCCTTTTCACACAATGTTTTCTACCCTGATGAAGACCGAAATAATCATTTAAGCTACATTTAACTTGTCTGCAAATGCTTTTAATTTGGTCTGGTTGAAAAGTTTGTTGTATGGTAATGGGTTAAACCATACAAACAAATCCTCCTTCAGAGGATTTTCTTCCCATTATGCTCAAAATGAAAAACTTCCTTGGCTCAGAAGGATCTGTTTAGAAAGTGTGTTTTTACTGAAGTATGTGAAGCGGGTCAGAGCATTTTCCTCCTTACATGTATTTTGCACCCCCATTTATGACTGATTTAGATTTCGGTCATCATGATAACCAAAAACTGTAAAAACCATGGGCATGAAAAGTTGCATTTGTTTATAAATGGCAAAACCTGCTTTCAAATTTATTGCAAATGTTGGACTTCTCCAAATTGAAAGTACATGTACATGTTTTCTAAATTGGTACAAACAACCCAAAGTTCTCTTATAGATCAGAAAACATTGAGGGAAAGGGAGAAGTTTTTTGTTGCAAGGAATTTCTTCTTTCCCCACAGTGTTTTAAAAGGCTTCTTTTGTATACACTGAAAAACTTTGGATTGGTTTGTTACAGGTTAATCAATTCTGTATCTACTTTCAGACCTGACAAGAAAAGCTCCAACTGCAAAAGCCAGTGACGTTTTAGATGTTTCCGACAAGGAGGACTGTAAATTGGACCTCACATCCTTGTATAAAAAGCCAGATGAGAGACTCCGAATATACAAAAAGGATCTGAGAGAAAGAGAACCAGACAATTGTAAAACAAACTAGTGTTCATGTATAAACCCCTCACCACTCTATCCCTGAAAAATAAAGCTTTGAAAGCATTGTGTGAAAAGGAGAAAATGCTGCTAATCCTTCACCATACATTCACGTGTCTAAACCCTTAACCATTCGGATTTTTTTTTTTTTTTGAATCGTCTGCTTTTAAAGCTTTTGCTGACAACTAATTAAATATGGCTCAAATATGAGAGTTGTTTCTGTAAGGGCAGAATACACTGTAGGAAAAAGAAAAAATTTTGGTAAAAAGCATTTTTTTCCTTTTTCCTAGTATGTTTTTTGAAAACCTTCTTTCTCAAGGTTGTTAAAACTTGGTAATGTGTGATAGAGGTTTAACCCTTCACCACACAATCCTGTGTCTTGATGTCTCTGAGAAAGAAGGCTTTTGAAAACATTAATCATAAATTTTTGGTATGCAATTGCTTTCAGTTGGACAAGACTAAATTTTTATCATTTGGTAAAGAGTTAACCAATATGAGCCAAGCTCTGGCAAAGGCGGGCTTAATTTATCTCATTAATGCATTATAGCAAGCAAGTCATCACATGATAATGGGTCTATTAAATACATTTTGTCTAACAACTGACTGAATCATGAGGTAGACTGGTTCTTTGACCAGTAGCGAAAAGTTTCGGCACAGGTCAGACTGCGCAGGCTGACCTGAGTCGATACGTTTCACAGACGCATTAAGCCCCCTTTTCACAGAGCATGGCTCATATATATATGTAAAGTTTGACTCATTGATGCCAGACCACTTTTCTTGTGGCAGAAGGAGAAGTTTCTCAATTTGCTGAAGATGAGTTTTTGTGATAGCGGTGTCTGGTGTCAACTTTTACTTTGTGTGCCCTCTAGAGGCCACATTTTTAGTCCAGTACTGATGATTTTAGTCAGATTGTTTGTCTTGATTATATCACGGGCGAGTTTGAAATTCGGTCATGTTTGGTCAAAAAGAAGTTCACTGGGTCAAATTTTAAAAAAGAAAAAAAACCTTGTGTATAATTTAGAGGCCACATTTTCAGTCCAAACTCATCAAAGTTGGTCAGAATGTCTGTTCTTGTGATGTCTCAAACAAATTTGAAAATGGGTCATGTCCGGTCACTTTGTGAAATCTTTGAAAAAAACTTACATTCACTCTACACATATAATTTTCTGTCCAATATCTTTGTAAGTTTCTTTGTGATATCTTGGATTAGTTTGAAAATGGGTCATGTCATGAAAAAAAAGGTCACTGGGTCAAATCATAGAAAAAACTTGTTTTCACAGTAAAGCCTACATTTTATGTTCAATACTCATGAAAGCTAATCGGAATGTTTGTCTCAATATAATCTCAGCCAAGTTTGGAACTTGGAAAAAGTTAACTTGGAAAGTTAATCAGAATGTTGGTCTCAATATAATCTCAGCCAAGCTTGGAACTTGGTTACATCTGATACAAAAGTAGATACCTGGGACAAATCTTTGAAAAACCTTGTGTACACGCCAGAGGGAACATTTTCCGTCCAATGCTTTTGAAAGTTGGTCAGAATGTTTGTCTTGATGGCTCTGAAGAATTCAAAAATGGGTCATGACTATTTGAAAAAAGTAGGTAACTGGGACACATCATGGAATAAGCTTGTTAACACTCTAAAGGCCAAATTTCACTCCAATACAGATGAATGTTTTTAAAGGCTGTGTGCCTTTAAAAACATTCATCTGTATTGGGATGAAATTACTCGGGTAAGTGATTCAGGGTCATCATGGCCTTCTTGTTTATGGGGTTGTATCATTGCATCCTAAGTTTCACATGGTCAATACCTGATTTTCTTCATCCCAAATGCCTCTTCAAAATATCATTATTCTCAAGATTACTTCTTGTCACTATTAAGTTTATTTTTAACTATATACCAAACAACAAAATTTTGGACTAGACCAAAATTGAAAGCATTTGCATGCGAGAAAATAAATGTAGTTCAAATACTGATTACTGCCTTTGAAAGGGTAGGAAACATTGTGAGAAATGGAGAAAATGCTGATAACCAACAATATCTCATTTTCTAACGTTTTCAAAAGCCTTCTTCAGGGTCGTTAAAACTCGGGAATGTTTGATAAAGAGTTAATTCTTTACCACACACGATTTAAGACTCGTCCATATTGAAAGCATTTGCAGAAAAGAAATTAAATGTGGCTCAAATGATGGGATTTGTTGGTGATAGGATAGAAAACATTGTGGGAAAAGGAAGAAGTCTTTTGTAAAGATTGTGGAAAAGGAGAAAATGCTGGTCACCAGCATTTTCTCCTTTTCCACGATGTTTTCGAAAGACTTCTTCCTCGGGGGCGATGAAAACGTGATTGTTTGGTAAAGGGTTAAATTTAATTTGTGTATGGGTGTGTGTGTGTGTGTGTATGTCTGAATATTTATAGTAATTGTAGTTTTCTGTTCTAGTTTGAGACTTGTACTTAGGTACTTTTCCTTCTTCCTTCCAAAATGATGAATAAAAAACAGAACTATTCTATAGCTTGTCTGATTTTTGGTTCTTTTTCTGGTTTCACTGGAGGGAACCATACACTACCTGAAACGCGCTTTCATTCAATATGAGCCATGCTCTGTGAAAAGGGGGATTAATGCATCAGTGAAAGGTACCGATCCCGGTTTGGCTGGCCGAGGCCGAAACTTTTCGCTATTGTTCAATTTTCTGCATGTCAAAGGACCAGTGTACCTCATGAACCAGCCGGTTGTTATACAAACTGAACTTTATTGACCCATAATTTTGTGATGACTTGCTTGGTATCATGAATCACGGAGATGCATTAAGCGCCTTTTGCCAGAGCACGGCTCATATTATTTATATAGGATTAACCCTTTAGCTGCCAACTTACTTAATTCAATCTTTCCTGAAGTCTGAAAGTAGGTCGCTACTGCAGACAATTCTGATTATAGTTTGGTACCGAGTATCGGACGATGTAGATCAAAGATCAGACTGCACAGAACGTGCAGTCTGATTTTGATCTACGCCGTCCACAAAAGTCGAAGTTACCGTTGGCAGTGAAAGAATTTAGGGTCTCTGATCACTGCTCCCAGGTCTTAAGCCCAGACCACACTTAACTCCAATTTCTGTCCGAGGGTTGGTGACTGTTATCGCGACAGGAATCTTTCCTCCCTCACCGCTGATCAATGTTTCAGTTGCTTGGGAAGAATATTGTGCCAGGTACTGGTTGGAAGAAACTTAGGAATGCATAGATAGATGCACTGGTTGACGTGATATAACTGAAATAATGTTAAAAACACCATATCTATCGCTCATTCTACGCCGCCCAGAGTGCTTTTGACTAAAGTCGTCATTTGTAGTGAAAATTTTTAAACTTATCATCACGGTATTTGGCTTTTTTTGACGAACAGCAAAAAAAAAAAGATTACAGATTACACAAGGGACAAACATTTCAGAAAAAGGGGGGGGGGGGGGAGAATAGAACGAGATATATTGCGGGAAAAGCAGCAATTGGTTGTTACATGGACTTGCCAAGTCATTTTAGCGCAACAGTGCTTTCCAAAACTTTCAGAAAAGTCGATGTAAAAAGTCCTTTTGTACAATGTTTGCATTAATTTGTTGTCGAAAATGCAGACGGGGCTCTTAATAGCATCCTTAGTCTTAATTATGAAGAGATTTTAAAGTAACACAATTTCTGATTGCCTAAACCAAATGGTTTAGCCAATCAGAAATTGTGTTACTTTTCAAATCAAGAATGTGACAAAGAATGCAAGTTGGAGCGGTTCAGACTGTTCAGACAGGATCAGACTGAAAGAACATGATAGCTGATCTTAAATGTTCTCTATTCTACTATCGTTACAAAGAACATTTCAAATTTTGAAACTTCGGAAACTTTTGACCCGTTACAACACAATCCTGATTATTAACGACCCTGATGGAGAAAACTTTGTGGGATTCGAACCTTGTGGTAACTAGCATTGTCTTCTTTTCGCTCAGTGATTTCTACCCTTTCAGCGACAAATCCCATCGTTTAGTCCAATTTACTTTTCGTCTGAATTTCGGCTGCTTTGCAATTGGAAACTCCGTCTATTTTCATGAGATCAGTGTGGCGTCATCGCACTCGGTTGAATACGATCCCCTCATAACAAGTCATGTGACACATTCCCATAAACCTTCATAAAAATTCTGGCGCGAATTCTAAATATTTTCTTAAGAAGCAAGGCAGCACACTGTATACAAGAAATAACCACTGAAAAATACTTTTTTTCCTACAATTGCCTTCCTTCTTTACTGGTGATTTGCCAGCTATCGCGTACTTAATCCATGGGCTGCTTAGCGCGACTTATGGACCTTTTGTGGACAGTTTATATCAAGATCAGACAGCACAGAACGTGCAGTCTGATCTTTGATCTACACTGTCCGATAAGGAGATATTCTTCTCTAAAAATAGGTTTGAAATAGCACCCTTCGCGTGTTCACTATCGGCTTGAAAGTTTCGTTAAACTTATTTAGCAGGATAAGGGTTGATTCAGTGTCAAATCATTTTTGAAGTTTTGTAAGATTATAAAAATTTGAACAGTCCCCTTTAAATACTTGAAACAGTGGGTTTCGAATGTACTTATCATTTCTAATGAAACGATCCGTAAAATTACGTAGGTTTGTATTGAGTTTAATGTGAATAATTTCTACGGTGATAATTCGGGTAAATGATTATTTTCTAGAGTTATTGAAACTGTTTAAAGTTTATGTGGCGGATAATTGTACTGCACTTGAGTTTTAGAAAGGTTAAATTTCTAACGCAGAGATTTGTGAGAAGTGGAAAGGCTCTGACCAAAAACAAAAAATCTAAAAATTTTCTAAATCAATAGAGGCTTTTAATTTGTTACCGGTATTTTCGATCATTAGCTGTTATTCAAGACAAGTATTTTTTTTTTTTGTAGATCTAATGGGAACATATGAAAATAAATTTGCCCCATTTATTGTCTCAAATGAAAAAGATTGACATTGGTTTCCTAACCTGCGCCAACGATGAAAATGGGTTATTTCGTCTGGCTTCAGAGTGATAATCGGAAGGAATTGACATGTTCAGGATCCGAATTCACCAGTCAACCTGAATATCTTTCGCAGTTTACTTCACGATTTAGAAAGTATCACAATTTCTGATTGGCTAAACCATTAATGGGCCATGCTCTGGCAAAAGGGGGTGTGATGCACCTCTTGTGATGCATGATACCAATCAAGCCATCACATAATTATGGATCCATTATTGTGCCTTTTTTAACAACCGACTTCATCATGAGTTCGACTGGTCCTTGGACATAAAGAAAATTGAACGATAGCTAAATGTTTCGGCCCAGGTCAGCCTGAGCGGACTGCGTAGGCTGACCTGGGTCGATACTCTTCGTAGATGTATTAAGCCCTCTTAGTAGATGTATTAAGCATGGCTGGTTTGGTTTAGCTGTTCAGTCGGTGAGAAATAACTTTATTTCGAAATTTAGGAAATTCGTTAGAATCAGGCTAAAATTATTATTGAGAATGGTAGGTGAGTACGGGTCCTATTTTAATCGTTCACCACATGACAAAGTTTCAGACGTGTGCAAATCCAATGCACTCGCAGATGACAAAATTAGACTTGGCTCAAATGGTTGAAGTTGTCTTTGATAGGTTAGAAAACATTGTGGGGGAAAAGATACTATACTGGTTACCAGGCAATGCTGGTTACCAGCATTTTCTCTTTTTCTCACCATTTATTCAAACGTTTTTTTTTCTTTTCACAAGATCGTTAAAAGTTGGGATTGTGTGGTAAAGGGTTACAAAGGGTCAAAATATGGTAGATTTTGTCTGGTGTATCTGGAAGAATATCATAACAAGCAAGTAATGGACGGTGTGGAATAAAGATTAGACTTAGAAAGTTCTGTCTGATCTCGACATGTACAGCTGCCTCGAATTTACACGTGGTTGCGAATGACAGGGATTGAGACTTGGCAAAGTTTTTAAACCCTTTACCACACAATTCCGACTTTTAACGACCCTGAGAAAGAAGCCTTTTGAAAACATTATGGGAAAAGGAGAAAATGGTGGTAACCAGCATTTTCCCCTTTTCCCACAATGTTTTCAACCCTTCGAAAAGCATATTTCAATTTTTAAGTCACATTTATTTTGTCGTCAGCAAGTGTTTTCAATTTGGACAAGTCTAAAATTATGTCGTTTGGCAAAGAGTTAAATGTTTCAATGGAGACATAATGACAATCTTGTGGCCAAATAAATTAGCGATGCTCTGTGAAAAGAAGACGTAATGCATCTGCAAAAAGTATCGGCCAAGGTCAGCCTGCTCAGTCCGCGCAGGCTGACCTGATACGAACATTTTTGCTTTTGGTCAGTAGCCTACTGGCCTTGAAATGTGTAACACTTTACCACACTATGAAATTTTAGACTTCTCCAAACTCAAAGCATTTGCAGACGACAAATTAGAGGTGGCTCAGATGACGAAATTCGTTCTTGATATGGTAGATCATGGGAAAGAAGAAAAAGCTGTTTACCAGCATTTTCTCCTTTTCCAGCGATGTTTTCAAGACCTGTCTTCCTCAGGTTCATTAAAAAGACTTTGTTTCAAATTTTAAATTTTTTACTCGAAAATGTGTCTTAATGTTTTTACCTTCATAAAATAAAGATATATCATCATCATCATCATTTTTATCATTATGATCATTATTATTAAAAAAAATGTCGACATTGCGTGGTGTAGGGATAAATAGCGTTAATGGGGGTTTACAACGTCTTAAGAGAAATTTTATATGGCGACAAGAAATACACCCGTCAGTCGGCGTCGCCATGTTATAATATCTTAATACAGAATTTATGGCCGATGGTTAGATATCGGCCTCCGTTGTCAATAAGTGTAAACAGTTACACCCTTAAATGTTCGAGAGAAATGGGTTTTTGGCCAAGATTCAACCTTGAATTGTGATAATTTGACGTTCAACACTTGTCAAAAAAGCTGAAATAAGATTTCTTACGAACTTTTCACATCGTATTTAGACCGAAATATAGCCATATGCATGATTTTATCTAAAACGATCGCCTATAGAAACATTAAAAGAAATGAGCTATGCTCTGTGAAAAGGGGATTTAAAGCGTTTGTAAAAATTATCGATTGAGATCAGCCTGCGCGGACTGTGGTTAATTTTCTGCATGTCAAAAGACCGGTCTACCTCATGATTCAGTCGGTTGTTCCAAGACGAAATGGATTTTATAGATCCATGGTTATATGATGAGTTGCTCAGTATAATGCATCATGGAAATACATTAAACCCCCTTTTCCCAGAGCATGACTCAAATAAACAGCCACATATCACGAAATCGTCTGGCTGATCTTACCCTACTCTACGGTGCCAGTTACAGAGCGTGCATCCGGTATGTTCTTGCATAGTCTGGATCCGTATTCATCGACCTGTCTTAACACCAATACCAAACGACAAAATCTCAGACTAGTCCAAATTCAAAACATTTGCAGACGACAAATTCAACGTGGCTGAAAAATTGTAATTTGTTTTGGGAAGGGTAGAAAGCTTTGTGGGAAAAGGAGAAAATGCTGGTGACCAGCATTTTCTCCTTTTACCACAATGTTTTCAAAAGGCTTCTTTCTCAGGGTCGTAAAAAGTCGGGATTGTGTTGTAAAGGGTTAAGAACATTCTTAACATAATTCTAGAAATGATAAGTAACACAACTTCGGAATGGTAAAAAAAAAAAATGCTTTAGCCAGGCGGAACTTTGTTACTTTCAAAGATTGAAAATACTTGGCAATAAGACTAAGAAAGGTAGGTAAATACGGGCCCTGGGATATCTTTCTCTTAACAGCGTACGTACGAAATTTGCTTACGCAGTTTAGGTAAGCAAACGCCAAGTCTGAAAACAAATTTCACTGAGCTGCATAACTTAACGATTCGAGAAGATACAAGTGTCTGTACGCCAATTCATACCATTGGGTAAAGCAGGGATCGAATGTGCGTATATTAAATAAAAAATGCGTAAATCTACGCAATCTAGTGAAACGTACCCTAGGTTATAAGTTTACATGGTACGCAGATGGACCCAAGCTCATCCGAAGGTGCTTCAATGGAAATGTTTAATTTTTATGTCGCAAATTACATTCTTTTCTGATGATTCGCCTTCTATCGCCTGATTTAAATCAGTGATAAACCGTTTTTGAAGATTGTTGAAATCATAAAAGTCTGAATAGCCCCCTTTAAGCTTACGGCTGCTAGAAGCGACCATGGTTGCTTTTATCAACTGTGTAGAGCTAGATAAGACTGCACGAAATGTTCACTCTGATCTTCGATCTACTTTATCCGCGACAATTGGCAACAGTTTGATTTTTCCTCTGCCGAAAAGAACTTTGAAATCGCGATTGACCCGCAACATGGGAATTGAGGTCTTCGGACATTTAGTGTCGTCTCGGATTGGGCTGCGAAATCTGCCCAGGCTCATCCGAGATGGCACTTTACGACTACATAAGATTTTGTCATACAGCAGACTTTCGTGAAACAGACAATCACATGGAAAGTGTCGTCTAGGGTTAGTAGATACGGACTGCACTGGCTGATCTGGAACGACACACTTTTAAAAATGTCCCTTTTTGTGTGTTGCTCGCCATTTGCCTTTTTATTATCGGATGGAAATTCTCACCTTTTTCCAGCGCTTGAATGTTTAACCTCAAGATTAGACTGCACAGAAGGTGCAATCTGATCTTGGATCTACACTATCTGATAAGGAAACATCTCTCCTTCAAAAAATACCTTTGAATTAGGAAAATTTGGGTTTCATTTCTTTCATTTAGCAGGATAAGGGTGAGCGGCGTTAACTTGAACCAATTTTGCATGAACCACCGTTACATTTACTGCCTAGGAGTGCGGTCGCAAGGGGGTCACCTATAAGTAAAAATCAATTACTATAGCGTGTATTAAAACCACTGCAGTAAATATGAATCAATTTTTTTTAAATGTCTATAAAGATCAAAGACAGTCTATTTTACCGCTTCATTGCGTGTGTTTTATGATGTGAGGCGACTCTATGTAATCTAATAAAGTGTGGGTTTATAACTTCATAAACGGTGCAGACCTGATCAATTTGTTGAATGCGTGTTACAGAGCTTGAACTCTACGGTATTTGCCTACATCATATTAATCTTTTGCCACACAGTCCCGAGTTTTAACGACCCTGAATGAGAAGGCCTTTTGAAAACATGGTGGGAAAAGGGGAAAATGCTGGAAACCAGCATTTTCTCCTTTTCCCACCATGTTTTCTACCCTATCAAAGGATTCGGTTCGTTGGAATCACTTTCAAATTTGCTCTGAATTTGGAAGTGTCTAGAATTTGTAGATCCATAGACTCATAGAGCGCTGGATAAACCTAACCAACATTTCAATTCTAAGAAAAAAGTCGGAGAGAGAGGAAAAAAAAAGCCTAATAAGAACAGGGTGCTATTATCAAAAATGTCTCAAAAGACTGGACAGGTTAGATCAGTGAACAGACTGCGCGTTTTGTGTAGTCTGATCTCGATCCACACTGGCTGCAAAGGCAACTACGGACGTGAAAAGTCCGGTAAGGATTAAATCATAGGCTGTAAAATACTATCGTGATGAATTCCAAGTCGACTAAGAAACCACACGTTTTTTCGAGGTTAAAAGTCCATAGCGGTATTCACAACAGCTGAATATCAGGTCAATGGTCATTTTTCAGCACCATGTAGGGTACGATGTAGATCCAAGATCAAAATGAATGTTCTGTGCAGTCTGATCTCGGACAACACCATCTGCAATAGCATTTACAAAGATTTCCATCGGCAGTGAAAGAATTAAACAGAATATATTTTCCGTATTAATATTGATCCATACAAGGTCACATGACATTTTCATCAGTCTTGGTATTGACTTGTGGGCGGAGAAAAAATTACATGTAAAAATTCTCATCAACGAAATTGCCTGGTACTTAAAAGAGTGGCGCCAATTTATTTATGTTAGAATGAAGTTAACTCTCGCCCAGGTAGGAATTCATAATAAAACATGACATCTCGCGTGTGGTCAGTATGCTTGTATTTGAATTTATCGACAGCCTTCAGTTTATTTCACTGTTAACCCTTCGCACCCCCCCCCCCCCAATTTTAGACTCATCCAAATCCCAGGCATTCGTAGACGACATATTAAATATGACTAAAATGGTGGATTTTGTCGTTAAACAGGTGGGAAAAAGGAGGAAAATGATGGTAACCAACTTTTTTTTTCAATTAAACAAATGTTTTCAAAAGCCTTATTCCGCAAGTTCATTAAAACTCGGGGATGCGTGGTAAAGGGCTAACAAAACGGTTTCAGTGCAAAACTTTAATTTTGTGATATAATAGTAATAATTTCAAGTTACATGTATGTGAGTCATGCTCTGGCAAGAGGGGGCTTGATGCTTCTCCGTGATGCACCATACCGAACAAGTCATCACATGATCATGGATCCATAAAATCCATTTTGTCTAACAACCGACTGAATCAGAGGTAAACTGCTCCTTGCACATGCATCAGTAGCAAAAGGTTTCGGCTCGGGTCAGCCTGTGCAGATTGCGCACGCTGACCTGGGTCGATACTGTTTGCAATTAAGCCCCCTTTTCACAGAGCACGGTTCACATCTAAATAAAAGAGCCAGAATGTTTTAACCGTTTGCCACGCAATCCCGTGTTCTAGCAACCATGAGAAAGAAGCCTTTTTGAAAACATCGTGGGAAAAGGAGAAAATGCTGGTAACCAGCATTTTCTCCTTTTCCCACAATGTTTTCTACCCATGTCAAAAACAAATTGCATAATTTTACAACGTTTAGATTGTGGTCTGCATATGTTTTCAATGTGGACACGTCTAAATTTTTTGTCGTTTGGTAAATGTTCAGACTGTTTATCTCAAGATAGCTCAGAAAATGTGCTACTGTGATATGCTGTGATAAACTGTCAGCCTGTCTTGTATATATGCACGTCTATTTGTAGTCTTACCCTAGATAGACATTCTAATATTAATTGTCATCTGCAGAGGCCTATTCTGAACTGCATTTCTAATTATGAGGAATTTCTAAATTTTAAGAGAAAGCAATTTCTGATTGGGTAAACCAAATGGTTTATCCAATCCGGCATTGTGTTATTTTTCAGGTTTAGAACCTAGATGAAAGTGGATCAAATCGTAATCTAAATGACAAGGGGGGGGGGGGGGGAAGGGTAGCCTGGGAGCATTTTTTCCCCTTGTCCAATTCGAACGTTACTTTATTAACACGGAAAAAAAAAATGATCGGACTGGAACCCAGGTTCGGGGTGCGGGGGGGTAAACAGGCGCAGGGGGGGGGGGGGGGGGGGGGAAAGGCGTTGGACAGGGCAGGACCATAGTATAGTACCATACATGCGTTGTGAGGAAAACATTGACCTTAGCACCATTGTAGAAAACAGGATAGGCTCTGCAATTGCGACAGCGGCCCTAATTAATTTCTATCCAGCAAAAACATACTGCCACCTTCAAACAACTGCTTACCAGCATTTTCCCCTTTTCTCACAATGTTTTCCAAAGCCTACTTCGTCAAGGCCGTTAAAAGTTGGGATTCTGTGGTCCAGGGTAAAAACAAAATCTGAATCATGAAGAAGATACAAAAAGATACATTACAGGCTCCAGAGGGGATCGAACCCTCGACCTCCTGTTTACTAGACAGGCGCTCTAACCACTGAGCTATGGAGCCAGGTAACGATAAGCATGCCTCAAATGGAATATGGAGGGACACCTTAAATAATTGATCACTTTTTTTACCTTGCAAATACATACTGTCATCTGCAGACGTCTTATTGGGTCTTGCAGTGGACGGCTTTTTGTAAACCATTGTGGCAAAAGAAGATATTGCACGCACAGAGCATTTTCTCCTTTCAATACAATATTTGATAAAGGCCGCCTGCTACAAGAAAACAAAGTTGGTCTACAGAGAATACTCCTACTTTCATTTGATGAAACAAAAAGGCTGTAAATTGCTTCAGATTGATTGATCGATTGAATGGTTTTTTTACGCCGCTTTCAACATTATTTCAGTCATATCACGGCGACAGCTCACATATTCATGTATTTCCTGGGTTTCACTAGTACTACGCTAGGGCTCTGAAGTGTCTTGCCCAAGGATACTCCCACGAAAAACCCAGTGGATGTAATTTGCTTCAGACACATAAACAACTGATACTAAATAGCGATTTAACTCTTTACCACAAGACAAAATTTTAGCTTGGTCCAAACTGAAAGCATTTGTAGATGGTATATTAGATTTTACTCAACACAGAAAATATTTCTATGAAAGGGTAAAAAACATTGTAGGAAAAGGAGAAAATGCTGGTTACCAGCATTTTCTCCTTTTCCCACAATGTTTTCAAAAGCGTCCTTCTTCAGGGTCATTAAAAGTCGGTATTGTGTGGTAAAGGGTAAAACAAAATCTGAATCATGAGGAAGGTACAAAAAGATATATCACAGGCTCCAGAGGGGATCGAACCCTCGACCTCCTGTTTACTAGACAGGCGCTCTAACCACTGAGCTATGGAGCCAGATAACGATAGTATTCATCAACTGGAATATCAAGTGACACATCAATTACAATAAAAGTTGATTACTCATTTTTTTACCCTGCAAAAACATACTGCTACCTGCAGGCGACTGGTTCGATACTTGAAGCGGACCACTGTATGTACAGGCTTACCACTGTGGCAAAAGAAGATATTGCAAGTAAAGAGCAGTTTCTACTTCCAACACAATGTTTCATAAAGGCGGCCTGGTCAAGAAAGTGTTTTACTGAAAATATTGTCATTTGATGGAAAAAAAGTTGTAATTTGCCTCAAACACACAAACAAATAAAGGATACACAATTTTGTTGTAAACCTTTATCACATGATCCCGAGTTTAAACGGCCCTGAGCAAAAAGGATGTTGAAAACATTGTGACCAGCATTTTCTGCTTTCCCACAATGTTTTCTACTGCATCAAAGACAGAAACAATCATTTGGTCTACTTTTATTTTGTCGCCAGAAGATGCTCTCAGTTTTGTCTAGTCCAAAATTTGAATCATGTTGAACAAAATCTGAATCATGAAGAATGTTCAAAAAAAGGTATATTTCAGGCTCCAGAGGGGATCGAATCCTCGACCTCCTGTTTACTAGACAGGCGCTCTAACCACTGAGCTATGGAACCAGATGACAGTCGTTTGCATCAACTAAAATTTGTACGGACTTCATGAATAAGTGATCAATGGAGACACGTTGAAAGGCATCTATTGATTAATCCTTTGGCTGCTAAACGTGACTTAAGGGCCTTTTGCGGACGGTGTTGATCAAGATCAGGCTGCACAGAACGTGCAATCTGATCTTGAGTCCATACTGTTCGATTTGGAGATATCGTTTCACAAAAAATGCCTTTGAAGTAGCAAAATTTGGGTTTTTACTGTCAGTTTGAAAGTTTCATTTCACTTATTTAGCAAAATAAGGGTTAATTAACATGTGCATAGGTATCCTATGTCTTTACTGTCACCAAACCCTTTTCATCTGAAGACCACGGAGTCCTTGATATAAATAAATAAATAAATAAATGATGATGGTGATGATGATGTAACAATTTTGGATTGCAAGTCATGCTAGCCAATGTCTGGTATTAGTACTAACTTGGTGCTATGGATTGCAATACCCATCTCCGTATACTTCTCGAAGTTGATGTCACGGCACCATGAAGAGAAGAAAATAAAGCTCGGTATGACTGACAAACGCAAACGAGCCATGCTCTGCGGCGAGAGGGGTTAAATACATCTCCAAGATGCGTTCTACCAAGCAAGTCATCACAGTATTGCAGGTCCACAGAATCCACTTTGTATAGCAACCGACTTAATCATGAGGTGGTCTGTCCTTTAACATGCAGAAAATTGACTCATGGCAAAAAGTATCAGCCCATGTCAGACTGCGCAGTCTGACATGGGTTTGATACTTTTTTGCAGATGCATAAAGCCCGCTTTTCATAGAGCATGACACAAATAAGCAAGCAAATAAGCAGGACGAAACCTATTCACCTAAATTTTAGTCTTACTATACCAGAGACAACAAAACACAGTTTTAAGCGCTATTTCAGAGCTGTTAACAGGAGACATCGCCAGGTATGGCGGGACGACCATTGCACCTATTTATTCCTGCGTTTCAGAAGTTTTAAACCTGGTGCTTCGCACGAAAACGCTTACAAGACGTGGGTTGCATCTTCGAAATCGAGAGCTCTATTTCAGCGGTTGGAGAAGAATGAACCCTTGTCGCAATGACTTTCGTCAGTCGTCGGAAAGCGTTTTAGCTAGGCCCGGAATTCAAACCCACAACTGTTTTATTTCTGTTCATTACCTTCATGAAAACACAGTCATGGTCAGCTCACTAAACATTTCTACACCAAGGCGTGTGCGGACGGCATATGTCAAGATTAGACTGCACGGAATGTACAGTCTGATCCTGCATCTATACCGTCCGTTTGTATTCCTTAGCTATAAGATAGAGATGCTTTCCGGGTTTAAGCGGATTGTTTTTTCAGCCTTAGAAAAAGTTAGGTTTTATATGAGCCATGTTCTGTGAAAAGGGGACTTGCCAGGTCAGCCTGCACAGTCCGCGCAGGCTGACCTGGGCTGAAACTTGTCGCGATTGGTCAATTTTCTACGTGTCAAAGGACCATTCTACCTTATAATTCAGTCGGTTGTTAAAAAAGTGGCTGTTATGGATCCATAAGTATATGATTGCTTACTTGGTATCATGCACCACGGAGATGCCTTACACAGAGCATGGCTCATATATTTGCAGCTAAAATGGTTGAAAAAACAAAGCTTATCAAAGTAAAAAAAAAAAAACATGAGCCATATTCTGGCAAAATGGGGGTTAATGAGTTTCCGTAACACATTGTACCAAGGAAGTCATCACGCAACGATGGATCCATAAACATCCATTTTGTCTAACAATGGACTGAATAATGAGTTAGAGTGGTCCTTCGACATACAGAAAATCGACCAATAGCAAAAGGTTTCTATCCATCTCAGCCTGCGCGGACTGTTCAGGGTGACCTGGGTCGATATTTTTTGCAGATGCATTTAACCCCCTTTTGACAGAGCATGACTCAAATATATTTTCTCGCCTACATTACTGAAACCGTTATAACATCAACTAACGTTTTGTTGAAATATTTCTCTTAAAAGCTGCTTCAGGCGTTCGTTATGATATAAATAAGAAACGTAATTACTAATATTGAGATAAAACATCAAATGTTGTTGAAAAAGAAAAAAAGAAACGGAGAGGAAACCACCAAACCATAACCAACATCTGACGTAGAAAAGCTGACTGGCTCCCATCCTCAACATCGTGTATAGTGCAGTATTAAAATAAAGACGAATCAAAAGTGGTACCAAGTGAAAGTAACTAGAAGGGTAAAAAAACCCGCAAATTTCGGGTATACATGGTAAACTCTTAACTGAACGGCAAAATTTACGGATCGTCTTCAATGACAGCATTTGCAGATGAACAATTCAAAGTTGGCCAAATGATAGGATTCATCCTTAAAAGTGTAGAAAACATGATAGAAAAAGGAGAAAATGCTGGTTACTAGCATTTTCTCCTTTTCCCACAATGTTTTCATACGCCCTTCTCACCCAGGGTCTTAAAAAAAGCTAAGGGTCGTTTGGCAAAGAATTAACGGCTGAATCAAGCAACCGTAACCATAGATATACGCCATCGTGTAATTGAAGTAACAGTTACTTTGGGAAACTGTTTGAAGGCAAGGATTTCACATTTTTATGGTATACTTAAGTGGTCATAGTTTGACCCTCAAAGCGCCTTTCACTGCTGTAGTTTATACTTTTTGGTAAATTTTCTGCATGTCCGAGGACCACTCTACCTCAGGATTCTGCTGGTTTTTGGACAAAGTGGATTTTATGGATCCATATTTATGTGATGACTTGCTTGGTATAAAATGCGTCACGGACCCCCCCTTTTGCCAGACCATGGCTCATTTATTTATTTATTTATTATTATTTTTTTTTTGTTCTAAAGAAGTTCTGTTCTAAAGAAGTTCTGTTCTAAAGAAGTTCTGTTCTTCATCTCCGTGCAAGTAATCATATAATAATGGATCTATAAAATCCATTTAGTCTAACAATCGACTGGATCAAGAGGTAGAGTGCTCCTTTGACATGCAGAAAATTTACATATAGCAAAAAGTTTCGACGGAGGTCAGCGTGCGCGGACTGCTGATACTTTTTGCAGATGCATTCGCTCCCTTTTCACAGAGCATGACTCAAATGTAATAGATCTAGGGGCGAAGAGCAAGCTAAAGCATGCCGAGAACTTTCCTTATAAGAAAGAACAATTCTGGTGGAAAATCGTCCTGGAATGAAACAGACCTTGATATATGTGATTTAGGAGAGATAGAACAATCCCTATGTGACTCAGTGGTATCGCTACGTGATTCAAAGATACCGATACGTGACTCAGGTTTATTGACATATGATTCAGGGAAACCGATGCTGGATTCAAAGACACCAATATGTGATTCAGGTTTACTGGCACAAGATTCAGGGAAACCGATACGGGATTCAGAAATATCGGTACGACACTTCGGGATACCAATACATGATTCAAGGAAAATGATACCTGATTCAGAAATACTGATACGTGACTCGGGGACATCGATACTTGATTCTGGGAAACAGGTACGCGATTCAGTGACGCCGATACGTGATTCAAGTTTCCCTGTACGTGACTTTGAGACAACGGAACGTGATAATGGGAAACCGATACATGACCCAGGGAAAGAGCTACGTGATTCAGGGATACCAATACAGGATTCGGGGATACCGACACGTCGCTCAGAGAACACTACAGCTGACTCTACCAACATACACAGGTCATCCAACGGTAAAAGTAGAATTTATTTGTGTAATTACATTGTTGTAGAACTGCAGGAAGTGCAGTCTGATCTTGAATCTACAATGCCCGTTTTTTATTTATTTTTCGAAGAAACACTATTGAAACTGCAAGGCCTTTACCTGCTTTCCTGATTGAGAAATTCATTTCATTTATCAACAGCACGCAGTCTGATCTTGGATCTAAACTGTCAGTTTTTTTAGAAGTATATGGAAGAAAAAAACCTTGAAATTGCAACACTTCATTTCGAACGGTCTGTTTCCCGATTGAGAAAATCCACTTTTCACTTATTTAGCGCTAAAACTCTTTCAGAGCCACATGTATTCGAGTCGTGCTTCGTGAAAAGGGGACTGCATCCGCAAAAAGTATCGACCCAGGTCAGCCTGCGAAGTCGCAGGCTGACCTGGACGAAAACTTTTTGCTAATGGTCAGTTTTCTGCATGTCAAAGAACCATTCTACCTCATGGTACCGTCAGCTGTTAGACAAAATGGATTTTATGGATCCATAGCTATGTAATGACCTGACGGGAGTAATGCATCATGGAGATGCAAAAAGCCCCCTTTTGCCAGAGCATGGCTCAATTTTAAAGTCGACCTCTCTCGACCACTGAAAATACAATCCAATGAAACTCAGAAAAGTTTGTTATCTCATTGGCTTGACTAACAAGTGGACGATTTGGTTTCAAGATCAGACTGCAGTCTGATCTGAATCTATGCCGTCCACAAAAGCCCGCTTTTTATCGTTTTTATGTCACTGAAAGCGTTAAAAGCTAAGGAAAAAAAAAATAAAAAAAACCTAAACTGGTCAACCTTTGTGTAGAATTCACTTAATGTGTGAAAAAAAGGGTTCCCACAGAATTCTTTATTACCTTTTGCTCACGATTCTTTTATTTCTAGCGGAAGACTAATATAGAAATCATGGTGGCAAAAGGAGGCATGATTTTTAAATGTTCCGTCGGAAGAAAAAAACATGTTCGGAAAGAGCAATCTTACCCTTTGCCACAATGTTTACCTTACTGAGTTAGTTATTTTTTTAACCTTAGTTTGTGTTGATTCATGTTATACATTCAATTATCAATCCGTGCTACTTACTAGAAATTTCGCTGTTTGCCATTATGTTTTCAACGTACAGGATGGTTATGAACATGACTAATAATTTGACTAAGGGATACATAAAGAATGGTGCAAAATGGAGAAACTTCTCATAACGAGCAATTTCTCCTATAGCTACGATTTTCTTCTCATGCATTCTCGTCTCTTATAAACCTCCAGATAAAATGGAGTGACAGTACTCTAAATCCATTATTTCTCTTCCAAACCCTAAGTTGTGGGTACTCATTAGAATCGTCTCAATGAGACAATTCTAATGAGTACCCATAACATAGGGTTTAGAGAAGAATGATTAATATTTTCAATTTTGAAATCAAAATCACTCCCTCTATCTGGAGCTCTGTTTTAAAATTAAGACTTTTATATTGATAACCAACATTTTACAAGGAAATCTTCAATGTTGTCTGCTTCAAGTTGTTTCACGAGGTAACGACTTAACCCTTGACTCTCGACTAAATAGCAAAAGTGACTGACGTATCCAAATTAAAAGCAATAGCAGACAATAAATTAGATATACAATTCATTATTCAAGTATTATATATTGTGGGAAAAGGAGAAAATGCTGGTATCCAGCATTTTCTCCTTTTCCCAAAATGTTTTTAAAAGCCTTCTTTCTCAGGGTCGTATAAAAAGTTAAAAACACGAATATTACTATTTCAAAGATTTTAAAAGTGAAAAAATATTATCGTCTCTAGTGTGTAGATTATTTTGTGTTTAATCTGATCTTGGTCTACACTCTCCGCAAACACGCGTGAAGTCGCGAATAGAAGCCAAAGGGTTAAAATAATTGAACTGAAGTGATGATTGGGGGGTTGCGATATCATCGGTAAATTACATGTAGTTTGAAATTACCGTTGGGTGAAAAAATGTAGTAATGTCTTTTCTAAATAGGCGTCAGAGAGAGATTCTTTCACTGAAAATAGTAAAATAAAGATCCTCTGTCGACGGCGTAGATCAAGATCAGACTGCACAGAACGTGCAGTCTGAACTTGGATCTGCATAGATCGCTTCCTGACATTATGACTAAAAGTATCTCCAATTGCCGTTGAAATCTACTTTTAGACCGAAATATTTCAAATATTCGAAATCTAAATTATCTATATGACAGCGAAAGAGTCAAAGAAAAATACTTAAACGTACCATTTCGTAGATCACAAACATATTTTTCTTAAATGAAAACTACTTTATATACATATATTTAGCATTTATCTGTTTAAAATGACTACACCTACGTGCAGACTGATTCCGGGTTTATTCTCTATGCAAGGGCCCTTAAAGGTCGCTCTAAATAGGATTTGACCAAAGAATTTGTATATAAATCTAGTCTTTAAATTTGCTCTTTTTAGTTCGGTGTTGAATATTCGGATTTTTTCCTGTATATACTTCATGAATCACAATGATATAGTGACATTTTTTTTTTCGTAATAGTCGTACGGTTTTATTTACAGGAAACCCAAAAGAAGTTTCCCGAGCTGACATATCATCTCCACTAATTGGCGAGACCGCCGATAAAGATCGCCAATCTTTGGGCTCTGTTCGACAAGTTTCGTCGAAATCGGCGTTTGAATATTGGGCAAATGTGAAGCACCGCCATGAACGAAAACAACCAGATTATATTACACGGCCATCTTGTTTACAAATACCTGTCCACAAAAACTACCAATACGCCCACAGAGACTTATATGACACAAACATATTTTCATCAAAAGTTCCATCAGCAGCCTCCGGTTTCCAGTTGGAACTTTCTGTAAAGAGATTGCAGTCCCAAATATCAAAATATAATATATGTCAGTCAAACTACAATCCATCCACCAAGCTGACAAGTACATTGTACAAAGAATATAGTGCGTTTTATACTAATTTGTATGCACTGAATCAGTTTCAAAGGTTTGAACAACCAGTGTATCGTCAACAACGCTCAGCATACTACCGGGTACCATACCATCCTTATTCCAGAGCCTGGAGTCAGTCACGAAGCATGATTACGCCAGGTTTTTCAGAAACATCAAGGTCATCACCCCCACACCCAGTTGTACCTTCCACCACATCTCCAGATAAACCGACCGGATCTCGTATCCCCAGTGTAACATTAACATCGGTATGTCTGTATCATATGAATTTTGTTTTTCATAAAAAATGAATAATGTTTATCATACAATATACCTATATTGTATGATAAACATTATTCATTTTTTATGAAAAACAAAATTTCTGTAAAGCATTGCATATTTACATGTACCAAGCAAATCATCAGGGTGATAATGGGAGATGCTTATTTTGCAGATACATTAAACCCCTTTTTCACATAACATGGCTCAACTGTTTTCTCATCAAGATTTTTTACATTAGTTTGTGTTCACCGTATTCTTTTGGAAAAGAATCCGAAGAAAAAGTGCATGAATAATTGGGGCTGCCGTCCTATGTTTCTATGTACAGTCCTCTGGTATCAATTTAGAAATGTGGCTTTCACTTTTTATTTGGCAACAACTATTTACATATTTTTCCTACAGAACTTTTGTTGAAACCCGTGTTTACTTTCGCTTTACATATGAGGCATGCTCTGGCAAAAGGGGGGCCCAATACATTTTCGTGATGTATTATACCCGGCAAGTCATTATTCAATCATGGATCCACAGAATCCATTGTATCGAATAACCGATTGAATCCCGAGGGGAAATAGTCCTTTGACATGCAGGAAATTGACCAAAAGCAAAAAGTTTCGTCCAAGGTCAGCCTGCGCAGAGTGCGCAGGCTTACCTGGGTCGATACTTTTTGCAGATGCATTAAGCTACCTGTTTTCAGAGCATGGCTCATATGTTTGTGTAATTGCATACTTTCTCTCCTTCTTTAACTCTTTATTCGACAACAAGATGTTAGTTAGGTTCGTTCATATAGAGAGACGACAAATGTCACTTCGCTCAAATAATGGAATTTGTCTATGAAAGTGTAAAAAGAGATGGAGATAATGCTGGTTGCCAACATTTTCTCCTTACTCATGATGTTGTCAAAAGTCTTTTTTCCCAAAGGTTGTAATCACGTTGGGCCGCTTGGTAGAGGACTAATGTCAGACCACAGGCCACTGAAACTCCATCGATCTATTACTGGATAACGAAATTTTCCTAATTGGACACCGTTACCATAAATGGCATATTGGCGACTGCCTCTATAATCATTCGGCATACTTCGGGTGATCCGGTGATCAAATCCCTCGGCTGTATCACGTACCTTGATCACTCGTCACAACTCGGCCGATTCCGTACCTACATCTAACCTCGTCTGTATAATGACTGTTTCCATTTTGAAATACTAATCACATGATCTTAAACATGGCGGCGCCCCTGTAAATCGCTTAGCAACGACATGAACTACCACGGTGAAGTTATTCGCATCTATCGATCTGTCGATGAAAGTTCCCAACGGATTTGATAAATATGTTTAAACTAAACTAAAAATTGAATGTACACTCTGTTTGCCGACGGAAATATTCTTAAAAAGATATCGACTGAAATTCTGACTCATGTTTACCTTTTTAAGAGGAGCCTTACAATTTTAATAACGGTAAAACGATGTACTTTTGGCGATGGCATGTACCGTGTAGGTGCATATCAAGGTACCATTCGGCATACCTCGGGTGATCCGGTGATCAAATCCCTCGGCTGTATCACGTAGCTTGATATGAACCTACACGATACATTTCGCACGTCACCGGAAGCACACCGTTTTACCGTTATTGAAATTGTAAGGATCCTCTTACAAAAGAAAACATGAGTCAATTTTCTATCATTATCTTTCTAAGAATATTTCAGTCTGCAAACAGTTCGCACTTTCAATTGTTAGCGTGGTTTATTTTACATCGATTGAGAAACAAGTTCTTACAACTTATACTAATCTCTCTCCATTCTGCTTCCTGGAAACTACACCAGTACTCGCGCCGAATGTGTGGGCCAATGACCAGTACCAAAGTTGACATCCGCTCCAGGGTATCGAACTCAAGACCTTTTGATTACGAGGCCAATGCTCTACCCCACAACCACGGACACCACACAAATTCTTATTGTAGTTCATCAGTTCCGTTGGGAGCTTTCATCGACAGATCGATAGATGTGAATAACTTAACCGTGCTTGTTCATGTCGTTACTAAGCGATTTACAGGAGCGCCGCCATGTTTAACATCATGTGATTGGTAGTTCAAATGGAACTTCCTTTATACAGACGAAGTTAGATGTAGGTACGGAATCGGCCGAGTTGTGACGAGTGCCTATATATTGTATATAGCAAGTCCCTGTTTTATTACATACAATATCGAGGCAGTCGCCAATGTGCTATTTATAGTAACGGTGTGAATGAGATTTGAGTATTCTGTGATATACAGGCGACGCACCAATGTGCAAAAAATGTTCGGTGATCGACCAAGGAAAATTTTAATGTTCCTTGAGAGGTCAATGGGGCTTCAAAGGCCTGTGGTCAGACTATAAGTCGTCATATCTCGACTAAATGATTTGATCTTAATCCTTGTCCTGCCAAATAAGTGAGATTAACTTTGAAGCCGATAGTAAAAAAAAAAAAAAAAAATTTGCTATTTTAAAGGTAGTTTTTGGTCAAAATCTCCTGATCGGACAGTGTAGATCCACGTTCCGTGCAGCCTGATCTTGATCTACACTGTCCGCAAGCGGTCCATGAGTCGCGATTAGCAGCCTTTGGGTTAAAGAAGATTTTTAGATGACAATGGCATCCACAATTTCAGCATTCTTCGACGCAAAACATAGAATTTATAAATGGTGGATATGGAATCAAAAACCCCTTGCTGTCTCCTGATTACACCACATTAAAGGATCCCGGATCGATAGGTGAGAGTTAAATCTATGTGCATGTAAGAAAAAAATCAACATTTTTCTCAAGTTGTAAGAGAATACTTTTGAGTGGTTTTAATTTGATGCTTGACATCGACCTGGTGGGTACTACTTCAACATAAAGTTGTATATGAGCCCTGCTTCGGCAAAAGCGGGCTTAATGCATCACCGTGATGCATGATACCAAGTAAGTCATCACATGATCATTGGTCCATATTGTCCATGTTGTCTAACAACTGATTTAATCTTGAGGTAAAATGGTATCTAGATATGTAGAAAATTTACAAATAGCAAAACTTTTTGACCCATGTCAGTCTGGGCTGACTGCTCGGCGTGACATGAGTCGATACTTTTTGCAGATGCACTAAAAGCCCTTTTCACAGAGCAAATACATATTGCATCCGGAATTACTTGAATTTAATGTAGATCAAATCTATAGAATGTCAAACCTTGTAGAGAATTAAAGTGTATCTATACCATTTCAGGACGAGAGGTTCAGGACACAAAATGTATATGCAAAGTTTGTGGAAAGTACTTCGAGTTCCCTAAACTTCTCCAGCGACACTTGAAGTCCCACTCTGAAATCAAGCGGTACCTCTGTACATTCTGTGGAAAAGGATTCAACGATACATTTGATCTGAAACGACATACTAGAACACATACAGGTATTGTAATAAGTTAACACATATAGGTATTGTAATAAGTTAACACATACAAGTATTGTAATAAGTTAACACATACAAGTATTGTAATAAGTTATTATTCTTTGGACCCACCCTCTTTAAATGAGAGCGACTAACTGAGCCATGCAGTCCGCGCAGGCTGACATGAGTCGACACTGTTTTGCTATTTTTTGCTATTTGTAAATTTTACGCATGTTCAAGGGATATTTTACCCAATGATTCAGTCGGTTGTTGGACAAAATGGATTGTTTTTTATCTCTAACTATGTGATGACTTACTTGGTATAATGCATTAAGGCCCCTTTTGTCAGAGGGTCGCCTTTTTTTTCGGTTTGTCGAACGTTGAACGTCCAAGTGAATTTTAGGACAAAAATATTCCTTCTGGATTATGGACGGAGTAGATTCAAGACTTGGACAATCTCTTAAACTAACTTGTCCTGAAAGCACTTAATGATGTCATAAGCATGAGAAGTAAACCTTCAGGTTTTGTTTATCCCGCATGTACACTAAAAAGACGTGTACATGTCCATACGTGTGCGTGTGCTAATAGGAAAGTGTCCTAATTACAAACTGGCTATTTCCATTAAATTAGCATTCATTGTCACTTTTATTCTTTTCCTCTTTGCTAAAAACGTAGTTTAATCATATGTTGAAGCCGGCTCTTTGCTAATAGGTCCTTTAGAATCTAGTAACAACTACTGAACGGACTAATCAGAGAGACTGTTCGCTGAATATTTAAGATGGCATACGTATTTCAAAGCGGTACATGACTTACCTTCATGTATGGGTTGTAAAAATATCATTTTCTTTTTTCTTTTATTTCAGGTGTACGACCGTACAAATGTGAATTATGTGACAAAGCTTTTACTCAACGGTGCTCATTAGAATCTCATAGTCGTAAGATCCATGGGATAGACTTTAAATATTGTTACAAGGAGAGACGTGTTAAAACCTATGTGTGTGAGGACTGCGGTCATACGACCTCTGACCCGGAAACACATTTTGTGCACATGAAAGACAGCCATCCCTATAACCCCGCACTATTACGGTGTTACGATAAAAGGCAGTTTAAATTTGAAATGGTTCAAGACTTATTTAAGCACTGATGTCACGTTTTTAACTTTCAAAAGTAAAGGTACAACATAATTATTCTTGTCCTGAATTCGGAGCTTGAAATATTGCATGAGGCATCCTCTGGCACAAGGGGTCTTAATGCATCTCCGTGATGCATGATATCAACCATGTCATCACATGATCATGGATCTGTAAAGTCCATTTTGTCTAACAGCCGACTGAATCATGAGGTAAACTGGTCCTTGGACATGCAGAAAATTGACCAATAGCAAACGGTTTCAACATAGGTCAGCTGCGCGGACTGCGCTGACCTGGATCGATAAGGTCCAATAGCGACCAAATGTAAACAATACCGTGTAAAAATACAGGTACATTTCATTCATACCAACAAAAAGTCTGACGATCTGTTAACCTTTTCCCAAACGACAAATTTTGGACTGGTCCAAGTTGAAAGAGTTTGCAGACGACAATTTTAGATTTGATGAAAATGGCAGAAAGTTACCAAAAAGGGTAGAAAACACTGTGGGAAAAGGAGAAATTGCTCGTTACGAGCAATTTCTCCTTTTCCCACTGTGTTTTCAAAAGACTTGTAATGCAGACACGTGAAAACCAGGGCTTGTTTGGGAAAGGGTTAAAGAACGGTTGGTTAAAGTTCAATTCTCAAACAAAACAATGAACATTAAAACTGAAATAAACGCTGCCGATAGTAGTTCTGCTTTTAATCCTTATCCTTTTAAATAAGTGAAATGAAACTTTCAAGCCGATAGTAAAAATCAAGATTTTGTAATATTAAAGGTATTTTTTGGACAAAAATATCCCCCTATCGGACAGTGTAGATCCAAGATCAGACAGTATGCTCTGTGCAGTCTGATCTTGATCTACACTGACCGTAAAAGGTCAGTGAGTCGCTCTTAGCAGCTTAAGGGTTAACAGTGATTGTCCCGCCAACCTTACCTTGTCTTGGTTTGAATGCAATGTACCTGTATTTTATGCACAGAATTGTTTACATTTGATCGCAACTGTGCATTTAAACGAGTCTTTATTTGCCATCCAATCAGGTTCTGGGTTAGAAAAGAGTAAAAAAAGACGGGTCAGTAAAAGCAAGCCTACTAAATAGATGAAATATACTATTTTCAGCACACACCCACACCTACACACCCACACCTACCCCCCCACACCCACACACCCCCCCACACCCACCCACATCCACCCACCCCGATTCCCAACCCAAACACCCACCCACATCCTTCCAAATTCCCACTCACCCCCTCCCCCCATAGTTTAAGGATAAATCTCCTCACTGAGACGTTAGATTTGAAATAACAATAAGTCCTACATTGACCCTTAAACTACTGAATAAGTCACTTAAAATGTTTAAGTCGATAGTAAAAACCCGAATAATGCTATTTCAAACTTACTTTTTGGATAAAAAATATCTCCTCATCGGACAGTGTATATCCAAGATCAGACAGTACGTTCTGTGCAGTCTGATCTTAATCTACACTGTCCGCAAAAGGTCAGTGTGTCGCGCTTAGCAGACTAAGGGTATACAGAGCCAAATATATTAACTCGCCCTATGTCGATAGCCGAAAAAAACATCCACCGAAACTAAATGAGGTTTTCTTGAAGGCTTGACTACACAGGCGGACGGTATGGATCAAAGATCAGACGGCACGTTCTGTGCCGTCTGATCTTGATCCATGTCGTCCGCAAAAGCCACTATGTTTTCGCCTGATGCGCTGAAAGGGTTAAAGCAGTTTGAAATGAGACAGCAAAGTATCGGTAAAGATCTAATATTTTTATATTTTATATATCAACATATTTGTGTAATCATAAAATATAACTGTAATATTTCAGCAATAATGGATCAAAAAAACCATATGCCTTAAAACGCAATAAATTTGAAGTAATTGCATACCCTTAAAGTGTCGGTTGTTTGATGCTTTTTTTAAAAATCCCTTTTTCTGAGTATTGTAAATGCTCAAACTTTCAATGTTTGTTCAATTTTTTTGTGTTTAATTCCTTTTAACCTGCTTAAAGTTAAATAAAACTTTCAAGCCGATGGTAAAAACCAAAATATTGCTATTTCAAAGCAATTTCTTTGCAGAAAAGAAAATAACAACTCCTAATTGGACAGTGTAGCCCCAAGATCAGACTCCACGTTATGTGCAGTCTGATCTTGACCTGCACTGTCTGCAAAAGGTCTTTGAGTCGCGCTTAGCGGCCTGAGGATTCAATTTTTGTTGGTATATCACTTTGACCAGGGCATCTTTCAGTGGTTTCTTTGAGTTTCTTTACCAACACTACCCACAAACCTCTCTCCAAGCGTACTTGCTGCTTTCCCACAAAAAAAAAAATCATGGTCATTTGAATAACTATCGAGACTATCATCAACCATCGGGAAGTGCCTCAGACTTGCAAATATATTATGTACGAGTAATACGGTTAATGTATGAGCCATGCTCTGACAAAAAGTGTTTAATGAATCTCTATTATGCATTTAACAAAAAAAAAAGAATCACAGATAGCAAAAAGTTTCGACCCATGTTCGCGGACTGCGCAGGCTGACATGGATCGATTCTTTTTGCATAAAAAACCCTTTTCATATACCGGTAAATTCGTCGTGTTTCTAGCTGAAGAGGGCATGCTTTGGGAAAAAGTATTACAACAGTTCAAATAATTATTAATCACACAAACAACAGAATCATTGCTCCACTGTTTTTTCGAGGAAAAGAAAAAGCAAACAACGACAACAACATTTGTATGAAAAACAATGATGTACACTATATTTTTTCCCCAAGTATCAACAAGTGTCAGTTTAAAGTGTTTTTAGCGTTTCTTGTTTATTTGATTTCTCTGATAATTCGAACTTTATTAAAAGCTCTCCTAGATACTGAAGTACATGTATTCAATTTTATTTTTGGAAAACTATTGGTTACTTGTATTTTCATTTTCTTTTTTTCCGTTGCTTTTGTTGATTACCTTCGGATATCCTATAAGCAGTTTTGGGGCCATTCTGTCACTAAAATTATATCAAATTTGTTGTATTTGTCTCGTAGGCTTTTCAACACTATGGAAAATATTGTGTGGAACAGAGCAGTTGCTCATTGTAAGGTGGAGAGATAAGTAGGTGACTGGCCAACTAAAAGTCTGAATGAAATGCAGAAATAGAATTGAAGTTGCTAACTTTAGTTCTGCAAATGTAGTTTTAAGATTCATTTTTTTTTTCTGTCGATGACTGTAATTTTGTTACGGGAAGTGTTCTAATATGTATGCATCTGAGCACCTAAAATTCTTCATAGGTTTCACTGAAATTTTGTTCCCTCAAAGTATTCATCTCCAACAGATATACAAAGTTTTAGTCTCAGGATCCAATCTTTGAAGGCCTTTTTTATACTCTTTTTTTAGGTATACTATGAAGACACTGGAATTCATTTTCTGTCAACTCTATTTCAACGTGTGTAAACCATCAGTTTCAGTCATTGTCTTTTGTACGAGGTGCAAGACTTTCTGAAGCAGGAAAAAGTCGTTGTGCTCCCCTATCCTCCGTATCCCCTTATGACTTCTTTTTGTTTCCAAAGCTAAAACAATACCTTTCAGGTCGAAAATTTGTTCAGCCCAAAAACCTCGGTTCTGCATTATTCTAATGTCTTCATAGTATACCCAAAAAGACTATGAAAATGCCCTCAAAGATTGGATCCAGAGACTGAAACTTTGTATATCTGCTGGAGGTAAATGCTTTGAGGGAACAAAATAAAAATTTCAGTGAAACCTATGAAGAATCAAATTTTAGGTGCTTAGATTCATTCATATTTGAACACTCCTCGTAGACTGCTAAGTAAAATGTTGTCAGACGCATAATAATTTCCATGCTCTTAGTGGTATGAAATAAAATTGCCTTCAATTTGACCCCCGAATTGTTTACTTTTTACCGCAAGTGGGCCTTTAACTCAATACATTATTTTCTACCGTTGTTACAAACAAAAAATTAAGAAAACAGAAATCGTGCAGGGTTTTCGAACGAGGGAAAGGTGGGTGTTTTATTACGCATGAAATACAGCGGTATCATAAATCATGTATAACATCATATTTACAAATAGATCTAACAAAATCATTTCAAATCAAACCTTTCGGTTGAGTTACTTTCGCCGTTAAATGGATAAATATTCGACTTTTCTAGATTGCTAAAAATGCAACTTAACAGCAAGTGGGAAGAAATCCGTTACCGGATACTAGCGGACGATGTAGATTCAAGATCTTACAGCACATTCTGTGCCCGCAATGGCAACTTTTGTAGTCTGTGATAGTGTTTTCAAAAGTCGTGAAAAGGAGGTAGTAAGTCAAAATACAATTACGATCCCTTCAAAGTTATGCTCATTTTTTTTTTTCGCCGGTATATCTACTGGAAGAACAGGGTCCATATTCACCAACCCTTCGTAAGAACATTCCTATTGTCAAGATTTTTCTAAATTTGAAAGTAACGCGACTTCTGATTGGCCCAACCAAATGGTTTAGCCAATCAGAAGTCGCGTTACTTTTAAATTCGAGATCAATACCAAGAATTCAATTAGGAATGGTTAGTAATATGTGTCCTGTTCCCAAATCGTGCTCTTGATTGACCAATTCTGGAACTACATGTATAATGCTTTCACGTGTATTCATGTATTAAAAATGCATTGCTGAGTGGTTTCGGTTTTGTATTTGTCACCAGAAACTTCTTGTTCAAGCCAGGCTAGTCAAATGGAAGTGTCCTTTACTTTAAAAATATTGGAGCCATGCTCTGTGGAAAGAGGAGGATGTATCTGCAAAACGTATCGACCCAGGTGAGCCTGCGCAGTCCGCGACGGCAGACTTTGGTCGAAACTTTTTGCTAATAGTCAATTTCCCGCCTGTGAAAGAACTAGTCTGCCTCATGATTCAGTTGGTTGTTGGACAAAATGGATCTAATAGATCCATAATTGTATGATGACTTGTTTGTTATAATGCATCAGGGTTATAGATTAAACCCCTTTTGCCAGAGCATCGATAATTTTATTTTACAACGATTTGGAAACAAGTTCTTACAACATATCCACCACTCTCGATGATTGCTTCCTGGAAGCCTCAACCAGTGCTGGCGCCGTGATGTGGGTAGCTTCAAAGGCTGATCCTGCTCATCACGGGACTCGAACCCAGGGTCCGTATTCACAACCATTATTAGGAACATTCTCTAAATTTGAAGTACAAAAACGGTTTAGTCAATCAGAACTTGCGTCACTTTCTAAATCTTGAATAAGACAAGACTATTCTTAAATATGGTTGGTGAATAGGAGCTCAGAACCTATCATGTGAAAGGCCTACACTCACTACATTTCTATCAACCACCCAACGATCTACCTCAATACCTCTATGTCGTTTGGCGTAGTCCCGTCGAGCGCTAGCCGTGTACAAGTGAAAACAAAGAAAAGCAAAGCTACAAAAAATATCTATTTCAAGAAAAGATAGACGGCGTAGGAGGTTGTATGAGTCCATATGAACAGAAATAATGAAAAGTAACCTCGCTAGCAATGGCTTCTTTTTCCCGATGTTTTTGCAAATTGTTGAAAGGTGAAATGTTCAATTTGATGTTTTTCGGCGTAGCTAAATGTGCAGGCTTTTGACCTATTTTTTGGCACTGATAATAAAAAAATTAATCGAAATTTGTGATTGGTCAAAATGTAGGCAGTTTATTTTAAGGGCCCAGCCTATTTGCTGGCAAATTAACGTCATCTATCTTTTTTTTAATTGATATTCTTGTTTGGAACTAGATATTTATCCAAGTTATCGTTGGAAAAGAAGAAGTCGCTGCTAAATTGATATGTCTGAAAATAGAAGTAGACATACAGTAACGGATTTGCCCGTAGGGACCCGCAGAATAACCATGTCCACATTTTCTACCAATCGCAAATTACATTTACCCATTCCTGTATATCAATTCAGGCCAAATGTTGGTCAAAGGCCAGCGCATTCAGTTACGCCGAAAAATCTAATGAACTGTCGCGGTGATGGGATTAAATTGCGGTTGAAAGTGAAGCAAGCCCACCGTCAAATGAAAAACCAACGGTTTAATAGTTTGTTTCGTAAGAAATTTGAGTGATTCAGTAAGCTCACAGCTGTGACAATTTATTGTCAGTCTGTGTCATCACGACCACAGATTGCTGATTAGATAGCTGATAGATAACACTAAACAGTGTTGATCTGATAACAAGAAACTCTCCCTGTTTTAGGTACATCTATTCCACACATCACGCTTTTCCTGCCAAACACTGTAGTTTTTTGCAGTGAGTATAGATCAAGATCAGACTGCACATTTGTGCAGTCTGGTCTTGGTCTACACTCTCTGCAAATGTATTACTGTTTTCTATTATAATAGACTTATCGAGTGCTACTGTTTTTGTCAGTCTGAGGGTTAACCCTTTTACTATCAAATGCATGAAAAGAATATTCTTTTTCCCTGAAAACTGATATCAAATTGCGTAATCTAGTCAGATTTTATTTTAATATGAGTAATGTAGATCAAGATTAGACGGACGGACGGACAGACAGAGCATTACTCAAAGGGAGATAGTTTTTAGCAATGGTATTACAGATTTATTGTCTCGACTATTTCAACTGGCTCCATAGCTCAGTGGTTAGAGCGCCTGTCTAGTAAACAGGAGGTCGAGGGTTCGATCCCCTCTGGAGCCTTTTTGGTACTAGGTTTTTATTCAAATATATTTGAACGTTAATTCATTTAAAATCCAAATGAATTTGTAATTATTGCATTTTATTCCTTTTCCCGCAATCTTTTACAAAGCCTCCTTCTTTCGGGTCGTTAAAACATACCTTGTCCTTTTGTGAGGGTTGTAACAATTGCTTGTAAAAAGCAAATGCTCTTCTTTTAGTCACATTTAATTCCGAAAAGATTTTAATTGCAAGGGCGTAAACAGCCGTATTTTTACTGTACCGGGTTACAAGATACACTGGTGTGCTGTAAAATCACCTGGCCTTTCTTTCTTTAATGTTAAATCTACATAATTAGCATTTTTAATGTAAATAAGACCAACAAAGGGGAATATCAACAGTGGCACGAGCCACGTGTCTTTGTATGGTGTAAATAAAGACCTGGGGAATAGAGAAGATACAATCTATGACCTTATAAATGAATCCCGCTCTGGCAAAAAGGGGTATAATGCATCTCTGTGGTGCATTTTACGAAGCTAGTCATCATGTAATAAGGGATCCATTGACACTTAAGCTGCTTAGCGCGATTCACTGACCTTTTGCGGACAGTGTAGATCAAGATAAGACTGCACAGTACGTGCAGTCTGATCTTGGATCTATACTGTCCGATAGGGAGACGTTTTTATCCAAAATATATGCTTTGAAATAACAGTACATGTATTTAGGGTTTACTTACGGTCTGAAAGTTTTATTTAACTTATTCAGCAGGATAAGGGTTGAATCTCTTTAGCCTAACAATCGACTGAATCATGAGATAGACTGGTCCGTGGACATGCAGAAAATTTACGAATAGCAAAAAGTGTTGACCTATGTCAGCCTGCGAATTTAATGCAGGCTGACATGAATCGATACTTTTTGCAGATGTATTAAACCTCCTTTTCACAGAGCATGGCTAAAAATATTATTTTTGGTTTGGTCTTTAAGGCCGTTTTCAAAAGTTACATCAGAGCCTGTGTACCTATCTATGTCGTCTAAGTTGTATGCAAAGCACGTTTTACAACCAAAGGGATGCTTTCTAATATAAAACAAACTTGAAGTTAAGTTAGGCTTATAGTCTTGGGGACGGTAAAGATTCAAGATCAGTATACACGTTTTGTTCACGTTTTATGCAGTCTGATCATGATCTATGTCGTCTACAAAAGCCCTTGTTTTTCTCTATGGCACTGAATGAGTTAAACATGTTTGCATTATTCTTGGATTGATCATTGCAGAAGTGGACTTAAAACCGGGGGTCGTTAGTTCGAATCCACAGCTCAGCTATTTTTTTCCGAGAATTGACGGAAATTATTGCGACTGGATTCATTTGCCTCCCACCGCTGATCTTCTTTTCTACGATGTTTACGTGGGAAAGCATTCATTTGCTTGGGAAGAATATTGTGCGAAGTACGAGTATTTGTATAAAAAGGAGAAAACTCAAGGCAAGCACAGATAGGTGCAGTGGCCGCTGCGATAATTATAACTGAAATTCTTTTTGAAAACAGCGGCAAATAACATACAATTGTCGCACCAGTAAGAACAGATTATTACGACTCCCAAAGGGCAGTGTGCGTTTTAGGTGTTGTTTCTAATGAAAATAGTTATATAAAGCGAATTTATTGAGTCGAATTTTATGACATTTCATCGCCGAATTCTCCAGTACGAAGAAGGCAAACATTCTGCATCAGTTATTTGATTAATCATCGTGATATTTCAAATCTTACTTATTTCTGTATTTCAAGCCTTATCCTACTAAATAAGTAATACAAAACTTTCAAGCCGATAGCTTCAAACTTATTTTTTGGAGAAAATATCTCATCGGACAGTGTAGATCCAAGATCAGACTGTACGTTCTGTGCAGTCTGATCTTGATCTACACCGTCC
The DNA here is from genome assembly GCA_945859785.2 of Tridacna gigas. Lineage (NCBI taxonomy): Eukaryota > Metazoa > Mollusca > Bivalvia > Cardiida > Cardiidae > Tridacna > Tridacna gigas. The sequence goes on from OX244033.2 coordinate 30,969,688, forward strand.
GCAAAAGGTCAGTGAGTCGCGCTTAGCAGCTTACGGGTTAATGATTTGAGAATAAGAGATAATTATCGGACAGTAAAGTACAGCAAACTAACTGAAATCACTTATTTCAGATTCAGCAACATTTATTTTTTTCTCCGAGCGTCTTACGTTACACCCTCCAAACTTTTATCGTATATTTCATCCATTTACAAACAGCAATAACGATAATCACCTGATCATACGCATATTACAGTCATTTCGTTGATTAGCCTCAATCTGATGAAGTAAATAACAAATTTTTAAAACGGAATACAGCCTCCTGGTTTCCGCCCCACGGATCAAAGTACGGCGGGTCATTAATCTTCCATTTATACCAACAGTGATTTCCAATTAGTTACTTTAATACTTTACTTAGTGAGAACTTGGCGAAGATTTGACATAAGATACGTATATTAGCGGACCGCTGGTGTCATTCAGTGTATTTTTGTCATTATCTAAGATCGTAAGGATGTTTCAAACCTAATAATCGTTTATCCCGGAATTTGAAATCACATACATTTTTGCTTTAGCCATTTACCAAACGATCCCGTGTTTTAGCTACTCTGAGAAAGAAGCCTCCTGAAAACATTGTGGGAAATGGAGAAAATGCTGGTGACCAGCATTTTCTCCATTTCCCACAATGTTTTCCGATCCTGTCATAGAACATCTGTTTATTTGTAGCAACTGTCAATCCTAAATGCTTTCAGTTCTGAAGAGGCTAAAACTTGGTTGTTTAGGAAAGGGTTAACTCTTTGATATACGAAGCTAACCTTGGATGGTTTTACAAACAGCGTAGAACAAGATCTAACTGCAGTCAGATACAAGATCTTCATTGTCCAAAATTTTGTGACATGTTCTGATGAAAATGTCAAAATATTTGGATATGTTTCTCTTTCTTTTCCCTTTTCAACTTCTGAAAAAAATTCATTTTACTTATGTTTCGCTCAAAGGGTTAAGATAACAGTGTGTCTACCCTCACGGAGACAGTCAAGATATCTTTTAACCCTTACCGAGTCAAATAAACGAAAGGAAAACGTTTATGTTTAGAGAATGTACCGGTTTAAGCACCAAACAGTGTTGATAAAGGATCAGACTGCACATTTTTAATGTCTTGATCTATTTGCTCTTTTCGTGAAGTCTGATTTTGTCGACACTGACCTCAAAAGCAAAGTAGAATAGTTCTCGGTGCTTAGAGCGTTCAATCTTATGGTTTTGAAACCCTGGAAAACACTTTTGAAATATTGTGGAAAAAGAGGAAAATGAACACACTCAAAGTTTTAAATCCTTTTAATGACAAATCCTACCATTTGCGCGGCATTCAATTTATTGTCTGCAAATGCTTTCAAAAGACACAACTCTAAATGAGCCGCTCTCTGCAAAAAAGAGGGCTTGATGCATTTGCGAAAAGAATCGACCCAGGTCAGCCTGCGTAGTCCGCGCAGGCTGACCTGAGACGAAACTTTTTGCTATCGGTCAAAATTCTGTATGTCAAGGGACCAGTGTACCTCATGAATCAGTCCGTTGTTAGACAAAATGGATTTTATTGATCCATAAATTTTATGTGATGATTTGTTTCTTATCATGGATCACGGAGATGCATTAAGACTCCTTTTCCCAGAGCTTGACTCAATATTTTTAGCGTCGAGCAAGGATTTGCAAAGCGAAATAAACAATAAATATAAATCTCTATTGGAGGATTGTCTCAGTAAACTCAGGCCTGTCTCATAAGACTGAAGACTAACAGAGGACTTCCGCATGAGACTGAGGCTTTAAAAAGCCTATCCTCTGATAGGCCACAGTCTTATGAGACAATCCCCTAATAGGCCTCAGTCTTATGAGACACTCTCTAAAGAGAGTGTCTCATAAGTCTGAGGCCTATTAGGGAATTGTCTCATAAGACTGCGGTCTATCATCTAGAGAGTGTCTCATAAGTCTGAGGCCTATTAGGGAATTGTCTCATAAAGAGAGCGTCCCATAAGTCTAGGCCTATTAGGGAATTGTCTCATAAGACTGTGGTCTATCACAGGATTGTCTCATAAGACTGATGCTTTCCAAAAGGATTGCCTCATAATACTAAGGTCTTTTAGCCAATTATTTTCTAAAGATTGAGGCATATCAGAGGACTGTCTCATAAGACAGAAAATTATATGAGGATCTTCTCAAAAGACCGCCGATTTCAACAGTATTTCAGTCATATCACGGTGACAGCTAAGATACATGTATTCATGTATGTCTTGGGTTTCTTCAGAACTAGGCTACGGCTCAGAAGTGTTTTGCCTAAGGACACTCTTATGAAAAACCTAGTGCTTCCTGTGAGGCACGGGCCCTCAATCAACTTTAAAAATGATTCCATAAACACAACCTCTTAAACAAGCCGGTAAAACAACAACAACAACAACGGCACCGGCGACTACGATGACAAATTGTTTGTTAATCGTGTGTCCTTTGTCGCTTTTGATAGTATTTAGTGTCATTATGGCTTTAAGCGCCCCTATCCATTGGGCCTTGTGCTTCTTTCAACCGGTACTATACATAACATTCTTTCAAACCAATGGCTGCTTTCCTACGCGATTGCAGTCGAAAACAGTGTTCAGCAATGAAGAGGAGGGGTGGGAATCAAGAATCCTGTAGCAATTTCTATCATCAACCGCTACAAAGAAGTTTTGCGAAGTTTTCGGGATTTAAACCAACAAATCTCGAATAACAAGCGCTCTGCTTCACCGACTTGCCAATCGGGCTCGATACAACAATAGTGAACGCTAAGTATAAGGCTAATTAGTGAGCAGCTGTATTTTTTCCTTTATCGTACATTTGATCTAAATCTGAACTTTTCTTTTTGGCTTTCTCAATACCGATTATAATTTATGTTTCAAAAGCAGCTGCCGATATATTTCTCTTAATCAACCCCTTTTACACCTTCGGAGATCTCAGAAGCTTTTTGCGGACGGTGTAGATCCAAGATCGGACTGCACTGAACGTGCAGTCTGATCTTGGATCTACACCATCCGCCGCTAGAACCCAAACCTTGACCAAAATTTCTCCCTTCTTTTGCAGATATTTTTTCATTTCAACATTCAAAGTAAAATTCTTTTTTCTTATGGCGCGTAAGAGTTGTAACAGTTTTTAAGTCAAGTTGTTTCAATCAATTCATTTTTCCCCCTTGAATGAAAAGTTCTGCATCATCTGACCAAAGCGAGATATCAAAGCACCAACTACTATCAAAATAACGATAATTAACACGAATTAAAATTTAAAATGTGGATTACGGTTTTTTTTTTTTTTTTTCAAAGCTGTATTTGAAATGCAAAATACAAAATCGTATGTTAGGGCCGTGGCCATCCCCGATCATACAGAACAAAAATAAAGTTTAATGTTTTACCAAACGACAAACTCTTTTTCTCATCCAAACTGAAAGAAGTTGCAGACGACAAAGCAAATGAGACTCAAATGATGAGATCGTCTTTCGAAGAGGAGAAAACATTGTGGCAAAAGGGAGAAAATACTGGTTACCAGCATTTTCTCCTTTTCCCACAATGTTTTCAAAAGCCCTCTCCCTCAGGGTCGTTAAAACTCGGAATTGTAGGCTAAGGGGTTAATACAGGACTGTCTGTGAATGCTCTGACGAAAAACGTCATTTTATGTATAGACCTCGAAAAAAAAACACAAAAAAAATGGGGTTATTTATTTGGCGGTGGGGGAGAGTTAATGCTTCAAGGCCTCAGCAATCAGTACTCCACTGAATCTGATAGAGCAGCATGCAATCATGTAGGACAGACAAGTTCTGGCGAACAAGCCAAGGGACGAATAAGTCTAGGAACGAACTGGTTTTGGGACGAACAAGTACGGAATGGGCGGTCAGGAGACAAAGATTGCGTGTCTTGTTACGCCAATAGAAAGCCATAGCGGATCAAGCTATTTTCGATGAAAAAGAAATATTTCCACAGTAGATGGCCTAATCCAATATACGGTATTTTAATATGCCATTTTCAATTTCATATCTGAGTGCAATCAAAACTTATTTGTCTTAGAAAAATTGAGTTTAATTGGGTTTACTTCCTTTAGTTTTGCACAAACTACGATAAATGATTTTCAAAATGCGGTATTGAACTCATAGTGGCATTGTCTTCGACAGATGCCACAAAAAGTAGAACTGTGCTTTCGCAATACGTTGACGAGACCGGTACATTTCGGGCATACGGAATCGCCCATGTTCTAAATATAGAGACAGACTTGCCGACACGGTATCACCGGCAGCACTACTTTGCATGGTAGCGATGTCGAAACACATTTGTCTCGGAGCACATTTGTCTCGGAGCACATTTGTCTCACGAGGTGTGACCGATGTGCTCGTAAACATTCATATTTGCGACAACTTGGAAATGAGACAGATGTGTTTGACACACAATAGGAAGGACACTCGAAGCACATTTGTCTCACATTCTGTCTATACTAAAATTCTACTTAAAAGGAAAACTGTTTCTGCATAGTACATTGTAATTGTCCGAAAAGGCGGGTATAGAAATTAGCTGCCTGTCTGCCTCTCTGTCCGTCTGTCTGTCCACATTTCAACCTGAAAATTATTTGCTATAACAGACCTACTTAGAGATGTATTAAAAATCACTTAATTGGAGAGGTCATCAGACCTCTCCAACAGTGGTGAGTTTAAAAGGCAGACTGCCACAGAAATCGCTGTCTAAATCCATTTGTTTTTGCGAAATTGTTCTGATACACAGTCTATTGCGTCATGGTTTTATAAATAAACCGAAATCAAAAAACTGAAATAGGAATAAGCAAAAAGAAAAATTTTGCTAAAAAAAAAAGGAAAAGATCACGTGGCTTGATACTATCTGGAGAACTCGTACCCTGGAGAACTCGTACCCTAATCTCGAGAGCACGAGTTCTCTGGAGAACTCGTACCCCATAAATAGATATAAATAGGTTGATCAATATGTTTTCAACTTTTATTTTTTCAAAACTGACTAGACTCTAGCATTTTTCTCAGTTTTATACAAAAATTCTATGGTTTTATAATGCTATAGATTTGATGAAATAACACACAGAGTTGCTTCTAGGATGCGGGATTGCGAGAATCCCCCGAAAATTAACTTATGAGCGCAAAAGATAGTCGTGCCTCTTCGCCCTACAGTACGTACCGCACACCTCAAAAAGTCCTTTCCAAAAATATTTTGGCTTATCTGAGCACACATTACAAATATTCATTAGAGGTTTGTTAAAATGAGCCAAATTGGATCATCATCTTGAGTTTTGCGTCCTTGAATTCTTTTTTTTTAAACATGCATTTCTGAGCATGTTAATAGCATATGGCCTACAATTTCTTCAAATCTTTAACTCGCGTTGTTAGATATTTATGAGAGCTTGGTTCCTTTCAAAATTGAGCAAAATCGGATCATGGAGTCACAAATTACATGCTCTTGAAATAAAACAACAACAAAAACAACAACATTTTTTAGCTTGTGAACAGCTTACAGCCTTCATTTTACTTTCAATCTTCACAAAACCCACACAGTATATGGATATTCATGGGAGCTGGATTCTTTTGCAAACCTTCGGATTATTGGGTCAGAAATTCCTTGCCCTTAAATTTAAAAAAATGCATTTTGAGCTTGTTAAGAGCTTACCGCATGTATTTTTGGAAACTAACACGAAAAAAGAATAGCTTTGCTCATATCAGCTCTCAAATTCATTATACCTGCAGAACTCATATCAGCTCTCAAGTTTATTATACCTCCAGCACTCTTTGTAAAAACCCGAGTCTGTATTTAAATGCCAGTAGAGCTGTTTTTAGCCCTTATAGGCCCGTTGTTCCTAGATATATAACCATGTGTAACATGTACTGTTTTGTGCCTATACACCAGCAAAATTGAAAAAAAAAATGTTTTTTTTCTCGTTCATTTAATGCCTAACTTGTTTGTTTACATCTACCAAAATGTATTGAAGTCAAAGACCAATAAACTATTTGAAAACATTGATGTCGACCTCTCCTGGCTTCTTTTTTAAAGAAGTCAACTTGTCGGATAGTGTCTTCGCTTGAAGTCTACACGATTAAGAAACCGCTGTCAGTCCTTCATATTCGGTATATTATCATGCTAGTTTTGGTGTCTCGCCCAAAGGATGCGAGGCAAGATATTTCATATGACACTAACGGGATTCCGTATTGTTCAGTGTACACCTTAAGGTTCAGCCACTCAAATTTCTTGAATTAGAGATATTGGAATTAATAGTTCCACTGCAGTTTTTAGATTTTAAAATTTTGTAAAAAAATAAAAAGCATTAGCAAACTTACTTGTGATTACACTTGACATGAGGTAAAACGGCGAACCTCGATTCTAAGATTTTTTCTGCCGTGGAAAAATATGTGGAAAAATATCTGACAAATGTGCTTGTATTTCATAAAAAATGACAAGAGACAAATGTGCTTTCCTGTCCCTTAAAAAAACTTGATCGGAGCACAATTGTCACACAAATGTGTTTTTTTTTTGGTTAGACATTTGAGGTCGCATTTGTCTCATGTGAGACAAATGCGACCGCATCGGTCTTACGTGAGATAAATGTGCTCCGAGACAGATTTGCTCCTACATAGCGATCTCCAGTTCCTCTACGAAAGGCTTCTGTCAGAAAAATTGTTGTAGAACTAAGGGATTCCTGTATCCGACTGTTGTTGTAGATAGTTGACGGTGAAAGCTTCCGTATATCCTGCATGGACGACACCAGTGATTTTAGAATAGTGTAACGCATCGAATACGTGCTACAAAAGTCATATATGTTTCAAAAAAAGTCCGGAATTCGCAATTTAAGATTTAAGAAGCGCTGAATGATTATCAGAAATCTTTTTCACAAATGCGGGGACAAAAAAAAAAAAACCGGCACATGATTAACTGATAAAAAAAGTTCATATACCAAAATGTTTTCATAGGTATACAGGTGACATACTGTTTTTCACTTTTTTTTCCATTTCGCGACTACTCACCAGATGTACATTATTTACAAAGGGGGAAATCAAATTTCTAAGACATTGGTAACATTTTCAATTTGTGTTATCGATAGTATTCCAATTTCCCAGGGGAGATAATGATCCCAAAGAGAAAAAAATATTACTTTTGGACATTATGGTATGGAAAGAGTTGTGTCCCTGAATTCATTGCTGGGTCCATACACTGTCTGTTGGATGACTGGATCATTTCAAAGCGAAGTAAAATTACTTTCACTTTATCTAACTTGATTTTACGTTAAGACTCGTGTAAGATCTACACGATCAGATATTTTTGGTGAAATTCTGGCTAAATTAAACACGAGTTTTCAATATTTTGGTATTCATATGAAATGTCCATTTCATTTAGTGAGCAAACCAAATATTATCTTTCATTAACCCTCTACAACACAACTCCGAGAGCCCGGCCGGGTAGCTCAGTCAGCGTATCTGACTCGTGACCTATTGGTTACAAGTTCCATACTCGCTTGAGGCAGACTTTCTTTCCTGTGATTTTTCTCCTTTCACCGCCGATGCATGTGAGGAAAGTAGTCAGTGACTTGAAAAGAAAGTTGTGTCAAAACTGATGTGAGAAAGCCAGGAAACACACGCGTAGTTGCACTGAACGCTGCGATATGGTTAAAACGGCGTTGAACTCCAATACAAACAAACAAACACAAATCCGAGTTTCAACGATCCTGAAGGAGACGGCTTTTGAAAACATCGTGGAAAAAGGGAAAATGAGGGTAGCCAGCACTTTCTCCTTTTTCCACAATGTTTCAACCCTTTCGAAGATAAATATCATTATCTGAGCATATTTTGTTCTTTGTCTGCGAATGCTTTCAACTTAGAAAAAGTCTATAACTTTGTCGTTTGGTAAAGACTTTAACTTTACATATGTGCCATGCTCCGTGAAAAGCGGGCTTGATGCATCTGCAAAACGTATCGACTCGGGTCAGGCTGACCTGGGTCAATTCTTTTTGCTATTGGTTAATTTTGTGCGTGTCAAAGGACCAGTCATCCTCATGTAATAGTCGATTGTTAGACTAAATACTAGTTGATTTTACTACTCTATAATTTTATGATGACTTCCTGGTATAATACACCATGGAGATGCATTAAACCCCTTTTTACAAGAGCATTGCTCATATGGACGTGGAGGCAACCCCATCCTCCACCTCTCCATCCTTCAAGAGCCTGTCCGTTCTATTTTTCTTTAAGGTCCTGAAAACTCTTTCAGCGAAAAGGTACTCTCACACATATACACACATCCGGGTCTGTATTCACCAACCATTCTTAAGAACGTCCGTAGTCTTATCACAGGCCTTTGAAGCTCCATTGGTTTATCACGGATCTCTAATATTTTCCTTGGTCGAACATCGAACACTTATATAGGGACAATTGTGCATCGTCTGTATGTATAATGGAATACTGAAATTGTCACTAACACTGTTACTATAAATAGCACATTGACGACCTTTTCTTACTATATAGGATATAGAGGCAGTCGTCAATGTGCTATTTATAGTAACGGTGTTCGATAATGAAAAATTCCGTATCCCGTGATAGACCAATAGGGTTTCAGTGGCCTGTGGTCTTATTCTGCAGACTTTTTTCTAAATATTGAAAGTAACAGAACTTCTGATTGGCTAAACCATTTGGTTTAGCCAATCAGAAGTTCTGTTACTTTCAAATTCAGAAAATCTTGGATTTTCTTAAGGATGGCTGGTGAATTACAGACCCCCGATCCGCTTTGCCATTTCAAGAACCAAAAAAAATGATTTCATCCAGTCCTAAAAGAATATGAATGCACACCCTCTTGCCCATTTATACCGCCCCACAAAGTCCAACGTCTGGTCCACAGCTGTATTGTCCAACAACCAACAGCATCATCAGGTACAATGGCCCTTGGACATACAGATAATTTACAAATAGCAAAAGTTTCTACCCATGACAACCTGCGCGAACTTCCAGGCTGACATGAGTCGATACTTTTTGCTGATTCGTTAAAGCCCCTTTTCACAGAGCATGGCTAAAATTTTGAGGGGGAGCGGGATTAGCAATGAAACTGATGCGAAGTCATTTGCCACTCAGATTTAAAATTTAATGGTTTACAGATAAGCATAAAAACTGAATGAGATATATTTGATACTCGAATCTATTACCTTCATTCAACAACGGTATACTGGAGCGTGGGAAACCGACAACCCGCCTTATCAACAAATAATAAAACGCTTGAATTGTGAAACTATATAACATGTAATAATGCTATAATAATGAACATGGCGGCATCATTTGATATAGGGTGACAGCAATTAATTTTTTTTGAACATGCCGCTTTGTATACAATGCACCGGATTGTAACGGAAGTATACAGTGAATGGGTCGTGATCCCCATTAGGAATGGGTTAATATTTCAGTTTTTATATTTTACATGCAAACCCGTGTGCTTTATTTAATTTTTCAACTCCCCTCTGGCTTAGGAAGTTTATGAGCATTTATGGATAGTGTAGACTTAAGTTCGGACTAAGATGAGTCATGCCATGAAAAAAAAAAGTTTAATTCATCTTCAAAAAGTATCGACCCATGTCAGTAGTTCCCGCAGACTGATTTGTTAGGGTCGGTAAAACTCGGGATTGTGTGGTAAAGGGTTAAATAATATTTTGAGCACAATTTTCTTACTGATGTTAGACCTGCACGAGTATCAACTGCAGCTGCAAGTTTCACAAACGTGAATTACTCTTGATAATTCTCTGTTGAAATGGTCAGTCGGTTAGAAACTTTAATGGTGTCCAAAGTACTCTTCGCAAGGCGACAAAATACAAATTTATCCCAATTGAAAGCACTGTCAAATGTGGCTCAGATAATGGAATATGTCCTAGAAAGAAAAGAAAGCATTGTTGAAAAAGGAGAACGTACTGGTTACCATTATTTTAGATTGATCACCAATAAACTCCGGCAATGTACGTAAACATTTTTGGCCCCTGTACTTTTTTCCTCAAACCGAAACTTACATTTTTACATGGTACATATTCCGGTTACTTTTTGTCATTTTTTCACTTTTTCTTTTTCTACACATTCATCTCCTCTAAATTATCGGTTTGGCCTTTGTCTAGAAATTAAACGTACATTAACAGCGGGAAACTTAAATCAAAGACTCAGGTTGAACGAAATAGTTGATCTTAACTCTTTACCAAACGACAAAATTTTAGACTGGTCCAAATCGAAAGGATTTGCAGATGACAAATTAAATGTAGCGTAAATGACAATTTCTGTTTTGGATAGGGTAGAAAACATTGTGGGAAAAGGAGAAAATGCTGGTTACCAGCATTTTCTCCTTTTCCCACAATGTTTTCAAAAGGCTTCCTCCTCAGGGTCGTTAAAACTCGGGATTGTATGGTAAAGAGTTAATTTACTATCTCTATCGTTTATCTGATGAAGCAAAGTATTAGATCGATCACCAAACAACAAATGAGCCATGCTCGGGCCAAAGGGTGCTTAATGCTTCCCCGTAATGCATCAAGCGCGTCATCACCTAAATTATGGATCCATAATATCCAGTGTGACAAACAACCGACTGAATCACGAGGTAGAATTATCCTTTGACATGCAGGAAATTTAAAGATAGCGAAAAGTTTCGGCACATGTCAGCCTGCGCGGACTGCGCAGGCTGACATGGGTCGATACTTTTCGCACATGTATTAAGCCTCCTTCTCACAGAGCATGGTTCAAATGTTAGATTGTTCCAAATTGTAAACGTTTGCAGCTAACAAATTTGAAATCTGTACAGATCCGATGAAGTTCTCTTATGCGTTAGAAAACATTGTAGGTTACCCGTATTTTCTCTTTTTCCCCACGATAATTTCTAAAGCCTTCTTCCTTGGGCTCGTCAAAACAAGGGATTGTTTGTGATGGGGTTATGGCCGTTTTTGCCAAATTATTTCACAAAAAACGGATAACGTAGATCCAAGATGAAACTACACTTTCTGTTCATTCTGATCCATCACAAGTAAAGTTTTGCTCATCCCTAACACAGGTTATTGCACCCAGACTCCAGCATTTATCGTTCTACTGTTACATCATTAAAATGGTAGGTGGATCTATAAAACGATTAGGCAACCTTTTATTTAGCGTTATTCGCCGCTATAAGGTATGTACAAGGGCTGTCCAAGAAGTATATAGACTTCTCAAATAACTCGACTATTCATCAACAGTTTTATAACCAAAATTTGGGGACGTATTATTGTATGTTTAATTGACGCATGCTACAAATTTTATCAATATACGGTGATCGAGTGAAAAAAAAATTAAAGGTTAAGACACAAGTGGTGTTAGTTAAACCTTTGTAACGTTTTACTTGATTATTTTATTTTAGTGAAAAAAAAAAAAAAATAAATAAATAAATAAATAAATAAATAAAAAATAGAATGTATCAATGATATATTAATGAAACTTCTCCATCATTTTTTAGTATTAAAAATGATAATATATAGTCGAATAATGGAAAAGAAAAGTCTATATACTTCTGAGACAACCCTCGTATAAACATTTTATATGAGTCATGCTCTGTGAAAAGGGGGGCTTAATGCATTTGAGGGGAAAAAAAAAAAGTATCGACCCACGTCAGCCTGCGCAATCTGCGCAGGCTGACCTGGGCCGAAACTTTTTGCTTTTTGTCAAGATTTCTGCATGTCAAAGGACCAGTGTACTTCATGATTCTGTCGGTTGTTAGACAAAATGGATTTAAGAGTTGTATAATACTGTGATGACTTGCTTGGTATCATTTGCCATGGAGATGCATTAAGCCCCTTTTCACATAGCACGGTTCAATATATATGTATAGATATAACACTGTCTTATGACATCTAATGTCAGAATTCCTGGCTTAAAAAAGACAATAAATTATATAGTGACACGATACCCTAAAAGCTAACAAATTATATTACAGTCGATATTTTTCATCTGGGAGCAGTCCGCCTTATAAAAAGATTATAGCGAAAAGAGAAATTGATTGTAACGAGCAAATTTCCCTTATGCCAGATTCTTTCACAAATATCAATGTCTTGCACATTATTCCATGCTCATTATTCGAACTCTACACGAATGTTTTTCAGTTGTCCAGGGCATATTTTCATTTAAGGAGATGATAAACTGTTAAACCCGAATTTTGTTTAGGTTGGCCCAAGCTGTTTGTGATGCAACGGTATGCAATTCCATGTGTCATGGCAATAAAGAACAATTTCTCTTGTTTCAGCACTATTTTCTCGTAAACTGGTGTATGAGCGATGCTCTGTGAAAAGGGGATTAAATGGATCTTCAAAAAGTATCGACCCATGTCAGCCTGCGCAGTCCGCGAAGGCTGAAATTGGTTGAAACTTTTTGCTATCAGTTGACTTTTGTATACATGTCTATTCTCTATCTCATAATTCAGTCGGTTGTTAGACAAAGTGGATTTTATGGATCCATACTTATGTGATGACTTGCTTGGTATCATGCATCACAGAGATGCATGAAACCCCTTTTTTCCCAGAGGACGGCTCAAGTATAAGTGTCTAGGAAATGATAAGCAATTTCTCCAAATGTCATATCATTTCCACGTTTAACCCATTACCACACAATCCCGACTTTTAACGACCCTGAGAAAGAAGCCTATTGAAAACATTGTGGGAAAAGGAGAAAATGCTGGTAACCAGCATTTTCTCCTTTTCCCACAATGTTTTCTACTCTATCCATCACATAAATTACTATTTAAGCTACACTTAATTTGTCGTCTGCAAATGCTTTCAATTTGGCCCTTTCTAAAATTTTGTCGTTTGGTAAAGGGTTAATCAAGTATTAAACTTTGACTTATGTTGACTATCTATAATGTAATGTTTAAATCATGTTTCCCCCAAAGCCGTCTGGTGCAAATTTGTTAAACTCTTTAACTTCTATATAAATGAAACGAAAATTTCCACTCACTAGTAAGCACCCAGATATTGCAAAATTAAAGTCGATTTCACCGTAAACAAAATATCTTATCGGACAGTGTAAATCAAAGATCAGTCTGCACGTAGTGGGCAGGCTGATCTTGATCTACACTGCCCGCAAAAAGTCAGTGAGTCGAGGTTAGCATTTTAAGGGTTAACCCTTAAGCTGCTAATCGCGACCCACTGACCTTTTGCGGACAGTGTAGATCAAAATCAGACTGCACAGAACGTGCAGTCTAATCTTTGATCTATACTGTCCGATACGGTATTTTCTTGCTGGTGAGATCAACTTTGAAACCGCAATGTTTGGGCTTTTAGTATTGAGTAGAAATTTGCGTTTCATTTATTCAGCAGCTTAAGTGTTAAGAACGTGATATGATACAACGAAGATTTGCACGGATTAACTGTTACTGTAAAGTAATATAACGGTATATGAATATTAATTTAAAAAAAAAAATCGACGTGGAATTCCAATTATTGACTAGTTGCCACATTGTTTCCGTGCTTAATTTTGTCTTAAATATTAGCTTATATTGAATATGAGCCATGTTCTGGGAAAAGGGGATTTAATTCATCAATAGACAATACTTTATTGACTGAAACTATACAGTTCCTCGTCATACATAATGACATGAAAATTGTCTGTTGGTTTAATTCATTGCCGTGAGCCTGTATTCACCAACCATTCTAAGGAACATTCTTTGTCTTTTTCTAGATTTACCGGAAAGTAATCCAAGTTCTGATTGGCTAAACCAAATAGTTGAGCAAATCACAACTCGCATTACTTTCAAAATTAGAACATTCTTGAAAATAAGACTAAGAATGTTCCTAAGGATGGTTGGTGAATAGGGAGCCGTGATGTACGATACTAAGCAAGTCATGACATAATTTTGGATCCATTTTGTGTAACAACCGACTGAATCATAAGGTACACTGGTCCTTTGACATGCAGAAAATTGACCGATAGCAATAAGTTTCGACACAGGACAGCCTGAGCGGACTGCGAAAGCTGACCTGGTCGATGCTTTTTGCAGATGCATTATTTCTCTTCTGCACACAGCATGACGTATATATATTTTGAAATAATATTTTCAAAGTCGGCTGCTGTAAATCTTCATTGCATGAATTTAGTTTTGTCAAGGTTATGTCTAACTGTAATGTAATCTAACGGTATGTAAATAGAGGTGTCAGGGAAATGAACTTCTCCACTTTCTGTCAGTTTGATATATACTGTAAACTTATCAAAGATGGGCGTGAAGAGATAGGCTCAGTAGATCATGTATCAGATCTTCTGTTTGCCTTTAACCCTTTATCAGACGACAAAATGTTACTTGTCTGAATTGAAAGCTTTCACAGACGACAAAATTGAAGTATGGCTGAAAGAGTGGACTGATGATTTGTCTTTGAAAGTGCAGAAAACATTGCAGGGAAAGGAGAAATTACTCAAAGAAAAAATGTTTGAAAAAAAGAAAAAGAAAAAGTAATATTTCAATAGTATGTCGGAAAACATTTTGGAGAAAACGAGCAATTGTTTGTCACAAGTTCAATCCAATACTTCCCTTTCCAAGACGTTTATAAGAGCTGAAGCGAACAGAGGTATGAACACTCGTATTTGTACACGGATCGAAATAGGCAGAATGGACTCTTTATGTTAAATCAAGTCAAAGTCACTTGATAAATATCACCAAATATTCGATAGCGTAGAAAAGAGATTTGTGTAGTTCTGAACTGTCACATCTTGATTTACATTGCATGTAAAAGAATACTAGTAAATAAATCACACATGGTCTTAACCAGCACCTTGTGTATCACGATAAATGTTGTCTTTTGTGAAAAGAGCACACAAATATGAACCGAATGTCCAAGCAGCGAAGGATTCGAGTCCACGAACAATTCTTGTTACATAAGCAGCTGGTGCGTAGCGTTATGAAGAGGGGAAAATATTCTGTAACTCTGTAACACTTGAAGGGGTATATTTGGACTTTTTGCTGTAAAACAAAAATTCTGTTAAAACACTTGTTAATAAGTCTAAATTTATTTTTCTTTCCAAACCACAAGAAACTTGGAAGGTTACACTTGGTAAACAACGCACACTTTTTGCAGTAAAATAACTGGGTGGTTGTTTTACAATCGGTAACTTAGTCTAGTTTCATATGAACAGAAATGACGTCATTGTTTTCCATTTGAATATGATCCCATAATTACAATCGATAATAAACTTTAAGAAAATATCGTGCGTCTAGGGTTGATAGATACTATCCGAATACAGCCAATATTGTCATGTTGCTGTTTTTGTCTGCTGTGAAATCATATTTATTTAGCTAAAGTCTTAAATATCAAAATGAAACGAAAAGCACGATCCAGGCATACTGTTATGCGACGTCATATTGTAAACAAGTAGTAAGTAAATCTCAATATGTTTTTACCAATTTGGGAATTCAGAAGACTGTACTTTCGTCGTGACAGTAGGGATGGGGCAAATGTAACGATACGTAAAATTGGCTTAACACATTTACATTTATAAACGGCTTTTTCAACTTACAGCAGACCCCTTTTAATAAGATTGTGGTAAGAGGAGAAATTGCTCATGACAAAGAATGACCTTTGTTATTCAGGTATTAAACATTTCTGAACAATAGTTCAGTTCATTATCAATATTTTACAAGGATCTTTAAAAGGTTACCCAAACTTTGTCTTAGGAAGTGGATTAGTGAAACTGCAACATCCGTGACTTTTCATTGTATACACAAGTTGTTCAACAAATACCCGTAACTGATGCACTGTGGCCTGTTATGTCCTTCGCAAGATGTGAAGACAAACATAAGCCAACGCATTTATGTAGTCTGAACTTTGATTGTATCTTTCAAAGCTTACCGTGTTGCTTAAAAGTGAAATACTGAGACGCTAACTTAATATTATCAATTCTGTTTTTCTTGCAAGTCGTGCTATATTTTGTGACTCTCTTGCTACCACTACTACATGTACAACTACTACAACAACTACGACTACAATATTAGTATTACAAAGAAAAATAACAATTTTGACATCAAAAAGCTCGCTTAATCCACGATACACAACCTGCTTTAGGGCCAATACCAATGAAAAGGAAAAAGTTCGGCGTTTTCAAAATACTTCTCTATCATCATTTCTTCCTGATCGTTTTTTCTTTTAACCAATGGAACATCAAAGTATTGCAATTTATCTGCTATCTGTGCACAGTCTCGAGATACTGTACATCTGTTGCTAGATGGTGAAAATACTATATAGTCTATTGAGTGCCTATATTTAGACATCAAGTTCACGTGACCAGAAGGACCAATCACGTATTTTTCAATCTCGACATACTGCATTATCTTCCGCTAGGTGGCATATTTCAAACATATAACCCATCTGATATGGACACCCGGGGTACAGAACCGGACTACTTTAAAAGACAGCAATCGATACAGCGAATTTCAAAATAAAATATACGTTTACTTACTAAAACGCTACCTGGTACGATTCATCAGCCATGGTTAACTAGCATATAACCTACGCACCAGGCATCTATAAACATAGTCCCCATAAGCTTACGAAAACGCCCTGGTATAAGCTCAGCAAGATGATGACGTTATTTTTGTTGTCAGCCTGTTGCACAAATCTCGGTTTTCCCGATGTCTATATTGAAAAAACTGTCTACAGAGATTTACAGTAAACTATAGTATTTTATAAAATTATTTTCCCTGTTTGAAATCATATTTTCTAGAAATTTGTAGTGAAAAACTGGCTTGATTTTTCCACAGATGCATTATTTATAGCCATTTTCTGCTTGCTATCGTCAATTTACGCACCGCGTATTAATATTTATCCTGTACAGGATAGTGATGCGTCATAGCAAATAGGTCAATAATATTGACATGCGCAGACAACGCGACATACTATACAGCTGTGGCCAGATGACATGTATATTCTATTGAGTGCCTATATTGGACATCAAGTTCACGAGACCAGATAGACCAATCACGTTTTGTATCAGACTTTCATTCGCACATGTATTTCACTAAGTTTTTGTATTTTCAGTCGTTAATAGCAGAAGTAAAGATTTAAATTCTTTTCCACACAGTCCCGAGTTTTAACGACCCTGGAAGAAATGATATCGTTTCCCCAATTAAACTCATTTCATTGCTAAGTATAGTGAAAACAGTATTGGCCGCCGACAATTTTTTCTACATTTTTTTTTTGACATGCTACATCATTATACTCCCAAACCTTCGTCGAAAATGAGAAACAAATTTTATGTCCCCGTGGTGCGATTGTGCCGTTAAATTCTCTGTTACATACTTCGATAAAATGAATTTCATACAGATATTTACCGTAAAATAGCATTATGGAAATGAGGCTTTAGAAATACTTCGTTATCCTGTCACTTTTTAAATTGGGTTAATCTTTAAACGGTTACTACAGTCACGCTCTCCATCCTTCTCTTTTCGAATCTCTCTTTCCTTTTTTATTCTTATCGCTGATTATTTCCCTATTAATTACAGAAATTGTGATTCAAGTTTTAGAACAGATACTTTTCGATTCATGAAAACTTAGAAAGGCCGAATGTCCACACGTACACAAGTTATTTTTTTCCCGGACTTGCATGAAACGTACGAGCCGAAGGCGAGGTGGCGACATGATTCGCCACAGCCGTGAGCAAGTTTCCAAGTGCTACCCTGAACCTACAACGAATTTATTATAGATCTACAGCAAAGTTTTACCATCCCAACCTGTATTCAAGCGAAATTTCCCTGTTCTATGGTCTCAAGAATCGAGTGTGTTTACGAAATCGAATTTCCCTTCTAAGTACCCCAACACACTGAAAACTGACGTCACTGTAAAAGCTGACATCACTGGACCTAGGTAAAACGTGCAGTTTGGTGCATTCGGAAGTCACTGCGATAGACATTCGACGTATTTTTATTTAAACATGGATTTAAACAACTCTAAGGTAAGTAAGTATCTATTTTATGAATTGTCGGCAAAAGAAAACGACTATTAGCTACTTTAAACAACCACTAGTTTATTTTTTGATGTTACAATAAACATATGACGTTAGGCACTTCCCAATTTGTTTACGAGACAGAAGGGTTGCTCGTTTCAACCTCGCGTATTTGTTTTAGAATGACTATAAACGATAATGAATTTAAAAATATTCATTTATTTTCAAAAAAATCCATTCTTTCTGCTTTAACGACAACCATCAACGGTGTTTTTGTCTCGTGGGCGACTCGTATCGATGGACGCTGCCATCCTGGATTTCGTGTTAAAGCGTTTAAGTATAGATGGACCTCCGAGAGGGAAACTGTGCTGTGAACAGCAATATATATTCGGAAAATATTATCCAATCAGATCGCAAGAAATTTCTTTGCAGTATGATTAGAGACCTTGTACCTGGGGCAAGGTGTACATAACGTTATAAATTGATTTTTCATTTTCAATTCAAGCCATTTCGTTTTTATTGGGTGAGACAGAGCTCCAGAGCCAATCAAACGGCTTGTATCAGAATTTTGAATAAAAAATGAATTCAGAATTGTTGGTGATTTCTCGCTCACGTTTACGAAGAAAAAGAATGTGAGGTTGTTTGATACATACATTCTCTTCTACAGCAGAGGATAGATAGCCTCGGCATCCTCTTTCCTGTGGTGTCTTTTTTTTTTTCAAATTTGGTAGCCTTCAGGACCCTATACAACAAATCTCAGATAGCATCATAGAAATGAGCCATGCTTTGTGAAAAGGCCGTTTAATGCTTCTGCAAAAAGTATCGATTCAGATCAGGCTGACCTGGGTCGAAACTGTTTTGCTATTTGTCAGTTTTTTGCAAGTCAAAGGACCAGAGTACCTCATGATTCAGTCGGTTGTTAGACAAAATGGATTTATTTAATGGATTCATAAAGTTTATGTGAGGACTTGCTTGGTATCATGCATCACGGGAATGCATTATTGACTCAGATTTTTTCATAACCACCATACACGATATTATGTTTGTAATTTGATTGTTCTAAACATTTGCTGGAATGGAATGTGTCATGGAAATGAAATATCAGCAAGCCTGAATACTCATATCAATCGCTACACCCTTTTCAAACAGAAAAATATAACAATGCAGAAACCAAAGTCTTTACGTAAAAACTTTATTCATGTAACTCATGTTGGGTTTTGGGGTTGCAATTCGATGATCAGTACACTGACTGATTATTCGAACTTCTTTCATGGTGCTCACATTATCGACATCTCCCAGTGTCTGTCTTGGTCGCCAAACTATCAAGATTTGGCGGTATATGTGGTAGTCCTCATGTTGTCCTGGTCCTACTCTGCCTGTCTTGGACCCATATGGCCGAGATCCTTATATAGCTTGGTCCTTATATTATCAAGATATTCGTTATCTACATTGGTCCATATATGGTCGTGTTCTGGCAGTATTCTTTTTTGTTCTCATATTGTCGACATATTCAATCATAATTGCTCCTCATATTGTCGAAGTCATAATTATCTTATGAGAAATAATTTCGCATGGAATTTAAGTACAATATATCATATGAAGTAAAACGCTCTTTTTTTTCAATATTTTGGCCAGTTGCCTTTATCAAGAAAGAAAAACGTCTATTACGTTTTTCTTTGTTGATATAATCAATATCTCACAGTTGGACCTTATATTATTGAAATTTAAAGGTATCTTTCTTAGTCCTTATTGTATCGAGTCCTTTCGGGGTTTTCTTTTACCTCTTTGCAACAAACTAATTTCGAGGTCTTAAAGGACAGTTTAATTGTAAATGGCATAGCCTAAGTTAGCGGACATTGTAGATTTAGGACTGGACCATATGGTCGGCTTGTTACCAGCATTTTCTCCTTTTCCCACAATATTTTCAAAATGCTTCTTTCTCTGGGTCATTAAAAATTTGGACGGGTTGATATTTTGTGCTGTTGCTAAATTGGCAGTGAAAGGGATTAAGCTATAACAGAAAAGCAACGGAATATATTCAGGTTTATTTTGCGAGTATAAATCTATGAGCCATGCTCTGGCAAAGGGGGCTTAATGCATCTCTGTGATGCATGATACCAAGCGAGTCAGAACGTAATTAGGGACCCATAAAATCCATTATGTCTACCAACCGACTCAGTCATGAGAGAGACTGTTCCTTTATCATACAGAAAATCGACAAACAGCAAAAAGTTTCGGTCCAGGTCAGCCTGCGCTAGCAGGCTGACCTGGGTTGATACTTTTCGCAGATGCATCAAGCCTCCTTTTCACACAGCATGGCTCAAATATTATAAATAGTTCATAAATAACGCTCCCAGCATCGCGTTACCCCATCAAATCTGAAAGCACTGTATACGAACCAGATTGGTTCACAGTGGTTATTTTGTGATTAGATACATAAATTTGTATAACAATGAGAACGGAACGTCGCATCCCTATGGGTGACATATATCCCTGTCTTCACAGATATCACGCCCATCTTCCTTTCTTTGGCTACTTCTTTCAGTTAATCCAATTTCGACGTTTTCATCAAAGTTTTCTGCAAGATCATTATTATTATTAGGTTGTTCTCCCACATGAAATCCCGTCCACTTCCTTATTACTGATGAGAAAAAGCATGCTCTCTCTAACTTCACAGAGTTGAAAGCGATTTATTACAATTAGTTTACGTGTACAGGGACAATTTTAGCTCCATTTTGGAAAGTATGCAACGAAAATACCAAGCACGGCGCGAGCTATATGGGCCTGTATTCACTAATCATTCTTAGTAACTTCCTAATCTGATTCTCAAGATTTTCTTTTCTTCTAATTTTGAAATTTCTGAATGGCTGCATAAAATGGGTAAGTCAGTCAGAAACTGCGTTTCTTTCAAAACCTTTAATAAAAATTTTGAATGGTTGTTGAATAAGGGCCCTGAACTTGAAAGCACGTTCTCCGATATTTTGCGAAATATTTGTTACACAAGAAAGCGATGAAATCGGGATTTTTTAGCCATGCTCTGTGAAAGGAAGGTTTTACTTTATCTGCAAAAGTTTCAGCCCAGGGCCCGTATTCCTAAGAATATTCTTAGTCTTATTCTCCAAGATTGTCCAACTTTGAAAGTAACACAACTTCTGATTGGCTAAACCAAATGGTTTAGCCAATCAGAAGTTGCGTTACTTTCAAATCCAGAAAATGTTGGAGAATAAGACTAAGAACGTTCTTAAGAATGGTTGGTGAATACGGACCCAGAGGTCAGCCTGTGCAAAAAGGGGTTTAATGGATATGCATGATGCATTGTACGAAGACAGACGTCACATAAGTATAGCTTCACTAAATCCATTTTGTGGAACAAACGACTAAATCATGAGGTAGTCTGGTCCCTTGGCATGCTGAATTTGACCAAAATCAAAAAGTGTTGACTGGGGTCAGCCTGCGCCGATACTTTTGGCAGATGCATTAAGGTAATATATTTCTTACCCTCAAAATTCCCACTTGTGTCACCGGGACTGAGCAGTCGTCAAAACGCGTCCGATTCCGTTCTATATGTATTTTCGTCCGTACTAAGTAGGTTTCCATACAAGCTACTTTCAGTCCCATGATCTTAAACATGGCGGCGCACTTGAAATTCTCTAATCAACGACAACAACAACAGTGACGTTATTTACATTTAGCGATCCGTTAGTGAAAACTGCCAACGAAGCTGATAAATCGCGTTTGAACATGTGTATGAACAAACAGTTTGTAAACGATTTCGAGTGAATATTTTGATTCAAAGGTTTCATTATCAGCGGAGTCTTATTTACAAAAGTCTACATTATTGCGTTATTACGTTTTTTAAATTCACGCCAATGTGACTTTTGAGCGCGTTATTACGTGTTTTAAAATACGTTATTACGAGCGACTTCTTTGCGTTGTATAACTTGTTTTAAAGTCACGTTATTAAGTGTTTTTGAAAAACATTTTACCTTCATGTTGACTTGGAGGCTTACGTACTTACTGAACGAGTAGTAAAGCGGTCTATTTCCGGCCGAGACATGTTAAGGGTATGTGAATATTACACCACGTGATACAGCCCTGAGATTCGATCGGGGATCATCCGAGGTTTGCCGAATGGTGGTTAGATGTTTTAATCCTTAGGCTGCTAAGCGCGACTCAAAGACTCTTTGCGGACAATGTAGATCAAGATCAGACTGCACAGAACGTGCAGTCTGATCTTAGATCTACATGTCCGATAAGGAAATATTTTTCAAAGCAAAATTATGGGTTTTACCATCGACTTGAAAGTTTCATATCGCTCATTTAGCAGCTTAAGGGTTAAAAAAGAGTCTGTAAGGCAATGGACCAAGCTTCTTAGTGTATAAGACATCAACATTATAATACCATTTCTTCTCGCCTTTATATTCACATCGATAAGACTCTATTCAGTACTCAAAAGGCAGTAAAGTATGAAAATAAAACGATTAATTTTTTGTAAGAGGTTTAATTTAAGAAAAAAGTGTCAAAATTTTATGGAAAGCAGCGCCACCTGTTGCTCATCAATCATTCAATCGTACCTAAGAAAATTTTAATCCTTTGGCCGCTTAGCACGACTCCTGGCGCTTTTGCGGACAGTGTAGATAAAGACCAGACTACACAAAAACGTGCAACTTTGAAAAAGGCAATATTTGGGTTTTTACTATTGAGCGAAAATGTTCGTTTCATTTATTTAGCAGTTTCAGGGTTAAGAATCATCAGACAAAGCAAGCCATCGCATATAATTATGAATCCCTAAAATCCGTTTTGTGTAACAACAAACTAAATTAACTAAACTGTTTTATTGCTTAGACTTGTATATTACATACATCATGGTTTTGCAGAATATGTCACACTATTCTTCGGCTAAATTGGCCCGGAAATAGATTTTGATGTTCATTGTAGCATACAGTGGTCATCATTTCATCAAAGTAACAAATAAATACTAAAATATCAACATGAAAAACACATTTGAAGAGTTATCCTGAAGGCTGTAAAATTGCATTCGTCAACTACCTTACAAGTCCCTTTCATCTGGAGTCAGTTTTCAGAGGACCTGTGTCTTGCACCTAGAGGGGATTTCTTTCTCTATCTGTAAGAAGCGCCCCGCTCTTTTAACTAGCGGATAAATCTTTCGGGCCGTTTGAAGGCCTATTGTATCTCAAAAAGAAAAAGAGAGGACACAATAAGATTATCATGGTCTACCCTTTTTCTGTCCTAGAGCTGTGGTTTCACTCTTCAAGTGACAGGGACTGCAGGTCCTTATTCTCCGTACAGTCTAAATTCAATTCTAGTTCTTAATTCCGGTTCTAAATTCTAAGTCCAGCAGTCTGTCTGACTGTGACCTCTCTCTGAATACGCCAAACAGATCTAGGCATTTAGTATTACAATAATATAATAGTCATGCTCTGGCAGAAGAGAGTAATGCATCTCCATGGTGTATTATACCGAGCAAGTCGCAATATAATTATGGATCCGTAAAATCCGTTTTGTCTAAGATTTGATTGAATCTGGAGGTAGAAAGGTTCTTGGACATGTACAAAATTTACAAAGAGCAAAAAATTTCGACCCATGTCAGCCTGCGCAGTCCGCGCAGGCTGACATGGGTCGAAACTTTTTGCAGAAGCCCTAAGGAAGGAATAAAATAAGTACGATCTTGAATTAACGCAGTGTTTCCCTTGTCTGGATATCCGGGCTACTAGGCAATCACGCCTTTGACAGCTAAGTCTAAGTAAAATGTAAAAAGTAAAATGTATTTTAGACGACAAAATTACAGAATTCTCCATATTCGCAAACGACAAATCATATACGACTCAAATGATATAATTTCTCTTTGAAAGGGTAGAAAACATAGTGGGAAGAGGACAAAATGCTGCTTACCAGCCATGATTTATTAAAAGGGGGATTAAGGCATCTGCGAAAAAAATATCGACCCAGGTCTGCACAGACTGCACAGGCTGATCTAGGTCGAAAGTTTTTGCTTTTGGTAAATTTTCAGTATATCCAAGGACCAAACTACTCCAGGATTCAGTAGGTTGTAAGACAAAATGGGTTTTATGAACCCATAAGTACAGGATGACTTGCTTGGTATAATGCATCACGGCGGTGCAGTAAACCCCTTTTGCCAGAGCAGGGCTCTTATGTAACGACATAGAGAACATCACGAAGACAGTGGTGTCCCATCTAGCGTTCAGGGTTAATGACCCGAGAGGGCATCATTTTTCAGAAAACCAATCCGTTGTTCTGGGTAGTTTTAACAAATGAGGGCGACTTGTTATCGTAAGACAACCCTATTTTAACGGGAACAGTAGATATTTATCACTGCCATGTAATATTTTATGTGATCTTTTTACCCTATTATAGCCCTATAACCCTATTATAGCATTGATATCATTATACTTACCGGTGGTTTGGGCGACGTTTTTGAACTCTAGACAAAGCCGCTACGTAACCAAAAAAAAAAAACTCTAGAAAATATATGAGCCATACTCAGGCAAAACGGGTTTAACCCTTTCCCAAACAAGCCCTGGTTTTCACGTGTCTGCAGTACAAGTCTTTTGAAAACACTGTGGGAAAAGGAGAAATTGCTCGTAACGAGCAATTTCTCCTTTTCCCCCAGTTTTTTCTACCCTTTTTGAGACCTTTCTGCCATTTTCATCAAATTTAAAATTGTCGTCTGCAGACTCTTTCAATTTGGACCAGTCCAAACTTTGTCGTTTGGGAAAGGGTTAATGTAGCTTCTCAAAACATCATATATGAAGCAAGTCATCATAATAACTTTGGATCCGTAAAATCCATTTTGTCCAACAACCGAATGAATCCTGAAATAGAATGTTCCTTGGACTTACAGAAAACTGACCAATTGCAAAAGGTTTCGACCCATGTCAGCCTGCGCGGACTGCGCAGGCTGACATGGGTCGATACTTTTTGCAGATGCATTAAGCCTCCTTTTCATAGGACATGGCTCAAATATCATGTCAAGTGTTTTTGTTGAACTGGGACGTAAACAGTCGCCGCAGCTTAAAAGAAGTCGTTCAGAAAGGTGAAGTTCTCGAACAACGATCTTCATTTTTCAAACACCCTGGTATGGAGTAGGGCAAACCGCCTCTATGCTTCGTTGGGAAACCTATTCCTCACGGGATAGTCGCCAACCATAAAAATAGCCGCCTCCAAGGATAGACGCAAATGAAAATTTTCTTAACGGGTAACAGAAAAGAAATGGAGCTCACTGTATACCAGTCTCTTGTAGGTGTAAAAGTGTAGATGATTGGCATTGATTGATTGATTGTATGGTGTTTAACGCCGTTTTCAACATTATTTCAGTTATATCGCGGCGGCCAGTGCACCTACCCATGCTTTCCTGGAGTTTCTTTTACCAGTACTCCGCACACTATTCTTTGCAAGTCACTGGCTGCTTTCCCACATAACCATCGTCGAAACAATGGTCAGCGGTGAGAGAGGAATGAATCCTGTCTCGATAACTATCATCAATCCTCGGAAAGAAATTGGCCAAGCCGGGGATCGAACCAGCGACCTCCTGTTCTCAAGTCCTGTACGCTACCGACTGAGCTACAGGGGCTTGGCGTAGATAATTGGTATTGGGCTACAGAGATTAACTCTTTACCACACGACAAAAATTTTAGACCAGTCCAAATTGAAAGCAT
Organism: Tridacna gigas; assembly: GCA_945859785.2. Lineage (NCBI taxonomy): Eukaryota > Metazoa > Mollusca > Bivalvia > Cardiida > Cardiidae > Tridacna > Tridacna gigas. The sequence continues at coordinate 30,995,323 of OX244033.2, forward strand.
TTGCAGACGACAAAATAAAAGTGACTCAAAAATGAAATTTGTTTCGGATTAGTAGAAAAAAAAAAAATTGTGGGAAAAGGAGAAAATGCTGGTCTCCAGCATTTTCTCCTTTTCCCCACAATGTTTTCAGAAGTGTTCTTCCTCAGGGTCTTTAAAAGTCGGGTTTGTGTGGTAAATGGTTAAACCGTTTGGCGCCAGAAGCAATTTTAGCTGCTCTTGGGAACAATAAAAATCAGACTGGACATCACGTTCTGCCTAGTCTTGGATGATCACCACCATCTCCATGTTCAGAAGTCATCAGCTAAGCCACCCATAGCTCAGTCGGTAGCGTACAGGACTTGAGAACAGGAGGTCGCTGGTTCGATCCCCGGCTTGGCCAATTTCTTTCCTAGGATTGATGATAGTCATCGCGACAGGATTCATTCCTCTCTCACCGCTGATCATTGTTTCGACGATTGTTATGTGGGAAAGCAGCCAGTGGCTTGGAAAGAATATTGTGCGGAGTACTGGTAAATGAAACTCCAGGAATGCATGGATAGGTGCACTGGCCGCCGTGATATAGCTGAAATTATGTTGAAAACGGCGTTAAACACCATACAATCAATCAATCAATCAGAAGTCATCACCAAAATTCCCTTCATATGCAGCAGAGTTGAATTTGTGCCATGTTCTGGCAAAATGAGAGTTAAATGTATCTCCGTGGTGCATGATACCAAACAAGTCATCACATAAATTATGGATCTATAAAATCCTTTTTGTCTAACAGCCGGCTGAATCCTGAGATAGAACGGTCATTTGACATGCAGAAAATTTACCCATAGCAAAAAGTTTCGACTCATGTCAGCCTGCGCAGTCCGCGCAGGCTGACATGAGTCGATACTTTTTGCTTATGCATTAAACACCCTTTTCAGAGAGCATGGCTCATTTTCAAATTCGAATTAATGTATCTGGCAGCGAAAGAGTTAAAAGGGGGTCGGGCGGATGCCGGGAAGCGTTATTAGAGGGTACTGAATTACAGTTTCCTGTGAAATGGACACTTGTTAGATAGACCGCTTACTGTAGAATTACCGATTTAAATCACCGTTTTGATGTTGACACATGACTCTCTTTGCGTGTACCCGACAGGAAGACTAGTCACATGATCTGATGAAAAACGCTCGGGTATGCCACATTTATCACGTAAAGGGCACCCGATTGTGTTCAGTGACCGTGGTCAAATACGGGAGTCGTTTGAAATTTAACCTTAAGATTAGATGGACATTATTTAACCTTAAGATTAGATGGACATTGTAAAATCTGAAAAACTCATTTATCGTGTTAAAATTCGTATCTTCAAACCTGTTGATTTGTGATAAATTGAACTGTTAATCCCGCATTTGTCATAGCCATCGTGCGATCCCTCCGAGGCATCAACGACTGGTAAAGGTGCTGAACTTTTCATTAGGTAATCTTTGGGGTCGTATCCAGCAACCGCTTTAAATTGCATTCTTAGTCTATTTATAGATTTAGAAAGTAACACAATTTCAAATTCGATGAAATGGTTCAGCCACTCAGAAATTGCGTTACTTTCGAATTTAGAAAGTTCTTGAGAATGAGACAGAGAATGTAAGTAGGAATGGTTGGTGAATGTGCTCCCTGGCGGTCCAACCCCCTCAACCCTAGTAATATAAGTAAGGGACTGGTGATCTACAGCCTCACTGGTTAACCTTTGAATAAGAATGACCCATGCTCTGATAAAAAGGGGTTTAATACATCTCCGTGATTCATTACACCAAGTAAGTCATCTCTTAATTATGTATCCATAAAGTCAATAGTGTCTAACTAACGGCTTTTTCCTGAGGTAGAAAGATCCTTTGACGGGCAAAAAATTATCAAAAGCAACATGTTTCGACAGAGTGCTGCCGGCGCAGGCTGACCTTGGTCGATACTTTTGGCAGATACATCAAATCCCCTTTTCACAGAGCATGACTCAAATCAACACGAATGCTGCCCCTGTGACTTGAATGATGAAAGGCTATTGAAGTTTGCAGATTAAACCCATTTGAACAAACACATTGTGGAAATCATGCCCTCGACAGGCTTTTGCATTTATTGTGTTGCTACAGGAACGGCGGCAAAAATATTTTCATTCACTTGAAATTATGCCAATATGTTCCTGCATGACAGTTGTTTATCAATTGTGTTTTAAGGTCAAATTTTTAAAACAAAAGTTCACATAAGTGCATGTAAAAAATAGCTAGTCAAACTGTGAAATATTACTGAAAGGTCCGTGTTTAGTTATCCTTGCAAAGTACTAGACGGCTGACCAACGCCCCAAAACAAATGCGCACACACCTGTTGAATGAAGAAATACATCTGCGTTCGTGTCATTTGAGATTTCTAAAACTTAAGTTGTTTCCTTTTTTTATATAGATGCTAAGATTTTACTCTAATAACTTATAGAGCTGTGATTATAAAGTTAAAGTGTTTTGCCCATTTCTGCTGCAAAAATTACATTCTATAATGGCACACAGGAAACAGCTGGTTTCAAACAACCACGTACATTTACGACCCTAAGAAGAGGAGTTTTGAGATTGTCCTGACAAACAGAATTTTCTTTTCCGACTCTGTCTTCTACACCTTCACAGCCAAATTTCATATTTTTGTGTAACATATTATACGTCGTCTACAAGTGAGCCATGCTCTATAAAAAGGGGGTTTAAGGCATTCCCTTGATGCACTGTACCAATCAAGTCATGTCCTAATCATAGATCCAATTCGTTTAACAACCGACTGAATCATGAGGCAGAATGTGCCTTTGACATGCAGAAAATTTGCATATAGCAAAAGTTTCGAACGATGTCAGCCTGCGCGGACTGCGCAGGCTGACATGGGTCGATACTTTTTGCAGAAGCACCAAACTCCTTTTTACATAGCATGACTCAAATTTTTTCGATTTAGGCAAGCCAAAATTTTTCTCGTCTAGTAAAGGGCAGAGGAATACTCCTCCAGTTTGACTTTGAAAAAAAAAGGTGTCCAACTGTGACACAGCAGTTATTTTTTATTGGCACGAACCTGTCATTTTGGAGACTTCTGGTGAATTTGTGATACAACTTGATGTGCTTTTATCACGTTAGGGATGCAGGTGTGTTATGCTATAAAGTGAAGCCACGTGGAGACACTCTTTAAGTCCGTACCTATGGACAAAATTTCAGACTTGACCATATTTAGGGCCTTTCCAGACGCACAAATTGAATGTGCCTTAAATGACAGTTTTTGTCTTTGAAAGGGAAGAAAATATTGTTGGAGAAGGAATACTGGTAGCCTTCATTCTTTTCTTTTCTTAAAATGCCTTGAAAAGCCTTCTTTTTGGGGATTGTAAAATCACCGGATCCTAGGAAAAGGATAAATCCTTTACAAAATATTACCGAGTTTAAATCACGCTAAGGGAGAAGGCTTTATGAGAACATTGTAAGAAAAAAAAAAAAAAAAAATGCTGGTACTAGCATTTTTTTCCTTTTCTCACAATGTTTTCAAACTTTTCATAAACACATTACATCATCTGAGCCATATTTAAAGTAGTCAAGATCGATTTTTTCAACCCTCATCCTGCTAAATAAGTTAAACTTAATAAAACTTTCAAGCCGATAGCAAACACCCTAACAATGTTATCTGAAACTTACTTTTCGCGGAAAGAATATCTCTTTATATCGGACAGTGTAGATCATGGATCAGACTGCACGTTCTGTGCAGTCTGATCTTGATCTACACTGTCCGAAAAAAGTCAGTGAGTCGCGCTTAGCAGCTTAAGAGTTGACAGCCGCGTCGCTCAAGATCTATCACTGTTACTACAACAAAATTATTGTTTGTATGCCAAAACTAATGGTGATTTTCCATGTGAATGAGATCAAGATCAGACTGCAAGGAACTTACTGTCTGATCTTGATCTAAATTGTCTATAATATTTTGGTTTGCGTTTGTATGAAATACGTTTTACGCCACCAACAAACTGTACTCTTGTCATGAAGCGACACCTCACTTTTTCATCCCTTTTTAGAGTTTTCTTTAGTGCTAGCGCCTGGATCTCTGCAGTGCATTGCCCAAGGACAAAATCCGAGTGATCAGTTTGGTGCCAACAGCTGTCATCGAGCAAGTGGCGTTCTTCACCAACCTTTCTTATAAACATTCGTAGTCTAACTCCCTAGAATTTTTTTAAAATTTGAAAGTACATACAGTATCTACACAAAAATGCCTCTTGTCATTTACCATGATGGCCATGATGTTTTAGACAGAATATTATCTCAAAATACTGGACGAAATCCCCCCCCCCCCATTTCTCTCTCTCTCTCTCTAAACCCCATATTAGATAATGGAAAAAAAAAAAAGATGTAGATTTTTTTTTCTAAATTTTATTGTCTTGATTTATACAAATTGAAATTGTAACATACATAAACATCTAATGTTTAAAACTTTGGCACAAAAAAAAAAGAGAAAGAAATTCCATATTTCTTCATTATCCACGCCTAGTAACTTGTCCAACAAACTGTAATAGCGTATTTGCGGCCGGCAAGCGAAAGACTCAAACTTGTGAAGTACCTGATTGTCACCAAATCGTTTTTTTTTTTGCGTGTGTGTTTTGTTTTTAAGGTTTTTTTTTTGTTTATTTGTTTGTTTAACCCTTTCCCAAACGACAAATTTTGGACTGGTCCAAATTGAAAGAGTTTGCAGACGACAATTTTAAATATGATGAAAATGGCAGAAAGGTCTCAAAAAGGGTAGAAAACACTGTGGGAAAAGGAGAAATTGCTCGTTACGAGCAATTTCTCCTTTTCCCACAGTGTTTTCAAAAGACTTGTACTGCAGACACGTGAAAACCAGGGCTTGTTTGGGAAAGGGTTAAAATACCAATGGAGACGAGGGCCCAGGTTGGTGGATGGGAAGTGGCGAGTAACAGTTGTCTGTTCGTAGATCTTTTGTATGATATCACTAAAGTAGACGGGCTCCGGTGATGTCGGCAGATGATTGGATCAAAAGACAATCTGAAAATAGAACATAAATGTACATTGAGAGGGAGAATCGAATACAAATAAGTCCGAAAAGGATGTTCTAGCTTTCCTTCGAATAGACCCCTTGTTTTCTAATAGGCCTACGTGCCCACAGCAAAGCTAAAATTCCCCACCCAGGCTTAAACATAGCTGCTCGCTGACACTTCTGTGGAGGGCCTTTTAGTTGGTAAAAACAGTCGGTCGCCATGCTCTGTCAAAACATGGTTTAATGCGGCAAAAAGCACAGACCAATTTCAGCCTACGACAGAGGTCGATAGTTTTTAAAAGATGCATTAAACCCCCTTTTTACAGAGCATGACACAAAAGAAATGATAAAAAGAAATGAAATTAATATTTATAAACCTGAAATTACATTTTTTCCCACAAAAACATTTCAAATCATTATTTCAGTAGAAAGATATTGTATACAGAAAAAAATATAACAACCAATACGTTTTAAAGATCATCGTATTTCGCACAGCGGCAAGGATCTTTTTGCCAAAAGATATGACGAGTGAAATCTAAGATAAATGACAAAACTTTCCTAAGTCATGGGACCACGGTCAAAGGTCTATTCCATGAAAAACTATCCGACATAAAAGGAAATACATCTGATATTTATGGTATTGTACACTGTATTATACTAGATTTTTATTTTTGATTCCTTATTTTTACTGTTAGATTTACCCCCAGTTTTTTTATTCAAAAGCCCCTTCCCTGGAGTCGTTCAAGTATGGAATTTTTGGTTACTCTTTACCTCTCAGCAAAATTTTAGACTTGTCCAAATGAAAGCATTTGTAGACAACAAAACGGATGCTACTCAAAATTTGAATTTTTTTTTTTTTTTTTTTTGGTAGGCTAGAAAACATTGTAGGAACAGGAGAAAATGCTAGTAACCAGCATTTTCTCTCTTTCCCACAATGCTTTTTTTAAGGCTCCTTCCTCTGAATTGTTAAGATCTGGGATTGTGTGGTAACGGGTTGAATGGTGGTTCTTAGTGATAATCCCGTTTTAACCCTTTCCCAAACGACAAATTTTGCACTGGTCCAAATTGAAAGAGATTGCAGACGGCAATTTTAAATTTGATGAAAATGGAAGAAAGTTCTCACAAAGGGTAGAAAACACTGTGGGAAAAGGAGAAATTGCTCGTTACGAGCAATTTCTCCTTTTCCCACAGTGTTTTCAAAAGATTTGTACTGCAGACACTTGAAAACCAGGACTTGTTTGGGAAAGGGTTAACCCTTAGGCTGCTAAGCGCGACTTAAGGACCTTTAGTGGACAGTGTAGATCAAGATCAGATGGCACAGAACGTGCAGTCTGATCTTGGATCTACAATGTCCTACAAGGAGAAATCTTCTCTCCCAAAAAATACCTTTTAAATGGCAAAATCTTGGTCTTTACTATCGCCTTGAATATTTTATTTCATTAATTTATCAGAATAAGGATTAAAAGGATGTATGAGCCTGTACTCAAAGTTATCTGGCTTCCCAAAGTATGTTTCAGGAGATCATACTTTTCACAGAAATTTCACTAACTTACTCTGTGTACACGAACAAAGGAAAATAAACCTTGCTCTGGCAATAGGGGTTTTAATACATCTCCTAGATTCATTCCACCCAGCAAGTCATCATAAAATTATATAGCCTAAGAATCCATTTCGTCCAAAAACCGGCTGGGATAGAATGGTCCTTCGATATTAATTTCGACAGAAAATTTACCAAAAGCAAAGTTTCGACTCAGGTCAGCCTGCGCGGACTGCGCAGGCTGACCCGAGTCGATACTTTTCAACAGTTGCATTAAACCCGTTTTTCACAGAGCATGGCTCATTCATATTTTCAAGGAATGTATAAAGACATTCTTTCGGGACGATATGATAAACATGTAAATTTTCAGCCACCCACAAATCACAGGTGTTAGTGGGGCTCTATGTTTTATCTATCATATCAAAGCAAAATGCATAATTGAGCCGTGCTCTGGCCAAATGGGGCTTAATGCATCTCCTCTGATGCATAAATACCAAGCAAGTCATCACATAATCATGGATCCATAAAACCGAATTTGTCTAACAATCGACGGAGTCATGAGGTAGACTGGTCCTTTGACATACAGAAAATTGACAATTGAGGAAACGTTTCGGCCCAGGTCAGCCTGCGCGGACTGCGCAGGCTAACCTGGGTCGGTACTTTTTCGCAGATGCATTAAGCCCCCTTTTCACGGAGCATGGCTCATATCATTTGTATTCCATTTCACGTGCAAAACGTCGGAAGCTGCAAAAACCTATTGTAACGGTCTCACGATTTATGCAATTTGGTCCAAACACCTGATTTTTTTGCGGTTTGAATCTTTTATTGAAATGAAACATCAGCCATTACTCATGGAAATCGATCTGTTGAGGGTTTTTTTTTTTAGGTATTTAGGTGCTTACTGAATACAGGATTGTCGTATTTAACCCTTTACTAAACAATTCCTTTTTTCACTACCCTGAAGAAAACCTCTTTTGAAAACAGTGGGAAAAGAAGAAAATGTTGGTAAAATTTTCCGACATTGATTTCCATCGTTTCAAAGGCAGAGTTCATAATTTGAGTCAGATTCAATTCATCGTCTTTGAATATGGACAAGCCTAAGATTTTGTCGTGTGGTGAAAAGTTAAGGAAGTGCAATATTGGAAGTTAACCCTTTGCCACACAACCTGGAGTGTTTGCGAACCACAAAAACGAAGGTTTTTGAAATATTGTATGAAAAAAAAAGACAGTCTGCATAATCTTCAGCCGTGAGAGAGAGAGAGAGAGTATGTCTGTGATCCATCATACCAGGGAAGTCATGACGTAATAATTGATCCCTAAAATCAATTTCGTTTCGCAGTCGGCTGAATCCTGAGGTAAAATGATCCTTTGATATGCTTTCTATTCCCTTCCCACAATGTTTTCTACCCCTTAAAGACAAATCCTATAATTTGAGCCGAATTCGATTTGTCGTCTGTATTTCTTCTTAATATCGTTATGCATAAATCTAAAATTTTGTCCTTCGGTAAACTTGAAATCAAAATGACCTGAAACTTCTATGATAGCTGATGATTTTAAATATTACTATAACCTTTCTGTTTCTAAATGTCAATCTAAGTGCTTTTTCAAGGAGATGAAGATCAGACTGCACAGAACGTGCAGTCTGATCTAAGATCGTCACTATCCGACATGTTAAGTTTTATGATATGAAAAATGCTTTGAAATCTATTGTGATCAGCGTTTCCTATCACAGATATTCACCTATATCGCAGTAACTTTATGTCTAAACACGCATATCGTGTTGAGAGCCATAAATACTGACTGAAAATATTCATTTTACTTTATGTGGTAGATTAGAAATTAACAGGCTGAAAAACAAGGTCAAATACCATGATGAATGAATGTGAAGAAGACAAACTACATCTGTCCATTGTCCGCATGCTTTCCTTCTTTGTATTGGTCGCTTGGTTTATTAGGAATGTCATTGGTTGCGACCAACAAGACACCCCAAACAATTAAGTATAGGCTTTATATGAGCTATGCTCTGTGAAAAGGGGGCTGAATGCATCTGCAAAAAGTATCGACCCATGTCTGCCTGCGCAGTCCGCACAGGCTGACATGGGTCGAAACGTTTTGCCGTTACTCAATTTTCTGCATGTCAAAGGACCATTCTACCTCAGTATTTAGTCGGTTGTTAGATAAAATGGGTTCGATGGATCCATCCTTATCTGATGGCTCGATTGGAGTGATGCATCACGGAGGTGTATTAAATCCCCTTTTCACAGAGCACGGCTCATATTCAGTTTTCACACGTTTCTATTCCACATTCACACTCTAACTACTGGTGTCTCGGATTTCAACATTCCATTCAGACCACGTCATTTTCTATCTACCTCTTTCCCTACCAACTAAATTGAACAGCGCTCTGGCAAAAGAGGGCCTAAAGTATCTCCGTGATGCATGATACCAAGTAAGTCATCACATATTAAAATCTATTTTGCCCAGCAACCAACCGAATTATCCGGTAGACTGGTCCTTGGAAATGCAGAAAATTGACCGATAGCAAAAAAGTTTGGACCCAGGCCAGTCTGCGCGGACTACAAAGGCTGTGCTAGGTCGATACTTTTTGTGGATGCATTAATCCCCCTTTCCGCAAAACACGGTTCTGATATATTGGACGTTTTTCCCCCCGAGGTCTCGAAGTACAGTTCCATTGAAACTGTAATTTAATTTATTTAGTATAGATATAGGTGGTGCTTGGTGTAGATCGAAGATCAGACTGCACACTGTACAATCTTGTCTTGATCCACGTCGTTCGCTAACGGAATAAAAATCACCCATTGGCAGTCAAAGAATAAAAAGTATCCTACTTCAAAAAAGGAAGACCAAAGTCCGTACAACATGCCATTTTTACTTAACACGAAATGGAGCAAGAGCAAGACAGAGGACACTATCAGAAGAGAAGGAAAATGTAATCAGCTTGGCTGTTTTCGAAGGAAAAGCTTGACATTTTATAATATGGCCCTCAACATGCGAAATGAGACCTTCGGACATTTGCACGTAAAGTGTCGTACCGGATTAGCCTGCGCAGTCCGCGCAGGCTAATCTGAGACGTCACTTTACGACTACGTAAGATTTTTTCAAACAGTAGACTTTCATTAAACAGAAAGGCCCTTTTTCGTGTGTTGCACGCCATATTTCTGTCATTCTACTGAACATTTTTAATTCAAACTCAGACTAGCTATTAAGTATAAAAAGAGGCACCCATACAACAGGGACAGGTAACCATCAACATATTTTTGACACGGTTATGCCCCTTTTTCGCCTTAATTTTTTTACTGAAAACCCATCTTATTCTAAAAGCAACTGCAGCCGAGCGTTGGCACCCACAAGCTCTTGTTTATTAAAGCCGTAGAAAACGTTTGAGGAAAAAATAAGACAAACGATGATTGATATTACTTAACTCTTTGCCACACAATCCCAAATCATAGTTTAACGATCTTGAATAAAAAGCTTTTGAAAACATTGTGGGTAAAGGTGAAAAGACTGGTAACCAATATTTTCTCCATTCTTCACAGTTTTTTACCTTTTCACAAAGAAAATCTTTCATTCCAGTAAAATTAATTTGTTGTCTGCTTTTGTTGATATTGGAGTTTAATGCCATTCTAACAGCTTAGATCATGTCACGGCGGTCAGACCACCTACGCACGAGGCCAGAGGCGAAAAATTGCAACCACCAGGTCACGATTCAGACACGCTCACCACTGAGCTACCGGTTTAGCGTCTGCGTACGCTTTCAGTTTGGCTGGATCAGTCTAAAATTTTGCTCTGTCGATAAGAGCCAAAACAAGTAACTGGTCCATTTCCCAATATTATTATCTCCTGCAGAATTTCGCGTTGTCCGTCCGTCAGTTTGTCCGCCCTTCCGCCCGGACAGATATCTCCTAAAGTCCTTGACTAAATTTGATGAAACTTCATACATGTGTCCCTTATGATAGTCCGCCGATATACTTTTGTTTTGTTTTTTTATTGATATCGTGTCATGGAAAAAAGGGGCTTGACGCATATTTCCATTGTGGACAAATATCTCTAACTTCTGGACAGAAACTTACTGTATAATTTCATTATGGACAAATAACAAAAAGGCCACGTTTACATCCATAACACAATACCTCCTACATGTCTCTATCAAAAAAAAAAGGTCTTTTTTTCGGCGGTGGATATGATTCCAACGAAATTATTTGTTTTAACATCTTTTCGATGCTATTTTGAAGTATGGTAAAAAAGTGCTATTCAAACGGTAACGTGTTTATCATTTGAATAATAAAGAAACACCGAAAATAAACTCCCTTTCGAAAGAAGACACCCAAATGGACTAGTATATTTACATATCTTCATTATCATATGGATCACATGAGTAGATTTAGTTTTGATTTTACTTTTAAAAACAGAATTAAAATATTTCCTCTGAAATATTATCCGTATGCTAAGTAGCTTATCAAATGGAAGCTATTTAAGTTTGGGTCAGTGAAAGCATGAATTACCGGTTGATAACCCTTTCCCAAACCACAAATTGTTGATACTTCCGAATCGAAAGTAACTGTAGATGACAAATTCGGAATTGGTGCAAATGAAACCTTATTTGTCCGATAGGATAGAAAACATTGTGAGAAAGGGAGAAAATGCTGGTACCCAGCATTTTCACCTTTTCCCACAATGTTTTCAGAAGCATCTTATTCGGGATCGTTAAAACTCTGGATTGTGCGGTAAAGGGTTAAAGTCAATCCTCCATAAATACAATGGCAGCTGTTTATGTTTTGGTCAGAGAAGGCAAGAATTATTCGTTTTACCACAAAACCTCCAAATGACTACAAGTTTAAATTCTTTACCACACCATAAACTTTTAGACCAGTCCAAATTGAAAGCATTTGCAGACGACAAAATAATTGTTACTGAAAAAATGAAATTTGTTCTGGGAAGGTTAGAGAACATTGTGGGAAAAAGAGAAAATGCTGGTTACCAGCATTTTCTCCTTTTTCCACAATGTTTTCAAAAGGCTTCTTTCTCAGGGTCGTTAAAAGTCGGGATTGTGTAGCAAAGGTTTAACTCTTTACCATACGACAAAAATTTAGTCTTATCCAAACCGAAAGCAACTGCATATGACAGATATGACTCAAAAAGTGAAACTGGTTTTTGGAAGGGTAGAAAATATTGCAGGAAAAGGAGAAAATGCTGGTTACCATTTTCTCCTTTTCCGAAATTGTTTTCAGAAGCCCTCTCCTTCAAAGTTGTTTAAACTCAGGATTGTATGGTACAGGGAAAATACTTGTGTAGGGGGGGGGGGGGGGGCAATATTGGGGTAAACGAAGAAACGTAAATGTATAAAGCCCCTACTGCCCAAGTTCTCCTTGCTTTCAGTGTGGTGAACCAGTTTATAGTGCAATGTAGCCAGTCGTTGGAAAAAATATGTAGCACTGTTAGAACCACTTTTGTAATAAAACGGCTTTTTGTACAAAAAGCCGTTTTAGTACAAAAGTGGTTCTAACATGGCATTGGTAAAATGACGCCAGAATTCTATAAAGAGGAGCAATGACATGTAACTGGTTCATGAACTAACGAACAGAAAGCTGAATCATGAAAAATACTTTAATGAAGATAAGCAGACTTACAGTGGGTTCCTGACGGTGTCACGTGACATGTGACGTAATTTCCGTGTCCATATTTCTTTCACCAGTCCTCGTTTCGTCGAACTTGAATTGTCTTTTATCATAAAATCTGAGGAGAACAGGACTTTGCGGGTGGTACTTCTTTAGATGTATATAATGCTGACCAGGTTCTTGTGTGGTATGACCACAGTCTTCACATACGTAAAGTTTATTTCGCCGCTCCTACCATAAAGAAATTGACATATTTAGCTCTTCATGCAATTTGACTTGTATGCGAAACTTGACTATGACCAGTAAGCACATGATTGCCGTCTGATCTTGTCAACGCTTTTTTTTTTCAATAGCAATGGTCTCAGTCATATAAACGTATCTTCATCAACTGCCATGTTTCGGACCTGTCATCCCTTGATTACAGTCACCTTACGTTACTGTCTCTCTAAATTCATACCGGCTATTGGTTCTTTGCCATTTCTGATTTTTCTGTGTACATGTAATTTGTTTTAGATGTTTTGGGTGACAGAAAATGTCTGTGTAAAAATCATTCACTTCACCTCACCCGGAGTAACACGTTCCAGGTTAACCGGGCCTTAAGTTGCTAAATAAATGAAAGAAAACGTTCAAGTCGATATATAAAACCCAATTTTTCCTTTTTCATATGTATTTTATTTTATTTATTTATTTTTTTTTGGGGGGGGGGTGGGGAGGGGAAATATCTCCCTATCGGACAGCGTAGATATCGCGCTTAGCAGCCTAGGGGTTTACACACTGCCGTGAAGGCTGTTTTGGACAAGCCGTTAAATAGTACAAATGGCATGTACAGTTTTTAAAAAGTATTTCAATGGCAAGTGACTTTATTCAAAGAGAAGGAAAATATCGTCGGGAAAGGAGTAACCGCTCGTCAAAACATGTCTGCTTCGACAACAATGAGTTTAAAAGCTGTAAACAGTGGATGCGTCAATTAACTAATTTGTATTCTAATGGGACGAATGAACACCTACCTTGTATCCATAGGTAAATTCTATACCATGTACTTTTTTACAGTGAGACTCGAGAGAACACCTTTGGGTAAAAGCTTTACCACACCTGCTACATCGATACGGGCGTACACCTATAAATAGAAACACGGAATTTCGTATACAAGAAAACATGGGAAAACGGAGCACTCGTCGTCGGGTACCAACGGCACTTTGATTTGGTTACGCTTGATCTATGTTTCTCTAGCAACATCTAGGTCTTATGAATAAAGATGAAGTATTTCATTGGTTCCGTAATTTCTCTTTGCGGAACTTTTGAGCAATGAATTTACACGTCACAAATCACTTTTGCCAGAGAGTTTTCCTGGTCTAAATTTAGAACCAAAATAACAAATATAGCAACAAAGTCAACAATTTGCCGTTGTGACTACTTCATGTTGAAGACTTCATTTGAAACACTCGTTTTGATTGTTTGGCCGGTCACTCTTTTAGCTCATGAATATTAATGAAAACGAAATTTTGCAAGTCAAGTTTCCCATGGCTAGTTATGGAGCGTAAACGGAGAGACTAAGTTTGTTTGTTTGGTGTTTCACACTGTTTTCAACATTGCATGTATTTCTGTTATGCCGGCCAGTACACCTGTCCATGCTTTCCTGGAGTTTCGTTTACCCTACTATGTATATGAGCCATGCTCTGTGAAAAGGGGGCTTAATGCCTCTCCGTGATGCATCATATCAAGCAAGTTATCACATATACCCCTAATATATAGATCCATAAAATCCATTATGTCCAACAAACGACTGTATCATAAGGTAGACTGGTCCTTCCACATACAGAAAACTGACCGATAGCGAAAAGTTTCGGCCCAGGTCAGCCTGCGCGGACTGCGCAGGCTGACCTGAGTCGATACTGTTCGCAGGAGCATTGAGCCCCTTTCCACAGAGCATGGTTCAATATTCACAATATTCTTCCCAATCCACTGGGTACTTTTCCCACATAACCATCGTCTAAACAATGTTTAGAGGTGAGAGAGGAACGAATCCTGTCTACGATCAATCATCGGAAAGAAGTTTGCCGAGCTGAGATTCGAACCTTTATTTCAAGCCCTGTACATTACTAGGCTGCGGGGTTCGGCCGAGAGACTAACAGAGGGGCGATGATGGTAAGTACAGTGAAAATTTCTTTTTTAGATGGTGTTTTATTCAGATTGCAACAGTATTTCAGTCATATCACGGCGATATCTGGTCAATATGGATACGGGTACGAAATGTTTTGAATTCTAGATTAGTGTTAGTCTAAAACATCCCCAAAACGTCCTTGTTGGTATCAAATGTACAAAAAAAAAAACTGTGCCTTAGATACGAATGTCATAAGTGTTTCTTAGCCTTTCAGCTGCTTGAGAAATGCAACGAAAATTTCCACTCAATAGTAAAAACCCAAATATTGCGATTTTAAAGTTGGTTTCAAAGGGGAAATATACCGTGGTGGATAATGCAGATCTTGATCTACAATGTCCTCGAAAGTGCCCGTTTAGTTGCGTTTAGCTGCCTAAAGGTTAACCCTTTCCCAAACAAGCCCTGGTTTTCACGTGTCTGCAGTACAAGTCTTTTGAAAACACTGTGGGAAAAGGAGAAATTGCTCGTAACGAGCAATTTCTCCTTTTCCCACAGTGTTTTCTACCCTTTTGGGGAACTTTCTGTCATATTCATCAAATTTAAAATTATCGTCTGCAAACTCTTTCAGTTTGGACCAGTCTAAAATTCATTGTTTGGGAAAGGGTTAACACAGATATTCACTTATTAGATCGCATTACCGTCATGTTCAAACACGCTCATCTGGTTATTTACAGTGCATGATGCAATTCCGGTGTAGTATAGACGCACTTAATGATACTGAATTTAAATATTGTACTCTGATTTGACTGAATGGTGTTTTACGCCACTTCAACATTATTTCAGTGATATAACGGCGACAGCTCGCATATTCATAATTATACTTTGTGTGTCCTGGGTTTCACAGGTAGATGTTCTAGGCTATGGCTCCGAAGTGTCTTACCCAAGGACACTCCCGCGAAAGCCCAGTGCTTGGACTGAAGATCAAATTTGGGGCATCCAGTTTAAGATTCCTAGGCTGTACCACTGAGCCACGCAGGACCCCCTTTCTGTAAAATCTTCATGCGAATTTTTGTTTCATCTTAACCCATATACTGCTATAGCAGCATCCGGTGTTCTTTGTGAAGAGAGAAGACTAAGATCAGAGTACACGGACGTGCAAGTTTAAATTGCCTGATTTCTCTGATACAAAGTTATTTGTTAATCCCTTCCAGTAAAGCGCTTAGCTGATATTACAGACCTTTTCAATTTGGTAAAACAGTCGAAATATAGTTATTTCAATGTTGTTTTGGTAGGAATATGCTACACAACAGTGGACAGTGTAGATCAAGATCAGACGGCACAGAAAGTGACGTCTGATCTTGATCTACACTGTCAGCAAGAGCAACTTAAGTCAAGTTGAGCGCTTTAAGCGTAAAGCTATGCACGTTTCAAAGCAAGATTTTAATTTCAACGGTGACTGGAAACATTGGCTGTCTTTACACAGCAATTTGAAAGGTCAAATGAGTTCATCTTAAACAGTAAATGAGCCACGCTCTGGAAAAAAGGGGTTTAATGCATCTCTATTTTTGCAGTATACCAAGCGAACCATCTCGTGATTCTGGTTCCATAAAATCCATTTTGTCTCAGGACCGACTGAATCATAAGGTAGACTGGTCCTTAGACACGCAGAAAATTGACCGATAGCTAAGACTTCGATCCAGGTCAGCCTGTGCAGGCTGACATGGGTCGATACTTTTTTTACAGGTGCATTAGACTCCCTTTTCACAGAGCATGGCTCCACTGAATTATTGAAGTCTTCAATAATGACAAGACATACGCAGGATAAACGCTCAAGTCTAAGATGAGAAATCACTAAACACACACATACAAACTATGCAAAATATAACTGTTAACATTTTGGCCCTCAACAAAATAATATTATTATAATGCTGAAATGGAATACCAAGTCAAATTCTCATATATCATACTTGAAGGAGAATAGTCATGCATAATGATACTTCACAAATATCAAAATGAAATTGTAATGAATGCACTAGAAACCCGAGACTTTTATACGAGCCATGCTCTGTGAAAAGGAGGTTTCATGCATCCACAAAAAAGTATCGACCTATGTCACCCTGCACAGTCCGAAACTCTTTGCTATTGGTCAATCTTCTGCATCTAAAAGGACCAGTTCACCCTGAGATTCAGTCGGTTGGGAAATCATGCTTTCCTGGAGTTTCTTTGACAAGTGCATCGCACAATAGTCTTTCTAAACAACTGGCATGATAGATAAAATGTAACTAAAAAGATTGGAGTTATCTTCAAAAATCTAGAATATATTGTGGAAAAAGGAGAAAATGCTGGTTGGCTGCATAATCTCCTTATCCACGATGTTTTTAAAGGTCATCTTTCTCAGGGTCATTAAACCCGATCCTGCTGAATAAGATAATTAAAACTTTCAAGCCGATATTAAAAGTCTGAATAATGTTATTTAACCCTTTCCCAAACGACAAATTTTGGACTGGTCCAAAATTGAAAGAGTTTGCAGACGACAATTTTAAATTTGATGAAAATGGCAAAAAAATCTCAAAAAGGATAGAAAACACTGTAGAAAAAGGAGAAATTGCTCGTTACGAGCAATTTCTCTTTTTCCCACAGTGTTTTCAAAAGACTTGCACTGCAGACACATGAAAACCAGGGCTTGTTTGGGAAAGGGTTAAAACTTTTTGGAGAAAAATTATCTCCTTATCGTTCAATGTAGATCCAAGATCAGACTGCACATTCTGTGCAGTCTGATCTTGATCTACATTGCCCGCCAAGGAACCGATTAACAGTTTTGCCACAGATCTGTACAAACCGTGAGAGGGGACTGCAAAAAGGAGCGATTAACGCTTTACCACACGGCAAAATTTTAGCCTTGTCCAAATTCAAAGCATTTGAAGACGACAAATTAAATGTGGCTCAAATGATAGGATTTGAGTCTGGCATGTTAGAAAACATGGTGGGAAAAGGAGACCAGCATTTTCTCCTTTTTCCACGATGTTTTCAAAAGCTTATTTCCCAGAGGTGTTATAACTCGTTACCAGCATTTTCTCCTTTTCCCACGATGTTTTCAAAAGTCCTGTTTCATGGGATATTAAAACTCGTCCTTGTGTGGTAAAGGGTTAAACGGTTATTACCACCAGGGCCCAGGCTAGAGTGGCTTTGACATTCTGGACAGAAGCAACATTGAAAGCGCGGTTTCGACATGATTTCAAAGTCGTCTGCTGCATTTTTTTTTTCAGGGACTATCGAATTCATCGCGCGAAATAATTGCGAAGTCATAGTTTATAAAGTACTCAACACGTTCGGGTCCATAGTGCTAGACTTTTATTTCTTTTTATCCTATTTCACATCCTCTTTATGTCAACTTTTAAATCAGAAGACAAAATTACTGACTTCTCCGTATAGAAAAACAGTTGCAGACGAGAAATCTTCGGTGGTTTAAATGATAGGATTTATCATTGTAAACGGCACAAAACTTTGTTGGAAAATGAGAAAATGCTGGTAACCAGCATTTTCTCATTTGCCCACAATGTTTTTTTTTTTAATTTTCTATTTCAGGGTTGATGAAACGTGTGACTATGGGTAAAGAGTTTAAATGCTGTGGAAAAGGGGGAGTACTTGCTGACAACGAAACCTAAGATCAAACAGCATATGACATGTCGTAAATCTGTGCTGTCCATTAGGCCTATACACCAGAATGCAATCCAAACTGTTTTAAACGACCAGCGAAGGAAACAGGAAACGTAATTTTATCACATAACTCCCCTTGTTTACAATGTAATAGAGCCGTTACGAATTTTCTTGTCTTACACACGTTTAAGATAAGGTTCTGAAAATAGTGCCGTACTTAGTCAATGACCTGTAATTGTACGCCCAATTTCTAAAACACTGTTGACCCAGATTCCTTTGTGAAATTGACTGTCAAAACTGATGATCGTGATAAAGTTGCAAATTTTAGCATCTTTAGACGTAAAACAAAAAGAAAAAAATATGCAAGTCTCTTTGGAACTATTTCTTGCCTGTGACGTACACATCTGAAGAAACAATTAGGCTTCACGTAAATTTCAATAGACATGTGCATGCAGGCCTATGATGACACGTCAAGAACTTTAATTCTTGAGATACGTTCTTGAGATACGAGATACAGATATGTGATAAAAACGAATCTGATATTCGTTGGCTTTTGAGGTAAAAATCTATTAAACCCGTTCTAAAAAAAAAAAATGTTTTTAAGTTCGCCAAAGGCTCGCTTAATAATTTTTTTTGTAGACTGGATTCATAAACTTTTATCTCAAACGCCAAGACCATGTCAGATCTGGTACATGTATGTCTCCTGTACTTGATGTAAGGGGTTATTTACCACATATATTTTTAGTCTTTTGGATCTGTTCAATGGTTTACAGTGGGGAATGTTACTTTGTAAATAATGTATGCTTTGTACAATGGGCCGGAGGACTTGAATTATTCATAAAGAAAATTAAATATTAGAAATTCAAAATAAAATATTTACACCTAAAATTAAGATTGTATAATGCACATGGTTGCTTACAGTAAGTGACCACTAACAGGGATGTTAGACACTGTTCCTGCCCGAATAAAAACTGCTATACCATTGGCTTGTGTGTATGTGTGTGTGTGTGTTTATTTGAAAATCGAAAAATCCATTGCATTTACAAAGCAATCTCTAACTTAATGGAGAAAGTGTAAAGTTGCAGTTAGGTATGAAAGTAGTGAACGAAAGGTCCATTATCACGTGACAAACTCATCTTGACTCTTTGAGCGCCAAATACCTAAACTCTACCTGACAAGGCTAACAAGACAATCCTGTTAAATCCAGAAAGATTTTTGTATTTATCTAAAACGCTTGACTAAACTAGGGGATTGTATAGATCCAAGATCAGACTGCACGTTCTGTGCAGTCTGATCTTGAATCAATACCAGCCACAAAAAGCCTCTGTGTTCGAAAGGGTGAATAAAAGGGCCCGGGCAATATCTACCAGTAATTTAACGCTCTTCAAAGTAAAATGAAAAGTTTTGACACGCCGATGCTGTAACGGGATTCTCCATAGTTCTATTTTATAAGGATTGTATCAAATTTATTCAGCTCATTAAAACACTTTACCACACAATCCCGAGTTTTAACGACCCTGTGTGAATGGGACTTTCGAAAACATAGTGGGAAATTGAGAAAATCCTGGTAACCAGCATTTTCCCCTTTTCCCACAATATTTTCTATACTTTTACAAAGACAAATCCCATCATTTGAACCATGTTTAATTTAGCGTCTGCGACTGCTTTCAATTTTGACAGGTCTACATGTCTTGCAGTAGACGTCTTTTCAATATATTCTAGAAAAGGAGGGGAAAAGCTCGTGATGAGTAATTTCTCATTTTGTTACAATGTTTTCACATCTATAAATGTGTTAAAGCTCGATTTCTGGTTATTACTGATATTTTACAGGGCTGTTTTCCAAGTTGTCTTGCTGTAAAGTCGTTTCAGGAGGCAAAGAGGTAATTTCGTGTAGACTCGGTGCTTTTCGGTATAACGAAGTGTCATTTACGATGAAAGATAGTGCGATTTTTACCTCATTTACCAAATGACAGAATCTAAGACGTGGCCAAATTGAAGGAATTACACGTAGCTCAGACGAAAGATTTTTTTTTTCTTAAAAGAGGAGAAAACATTGTGGAAAACAAAGGAGAAAATGTTGGTTAGCAGCATTTTCTCCTTTTTTTCCATTTGGGTTTCCAAGTCCCTTTCCTCAAGACCGGTAAAACATGGGATTGTTTGGTAAAGGGTTAAAAGAAATGAATAGATGAACGAGAGAAAAAAAATAGTGTTTCAATTGTAACTGTTTTCGAATCTGAACGTTTGTGATTTATTTGACATCTTTTTTCGTGGGAAGTATCATATTCCGATGGATTTATTTGACAGTTTTCCTATAATTTTGTACTGGCAAACTTTTCTCTTTCGCGGATATCTTTTTTCCACTGTTGCTGGCAAGTAACGCGTTTGTAAACACTGCAACTAAAGGAGAGAATGCTAGAGATAACAAAATTTCTCCATTTGTCACACAGTTTTCTTGACTGTCTTCATATCAAGTTGCTATTTGTAACGGGAAACCCCCCCCCCCTTTTTTTTTTGTTTCAGAAGCCCATAAGATAGACTAGAGCTTGCATGCATGCGACGCCCTAAGTTCAACTTGATTGTGTCAATTTTCGTTTATTTCGTTCTTGCATTACAGTATACCACAATATTCTCACTTTCTAAAAGATACAATATGTTATTTACCATTTCGGCGCCATAGGAGAAAACAGCAGACTGCTCAGAACAGATAAGAACATATATAGATTGACTTGGTATATTTATGGTCGACGTACCTGTTTTCGTGGGGTACCTGTTTTCGAACCCGAAATGATATCCAAGTTTTCTTGCGAACTGTGAAGTGAATGACGTCGCTGTTTTGAGTGAACTGCTAATTTGAATGTAAACAACCGTGTCACTGCTACTAATTTATAAAATGCAACAAAAACAAGACACTACGCATGTTACTGAAGGAAAGATCGGTTTTAGTGACAAATTTCTTATTACTTTTTTTTCAACCCGATAGGTGCCTAATTTAAATTCTCTGTCTGCTACTTTATTTTAATCCAGAAAAATTCCCGACATGTGACATAGTCAGCCTCGATGCCAAAAAGTCATGTGATCATACTGGAATAATGTGACAATTGTCCGGTCTATAATTAGATTAGACAATTTCGTGACCTATTTTGTTCGGTCGCTTATGAATGAACAATTTTTCCAGAGCATTCGCTGCTACAGAGAGAAAATGTTTCCAGCACGTTCATTAAGATATTCAATATTTTTCAGATGTTTTACGACAAAATAGTGTTTAAAGCAATTCCTAATCTGTCTTCGTACGTGCATATAAATTGATAGAAGGTACCATAATGCCTTAATTTTTGTTATTTTAGTATTCTGGTGCTGCCGTCACGACAGGGCAAATGGCCGCCATGAGACTAATTCATCCTTTTCATCGCGCTTCAAAAACTTAGGATAATTGACTCAGAGCTGCTCATTTTCATTGTTCAAAACAGTTCCTCCTTGTGATGGTTAAGGCTTTTAATGAGTTTTGGTGTACATAATGAATTTTAGCTTTTTTATTTATGAGCTGTTTTATAGATAATGAAAGCCACGAAATGTGGGCATGTTTTCCCATGAGCCAATTCAGCTTCCGGCAAAAGATTGAAGGGTGAAATATGAATGATTCAGGCAGAATTTATGTTTTTATATGCATTTAAATTTGATTTTTTTTGTTTACAAAATGTTTTTTGTAATCAGTTCTTCATTTAGATATGTGTACGCTAAAATTGTCAATTTAGTCACACGAAAATAGGTAAGACCACCATAATTCAGCATCTCATAGCAACTTTATGTTGTAATCTTTAATATCGGAATTACCGGAACCTAGTTATGTCCCCTTTACCAAACGAAATATTTTAGACTCGTCCATAATGAAAGCAAATAAAAAGTGATATAACTGAACAAAAGTTTTTTGATAGGATAGAAAAAAATTGTGAGGAAAGGAGAAAATGCTGGTTACCAGCATTTTCTCCTTTTCCCACAATGCTTTCAAAACCTTTCTCTTGAAGGGTCGTTACAATTAGGGACTGTGTGATAAAGGGTTAAAATACGGTATACACATGTTCTTATAAAGCAAATTTTGAAGTTAAACAAGAAACGCCTTTGCATTTACCCGCAAATTGACTAGCTGAGACCCTCAGAATAAACATGTCCACATTTTTGACCAATCACAGATTTTTATTTATTCAGTCGAATACATCGATAGATCGAGAGCCAGCGCATTTAGCCACGCCGAAAAACATTCAGGAATAAAATAAAGACTCACCTGTATGTGTCCTAGTGTGGCGTTTAAGATCAAACGTATCATTGAATCCTTTCCCACAGATCGTACACAGGTAGCGTTTAACCTCGCTGTGACATTTCAAATGGCGGTTTAAAAGCCGCTGTAGATGGAAAGACTTTTGGCAGATCCGACAAACGAACTTTTCTTCTTCACTCGTGAAACCTGAAGAGAAAATATTTGGATATGCAAGTTCTCTTATAGACAGAACCTTTATATATACAGTATACACATCATTGCCAAAAAATCGACCAAGATCGAAATCGGGGAGAGAATTATCGATCAGTTAGCTTCTTAGATAATTTACCACACAAATCCGAGTTTTAACGACCCTAAAGAAGAAGGTATTTGAAAACATTGTGGAAAAAGGAGAAAATGCTGGTAACCAGCATTTTCTCCTATTCTCACATTGTTTTTTACCCCATCATAGACAGAAATCATCATTTCAGCTACATTCAACTTGTCGTCTCCAATTCCTCTCAAATTGGTAGCGACATAATTTTGTCGCTTGGTAAAGAGTTGAGTTAGTTTAAACATATTTTATTTCAACAAATAGAAATGGGGTTGGACCACAAGTTCTTCCAACTTAGAAACGGTCCTTCCCCTACAAAACATTCAGTACAAATTTTACAGTGGCATATACATAAAAGAAAAGAAAAAAAAAACCACACACACACACACACACACGCATTACACACACACATGCAGGGAGAGAGGGAGAGAGAGATAGAGAGAGAGAGAATTTATAGGAATCAAGATGGTGATCTCTGTAGGATGCTGATGCTCCAGTAGGCAGTAAAAAGTAAAACTGTTAAAAAAAAACCAGCTACACAAAACGCTTGGTATCTTTAATGTATGAGTGAACTGCCGCAAAAAGTAAACAGTTTTGGTTGTAGCTCAAATTGGCAATTCCAAACAATAATTTATGAACACTCAAAGGATGAAAAGTCCTAGTTGCCCTGAAAAGCGAGGATCTGATATCTATATAGCGGGAACACTTAAAGAAATAATGTTCTGCATTTTCAATTTCGTTACCACATTCACACATAGGGTCCAATCTCAAGTGATTTTGGTAGAGGTCTTCATTTAGATTACTACAGTTATTTCTTAATCGTGCATGTAAAACCGAAATATTTCTATTTCAAATACAATAGATGTTTGGAATTTTTTGTGGATTTCGTCTTTTTACTTATTTTGCATTTAAAGAAATTGATCGAAGTACTGTTTCTTATTTCTTGTTCGAGATTATTCCAAAGACAAACAGAAGAAGGGATACATGACTTTTGTAATAAACTTGTTCTGGCATATAAGTTATCAAAATTTTGGCTGTCTCTAAGCTCATATTGCGTTCTATTACCAACTAAAGGAGGGATCAGTTCTTCTATGTAATGTGGGACAAGATTATTAGATACTTTGAACATAAAATGTAATTTAAAACTTTTTCTTCTGGACTCTAATATTTCCCAGCCACATTCTTTGTAAAGGTTTTCTAGGGAAACTGATCTCGTAAGGCCTGTTACAATGCGTGCAGCTTCATTTTGTAATTTTTCAATGGAATCTGAAGATGTTTTAGAACAACCATCCCAGACTATCGATGCATACTCCAAAATGGGTCTTACATAAGACAGATAAATTTGATTTAGAGCAACACGAGTAAGGATAAACTGAAGTCTACGCATGATGTGTATTACCTTAGAAGCAGCCTCTAAACTATTATGGACAGAAATCATCATTTCAGCTACATTCAACTTGTCGTCTCCAATTCCTCTCAAATTGGTAGACTACATAATTTTGTCGCTTGGTAAAGAGTTGAGTTAATCCTTTACCAGGTGACAAAATTTCAGGTGTAATCAAACTGAAAGCATTTTCAGACGATATATTACATGTGTTTGAAATGATAGGATTTGTCTCCGAAATGATGAAAAAATAGTATGGGAAAAGGACAAAATGCTGGTAACCAGCATTTTTTCTCATTTTTTCACATTATTTTCAAAAGCTTTCTTCTTTAGGGTCGTTAGAATTCGCGAATATTTGCTAAAGGGTCAAATGATCGAAAAAAATGAGAGACAGTTGGAAGTCTCATAATTTGAATTATGAAAAATGACCACGCAAAATTATTTTGAGACTTTTTAAAACAAAAAAAAAACATTTTTTTTAAACTAAATACAGCTGTTATTTAAAACGCCAGCAAACATTATATTGTTATCACTGTTTTGGGATTTTTTTTTTTTTGCCTTCAAAAGAGTCCAACCCTTTACCAAACAATCCCGAGTTTTAGCGACCTAGTGGATGAAAAAGTTTTAAAAAATGTTGTGGGAAAATGAGTAAATGGTTGTAACCAGCGTTTTCTCCTTTTCCCACAATGTTTTCTACCCTTTCCAATGACAAATCCAATCATATGATTCTCATTGTTAATTTGTCGTTTGCAAATGCTTTGGCAAATCGAAATTCTTTTCGTCCCTTCGAGGATGAAAGGCAAAAAAAATCTTTCATCTTCAAAATATTTGGCCTGATGGGGAGTTAAGTATAGCACGCCCTTCTACTTCTAAACATGTTACCTTTGATTTAACCCATTACCGCGCGATGCCACCTTCTAACAACCCTGGGAAAGAAGCCTTTTGAAAACATTGTAGAAAAGAACAAAATGCTAGTAACCAGCATTTTCTCCTTTTCCCACAATGTTTTCTACCCTGTCCAAGAAAAAAAAAACTGCACCCTTTGAGCCACATTGAAATTATCGTCTGCAAATGCTTTGAATTTGGACAAGTCTCAAAAATTGTCGTTTGGTAAAGAGTTAAACGCATCATTTGATTACAACCCGTTAATAGGTCGCTTTTGTCTTAAGTTACAAGTCTAATTATATGGGGCAGCATTTGCATAAGGCTTTGAATGTTAACCGATAAAAATTTAATATTCCTTTTCGAAAAAGAAAAAAAGAGCAAACGATTGTAGATGTAGTAGTTTCAGAGGGAATTTCCACACTAAAAAAGGGACAGGAAAAAATCATGGATCAGACTGCACGCTGTATGAAGTCTGATTTGATGTATACTGTCCCAAAAAGCCTCTTGGTGCACATAGCTTGCAAAGAGGTTAACCCTTAGGCTACTAAGCTCGACTCAGGGACCTTTTGTCGACAGCGCAGATCAAGATCAGACTGCGCGGAACGTGCAGTCTGACTGCGGATCTACACTGTCCAGTAAGGAGATATACCCCATGCTCTGGCAAAAGGGGGCTTAAAACCTCTCTGTATTGCGTTATCACATAATTATGGATCCATAATAGACACTTTTTTTTAAACAAGCGACTTAATCATGAGGTAGATTGGTCCTTGGCCTTACAGAAAATTGACCAATAGCGAAAAGTTTCGGCGCAGGTCAGCCTGCGCAGATGCATTAAGCCCCCTTTTACCAGAGCATGGCTCATATATAACTTTCATAGCGCAAAAGTGTGAGTTTTACTATCGGCCTAAAGGTTTATTTCTCTTATTTAGCAGGTTAAGGGTTAACACGGGTACCCGCTTTACCACTACACGAAAGTTCAGGGGAAATCAACCTGGTTTTACATCTTATATCAATCGATTCGGATGCAAAAGCTATGAAAGAGTAAAGTAATGGTATGGAAGCACCGTGAAGGCATGGATATTTGCAAGCGGTGTCGTTACATGACTAAATTAGTACAGAAGTCTTTTTTTTATCTACCGAAGAGCTAGTCTGGTACCCCGCCGTACTACAAGAAAACGTCAGGCAAAGTGCAATAATGGCGGCCTCCTAGGTGTCCTCAAGCGTACCCCGACATGCTTCCCCGTTTTCCCCCAATTTCATGTGATCCAGTTTGATCAGTTCATAAAATGAGATCAATTTTGTACAAAAAAATACATTAACGAATCTAGAACGTGCTATTGGGGTTTAAATATAAATTAGACTATGAATCATTTTACAAGTAGCCCTGTTTTCGGACGATATATAGGTCAACTGACATTTCGGATACTTACAGTATTTCTGATATGTAGTTTTTCTCTCTAAATAAGAAAGACATGTAGAAAAACAAAACTCACTGCCATGACTTTATTGCAAGCAATCTGTTTTGAATCCCCCCTATGACCCGATTTGATCATGCGAAATAACAATATCCCGTCTCCTATGCATATTACCAAAGGGGGCCGCCATTATTGCGCTTTGCCTGACCCGATAACGTACTGGTAGGGGCAGGTAATCCAGACCACCGAAGAGCTCTCTCAATATTTAGTTTCGACAAAGATCACGTCATCCCGTAAAAATTACCAGTTACAAGGATTAGGTGGCGATGATAAAAGCTTCTGAACGGGATTGCAATTACGTTCGGTCCTTGGCACAAACCACCACATGAAACGAAACACTTGACAATAAGTATGAAAAGATAATGATGACACCCTACAAAGTACGGAAAAAAAAGAACAGAAAATGAAAAACTGTGATTTTGTCGCGTTATTGTTCGAGGCCAAGTCATTATAACCGAGTATCAAAATACCTAGCTGGTAAAGAAACGATCTTGTTTGAAAAATACTCTGTAAGGGTATACCTCTCTTGCTCCCTCCCCCCCCCCCCTCCACCCCTACTTTCGCCTAATAAATGTTCTTAGCCCTTTCAGCACCATAGGCGAAAACAAGTCCTTTTGCGGACGACATAGATCAAGATCAGGCTGCACAAAACGTGCAGTCTGATCTTGGATCTATACCGTCCGCTTGTTTAGTCAAGCCTATGAAATAAAAACCTTTCTGACTTTCAGTAGATTGTATTTTCAGCTGTGGAAAGATGTTGAGTGTATATATTTGGCAGTGAAAGAGTTAACGACAAAAATCTAGACTCGTCCATAGTAAAAGAATTTGTAGACGAAAAATTCAATGTAGCTCAAAAGATGACGTTTTCTTTGAAGTGGTGCTGGTTACCAGCATTTTCACCTTTTTTTACAAGCCACGTTCTCCAGGGTCTATGATTCTGTATAAAAAAACAAGGGATTATTTCGTAAACGGTTAATCTCTCTCTCTCTCTCTCTCTATCTCTCTCTCTCTGAGTCCCTCTCTATTTCTTTTTTTTCATACTCTGATGATTTATCTCCCGCTTTCAATGGCCTAAAACAGCTAAAAGATTATTTGTTACTCCAGCAACGGCCTCGCACATAGCCGTCAGATATACAGATTGTTAGCTTATAATTTACACTGAAATTCGTTGGAATTATCATGCCAGCTTTATCGACTTGTAAGAATAAATATATCGTGTGCGAGCACCAAAGCTTGACTTGTTTTTTAAGTCGAGAAAAGAACATAACCATGTCAACAACATGTCATGGTTACCCGCCCTTTTTGAATGAATTCCTCTATTAATAGTGATGAACTGGCGCAGGTTTGACGTCAATATATGAGTTATGCTCTGTAAAACGGGAGCTTCATGCATCTGCAAAAAGTATCGACACAGATCACAAGGATGACCTGTGTCGATACTTTTTGCAGATCATCATCCTTGTGACCTGTGCCGAAACTTTATGTTTATGGTAAATTTTCTGCATGTCCAAGGACCATTCTTACTTCATAATTCAGTTGTTTGTCAGACAAATGGCATTTATGGATCCATTGTGATTTCATGACTTGCTTGGTATAATGGATTACAGAGATGTATTAAACCCTCTTTGTTAAAGTTTTGTGCACACCGATGACGAAGATGACGCTGACGAAATAGACAACGACAAGACTTAGTTATACCTCGGGTTTTCTCAGCTGGCCTAAAAAAGAAGACGTACATTACAAGTTATCATTACGGTATGTGTGTCAGGGTTTTAACCTCATATCATCATGACACGGACACCAAGTTCATTTATAGCGGATTAAGATATGTTAGATTAGCTTGAATGACAATGCAGAAGAAGAAACAGCTTTTGAGATAATACTGTATGGAAAAGGGTCAAAGGTCAAACCATTGCCAACCGCATTCCAGTTGTTGTATCCCAATAGTGGTAATTGCCCTTTTTTTACCCAACAAAGTTGTCATATAAATGCAAAACGTACAATTTATTTTGTTTCCTTTGACCTATTTCCCCATTATGTATTTAGTACTAACTTTGATAGGTTTCTAATTTTCCGTGAGGTTGTAGATTAAAATGGAGGAGTGAATCAGGTTTCAAGTTTTGCGTCATGGAATAACAGCTTTTTCATATGTGCCATTCTCTGGCAAAACGGGGCTTAATGCATCTCCGTGATGCTTCATACCAAGCAAGACATCACATAATTAGGGATCCACATAATATACACTGTCTAACCACCGACTGTATCATAAGGTAGACTGGTCCTTTTACATACAGAAAATTGACCGATAGCGAAAAGTTTCGGCCCAGGTCAGCCTGCGCGGACTGCGCAGGCTGACCTGGGTCGATACTTTTCGCAGATGCATTAAGTCCCCTTTTCACAGAGCATGGCTCATATGTAAAGTTTATACTATAGTTGAATGACGGAGCAAGAAAGTGCGTCACTCAAACGATGATACCGGGATCATGACAATCAAAGGTTGATGGTAGTACATTCATTACTAAATGCATAATGATAGCAGTAATGCATTTAGCTTGGCAATTGAACGTTTAGGGAAAAGAGAAAGGCCCAAGACTACATGAAGAAGGACTGTGGAAAAGGGAGAGGAATGACACAGGATGGCGTCACTCTAGAGAGTCAGGAATACCCGCCACTGATAGAGAACGGAGGATGGGTGTTGTGGAGGCCTTGACAACAGGTAGGTGGGTACGCACGCACGTGACTAAACCTCAGTTCTCTGTGACTTTATATGCATACAACTGAGTCATGTTCTTGGAAAGTCAATCTGTACAATGATCATTTGATTGGCTACTCTCATTAGCTTTATAATCTGAGCCAGTTCCGGGAAAAGAGGACTTAGTGCATCTCCGTGATGCATTATACCAAACAAATCATCACATAATCATGGATCCATAAACTCAATTTTTGTCTAGCAATCGACTGAGTCTGGAGGTAAGACGGTTCTTTGACATGCAGACAAATGACCAAAAGCAAAAAGTTTCGACCCATGTCAGACTGCACGCACTGTGCAGGCTGACATTGGTCGGTACTTTTTGCAGATGCATTAAACCTCCTTTTCACAAAGCATGGCTCATTTATTTTCGGACAATTTGACATATATGTATAAATTATTAAAAATCCGGCGCCTAGACGCAGCGCTATTACTATACTAGGATGCTGGATACAAGCGTTTGGGGGTACCAAAAACAAATGAAAAGAAACTTACTGAATGGCGTATGTTCGTTTTGAGATTGTGTCAACAGTGGGTTTCTGATTCCATACCCTCCGTTAATCAGTTCAACACCTTTCACTATGGGCTGCTGAAAAACAGAAAGTCAATAATGAGTCTTCTCTATTTCAGACATGCAAAAACGGTAGAAATCACATATAGGAGAAACATGTCAAGGAAAGGACAAGAGTTTTTTTTTTTTGAACGGCATGAAATATTTACTAACCAGTCGATATCAGAACAATATCAATGAATTCATGCCATCAAAAATAACACAAGACATAGATTATCCATGTTCTGGCAAAAGAGGGTTTAATGCATCTCCGTGCTGTATTATACCAAGCAAGTCATCACATAATCATGGATCCATGAAATCCATTTCGCTTAACAATCAGGTGAATACTGATGTAGAATGGTCCTTCGACACGCAGGAAGTTTACCAGAAGCAAACAATTTTGACACGTAGTCAGCGCAGGCTGACCTGAATCGATACTTTTTTTGTTTTTACAAAGTATGGCTCAATCATAAATGTTGTAGCCGAAGAGAAGATATAACTGAAATAATGTTGTATCAACAAAGCTTCCATAAATAACATAATATCATTTATTAGAGAGTATTATTCAAGAAATATAACAAACACGAGTAATTACAAATGATAAAGCTGACGAGACTGACCCTAATTATATGCCGAGAAGCATCCGCAAGTAGGCCACCACTTATACTAATCCTGGCATCATGTACTGATTGATCTGTTCTCGAGAATTCTCTGCATTTGGCACCACCATCATCTCCTGCAACTGCTTTATGTCTGGAGACGTCTTGTTTCTCGTTCACAGTTGAATATTGAGATGCCATTTGAGGAATCGGTCGCCATATCTTTGTCAAGAAAGGTTGATTGGTTTGTGCATGCGCAAACTGTTTGAGTACTTCCTGTCGGCTGCAAACAGTGTTGACGTCTTTTTGGAGATCTGTCTGAATATGAAAGCAAGCTGCTGACTGAAAGTATGTGTTGTTGTTTAAATCATTTAGTAGCGGTACTACTGTTTGGTCTGAATTCATAGCTGGAGATCGTACTGGATTTTGAACTGTTATCTCTTTCGGAACAGTGTTTGGAAAGCCTGACAGAGTCATTGGGGAATCAGGTGAGGCAAGTTCATTGTGTCTGAATGGAAAGGATGATATGGGAGACAAGGACATAAGTTTGTTTTGCCCGCAGGCATTCGATATACTAGGAGAAAACGGTGACAATATGGGTTCTCGAATGACCCCGTTATGGCCTGCAGCAGCATAGTTCACTGAAGAAAAGTCCAGTGTCCGAGACACCTTTGCTGACGGGTCTATTGAAGGCTTTTCGGGTTTTTGGGTGGTAAACTCCCCGGCTGTTGTAATGGAGCAATGTTTTCTGATATCAAATTCAATGCTTTTGAATCCTTCCGACATACATCCGCTGGCATAACGGGTAAGTGGTAGATGTGCAGGGCGCGGATTGGCCTCGGGTTTTGTGACGTCTCCGTCGATTTCATCATATGAATATTTCGAAGTCGAGACTTCCTCTTTCGATTCTCGTTGCAAATCTGAAAATATAGAGAAAATCTACATAAGTTTAAGAATAGTTTATTTCATAAGTAATACGGCGTGGACCAGAACTTCAACTCATACAGCCTTCAGTAGTGTTAGCCTGTAGTTGAAATTGTTTTATGAAGTAAGGAATGGCTTCTGTTTTTTTTTTTCCTCCTCTTTAGCAGCTAAAAGCATATCCTAACAGAACCACAATGTACCTTATAAGGACGTACCTTTTTTGGTACATTTTTTTACGCTTCACCTCAATGATTTGGCTGTCTTGAACCCTATTCCACCTGGATGGGTACAGAAGTTTTATTCGAGGCGGATCTATTAATGGGCCACGCTCTGGCAAACCGTGGCTTAATGTATCTCCGTGGCGCATTTTACCAAGCCATTCAGAACATAATTATGGACCCCATAACCTGGCATTCAGGCCCTGCATTTGAGTCATACTAATAAACAAGGTGCACAACTATTGTAAACCCTCAGGAATATATGTTGTTACTTGCTCTTTATCTGAAATACAGCGTTAAATCAGACCTTGAGAACATTATATGAGTGTATTTGTTCTGCTGTTTTATTTTATGATTTTATTCAAATGAAAATGCTCTATTTAACGGACTGATACCAGTCTATAGACCCCCTAAAATACATTTTGCTTAACAGTCGACTGAATCATGAGGTAGGCTGGTCCTTCTACATGAAGGAAATTTAAAGATAGCAAAAAGTTTCGGCCCATGTCAGCCTGCGCAGACTGCGCAGGCTGACATGGGTCGAAACTTTTTTGCATATGCATTTAGCCCCATATCACAGAGCATGGTTCATTTGATTCTGTATAAGAATCCAATACGCCATGGAAAAAAGGTACGATCTCGGTATACGTCACCTACAGGTTTGATTTTTTTTTTTGCCTAAGATTCTTTCATCATTTGAAGGAAACAGTCCGAAAAACCGAAACATTTCTTTGATAGTTTGATTGAAAAAATGCTTCAAATCTAATAGATGATTCATCTACCAATTTCACTCCAATAGCAGCATTTACACGGATATAAATCATTTAAATTTTAGATGTGCAAAAAATCAGAGAGTTCATTATTGAGACATCATTAACAGTTAATATTTCATCCCTGTTATGGTATGTTAAATCCCCATGAATGTCTGACAAGTAAATAAAACCGTCCCTAAGATGGCGTCAGTCGTTTCCGCTACGTTGGTTTGCGTTCATGTCCATGGCAAAAAACTTATTTTATTTCTTTTTATTCGAATTTGATTTCATTATTTATAAAACATTTCATCTATTTATGATGTAGCAAAATCGTTCAAATCAATTTCAACCAGCATGTTGTAAAATCCAGTGAAGTTTAATCAACTGTAGGTGCGTATATAAAAGAGCGATTTACTCGTTAAAGTCAACGTCTTAGCCGAGCTTGTCAAACGTTTAGACTCCCCACTGATCTTTAAATTGGCGAAAGATGCACCGATAATCAAACTAAATTCAAATTTATCGCATTTTGCTTATATGCTACATTTTTGCATGATAGGAAATTCGATTAAATCCGTTTTCAAAACTGGATATTTTCAGCTAGACATGACGGTGATATTAAAAGTCTTGCTTGACAACTGTGGCCATCTTTGTACCAATCACTGTGTCATGATATATGGCTAGCACTTCTCTGTTTGTTCGTTTCAAATCATTATCTCTCTCTCCTTCTCTCTCTCTCTCTGTCTCTGTCTCTCTCTCTCTGACATTTTGTCGACAAAAATCAGTCTAACCATCTCTCTAGGTTCACGTAAATAAAATGATAATTACCCAACTTACTCATAATTCCAGTATCACCTTTGAAAATTTATTTATTTATTTATTTATTTATATGTACATGGTATTATGTTTTAATGATTTGAAAGGCCCTGTATCAACGCACCTTCAGACGTTTAGAGTTTTTGGACATGCAGTCAGTGGAAGAGAAATTGCTCCAGATGAACAATTTTTCCATCTCTCACTATGGCTTGAGTCATAGCCTCTGCATAGCCCTTTAATTTTTGAATATTGCTTTTCTCACCTTTACCTTTTTCCTCTTTTTGTTTTTGTTTTTCTTTCTTCCAGATGGGGGAATAGGTCCTCAGTGCTTGGTGCGCTGTTTTTAATCAGTCGATCCCGGCTAGAGGCGCTAAATCAGACTTACTTCGGCCAAGCACTATAACTACAGTTTCCAAAACCTAGCACCTGTGGAACCTTACAAAATGATTAATCTGTCGACGACTAGGATACTATTTAAAGGGGCCTTTCCAGATTTTATGCTTTGAATAATATATTTTTTTCTTTTTTGTGTGTGCTAAACGATGATGAATACTACGAAATATAATTTTCTCTGCGAACATAAAGAAATGGTTCGTAAAATGGTTTAAAATGGTGCAAACATGGCGTTCAAATAACGGGTTGGTCGGTTTGCAATCCGTAACTCCGTCTATCTTTATGACTTCAAATATGATGTCATCGTACATATTCGAATCGGCCCATGTATCTGACGTGTGTTATCGATCACGTGACATTACTACAAATCTTTGTGAAATTCTGTTTCGAAATACAAAAATACATTAAAAGGCTATGTAGCGCCGTGAAGAAATACCGCTCAGGGAAACGTGTTTTTCTAGCACTTGTCTTTCTTCTTTACTGAAGGTTTGCCTGCTATCGCCTTATATCATTCAGTGATAAATCATTGTCGACGTTTGTTGAGATTGTAAAAGTTTGAGAAACCCACTTTGAAGCTGCGTAAAACAGCATTCAAACCAATAAATGAAAAAAAAGTCAAGTCAAAGATTTGCAAATGGCATGATAAGTGGATAGTGTTGACAGGAAGGTTGTCACAGTGTGGAGTGGAAATGGAAAGCCAGCGAAGCGATACAATCGCGTGCATATCAGTTTTCCTTTCTTTGTCCTTGAACCCACAAAGGACAGTTCTGTTATATCTTTTACGTGAACCAGTATCATCAATTATTTTGACAGGTTTGAATTATTTCATTTTTTTTTTACAGATATGACGTCATTCTTTTCAGGGAGGTAGCTCTAATCATCCCTTAGACTAATTAGTGCGAATCAGTGCGCCTTTGGGAATGGTATAGATCAAACATCAGAACGTGCAGTCACCGTTCGATACGGTGGTCCCCCTCCAAAAAAAGTAAAATGGTTTTAACTACATATAAGCTAGAAATTTTCATCATTTACTCTGGAGTTTAACTTTTTAACGAACCCGGGTTGTTTGTAGGGAAAGGGAAAAAAATATAGTGGTAACCAGCATTTTCTCCTTTTCTAACAATACTTACTACCCTTTCCGAGACAAATCTTAACATGTGAGCCACATTTTATTTGTCGTCTGCAAATGCTTTCAATTTGGGCAAGTCTAAAATTTTGTCGTTTGGTAAACAGTTAAGGCACAATCCACGAATACAGTTGAAAGCAATTTAGCAAAAAGAGACGTCACAATTTGTCCTTTTTCGCCAACTTTTGTAATTGCACTGTGTCCGTTGTCCTCCGTGCGTCCTCACGTTTTACCTTGTGTACGCTCTAGAAGCTACAATTTCAGTCCGATACCCATGAAACTTGGTCAGTATGTTTGTCTTGTTGATATCTGGATGAGTCTGGGAATGGGTCATTTCGGGTTAAAACCAGGTCATCAGATCAAATCTTAGATCAACCCTGTGTACGCTCTACAGGCCACATGTTCTGTCCTTTACTCATGAAACTTCGTCAGAATACATGTATTTGTTTTAATATATCTATTATCTAAAACTAAGATGGCTCACATCAGATCAAAAACTATGTCACCAGGACAAACCTTTGAAAAGCTTGTGTACTATCTAGAGGCCACATTTTCCGCTCAATACACATAGAACTTGGTCAGAATATTTGTCTTGATAATATCTCAAATCACATTTAAAATCAGTTACGTCGGGTTAAAAAGTAGATAACCAAGTCAAATCTTTGAAAAACCTTGTGCACCGTCTTGAGGCAATATTTCATGGCCAATACTAATGAAACTTGGTCAGAATGTTTGTCTTTAAGATATCTTGGGCGGATTTGAAATAGATCATCGCGGGTCGGTCAGAAGCTGGTTCACCAGGTCAAATGTTTGAAAAACGTTGTGAACACTCTAGAGGCCACACCTTCAGTCAAATACTCATGAAAAGTGATCAGAATGGTTGTCTTGGTAATATCTCGGATGAGCTTAAAAAATGTCATGTTGGGTCAAAAATTAGGTTACCAGGTCAAATATTAGAAAAACCTTGTATATGCTCGAGAGCCCAAAGTTTCAGTCCAGCACTAATGAAAGTTCATACCTGTTTCGATAATATCTTGAACGAGTTTGGGAACGGGTTACGTAGGGTCAAAAACTGGGTCATCAATTTAAATCTTTGAAAAATCTTGTGTACACTCTAGAGTCAGGATTTGTAAATCAGTGTCCATTAAACTTAGTTGTCCTGATAATATCCTGAACAAGTTTGAAAATGGATCACGTTGGGTTAAAAAACTAGGTCGTCAGGTCGAATCTTAGAAAAAGCTTGTGTACACTTGGGTGTTTTTGGATCAAGAAGACTAAGGTGAGCGACTTTAGGGCTATCACGGCCCTCTTGTGTTCAAAACGTTCTCCAGAGTGATTTGCTGCAATACGGACAAGCTGTCGACGGCAGGTGACGGTGAGGAGTAAAACTTTGGAGGTATGTATATCTCAGGAGGATTTTCACCAAGATCATTTCACTAACTCGCAACTAATTTCAACAGATGTTCCTGTATACGAGTATGTTTTATCGTTGTTTGAGGTTTGACAGGCATTTGAATATAAACTATACATTGATTCTTTATCAGGCGACAAAATAACGAGAGTCTTAATCAGGAGAATCTGACAACAGACGAAGGTCAGGTTTTTGTCTTTGACAGAGTTTAAAACATTGTGGGAAAAGGAGAAAATGCTGGTTACCAGCATTTTCTCCTTTTCCCGCAATGTTTTCAGTAGCCTTCATTCTATCGGTCTACAGGATTGCTTGGTATAGGATTAAAGTTTGAAATAGATACTTTAGGGCTAGCGTTTCGTATTTAGTGGTACAATGGTACTTTTTAATCCTTACTAAAATAAAGTTTCCGGTGCATTTGATCCCTCCTATCGTTATGATACCCCATACCCCATTTGACTAAATCCTATGAACAAATAAGCTTTTTTCCTAAAAGGCCTCTGCCCTCTCTCTTTCTCTCTCTCTCTCTTCTTCTTCTTCTTCTTCTCTCAACATTTTTTTCTGTCACATCAAAACAGCCAGTTCACCTATTCATGCGCGTCTGGAGTTTCATATCACCAGTACCTTGCACGTCACTCTTACCAAGCAATTGGCTGCTTTCCCACACAACCAAAATCGAAGAAACGTTCAGAGGTAAGAAACGAACGGCAAGAATTATGTCACTATGACTATAGTCTATCCTCGAAAATAAGTTTTTCCAAGCGGCTGGGATTCGATCTAACGACCTCAGAATTTTTAGCTTATCGAGCTTGGCATCTCCAGTTGACCTTTGTATCCTCAACAGATTTATCTCATAGATGTCTTATACTTATAAGACAGCTGAAAGGGGTCTTAAGATTTTTTTTTTATCCTGCCTTGTACGGGGGAAAAACTAATTTATCGGCTGACTGGTTAGATACATCAGCTATGTAGGTAACGGTCCGGGACAAAAAATGTCAGAAAAATTTATATCAAAACAAGTGACGATTAATTTTACCACCTGAACCATGCGAAAACAGCTTTGCAGAACGCAACAAGCCGAATCATAGTATTTCAACTGGAAATACATGTACATGTATATACTTCGTTATTCCTTTTACCCAACGATCCGGAGTTTTAACGATCGTGAAGGGGGAAAAAGCCGTGCTCTATAAAAAGAGGGCTTAATGCATCTGCAAAAAGTATCGACCCTGGTCAGCCTGCGCAGTTCACACAGGCTGACCTGGGCCGAAACTTTTTGCTATAGGTCAATTTTCTGCATGTCAAAGGACTATTCTACCGCATGATTCAGTCATTTGTAATACAAAATGAATTTTATGGATCCACAATTATGTGATGACGTGCTCGGTATAATGCATCACGGAGATGCATTAAGCCCTCTTTTGCCAGAGCATGTTTGAAAACATCGTAGGTAAACGAGAATAAGCTGGTTACCAAATAGCAATCTACTCAAGGCCGTCTTACCAGACGATAAAATTTTAGACTGGGTCGAATTGCAAGCATCTGCAGACGCCAAATCAAATGCACCTAAAAATATGAAATATTGTGGACAAAGGAGAAAATGCTGGTCACCAGCATTTTCTACTTTGCCCACAATGTTTTCAAAAGACTTCATTCTTAGAGCCATTAAAAGTCGGGATTGTTTGGTAAAGGGTTAAAAGCCATCTCTACAAGGTCGTTAAAACACGCGGATTGATTGGTAAAAGGTTTAAGCAGAACCGGTCTTTCCAAGCCACTGGCTTCGTCAACCTTCAAACCAAGCTTAAAACATGTTAAGAAAAAAATCCGTCATCTGAGCCATATTTGCTTCTTAATTCTATTCGTTGAACTCTTCAAGTAAAAGGTACGTTTAGACCTACAAGCGGGACCTTGCGTAAACAAAAACAAATGGCATCATAAATTAAGCACAATCAAACGAAGCCATATGTAATAACGTTGGGACATTTCATTGCGATTCAGTGTCTAAGTAAAAAAAAGGCTCTCATTTCTCATTTTCTTTCCCGTTACGGATTATAGTTAACGATCTGGCTGCATTACGGGCACCGTGTGTGTTCCGCTATAATCACGCTGTCTCGCGAGACTTGCTCAGTTTCTTACCATATTTGCACAAGAGGGCTTAAAGAGAGATAACTCTGTCGGACCCGCGATAATGACTTTTATCGTTATCAAAAGTATTCGATTAAGATCGGACTTAAATTTTGTTGTTCAATAATGAGTGAAACGAAGACTTAGATATGTTTCGCTGTGGAGGACAAATGAATCTCGTCGCCCTAATTAATCCTCAGAAAGAGCGTTTGGTCAAACCGGAAATTGAACACATACGCCATAGATTACAAGGCCCTTGGATTATCACTGGGCTGCCAGACTGGCTGTGAGTTCGAATCACCAGTTAAGTCTTTCGGTGCCATAAATATCGTCTACTTTATTACGAACGAAAAATGCGATTGCTGAAATTTGAATAGATTTTTATCGTAGAGGCTTCATCAAACAGGCAGACGGTGTAAATCCAAGATCAGACTGCATGATCTGTGCAGTCTGGTCTTGGATCTATGCCGTTCGCAAAATATCCCTTCTTCCGCTGACAGGATTAATCCTGTATAGATACATTATGGTCACGTGTTTCGCTGTTACATAGCAACAGATTTCAATAGGAATGGTCCATTGAGCAAACGATAATGAATAGAATGTCATGAGAAGACATCTTAACCCTTAGGCTGCTAAGCGCGACTCACTGACCTTTGGCGGACAGTGTAGATGAAGATCAGACTGCACAGAACGTGCAGTCTGATCTTGGATCTACAATGTCCGATAATGAGATATTTTTCACCCGAAAAAATACCTATGAAATAGCAAATTTTGGTTTCTTTTTATCAGCTTGAAAATTTCATTTCACTTGTTTAGTATGTTAAGGGTTAAACCCAAAGTTCTCAGCGGGCAATGTTGCAAAACAAATAATGTGCAGAGTCAGGGACTATTCGAAAGCCAATGAAAATAACAATTTCCATGCCCAACTAATTGTTTACGAGTATCCGGTCAAAAGAAATGTCCTGTTCCCCATCAGTGTCAACCGAGAGTCGGTAATGACCGGCGATCATCGAAAAGAATGACCAGCGGTCAGCAAATGTGGGGTCACTGTAATTACCGGACTCTCCGTTATATCATGGACAAGGACCATCAATTACCGACAAGGATTAAATTCGTAATAGCGGAAAGTAAACAGTGTCATCGGTTTTTTGAAAAAAAAAAGTACGCTAGGTGAACGGGTTTTTCTTGTGGTCGTGACACTTCCCCCAGGCAGTTGGAGCTTTCACTCATTGGGAGGGGGATAATTAAACGGAGAAATGAAAATAGTTTTTCTATAGATTAGGGGTAGATTGGATGCAAATACCGTAATAGAGTTGAAAGATAATAATAGATAGACACGTAGGAAAAAATTTAGATAAGTTTGAATAGGTTATGATGTTAATTGAAAGTAAACAAATATAGAATTTCGTTGTCGCTCAAGTAAACGAGAGAAAAAAAACCATTATCTGAAATTATCATTTCTGCATACTTAGGTCTTCGTTCTGATATTCGATGGTCTTTGTCACGTAGGTCGCTGGTTCGATCCTCGGCTTGGCCAATTTCTTTCCGAGGATTGATGATAGTCATTGTGACAGGATTCATTCCTCTCTCACCGCTGACCATTGTTTCGTCGATGGTTATGTGGGAAAGCAGCCAGTGGCTTGGAAAGAATATTGTGCGGAGTACTTGTAACATAAACTCCAGGAAAGCATGGATAGGTGCACTGGCCGCCGTTATATAACTGAAATAATGTTGAAAACGGCGTTAAACACCATACAATCAGTAGTACTTACTACACGATAGCATCCGTTACTTCTTTACAAGACGAGAAAGTTCCAGAGTTTTAGAGTTGTCCAAATTTAAATGACTCTAAGACAATAAATTCAATGATTGGAATTGTCTTTGGAAGGATAGTAAATATTGTGGGAAAAGGAGAAAATGCTGGTCACCAGCATTTTCTACTTTTCCCACAATGTTTTCAAAAAATTTCTTTCCCATGGGTTGTTAACTCGGGATGTTAAGACTTGTCCACATTTATGTGTTAATTCAGAAGGACAGTGGTTGAGCAGATTGACGTATTTCTTCCTGAAACAACATGGCAGCAGACGAGCTTTAAAACTTCCTCCTAAAATAGCCCGCCTGGGTAGCTCAGTGGTTAGCGTATCTAACTCGTGACCTGGTGGTTGCGAGTTCGATACCCAATTCAGGCAAACCTTTTTTTTATCCGGCGATTTCTCTCCTCTCACCTCTGGTGTATGTGGGAAAAGTAGTCACTGACTTGGAAAGAAAGTTGTGTCAGGACTGGTGTGAGTAAGCCAGGAAAACACATGCGCAGGTGCACTGACAGTCGTGATATGACCTAAGCTGTGAAAACAGCTTTTAACTCCAATGCAAATGAACAAACAATCCTCCTAAAACAGGGACAATCAAAATGATATGAGGTTTTTACAGAACCGTATGAAACTCTTTACCACACGACTAAAGCGTAGACTTGTCCAAACTGAAAGCATTTGCAGATAAAAATTTAAATGTACATGTAATTCAAATGATGGAGTTCGTCCTTGATAGGGTAGAAAACATTGTGGGAAAAGGAGAAAATGATGGTTACCAGCATTTTCTCCTTTTCCCTCAATGTTTTCAAAAGGCCTCTTTCTCGGGGTCGTTAAAAGTCGGGATTGTGTGGTAAAGACTTAAGGGAAATAAATCTGTTGAGAAAGAAAGACATTGCTCGTTACAATATATTTGAGCCATGCTCTGTCAAGAGGGGGTTTAATGCATCCGTGATGCATTATACCAAGCAAGTAATCACATTAAGTCTTGATCCATAAAATCCACCTTGTTTAATAACCGACTGTATCATGGGATAAAATGGCCAAGTGGCATGCAAGTAATTTACAAATAGCAAAAAGTTGTGATCCATGTCAGTCTGCGCATTAAACCCCCTTTTTCACAGAGCTTGGCACATTTGACTCTTTATCACACAATGACGAATTGTAACGCCTGTGGGAAATTAGACTTTTGAAAACATCATGGGGGAAAAGGAGAAAAATGCTAGTAACCAGCATTTTCTCATTTTCCAACGATGTTTTCGAACCTTTCAGAAACAAATCCTATGATTTGAGCCACATTTAATTTGCCGTCTGCAAATCCTTTGAATTTTGGACAGTCTAAAACTTTGTCGTGTGGTAAAGAGTTAAAAGTGACATGATGTAAGACACGAACAGTCGTCTGCAAGGTGTGAAATGGTTTAATTCATTAACGGTGACAATATAAAAACTTATTTTCAAGACAAATTTACAAAAATACCTCTTTTGAAATGGCTTTTTTGAAGATTTTAGGCTACCAGGTAGGGTTTAGTTCTTTACCTAGCAATCCTGAGTTTAAACGACTCTGAGAAATCAAGCTTTTCTGAAAACAGCCTATTTTCTTTTTCTACAATGTTTCTACAGAAAAAACGAAGACAAATAACATAATTTTGATCACATCTAATATGTTGCCTGTACAGGCCATTTGTCGTTCCGGTAAAGAGTAAAATCCCTGCTAGAATAACGGAATGGTACAAAGGACCGGAAAATACATATCGTATAACGCTTGATGCTGTTGTATGTTATTCATTTTGCGTTAACTAGTCGACAATGCCAAGATGAAAGACGTTTTGCAAAAGGTGAAATCTAGAGTGAATTAAACTAATTAATCTTACGCCAAAAACGCACACAAAAAGGTAATAACAAGTCGAGTAATGGAGATGACACGGGGCGATAATTGACTCCGTGTGAATCTTTACCGCTATTGCATAAATAAGAAACTGCATAATAAGCAATTTACACTGCATTGAAATAAGAAATGGAAGATTTTATAAACTTTTTGACTTTTAAGATTTGGGGTTAGCATTGCTATGGATGGATGGATGGATGGGCGGACGAATGGATGCATTCCCTGAGACACAAAGAAAGGGTGATTCCCCCTCCAAAAAATAGCTTCTCTGTGAGAAGCCGCTTCCAACAACTTGCAAACATGTCGTGGCTATAGTAATCCAGACTGTTACACTTGAACTTTGTACGCCTTGTGCTTTTCTCCCCGAGCGATGACAAAACAATCACGCCTAGATGACATTGCTTTTTCTAATGGCGAATTCCCTGAAAATGAATCTCGGCAAATCCGTGTCCCGGATCCGACTTCACTTTATTGATTGTCTGATCCTGATTTGCACTTTTCGCAATTAACTCAGGACCGTCGATAGTGTGCCATTCAAATACTACTTCTTACTGTTAAATCTTTAAAGATACGTCTATACTCGTTTTCAGTCAGTTTTTAACCCATTTCATCTTTTACGACGTATGTTATGAAACTATAATAATTCTTGTATCTTCATGCCAAATGTTGCCCCTGACGGTTGAGAGGCTGCACAGATTACGACGGATAGAAAATGCATTTCACATTTGGCAGCCTTTAAACAAATCACTGTTGTCGTTTCCGGTTTTGATAGATGACAAATCCCTCGAGTTTCTTTATCCTTCACACTATGTATACTGGTAACTTATCTATCATTACACAGCTGACCAAATTCTGAGCCATTCCACTTACTTTCAAGTTTTAACAGCGTTTTATTTATTTTTTTTTCTCCCTGAATGTAAGGATGAATCTTTAACTCTTTACCACAAGACAAAACTGGAGACTTGTCAAAATTGTCACGTTTTCAAACTACAATATAATTTGGCTCAAATTATGGGATTTGTCTTTGAAAGGGTAGAAAACATTGTGGGAAGAGGAGAAAATGCTAGTTACCAGCATTTTGTCCTTTTCCCTCAATGTTTTCAAAAGCTTTCTTCTTCAGAGTCGTTAAAAGTCGGAATTGTGTGATAAAGAGTTAAAGTCGGAAACTAACTTTCAATCCTTACGTTTATAACAGTGACCCAGGTCCTTATATTGTAGACAATACAGTTCAAGATCAGACTGCATAGAGCGCGCAGTCTTGTGTTGGATCTACACAATATTTTGAGATTTTTCCGACGAAACGAACTGTGACATTGGAACATTGACTGGAAATTTAAATTCTGATTTATGAGCAGCTTAATGGTACAGATGGTTTACTGTAAGGCTTTGACGAGGAAAAATGCGATACCCGGAAATTGTGCTCTGTATCTAATCAAGACAGTTGATGTTAATTCTTTACAAGATAACAATATCTTTGACTCTTCCAGTTTGAAAGCATTTGCCTGAAAAGATGTGATTCGTCATTTAAAGGACACAAAACATTGCTGGGAAAAGGGGAAAATGCTGCTTTACGGCACTTTCTCCTTTTCCCAACAATGTTTCCAAATGCCTTCTACCCGTCAGTCCTTAAAACACGGGATTGTTTTGAAAAGGGCGCACGACCACCCAAAAGAACTAAGCTGGTAGAGCATGAGACTAGTGAATGTCAAACCTCGGGCCACTAGAGGCAGTGGGTTCGATCCACAAGGCTTGCCAAAATTACTAATAGTCATTTGGCTGAGACGTTAAGTCTAGTTCCCTGTGACAGTGTATATTCTAA
This sequence comes from Tridacna gigas, assembly GCA_945859785.2. Taxonomy (NCBI): domain Eukaryota; kingdom Metazoa; phylum Mollusca; class Bivalvia; order Cardiida; family Cardiidae; genus Tridacna; species Tridacna gigas. The sequence goes on from OX244033.2 coordinate 31,038,762, forward strand.
TAATGAGCCATGCTCTGAAAAAGGGGGGATTAATGGATCTCCGTGATCCATCATGGCATGCTAGTCATCACATAATCAAGGATCCGCAAAGTCCATTTTGTCCAACAACCGACTGAATCGTGAGGTAGACTGGTCCTTGGACATACAGGAAATTGAACGATGGCAAAGGGTTTCGGCCCAGGCCAGCCTGCGCGGACTGCGCAGGCTGACCTGTGTGGATACTTTTTGCAGATGCATTAAGCCCCCCTTTTCAGAGAGCATGGCTCATAATTATATTGAACTCGATAGCGAAGCAGGCGTAACTTAGGATGGACTTTGTCCTGTATCTTGCACTATCACCCGTATTAACCCTTTACCACACAATCCCGACTTTTAACGACCCTGGGAAGGATGCCTTTTGAAAACATTGCGGGAAAAGGAGAAAATGCTGGTAACCAGCATTTTCTCCTTTTCCCACAATGTTTTCTACTCTTCCCAAGGCAAATTTCAGTCTTTGAGTCACATTTATAGTGTTGTCTGCAAAAGCTTTCAATTTGGATTAGTCTAAAATTTTGTCGTTAGAGTTAAACTAGCTGTCTTCTGGAGGCGTCGCCCGATATGGGCAACGGTGGCGACAACAAATAAACAAAAATCAACCAAAGGACTAATGCCCTGTTTATCAACCCACGGCGCCGGCATGGATTTTCCCAAATATATCGCTATTCCGGCGGGGATCTTTTTCTTCCAAATATAAACAATACTGTTGACATTAAACAGTTATATGTTTACCAGATGTCAAAAAATTTAACGCCAGTACACACTGAAATCATTCGCAGGCGGCAAATTTGACATGGCTCAAATGACGGGACTTGTCTCTGAAAGTGTTGAAAAGATTGCGGAAAAAGGAAAACATTAACCACAAGATCCCGCGTCTTAACGACCCTGAGAAAGAAGTCTTTTTCAAAACATTATTGGAAAAGAAGGAGAAAATGCTTGTCAGGCATTTTTGTCGTCTGCAAATGCTTTCAATTTGGACAGGCCTGACATTTTGTCGTTTGGTAGAGGCTTAAAACTCTGTACCAAACTACAAAAGATTAGACTGGTCCAAATTGAAAGCATTTGCAGACGACAAATGAAAGGTGGCCAAAAAACGGAATTTCCCATTGATATGTTAGAAAACATTGTGGAAAAAAGAGAAAATGCTGGTTACCAGCATTTTCTCGTTTTCCAGCAATGTTTTCGAAAGCCTTCTTCCCATGGGTCGTTAAAAGGGTTAAAAATCTCCCGTTTGATAAGTAAGTCATCAGCATCCCCACCACTCAATCATATATATTTCTGATAAAAATTGACAGCTCCGTTGATTCCCTATTTACATTGCACGACGTCGCCGATATCTAGCCGTTAAACCTGCTGGGCGCACTTTTAGGTGTTTTGCGGACAGTGAGCACATCAAGATTAGATTGCCCAGAGCGTGGGAAACGGACTGATTTAACTGAAATCCGAAGCGAGGAGCCACATTGGATCCTGATCCATCATGGATCTACGTTGAACATAAAGATTACAATGCCTATAGCGTAGGTATGGACTGGGCTCGTATTCACCAACCATTTTTAAGAACGCTCTCAGTCTAAATCTCCAAGATTTTCTTAATTTGAGAGTAACACAACTTCTGATTGGCTAAACCAAATGGTTTAGCCAATCAGATATTGTGTTACTTTCAAATTTAGAAAATTCTGGAGAATAAGACCAACATGGATCTGTGCTTAGGATTCCAGTTTTTGGCAGAATAACGAATATTAAAGATGGAATTCATTTTGCCAGCGTTAATTCAAGTTGTAATATTTATCGTTCTGCCGACGAACTTTGCCTTGCCCAACTGCACCTGAACAGAGCGACTAAAATAACCGCTATACTTTCAAATAGTGTGAATGAAATTTACCTGTATTTTATACTCTGAATTGTTTACATTTGGCCGCTACTGTGCCTTTAATTTAGTCTAGTTCCTGGATGTGGCTCCTGGGTCCCGAGTTTGTGTTCACCAACTGTCCTAGATTGCAGTCGAATTCATGTAACAATTGAAAAAACAACACACTTTCTAATTGGCTAAACCTTTGGTTTAGCCAATCAGAAATAGTGTTACATTGGAAAGGAGAATTTATTTGTCTGCAATATAGAATGATTTTATAAATACGGCCCCAGGAGTTAACGTACCAGTGTTACATCCAGCTTTCCAAGTCAGTTACTGCTTCAATGAAAATGCAAAGACGGTTAACTCTTTACTAAACGATCCTGAGTTTTAAAGACCCTGAAGACGAAAGCTTTCCAAAAACCTTGTGAAAAAAGTAGGAAATGTTGGTATTTACTGCTTTTCCCACACTGTTTGCTACCCCATCAGAGAACTGAAGCTCATTTTTGCCGATATCAAATTTGTCGTCTGCATATATTTTGAAATTGGAAGAGTCTAATCTTTTTCGTTTGTGAAAGGGTTTACAATGCGAAGATGAGGGGGAGAGAAAATTCATACAGCCAGCCGTGAAAAGTACTTTGGACTAGGCGGAGATACCCTACATTACAACATCTGTGCGCACGAGGCAGTCTTCTAAGCAAATAAGGCTCGGTGGTAAAAGTAACCAACTGCCGAGATAATTTCGTATATCTATTCAATGCAAATATTTTTCTTTTTCAATACGCGGGAGTCCTTTGTATATCATAGCAGCACTTTTGAGAAAAAGGCACGTTTTGTTCAAACGATATGATTTGAGATGTTGAGTTAAAAAGTTGGATATCGCTCGAGCACAGCGTATAACTTTGTATCAACCGGGTCGTTAGCCTTTCCTCCAACTTCCCCCCCCCCCCCCACACACACACACACAACCCACTGATACTGGTCTTGATATATATACGAGCCATGCTGCGGCAAAAGGGGGCATAAAGCATCTCCCTAATACATTGTGCCATGCAAATCATCACATGATTATAGGTCCATGAAATCCATTGGTCTAACAATCTACTGAATCATGAGGTAGACTAGACCTTTGACATGCAGAAAATCGACCAATAGCAAAAAAGAAATTTGCCCATATCAGCCTGCGCGGTTGGTTAGTTGATAATGTTTGTAGATTCGTAAAGCCTCCTTTTTCACAGACCAGGGCTCATATGTATAACAGAGCGGCGATCTGGTAAAAGGGGTTAAAGGGCGCTATTCGGGCTTAAGTAGGCCTACAGCTGGCAAATCATGCATTTTCGTAAAGCATAATACTAAACAAGTCGTCGCATGACATTAGTCTATTTTGTTTAACACTTAAGCTGCTGAAGAAATGAAACGCAAATTTCTACTCAATACTACAAGCACAAACATTGCGGTTCCAAAGTTGATTTCACCGGAAAGAAAATACCGTATCGGACAGTGTAGATCAAAGATCAGACTGCACGTTCTGTGCAGTCTGATCTTGATCTACACTGTCCGCAAAAGGTCAGTGAGTCGCTATTAGCAGCTTAAGGGTTAACACCAGGCTCGATCATGAGTTAGAGTTGTCCTTTGGCATGAAGAAAACTTAACAACAGCAAAAAGTTTCGATCCAGGTCAGCCTGCGCGTACTGCCAGGCTAACATGGGTCAGTACTTTTTAGCAAATGCATTTAACCCCCTTTCGACAGAGCATGGGTCATATCAAAAGGACCCTGTATCACCTGGTTCTCCTTCTCTTGTCTGCTAAGTGCACGCTTTAAGACATGTGAAGTATTATATTCGCAACTGAGGTGGTCAAACATTTCAAATATTGAATTCGATTCCTAATCTTTATAGCCGAGCCATGTATCTCAGTCGCTAACGCACAGGACTTGAAACCAAGAATCACTGGTTTGAATATCAAGCTCGAAAATTTTCCCCCGAGGATTGATAATAGTTATTGCGACAGGATTCATTCCCGTGTCACCTGTGATCATTGCTTCGACGATAACGATTACATGTATGTGGGAAGGCAAGTCAGTGGCTTCGAAGAGAATGATGTGCGAAGTACAGGTAAAAGAAACTTCAGGAAAGCATGTGTAGGTGAACTGGTCGCTGCGATATAACTGATTTATTATCTCACCAAATGTTAAAAATGATTCATCACTGAATTACATAAGAGTGACTATAACTGACAAACAACCAGTGAAAAAGAAAGACGTATGTAAAATGAAAATACTTTGAATCGTATTCTCTTAATGGATTAGGTAGCCTCTTATGGTATTTCTAGAGTTCGGGTCTGAATCTTGCAAAGGCTTATGGGAATATCACGTGATCGATATGTAGGATCGTATTCAGATAACGATGACGTCACATCTGATATCATAAAAACAGACATAGTTACCGACTGCAAAGCGAGCAACCCATTGTTTGGCCAGCAACATGCGAAATTAGACCTTCGGACATTTGCGTAAAGTGTCGTCACGGATTTGCCTGTGCAGTCCGCGCAGGCTAATCCAAAGCGGCACTTTACGACGACATAAGATTTTTTCATACAGAAGACTTTCGTGAAACAGAAAATCGCACAAAAACGGGAGTTGTCGTCTCGGATTAGTCACAGACTGTACAGGCTGATTTACGACGACACACTTTTACGCATATTTCCGAAGACCCCTTTTTGTGTGTTGCACGCCTTTTGAAAGCCTAATTTGCACCTTTTTGTTGCGTGTAATGGCCCTGTTCCTTTACGTTTGCAGAGAAAGGTCTATTTTTCAGTGTATATAAGCGTTTATAAAAAAAAAAATTGTCCTTTGCAGCAAAAAAAAAAAACTCTAACAAGGCCCTTTAACCCCTAGACTTTTGGACCTTTTGCAAACTATGTGGATAAAGATCAGACTATATAAAGCCCGTCAATATTGGATGATATACATGTATTATGCGATAATCTGAGAAATAAGACTTTGAAATTAGTGTATTTGAGCCTCTTTACCCTTTTACAACACAATCCCGTGAACGACCGTGAGGAAAATGCCTTTTAAAACATTATGGGAAAAGAAGAAAATGCTGGTAACCAGCATTGTCCCCTTTTACCCTTTTCCCCACAAAGTTGTCTACCTTTTCAAAGGCAAAGTACAACATTTGAGCCAAGTTTAATTTGTCGTCCTCAAAGGCATTAGATTTGGAAAAATCTAATAATTTATAATCTGGTAAAGACTTAATCAACTTTATAAACTACAATCTGTTGTTCGCCAACATTTGAGCCATGCTCTGTGAAAAGGGGGCTCAATGCATCTGCGAAAATAGACCCATAGTCCGTGCAGGCTGACCTGGGTCTAAACTTTTCGCTATCAGTTGTCAATTTTCTGTATGTCCAAGGACCAGCCTGCTTCATGATTAACTCTTTCGTTAGAAAAAGTTTTTAGTTTATTTATTTCAAAATCCAGAAGGTCTCAGAACCGAGTGGCAATATACATACAGTCAAAAAAGTGGCTATACCGAATCCATAATTAAGTCATGGCTTGATTGGTATAAAGCATCACGGAGAGGTATCAAACCCCCTTTTTGCCAGAGGACCACTCATTTGTATGGTACCATTAACAATTTACAATCGCCTGCTTTAACGACCCGAAAGAGGAGAGCTTTAAAAACCATTGTGGGAAAATAAAAAAAAAATCTAGTTACCAGGATTTTCCTATCAAGTTTTCTACTCTTTAAAGGACATACCTCATTATCTCAGCAAAACTAAATTTCTCATCTGCAAAAACTCTCAATTTGGACAAGTCTTAAGATTTTGTCGTTTGGTAGAGATAAGTTTAAATGCATTTAGGACGCTACCCGGATTTGTATTTTGTTTATCAATGGTGTCAGTTTACCATTTGAAAGGTTAAAAAAAAGAAGGAAAACTAAATCCATTTTTTTTTTAAAAAGCAGGATCTTGGAAAGAAGAAATTTTTATTTTTGTAAATATGATCTTATGATTACTGTACTTTACAACGGAATGCACTGAAAAAAAAAAGTCATTGAAAACAGTCAAATCTGTATACAACAGTCACTAACGGGAAGTTCTCAAGATACCTGTTCACAGATTGGCTGTTATCCACAAAATGCATTTTTTGCACTATCCTGCGAAAATGGCTGTTTCAATTAACGTTACGAGAGCGACATGATTGCAAACAGAATGAGAAAGAATGACGTATTAGTTTTCATTTTATCACAGTTTAACACACAATTCAATAAAAGATGATTCATCGCAATGTACAATAATGATCAATTCAAGCAAGCATGTAGCTAGCTTGACCCCTCACCAAATGACAAAATTTTACGCTGGTCTAAATTGAAAGCATTTGCAGACGATATACTAAATGTTGAACAAATAAGGAAGTTTTCGTATGAAAGGATGGAAAAAATTGTGGGGAAAAGAGAAAATGCTGGTGAACAGCATTTTTCTCCCTTTCCCACAATGTTTTCAAAAGCCTTTCTTCCTTAAGCTATTCGAAACTCGGGATTGTGTTGTACATGGTTAATATCACCAGATTACTAAATTCATGTACATGTCGTCGCTCCTGCAAAAATTAGCTTGTACAGTAACGGGTTAATTCACCGCCCCATTATCTCAATTTTCACACACTCCCATTCCCCCACTCACTTCGAAAGAAAAGAGACGATATCTTAAAACCGCAGATTATTAAAGGTCTTTTCTTTTTTCAACGTTTTTTTTTTAAATCCATCTCTCTCTTAAAAAAAGAGATGGTTTAACAGGGAGAAAACAGGGGCTTTTGTGGGCGGTATAGATCCAAGACAATGCTGCATGTTCTGTGCAGTCTGATCTTGATCAATGCCGTCCTCAACTGCTCCTCTTTTCTCCCTTGAGCTGAAAGTGTAAAACTGCTGGAGACAGGTCAAGTTTGCAATCTCTGTATGGGGAAAAAGTCTTCAATCATGTATGAGCCATGCTCTGGCAAAAGGGGGCTTAATGCATCCCCTTGCCGCATGATACCAAGCGAGTCATCACATGATCATGGATCCATAAAGTGCATTTTGTCTAAGAAACGACTAAATCATGAGGTAGAATGGTCCTTTGACATACAGAAAATTGACCAATAGCGAAAAGTTTCGGCCCAGGTCAGCCTGCGCGGACTGCGCAGGCTGACCTTGGTCGATACTTTTCGCAGATGTATGAAGCTCCCTTTTTAGAGAGCATGGCTCATATGTAATACATGTATATACAGAGCCAATTCGGATATATCTCATATTAGACAACTTTTATTACCCCTGAAAGTGCCTTTCAAAAATCAGGTTGCTTTTGCGGCCAGTGTAGAACAAGATCAGGCTGCACTTAACACTCTCCGGTTTGCAGATATATCCTGGACAAGAGCAATCTTGAAATTATTTTTGGAATTATTCCCAGACTGAAAATGTTTGATGAGAGCACTTAGGGACGACAAATTAAATGGCAACCAAATGATGGGGGCGGGGTGCCGTTGCCTCTGAAAGGGGAGACAACTTTGTGACGCAAGTCACCAGCATTTTCACCTTTTTATCACTAACCATTTATTAGCTTAAAAAAAAAAAAACCAGTCAGTTATAAAGCCTTCTTCCATCAGGGTCGTTAAAACACGGGTTAGCTTAGTAAAGGTTTTCGCCAACCACCCCTTCCCGCCAAAAAAAAACCCCGACCCTGTCAGACAATGTGGATCCAAGATCTGTGCTGCCTGCTCTTGACCTACACTGTACGTAACAAGCATGGGCTTTGTAGGACAAGTCTTACTGTTGAAAATGCCGTAAAGAGAATGTCAGTCAATCAGGATGTACTCTTAACTCTTTACCAGATGAAAAAATCTTACACTTGTCCAAATTGAAAGCATTTGCAGACAACATATTCACTGCGATTCAAATGGTGGGATTTGCCTCTGAAAGAGCAAAAAAAAAAACAGCATGGAGAAAGGAAAAATGCTGTTATCGGCATTTTCTCCTTTTCCCACAATGTTTTTAAAGGCCTCCCTTTAGGTTCGTTAAAACTCGGAATTCTTTTGTAAATGGTTAACTACGTGTATACACTAAATGATCAAACTTGGGACTAGTCCATTTTAAAAGCGTCGGCAGACAACGTATGAAATGTGGCTAAAATATTGTGAACTTGTCTTTGAAAGGGTGGAATACATTATAGGAAAGGGGAATATACTAGTTACCAGCATTGTTCAGCGATTGCGAAATTGCCATGCTCTGTGAAAAGGGGGTTTAATGCACTGCAAAACGTATCGACCCAGGTCAGCCAGCGCAGTCCGCGGAGGCTGACCTGAGTCGAAACTTGAGTCAAAACTCAGTTTGCTTTCGGTAAATTTTCTGTATGTTCAAGAACCAGTCTACCTCATAATTCAGTCAGTTGTTCGAAAAGATGGATTTCCATAATTATGGATTTCCATAATTATGTGATGGACTCCTTGGTATAATCCATCACGGAGATGCTTAAACCGGCTTTTGCCAGGACACCGCTCAAATAAGTATAATGACGTCATATCCGGTCTGATGAAAATCAATGGAGTTACAAGTTGCAAAACTATCACTTGTTATTCAAACACGAAAATTGCACTTATTTACAGATCGTGACAGTCCCGTTTCGTTACGCGGGCTCCAACGTTTACCTGACCGAGCCGGGTAGCTCAGTCGGTACTTTACAGGCTTGTAACCAGGAGGATTGCTGGTTCGTATCCCGATCGCGGTCGATTTCTTTCCGGTCATTGTTTCGACAATGGATATGCAGGAAAGCAACCAGTGGCTTGGTAAGAATATTTTAGCGAAGTACTGTTGAAAATAAACCTAGGAAAGTATAGATAGGTTCAGTGACCGCCGCGATATAACTGAATAAATGTTGAAAACGGCGTTAAGCAACATAACGAACAAATCCTTTTTCTTTAACAGAGTAATTGTCTATGAGCCATGCTATGTGAAAAGGGGATTGAATGCATCTGCAAACAGTATCGACGAGGTCAGCCTGAGCAGTCCGCCCTGGGTCGAAACTTTTTGCTTTTAGTAAATTTTCTGCATGTTCAAGGACCACTCTACATCAGGATTCAGGCAACTGTTAGACAGAATGGGTTTTAACTCTTTACCACACAATCACAGGTTTTAAAGACCCTGAACAAAAAGCCTTTTGAAAACATTGTGGGAGAAGGAGAAAATGCTGGTAACCAGCATTTTCTCCTTTTCCCACAATGTTTTCTACCCTTTCCAACACAAATTTCAGTTTTTGAGTAACATTTATTTTCTCGTCTGCCAATGCTTTCAATTTGGACAAGTCCAAAAGATAACCGTGTGGTAAAGAGTTAAGGATCCATAATTAAGTGATGACTTGCTTAGTATAATCCATCGCGAAGACGCGTTAAAACTCCCTTTTTCCAGAGCGGCGCTCATAAAGCAATTCCCTCTCTGCTTGATAAACAGGAACTATTTCTTATTGCGCAAGAGAATGTGCAGCATCTGTTCCGATTGGCCTTAGTAAAATTCAGAACTTCTGTTACATTTTTATTTTTTCAACAGGATACCAGTTTCAGTCGATACTACAAGTTTTCCTCTGCGGTCGAACAACAGCGTGTCCGGATATTCGATATGTTTACGACAGTCTATCAAATGGCTGGAAGGGTTCTTCTGATTCTTTTCTCTGCAGAACGAGCTGATCTTTGATCTGCACCGTCCGATATCTGATGCTTAAAGGAACTTTTACAAGAAAAAAAGCTCATCTTACACACAGTAGTGCTAGATGGATGCATTTAGACCATGAAAAAGTTCGGATTTGATTAACCCTTTACCACACAATCCCGATTTTTAACGCCGCCGAGCAGGGAGGCTTAGGAAAACATTGTGGGAAAGGAGAAAATTCTGGTAACCAGCATTTTCTCCTTTCCCATAATTTATCTATCCAGTCAAAGAACTTCGATTCATTTGTATCACTTCCGACTTTGTCTTTTGCAGAAGCTTTCAATTTGGAAGAGTCTAAAATTTTGTCGTTCGGTAAGGGGTCAACATGCAGTAAATGGGGTAAATCATTTTATCCCGAAAAACGTCATTTGCATCTTGCAGCTGACCACTTTTGAAAATATTGTGGTCAAAGGAGAATTTGCTCGTAACAAACAATTTCTCCTTTTTCCACGATGTTTTCATACGTATGATTATCCATCTTTTACGCAGGTGTGTTTAACCCTCTAGCAGACAATCCCGAGTTTTAACGACCCTGAGAAAGAAAAAAATTTGAAAAAGAAAAGCATTGTGAGAAAAGGAGAAAATGCTGGTAACTAGCATTTTCTCCTTTCCCAAAATGTTTTCTACCCTCCCAAAAAGCAAATTCCAATCTTTGAAACACACATTCATTATGTCATCTGCAAATGCTCTCAATTTGGTGAAGTCTAAAATTTTATCGTTTGGTAAAGGGCTAGAGTTAGATCTGCTGCAAGCTTACAAGACGTAACTGAGTTAACGTAAGTCCAATACTGGAAAATAACGGAGGTACATACCGTGTTTCACTTGATCTAGACTGGGGATCTTCCCAACACTTTCCCTGTCAAATAGTCTTTCCTCACACTGTTTCGAAAACTTCTTTACTAGAAACGATTTCGGCATCTCTGATAAATCTACCGTCCTTGGAGTAGATAAATTGATCGAGAAAAGCAACCAATACCTTTGTTTTATTTATATCACTGTTTCGTCACCAATTGTTTATGATGTTAAAGTTTTTAAAAATAGTCCAGCGTTTTATCTATGGCCTATCCTGATTTGTCATAAACGTAATTGTGCTAACTATTTTAGAAAGAGCTTCTTGATAAGTATTTCAAAGTATAACAGTTGTGGTTAAGAAAAAAATAAAATGAGATAAACTCCTGATATTATTTTATGTATCTTCTTACTCTTCTTTAAAGATTGAAGAAAGTTTTGTCAACGGTTTCGACGATGATCATTATAACAGATGAAATTTGAAAAAAAGAAAATCCATTTTCTTTTTTCGTAACGATTTCCCCTTCTTTAAGACATTTAAAACATCACCTATCATTCATCTCGCAAAAGGGATGGATAAAAGTATTCAAATTCAACCACCCGTTACCCGGGATACCCAATAATTGTCATTCTGATACATCTTTAACCGAGAGGGCCCGCCCCCACTGCCTTGGTAACGGTTTGCTTAACGCTTTAGTTACCAAATAAGACGCTAGTTTTACCGCTATTAAACACCGTTTACTTTACTGTTGTATGGGGAACAGAGTTTAAGCATTTTCTCATATATCTCCGTCAATGCAGCAGAGGATTTTTTTTTTTGAAAATACTGTGGCGAAAAGGGAAATTGCTCGAAACGAGCAATTTCCCCTTTTCCCACAATATTTTCTCATGTATTCTTGCATCATTTTGCTTTTTTTTTGGGGGGGGGGGGGGTTCGAGTGTCCATATTTAGCAAGGATCTTTTTTTTTTCAAGTTACCTGTTGCAAGTTAGACTCGGAAGAGAAATAAAATGGAAGAGAAAAACTTTAGGTATTAGGGGACAGAGTAGTTAAAGATCAGGCTGCAAAGAATGTGCAGTCTGATCTGGATGGCTTTACATCCTATACTATGTAATAGGACGGTCTCCTCGGACACACGTAGATATACAGTGAAATCTGTCATAGCAGTCACCTCGATTAAGCCAGCAACCTGTAATAAGCAATTAAGTATTGTGTTCCTAAAGAAGACAGGTCTATGAAAATGTGCCTGTGTTAGGCAAGCACCTGTATTAAGCAAGCACACTGCTTGTCGCATAGGTGCTTGTTCAATACAGGTTTAAATGTATTTGAAAGCTATTGCAATCTGAATTGTTCATTCGTTCAGTGCATGTTAAAGAAAAAAAAATCTGTCGTTCAGGCTTTAATGGGAGGTCTGAAAGGCATAAACAGAATCGAAATCCATATTTCTGTAATGTTGAAAATGTTTGCCTGTAGTTCCACCTAAATAAAGCTCAGATGCACAATGTATTGACCATTGCTTTTGTGATATGTAAAAATGAAACGAGAACTCAGTCAGCAAAATACATGTCAGATGCACTTGCATGCGAACATTAATTTTGCTGCAGAAATTTACGAGTTTTCCTTTCACTGCCAACGGCGACTTGAATGACATTCGTAGCCGGCGGTGTGCAGTCTGATCTTGATCTACACCGGCCTGCTAATAAGCAACATAAGATTTGAAAGTCGTTCTAAGGTTATAGACTTTTCGTCAGTTTACAAAAGCAGCATCGGGCGACGATGATTTTGACCTTGAGGTAGCGAGATTAAAAACATGATCATGGTCCGAGGAGAAACTCCGCCTTCCAAGTAATTTATTCATTTGTCATGGCGTTTTAAAGTATAACTATGCAGGGTGTTTCCTGACAAATCGAAGCCGTACAAATAAATGGGATTTTTAGTGACATGGAAAATACTGTGAGAAAAAAGGGGCGAAGGTTCATAAAAGTCAATTTTTTCTTTTTCCACAATGTTTACAAAAGCTGTTCATAACAGGAGGAAGGAGCTTAAAACCATTGAATGTGAGGTAATGGGCTCTGCATGACAACGATATGTACATTGTATGGCGGTCACGCTATCCGGCCGTTAATGGGCAAAAACTATCCCATTCAGGTCTTTCATAGATGTGTAACAGAAACCCTTCGAGATCAAGATTGCCGTTTGTATTTTCCTCTTCTTTTTGTAAAACAACCGAAATGGAATGTTTCTGATTACCCCTTCTTATCATTCTTCCTCGGCCCATCGTATCGTTACATGGAGCATTGGCAATTAAATGCCCAAAGCTTTGGGTGTAGTAACGTTCCCTGGTCAGCCATCCTTCAGGTAGCCTGGGTCCAGACGGTAATTTTTTTTTTTTATTCACTGATTTTTTTTTTTATTCACTCCTTATCGCAGTCTCCTTTCACGATCTATACATATCAATGGCAATGAACTGACAATTTGTACCGTAATTATTTTTGACAAAGTAACGTCCAAATATATAAAAGGAAAAAAATGATCGGACTAACCCGGGCTTTTCTTCCTCGGCCCTTAACCTGTTAAATAAGTGATCTACACTGTGCGCAAAAAGTCAGTGGGTCGCGCTCAGTAGCGTAAGGGTTAAGTGATGCCTTCTCTATGACAAGCCAAAAGTTTTGGGTTTAGTAACGTTCCCTGCTCGGGAACTATGTTTTGGCAGATAAAGGACTTGCGTCACTTTTTGAGCCACGCTCTTGCAAAAGGGGGCTTAATGCATATCCGTGACACATTATACCAACCAAGTCATCCTATAATTATGGATCCATTAAATCAATTTTGTATTACAAGCGACTGAATCACGAGGTCCTTTGAGCTGCAGAAAATTGACCCCCTAGCAAAAAGTTTCGGCCCAGATCAGCCTGCACCGACCTGGGTCGATGCTTTTTGCAGATGTATTAGGTCCCCTTTTCACATAGAATGGCTCATTTGTCTTTTGTCAACAGCACCACCAACAACAACGACGATGACGGCGACAACAACAAGAACAACAAAAAAAATAACACTTTTTTTTTTTGCTATATTTTAGAGGAGGGGGGGTGGACTTGCATCACTATTTGTTTCAGCTCTCTGCAGATGATGATCGTATTAAACTTTATTCCGTTGATTTTTAATTAACTCTTATCCTGCTATATAACTGAAATGAAGTTTTCAAACCAGTAGTAAAACCCTAAAAAATGCTATTCAAAACTTATTTTTTAGGAAAAAAATATCTCCTTACCGGAGAGTGTAGATCAAAGATCAGACTGCACGTTCTGTGCAGTCTGATCTTGATCTATACTGTCCGCAAAAGGTCAGTGAGTCGCGCTTAGCAGCCTAAGTGTTACGACAATAGACGGAAACAACCATTCAAACAAGACCTGCTTATTACTTAATAAAGTAGTGTTAAGGCTTTAGTATTTTACAAAGTATCGTAGAGCCTTGACCAAATGGAGTGCTCTTGGTCTAAACCTTTCGTTATTACCGATTGATGGATGGATGGATGGATGAATGGATGGACGGACGGATGGATGGATGGATGGATTGGCGGGTAGACGGGTGGATGGATGGATGGATGGATTAATTGATTGATTGATTGATTGATGTATAACGCCGTTTTCAGCATTATTGCAAGTATATCGTGGCGGCCAGTGCACCTATCCATGCTTTTCTGGAGTTTATTTTACCAGTACAACAAACAATATAGTTCTTTCCAAACCACTGGCTGCTTTCCCACGTAACCAGAGTCGAACAATGGTCAGCGGTGAGAGAGGAATGAAATCCTGTCGCAATGACTATCATCAGTCCTCGGTGTGGTGTCCGTGGTTGTGAGATAGAACGTCGGCCTTGTAATCAAAAGGTCCTGAGTTAGATACCCGGGGGCGGATGTCAACTTTGGGACTGTTCATTGGCCCACACATTCGGCGCGAGTACTGGTGTAGTTTCTAGGAAGAAGAATCGAGAGAGATTAGTATAAGTTGTAAGAACTTGTTTCGCAATGGATGTAAAATAATTTGTTTAAACTAAACTAATCCTCGAAGAGAAATTGACCGAGCCGGGGATTGAACCGGCGACCCCCTTTTCTCAAGTCCTGTATGCTAACGACTAAGCTACCGGGGCTTGGCGTTATTGTCGATATGGGTTAGAATCAGTGATAAAAATCAACTGAAACTGTAAACATGTAAAACGACGACTATCGCCCGTGGTATTTGTAACGTTTCCATTGTTTTTAGCAATATGGGATGAACCCAAAGATAACCTTCACAAAAAATCATACATTCTACAATATCTCGTTCTGGGATAACAAATAATTTGAACAAAAGCGTAACAAGTTTGTATTCAGTATTAAACAATGCCATATCTTTGTTTATTTTCCGACCCCTTGTCTTATCACCAGGAATATGTCGCGTGTAGTAATTCAATACGTTTCCGCAGTCTTTAGGTCGTACGACCGGGCTTATCTTAACTCTTTAACCCTTTCCCAAACGATGAATTTTAGACTGGTCCAAACTGAAAGAGTTTGCAGACGACAATTTTAAATTTGATGAAAATGACAGAAAGTTCTCCAAAAGGGTAGAAAACACTGTGGGAAAAAGAGAAATTGCTCGTTACGAGCAATTTCTCCTTTTCCCACAGTGTTTTCAAAAGACTTATACTGCAGACACGTGAAAACCAGGGCTTGTTTGGGAAAGGGTTAACTGCTAAATAAATGAAACGAAAATTCCACTCAATGGTAAAAACCCAAAGACTGCGATTTCAAAGTTGATTTCACCGGAAAGAAAATACTGTATTGGACAGTGTAGATCAAAGATCAGACTGCACGTTTTGTGCAGTCTGATCTTGATCTACACTGGCCCCAAAAGCGCCTTGAGTAGCGCTTAGCAGCCCAATGGTTAACTCTCTACCACACAACCCCGAATCTTAACGACCTTGTGAGCGTAAACTTTTAAAAGCATTGTTGGAAAAGCATAAAATGCTGGTAACTAGCATTTTTTTTCTTATGTTTTTTAGGGTTTTTTTTACCTTTGATAGAGTCTGCCATCATTTGAGCTTATATAAATTGTCGTCTGCAATTGCTTCCAATCTGGACAAGTCTAAAATTTTGTCGTCTGGTGAAGAGTTAATCCATTACCCTTAAAATACGACTTTTTTGGGCCGTCTATCAGACAGCATTATTGAATACTCCCCCCCCCCCCCCCCAAACCCCGCCCCCCCCCCCCCAAAAAAAAAAAAAACCATTCGAAATGGAGATACTGTTATAAGCAGTTGCCCTTGTCCCAAAAATGTATTCAGAAACAATAATAGTCGAAAGAACCACACTTTCGCTTCGTTAGCCCTTAAGCTGCTAGCTGCTAAGCACGACTCACTGACCTTTTGCGGACAGTTCAGATCAAGATCAGACAGCACAAAACGTGCAGTCTGATCTTTGATCTATACTTTACAATACGGTATATTCTTTCCGGTGAAATCAACTTTGAAAATGCAATGTTTCGGCTTTTACCATTGAATAAAAAAATTCGTTTCATTTGTTTAGCAGTTTAACCCTATACCACACAATCCCGAGTTTTAACGACCCTGAGAAAGAAGGCTTTTGAAAGCATTGTGGAAAAAGGAGAAAATGCTAATAGCCAGCATTTTCTCCTTTTCACACAATGTTTTCTACCCTTTAAAAGACAGGAATCAGCATATCAACCACATTTTATTTGTTGCCTGCAAATGCTTTCAATTTGGTAGAGTCCAAAATTTTGTCGTTTGGTAAAGAGTTAAGGGTTAAAAAAATCTGTGTAAGGCTTCAGATATATAACCATTGGTAGACTTCCATCAATGACGAAGAGAAAATGTAGAAATACTGAAATGAGGCTTGATGCATCACCGTGATACATGATACCAAGCAAGTCATCACATAATTATGGATCCATAAAATCCATTTTGTCCAACAACCGGCTGAATCCTGAGGTAGAATGGTTTTTGGACATGCAGACAATTTAAAAAAAAAAGTTTCGACACAGGTCAGCCTGCGCTGAGTGATACTCTAGGTTTATTCCACATGGTAAAGTTAGTGTATGAAAAAAAAAAAACCACTTTATACTAAAAGATTGACATCTTGACAATATTCAGAGTGATTTTTTCTACCTTTTTTGACAAGATGTCACCATCCTAACAGCCCAAAATACTACGGTCTTTCTGAATATCACCTAAAGGCCTACTAGCGGCTAAAGGTAGACATGTCGGCAGTCAAAATGCAAAGAAATTCAGTTCATACCATTTAAAAGTATAAATATTATCATCAGTGCTAATGTGTTACAGTATGGGCTATCAAAATTCCAGGCGCGAGCAGGGAAATGAAATGTGCAACCTTAAGTCTAGTTTTAAGTTCCATTTTTGTAGCATTTGTCGAAGACAACGCCACAATGAGTTCAATACGATATATTGAAAATCGAGTATCGTAGTTTGTGCAAAATCGAAGAAAGTAAATCCAATTAAACTCAATTTTCCAAAGACAAATAAGAGTTTCGATTGCGCTCAGATATTAAATTGAAAATGGTGTATTACAATAAATTGGATCAGGCCATCGATCGAGGAAATACTTTTTTATCTGGCCTTCTGTTGGCGTAATGACATATACCGTGCTTGTTCGTCCCAAAACCATTTCTTTCCTAAATTTATTCGTCCCTGGGCTTGTTGGCCCGGACTTGTTCGTCCCATAGGATTGCACGCTACTCTATCGGATTGTGTATGTTTATATGGTAGGTTGACTTTCAAGCGAATATTTTGGAACTGTTTCTATTGTTCATTTTTGCAAATTATTAATTCCGCACAATGGCTCCTTTGAGAGATGCAACACCAGTGCTTTCAACGCTTTGATTCTGCTAGCGACGGGAATTTTGACAGATCATAATACAACCCATTATAAGGCCCATAATAGTGTCCCAAATTTTAAATTTCTAAATGTGCCTGCAGTTTGACCTCCTGAATTGTTTGCTTTTGGACCCTAGTGGACCTCTTATTTAACCAAACGACAAAATTTTAGACTTGTCAAAATTCAAAGCATTTGCAGACGACGTTATCAACATGACTAAAACATTAAAATTTGTCTTGGGAAGGATAGAAAACATTGCGGGAAAAGGAAAAAATGCTGTTTACCAGCATTTTCCCCTTTTCCCACATTTTTTTCAAAAGGCTTTCTATCTCAGGGTCGTTAAAAGTCGGGATTGTTCGGTAAAGGATAAAACTCTTCAGATACAGTACATCGTGTAAGAGGCATACAAGTATTCATTAAATGCGACAAAGGACAAGCAATTATAGGTGTTTAAATTTATATGATTGATAGACAAATGAGCCCTGCTCTGTTTAACGGGAGTTTAATGTACTCCGCGCAGACAGACCTGGTTGAAAAGTTTTTGCTACTGGTCAATTTTCCGCATATTCAAGGACTATTCTGCCTCAGAATTCATCCGGTTGTTAGACACAATGGGTTTTATGGATCCATAATTATGTGATGATTTGTTTGGTATATTGCAACACGGTTTTTCCAAAGCATGGATCAAATTAGTCTGGATTACCTGCCCCTACCACTACGTTATCGGGTCAGGCAAAGTGCAATAATGGCGGCCTCCTAGGTGTCCTCAAGCATACCCCTATATGCTTCCCCATTTTCCCTAATTTCATGTGATCCAGTTTGATCAGTTAATAAAATCAGATCAATTTTGTACAAAAAATAATTTACCAAATCTAAAACGTGCTGTTGGGGTATGGTTTAAATAAAAATCAGACTATGAATCATTTTCAAAGTAGCCCTATTTTCGGACGTTATATAGGTCCATTGACATTTCGGATATTTAAAGCATTTCTGATAGGTAGGTTTTTTTTTTTCGCTAAATAAGAACGACATGTAGTAAAACTCACTGCCATGACTTTATTGCAATCGATCTGTTTTGAATTCAGCCTTTGATCCGACTTAATAATGTGAAATAACAATATCCCGATTCCTCTGTATATTACCAACGGGGGCCGCCATTATTGCGCTTTACCTGACGTATTCTTGTAGTACGGCTGGGTACCAGACTAGGATCAAATATTTACGGATTGTGAAATTTACAGTGTTTGAAATTGTTAAAAAATGTTGGAAATGAAATGTGACTGTCCAGTGGTACACAGATACTCTTTCAGTTTTCTTGATCCAGATAAACATCGAACGGTGTTAGTTTTAGAAAAGAAAACTTGTAAAACAAGTAAAGCGATTCTGTCCGTTATTTTCTTTTCCTTTCGTTACAATAAAACGGGTTGGACAAATTCTTCACGAATGACCAAACCTGAATAAATCGTCATCGTCGCACCGTATATCACCAAACCGCCTCATTAAATTACAAAAACGGAATGTAGCAATAGTAAAACGCGAACATTTTCATTGCTCTAACCCATCTATTGTGTTTTGTTTGCGGTTAGATCAGATTACGCGTTTTTAACGAAAAGGAATCGATTTTCTTTTATTTTCACCAGTAAAGATAATTTATTACTGTCTATTTTATCTCATAGATGTAGCGTTTTTTTTTTTACTGACATCTCTTAAATTCATTACCTCTTTAAACGCATTTGCACGAGACGACTTCAGGAATACTATATGGGATCATCAAAATGAATTTAGCTTTGACCAGTAAACAGAAGTGAAAACATTGCGACAAACGGAGAAACAGCTCGTGACGAGCAGTTTCTCCGTTTGCCGCAATGTTTTTTTGAACGACGCCTGCTTCATACAAAAAAAAATCCGTGTGCTCTCGGGTGATGTGTAAGATATCAAAGGACTGGGATCCAGGGCTTGTCGTTGTTTGCCTTGCAGGAATGCACTGCGAGAATGAAAAGCAAATACAGGGTGTTTCATAATATCTGCCACCATTTTATACATCAAAAACTTTAACATAAAAAAGAAATTGTGTTTTTACATTTAACCATGTTATTGTCATAGAATAAAGTTTTATTTGATATATAACATGTAGGTATTACCCTTGTAAATACACGCAGTTTCAAAATTCTTTAAAATGTCAATTTTATAGAATGTGTTCTAAATGACGTCCATTCTGGCCAATAACGACGTCGACTCTGTGCCGGAAATTTCGGATTACACATGCACATGTCTCACTGCTTATGATCTTCATTTCTCTCTTGATTGCAGTTTTAAGTTCAGTTGTGGTCTGTGGGGAGTGCTTATAGACCCTGTCTTTAAGGTATCCCCAGAGGAAAAAATCAAGTGGGCTTAAATCCGGGGAGTGTGGTGGCCACTCAATATCTGTTTTCAATGAAATGAAGTTATCACCAAAGGTCTTTTGTATCCAGTCAATCACATTTCTAGCTGTATGAGGAGTTGCACCATCCTGCTGGAACCATGTGGTGTTTATATCAATTCCCTTACGTCTCAAAGCTGGTAGAAATTTGTTTTTAAGAATATTTAAATAGCGGTCTTGATTTACAGTCTCCACAGTTCCATCCTCATCCTAAAAAAAAAAAAGGGCCAATTATGCCCTCAGAACTTAATGCCGCCCACACTGTAACCTTCTCAGAGTGGAGAGGTTTTTCAATATAAAATTCTGGCTTTTCAGTTCCCCAAAATATGGAATTCTTCTTATTCACTTGTGCATTTAGATAAAAGTGGGCTTCATCCGAGAACCATATCTGTCCCACGATATCATCATTTTCCTTTACCCATCTTGCAAATGACAACCTGCTTTCGATATCTGTTGGTTTGAGGTGTTGCATAATAGAAATTTTATATGGAGTCAGTTTTAAATCATATTTTAGCATTCTGTAAACACTTGAATGGCTGGCAATGTTAGTAATATCTCCAAATACCATTCTAACAGATTTTCTTGGTGTTTCTGTGATCACCGCTTTAACCTGTTCAATTGTCGCTTCATTCCGCACGGACTTAGGGCGACCCAGATTATTGTGTCTCCCATCTTCAATTGAGCCCATAACTTCAAATCGCTTTACAATTCTATGTATCTGTTTTTTATCAAGTTTACCTACATCTGGATACCTTTTCTGCATAGTTCTAATCACTGTAATAGGTGATTTAGTTTCATAATATAATTTAACAATTTCTTTGCAGTGATCCTTAGTTGGCGCCATCTTGGAAAACTGACCACAGGAAATGACGTCATAAATGACGTTATGACATTGATGTTTTCCCATACTTTATTAGTCAAATAAAATTTTAATATATAAGCTTTCAAAGGGTGTACATATCATTGTTTTATCCTAATTAACTAAAAAGATATAAAACTTTGTAATGGTGGCAGATATTATGAAACACCCTGTATCTCAAGCCATGCGCAACAGATCCATTTTCAATCGCGCAGTGACACATTTTGTTGATGGGAATGCGCTTTGGTTGAACAGTATAAAATGGAAGACTGCAGCTTGGCTAAGAGTTAAACTGAAGTAGGAAACAATGTTATTTTCACATTTCTTATGAAAGCATCGAGACGGGGGCGATTTATTTGCAGTACAAAGATTGTAATTTCGAGATACGAAGTATTTATTCCACGCCATGCGTGACAGATCTACTTTTAATCGCAAGAAAATACATCTTGTTGATGGTAATGCACCCTGGTTGAGCAGGTAACAATTGCAATCTAAGCTTGGCTTGTAATGTAATGTTATTAATCGGGTGATTTCATATTAGTCCTTTTATTTGGCCGAGGAGAATCGTTTTGTTCCGAGTCCGTAGGGAATTGAATTTCAGTTAAATCGTCCAAGATGGCGGCTAAAACAGACTCGTCTGTAAAGAATCTCGTTTTTACGCTATGTAGTAGCAGCCAGTTAGATGGACTCATTTACCCACTGGTCTTGCTTTTTCTTTTTGCCCTTGATTTGTCGTATTGGCTCTGATTCAAAGAAATATCACTGTCGCAATCTTGATACAGGCTTTACTAAATTTGCATTGTAAACTCTAATTCGCATTTGTTAATTAGTTATGATTAATATGAGATGTAAGGTGATTTCCAATTTTTGAAATGAGATCGAGACCCTTTCGTCACGCAGGGAATATATCATCATGACAGAAAGAAGTCCATAACGCCATTTTTATGAGATTTACTTTATCTCACCGTTGTCTGGGCATGTCATATTTTTCGAAGATTTGACCTGTCTGCCATAACGCATCACTGTAAAAATAATGGACAAATATTTATACGCGATGCGTAAATTGCCACTTAAAAGTGCAGTCGGAAAATGGCAATGAATAATACGTCTGCGGAAAAATCAAGCCACTTCAAATTTATTTAAAAAAAAAAAGGTAATGTTATCCCACTACAAAATACGTTTTGTTCTAGAGGTGATGCACACGAATATAACACTGTAGCAATGGTAGGCTAAGCTTGGCTAATACTCGTATATGATATATCCGAATTATGTTGCAGCGGTAATTTCCAGTTCTCGAACAGAAATAAGATAAAACACTTTTTAGTCAAGCAGAGAATTTATCTCCACAATAAATGGAAGTCTGCAAGGCCATGCTGCATAACTCTTTCGCTGTTAACTATATGGATTCCACTTTTCATGTTTTTTTTTTTAAGTTTTTTCTTTTTTAACTTGTATACCTTCGTATACAGCTTTAGAATTACCATTATATATTGGAAAAGTTTCAATTGCTTTCTTTCCCACAATGTTTTTCCTAGCATAAACAATGATATTATCAAATTATTCCAAGGGAAAAATAGGAATATTATGAAGTATGAGTCCCCCTGTATCACAATATTTTGGCATATGCCTTTTCAACTCTTAGGCTGCTAAGCGCGACTCACGGACCTTTTGCGGACATTGCAGATCAAGATTAGACTGCACAGAACGTGCAGTCTGATCTTGGATCTTAACTGTCCGATACAAAGATATTTCCTCAACCCCCATAACTTTGAAATACCAACATTTTGGGTTTTTTTTACCATCGGCTTGAAAGTTTCATTTAAGTTATGTAGGGTTAAGAGAGAATATCTTTAACAGTGTATCACTAGAGGTGGCGTATTACAATAGAAACATTTAGTAATAGTTTACTGTTCCCGAATTGCCGAAATTTTGAGTAACAGAGTGTGACCCATAATGATTATCAAATGATGCTTTCATTGAAATGAATGTTCATTGTTGCATTTCCGATCGTTTTTGGGGTGGGTCTTATATCTGTCTGTATAAAAACGGAGAGTAAATGGAATATGTCAGTTTTGGGGAATACCGTAGATACTGTACTTGAACCTTTAGTCAGGCTGCTTAGCTCCACTTAGTGCGCTTTTGCGGACTGTGTAGATCAAGATCAGACTGCACAGAACGTGCACAGTCCGGAACAGCGAGATTTTTCTCTTGTGGAAGCACTTTTGGAATGTCGATATTTCGGTTTTACTATGAGCTGGAAATTTACATTTGGTTTATTTAGCAGTTTAAGGGTTTTTTTTTTTTTCTAGTGTAATAAATGAAGAGCCGAGCGAACTACAGCCCTGCCCACCATACAAACGCACACCTGTATGATAGAAGATAAGATGAAGAGATTTTTAACTTTTTTTTTTGTATCTATTTTTTCAGCGGTATGAAATTGTACACTTTCGTTTTTATGATAAATGCTTGTCATTCATGCTATACACATGAAATCCCCATAAAACATAACTGGACAATGTTTTCATGACAGTGGTATAGTGTGGGAAAATACATCCTCACTATGAGTTTTACCCTTTTTTCTGCTGAATTTCATGCCGTTTTTCCACGATAATTCTGATATAACACGGAAGTCACTGGGCTTATCTAGGCTTTACTTCTGTGTATGTTGGTCTTTTTCACCAGCACCAAACGTGCAAAACTTTTTCCGCGCCATTCTGAGCTTGCCAGCATAATCATTTTTCAGTTATGTTTGTGTGTGTGTGTGTGTGTGTGTGTGAGAGAGAGAGAGAGAGAGAGAGAGAGATGAGTATTGCTTTGGCAAAAGGGGGTTGATGCATCTACCGGTATTTTCCTTTTTTCCCACAATGTTTTCAGAATTCATTCTCTTCAGGGTCGTTAACACACGGACTTGTTTGGTTAAGTATTATTCAGTCGAAAAATCGATTGATTCGATTTTTCGCCAGTCAATCAATGAGGCAATTCATTGGTCGCCCTTACTATCTTTATCGATTTGTAAGTCGATTCTGACCGATTTCTTGATAAACTGATTCGACTGATCGTTGCGTGGTAGGTTTAGTCATTTCCTCAATTAGCTTGTTAGTTATCTATGTGTCTTTCCTTCCGTCAGTACTTCACAAGCACAGACGATTGTCAATGTAATATACAAGATGCATAAGTTTGGCAAAAAATACACAATCGCCTGTGGTCACAAGTTCTAAAGCTCAGTAACCTTCTGGACTGCGATGATCTTTTGGGGGGGTCATTTTTATAATGAGCCATGCTCTGGGAAAAGGTTGCTTACTACATCTCCGTGATCCGTTATACCAAGCAAAGTTGTCACATAATTATGGGTCCCATTAAGTCCGTTTTTGTCTAACATCCGACTGACTCATGAGATAGATTGGTCCTTTAAAACGCAGAAAACTGACCTATAGCGAAACAAATAGTTTCGACACAGGTCAGCCTGCGCGGACTGCGCAGGCTGACCTGAGTCGATACTTTTTTTTTTTTGCAGATGCATCAAGCCCCCTTTTCACAGAGCATAACTTATATGGAAGTAGATCGTAAATAGTGATAAAGAAAAGTTATAAGTTAAAGATCAAAGGAACTCAAGGTTGTCTTTTTACATACTTCTTACTCCGTTAACAGATTCTATTAATTGTACCTTTATAAATGTGACTTTTACATCCTTTTTGTTCCTTTTTTTCTGGTTTAAATTCAATTACATGAATAGAAAGAAGGCGATAGCACTCTTCAGAGAGGAAATAAGGTTTCGTGTTTCACAATTTTAAATCAAAAACTTTGTAAATAATATGAATGAATACTGTGAAAGAGGGCCTTTCCTTTTCTGAGCGACAAAAATGCATAATAGCGGATATCTGAATTCAACCTGACAAATTTTGATAAACTGTTCATAAAGGACGCATTTCCCTCATAAGCTGCTGTTTGGGCTTTTCGACTCCGATGTTGAGCCCCGGTAGCGCAGTTGGTAGCGTCCAGGACTTGAGAACGGATGGGGTAGGGGTGGAAAGGAGCGCTCGCTGGCTCGAATCCCCAGTTCGGCCAATTTCTTTCCGAGAATTGATGATAGTCATTGCGACATAATTTATTCCTCTCTCATCGCTGATCATTGTTTCGACGATAGTTCGGCGGTAATGTGGAAAATGCAGCCAATGGCTTGGAAAGAATATTGCGTGAAGTACTGGTAAAAGAAACATCGGGAAAACAAGGATAGGTGCACTGGCCATCGCGATATAACTGAAATAATGTTGAAAACGGCGTTAAACACCATCCAATCAATCGATCCATCCATCCACCCATCAATCCATCCATCTTCAACTCATCTAAATCGTTCAGTTTTTAAAAATATCTGAGCAGACGATCCAATCTCTTTGGGAAAGGGAGAAATGACCAGAACGTGAGGGTGGGGGGTGGGGGGTGGACAAACTAATTCAATCACCAAACTTCGGATGTAGTTTAGAGAGCTTGGGGACCATTCAATAACAAGTCAGAACGCGAAATAAAAACAAAAAGTACATTCAATGAATTGTCATGTCGTTTTAATCTACTTCTCTACTATTTTTCACAAAATTCGCAAAATATGGGGGAGAAAAGGATTTATATACACACAAAAAGGGGAATGTTAAAAAAAAATAGCACCTATTAAACATTCCACCCACACGAGTAAACAAAAATAGATAATACTAGTTATCATATATCTTTGAAGCTTGTACACACGTATAATTCAGCCATGCTCTTTGGAAACGTGGTTAAAAGCATCTGCAAAAAGTATCGACCCAGGTCAGCCTGCGCAGTCCGCGCAGGCTGACCTAGGTCGAAACTTTTTTGCTACTGGTAGTTTTTCTGCATGTCAACGAAC
This sequence comes from Tridacna gigas, assembly GCA_945859785.2. Lineage (NCBI taxonomy): Eukaryota > Metazoa > Mollusca > Bivalvia > Cardiida > Cardiidae > Tridacna > Tridacna gigas. Next base: position 31,064,218 of record OX244033.2, read on the forward strand.
CGTTCTATACCTCATGATTCAGCCGGTTTTTCTCCTCTGAATAGATCCATATCGTGCAACTTAATTGACATAATACATTACAAAAATGCATTTACACTCCCTTGAACCAGAACGAGGCTCTCGGCTTATAAGAAATCTGAGTTTTTATTCATCAGCAAAGTTTGTTTCTTTTATTCTCCAGTTTCAAATGCCACTTGCTGAGACGTTCTGTCTCAGCCTGTCAGATGCTTTATGGTAGTGAGAATTTGGAATAAGAACTTATTTGACTCTCCAAAAGTCTAACAGAACTTAATATCGTTTAACAGCTTAGACAAAATTTTAGATTTGCCTAAATTGAAAGCTTTTATAGCCGACAAAATAATTGTGAGCAAAAAACAAAATCTAACTTTTGGAAGGGTATGAAACACTGTTGGAAAAGGAGAAATTGCTAGTTATCATCATCTTCTCCTTTTCCCACAATGTTTTCAGAGGGTAAATTCCTTAGGGTCGTTAAAAGTCGGGACTGTGTGGTAAAGAGTTCATAGTAATGTCTTAGACTAGCCATCTTCTGATTGGCTGAGAAATTTTGTCAGAACCAATCATATGGTTAATGTTGGAAATTAGAATAAGAACTGGATTTTATAATAGTTGTTCAGTACAACTCGTTACCTGTCGACTGGTGATGGCATAGCAAATTGGTGGTGATGGTCGTTAAACCCTTTGCCACATCATCCCGAATTAAAATGACCCTGATGTCGAAGTCTATTCCGAACATTGTGAAAAAATAGGAGGAAATGCTTGAAACCAGCATTGTCTCCTTTTTCCCTTTTTTTTTCCCTTCCTTTTCAATACAAATTTCATTAACCCTTTCCCGCACAATGCCGCCTTTTAACGCCGCTGAGAAAGAAGCCTTTTGAAAACACTGTGGGAAAAGGAGAAAATGCTGGTAACCAGCATTTTCTCCTTTTCCCACAATGTTTTGTACCCTATCAAAGAAAAATTGCACCATTTGAGCCACATTGAAATTGTCATCTGCTGATGCTTTCAATTTGGTTAAGGCTAAAACTTTGTCGTCTGGTAAAGGGTTAAGCAACAATTAATTCGTCGTCTGAAAGTGCTTTTAATTTGGATATGTCTAAAATTTTGTGGTCTGGAGAAGAGTTTACACGCATGATCCTAACTGTTTGTTAACCCGGCATTTTCAAACAATTTCAACAATATTACAATTATCAAATCGCCGCAAAGGGTCATTTTTCATGTGTGTCCGGTGGAATATTTTCCAAGAAACTGACATTCGTCCATGGGGCAAGATAAAAAGAAGTAGAAAAGTAACGGGGGACAACAAATGAAAGTATATACTAACGAAAAAAATGCCAAAGTCTCAGAAGTGGAGACCACAAAACTGTGTAAACAACTGTGACAGTCAAAAAGAAAATACATGAACACGGCTAATACTGATTCGATTGCTTAAAGTCTCGCCACTAGTGCAAAAATAATACCTGAGCAAAAAAAAAACGGGACAAAAAAAGGAGGAAAAAAACAAATAACTGAGAATCAGATAGATTGAGACAGAAACAAGGCAAATGGTCAATACTTTGAGCGCTGATTGAATAAAAAATGGACCATTTGAATTAAGAAAAGCAGCCAGAATTTTGCTCTTTCAAGCTTGTTTTGTCCAAAACATGTGACAAAGTAGCGGATAGAGTAGACCAAGATCAGACTGCACGTTCTTTGCAGTCTGATCTTGATCTAATCTATCCACAAATGCAATTACAGCCAGGTCAGCGATTCAAAGGTTAATAGCAAAAGCTGGTAATTTACACGAACATATACTAGTATATATGGTTAAAAATTCGTTACTCTTGAAAACGACGTTCAGTGTATTGCAGGTGATCTCTTTTGAAAACACTGTGGAAAAAAAGGAAAAATCGCTTGTAACTGCCAATAGTAATCTACTGTTAAAGTTTCCAGTCTGAGTGGCATCCGATAAAAAAATGTCATTTTTTTTTTTCATATAATTATGTAATATGTAATTTTATCGTACAAAAGTAATATTTAAAACTCTACGATTGCAATCGTATGTAACCTTTAACCCTTTCCCAAACAAGCCCTGGTTTTCACGTGTCTACAGTACAGGTCTTTTGAAAACACTGGGGGAAAAGGAGAAATTGCTCGTAACGAGCAATTTCTCCTTTTCCCACAGTGTTTTCTACCCTTTTTGAGACCTTTCTGCCATTTTCATCGAATTTAAAATTGTCGTCTGCAAACTCTTTCAATTTGGACCAGTCCAAAATTTGTCGTTTGGGAAAGGGTTAAGTGGGCCAAAGTAAAAATCAAAAGGAAAGTTATTGAAGTTTAAGTCAGGTTTTTTCCGTCCTAATTAGCCATTCAGAAAAACAAATGTGCAACTAATTACATAAAAAAAAAAAAACAGAGTGACATTCGACGAACTATTCTTCTCTTCGTGTTTTGGAAGCTTTATACATGGCACTGGCAGTTCTAAGGCGGAAAATGAAATCTCTGTTTCGTTTTATTGCAAGTTCACCTTATTGACCTTTCAAAACGTCGAACAAAAAAATACGATACAAATCAAATCAATAAAAATATACAAAAATATTGCACTTCCCTCTTTAGGACCTCTACAACTAATACAAAAAAGGTCTGTCATCTTATAATATGGTACAAAAAGAAAAATGGATTATCGATGGGAAAATATAGTAATGATATCAATAGTCTGTAATGAAGATGAATAATGAATTTGGCAAGTAAAAATGCAGAAGATTAACTTTTAAGATTGTGACTCATCGCGCTTTTTGTGGGTAAAGTAGATCAAGATCAGACTGCAAAGAAAGTTCAGTCAGATCTTGAATCTACAGTGCTCCATCAGGTAAGAATTTTGCGGAAAAAAAATTGACATTGCAAATTTGGGGTTTCTGCAAAATTCTTTCAATAAAACTAGTCTTGTCGTTTGGTAAAGAGTTACAAAAATTTGCGGAGGAAAACACACTTGTAAAAATTTATAGGCATAATTCTATACCTTTGCATTGATTAATACATAAGTGCATTAAAGGCATCTTTTCAAAGTCCTCTTGTTCATGTTATGAGCCATGCACTGGCAAAAAAGGGGCTTACTGCATCTCTGTGATACCATGATTACAAGCAAGTCATCTCATATATTTATGTATCAATAAAATCCATTTTGTATAACAAGCGACTGATTCATGAGGTACAGTGGTCCTTTGACATGCAGAGAATTGACCAATAGCGAAAAGTTTCGGCCCAGGTCAGCCTGCGCAGTCCGCGCAGGCTGACCTGAGTCGATACTTTTCGCAGGTGCACTGAGCCCCCTTTTCACAGAGTGAGGCTCTCATATATATATATCTTGCAGATTTTGAAAGTTGATTTTATCGATTTAGCATCCCAAAAGCTAACGCCACTGTGTATTTTGACTTGTATTACCCAATGGGAATCTAGTGGTCACTGGTTGATTCGACAAAACGGGTTTTGAAGGTTGTCCAATATCACTTCCGTTTATACGCAATGTATTTTGAGTCAATGAGCCCAGCGACATAATGGGTTTTGATGGTTGTCTAATATCACTTCCGTTTAAATGTATCGTATTCTGAGTCAGTGAGCCGAGCGGCTGTTTCTTTATTATGGGCTGTGATTGTTGTGAAGATACCATATTCTCGGTATCGAACCTAGGAGACAATATTCCAGGTCGGTCACCGAAGTGCAATGGTCTCACTTTGACAGGGGAAGCGTTTTTGCCAGATTTTCTTGGAGAATCTAGTTGTTTCTGCTTTTTGCGTGGAGAATTACGTAGGTCTGTTTCTGTAAGAGGCCGCTTTTTTGTTTCGTTATTTGTAGACACTACTTGTTTAATGTCTCTCTCCCTGTCTTTCTCTTTAACTTTCAGACTTGAGACCTCCGTGCCTGTCTGGGGATAGTTTGAACAATGTCTAACTTCTGTTATCTCGGAACTGTTGATTGTCTCATAGTTTTGGCAGCCAGCTGTTTCAGGTTCTGTTGAATGCGTATTCCTTGACAAGTCCGTATCGTCCATTTTATCGACGTCACAGGGATATGGCGTCATCACAATAGATTCACCGGAAAGACTGTCTGCGCATGATTCCGTTTCCGGCTTCTCGTACTTAAATTTGAACTGTCGCTTGTCATGGCAGCGGGTTAGAGCAGGGTTGTATGGATGATTGTCTTTTAGATGTTGAAAATGCACTTCCGGGTCGGGGGTTGCGTGTCCACATTCTTCACACACATACACCTGAAAATAAGCAATAACATAAATCCTGAAGGATTGGAAACGGCAATCGTGTCAGAGATTTCAATACAATATGATGTATAACCTATTCTAGACGAAGCTTATCTTTGCACATAATTATGAATCCACAAAAACCTTTTTTGTCTAACAATCAACTGGATCACGAAGTAGTTTGTATGGTCCTTGGACATGCAGAAAATTTACAAATAGCAAAAAGTTTTGAAACAGGTCGTCCTGCCCGGACTGCGTAGGCTGACCTGAATCGATACTTTTTCAGATGCATTAAACCCCCTTTTTGCAAACCAGGGCTCAGTTATTAAATTCATTTGCCAAACTTCAATTATTTTGATTACTGATACTTCGCAACGAAGTCATAATCTGCAAATTTGTTTCAAATGTTTAAATGTTTAAACGTTAGATTTTGTATCATGCCCACAGACAAAATTATAGACTTGTTCAAATTGAAAGTATTTGCAGACGACAATTTCGACAAACAGCTAAAAGGATGCTTTTTGTTATTGAAATGGTATCAAACATTGTCTGAAAAGGAGAAAATGCTGGCAAGTCCTTTCCCAACAATGTTTTCAAAAGCCTTATGTCCTTAGGCAAGACACTTCAGGGCCCTAGCCTTGTACTGCTGCAACCCAGGACATACATGAATGTATGACCTGTCGGGATGATATAACTGAGATAATGTTGAAAGCCACTTAAAACATCGATCGATCGATCGATCGATCCATCCATCCATCCATCCATCCATCTCAAGGTCGTTAAAACTCATGATTCTGTAGTAAAACTCACCTTGGTTCTCCTTTCCTTGTAACCGTAAGGAAGCTCCTCACCGTGCACCTTCCTGGCATGGGATTCGAGCGAACACCTCTGGGTAAAGGCTTTTTCACATGACGGACACTTGTAAGGTTTGACTCCTGAAAGTAATAGTAATAAAAAAAAAACCGTTTCATTATTCAATACATGTACTTTTATCATCGATTTTCGCAGTCTTTCGCAGTATTTGTCTTGTATTTTCCTTCGTTTGCTTTCAAGGCTATTTTTTTTTCACCAATACTTCCGATATAACACGGCAACAGCTCATGAATTTCACACCAAAAATGTACCCAGCTGATGATCACAATCTGAGGGGTGGTTTGCAAAACATCTGTCGTTACATTTGACTGTATTGATCTAAGATTAGACTGCTCTTTCTATGCAGTCTGATATTTAGTATTAGTCTTCACTAACCACAAAAAACAACTAAAATTTCAGCTGGGTTAGGTTAGCCCTTTCAGTAGCTACTATATGTATAAACAGTACCTACTATATGTATAAACTCAACCATTTTCCAAGGATGAAAACACATGTACTATCCAGTGAAACCCAGAAAGAATTTCATCCTATAGCCTTGACTAAACCAGAGGACGATATAAATCCAAGATCAGACTGCACGTTCTGATCTTGATTTATGTCGTCCTCCAAAGGCCTCTATTTGAAATAGTTAACCCTTTCCTAAACGACAAATTTTAGACCCTTCCAAACTGAAAGAGTTTGCAGACGACAATTTTAAATTTGATGAAAATGTCGGATAGTTCTCCAAAAGGGTAGAAAACACTGTGGGAAAAGGAGAAATTGCTCGTTATGAGCAATTTCTCCTTTTCCCACAGTGTTTTCAAAAGACTTGTACTGCAGACACGTGAAAACCAGGGCTTGTTTGGGAAAGGGTTAAACCAGGCTTTGAATTCCATGACGAAAAAGGACATTAATAAAATCAGATAGGGGTTATAAATGGTTATTAATGCATTTACAACCGACAATTATGTACTTACACCCCGGTTGTACCGTATTTAACCCCATTTCGGCCATTGTTGGCTTTTAGATAGCTCTTCCTTTTGAAATGTACCTACTTCCGGTCGTACGTTTAAAACCCTTTACCAAACAACCCCGTGTTTTTTAACGACCCTGAGGAAGGAGGCTTCTGAAAATATTGTGGCGAAAAGGAGAAAATGCTGGTAACCAGCATTTTCTCCTTTTTTCACAAAGTTTTCTACCCTACCAAGAAAATATTTCGTCATTTGAACTACTTTTTATTTCTCGTCTGCAAATGCCTTCAGTTTGGACAAATCTAAAATTTTGTCGTCTGGTAAAAGAGTGAATGCATCACCCTTTTACTTTTAACCCTGTTGCAGTTTATTATATCTTCCTGGGTATATGCGTTAGTTTTGTCATTGTGTTAACATTATGAAATTGTTCATTTCATAAATGAACCATGCTCTGTGAAAAAGGGGCTAAATGCATCTGCGAGAAGTATCGGCCCAGGTCAGCCTGCGCAGTCCGCGCAGGCTGACCTGGGCCGAAACTTTTCGCCACTGGTCAATTTTCTTTATGTCTAAGGACCAGTCTGCCCCATGATTCAGTCGCTTGTTAAAAAAAAAAAGTGGCTTTTATGGATCCATAATTATGTGATGGCTTGATTGGTGCAATGCACCACGGAGATGCATTAAGTCCCCTTTTGCCAGAGCGTGGCTCAAATATGTTGAAATAATACTACACTAAATCTTCATAATAAAACCTTCACAAGACGTGCTGCGCACTCGCGTGCTCCTTTAATTGGATACGCTTTGAATCCTCGTAGAGCGTGAATCTTGTTGGTTCAGTGTTAGCGTAATATTGTAACTATACCTGCTTTATGCAACTTTGCTATGGACAGGTTTTGGAAAAATGTTGTGGGAAAAGGAGCAACTGGCTCTTCGAAGCAAACGCTCTTTTTTCCTCTACAGTTTCCACCTTTTAACCCTTTACCATAGGACAAAATTTTGGACCAGACCAAATTGAAAGCGTTTGCAGACGACAAATTAAATTAACTTAAATGATTATTTCTATCTTAAATAGGGTGAAAACATTGTGGGAAAAGGAGAGAATGCTGGTTACCAGCATTTTCTCCTTTTCCCACAATGTTTTCAAAAGGTTTTATTCCCAGGGTCGTCAAAAGGCGGCATTGTGCGGTAAAGGGTTAAATAAAGCTGGGCCTTTTTTCCCCTTTCAGTATTTATACTAAGTGTATCAAAGGTATTTTGTTCATCCGAAAAAAAGCTGTCATGGTAAGGGGTTAACCCTTAAGCTGCTAAGCGTGACTCACTGACCTTTTGCGGACAGTGTAGATCAAGATCAGACTGCACAGAAATTCCAGTCTGATCTTAGATCTACACTGTTCGAAAAAGAGATATTTTCCCCGAAAAATAACTTTGAAAATTGCAATATCCTTTTTTTTTTCCCACAATTGCTGGAAAGTTTCATTTGATTTGTTTTGATTTATTTAGCAGAATAAGGGTTAAATGGTTTTAGAAATAACTGTGGAAGAAACCGAAAAGGGATAAAAAGGTGCAATAAACGGGGTGAGATAGCCATTATAAAAAACGGTCGTACAATGAAAAACGTTACTGATTTACATACTGAAACTGTAGATGGTATCTGAACGGGTTTTTATGTCCATATTTATTGGTATATTGTGAAATATAGCCCGTAATATCGGAATTTACAACTTATCTTTATGACAAGCCCAATATCGGAGACACTGACTAGCAAGCTGTCTGTAACGCTCGTGAAAAGGAAAATGATTTTGCAGAAAATTTTAAAGTAATTTTTTTTTTTTTCATTATTCATCTTACAGTATACTTGTTGATTTAATAAGAATTTCCGCGGTCAATAAAACATTTGATTATGAAATTCAATAAGAGGAATGATGGTGATGGTGATGATTATGATGTAGGAGGAGGAGGGGGACGTTAATTGATTGACTGAAAGGTGTTTTACGCCGCCTTCAACCTTATTTCAGTCATATCACGGCGACAGCTCACATATTCATGTATTTCCTGGGTTTCACCAGTACTAGGCTAGAGCTCTGAAGTGTCTTGCCCAAGGGCACTCCCACGAAAAAAGCCAAAGATCAGGTGGGGCTCGAACCCGGGACCTCCAGGTTACGAGTCCCACACTTTACCACTGAGCCACGCAGGACCCCAAGTAGGAGGAGAAGGACGAGGAGGAGGACCAGGAGGAGGACGAGGCACACATTGGCTTACTACAGCTTTCTAACTCTTTACCAAACGACAAAATTTTAGACTGGTCCAAATTGAAAGCATTTGCAGACGACAAAAAAAAATGTGACTGAAAAATTGAAATTTGTTTTGGATAGGGTAGAAAACATTGTGGGAAAAGGAGAAAATGCTGGTTACCAGCATTTTCTCCTTTTCCCACAATGTTTTCAAAAGACTTCTTTCTCAGGGTCGTTAAAAGTCGGGACTGTGTGGTAAAGGGTTAAAGCTTGAATTCTGCAGAGGTGTCTAAATCTTAACTCTGAAAAAATTCCGGACAGGCTTTTCATAGCCAAGTTTAACTCTTTACCAAACAACAAAATTTAAGAGTCATCCAAATTGAAAGCATTTGCATGCGACAAATTCAATGTAACTCAGAAATTGAAATGTGTGTTGGGAAGGGTAGAAAACATTGTGGGAAAAGGAGAAAATGCTGTTTACCAGCATTTTCTCCTTTTCGCACAATGTATTCAAAAGGCTTCTCTCTCGGGGTCGTTAAAAGTCGGGATAGTGTGGTAAAGAGTTGATTCTGACCTGGGTCGAAACTTTTCGTAGATGCATTAAGCCCTCTTTTCACAGAGCATGGCTCATATATTTGGCGCTGAAGAGGTTGGCGGATAAGAACTATATTTGAGAAGGGAGATTCGCTGCCGGATATCCGGTATATTTTTATCCCTGAAACATGGAAATGCATAATTATGCGCGAGAATAAATATCGCTTTTCCGGTTGGAGAAAATGTGTACAAATTGTAGAAAAGCAGATTCACATGAAAGACTGCTCTTCTGATGCTACGAATAGAATCTTCATTACAGCTTTACAAATGAATTTACCGGCATTTTCTCCCTTTCCCGAGATGTTTTCTACCACTCCCATTATCCATCATTTGAGACGTATTTCATTTGTCGTCTGCAAATGTTTTCAATATGGACGAGCCTAAACTTGTGTTGTCCGGCAAAGCGTTATATACGAATGATATAGATAATGACATGCAAATTGCATGCTGGGAAGATCGCAGGGTTTTTACAAAAGTGATAGGAAATATAACTTTTATTTGCGAGTAGCGGTTTTTATTTACAGAAATTATTATCCGAAACGAAATCAAAAGTCGCACCTGTTTGTTGACGGCCCCGTATATGTTACAAAATCATCTCCACAAGGTTTGGTTTTATATTTGAGGAATGCTCTGTGAAAAAAAGGTTTTTTGCATCTGCAAAAAGTATCGACCCATGTCAGCCTGCGCAGTCCTCGCAATCGATAAATTATGGATTCATTATGATAATTATGTGATGATTTGGTCATTATAATGCACCACGGAGATGCATATCGCGGCTCATTTGTTTGTGTGGTGTTTGACACCGTTTTCAGAAATTTTCATCAGCTTCTCCGGGGCCAAATCTAAATTCGGGGCGCTGAAATCCTGTCAGGGCCAAGGGTTAATGTATGGGGCTTTTGCGGACGGCATAGATCAAGATCAGACTGCACAGAACGTGCATCGCGAGGGATTTCTACTCTAGCTAACATGTTTTAATTGTATTTGTAAATAAAGCTTTTATCAATTCTTGCGCAATAGTTATCCCTATACGGAGTTTTCAAGGACGTCCCCTCCAAATTTGTTTTAGGTTAATTGGTTGACTGGTATTTTACGCCTCTTTCAACATTATTTCAGTCATATCACGGCGACAGCTCCATATTTATGTATTTCTGGGATTTCACCAATGCTAGGCTAGGGTTCTGAAGTGTCTTGCCCAAGGACACCCCCACGTAAAACCCAGGGGATCCAGTGAGGCTCGAACCCGGGGCCTCCTAAATTTTACCACTTAGCCGCGCAGGACCCCATTTATTTCAGGAAGTAAGTTCAAAAGTGGGTTTGTAATCGGAAAACCTGGGTAACCAGCATTTTCTCCTTTTCCCACAATATTTTCTTCTCTTTCAAAGGCATAATCTTTCTTCGGAATCCCGAGTTATGACGATCTTGTGAAAGAAAGTTTCTGAAAACTTTGTGGGAAAAGAAGAAAATGCTGGTGACCAGCAGCATTTTCTTCTCTTCCCACAATGTTTTCTACCCTTTCAAATGCAGAATCCAAATTTTTAGCCACGTTTACTTTAAATTTGGTCGTCTGCAAATGCCTTCAATTTGGGCAAGTCTCAAATTTTGCCATCCGTTTCAAATTCCTTACCTGTATGTATCCTGGTGTGCCGCTTCAGATCAAACGTGTCGTTAAAGCCTTTTCCACAGAACGTACACAGGTAGCGCTTTGAGTCACTGTGACACTTTAGATGGCGGTTTAACAGTCGTTGCAGCTGGAATTCCTTCTTACAGAACTTACAGATGTACCTCGAGGAATCGGTGGAGGCTGCAAATGAAAAAAAAAACAATTATGGTTTTCTTTCTGTTTTTGTTTGTTTGTTTGTTGGTTGGTTGGGTTTTTGATTGTTTGTTTGTTTGTTAGGATTTTTATGTCACTATCAGCAATATTGCTAACATTTCACGGCGACAGCTTCTTTATCCCAGGCTTTTCCCTGGACTTTCTCATATGGGGATCATTTGACCCTTTCAAAACACGTAAAAGAAGGCAAACGTTTAAATTTTGGGGAACATTTGGAAATTTTGGGGGTCCCAATTCAAAGAAATAATTTGTCAAAGAAATAATTGGTCAAGGAAAAAACACTGCTTATCCCTTCCTTTCCCTGGCGTAACGTGCACTTAAATGAAGCAGTGAAACAGACCTTGATCTACAGTGTCCGTACAACGAACAAAAAAGAATTTTTTTCGAAATTTTTCGTCAGACTTTCTGGTTCTTTAGCTAGTTTAAGGACAACATATTTCACGTTTTCAAGTTATTTCTATACGGGGGAAAAAAACCGGCTATGAAAATCATTGTACAAAATAACTTTATTTTATTGAATTTTGAAATTTTCCTTTTCCTATATATTTCACTATTTTAGGTTTCTACATGTAGACTACCGGTGTTACTTTTGATACCTCTACCTTAGATATTGTACGTTGCAATTCACTATGCAAAACCTTGTTTACGCTTTTTAGATTGCCCCCTGTCGCTTAACCCTTTACCACACAATCCCAACTTTTAACGACCGTGAGGAAAAAAGCCTTTTGAAAACATTGTGGGAAAAGGAGAAAATGCTGGTAACCAGCATTTTCTCCTTTTCCCACAATGTTTTCTACTTTTCCCAAAACAATTTTCAATTTTTGAAAAACATTTATTTTGTCATCTGCAAAAGCTTTCAATTTGGAATAGTCAAAAATTTTGTCGCCTGCTAAAGGGTTAACCTTTGGGACCTGGAATCATTACAACCGCCATATTACGTTCGAAGCAACTGTATATGTAAATACGAAAGGAAGAATACAATAATTGTAGACAGTACAAACATGGCGCCAAAACCAAGGCGGTAACAAATAAAAACGTTTAAATTTCTTTCACAATTGACAGGCAAAAAATCTCTCGAAATTAACTTGAAAATAGGACAATGGACACCAGTTTTCACTCTAGGTGACCCGGGCATGCCCCAGACACAAAATTATGGTGTAACGGTAATTGAAAACACGCATCAACTGTTACTTCCGGTAAATGCCCATCCTTAAAAAAATTGTCGTCTGCAACAATTTAAGACGACATTTTGTTAATGAATCTTCCTAATGGATGCAATGACCAAATAGAAGTCTCATAAACCCTTATCTGATAAACGCGTGTACAGTTTTACCCGCAGACAGTTTTTGAAGCTAGCACAATCTTCACAAAAAAAAAATGGAAACCATATTTTCCATTTCGCACTGACTTTTCGTTCTTCAGAAAACGACCGATAAAACGCATTTTTTTCCTTTATCATAATGTTTCTACATGTTTTAATGTAATAATCATCAATTTATGTTTAGTACCCGTTTTTTAAATGATATTTTCAAACCCGTTTGCTTTAAAGTTGTTGGACGAGTTGATGACTAGAAGGATTTTGTTTGTATTGGAGTTTAACGCCATTTTTAACATCTCAGGTCATATCATTGCGTTCAGTAACGCACCCATGTATTTCCTGGCTTTCTCACACCAGTACTGACACAACTCTCTTTCCAAAACCACTGACTACTTTTCTCACATGCATCAGAAGTCAAGAGACGAAAAATCGCCTGAAAGAAAGTTTGCTTCAACCGGGTATCAAACTCGCAGCCACCAGTCAGATATGCTAACAACTGAGCTGCCCGGGCGGGCAATGACTACAAGGAAATGTTGACAGAATGATGATACTTGTCCTACAAATGGTAGAAAATATCGCCAAAAACAAAAGGAGGAAATGCCGGTTACCGGCATCTTCCCCTTTTCCCACAGTTTTTTTTTCAAAATCCTTCTCTGTTATGCTCATAAAAACACGGGACCATTTGCTAATACTGCACAGAGGATGCAGTCTGATCTTGGATCTACACTGTCCGCAGTTTCGTTACACATTCTGGTCAAAACAACCTTGAGATGGCATATACCGATGCTTTTCCTGACTAAAAAGGTCCATTTCATTAATACAGCGCTCTAGAGGTTAAGGTACCAGATCCTTAACCACAAGGCTGCTAAGCGCGACTTACTGACCTTTTGCGGACAGTGTAGATTAAGATCAGACTGCACGGAACGTGCAGTCTGATCTTGGATCTACACTGTCCCGATAAGGAGATCTTTCCCCAACCCCCATAATTTTGAAATTTTGACATTTTGGTTTTCACCATCGGCTTGAAAGTTTCATTTTTGTCATTTAGCAGGACAAAGGTTTATAATGAGTTTGACCTTTCGTTACGTGAAGAGGTCATAGGGTTGATTGTGGGCGCGTGAACGGGGTATAGCAGATGGTGAGAGCCCCGTAAGATTCTGTTGACAGTTGGAAAATTACGGTAATAATGTTACGGTGTGTGCATCTTTAAAAAAGGGAAGTTTAATCGTTCTTGAATGCCCCCACGGTCGGGGAAGGGTCACCTTAACTTGGAGGGACAGACTGTCGAACTAATGACCAAGTCCAGAGCAGACATATGTTCTTTATGAAGAGTACAAGTTGGGTCAACCGTGTTTTTTAAAGGTCTCCTGTCAAATATGGTAGTAGATAAAAATCGCTTTCCCTTAACGGTGTTTTTATTTACCGTTTATGTATCCCATACTTGCACCTGAACAGTTTGAAGTTAATTGTGCATAATACAACATAGGAAAGACTACCCGCTACCATACAATACCAAGTTTAAACAAACCCAGAAAAAAAAGAGGGCTCGTGCTTGAAAACATTGTGGGAGAAGGAGAAAATGCTGCTGACCAGCATTTTCTCCTTTTCCAAAAATGTTTTCTATCCTTCCTAAAACAATTTTCAATATCCGAGTCCAAGTTATTTTGCAGTCTGCATATGCATTCTGTTTGGACTAGTCTAACGTTTTTGTCTTTGGTGAACAGTACAGGGATAAAGGTCAGCAGCAACAATAACACCTTAATCAATAGAGTATTGAATAAAGATATAAGCATTTTCACTCACTAAATTCGTCCGGAAAATCCTGTACTTTCGGAGCAGAAAACCTGGGATTTTTTATTCCATATCCGCCATTGATAACTTCCACCCCGGGATTCGGAACAGGTTGGTGTTGCTTCTGAAATGGTTCAATTTAAACATATAATGAGTCCTGTTCTGTGAGAAGGGGGTTTAGTGCATCTGCAAAATGTATCGACCCAGGTCAGCCTGCGCAGTCCGCGCAGGCTGACCTGAGTCGACACTTTTTGCTATTGGGACATGTAACTTTTCTTCATGTCAAAGGACTATTATACCTCATCATCAAGTCAGTTTTTACGCAAAACTGATCCATTATTATATGACGACTTGCCTAGTATGATGCATTACGCAAGTGCATGAAACCCCTTTTTCCAGAGCGCCGCTCGATCTTTTTATTTTTTATCGATTGTGAAACTTGTTCTACTTCTTAGATCAATCACTCAGTGTCAGTGATCGCTCAGCCCGTCAGAGTGAGATGGCTTGCCTCTGAATTTTGAATTAAATCTGAATTTACAACGATTGGTGATTATAGCCATGGTAAGACAAACGCTTGAGAGATTTTCCTCTCCTTTCCCACCCGTTTCAGTCCATCTCGTTCACCACTCAGCGGCTAAATACAATAATTCGACATCTTCCATAGACAAACAAAAATTTAAAGTACTTTAACTTAACGGCTGTTGTATAAACAAAAATGTTGCAACATAATATACGACATTGAAGATTCAAGATAAAGGTCCGAATTCACCAACAATTCTTAAGAACATTCTTGATCTAATTCCAGACTTAAAAAGTTACACAGCTTCTGATTAGCTTAACCATTTGGTTTAGCCAATCAGAAGTTGTGTTACTTCAAATTTAGAAAATTCTTTAGAATTAGACCAAGAATATTCTTAAGAATGGTTGGTGAATACGGTCCCAGAAGAAGAAGAAGAAGATTTGGTTGTGTTCAACACCGTTTTGCTCAGGTCATATCATGGCGGCCAGAGCGCCTACGCATGTTTCCTGGATTTTTCATACCAGTACTGAGACAACTTTCTTTCCAAGCCACGGAATACTTTTCCCACATGCATCGGAGGTGAGAGGCAAACGATTGCCGGAAAGAAAGTTTCCCGCAAACGGGTATCGAACCCGCAACTATCAGGTCACGTGTTGGATGCACTAACCACCGAGCCATCCAACCTTAAGAAGAACAAGAAAAAGAAGTAGTAGTAACAGAAGTAGTGGTAGTAGTAGTATTAGTATAGTAGTTTTGGTGGTCGCAGTAGTAGCAGAAGAGGGAGTGGTATATCGAAGGGCAGCTTCATTTACCTTCATCATCATCATCATGGCTGCCATAGGCAGTTTGGTGTCTGTCTGGAGAGTTGGACTTAGCGCTTGATTTTGAAGGTGGGACTGACCTAATGGTCGCCTCGTCTCGCTCGCCATCGATTTAATCTCTGAAACATGACTCCGAGACTCTGGTGCAGGGGAAAGTAGAGCCTGATGTGGCGCAATGTACCCCCTACTCTGAGAAAAACGATGGATAGAATCCGTGTCGGCCAATCCTGGAATTCTGAGCCCAGGTTGTTGTGTGGATAGTGTAGACAATCCTCCTCTGGAAAAGCCCAGAGGCTGAGGATCCCGATATATCTGATGGCCATGAATTGTGCCGCTGCTGAATGGTTTCGGTTCTAACTTGATTGTTGGTAATGTTTCAGACGTTTTCAGTCTCACATCCTGTTCATAGTACCTTTTGATATTATGACTAGACGGAAACACTGGCTGTTGTGTCCTGACTAGATTGTTTCTACCACCCACGTAATCTCGAGAATTGGTCTGACTGGCATAAAAAGGTACAGATTTTGTCTTATTTTCAACTTGATCAGAAGAACACAGTGTACTCCTCTCTCTTGGAGGTCCAAACATCCGATGTGGAATATGCCAGCCACGAATTTTATGAACACCGGTCTCAAATTTTGTATCTTGGTAACCTAAAACTTTGTCAGAACGTTGACTGACCTTAGTAGAAAGGCCGCTAATTTGTCCATTAATACACGTCTCTGATTTGTCTACTTTAGTCTGTGCTGAGTTTACGTGGTTCTGATCGGCAACATTTTCGAACGGTGGAACTATATTCCCGAAAGGCTCTTTATATTTTTGTGTTTCCTTGCTTTCAGCTTTATTCAATATTTGTTTTTCGTGTTCCACGCATTGCTGTTTATGTGAAATACTAGCAGATGAC
This sequence comes from Tridacna gigas, assembly GCA_945859785.2. NCBI lineage: Eukaryota > Metazoa > Mollusca > Bivalvia > Cardiida > Cardiidae > Tridacna > Tridacna gigas. The sequence continues at coordinate 31,080,300 of OX244033.2, forward strand.
ATATTTTCGTTCCAGGACATCCTTGGAACATCTCTATTCGATATTTTGGAGATAAAGTTGGTTTTCGGTAATAAAGTCTTATTGGTGAATGTCGAGAAGGACGGAAGCGCTGGTTTTCCATTTTCAGCGACAGGAAGCTGGCTTGTGATCACAGAATGATGCAAGGCCCAGGTTTCCTTCACAGCCTCAACGATAGCTTTTTTAGACTGTGTAAAAATACTTTTCTGATCGAGAACCTGCATTGACTGTACAAGTGATGATGGACATGATAATGTGGAGGTTATATCCTTTTGTAGAACTTCGTTGATGACATCAGATACTTTTGTAATTGGGGGACAACTCAAAGAACGAAATCTTTGTTTGACATTAGTTTGGACGGACGCTTGATTTACATTGCTGACAGGTGTGGAAGGCCGTTCAGTGTGCTGAGTAACATTTGACGTTTGATGCTTATAGCTATGTTTAAGCGGAAGTCGATGACCATCAACAGAGTTGTACCGCGCAGGCGCAATCGGTTGAAGCTCTGGAGTTGGTGTTCTCACGCGAAGCACCTCACTTGTAATGGTTTGTACAGGAGTACAGTCTGAACCTGAACATAGATTTGCTACTTTTAGCTCATCTGTATGAGACTCTCTAGATTTCTGAACATAATTTGGAACTGGTTGCAAGTGTTGTGATACACTGGGCAGTGCTAGAATAGAACCTTCAGCTGTAGCTGGGCAGTAGGAGTCTTTCGGTGTTGACGTCTTCAGTGGTCTTGGTAATGGAACACAAGGCACTATAGCTTTATTGTCATCATTTGTGGCCTCTTTCAAATGCTGGTTTTCCTCACCCGGCATCGCTGAGCATATCTTACCAACACCACGTAAGCTGCGTCTTACGTCTTGCGAAGTTGTAGAGTTGAAAGTAGTTACAGTTGTTAATGACTTCTGACCTGACCTCTCTACCTGCTTCGGCAGAATTGGAACAACAACTGGAACACTTCCGTAACCTGAAGGCTGGAGCAACAATTGGTTGCTTATTGCTTCCGATTTCTGTCTTCTTTCTATAAGCCAAGAGTTTCTATCCACATAGTTGGAGCGTAATAACATCGGAGATTCAGTCGGCATCTTGGGTATTTTTGACTTGGAATCATGTTTTCGGTCGTCAAGATCGTAAGGACGGAATAACGAAAACTTTTTCTCCGTTTTGGCAGATTCTTCCTTCTTGACGGTTTGTTTTGGTGGTGTTACCATGTCATATTCTTTGTTTACCAGAGTTTTTAGAGCTTTACTCAGGACACAAGTTGTACTATCGTTTCCTGACATATTTAACGTCTCACTGTCTTTACTCGAAGGGTCAAGCACTCGCTCTTTATGCTCTTGTGATGTTGAAACGTGACTTAGTTCAGTTGAAGGGCTTTTGCTTACTTCGCATTTCCCTATTTCTTCTTCTCTTACAGCTCTCGTTTCACTATCACTATGACAACAATCATTTTTAACAGGTTGAATATTGTTAGAATCTCCGTCATTCTCCGTGTTTGGCTCTGTATATTGTCCCTCTTCAAGAGAAACCTCGTCTGAAGCCACGGTTTCCACCATGTTGGACGAACTCTTTATCGTAGACTGATTGAACTCCATACTTGCTTCACCTGAAAGTAGAAGTGGTACCTTCTAAATTGGTTCAAGAATCCTACGTATTTACAGCACTGTACTAACTTATGAAAAGAAAGAGGACAAAAAGAGAAATTGTTCGTAAAGAGCAACTTCTCTTTTCGCACTAATGCTGTGCGTTCGTGATCCAGTGCGACCAACTCGGTTACTAGCACAGTAATCGCTGATCATAGACTAACGGTACTACGTTTTGCGGCTAGTGTAGGTCAAGATCAGACTGCACAGAACGTGCAGTTTGATGTTGAATCTACGTTGTCCGCTATTTTGTGACATATTCTGGCCAAAACGGTGTGGAAAATGTAACATTTGGGTCTTTTATTACCTGACTGAATTGCGTTAGCCTATCGCTCTCAAAGTAAACATGGTAATCGCAAAACCATTCAAACCATTACCATTTTAATCGAAACCTTTTATAAGTCTGACAGAAGCATGTGGTCATTTTCATTTTCATTTTGATGAAACAATTTGAGCCATGCTCTGACAAAAAGGGGCTTAATGCATCTTCGTGATGCATGGTACCAAGCAAGACATCACGTAATTAGTGATCCATAAAATCTATTCCATCTAACAACCGACTCTATAATAAGATAGACTGATCCTTTAACATACAATAGCGAAAAGTTTCAGCCCAGGTCAGCCTACGCGGAGTGCGCAGGCTGACCTGGTCGATACTTTGCACAGATGCTTTTGGCCCCCCTTTTCACATGGCTCTTTTTTTTTAAATAAAGAGTTAATCTTTCCAAAAATAAAAAAAGAAAAAAGAAACTTTAAGATCTCAGGGGAATGTTCAATGAATGGAGCGTGTGGTCATTTTTATTTTCATTTTGATGAGATAATTTCTTTTTTAATTACTAAGTGTTTCTTTTGAGTGAAAGAGGCTATATCATTTCAAGGGAATTTTCATCAATTTCTCTTCAGACAACGATCGAACCTGGAGAGAAAAACGAAAAGAAGAACCGACATGTCTTAATTAAATTCTGTATTGTGAAATTGGTGACTTGCACGTGCCATTAAAATGGTGAAATGTATCCGAAACACCTGACTTGAAATAAACATGACCGTAACACTGGTTAATAGACAGATGTCAACTAAACCGGTGTCTTCTTTAAGGCACTTCAAATGTTGAATTACAATTATCTCCTTAGCTGCCACATAAATTACATTTCTTCCCGAAAGTTAAAAAATATGATTCTGTACAAAATGAAGAGAATGTATTGGTCAAAGTTTGAATTAAAGAAACGGAAGATCGCGTCTATGATCAGACTGAAACTGATATACAGTTAGATCTTGATCTACGTCGTCAAGAAAAGCTTATACAGTGGGGGTTATTTCATGCTTTTCGATAGTTTATCGGGACATAATGATAGATTATGGTTTGACAATTTCACCGTTTCAACTAGTTAATTTACCTAACTCACTGGTACGGAAATACCGAGAGCTCCCCTGTACTTCGCAAGTCCCTACAAAAACGGGTTAGAAGCATGAGATAAATCTATTTTTTTTTTCAGTGAAAAATCGAAATTTGTTTCATCTCGTGAACATCATACGGCGATATTTTCACTCATGGCTGCGCCGCTCGTGAAAATATTACCGATGGTGCTCATTCGATGAAATAAATTTCGATCTTTCACCGAAAAAAAAAACAACAAATATCTTCTTTATAATCTACACCATAGCAACATATTTTCCCCACTTTAGTTACGCATTACCACTTACAGAAGGCTTTTCTCATTTTGCAGAAGACTTCTATCAAATCTATTGACAACATTATGGTCAAAGGAGAAGTCATTCGTTACAAGCAAACTATCCTTTGGCACTATGTTTCACATGCATCAATTCGACCGGCTTATTCATATTTTGTGGGAATAAATTGCCTCTGTATATACTATTTCGATCTTCTGTTATTCTGGGCTCGTATTCACCAACTACGATTCTAAATCGCATACTTAGCCTAATGCTAGTTTTAGAAAATAACGTAATTTCCGATTGGTTAAACCATTTGATTTAGCCAATCTGAACTTGCGTTACATTTAGATTTAAAACAATTCTTGAGAACTAGCGTTACAAAGAATGTTACTGAGAATGTTTGGTGGTTACGAGCCCTGAAATTGCTCGTATATTCCAGGGAATGCATGAAAACGATGTATATACAATACAATTGTTCAATACTAAGGCCACTGGCCAATATCATATATTTCGTGATACCTTCAGAGTGACACGGTGGATGTAGCTTCAACAGTACTGACTTTATAAGCGTTTAGCTTCTTTCTCATATTGCATCTAACAGAGAGTATAGATTAAAATCAGTATTAGCAATGATACGATTTGATCTCAGTCTGCACTCCCAACACTGTCCTATTTTGGAACAAATATATAGCTCTAAAAACGTGACATCAGCGATTAACACTTTACCACACAACGCCGCCTTTGTAACCCTTATACTGCTAAATAACTTAAATAAAACTTTCAAGACGATAGTAAAAACTCGAGTAATGTTATTTCAAACTTACCTTTTTGGAGAACAGTATCTCCTTATCGGACAGTGTAGATCCAAGATCAGACTGCACGTTCTGTGCAGTCTGATCTTGATCTACACTGTCCGCAAAAGGTCAGCGAGTCGCGCTTAGCAGCTTAAGGGTTAACGGCCGAATAGAACAGTGCTCTTGAAAAACATTGTGGGGGGGGGGGGGGGAAAGGGCAAAATGCTGGTAACCAGCATCTTCTCCTTTTTCCTAAAATGTGTTCAACACTATCAATGTCTCATCCCATCATTTGTGCGATCTTAAATTAAATTTCTTAAATGCTTTCAGTATTGACCTTTGTAAATTTTTCCGTCTAGTACAGAATTAAGGTGAAATCCTGGTTCAATTCTTCAAGGCAACTTTGGTCTCGTTAAAGTGCCTTTTGACAAGGCATTGCATCACCACAACCTACCAGTGGTGGTGTAACTCCGGGAAAGATGAATAAGCTGAGCTGTCTCTGTTATATTACGGTAGTTAATGTACTGTTGACAGCGACGTAAAGCCCCCATTCAGTCACACAACCGTACAGATGAAATGACCAACAATAAATCCCCCCCCCCCAAAAAAAAACTCTCGCGTTTGTACGAGAATAAAAAGGCAAAACACGAGTGGTCCCTTATCTATGGACGTTATCAAACCATAACATCTCATCCCTGTTACAAATAGAATACGTATCTATTCTTTATCGTAAGCGAAAGAGTACACTTTAGGAAACGTAGTAGCAAAGTCAGAATTTGCAAGGAACGTGCAAAATTTCTCCTTTTGCCACAACTTTTTTACATGCAGTACGCTTTCATAAATGCGACTTATCAATAGTTCACTGGGTTTTTTATTCAAAGTATGCTGCAAATTTCTTTTCAAAGGGGCAACGGGCTGAAAAAAAAAAACAAATGCTTTCCGCAGACGACATTTGCGTTATCACAATATTGTTACAATTCTATTGTTTGTCTGCTTGAAAGAATTTGCAGATAACCCAGTCGAAAAACTGTGTCGGGTTTTTTTTTCTTCTTTTTTCTTTCAAATTCGTTTTGATTGCGAGATACCGCGGCTGAATGCAATCGAGCCTTATCAATAGCATTCTTTCTAACCCTTAGGCTACTGGGCTCGAATCAAAGTGCTTTTGCGGACAGTGTAGATCCAAGATCAGAGTGCACAGAACGTGCAGTCTGATCTTGCATCTTCACTGTCCGATACAGTGAGATTTTTTTTTTTTTCATTTGAAAAAGACTTGCAAAAAATTGCAACATTTCGGGTTTTAGTACTAGCAGGAAATTTTCATTCGATATATAATTTAGCAGTTGAACTCTCTACAAGATAAAAAATTCTTAGATTTGTCCAAATTGAAAACATTGGTAAAAAAGAAATTGAGTAGCGTTCAAATAATCAATTTGTATTTGAAATGGTAGAAACACTGTGGAAAAAGGAGGAAATGATGGTAACCAGCATTTCCTCCTTTTTCCGCAATTATTTCAAAACCTTTTCTCGTCAGGGTCCATAAAACATGGGATTGTTTGGTAAAGGGTTAAAGAGATGACTGTTAGGCGTTTTTATGAAAGCATTTTGGGACCCCTCGTCTTTACTTCTGCATACAAATGCAACAGCCCTTGACAGCAGACGTCAGTCCTTTACAAGATTACAAAATTTTAGACTTGTCCAAATTCAAAGCATTTGCAAACGACAAATTAAATGTGGTTCAAATGATAAGAGTTGTCTCTAATAGTGTAGAAAACATCGTTGGAAAAGGAGAAAATGCTGGTTACTAGCATTTTCTCCTTTTCCAACAATGTTTTCAAAAGGCCCTTTTTCATCAGGATCGTTTGAACCCGGGATTGTGTGATAAAGGGTTGAAAGGAAAGGTGTCGGTTTGAGAGATTTAAAAAAAAAATGAAGAATTGATTGAATGTATGGTGTTTAACGCCGTTTTCAACATCATTTCAGTTATATCGCGGCGGCCAGTGCACTTATCCATGCTTTCCTAGGGTTTCTTTTACCGGTACTACGCACAATACTCTTTCCAAGCCACTGGCTGCTTTCCCACATAACCATCGTCGAAATGATGATCAGCGGTGAGAGAGGAATGAATCCTATCGCAATGACTATCATCAATCCTCGGAAAGAAATTGGCCAAGCCGGGGATCGAACCAACGACCCCTGTTCTCAAGTCCTTTACGCTGCCGACTGAGCTATCGGGGCTTAGGCATAAGGATTGTTAAAACTCGGGATTGTGTGGTAAAGTGTTGAAAGGAAAGGTGTCTGTCTGAGAGATTTAAAAAAAAAATAAGAGAGAAAGAAACTCAAACTATTGGTCGATGGGAGAAACACCTAACTCTTTACCTGAAACTTTGCATTTTGCATTGAGATGATAAAAATGCTCATTTTCATGTATTATCTAAAGATCGTTTGAACGTTACGTAATGACGTCATCTTGTTAACAGCGTGACATTACCACGAGTAGAAAGACCAAGTTTTTAAAGCAGACTACATCTACTGTAAATTTGAATTGCCTCTGATTTAACAGAAAACATTGAGGGAAAAGGAGAAAATGCTGGTTACCAGCATTTTCTCCTTTTCCCACTATGTTTTCAAACGCCCTTCTCTTTCAGGGTCGTTAAAACTCAGGATCGTGTGGTAAAGGGTTAAAGAGTATACTGCATGTATTTATTCATTCAAAGTGATATTTGGAAAAAAAAAAGGAAACAGCAAGACGACTTGAAGGGGATGTCGATGTAAATTTCAGCTGCGCCATTATGCCGAGATCTAATGAACACCCAAATTGTGGCAGACGACAATGCGAGGTTACATAAAACTAACAGACGAGACACCTGAGATTGCAGTTTTATGTAAATTCGAGGTCGACGGTGTTTCTTGAATCCTTCAACAAAATAATCTAAAAATATCAAATTTTCAACGACCCCAGGACGGACGGCTTTAAAAAAAAAAAGGGGGGGGGGTGGGAAAAGGAGAAAACGCAGGTAACCAGCATTTTCTCCATTTCCCATAATGTTTTTGAACACACCCTCTTTAACACAATTTGATAAATCATATCATTTGAGTTATATTTAGTTTGTCGTCTGCAAGTGCTTCAGGTTTTGAAAAGTCTGAGATTTTGTCATCTGGCAAAGAATCAGCCCCAAATATATGAACCATGCTCTGTGAAATAGGGGCTTAATTTATCTGCGAAAAGTATCGACCCAGGTCAAGCCTGCGCAGTCCGCGCAGGCTGACCCGGGCCGAAACTTTTCGCTATTGATCAATTTTCTGTATGTGCAAGGACCAGTCCACCTCATGATTCAGTCGGTTGTTAAAAAAGTTGCTCCGTAATTGTTTAATGGGTTAATTGGTATAATGCATCACAGAGATGCATTAAGCCCCATTTTCCCAAAGCATGGCTCATATAAACTCGACCACTTTTGATGATAGAAAGTACAATCCACTGACACCCAGATAGATATTTTACTCCCAATGCTTCACTGATTAAGACGATAAAGTCGATCCTAGATCAGACTGCAAGTTCTGTGCAATCCGATCTTGATCTATGCCGTCTGCAAATGACCCCTGTTTTCGCAGATGGCACTGAGAGCGTTAGGCCTTAAACTGTTAAAATTTTTCAGCCAATAGTAAATTCCAGAATATTGCAAATCTGATTTTTTTTTTAAATCTGCCGGAAAAAAATAATCATCATGTCGGAGAGTAGGTCAAACATGAGAATGCTAGATCTCTGCAGTCTGATCTTACTCTACACTATTCGCATATATGTATCGAGTTGCTTTCAGCGATTAAAGAGCTAGTTCGTTTAATTCGCTTTCTACGTTCTTCAATCGTATCGATGCATTATTATGCATTTGCAAAGGTTTGCATTTGATGAAATACAGTAAGACGTGGAGAAAAGCTCTTTTCTCTCCAACATTCCTCTTCACCACACAATCCCGGGTTTTCACGACCCTGGGGAAATAACCTTTAGAAAACCTTGTTCGAAAAGAAGAAAATGCTGGTAACCAGCATTTTCTCCTTTTCCAACAAGGTTTTCTGCACTCAGTTCAGCGATAATTATTATCATTTTAGCTGCATTTAGTTTGTTGTCTACAAATGCTTCCAATGTTGACAAGTCTAAAATCTTAACGTTTGGTAAAGAGTTAAATCTTTCACTGCTATAAACTCTTTACTAGACCACAACAGTTTAGACTTGTCCCAAATTATGTGTGGTTGTAATGATAAAATTTGCGTGTAAAGGGCAGAAAACAGTCTTTTCTTATTTTTCCTCAATATTTTTAAAAGCACTCGTCTTGAAGGTCGTTTTAAATGTTTAAACATTCGTGCACCAGCCTGAAATACCGTATCTAAGGTAATTAATATACCGCGTTTGAACCAAGGCTTCAATTTCTGTGCCGTTCTGTATCATCTAATAGTATCTTCCTTATTTTCCACTAAATCGGTATCAAAAGAGAATAATCTGATGGACATTAAATTTGTGTCTCGAATAAGAAAAAGAGTTTCGCGCGCAAAACCCTACCGAAGGGGTATAATTCAATTTTTCAATACCTATCAGATAACAGTTAATTCCCTTGTAAGAAAAAAAAAAGGACCTATGGTACCTTAACCCTTTCCCAGACGACAAATTTTGGAATGGTCCAAATTGAAAGAGTTTGCAGACGACAATTTTAGATTTGATGAAAATGGCAGAAAGGTCTCAAAAAGGATAGAAAACACTGTGGGAAAAGGAGAAATTGCTCGTTACGAGCAATTTCTCCTTTTCCCACAGTGTTTTCAAAAGACTTGTACTGCAGACACGCGAAAACCAGGGCTTGTTTGGGAAAGGGTTAAGGCTGAAAGTTGAATTCGTGTGTTCTTTAAAACGTTAACTTTTGAGCTTCAAAATAATGTTTTTCGAAAATTTCCCATCAATATTAAGAAACTCCAGGCAGAAAGTTTCCATATCGGCTTGCGAGTTCTCAAATGCTGGCAGTGGACAATCGAATTTCAGCTACTGAAAACTCCTCAAGTGGCACAATCACAAGTACATGTATTTCTTCCCAATTTTTCAGAAATTAACAATTAAATTGCCTTCTACAACTAAACCCAGTGCAGATCAAGATTAGACTGCACAAAACGTGATACTTCCTCTTTTGAGTAAGATCCAAGATAAAGAGGGGCAAAGAATACACCAAAAAATACCACCATTCGGGGCCTGAAAATCATACCCTTGTTACGCAGAAAACATTATGGCAAAATGAAAAAATCAACTTGGCTTTAATAAAACCTGATTCAAGTAATTTCTTTTAATACAGTTCCAATCTAATCAGTATAATGATAATGATAAAAAGAAAACAGAAAATAATAATGATAAATAAGAAACCGACTATCAAGTCACTTACTTTACCAATCTTGCAAATATCCATACCGAACAACAAACTTGTATATCTCGGAATACTGCAGTGCGCACAGATGAACACCGATCCGCATTTCTCATACAGTAAACACCAAATGGACCTACAGAATCCGGACACTAGTCAAAAAGTGAACTGCTTCATGATGATAACGTAGATAAAATGAGACGTGAAACTGTCTAACTTCGAACAGATATCGATCACGTAACGGACAAAAGAAATATACAATGGATGACGTAACAGTTCTACACGTAACGTCATTTTATGACAGCGTTTATAACCGTAACCAATTAGACATCGATTCGTGTTTATAAATTGATTGACAGCTAAAAACAGGTACTAATTATCACATCATTGGCAGAATTTCACGTCCACAATATCATTCGTACCCAGTCCATACAAATTGTATATGTTTCCTTCCGTGAAAAATTATTTTTTGTCCTATTTTTATTACAATCAATTCATGAGATCTAGGTTGTTAATTCCTCTCTTTTTTTCCAAGCAAAGAAACAAGAACGTTTTTCTTTTTTTTTTTAATTTTACATAAATTTTAATATGTTAGTCCCCGGGCGTTTCCATTTCATTTTTGTAGCGATAGGGATAAAGATATGAGTCATGCTCTGGCAAAGGGGGCTTAATGCATCTCCGTGATGCACTGCACAAACCAAGACATCACATCATTAGGAATCGATAAAATCCACTTTGTCTAACAACTGACTGAATCATGAGGTAGAATTGTCCTTTGACATACAAAAAATTGACCAATAGCGAAATGTCTCGACCCAGGTCAGCCTGAGAGCATGACACATATGTAAATAATTTAACCTTTCACCAAACGACAAAATTTTAGATTAAGCAAGTTGAAAGCATTTTGAAGACAAGTTAAATGTAGCTTAATTGATGATTTCTGTCTTTCCTACGGTAAAAAATATTGCGTGAATAGGAGAAAATTCTGGTTCCAGATTTTCTTCTTTTTCCACAAAGTCCTCCAATGCCTTCTCCTTCAGGGTTGTTTAAACACGGGTGAACGGCGTAGACCAAGATCAACCATCACACAACGTAGTCTGATCTTTGATCGAGAACATCCGCTACCTGATGTTTGAATTATTAGATGAAAAAAAAAAAAACAACTGCAGTGAAACTCACTTGTACTTTCAGGACTCGAAAAAGTCAAAATTATTCCTTTTATTAACCCTTTACTACACAATCCCGACTCCTATCGATCCAGAAATAGAAGGCTCTTGAAAACATTGTTGGAAAAGGGGAAAACGCTGGTAACCAGCGTTTTCTCCTTTTCCAACCGTGTTTTCAACCCTATGAAAGACAGAAATCATCATTCGAGCTACATTTATTTTGTCGTCTGCAAATGCTTTCAATTTGGACCAGTCTATTATTTTGCCGTTTGGCAAAGATGCGAATCAGATTATGCAATCTGTTCGTCACCGCTTCACGCGGGTGGTCTAAACATGGAAAAAATAATAGCGGACAAACCATTGGCCAGTAAAAGGGAAAAAGTTAATCGAACATAATCTAATCAAGAAGCGATATCGTTAAAACTGTCAAAAAGACCTGTTTTGCCCCGAGAGAAAGGACCATCAATCAAAAAATGGGACCGGGGATCGTTTTAGTACCCTTGGGGGACTAGAGTTGCGCTATAATACACGGTATTTTATTTATTTTTTTCTCCAACTGTTCAAAAGAAATTTTAATGGCGGACCATCCAGAATGAAATTGAGTGAAAATGGAGAGCTTTTTGAAATCTTCTTCGGGGACGGATCTGCAACCCAACAAGTGGGCCCATTATATTGGAAAGGGGTCAAGCAGATGACCCCTTTTGTGAAAACTGAGACCCTTCTGTGGTCACTTAATAGCCTTTGCCGACAAGGCGATGATGGTCGTATTTTACATGTCCGAGTCATTACGAATCCCATTCACTGTATAACTGACCAGCTGGAAATGGGGTCATGCGAAATTTGACACTTGGATTTTAAAAAAATCTCATCATTTCAAACTAATTGAAACCATCCCTTAATACAAATATTTCATAACAGTATTAGATTCTCCGTCAATAAAATCATATCAAAACGGCGAACTGCTAACATTTACAAGAACAAATCTTCAAACTTAAACAAACCATACCACAAAACGAAAGAAGACTATAACTATCAACCAGTGCCGTTTCACTTAGCTTGTTCTTGCATTTAAGTCTCTGATATGTAAATGAAGTTTCATAAAATATACCGGAATTTCAATGAACGGAAATCGAGGGGACTTGAAAATGACAGTCTTCGAGATGTTCTGAGGGGACAATTTTACCTTGACCATTGACCATCATCTTATTTAGTGGTCATCTTTCTTATTAAAGGGTCATCGAGAAAAATGACCCCTGATTGACAGAGATTAATGGCGGAATGATAGCGGGAAAGTCGCCGGGGTTTGACGTCCGATTTCCGCTTACAAAATACAGTATTCAGTGCAAGTATTTTTTATTATTGTATTATCAACTTTTTTGAATATCAACTCTTTCCTTTATGTATAAAAGTGTTGTGGAATAATCAACATAACGCTTTTGAGAGAGAAAAAAAGTGGTATATAATCAGTAACATAGAATGACAACAGTTTGACGCATTGTTTTACACATCCCGTTTACATTAATTAGACTTTTTAAATTCTCTTTTTCTACATCTGTATCGTTTTAATTTTGTAAAATGACCGAAAGACTACTGACTTAAGAAACAAAGTCCTCCCATTACCATTCAAATACGAATCTTTATTTCGCTGTTGCAGAAAACAGCCGTCGAAAACACCCCTGGAAAAGTAGAAATTAATAATAAAAAAAAAAAAGATTTATGGAAAATGATTTGCTCAATCCAACTTGCGAGGTTTGCTATTTTTTTCTCCCCATTTATTAAATGCCACTGTTATCACAGTAAAGAAAACACGTGTTCATCAATTAAAAGTGCAGGAACGATGAAACGAAAAACAACGAAAGTTCAAACGAAACGAAACGAAAGAAAGAAAGAAAGAAAAAAAGAAAGAAAGAAAGAAAGAACGAAAGAAAGAAATGGCAACAGAATCCGGGGCGACAGATTTGAGAGCAATCATTAGCGGACGGTAGCGTATCGACATGATTGACAAATGGCATTTTACAAAACGGTCATTTATCAATGTATACCCCAATATGTCGTCCACTATAAAAAAGGAACACCGGTGTTCAGGTATAATTACTTCTTGTCAGCAGAGAGAAGGTGATCATTTGTCACAATGGACAGGGACACGCCCCGGATGCGGCCTAAGTAAAAATCCAGAGGATCAATGCACGTGCAAAACAACAATATCCTGGGTCTGTATTCACCAACCACTCTTAAGAATAGTCTTAGTTCAATTCCCCAGAATTTTCTAGATTTTAAAAAAACAAATTCTGATTGGCTAAACCAGTTGGTTTAGCTAATCGGAAGATGTGTTACTTTCAAGTCTAGATAATTCCCAGCATAAAACAATGAATATTCTTAGGAATGGTTGGTGAATACGGACCCTGGTCGCTGCCACACTTATAGATTAGTAGATTGGGAAAATGTTATAGAAAGTCCTCTGCATTTTTGAGGCGGCAGTTCAATGACCCACCCCTCCCCAGTAAATGGTAAGCAGAAACTAACAGAATGAAAACAATGTGGAAAAGGAGCAAATGGATATACATAAACATAGGCAATATCCCATTTTCTTACAATATTTTCAAAAGCAATGCGGGTTACTGAACATCGGACACAAATGAAATGACAGTTTCTGCTCTAATAAAGAAACGGGTATTGTCAGTGGAACGGGCGTTCGACAAACCCCGGGTGATCCGTTGAATAGATGTATATACGAAATTTGCCGAGTTGTGACGAGCGACGAACGGACAAACAGATTAACTGGTTGATTGAATGAATGATGTTTTTACGCCACTTTCGACATTATTTCAATCATATCACAGCGATACCTCACTTATTCATGTACATGTATGCCCTAGGTTTCACCAGTACCAAGCCAGGGCTCTGACTTGTCTTGTCCAAGGACGATCCCACGAAAAACCTAATGCTTCTAATGAGGCTCGAACCCGGAGCCTAAAAATTACAAAGTTGTAGACTTGTCCAAATGAAAAGTTTTTGCAGACAACAAAATAAGTGTGACTCAACAATAGGAATTCGTCTTTGGAAACATAGAAGACATTGTGGGAAAAGAAGAAAATGCTGGTTACCAGTATTTCCTTCTTTTCCTACACTGTTTTCAAAAGGATTCTTCCTTAGGATCGTTAAAACTAGGGATTATATGGTAAATGGTTAACGGGCAAACAGACAACCAAACAGTCAGAAAAAAGAATTGGTTTATGCAACACGAAATAAAAGCAATGAACTCTTTAGATCTACCATGAAAAATTCCAGTTTACAAACATCTTAATACCATGGAAATAAATAAACGGGATCAAAAGCGTTGAAATGTTACTCCACAGACAAATTTTGGAATTGTTTACATGTAAATGACCTTTCTTCTACCGAAAAGAACATTAAAATTGGGCAAGAATAACTTAAATTATGGACAAAAACTATCGTGGAAAATGGCAGAAATTGCTCAAAATGTGCAATTTCTCTATTGTGTCCATGATATTTTTAACCCTTTCCCAAACAAGCCCTGGTTTTCACGTGCCTGCAGTACAAGTCTTTTCAAAACACATTGGGAAAAGGAGAAATTGCTCGTAACGAGCAATTTCTCCTTTTCCCACAGTGTTTTCTACCCTTTTTGAGACCTTTCTGCCATCTTCATCAAATTTAAAATTGTCGTCTGCAAACTCTTTCAATTTGGACCATTCCAAAATTTGTCGTTTGGGAAAGGGTTAAAAGGGCTCTAAATACATCAGGGGCTTCAAAAACATCGACCAAATGAAGGAGCGAGATAAGAGTAGAACGAATCGTAGGGTAACAGGCGGTTATTTTCAATTAGACGCAACCCTTCTAATGAAGGTTTCATAAATACCGGGATTATCTGATCAAAGATAACGATCTCCCCGGCTAATTGACTTTTGGCGCAAAAACTGCTCGTTGTCCGTCTTTCAGATAAAGAACGATTACACTCGTCAGATGGAAATATGGTATATCATAAAAGTGTCTGTCTGTCTGTCTATCTATCCATCCCTCTGTCCGTTCCGTTCCTCTGCCCCCCCCCTCTCTCTCTCTTTCTCTGTCTCTCTATCTGTGTCCGTCCATCTTTCTGTCTGCCATACACAAACATCAAATCAGAGCTACTGCCTTGTACTGGTAAAACTCAAAACAGAGTTGGGCATGATGTCTGCGATATACATGTACATGTAGGTCAAATTAAAGCTGTGAACCGGTGTAAATCAAATCCACACAAACAAACTGTCTGTCTGTCTGTCTGTATTGTGTTTGTCTGTCTCTCAGTTGTATTGTGTTACTGCACACAACCCTCTCTCTCTCTCTCTCTCTCTATCTCTCTCTCTCTCTCTCTCTCTCCCCTCCACCGTCTTAGAAAAGAGATTATGAGAGAGTGTTAGTGCAGAAAACACGAAGTCTGATCTTAATCTTGATTTCGAGTTTATAACCCATAAAAGTGGGCCATGCTCTGTGGAAAGGGCGCTTAATGCATCTACAAAAAGGATCGATTTATGTCAGCCTGCGCAGTCCGCGTAAGCTGACCTGAGTCGATACTTTTCGTTATCAGTCAACTTTCTGCATGTCAATGGACCGGTGTACCTTAAGATTCAGTCGGTTGTTATACAAAATGAATTTTATGGGTCCATAATTATGTGATAACTTGCTTCGTATAATGAATCACGGAGATGCATTAAGCCCCATTTCCTAAGAGCATGACCCAAATGTTTCCAAAGTCGTCCCTTTCAAATTTGTTTCAAGAGTTATAATGAATTAACTACTATCCTGCTAATTAAGTTAAATGAAACTTTGAAGTCGATGGTAAAAAAAAAAATAGAATAACGTTATTTCAAACTTATTTTTTCGAGAAAATATCTTCTTATCGGACTGTGTAGATCCAAGATCAGACTGCACGTTCTGTGCAGTCTGATCTTGATCTACACTGTCCGCAAAAGGTCATTGAGTCGCCGTTACCAGCTGTTCAAATCTAATGTCTTGATTTCTCCTGCCACGGTGTTTCCTAGACCTAGAACATTTACACGGTGTTCACAAAGAAACATCTGTTAGCAGACACATGTTTACTTAATCTTTTACAGAACTTTAACGGGCGAACGGGGCTGCTGTCAGTTATTTTGAGGGTCCATTGCGCACATATGCGGTCAATTCACATTTCCGAGAAATGTTGAAGACTCCCCCAACCCCTTGCGTTTCGAATCAGTTTTTAGCCATCGATAGTACATCTGCCTGCATGCAATTACCCCTCCACCACACAATCTCAAGTTTCAACCACCCTGATGACGAAGGCTTTTGAAAACGTTGTGGGAAAAGGGGAAGATGCTGGTAACCATCATTTTCTCCTTTTCCCCCAATGTTTTACACCCTATCAAAGCCAAATTTCATGACGGTTTGAAATTAATTTGATTTGTCGTCTGCAATGCTTTCAATCTGGATAATGTTAACCCTTTCCCAAACGACAAATTTTGGACTGGTCCACATTGAAAGAGTTTGCAGACGACAATTTTAAATTTGATGAAAATGGCAGAAAGTTCTCAAGAAGGGTAGAAAACACTGTGGGAAAAGGAGAAATTGCTCGTTACGAGCAATTTCTCCTTTTCCAACAGTGTTTTCAAAAGACTTGTACTGCAGACACGTGAAAAGCAGGGCTTGTTTGGCAAAGGGTTAATTTTTTTTTGTCCGGTAAAAAGTTAACAACGTGGTTTTCGACTGCAGAAAATTTGTTCCGGGGGCAAATAGGAAAATAGATTTTCCACGGTTTTCACTCAAATTACATAGTCCTGTACCACACATTCCTGAAGTTTTAAAGACCCTGATAAAGAAAGCTTTTGAAAACATTGTGGGAAAAGGAGAAAATGCTGGTAATCAGCATTCTTCCTTTTCCAACAGTGTTTTGTATCCTTTCATAGCCAAAATGCATAATTCCAGCCACATCTTAAGTGTCCTCTGCAAATGCTTTCATTTCGGACGACTCTAACTTTTTTCTTTTAGTAAAGTGATGGCAAGAAGATAATGAATCGCAGTGATAACGGTATCTTATCTTCTGATGAACCGTCAGGTAGTTGAACCTCAGATTGCAGAGACATTATTAGATTCAGATCAGACTGCAAAGACCGTGAAGTCTAATCCTGAACCCGCACGAGTGAGAAAATAGCTTCAGTTTACAACAATCGAGGGTCCTCATAGGACGGGACTGTCCGTCCGAACATTTAACTCTGTAGCTACTCCTCTTCGCCCCTTATCTCTCTCTCTCTCTGTCTCTCTCTCTCATGATCAGCAAAAACTATTATACGATCAAAAATTTATCTTTCCAGAACAAAAGTTCATAAACGATATTGTCTGTCTGTCTGTCTGTCTCGCTCGCTCGCTCGCTCGCTCTCTCTTCAGCACAAACTATTATACGACTAACAGATCTAAGTCACTTATTCATATCAAAAGATCATCAACGATAATTAAGGTTATTTCAGCCACACAGCAACGATAACTTCACAATCACTATAGAAATCATACGCAGAACGTCAAAAAATTAATAAACATAATTTTGTAGATCTATCAAAGAATAGAACAATAGACGACATTCTACATTTAACAACTACAAAACACTAAATAAATTTAGAATTATTAAAAGATCATTCCGACATACCATCCGTTGTTCGCTAAAATTCCTCCACAAATGCTACGGAATCTGGGCGCCAGATAGGGCCCTTTGTTCTCGGCGTGCTGTTACAGGAATTAAATACTCAAATAATTGACAAAATATGAAATAAAAGGGCTGCCAGCTTTCGATCGATTCCCATCCTAACGGTATCCCAGAGCAACGGGATTCAGCGCCTGTTTTTATCGATTTTTAAGGATTTTTGTCATTTTACCGTTAGTTTGAAATATTATAACGGAATGGATGAGACGATGTTTTGGGGATATGTCGCCACGCTTGAGTGCTCTGGGAAACTTAAAACACGTGGTTTCAATATCTGTTAGAAATGTTGCAGAAGATTTTGACGATAAACATGTGCTTTTTCACGTTCTGTCTAAAGACCTGCTAATAACTTTAATAAATCGGCAAAAGAAAACAGGGCTTGTTTTCACCATTAAAACCTTTAAGCTGCTAAGCGCAATTCAAGGACCTTTAGCGGACAATGTAGATCAAGATCAGACTGCACAGAACGTGCAGTCTGATCTTCGACCTACATTGTACGATAAAAAGATATTTTTCCCCCAAAAAAGAACTTTGAAAAAGCAATATTTGGGGTTTTTACTATCGATAAGGGAGTTTCATGTTAGTTATATATCAGTCTGCGCAGGCTGCCCTGAGTCGAAACTGTTTGTTATTGGTCAATTTTCTGTATGTCCCAGGACCAGTCTAACTCATAAGTCGGTTGTTTAAGGAAAGTGGCCATTATGGATCCATAATTATATTATAGCTTGATTGGTATCATGGATCACGGAGAGGCATTAAGCCCCTTTTTGCTAGAGCGTGGCTCATATATTTTTGTTTTAATTCTCTTCCTCACAAAAGAAAACCACTGAAAGAATAACCTTAAAATGACCTCATGCGAATAACTGAGAAGATGCAAAAAGTGACATTCGTTTCCGAATGACATAACCCAACAAGAAGCCTGTTGAGACACTGTAACAGTTTTAAAGGGGTGCACTTTTCGTCGCTTGCATTCAATAAATCGAGACATTCCTCGTGCAAAACCTTTTGTCCAGTTAGAGGTAACGGAAATCTGTCATTCGGCTCGTGAATGGGTCACCCCGTTGTGTTAATTTAGGCGTGAATGTTTATTCTAAAACTGTTCCTTTCCATTCATTCGATTTCTATACCTTTTCACATCATTTTTGAAAACGGTTACATTTCACAATAGGTCTACAGGTACAACTAAACGAACCCGGCGGGGAGCTGCGGAGGGATACATTGTGAATTCCGGCACGATTTAAATTAGTTCAATATGCTGACAAGTGTTGCAACGGTGAGGATGCGTTAACCAATTATGTCGCAGTCCAGTTTGACATTAATGTGAAAATTACAGAAAAATTCTTTATCCGTTGACAAATTTGGGCAAAAACAAAATTTTACCGCCATTTTTTTTTATAATATCGGGAATTACATACGGTCGGATATGTCCATTCCAATAGAGACTCTTTTATTGACCTGAAACACGCCAAAAAAAATCTGAATGGACGAGCGGAATATGAAAAAAAAAAAATCTTTAGTCAGGGTCAACTGTCGTCTGCAAATGCTTTCGGTTTGAACAAGTTTAAAAAACAAAATGTTATGTGATAAAAAGATAACCATTTATTAAATCTACCAAACAAACAGTGATGTGCAGCATTTACACAAAATAACAAAGATGCATAATCTCATTCTACTTTCAAAACATCACAGATGTGTACCCTCGCTGTCCCTTTCATAACGACAGACGTCGGGCCCACTTCTGCCCCAAGGGAACTCCCTTTTATCAAAGACTTTTTCCTGTATCGGCATCCGCTTATAGAAAATCAATGAACTCCCCTCATTGTTTTCCAAGATCAATATTACAACTAATCCCTAACGTACAGCAGATTGGTTGCGCATAATTAACTGTCCAACATAGCTTGAATGGAACCATTCCATTGGCTGAAAACAAGGCGGGAAAACCACTGCAAGAACATTTCTATACGTGTCATGCTCTGTGAAGAGGGGGCTTAATGCATCCCCGCGATGCATCATATTGAGCAAGACATCACATAATTAGGGATCCATAAAATCCATTTTGTCTAAAAACCCACTGAATCATGAAATAGACTGGCCCTTTGACATACAGAAAACTGACCAATAGCGAAAAGTTTCGGCCCAGATCAGCCTGCGCGGACTGCGCAGGCTGACCTGGGTCGATACTTTTCGCAGAGCAAGGCTGAAATGTATGTGAACAGTGCCCTGGCAAAAGCGAGTTTAATGGGTCTCCGTGCTGCACAATACAGAACAAGACATCACATAATTAGGGATCCATAAAATTCATTGTATCAAACAACCGATTGTGTAATAAGGTAGACTGGTCCTTTGACATACAGAAAATCGACCAATAGCGAAGTTTCGGACCAGGTCAGCCTGCGCGGACTACGCAGGCTGACCTTGGTGGATACTTTTCGAAGATGCATTACGCCCCCTTTTGACAGAGCATGGCTCTTATAAATCAAACGGAATTTTCAAATTATTACCGTATTTACATTTCTCTCCAGCTCTCTATTTACTTTAACCCTTTACCGCACAATGACGCCTTTTAACGTCCCTGGGAAAGAAGCCTTTTGAAAACATTGTGGGAAAAGGAGAAAATGCTGGTAACCACTATTTTCTCCTTTTCCCACAATGTTTTCTGTCCTATCAAAGGAAAACTGAACTATTTGAGCCACACGGAAATTGTCGTCTGCAAATGCTTTCAATTTGGACAAGGCTAAAATTTTATTGTCTGGTAAAGGGTTAAAAAGACCACACAATCCAAACTTTTGACGACCATGCAGGAGAAGGCTTTTAATTGTAGGAAAAGGGGAAAAGTTCCAAGTCAACCCAAGTGTTGGTGTTGAAAAAAAAATTTAAAAGTAGGTTTAAAATTGCCAGGTCACTTTATCCTTTGTTTACTTTTTGCCTGATTTTAAAATTTATTTTTCAGCCAACGATTAACACTTGGACCGACCATACAATAACAGATCGTCATTTTTACAATATGTTCCATACTTTGAAATGGTATGATTTATATCTAAATGCATTTTTAAACCTGCATTGCTTTTTTGGCCACAACTGGGCCTATAAATATCATATACATGTACATTCTCTGACCCTGCATCACAGTGATTGCAGCAATATTTAAGATGCAACACGGTGCCAGTTCACCTATCTGGTTTTCTTCACAAGTACAACGAACAGCATTATTTCCGAGCCACTGGCTGCTTTCCAACATAAAAAAAAACGTGGAGACAATTTTCATTTCAGAGATGCAAGAGGGATAAATCCTGTCTAGATGACTAAATAAGCGATCATAATTAGGAATTTTGGCGGTCGGGATTCGAACTCACAACCTGAAGCTTTACTTGTCCGGTATAAAACTACTCAACGGAGAGGACATCAGAAGCGTTTTAAAAGACTATGGTTACCTGTAAAACACGGTTGTAAAAATTACATTTGATTTTCAAGACTGTTTCAAGCAACCCATCCTTTTCCCACAATGTTTTCCTAAAGTTATCCATTGTAGCGGCATAAAATGTCGTATTCATGAGGTGGGGGATATGATAAGCGTTTTAAACGCTTATGATTACCTGTAAGATACCGTTGTCAAAATTGTATTTGATTTTCAAGATAGATTAAGTCCCCGGATTATTTGTTTAAGGTCATATCATAGCCGCTTAAAGATGGCGGATTATCGCCCTTAACAAGATAACCTTGTACCGTTCTTTTGTTCGCGTGGCTCTGTGTACGACCTGTCTTCCTTCTTCAATGATTTCCTTCATGCAGGAACTTTTTTCTCTTTCGTTTTTCTGCAATTCGTGTTGGGAAATACATTGAGGCAAAGGGAGAAATTGCTCGTGACGAGCAATTTCTCCCTTTGCCTCGATGTTTTCGCACGTATTCAAGTATTAAGACCTTACTCATATTAATTGTCCATTTTTACAGGGATATCTTTAAAAACTCAGTCTGCCTTCAATTCGTGTCAAGGATTTTTTGTGTGTTAATTAGGTTTCAAGCTAGTCTTTGCAGCCAACATATTTGCTCTTTTTTCAGTAAAAGAAAAATATACAAAGAAACTTTTTGTAAGCCGTTATGGGCCGAAACATCAAACAGTTACTGAAGCATGTACACGTTCCAAGATCTGGCTACATGTTCTGTACAACCTGATTTTGATCGATGCTGTCCATTAAAGCAACCGAACTTTCTAAGTCATGTAAGCCTTCACACATTGTCCTCCGTACAATATTTAACAACATATCTTATTTGACATGAACAATTACAATTCATTAGGGAACTAAGCCTACTTCGTAAAAACAGCTAAAATCAATTTGTTTTTGTAGACTTGACGACTGCGTCGGACGTCAGAAAATTGTTTCAAATGTGTCGTGTTAGTCACTACCGACCATAAAAGCCGTATTTTATTTTGATACTACAATAAAACTCGTGTGACCCATGTAAATTTGAGTTTGGACCTTTTATAATAAATATATAATGAATATCTTGGACATCTCTGTAATCCTCTTTCTCTGGCTACGCGGTCGGGCGCCTTGTCACACAAATCCAACACTGAACTTTTCTGAGGCATTCACGCCCTGTCTGTCTTTCTCTTTTTCTGTCTATCTGTCTGTCTGCCTGCCTGCCTGCATGCCTGCCGGTTCGTCCCCCCGTCTCTCTCTCTGTCTCTCTGTCTGTCTCTGTCTCTCTCTCTCTCTCATACACTTCACGAAATTCAGCTTCGAATTTGAAAGAATAATGACGAGAAAAATACATTAAGTTAAACAGATACTCTATCAACTTTTCTGCATTCACAAGAAGAATCAGATAAGAGACAAAAACTTTCCATTATCACATCGCAGTCTCTTTCTTTAATAATTCACTTCTGATTTAATAGCTCGATATCACAACCCCCCGCCCCTTATCTGGTCCTTTAACCCTTTCAGAGACATAGGCAAAAACAGGACTTTTTGCGGACGGCATAGATCAAGATCAGACTGCACAAAACGTGCAGTCTGATCTTGAATCTATACCGTCCGCTAAAAAAAGAATGTGGCTAAAATGAAAGGTTTGTCATAGGAAACGTAGAAAACATTGTGGGAATTGAAGAAAATGCTGGTTACCAGCATTGTCTTCATTTCCCTCAATGTTTTCAAAGGCCTTCTTCTTCAGGGTCGTTAAAATCTCGGGACTGTGTGGTAAATGGTTCAACCAAGCTTTTTTTGTCCTCCATAAACTATATTTTAGTACATGTATTTAACCCTTTCTCAAACAAGCCCTGGTTTTCACGTGTCTGCAGTACAAGTCTTTGGAAAACACTGTGGGAAAAGGAGAAATTGCTCGTAACGAGCAATTTCTCCTTTTCCCAAAGTCTTTTCTACCCTTTTTGATAACTTTCTGCCATTTTCATCAAATTTAAAATTGTCGTCTGCAAACTCTTTCAATTTGGACCAGACCAAAATTTGTCGTTTGGGAGAAGGTTAAGAGCCTAAAGCTTTGTCGTGCAGTGAAAAGTTTACCCTTCACCTGATTATAAAATTTTGTCCAAATTGAAAGCATCTTAACCCTTAAGGTGCTAAGCGCGACTCACTGGCCTTTTGCGGACAATGTAGATCAAGATCAGACTGCACAGAACGTGCAGTCTGATCTTGGATCTACAATGTTCTATCAGGAGAATTTTTCTCCAAAAAATAAGTTTAAAATAACATAGTCCGGGTTTCTACTTGCGACTTGAAACGGTTTGATTTAACTTATTTAAGCAGGATAAGGGTAAGACGACAAATTGAATGTTGCTAACATTTTGGAATTTGTCTCTGAAACGGTAGAAGACATTGTGTGATAACGAGAAAATGCTGGTAAACCAGCATTTTCTCCTTCTCCCACAATGTTTTCAAAAGCCTTTTTACCTTCGGGACGTTAAAACTGGAGATTGTTTGTTAAACTGTTAACAAAGAAAAGCCTGATTATTGAGTGTGGCCCAAATGATGATACATGCATTTGTCTTTGCCACAGTAAATAAAAACATTGTGGGGAAAGGAGAAAATGCTAGAAATATTTTTTTTCTTTTCCTAAAATATTTTCAAAAGCCCTCTACCTTTTTACCCTATTGCCGTTAAAACTCGGGACTGTTTGTTAAAGGGTTAACAAATAACAGCCTGATAGCAAGGCCCCTTATCTGGTCCTTAACAAAATCCCTTCAAGCCCCATACGACCCCACTGTACAAGTAATTTAACATCGTCTCCGTATACACTTGAGACTCCAGACACCAGTTGCTTTTTCTTCCCTCCAAAAATCTTTTCGTAAATTTTCGGTTACTTAAAACGGCACGGCATTACAAAGAAAGCCCTTTTTGTGAAATAACTTACCGTGAAATGTGTTTGTCCATAATTGTGTCCATTTTTTTGCATATTTATAACTCTTTACCTGACGTCAGGTCAAAATTGAAAGAGTTTCTAGGCTACAAAAAAAATGTCACTAAAAAGGTATGATTTGCTTTTGAGTGGATGGAAAACAATATGGGAAATGCTCGCTTTCCTGCAATGTTTTCAAATCCTTTTCCCCAAGGTCCGGTTAAAACACGGGATTATGTGTTAAAGGGTTAACCCTTTCACAAACAAGCCCTAGTTTTCACGTGTCTGCAGTACAAGTCTTTTGAAAACACTGTGGGAAAAGGAGAAATTGCTCGGAACGAGCAATTTCTCCTTTTCCTACAATGTTTTCTACCCTTTTAGAGACCTTTCTGTCATTTTTAAAATTGTCGTCTGCAAACTCTTTGAATTTGGACCAGTCCAAAATTTGTCGTTTGGGAAAGGGTTAACTCTTTATCCGACGACAAAATTCTAGAAACGTCCATTTTGAAAGGAATTACAGAGGAAAAATTATTTAACTCTTAAACGAAGGAAATTGTCTTTGATAGGGTGGCAAACATTGTGGGAAAAGAAGAAAATGCTGGTTACCAGCATTTTCTTCTTTTCCCACAACGTTTTCAGGAGCCTTCTTCCCCAGAAACCAAAAACTCTGGATTTGGCAAAAGGATATTCAACGTGAATTAAGACTTCCGAAACGGATCATTTACTACGTAAATGTGTTGGCTCATAATTTTGTTCGTTTATTTTTTGCATTTTACATTATTGGTTTTTGAAACGAAAATGCAACAGGGTGACTTTGAAAAAAAAAAAAAATATCTTGTTAAATATGGGTGATTTACATGAATGAGTAAAACGGCAATGAACATCCATACAAGGGTTCTCCTTTCTGATAAACATTAAAAAATATTGACCAAAAAAAAGAGAAGAAAATGATATAATGTCAACTCCATGCGATATTTTGGCAAAAAACGGGTCCCCAGAAGTCGCGTTAATATTACTAAAGCCATGGGTAAACAGGAAAGACAAAATGTAAGAAAAAAATATTTTTCAAGGTTTTTCTTTAATGGGTTACGTAACCTTTTCGGGTATTTTTAGATTTCGCACCAAAGGTTCGGAAAGGTTTGTGGGAATGTCACGTTATCAGTAGCAGTGTCTGTGACGTATTCAAATAAGTGCGATGACGTCATATTTGATCTCATGACAATACACAGAGTTACCGATTGCAAAGCGGTCGAACCGACATTTGATTGCCTAATTTGCTGCTTTTTCGTGTTTTTAACTGTGCAGTTCCTTACCGATAGCAGGGAAAAGTATATTTTGTAGTATTTTTCAGTGGTTAAAGAATCGCATAAAAATATCTAACGGGGCACGTTTGGAGATAATATGTATAAAAAAAGAGTTAGACCAGTTATGGTATCGCCTACATAACTTTTTTCTGACATCCAAATCATTCCTAAATCCTTGAGCTACTAGATGTGCTACTTGATGCACTTTTGCAGATAGAGTATATCAAGATTAAACTGCAAAGAGCAAGCAGTCTGATCTTAAAACTACATAGTCTGATACGTTAAAAAATTTCCTACGAAAATAATTTTAAAATTGCAGTACTTTGGGTTGTCACCGTTGACTAGAAAATTTATTCTGCATTTTAAGGGTTACAAAGGTATAAATTTAGACAAGATTTTAAAAAAAGATATTTTTTTTTACCCCTTTATCAAACAATATAGAGTTTTCACGACAGAGAGAAAGAATGCTTTTGAAAACATGGTTGGAAAAGAAAAAATGCTTGTAACCAGCATTTACCCGACATTTTTTCTTTTCCAACCATGTTTACCGCCCTTCAAAGTCAATTTCCATCATTTGAGCCAAGTTTACAATTTCGTCATTCAAATGCTGACAATTTGGGCAGTTCTAAAACTTTGTCAACTTTGTAAAGCGTTATGTACGATTTTTTAGTACAGTGTGCCAGCCCGGGACGGGAGGCAAGGGGGTTAGTGTACTATCGGGTTCATTATCTTAATAAAAACTGTGCAGAATACAAATTTGTATACTGCCTTAGCCCATCCAGGTAGTTTATGACTTGTTCACTGTATCCGATACAGCTGTCCCCCTCCCGTCCGTCTGCACGCCTTCACCTGACACCCGGGATCTATCTTGCTTTTTATCCCTCCTTTATCACTGTTAACTCTTTGCAAAAAAGACAAAATTTTAGACTATCAAAATGGAAAGCATTTGCAGATGACAAGATAAATGTGACTGAAAAATTGAATTTATTTAGGGAAGGGTAGAAAACATTGTTGGAAAAGGAGAAAATGCTGGTTACCAGCATTTTCTCCTTTTCCCACAATGTTTTCAACAGGCTTTTTTCTCAGGGTCGTTAAAAGTCGGTATTGTGTGGTAAAGGGTTTAAACGCTTTACTAAACAGATTAATTTAAGAGTTACCAACTTTTAAAGGGGGCTATTACGACTTTTTTTTATTCTAATCTAACTTAAAAAAAAATGTTTCATAACTGAATTCAGTGAGGTGATGTCTGGCAGACCGTCAGTTAGTAGGGACGAAAAGTATATGAGAAAATATAAATTCAATGGCATTTCCTTAGGACAGTACGTAGTCCCCTGGTGTAACTTTATACATTGTGCTAAAGACTTTTAAAAGGTTTGTAGGAATGCTGAATGATCAATAACACATCTTGGTTATGTAGCATCATATTCATATAAGCATGACGACGTCAGATCTGGTCTAATATACATAGACAAGTAACCGATTGCGTAACAACTGTCCTGCTATCAAACCGCAAAATTGCACCTTTTTACGGAATGTAACTATTAATTTTCTTTATGCATGGCAAGAATACACTCAGTGGCATTTTATACGAAATCTTCATTCACGGAAAACAAGAAATATCTATGCAAAAGATAACCGGCGTAAATTTGCCAGCTGATAGGCCTGCATGGACCCGCAGAATAAACATGCCCACTTTTTCTTCCAACCACAAATTAGAATTACTTCATTCGAATATATCAATACAACAAAAAAAAAGGGGGTAAGCAAGTGCATTCAGCTACGCCACACAAAAAATTAAACTGTCCCTTTTCAACAAACTCCATTATTATTATACTACAGAGCTTCTTGACACTGTACATATTTTTTCACCGTGCGTTTTGTTTAATTAGCTTGGCATGTTGCTTTTGTACCTATGTATACATTTATGGCAAATAAAGTATTGTACTGTATTGTATTGCATTAACGAAAAGGAGAAATACTTGAATGGAAGTCGCGCTGGCTGACCTGCAGGGTCTGTATTCACCAACCATTCTTAAGAACATTCTTAGTCTTATTCTCCAAGATTTTGTAAATTTGAAAGTAACACAAATTCTAATTGGCTAAACTAAATGTTTTAGCCAATCAGATTTATTTTAGCCAATCAGATTTGTTTTAGCCAATCAGAAGTTGCTTTACTTTCAAATTAGGAAATTCTGGAGAATAAGACTAAAAATGTCCTTTTTATTTGTTAAGATTGATTGGTGAATACGGACCCAGGGTTGAAAACTTTTGCAACATCACATATTTAGAGATCCCTAAAATCTACTTTGTCTAACAACCGACTGAATCACGAGGTAGACTAGTCCTTTGATATGCAGAAAATTAGCCCATAGTAAAAAGTTTCGGCTCAGGTCAGCCTGCGCAGGCTGACCTGATTGATACTGTTCGCAGATGCATTAAACTCCCTTTTTACAGAGCATGCTCACATGTATTTGACAGACCACGGACGGGCGCCGGGGGAATCCTACCTTACAAAGAGTCAAGAACTATCTGAATAGTGCGCGAACAATAACTTGACCCCCGCCGTTTTGTTATTGAACAAATGTTTTTGAAAGACCAACAGGTGTTTTGAAACCTACAGGAAAAACGACCATAATTCAACAGGTCTCCAGTGTTCGCCGAACTGTGAAAACAACAATTTCTCCATAGGAACGTAAAAAAAAAAAATAGACGAAACTACTTGGAGCTGAAAAATGCTAAAGAAGCGGAAACAAACTGAGAGTGTATAATGACTGGGTCTGTGATCGTATGGCTTTCTCTAAAACGGTACAATTCTTTTCTGGACGATAAGATTTTAGACTGTTCCATATTGAGAGCATTTGCAGACGACAAGTTGATTGACTTTTCTTTCTTATCCTTTGATAGCAAACAATCCCGAACTTTAACAACTCTGGGGAAGAAAGCGTTTGAAAAGATTTCTGAGAAAGGAGAAAATGTTTTCTGCCCAATGAAAGAGACATAATGGACTCATTTGAACCAACATTAATTTTTCATCTGCAAACAGCTTGAAAGTGGACAAGTCCAAAATATTGTCGTTTGATAAAGGGTTAAAGAAGTAGAAAACATTGCAGGAAAAGGAGAAAATGCAGATAACTACCATTTTCTTCTTTTCCGACAATGTTTTCAAAACTTGTATACCAAAGGACCGTTAAAAAACGGAATATTGTAAACGGGTAAGCAAATAGAGATTTGAAATAACGTTCTTGCTTTCGATTGGGTCGTTAAAATGATTACCCGTGATGCCTTTTTATAGTCCTTGAGTCATAAAACTTTTATGACGGGTTAAAGTGTGCCATGAACGGCTGGTGATGATGGAAAACCATCTAAACCTCCTTATGCTCAGTTTTATAGTCTATCAATGATTATAATAAGAAATAAATCTAGTGGAAAATGGCATAAGCTATACGCCGGGACCGATATTGCATTACCGAAATCCTTCTTTGTGTGATACTCTCTCCCATACGACAAAATTTTAGACATGTCCAAATTCAAAGCATTTGCGGACTACAAATTGAATTTGGCTTACTTAATGGAATTTGTCTTTGACGGGATAGAAAACAATGTGGGAAAATGAGATAATGCTGGTTACCAGCATTTTCTTCTTTTCCAAAAACGTTTTTTAAAAAGCCTTCATCCTCAGGGTCGTTAATGCACGAGATTCTATGGTCAGCGGTTTACCCAGAATGCCAAGCAAGTGACAACTTGCTTGGTACAATGCATCACAGAGATGCATTAAACTCCCTTTTGCCAGAGCATGACTCTTATATAAGACTAGTTCTTTTTGCATTGTAATACCCTTCATGCAAAAACTGCAAATCCAGACATTGATAAATACTACAACATTGATCTGTTGACCATTCAAACAGAGCTCCACATAGAGGGAGTGATTTTGATTTCAAAATTGAAAATATTACTCACTCTCCACTAAACCCTATGTTATTGGTACTCATTAGAATAGTCTCATTGAGACGATCCTAATGAGTACCCACAACATAGGGTTTGGAAGAGAAATAGTGGATTTAGAATACTATCACACCCTCTTATCTGGAGGTCTGAAAAACAGTTTGGGCATTGAATGGTGTACATAAAGATCAGATTGCAGAGACGTGCTGACTGATCTTCGTGTATGCATACCTTTACTCAGGTCCCGAGACGTGGATATAGCCTACCTCTTTACCTAGACTGATACACATTGAAAGCATTGGCAAACGACAAATTGAGTGTGGTTCAATAACGGTATTTGACTTTGAAAGGGCAGACAGCGTTGTTGGAAAAGGAGATAATGCTGCTTTTAAAGCCGTTTCTCCTTTTCCCACACTGTTTTTCAAAAGCTTTCTACTTCATGATCGTACATGCTTGGGGTGCTTTTGAAACTGGTGAAATAAACCTTTCGAAGGCAGTATCTGTATTGACCAACCATTCTTAAGAACATTCTTTGTCTTATTCTACAAGATTTTCTAAATGTGAAAGCAACACAACTTCTGATTGGCTAAACCAAATGGTTTAGCCAATCAAAAGTTATGTTGCTTTCCCATTTAGTAAATTCTAGAGAATAAGACTAAGACCCTTCTTATGAATGGTTGGTGAATACGGACTCAGGATACTGAAATGAAATATAATTGAGGACACAAGAAGTGCCCACCCGAAATGAATGAAAGACGGTAAGGACAGTCACTGAATAACCCCCCCCCCCCCCAAAAAAAAAATCAAATCAATTCATTCAAAAGTTTTCTAGAACACGTAAAACTGTGAGATTTTATTAACCAATCAAAAACCTCAAACATGTTATCCAACACGTGTGTTAATGTAACAGGTGTCCGCAGTAATTGTCGGGTAATCATCGGTAACCGATCATTACGAAAACTAATGACAATAGTTTATCGACATTTAAAGTAACGCCGTCAACCTCGTTCTTTTCTCAACCACAAACCGTTGAGAGAGAAACAGAGAGAGAGAGAGAGAGAGAGAGAGAGAGCATTAATTTAACTCTCGTACAGGAAGTGCACTTATTATAATATTCTCCCTGAAAAAAGACATTGTCTCACTTTAATGGTCATATACCCTTAAACTTATAAATAAACTCAATGAAAAGTTCCATCCGAAAATGAAGACCACAACTATTGAAATCTTAAACTTCGTTCTGCCGGAAATACCTAGCGGTATCGGGCAGTGTAGATTAAAAATCAGACTGCACTTTCCGTGCTGTCTGATCTTGATCTACAATGTCCTCAAGAGCACCCTAAATTTTGATCGCCAGCCTAAAGGTTTATGGCCATTAAAAAGCTACTGAGCTTGACCAGTGACAGTAGGTACTCGAAATGTCAAGAGTCTAAAAAAACATTAACCCTTTTTTCTTGTGGACCAAACATTATGACTGTGCTTCTGCGAAAAGTGTTGAGCAAGACCAGAAGGTATGAAACGTATTATTCGACGAAGGATCAACCCTGTATATATCCGACATTTTATGAGAGTGTATCATTATTTTGTCAGCATCGAAAAGTAACAATTTGAGTCACTGTATAGACTAAAGATGGCGATTTCTTGAAGTAAGCATTCTGTGGATTTTATGTTGCCTGAAAACAAACGCAGAATTCTTGTTGAGTGTTTTTGCGTTTGATACTAATACAACCATTGGTAGAGGAGCAGGAGAGGTCAGTACCAAGATCAAACTGCACGTTTGTGCAGGCTTTATCTTGGTATTCTCTCTCCGAAATATTCACCCACATACACGCAAAGCAAGATAAGGATTTAATCATTTCTGATGCCCCTTTCCAAATTCAGGTGTGTTAATAAATGCATACAACAGCTCTTCCATAATTGCTCTTTTTCTTGCTTTTTTGGCGTTTTAAAGTAAGCAATGCTTTCTTGATGGGTAGTTTTGTCTTACAGATAGAAATGTTGGAGGAAAAAGGAAAAGGAAAAATAATGGAAAGACGGGACATCGAACACGCTACAAGTGTGTACTAAAAGATACTTACAGACACAAAATTTGTATGAACTTTTTGTCTAGACAGTACTCTGGCTACAAGTGTGACTATTTCAAATAATGACCGCCCTCAAAACGGGATTCAAACCCAACAGCTTCGGCTTCACTGGCAAGCGATCAAGTCAATGACCATTGAGAAAGGCCGAAATCCGTTAACGTTAAGTTGCGTGAAATTGAAACGTATGAATACAAGTATACACGCTCCCACAAATTTTAACCTTGCTCTGTATATGTAAAAGAAACATTGTGGGGGAAAAAGACGTAACCTCGCAAAGGGCAAAAAGGTTTACATGCTGAAAAAAGATTTCTGGAGAGTAATGGGAAGAGAAAAGGAGATAGGGTTGGCTAAATGCAAAACGAAACCCTAAAATTTTGACGAAATAAAGACATCGCGATCGAAAAAAGGGATGATCGGATTTTCTTAACCCTTAGGCTGCTAAGCGCGACTCACTGACCTTTTGCGGACAATGTAGATCAAGATCAGACTGCACAGAATGTGCAGTCTGATATTGGATCTACACTGTCCGATAAGGAGATAACTTTTCTCCAAAAATTATCCTTGAAATGGCAATATTTTGTTTTTTTTTTCCTATCGGCTTGAAAGTTTCAGTTCATTTAACCCTTTCCCAAACGACAAATTTTGGACTAGTCCAAATTGAAAGAGTTTGCAGACGACAATTCTACATTTGATGAAAATGGCAGGAAGGTCTCAAAATAGGTAGAAAACACTGTGGGAAAAGGAGAAATTGCTCGTTACGAGCAATTTCTTCTTTTCCCACAGTGTTTTCAAAAGACTTGTACTGCAGACACGTGAAAACCAGGGCTTGTTTGGGAAAGAGTTAAATAGCAGGATAAAGGTTAACCAACGGCTCCCTTCAAGCGATCAATTATCATCTTCAAGCCCTCAGACAGGAAATAGGATTTTACGGGATCGAAATTCGAGATTTAATTTAAATGAAACTGAAGAGTATTTATACCGAAATCTCTGTCACATCCTTTAAATGATACTGGAAATCCATCCTTTTGTTACTAACCCGTCGACACCCTTTTACTACCAAATAATCGAAAGGTAGGGAGACGATGCTGAACCGAGTAATTTTGTCGAATTTTGTGACAAAATTCTCAAAAGTTTCAGGACTAACAATCAAAGTTCAATGACTTTGTAGTATAGGTCAGACAAACATATGAGCCATACTACACAAAATGGGGACTTAATGCATCTCTGTGATGCATGATACCAAGCAAGTCATCACAATCATGATCATGGATCCATATAGCCCATTTTGTCTAACAACCGACTGAATCATGAGGTAACCTGGGTCCGTATTCACCAACCATTCTTAAGAACATTCTTGGTCTTGTTCTTCAAAATTTTCCAAATTTGAAAGAAACACACCTTCTGATTGGCTAAACCATATGGTTTAGCCAATCAGAAGTTGTGTTACTTTAAAACTTGGAAATTCTACAAGGGTAAGTCTAAGAACATTCTTAAGAACGGTTGGTGAATACGGACCCTGGTCCTTGGACAGACAGAAAATTGATCTATAGCGAAAAGTTCTGGCCCAGGTCAGCCTGCTTTTCTACTTTTCGCAGATGGATTCACTCAAAATTTCACAGAACATGGCTCATATACGTTGTCCGCTATGCACCAGAGGCTTTATTCGCCAACCATTCAAAATTTGATTCTTTATCGACATTTCGAGACTAGTTATTTGCTGCGTTGATTGACTGTATGGTGTTTAACGTCTTTTTCAGCATTACTTAAGTTACATTGCGGCGACAAGTGCACCTATCCATGCTCTCATGGAGTTTCTTTTACCCGAAACCGGTACTCCGCACAATATTCTTTCTAAGCCACTGGCTGCTTTCCCACATAACCATCGTCGAAACAATGGTCAGCGGTGAGAGAGGAATGAATCCTCGGAAAGAAACTTGACCGAGCTGGGAATTAGAACAAGCGACCCTCTGTTCTCTAGTCTTGTACGCTACCGACTGGACTACCGAGGCTCGACCCCCACTGGCAGGGAAGGAATGTTGTAAGCCAAGTAGACGGTAAGTCTTGGAGCTATAAATAGAACTTGGAACTGTCAGTGAAAGTGAACCCTTGGGTCGTAGTCACCGACCATTATTAATTGCATTCTTAGTGTAATGCTTAAGAATTTTTTTAAATTTCAAAGAAACGCAATTTCTGATTGGCTAAACCACTCGATTTTTGCCCATAAGGTTTATCAAGTAACATTTTTGCAACTTCGAAATTTTATGCTACGCTGAATTGAGCACGAAAAAAAAACTCATAAGCATCGACCCTCTAGTTCTTTCTCACTGAGCTGAAAGGGTCGAAAGTACCGCGATTCCGAGCATGCATGTATTCAAGAGACCATTAACCCGGTTAGTTACCGGGCAGCGAGATTTCGGACGAGATAACAGTGTAACTGGATTATTGCAATTAACCGGAAATAAAAAAAAAGAAACATGGCGGACGCTGCGCCTGACATGTTTATTGCACTGCGATACGTACATGTACGTTTCATATGGCATTAATTTTACAGCTGGGATAAATTTCCGCTCATTTAAACCTTTACCAAATATTCCCGTGTTTTATCCTGTTTCAGACTTTTAAAACGTTATTCACAACAATTGTTGCCTATGCGACTAGTGTAGATCAAGATCAGACTTGATAGAACGTGCAGTCTGATCTTTGATCTACACTGTCCGCTTTGCTGAGACATTGTAGACAGAAGTAACCTTAAAATTGCAATTATTTTTGATCTTATTTTTAGTTTACTCAGCGCTTTAAGGGTTAAGAGAAAAGGAGAAAATGCTGGTTAAATTAAAGAAAAAGGCAAAAATATTGGTAATCAGCATTTCCTTCTTTTACCACAATGTTTTCTACCTTTTCAAAGACAAATCTTATCATTTGAGTCATAGTTAATTTGTCGTCTGCAAATGTTTTCAATTTGGAAAAGTCTGATAATTTTGTCGTTTGGTAAAGAGATAAGGTACATGAACGCTATATTTCAAGATCTCGAAGCCTGGAAGGATTCCCGCTGTGGTCCGGCAGTTAACCTTAAGCTTCTAAGCGCGAATCAAAGACCTTTTGCGGACAGTGTAGATCAAGATCAGACTGCACAGAACGTGCAGTCTGATCTTGGATCTATACTGTCCGGTAAGGAGATATCTTTTTCCCCCAAAAGTACCCTTGAAATAGCAAATGTTGGGCTTTTACTATCGGTTTGAAAGTTTAGTTTTACTAATTTAGCAGGTTAAGGGTTACGACAACCATTCTGCGAATCACATTTCGCGCTATTTTATGAGAGCGCGCTTAATTGGCAGTGAATAATCTCATTCGTTTTAATGTCTATTATTTATGGGAATGGCTGTCATTTGGAAGAAATATATGTAGAAATGGAATGATAGTAATAATTACTGACTAGTAATTTAGCAAAATCTGACCACAAAAAATAATCATTAGTATGAGCTTTACGACCGGCTCAGACAAATTTGGAATCAGACTGGAATCGTGAACTTTTATCCTGATAAGATTATTTGTTTGTTTTTATTGGATTTTAACGCTGTTTCAACATTAAGGTTATATCACAGCGGTCAGTGCACCCACGAATGTGCTTCCTGGCTTTCTCATACTAGTACTGACATATCTTTCTTTCCAAGTCACTGGCTACTTTTTCCGCATGAATCAGAGGTGAGAGGCGAAAAATCGCCGGAAAGAAAGTTCTCCTAAACCGGGTATCGAACTCACAACCACCAGGTCAC
This sequence comes from Tridacna gigas, assembly GCA_945859785.2. Classification (NCBI taxonomy): domain Eukaryota; kingdom Metazoa; phylum Mollusca; class Bivalvia; order Cardiida; family Cardiidae; genus Tridacna; species Tridacna gigas. The sequence goes on from OX244033.2 coordinate 31,115,163, forward strand.
AAGTCCGATATGCTAAACACTGGGCTACCCGTGCGGGCTTCCTGATTGATTTAAACAAGAGCACCGCATGCGGGTGCCAACGCTCGACTGCAGTTGCTTTTAAAAATAGGTTCATTTTCAGTGAAAATTCGAAGTCGAGAAAGGCGCATAACTGTGTCAAAAATATTTTGATGGTTATCTGCTCTGTTCCCTTTTCGATAGTTAACCCTTAAGCTGCTAATCGCGACTCACTGACCTTTTGCGGACAGGTAGATCAAGATCAGACTGCACAGAACGTGCAGTCTGATCTTTGATCTACACTGTCCGATACGGTATTTTCTTTCCGGTGAAATCAACTTTGAAACCGCAATATTTGGGCTTTTAGTATTGAGTAGAAATTTGCATTTCATTTATTCAGCAGCTTAAGTGTTAACAAGTAGGAACTAGTTTTGAAGTGAATATTTTCAGTAATGGCAGAGATATTATAAATGGCCAAAGTTTGTGCACGACGACGCTGATGCAGACGACGACAGGGCTGCAACAATACCTCAACGGTTTCTTCGAAACAGCCGAGTTAATAATGAACGGGGCACATCACTATTCAACCAGTTACAGTACGGGTAGTTTTTTTTTTTGCTTTTGTCATGATATTTTCAATAGTGGGCTGCTTCAAGGCGCAAGCGAGTTGTTTACGGATAATAACCCATTGAGAGCCAACCTTTTACCAGTCAAAATTCAATCTGGTCTTAAATCTAAGCGGTTCTCGCTTTGCCAAATCACAAGCTGGAGATGTGTACAGAGATTCAGAGTATTATCACAGTGTCTCTCTTGTTTACCCGCAAGTGTACATGATTCCTATGCAGTTGACAACTTGAGAAAAGCATTGTGGAAACAGGAGCGATAGCTTAGTACAAGCAATTACTCCTTTTCCCATAATGCTGTTCATATTATGTACAAGAAGTATACCCCCTTCAAAAGACTGATCCTTGTGTGATTTGCCAAGTCTCTGATAAGCCTGTTTGGAAAGGCCCTAGGTTTCTCCGGCGCATTTCTCTGACATATCCCGAGGGATCACTCTGCCAGTTCCGTCTGGCTTACGGTGTAACTGATAAGCCCGCGATAGGCTGGGGAATAACAGTATTGATATCAAGATCGAGACAGCTGTCTCAAAGTTTATCACTGGTCATCTTGACCCGATCGCTAATTAGGGTTGTCCGCAAACAGTTGTGATGGAGGGTGCATGAACTTGACTGACCAGTTCAAAATGCTAGAAAAACAATATTTTTTCTTCGCTTGTAACTTAATTCTCTTTACAAAACAACAAAATTTTAAACCGGCGCAAACAGACAACATTTGCAGACAACAAAAGTGCATGTTGCTCTTGCCTTTAATTCGTTAGAAAACATTGTGCGAAAAAGGAGAAAATGCTGGTAACCAGCATTTTCTCCTTTTCCCACAATGTTTTCATAAGCCTTTTTCCCTAAGGGTCGTTGAAAATAGAACTGTGTAGTAAAGGGTTAACCCACGTTCAAACTGACACAAAACGGAAGAAAACGGTGAATGATATCGGTGTCCTTTTCAGAGTAACAGTAACTCTTTTTCCTTATATCAACCATTCGTGTTTTCAGTGGTTATAGCGTTGGATTTGCTATCGAGAAGTCATGGTTCGAACCCCACTGGCCGCGTTAATCACGTCGGAGTTTCCCTGCGCAAAGCGATGCAGAACCCCAACCAAGCGTTGATGAAATCCAGGAATGACAAGAACAGGTGAGCAGTCGCCATGATGTGACTGAAAATAACTGTTGAAAGTGGCGAGACAAACATTTTTCCCGTCAAAAACTTTTCCACCAAAAGTGTTACGTAAACTGAATTTCCAGTTCTAGAAAAAATTATTCGGTTGATCAATGTATAGTCGGTATGATAATCATGAAAACATCATGGTACCTGGAGAAACTGCCTGTTCGATAAATTCCTTCATCAACCCTAAATGCGCCGAATAAACCCAACGCCTTTTTTTTTCAGTCCAGAAAGAAGACCCAGATAACTGCAATTTCAATGTTGCTCTTGTCCGGAATGTCTCGACAAAACGGAAAGTGTAGATCAAAGATTACATTGCACGTTTTGTGCAATTTGATTCTGATCTACATTTGCCACAAAGGCAATTAATTTTGTGACAGGCGTTTTAAAATTAAATTTTGTGACAATACTTTCAAACCTTCGATCTAAATTAACTTATCCCAATACTGTATCTACCAAATATATTGATAAGTGGTAGTGGCAAAGTAGACGAACATTTGAAGACGAGGAGGATGCGTTTCAGTCATTCGGAAAAGCCCTCTCCTTCAAATTTCTGTGAGATAAAAGATCTGTTTTCTTTGGTATTTTGCAAACTGCAAATAGTACAGCATTGTACAGTAAATTTGCTTGTCTCTGCGTGCATAAGAACAAACCCAATCCTACATGATGCAACGTTAATATCGTGAGAAATCCTCCCTCCTGGAGACTCGCAAGTGCTCGCTAACAGTTAATTAATGAAGTTAGGGTCTTTCTCGGGGCAGCAGGGGCACACCAAGGGTTCTCCTGTTTGCTAGTATTCAAAGACGAACAATATGCCAGAATTATGAAACGTGCTCTATGAATGGCTGTCAAGTAAGGGATAGTAACGGTCGGTATAATGGGAGGGTCGCAATTAATAAGTTACACGAAATCAATTATTTGTCCATACGTTGGACCCAGGGACATCGACAAAACGAACATTGTTGCAGGTCGGGATAACCGTGCTCATTTGAGAGATGGAAAAGGGCAGAAATCTCTCTCTCTCTCTCTCTCTCTCTCCCTCTCTCTTCGTTGTGTAAAGCCAACAGGCCTTTTCAATTATCAAGAATCATTACATCAAGACCAACTAGACCATAGTTCCCCAAAGAACTGACAAAGGAACCAAACAGAGCTTTAAAAATCAAATACATTATATGAAAATATATAAACTAGACCTCTTTCAACGGTCGATATTACAATAAACTCTCGGAAAGATCTTCAGCCATTCATACAGCACGTTCTGTGCAGTCTGATCTTGATCTATACAGTCCGCTAAAGCCCCTGTTTTTACCTATGAGAATGACTTTTCAGTAGATTTTCATTGTTGATAAACTTTAAAAAATGTAAATATTTTTAAATGACCTAAACAAAAATACCATACATGTCAATAGAACGGGCACCTGTATGTATGTACGTAGTTGTGGTATGCGACGGACAATGTTAACAATTTTGACGTAATCGAAGCGCACTGTCAATTTCAGTGTCTAAATGTAAACAAACAGGTGATAAATGACGTTTTGACAGCTCTGTTTACCGTTGTTATTGAATCTATTGTAAAACAAACCCAACTTATCTCAATATTGTGCAGTCGCACTGTAACGTAACACCGTAATTATACGGTCAATATTGTCGTTCTTAAGATAAAGCATGGTCAAAACGTCGTTCCTTAACTTATTTCCCCGCAAAACGAAAAAAAAAAGAAAATGGACTAGTCATGGTTCAAAGCATTTGCAGACTACAAAATAAATATAACTCAAAATTGAAATTTGTTTTGGGAAGGGTAAAAAATATTGTGGGGAAAGGAGAAAATGCTGGTTACCAGCATTTTCTCCTTTCCCCACAATGTTTTAGAAAGCTTTCTTCCTCAGGGTCATTAAATGTCGTGATTGTGTGGTAAAGAGTTGATTCTTTGCCAGTCGACAAAATCGGAGACTTGTCCCAGTTGAAAGTTTTTCAACTGCAGACGACAAATTGAATTTCGATTAAATGATGGCAGTCAACTTTGAAAAGTTTGAAAAACATTGTGGAAAAAGGAGAAAATGCTGGAAACCAGCATTTTCTCCCTTTCTCACTAAGTTTTTTTCAGAAGCTTTCTTCTTCGCGATTCTTAAAAATCGGAATTGTTTGGAAAACGGTCAGCTAATACTGGCAAATTATCGTAACGTCACATAATGACAGTCAACTTTAGAAGGTTTGAAAACATTATGGGAAAAGGAGAAAATGCTGGTAACCATCATTTTCTCCTTTTCCCACTACTGCTTCAAAAGCTTTCTTCTTCGGGGTTCTTAAAACGCGGAATTGTTTGGAATACGGTCAATTAATCGCACGTAACGTCGCACAGGCAAGCAAGCAACAAGTTAAATGTGACCTACATTATGTGATATGTAATTGAAAGTTTTTCATTGCTGCATCGCTTCAAACCATATTTCGTGTCATCGTGGGAAGGCACTACAGAGCCACAGGCTGGTAAAACCGAACCCCAGATGGACATAAAGAAATAATACGTGGCCGTATTGTGACTGAAAAACTGTTGAAAACGGTATCAAATGCTTGTCAATCTATGTAGAAATTGAATCGGACGTCTTTTTTTTTTTGTCGTTCGCAGTCACAGGTCTGACTGTCCGTTTTCGATCACTAATTCCTATCGGTATGTTTTAACCCCTTACCAGACGACAAAATTTTAGCCTTGTTCAAACTGAAAGCATTTGCAGACGACAATTTCAGTGTGGCTCAAATGGTGCAATTTTCCTTTGATAGGGTAGAAAACATTGTGGGAAAAGGAGAAAATGCTGGTTACCAGCATTTTCTCCTTTTCCCACAATCTTTTCAAAAAAGGCTTCTTTGCCATGGGCGTTAAAAGGCGGCATTGTACGATGTGTTTTAATCTGACACTATCCGACGCTGATTAAAATCGGATGAATTTTAAAATAGAAGATTTAAATCTAAATAAAAAAAAAAAACTGTTGAAAAAGGGGATTTCCATATAAATTGACAATGTTTTTAATCCACTACAGGTATTGTATATTTGGACCTTGCTCTGTAAAAATGGTGGTTAAATGCATCTGCAAAATAGCATCGATTCAGGTCTGCCCGCGCTGTTCGCGCAGGATGACCCAAACGAAACTTTTTGCTATTGGCCAGTCTACTTTATGATTCAGTCGGTTGTTATACAAAATGGATTTTATGGATCCATAATTATGTGATGACTTGCTTGGTATTATGCTCATGGGGATGCATTAAACCCCTTTTGCTAGAGCATGGCTTATTTGTTTTCTATCTTTACAATGGTCAGATAGGTATGAATCCCGTCGCAATGACTATCATCACTCCTCGGAAAGACTTCTGCCGAGCTAGGTATCGAACCAGTGACCCCCCCCCCCGGTACAAAGCCCTGTACGTAACCGACCGAGCTATCTGGCTCGACCCCTGCTGAACACAAATTATCAAGAAAATCAGTCATCTTTTATAACCTACATGTTGATTTTTAATTAGCATAGTTCAGCTCATATGGAGTTGACCTGGGTATAGGAGAGTGTAGAGCAAGATTAGACCAAAAGTGCAGTCTCATTTTGATCTGCACTTTTGGTATGGGAAATCAATGGTCTCCCAATTAACCTTTAACTGCGAAAACAATGCTACGAGAAAAATCCAAGCAAGTTGTAGGAGTCAAAAATACCGCTGTTTCAAAGCTCGTTTCACTAAAACGGACAGTGTAAGCTAGAGACCAAGCTGTACGGTCTCTGCACTCTGATCTTCATCGACATTGCCGAAAATGCACACAGCACAAAGTCTTGCAAAGGGTAAATACCGGTTCACCCTGTTCCAAATGACAAATCTTTGACTCTTCTTTAGTGTAGCTTTCCAAGCTACAAATTGGAAGCTGGTACAAGTGAGTTTCACTTCTTTGATAGGGTAGAAAAACAGTGTGGGAGAAGAAGAAAATACTGGATACAAGCATTTTCTCTTTTTCAAACTGTGTTTTCTGAAACCCCCAACTCCCCGGATGAGAAGAATCGTTAAAGAAAGGAAGGGACTATGTATGGGATTAACTCTTAAGTTCACAATCCCGAGTTTTAACGACCCAACAGAAAATGCTTTTGAAACATTGTGGGGAAAAGAGGTAATGCCGGTAACCAGCATTTTCTTCTTTTCCCCAAAATGTTTCCTATCCTTCAAGTAAAAAAATTAAATTTCGAGTCACATTTTTTTTTTTGTCGTCTGCAAAAGCCTTCAATTTGGGCACGTCCAAAATGTTATCGTATGGTAGAGAGTTAAATCTGGCTATTTGGGAGGATAAAATCAGATCGACGAAGAGGGATAAATATCCCAACTTTCGGGTGTCTTTACAAAAACCTCCTATATAAATACCGACTTTGATTAAAATCTATTGTCAGCCGGCGAGCCCAATGATAAAAGAACTAATATCGGCCTGATAATAAAGGTATTAACTGCGAACGTAGGGGCTTATTTAGAACGTATATCTGATAGCCCGAGAAGGGCACAATTCAATGAAATGTTGGGGTATTTATGGGTGCCCCCTTTTTTTCCGTCGATTCAAACGGTATTATCTGGGTTGATTTTCGAAATAGGTCGAACAGCATTTCTTAAAATAGTCGTAAACGGATTTTTAAAATCTCTCGGTGACAGGTGGCCGGATATGGTGAAATTAGCAAGAGTTAGCGATAGAAACAAATAATATGTCGCCGGTCGCCTAGGTTACACCTGCTGCGCTATTTTTCTCGCCGACAAGTGCATAGGCTGATAGAGTGTGCAAATAAACTTAAGGTGATAAAAAAGATTAAATGTGCAGGAATGAATGGCCCTTAAGCCTGCTGGGACGAACATTAAACCGACTAAAATGCGCAACCATCGATTTCAGATCTTATTAATCCTGAGGATGCGACGGACAATATTAAATGCTTTTGCGTGCACTGTAAATCAAGATCAGACAACACAGAACATACAGCCGTCTTCTCTTTCACTCTACTTTGTCCTTATTTTAGTTGTTGTTGTCGATACGGCCTTGACATTTGCAAATCTGTCATTTGTCATTGATTTAAACCACTCCTTGATTTCTGTCGCAGCTAAGGGTTACAACGTCCGCGGTGTAGCTATTTAAGCCCGTTTAAAAGCTACTTTGCATGTTTACACTCACTCCTGGACTTCGCCACTTTATATCTTGTCAAACATTTTAAGAAAAGTACACAGTAGCCCCCTTACTCACACCATTTTAACTCAATACACCCTAAAACAAATTTGCGATAGAAAACTTTGAAACGTTATTGTAAATTATGGATAATCAACAACAACAAAAATGGGTCAAATTTATGATTAAAGGTAAAAAACGATTGTGACAAAACGAAAAAACGAAAAATAGTTCGTTACGACCAATTTCTCCTTCCGCTACAAAGATCGTCTGCTGCAAGATGGGAAACTTGAAAGTCATTTGAAGCGGGTAATGTATTCCGCCAATATGCAGCCCTTCGTTGTATGCAACAAGTTGTGCGCACATTAACTTTTTACCAATCGACAAAATATCAGACATGTCCATTTGAAAGCATTTGCAGACGACAAATTAAATGTGACTAAAAAGCTGAAATTACTCTTTGGAAATGTAGAAAACATTGTGGGAAAAGGAGAAAATGCTGGTTACCAGCATTTTCTCCCTTTTCAAACAACGTTTTCAAAAGGCTTCTTTATCAGGGTGGTTAAAACTCGGGGTCGTCTGGTAAAGGGTTAATTTTCCACGTTCCACGACTGCAATCAAATACAGAAACCTACCTGTGGGTATCGTCTGTTTTGTCCAACCGTCAATACATATGATCTGGGATGAAAGGGCTTCTGACAGCCAAGGGGAATTGGCCATGTCATTCCAAAAACACATAAACCATGTTTTGTGAAAAGGGGGCTTAATGCAGCTGCAAAAAGTGTCGAACCAGGTCAGCCGCGAAGGCTGACATGGTCAGAAACCTTTTGCTTTGGGTAAATTTACTGCTTGTCAAAGAACCAGTGTACCTCATGATTCAGTCGGTTTTTAGAGAAAATGGATTTTAAAGACCCATCATTTTGTGATGACCTGCTTGGTATCTTGGATCACAGAGATGCATTATGCCCCCTTTTGCCAAAGTAAACCTCATTTCCATGGTAAGAAAGATCGAAATATGGGCCATACTGGCATATTAATTCATTTGGCCTACATCCAAAAACAAACTTGTCGCAGACCATTCTTAGAAAAAAATCCTAGTAAAATACGGAAAATCAACACCATCAGTCAGGTTTAACACGAGATTACAAGTGAAAACATTGTGGTACAAGGAGAAATTGCTCCTGACAAGCAATTTTTCCTTCTGTCACAACGTTTTCAAAATTTGTCTGCGACAAGGGCGTAAAAGAGCCGGCTGCAGAGGGCAATGGGTAAACTATGACAGACTATCTTGAACTGGTTAATGACGGAGAAATAGGCTATCTGTTATGTCAAAATATAAATACGAACCCGATTTCTCAGAAGATGCAGCCTGTGACATAAAATAGCATTTGAAGACTTTTTGATGACTAATGCAAAGAATAGTTCAAAATGTTCAGAATGCCCGTGCATCGGCTGTTTGACAACCATCACGTGCATTGATATGAATCTGCATGCATACCAACTGACTATTTTGAGATCACTCACCCGTTCGATATGTAACTGAACTGTCATTATACGTCAACTGTACTTTCGTAATTAAATCCTCTCTGTCAGCAGCAGAATCGCTTTCCGAAAAGTCCTGATTACATATTTCACCTTCTTCTCCACTTCTCTTCACAAGAAAGTTTTTCGGCATAGTGTACGGACGCATGAACACTCACTATTATAACCCCATCCCGTTCGTCCATGTATAACATCAAAACATCCGTGAACTCCACGTTTATAGTCGATTTCGTATAAAGCGCCCTTGGAGTAAGATCTCGATTCACGCATGCGCGAAAAGTCGAACAGCCATTCAAATTCCTCCGCTTTGTTATTATTATTGATTTAAGCCTGAGGCTACATGAGGGGAATGCTTGATTTGGGTAGCGAAAATTTTGTTAATTATTTATACATTTACCTTTATAGATATCAATATATTGTGTGAAGTTTAAACACCCCAGCGCTGAAAAACAAAATATTTATTTCCATAAAGTTTTCGTAGTCCAAAATCCTATCATTCTTTGAGTAAAATAGTAGGTTTACAGAAATTAAACCTTTCCCCAAAGAAATAGTGGGTGCCCCAAATTCAAGAATGTGGGAGCAACAGGTTCTTCACGAAAATTTGAAAATCCGTCCACTTGTTACTTGGTTTTAACAAGTGTGTTTGCCTTTCGCACAAGTGTATTTACTTTACAAATGTTGTGGGTAACGTTGAATTAAACAAGAATTACTGGTGTTAGTTTAATAAACTCGATCCGATGCCACAAAAAGGGTTTTTGTGGTTAAATGAATCGTTAATAGAAAACGATACTTTATTTTCTTAAGTTTTAACCTTTTTCTGTTTTACTCTTTTCCTTTCAAACACGCTTATTCACTTCATAGAAGTTTTCAAGTCATATTAATGACAATAACATGAACTGTAATATTTTTTCTATAATTAATGTCTTGCACCGTTGCACACAACCCATTTTTTTTTTTTTTTTTCAAAGAGAAGCTTGACTCTCAGGCTTGCAAGGTCGTGCCCTGCTTTTCAAGTCTTAGTATTACGAGAAAAGGGAGATTTATTCAAACTGAAAGCATTTGCGAACAAGGAATTAAATAGGCATTAAATAATGAAAATCATCCTACAATACGTCGAAAACATCGCGGGAAAAGGAGAAAATGCTGGTCACCAGCAATTTCTCCTTTTCCCACGATGTTTTCAAAAGTCTTCTTTCTTAAGATAGTTTAAAAAAACGGCATTGTCTGCTTAACTGTTTAACCCGCAATACTCAATAGACAGGGCACTGTAAAAATTTTGGGATGAAGCTCGGTCATACTGACCCTGTACTTTTCATCGTGAATGATATATCTTCATCCAAACAGTTCACATTTTTGTAAATCACAAAGGGGCCCGTTTAACGCACAACCCTTTGTCCTATGCAAAGGCCTTTTATGCATTTGTAGTAAAACAAACCATGAACGAATCTGACTGGCATATGACATTTGAAACATTGGGACAAATGTAGAAATCATGAAAAGAATTTATTTCTCCCTCATCGATAACCTGTTGAAACATATCCATGTAGATGAGGAAGTAGTTATCTAATGCCATCGGATTGACGACAAAAATGATAAAAGTGCAAATTTCCTGCTCTCGGGTGAAGGAAATAAAGTTAGATTTTAAATCATTTCGAGAAGTTGGAGTATAATCCACAAAAGAAAATCTTAAAAGCATACTCTTTAAATGAAAGTTGCGAAAGGGAGGGAAAAGTTGGCTGCATTGCTTTATGGCTGCTTATTTGCAGCCTGGCAGTAAATAGTGGCCTGAAATTTGTGGTCTTATGGTATAGCAGCTTAAAGTTGCCATCCTGGCGGATTAGTGACCTGAAATTTGCGGCCTAATGGTATAGTAGCTTAAAGTTGTCGGCCTGGCGGATTAGCGACCTAAAATTTGCGGCTTTATAGTATAGCAGCTTAAAGTTGCCGGCCTGGTAGATTAGCAACCTGAAATTTACGGCCTTATGGTATAGCAGCTTAAAGTTGCCGGCTGTTGGATTAGCGACCAGAAATATGCGGCCTTGCGGTATAGGGGCTCAACTTGAGTTGCCAACCTGGCGGCACAGCGGCCTGAAATTTGCGGCCTTGTGTATAGCGACGTAAAGTTGGCTGCCTGGCGGTATACCTGTATAAGTTGGCGGCTGGAGGTGTAGCGACCTAAAAACTTTGCTGCTTGGAGGGAAAGTGGCTTGGTTTGGTATAGAAGCTTAAAATTTTACCGAATGCTGGAAAAGTGGCCTATGATAGGTGGCCTAGCGCTACAACGGCTAACAGGTGGCAGCCTGAAGGTACAACGACATTAGGATGTGCGAACTTCCAAAGTAGCAGCTACAGGCCCGGCAATAAACCAACCAAAAAGTTTGCATTCTGGTGGTATAGACCTATACTGGCGGTATAGCGCCCTGAAGTAAGCGACCCGGTGGAATGTCGGACTTTCTTTTTTGCCTTGCGGTGTATATATAGAGTTTTAACTTTAGGCTGCTAAGTGCGACTCACTGACCTTTTGAGAACAGTGTAGATCAATAGTAGACGGCACAGAAAGCGCTGTCTGATCATAAATCTACACTGTCCGATAAGGAGATATCTTTCCTTTATATTTTTTTAAAAAAAGTAAATTTGGCTTTTTACCATCGGCTTAAAAGATTCATTTCTTTTATTAAGCAGGATAAGAGTTAAAGTGGGCGGTTTTGTGTTTTATTGTGTAGGTGGTGGCCTTGTTTGAAAGGGGCCTAAAGTCTCGGCCTAGAGGCCTGAAGTTGGTGGTCCGACAACACAAAATTACACCTAACCGAACTTGAATTTTTATCTTGTGTCGAAACGGATCATCAGTTATTTATTACGATGTACTTGATGAAAGGGACTTTTGTAAAGTAGCTGTACAAAACCTGACATGTTTTTTTTTTTCAAATTTATAAAGATAAAACGAATAGAAGAATTTTAATGTTGGAGGTGCTGCCAATTTCTTTAACCATTTAGAACACAATCCCGAGTTTTAACAACACAAAGAAAAAGCCTTTTGAAAACATTGTGGGAAAAGGAGAAAATGCTGGTTACCAGCATTTTCTCCTTTTCCCACAATGTTTTCGATCCTTTCAAAGACATATTGCACAATTTATGCAACACTTAATTTGTCGTGTGGAAATGCTTTCAATTTGGACAAGTCTGAAATTTTGTCATCTAGTAAAGTGTTCGGAGACACTGAGGGAATCATTGTCATACAGTACCCATTGTTAGCCCTTAACATGCTAAATAAGTGAAATGAAACTTTAAAGCCTGTAAATATCAAAATTTTGCTATTTCAAGGATAATTTTCGGAGGAAAGTATCTCCTTGCGGGACAGTGTAGATCCAAGATCAGACTGCACGTTCTGTGCAGTCTGATCTTGATCTACACTGTCCGCAGAAGGTCCTTGAGTCGCACTTAGCAGCCTAAGGGCTAGCATCGCCCTTTTATACATCGAGGGTTACTTATAACCAGGCATGGCGTGTGCCGGCTCATTTTCATTCGACGACATTAAATTTTTTTCTAAAGTAAGTGGCTGTTGAAATTCAAATTTGTTACGGTACAACCCCTTGAAAACCAAGATGTTAATAATGGCATGTCTCGCTTGATAATTAAGATTAATACAACATGTGCGTCGGCACAAAAAGTTACAAACGGTTTTTTTCTTTTTCTTTTTAATATTACCCAGCAACTGCCGGGTGAAAATGTTTCCTTTTCAAAATATCCCATTCGGAACGACTTATGTTTGACTGTTGCACGCGACTTCATTGGTTATTTTTCTCTCCCAATATAGCAACAGCCGTCTTTAATTGTACATCTTTACTTTTTTTTTTTCCGGAGGAGAAAAACTGTCAACTCTTTACCAGACAACAAAAGTTTCCACTCCACCATATTTACAAGTCAAGTGAAACTTTCAAGGCAGTAGTAAAAACCCAAATATTGCTATTTCATTCAAAGTTATCTCCAAATTCATCGGACAGTGTACATACAAGTTATGTGCAGTCTGATCTTGATCTACACTGTCCGGGAAAGGTCCACGAGCTGTGCTAAGCAGCTAAGGATTAAAGCAGTGGCAGACGATATTTGAAATGTAGATCAAATAATAGAATTTATCCTATAAAAAGTTAAAAAAAAAAAACACTGGGGGAAAAGGAGAAAATTATCAGAAATTTCACCTTTTCCCACGATGTTTTCAGTGTCCACAAAATTCCAGGGTCGTTGATTTTTCGCGAAAGTTATTCTTTTGAAAAATCCCTGCACAACTTTAAACAGCTTTTCTACTTGGTGTGCACATAGTTTAAGATCAGTCATGCAGAAGATTGGCCAATAGCAAAACAGTTTCGGCTCAGGTCAGCCTAGGTCACTTTTTGCAGATGCATTAAGCCCCCGTTTCACAGAGCATAGCTCAAATGTAATTGTCCTGTAGGGTTTGACCTAAAAAGCGGACAGTATTGATCGAAGATCACACTGCACGTTCTGTGCGTTCTGATCTTGATCTATGCCATTCACAAAAGCCACTGTTTGCACACCTTTGTCTCTGAAAGGGCCCCTGTTCCACAGTCGGTAGCGGACAGGACTTGAGAACAGGGGTCACTGGTTCGAATCCCCAGCTCGGTTTCTTTTTTTTTTTGTCAGGCAGCAGACGACTTTTGAAATCATTGTGGCAAAAGGAGAAATTGCTTGTTGGACGACATACCAACACCGCACAGTTTTAATGTTACCGTTCATTTTGATAAAATAAAATACATATTGGCCATGGTTTGTGAAAAGGTGGGGTTTTTTTTGCATCTGCAAAAAGTATCAACCCATTTCAGCCTGGTATAGGTCAAAACGTTTCGCCTTTGGCAAATTTTATGCACGTGTAAGGACCATTCTACCCCACAACCCAGTTGATTGTTAGAGAAAAAAAAAAATACTTTTTGGATCCCTAATAATGCATTGACTTGCCTGGTATCATGCATTACAGAGGTGCATCAAACCTCTTTAGTCTTTTTGCCAGAGCATGGCTCATATAGATAGTGGCATTTTCAGATTTCTAAAGAATTCTTTATTAACGGCTAGACATCAAAATACGCACCTTTTAACAACACATTATAGTCATTTTCAGTCAGTTTAACAAACTTTCATCTTTATTTTATCGAACTGTAATCATCCTTGTATCTTCGTGCCAAATGTTTCCACTGACGGTTTCAAGGTTGCATAGATTACGACCGTTAGAAAATGCATATCGTTTTCTGGAGGTCATAAAAGAAATCACTGTTGTGACGTTTCCAGTTTTAAATCGAATATTTCCGATACATGTATTTATCCCTTATACCATATATATTGGTAATTTATCAATGTTAACAAAGCTGACTAAATTCTGAACCATTCTACAGTCTATCAAATTTTAACAGGGATTTTTCCCTCTGGTTGTACGGGTGTATTTTTAAAGGTACATGTAATTATAAATTACGTACACTGAAAACTCTTTTACTGCCGGCGCGGTAAATTCAAATGCAACATAGCAACAGATGAAATATTTCTTTCCCGTAAAGGCTATATTAATCATACGCACGTGCTCTTTATTACCATGACAACAAAATTAGAGCAGTTTTCGACAATAATTTCTTGTAATTACGGGACTGAAGTTGGGTTACTAAAAAGCCGGGTGTAGATGCTATCTAACCGATTATCACCTTTTCTTTATAGATTTTTTTTCTTTCTTTCTTTTTGTTCATTTTTGTGAAATCATTGAACTAAATAATACAGAGAGCAACAGTAGCCCTTTTTCCCTTAAATACATGTAATAGAGTTTTACGACCCCGTAGTGCCCTACTATTTTGAAGAAGAAGAAGAAGAATAAACTATGCTTCGGATACACGATTGCGTTTTTCCTTACATTATTACCAGTACAGTTCAAAAGATACTTTCTTGTCGCTAAATGTTTCGTATTGGTAACCTTTATTCTAGTTGTAGGTCTTATTTACTATTTAAAAAAATGGGGGGGGGGGGGGAATTAGGAGCAATTGCTTGAGACACACGATGGCTCTTTTCTTAATCCATCTCGGCACCAAACATATTCTCTATATTTAGTCCATTTTCAACAGGAAAAAAAAAAACACAGTTTTACCGCTCATCTTTCTTTTTTAATTATATGATTTGTTTTCAATAGGTTCCCGTACCCTACCGATAATCAAGAGGCTTTTACAGCTTAAGAACTCTCTTTTTCTCGTTGGATCCGAGAAAAGCAATAGTTCCTATTATATCCGACTACAATACCCATATATCATCAAAAATGAGTCATATACGAGTATATTGTATCACATTTTCTATCGGGATATCAATGTTTTTATTTCTAACTATGTCTTTTTAAAAATGGTGGTTTATTACATCAGATTCTGTGCCACCCTATATCGCGTAGGAATACACAACTGTCGGATAAAGCTAAGCTGTCACCCCTTTATTAGGTCTGTGTAAGTAATGAAAACAGGATTAAAAAAAAACAAACCATTGGAGAAAAGGGCGTACTTTGATAAATTGCTTGGTTACCTTTGTAGCAGGATTCTGAACATCCGAGATCGTTATTACGATGTTTCATTTATTTCACATCAACATTAACCCTTACGCTGCTAAGCGCGACACGCGGATCTTTTGCGGACAGTGTAGATCAAGATCAGACGGCACAGAACATGCACTCTGATCTTGATTCTACACTGTCCGATAAAGAGATGTTTGCCCAACCCACATAACTTGGAAATACCGACATGTTGGTTTTCACCATCGGCTCGAAAGTTTCATTTTAACTTATTTAGAAGGATAAGTGTTAATCCCCTGACGCAAACTTGCAGACGGTTACTTTGAAAACGTCATTGTAAAATGGGGAAAATCGAAATGGATAAAGTCAGTTTATTCGCGCGATTCAAGCACTGTGGCAAAAGGAAACTAGGGGTAGCCTCTGAGAACGGCGCATCGAAATGTCTGAGAACCGTATATTTTTAACTCATTACCGAACGACAAAGTTTTAGACCAGTCCAAATTGAAAGCATTTGCAGACGACAAAATAAAGGTGAATCAAAAATTGAAATTTGTCTTTGGAATAGTAGAAAACATTGTGGGAAAAGGAGAAAATGCTAGTTACCAGCATTTATTCCTTTTCCCACAATGTTTTCAAAAGTCTACTTCCTCAGGGTTGTTAAAAGCCGGGATTGTGTGGTAAAGAGTTAAAAGATCGATTACGCAATCGATGTTTTAGAAAACAATCTTTTTAAATCGTCGACTGCCCTTTTTCCAATACAGTTTTCAAAATTGTCGATAGCAAATCTAACGTGTACTATAAAATCAAAGTAAAGGGGTCAAAAATTAAGTTCTTTTGAGAGAGAGAGAAAGAGACAGAGACAGAAACAGAAAGACAGTCAGAGAGACAGAAAGTAAAAGAGGCAGAGAGACAGAGAAAAAGAGTCAGAGAGAGACATAGAGAGAGTGAGAACTGAGAGATTGATGGGAAGACTACAGTGGAGAGAAACAAACACAGAGGGAGACAAAGGCAGAGAGACACAGAGAAAGCCATATTTGATAGACAGTGACAAATTGACAGAGAGAAAGACAGAAACGGAGAAAGAGAACGGAGTCAGAGAGACAGAGGGACATACAGAGGCAAATGGAGAGAAACAGACGAGCAGAAGGACATGGACTGCGGAATCCTGTTTCTACGGAATCCTGTTTCCGCCATCCACTTTTCGACCTACGAGGAACTCGAAAAGTAGAAATTAGGCACACTAACTTCAGCTTTTCGACTTTTCGAGATAACTTTTTTGCTAGAAAAGTGGAAGTAAGTGTGCCTAATTTCTACTTTTCGAGTTCCTCGTAGGTCGAAAAGTGGATGGCGGAAACAGGATTCCTTAGAAACAGGATTCCGTAATGGACAGTGATGCTTTACAATTCATTACGTGTTTAAGCCATGCTCTGGCAAAATGGGATTTAGTGCGTCTCCGTGATGCATTATACCAAGCAAGTCATCACACAATTATGGATCCATAAAATCCATTTTGTCCAGTAACCAGCTCAGAATCTTGAGGTAAAAAGGTCCTTGGACATGCGGAAAAATTACAAAAAGTAAAAAGTTTCGACGCAGGTCAGCCTGCGCGGAGTGCGCAGGCTGACCTGAGTAGATAACTTTTTGCAGATGCATTAAACCCTCTTTTCACAGAGCGTGATCCATTTATTTTTGATTGCAGGTGTGATTAATAAACACCCGGTATGTGTGATTTGATGTAGTATTACAGGTGCTGGACAAATTCTTACACCTACTTGACATTTATCTGTTTGTCTGGCTCTGTTTTCCCGTTAAATATTTGATTAATTATGAAATGCTGACAAAAAAAAATACACCGAAAAGCCTACACATGTACATTTTCAGACTAACGTTTTAACTTTCTCTTTGCCAACGTATTTGTTTAACCCTTTACCACACAATTCCGACTTTTAACGACCCTGAGCAAGAAGCCTTTTGAAAACATTGTGGAAAAGGGAGAAAATGCTGGTAACCCGCATTTTCTCCTCTTCCCACAATGTTTTGTACTCTGTGAAAGACAAATTTCACATTTTGAATTACATTTAATTTGTCGTCTGCAAATGCTTTCAGTTTGGGCAAGGCTAGAACTATGTCGTTTGGTAAAGAGTAAATACGTTTGAGAGAGAGAGAGAGAGAGGCGGGGGGGGAGGGAGAGAGGGAGGGATGTAACCCAAGCACGAGTCTAGGGGTATCTCGATACTCTTGCAAGTTTTTGCATTTATTTTCATTATAGTAACGGTTCAGTTTCCCGTACTAAATACCATCAAAAATGTTACATGTACATGTGTTATTATTTTACTTGTGATATTTCTGAACTTGTCTTTACTTCGTCTGAATTTAGCCTGTTAAGGTATTTTTGGACCACTTTTCGCTTCGTCTAAATTTAGCCTCTGTTAAGTAATGCTTTATGTAGAAGCGCTGGGCAGGGAATGTAGATATGGAAAATATATAGATTTCTGGCGGCTTTACTCTTTTACTGACAAATCAAGAAATCCCACATTTTTCCGAGGTTTAGATAGATTTACATTGCTATTGAAGACGATGTTTGTTATAGTTTAATTTTAGGGTGGCGGAGGGTGTAGACTGAATCAAACTTCACGTTCTGTGCAGTCTGGTCTTGATCTACACCGTCCTCAAAAGCTACTCAGGTCGTCATTTTTATTGTTAAAGAGTTAACCTGTGAGCTGCCATATGAATGAAACGAAACTTTCAAGTCTATTGTAAAAATCCAGTTGTTGCTATTTCATAGGTATTTTTTGGGGGAAAACATCTCCATATCAGAAATATCTCCATATCGGACAGTGTAGATTCAAGATCAGACCACAGGTTCTGTGCAGTCTGATCTTGATCTACACTGTCTGCAAAAGGTCAGTAGCAGCTTAAGGGTTAAGAAAAACGAGGAATGGTGGAATCTAGAGATATACATGTATACTGGTAAATAGCTGAGGGACGAATTAAGATAATGAACTCTAATGGAATTAAGATGTGAAGATGAAAAGTAAATACTTGGCGCACTTTGATCCGATTAAAGGAAGGCGCTATTCTCGCACCATCTTGACAATCATCTGTTTACATTTCCTAATTTTGTCTTCCCGTTACATTTACCTCCAAGGGACACTCCCAACCAATACCCCTTACTTTCATAAATAATTTCGATGAAGCGAAAATGATTTGTTTCACGAAATTAGCTCGAATTATTAGCGTATATCATTGTGAATAAGTCGTGCTCCGGCAAAAAGTTTTTAATGCATCTCCGTAATGTACCAAGCAAGACGTCACAATGGTCATGACTATGGATCTATTGTATCCATTATGTCTAACAAGCGACTGAATCATAAGGTAGACTGGTCCTTTGACATGCAGAAATTTGACCAATAGCACAAAGTTCCACGTCAGCCTACGCAGTCCGCGGTATGTCTGAAAGATGCGTTGAATTCCATTTTCACGAGCATCGCTCAAATCTATATTTTTTTAAATATAACTTCATGGGTTCTTCAGTTGGACAATGTATTTCTTTATTTCATAATTTATTTTCTCTGCCATGTGTATTTTTAATTGATTTAAAACATGTTTGTTTTATTGTAATACATTGATTGTATGGTGTTTAGTGCCATTTTCAACATTATTTTAGTTGTATCACAGCGGCCAGTACACCTATCCATGCTTTCCTGGAGTTTCTTTTACCAGTACTACGCACAACATTCTTTCCAAGCCACTGGCTGCTTTCCCACATAACCATCGTCGAAACAATGGTCAGTGGTGAAAAAGGAATGAATCCTGTCACAATGACTATCATTAATCCTCGGAAAGAAACAGGCCAAGCCGAGGATGGAACCAGCGACCTCCTGTTCTCAAGCCCTGTACGCTACCGACTGAGTTTAATGTAATAAGATAAAGTACATGTAATGGCAGTTGAAGTAGTTGAGTATATCAGGTCGAAGATACCAGTCGAAACTGCAGTGTCTTTAAGTCTGATCCTGCCATAAGCGACTAAGTTCTTTCAAATTTGCAAAGTAAAACGTTTTGTTGTTTGATAGAGATGAACAGTGGTGAGACACTGTAAACACCCAGTCGAAAAAACTTTGAATCTAGCAGGGTTCGAACTCATACAGTATTCAATATACTATAAAACCGTCTGTTGACAGACCATCTAACTTCCTTTATTGTCTGTAATAGTTCTAAAATAAAAGCTAAAGTGAGGACAATTTAAACCTGTATGAAACAGCCCTGGATTTTTTCCATCGTTGAAAAAGAAGACTTCTGAAAGCATCTTTTGACAAAGAGAGAGTACTGTTCCACAGCAATTTCTCTTTAGTCACACAATGCTTACAACTCTCTCAATAACAAATATTAACCCTTATCCTGCTAAATAAAAGAAATTAAACTTTATAAATAGTAAAAAAAAACATTTTTTTTCTATTTCAAATGTATTTTTGGAGGAAAGATATCACCTTAGCGGACAGTGTAGATCCAAGATCAGACTGCACGTTCTGTGCAGTCTGACCTTGACCTACGTTGTCCGCAAAAGGTCAGTGAGTCGCGCCTAGCAACTTAAAGAGTTAATGCTGTCTTTTGGGCCACACTTATTTTGACATCTGCAAGTGCTTTGGACAAAATCTAAAATTTGGCCGTTTTGTAAAGAGCTAAGTCTTGTTCACTCATCAAGTACAACTATGATATAACATGTGTAGCGATGCTGTCGTTAGTGGTCGATATCTAGTTGATTTATCCAATTCTGGCCAATAAAAAAGATTTTATCAGGGCGATCGCTTTACGACATCTTGAACATAAAACTTGACATATTGGTTAAACAACTGTATCCCGAGCCATTTAGTCTTAATTGGAGGAAATAAATTTTAACTGAAGAACTATAGCTCTGTCCTAACTTGAGACTTTGAAACATGCTTAGCCGCTTTCTAGCTTTAAGGGAGAGAGAAAGATTCCATCTCATATTAATCGACAACCGACCCGTTTCTTTCATCGTGATAAGGCAGTTAAAAATCATTTTTCAGTTCCAAACTCTTTTAGGGATAAATCAGGACCGTAAATTCGATGTCCACAGAGTACTTCGAAAGAATACTGAGGTCTACAGATGTTTATAGTATTAGGTTTTTTTTCGTAGATGTTTACTGAGAAAGCATACGTGTTTATTTCTTCTGCAGTGTAGATTTACGTGGGCAAAGGTTTCGTTGTCATAGATATTCTATTAGACAGCAAAATTTCAAATTTGAAACCATTTATGAACTAAAATCCTGAATACATGGCTATTCATAGACTCAGGTCCCTGGTATTCAGTTGTCGATTATGCTAGGGCCCTAAATTCATAGCTATCAATGGACTATGGTCCAAAATTAAAACCTACTCGTTGGAAAATAGTGCTATCCAGCTATCCTGGTGAGGAATGTTCAGTGTTCGAGTTGGCTCTGTAAATTAGTTTTTGCACAGCCGCTGACCCCCCCCCCCCCCCGCTCAATTGACCGTGACGTAACGCCATCGGCCATCAATTAGTGAAATATGACCGCACTAATTGGTCATCAAACTTATAACGTGACAGGGCCGTAATTTTAAAATTTACTTTTATTACCCTCGCAATTTAAGTCTTTATCAAACAAAAAACATTTTAGACTCGACCAAATAGAAAGCATTCAGAAGAAAAATAAAAGTGCAGCATAAAAAGATTATGTCGGTCTTTTATATGGCAGAAAACATAGTGGGGGAAAAAGGAGAAAATGCTGGTTACCAGCATTTTCTCCTTTTCCCACAATGTTTTCAAGAGCCTTGTTACCAAGGGTCATTAAAACACGGACTAGTGTGGTAAAGGGATAAATGAGGCCTAGGGTTCCGAGATTAAGAAGGCCTCTTTCAACAATACGTTGTAAAATGGTACGAGTTATACCACTGGACTCGCCATTTGTCATTTTTACAGCTAGTATAGCGTCATTATGGTATCGTTACATATCTAATGGTATCAGTGGACGATCTTAAACGTTCTCTCGTGGCAATTTAGGTACATCTAATTGAAGGCAATAAATTTTAGTCCTGGCAAAAATAGGAAAAGTGACCCCTTGTTCGGATTTGCTGGTTAAATAAATCTCCCTACCTTCTGAGACAGTGTGGCGGATGAAGACTTTGAAAACATCCAAGGTTGTAAAACAGGAATGGTCAATATGACTGAACTCTGTATACAGACAGTCACGTCTTTGAACGACCCAGGTTTTTGGAAACATTGTGAGAAAAAGGAGAAAATGCTGGTAACCAGCATTTTCTCCTTTTCCCACATTGTTTACTACCCTTTCAAAGACAAATTTCACCATTTGAGATATATTCAATCTGATGTATGCAAATACACTTTCAAAGTCTAAAATTTGTCATATGGTAGAGAATATAATTATAGTTTATGTAAATGAGCCATGCTCTGGCAAAAGGAGGCTTAATACATCTGAGTAATGCATTGTACCAGGCGAGTAATCACATAATTATGGATCCATAATAGCCATTATTTTTAAACGATCGACTGAATCATAAGGTAGACTGGTCCTTGACCATACAGAAAATTGACCAATAGCGAAAAGTTTCGGTCCAGGTCAGCCTGTGCGGACTACACAGGCTGACCTGGGGCGATACTTTTCGAAGATGCATTAAGCCCCCTTTTCACAGAGTATGACACAAATGTATTTAAAACTATTTTTGCAACAAGCGCACTCTCCTGTTGTCCTACATTTTAATTTCTATAGCAAGTGAATTGCTACGCAAAGGAGAAGAGCAACAGTATTCTGAACGTTATAGCACATACACGTAGTTATAAAACAGCAGTCTTGATACCTTTAAAAAGACTTTCACACCTGCAGTTGCATTTGCGGCCGATCTAGATCAAGATCAGACTGCACAAAACGTGCAGTCTCATCTTTGGTCTACACTATTGGCTTTGGTGAAAGCCTATAAGCAAAATCCACCATGATATTGCAGTTACACGGGTCTCAATTCTTAACCCTTTACCACACAATCCCGACTTTTAACGACCCTTAGAAAGAAGCCTTTTGAAAACATTGTGAGAAAAGGAGAAAATGCTGGTATCCAGCATTTTCTCCTTTTCCCACAATGTTTTCTACCTTTCCCAAAACAAATTTCAATTTTTGAGTCACATTTAATTTGTCGTCTGCGATTGCTTTCAATTTGGACCAATCTAAAATTTTGTCGTTTGGTAAAGAGTTTATTGAAAGTGTCAGTCGGGTTGATTCGGCGCTCTGATGAGGAGAGAGAGAGAGAGAGAGAGAGAGAGAGAGAGAGAGAGAGAGATGGTGGTTGTCTGTTAGTGAACACAGATGCTTTAGGAATACTGTTTGTTAAGGTTGGTTGTACATTATGACTTACTCAACTGGTTGTGTATGAGTGTCGGCTTTATATCTGGTTGTATATGAAGGCTGGTTGTTTTTGAAGACTGACACATAAGAAGGCAAAAACCCATTAACCACGGATACATGTCTTTACACTTCTGCTATTGACATCTGTTAGTGAACACAGATGCTTTAGGAATACTGTTTGTTAAGGTTGGTTGTACATTATGACTTACTCAACTGGTTGTGTATGAGTGTGTCGGCTTTATATCTGGTTGTATATGAAGGCTGGTTGCTTTTGAAGACTGACACATAAGAAGGCAAAAACCCATTAACCACGGATACATGTCTTTACACTTCTGCTATTGACATCTGGGAACATGTAAAATAAGCGATGAATTATGACGTGCGATCACTCCTGCTACAACTTTTTTCCGTGTCATATCAAAGAATTAGATAAACAGTATACACTTTTTTCCAAATATGTCTTCTCTCTGTCTCTGGTTTATGTTTATACCCAAAATAGTCTGTTTGTTTATAGATAAACCCTTGAGCTGCTGAGTGAGACCTTTTGTGGACACTGTAGATCAAGATCAGACTGCACAGGACGTGAAGTCTGATCTTGGATCGACAATGTCCGATAAGGAGATATTTTTTATTTAAAAAAAAAGTTTGAAATAACATTATTCGGGTTTTTACTATCCAGTTGAAGGTTTTGTTTAACTTATTTAGCAGGATAAGGTTTTCAGTTCATTTAGCAGGTTAAGGGTTAACAACGGACCAAAAAAATTATGTTTTTCCCGTGTGGAATCATGCATTAGTGATGTTAATCTTATCTGTTTATACCCGAGATCTGATCAGAAAATCCTGTTTATATGTGGAAATCGTTTATTTGCTTGTATTTACAGCAGACTGTTTTGATTTCAATTAGCCAGTCTTATGTCCATTTAATGACCGCACAGATAAGACAAATCAAATCTGTTTACGCCTTATCCTATCAAAATTTGACGGTCCTTTACCGCAGAAAAAAAAACAAACTTAAGTTCCACTGCAATCTTAAAACATGTGGTCAACGCTTACAATGACAATACGGTGTAGGTCAAAGGACAGACTGCATATTCTGTGCAGTCTGATCTTGATCTACGCAGTCCGTAAGATTTTCGACCTTGTTCATTTTATCTCTTTACTACAAAATTCCGAGTTTTAACGACCATGAGAATAAATGATTTTGAAAACATCGAGGGAAAAGGGGGAAAATGCTGGTAACCAGCATTTTGTCCTTTTCATACAATGTTTTATGCCTTATCAAAGATAATCCCGTTGTTTGAACTTCTTTTGATTTGTTGTGTGCACATGCTATGAGTTTTGACAAGTCTGTGGTAAAGGGATAGCGCTTTCAAAAGATTTCAAGAGCAGACTAAGTTAATATGAGCCACGCTCTGGCAAAAGGAGGCTCAATGAATCTCCTTGATGGATGATACCAAGCAGGTCGTCATGCTATTATGGATCCAAAAAATCCATTTTGTCGAACATCTGTCGAAATCATGTGATAGACTGGTCCTTTGAGATAAGAGAAAATTGACAAACAGCCAAAAGTTTCGGCCCAGGTTAGCCTGCGCGGACTGCGCAGGCTGACCTGGGTCGATACTTTTCGCAGATACATTAAGCTCCCTTTTCACAGAGCACGGCTCATATATGAATTGCACACATGAAAGGGGAAATTAATTTTATTCCCCCCTCCCCCCTGTTTTTAATGTTGCGTAAAAGTAAAAAATACGCATCTACATACATGCGCATGGGAATCTAAGGTCTACTGCTGTTTTCGTCTGTTCTTCAAGTACTTGCCGAGAACTTAACCCTTTACCAGACGACAAAATTTTAGCCTTGTCCAAATTGAAAGCATTTGCAGACGACAATTTCAGTGTGGCTTAAATGGTGCAATTTTTCTTGGATCGGGTAGAAAACATTGTGGGAAAAGGAGAAAATGCTGGTTACCAGCATTTTCTCCTTTTTCCACAATGTTTTCAAAAGGCTTTTTTCCCAAAAGTTGTTAAAAGGCGGCATTGTGCGGTAAAGGGTTAACTCTTTACCAGACGACAAAATTAGTCTTGTCTAAATTGAGAGCGCATGCAGACGACAAATTACATGTGGCCAAAATTATGGGATTTGCTTTTTTTTTTAAAGGGTAATAATCATTGTGAGAAGAGGAGAAAATACTGGTTTCCAGCACGTTCTCCTTTTCCAACATTGTGAAGGGCTAATTAAAACGTATCCTAAAACCTGAAAGACCAGTGACCTAGTATTTCTTCCATTACAAAAAAAAAATAATAATATTTAAGTAACAGGGGAAATGCATGTCTGTTTATACGAATAATTCTGAACCCTCAGAGAGCCGAATAAACACAACATACATTTTTAGACTAGAATTAAGACCCAATAGTGCTATACCAAAGTTGGTTTCATCTATAGTGTTTCAACAAAGCGGACAGTGTAGATCAAAGATCAGACTACACGTTTTGTGCAGTCTAATCTTGATTTGCACTGTCCGCAAAAGCAACCAATAGTTGTGAAAGTTGCTTTACAGGTTAACTTCTGTTTCTATTTTCACCTGCTCTTCTTATTTAACCCTTTCCCAAACGACAAATTTTGGACTGGTCCAAATTCAAAGAGTTTGCAGACGACAATTTTAAATTTGATGAAAATGGCAGAAAGGTCTCAAAAAAGGTAGAAAACACTGTGGGAAAAGGAGAAATTGCTCGTTACGAGCAATTTCTCCTTTTCCCACAGTGTTTTTAAAAGACTTGTACTACAGACACGTGAAAACCAGGGCTTGTTTGGGAAAGGGTTAAACAACTACTTGATGGGAACTTAACGGAAAGCAAAGGGCACTTTTAACACATACATGTCAAGGAGGTGTAAGAAATTAACGCCGCATCTGTATTAGTAGATCAAAGGACAACAAGTACCTGACGTATTTGTACGTGTTTTTTGGGTAGGATTGTAAAACTCTTGTCCTGTTTATATACCAATTTATTGGCCATATTTCCTCCGCTCTTTTCATTGTATTGTTCGTTCTTTTGCTTGCAAACACGCTCTGTAATAGATTTCCTTGCAATTCTTAACTCTTTTTAGCGCCAAAATATCAACTCGACCTCTTTGAACGACTGAAAGTACTATCATGTGAAAAAGACAGACTTTTAATGATAAATTGTTTGATTGATTGAATAGTGTTTTACGCCGCTTTAAACATTACTTCTATCAAATCACGGCGACAGGTCAGATATCGATTGATTTCCTGAGCTTCACCTATACTAGGGCTAGGGCTCTAAAGTGTCCTGAAAGGAAATACCCAGTGCTTCATTTGAGGCTTGAACCCGAGCCTTCAGGTTAGAAGTCCTTCTCTTTACCACTTATCCAGGAAGAATCCAAAAGATCTTTTTTAATACTGTAATATGGACTAAAGTGGAGGGTATGGATCCAAGATCAGACTGCGCGTTCTGTGCAGAACCTGCAGTCTGATCTTGCTTGATCTATGCCGTCCATAAAAGCCAATGTTTCGCCTATGGCGCTGAAAAGGTTAAACTGCTAAGTAAATAGAACATTTCCAGTCAATAGTAATAAACCCAAGTACATGTATTGCGATTTCAAAGTTCATTTCGCTGGAAAAGTTTCTCCACATCGGATAGTGAAGATCAAAAGATTTAACTGCATGTTCTGTGTATTTTGATTTTGATCTACACTGTCCACAAAAGTGCTTTGGTTGCACTTTGCAGCCTAAAGGTTCAAGGGCTCCTCGGCTGCTAGATGTTCAGGCATTTCTTTTATTATCAGGAAAGCCTGGCCTGATTCCCACTGGTGACCCATGTCCATGGTAGGTGAGGCACTGCTGATTTATTATAGTTTATGCCCCCTCGAATTTAATCCAGCCATGTTCTGTGAAAATGGGGCTTAATGCAGCTGCAAAAAATATCAAACCAGGTCAGCCTGAGCAAGCTGACCTTGGTCGAAACCGTTTGCTTTCGGTAAATTTTCTGCATGACTCAGTTTGTTGTTATACAAAATTGCTGTTATGTATCCATATTTATTGTGATGGACTTGATAGGTATAATGCATCACGGAGAGGCATTAAACATCCTTTTGGCAGAGTATGGCTCATATTATTTCAGTTATATCGGTGCCACCCATGCACATAATCTATGCACTCCTGGAGTTTCTCTTACGAATGGTTTGCATCCTGTGACATTATTCACAAGCCATTTGCACACTTAAAAGATAGCTATAACAATAATCAGCGGCGAGAGGAATGAACCTTGTAGCAATGGCTATCATTAATCTACGGAAAAGGCTTTGATCTACGCGGAATTGAACCAGCGACCCCAGAGACTGAAGCCTTGCACGTTGACGACTGAGTTACCAGGATCTGCGAGGCAGCGCAGATGCCCTTGTACTAGTGCAACCAAGGAACTACATGTGGGAATGAACTGGATGTAGAAGTGTCCAACCGTTTATAACCTAAATACTGGAAACTCTAGGGAATTTACTCTCAAAAGCAGTGAGAAGCACTAGTCTCGTTTTTTTTTGTTCAGTTATGCCGTTTTCAACAGTATTTATATTTAGACGGGCAGTGCACTCATTCATCATTAGGCCATGCTCTGCGCACCATTCTATCAAAGCTTTGCCACAAAGCATGGGTGGGGTTGTTTGTTCTTTAACCCTTATCCTGCTAAATAAGTTAACTGAAACTTTCAAGACGATAATAAAAACTCGACTAATGCTACTTCAACTTATTTTTTTTTTGGAGAAAAATATCTCCTTGTCGGACAGTGTAGTACCAACATCAGACTGCACGTTTTTTGCAGTCTGATCTTGATCTACACTGTCCGCTAAAGGTCAGGAAGTCACGTTTGGCACCCTGCGGGTTTAGGTCCTGTGGTAAAGTTTTGGGATTTGTCGAAATATTTTGAATTTCATTCCCTTTGGCACTGTTGATCGCATGGAAACGTTCTAAGCTGAGGAATCACTTAAATGAATTGAAGACGTCGTTAAGATTGAAACTGATATACTGATGAAAGCAATATTAAACAACATTCAACTTTTCCGGCGCCAAATAAATTAAGTAAACCTTTTTCAGTGGCCGGAGGTACAATCCACTGTAACTCAGATTTTTTTCCAAATAGCCTTGACTAAAAAAGGGAGCAGTGTAGATCCAAGATCAGACCGCAAGTTCTGTCCAGTTTGATCTCGATGTAAGCCGTCCGCAAGAGCCTCGTCTTGCCAATGGCAGGGTTAAAGCTGTCACAAAATTAAAGATCAGATTGCACATCTATATAGTCTGATCCTTTTCCATACTTTTAGAAATTCCAAACTGTTGTTGAAGCTTTAATAGATTCATTCAAAGTACCCAAATGACCCTGAAAGAGAAGGCATTTGAAAACACTGGGAAAAGGAGAATATGCTGGTAACCAGCATTTTCTCCTTCCTTTACCAAGTGTTTTCTATCCTCCAAAGACAGAAATTATCATTGAAATACACTGACTGGGTCATCTGCAAATGCTTTCAATTTGGTCCAGTCTAGAATTTGTCGCTTGGAAATGGATTACGAGTTGCCATATTTTTTGTACCAAGGGAGATAACCCATGAATATTTGCGTCAAATGATGCCCTAAGCAGGTTTTTATTCCCTATGAATCGATTCCTCACTAGACCAAAATACTGCAGCGTATTGGCAAACTCCCAAAGTTGTTGACTACTCCAATATACAAAAAGAGAAAAAAGAACAAAAATTCTACGTTTTTGGATAAAGATAACAACTGACTGGTAAGTACAGCAAAATACTTTATTTCCATTCATAAACAAGACGAAATGAATCTTTACATTCTCCAAAGTACTTATTTACATGTGCATGATCGTTACATAAGCCAACAGTATCTCTCTTAAAAATAATACATTCAGTCAATAAGTGAAAAAAAAAAAAATGTTATTTTAACATCAGACCATCCCTGACATCTTAGATAATCGTAATAAATAGTTTCTCTATTTGCCACAAGACCTTGATTATGTAACATTTTAATACATAATA
Source organism: Tridacna gigas (assembly GCA_945859785.2). NCBI lineage: Eukaryota > Metazoa > Mollusca > Bivalvia > Cardiida > Cardiidae > Tridacna > Tridacna gigas. Next base: position 31,143,631 of record OX244033.2, read on the forward strand.
ATCACTATGTAGTTTTCATTTCTTTAATAATTTTCAATGTTGAGTTAAAAATTTGATGAAGAATAGGGTTACTTGAGTCATTCTGCACAATGATCTTTTGATCGGCTACCCTGATCAGACACATACATGTAATTAGATTTAATGTAGGACACATAATAAAACTCATCACCTCCTGCAGTTACAATAGCGTTTTTTTTTTTTAAAACCAAACGAAATGAGCAATCTCTAATTTTGCCACAATTTCTTTCGATGTATGTGGATTAATGTATGAAACCTTAATTTATAATGATTATCCACAATTCACTAAGCTTCTTCCAAATCTGTCATCCACTCAATCATTGCAGGCGAGACCAATCATACCTCATACATATTGACATACATTACGTTTTCAAAGCTTCCACCCAGTTTTTATTACAAAAAAAAGCACTGTTCAAATTATATCAGTCACAGACTACGAGCATTGTACTGATGCTGAATGAAGCTGGTTCTTTTCTTCAAGCATCATCAATGTCTTTCTACAACTCTGCACAGACTTTCTATCCCCTAATACTTCATACAGTCTACTAGCTTCAGATATGAGCGTCACCCGGTCCCCGGGGTTTGCCATCAACGATTCTGGCAAGTGTCTTCCGGCCATCAGTAGCGCCGTAGCTTGCTCCCTGTCTGGACTTTCACTGTCAGAATCATCTGATAAATCTGGAAAAATTACGTAAAAATATCCTAACCCTTTGCCAAACAATACCGTTTCGACAACCCAGAGGGAAAACGCAAGAAAAAGCTCTTGAAAACATTGTGGGAAAAGAAGAAAATGCTGGTAACCATCATTTTGTCCTTTTCGAACAATGTTTTCTTTTCTGTCAAAGAACTTCAGTTCATTTGTACCATTTTGGAATATGTGATCTGCAGATCCATTCAATTTGGAGGAGTCTAAAAATCTGTCATTTGGGACAGGGTTAACCTAAGAAACACTTGGAGAAATTTCATGAAAAATGAGATTCAGTCCACATCATCCAATCTTTACCAACCTATAAAATTTTAGACTAGACCAAAATTGAAAGCATTTGTAAAATGATAAATTCATGTAGCTTGAAAAATGATTTCTGTCTGTGAAAAAGCTGAAAATTGGTGTCTCATTGTGTTCTACGCAACATTTCGTGGCGCAGTTGAGGTCATCAGATTTGTCAAAATGGACATACTTTAATAAATCTATCTAGACAAAGTCTTTGAATGGAGATGTCTTGATGAGAAAAAATCAGAGAGTGGACTTTGATGTAGAATGCTGAAATTCAGCCTTACTGAAAAAATTGTATTCACCTTTTGTAATTTGGTTCTTGTCTCTATAAAAGTTCATCATTACGTATCTAGTTTTTCGATAGGTGTGTTACATGTGCATCTACACCGATTACACCTACTTAACCCTTAGAGCACTGGACAAACTTGCAGACATTATAAATTTTTCAATATAATACTAAGATCCATATAATTGCAATTTTAACGTCGCTCTGTTCCAGAATGCCTCAGCAAAGCTGACAGTGTAGATCAAAGATCAGACTGCACATATTTTGCAGTCTGATATTGATCTATACTGCTTGCAAAGGCAATGGTTGTTGTGAAAGGTGCTTTAATTCTTTACCACATGACAAACGTTTGGACATAATCAAATTAAAAGCATTTGCAGACGACAAATTGAATGTAGCTCAAATGATGATCTTTGTCACTGAAAGGGAGAAAACATTGTGGGAAAAGGAGAAAATGCTGGTTACCAGCATTTTCTCCCTTTCCCGCAATGATTTCATAAGGCTTCTTCCTCAAGGCATTTAAAAGTCGGGATTGTGTGGTAAAGGGCTAAGGGTTGTCTTCTGAACTTAGGATATGAATTTCCAGCAAACAATATAGTAAACATTCACTTAGGATAAGGATTATCAACATGAATTACAAGTACATGTACATCTGTAAACACTGTGGCAATGGAGAAATGCTCAATGCCCAAATTCTACTTTTGCCACAAAATTTTCAATAGTAGTCTTCTGCAAGCAGCAAAAAGTTGTCTACAGGAGATAAGAAATTAAAAAGTTAAAAAAGATACCTTTATCCTCCCTTGATACCCTCCTCCTGATAATACTTCTGTCTAGTAACTGTTGAGTTCTGGCAGGGTTGGCTCCAGCCATCATTCGACTTGTGGCTTCATGCAGAAACACCTAAAATCACAAAAACCAACAGTGTCTTTCTTCTGTCTAAAACATAATGTGAACTGACTGACTAAATGGTTTTTACGCCGCTTTCAACATTATTTCAATCATGTCACAGCGATAGTTCACATATTCATGTACATCCTGGGTTTCACCGATACTAGGCTAGGGCTCTGAAGTGTCTTGCCCAAGGACACTCTCATGAAAACCCAAGTGCTTTTATTGAGGCTTAAATCCATGGCCTCCTGATGACAGGTCCTCCACTTTACCACTGAGCCACACAGGACTCTGCATAATGTGAAACCTACATCCCTGCAACTACCTGAAGGGAAGGAAAGGATAATTTTTCAATAGCTAGCTAAAAAATATTGTGCGGGAAAAAAAAAGACATTTTTCATTAAAAAAAATTGTTTCTTTTCCCAAAATGTTTTCCTACAACATCAACTTTAGCGGCTGAAAAAATTGTACTTGTGCAATGGGGTAAGACTCAAAATTATGTTAGGTAACATATAAGCACACAAGGATCTTGTCAGGAAGATTAACAACAAAAGCACAGATCTCACACAATGGACAAATTTGTTTTTTCAGTATTTTTTTACCCTTTTTTTTTAGATCTATATTACCTACAGTTAGGTTTCCAGGCCAGATGTGTGGTGTCATGACCTGAGCTATTACACAAATCAATGATGAAGATGTTACACCCACATGCCAATACGTGAACAAGAGGGCCATGATGGCCCTGGGTCACTCACCTTAGTAGAGTGCCTTAAAGGTTTTTCTTTAATTTGACCATGTGACCTAGTTTTTGATCACAGGTGACCCAATTTCAAACTCATATTTCATGAAGACAAACATTCTGACCAATTTTCAAGTCAATTAAGCAAAAGATGTGGCCTCCAGTGCCCTAAAGATATTTCTTTAATTTGACCTAGTGACCTAGATTATGACCCCAGGTGACCCAAATTTGAACTGGTCATTGACTATATCAAAAGAAACATTTTAACCAATTTTCAAATCAAATGAATAATAAATGTGACCTCTAGAGTGCCCACTAGCTATTTCTTTAATTTGACCAAGTGACCTAGTTTATGACCCCAGTTGACCCCAATTCAGACTCATGTGAGATTTTACAAAGACAAAGATTCTGACCAATTTTCAAGGCAATTAAGCAAAGAATGTGGCCTCTAGAGTGCCCACAAGGTACTTCTTTATTTTGACCTTGTGACCTACTTTATGGTTCCAGGTGACCCAAATTCAAACTCATCTGGTATTTCATCAAGACAAACATTCTGGCCAAATTTCAGGTCATCTGAGCAATAAATGTGGCCTCCAGAGTGCAAACAAGGTATTTCTTTAATTTGACCCAGTGAACTAGTTTATGACCCAAGTTGACCCAAATTAATCTTATGTGAGACTTTATAAAGACAAACTTTCTAACTAATTTTCAAGGCAATTGAGCAAATAATGTGGCCTCGAGAGTGCCAACAAGGTATTTCTTTAATTTGACCTAGTGACCTAGTTTATGACCCAAGATGACCCAATTTTGAACTCAATGAACTTGTTGCACTTAGATGGGCAAACAAACTAAGAAGAGAATACCAAATATCAAAACTCTACGCCTTCCAGTTTTAAAGAAGAATTTTAAAGTTTTCCTTCTTTGTTCCTATGTTCGAAATTGTGACCCCCGGGGCTGGGCCAGTTTTGACCCCAAGGGCATCCTTGGAACAAACTTGGTAGAAGTCCACTAGGAGATGCTACATACCAAATATCAAAGCTCTAAGCCTTCCAGTTTCAGAGAAGATGATTCTTAAAAGTTTTCCTTCTTTGTTCCTATGTTCGAACTTGTGACCCCCGGGGCAGGGCCAACTTTTGCCCCAAGGGCATCATATGCACAAACTTGGTGGAGATCCACTAGAAGATGTTACATACCAAATATCAAAGCTCTACGCCTTCGAGTTTCAGAGAAGAAGATTTTTAAAGTTTTCCTTCTTTGTTACTATGCTCAAACTTGTGACCCCCGGGGCGGGGCCAGTTTTGACCCCAGGGGCATTATATGAACAAACTTGGTAGAGGTCCACTAGGCAATGCTACATACCAAATATCAAAGCTCTACGCCTTCCAGTTTCAGAGAAGATGATTTTTAAAGTTTCCCCTCTTTGTTCCTATGTTCGAACTTGTGACCCCCGGGGCAGGGTCAGTTTTGACCCCAAGGGCATCATATGAACAAATTTGGTAGAGGTCCACTAGGAGATGCTTCATGCCAAATATCAAAGCTCTATGCCTTCTAGTTTTACAGAAGAAGATTTTTAAAGTTTTCCTTCTTTGTTCCTATGTTGGAAATTGTGACCCCCAGGGCGGGGCCAGTTTTGACTCCAGGGGCATCATATGAACAAACTTGGTAGAAGTCCACTAGGAGATGCTACATGCCAAATATCAAAGCTCTACGCCTTCAAGTTTCAGAGAAGAAGATTTTTAAAGTTTTCCTTCTTTGTTACTATGCTCAAACTTGTGACCCCTGGGGCGGGCCAGTTTTGACTCCAGGGACATCATATGAGCCAACTTGGTAGAGGTCCACTAGGCAATGCTACATACCAAATATCAAAGCTCTACGCCTTCCAGTTTCAGAGAAGATGATTTTTAAAGTTTCCCCTCTTTGTTCCTATGTTTGAACTTGTGACCCCCGGGGCGGGGCCAGTTTTGACCCCAAGGGCATCATATGAACAAATTTGGTAGAGGTCCACTAGGAGATGCTTCATGCCAAATATCAAAGCTCTATGCCTTCTAGTTTTACAGAACAAGATTTTTAAAGTTTTCCTTCTTTGTTCCTATGTTGGAAATTGTGACCCCCGGGGCGGGGCCAGTTTTGACTCCAGGGGCATCACATGAACAAACTTGGTAGAGGTCCACTAGGAGATGCTACACGCCAAATATCTAAGCTCTACGCCTTCAAGTTTCAGAGAAGAAGGTTTTTAAAATTTTCCTTCTTTGTGACTATGCTCAAATTTGTGACCCCTGGGGCGGGGCCAGTTTTGACCCCAGGGGCATCAAATGAACAAACTTGGTAGAGGTCCACTAGTAAATGCTACATACCAAATATCAAAGCTCTGCGCCTTCTAGTTTCAGAGAAGAAGATTTTCAAAGATTTTGCCTTTTTTTCCTTTTTGTTGCCATGGCAACCAGAGTTGTGGGTGGAATTCAATTCTTTGAACACTTTTGGTAGAGCTTTACCTAAGGAACATCCCTGCCAAGTTTCATCAAGATTGGCCCAGTGGTTTCGGAGAAGAAGATGTTTAAAGAAATTGTTGACGGACGCCGGACATAGGGCGATCACAATAGCTCACCTTTTAGCACGTTGTGCTAAGGTGAGCTAAAAATAAATTCTGCTGCTGATGTTTGATGGAGGTTTTAGGGTCTTTTATATTTAAGTATTTAAGCAAACAGTAGCTCATTGGTTCATGTCTTTTCTGCATTTCACCAGTACTTCACTGCTCTGCAGTGCCTTGCCAAAGGACACAGACATGCGACCAGTCTGGGAAGCTGCAACAAATTTGCAGCAGATGACTTTGAAAACATCCCTGCAAAATATACTTACTCAAAATGAATCGAGTTAAAAATGCATTGTGAACACTTTCTGCTTTTGAAACTAGAGCTATCACTAAACGTGATCATATCCCCCAACAGCTCCTTGTCACAAAACAGATTAATGTCACAGGAATGCAAAATAAGTGACTGGAGAGTCAATTATACCAGAGCTATCACTGAAGGTGATGAATATCCTGCAATGGCTTCTTGCCAAAGAATTACTCTTTGTTACAGACTGAAGACTTCCGTCATAAAGAGAACGACAAAAATGGGCTAAGCTCTTGGAAATTTTATTTAATTAACTAAGAACAATTTATGATATGCATATCTTTGCTGAGTGCAAAGTCTATCCATGAAGTTTGAAAGAAATTTGTCCAGAATCATCAAAGGGCCATAACTCCACGAAACCCTAAATAAACCATAACCAAAATAGGATATGCACATCTCTGCTTGATACTGAGTCTATTTGTGTAATTTGAACCAAATCTGTCCAATAGTTGATGAGAAAAAGAGCGGACAAGAAATTTCATGAAAGGGCCATAACTCAGTGAAAAATCAATGAACCATAACCAACATTTCATATGCACATCTCTGCTTGATACTGAGTCTACCTGTGAAGTTTGAATAAAATTTGTCCAATAGTTTATGAGAAATAGAGCGGACAAAAAGCTACAGACCGACCGATGGACGGACAGCTGTGTTAAAAGTATTCTATCAAAAGTATAATTTATTTTCATCAATTCAGCAAGGGCACCGTCATAAAGAGAACGACAAAAAAGGGCTTAGCTCTTGGAAATTTTATTTAATTAACTAAGAACAATTTATGATATGCACATCTTTGCTGAGTGCAAAGTCTATCCATGAAGTTTGGAAGAAATTTGTCCAGAATCATCAAAGGGCCGTAACTCCATGAAACCTACATAAACCATAACCAAAATAGGATATGCACATCTCTGCTTGATACTGAGTCTATTTGTGTAGTTTGAACCAAATCTGTCCAATAGTTGATGAGAAAAAGAGCGGACAAGAAATTTCATGAAAAGGCCATAACTCAGTGAAAAATCAATGAACCATAACCAACATTTCATATGCACATCTCTGCTTGATACTGAGTTTACCTGTGAAGTTTGAATAAAATTCGTCCAGTAGTTTATGAGAAATAGAGCGGACAAAAAGCTACAGACCGACCGACGGACGGACGGACCGACCGACCAACAAGCCGACTCCTATATACCCCCCAAACAGAGTTTTGGGGGGTATAACAATGTTCAAGAAGTATGCTCACTTCAAAAGAGGCAATGAAATAACTAACAATCTTACCCTTGGTAAGGCAGCCTTATTACTTTGGGCCAGTTTTCTCAAACTTCCCAGGTCTTGCTGGAATGCTATCAGTTCAGTTTGTGACATGCGCTCTTTTTCCCCATTGGACAGTTCCCTCTCCCAGACTTCTGTCCTTGTTGCAAGCAACCAATCACAAACCAGTAACTGTATAGCCTGCAAAACATACATAGAGATGTAGTCTATTTGTATTGTAAAAGTATTGGGTCAAGATCATCTTCATAGCCCCGACGAAATGCAATAAACATTTTCAGTCAGGAATAGACTTTTATTAGACTTTCCTGGCCCTTTTGTTAGAACTTCTCATTATATCATTATATATCAGATAGCCTAGATACCAGATCAGACAGCATGTATGATGCAGTTTGACCTTGATCTACATGTCCCACAAAAGAGTATCCAGTTCTGTAGATAGGCTTTGCCATAAAAAGATGTGAAAATACATCTTCCTGATTTTTTAACACTTAAGCTGCTGAATAAATGAAACTCAAATTTCTACTCAATACTAATAGCCCAAACATTGCATTTTCAAAGTTGATTTCCCCAGAAAGAAAATACTATATTGGACAGTGTAGATTAAAGATCAGACTGCACAGAACGTGCAGTCTGATCTTGATCTACACTGTCCACAAAAGGTCAGTGAGTCGCGATTAGCAGCTTCAGGGTTAAATCAGTGTTGAATATAAATGAAATATGATGCAACTTAAAAATTAAATATTGTATAGTAATTTTTGCTGTGGTTAACGACTTTACCAAATAATAGTGTGTTTTAAGGACCCTAGGAAGAATATCTTTGAAAACATTGTTGAAAATGAAGAAATGCTGGTAACAAGCATTTTCTCCTTTTCTCACACAGTTTTCTACCCTCTCTACCTAAATCAGTTACGCCATATTTGTCATCTGCAAATGCTTTAAATTTGGGCAATTCTAAACTTTTATTGCTTGGTAATACAGATAAACTAATTCAAGACATTATCAGATAGGAATTTCTATTTTGAGAAAAACGATATAGCCCTAAAAATATTACACCTGTGTACCATAGAGACAATAAAACTTGCTACTGTTTGCCAATAATACAGGTTTTCTTTATTGTAAATCCGATTCAGTGAAGATGCTCCATATATATGTAGTGTTGTTTAAAGCAAAGTCAGTCATTGCACTGCAGGAGCACTGCGAAAAACGAAAACACACGCAATGCAACTACAATGCACTACTGCTCAATTGCCATTCATCGTCTGGCTCAACTCCTTGTCTGCTCAGACTCTTCAGTGCCTAGCCAAAGGTCACTCCCAAGAAACTGGTGCCTCCAGATGGTATTGAAATCCCATTTCTTGATTACAAACATGCAAACTTTCTGTATACAGCTGAAAACCCTGTAACGTACTACATATGCATATACCAAGTCATTCTTAAGAAGGGTATGTGTGTTGAGTAATCAATCATTTGTAAAAGCAAGTGCAGTTTCATTTTTTAAAGTCACAGCTTTACAGCACATGTAAGGTCATGGGAAGTAAATTCTGAAGTCTTTCCATTACATGTCTATCTACTTTTGACATGACAAAGGAAATTTCTTCTTCCGTCCAAAAGAAATTATTGTACGTGGTGGGAAGAAAAATATAAAATAATTTCTTTTCACAATGTACTGCAATTTCTTACCTTTATCATTTCTGAGCTCTCCTTACTATAGGTAAGTTTCAAACTCTCCCGTAGTAATCGTCCAGCCCTGTCTGCCTGGCGAATAACAGCATTACAGTGAGAGCTCTGTCCGCTACAGAAGAAATTCCTTCTTGCTTTAAAAGCCATGAGCACTGACTTTGGTAATGGATCATCAGTTGTCTGAAGTTTCCTTGGGAATGAATCTACCATAGAGTAACTTCTCTCTGCATTCTCATCATCTCCCATCAGCCAGTACATTGCAACAGATACTACACCTGACCACCACAGTGCCGCCTCATCATAGTCTTAGAGTAAAAAGAACAACATGGAGATTATTTCTGAATTTCACAACCCTTTACCAAACAATTATTCTGAGTTTTAACCACCCTGGAGGATGATGTCTTTTGAAAACATTGTGGGAAAGCAAGAAAATGCTGCTAACCAGTATTATTTCCTCGGTTTCCAAATTGTTTTTTTAAGTTTCTGAAGACAGATTTTAACTTGTGAGTCTCATATAATGTTAGATACAAATGCTTTGAATTTGGACAAGTTCAAAGTTTTGTGTTGTTTGGTAAAGGGATAATGCTATGTTTCCTCCTTCATAAGAAAAAAATTCATGTATTAAACCTTATATAAATTCATCAGCAAAACACAAAGACAGCTTTTTTTGGTATTTTTTTTCCTGCCAATTCAAGGAAATGTTGGTGTTGAGTTCAGGCACCTGCAGTTTCTAAAAACTTCTATACTATCACATTCATTCAAATAAACAAAATGAAACTAGATGGAAAATTCTAAATTCACATACAATGTAAATACATGTCATCGATACTTTGTACACAACACTCAAATATCAAATAAATACTGGACATACACATTATTTCACAAATTCATTCCACTAAAAACTATAAGTGATCTAGCACAACCTACCTGCTTTTTCAATATTTTTGGACATAAGAGCCAGTTTGTTATTCTGTCTCAGACATGATACATCAGCCAGAACCTGGGCATACTGTAAGACCTCCGCAGACTTTAATTCTCCCTCTGAATTCCTGTTTCTAGGTGAAACCAAACTGTACAAAGACTTTTCAAGTAAGTGACATCTGAACTGCTGAGTAACTATTGCAAGAGGGTCAGCTGAAATTGTAGCAAATGATCTGTAAGCCTTGGTCATATACATGTTGAAGAACTTAGCTCAACAAACTTCGAAATAATTAAACATACCTCAAATTACTTTTTACCAAATGACAAAATTTTAGACTTGTCCAAATTGGCAGCATTTGCAATCAACAAATCAAATGTGGTTCATATTGAAGGATTTGCCATGGAAATGAGAAAATGCTGGCTATAAGCATTTTCTCATTTTCATATTCAGGGTTGTTAAAATTCAGGATTGTTTGGCAAAGTGACAACCTTCTTACTACCATGGCTTACTACAATTTACCTTCCGAGTAAGTTGTAATTTGAAACCTTGGGAGAGCCTTGAGTGTTAATTTAACTTGTGAACATTTCAAAAGTGTAACTAACATAAGCATGAAAAAGCTTGTTTAGCCATCTTATATGCTGCATGTGTGACCAAGGCTTTACTGTGTTTTGATACGACTACTCTCTCAGGGTTGTACAAAGATGGAATGGTTTGGTAAAGTATATTGACAAATCTATCAAAAGAAGTATATCTCAATAAATAACTATGTTAATAACTGAGTTTTACACCTACCAATGCAGGGACAAGATGAAAAAACATTCTCCTTCGCTGTAAGATTCCATTCCCCATCGACAAAAAACCTGTATCCATCTGGATGACAAATCCACTGTATACTGGCAGGAACGGGGTCTACACTGTGAGATACTGTGTAGCATGCATAGCTCAGAAAATATCTCTGCAAAATATGCAAAATAAGTCTGTCACAGTCATAAACAACATGAGTAAACTGAAACATGAGAAACGACCAGTTAGGGTTGACCTCTTTTACATTTCTTGCTTTCCTTTTATTTTTGTCGTTTTCTTGAAAGAACAAAGTTAAAGCAAGTATAATCTACATGAATCAATATTCAGTACATACTTTTTTTTCAAACATGCAAAAATATTGTAACACAGGAGAGATTACCGGAGCTTGTTATTCACACCAGAAATCAATTCAACATAAAAACAAATCCATCTTTCCACAGCAAAGGGACTACCAAAGATCACTACCTGCCACATATGCTTTGTTTGTTTGGTGTATAATGCCATTTTTAACATCATTTCAGTTATATCACAGCAGCCAGAGACATCCATGTTTTCCAGGAGATTCTTTTATCAGTCCTCCACAACATATTCCTGCAAAGCCACTGGCTGCTTTCCCATTCCCACATTCCAAACATTGATCAGAGGTGAGAGACCAAACATGCATACTACATGACTGGTCCTGAATGATACTTACAGCCATAAATTTCAGTTTGCTTTGTGTCACCCTGAGAGCAGTAGCTATGTAAATCTCCGCCACCATAGTACTAGATATCACATCTCCTGATGCTTCAGCCAGGTTGATGGCACACAGACTCAGGTTCAAACCATACAAAAAACTACCAGGCACATATCCTGAGGAATGGAAAAAAATTGGAACTTAAATTTATGCAATATGATAAAATCTTAACCAACAACAAAACTTCAGCCTTTCCAAATCAAAAGCAAGTGCAAAAAACAAATGTAATTGAAACATGAAATTTGTCCTTCAAACGGTAGAAAACATGAGGAAAAGGGAGAAAATGCTGCTTAACCCTTTACCAGACGACAAAATTTTAGCCTTCTCCAAACTGAAAGCATTTGCAGACGACAATTTCAATTTGGCTAAAATGGTGCAATTTTTCTTTGATATGGTAGAAAACATTGTGGGAAAAGGAGAAAATGCTGGTTACCAGCATTTTCTCCTTTTCCCACAATGTTTTCAAAAGGCTTCTTTCCCAGGGGCATCAAAGGGTGTCATTGAGCGGTAAAGGGTTGAGCAGTTGCCTTCTTCCTCAGTTGTTGTTAAAACTTGTGATTGTTCGGTAAAAGGTTAAGAGTGGTACTCCATATAGAATTACACTTTGTTCTGCAATTTCGAACCTAAAAACTTAAGGGTATATGCTACTTCTAGTCCTATACCAAACAGCCATGAGTTTTTACGGCTCTGAGAATGAGCCTTTTTAAAATAAATTCCAGGAAATTGGACAGAAAAGCTAGTATGTGTATCTTGTCCTTTTTACACCATGTTTTCAACCCATTCCAAAACAAAACTTTAATTATGGTCAGATGTGATCCTTGGTTTTTCTCATAAATATGAGGGTCATTCGACCCCCTTCATATAAATAGAAAAAAAAAAAGCAAACATTGTTGTTGTTGTTTTTTTTTTTGGGGGGGGGGGGGGGGGGGGGGGGGAAAGAAGGGGGTAATTAAAAAAATTTGTGGGTTCAAATTCAAAGAAAAAAGGGTCAGTGCAAAGCTCCATATTTAATATTGGATATTGTTTATGATTTTTCATGTATTAACATTACGAAAAGTAACACAGGCTATAAAAAAAGAATTGTTTGGTGCTTCACTATTCCTTGAGTCCCAAAATTAACCCCTGACCTGCCCCACTAGTTTTTCTAAGTATCACTGAATTATCAGTCAAATTGATGCGACATGTAAGTAAATCAAACTTACCAGCTAAATGCAACTGATGTAGTTTAAAGTACACAGCAGCAGCATCTCTAGCTGAACTTTTCACATCTGTAGGTTCAACAGGCTTCCTCCTCATTTTACCTGAACGGCAGAATAGCCAGCGCCCTACATACACTTTGTGAAAAGCCTGTCTGAAAATCTGCCATATCAGGCTGGCTGCAAGATCCACTTTTGATGTAGGTAATGGCCTCCCAAGCGCTATCAACGCAAGTCTCAGTTGATGTGCTGCCGCAGAAAAATCACCCTGCAAGAGAGTTCAGCCTGTTACCCCTTAACTCTTTACCAAACTATAAAATTTTGGACTTGACCAAATTGAAAGGATTTGCAGGCGACAAATTGAATGATACTCAAATGTTCAGATTTGTCTTTGATAGGGTAGCAAACATTGTGGGAAAAGGAGAAAATGCTGGTGTCCAGCATTTTCTCCTTCTCCCACAATGTCTTGAAAAGGCTTCTTCCACAGGGTTGTTAAAACCCGGGATTGTTTGGTAAAGGGTTAACCAATTTTTGGATCACTACAATGCACAGTTCTTGGGCTAAGGACATCATAACCCACAACGTTTCCACTAGCATGAAACTTATATGAGCAACCAAACAAGAGCACCTCATGTGGGTACCAAAGCTCAGCTGCTGGTGCTTTTTCAGAGAGAATTATGGGTCAAAAAAGGGGCATAACTATGTCAAACCTGCTCTTCTGGTATGGGTTCCCTCTTTGGTAGTTGACAACTAGCCAAGTTTAAATGAATGAATGAATGAATGAACGAAGTTTTATGGCCTGTCAACAACTCAAATATGAAATAAATATGTTCAGTAATATTGAGATTAAGGGAATATGCACAATCACAACAGCAAAGACAGCACAGCTTTAACAGCCCAGCTAATTATCACTTATTCTGAGCAACTGCTTTATTAATCACAATATTTTCAAATGCCTTCTGCTTTTCAGTTTCCGAATATAACTGTAGAAACATCAAAGTAAGAAAGTCACTCTGATTCAACCTCTAACAATTGATAGTCTGTGTGTTATATTATTTACAATTTTGTGATTTTGCAATAAAAAGTAAAATTGGCAGTTGTTCGTTTATAGCACTTTTCCAATCCCAGCAAAAATATTACCAAATCATGAGGGACACTTTTAATAATGTACAAAAAAAAAACAATTGAGAGAATACCACTTGATACTACATACCCTGGCAATGTCTTGACCAGCTTGGTTCCTGTGCCTCCAGTAGGCAGTGCTGGCCTCACTGTTCTTTGATGTAATTGGTTCCCCGAATATGAACAGCTTTGCCAGAACTCCAATCACTACCAATCCATTCACAAGCCACAACAAAAACGTTGATAGGAGCCCCGTGTTCCAAACTGACCATGAGCCTGGTAAAATATAGTGGTTCTGCTATATGGACAGTAGAAAACCCTTTAGCACACGATTCTACTTTTTTATGAGGAAGATGGCTTTTGAAAACATTGTGGTAACAGGAGAAAATGCTGGTAACCAAGCTTCTGTCAAATGTTCTTATAGACACTGTCACAGTCTTAAACACTAGAAACTCTCTATTTTCAGTCTTTGTAAACCACAAATCCACTTTTAATGTTGGGTCTACACAAAAACATTCTTCCAAAGACTATCATAACTTGTGAACGTTACACTTTCTACATGCAATACATGTACATCAAGATCAGACTGTATTGCCACTCCCTCTTTCAATAACCTGGCCCATATATCATAAAATTAACATGAATTAACCCCAATTAGGCAAATTAAAGGACTCAAAGTCCTGAAAAGCAGATCTGCAGAGTAGCATTAAGCTGTAATATGTTGCAATAAAACATAACATCACATGCAACACATGTGCAATCATTTTAAAAATGGAGTTAGCAAAGGCAGGCAAAGTCGAAATTGTTCTGCCGAGCCAGCCGCATAGTAACTATTACTATTTAAGGAGTGGTAATCTGATCCTTCATTCTTGCCCAGTTTTTTGCTGGCAAAAGTGAGGTTGAGGTTTATTAGCTACACTGAAAGTAGAATGGTCGCAAGCATGAATGGCAGTATATCTGGTTCAGGTCAAACAGATATCACAGTACAGTGTGAGCATGCATGCGTCGTTACGCATGATATATTTGGTTCCAATCAGAACAATCACAGTAAGCGGATTTGCTTTACAAATTCGCAAAAAAAGTCTTTTAACCCTTTACCAGACGACAAAATTTTAGCCTTCTCCAAAATGAAAGCATTTGCAGATGATAATTTCAATTTGGCTAAAATGGTGCAATTTTTCTTTGATAGGGTAGAAAACATTGTGGGAAAAGGAGAAAATGCTGGTTACCAGCATTTTCTCCTTTTCCTGCTGGTTACCAGCATTTTCTCCTTTTCCCACAATGTTTTCAAAAGGCTTCTTTCCCAGGGGCGTCAAAAGGCATCATTGTGCGGTAAAGGGTTAACATTCCATACAAAATACATCAGCCTTTCATTTCATGCATGAATCAAGGTTCCACATTTTTTGGACGGTGGTTGAGGTGCAGAATATTGTACCAAGATTTTGCCTAACCCTTTATCATATAATCCCAAGTTTTAAGAAGGTTGAAGGGGTTGCTTTCTGAAAATATTATTGGAAAAGGAGAAAATGCTGGTAACCAGCATTTTCTCCTTTTTCCACACTATTTTATATTCTTTGAAGATAAATTCCATCGTTTGATTCTAGTCTTGCCTGCAGTTCTTTCAATATGGACAGGTCACCACACAATCTAGCGTTTTAACGACCGCGATAAAGAAGGCTTTGGAAAACATTGTGGGAAAAGAAGAAAATGCTGGTTACCAGCATTTTCTTCTTTTCCCACAATATTTTCTATCCTATTTAAAACTAAAGTCCATCTTTTCAGCCACATTCAATTTGTTGGCTGCAAATGCATTCAGTGTGGACAAGTCTATGATTCTGTCATTTGGTACTAGAGAGTTAATACACAATTGCTGAGCTAGGTTGTCCTTGAGGAACCTTACCATCAGACACTCCCTCTACTCCATGTAGCTGTCTGCCAGCATATCCCGTGTCATAGGAGTCTCCCGTGTCGACTCCAGCTGTGTTGAGGATTGTTCCAAATGGGTTAAAGGCTAGAACAGCCAGCATGAAGACACACAGTGTAAACCTTGTCTTGTCCGCCATACCATGTGTAACAAACATCTTTGTGTCACTTTGAGAATCTGACAGAAACAAAATACACAAATTAATTCTTCACCCAATCACAAAATCCAAGACAAGCCTGTATTGAAGGCATTGTACACAACAGGAAAAATGTGGCTAAAATGGTGGGATTTGTAAGAAAGCATAGACTAGACAAGACTATGCTTTTAACCCCTTTTCTGCTAAATAAGTTAAATAAAATTTTCAAGCTGATAGTAAAACCTTGAAACTTATTTTTTGGAGAAAAATACTAGTATCTACTTATTGGACAGTGTAGATCCAAGATCAGACTGCATGCTCTGTGCACCTTGATCCTAATCTACACTGTCTGCAAAAGGTCAGTGAGTCACGCTAAGCAGCTTAAGGATTAAAAACTTTCCTCCTCACAGCTGTAAATTAGAGGATAATTTTATACCAGGTTATTGTTGAATGGTGTTTCACCACTCTCAACATTATTTTAGTTACAATACGGTGACAGCTCACATGTTCATGCATGTCCTGGGTTTTACCAGTACTAATCTAGGGCTCTAATGTGTCTTGCCTAAGGATACTCCCATGAAAAACCAAATATTTCTAGCTACACATTACCACTGGGCCATGCAGAAACCCTTGTACAAGTTTACAATTTTATCAAATCAAATTTTCAGAAAAAAAAAAAAGCACATGATTATCACTTGACCTTTCTTGTTTTTTTGTAACAAAATATGGAAGTAATTCAACCTAACAACTAAGATAATTGATGATTTAATGGCCCTATATTGCTCCACTTGTCAATAAGAAAGTGATCTTTCATTTGCATGCATCTTTAGTCTGTAATCAAGTTAAAATTATTCAGCAGAAAAAGGATTAACACTCAATCCAAATGTAACATGTACAGGCCACATTGTGAAAAATACTGTTCCTAAACATGGCAAGGCTGGGACTAAAAATTTGTCAAATATGGCATGAATTGAACATAATGAAGCTAAACAGTATCAAACCATCCCCTGATCTAACAACACATGAGAAAGTGGCTTTTGAAAACATGGTGGAACTAGAACTGTGGAACAGTGGACAAATACCCTCCTCCAGCACCTTGTCACCGAAGCAGCACAATCAGAGAAAACAAAGTTCACCTGTGACCTTGACTTTTGACTAGTGTGACCCCAAAACACTAGGGCACCTCCTTGGGTCATGAAGAATACTTGTACAAAGTATCAGAGTCCAAGATCAAACGGTTTTTGAGTTAACCCTTTACCAAACAAGCCCTGGTTTTCACGTGTCTGCAGTACAAGTCTTTTGAAAACCCTGTGGGAAAAGGAGAAATTGCTCGTAACGAGCAATTTCTCCTTTTCCCACAGTGTTTTCTACCCTTTTTGAGAACTTTCTGCCATTTTCATCAAATTTAAAATTGTCGTCTGCAAACTCTTTCAATTTGGACCAGTCCAAAATTTGTAGTTTGGGAAAGGGTTAAGAGCACGGAAATGAAAACATGGACAGACGGATGGACAGACAAACAATAACCTCCCCGTACTGTGTAGGTGGGGGGGTATAAAAAAGTATAATGCTTGTAACCACAATTTGCTCCTTTTCCCACAAAGTTTTCTACCTTTTCCAGCACAAAACTGATCATTTGAACTACATCTCATGTTGTCTGCAAATGCTTTCGATATGGATGAGTGTGAAATTTGGTCGTCTAGTACAGAATAAGACACCATACCCATATCCTCATATGCAGGACTGCCTGGTGAGGAGGCCTCACTGTCACTACTGATATCTGACCCTGGTGGGGTAAGTAGGGAAGTCTCTTCGGGTACATCTTTGGCAAGCTGTAACAATTCTTGGAGATCTGTAGATGAAAGGTTAAATTTCAATATCAATGCACCATTTATGTCTTAATAAATCTAATTCCAGAGAGGCAATTGAACTTAACATGGATAATACCAAACTTGCTCAGCTCTTCAAAATGCTTGGATGAACTCACACCCATACACACATAGAAATAAAAATTATTATCAGATTAGTAGTAGACATACAGACATTTTTTTTTTTTTTGCAAATGAAGGAGTAGATCATGAGTTCCAATTTTTTGCAATAGCAGAAAGAAATACTGTCACAAACTATGATGACCTTTCCTCCTATAGCCAATATTACTACTACTCTGTATCACTTTATGAAGCAAAAGTTTTAACTCTTTACCTAACAACAAAAATGTAGACTTGTCCACATTCGAAACAATTGCATATGACAATTTAAATGTGGTTCAAATGATGGAATTTGTCTTCTATAGGGTAGAAAACATTGTGGGAAAAGGAGAAAATGCTGGTTACCAGCATTTTCTCTATTTCCCATAAGGTTTTAAAAAGGCTTTTTCTTCAAGGTCATTACAACTCGGGATTGTTTGGTACAGGGTTAAATATGCCATAATGTTTTGCTGTAGACATATAGCTCATTTTCTCCTGCAACAGTATTTTAACTTGTTGATTACCCATAATTCACATGGATTATGTGAATGTGTTTGAACTAGCCTACGCAAATTTGTTTTCGGGAGGTCACAAGTATGGTAACTCATACTCAATTCAAATTACATGTACCATGTGTTTATTTAAGATATAACTGTACAGAAACTTACTCTGTTTTCTGGCTGCCATTTTCAGCGACATATTTTCCTTTTTCAGTCTGTCATTCTGGGCTTGTAAGTAGCGAATGTAATCTATTCCTTTTCTGAGAATGGCTGACTTGTTAAGCTATAAAACAAGAAAAATTGTTGTTGAGATACTGAAAGAAAATTGACTCTTTCTGGTTAATTAAATGAAACAGATGTTTTAGTCTCAAAACCCAAATACTGGATTTTGAAGGTTTTTTTTCCTCCATCTAAAACTACCTCAGAATATAGATTAAGATCAGACTTCACCTCTAAGGCAAATTTTAGTCAGTCTAATCTTGGCCTAAAATGTTTGTAAAAAAACTTAATGTTTCGTGTAGCATACAAATTTTGATATAGTCCATCCTCCAAGCATGAATCCATATATTATGCAAACTTGATCTCTTCATGCCCAGGCGAATGAATGAGTTGTTACACTGATCAGATCTTATCACTATACTCCACAAATCCCAAAACCACCAAATTCCTTGGAGTCATTGAGAAGTAGTCTGCTGCAGCTGATTTGGGCAAGTTTAGTGATTGCACTGCAGAAACACTGCACACTTTAAATTTCAATGCAATGCAACTACAATGCACCACCATATCATGCCATGGTCTTCCACAAATCCTGAAGATCTGCTGCCTTGACTCGAGGGCCAGATACGTAAATAGGGCTATTTAAGTCACAGCAAGATAACATGTATTTCTTAACTCTCTACCAGATTGACAAAATTTTCCAGTGGTCCAAATTCAAAGTATTTGCAGGCAAAAAATTAAATGTGACTGAAATGATGGGATCTGTCTGTTATTATTAACAGAGTAAAAAACATTGTAGAACAGGAGAGTGTTGGTCTCCAACATTTTCTGGTTGTAACGCCAGACTTTTTGGTAAAGGGATAAAGTGAATCTTTCATGGTGTGGGTTCTCTATAATAAACTGTCTCAACTGAGATGATTATAACAAGTAAACAATATGTGTGTAGTATAAACTATGCTAAATTGTGACTGCAACTTCAAAATGTTCCCTTCATCTGTAACTCGGTCAAATTTTCTTGTTCTCCCACTGTCATGGATGAAGCTACTTTCCATGATCCTTAAAATATTTTCATACCTTTACATATAAAACACACAAGTATCTCAAACAAAAAAATTCATTTCTCAACATGTTCTACAATATACATGGACAATGTATAACATTTGTCAAAATGGATCCCATTCAAAAATTTGAGCGGGGATTTCTAATGCTTGCAACAAATAAATGTTCCAGTGCTCATAGTTACCTTAAAAGAAATAAAATTTAACACATTTAACAATTTTGTACCTCAGGAGTCAACCTGTGTCAGATCATATACGAATGAGCCATGCTCTGGCAACAGGGGGCTTAAAGCATCTCAATCATGTATGATACCAAGCAAGTCACCACATATTCATGGATCCCTAAAGTCCATTCTGTCTAACAACCGACTGAATCACGAGGTAAACTGGTCCTTGGACATGCAAAAGATTGACCAATTGCAAATGTCTTCGGCCCAGGTCAGCCTGCTCGGATTGCGCAGGCTGACATGGATCAATACTTTTTGCAGATACATTAAGCCCCTTTTTCACAAAGCATGGCTGATATCTTTGTTTATTAAATCTCAGAAGTTTCAAAAGTTGTGCTCTTAAAAAGCACAACACTTTAACCCTTTGCCAAGCAATCCTGCTTTTAGAACCCTGTAAATGAAGGCTTTTGAAAACTTTGTGGGAAAAGGAGAAAATGCTGGTAACCAGCATTTTCTCCTTTTCCCATTAAGTTTTCTATCCCTTCAAGAATCATTCCCATGATTTGGCACTCATTCAATTTTTTCATCTGTAAATGCTTTCACTTTGGACAATTCTAAAATTCTGTCGTCTAGTAACGAGTAAATAACAAAAGAAACATCTTGTTTACCTTAGCTTCCTTTCCTGCGACAATATCTTTCAGCTCCGTAATCTTGTCGTTGATGCTCAATCTGTAGCGTTTCTCAATGGCATTATGGGAAGTCTTTTTCTCTCCTTTTGGGGGCTTGAAGCCTGGCTTGGATTGATTCAGTCTATTTATAGGCAACTTCTCATTTTCCACCACCTGAATTGGGATATTTGTAGTTACAATGGCACTACCCTGTGTCACGTTCTGAACAGATGATACACTAGGACTAGATCTTGAGATTTGTGCTGCTTGTACCTGGATGGAGGATGAGGATGGGACAATAGGGCTGGTTTGTAGTTGTACTGGTGAGGATGACTGTAAAATGCCTGGAGAGGATTTTACCTGGATGGATGAGGGTGAGACTGGTGTTTGTACAGATAAAGGTGAGGATACCTGTGATTGGCTGGAGGCCTGAACCCGCACAGCGTTACCAGTTTCTGCATGCCCAAGGTTTAGTAACTGAAAAACAAGAAAGATAATTGTCAAAATATGCACCTCCATATGATCAGCACCGCCACCTAGAAAGGATCTCAAGATTTCCTGGTTGCAAATCCAATGCCTTTACCAAGGAACCATAGAGGGCTCATTAATTCTTAGCAACAGGATTTGAAGCTGTAATCAATTTAAATACTATAACTGGGAACCAGCATTTTCTTGTTTTTCATATGTTTTTAGCCCTTTTAAAGACAATTTCTACCATTCAAGCAACATTTAATTTTTGTCTGCACAAGCTTTGGATTTTTCTATTTTGTAAATAGTTAAAATATGCAAAAACCACTACCGAAATTTATAGTTTTAAAAACCTGCTGAAGTTGTTGAATAGTAATTCCAGAACTGTTGTGGATGGCTGGTTGTGACTGCTGAGCTAACTGTTTACTCTTATTTTGTCTGTTTTGGTACTCTAACAAAAGAAGTTTGAGCTGATCTTGTGTCAAAGTCAAGTTCTGTTGTTGTTGTTTTTGTCTTTCTTCTTCTTGTTGTCGCTGCTGTTGCTGGTACTGCAGAAGAAGTTGTAATAACTGTTGCTGTTGCAACTGTTTCTGTTGCTGCTGTGCAACTTGGCTCTGTCTCTGTGCATGTAGTTTCAACACTGCTTGTTGTAACTGCTGTGCACTACTTAGCTGTGAGAGATTTAGAGTTTGTTGTTTGTTTCCTGGTAAACTGCTTAGTAACGATTCGCTATGAGACGTCACTGAAAATGGGTTTGAATTTTGATTTACGTGTGATAACAATAGCTGTTCCCCAATATCAAAGTCCAATTCTTGTTTGTCACTAGGCTGTGCTAAAGACTGATCTTGGATCAGGAAGTCTGAAGGATCCTGTTGAGTACTTGCACTGAACACATCAGCATCTGCACTGGCTGGTCCATCAGGGCAAATATATTTCACTATATCTACAATAGGAAAAAAGTAATATAACTTTCCAAAAACAGTTTAATAAATTTTCACTATATCTAATACAAAATTCAACTAAGTAAGTTATGAAATCTGATTTGCTATTGGAAGTGGCATGTTCTGTGAAACACCAGGAAAACACAGACCTGTGTAGTTAGTTGCTTTAGCTCATTAGACTTTACAAAAGAACAAAATTTCTGACTTCTATTTGAAAACTTTTGTGGATGCCAAACAAAATATGGCACACTTAATGCATCTTTTTTGAAAGGGTACAAAAATATATTTCATCCTTTACCCACTGTTTTCATTAGCCTTCTTTCTCAGGGTCATTTGATAAAGGGTTTACTTTTCTGGCTCAGCTAATGGTAACAGGAAGAGCTATATTGCAGATTGTAGATCAGATTGCATAAAATATGCAATCTGATTCCAGATCTACCTTCAGGGTTGTCAGAGATCAGAGTTCCCGATCACGCAAAATCGTGCGTGAAACATGTATAAATGAAATAAAACACGTACAAAATTACAAACCTATACGTGAAATCACGCACAAAAAATACAGAAGATCACACAAAAAAAGTAGGAAACACCTGCATAGAACAGTTCACGCAAGTGCGATTTGCAGAAAATATAAATCATCGGAAACATTTCGGATTTCCAGCTTTCTATTTATAGAATATTTACATGATCGGCGTACTCGGTATTTATTATCGTGATCAATAATATTGCAGACTGGGACTCGTTTGTTTCCAAATAAATCCTTACTTCAGCTCTCCTTTGTTTAACGCAGTCGATAAAAAAGCGTGTTGTCGATGTCAACGTCTTTCGTCTGAAAACCTGTATTTGGAATATCTCAGAAATATAGGCCTACTTTGGACGCTTTCGGAATTCAGAATTCGGGTTCCCGTAGGCGAGCAAGGTACACTAGTTGTAGAACCATTCAAAATGTAGAAAAAAGAATTCAATTCATGCAGAAAGACTTATCCATAAATGAACGGACATGAAAGATTGATCGGTCCATAAAACGCGGAAACCCATGACACAACAAAATGCTCCATTTTACATTGTCCGATAACAGTCACTTTCTACTGTCTTTTCAGCTTTTAATAGGTGTAAGCTGTAAATTTCCACAAATATCTTGATATAACGAACTTTTTTGGTGCAAATCATCTGTATCGATTGCTTTGAGAATCATTACTGTCATAATCTCAAAATCAAATATGAAATCTAGACCCCCCCCCCCACCAACTCAAGGGGTAAGTGTGTACTCCTGAAATAAAAAGCTAGTGGGAACACTGCATATTGAATACAGCAGTCTTCAGTCAGACTTCTACAATGTTTAATGTAGATAAGGCATGTGAAAAGATGAGCATAAAGACTACTAGTTAACACTTTGACAAACAGTTCTTTAAGTGTCAGTTACGTTTAAAAATGTATATTTACATAGTAGATCTATATGATTGTTCTGCATCTGATCGAAAATGAGGCATTAAGTAAACAATTTAGAGTTGTGGGCATATTAATTTTTCTCTTTTAATTTGTACCCCCATTTTTTTTCTTATACCCCCATTTTTCAATTGTAGGGGGTACAAAACCCCCAAATAAAATTTTCAGTGGGAACACTGGAGATTTTGAACAGCTGAGCTCTGAAAACTCAGTCATAGCTTGAGTCCAACTGAAAAGTGCAGATTGAGATTAGATTGCTATGAATCTGCAGTCTGATCAGTGAACTTACACTGTCCTAAAATTAAGTTTCTGGTCAATACATCATCTAAAACTTGAGAACTGGTACATTTCCTTCAAGTAGAACAACACATATTAATTTCATAGCTGTTTCTATGTTGAGGACTACATTTACTCAAAGAGCTTTACTGAAAGCTTTACAGTAGCGTTCCTTGTTAAACCGAGTCTGCTCCGCTACATACTAAGTAAATTGGGTAAACCAAATCTTAACAGCGATACTATTTGAAGTGAAACTTACAAAAAATATGTTAAACTACAATTCATTAGAATGCTACGTTTTCTCTTACCACAACATACATAGGGAACTTTGTGGCTTAAATAAAAGATGGCATTAGTCTTATTTGAAACTGAACCTGAATACTTACTGCCTTGGATCACCACACATCTTTTGATGTTTACGGGGACATTAAGTCATGCTTATGGTAAAAAGTAAGAAAATTGAGTAACTTACCGTCAATATCATCTAAGATGCAATTGTCAATTGAATTTGAAGACAATATATCGTTATCTAAGTCTGAAAACACATCATCATTCAACGACCAATTCGGTGGATCGGCCATGGTTGTTTTCTCTCTAGATGACACCACGCTGCATTGTCCAATCAAAACACTTCGCGCGATGGGGTGATCCAGAAGATTTCTTCATGTTGTTCATTTGACCCGGAAGGGAATGCCCGGTGAAGGACATTCTAAAAATA
Source organism: Tridacna gigas (assembly GCA_945859785.2). Lineage (NCBI taxonomy): Eukaryota > Metazoa > Mollusca > Bivalvia > Cardiida > Cardiidae > Tridacna > Tridacna gigas. The sequence continues at coordinate 31,167,658 of OX244033.2, forward strand.
AACTGTGTATTGAAAAATTTAACATCAACATGTTGCTACGTCATACAATATTGTGTATTGAAATTGCGTCGCAAAATTACTTGCTGTGAGGTGAACGTGAGTCATCAACAAGGGATTATAAAAATTACAGCTCTTTCTTGCGTTACTATCGTTGACAACTTTAACAACTCCGAAAACTAACGGAACTGCAAGATGTCATTGACTGTTAAGGCGTTTTTAGAGGTTGATGGAAAAGAAAAGGGCGAGATACGCCGCTTTCAGATTCCAGCCGACGTGTCCAGCAGTTATGAGTATCTTGTGAAGAAGGTCGCAAACATCTTCCCAGGATTGGCTGAGGGCAATTTTTCGTTGTATTGGCGAGGTATGTATCGGTTACAAATTAATTTAAACGTCTGAGGCGAACTCATGCTCTGTCAAAACTCAAAGAACTTCGCACTTGTGAACGCGTCGACTTGTTCCGTTAAGGTGTTAGGATCCCTTTGCCCTTTATAAATCTAAAAAAACCTGTTCAAACTAACTTTTATCCATGTTTCACAATGTTATCGATCCCGTCACTTAAAATTTAAAAACCAGTTATTTGTCGTCTTCAAAATTTAATGCTTCCAATTTTTTTCAAGACACAAATAATGTTGCCTAGTAAAGAGCTTAACCCTTTAACCCTTTCCCAAACGATAAAATTTAGACTAGTCCAAATTGAAAGAGTTTGCAGATGACAATTTTAATTTTGATGAAAATGACAGAAAGTTCTCCAAAAAGGCAGAAGACACTGTGGGAAAAGGAGAAATTGCTTGTTACGAGCAATTTCTCCTTTTCCCACTGTGTCTTCAAAAGACTTGTACTGCAGACACGTGAAAACCAGGGCTTGTTTGGGAAAGGGTTAACAAACAATCCCGAGTTTTAACGACCCCAAGTAAGAAGCCTTTTGAAAGCATTGTGGAAAGATAAAATGCAGGTTACAAGCATTTTTTTTTTTCCTTTCCTGGCAATGTTTTATGGCCTGTGAAGACAAATTCCATCATTTGAGCCACATTTAAATTGTCATCTGCAAATGCTTTCAGTTCAGACATTTCTAGGATATTGTTGTGTGGTCAAGAGTTCATATTTTCACCTCAAGTTTGAAAAGGGTTATTTTCAGCACAGAAGCATTGGCATTTCTTTTGTGATAAAGTTCATCATCTTTATAATGTACATTCTATATCTACACCATGTAGATGCCAAAGTTTGCCACAAAATGAACTCCTGTGCACAGAATTAAAAAAAAAAAAAACCCAAACCCTAACAGCTATGTGCGTGTTTCAAGTGGAAGGCCTACCGTATATGCCCGACTAAAAGACGCCTCCACAAGTATAAGACGCTCCCCAACTTTGTGATTCCAAAGCAGGGATTTCATTGATGACCTCCTATAAGACGCAGGCAGACTTTGTACTGAGCTTAAAAATGCTAAATTTGCGAGTATCCAGCTAGAAATATGCCTCCCAGACATTACGATCTATCGAAGTTACGTCATTCCAAAAATGTATTTCTTGTATCTTTGCCTATGATATCTTGATTCAAGTCTAATTTCTTTTTTAAGGTGGAAAAAGCAACTTGAAAAAGTGTAAAGCATGGACCAAACCACTTTTATTTTTTTGTCAATATAATCTTGTCAGGGAAATAAGGCCATTGATAGTTTGATTACAATTTGTTATTTATCAGTTGGTATACAAAGTTTATCTCGCCAATGTGAAGAGTTACATTAAAGAATCAAAGTACTCTAGTATCTTAAGCCGGTAAACTGGCAGCCTGTTATCGATCTTCGTATCAACAACAGGTAACACCCAATGCTCACAAGTCGAGTTTCTGCCCGGTTCGAGATTTCATGAGATAACGCGAGACTTGGAAATTTAAATTGTGATCTTATTTATGCACAGTGATAGACATTATCGAAAAAGATTAAATTCTTTACCGATTTTGATAAATTGATAACGGTCAGAAAAATCTTTGTGTATCAAATCTTAGCCAAAGATAGAAAGAATATTGCGCGGTTATTTTAAAACAAGGCTTTGTGCTACGAGCTGTCTGATTGGTGGATTTGGTACATATGAAAACCAATAGCTGCCGTCGATAAATTGGGTGTTGCCAGTTGTCTATCGGACGGCTACAGGAGATACAACAGGTACCAGTTTACTTAAGCCGGTACAGTACGATTTATCTCTTTATCAAACGACAAAATTTATAGACTTGTCCAGATTCAAAGGATTTGGAGATGAAAAGGTAGCTGTGACTTTTTTGTTACACCAACCTTTCATCTTTTTCCACAATGTTTTTGAAGGTCTTTTTCTTTCAGGATTGTTTGTTAAAGGGTTAAATACCTATATGGCAAGGATAATTTTTTACCACTTAATCATGAGCAAACACAACAGAGAATTTAATGATTGCTAATTTAAATCTAAGTAATTATAATCGGCAGTCCTGGTCGTAAATTAAAGCTGAGTGTGGTAATCTCTGATGTTACCAGCACTAATTTATCAATGGGTCGTTTGGTCAGTTCAAGCTGTGAAAGTTTGACATCTAGCTGTTAATCTCGTTTTAAAACAGGTGTTGTCTGTGTCGTAAAACACAGACTGCAATTACAGCCCTTTACATCTGACCTCGATGATCAACTGATAAAGGCTACAAAATTTCAACTTAGATGTAAATTGCACTGTGGAAAAAGTTAGCTCTGTTGGGTTACTTGTGTCATTACATCATCCTGATTCGTCTAAATGACAAAAATTGCCAATTAAAGCATTTGACTTTGAAAAAATAATGACCCATCTTTGATTTTTAGCTCCACTGGCCAAAGGCCAGCGAGCTATTGTCATGGCGTTGTGTCCGTCATGCGTCCGTCTTGCGTCCGTCCGTCCGTCCATCCGTTCGTCCGTGCGTGCGTCCGCAAACTTTTTCTTTAAAAAACTTCTCCTCAGAAACTATTGACTGGATTTTTACCAAATTTCACAGGAATGTTCCTTTGGTGGTCCTCTTTCAAATTCCTTCAAATAATTGTGTTCCATGAAGAATTCTGGTTGCCATGGCAACCAAAGTTAAAAACCTTTAAAAATCTTCTCCTCCCAAACTGCTATTTGGATAGCATTATTATTTTGCAGGAATGTTCCTTAGATACAGGTTTACAGAATTCCTTTAAAAAAAAATGATCTGTCAAAAAACATGGCTTTTATGGGAGACTCATTTTCCTTTTATGGTATAAAGTAAAATCTTTGAAAAATTTCTTCTCTAAAACTATTCATTGGATTTCATTGTTGTTTTGCAGGTAAGTTCCTATGGTGGTTGTCTGCCAAATTGTTTCTATGGTGGTTGTATACCAAATTCCTTTTAAAAAAATGATACACCTAAAAACACATTTTTTTATAGACAAGGCTTATATTTCAAAAAAATGTTCTTCTCCAAAACTATTTATTGTGTTAGTTTTATCGACTAACAAAGAAAAAGGAAGAAAATTGGATTGACTTGACCTAGTCAGGCCTGTCCTATTTAAGCCCACACATTTTCCTTGGTATTAAGATCACAATTTACTCCAATGATATGCTATTAGTTAGTACTAGTAATAAAATATCACTGGCCATAAATAAGATAAAAGCTTGAGCACCTTTCACAACTTGAGCTTTTCAATTTTGCCTTATTACTAAGCCTGAGTAACCATGCCAAGATAAAAAAGAAAAAGTATTTTAATAACAAAACCCCCATGTTGTAGGTACTTTATAGTCCTTTTGATATAGAACAAGAGAACCTCTGCACTTTTATTAGTTCTGGTAAAGGTTTGTTGACCTACTAATGAGTAAATGCAGAGTGGACAGAAGGGGTGTAAATCCTGGTGACCTGGTACACAGTGGGACAGGGCTTTACATTTGTGATAAGGCATTAATGTTACCCAGTCAAACTGATTCCGCAACTTCAGTACACCAGAATTAATCTGTGCCCTGGAGCAGGATATTTGATTTATGTAAATGCATTTGTAGACCATTTGGTGTTGTTTGCCACAGAAGACATTCTAACTGTGACTGTGAAAAGTTGACTATTAGGGATTAGGTGTTCATTGTATGCCAGCATATTTCATTCTATCTGGTGTATTGATGTAAGTTGATCTATATTGCTATAACATTCATTCATTTGCCCTCCTAGCTGTTCTTTTAGATTACCCCTTTACCACACAATCACAACTTTTAACGACCCTGAGAAAGACATATTTTCTATATTTTGATGTTTCCCCACCCAAAATGGTTTGTGAAAGGACCTGTTGCAGACAACATATCTTCAAATTAGTAAGACATATATAAAAAAGGATAGAAATTATTGTGGAGAACTAAGAAAATGCTGGTTACCATTTTTTAGCTCCACTGGCCGAAGGCCAGCGGGCTTATGTCATGGCCCGGTGTCCGTTGTGCGTCCGTCCGTCCGTCCGGTCGTCCGTCCGTCCGTCCGTCAGTCCGTCCGTCCGTGCGTTAACTTTTATTTCAAACATCTTCTTCTCTGAAACTACCCATCCGATTTTCACGAAACTTCACAGAAATGATCCTGACATGGTCCTCTTCAGAATTTCTTGAAAGAATTTGATTCCTTCAAAAACTCTGGTTGCCATGGCAACAAAACTGAAAAATATTGGAAATCTTTAAAAATCTTCTTGTCTGAAACCATAAGGCATAGGGCTACCAAATTTGGCATGTAGCTTTATGTAGTAGACCTCTATCAAGTTTCTTCAAATTATAGCCCTGGGGTCAAAATTGGCTCTGCCCCAGGGGTCACAAGTTTTACATAGGCTTATATAGAGAAAACTTTAAAAATCTTCTTGTCTGAAACCATAAGGCATAGGGCTACCAAATTTGGCATGTAGCTTTATGTAGTAGACCTCTATCAAGTTTCTTGAAATTATAGCCCTGGGGTCAAAATTGGCTCTTCCCCAGGGGTCACAAGTTTTACATAGGCTTATATAGAGAAAACTTTAAAAATCTTCTTGTCTGAAACCATAAGGCATAGGGCTACCAAATTTGGCATGTAGCTTTATGTAGTAGACCTCTATCATGTTTCTTGAAATTATAGCCCTGGGGTCAAAATTGGCTCTTCCCCAGGGGTCACAAGTTTTATACATAGGCTTATATAGAGAAAACTTTAAATATCTTCTTGTCTGAAACCATAAGGCCTAGAGCTACCAAATTTGGCATTTAGCTTGATCTAGTTGGAGTCTACCAAAAGTGTCCAAAGTATAGTCCTGGGGTCAATTTGGCCTCATACTTGGAGGGGGGGGTTCACAAGATTTACATAGGCTTACATAGGGAAAACTTTTAAATCTTGGTGTACACAGCCATAAGGCTTAGGCTACCAAATTTTGCATATAATTATAGCATTATTTAGTGGACAGTTACAAAGAGGGCCCAAGTTACAGCTCTAGGATCAAGTTTGGACCTGCACCAGGGATCACAAGTTTTACATGGGTTTATGGAGTGAAAAGTTCAGAAACCATCTTGTTACCAGCCATAAGGCCAAGAATTCCCACATTTGGCATGTTATTCTTCTAATACAATATTCCCCATTTAGTCAGACTGTAGCCATGAGGTCAAAGTTTTATAAGGGCTTATATAGTGAAGACTTTTCTTCGTGGTTTATATTTATAAGCCAGTGGAGCGATACAGGGCCATCATGGCCCTCTTGTTTCTTCTTTTCTCACAAGTTTTTTCCATACCTTTTTTCTTCAGTGAGCTAAAATGCAGGATTGAATGGTAATTGTTAAAAACTTCTTTTCGCCATTATAGAAATATCAGGCCTGTGGAGCGATACAGGCGCTCAAGCGCCTCTAGTTAGAAATGTCAGGGTCCATCAATACACATGGTACTTTGATATGTACCAGTCAACTTGAGGGCCGTACAATAAACTGATCACAACAACAACAACAATAAGGGCAATAACCGCCAAGTCTGAAATGGATTTAAAGCTAAAATAACTAGTAAAACACAAAAAAATGTGTGCTCTAAATTTTTATTTCTTCAGTTTAAGAGTAATTCCAACTAGAACTGAGTCACTTAATGCTTTACATCAGTGTGACTAGTTCTGGAGTGGGTAGTTTCTGAGAAACTCACTCTTAATGATGATTGGCAGGTAAGCAAGTTCTCCAGATGGAATTTCGAAAAGCCCTTTGATTATGTGCTTATAAGATGCTCCCCCCTACTTCAAGCTCAAAATTCTAGGGGAAAAAATGTGTCTTATAGTCGAGCTTAAACGGTATTTATGCATCTATGTGTCTGTTAACTTGGCCATTGAAAGTGCTGGGACAAATGCACCAAAATGTTAAAGAACTGATTCTGTTATGGTTCTCATCAGAGTTCCAAAAAAAAAAATGATTTAATGGTGAACTCGGGTTCCCATGGTAACAGAATAAAAATGAAGGGTTTCTTTTACAAACTGCCTTGCAGTTTTTCTTAAATTAGGTATAACACCCTCTTTGAAACTTCAATGCCATGCAACCTACTGGACATCACAGAATAAGCCTGCTGTGGACCTTTTCAGAGTTCTTCTCTGAGGCATCCTTGTAAATGTGACTAAACTTAAATAAATGTTAACCCATAAAGCACCTTTCACGATAGTTGCCTTTGAGGCCAGTGTAGATCAAGATCAGGCTGCAAAAAATAGCAGCCTGATCGTTTGTTAAAGAGTTAAGGATTAAGTCTGACAGATAAAAAATCTCCTCCAAAAACCATATTAACCTCTATCCTGTTAAATAAGTTGAATGACACTTTCAAGCCGATAGTTAAAACCTGCCCTCATTTGGTATTCGCATGGAAGCAGAAGTAGAGAACCTAAACATTGACACAAGCTCTATTGCTCAGTACAGACTCCCTGAAATCCCACCATGGATACAGAGAACTGCAGAGTTTCGCTTTGACCTTGCTTCTAACAAGAAATCTGAAACAGACAGAAATATTTTTAAGACAAGATATGGTGAAATTAAAGAACATTATTTTTCATTTAAGCCGATCTATACAGATGGGTCAAAACATGGTAATGCTGTTGCAGCAGCTGCTGTTTATGGAGAATGTATAAAGAAACGCAGACTTTCAAACAATGCTTCCATTTTTTCGGCTGAAGTGAAGGCCATTGATCTTGCCCTTGACCATGTGGAGAATTCTCATTCCTGCAGATTCATTATTTTCTCAGATTCTTTATCTACCTTACAAGCCCTCTATAATCAAAAGTTTGAAAATCCTCTGATCTGCAAAGTTTTGGAAAGGATCTCTCGCATCCTTTCCTCTAACAGATTAGTCTTCTGTTGGCTTCCAGGCCATATGAGCATAAGAGGTAATGAAAAAGCTGATGAAAGTGCAAAGTTTGCTCTGAACCTGCCAATTTCTGATGTTAAAGTTCCTCATACAGATATTAAAGAATCCATTTTACCTTTCATACAATCTCTTTGGCAGTCCCAATGGGATGCTGATCATTTCAACAAACTTCATTCTGTTAAACCAATCCTTGGTGAGTGGTACCCCTCTTACAGGTCTGTTCGTCAAGAAGAGGTGATAATTACAAGGCTTCGAATTGGGCACTCTTGGCTAACACACTCATGGCTTTTAACCAAAGAAGAAGCACCTGAATGTATTCAATGTAATGAACATCTTACCATTAAGCATATTCTTGTAGATTGCATCGACTTCCAGCCAATACGTGAGAAATGTTGACAGTATGCACAACCTCTTTGAAACAGTCAACATTGATTCAATTATCACCTTCATCAAAGAGATTGGTCTATACAACAAGCAGTGATATTTTCTTAATTACCTTTTTAACCTGTCGTGTAAACCCATATTTCTACTGCGTAATCCTTTTTTATCTTCAATTAGGTCTCCTTAATGGGAGGATTAGCTCTCTTTGGGGCATCTTATCTTATTGGAGACAGGACCTCTTTAATGGGAGTGTTTTGATCCCATTGGAGGCTCCACACTTCCTTAATTTTAAACTCTCATTTCCCTGAAACGACTATTCACAGTCTTAACCTTTCATTTCAAACTTTTGAGTAGGCAGGGAATGCCCAGCCACTCAATATTTTATGCACTTTAAAAGTTACACATAATCCCTATCCATCTAAAGACCTTTTGACGATCAATTTAACATTTTTGTTTAGATCTTTTTATCACAATCTTAACTTCATCATTTAAAACTTTTTGAGTTGATAGGGATTGCCCTGTCACTCAATAATAGCTTTTATACCTATCAAAATCACTCATAAACCTTCCTAACTCAAGCTTTTTATTGTCATCATTATGTTCAAATCTTTTTACCTCAAAATTCCTGTTTTAACCATCTTTTAATACAGACATGCGCGTTAAATGACCAAAGCTGTCGATGCGCCATAAAACAACATTCATTCATTCATTCATTTAACACAGACATGCACGCTAAATGACCGAAGCTGTCGATGCGCCATAAAACAGCATTCATTCATTCATTCATTCATTCATTCAGTTAAAACCTGAATAATGCAAGGTTTTGCAAACTTATTTTTTCAAGAAAAATATCTCCCTATCGGACAGTGTAGATCCAAGATCAGACTACACATTCAGCAGTAAGTCAGCGAGTCAAGCTAAGGGTTAAGATTTCTCTGCAATTTAATATTTATTTAACTTTTTACCAAACAACAAATTTTTATACTTGTCCAAATTGAAAGCATTAAATTTTGCAGATGATGATATAAATTTGACTCAAATATTGAAATTTACTTTTGGAAGGGTAGAAAACATTACAGGAAAAAGAGAAAATGCAGATTACCAGCATTTTCTTCTTTTCCCTTAAAGTTTTCAAAAGGCTTTTTGTTGTCTGCGCATGTCAATATTTTTCGAAGATTATGAAAAATGCCCCCTAACGGAAGATGATAAAGGCTTTTTTCTCATGGTCATTAAAAGTTGGGATTGTGTGGTAAAGGATAAAGTGTTACTCTGGCACCCCTTTTTAGATGCAGATTTCTAATTTGACGTTGATAACCAATTGAATTTTTTATGACCTATTCTCTACCTTTAACCCTTTACCTAACAGTCCAGTATTTGAAGACCCCTGAGGAGAGTACTTATGAAAACATTGTGAAAGAAGAAGACAGTGCAGATAAATCACATTTTTGTCCCTCTTTATATTGCAGGGTTAATAATTTTTGGAGATAACATTATTTTGTAGACCCAGATGGAGATTCTGTTCTGTTTTCCACGGATGAGGAGCAAATGGAAGCTCTTGGGTTTGTTACAGACTCTGTCTTTAAAGTGTACATTAAATCATCAGGTATGGAAAATTCAGCAATGTTGTCCTTTTCGTATTGACATTTTACCGAACAATCCTGTGTGTTGTAAACCTTTCAGTGCCATAAACAGCCGCTCTCATGGATGGCATAGATCAAGATCAGACTATACAGAACATGCAGCCTGATCTTAGATTATTATCATTTGCTGGTTTAGCCCAGTCCATTAATTAAAAACCTGTTTACGTTTAGTGGTTTATATTTTAAGTCATCAAAAGAGGTTGAGTTTATATGATTGGTGCAGAAAGAGTCTAGAGAATCAGTCTTTTAAAAACATTTGTATTCATTTTAGCTATTTACCAAACACCTGAGTTGTAGTGACTTGGAGAAAGAGAAAACATGGTTGAAAAGGCAGAAAATGATGGTAGCCAGCAACAGTAGAAATATCCATGTGTTTTATCAAGCACTTAAAGATTTCATAAAATTGTATCTTCATCTTACTGCCATTATATAATTTAAAACCTGTAGAGAAGAATTTCTTATTTTCCAACATGTCATGGAAGCATACATTTGGGGAAAAAATGTACTTTTATTTTTTAAGTACCAAATGCTGAAATCCCTAAGAAAGACCAACAGCCTGAGGGGGAACTCCACGAGGGAGTTGTATGTGATGGATGTGAGGGGCCTATCAAGGGAATTCGCTATAAATGCTTGGGGTGCCCTGATTTTGACCTGTGCTCCATCTGTGAAAGGAAAGGGCTTCACCAGGAGCACAACATGATGAAGTTAAACAAACCTGTCCAAGGGATGTGGGATGCCTTTCCTCCCCTACCACCCCCTCAGGGAATGAGAGGGCCCTTCATGCACCCAGGACACCCAAGACCTGGAGAGGTGAGTTTGAGTCTTTACCTTTATTATGATCTTTTGTTTCAAAGACTTTGTTGCTAACAAACAGGCTTTTATCATTACCCATTAACCCTTTAGGCTTTACCAAATGACAAAATTTTAGACTGGTCTAAATTCAACGCATTTGCAGACAACAATATAAATGTGACTCTGACATTGAAATTTGTTTTGGGAAGGGTAGAAAACAATATGGGAAAAGGAGAAAAAGCTGTTTTCCAGCATTTTTTCCTTTTCCCACAATGTTTTCAAAAGGCTTCTTTCTCAGATTTGTTAAAACTTGGGATTGTGTGGTAAAGAGTTAATTTCTTAACTTGAAGATCAACTGATAAATTTAGGAAATGTTTATCTAGATCTAAATTGTACTGTGGAAATCTTTGCCTCTTTTAGGATATTTGTGACATTACACTGTTCAAAGTTGTCAAACAATCTAGATTAGCGTGACTAAATCTTTCGATGAAATTATTTCTTAGTGTTGGTCTTTAGAAAGATATATTTTCAAGATCAACTAATGATGTGCTCTTAAGCTGCTCCCTCTACTTTGTGTTCAGAATTCTAGTTAAAAATTCTGTTCTGTAGTCAAATACAATGTATATAATTATGGTAGATTATAACAAGGTCATTCTCCCAATCTTTCAGCCCTTTGCCCCACCACCTCATTTCCGTCGCTGGATGAAGAGGTTTATGAAACGCTGGCACAACAAGAATGCTCCAGAATGTCAGCAGGATGACTCGACAGAAGAGCCAGAAGGGGAAACAACTGAGGAAGAGTATCTGAGAAATGTTGGCGAGTCTGTTACCGCCATGCTGGATCCCATGGGTAGGTATTATGCCTTCATTGTTTTTCTTGCAATTTGGGTAAGCTCAGCTCCTTACACAACAACTCTTGTAACTCAGGTGAAAAAGTGTCAACTCTCTTTAACTTGACCTCTTTTGTTGCCTGAAAATACATTCCACTAAAGATTGTTGTCTTTCAGGCTTAATCCTAATTTTAACAACCCTGAGAGAAAAAGGCAATTCAAAACATTGTGGGAAAAGGAGAAATTGCTGGTAACAAGCATTTTCTCCTTTTTCCACATTGTTTTCTAACCTTTCAGATACAAATTCCACTATTTGAGCCACATTTAATTTGTTGTCTGCAAATGCTTTCAATTTGGAAAGTGGAATTTTTTTTCGTCTGGTAAAGGGTCAGATGTGATCAGTATTGATCCAAGGTCATATTGCACATTCTGTGCAGTCTGACCTTGATCAGTGTAGTCTGTGAAAGCCACTGTTTATGCCTACGGCAATGAAAGGGATAGGAGTTGGTGGTTGTCACATACAAGCTTGATTATGTGGGAAAGAAACCATTGTATTTGAAAGGGCATGCCATTGCTCAATGGACCTGAAACACATTGATAGGTACACTGACCTTCATGACAAAACTGAGACCTCCTTGATAAAATTGAAATATAGTTGAATATGGAAATTTCACATGGAACAAATCTTTTCATATTTACAGACTGACTCATTGACTTTGAGAAACAAAAAAATAATTTTCTACCTCACAAATAACCACTAGCTAAGCCTGCACAAACTTACACTGTCCTGTTATTGACAACTTAGGAAAACATGATTAACACTTTACACCACAGTCCTGAGTTTTAATGACCCTGAAAAATAGCCTTTTGAAAACAGTCTGGGAAAAGTAGAAAGTGCTGGTAACCAGCATTTCCTCCCTTTCTCACAAGGTTTTAGAGACAATTACCATCCTTTCAGCTACATTTGATTTGTCTTCTGCAAATGCTTTCAGTTTCAGTAAGTCTAAAATGTTATCGTTTGGTAAAGAGTTAAAGGAGCATGTGCTTCTTTTCTCATGATATAAAATGACAACTGATAGCTGACATTTCTGGACTGTAAAAATAGTGTTCCTGTAAGGTAGTAGATAAAGTCATGTTGTCACATTGTCTCCAAATCATTAACTCTTTACCAGATGACAGAATTTAACACTCCTCCATATTGAAAGTTTTGAGTCTAGCTCAAATGATGTGATTTTGCCTTGGAAAAGCATAAACAATAGTCGATAAAAAAACTGGTTAGCAGCATTTTCTTCTTTTCTCAAAATGTTTTCAAAAGCCTTATTTCTCTGGTGTTAAAATTCGGGATTGTTTGGTAAAGGGCTAATTTCTGCGTGGAAACTTTGCAGGCATTGATGTTCATTTTGACATCGAACATGGTGGCAAGCGCCACTGCCATGGACCAAGAGGACGTGGCAAGTGCAGGGGCGGAAGGGCCCAAGCATGCCGGGGCAAATCTTGGGGACCTGATGCCATGAAGAAGGGCGAAAGCCCAAAGAGAAAAGAAGCAAAGAAGAAGAACAACCCTGAAAAAGAAATGGAGAAGACTCCAGAGCCCAAAACCCCAATGGAGACAGAAAAGCAGGAGGGAAGTCAGGCTCAACCAGAGTCTGGCACTGAAGAGATAACAAAGGAAACTGAGAAGATTGTTCTGGATGACAGTGATGAGGATGAGGATATCGCTGAAGTGACAGTTGTGAAAGTGACAAAGAACCAACCTATGGAATCAGAGAAGATGGTATGTATCCCCTGATTTTGATTTAGCAATGACTGTAAAATGATACACATGTTCCCTTTCCTATCTTTGTGAGCTTTATTCCACATTTACCCCTCACCAAAGAGTTCTGAGTTCCATGGACCGTCGACAAAAAAAGGTTATTGAAAATATTGTGAGGAAAGGAAAAAATGCTGGTAACCAGCATTTTCTCCAATTCCCACAATGTTTTGTATCCTTTAAAAAAATCCAATATTGTTTAATCTGCATTTAATTTGTTATTTACGAATGCTTTTAATTTGAACGAGTGTAAAATGTCATAGTGTGGTAAAGAGTTCCGGCTTAGTTGCCTGTACAGATAGTATAGATTGAATTTGCAGTCTGATCTTAACTACCCTACACTGTCAGATAGTTTGTTAGACTGTCCTTACAAAGACTTGACACGCGTACATAATATTGTACAAGGAGTGAACTCTTTCAGTTCCAGATATATAAACTCAACTTTGGCTGAAAGTACCAACCACTGAAATTCAGAAAGATTTTTATTTTATAGGCTTGACTAAAGTGGACAGTATAGGTCCAAGATCAGACTACATTTTCTGTGCAATCTGGTCTTGTTCTAGGTTGTCCGCAAAAACTCATGTTTTGCCTATTAGGGCCAAAAGGGATAAATCTGCACAGCAATGAACTCTTTAAAACTTGCCATTAAATTTAAGATTGAATTTTTTACTCGCCCGCAGCATAAAGTGAAGAACACATTACTCAACAAATAAGGCATTTGTATCTTGATCTAAACCAACTGCAAAAGCTCCTGTTTTAGCCTATGGTACTTATAGAGTTCATATTCTTATGTATGTGCAGGATATTCAACAGAAGAAAGACAAGGCTAGCACTGACCAGGATCAAGCTGAGAGCTGGACACTTCTGAATGTTTCTCCTTCTCCACCAAACCAGACTCCACCTACAACTGTTAAAGACGGCCCCTCCACTGCACCAAATGGCCAGGCAGGTGTGCAGACTGCTCCAGGACCCTCCCCTACAGTACAGTTTAGGATGCCCCCAGAAGTTGTGTACCCTCCTTCAAGTAAGCTTTTTCCAGTGGTTTAATTAACCCTCTACCTTACAATCCTGAGTTTTAAAGACCCTGAGAAAGAAAGCTTTTGAAAACATTGTGGGGAAAGTAGAAAATACTGGTAATCAGCATTTTCCCCATTTTCCAACTATGTTTTCTACCCTAACAAAGACAGAAATTGTCATTTAAGCTGCATTTAATTTGTCCTCTGCGAATACTTTCAATTTGGTTGCATCCAAAATTTTATTGTTTGGTAAAGAGTTAAAGCTGTTAAGTTTATCATGTTATTAACTCTTTACTACACAACACAATTTTAGACTAGTCTGAATTCAAAGCATTTGCAGACAACGAATAAAATGGGGCACAAACAACAGTATCTGTCTTTGAGATCGTTGCCAGCATTTTCTTCTTTTACCACAATGTTTTCAGAAGCTGCCTTCTTCATGGTCATTAAAACTCGGGATTGTGTGGTAAAGTGTTAAATCTGGGCTAAATAACCAAAGCTGTGAATGCCCCATAAAACAACATTAGCTCAGCTGTTTTTAAAAAAAAGTTCAAGGTGTTGTCATAGCCCTATTGTTGTCTGCATTATTGCTGTGCAAAAGTTTTGACATTTTCTGATATCTCTGTCATAACTGAAGATAGTTACCTGCAAGCTCAGGCTAGTTGTTAACTATCAAAAGGGAAGTCCAATACCAGGAGAGCATGTAACCTTCAAAATATTTTTTTACACAGTTATGCCCCCTTTTTAACTTAGGATTATTACTGAAAAAGCAACTGGTGTCAAGTGTCTGCACCAGCATGTGGTAATCTTGTTTTACAAATATGCCTTTGTATGCCCTTGCTGCAGGTCACTGAAAATATTGAGAAAAAAAGACCAATTTCCTTTGGCCAGCACCTGCTCCTTTCCTGCCCTTTTTGAGCCCGCCCTTTTTTACCTCTTTACCACACAACACATTTTTGGACCAGACCAAATTCAAAGCATTTGCAGATGACAGATGCTGCCGAAATGATAATTTCTGTCTCTGATAGGGTAGAAAACAGTGTGAGAAAAGGAGAAAATGCTGGTTACCAGCATTTTCTCCTTTTCCCACAATGTTTTCAAAAGCCTTCTCTTTTAGGGTCGTTAAAAGTCGGGATTGTGTGGTAAAGGGTTAAAACCTTCCTACAATTGAAATTTGTTCATCTGTAAATTTTTATGATTGGTGGAGTATTATAGGAGTTATTGCCCTTTAATGTTTTTTTTTTTTTACAGATCCATTGACATGACAGCTGATTGGGGGTGTGGGAAGGGATATTTTAACAAAACATAACCATTCTTTTTCTTGTTGATAATCTATATTTTATTGGCATGTGTTCAGATTTGTCCACTGCTGTTTGTTTTGGTAGGTAAGTCTCTACCCAACAAAAAAAAATTGATAACTTGCAAAAATTGAAAGCAGAGGACAAATTAAATGTGTCCAAAATGGTGGCATTTGTTATCAGATGAGTAGAAAACATTGTGGGAAATGGAGAACATACTGGTTTTTCCCAGCATTTTCTCCTTTGCCAACAAAGTTTTAAAAGGGCTTCTTCCTTAGAGTAGAGTAAATCCCTACCATTACCACGCAATTACAACTTTTAAAGTCCCAGTAGAAAATGCTATCGAAAACTTTGTGGGAAAAGGAGTAAAATGCTGGTAACCAGCATTTTCTTCTTTTTCCGCAATGTTTTCAGCCCTATCAAAAACAAAAATCATAAGTTTAGCAATATTTAATTTGTCTTCTGCAAATGCTCTCAATTTGGTCCAGTCCAAAGTTTTGTTGTTTGGTAAAGAGTAAACCAAGTTCTATAGACAAGTATTTTTAATGCACTGGGAATGTGTTCTGTTTCAGTTATGTTTCTCCAAATGTGTTTTAGTGTTAAAAAATCCTAAATGTATCAAACTTTATTACTTCAGACCCTCGTGTGGCGGAGGCCCTACAACAAATGCAGTCGATGGGGTTCAACAATGAGGGTGGTTGGCTGACCCAGTTATTGGAGGCCAAGAATGGGGACATCATACAAGTCCTGGATGCTATCAAACCTCAACCAGGCCGTAACAACAGGACCGAGGGTGGATATATGGCTTAGAATTCTCTTTGAAGATATATGCTGATTGTATTGTTAGCTCCACTGGCCGAAGGCCAGCGGGCTTATGTCATGGCCCGGTGTCCGTCGTGCGTCCGTCCGTCCGTCCGTCCGTCCGTGCGTTAACTTTTATTTCAAACGTCTTCTTCTCTGAAACTACCCATCTGATTTTCACGAAACTTCACAGAAATGATCCTGACATGGTCCTCTTCAGATTTCTTGAAAGAATTTGATTCCTTCAAAAACTCTGGTTGCCATGGCAACAAAACTGAAAAATATTGGAAATCTTTAAAAATCTTCTTGCCTGAAACCATAAGGCATAGGGCTACCAAATTTGGCATGTAGCTTTATGTAGTAGACCTCTATCAAGTTTCTTGAAATTATAGCCCTGGGGTCAAAATTGGCTCTGCCCCAGGGGTCACAAGTTTTACATAGGCTTATATAGAGAAAACTTTAAAAATCTTCTTGTCTGAAACCATAAGGCATAGGGCTACCAAATTTTGCATGTAGCTTTATGTAGTAGACCTCTATCATGTTTCTTGAAATTATAGCCCTGGGGTCAAAATTGGCTCTTCCCCAGGGGTCACAAGTTTTATATAGGCTTATATAGAGAAAACTTTAAAAATCTTCTTGTCTGAAACCATAAGGCATAGGGCTACCAAATTTGGCATGTAGCTTTATGTAGTAGACCTCTATCATGTTTCTTGAAATTATAGCCCTGGGGTCAAAATTGGCTCTTCCCCAGGGGTCACAAGTTTTATACATAGGCTTATATAGAGAAAACTTTAAATATCTTCTTGTCTGAAACCATAAGGCCTAGAGCTACCAAATTTGGCATTTAGCTTGATCTAGTTGGAGTCTACCAAAAGTGTCCAAAGTATAGTCCTGGGGTCAATTTGGCCTCATACTTGGAGGGGGGGGGTTCACAAGATTTACATAGGCTTACATAGGGAAAACTTTTAAATCTTGGTGTACATAGCCATAAGGCTTAGGCTACCAAATTTTGCATATAATTATAGCATTATTTAGTGGACAGTTACAAAGAGGGCCCAAGTTACAGCTCTAGGATCAAGTTTGGCCCTGCACCAGGGATCACAAGTTTTACATGGGTTTATGGAGTGAAAAGTTCAGAAACCATCTTGTTACCAGCCATAAGGCCAAGAACTCCCACATTTGGCATGTTATTCTTCTAATACAATATTCCCCATTTAGTCAGACTGTAGCCATGAGGTCAAAGTTTTATAAGGGCTTATATAGTGAAGACTTTTCTTCGTGGTTTATATTTATAAGCCAGTGGAGCGATACAGGGCCATCATGGCCCTCTTGTTTTTATTGTTGTGATATTATTATGAACATATCCAATAGTGGGTGTAATTTTAAACAGGGCTTTTATTTGGTTAGGGGTTTTATTTTATTAGTGCTATTAAGTAATTATGTCCACAGTCATATATTTAACGGTGGTTGTTAAGTTAAAATGAGTTTGGTCAAAGCGGAAGAAACACGCTATTCACTGTCTTATTTTACCTTTTACCTAACAGTTCTGGGTACTTACAACCCTAAGTATTGAAAACAGTATGAGAATAGGAGAACATGCTGTTTACCAGCATTGTTTTCCTTTTCCCACTATTTTTTTTGTCCTGTAAGACACAAATCCTATCATTCAGCTGCATCTAATTTGTGGTTTGCGAGTGCTTTCAAGTTGGACAGGTCTAAAATTTTGCCATGTTAGAGAGTTTAGATAGGCACACAGAAAGGATACCTTGTGTTTGTGCAATGATGTACCCAATGTTGCATTTATGTTGTATTGTGTCAATTGCCTTATTTCTTGTTAATAAGCATCACAGGCTTTTGATTGAACCAAGTGTGTGTGTATGTCTTTTGTGTTTGAAAATAATTCACTTTTTAACATCAGAATTGTTAACAATATAAAAGAAAACATCATTAAAAAGCTATCACAATGAATATACATGTGAATTTGGCAACTCCTATGGACCAGGCATGCTACAGGAATTGTTTGTATAAACTATTATGTTTGAACTATTAATTTGAATGTGAAGATTGTTATTTTGTCAATGTAATATATTGTTGAAAGTAAACTTTGATATGGTTATTGTGATGATTTTGTGTTACTATTTGTTGAACAGTCTCTGCAAAAAAAGCCTATTCAGTCTGCATTTATGG
The DNA here is from genome assembly GCA_945859785.2 of Tridacna gigas. Taxonomy (NCBI): domain Eukaryota; kingdom Metazoa; phylum Mollusca; class Bivalvia; order Cardiida; family Cardiidae; genus Tridacna; species Tridacna gigas. Next base: position 31,185,717 of record OX244033.2, read on the forward strand.
ATATTGTAGATCAGGATGCAAAGAAGTGCAGTTAGATCTTACACCTGAACTGTCAGATATTGTGTACAATATTCTGATTGAAAAGACTGTTTGGGTCATATTACTACTGAAAATTATCAGAGTACTTACTGTATTTGGTTCGCACAGCATAGGCAGAATTATTTCTGAAAAATTCCAGGAAATAGTTGCACATTAAATCTGGAAACAATGTTGAAGCAAACAACCTTAATTCTTTACCAAAAAATCCCTAGTGTTAATGACCTTGGGGAAAGAAGCCTATTGAAAACGTTGTGAGAAAAGGAGAAAATGCTTGTAACATGCATTTTTAGCTCCACTGGCCAAAGGCCAGCGGGCTTATGTCATGGCCCGGTGTCCGTCGTGCGTCCGTCGGTCCGTCCGTCCGTGCGTTAACTTTTATTTCAAACATCTTTTTCTCTGAAACTACCCATCCAATTTTCATGAAACTTCACAGAAATGATCCTGACATGGTCCTCTTCAGAATTTCTTGAAAGAATTTGATTCCTTCAAAAACTCTGGTAGCCATGGCAACAAAACTGAAAAATATTGGAAATCTTTAAAAATCTTCTTGTCTGAAACCATAAGGCACAGGGCTACCAAATTTGGCATGTAGCTTTATGTAGTAGACCTCTATCAAGTTTCTTCAAATTATAGCCCTGGGGTCAAAATGGGCTCTGCCCCAGGGGTCACAAGTTTTACATAGGCTTATATAGAGAAAACTTTGAAAATCTTCCTGTACCTAGCCATAAGGCCTAGAGCTACTAAATTTTGCATGTAGCTATATCTAGTGGGCCTCTACCAAGCTGGCCAAAATTTTAGCCATGGGGTCAAAATTGGCCCCGCCGCAGGGGTCACAAGTTTTACATGGGCTTACATAGTGACAACTTAAGAAATCTTCCTGTTTTGATTTTTTTTTTGAAATTAGCCTTGCATCAGGGGTCTTATGTTTTACAGAGGCTTCATATGGACAAATCTTGAAAATCACCTTATTTATAACCATACAGCATAGACTTGTATTATTTTGGCATGTGGCTTTATCTTGTGGACCTCTACCAGGGTTCAAGTAATTATAGCTCTGGGATCAAAGATGGCTTTGCTCTGCGGGTCTCAACTTTCACATGGGCTTTTACAGAGAAAACTTTGTAAGTCTTCATTTTGAAACCATTTGGCTCAGAATTGAAATGTTTAGTATTCATGGTTTATATTTATAAGCCAGTGGAGCGATACAGGGCCATCATGGCCCTCTTGTCTTTCCCACAATGTTTTCTACCCCCATCATAGACAAAAATCATCATTTTAACCACATTTAAGTTGTCGTCTGCTCTCAATTTAGTCTAGTCAAAACTTTTGTCATTTTGGGTAAAGGGTTGAACTATCATTGTTTACCCTTTTATGACCCCGAGGAAGATGGCGTTTGAAAACATTTTATGAAAAGGAGAAAAATGCTGGTAAACAGCAATTTCTCCTTTTCTATTCTTCAAACATAATTTCTCAAATTTGAGCCAGAATGATTTGTTGTCTGCAAATTCTATGAATTCAGACAAGTTTGATACTGTATTGCTTGTTAAAAGAGTTAAATAGGGATAAACAACTTGAAATTACGAATACAATTTGATACAACTGAATTCATTTTGCGAAGAGGAGAAATTGCTCATTACAAGGTAATTCTCCTTTTTGCCACAACCTTTCAAAAAATGGCAAAAGTAATGAGATAGAGAATTGTTATGTTAGAGGTATACCTTGAAATAGTGGTAGATCTGTATCTGGTAATAAAAATTTAAAATTCGTATGAATGTGTCAGTTATTTTCAATGATCCTGTGTGTATAGACAAAGCCTCATGCATGGAATGATACAACAGAATTTGATAACAAAATGACATAGCTGTCCACAGTATTTGAGTTTGATTACTGCAACAGCTCACCTGTCTGTATGTTTTGTAGATTTCTTTTGTATTATGCTGGGGATGAGCATGGCCTTGCCGAAGGACAAAAACCAAACAACTAGCACTGCTAAGGATGAATCTTGGAAACACTGGATTACAAATCTATCACTTTGACCACTGTGCAATGTACAGTCTTTCAACTAACATCAGCTTTTTACTATGGTACAAAATTTTAGGCTTGTCCTTTTTGAAAGCATTTAAAGAGTACAAATCAAATGTGTTGAAATTAAATAGAATATTTATTCAATAAAGCAGAAAACATTGTGGGAAAAGGAGAAAATGCTGGTTACCAGCATTTTCTCCTTTTCCCACAATGTTTCCTCAGGGTATTTGAAACATGGGATTGTTTGGTTAAGGTTAATAGCATCTTGGTGATTCGTTCAAAGATCTTGATATGATTCGAAATTCTTGTGATAATGAAAAACAATATTTCTTTTACATTTAAACCCACGCTGTTTGTATTGATTGTGATTGTCACCAATCAAGACAATTTCAATGGGTGCCAACAACGTAAGCATAGTCAGTGTTGAACTAATTGGTAGACATTTTCCTTCAAGTCCTTAAATACTTGCCTGTCAAAAATGGAATGAAACACCCACACCCACACACAGACACGCACAAAGATGGCTCCGTGGGTGTGAAACTAATTTGCATAAAAAGAGGACTTGGACCCATCCTTGAAAATATTAATAATCAACATGAAATTAAGATGTAATCCATATACCTACATGTTCATCTAGTTATGTGAAAACATTGTGGAAAATGGGGAAATTGTTCGTAAAAGTTATTTCTCCTTTTGCTGCAACTTTCCAGCAGTGGTTGTGTCACACACACACACACACACACACGCACAAAGATGGCTCCGTGGGTGTGACACTAATTTGCATAAAAAGAGGACTTAGACCCATCCTTGAAAATATTGATAATCAACATGAAATTAAGATGTTGTCCATATATTTACATGTTCATGTAGTTATGTGAAAACATTGTGGAAAATGGGGAAATTGTTCGTAAAAGCTATTTCTCCTTTAGCTACAACTTTCCAGCAGTGGTTGTGTGACATACACACACACATACACAACACACACAAACCACAAATTCTATCGATAACCCTTCATCAAACAATCCCGTCTGTTCACGACCATGAGGAAGAAGGCCTTTAGAAAGATTGTTAGAAAACGAGAAATTGCTGGTAACCAGGATTTTCCACAATGTTTTCGATCGTTTCAAAGAAAAGTTCTATCGCTTGAGCAGCTTTTCAGTTGTCGTCTGCTAATGGTCTCAATATGGATCAGTCTAAAATTGTGTCTTCTTGTAGGGAGTTCAAAGAAAGATGAAGGTCAGAAAAATGACCTCTGGAAAAAAAAAAAAAAATCTGAAACATAATACAAAGACCGAGCTGATTCCATGCCAGCACTAACTGACGACAGACAAGTTCCAAGGAGAAAAGCGACAAGACGACGAACAATTGATAACAATGTCAGAAAAGAAGAGGCAGTCACTCTATTTTAGCCCACCTGAGCACGAAGTGCTCAAGGTGAGCTTTTGTGATTATGCTGGGTCCGTCGTGCGTCGTGCGCAGTCCGTCACGTGCGTTGTCCAGGCGTCAACAATTACCTTGTGTGCACTCTAGAGGCCAAATTTTCAGTCCAATACTCATGGAACTTGGTCAGAAAATGTGTCGTATTAATATCTTGAACAAGTTTGAAATTAGGTCATGCCCAGTCAAAAACTAGGTCACCAGGTCAAATCTTAGAAAAACCTGTGCACTCTAGAGGCCACATTTTCAGCCCAATACTCATGAAACTTGTTCGAAATTTTTGGCTTGATAATATCTCGGACAAGTTTGGAATAGGGTCACATCGGGTTAAAAACTAGGTCACTGGGACAAATCTTAGAAAAAACCCTGTGTACACTCCAGAGGCCACAATTTCTGCCTGATACTCATGAAACTTGGTACGAATGTCTGTCTCGACGATATTCTAAAATTGGGTCACGTCAGGTCAAAAAGTAGGTTACAAGGACAAATCTTAGAAAAACCTTATATGCATCCCAGAGGCCATGTTTTCAGTTTGAGACTCATCAAATTTGATCAGAATGTTTGTCTTTACGATATCTCGGACAGGTTAGAAATTGGGTCTTGTCAGGTCAAAAAGTAGGTCACTAACACTTACGTGTTTACATCATCACAACTAGGATGTGTTCAACTTTATCAATCTTAGAAGACTTTTCTCAGTAGAGCGCTTAAGGGGCAATGGTCCTCTTGTTCTTCTTTCCGCACCATCTATTAAAACAGACATCTGTTGGAAAGGCGTAAATTATGCAATTCGCCACGTTTTAACCCTTAGGCTGCTAAGTGCGACTCAAGGACCTTTTGCGGACAGTGTAGATCAAGATTAGGCTGCACAGAACGTGCAGTCTGATCTTGAATCTACACTGTCCAATAAGGAGATATCTTCCCAACTCATACCTTTGGAAAAGCAAAATTTCAGTTTTAACGATCGGCTTGAAAGTTTCAATACATTTATTTAGGAAGATAAGGGTTCAGTTAATGGAAGAGATATTGAGCGTACTTTTAACCCTTATCCTGTTGAATAAAAGAAATGAAAATTTCAAGCCGATAGTATAAGCCCAAAACTTTCCTGTTTCAAAGCGAGGGAAGATATCTCCTTATCGGACAGAGTAGATCAAAGATCAGACTGCACCTTCTGTGCAGTCTGATCTTGATCTACGTTGTCCGCAAAAAGTCAGTGAGTCGCGATAAGCAGCCTAAGGGTTAAGCTAGACAAACCTTGCAAACCGGTTCATTTCTGCTGGGTAACAAACAAGGCGTCTAAAAATAAAAATGACGAAGACTCACGCAGATCGACACATGTTACCAGGAATTTTTACCTTTGGTACAATTCGAGTTTATTGGTTGTTTTTCTGTCATTTAGGCCGTTATTTTGTAATTAACGCCGTTTTCAAAGTTATTTCAGTTTATATAACAGCAGTGGCCAGTGCTCCTGTCCATGCTTTCTTGGAGTTTCTTTTACCGGTTCTGCGCACATATTCTTCCCAAGTCACTGGCTGCTTTCCCACATGACCATCGTCAAAAAAAAAAAATCAGTGGTGAGAGAAGAATGAATCTTGTCGCAATAAAAATCAGCAAACCTCGGAAAGTAATTAGCCGCACAGGAGATTCGAACCAGCGAACCACTGTCAAGTCTTGTACGCTACCGACTGCGCTACCAGACTCGGCAGCACAATTTAAGGCACAACTTATGTTGCCTTTGCGGACAGCATAGATTCAGATCAGACTGTGCATAAAGAGTGCAGTCTGATCTTGGATCTGCATTGTCCATTATTTTTTACCATAATTCTGGCCAACACAAAATTGAAATCGCATGATATCAACTATTTGTCTTAACTGAAAAATGTCCATTTTCCTTCTGCGCTTTATGAGTCATACAAATCTGCAAAACTACAGGCTCGGCGGACGGCATGGATCAAGAAAGTGCAGTTTTATCTTTGATCTATACGGTCTTCTTGTGAAGTCAATCCCACACGGTAAGATTTTTTTTTTTTACCGAGTTTCAGTGGTTTGTATTTAAAACCATCAGAAGAGGCCGAGTTAAAATATTTGGCACTCAAGAGTTAACCCTTATCCTGCTAAATAAAAGAAATGAAACTTAAACCGATAGTAAAAAATACAAATTTGCTATTTGAAACGTACTTTTTCGAGGAGAGATATCTCCTTATCGGACAGTGTGCATCCACAATCAGACTGCATGTTCTCTGCAGTCTGATCTTGATCTATACTGTCCCCAAAAAAGGACCTTGAGTCGCTTGGCCGGCTAAGGGTTAAAAACACATTTTTATTTTTTCCGATGTGACTGAAAGTATTTGACGACGAGAAAAAAGTATTTGAAGACGAGAAATTGTATATCATTGATTTTAATGGTGGAATCTGTCTTTGAACAGTTTGACCCTTTACCACACAATACCTTTAACCTTATCTGTGCTATATAACTTAAATGAAACTTTGAAGCCGAAGATAAAAACCGAAATGTTGGTATTTCAAAGTTAAGAGGGTTGAGGAAATATCTCCCCATCGGACAGTGTAGATCCAAGATCAGACTGTACGCCGTGTGCAGTCTGATCTTGATCTACATTGTGAGCAAAGGGTCTGTGAGTCGCGCTTAGCAGCCTAAGGGTTAAATTACTCTGACGTAAACGTAAGGGGAAAAGGAAGTAAGCAGCAATCTCTCTTTTTCCCAACAATGATTGCAACCCTTTCGAAAACAAAGTCCCATTATCGAGTCACATTTTTATTTGTTGTCTATAAATGCTCTCAGTATGGAAGAATCTAACTGTCTCCTCAGCGGTTAAACTAATTGAAGCTCTGTGAAAAGGGGGCTTGATGCATCTCCTTGGTGCATGATACCAAGCTAGTCAAAACACATAATTATGGATCCATGAAATCCATTTTGTCCAACAACCGGCTGAATCATGAGGTACGCTGGTCCTTGGACACACGGAGAATTTACCAGAAGCAAAAAGTTTCGCCCAGGTCAGCCTGCGCGGGCTGCGCAGGCTGACCTGGTCGATGCTTTTTCCAAATGCATTAAGGTCCCTTTTTACAGAGCGTGGCTCAACTAAATCCTACCATCATGTTTTTCAAAAGTCATTTAATTCTTTACCAAACGACAAAACTTTGGACTAGACCAAATTAAAAGCATTTGCAGACTACAAGATAATTCTCGCCCATATGATTATTTCTGTCTTTGATAAGATAGAAAAAAATGTGAGAAAGGGAGAAACTGTTGGTTATCAGCATGTTCACCTTTTCCCACAATGTTTTTTTTAAGTCTTTATCTTCAGTCGTTAAAACATGGGATTGTTTGGTAAGGTTTAAACAGATCTGGGTTTTTACGTGTACGGTTAGGTTATATTGTAATGTTTCGCTGGTTTGATTTCTACTGCGTAAATTTATAATCCGTCAGGCTAAAAATAAGAATGGCGAAGACTCATGCAGATCGATATCTATATACTAATAGCTCTAGAGATAGTTAGCAGGAATCTTAATTAGATCTTTCAACCTTTTACCAGGGATCGTATATATACGATCCCTGCTTTTACCAAACAATCCCATATTTTAGCAACCCTGAGAAAACAAAAGATTATTAGAACATTGTGGGCAAAAGCGATGGAGAAATTGCTCGCAATCAACATTTTCTCATTTTCCAACTATGTTTTCTGCAGGAAGATATACACTTTTGATAACAAAACTCTTAATTTTAAGTGACATTTAATTTGTCGTCTACTACGCTTTCGCTCTAGACAAGTCTTTTTGTCGTCTAGTAAAAAAGTTATCCATAGATAGAGTTCTAGATAGCCTTTCAGAAGGCCCTAAACAACTAGGAAAAAGGAAAATGCAGTCTGATCCATGATCTGCACTGTCCGCTTTGCTGAGATATTCCGGATAATCGTAACCTTGCAGTTGCTTTAATCAAGATCTTATTTCTGGACTGAAAATGTCCGTTGTTTTAAACCGCTACAGGCTTTAATCCTCATCCTGCCAAATAAAAGAAATGAAACTTTCAAACCAATAGGATAAGCCCAAATGCTCCTATTTCAAAGATATTTTCGGAGGAAAGATTGAGTAGATAAAACATCAGAATGCACGTTCAGTGCAGTCTGATCTTTTTCTACGTTGTTCGCAAAAGGTCTTTGGGTTGCGCTTAGCAGCCTAAAGGTTAAGAACCAGTGAAACTCAGGAATGCAGTAAGCAATGCTTATGTGAAATACTTAAAGACTTCTTTCAAATTAGCGTTCACTGATTCAACTATTAGTTACATATTTTCACGTGATTGTGATTCAGTTGGTTACAGCTGCTTCGGCAGCCTTGGATTTTCTGCTCCAATTATTGACCTCCTGTGATTTGACAGCCACGTGATGTTCTGTCATTTCTAATTTTAGAAATGATCCGGGCTTTTGGATTTTCCCAATATTAGTGGTACCCCGCTTTATCTCATATGATTTATTATGAAAGGGACACAAATTATACAGGAAGTGACGATAAGCACATGTTTACTTTTGACAGTCATGTTAATGTAACCAGCTGTCACTGTTTTGATGTGTCACTCACTAGAACATTCTGCTGACGAAATAAAATTTAAATACAGCCCAGGTAGTATAAAAAGGTCCTGAAATCTACTAGTCCTTCACAACCGTGATATCGTTTCGCAAAGAAACACACAGTACTGTAGATAAGTCAGAAGAGCAGTTTTGCCGACAAAACTTCATTCATTGTTTATATATACAGAAAACGAAGAATGTCGCTCACGATAAAAGCCTTTTTGCAGCGTGACAGCCGCTCGGAGCCGGAGATCCGTCGATTTCAAATCCCTACCGACGTCTCCACGAGTTTTGATTATTTGAGCAAAAAGCTTTGTGACATTTTCCCAGCTCTACGTCCTGGAAATTTTTCAACTTTCTGGAAAGGTAAGTTCATTCTATACATTTCAAAAGTGAATTAAAGGGACTTTTTTTAATGGTTAAAGCTGTTTTTTGTTTGTTACGGTAAAAGAAAAAAATAATAGATCATCGCCTCATAGTGACAGCTCCAGTGTTTAATTGTTTACCATATGACAAAAAAATTGACTTGTGCAGAATGAAAGCACTTGCTGACATAATAGATATGGCTTAAAAATTTTGGTTTGTCTGTAAAATGGTAGAAATATTGTGGTAAAGGGATACTGATTGTAATTAGCATTTTCTCCTTCTGTAACAATGTCTCCCACCGTTTCGAAAACAAATTCCATCATTTGTATCAAATTTGATTTGTGGCCTGCAAATGCATTTAATTTCAGAAGAGTCTAAAATTTTTGTTATTTAGTAGAGTAAACTGGAAGGCTTATTTTAATCCAAGACATTAATTACACTTTTCTTTAAACATCCCGTTCAAATGAATGCAAATAAATGTACATGTAAATGCAAAGTCAGATAAATGAAAGTTGCAAAAAACACTTGTTAACTCTTTTCCACACCACAAAATTTTAGACTGGCCCAAATCGAAAGCGTTTGCAGATGACAAAATAAATGTGAATGAAAAATTAAAACTTGTTTTGGAAAGGAAAGAAAACATTGTGGGAGAAGGAGAAAATGCTGGTTACCAGCATTTTCTCCTTTTCCCACAATGTTTTCAAAAGGCTTTTTCTCAGGGTCGTTAAAACTTGGGATTGTGTGGTAAAGGGTTAAGGGGTTAAATGTGGCTCCATTGATGGGACATGTATTTGAAAGGGCAGAAAATATTGTGGGAAAAACAAGGAGAAATTGCTGGGTTACCAGCATTTTCTCCTTTTCCCACAATGTTTTCATATTTTCTATCTCAGTTTGAAAAAAATGAGATTGTTTTGTAAAGAGTTGACTCCTTACTGGACGACAAAAGTTTGTACTAAACCAAGTTGAAAGCATTTGCAAGCAAAAAATTATAGGTAACTCAAATGATGATTTCTGTCTTTGATAGTGTGGAAAACATTGCGGGAAAAGGAGAAAATTCTGGCTACCAGCATTTTCTCCTTTTCCCACAATGTTTTCAAAAGGCTTTGTCTACAAGGTCCTTAAAACTTGGGATTGTGTGGTGAAGGGTTAAGGTAGAAAGAGAACTTATAATTACATGTACATGTATGTACAAAAACTGTTATTTGAGATGGATTTAATTCATAAACATTTTCTTTTTTTTCAGATTCGGATGGTGATCATGTAGCTTTCAGTACTGATGAAGAACAGCTTGAAGCTTTAGGCTATGTAAATGATGGTGTCTTCAAGATCTATCTGGTTCTGAAAAGTAAGTTTGTAAAGTAAGCTTTTAACCCTTTACCAGACGACAAAATTTTAGCCTTGTCCAAATTGAAAGCATTTGCAGAAGACAATTTCAATGTGGCTCAAATGGTGCAATTTTTTAGCTCCACTGGCCAAAGGCCAGCGGGCTTATGTCATGGCCCGGTGTCCGTCGTGCGTCCGTCCGTCCGTCCGTCCATCCGGTCGTCCGTCCGTCCGTCATTCCGTGCGTTAACTTTTATTTCAAACATCTTCTTCTCTGAAACTACCCATCCGATTTTCACGAAACTTCACAGAAATGATCCTGACATGGTCCTCTTCAGAATTTCTTGAAAGAATTTGATTCCTTCAAAAACTCTGGTTGCCATGGCAACAAAACTGAAAAATATTGGAAATCTTTAAAAATCTTCTTGTCTGAAACCATAAGGCATAGGGCTACCAAATTTGGCATGTAGCTTTATGTAGTAGACCTCTATCAAGTTTCTTCAAATTATAGCCCTGGGGTCAAAATTGGCTCTGCCCCACGGGTCACAAGTTTTACATAGGCTTATATAGAGAAAACTTTAAAAATCTTCTTGTCTGAAACCATAAGGCATAGGGCTACCAAATTTGGCATGTAGCTTTATGTAGTAGACCTCTATCAAGTTTCTTCAAATTATAGCCCTGCGGTCAAAATTGGCTCTTCCCCAGGGGTCACAAGTTTTACATAGGCTTATATAGAGAAAACTTTAAAAATCTTCTTGTCTGAAACCATAAGGCATAGGGCTACCAAATTTGGCATGTAGCTTTATGTAGTAGACCTCTATCATGTTTCTTGAAATTATAGCCCTGGGGTCAAAATTGGCTCTTCCCCAGGGGTCACAAGTTTTATACATAGGCTTATATAGAGAAAACTTTAAATATCTTCTTGTCTGAAACCATAAGGCCTAGAGCTACCAAATTTGGCATTTAGCTTGATCTAGTTGGAGTCTACCAAAAGTGTCCAAAGTATAGTCCTGGGGTCAATTTGGCCTCATACTTGGAGGGGGGGGGTTCACAAGATTTACATAGGCTTACATAGGGAAAACTTTTAAATCTTGGTGTACACAGCCATAAGGCTTAGGCTACCAAATTTTGCATATAATTATAGCATTATTTAGTGGACAGTTACAAAGAGGGCCCAAGTTACAGCTCTAGGATCAAGTTTGGCCCTGCACCAGGGATCACAAGTTTTACATGGGTTTATGGAGTGAAAAGTTCAGAAACCATCTTGTTACCAGCCATAAGGCCAAGAATTCCCACATTTGGCATGTTATTCTTCTAATACAATATTCCCCATTTAGTCAGACTGTAGCCATGAGGTCAAAGTTTTATAAGGGCTTATATAGTGAAGACTTTTCTTCGTGGTTTATATTTATAAGCCAGTGGAGCGATACAGGGCCATCATGGCCCTCTTGTCTTTGATAGGGTAGCAAACATTGTGGGAAAAGGAGAAAATGCTGGTTACCAGCATTTTCTCCTTTTCCCACAATGTTTTCAAAAGGCTTCTTTTCCAGAGGCGTCAAAAGGTGGCATTGTGCAGTAAAGGGTTAAGTTATTGAAGGGGTTGAATGTAAACAGAAAAGTGGGTGTAATCCAACTCTAAATGCCATTATGTTGTCTTCTAGACATACGTTTGGGATAGTAATTACATATTTCTGCTCAAGACAGGCTGTCAGAATTAAATAAGCTTGCTAAATTCTAAAGTATTTTCTTGCCCCTTTCTTGCAGATATGGTTTATTTGTACAGAATACAATTTGTACGTGTAGGATCCTATTTGATCAAACTTTGACTGCATTAACTGGGAGTCACAAATCACTACAAATTTTGACTTGCATGTTTTGTAAGTAATTGTGGCTTAACCCAATACTGTACAGTCATATTATTTCTAGTCTTGCCTGAAGCAATTGATAAAACAAAGTACATATATTTGAAAGGTAAAAAAAATGTAGAAAAATGAGAAATCAGTTGCTAAAAGCTATTGCTACTTTTTGCAGTGTTTTTCAAAGATTTCCACTGATGGTACATAAAAGTTGTAATTGTTCTGTATTTGGTTAACCCTTTCCCAAACAAGCCCTGGTTTTCACGTGTCTGCAGTACAAGTCTTTTGAAAACACTGTGGGAAAAGGAGAAATTGCTCGTAACGAGCAATTTCTCCTTTTCCCACAGTGTTTTCTACCCGTTTTGAGACCTTTCTGCCATTTTCATCAAATTTAAAATTGTCTTCTGCAAACTCTTTGAATTTGGACCAGTCCAAAATTTGTCGTTTGGGAAAGGGTTAAGTACAATTATATACACAGAGTTTTTACATGCAACTAATAAAGTACTTTAACATCTCATAACTATTTTTAGATGAAAGTGGAAATACCAATGATGATGTCATCCATCCTGGAGTGACCTGTGATGGATGCGAGGGTCCAGTATGCGGCCCAAGATACAAGTGTCTGATGTGCCCTGACTATGACCTCTGTAAATCCTGTGAAGGTCAGGGCAAGCATGTGGAGCATGACATGATGAAGATAACATCTCCTGGCTCCTTCCCAGGATTCCCTGGTTTCCCTTTTGGAGGACCCCATGGCCCTAAAAGACCTGGTCACCCAGGGGTAAGTGTTCAGAAAAGGTTTAGATGTTACAATTCTTGCAGTAAGTGTAATAAGGTAAATGGTCAATAACAAACTTTTATGGTGTAACACTTAAGCTGCTATATAAATGAAATTTAATTTTCAAGTCAAATGTAAAAACCCAATTTTTGCTATTTCATAGGTATTTTTTGTGGGAAAAACATCTCCATATCAGACCCAAGATCAGACTGCATGTTCTCTGCAGTCTGATCTTGATCTACACTGTCTGCAAAAGGTCAGTGAGTTGCACTTAGCAGCTTAAGTGTTAAATCTTGTGCAGTCATGTACTTGCAAAAGAATCACAGAAATATATAATTATGAGCCATGTTCTGGCAAACGGGTTTTATTTTTTCTCTGTGATGCATGATACAAAGCAAGTCATCACATAGTTATGGATCCGTAAAATCTGTTTTTTATAACAACAAACTTAACTGAGGGAACACTGGTCCTTTGATATGTATGTTGATGTTATTTTTTCTAATCTGGCACCTGGCAACATACGTTTACATGTGTTTTGTAATTCTCTGTTGAAAATATCTTTCTCTATGAATTTGTATGAAATTTGGAGAATGTTTCAGGTATAGATTGTTTGATATGTATGCTAAAAATGATCTTAATTGGTCTCCTAGTTTTATTTTTACAACAAAATTCTACGAATTTATTGAACAACCCTCGTAGAAAACTGACCAATAGCAACTCACCATTTTGAAACATTGTTTAAGATTATGAATAATCAGGAAGAATTATGTTTTAGCACATGAATACATTATGGGTTCATGTGTTAATAATGCTTTGAATAAAAAGTGCCCTAGTACCACCGATTGATAAGGGTATGAGAATAGAATGTCAAAGTATGAAAGTGGTTAAAAACTGGAACTCTTATTTACCAGGCATTTGTTCCTCCACCTCATTTCCGAAGATGGATGCAGAAGTTTATGAAAAGGTGGCACAACCGCCATGCCCCTGGAGAAAAAGAGGAGGGGACAGCTGACAAAGCAGAGAAGATGGAACAGGACCCTGCAAGTGACGGACAAGAGGCAGGTGATGACTGCGCGGAATTTATGAAGAATGTTGGAGAGACTGTAGCCTCAATGCTGGATCCTTTGGGTGAGTTATCATATCTTTATGCATTCTTAACCCTTTAACAGACTACAAAATTTTAAAATTTGAAAGTATTTAGTTTGTCACATGTAGCTATGATGATGATTTCTTTCATTGTATGGTGAAAAAACATTGTGGGAAAAGGAAAAAAGGCTGGTTACCAGCATTCTCTCCTTTTTCCATAATGTTTTTAAAAGCTTCCTCACTCAGGGGACTTGAAGCATGAGGTTCTACGGTAAAGGGTAAAAGTAGTTTATAAAAAGGTCACTCAGTAATATTTTCATGGGAGTCTGTAGATATGTGAAACACTGACTAAAGAAATGTTGGAAAAAAAAAAACAGTTTAAACACTAACCATACAATACATATGAGAACACACAAGAATAATTTATAGATTTTTAGCTCCACTGACCGAAGGCCAGAGGGCTTATGTCATGGCCCGGTGTCCGTCGTGCGTCCATGTGTGCGTCCGTGCGTGCGCCCGTCCGTCCATCCGTGCGTTAACTTTTATTTCAAACATCTTCTCCTCTGAAACTACCCGTCCAATTTTCATGAAACTTCACAGAAATGGTCCTGCTATGGTCCTCTTCAGAATTTCTTGAAAGAATTTGATTCCTTCAAAAACTCTGGTTGCCATGGCAACAAAACTGAAAAATATTGGAAATCTTTAAAAATCTTCTTGTCTGAAATCATAAGGCACAGGGCTACCAAATTTGGCATGTAGCTTTATGTAGTAGACCGCTATCAAGTTTCTTTTAATTATAGCCCTGGGGTCAAAATTGGCTCTGCCCCAGGGGTCTCAAGTTTTACATATGCTTATATAGAGAAAACTTTAAAAATCTTCCTGTACCTAGCCATAAGGCCTAGAGCTACCAAATTTTGCATGTAGCTATATCTAGTGGGCCTCTACCAAGCGGGCCAAAATTTTAGCCATGGGGTCAAAATTGGCCCTGCCGCAGGGGTCACAAGTTTTACATGGGCTTACATAGTGACAACTTAAGGAATCTTCCAGTTTTGATTTTTTTTTTTTTTAGAAATTAGCCTTGCATCAGGGGTCTTATGTTTTACAGAGGCTTCATATGGACAAAACTTGAAAATCACCTTATTTATAACCATACAGCATAGGCTTGTATTGTTTTGGCATGTGGCTTTATCTTGTGGACCTCTACCAGGGTTCAAGTAATTATAGCTCTGGGATCAAAGATGGCTTTGCCCTGCGGGTCTCAACTTTCACATGGGCTTTTACAGAGAAAACTTTGTAAGTCTTCATTTTGAAACCATTTGGCTTAGAATTGAAATGTTTAGTATTTATGGTTTATATTTATAAGCCAGTGGAGCGATACAGGGCCATCATGGCCCTCTTGTTTCTTTTAAATCGGGTTTATTTTTCTGTTCTGTTTTTGAAAATTCTGGTAATATACTGCATATGGCTAAACCTTCGTATATCTGTATAGTAATAAGACTAAAAAAATATCAATTTCTTCTTCCAAGTACAAGTTATTCCTACAATGGTTTTCAATTTTCTCTTCCAAGTAACGCTTTTCTGTCTTGTTTTTAGATCATTAAACTGTTGACAAATGACTTGTCTAAAAAAAGCAAACATGGTATAGAGGATGAATTATAGTGTATTGACAACAACAACCTCCATTTTCTCATCTTTTAGGTATTGATGTTGAATACCATGTTGAAACAAAAGATGATTCTGATGACAAATCAAACAAAACAGATGGAAACGATTCAGCTGAAAAGAGTGGATGCAAAGGTCGGAAACACCAGGGTAGAGGGAAGGGTGCTAACAGATCTCCAAACAGACAAGGAAGAGGTCACCCTGGACCATGGGCCTGGATGGGTATGGGGGGTTACCCAATGGGACCAGCTCAGGGGCCATCAGATGGTTCTGGTGGACCTGGTCCTCGTTGTCCACCTGGGTTTAATCCATGGGCTTGGATGGGAATGGACCCATCAAATATAGGTCAAGGACAAGCTGGAAAGGGGAAAGGTCAAGGTTGTGGGAAGAAGAAAGGGCAGAAAGCCGAGAAAGAGCACACCCACATGGAGACTGATACAACCTCTGGCAACAAAGAAAAGGAGCAAAATGAGAAACAAGTTCAGATGGTAGGTACATTTCTACTATCCCTCTATAACTCTTTTTCAAACAACAGAATTTTAGACTTCTCTAGTTGGAAAGCATCTATGCAAATGACAACTTAAATGTGTTTCAGAAATGACATAACATGTTTTTGAAAGGGTGAAAAACATTTTCGAAAAGGAGACAGTGCTGCTTACCAACATTTCCTCTATTTCCCAAAATATTTTCTAAAGCTTTCTCCTTCAAAGTTGCAAAAAATTGGAGATTTTTTTTGGTAAAGGGTTAAAGATATAAAATTAAACCTATGGTAAACAACAAAACACTTGTATCAATCCTTAACCATTTACTGCGCAACAAAATTTTAGACCCGCTCAAATTGAAGGCATTTGCAGACGACAATTTCAGTGTGGCTCAAATGATTGGATTTTCCTTTGATGGGTAGAAAGCAGTGTTGGAAAAGGAGAAAATGCTGGTTGCCATTTAGCATATAGTGTGATTAAAAAATCTTTTACCACTTGACAAAAATTTATCTGAATTGAAGACACTCCCTGATGAAAATAAGTAGCTCAAATTATAAAATTTCTCTTTGAAAGGGTCCAAAATATTGAGAAGAAAGGAGAAAATGCTGATTTACCAGTTATTTATCCTTTTTCCTCATTGTTTTCAAAAGACCTCTCAGTCAAGGTCATTAAATCTAAGTTTTGGGTGGTTAACCCTGTGCCAAATGGTAAAGTTTCAGACTTTTCTGAATTAAAAGCATTTGCAGAAACAAATATCATGTGTAGCTCGAAAGACGATTGTTTTTTTTCAGATGGGAGAAAACATTGTGGGAAAAGGAGAAAATGCTGGTTACCAGCACAATGTTTTCAAAAGCCTTCTTCCTAGGGGTTGTTAAAACTCGAGATTGTGGGGTAAAGGGTTAAGGGATAAGTTGATGAAATAGTGAAAGTCAAAACATTGCATAATAATATTTTAGGATGCCGATGTTAGTGCCCAGTCTAAAGCAGGACCAGATAACAGCTGGACAATTCTGAACATCAACAAAGAATCTGGAGAGGGAGAAAAACAACGATCACCTCCCAACCAGCCAGGACCATCAGCCCCACCCCAACCCAACAATCCTCTCTACCCACCAGCTGGTACGTAGATACATGTACATGCTAACCACATGCAGTCAAACCTCTCTTTACCCTTTACCACACAAAATAATTTCACACAGGTTAACTTTGAAAGCTATCGCAGATGACGAATCAGCTATTGATTAAATTTTCTCCTTTTCCCACAATGGTTTTGAATATCCTTCCTCCTCAGGGTGTTTAAAACATGGGTTTGTTTGGTGAAGGTTTGAATAACCATCCAGGGTAACATGCAAAGCTAACTTCTTAACTCCATACCAAACGACAATTTTTTGTACTTGACCAGATTGAAAGCATTCGCAGATGACAAAATAAATGTAGTTCAAGTGATGATTTCTGTCTTTGATAGGGTAGAAAACATTGTGGGAAAAGGAGAAAATGCTGGTGACCAGCATTTTCTCCTTTTCCCACAATGTTTTCAAAAGGCTTCTTCCTCAGAGTCATTAAAACTCAGGATTGTGTGGTAAAGAGTTAAGACAGTGGGTGTTAAGCTCAAAATCTTGCATTATTGCAACCTTTCATTTAGAACTTAACATAACGGTTGCTTACTACAGATGGCTTTGGAACACATGTACTGGTTGTTATTAACAGAAGAAAAGGGTTTTATACAACAATGAATAGGAGTATGAATTTTCTGTTACATTCAGAGAGTGGGAGTCATGAAAACTTTATGACAAATCATGAAAAAAAGAAAGAACAAAAAATGAAATTGTAAGCATTTGGTTTGCTACTTTTATCAAATAACTTGAATTTTCTCTCAAAACAACATCTGAAAAGTTCATCAATCTTTCATCAGATAGCCCATAAGTATACAGGCAGTTTTGGACATACCCCGAACAAATGAAAGTAAATCAAGGGGGGAAACAGTTGAAAAAAATACATGTAAAATGAAATCGTTCTTTATGATATGAGAAATATTAATGGAAAAGGAGTTATTGTTTGTAACAAACAATTATTCCTTTGTCCACAATGTTTTCAAAACCTGTATGTTGTTGGAGTGTAAAAGTAAGTATATGTTTTTGTACGGTCATAGGGCTATGATTGCATCAATATAAGAAATTACATTGTATCTATTTATAGATCCAGCTGTTGCAGAGGCACTAGAACAGATGATGTCCATGGGCTTCAACAATGAAGGAGGGTGGCTACAACACCTTTTGGAGGCCAAGAATGGGGACATTGGTCAAGTTCTTGATGTTATCAGGCCAGCCCAACAACATTCCAGCAAGGATGGTACCATGGCCTAAAATGAGCCCAGAAATAAAATCCAGCTTTCTCTCTATAGTGAACATTTATAGACGGAAATGTTAATTTGTTATTGTGGTCGTTGTGATTTCATTATATTACAAGAGGGATTTTTGTTTTTTTCATGTACCAATATGGTATGGTTATAACAAATCAATGTTTTAATGGATTAAAAACATGTCTTTTCAATGAACAAAAGGACTGTCATGTAAGACTGAGTGATACTGAATTGAAACCAATATCTCAAATGAAAGTAGCGCTACCAACATTGTAACTATACTGTTTTAAAACCAAATAGAAAAATAAAAGTAATCTACTTTTTTATCATTAAACTCAGTAAATGATTTCTTGTCAGGATTTTGTTGTTTGGGGGTTATATGAAAATGGCTAATAAATGTATTATGAAATTTAATTTTTGTTACTCATTTTTATTCTGTTAAATCCTTTTAAGTCATTACTATATCATTACTAGTTTTTACCCTTCTGCATCTGACAGCTTTGCATCACATTGAGCAAAAAAGGATCAATTGCTTGTAACTAACAAATGCTCAACTTTTACAATATGTTTTAAACGGATATAAAATTTTATTTTTCCCCACGTGCTTTTCTTTTATGAAATTATAAATAGTTTTTGGTGGATCTAAAAATTAATTTATAGTATAATATAAGGTTAAGCTAATACTAATCCTGTACAAAACAACAACCCTGAGAAGGTTTCAGAAAACATTGTGGAAAAATGAGAAAATTCTGGTAACCAGCAGTCTCTCCTATTCTCACAATGTTTGTGTTCCTTTTCAAAAACAAATTCCATCATTTAAGCTACATTTAATTTGTTATCTGTTTCGGCTTCCAGGTTAGACAAGTGTAAAATTTTGTTGCCTTGTAAAGAGTTGCACCAATGAATACAAAGTTTTAGGACCTTATGTTAAATGGAATTTATAGTCTTATGTGGCATCTACACTGTCTGCTATTTTGATAAATACTCTGTTAAAAAAAATCCACATTCAGTGATAAGGGTTTTTACTCCCTTACTAATAATGTCCAGTGTATTTACTTGGCACAGAAAGGGATTATGAGGCTTGGGTAATTTTGACCATATACAAAGAGAATTCAAAGAAGCCAAGACAAGACTCATGGAATCATTTTATTTACAGATTTGGTACAATGTAAATAGCTCTACACAAAATGTAAATTATCACATACAGTGATGTGAATGTCACTGTATTTATAAGGACGGATGATAATTCAAACTTTGAACTACATACTACACACTTTTAAGACAGACAAACCATGATAAAGCAGAGATTTTTTTTCTCCATGCAATACTAGAAGTTGAACTCCTTACAAAGTCATGTGCTTTAATGAAACATTGTGGAAAAGAAGAAAATGCTGGTAACCAGCATTTTCTCCTTTTACCACAATGTTTTCTGTTCTTTGAAGGGCAAATTGTATTTTAGCCACATTCTCTTTGTTGACTTCAAATACTTTGAATTTGGACGTCTAAAATTTCTTGTTTGCTAAACTCTACCCTTTACCAGAGAGCAACTTTTAGACTTGTCCAATGCATTTGCAGGTGATTATTCAAATATTGCTCAAATAATGGACTATTTCTTTCAAATGACAGAATACATTGTGAGGACAGGAGAAAATGCTGGTCATCAGCAGTTTCTCATTTTCCCACAATATTTTCAGAAACAGTCTTTCTAGGGGTCATTAAAACTGGGGATTTTGAGTAAAATTTTGAAAATGTTACAGTTGTAGATATCAAATTCAATATACATGTACATTGCATTCATTCATACAAAAATGAAACAGCATACATGTATTGCAAAGATGATAAACATAAAGTCAGAGAACTTCAAAAATCTCTTCTTTCTCAATAAGAAAACTTACTGCGATACCATATGCAGACATTTTTTTCATCCTTTAGCTGAACACTTTTGCAAACATTCTGACAAGAGGTGACGTTTTTATATTCTCTTTCACAATGTAACACTATATTCTGAAATTTATATATTGAACCCAAATTAATATTGAATATTGGTGTCCATAATTTACAACCATGGTTTTCAAGTTACTTGTTGCTAATTTGTTTCAAGAGGTATTATGTTAACCCATTATACTATATGCAAGTTTCATGAACTTTTCATTCAAAAGTATTCAGTGAAAACGAATATAAAATGGAGCTAAACATAAAAACATTGTAATAAACAGACAAAATACTGTTTTTGAGTAAGACAGAAATCTATTAACATGTTCTCCTCAAAGGCACCATGGAGTAAATTTACTACATATTAACAAGTGATTTTAAAAAGTGATTTGGTAAAGCATTTCAGCAGTTTTCAATAAGTAATACTGTTATTATGTGAATAAACCATGCTCTGTGAAAAAAAGACTCAATGCATTTGCAAAAAGTATCTCAACCCAGATCAGCTTGTGCAGTCTGGCCAGTCTACCTCATAATTCCGTCGGTAAGTAGATACAATGGATTTTATGGATCCATAATTACGTGATGACTTGTATGGTATCATGCATCAGAGAGATGCATCAAATCCACTTTTGCCGGATTATGGCTCATATGGAATGCTTCAGTACAACTGTAAGGTATACATTCTACACATAAGATAAACCAGTGAATGGTAAGGTTGGATAGCTATCTATTACCATACAAAAGCCAGAGACGACAGATTTTGAAATCACTGTCTGAAAAGCTGAAAATGCTTGTAACTAGTAATTGCTCATTTCTTTGCATTTTCTATTACATCTGAACTAGTAATTTACCTTTCCTTCAAATGCTTGTTTGCTTTACATATTCTAGTTAACTTTTTACCAAGCAATCACATGCTTTAACACCACTGACGAAGAACGCTTTGAAGACATTGTGAGAAATAGAGAAAATGCTGGTTAACTAGCGTTTTCTTCATTTTAACCACAATGTTTTTCTATCCTTCCATAGACAAATCCTATTGTTTGAACCATATTCATCTGTCATCTGCAAATGCTTTCAATGAAGACAAGTCTGAAATTTTGTCATTTGGTAAATAGTTGATAGTAGTTCATGTAGATGGGTCATGCTCTGTGAAAAGGGGTGGGGTTTACTGAATCTGCAAAAAGTACCGACTCATGTCAGCCTGCACAGTCTGTGCAGGCTAACATGGTTGAAACTGTTTAGACGGGTCATGCTCTGTGAAAAGGGGTGGGGTTTACTGAATCTGCAAAAAGTATCGACTCATGTCAGCCTGCACAGTCTGTGCAGGCTAACATGGTTGAAACTGTTTTGCTCTTTGTGAATTTTCTGCAAGTCAAAGGACCATTATAATTGCAGATCCAGTCAATTGTTAGACAACATGGATTTTATAAATCAATAATTATGTGATGACCTGCTTGGTATAATGCATCACACAGCTGCATTAAACACCCTTTTGTCAGAGCATGGCCCTGTCATGTCATGTATGTTTAAAATTAGGCATTCAAAATTATATCACTTGACAGTTGGAAGCATAAAAAAAGACTTACAGATGACAAATTTATTGCAATAATACAGCTGTTTTATACCAGCTGTAAGCATAATTATACAGTAAATGTATAGCAACTCTACAGTGCAGAGCTTATAAAACAGCAGACATTTCAGATATTTATGTTTTGCAATCTGATTCTTGAGCTTATGTTTACTCAAAGAGAGTTTTAGCAAATAGCTTATATGGCATATGGATCATTTTATTTATTCATTCCTGATTAGTAGACTCTGTCTCTGTTTCTGTTACTGTAGAGGTAACAGTTGCCTCCCTCTCCCCTTGGGACAAGGTGCCTGTCTCTGGGGCATTCTCTTCAACCGGTGCGGGCTCATCTTGGGATGAAACAACCTCTGGGGTAGCAGGGGTAGGAGTGGCTATTTCTTAAAAGAGATTGAAAAAAAAATAAGAGGGAAAGTTGAAAGTTGCTTTATCTATTTTACTGGAAAAACAACTGTACACAACCCAAAGAAAAGAGCTCTCTTGCTTTGACATATAACCATGTGTTGATTTCATTTTCTATTACATAGCAGACCACTTTTGAAAACATTGTCACAAAAAGAGTAATTCCTCATGAGGGAATATCTTTACAATACACCATGGAAAGTTTTTCTAAAAAGTTCAAAAAGTGGAATTGATCAGAAAGAATATTTTTTCACTTAAGATATCTAAAACAGAACTGATGTATGCAGTTTCTTAAGAAACTAAGTATACATGTACTTTTTTCCAATCATATTAGAACATCAAGAAAAAGTTTAAAAATTAATCTCTGTACAAACAATTAAAAACAAAAACTTGAAAAAAAAAAAAAAAATCTTACTGGGTTCAGGGAAAGGCTTGTCAAATTCATCCATTCTTGAACTCTTCCACTCAATCAATCTCTCTATAGCAGGCATGCTGTTCAAAGTGATATGTTTTCCAAGATGTTTCAACATTTTATGTGCCATAGAAACACCATATTGAACTCTGTTCACATTGATGGATTCGGTCTCGCCCATTGACCTTGCCAAATTGTATGCTTTGTCAAAATACTTTGTCGCCTCCTCATACTTCCCCTAAAATGATAAATGTTTACATGTGTAATGTTATTATGTGACAAGTTGCAAGTACAAACTTGTAACTCAACCAAATTTAACCAGCCACTTAAAACAACCAAAATTTAGAATCGCACGTCTCGAAAGCATTTGCAGAAGATAAATTTGGCTCAATTGATAAGACTTGTCTGTAAATGGATAGAAAACATTGTGGGGAAAAACGGGAAAATTCTGATTACCAGCATTTTCTCCTTTTCCCACAATGTTTTCAAAAGCCTCCTTCACAATAGCCGTAAAAACTTGAGATTTTGTGGTAAAGGTTTAACTTATCCCTATACAGAAATGAGCTTTTAATTTAGTACTGAACTGGCTATTTCAAACCTATCAAAACTATCACCAATTACAGAAAAAAGACAAACACTTAGTTCTTCAACAGGATAGAAAACATTGTGAGAAAAGGAGCAACTGCTTGTTACAAGCAGCCATTCCATTTTCCCATACAATCTTCAAAAGTAGTCAACTGGAGAGGCCTAAAAATTGTATCTGTATGGTAACAAGTAGTTACACAGGAAAATAGCAACAAAACAAAAATTGCTTGATATGAGCCACTTCTCCAGTTTCACCGTTTTTAAAAATCTTTCCAGGCAGAGGTAGCAACAAATTCTATGGAGTATGATCTTGATTAACTTGTCTCCAAAAACAACTAAAGCCAGCAACAGAAGAAATCTGGTAATTAATACAAAATTATCAAGTATAGTAATAAATCTTACCAATGTGTTATAAATGTTTCCCAGATTGTGACAAGCTTTACTGTAGGCATGCTCCTGACCACTTTTCTCAGCAACATCCACAAACTGTTTCAAATACTCAATACTTTCCTCTACTTTCCCTTCCCTGTAAAATATGACAGTAGATTATCATTAAAAAGTATCTTCAATTATTCACTTTTGATTTCTATGAAATGTCACGATACTTTACACTACTACGGTACAATTTATGAAATGTTATGCCCCTACGGCTGGCAAAGACTGATGATCTGGGAAAACGGTCAAACATTTGAGCCATGCTGTGTGAAAAGTGGGCTTAATACATCTGCATAAAGTTTTCCAGGCCAGCCTGTGCACTCTGTGCAGGCTGATCTGGGATGAAACTTTTTGCTACTGGTCAATTTTCTCCATGTCCAAGGACCAGTGTACCTCATGATTCATTCTGTTTTTGTACAAAACAGATTTTATGGATCTATAATACATTGGTGACTTGCTTGGTTTTATGCATCATGGAGATGCAATAAGCCCTCTTTTCACTGAGCATGGCTCATTTATAAGAAGGGACTGCTCCCTTCTCTCAAAATGATAAATGACTTTGAGAAACAATTGCTTACAAGTTACAAAGCTCTACATTGCAGATGCTTTCATGGTATCATGAGACACAACTGTAGATCACTTTTGAAGAAGTATAATGTACAGCCTAATAGACTGTGGGTCTTATTACATGAATGCATTTAGCTCTTTACAAAACGACATTCGAAGACAACAATTAAATATGGCTCAAAGGATAGGTTTTTTTTCTTCGAAGGCATAGAAAAAATTTGGGGAAAAGGAGAAAATGCTGGTTACCAGCATTTTCTCTTTTTCCTCATAATGTTTTCAAAAAGCCTTTTTTCCATAGGGCTGTTGAAGCATAGGATAGTATGGTAAAAAATTAAAAGTATTGCAATCACTTGAGGTACAAGTGTAAATAATAATTATTAAAAACAACATGTAACTATACAAGTACTTTGCTGATTCTTCTCCTTTGTTCAACTGAAAAGTCATGCTTTATTTTTACAAGTGAAATATAGTATTTTTAAAGTACAAGTACTGAGTTTGGTATTAGTTTTGAAGTCTAAATATAATGTAGGTAATGTCCTTGGGTAGAGCACTGCAGAGCCCCAGTATGATCACATTACTGTGATATGATTGAAGCAATGTTGAAACCAAGTAAAAACACCATTCAATGAATCAAATATTGAGTACTGAACATGCTCTAAAACATCAAGCTTTCTTGACAAACATCACATGACAAAGTTGCCAACATTCAGAGATGCAAGCACAAAGCTTGAAATTCCAACAAATGAAAAATTTTAAATTCTAATAACACCCCAGATTCATTCAAGCACAACTGCATTCTGTACAATAATGTGACAACACTGTTTACAGCTTGAGATAGTGCAAGGGAGAGCTATACATGTAAGTAACAAACTTTCTCCTTTCTCTAAGATCTTTTTTTTTTTTGGAGTGAAATAGTGAATAACATGCAAAAATACACTGTGCATCTAAAAGTAATTTGTATCTTATATAGAAAGTGACATATAGGATTTAATCGTCCAAACAATAACTAAATAATATATACTCTGTAAAAAGAGGGTTTAATGCATCGCCGTGATGCATGATACCAAGCATGTCATCACATAATGATGGATCCATTAAATCCATTTTGAATTACAAATGACTGAACCATGAGGTACACTGGTCCTTTGACAAGCAGAAATTTGACCAATAGCAAAAATTTTTGACCCAGGTCAGCCTGCGCAGACTGTGCAGGCTGACCTGGTTCGAAACTTTTTGCAGATGCATTAAACCCCTCTTTTCACAGAGTATGGCTCATATAAATATGGTTTGTATCTATTTTTGTGGACTAATTTACTATCAATAAATGACTAGGACTTTTTGTTGTTTTCCATACATCCACTCTAACATTCTGTGAGACTATCTGGCAGAAACAACGATTGACAATACTTTTGGCTCTTCCTACTAACTGAAATCCTCCATTTCAATTGTTTTACGGTTTCTTACAGTTATTAAACTCTGTACAAAAGAACAAAATATAGAACTATTCCAAATTGAAAGCATTAGCAATTAACAAATTAAATGTTGCACAAAATATGAAATTTGTCTTTGAAAAGTTAAAAAAAATCATTGTGGGAAACGGTTACCAGCATTTTCTCTTTTTCTCACTAGTTTTCAAAGAACCTTTTCTGTAGAATAGCTAAAACTTGGGATTGTGTGTTAAAGGCTTAAAAGTATATTCCCTTACGCATGGTTTTTTTGCATAAAGATGTGTTGTAAACTTACTATGGCGTAAGGGTTGTGGGCCACACGATTAATTTTTTAAAGTTCTGTTGACATATAAGACAATATTCACAGAAGGGCTTCATACATGTTACAACAGCCTTACAATCATACAATGTAACATGTCTAAACCTACCACAGTAGATCAAACCAAATCACCACTCTTCTTTTGAAAGTAAAAGAATAAAAGAATGATTCAAATAGGCAACAAGTAAAATTGACCTTATTCATAACACTTTCTCTCATAACTTTGTTTTACCAAACAGCAAAATTTTAGACATGACCACACAGTAACCATCTGCAGACAAAATTAATTTGATACCAGCATTTCCTTTTTTTTTTAATGATGATTTCAAAGGGCTTCCTTTTATGGGTTGTTAAAATGGAAAATTGCTTGGTGGGAGGTTACGCATTTTGATGGAGGCATATGAAAAAAAGAAAGAAATTAAAATTTCTTGAATAACTGCTTTTATCTACACTCAATTAGTTATCATGTCAAATTTTCTAATTTGAAGCGAACTACCAGCGAAAAGGTAGGAAAAATTTAAGCAGTAAATTTTAAGAAATGTCATTTAAAATGTATTTTGATTATGTGGAAGAACTCTGGTCTTGAATGTAATAAAGCATGCTGTGTCACTCTCTCAGCTTCTCTGTGACAGAAATTTTGTATTAATCACAAAAATACTCCTATTAACCCTTTACCACACAATCCCAACTTTTAACGACCCTGAGAAGAAAGCCTTTTTAAAACATTGTGGGAAAAGTAGAAAATGCTGGTAACCAGCATTTTCTACTTTTCCCACGTTTTCTATACATCCCATAACAAATTTCAATTTTTAAGTCACATTTAATTTGTCGTCTGCAAATGCCTTCAATTTGGACTGGTCAAAAATTTTGTTGTTGGTAAAGAGATAACATAGGTAAATCTAATACAGCTTATTCTATATTAGCCCCGGTGATATTACAAAAACTGAAAAATTCCTTTACCTTGCAAAAGCTTTCGCAATAGCATCACAAGCTTCACCAATGCCTTCTTTGTCATCAGTGGAACGACATATGGATAAATATGTGTTCAAATGCTGAAACATTTAAAGACAATTATACATCTGTCAGTATACTAAAATGAATAACTGTGAACTACCCTATCCACATTGTAATGAACAATACAAACTTAAAAATCAAATGATACAGATATTTTTGCATTTTCCTCCTTTAAAACAAGGAGCCATCTTACACTTTTCCAAAACAGCTGTTACACACCTTCTGACAACTTTTTTTCAAAATTAGTCTAGTGCAAGATAACAAAAAAGTCTTGCACAGGTATTGACGGTTTAACAAAGTAAATGAATCAGAGGAAGTATAGGTTATCGATAGAATTATGTTAAATAGAGAAAATGCATGTAAATGGCATTTCCTTCTTTTTCCACCAGGTTTTCTGCTCTTGCAAAGATAAATCCCATCACTTGAGGCACATTCCATTAGATATCCCCAAATGCTTTCAATTTGGACTAAAATTTCAATTGTCTTATAAAATGTTTACCACTAAAGCTGTCTCTCCGTGGCCTGCTTTATCACTGGCTAAACCAAGTCTGTAGGCTGCCTCTCCTTCTAACTTCTGTTGTTGACCTGTGATTACAAATGAGTATTGTCAGGTCTCAGTAACATGAATCCCATGCAAATGCACTTGAATGTAAGAATGTAGCACAAGTTCCTATTACTTTTGCTAAAAGGTTTTTCTCAAGTTTATGCCCCATTAAACCAGTACTAAGTGTTGATTGACTGATTTAAACTATTGCAATTTTGAACATTTTGATTCTTTCTAGTTTTTGGTTATCAATCTCTGGGGCAATACCACATTTTCAGAGTTCATTGATCATAGAAAAGGTGTGTATATCTTAAAATAATCTGTAACATTCTGCTGACATTTTTTCTATACTGTTTCCCTTCAGTCATTAGGAAAAAAAAAAAGATTTATACAGTCACTGCTTTTATGCTTTAACCCTTTACCACACAATCCCGAGTTTTGACAACCCTGAAAAAAAGGCGCCTTTTGTAAACATTGTGGGAAAAGGAGAAAATGCCGGTAACCAGCATTTTCTCCTTTTCCCACGAAGTTATCTACCCTATCAAAGACAACTTCCACAATTTGAGCCACATTAAATTTGTAGTCTGCAAATGCTTTGGGTTTGGCCAGGTCTAAAATTTTGCTGTGTGGTTAAGGGTTAATCTGTTTGCCTTTTCTCATTACCTTCTACAAAGTACTGAAATTCATTAAACTTATTTCACCCAAAGTCATTTAACCCTTTACCACAGGACAAAGTTTTGTACTCAACAATATTCAAAGCATGTGTGGACGACAAAGTAACTGTTACTCAAATATGATTTTTGTTTGTGATAGGATAGAAAACAATCCAGAGTTTTAAGGACTGTATGCAAACAGGCTTTAGATCAGCATTTTCTTCTTTCTCCACAATGTTTTTCAGCCTTTCAAAGAACTCAAGCACAATTTTGCCAATTTCTAATTTGTTGCCTCCAGACGTTTTGAATTTGGAAGAGTCTAAAATCTTGCATTTTGGATAGGGTTAGCCTTCTACTTTCCGGTATCTTTGTAATATCATAGCATTTTCACTGTTTACTTTGTTTTTCATCTTATCTTTTCCAGCACTTACTTTCTTTGGCTTTATCATATGCCTTTGTAAGGTAGTCCAACATTTGTTCTTGGCTTTCAATTTCCACTCTCTCCCCAATTGTAGTATATATACGGGACAAATTTATACAAGAATCTGTGTAGTAGGTGATTCCATCTGCTGTTGTCCAGTCTTTGTTTTCACAAGCCAAGTTATAATAAGCCTCAAAATGTTCAGCAGCTTCATAGAAATCATCTGTAACAAAATTACATACATGTCACAATCATCAAGATCCAGGGAAGTATTTATCAACCATTCTACATTAAATTCAGATTCTATTTTGCAAGACTGGCAATCTGATTTGATTGGATTGTTGTTACTCAGAAAAACCTGGATAGCAGTCTTGGAATTATGAAAAAGAACAACAGACCTGGATAGCAGTCTTGGAATTATGAAAAAGAACAACAGATCTAAAATTTGATAAACTGAATCCATTTTTTTTTAAATATTTTGGCAAACACAGCCTTCATAAAGATTTATGTTTTCCTGTCCTGAAAATGGCTGTTTACCAAAATATTGAAATAAGTGCATCAATCTATGTACAATATTTTGTTCATTTATTTGGCACTCTTAAGTAT
The DNA here is from genome assembly GCA_945859785.2 of Tridacna gigas. NCBI lineage: Eukaryota > Metazoa > Mollusca > Bivalvia > Cardiida > Cardiidae > Tridacna > Tridacna gigas. The sequence continues at coordinate 31,214,633 of OX244033.2, forward strand.
AGATCGATGACAAATTAGGATTAACCCTTAGAGCAGTGAAAAGATTAAATAGACCTTTTCAGCTTAAAGGAAAACCAGCCAAAATACTGTCATTTCAAGGTTATTTTTCTAGAACATGCAAAAACAAGTGGACAGTGTAGATCCATGGTAAGACAGTATATTCTGTACAGTCTGATCTTGGTCTACACTAGCCCAAAAGAAAATGATGTGGAGTAAGGTACTTTGAGGGTAAAGACATTAAATTTGTAGGTGTGTTACTTTCAAGAGCAAAAATAAACTATGATTCAACTATGACTCAAGAGTTACAAAATGAAACTTTAAGCAGGGGATTTCTACCTGGCCTAAGTAATTATTTCAATCAGTATACAGCCATAATTATACTCCCTCTGTTTTCTCAAGGAAGATATTGTAAAGAATCCATGCCCTCATGGTCACCGCTAGCAAAAGATATTGTGCACAGCCCTGGTGTGTTTGTGGACAGTTTAAATCAAGGTCAGATGCACTGAACATGCATGAATAATGTTTGATACATAAATGATAAAAAAGAAACACTACTCACAAACTACTGACTAGACAATTCCATGTATTTACGAGCATCAAGAACTACTTTTGAAAATGTGGGAAAAAATAGAAAATGCTTGTTACCTGCATTTCCTCCTTTTCCCACATTTTCAAATTCCTCAACTGACCCACAAGAAGTTTGTCCTTTACAAATGGTTTCAATTATCACAAGTCTAAATTTCTGTTTGAGTAGTACAGGTTTAAATGCAATTTTTCCATCTGGAACAACGTTTTTAAAAGCAGTATTCCGTAAAGGCAAATAACACATCCTTGGCAAGAAGTATCGTATTTCTTGAGAACGAATTCAGTTTACAGATAAGAGCCAGCAAAGCTATTTATCCTTTCCCAAACAACAAAATTTTTGATTTTCCAAATTGATATTATGTGCCGATGACAATTAAAATATGGCTAAAATGGTGGGATTTGTTTCAAAAGCATGGAATACATTGAGAGAAAAGAAGAAAATACTGGTTACCAGCATTTCTCCTGTTCCCGAAGTATTTTTTTGAAAGGCTTCCTTCTCAGGATTGTTAAAAATCAGGATTTTGTGGTGTTGGGTTAGGCATACTTACTATTTTCTTCTGCCGCCAAGGCTACGTTACAGAAACCTTCCGCTTGCATCTTACCCCCGTCATCTGTGATCTGATTGCTCGTTTGAAGACATGTATTGAAGAAATGATCTGACAGCCATTTGTCCCCGACAGACTGGAAAAACCGCGCCAATTCAAACCTGGCTCTGTAAACCTCCTGGAAGTCACCTGTGCGTGTGTAAAGCAAATGTAACCCATAACTCTTTCCCAAACCACAAAATGTTGGACACTTCCAAATTAAAAACATTTGCAGATGACAATCTAAATGTATACAATAATATATATAAGTAAAATGATTTGAATTGTCTTTAAAAGGGTGGAAAACATTGTGGGAAAAGGTGAAAATGTTTTCTCTTTCTCCCACAATGTTTTCAAAAGGCTTTTTCCTATGGTTGTTAAAACCTGGGATTGTTTAGTAAAGGGTTCAGCATTTACAAAATGGCAAAGTTTTGGACTTGTCCACATTAAAAGTATTTTCAGATGGATAAAAGAACCTTTGAAATGGAAGAGACCATTGGTTGTCAGCAATTTCTCCATTTTCCACAATGTTTTAAAAACTTTTAACCTTAAGGTCATTAAAACTAGGGATGGTGTGGTAATGGGTTAAGATGCTGTGAGCAACAGCAGTTACTTTTGCATGCACTATTGATCAAAATATGTGCAATCTGATCTTGGATCTTCATTTTTTGATAGTGGAGAGATATTTAGCTAAAACAATATCCAAACGAGTAATTCAGATGTTTACAACATTTCTATCCTGAACAAATTTCATTTACAAAATGCTATAACTGCCTATTGTAGGGATGACTTTTGCTACAAGCAATTATTCCTTTCCCCACGAAGTCTTCAATACTGTTGAAAATCCTTAAAAAATCCTTAAAATAATGTCCTATAAAGAATTTATAATCAACATGGCCAAAGTTCTCTGCACCAGCTATTAAACTATAAAGCTCTGTACTCTAATGGCACTGCGTCTAACCATTTTCCAAACAACCTTGTGTTTCAGCAACTCTGAGTAAGAAAGCTCTTGAAAAGATTGTAGAATAGGGAGAAAATGCTGGAGACCAGCCAATTCTCCTTTTGCCACAGTTTCTATCCTTTAAAAGATTAATTCAAAGATGATCATTTAATTTGATTTGGTCTATGATCTACACTATTCCCATTGCTGAGACATTCTGCCTGGACAAAAGCAACTGCAATTATTGGGTTCATATTTCTAGACTGAAAATATCAGTTTGGCTTATTAATGATACTCTTATGGGCAGGATTCTTTCCTTTCTCACCAGTGGAACATTAATTCAACTTTGTTTATGTGGGAAAGACGCCAGTGCCTTGGAAAGAGTGTTGTGGGTAGCACATGTACTGAAAACTTGGTAGTACCAGAAACACATAAATTTGTGCACTAGCTACCACAATGTAACTAAAATACTGCTGATAATAACAAAAGTATGAAATAGGCCTTTACTCAATTCTCTAAAATAAGTATCAGACCTCCTGATAAAAGGGAGTGATAGTATTCTAAATCCATTCTTCCTCTTCCAAACCCTATGTTATGGGTACTCATTAGAATTATCTCGATGAGACGATTCTAATGAGTACCCATAACATAAGGTTTAGTAGGGAGTGATTAATATTTTCAATTTTGAAATCAAAATCACTATCTCTATCTGGAGCTCTGAAGTATGACTTCTTTAAACAAGAACAAAAAAAAAAAAGACCTTTTCTCTGGGCATTTTCAGCTCTTGTAAGATGCAGCTTCAACATGTCCAGTTTTTCATGTTGATCTTTTAGCAAAACCATGGTCCACATTAAAGACTCCTGACCTGCTTCAATCCTTGCATCCTCTTGTTGTTTGATTAAAGCAAAAAGTTCACAGAAAGATAAATGAAATCCATTTTGTAACATATCCACGCAGAGATTATGTTTGTATGTGTTTCTATATCTGAAATTAAACAAAAGGAAAACAGACTTTATTGACAAATTACTCAAGTATATGTAAAAGTCAAATAGTAGTACTATTACCTATAAACTGATTCAACCTGCTAGATTTCGTCACAAATATATGAGGAGCACTCTGGCAAAAGGGGGTTTAATGCATCTTTGTGACGCATGATACCAAGCAAATAATCACATAATTATGGATCCATAATTTCCAGTTTGTCTAACAACCAACTAAATCATGAGGTAGAATGGTTCTTTCATAATTTACAAATAGCAAAACATTTCAACCAATGTCAGTCTGCGCAGACTACACTGGCTGACATGGGTCGATACTTTTTGCAGGTGCATTAAACCCCCTTTCCACAGAGCATAGCCCATGTAGTGGAACAATAAATGATGATAGACAATCAAGTACAATATCTTGTAAACCATATAAGTTCGTGAAAATTATCATTACTGCCGACAAACCATAGTTTATCTGTGGCCTACAACAGTTAGAAGGCTACCAACAGAAATTACAATGTAATAGCCTTTTTCAGCCGCATTTCAGAATATCAGATCACTGATGTGCTTGACAATTAAAAATGTCTGATTCACAAACATCCATGATGTAATTTTGATTATGTGAAGTAAAATTATGAACTAAGAACATGCAAATTGTTGCAATCCTTCCATTTTCCAATATAATTGCAATTAGAATTTTTAGAGAAGTCAGTACATGTACTTCAAACTAAACTAGGAAGAAAAATCTTCTTGTGTCTAAATAGTAATAGGTTTGTTTACACAATAAATAATGCATAATGACAGGATTTTGAATCAGTATCTAGTGATACGTACGCAGTTGTTTGTCTCTTTGTAAGCATAGGTTGTTGTGACACAAATGTACCAGCACCTTGGTCTTTTTCTATCATTTGAGACTTTTTCTTGATTGGTTTCAACCTTCCACTAGGAGGACCCCGAGGAGGGGCCGGAGCAAAATGCACTGGTTGGCTGTGTTTCATTGACCCAACCATTCCAGGTGAACTCCCTCCCTTAGCACCTTGGGCACCTTGGATGGGAGGCAATGTATGGGCGGCCGCCATCTTGGCCTCTTATTCTGAAACAATATTCAAACAATTAACTCTTTGACTTAAGTGACATAAAATAAATATTTTCCATAAGTTGAAAAAAAGTCCAAACAATAGACACTTCAAAATAAGTACCAGCAGATGTAAGTATGAAACTGTTTCTCTTAGTCAAAAAGAAAATAAGTATAACACAATGACTTTATATGATGACTGATTCATGCTGTGTCCACATTTAAATGTATTTAAATATGCACTGTAAAAATTCATAATATATAGATACAGTGCATATTTAAATACATTTAAATGTGGACATGGTGCAGTAATCACATAAAGTAATTTTATGATTATTCTCTTTGCATCTTATACCAGATGATTCTATTCCATGTTTGAAAACAAAATGTATATGCATGGGGTTAATTTGCAGAATACTAGCAATGGAAATAACCTGAATCCTGTAACTGAAATAATTAAAATAATTGCTGGCAATAAAAGAACCGCCTTTGTTGACTTGGATTGGAGACATCTTGAAACAGGAATCCAATAGGATAGTCCATTTGCGCAGTCTGATATTACTGCCAAATTGACTGTGAAACAAATGCAAAGAAAAATCTACTGACATACTGATTAGGCAAGGTGATCAATTTATATGAGTAGCATATCCAATTCTGGCTGTGGTCTAGTTTTGAGAGAATTTTTGAGAGATAAGTAGATTTTGTTGATATATCATCCACCATCCTTCATTTGTGCCTTTCCTTCCACTGTATCCTAAAGCATTTCAGCAATACCAATGAATTGCTGATGTCATAAAGTAAGTTGCCTGCTTCCAATTTACTTCCAGAAGCTACATACCAAAATTTTTGTCAAAATGTGTTTTTAAATGACCAAATATGGGCTTAATTTGAGCCATATCCCAATAATAACACATTTTACTAATTTCAATTCATCAGAAACAGCTAAATGTATTAACACCCGAAATATTTTTTCAACATGCCAGTATTTCCTCATAGCATTTGTCAATGTTTCTTTTTAAGATACAGTAATCCCACCACTTTTTCAAAAGTAAGGCCAAAGTAATTATATCATATGTTTTACAAAGAGGGTTCCTTATACATTTTTAGTCCTGTGATAATGAAATTATCAATATGACATAGAAAAACGCCATTTCTACTTAGAAAAGAACTCCATACTTGTTTCATTGTATTGTGTGATTTCATTCCTAAGTTACCATAACAGTGATAAACGACAATTGAAATTAGCTTGGCCTGTAAAGGATGTGTGCATAGTGTCATTCATCCTGGACACGATTCAAGAATGATACCTCAAGATATAGAATGTAATAAGGGTGGTTTTAAATATAAACAGTTAAAATAATTAGAAGCGATGATAAATAAAACAACAACAAATATACATAGTACATCTTACAAGTTTATTTCATTGATGTAGTTTTTACTATAGTGCTGTCAGGTAATCTTGCGCACCCAAGTAAAAGACTGTTTAATTAATTATGACACTCAAAAGAATTGCAAGAGCCCTTCAAGATATTTATCTATTCATAAAGATTTCTCATCTACATAATGACACAAGATATTTATAAAAAGATGCCCACATTCAAGAAGTATACACTAACCGTGAGGTTTTATCCAACATACAACTGTCCTATGATCTTGCGCAATTATATTGACGTCACAGCATAGGATTTCTGAAGTATTTGCAGCTCATACAAAGAATAATTTTACAAGAGAAATAGTTATGCTCAATTTGGGTCTATGACTCAAAACTTTGAAAGATCAGCTGCAAATAGGAAACAAATCTCTCTTCTGATAAAGGTCATGTGTCAGTAAAGAAAAAATATTAAACCTATTTTTAAATATCTAATAAAGTTGAAAAATGCATGTTTAACTTATTTGTGTTTGTGATGAGACATGGATTATTCGTTTGATCGACATAATTATAAAGTGTTACAGCCACCCTCATCAGACATTGGGTCATAGGGCAGTGTTTATTGATAATTAGTTAGGATGATGTCAAACTTTAGACACTCTCTGGTAAAAATCTTAGCTAGACCTACATTCTGAAGGTTTCTCTATTATTCCAAATTCCCAATACTCCAAGAAACACTGCAGAAACAGGTAGAATTTAACAAACAAACCCACAGAACAGAAATATACGAAGTGTGCAAGATTATCTGATGCACAAGATTACCAGACACAACTGTATTAGAGATATAGTCCCACCCCATTGTATTGACCCATCTACTGTATCGATCTATTTACAAATTTTAAAGAAGTCTCACAATTTTAATCAGAGCACTACTTGCCGAGTGTTAACATTTAAAGTATAGGTCTGAGGATTCTTTTGACTTTTCCGTATATCAAATGATAACTGACTAAAAATACCAAAGCTAAATTGTAAATAGTGTTTTCGTTACAATTTAGCAGAAACCAACAATTTATTGTAATAAAACATTCTGAAAAGTTTTTATTTTCCACAATACTTACATTCAATTTTTGAAAACAGAATGTGCTTTCTATTCCATTAATTTTGGCACTGTTTGAACTCCATAGTTTAACTTTTTTCTAAATTTACCCACAATACATAGATACAATGGAGTGATGACAGAGTTCACTGAATTTGATACGGCTGCTGACTGTTGACAATTTGTTGCTACAGAATGACATTTAAAGTAAAATTTGCCAATGTAAAGACAGTAAAAACATGGTTTGGTATAAACACGGTAAACAAACTATATTTCAGAGGACAAAGTTTGAAGATCTACACTTAAGACAAAGCCAGATTATCGCCCACCTTACTGATTCTTGAGCCTGACCGGATGAGTGTGTCATCAAAATCTTACGCAAATTCAAAACACGCTGTAATTTTCATCACATACAATCGTTTATAAGCGGTTTAAATCCAGTAATGACCATCAATTGAACCTTACTCTAAATCAATTCACGGTGCTAATTTACACCGTTATATTTACCAAAACCTTGTCGAGGAAGTTACATCAAGTTCAGTGATCTGCCATTGAGCTTCCTGTTGTCATAGCGATGACAGTACAGAAGTGAATGAAAATAATATCTTTCTAAATTAAAAAAATCTCGAACTCGTTTTTACATCCTGCCTAATTTTCTATTCGTTTTCAGAGATCAATTTTTGTGTGTTAGATTTTTCTTTTATTTAAAAAAAAAAGGTGGTCAGCTCGTTGCTTGATAACTCGCCCCGAAGAAAAATCGAACCCTTACATTTTCCACAACTTCCCTAAGATTAAAGATTGATCTCATCTCTCGTGCTTACACGATATCGACATTGAATCTTATAAAATGTAATATGACAAAAGCTGTCGCCTGGTGGTACAGTATCATGAAATGCCTTTTCGAACTCTGGTTTGAAAAAAAAAAGCCGACCGTTGGTCATTTTCAAGTTAAATTATCTAGTATGGAACAAACCTACGACTGATTCAAATTATCGAGTAAATCGGACAACAGGACAATGAATTAAAACATATTTAAGACACTTAATGAAATTCATTCTACTAACGACATACGTCTCTCCGTCGATCGTATTCTATGAAATAGTATTTTCCCACCATTTTGTAGTCTAAGGGAGAAAACTCTTACAATCTCTAATTTGAATTTTGTAAGATTACTTTCCCTTGATTCACTGCTTACAACGCAACCAAAAAGTTTGAGTAAATTTTATTGTGATACCGTTAATGCTTGCGAGAACCCTAGCTATTTTTCTTTACAAGAAATCTTCTAGCTTAACATTTCATGTCAATTATGTGTTATTTTTCATATGCCCAAATAAATATATCATTATACATTTCAGTAATATAACGGCAACAGGTCACTTATTCAGGAGTGTGTTTCCTGGCATTCTTATGTACCAGACTTCTAAATGCTACTTGATATCAACACATAGTAGATCTACATTCTTAGATTGAAATTTCTTTGTGGTCTATCAGAACTGTTACTGTAAATATAAGCCTCTAGTCCTGTTTCCGGCGTTTTTTCCTCTCTGATGACAAAATATCTAATAATGAATTATAGTTATTATACTTCATTTTTTTTTTTTTTTTTTTTTTTTATACAATAAATTTGATCTTAAAGATCGGAGTGCTACGTATGGAGTGATATTTTAATACTTCAAACAACAACGTGGATTTTGAACATTTTGACAAAGATAACTGAGTTTTCTCTTCGAGAAAATTGTTCTTTATCTACCTCCTTTCTTTCCTAAGTGAATGCCACAGAATGCATCACTTATTTAGATTTTAATATGTCAGATACGAGAATTCAAAAAGAGTCCTTCATCTAAATAATAGTTTGAGTGATACAGAAGCATGTGTTATTCTCGTCAATTCAGAATTAAAAATCCAGGGTCCAGGGACTTATCATAAACTCTTCTTTGGTTCAAAGAAACCTATATTTGGAAAGAAAACCATGTATTACAAAACTATTAGCTAACACAGAAAAAAAAAGAAAGTGGGGATAGATTAATATTATAGAAACGCCAGGAAGCTTTTTTTGACCCATGTTAAGTATTGTTTAGACAGGGCTCTTCCATGTTAAGGAGAGCTGCCGAGGGCGAATTTTGAATGAGTCGAATTATATACTCGCGAAATTGGTTTGGGGCGGCCTGCTTTAATGGTTTTGAACCTTTACTGGGTGAAACCGGGTTTTACATGATCACCGGATTATTCCTGATTTTTTTTTTTTTGTATCGTTATTCAGCGCATGTGTACGTGTGTGTGTTTAAATATTGAAATTATAAACACTTGCTAATTCAATGGAAATTAAAGAAGTGACCAAGTTTTGCAATTGACCTGTGCAAACAATGGTACACTTTTTACCACACAGTAAAATTTTAGAATGGTCCAAGTTCAAAGCATTTGAAGACAACAAATTTATATAGTCAAAATAATGGATATTATTTTGAGAAGGCAGCCTGGCAGGTAAAAGCGTGGAAAAAAAAAAAGCAAAATGCTGCTCTCAGTATTTCCTCCTTATCCCACATTCTTTTCAGAAGCGTTCTGTATAAGGATCCTACATATTAAGGATTTTTGGTAATAGTTTAGCCTTGTCAAAATTGAAAGCATTTGCTGGTGACAAATTAAATGTAACACAAAAACAGGAAATTTATTATGGAATAAGGAGATAAAGCTGTTTACCAACATTTTTTCCTTTACCAACAAAGTTTTCAAAAGGTTTCTTTTTTGAGGTTGTTTAAACTCAAGATTGTGTGGTAAAGGGTAAATTAGACTTTCTAGGCATTCTGTTTTCATTATTTTACTTGTAATTACTTCATCAAAATTTTCTTTCTTTCTTTAGAATTAGTATAGATCTAGATAGATGAGTTCAGCGTTTTTTTAGTAATCATAAAGTTTTAATTATTTTAGTCTGTTTGTCTGTCTGTCTGTCTGTCTGTCCACTTATCATGTATCTAAATGTCTTAATGTCTTAATACCTCCTGTATGGTCTGTTAATCTATCTTTACATAATCCATGTTTTCAAAGGTATTTTTTAATGTCTTGTACTGGGTATGCTTCGGCCAATGCTCCTTTAAAATCTTATATCAGAGTCAAAATCTATCTGAGAGTAAGCATATGTTTTTACCTAAAATTTTGGATTATCGGGTCTGACACGGTAAAATAAGGTCCAGTCCAATTCGACTCGGTTGATACCGGTAGATTTACCCTTAATTGGCGTGCTCGTTTGTGTCGTTACCAGGAAATTTCGTACCCTCTTTTTTCCACCAAATAATTTTGATAGGTGAGTAGGCTTTTCTTAGCCAATAGAAATTCTGTAGTTAAATTTTCGTGCATTCTCTTTTAACTCGTTAGCATAGACAGACTATTTTTTAAGCGTTACAGCGCATTTTTTTTGTAAACAAAATGAAATATCCTCGGAGGTCCATGAGTCGTTACCCTAAGACTTTGACCCGATTCCGAAACTAATATTAAAAAAAAAAACCCTTATAAAACAAAACTGTGCTTAACTCAAAAACAAATCATGTTCCTTCTATGTCCGACCATCCACTTTAAATTATACAAAAAGTATCCCTCTCCAGTTAAAATGTATGTTGCAAGTGTTTAGCAGCCGTCATTTTTCCAGTAGGTCTTAGGGTCTTCTTTTCCGACAATGTTTTCTACACGTCCAAAGAGAAATTTCAGTTTTTAAGTCACATTTAATTATCGTCTGGAAGTGCTTTCAATTTGGACGTCTCAAATTTTGAAAAGAGTTAATCTGTCTTGACTGCTTAATTATTGTGATGAATTTCAAGGTATTGATAACCTATGATATTTTTATTTCAAATTTCCATTTGTTGGGCAAATATCAGTTATTACTGAAATTAGGGTAAATTCAAGATCAACCTACTGTGATTGCTTATCTTAATCTCCACTGTCCTATGCTAAGGTTACCAACAATATTAATGTGACTCAAAAATTGAAATTTGTTTTGGGAAGGGTAGAAAACATTGTGGGAAAAGGAGAAAATGCTGGTTACCACAATGTTTTCAAAAGGCTTCTTTCTCAGGGTTGTTAAAACCCTTGATTATGTGGTAAAGGGTTAAGGTTTTACTAGACCACAGAATTTTAGACCTATCCAAATGGAAAGCATTTGCAGATGTCAAACAGGGTGTGAGTCTTTGAAATGGGTAGGAAACATTTTGGAAAAAGGAGAAAATGCTTGTAATAGTTATTTCCTACTTTTCTTACAGTTTTCAAAACTTTTCTCCCTCAGGGTTGTTAAATCTAGGGATTGTTTTGTAAAGTGTTAAAAGATATCATCACAGAGACCACTATAGGGTCAAGTTTGTACAGTTTAGGAATAGAAAAAAAACCTGAATAACCTACTGCTGTGCATACTTCCTTAACCCTTTCCCATACGACAAATTTTGGACTGGTCCAAATTGAAAGAGTTTGCAGACGATAATTTTAAATTTGATGAAAATGGCAGAAAGTTCTCAAAAAGGGTAGAAAACACTGTGGGAAAAGGAGAAATTGCTGGTTACGAGCAATTTCTCCTTTTCCCACAGTGTTTTCAAAAGACTTGTACTGCAGACACGTGAAAACCAGGGCTCGTTTGGGAAAGGGTTAAAACTAATTATGCTAATTACACAAAGGACAAAAATTTTGCAGAAAAGAAAATATCATTTTTCAAAAGTATGGAAAAATATTGAAAAAAAAGGTACAACTGCTTGTTACAAGCAATTTCTCCTTTTTTTAGAATAATTTCCAAAGTTGTTGGCTGCAGTAGTCTAAAGTAAAGAGTTGTATTGTTCAGTTAAAAAAAAAGCATGTCTTGTTTCATGTTAGGAACAAAAACTTTCAAGGATGACAAGCCACTGGGGTGAAATACCAACCTCTACTGAGGCAGATCCGGGAATTGTTGCCATGGAAAAGGAGCAGATGATGAAACTCCAGCAGTTTGACCTTGATGGTCCAAGGTTACATCAGCCTTCCAGTCGACATTACCCACCTACAAATGAGTGAGTTAATTCTTTACCGAACGACATAATTTTATAATTTTCCAAATTGAAAGCATTTGCGGATGACAAAGTAAATGCGACTGAAAAATTTGAATTTGCGTATGGAAGGGTAGAAAACATTGTGGGAAAAGCAGAAAATGCTGGTTACAAGGTGCAAGGCATGCAGGTGCAAGGTATGCAGAAGTGCCATATGGCAAGACACAACAGAGCCACAGCCTAGTACTAATGAAATACCATGACATGACTGAAATAATTTTGTCAAATATCTCATCAACACTATACAAATGGATAAAAATAATACTTTTCTAAATGGAATCCACTTGCAGATGACAAGCTACCTCAAATGATGGAGTTTATTTTTTAAAGAGTAGAAAACATTGTGGGAAAAGGGGAAAATGCTGTTTACCAGGGTTTTCTCGTTTTCCAACACTTTCTTCAAATGCTTTTGCACCAAAGCTAGTTAACCCTTTCCCAAACAAGCCCTGGTTTTCACGTGTCTGCAGTACAAGTCTTTTGAAAACACTGTGGGAAAAGGAGAAATTGCTCATAACGAGCAATTTCTCCTTTTCCCACAGTGTTTTCTACCCTTTTTGAGAACTTTCTGCCATTTTCATCAAATTTAAAATTGTCGTCTGCAAACTCTTTCAATTTGGACCAGTCCAAAATTTGTCGTTTGGGAAAGGGTTAAAACATGATATTGTTTGGTAAAGGTTCGTGGAAAGCCCACTTGAAAAAAGGAACATTTATCATTCAAACTAATTTCTAGGTTTAAGTCTTGCTTGACTGACAGAGACTTTGCCATGTATTGTTTTTTAATTGATCATTGATTGATTTTAGGACATTGCCAGTGGAAAAGTTTCAGATCGACCCTCTGGTTCTTCACACTATAAAACTTCTCCAGCACGCCAGAAAATTACGATCTCTCATCAACAACATTCACCATCAACAACAGCAACAAGATGTAAGTCTGATCTAGTTTACCAATTTTTTCTATAGTACAACTTTGATTGTTTCATGTAGCAAAAGGTCTTCAATGGGAAAAGGTGCAATGCTTGTGACAAATATTTCTTTGTATGTCATTCAAAAAAGGTCATTTATCTTTTCCTACAACTGACTCTTCATTGTAGTACCTACTCCATATTAGTGTAGGAATACATACAGAATATTATTAGTGACTTTCCTGGTTCTTGTATTACTTCGAGCAGCGTGAAAAAATTTGATATCGCGGTAGACTGAAGGTCGAGCAAGATGTCAAAATATTTCTTAAGCAGCAAGAAGTAAATACTAGCATCAGGAAAGTTACTACAACATACTATTCCTTTTATTATATACCTACAACTTTCAACAGCAAAATTTTTCAGTTATTGACATTTAACTTGTAAACTGGTAAACAAAATAAACAATCGTGTAGTGGGTAGTAACTTTGTTTTTATGAATGGCAGATAGACATCATAGCGACAATTTTGAGCAAATTGCAAATCAGTACATATTTTTTCTGAGTATGAGTTACGTCATCATTCCATATTTGGAACCGTATTTCACAGTGTGTACACATGGATTTTTTTCTGTTGTTTGTGTTATTTTATCCACGTGCAGCACATGTATTTGAGCCGGAAAATTTTCAGGTATATAATAAAATTGTTTTGAAGAGATCTGTGCTGGTAAGACAAGATATTTGACTGTGTGATAAATAGATTTTAGTTTTGTTTTACACTGTTCATTTCAGTGGTTTATCATTTTAACTCTATACCAAATAAAAGTATTTTATATAGGTCCAAATATAAAGCAATTTCAGCTGGCAAATTGAGTGTAGCTCAAGTGAGGATTTCTGTCTTTCATAGGGCAGAAAATATTCTGGGAACAGGAGAAAATGCTGGTTACCAGCATTTTGTCCTTGTCCCACAATATTTTCAAAAGCCCCTGTCTTCAGGGTCACTAAAAGACAAGATTGTTTAGTAAAGGGGTAAGCGCTGAACTAAGATCAAGTTAATTTAGCAGACAGTGTTGATGAAGATCAGACTACACAGAACGTGTAGTCTGATCTTGGATCTACACTGTGTGCTACTTTGTCATGTACATTGACAGAATCAGCCTAGTAGTTGCAATACATGTATTGAGTTACAAAAAGGTTTATTGGAATGACATGTGATCAAGAAGGAGTGTAAACTGAGTGGAATCATATCAAATAAGTATGATAGTGTTATATTTGATTTCATAACAAAATGATGGAATTGCCAATTGCAAAACAACCACCCCAATATTTGAATGCCAAAGTTTCACTTATAACCATCCTGTTTTTTATCTTTGCAGGGAAAAGTATATTTTGTAGTATTTATCTGTGTTTAACAAATAAAATTTGATTAACCCTTTACCAGATGACAAAATTTTAGCCTTGTCCAAATTGAAAGCATTTGCAGACGACAATTTCAGTGTGGCTCAAATGTTGCAATTTTTCTTTGATAGAGTAGAAAACATTGTGGGAAAAGGAGAAAATGCTGGTTACCAGCATTTTCTCCTTTTCCCACAATATTTTCCAAAGGCTTCTTTCCCAGAGGCGTCAGAAGGCAGCATTGTGCGGTAAAGAGTTAACAGCAAAAAAAAAAAAAACTCTGAAAGGACATATTTTGAAAGATTAATTGTTTACCAAACAACAGAAGTTTGGATTTGTACAAATTGAAAGCATTTGCAGACAACAAATCAGATGTTGCTTAGCTCTTTACCAAACTACAAAATTTCAAACCTTTCCGAATTCCAGGCATTTGCAGACAAGAAATGAAATGTGACTTAAAAACTGAAATTCCTCCTTCTTTTCCTTCAATGTTTTCTAAAGTCTTCTTCCTTAGGGTCGTTAAAACCTGGGATTATGTGGTAAAGGGTTAAATGACAATTTCTGTCTTTGATAGGGTAGAAAACATTGTAGGAAAAGGAGTAAATGCTGTTTACCAGCATTTTCCCCTTTTCCCACAATGTTTTTAAAAGCCTTTTTCTCTTGGGTCATTAAACTCTGGATTGTGTGGTCAAGTGTTAATAGAAACTTATATTTTTTTTGTGTTTATTTCTAGGCTTTAGATTTTGACGTGTCATATCCGGAGGCCCCGCCTATTCCAGTGTATACAGGAGTCAGACCAGAGAGACAAAAACTTTTACATCCTGTGCCCTTTATGCCAAAGGAGTTTGATAGGTTTGCATACTAAAATAGTTATACTCTTTATGAAAATTGTTTCACATATCAATCATTAACCCCTTTACCAAAGAACAAAATTTTGGACTTGGCCAAATCCAAGGCATTTACTGACGACAGATTACGTACAGCACAAATGTTGGAAATTATTGTTTGAAAGGGTGGAAAACAGTGTTGGTAAAGGAGAAAATACTGGTTACCAACATATTCTCCTTTGTGCACAATGTTTTTGAATTTTTTTGTCCTCGGGGTCGTTTAAACTTGGGATTGTGCGGTAAAGGGTGAATACATGTACATTTAATTTTTTGTTTCAACACATTTAACCAGAGTTTTCTCTGACCGCAAGATTCTTTTGAATTTAGACCCACCACATTTTCTGAATTTTACCCCAAAATTAGGATGTTTGCCTTATGAAATTCGTTTGAAGGTGGTCAAATGAACTCCATATTGCAAAGTTCATGGTTCACATTGAAAGCATTGATTGATTACAAAAGATGTGCCTCAAATGTTGAGATTTGTCTTTGAAAGGGAAGAAAACATTGTTTGAAAAGGAGAAAATGCTGGTAACCAGCATTCTCTCCTTTTAACACAATGTTTTCCAAACTTTTACCTCAGGGATTGCGTGGTAAAGACTTATTGAAATATAATTCATCTTATAAGGTAACTTCTCAACGTTTACATCTTTCTTTCTTTCTTCTCTGACATCAAATTAAATTGCAAATGTTCTCACAGTTTGGAGGGCTCATGAAAAGTTTGAGCATGCCCTCAGTTCAGTATGAACTCAAGTTTTACAAGAATAACCCTAAATGTTTACTTACAGCGATTTTGTTCGAGGTATTGGTGAACCATTACCAAAGATAGACGACATTTCAACAAGGCGTGTTTTGCGACGATCAGTCGCAGCCATCCTTTCCCATGCTGGATATGACAGTATGTGTCAACAAAATGTAAAATGGAATTTGTATTGTTATCTCATTACCAAACCACTAAGGTTTAGATTGGTCAAAATCGAAAGACAACATATTAGATACCGCTGAAACGGTGAAATTTCTCAGTGATAGGAATAAGGTTAGAAAAGATTGTGGGAAGAGGAAAAAATGCTGGTGACCAGCATTTTCTCCTTTTCAAAAGCCTATTTTCCCTAAAGATCATTAAAGATCAGGTTTGTGTGGTAAAGGGTTAAAGAATTCATTATGCTATGAAGAGTTTGTTCTCAGTAGGGAAACCAGTGGAATTTTAACTCATTCTGTAGTACATATAATACAGCTGCATTCTCCTCCTAAAACTGCTGAGGCCAGTAACTCAGTCAGGAGCATATGAAGCTTGAAACAAGGCGATTGCTTGCACAAATCCCAAGCTTTGTCAATTTCTTTCCAAGGATCAATGATAGTCATTGCCACAGAGTTCATTCCTCCCTGGCCGAGCCCTGGTAGCTCAGTCGATAGCGTACAGGACTTGAGAACAGGAGGTTGCTGGTTCAATCCCCTGTTCGGCCAATTTCTTTCCAAGGACTGATGATATTCATTGCGACAGGATTCATTCCTCTCTCACCACTGACCATTGTTTCAATGATGATTATGTGGGAAAGCAGCCAGTGGCTTGGAAAGAATATTGTGGAGCACTGGTAACGGAAACTCCAGGAAAGCATGGATAGGTGCCCTGGCCACTGCGATGTAAATGAAATAACATTGAAAACGGCATTAAACACCATACAATCAATCAATCAGTCATTCCTCCCTCATTACTTGTCAGCATCCAGTGGCTTTAAAAGAATATTGTGAAAAGTTCTGGTAAAAGAAACTTCAGGAAAGTATGAATAGGTGCATTGGCCCTGACAAGGGTGTTAAACACCATTATTATGAAACAAACCTCCCAAAAATATCTAATTGGCAGCTCTTGTTATTGTCCAATAAGGTCAACCGCAAAGGCGGGAACTGGTTATTAACTCTTTAGCAAACAACAAAATTTTCGACTAGTTCGTAATCAAAGCATATGCAGACGACAAAATAAATGTGATTCAAGAATTTAAATTCATTCGGAAAGGGAAGAAAACATTGTGGGAAAAGGAGAAAATGCTGGTTACCAGCATTTTATCCTTTTCCCACAATGTTTTCAAAAGGCTGTTTATTCAGGGTTGTGATTGTGTGGTAAAGAGTGAAATTTGTTTTAACAATTTACTCTTAACTTGCTCAGTACATGAAATAAAATTTCTCAGCAAGTACTGAACTACAAAATATCACAATATCAAAGTTCTTTTTGCCAGAGAAAATTTCACAATATCAGACAGTGTAGATCCAAGATTAGACTGCACATTCTGTGTAGTCTGATCTTGATCTACACTGTCCGCAAAAGGCCATGCCTGGCAGCATAAGGGTTAACCCTTTCCCAAACAAGCCCTGGTTTTCACGTGTCTGCAGTACAAGTCTTTTGAAAACACTGTGGGAAAAGGAGAAATTGCTTGTAACGAGCAATTTCTCCTTTTCCCACAGTGTTTTCTACCCTTTGGGAGAACTTTCTGTCATTTTCATCAAATTTAAAATTGTCGTCTGCAAACTCTTTCAATCTGGACCAGTCTAAAATTCATCGTTTGGGAAAGAGTTAAGGTGCCATTTAGTGATGTCTATTACTTAGTCACACTGATTGTTTTTTCTACATCTTACAGAAGACACACTTTGAGAGCAACATGGCAAAAGGAGCAGTTGGTCATAATGTGCTACTCATTTGGAAATATATAAATAGTTCCTATTGTAATAGGTTAACTGACATGTTATATGTACATACTATTTGACCAGGTTGTGCCGAGTCAATACTGGAGACAATGACAGACATTACCCATGATTACTATCTACAGTTTACCAAACATCTGAGAGCTGCGGCGGACAATCTGGCTCAGCATGGATCCACTGGCTTTCCAGTAATATAGTTTATATTTTTTGATTTTACATTTTGATTTGAATTAACCTTTCACCACACAGACCCTAGCTGTAATGACCCTGAAGAAGAGAGGGCTTTTAACTCTTTACCAAACAACAAATTTTTAGACCAGTCCAAATTGAAAGCATTTGCAGACGACAAAATAAATGTAACTCAAACAATTGAAATTTGTTTTGGGAAGGCTAGAAAACATTGTGGGAAAAGGGGAAAATGCTGGTTACCAGCATTTTCTCCTTTTCCCACAATGTTTTCAAAAGACTTCTGTCTCAGGGTCGTTAAATGTCGGGATTGTGTGGTAAAGGGTTAAAACATTGTGAGAAAAGGAGAAAATGGCTTATATCATTCCTTGAGCCACATGTCACTTGTTATACACAAAAGTTTGCTTTCAGTTTTGACCAGATTATTAAAGTTTCTGTGAAAGGGTACAAAACATAACAGGGAAAAAAGAAATTGTTGGTTAATAACATTCTCTTCTTTTCCCATAGTGTTTTCTACCCTTTGAAAGAAATATTCTACCATTTGAGTCACATCTAGTTTGTCATCTGCAAGTACTTTCAATATGGTTAAGTCAAAAATTTTGTCTTTTGGTAAAGAGTTAACTTGTTAACTCTTTACCAAATGACAAAATTTTAGACTGGTCCAAATTCAAAGTATTTGCAGACGACAAAATAAATCTGATTGAAAAGTTGAAATTTGTTTTGGAAAGGGTAGAAAACATTGTGGGAAAAGGAGAAAATGCTGGTTACCAGCATTTTCTCCTTTTCCCATATTGTTGTCAAAAGCTTTCTTTCTCAGGGTCGTTAAAAGTCGGGTTTGTGTGGTAAAGGGTTAAGTAAAAACGGAAGTATAAGCTGAAAGTTTCTATGGTTTTCTTTGGGTAAAACTTGCTGATGCATTAATTTGTTGGTCTGTTTTTAAGGACATAATAGAGCAAGTATTCCATGAGATGGGGATAGGAAGTGTCACATGTTTACATGATTTCTATCAGAAGAGGGTGATTAATTATGAGAAACAGATGGAGGAAGTCTGTGGTCAACTGGAAGCAGAATATGATATATTGAAGGAGCAGACACCACAACAGAAACCTCCAGATACTCTCTCTGTTATAAGGTAGAATATTACAGATGATATATGAGCCATGCTGCAGCAAAAGGGGGCTTAATGCATCTCCATCATGTATGATACCAAGCAAATCATCACATAATTAGGGATCCACAAAATCCATTATGTCAAACAACCGACTGTATCATAAGGTAGATCTTGTCCTTTGACATACAGAAAATTGACCAACAGTGAAAAGTTTCGGCCCAGGTCAGCCTGCGCAAACTGCGCAGGCTGACCTGGGTCGATACTTTTGGCAGATGCATGAAGCCTGCTTGTCACAGAGCATGGCTCATATTTATTTTCGTGTAAGGTTTGTTTGGGAATAAAGTCCTTGCGGCATAGGAAAAGAAAGAAACAAATTAAAATCTGTAGGTTGCTAATTGGAGGAGGGCATTCATTGATATTCATGAAGTGGTTTTGTGGACATGTTTGTGATTTCTAGTTGTAATTATACCCCCCACAAAAAGTAAGGCATGTTATATTGAATCCAGGTAGGCTATCTATTTATCCAACTATGTGTCTGGCCATAGAGGCAGTTTTGTATCCTCTTCTTCTAGATTTTGCAACTAATTTGGCTTAAATATTGATAAAAGATCTTCTTACTATTTTTGCAACTGATTGTTTGACTATCACAGGAGTTATGATCCTTTGATTTTTTTTGCCTGATCCAGTGAGGAAGCAACCAGAGGGAAGTATCCCTCAGCCTGCGACATCTCTACTTCTGTTGTGTGTGGGTCCATTTAAAGTGTACTTATCATATTTTTGACCCAAACATTTTTGAAACTTCAAACCCATGATGATAGATGGTTGGACACTAATGTTGTGAGGAGAAATTGAATCAGCAATATCTGTAACATGGATCAGTATTTGGTATGCTTTTAGAATAGCTCCATTTCCAACAGTGCTTTCCATAGCAGCCAACCACAAGGCCAGTTACTTTTAAACAAATTAGGATGCCATTGAGCGTAGATCTTACGTCTCTACTTCAGTATTTTTTTCTCTTTTAAGAATACGGGAGGAGCCCTCAGAAGAGATCAGATTTCCAGTTTTGGATGAAATTGATGAAGTGAATGATGCTGAACAACTTTTAAATCTAGAGAGTATGTCATAAATTCTATATTTCATGTCCTGAAAGTTTGATGTACAGATAATCCATTACTAGGTGAAAGAAATTTAGCCTTGCCAAAATTTAGTTTTTCAGATGGCAAATATGGTGTCACTCAGATAATTAATTTTGTCTTTGAAAGGGTGGAAAATACTTTTGGAAATGGAGAGAATGGTAGTTACCCACATTTTCTCCTTTTTCCACTATGTTTTTAGGAGCTTTTTTCCTCAGTGTTGTCAAAACAAGGAATTTTCCACTAAAGGGTTACGGGTAACTCATTGCCTCCCAAGACAAATTTGTAGCACAGTGTTGTAAAACATTTTTGGAAAATATTGAGGATCAATATGAATTGAGGTTTGATACATGTACATCAATATTTGAGGAAACGTTGTGGCAAGAAGAGAAAATTCTCTAAAGAAAAAAAAAAAAAAAAAAAAAAAGAACAATTTCTCTATGTGCACCAATGTTTTCAGAACTTTTGCAAATTTGTTGCAGGGGCTAACGAATTGAACATCTTATGAATAACTTGAAACTTTGATACCTAGTAAGGTTTGTTTTTTTGAGATGGAAGGCTGAATGTCAATTGAACAATTAGAGTAGGTTCTTTTACAAGGTACAAGTTGTATATTTTCTATATACATGGAATTACCATTTTACCAATAACGTTGTTCTGACTGATGGTCAGATGGGAAAGCAGCCAGTGGCTTTGGAAGAATATTGTGTGAAGTACTGGTAGAAGAAACTCCAGGAAAGCATCGATAAGTGCACTGGCCACCGTAATATATCTCAAATAACTTTGTAAATGGCTTTAATTAAATCTTTTTTACCATACTTGCTATTGTACTAAAACCTGTGTCACTTGATGGGACCATGGATTTTACACCTGCATTATAGTACCACAAAAGGGGCTGAATATATGGAATTGTTATATCATTTCTTGTCATTTTTTTGTGGTAAAAAATACATGTTTACCAGGAAGTGAGTATTGATTGGAAAGCACAGAGATGTGTAATCATGTTAACTATTTACACACTCTTAAAAACATTGAGGTAAAAGTAGATTATGCTTATAAGAAGGCATGTTTCCTTATCATGTAATGTTTCACATGTATTAACCCTTTCCCAAACGATAAATTTTAGACGGGTCCAAATTGAAAGAGTTTGCAGACGACAATTTTAAATTGGATGAAAGTGGCAGAAAGTTTTCAAAAAGGGTAGAAAACACTGTGGGAAAAGGAGAAATTGCTCGTTACGAGCAATTTCTCCTTTTCCCACAGTGTTTTCAAAAGACTTGTAATGCAGACACATGAAAATCAGGGCTTGTTTGGGAAAGGGTTAATGTATTGATCCATTATCACACTATCCTGTGTTTTAAGGACTCAAAAGAAGACGCGTTCTGAAAACTTTGTGGAAAAAGGAGAAAACGGTGGTAACCAGCATTTTCTTCTTTTTCCCACAATGTTTTCTGTTTTCAAATTAGACAAGTCCTAAATTGTGCTGTTTGGTAATGAGTTAAGCCTTAGTCCATGATGGTAATCCTTCCTTTAGGTTTTGTTTTGCAAAGTCATTTGTTTCTACCCAGTAACTTGTCTGAGGAGGTAATGAGTTAATGGAGCAACTTCTGCTAATTTATGCATTTTTTTTATTTTTATGCCCCCCTTCGAAGAAGCGGGGGTATATTGCTTTGCACTTGTCGGTCGGTCGGTCCGTCGGTCGGTCGGTCCGTAGACCACATTTTTGTCCGGAGCATAACTCAAAAAGTATTTCAGGTATCATCTTGAAACTACATAGGTGGATAGATCTCATTAAGGAGAAGTGCAGTGCACAAGAATCATAACTCTGCCCATCATATTTATGGAGTTATTGCCCTTTGTTGATTTTCATACTTAATTTTTGTCCGGAGCATAACTCTAAAAGTATTTCAGCTATCATCTTGAAACCTCATAGCTGGATAGATCTCATTAAGGAGAAGTGCAGTGCACAAGTACCATAACTCTGCCCATCATATATTTGGAGTTATTGCCCTTTGTTGATTTTCATACTTAATTTTTGTTCGGAGCATAACTCAAAAAGTATTTCAGATATCACCTTGAAACCTCATAGGTGGATTAATCTTATTAAGGAGAAGTGCAGTGCACAAGAACCATAGCTCTGCCCATTATATTTTTGGAGTTATTGCCCTTTGTTGATTTTCATACTTAATTTTTGTCCGGAGCATAACTCAAAAGGTTTTTCAGATATCATCTTGAAACTTTACATTTGGATAGATCTTATTCAGGAGAAGTGCATTGCACAAGAACCATAACTCTGCCCATTATATTTTTGCAGTTATTGCCCTTTGTTGATTTTCGTACTTAATTTTTTTCCGGAGCATAACTCAAAAAGTATGTGAGGTAAAATCATGAAACCTTATAAGTTGATAGTTCACATAAATGGGAAGTGCAGTGCCCAAGAATTGTTAATTTATCATTAATAATTTTTGAGTAATTACCCTTTGTTCGTTTTTACACTTTGAACTTAACAGTTTATAATCACATGTTATATGTAGAATTGGATGCCATTAGGGGGGCATACATGTTTTACAAACATCTCTTGTTCTTTTTAAATCAAGATTTGGGCGGCTTTGAAATCACAGTAGAACATGAGTCAGCCAGTGGTTTAACAACAGAGGTGGAATCTAAATGGACACATGTAAAGTCAGAGGCTGCGGAACAAAAGTTAGTTTTCTGTAAAATTTTACATACTTATTCATCCTTTACCCTCAGAGCAAAAAAAAAAGATAACTGCTCTTTCCAAACTTTCTTGGTCAGGGTATCTCACAAATTGTGGATCTAAGACTCTTGTTAAGAGCAATTTTGTGTTTTGCCTTTTGCCTCCAGAGTTGTTGTCTACTTCAAAAAAGTGTTGATCTAAGACTGCTATGCATGCTTTTGTCTTTTTGTCATAATCTTTTCCAAAGTTGTTGTCTACTTAAAAAAAGATTATGTTGTCCACTGGAAATGAAGAGTTAATCATATTATGTAAAGACTGAACAATAGTTATAGAACTGGAGAATGGTCTTGTAAATTGGAGTTGGTGATAATGTGAAATCATTTTGCCGTAAAACAGTACTTGTAGCGTGCTTAATGAGTGCTTAATGAACACAATGAATATTTACTGACTGAAAAAGGTACCTGTATTTGGATATTGCAATTTCAGTGCTTTATTACGTAAATATCTCTCAGAAACAGTAGAAGCCAAAACAGAATGCACATTCTGTGTTGCCTGATCTTCATCTGACTGTCTGCAAAAGCAAGTAGAATTGTGCTGAGTGCTGTGACTATTTGCCAAATAAGAAAAGATTACACTCTTCCATATGAAAAGCTTTGCAGACCATAAATTCAAATTTTGCTTAAGTAATGAAATTTGTCTCTTCAAGGGCACAAAACATTGTGGAAAAGGAGAAAATACTGGTTAGCCATATTTTCTCCTTTTTCCAACAATGTTTTCAAAGTCCTTCTTCATCAGGGTCATTAAAAAACAGGATTGTTGGTTAAGGGTAAACCCTTTAACAGACAAGAATATTTTGGACTCCTCCAAATTGAAATTCTAGAGGACAAATGTTGCTCAAATTGTGGTGTCTGTTTGTGAAAGAGAATAAAACATTGTAGCAAAAGGAGAAAATGCTGTTTACCAGCATTTTGTCCTTTTCATACAATGTTTTCAAAAGTCTTCTCAGCCACAGTCATTCATACTCACAATTGTTTGATTAAAGGTTAAACAGTTGGGTTGCTTGGTAAAGGGCCTAAATATTGCAATTCAAATGCTATCTTTTGGAGATTTTCTTAAAAGTGTCGGTTAGAATAGATCAAGGTTAGACTGCATGTTCTGTGCAGTCTGATCTTGATCCATACAGTCTTAGAAAGCAACAAAAGTGTTCCTGAGCACTGTATGAATTTACTGTTTCAATACATTATCAGAGTGGTTAACTTGGACAGCTTTGAAGAGCCCTCCAGTGTGAAAGATCACCCGACTTCAACACCAAACTCGTCAAGTGAAGTAGATGATGTTATCAATGACCCATCTTCAATACCAGTCTCAGATATCATGTCACCACCATCTTTACCCAAGAAAAAGTAAGTTCCTAACCCTTTACCCAACAATCCAGGGTTTTAACAATCCTGATGTAGAAGGTTTTGAATACATGGAAAAAGGAGAGAATGCCTGTAAACAACATTTTCTCCTCTGGTCGTTAAAACAAGGGACCGTGTGTGAAAGGGTTAATTTTGGCTTCTATAGCAGCCAAGGTACATGTATATGTTCAAGGCAGAGCTACATGTATACAAATCATGTATGAATGTTTGCATTTCTTATTGATCAGAACTGCTGCTATATTGTTTTTTAAAGATATACATGTATATCTCTACATGTAGTTCAGAATATGCAAATTTCGGCCATAGCTATAAATTACATGTATTTAGACAGATCATCACATATTCCAATAACTCACAACCACTGCTGGCATTTTTTTGTACAACTGCCAGTCACTGTTAACCCTTTACCACACAATCCGAAGTTTAAACAACCCTGGGGAAGAAGGCTTTGAAAACATGGTTGGAAAAGGAGAAAATGCTGGTAACCAGCATTTTCTCCTTTTCCCACCATGTTTTCTACCCTATCAAAGACGGATTCCATCATTTGGGCCACAGTTGATTTATAGTCTGCAAATGCCATGAACTTGGAAGAGCCTAAAATTTTTGTCGGCCAGTAAAGAGTTGGAAACATTGCGGCAAAAAGAGAAATTGCTGGTATGTAGAATATTTAGCTCAGCTGTTTTTGAAGAAAGTGTCAAGATATCAAAACAGCCCTTTTGGTCTTCAGCATCACCCTTGTGCCAAAACTGACATTTTCTCATATCTCTGCTATTATTGCAGATATATGTACAACATAGTTACTTAAAACTTGGGCTAGTAGGGAACTAATACCAGGAGGGCAGGTAAAATTCACAATGTTTAACCCTTTACCACACAATCCTGAACTTAATTACCCTGAGAAGGAAAGCTTTTGAAAACATTGTTGGAAAAGAAGAAAATGCTGGTAACCAGCATTTTCTCCTTTTCCCACAATGTTTTCTTCCCTTTCAAAGGTATATCATGTCAATTAAATCAAACCAGATTTGTTTTCTGCATTTGTTTTTTTAATTTGGAGGATTCCATAATTTAGTTGTTTGATAAAGGGTTAGAACAGTAATGCCCCCTTTTCAACTTTGATTTTTCACTGAAAATGCACTTGCAGCCAAGCCCAGGCAACCTCATGGGTGGCAGGGTAGCATAAGTCAAACCTCAAAAAATGCATGAAGAAGTGAGCTGTGGCTATGCTATGGCTGAAATAATTTTGAAATGGGTATAAAACAACATTCAATCAATCTACCTGTCATTTTTCTGCCACATTTTCCTTTGTTTAAGTTTATTCATGCTTTATTCATGAATGACAGTCTGGCAAAAGAGGTTTAATGCATCTCAATGATCCATTATACAGAGCATTTTATCACATAATTATGAATCCATAAAATCCATTTTGTCTAAAAAAAAACACTAAATCCTGAGGTATAATGGTTTTTGGACATAAAGAAAATTTACCGAAAGCAAAAAGTTTTGACACAGGTCAATATGGGAAGACTGCGCAGGCTGACCTGGGTTGATACCTTTAGCAGATGCATTTAACCCCCTTTTAACAGGGCATGGCTTACACATTGATTATAAATCTAGATTTGCACTAATGTTTGCTTCCTTGTCTGCAAATGGTTCAGGGGGAAATGAAATAAGATTATGCCCTTGTAATGACCAATGTACAACTTTCTTATGTTTTTAAAGGGTGATACCTGAAGGCACTAATACTCTCTGTCTTTTTTTCCAGAAAGAAGGCATGAGGTGGAGAGGTCAGGGACTGAAGATGATGTATGTTTTTAGGGGCATGTGTTCACAGGCAGTCTTCACATCTTCACATCCTTTTGGATCAAACAGAGACCTTTCTAAGTTCCATGGACAGGACTCATCCAAGACTCAGGAAATAGGAAAAGGTGACTTCTCCCTCAGCTCAAAAGAGGGAGAAGTGGAGAGGCTTTAGGTATAAGGGAGGCACTTCAATGAGAAGTGGAAAAGGAGAAAATGCTGGTTACCAGCATTTTCTCGCTTACCACAATCTCTTTAAAAGCTTAATTTCCCAGGGTCATTAAAACACAGGATTGTTTTGTAAAGTGTTAAAATTTATTTGAGCTTTTCTATTGTCATACCAAATCACTGCCACAATATATCTGATAAAATCTTGAAAATGGCATTGAACACTACACAAACAGACAAACAAATGAAAAAGAAAGTCATTTACAGTAGTTTTCTCAGAAGTAATTTGTCTTTAATTCTATCACTAAATTATTCTTTATTTGACAAAGCTGAAGAAGAAGGCTATTGAGAGTAATGAGAGAAACAGATAAAATGCTGGTAATAAGCTTTTTCTCCTTTTCTCTCAATGTTTTCAAAAGTCCTTTTCATCCTGGTCATTAAAACTCAGGAATGTGTGGTACAGGGTTTAGGTATGTTGACAGATTTGTTAATGATTATTGTTGAAAAATGTTACGAACATAAAATTTGAAATGTGCAGTGGTTTCTATTGCTGATAGAAGTGTAATTGTGTAATAGTGCTGTTGTTGGAATCATCAGTAAATTTTTGATACATGTAGAGAATATTTTTTGGTTTGTTCTAGTTTGTCAGCTGACCATGCTGACCTGTACTGGGTTAATCCTGTACCAGGGTTATAAAAACATTGAGGGAAAAGGAGAAAATACTTGTAACTTGCTTCATTTTCTTTACCCTTCTAATCCTTTTTCCTAAATTTTCGAGTTTTTACAACCCTGAGACAGACAGCAGCATAGTTTCCTATACCAGACCACAAAATTTTAGACATGTCCAATTTGAGAGCATTTGAAGATGACAAATGCGGTTCAAATGATAAGATATTTCTATTAAAGACCGAAAAACATGTGGAGAAAGAAGTAAATGCTGGTTACCAGCATTTACTTCTTTCTCCACAATGTTTTCAAAAGGCTGCTTCCTCAGGGTCATTAAAACTTCGGATTTATTGGTAGAGGGTTACTTGAGGAGGTGGGGTAGGAAGGATCCCAGAAAGGTCTCTAATCATAAAATATATAAAGCAAGGCTAACTGGGACATATCCTTTATTCAGTCTTACAAATTATGTCTCACGAAAAAAAAAAAATGTATCCTGATCCTGCTGCAGAGGATCTTGAAAACATTCCTGTCAAATACCGATAAAATTTGCTCGCATAACTTTTTACATCAAAACAGTTTTTACACCCAATTGTTGTCTGCAATTGCTTTCAATTCGGACTTGTGGTTCGGTAAAGAGTTAACCCTTTACCACACAATGCCACCTTTTAACAACCCTGGGAAAGAAACCTTTTGAAAACATTGTGGGAAAAGGAGAAAATGCTGGTAACCAGAATTTTCTCCTTTTCCCACAATGTTTCCTACCCTATCAAAGAAAATTGCACCATTTGAGCTACACTGAAATTGTGGTCTGCGAATGCTTTCAGTTTGGACAAGGCTAAAATTTTGTCATCTGGTAAAGGGTTAAAGGGACTCCACCATACCGATGGATCTCAGAACGACTTATTATTAATTCTTTTCCAAACGACAAAATTTTACCCATGTAAAAACTGAAAGAATTTACTGACAACTCATTAATGATTTGAATTTTCTTTTAAATGTCAGAAAACATGATTGGAAATGAGAACTTTCTTCTTTTCCCACAATGTTTTCAAAAGTCTTCTACCTCAGGGTCGGTAAAACTGGGTATTGTGTAAAGGATTAAACTAAAGTTTACCTCACAATCAAAAGTTTTGACGACCCTAAGGAAGAAACCCTTTGAAAACACTGAGGGAAAAGGAGGAAAGCTGGTAATACATGTGTTTTCTTCTTCTCAGACAGTTTTCTGTGATTTCAAAGAAAAAGCTTTTCATATAGACCATATTTAATTTTTTGTCTGGAAACATTTTCGAATTGGACATGTCTGAAATTTTATTGTTTGTTTTGAAAACATTGTGGGAAAAGGAGAAAATGCAGGTGCAAATGCAATCCGAGTTATAACATTGTAGTAATCTAGACCTCACTTTTCGTACGACACAGTTCTTTGTTCTTAACTTGAAAACTCTCAAACATATACACCTATGTCTGGTCGCATATAGGCATATCCTATTGATATGAACAGAACAGAACAGAACATCGTTTATTTGACAAAAACTACATAGTTTATAGTCATATAAATATATAAATTTTTAAATCAAATGTATTTAGTCACGCGATTTCTTGCTACGTGTGTTTACAATTCCGAATTATCAAAAGTAAAGCTTTAAATAAGTGAAGAGTAAATAGTGAATAAGTGAAATGGATATTTTCAGTAATTAAAGTATAAGTCTCTGGAGGGAAAAACTCATGTTGACCTATAGAATAAGGGAATTATTACACCAATCAGTCGAAAAATCACTCGCTCAACCAGTCCGATTGAGCGACTAATCAGTCGGTCGATTACCACAATAAGGTTTATCAATCAATCATTCAATGATGTTGCGTATTATCACTAATGGACAATTTAAATATCATGAAATGAATGAGAATGTAAGCATAAATTTAAAATTGGACTAAATAGAAGTGAAAAAGTTTAGATTCTTACATGTTCTAGTATACGTTGATGGTAAGTAAATGAATAATTGACAAATCACTAAATAAAATGAATGGGTAAATAATAGGTAAACATATATACGATCAAAAAAGTATACAAGCAAAGGACTGGTTTAACTAGAAATTAACTATAGCTATAACTGCATAACTGTAGAAAGCCAAGTACAATTCGATGAACAACAACTTACACGAAGTAAAAAAAAAATGAATGGTTAACTAATTGGTAAACATACAGACTATCGAAGGAATAAACAGGGACTGGATCAATATCAAAACCGATATATTAAAAACAAAAAATGGGCTGGGACCTGAGCGAACAAATGGATGACTGAAGGAATGACTGAACGAATGAGCATGCGCCAGATCGAACGGACGATCGAGTACATTAACAAAGAAACGGATCAGCTGATCAGGCGGCCGGCCGGCCGTCCTCATAATACACAGATCGACCAGTCACCCACCAATCATCTCATCATTCGATCATTATCAATGGATGTTGCTTTGCGTCTTTTAAGTGCTATGTTTAAGTATTTACAGAAGTTAATAAGTTCTCTGTGCGAGTTTGTATTTAAAAGGCTAATAAGTTTCATCATACTTGGTCTTTTAAAATATGCCTTTTTAATATATTGCTTACGAATATCTAAATAGAGCGGACAAACAAGGACAAAATGAAATTCGTCTTCTAATTCACCGGAGTTACAATATGCACACAGTCTCGCACTGCGTTGCGTTGCGTAGCTTGACCCGCAAACCTACCGGAATCTATTTTCAGGCCATGTACTGACAATCTAAATTTAGTCAAGCTTATTCTTAACTCTCTGCTCATGACTGTATTCAGATAATTCTCAAATGTGAAATGTATTTTTATGTGTTTATATAGAGAATCAAAAACACGCCCCTTTTCAACATCTTCATACCATTTCTGTAAAAATTCATCAACTAAACGTTGTTTAAAAACTGGGATAAAGTGTTTCGGATTCACGGCTGTTGGGTCATCCCATACGTACGCAAAGCCATGCGTGCTTAATAAATTCTTGACTTTCAGAAACCAACAGGAAGAACCTAAGGTATTGTTACACATAGCATCATTAGTGATTGTAGATAATATTATATTTTCATTTCGAGTAAGCTTAAAAAAGTATTTTACGATCCGAACATACCGATTTATATACAGTGGGTATCGACCCAACTCTCCGTACACCGCTGCGTTACATGTAGATTGACGGACACCCAAAACTCTCTTACAAAATCGTAAATGGAGCTTTTCTAAAATATCAGCTCGACTGAAACCCGACACTTCACAACTGTAGTATAAAATCGGAGAAACAAATGCATCGAACAACTGCAGCGCTACGCGTGGTGAAGTGTTATAACGCCTAAGATTAGATATCAAAACGTTCATCGCCTTGAGCCCCTTGCCATATAATGTTTGATTGTTAAGTGTGAAAGAACCGGTGTAATTAAAAGTGCATCCCAGATAATTAAAGTCATTTACTGCTTCAATTCTAATATTTTTGTAGGTCCAAATTTCATTATTCTTTAATCTTCCTCGATTCCTAAAAACCATTATTTTCGTTTTGTCCGTATTTACTTCGAGACCCCATTCGTTACAATAATGGCATAAACTGTCTAAAGATTTTTGCAAATCATTGGGGCTTTCGGCTAAAATAACCATGTCGTCAGCGAATAATAATAAAATTACACATAAATCCTTAATAGTCAAACCGCTATCTGGATCAGATTGCAAGAATAACTCTAAGTCTTCAACGAAAAGACTGAATAGTATAGGCGAGATTATCTCCCCTTGTCTGAGACCGACTGCGATATCAAAATACTCCGAGTACTCATTACAGTGTCGTACACACGATTTGACAGACATATACATTGACCGTATAATCCGCAAAAGTTTTCCATCAATACCTAATTTAAACAATTTATACCATAATCCGTTTTGATAAATGCTGTCAAAACATTTACGCATGTCGATAAAGGCACAATACAATCTTTTTTTCTCACTTAGGTAGTTTTGTATTAGACAGTTTAAAATAAAGATTGCATCAATAGTGGATCTGTTTTCTCGAAATCCAAATTGTGCATCTGAAATTTTGTTATTCTCATTACACCAGTCTGACAGACGTTTATTAATCACGCTCGTAAACAGTTTACCAAAATTACTCAATAAAGTGATACCTCTGTAATTATTTACATCGGTTTTTGGACCCTTTTTATGTAGTGGCACGATAATACCTTTTGTCCAGATTTCCGGGAAGACGCCCGAGTTTAAAATAACGTTAAAAATTTCAGTTATATGTCCTGCTAAAATATCGCACGATTCAATGAAATATTCATTTAACAATCTATCACTCCCGCAGGCTTTGTTTCGGTTCAGCGATTTTATACTATTCACTACCTCCGCGTACGATATCGGCCGATCTAATTCTGCGTATGTCGGATCTAAATCATTAAAATCATTTGTAGCGCAAAACTGTTCCGCACTGTCCGACTTAAAAGATGCAATATTTTCAAACATTTCGGAAAAATAATCTTTAAAATCACCGAGAGAGATCCTACTATCGACAGACTTTGTAGATTTTTTAAAATACTTCCAAAATTGGCGCGGATTTGACTTCCGTAAATTTTCAAATTCTCTAATTTGATCAAATTTAAATCGCCTCTGTTTAGATCTAATAAGCTTCTTATATGCTTTCCTCTCTGCGGCTAAAGACAGTCGACTGACTGGTGATCTGTCGTTATTAAAGATATGTAATGCAGATAGATATTTACTATGTGCTTCTCTACATTGCTGGTCAAACCATTTCTTCTCTTCCCTATGGTATTTATCTTCAAAACCGTGAATAAAACGTGAAGTTTTCGAAAATAACGGATCGGCTATGTCCGAAATGATAGAGGAAAATGAAGATACCAAATTATCCACATCCTGTGTATTTTCGGTTAAAATTCTATTAAGAATCGGAAGGCTGGCTATCAAACCTGATCTGAATCGTTCTTTTTCCTCTCTATCCCATTCAACCCGCTCGAATATCTGATTAAAATTTTGGTTACTTTCCACGATGTTTTCAAATGTCAGATAAAAATGCAACGGTGCGTGGTAACTGTATTCGTTAAAATCGCCTACGGCAAAATGTGAAAAGAGAGGGAATGACGACTCTTTTGTAATGACGTAATCTACCGTACTAGCCCCACCATTACAATAATATGTATACTTTCCCACAGAAAAATCATCGTACAAGCGACCGTTAATTATGCGCAGCGCATTCGAAGTGCACAAATCAATCAGATTTTTCCCGAATGAGTTACTTCCCTTGTCTTGCGAATATCGCTCTAGTTCAACGTCGGGTACATATTCATCTAAATCAGTTTGGAAAGAGTTATCACATACAATATAATCTTTTTTACATGAAGTTCGGGCATTAAAATCTCCCGTAATGATAATTGTGCCTTTGTTCTCAAACTCATTTATATCCTTTTGCAAAAGATCAAAAAGATTACAGTCATACAGTCTATATATTGGGGAATTTTCCGGCCATATATAGACAGCACATAAATATACATCTTCTCTCACATTAAAAAAGTGTTTGTCTAATTTAAGCCAAACAATCGTATTATATGTGTTTTTTACAATTGAAATTCCTTGGCTAATATCATCTCTGCAATAAATAACAATTCCACCACTATTGCGCTTTGCGTGTCTATGTCTATATTGTCTATACAGGTTATAACATTTATACCCTTCCAGTTCTAGTTTACTAGTTTTACTTGCCCACGATTCAGTCAAAATAATGATATGATTCCCAAATAATAATCTGTTGAATTCATCATCCGAACGATATGGCAGAATCAAGACTCCGGTGTTGGTATGAACTTGATGGGATCACCTTTTTCAGTCTATGTGCAGTAGGTGGATAAAAGAATTCATATGGATTCCCTACCAGGGTCGGTAAAGCTCCATTATTAATGGTGTTGCCATTTTGTGCATTTTGAACTTTGAGTCCATCTTTTATGTCTCTCAGTAGTTCTGTTATATCCCCAACTCCTTTGACAATAGAGTCAAGGCGTTTGTCAGTGTTTTGTGTGCTGTTGGTGATTTCGTTTTCTTTTTGTTCTTGTTCGCTTTGTTTTGAATTTACGCTGCATTTGTCTTCACTAGCAGATTTTTTGTTGGGTAAGTCCACAGGGTAAAGTTGAAGGTTATCTGGAAAAGACATAGAGAAACTGAACCAGAGAGAGAGAGAACTTTTGTGTCTGTGCTGTGTCCATTGTGTCATCTGTCATCAACATTTACTTTGTGCATGCTCTAAAAGCTACATTTTCAGTCCAATACTCATGAAACTTGACCAGAATGCTTGTCCTGATAATATCTTGGATAAGTTTGAAATTGGCTAAAGTCAGATAAAAAACTAAGTTATAAGATCAGATCTTTAAAAAATTGTTGTGCACACTCCAGAGGGCACATTTTCAGTCCGATACTCATGAAAATTGGTCAAAATGTTTTTTTTAATAATATCTCAAACAGGTTTTGAAATGGGTCAAGTTGGGTCCAAGAACTAGATCAATATGTTAGATCTTAGAAAACCTTGTGTACACTCTAGCTGCCACATCTCTGTTCAATATTCATGAAAGTTGGTCCGAATATTTATCTTGATAATTTCTTGTACCAGTGTGAAAACGGGTCATGTGGGGTCAGAAAACAGGTCACCAGGTCAAATCTTTGAAAAAACCTATGTATACTCCAGAGGCCACAATTTCTGCCCAATGCTCATGAAAGTTGGTTAGAATGTTTGTTGTCTTGATGATGAGTTTAGAAAGGGGTAATGTCAGTCAAAAAGTTAGTCAATCAGTCAAATTTTTGAAAACCTTGTGAGCACTCTAGAGGCCACAGTCTAAAACTCCTGAAAGTCAGAATGTTTGTCCTGATAATATCTAAAACTATTTAGAAAATATGTTACTTCGAGTAAAAATTAAGGTCACCGAATCAAATCTTTAAAAAAAAAAAAAAAAAATGTGTAGACTCTTGGAGACACATTTTCTGTCCATTACTCATAAATATTTGTCTTGATGATATTTAGGATGTGTTTGAGCATTGGTTGTGTTGGGTCAAACAGTAGGGCATTAGGTCACATTCTAGGAAGAGCTTGTGTAAACTCTAGAGACCGCTTTTTCTTTCCAATACTTTTAAGAGTTTGTCAGATGTTTTGTCTTGATGGTATCTCGGACAGGTTTGAAAATGGGTCACATCAGGTTTTTAAGTTGGTCACTGGGACAAATCTTAGAAATCTTAGAAAAACCTTGTATAGACTCTTGAGACCACATTTTTAGTCCAAAAATCATGACATGTGCTCATAATATTTGACCTGACGATTTCTACAAAGAGTTTGAAAATAGCTCATGTTGGATCAAATATTTTGTCACAGACAAATCCTCGAAAAAGCTTGTATTTGTCGTGATAGTATCTCAGACGCGTTCGGGAACAGGTCACGTCGGGTCAAAAACTAGGTCAAATCTGTAAAATGTTTGTCTTGATATCTCGAAAGAGATTGGAAATCGGTCATACTGGATCAAACAGGCACAGGAGAGGCACACAGGGTCATCATGGCCCTCTTGTGAAGAGATGATGTAGCTATTTTAACCATAGATTTTTATCTGCTATATGCCATCTTGCAAAAGAAATTGAGCCATGCTCTGGGAAAAGGGGGCATAATGCGTCTCCGTGATGCATGGTACCAAGCAAGACATCACATGATTAGGAATCCATAAAATCCACTTTGTCTAACAACCGACTTAATCATGAGGTAGATTGGTCCTTTGACTTGCAGAAAATTGACCGATAGCGAAAAGTTTCGGCCCAGGTCAGCCTGCGCGGACTGCGCAAGCTGACCTGGGTCGATACTATTCGCAGATGCATTAAGCCCCCTTTTCACAGAGCATGGCTCAACTACGTATGAGCCAGACTCTGTGGAATGGGGATTTAATGCATTTGCAAAAAGTATGGACTCATGTCGTCCTGTGCAGTTCGGATAGGTTGACATGGGTCAAAAATTTTTGCTATTTGTCAATTATCTGCCTGTCAAAGGACCATTCTATCTCATGAGTATGTCGGTTTTTATACAAAATATTTTTTATAATTCCATAATCATGTGATTGATTGCTTGGTATCATGCATCGCGGAGTTGCATTAAACCCCCATCGACAGAGCATAGCCCATATATAAATAGTAAAATTAGCATTCGTGTTGTACGCCCTGCGTTTTTATCGGGTTTCATATTCTGTCGTGAATGATATGAAATGGGGTGGAAATGGGAATCTGGCAGCTGAATACACCAACAAACCAGTCTGTTGCCTCTGAAACGAACTGAACCGAGTTATCCCTTGACCTTCATGGTAGCGGCTACTGATCGAGCTGTTTCAGCCTCGTATGAGAGGTATGAGGCGAAGACTGCAAGCTATTCTGTAAGCCCTGGGCGGAAGCAATATTGACCGATTTTCTGTGCTCATTCTCTACAGGTCACTTTTAACCTGCCATAAGCTTTATTTTGGCATTAAATTCCCAGTTTTAAGCAAACTTAAAAGCTTCTCGCTTTTCTTAAATTTGAAAGCAATATCTATGCAAAAAAATCCTACTTTCCATGAGGTCAGGGAAAACCTCAGTTCAGTTCATTTTATAGGCAAAAGACTGGTCTGTTGGTGTATGCAGCAGCCGGATTCTAATTTCGATCCAATTTTATATTACTCACGTCAGAAAGTCAAACTAGGGTCTGTATTCACCAACCATTCTTGAGAACATTCTTTGTCTTATTCTCCAAGATTTGAAACATTTGAAAGTAACACAACCTCTGATTGGCTAACCCAAATGGTTTAGCCAATCAGAAGTTGTGTTACTGTCAAATTTAGAAAATTCTGGGGAATAAGACTTAAACCGTTCTTAAGAATGGTTGTGAATACGGACCTCGGTAAAGAACACAGCGGGTGCAAAGCTTATTTTACTATGCATAAAAATATGATGTATGAATATACTGAGGCTTCACATCGTTTGACTTAGACAAGGACAGGTAGATAACTAACCAGTTTTTCTTTCATCTAATTCCCTTTGAAGCCTGCAAACCTCAGCGCGAAGAGAGAGGATTTCCTTATCCTTTTCAAGCTGTTCCAGTTGTTTGAAAAGACGGTCGCGTTCCTGTTTAAGAAATTCTATTTCTTGATCTGTAACTGATTCCGTTGCTGATCTGTTACCTTCAGGAGTGTTTGTTTGCAACTTTGGGTTTGTGTCGTGTGTGGAACCTTTACCTTAAAGTACAGGAAGAGATGATATCTCAATGGCAACAACTGGAATATATAATGGTAGGTCGACTTACAGTAGAATATTAATCATTTAAAAGCTGAGAGAACCTCCTTCAAGTTATATGAGAGCAGAAACATTCAAAAGGAGAAAAACTATAAATGTCGAAACGGTCACTCAGAAGTGGATATGTGCATAGGTTAATTTTTATAGGAAAGTGTCAAAAGGCAGTTATTATTCCAGTGAGTTCCTTCAAAAGGACACTGTCGGTATTTTTTGTTGTCATGTAGCTATATCATAGGCCTCTGAAACTCCTTTGGTCTATTACGGGATAACGAAATTTTCCTTGGCGGACACCGTTACTATAAATAGCACATTGGCGACTGAACTGGTCCCCGTTGTAAATATACATATTACAACTGGCACGGGCTATTGTGTCGTTGCTTTCCATTGGGCCATATGTATATCACAGAATGGCCAATCAGAGAAGCTTACACATTTCCAGTTTAGCTGTTTACGTAACACTGCGATATCTTGCACAATTTGAAACTGGTAATCGAAACTAAAAAGAATATTAGCAGACATAAACATTAAAAGGCGATACCAAAAATACAATTCACTTACTCGTAACGTCAAAAATATTGGAAAATCCCCTGCTCAGGAAGTGGAAGTGACCTCTCCTGAATCTCTTATAAATTCGCGACATGGCTGTTCTAAAAATAGACGGGCAGAATTCCGCCCGTTTTTAATAGCCTGTACCGATCCCTATACATTGCTGTATCAGGGGAGGTAACCAATCTAATTGGCGACTACCTCTATATTGTATATGATAAGACTTATTATATACAATATAGAGGAGTCGCCAATGTGCTATTTATAATAACGGTGTAAATGCAAAATTGAGAATTCCGTGATATACAGGCGATGCACCAATTTGCAAGTGTTCGATGATTAACCAAGGAAAATTTTAGTGTTCCGTGATAGACCAATGGAGCTTCAAATGCCTGTGCTGTAATACATAAAACAATATAGATACAATATAGAATATGTCATTAAATGATTTGTTTTCTCTTTAATACTTACCATAAATAGGTGTAAGGTAGTACGAGTTCGAAACTGACGGCTTGGGCCTTGGGTGAGTAACCCCTGTAAAGTACATGACAAAAATAAATAAAGTCTTGTTGACTCGAAAATGACAAGGGTTGGGGATTTGAAGAAAATCGTTCAAACCAGCCAACATAAAAAACAGGTACATCTAAACGATAAATACTGTAGATCTAAATCTTTATTTGAAAATATTGTGGGGTGAAAATATTGTGGGGAGAGGAGAAAATGCTGGTAATCACAGTGTTTTCTGCCCTTTGAAAGACAAATTTTATACTTTGAAAAGAAGTGTTTTCTGTCCTTTGAAAGACAAATTTTATACTCTGAGAAGATCAAACATTTGATATGTTGTCTGCAAATGCAATCAATTTGGACCAGGCCAGAATTTTGTCATGGTAAAGAATTAATTTATTAGCAGACAACAGAACGTTAGACTCGCTCATATTGAAAACATTAACAGACGACAAATTAAATGCAATTAAATAGTCGAATTCAATTTATCATTGAAGTGCTACAAAATATCAGAGCTCCAGATAGAGGGAGTGATTCTGATTTCAAAATTGAAAATATTAATCACTCACCACTAAACCCTATGTTATGGGTACTCATTAGAATCGTCTTATCGAGACGATTCTAATGAGTATCCACAACATAGGGTTTGGAAGAGAAATAATGGATTTAGAATAGTATCATCCCCCCCCCCCTCTTATCTGGAAGTCTGAAATATTATAGGAAAGGACAAAATGCCGGTTACATCACTATCTCCAGTCGAAGGGATTATTTCAAAGGCACTCTTCCTTATGGTTCTAAAAGCAGAGGCCTATTTGGTATAGGGTCAATAGGTTATGAACCCAACAAAATGTACCATCAGTTTTTATCTCGCATTCGGATTCATAACACCGCAAATATGTTGACTCAGTCTTGTTACCACCGAATTAGAATTATCAAGACTACTTATCATTGTTTGACAGCATCCGACTATATGGCCCGGACATTTGCGTAGAGTGTCGTATCGGATTAGCCAGCGCTGTCCGCGCAGGCTAATCCGAGACGGCACTTTACGACTACATAAGATTTTTTCATACAGTAGACTTACGTGAAACACAAAATCGCACAAAAACGGAAAGTGTCGTCTCGGATTAGTCACAGACTGCACAGGCTGATCTGGCACGATACACTTTTACGCACATGTCCGAATGCCCCTTGTCGTGTGTTGCACACCTTTTATAATGTGTATGCTTTGTGGTTAAAGATTATTAGCATAGATTGTGGTCTACAGGTAAACAAAGGTAAGTCCGCGAGATTAATTTTACTTGTAAAAGTCAGTAATGCATACTGCTCGATAACTTTTAAATGAACATGATTTCCTGACATAGATATTTGATAGTCTGCGATTACACGACTTTTGTTTATCCGCAAGACACCACCATTACTACTCTTGCACACCCTGCTTATCCCGAAATGGATATGGGGGGAGGGAGGGGTTTGGGAAGGGAAAAGGTTAACAGTAGCTACTACAGGCACGTTACCAGAAGAGATGTCCTTTGTAATGAAATATTCCGTCAGATCTTCCAATCTACATTTTCGAAGAACGTCGACAAAGATCTCAAACCAATTTTCAAGTCTCCGGGGTAATCTCTCGAGAAGCATCAGAGACGCTGCTATGTCACCTCTGTTACGTTTTTCACACTGAATTTCTTCCCTATCCGTGTCGCCTATTACATCATCTGTGCTTAACAAATGATCAATGAACTCTTCCGGGTCTATACGGCTGATCAATTCAGGAGTAAAAAGCCGTAACAACTTGCGACTGATGGTGTGGTCCGCCTCAGTCTCCTCCCGTAACAGTTTGGCTATATACTTGTATCCTGGAAGATTTCAATGCATGAAGGTTATCAGATAATTCTGTTTTTATTTAAATACGATCCCTGTTCCAAATGAATGAAAGATAAATTTCTTATTTCTTATTTTATTCCATGAAACCTTATATAGCACTCTATATAGGGTATAGCATCTTTTATAATGCATACTACATTTTGAAAGCATTCCTAAACACTAAAACGAATGGGTCATGCTCTGTGAAAAGAGAATTAATACATCTGCAGAATGTATCGACCTGTGCAGGCTGACCTGAGTCGACAAATTATGCTATTTGTAAATTTTCCAAGGACCATCCTATTTCATGATTCAATCGGTTTTTAGACTAAATGGATTTTATGTATCCACATATCTGTGATGACTTGCTGGGTATCATACCCCCTTTTGGCAGAGCACAAATCAAATGTCTGTAATTAATATTAAGTGATGGCATGGACACATGGACAAATGTTTATAATTAATATTAAGTGATGGCATGGACACATGGCTGAAATACTGTAATAACACGGAAAGATGAAGACAATTAGGCGTGTCGACACATTGCACACAAGATGATACCGAAATATCCGTCAACGTTTTACTTTTCCAAATAAGAAAAAGTTCCTGTGGGACTTATTGCAAAAGATACTATTTTACTTATCGGTAGACTTAATCTGAACAGATTAGTAGACGAGAGAGAGGGGGGGAAAGAGAGAGAGAGAGAGAGAGAGAGAGAGAGAGAGATAAGTAGACGAGAGATATTTATAAATAAAACCCCAAATATTGCGACTTCAAAGTTGATTTCAACGGGAAGAAAATACCGAACCGGACAGAGTAGATCAAAGATCAGACTGCATGTTTTGTGCGGTCTGGTTTTGATTTACACTGTCCGCAAAAGGTCAGTTAGTCGCGCTTAGCAGCCTAAGGGTTAAAGAAAGGACATTAGCCCCAACTGACATTGTCTCCTTCCCCTGATATATCAACCCGTATTACACCAGACACCAGGGCACTGAAAAGTCAGAAATGATATCCCATAACCTCTTAGTCCGGAAGACTAAGGATGCAGTCAATTGATAAACAAAGCATCATATGCCTCAGCCTATAACTGTTAATAATTCAATTAGGGTTTTATTAAGACCAGTAAACATATCCTATGCTACCTGCTGCTATCAACGCGTCTAGAAACGACTGCCATTTGCCTGGCTCTTCACTCCCTTTTAGTGTTTGTATCAATAAAGCCACTGCCGCCGGTGGGCTTTCTCTGTGTTTTTCACTAAAAGTTGCCGTGTTCTCTGGAAAAATGCCGAAAGAAGTCTGAAAACACTCTTTTCAAACCAATATACAGAATATTAATTAACACTTTAGCACACAATCCCAAGTTTTAACAACCTGTTCTGGAAGAGGCCTTCTGAAAACATTGTGGGAAAAAGAGAACATGCTGGTAACCAGCATTTTTTCCTTTTCCCACAATGTTTTCTTGTCTTTTCAAATCCCACCCTTTGTGCCATATTTATTTTGTTGTATGTAAGCGCTTTCAAATCGAGTCAGTTCAAAATTTTGTCGTTTGGTAAAGAGTTAAGATTGCAATCTAGGAAGAGATGATTTGCCAAACCTAGAAGTTCTGACAATTCGACAAAAAAAATCCATTGAAAGCAATTTATAAAAATAGCGTGGTAACCTTTACTGACAAAAGATTAATCACTTGGAAGGAGATCGATTGCTATGTATATTTTCAAAATGTTTAACATTACGAAAAGAAAACCATATCCTTATATTTGCATAATTTGAATTTTTATTGAATTCTATGACTCTGAAGTGATTGTTAATAGTACTCTTTAGGTCACATGGCCAGGACCCCTATTCATCAACCATTCTTAATAACATTCTTAGTCTAATTCTAGATTTTTTTTTTTTTTTTTTTGTAAATTTCAAATTGACGCAATTTCTGATTTTATTTTTGACATGAAATATATAGGCTCATTGAAAATACAATACAAAAAATGTTATGTTATGCTATTTTTGATTGGCTAGATCTAAAATACGACTAAGAACGTTGCCACTTAAGAGTGAATGCGGAAAATGGCAATAAATAATACGTCTGTGGAAAAATCAAGCCAGTTTTTTGCTACAAAGTAGAGCGTCGGCCTCGTGACAGTAAAGTCCCGAGTTCGAATACCCGGGAGCGGGTGTCAACTTCGGGATTATTCATTGGCCCACACATTCGGCGACAGTACTGGTGTAGTTTCCAGGAAGCAGAATCCAGAAAAATAAGTAGTTGTAAGAACTTGTTTCTCAATCGATGTTAAATAAATATGTTTAAACTATTAAACTATTAACCATGCCTGGGTGAATCGTACAGGTAGGGTTTAGTGACTAAACGTATATTTTCATTTTGAAATTCACAGCATTGTCTGCTGCCTTCAAAAGTAGTCCGGTTCTTTACCCAGAATGCCCATATCTGATAGGTTATGTTTTTGAAGAATGCCACCTAGCGGAGGATAATGCGACAAAGAATGCAATTAAGAAGGGTGAAAACGGGCCCAGACCAACCTATGAATGGTAGATATTGAATGACATCCATCACATTAACACAACTAACAATAAGAGGCTCATAAGCATCTAACAGAAACACAAGTCGTTCCATGGGTTCTTCACACACTTGCGCCCATCCGCTAAAGGACTCGTCCAGTTCGCGCTCTGGTATCATTTCTCTGTCATGATGTTGCGATTTGTCGTCTCCTTTCTTGGTCGGTAAACGACAGTACCCGTGATTATCGTACAACATGGAGTGTCGCCGTTGACAAGACGGTGTTAAACGACGTTGTTGTCTAGAGTAGATGCATTTTTCACTTTCACTCGACCTCTCGCTGAAGGCCGAATCCGTCGAACAAAGGGAAGATTTACTGCGTAAGATTGTCGGATGTCGCTGAAATTGTACAATTGGACTCAATGATTCATTTAAAACAAGTCTTTGTTTCCTAGTTCGTCTAACTTTTCAAAATTTCTGACAATATATATGAGACGTGATCTGTGAAAAGGGGGCTTAATGCATCTGCGAAAAAGTATCGATCCAAGTCAGCCTGCGCAGTCCGCGCAGGCTGACCTGGGCCGAAACTTTTCGCTATTGGTCAATTTCACGAGAATTTCAAAGGTTTACAGTAAAACAATAATGAGTTGAATACGATAGAGACCAAGAAATCGGTACGGTACGAATTTTAAATATTTTATGACTGCATCATGACTGATTGATTGATTGATTGATTACCGACTGACCGACCGACCGATCTTTTTTCCCACAGCATTTTCTGCCCAATTCCATCATTTGAGCCACACTAAACTTGTCGTCTGCAAATGCTTTCAATGGGTCCTGTCTGAAATTCTGTCGTGTGATAAAGTTTAAAACCTTTATACTTACTTCGAACAAATTTTGTTCAATATCCTCATAATATGTCCGGTCTTCCGAAACTGTGTCCGTCCGCTGAAAAATGAATATACATGTAAATACATGTACTAGTGTTACTAGTAGGTGATTTCCTTCGTGCACATACGTGTGTCAACCACTTTCCAGTATCTCTTACTATCTTATAATAAACTTCATCACTGCCTCTGTCTCTGTCCGTCCGTCTGTCTGTATGTCTCTCCTTTCAACTGTTCAACCGTCCACGCGTCCGCCCGCCCGTCCGTCCTTCTGCCCGTCTGTCTTTGATATGTATGTATAATGCCTGCCTGCTTGCCTACATGTCTGTCTGTCAGTCTGCATTTCTGCATTCAGTTTCTCTAACCGCCTGCCAGCCCAAAAGTCTGTCCGTCCGCCCCCATCTGATCTTCTTTCTGTCTGTCTGTCTGCCTGCCAGCCTTCTGTTCTTCCGTCTATCTGTCTGTCTTCGGCATAAATGTTTAATGTCCGTCTGCTTACCTGCCAGTCTGTCAGTCTACATTTCTGCCTTTGTCTGTTCCTCTCTGTCGCTCACTCGTTCTCTATCGTTCTCACTCACTATCTTCTCTTTTTATCTTACCGTGGCCGCCCACGTCTCACTTTATCATAAAAAGAACATCTAGGAGCCTGAAATCTGTTGCCATGATTAAGTATTATAAAAACATGTTCTATATTTAACCCACTTCACGTAGCTTTCGGCGGCATAGATGAAACCATGGGCTTTTGCGGACGGCATAGATCAAGATCAGACTGCACAGAACGTGCAGTCTGATCTTGGATCTATACCACCCGCTGTTCAACCACCCCTACGAGATAAAAACTGTTTAATATTTCTGTGGATTGTATTTTTAGTCGCTGAGAGAGTTAAACGTCTGACCCAAATCTCGCTATCCTGTCCACGGAACTGTACTTACGTCGATTCTTTCGTCTATATTTTCGTAAAAATGATCGTTATTGTCATCGTTGAAATCGAACGTTTCTGTGCATCGTTGGGAAGTTTTCTGGAAAAAAAAATTACATTAAAATATTACCATTTAACTCTCTCCCTCTCTCTCTCTCATCGATGTTTCATATTTAGCATCTCATGTATACATGAGTCACTAGTAGATACAAGCAAGGTTCCCGTACTACACCCTGGAACCCTGTACATTTTTAATGATTGCATCCAGGTATATTTTTAACAAAAATTATCTTTTAAAAAGATAGACGGTGTAAGAGATATTCCATGGCCCATACATGCACTCGTTACAACTCGTCCGATTCCGAAACTTCATCTTTTTACGCTAAGATAATGAGGTTTGCCGACTTACATACGTGTAATAAACATGTCCACATATTTGACCAATCACAAGTTCTTATTTATTCATTCAAATGTATCAATACTAAAAAAGTAGGTCAAAAGTCAGCGCATTTAGCCACTCCGAAAAAGGATTAAGCCTATTGACAAAAAGAATGTGCAATGCCTTAAGTCTGTCATCGGCTCGCCTGTCACATTTGATATATATATGGTCAATATCAGTCTTAACGCCGTAGCTGTATGTCTATTTGATGCAAATCACTGGGGAAAAAGAGGCAGTTGCTAGCGTGGCTTCTTCCCATTAGTTTCTCTATGTGTTTAACCAAAGATGAATTTAATATTCATATTCCGGTGCATCTTTTTTTCTGTCTATCTTTTTTTTTTTAAACAAAGATCCTTTTCGTTTGTGATGGTTTACCCTTGGAGGTCAAATTTCCTCTATAACATTCTCTTCCGCAATAAACATTTATGAGCCATGCTCACTGAAAAAAGGGGCTTAATGCATCTGCGAAAAGTATCTACCAGGTCAGCCTGCAGAGTCCGAGGAGGCTGACCTGGGCCGAAACTTTTCGCTATTGGTCAATCTTCTACGAGTCAAAGGACCATTCTACCTCAAAATTCAGTTGGTTGTAAAAGAAAGTGGCTATTATGGATCCATAATTATGTGATTGCTTGCTAGGTATCATGCATAACGGAGATGCATTAAGCCCCCTTTTCATAGAGCATGGCTCATATATTGATACTACCGTCATTAATATCGTGGGGGATTTGGGCGGTTACAACTTCACCAAGAACCGGATATAAAAATGAATTGACAAATTCACCCTTCATCAAACGAAGAAATTTCTCAGACCTGTCCATTTTGAAAGCATTTTTAGACAAAGAATTAAGTATGACCCAAACGATTGGATTTGTCTTTAAAAGAATAAAAACCTTTGTGGAAAAAAGAGAAAAAATCCTGGTTACTAGCAATTTCTCCTTTTCCCCCACAATGTTTTCCAACCGCTTCTTCCTTAGAGTTTAGTCATGTAGGAAAGCAGTAAGTGGCTTTGGGAGAAAATTGTGCAAAGTACTAGTGTCAGGACCTCCAGGAAAGCAAGGATATGTGCACTGGCCGTCGCGATATATCCGAAATAATGTTGAAAAGGGCGTTAAACATTTGACTGTCAATCGTTCCTTAGGGTCGTTAAAACACGAGGTTGTTTGTTAACCCTTTACCACACAATCCCGACTTTTAACGACCCTA
This sequence comes from Tridacna gigas, assembly GCA_945859785.2. Lineage (NCBI taxonomy): Eukaryota > Metazoa > Mollusca > Bivalvia > Cardiida > Cardiidae > Tridacna > Tridacna gigas. The sequence goes on from OX244033.2 coordinate 31,259,575, forward strand.
AAAAAGAAGCCCTTTGAAAACATTGTGGGAAAAGGAGAAAATGCTGGTAACCAGCATTTTCTCCTTTTCCCACAATGTTTTCTACCCTTTCCAAAACAAATTTCAATGTTCTAGTCACATTTATTTTGTCGTCTGCAAATGCTTTCAATTTGGGCCGGTCTAAAATTTTGTCGTTTGGTAAAGAGTTAAAGGGTAAACCTTTATCCAGCTAAATAAGTTAAATAAAACTTGCTTGCCGATTAGTAAAAACCCAAATAACGTTATTTCAAACGTAGTTTTCAGAAAAAATCTACTTATCGGACCGTGTAGATCCAAGATCAGACTGCACGTTCTGTGCAGTCTGATCTTGATCTACACTGTCGCGCTTAGTAGTCTAAGGGTTAAACTGACTAAAAGGCAAATAAAGGCAAATAGTAAGCTTTAAAACCTGAGCATGCATTTATCGGTAAAGGTGCGGTGCTCTTTGTGCTTTACCTATATAACGTTGCACAATATGAGTCATGCTGTGTGGAAAGGGGGCTTCATACATCTGCAAAAATTATCCACCCGTGTCAGCCTGCACCTTTCTTGCAGGCTGACATGGGTCGTAATTCTTGCTATTGGTCATTTTTTTTTTTGCATGCCAAAGGATCAGTTTACCCGGTGATTCTGTCGGTTGTTGAACAAAATGTACTTTATGGATCTACAATTATATGACGGCTTGCTGGGTATGATGCATCATGGATATCATTAAGCCCCTTTTTGCCAGAGCATGGCTCATATGATTAATCCAGGGTCCGTATTCACCAACCATTCTTAAGAACATTCTTGGTCTTGTTCTTCAAAATTTTCCAAATTTGAAAGTAACACACCTTCTGATTGGCTAAACCATATGGTTTAGCCAATCAGAAGTTGTGTTACTTTCAAACTTGGAAAATCTTGAAGAATAACTCTAAGAACGTTCTTAAGAATGGTTGGTGAATACGGATCCAGGTGAGAGTTGTGAAACCTTTATCAAATAATCAAGTGTTTTCACGACCCTGAAGAAGGCGGCTATGGAAAACATTATGGAAAAAAGGAGAAAATGCATGAAAATCTTATCATTACAGTCATAATCGATTTGCAATCGTCAAAACTTCGAATTTAGACAAGCCTAAACTTGTGCGTCAGGAAAAGAGTTAAATTCATGAAAATAGTCACCGCAAAAACACTTTTTTATGATCCTGTGCAATCTTGACGGCACCTCAGAACACTGATATACCGAGTGATACTGAAACAAAGACTCGCTGCTTTTCGAATAATGTTTTAGTGCCAGTCAAAGAATACTTTTTCTTCAACTGTTTATGCACAGAACGTGCAGTCTGATATTGATGTATGCTGCCATGGACAAGTAAAGAATTAAATAATGGGATGGCGGTTTTGCCATGGGGAATCCTGTCCCATCCTTTGAGACCATGTATGATGTCATACGTATTAAATACGAACACACATAATACATGCACTCTATCACATGGTCCTCCCACGGGCCTTTTTTCCGAATTATCCAAAAACCACAGAAAGACTTGATGTCATGCTCTTTAAGAAAAAAGGGGCTTCATGCATTTGCCCAAAGGATCGACCCATGTCAGACTGCGCAGTCCATGCAGGCTGAAATGGGCCGACACTTTTTACTTTTGCTAATTTTTTTGCATGTCAAAGGACCATCATACATCAGTCCGTATTCACCAACCTTTCTTAAGAACGGTCTTAGACTAATACTTCAAGATTTTCCAAGTTTGAAAGTAACACAACTTCTGATTGGCTAAACCAAATGGTTTAGCCAATCAGATGGTGTGTTACTTTCAAATTTGGAAAATTTTGGAGAACAAAACCAAGAATGTTCTTTAGAATGGTCGGTGAATACGGACCCTGCAGGATTTAGTCGGTTGTTATACAAAACGGATTTTAATGAAACCATGATCATGCATTGACTTGCTTGGTATCATGCATCAATAAGATGCATTGTACGGCTCACTTATTTTGACACTTTTAAATTTGTCTGCTTATCTTCTTATCTTGTAAAGAAATGTCAAATTTCTAAAGTTTTGTAGGCGATGAAAACCAAGAAATCCCCTTTAACTCTATCACAAACGACAAAAATTTTAGACTTTTCCAAATTGAAAGCATTTGCAGACGACAGAATAAATGTGACTCAAATGTTGATATTTAATCGTGGAACGGTAAAATCAGCGTAGGAATAGGAGAAAATGCCAGTTAACAGCATTTTATCCTTTTCCCATAATGATTTTATATTTTCTTACTAAGGGATGTTGAAACTTGGGACAGTGTGGTAAAGGGTTAACCCTTTATCACACAATCCCGAGTTTTAACGACCCTGAGAAAGAAGGCTATTGAAAACATTGTGGAAAAAGAAGAAAATGGTTGTAACCAGCATTTTCTTCTTTTCCCACAACGTTTTCAACCCCATTACAAAAAAAATCATCATTTGAGCCAAATGAAATTTGTCGTCTGCAAATAGTTTTGATATGGTTGAGTCCAAACTTTTTGTCGTTTGGTAAAGACTTAAACAATGACAATACATTAATGCACACATGCTAATTAAAACTTGAGCTTGCTTGACTTGCGTTTTACAGTGAGTTCAACCCTTTACCGAACGACCCTTTGGAAAAAGACTTTTAACAGTGAGTAAAAAGGGGAAAAATGCTGGTAACTTGCATTTTATCCTTTTTCCAATATGGTTTCTACTTTTTCAAAGACATATATGATAATTCAGCCAACATTGAGGTTGTCGTTTCCATATGCTTTCGGTACGAACGAGCCTATTTTTTAATAAAAACGACTGCTCACTTCTTGAGGATCTGACACTACTTGTACAGATGGCGATTAGACTGATTGAGGGATGTTTTACACCACTTTCAACAATATTTCTGTCAAATCACGATGATAACCGACTTATTTTGTTTCCTGCGCTCACCGGTACATGTATTGGGCTGGGGCTCTGGAGTGCCTTGTTTAAGAACAGTTTCAAAGGCTAGGTTGAGGGTCGAATCTGGGGCCTCTGGGTTACTGACCCAGCACATTAACCGGTGAACCACGCAGGACCTCTTAGTAAAGTGGGCAGAAAGAGAAAGGGGACACATGGTTTTTTTTTGTGCGTGTGTATTTTTTCCCCTTCTTTTCTTTTTAAAAATATTTCAGGAAAAGGACTTTTTTTTTTTTTCGCGTCCGATTACTTCTTTTTTTCAAACAAGTCTGAAAAAAGAACTATCTTCTACAAGAAAAATTCGGTAACAAATTAAAAGGCATTTTTTTTTTTCATTTATAAAAACTGATTTAACCCTTAAAGCATCTTTCACAACTACAGTGTAGTTGCCTTTGCAGCCAGTGTAGATCAAGATCAGGCTGCACACTACGTGCAGCCTGATCTTTGATCTACACTGTCCGCTTTGCTGAAACACTGTAGACAAGAGTAACCTTGAATTGTGATTATTTGGGATTTATTAAAACGCCTTTCACAACTATTGTTCCCTTTGCGGCCAGTGTAGATCAAAATCAGGCTACACAGAACGTGTAGCCTGATCTTTGATCTACACTGGCCGCTTTGCTGAAACACTGTAGACGAGAGTAACCATGAATTGTGATTATTTGGGATCTATTAAAACGCCTTTCACAACTACACTATGGTTGCCTTTGCGGTCAGTGTAGATCAAAATCAGGCTGCACGAAACGTGCTGCCTGATCTTTGATCTACACTGTCCGCTTTGCTGAAACACTGTAGACAAGAGTAACCTTGAAATTGTGATTATTTGGGAGTTATTTGCAGATTGCGAAGTATCTTTTGAGTTTATACGTCGCTCAAAGGGTTGAAAATACATGTTTTTGCGTGTTCTTGATAAGGATTGCGTTTATGATAAATATCCTACATAAATACTGGGTTTTACCGATGTGAAGTATCAGCGCTTCAAATACAATAGTAGCTGAGCCTTCAGAACGACCTTTCACACTCAATATTTTAGTCACATATGCGTATTGGTAAATATGTTGCAAAAATGCACCCCCCCCCCTGATTTTCTACTTTGCTTTTTAACTTTTTACAAAACGACCAAATTTTGGATTTGTCCGAATCCAAAGCTTTTGCAAGCGACAAATTAAATGTGGCTCAAATGATGACATCTGTGTTTGAAGAGGCTGGAGAACATTGTGTGAAAATGAGAAAATGCTGATAACCAGCATTTTCTCCAATTCACTCAATGATTTTAAAAACCTTCTTCCTCAGGGTCATTAAAACACCGGCTTGCTTGTGTTACAATTGGTTTAGCATTTTGAGGGGAAGAGATAATATGTCCTGTCGGTATCAGGTGGACAGGGTTTGTTGTTGTTGTTGCCATTTTTATCCCGCTGCCCCCTCAAGACGAGCACATGCTTAATCTTGGGAAAAAGACTTATAAAAAGAAGACATCGGGAAAAAAGACATTAAATGCACATGACGAGCAATATCTCTCTATATTTGAGCCAAGCTCTGACAAAAGGGGGCTTAATGTATCTCCGTAATGCATGATACCAAGTAAGTCATCACATGATCATGGATCCATAAAGTCCATTTTGTGTAACAACTGACTGAATATTAATCAAGCCATCACATAATCATGGCTCCATAGTAGCCATTTGTTTTTTAACGACCGACTTAATCATGAGGTAGACTGGTCCTTTGACATACAGAAATTTGACCAATAGTGAAAAGTTACGGCCCTGGTCAGCCAGCGCGGACTGCGCAGGCTGACCTGGGTCGATACTTTTCGCAGATGCATTAAGCCCCCTTTTCATAAAGCATGGCTCATTTGTTTTATCCATGTCAACGTTTTCACATTCGTGTAATAAACTTTTATTTCTGTTGACTATCCATATTCCATAGGGGTCACCGTCATCTGCTGCAAATATGTGACAGGGGATCATGAGTATACAATTTCACTCGTGAGTTGTAAGAAAATTCTAGTGCACAGTTTGGACATTGTACATATTTGAAAATCGTAGCACGTGTCATAAGGACAGAGTAACATCTTTGTGATCTCTCAATGTAGGACAAAAGCCCCGTAGGACGAAAGCCCCACAGGTCAAAGCTCCATAGGACAACAGCCCCATGAGACAAAAGCCCAACGTTATTGAATAGATTAATACATTATGAACGAATACTTTATATCCCCAAATTTGCAAACTAAGTTGTTTTTAGTGATCGATTTTCTATGTTTTAGCAACAGAGAAACTACTGTGGTGTATGAGCTGATAATATTATTTCTGATACTTTCCTTGTGTTTTCAAACGATATGAGATGTGAATGATAATCATTTTGAATATATGTGAACATTTAGATGAGCAGTAACTTCTGAGAGAAAGTCAGGAAAATAAAGAGAGAGAGAGGGGCTGAGAGAGAGAGAGAGAGAGAGCAAGCGAATTATTTAGTTGTACACTATTCATTATTTATTAGTAAGTTACTAATTACACACAAGTGGCATTTCGCTAATATATTTACCGTTTTTTCTGATCTTTTACCACGTAATCTTTTGGATATTTTGCCTCCCATGTTTATACTGACACTGAAAAATATTTTTAAACATTCGTCATTAACCGAATCGTGTTAGATATAGAATCCCGGGACAAATAGGTGAATACCCAAACCACAAGTTCTTGGTTTAACATCACATGATGCGAGCAGTATAACTCGTAGCGTTTCGGTGCATTTGGTGCGTTTGTATTATCAATTGAAACCTTTTTAATGGTGATCTTCAAAGTCCTACAAAAAAAAGAACTCTTTACCAAACGACAAAAATCTAGACTTGCCCGAATCGAAAGCATTTGCAGACGACAAATTAAAAACACTTGGTGCAGTCCAGTGATTATTTCTGCCTTTGAAAGAGTAGAAAACATAGCGGGAAAATGAGAAAACGCTGGTTACCAGCATGTTTAGCTTTTCCGACTATGTTTACAAAGGCTTCTCCTCGGGATCTTTTAAACACGGGATTGTTTCGTAAAAGGTAGAGTTCTTTTTTCTGTCTTGGTCTTCAGTTTTGGCGTGGGAAAAGATGGCAACGAAGAGCTTCAAGAACAGACGGACAGAGAAAGATCGCAATAGCTTACCTTTTGGCATTCCATGCTAAGGTGATATACCAACGTCTTGTCACGAGCAGATCTATTCCTTCAATGATTCCAAAGGTGTTCGCTACTGTGACGCGTCAAGCAGTGTGCTCTTTACCACACAATCCCGAGTTCTAAAGGTCCTGAAAAAGAAGTCTTTTGAAAACATGTAACCAACATTTTCTCCTCTTTCCACGGTGTTATGTACCCTGTCAAAGATAGAAATCATCATCTGAGCCACATTTAATTTGTCGTCTGCAAATGCTTTCAATTTGGTCTAGTCCAAGATTTTGTCGTTTGGTAAAGGGTTGATATATCCTCAGATAGGAGGCCTTGCTGAAACCACCAGTTCCACCTTTTGGTATTGTGAATTTCTACAAATCGGGAATCGAACCATAAGGTTAGATACCACTGACGAGTAATCGAAGCATGAATCATAAACGTGGGTCGTTTCTTAATAATTTGAAGTCTTCGCTTTATGTCAATGTTTCAACCGGGTCAATTTAGACTTCAGCAGTCTAACTGACTCGATTTTATCACGGTGGTAACAGCACATTTGTTAAAGACAAGAAATTACTAAAAGCATGTATATGTTTACCATAATAACATATTTTATTTTCTTATAAACATTTTTTTCACGTGTACATGGTAGAATGATCCAAGTTTTAACAAAAATCAATCACAGACGATCGTCTTATTCTATGCAAATTAACAAATACATTTACACATATAGCGTAGCGTCAACCAGAGATCTTTCTCCAATATGGTGGAACACTCTCTATGTTCAATGTTCCAACTTTCTGCAGCTCTCCAAACTCGGTATTTCTATACAAGCAGGGCCACGGATCCAAAATGCGGATGGCTCCTCTGTTTGGCGCACGATTTATCTGAAAGTCAACAAAAATTGGTTCATCATTTAACCTGAATACACTTCTAAAAGTGGTTGTCGAAGTTGTACTGGGTCCGGTTTTGAAAACATTGTGACAAGCAATTGCTCTCTTTCTCACAGCACCGAAAATTAATTCGAGTATTTCCAAATGCCGATATATGACAAGCAATTGCTTATTTTCTCACGCTGTTGCATGTAAAAAGACATTACCCTTGCCTTCTGGCATTTCTCCCTTGTGCCTTGTATATTAGTCACTGATATTTAAAAAAAAAAAAAAAAAAAGAGTAGGCCTATGTAGAGTCACCTACTCTAGGCAGATAATGAGTCAAGGCCAGCTTTGCATATATCACTAGTATCATAGGCTAGGTAGGCTGAAAGTGGGAGGGGTGGGGGAACAGGGGTCTACTTTTCACGAACCAAATACTGTAGACTGATGGCGTTGAAGAAAATTAGGGCAGAAAAAGCCTTTAGTACCTCAACCGAAATTATTTGAGGGGGAGGGGGCTGGTCTACACATGCCGTCCACCTGTTCATTTGCTCCTATGCTTAAAAATTCAATACAACCATACGACTAGTACGAGTCTGTCACATTCCGACAATTACAGAAAATATGCACACGAATTTAGAGAAACTTACTTTGATAGGTGATCGGAACTTATGATAGCATCCTTCTATACAGCGTAACCATGGTGATCTAACGTCATCTCTATTTTGTGTAGTGCAATATGGCGCTGTCCTGGGTATGATGTAAGTATTCAACACTTGTCTATCATCTCTGATCGTAGGTGGTCCGCTGTTTTCCATGTACATCGCAACCTCTGAATCCAGCTTGTCTTCGTCACTTTGACATTCATTTGTTTTGACCTTCCTTTTCTTTAACTCTCTGTCATCATAACTGTGATTTACTCTTTTCCTCTTTCTGCCATTGTGTATCAGATTGTTTTCAACCTGTAAAAGATTTATCTTTAATTTTAAAAAGAGTCACAAAAATTTCCCAACGACGTAGTTTTCCAGTATGCCCTATGCTATAAGTAACATATACACGTACATAATCACTCCCTTCAACAATAAAAAAAATATTGCAAATGGAGAAATCTCTCATTCTGAGAGCTTTCAACAATGTCTAAAAGTAGCCATTGGTAAATGATTTAACAATATAGTTTATTAATCGTCGCAACTGGTTGCCCACAATGGCGACGCCCCCAGAATGCTATTACTCACTTAAATAGTGGGGAGTAGTATATAACAATAAGTTTCGGAATATGCCTGCAGCCCTGCAGCCCCTGCAGCGTCACACATAACTGCCCAAAAACAATGGAATCATTCACGCGTGACTGCCCACGAACAATGGGGTATTATTCTGGGAACAATGGGGTATTATTCCGGAGAACAAGGACCGGAAATACCAATGTAGGATGACGTCATACCACAAGACTGCCTGCTGCAGTCCCGTGACTCATACCAGAAAACAATAGGATTATTATTATTTCGAGAACAATGGGATAAGTAACGTACATTGGGATCAACCAATGACTCATACCAGAAAACAATAGGATTATTATTTCGAGAACAATGGGGTAAGTATCGGTTGTCTGCTGCCAGCCTGGAGCCCCCTCATGACTCATACCACGGAACGATAGCACCGTTTACCAGCCACTCCTTAATGACGTCATACCACAAGACTCCCTGCTGCAGTCCCGTGACTCATACCACGTAACAATAGGATAGATATCGTTTACCAACCACTCCTTAATGATGTCATAACACGGAAAAATGTGGATCGTATGTTTGCTACCATAACGTCCGTGATATGAATTCAATAATGTTGAAAGCGGCGTAAAACACCATTCAGTCCATTTCTCCTCGTGCCATATCGTTTTCAAAATACAGTTGAAAACACACCGTGTCACCTGAATGTCATTATCCCAAACGCATTCCATAGAACAATGAGTTATTGTCTTAGAACAAACCCTGCTGTCATGCGGTTGTTGGCACAGAGAACAATGGATATTACACAATAGTCTGGAGTGGGGTAACATCAATTGGTAGCTCTTTTTCGGGATAAGTCATACACCTTCGGAAAGGAAGCTGGTTCACGAAAAGTCAATAGGTGGACTGGTCGTGCGTATTGCGGAACGAATTTTAATCAAGAACATGCGAAATGTCGATCCAGTGTAAAGGATGAAAACTATATATCATCTGGCTCGTGTTTCAATACGGTACACGCCTATCGACCGATTAGATCATGACCTATTGTGTACCCGGTGTTAAATGACCGGGTAAAATCAAAGACTCGATAAATTATTGCATGGTGGACCTTTTCAACATTATTTCTATTATATCGCGACGGCCAGTGCGCCTATCCGTGCTTTCCTGGAGTTTCTAGTAGCATTTTTTTTTTTCTGTTTATCGTGATATGTTTTAAACAAAAACGAAAGGTTGACGGAGAAAGGATGCCAAATTTGATACCGCAGAAGCCCTGCTCCAAAGAGATCACTTAAAATTGTCGGCTGCTGCCTTTTTTCTTTTTTTCGGGGTAGAATGAGATCAGTGTAGATCAAGATCAGACAGTAGTCTAAAAGCTCTAATAATGGCTTGACAAGCGTGATATCCAGTTATATCAGTTTAGTGTCGATTGATTTTTTTCCGGGGTAGAATGAGATCAGTGTAGATCAAGGTCAGACAGTTTTCTGAAAGCTCAAATAATGGCGATACGAGCGTGATATCGACCTACATCAGTTTAATGTTGATTGATTTTATGGGGGTAGAATGGGATGAATCAAAATCAGTCAAGTCATCGAGTATTCTCAGTGTATATCAAGGTCAGACAGCATTCTAAAAGCTCTGAAAACAGCGTGACAAGTGTGATATCGAGTTACATCCGTCAAGCATTGATGGATTTTTGTCGGGGTAGAATAAGATGAATCAAGATCAGACACGTTATCGTGTTTACCGAGCTAATGCGTCACAAAGATATCGAGTTACTTCAATTTTATGCCTCGTTAAACCGGTGTACTTAGGCTGCAGTCTGCAAGTTTAAACTTGTTTCACCGGAAAACAATAGATAAATTATGTCATACAATGCTAACGACTGTAATTAATCCGTGAGTGACTCGTTTTTAAGGATTGTCAAAAATTAGAAATACATCTGGAGGAGTGTCCATGAATCACTTTCAATTAGACCTTCAAGGTGTGAGGATTACGGTCGTGTGTTGTCCCAAAAGAGTAATTAATTAATAATGTTACATTTTTTTTTTTTTAATTAGTGAATTTAAAAAAAAAAGGGGGGATTACGTCGTGTTTCATCGGAGTTTCGAAAACAGGTAAGTCCATTTTTAGTGCATTTATACCACCTCAGACATAAATTCTTGACTTATTTCTCGAAAATTATGAAAATGATCCATACTGTAATTTGAGTTTTGAAAACCAACAGTATTCAAAAGTTTTGCTGTTCTCAACACATTTAACATCAAATGGGGAAAAGTCTGAGATATATTCAACTTATTTGTATTCCATATTGAAATAGTAATTTAAAACATTCTAAATCAAGATCAGACGTGTGGACTTAAGACCAGACGATTGTGTGAAGTAGTCTCTAATGCGTCAATGTTGTTTATCTTTTTTTATGTTGTTAGAATGAACTGAATGACGTTTAACACTCATTTAAACATTACTTCAGTCATATCACGGTGCGTCATAACACGGTACTTCAGTCACAACACAAATGTATATCCTGGATATCACAAGTACTGGGCTTGGGATGTTTAACACTCCCACGAACTTGTTTTAGGAAAAAGCTCTTTTTTAATGTTTTCCTTTTTCATTCCACGACGATCCTTGAATCTCCTTCACCAGTTCGAGTCTACACCCGTAAACGAGACTCGTTAAAAAGGATTAGAAATCAGCCCAGACTGTGGCTTACAAGGTACCATTTTTCTCCTTGACATTCCTATATTTTCGCTATTTTTACATTCCTATATAACAAGAGTTTCAACTTCGGAATATTTGAATGAATATTACAAAATTCAGAGAGTTTTTTTTCCTTCATTGACTTCGCTTTTTTTTTTTAATTTCTTTTTTCTGTATGCAGTGTTATGCGACAACATTTTCTGAAGTAAAATATATTCTTTTTATAACCTAATACAGTTTAACGCCTCTTTCAACATGATTTCAGTCATAACACGATGACAATTCATTAATCTAAGTTTCACTGGTACAAGGTCAGATCTCTGTTTTGTCCAAGGGCACTCCGATGTTTCATTAAACATAAGTTGTCAATATTCGCTTAATATCTATTGTATTGTTGTTTTCTATGCAGTTCGAACTTTGATCTATACAGATAGAGACGAGTTTTGTTTCTATTCAAGATCACTTTTTCCATCTTTTGTAGTTCGTTCCGTATCAAAGTTAAGGAAAAATCTGATAAAATGGAAGCAGTGATCAAATCATTGGTTGAAGAAGGGGTATCAGCGGATGAATTCATATCATTTATTTCCGACTACGGCATTCAAGACGATCCGTTTGTCCAGCAAGTTTTGAATAACTTATTAGCCAGTGAAATGGGTCGGAATCAAGCAAGTCCCTGTTCATGGACCATTGACGACGCTGGCGACCTGGTGGAATTTTTAAAGTCGCCAGTTCGAGCTCCCTTGTATGTTTTTTTTTTTTTTTTTTTCCTGGCTTTGAACATTCTTGTCGTTTTAGCTTCTATTGCCATGAATCAATATTTATTCCATTTTATTATTATTATTATTTTTGTTTAGATTTTATTTTTCTTGTTTATTCGTTTGTGTGTTTTGCTTTTATTTATTTATTCATTTATATTTATTTTATTACATTTTTTTTTTTAAGAAACGAAATTCAAAATGTCAAGTCTGGTGCAGAGAGTCGTTTGTTCACGTGCAAGCAGTGTGACAAGATTTTTACGCAGAAAAGAAACATGGCACAGCACGTCAAATCGGCGCACAACAAACGTTTATTTAGCTGCTCGAAATGCAACAAAACCTTCACTCGTCAAGGAAATCTCCGTCAACATGAGGCAAACTGTCAGGGTATCGTCACCTTCCCTTGCAATCAATGCGAGATCGTTTTAAAAACCGCCCGGGAACTCGAGTTCCATAAAAACATTAAACACAAAGTAAAACCTCAAAAGCGACAACGTGAGAACTCGGAAAACGCACCACCGGCTAAACGAATGCGTCGGTCGAGCCCACAACCTGGTCCGAGCTCTGCACCGGGACCGAGCACCTACAAATGCCGCCGTTGTCCCGCCCAATTTCCGGACAGACAAGCTTTGCACGCCCATCAAGTGCAACAGCACTATCAAGTCGGTGCCGGTCTCCACCCCGAACCCTTTCAACTGGGTCAGGAGCCTTGGGCCAACGAAGACGGGACCGTCAATGAAGGACTGAGGGACTGCTACAGGACCAATCGAGCCCTGATCTTGGAGCGGTTTAGGGAAGGACCGTCGAGTCTTTGTACAACATCCCCATGTATCCCGGCATGACCGTATTTGAGATTGGTCAGACATTACAGGGGATCTATGACCGACAGCGTCATGCGTTCAAGATCAACGTATCCTTCGGGTTCATTATGAGGCACGTGGAGACCGGGCGCTTTCGATATTTTCGGCCCTACGACAACGTCAATGTGTTTGATGCCCCACTTCTGATCTCGAGACGTTCTGATATCGGAAAAGTCCTCAAGAAGCTGAGAACAATGGACGTCATGGCAGAAATGGCCAAGAACCGTCCCGACACCAAATGGCGACTTGTGCTTCTAACCAATATCCGGGCCAAAGTCTACAATACCAATTTTGCTCTCGGCGATATCATACAACTCCCCATTAACATTACCCGATGTATGTCGATCGTGCCCTTGGACAAAGATCCAGTGTACAAACGGCCATATAACGACCACCTTTGCGTCTTTCGTTGCCTGTGTTTGCACCGCTATGGTTCCTTGGACAAAACTGAGGAGTTATATCATCAGTGGGAAAAAACACACAACAGGCAGGAATACATTGATTTTTTCGGCGGTCGTACGACAACTCCAGTCACCCCAATTTCTCAGTTTAAAGGTCTGCAACTGCAGGATCTTCCCGAATTCGAGCAGTATTTCAACATTAACTTACACATGTACTCCCTCGAGGAAGACGGTGTTGTGGTGCCGGTCTTTAAATCCACGGAACGGTATATGGATACCATGTACGTGAACCACTGTTCGTACGTGACGGATTTTGCCCAATTTGCCAAGACCTTTAAATGCCCACTGTGCGACTGGATGTTTGATCTCCTCGGTAATTTTAAGCAACATACTAAAATATGCGACAAGAAAACAGTTTTTGATTTCCCGGGCGGTTTTTACAAAGAGCGCCACACTGTGTTCGAACACTTGGAAGAGTTCGGTATCCACGTGCCGCAAGACGAGGGAACATACCCCTGGTTCGCCGTCTTCGACTTTGAATCCATCTTGGTCAAGCTACAGGGCAATGCTACAGAGAAACTGGAGTGGACCCAACAACACGTACCTATCAGTGTCAGCGTCTGCTCCAACGTTCCCGGACACACCGAACCCGCGTGTTTCGTGCAAACCGACATGGATTCATTGCTCGAACGCATGGTGGAGGCTTTGACTGAAATCCAGCGTGCCGCAAGTGGGGACGCCCAACAAAAATGGGGCAAATACTTAGAGCTCCTGAATAATCGCCTGGAGTGTCTAAACGAAGAAGACGAGGACGACCGAAACCAGTCGGAAAAGTTGAAGACTTTATTCGGTCAATTAAAAGGCTATATGACCACCCTGCCCGTGCTCGGCTTTAACAGGTAATTACAATTTTATTTCTTCCGGAATAAATCTTTCTTAAGAAATATTAAAGCGAGTATTTAAATCCAAGCGCTAAAATTTCCTTAAATCAAGAAAAAATCGAAGGGCTGAAGTTACTTTAATCAAAGCGCTTAAATTTCTGTATTTTTTTTTTTTTTCCAGCGCCAAATACGATCTGAACTTGGTGAAACAGAAGTTGGCCAGGCATTTAAAAAATGCACGAGCAGGAGCACGGGTTTGTGGTCAAAAAATCGAATGCCTATGCCTGTATTACGACCGAAACGTTGAAATTCCTCGATATCAGGTAAGTTCGAGCATAATTTTACTTTTATCTATTTATGTATTATCTATGTATTTTGCATCATTATCTATGATTTTGCATCATTATCTTATTTCATTTATTTTTAGAAGCTCATATCTAATTTTCACGTTTCAGTCACTTCTTAGCACCAGGCACGTCCTATGTGCGTTTCCTCAGAGCCTACAATGTCGAGGAAGCCAAAGGCTTTTTCCCCTATGAATGGTTCGATGACGTCATGAAGCTAGAGCACACCGAGTTACCTCCCCACGAAGCCTTTTACAGTGCGCACAAAGACAGTAATATCTCTGACGAGGAGTATGCATTCTGTCAGAAAGTGTGGGAGGATCGTAACATGTCCACCTTTCGCGACTTCATGATATGGTATAATAATTTGGACGTAGGTCCCTTCGTCACAGCCGTGGAACGTCTGCAAACTTTCTACTTCCAGAAGGGCATCGACGTTTTGAAGACGGCTATGAGCGTACCGGGTATCGCTCGCCAGCTTCTTTTCCAGGCTGCCCGCAAACAATCGGCCGAATTCTCCTTGATTGACAAGAACAATGCCGACCTTCACACTACCATCAAAGAAAATATTGTCGGTGGTAAGTTTTATTTATTTTATTTAACTTTAGAATTATTTCTGAATGAATGCATTATGTTTGCTCGTGTGTTTACACGGAGACATTTACGTTTCAGGTCCCTCCATTATTTTCACCCGACACCACGAGTCGGGTCAAACGAAAATCAGGGGAGATAAACTGTGTCAAAAGATCGTGGGTTACGACGCCAATGCCCTCTACTTGTGGGCTATAGGGCAGCCCATGCCGGAAGGTATGTTCGTGCGTCGTCGAGCCGAAAAAGAGTTTAAAGCGGAGCACAGAGACCAGTATATGCAGGCTTTTAACTGGCTAAATTATTTGAATAAGTACGAAGGGACCCACATCCTCCATCAGCGTAACCACGGCAAAGAAATTCAGTTAGACAAATACCCCGTGGACGGGTACGATGCAGAGACGAATACCGTCTACGAATTTCAGGTAAAACTGAAATCTATTTCTCGTTACAAAACTTACAGAAGTTTAGAATAGATTTCTTGTAACGCTATATGAAATTGCTGTGTCCTAAATATTTTTTTAAATCTTTTTCTAGGGCTGTTACCATCATGGCCACGAGTGTGACGTCACCAAAAACGTCACGAGCGAAAAGTGGCACAAGATCAAAGATTCGCTGATGAAGAGAACGAGGGCTAAAGTCGCTAAACTGCGACAGAAGGGGTATACCGTGGTACAAATGTGGGAGTGCGAATTTCGGGACTACTGTAAGTCGCATCCAAAAATCTATGCCATACGGGACCAATGTCGACCGACCTTCAGCCAAAAACATCGGGGAAAAGTCAGCGAAACTCAAATTTTGAACGCTGTTCGATTCGGCGAATTGTTTGGCATGGTGGAATGCGATATCGAGATTCCGGAGCAGTGGGGACCGGAATTCGCCCATATCTCCATGACTCCCGAACAATACTTCGCGGAAATGAGCCCCATTTTCTGTAATACGGAAGTGGGATTTGACGATATAGGGGAACATATGCAAGCCCACGTCTGGCACTACCAGCTGTCCGACAAGCCCAGACGGTTGTTAGTGGGTGGTACGAAAGCCCGTCAAATTCTTTTGGCCACACCTCTCCTGAAATGGTACTTGGACCATGGACTTCGAGTCACCAAAATTTATCAATCGGTCGAGTACAGGAAAATGTCCTGCTTCGAGTCGTTCGTGCAGGAAGTCAGCGATGCCAGACGAGCAGGGGATGCATCGCCCGAGCTTGCCATTATTGCCGACACCGTGAAATTGATCGGTAACAGTGGGTAAGTTTTTTCTTTTTTTTTATCTTTTAATTTCTTTTAATTCTTTTTTTTTTTTTTTTAAGTTTACTTTTACTGTTATTATCATTATTATTATTTATTTTTATTTCCGTTGTGTGTGTATATATATATTTTTTATTTTCATTTTAGTTTCTTTTTTTATTTTTCATATTATTATTATTATTTTTTTTTTCTTTTAGTTTTATTTTATTTGTCCACGTAATAGTAACAATTTAATTGGCTTTTCATTTTTCTAAATTTCATTTTAAAAATAATTTCGTTGAGTTATTGTTTTTAATGTTTGTTGTTAACACAATAATTTAGTAGGTTTTATTTTTTTTTTTACTATATTTTTATTTCTTCCAATTCAGGTATGGTTCGCTCATCATGGATAAGACGAAGCATCGCCAGATATATTACGTCGAGGGGGAAAATAGGGCGTGCTTCGAGGTCAACAAGCCCCAGTTCAGACAAACCACGTGCCCTGGACGAAGAGGACCAATATTTTGAGGTCGAAGCGGCCAAACGTCGCATCAAACTCGACCTCCCCATACAGCTGGGTTTCTTTATACTGCAGTACGCGAAATTACGCATGCTGCAGTTTTATTACGACTTCCTGGATGAATACGTGGACCGTTCCGACTTTGAATACTTGGAAATGGACACGGTAGGTTGACTTTTACTCTTTGACTTTTATGAAACATTTTCAATCATTTTGAAACATTTACGCTTATGTAGCTGAATGATTGTGAACACTAATAAAGCAATGCTGTTTTAAATTTCAGGACTCCGATTACATGGCTTTATCGGCGACGACTCTCCGGGAAGTCGTGAAGCCCGAGAAACTGGCAGAATACCAGCGTGGTCTCACGGGGTTATGCGACGACAAACATAATCCCGTTGGGGACCGTTGGTTCCCCAGGGAATGCTGTCAGAAGCATACAGAATTCGACAAAAGAGTGCCCGGTCTCTTCAAAACGGAGTACGAGGGGAACGAAATAATTGGTCTGTGCTCTAAAACCTACGTAGTGAAGAACACGGACCAGGATATGAAATTTAGTTCCAAGCGGGTCTCGAAACGACTGGTCAAAGACCCCCTTAACATCTTCAAAGAAGTCCTAAGCACAGGAAAACCGCTTCCGGGGAAAATAAGGGTTTCCGTGTGAGAAATAATGGTGTTTATAGTTACAACCAGACCCGGTGCGGATTCTCATACTTTTACTGTAAGCACCGGGTCTTAAACGACGGTATTCACACGGTACCCTTGGACATCGTGTTATGTCCTAAAAAGACACAACCAGAATCAGACGATGATGATATCGCGCTGGTGGATTTACTAAATAAACAGTTTGAGTGAAACACTAACAAAGTGTAGTGACAAAGTGTATTCTAGCGAAAACATTTGTGACACGAATTCTAGTGAATATAAACTATTATAAATTTAAGAGAGTGAAAACATAACACTAAATCTAGCGCGTGAATACGGATAAATGCAAGCGATTTGAAAAGTTGAACTACCGCAGAATTCTGCAACTGACAGCTCGGAATAAACATAAACAAGCGCGCACGTGACTCAGAAATTGATGACGTAGTCACGATGTGTGCACATTTCTGCCATTCCGCCAATGTGCATCACGGCTGACGTCTGCAATAATCCGACGTGGAAATTAAGGATTTACAATGTAAACAAGTGGACTCGTATTAACATTTGTAATAAATTTAAACCATCGTGACTCCTATTTATTTAAATGTATGCCACCTATATATTATATGTTATAAATAAATGGTACATAATGTATGAAAACATATAAATCTCTCGCGTTATTTCCCTTACCCAAAACTTAGCCACGTTTTACGCCGCCTTCATCATCAGTCATATCTCAGCAGCATTCCCCTTTTTCAGTCACATCACGGCCATAATTACCCTTATTCAGTCATATCACGGCCATATTAGTAGAGAATAAATGAGAGAGATTTAACGTCCCTCCGTCATTTGCGAAATGTATCCCTTTCCCGAATGTACGTCGATTTCCGTGTCAGGAGCTACGTGCAGTGGCAAGACTACCTGGTTATTTCGTCTCTTACGTCATAAAGACGAAATGTTTGAGAACCCTCCCCAAAAAGTTTTGTATTGCTACGGTATTTACCAAGCTTTATTCGACGTGCTGGAGCGAGATTTACCGTTCATCACTTTTCACGAGGGTTTACCCTCTGACGAAGATTTACACAATCTGTCGGACAAAAACGTTTGCAATCTGGTGGTTTTAGACGATTTGATGGAGAGCGTGACGTCATCACCGGACATCGAAAACGGAAGTGACGTAATGACTAAACTGGAAGCGGAGGTACTAAAATGAAACCGGAAACGGAAAGGGCGCCTCCCACGATAAATATTGCGACCTTTCCTTTTCCGGTTTCATTTTAGTACCTCCGCTTCCAGTTTAGTCATTACGTCACTTCCGAGCCTGCATATACTGGTCTCTGTGCTCCGCTTTAAACTCTTTTTCGGCTCGACGACGCACGAACATACCTTCCGGCATGGGCTGCCCTATAGCCCACAAGTAGAGGGCATTGGCGTCGTAACCCACGATCTTATGACACAGTTTATCTCCCCTGATTTTCGTTTGACCCGACTCGTGGTGTCGGGTGAAAATAATGGAGGGACCTGAAACGTAAATGTCTCCGTGTAAACACACGAGCAAACATAATGCATTCATTCAGAAATAATTCTAAAGTTAAATAAAATAAATAAAACTTACCACCGACAATATTTTCTTTGATGGTAGTGTGAAGGTCGGCATTGTTCTTGTCAATCAAGGAGAATTCGGCCGATTGTTTGCGGGCAGCCTGGAAAAGAAGCTGGCGAGCGATACCCGGTACGCTCATAGCCGTCTTCAAAACGTCGATGCCCTTCTGGAAGTAGAAAGTTTGCAGACGTTCCACGGCTGTGACGAAGGGACCTACGTCCAAATTATTATACCATATCATGAAGTCGCGAAAGGTGGACATGTTACGATCCTCCCACACTTTCTGACAGAATGCATACTCCTCGTCAGAGATATTACTGTCTTTGTGCGCACTGTAAAAGGCTTCGTGGGGAGGTAACTCGGTGTGCTCTAGCTTCATGACGTCATCGAACCATTCATAGGGGAAAAAGCCTTTGGCTTCCTCGACATTGTAGGCTCTGAGGAAACGCACATAGGACGTGCCTGGTGCTAAGAAGTGACTGAAACGTGAAAATTAGATATGAGCTTCTAAAAATAAATGAAATAAGATAATGATGCAAAATCATAGATAATGATGCAAAATACATAGATAATACATAAATAGATAAAAGTAAAATTATGCTCGAACTTACCTGATATCGAGGAATTTCAACGTTTCGGTCGTAATACAGGCATAGGCATTCGATTTTTTGACCACAAACCCGTGCTCCTGCTCGTGCATTTTTAAATGCCTGGCCAACTTCTGTTTCACCAAGTTCAGATCGTATTTGGCGCTGGAAAAAAAAAAAATACAGAAATTTAAGCGCTTTGATTAAAGTAACTTCAGCCCTTCGATTTTTTCTTGATTTAAGGAAATTTTAGCGCTTGGATTTAAATACTCGCTTTAATATTTCTTAAGAAAGATTTATTCCGGAAGAAATAAAATTGTAATTACCTGTTAAAGCCGAGCACGGGCAGGGTGGTCATATAGCCTTTTAATTGACCGAATAAAGTCTTCAACTTTTCCGACTGGTTTCGGTCGTCCTCGTCTTCTTCGTTTAGACACTCCAGGCGATTATTCAGGAGCTCTAAGTATTTGCCCCATTTTTGTTGGGCGTCCCCACTTGCGGCACGCTGGATTTCAGTCAAAGCCTCCACCATGCGTTCGAGCAATGAATCCATGTCGGTTTGCACGAAACACGCGGGTTCGGTGTGTCCGGGAACGTTGGAGCAGACGCTGACACTGATAGGTACGTGTTGTTGGGTCCACTCCAGTTTCTCTGTAGCATCGCCCTGTAGCTTGACCAAGATGGATTCAAAGTCGAAGACGGCGAACCAGGGGTATGGTCGCTCGTCTTGCGGCACGTGGATACCGAACTCTTCCAAGTGTTCGAACACGGTGTGGCGCTCTTTGTAAAAACCGCCCGGGAAATCAAAAACTGTTTTCTTGTCGCATATTTTAGTATGCTACTTAAAATTACCGAGGAGATCAAACATCCAGTCGCACAGTGGGCATTTAAAGGTCTTGGCAAATTGGGCAAAATCCGTCACGTACGAACAGTGGTTTTCAAATTGGTTCACGTACATGGTATCCATATACCGTTCCGTGGATTTAAAGACCGGCACCACAACACCGTCTTCCTCGAGGGAGTACATGTGTACGTTAATGTTGAAACACTGCTCGAATTCGGGAAGATCCTGTAGTTGCAGACCTTTAAACTGAGAAATTGGGGTGACTGGAGTTGTCGTACGACCGCCGAAAAAATCAATGTATTCCTGCCTGTTGTGTGTTTTTTCCCACTGATGATATAACTCCTCAGTTTTGTCCAAGGAACCATAGCGGTGCAAACACAGGCAACGAAAGACGCAAAGGTGGTCGTTATATGGCCGTTTGTACACTGGATCTTTGTCCAAGGGCACGATCGACATACATCGGGTAATGTAAATGGGGAGTTGTATGATATCGCCGAGAGCAAAATTGGTATTGTAGACTTTGGCCCGGATATTGGTTAGAAGCACAAGTCGCCATTTGGTGTCGGGACGGTTCTTGGCCATTTCTGCCATGACGTCCATTGTTCTCAGCTTCTTGAGGACTTTTCCGATATCAGAACGTCTCGAGATCAGAAGTGGGGCATCAAACACATTGACGTTGTCGTAGGGCCGAAAATATCGAAAGCGCCCGGTCTCCACGTGCCTCATAATGAACCCGAAGGATACGTTGATCTTGAACGCATGACGCTGTCGGTCATAGATCCCCTGTAATGCCTGACCAATCTCAAATACGGTCATGCCGGGATACATGGGGATGTTGTACAGAGACTCGACGGGTCCTTCCCTAAACCGCTCCAAGATCAGGGCTCGATTGGTCCTGTAGCAGTCCCTCAGTCCTTCATTGACGGTCCCGTCTTCGTTGGCCCAAGGCTCCTGACCCAGTTGAAAGGGTTCGGGGTGGAGACCGGCACCGACTTGATAGTGCTGTTGCACTTGATGGGCGTGCAAAGCTTGTCTGTCCGGAAATTGGGCGGGACAACGGCGGCATTTGTAGGTGCTCGGTCCCGGTGCAGAGCTCGGACCAGGTTGTGGGCTCGACCGACGCATTCGTTTAGCCGGTGGTGCGTTTTCCGAGTTCTCACGTTGTCGCTTTTGAGGTTTTACTTTGTGTTTAATTTTTTTATGGAACTCGAGTTCCCGGGCGGTTTTTAAAACGATCTCGCATTGATTGCAAGGGAAGGTGACGATACCCTGACAGTTTGCCTCATGTTGACGGAGATTTCCTTGACGAGTGAAGGTTTTGTTGCATTTCGAGCAGCTAAATAAACGTTTGTTGTGCGCCGATTTGACGTGCTGTGCCATGTTTCTTTTCTGCGTAAAAATCTTGTCACACTGCTTGCACGTGAACAAACGACTCTCTGCACCAGACTTGACATTTTGAATTTCGTTTCTTAAAAAAAAAAATGTAATAAAATAAATATAAATGAATAAATAAATAAAAGCAAAACACACAAACGAATAAACAAGAAAAATAAAATCTAAACAAAAATAATAATAATAATAAAATGGAATAAATATTGATTCATGGCAATAGAAGCTAAAACGACAAGAATGTTTCAAAGCCAGGGGAAAAAAAAAAAAAAAAAAACATACAAGGGAGCTCGAACTGGCGACTTTAAAAATTCCACCAGGTCGCCAGCGTCGTCAATGGTCCATGAACAGGGACTTGCTTGATTCCGACCCATTTCACTGGCTAATAAGTTATTCAAAACTTGCTGGACAAACGGATCGTCTTGAATGCCGTAGTCGGAAATAAATGATATGAATTCATCCGCTGATACCCCTTCTTCAACCAATGATTTGATCACTGCTTCCATTTTATCAGATTTTTCCTTAACTTTGATACGGAACGAACTACAAAAGATGGAAAAAGTGATCTTGAATAGAAACAAAACTCGTCTCTATCTGTATAGATCAAAGTTCGAACTGCATAGAAAACAACAATACAATAGATATTAAGCGAATATTGACAACTTATGTTTAATGAAACATCGGAGTGCCCTTGGACAAAACAGAGATCTGACCTTGTACCGGTGAAACTTAGATTAATGAATTGTCATCGTGTTATGACTGAAATCATGTTGAAAGAGGCGTTAAACTGTATTAGGTTATAAAAAGAATATATTTTACTTCAGAAAATGTTGTCGCATAACACTGCATACAGAAAAAAGAAATAAAAAAAAAAAAAAAAAAAAAGCGAAGTCAATGAAGGAAAAAAAACTCTCTGAATTTTGTAATATTCATTCAAATATTCGGAAGTTGAAACTCTTTTTATATAGGAATGTAAAAATAGCGAAAATATAGGTATGTCAAGGAGAAAAATGGTACCTTGTAAGCCACAGTCTGGGCTGATTTCTAATCCTTTTTAACGAGTCTCGTTTACGGGTGTAGACTCGAACTGGTGAAGGAGATTCAAGTATCGTCGTGGAATGAAAAAGGAAAACATTAAAAAAGAGCTTTTTCCTAAAACAAGTTCGTGGGAGTGTTAAACATCCCAAGCCCAGTACTTGTGATATCCAGGATATATATTTGTGTTATGACTGAAGTACCGTGTTATGACGCACCGTGATATGACTGAAGTAATGTTTAAATGAGTGTTAAACGTCATTCAGTTCATTCTAACAACATAAAAAAAGATAAACAACATTGACGCATTAGAGACTACTTCACACAATCGTCTGGTCTTAAGTCCACACGTCTGATCTTGATTTAGAATGTTTTAAATTACTATTTCAATATGGAATACAAATAAGTTGAATATATCTCAGACTTTTCCCCATTTGATGTTAAATGTGTTGAGAACAGCAAAACTTTTGAATACTGTTGGTTTTCAAAACTCAAATTACAGTATGGATCATTTTCATAATTTTCGAGAAATAAGTCAAGAATTTATGTCTGAGGTGGTATAAATGCACTAAAAATGGACTTACCTGTTTTCGAAACTCCGATGAAACACGACGTAATCCCCCTTTTTTTTTAAATTCACTAATTAAAAAAAAAAAAAAAAATGTAACGTTATTAATTAATTACTCTTTTGGGACAACACACGACCGTAATCCTCACACCTTGAAGGTCTAATTGAAAGTGATTCATGGACACTCCTCCAGATGTATTTCTAATTGTTTGACAATCCTTAAAAACGAGTCACTCACGGATTAATTACAGTCGTTAGCATTGTATGACATAATTTATCTATTGTTTTCCGGTGAAACAAGTTTAAACTTGCAGACTGCAGCCTAAGTACACCGGTTTAACGAGGCATAAAATTGAAGTAACTCGATATCTTTGTGACGCATTAGCTCGGTAAACACGATAACGTGTCTGATCTTGATTCATCTTATTCTACCCCGACAAAAATCCATCAATGCTTAACGGATGTAACTCGATATCACGCTTGTCACGCTGTTTTCAGAGCTTTTAGAATGCTGTCTGACCTTGATATACACTGAGAATACTCGATGACTTGACTGATTTTGATTCATCCCATTCTACCCCCATAAAATCAATCAACATTAAACTGATGTAGGTCGATATCACGCTCGTATCGCCATTATTTGAGCTTTCAGAAAACTGTCTGACCTTGATCTACACTGATCTCATTCTACCTCGGAAAAAAATCAATCGACACTAAACTGATATAACTGGATATCACGCTTGTCAAGCCATTATTAGAGCTTTTAGACTACTGTCTGATCTTGATCTACACTGGTCTCATTCTACCCCGAAAAAAAGAAAAAAGGCAGCAGCCGACAATTTTAAGTGATCTCTTTGGAGCAGGGCTTCTGCGGTATCAAATTTGGCATCCTTTCTCCGTCAACCTTTCGTTTTTGTTTAAAACATATCACGATAAACAGAAAAAAAATGCTACTAGAAACTCCAGGAAAGCACGGATAGGCGCACTGGCCGTCGCGATATAATAGAAATAATGTTGAAAAGGACCACCATGCAATAATTTATCGAGTCTTTGATTTTACCCGGTCATTTAACACCGGGTACACAATAGGTCATGATCTAATCGGTCGATAGGCGTGTACCGTATTGAAATCGATACCTTAAACACGAGCCAGATGATATATAGTTTTCATCCTTTACACTGGATCGACATTTCGCATGTTCTTGATTAAAATTCGTACCGCAATACGCACGACCAGTCCACCTATTGACTTTTCGTGAACCAGCTTCCTTTCCGAAGGTGTATGACTTATCCCGAAAAAGAGCTACCAAATGATGTTACCCCACTCCAGACTATTGTGTAATATCCATTGTTCTCTGTGCCAACAACCGCATGACAGCAGGGTTTGTTCTAAGACAATAACTCATTGTCCTATGGAATGCGTTTGGGATAATGACATTCAGGTGACACGGTGTGTTTTCAACTGTATTTTGAAAACGATATGGCACGAGGAGAAATGGACTGAATGGTGTTTTACGCCGCTTTCAACATTATTGAATTCATATCACGGACGTTATGGTAGCAAACATACGATCCACATTTTTCCGTGTTATGACATCATTAAGGAGTGGTTGGTAAACGATATCTATCCTATTGTTACGTGGTATGAGTCACGGGACTGCAGCAGGGAGTCTTGTGGTATGACGTCATTAAGGAGTGGCTGGTAAACGGTGCTATCGTTCCGTGGTATGAGTCATGAGGGGGCTCCAGGCTGGCAGCAGACAACCGATACTTACCCCATTGTTCTCGAAATAATAATCCTATTGTTTTCTGGTATGAGTCATTGGTTGATCCCAATGTACGTTACTTATCCCATTGTTCTCGAAATAATAATAATCCTATTGTTTTCTGGTATGAGTCACGGGACTGCAGCAGGCAGTCTTGTGGTATGACGTCATCCTACATTGGTATTTCCGGTCCTTGTTCTTCGGAATAATACCCCATTGTTCGTGGGCAGTCACGCGTGAATGATTCCATTGTTTTTGGGCAGTTATGTGTGACGCTGCAGGGGCTGCAGGGCTGCAGGCATATTCCGAAACTTATTGTTATATACTACTGTGGGGGGGATAGTGCAAGATACGAGACGCAACCCATATAAAGTTAAGCCTTAATCTAATATGCTCAATGTATAGCAAGAGTATACGGTACATCGATTTCAATTCTCATTCGAAAAAGTAGTTACAGAAGTTGGCCAGCCGTGGGAATCGAACCCACACCCTAAGTAGTCTGAGAATGCAGATCCTATTCTCTACCATATGAGGTAATGCGGCTGATACAGCTTGCATATTACCCATTTATGCAAACAACATTACGAATTACAGCTCTTAATCGAATTTGGAAGCTCAGGTCCGTATTCACCAAGATTTTCCAACGTTGAAAGAAACACAACTTCTGATTGGCTAAACCGATGGTTTAGCCAGTCAGAAGGGATACTGCTTTCAAATTTGGAAAATCTTGGAGAATAAGACTAAGAACTTTCTAAAGAATGGCTGGTGAATACAGACTCAGATTCTCTCATAGACAGACACACATATAAACACCCGAGTTCCACAAAGCCAGAGAAGAAAAGCTAACAACCGTGCGAAAAGGACAATATAATCTGCGAAAAATTGTACAGTAAAATTACCAAATCAGATAATTAACTCTATTGCTGCCAATGCCAACTGATATAGCTTTTGCGGATGGTGTAAGCCAAGATCAGGCTGCACAGAACGTGCAGTCTGATCCTGGGTATACAACCTCCGCTACCGTGATGCTAAACTATGACTACAATTATTTTCAACTGTTAAGGAAATATATCTTTTCACCGTGGAGAAGAAAATTGAGTATATATCTAACTCTTTACTAAACAACAATTTTTTTTTTTTTTCAAATCAAAAGTATTCGCAGACTGCAAATTAAATGTGGCTAAAATCGTGGGATTTATCTTGGGTAGGGTTAAAAAAAAAAGAAAAATCATTGTAGGAAAAGGAGAAAATGCTGGTCACCAGCATTTTCTCCTTTTTCCACAATGATTTCAAAAGACTTTATTCCTCAGCGTCATTAAAACTCTGGATTATTTGGATGAGAGTTAAATTACAGAGTAAGATTTAAAGACAAGAGCATTTAGCTGTCCTTCCAGTTAAATGTGTATAAAGATTTTTTTTGTGGGGGTGGGGAAGATTCTTCAGCGCCAAGTTAACAGTATTTTCAGTTACTTTTCAACGATAGAC
The DNA here is from genome assembly GCA_945859785.2 of Tridacna gigas. Classification (NCBI taxonomy): domain Eukaryota; kingdom Metazoa; phylum Mollusca; class Bivalvia; order Cardiida; family Cardiidae; genus Tridacna; species Tridacna gigas. The sequence goes on from OX244033.2 coordinate 31,285,978, forward strand.
GGTATGCTTCTAGAACTATTTTGAACTTGAATATTGAGCTGTCACATTATCCAAATATTGACGGTTAATTTATTAATTGATTGATTCAGCACCACCTTCAACTTTATTTCAGTCGTATAATGGCGACTGCTCATGGCGACTGTTGACATTTTCGTGTGTGTCCTTGGTTTCACCAGTACTATGCTGGGCTCTGAGGTGTCTTGCCCAAAGACACCCCAACGAAAAACTCAGTGGTTCCGGTGAAACTCGAACCTGGGGCATTAAGGTTGTGAGTCCTGTACTTTACCACTGAGCAGCGCAGGACCCCCAAATATTGAAGGAACACGTGTAATGCTGGCCCAGCAATGAATGTACCATCTTTCGTAGACCATTTGAACCACTACATAATCAGGCACATTATATGTCACTGGTACCACTCGGTCAATTCCGTAACTCTGCCATGTCCCTAATCAACATATGACCCGAAGTTTCCCGAAAGACTTACGGCCCAGTCTTGATGCGCGCTCAATAAACAAGGAACTTTGTGACAAAATTGGGAATACTCACTTGCTGAAAATGGTCCAGATGACTTGAAACTGTTTCTAGTTTCGCTTTCTTAAATAAGATTTCCGCCCCATAGTCTACACCTGTTGGAGTCAGTCTCTTTCGGGTCGCACTACAAGACACTGTAGGGGATAGCTCAGTTTTTCCGGGAACCTTCCTGGCACCAATTTTTCCTGTCTGTCCATTATTCTCGGATGATACGGCATAGTCTGTTGTAGACAAAACGTCTCTCTCGAGATTTAGAACATAGCATTTATATAATCTGAGCCATGCTCTTGCAAAAGGAGGCTTAATGCTTGATACTCATCAAGGCATCACATAATTATAGCCATTGTTTTTTTAAATAAATGACTCAATCGTGAGGTAGAGCGGTCCTTGGACATACAGAAAATTGACCAATAGCGAAAAGTTTCGGCCCAGGTCAGCCTGCGCAGATGCATTAAGCCCCTTTTCACAGAACATGGCTCATTTACCTGTACCTGCAAAAAAGATTCGTGAAGTAAATACCTACACAGATTTATATCCTTCCTTGCTAAAGATCGAAGTACTGAAAATCAAATGAGTCTTTTCGCAGTCTTCTGCAATAAAACTGAGAGGAATCCATGGCCAAAGTCAATTTAAAGGCACACTTTAGGGCCAAAAGTAAACCATTTGGGAGTAAAATCTGCCGACAAATTTGTCGACAAGTCAAATTTAATACAAACCATTTAAAAGTACGAGAGGTATTGGTATTTTTATGAGTCTGTTAATGTTAGGGCAATCTGTTGAAGTTGCAGTCGCTGGCAGAAAATTGTATCGTAAAACTAGAGCAAATGTTGCCATATTATCCGACTCTTAATAAATTCCATACTTTAACGTGGTAGCTATTAAATATCTGCAGTTTGAATCCGAATTGTTTACATTTGGCAGCAAGTGTGCCTTTAAGAATGTTTCTACTCTTTCTGAATTGTCAGTAGCAGGCACCGGCGTTTAAGAATTACTTTTGATTGCGGCTTTGCACTTTAGTGAATGTAATTGAGTCCTGTATTTCTGGTTGCGCACGTGACAATAGCAGACTTAAGCTTAGATAGAGATGTAAGGATATCATATTCATTTTTATGTATTAACACTTTACCACGCGACAAAAATGTAGACTTATCCAAATTGAAAGAACGTGCAGACGGCAATTTCAATGCGGCCCAAATGCTGCATTTCTTTCTTTAATAGGGTAGAAAACAATATGGGAAAAGGAGAAAATGCTGGTTACCAGCAGTTTCTCCTTTTCCAACAATGTTTTCAAAAGGCTTCTCCCTCGGGGTAGTTAAAAGTCGGCATTGCACGGTAAAGGAAACGTTACTGCTGGCATATTGAAGTTAACTGAAAAGATGTTTTGAACCACAGGGAAAGCATCACGCGGGTAAAAAAGCACTAAATTTAATGTTTTCAGACTCACCTGTCCCTCTTTGAACCAGTTTATCCAACCAGACCAAAGAATCACATGAGCTGTCGGGGATGAAGCATTTATTAGGTACGGAGATTTTACCTCCGATCATTGAAACCCCTTGAAGTAGACATGTATCACTCTTACTTTGGTTGACATCAACAGTTCGCAAGATTGGAGATGGAGCTGTGTTAAAAAAAATTAAATAAATAAAAAAATAAATGATTATAATACAAGTGAGTGCTTTCAATTGATTGAGCTAAGGTGTGGTGCATCTTCAAGATAGTGCTCTATTGCACATGCCAAGGGTTGCAAGAGCTGCTTTTCGCGAAAGTAAGTTCGAACAACTAAATCACCAACCCATTATTCCAGATCTGCAACCCCAGTAATTTTAACATATTTAGAATTTTGAAATCCCTTTTGCAGGGGAACAAGTTTTTTTTCCGGAAAATTTTCTGGGGTTTTATTATTCGCTAGGAATATCTCTGTAACCTATACAGCAGTTTAAGGCTAAATGCTGAAATTAAAGATCATTTATTTGATTGGCAAAGACGTTCTCTGTCAACTTCAGATAACTCGCTCAGGAATTTTGAAGACAATGGTGGATGAATGCTGCCCAAGCCTTCATACATAATCTGAAAATCATGACGAAGTTTAGTCGTATTATCTGTGTTAAGTACTGTAAAATGGTTACTGGTAAATTTGCACCTATGAGAGAAACATGTACCGGGATGTAAAAATATGGAACACTGCACCAAAAAGGCCAGAAGGGACATAATTACAAAAGATCTTAACAACATTAACTATATCAACTAAATTATCACTTCTGATATTATTGCTTAATACTACATGGCATACTAGTGTGAACTCATGCTAGTAAACGAAAACACTTTCTACAATATTCTACTTGTTAATCCTTATGATGTTAAATAAGTGACATGAAACTTTTCAAGCCGATAGGAAAAAAAAACATGGTCCGCTAAAGGCCCTTAAGTCGCGCTTAGCAGCTTAAGGTTTAAAATTTTCAACAGTGATGGAGGAGAAAAAAACCTGTATTTCGATACCGAATATAGAGACAAACACTATGTACTAACGATATGAAAGCATTTTGAAGTCAGCTACTGTGTTAGTAGATGAAATAACGATTTTGACCTTGTAATTGCCTGGAAACGACGCTTAAATTGACGTCTAAAACGTCACATCCGGAGAAGTCATCCTTCCTTTTTGACGCATTATCTTAATCGAGATCAAGCATGGCACATCGTTCCGAGTATGAAACGAATGATTTAAATTTCTGAGGCTGCCTAATAATATTTCAGCTCTGAAAATGCCAGTTTCATTTATTAGGCACTATCCAAGAAACTTACTTAATTTTGAGAAGCTCACTAGGTCTATTTACGTTTGTTGGTTTAATGTCGACTTCAATATAATTTCAGTCATGTTATGGCGGTCGATACACATACCCATGCATACCTAGTTTCTTTTACCAATATAAAAGTCCGCAAATCTCAGCTATATTGCACTTATATGTAGTAAGGGAGGCATAGATATTGCAGTTCCAGTGCTCTGTTGTATCAGAATATTACGCAGGGTTGATCAAAGCACATGTTCCGTCCTGTCTGATTTTTTTTTATACACTTTCTATTTGGACATGTCCGAATTTTGTCGTCCGGCAAAGCTCACTAGGTCTACTTACGTTTGTTGGTTTAATGTCGACTTCAATATAATTTCAGTCATGTTATGGCGGTCGATACACATACCCATGCATACCTAGTTTCTTTTACCAATACTTCGCAAAAATCCGCCAATCTCAGCTATATTGCACTTATATGTAGTAAGGGAGGCATAGATATTGCAGTTCCAGTGCTCTGTTGTATCAGAATATTACGCAGGGTTAATCAAAGCACACGTTCCATCCTGTCTGATTTTTATATACACTTTCTATTTGGACATGTCCGAATTTTGTCGTCTGGCAAAGCGTGAACACATAATCTCCTCTAGACAGCTGTTTTCGTCTGACTGCGGTGCTTTTTTTTTAAAACAACAGTGATGGAGGAGAAAAGATACTGTATTTCGACACCGAATATAGAAACAAACACTATGTACTCACGATATGAATGCATTTTGCAGTCAGCTACTGTATTAGTAGATGAAATAAAGATTGTAACCGTGTATTTGCTTGGAAACGACGCTTGAATTGACGTCTGAAACGTCACACCAGGATGAGTCATCCTTCCTTTTTGACGCATTATCTTAATCGAGATCAAGCATGGCACATCGTTCCGAGTATGAAACGACTAATTTGAATTTCTGAGGCTGCCTAATAAATTTTCATATCTGAAAATGCCAATTTCGTTTATTAGGCACTATCCTAGAAAGTTACTTAATTTTGAGAACTCACTAGGTCTACTTACATTTGTTGGTTTAATGTCGACTTCAATATAATTTCAGTCATGTTATGGCGGTCGATACACATACCCATGCATACCTAGTTTCTTTTACCAGTATAACAGTCCGCAAATCTCAGCTATATTGCGCTTATATGTAGTAAGGGAGGCATAGATATTGCAGTTCCAGTGCTCTGTTGTATCAGAATATTACGCAGGGTTGATCAAAGCACACGTTCCATCCTGTCTGATTTTTATATACACTTTCTATTTGGACATGTCCGAATTTTGTCGTCTGGCAAAGCGTGAACACATAATCTCCTCTAGACAGCTGTTTTCGTCTGACTGCGGTGCTTTTTTTAAACAACAGAGATGGAGGAGAATAGATACTGTATTTCGACACCGAATATAGAAACAAACACTATGTACTCACGATATGAAAGCATTTTGCAGTCAGCTACTGTATTAGTAGATGAAATAACGATTGTAACCGTGTATTTGCTTGGAAACGACGCTTGAAATGACGTCTAAAACGTCACATCTGGAGAAGTCATCCTTCTTTTTTGACGCATTATCTTAATCGAGATCAAGCATGGCACATCTTTCCGAGTATGAAACGAATGATTTGAATTTCTGAGGCTGCCTAATAAATTTTCATCTCTGAAAATGCCAGTTTCATTTATTAGGCACTATTCAAGAAACTTACTTAATTCTGAGAAGCTCACTACGTCTACTTACGTTTGTTGGGTTAATGTCGACTTCAATATAATTTCAGTCATGTTATGGCGGTCGATACACATACCCATGCATACCTAGTTTCTTTTACCAATACTTCGCAAAAGTCCGCCAGTCTCAGCTATATTGCACTTATATGTAGTAAGGGAGGCATAGATATTGCAGTTCCAGTGCTCTGTTGTATCAGAATATTACGCAGGGTTGATCAAAGCACACGTTCCATCCTGTCTGATTTTTATATACACTTTCTATTTGGACATGTCCGAATTATGTCGTCTGGCAAAGCGTGAACACATAATCTCCTCTAGACAGCTGTTTTCGTCTGACTGCGGTGCTTTTTTTAAACAACAGAGATGGAGGAGAAAAGATACTGTATTTCGACACCGAATATAGAAACAAACACTATGTACTCATGGTATGAAAGCATTTTGCAGTCAGCTACTGTATTAGTAGATGAAATAACGATTGTAACCGTGTATTTGCTTGGAAACGACGCTTGAAATGACGTCTAAAACGTCACACCTGGAGAAGTCATCCTTCTTTTTTGACGCATTATCTTAATCGAGATCAAGCATGGCACATCGTTCCGAGTATGAAACGAATGATTTGAATTTCTGAGGCTGCCTAATAAATTTTCATCTCTGAAAATGCCAGTTTCATTTATTAGGCACTATTCAAGAAACTTACTTAATTCTGAGAAGCTCACTACGTCTACTTACGTTTGTTGGTTTAATGTCGACTTCAATATAATTTCAGTCATGTTATGGCGGTCGATACACATACCCATGCATACCTAGTTTCTTTTACCAATACTTCGCAAAAGTCCGCCAATCTCAGCTATATTGCACTTATATGTAGTAAGGGAGGCATAGATATTGCAGTTCCAGTGCTCTGTTGTATCAGAATATTACGCAGGGTTGATCAAAGCACACGTTCCATCCTGTCTGATTTTTATATACACTTTCTATTTGGACATGTCCGAATTTTGTCGTCTGGCAAAGCGTGAACACATAATCTCCTCTAGACAGCTGTTTTCGTCTGACTGAGGTGCTTTTTTTAAACATGGTTACAAAGAACCAAATTACTCGCAAATAGATTCTACTTCATTATTCCCAAAGCATGGTTGCAAAGTGACAAATTACTCGCACATACATGTACTTCATTACTCCCAAAACATGGTTACATGGGGACACATTACTGGCACACACTTCATTACTCCCAATACTCCCAAAACATAGTTACAAAGGGACAAACTACTCGCACATACTTCATTACTCCCAAACATGGTTACAAGGGGACGAATTACTCGCACATACTTCGTTACTCCCAAACATGGTTACTCAGGAACAAATTACTCGAACATACTTTATTACTCCCTAAACATGGTTACACGGGGGAAAATTACTCGCACATATTTAATTACTCCTAAAACATGATTACAAAGGGACAAATTAATCGCAGTTACTTAATTACTCCCGAAACATGGCTACAAAGGGACAAATTACTCGCTCATACTTCATTACTCCCAAAACATGGTTACAAAGGGACAAATTACTCGCACATACTTCATTACTCCCAAAACATGGTTACAAATTACTCTCACATACTTAATTACTCCCAAAACATGGTTACAAATTTCTCGCACATAGTTCATTACCGCCTTTTAAGTTTGTTAATGTACGACATCCTGATACTTTCTAATAATCTGTATTTTACAAGGATGTTTTTCAAAGCCGTCTGATACAAGTTATTTTAACTCTTTACCAAACAAAAACATCAGACTGGTCCAAATTGAATGCATTAGCAGAGAACGTATTAAATTTATTTGAAATGATGGTAACTGTCGGTGAAAGTATGCAAAACCTTGTGGGCAAAGATGAAAATGCTGGTAACCAGCATTTTCTTCTTTTTCTACAAGGTTTTGAAAAGGCCATTTCCTCAGGGTCGTTAAAACTCGGGAAGGTGTGGTACAGGTTTATGGTAGTTATGAGGAACAGTCTTGAAAAACAATGTGACAAAAGTAGAGACTATTGAGTGTTTGTGAAGGTTGTTTGTTACGCAACTGGATCAAACTCAAACTTGCGAAGGGAGTAAGTGAAAGAAAGGTAGAGAACTAAGCAACAAAATGAGGTTTAACTTTTTATTATCTTAAACTTCTATTGGCATTTCAATATAAAACGCCTACACATACTTCTTAACATTCAAAATTAACAGAAATTTCATATATCAGTTTATGCGCCATATACATGTACACCATTTTAAATCTTTAAAACATACAGCATTGTATATTTTACTGACAGAAAATAAGACACTTCACTCCTTACTACATAGGTCGTATTAATAAACCAAGTGCAACTGAATTCAAATTCTGGCTCCCAAGACTAGCAATCTGGTTGGTCGAGATTAAGTGTCTCAGACAATCAGATTGCTGATTTTGTTTGGATACAAAGAAGAAAAGCTGTGAAAATAGAGACACTGTTCACAAATGTCCATACTAGAAGCAAAAAGCCCTTGCATGTAAGAATGGGTTAACACCCAAACTCTATCTCTACCTGACTTGGTAATAAATATGGATTCCCGACATCATCTTTTCCAACTTTTGCTTTTGTATAGAAAACACAACTCTGTCAAATGTATCCTTGGTCTGTATTCACCAACCATTCTTCAGACATTCTTAGTGTTATTCTCCATAATTTTCTGAATTCAAAAGTAACACAACCTTTGACTGGCTCAGGGTTCGCGCTGCCGATCGCCATTGTCGCCAATTGCGACAAAAATAAAAATCTGGCGCAAGATTTTTTCATTTGGCGAAAATGCGTGGCGACAACTTTTTTTCAAGCTGGCCCCAAAAAGAAATTCTTTTGAAATTCATTGTCGTAAGCGTTTGCGAGCTAAGCGAGTTCCACTCTCTTGCACTCCGGTTCATTCACATTCACCTCTGTAGTGGGCTCAGAAAGTTGTCCGTCCTCTCGCGAGATTTTCCGTCACATGACCATAACCCCAAATGGCGACACAAACGCCGGTGAAAGAAAGATGTATCGATTGTTTTGTTTGCTGTTCAAACAGCATACGGCCAATCAAACTTAGTGGGAGAAAATGTGGAAAAGAGGGGTTTTCTGAAAAGCTAAAATGTGTTTTAAAGGACGACAATCTCTTCTTTGATGTTACAAACTTAGATCCATCGGTTTGTCGAAACTGTCACAGGACTGTATAATTTTGTTTAACTTGTCTTCATTCGTGGGCGCAGCCATTCGGTTTACAATTGGCGTAGGAATCTGATCAGTGAAGAAACTCGAAAAAATAGTTCCATTGTATACAGGTAAATTCATCAATTTAAATGCACCTATAATGCATCTGGAATCATATTTGCTTTGTCTACTTTATCATGTTACACATGAAACAGTTAAACAGTAACAAAACATGTTTTCCTCGGTTTGACAAGATTCTTGTCATTTAGCCCATCGCAGAGATGTATGTGAGGTAACGAACGACAACTCTGCTCGGAGATTGAGCGAGTTCAATGACATTGTTTATTCGAGTCGCCAGCACATCATGTGAATGTCACGCGTCATGACAACGCCTCCGATAAGAACCAAAGGAGATTTGACGTACGCTGATTGGTTGATAGGTTTGACTAACTGTCGATGGTGTTTACACGCTTGCTGCAATATTGATTGTTGTAAGTTTATGACACATTTTGCATCGATAGCGGTGTTTCTTAGCGATAAGGACAATTTCAACACTTTGACAAATTGGTCTATTATCACATCGATTAATGGCCGTAGATTGTATAATTGTTAACTGAACACCGCATGGCATGAAAGTCCGAAAAGGTAAGTAATCGTTGTTTAATACGACAGATTAATGTGGTAATTAGATGCCGGCTTTTAATTAAAGGACGCTACTCAATAAGTCCAAAAAACTATCACGAGTCAATTATTTCCCGATTTTGTATATAAATAGGTAACTTTTTAGCTCTTTCTTTCTGTGTAAAAATGGATCGCTATGTGACTATGTCTGTGAGAAAACGTAAAGCCGATGACTCGGATAATGAAAGTGAATCAAGCCAACTCGGCACGCCTTCAAAAGTTGCAAAACGATTATTTAAGGACTATTGGCTTTCTGACCCTGAATTTTTGGCCCCAACTGTCCCCAGATTGGCCCCAACTTTTTTCATTTGGCGAAAGAGCTGGCGACAACTTTTTTTAGACCCAGAGCGAACCCTGCTGGCTAAACCATTTGCTGTAGCAAAAATGGTTTAGCCAGTCAGAAGTTGTGTTACTTTCAAATTTAGAAAATCCCAGATATAAAGGCTAATGCTGTTCTTAAGATTTGTTGGTGAATACAAACCTTGGATTCCAGTCTGATTAAGTTTTCCTTTCAAAAATTATGACAATACTTTGTCTAAAACGGTAATAATTGAGCACTAGATTAGCAGGTTATTGCCAATATCTAGATGGACCATGATAAGGTAGAGGGTGTTTTGGAGTGATTAAGAAATTATTGGAGTCTGGACACAAGCTAAGTCACAAGTATAAAACAAATGAAATACCCACGCTAAATCTGAGATAAGTAATTTTTATGTCATATATTTTGTTCTGTATTAGTTTCACAACAAAACTAAAAGTTTCTGTGAAACTATGGTACATATATGTACCCAGATTAACTTCTTGCCACACCAGCTAATGCAATACCTTCCTAAAACGCATAATCTAGACATAAATGAGCAACAATTAAAAAAAATTAAAATAAAGCCATGTTCTGTAAAAAGGGGGCTTAATGCATCTCCAAAAAGTATCAAGAAAGTCTACAGTCCGCCCAGGCTGACCTGGGCTGAAACTTTTTGCTTTAGGTCAATTTCCTGGACCATTCTGCCTCAGGATTCAGTCTATTGTAAGAGAAAATGGATATAATGGATCAAAAATTATGTGATGACTTGCATGGAATAATGCATCACGGAGATGCATTAATCCCCCTTTTGCCAGAACATGGCTCGAATCTAAATTAAACTGGAGAAATTGTCGGAAAGGAAGGAATTGCTTGTTGCATGTAATTAATTCTTTTCCCTCGATGAATTCAGAAGCCATCTACTGCTGTCTGATTAGGGGTTTTCATTAATTTCTTTAAACTCATACTTTTCAAAGAAGATTTGCTGAACTTTGGTTGAATAAATCTTGTATTTATGTAATACAGAAAAGCTATCATCAAAAACAGATTACTCATATCATAATATAACAGTGAATCTATTATTTCCTATATTATCCATTTTATGTGGAATACATGAATACCTACCAAAGTAAATGAAATGACAATTATCAGTGATACTTTCAAACTCACTTCTGAACTCTTTTTCACACGATCCCATGTTTTAACTATGCTAAGGAATACAGCATTTGAAAACATAGAAAAAGAAGCAAATGCTGGAAATCCAGCATTTTCTCCTTTTCCCACAATGTCTCTGCCTTTTCAGGAAGCATCATTTGAGCTTGGTTAAATTTTTCCTCTACAGAGGCTTTCAACATGGAAGAGTCTGAAATTTTTTTTTGTCTGGTACAGACTTAACCCTTTCCCAAACGACAAATTTTAGACTGGTCCAATTTGAAAGAGTTTGCAGACGACAATTCTAAAATTGATGAAACTGACAGAAAGATCTCCAAAAGGGTAGAAAACACTGTGGGAAAAGGAGAAATTGCTCATTACGAGCAATTTCTCCTTTTCCCACAGTGTTTTCAAAAGATTTGTACTGCAAACACGTGAAAACCAGGGCTTGTTTGGGAAGGGTTAAGATCGTCCACTTGCAGTCCACATAATACAGTAAATTTGGTCAAATCCTCTATTTACCAATCATTCAAACTTCTTGTATAATTCTGGATTCCATAACTGGCCATCTGATAGGATTTGACATCCTGTATCAGCCAACTGGATGGCTAGTCTTGGAATTTGAAAAAAATATTTGGAATGGTTGGTGAATACAGGCTTAGAACATCTCCTTCTGTAGCATTTAGACATTCTGTTCACTTATTTTTATCTTGTTCCATTTCCTTGATTTGAGCTGCTTTCCCAACAGCTGCTGCCAGAATCTGTTGACTGGTTGCTATGGGAGATGTACCTGAGGTCACAGTAGCCGTGCCGGAAGCTGCTAGAATTTTATTCACAGTCTGTAATACAGTGGCTTCATTCTGTAGAGAACCAGTATGTCCAGCTGACACAGTCTGAATAATATTGCCCTGTGCAGGCAGCCCTGCCAGTTTAACATTTAAATTTGAAGGCGGTGTAATGATCCTTGCGTACATGGGTTGTTTCCCTTGGGTAGGTTTCCCTTGGTTTCTGGTTCCCTGAATCACCTGGCCCTGGGGCAGCACTGCTCCAGTCTGCTGCAATGTTGGCTGTGAAATTAAGATAGTTGCCTGACCTGGTTTAAGCCCAGCTTGCTGCGATAAAACAGTTCTGACCATTTGGAGATTCTGAGATTGGTTCCCAGTTGTTCCTGATACCAAAATGGATGTTGTTCCTGTTTGAATATATTTGAAATGGTGTTATTTCTCAAATCTTTGTAGCACTGAACCCCAATATGATTTCTTGTGCGGACAGTGTAGATTCAAGATCAGACTGCACAAAACATGCAGTCTGATCTTGGATCTACAGTGCACTTGTTTTCCACACATTTGGGGAAAAAAAACCCACAGCTATGAAATTGCAATATTTGCACCTTGGGCACTATCAAGGTTTAACCTTTATCCTGCTGAATAAGTCAAATGAAATTTTCAGACCAGTAGTATAGACCCGAATAACGCTATTCAAACTTAATTTTTGGTAAACAAGTATCTCTTTATAGGACAGTGTAGATCCAAGATCAGACTGCAGAGAATGTGCAGTCTGATCTTGATCTACAATGGCCGCAAAAGGTCGGCGAGTCGCACTTAGCAGCCTAAGGGTTAACACAGAAGCTAAGTATTTTCAACAACAGCGACTAAACAAGAGCACCATATGCCGGTGTCAATGCTCGGCTGCAGTTGCTATTAAAAGGACATAACTGTGTCAAAAATATTTTGATAGTTATGTGCTTCTGTTGTATAGGTTCTCCTTTTAATAATTAACAACTTGTCCGAGTCTGAAGTAAATATCTTCAGTAATAACAGAGATATTATAATATGTCTAAGTTTTTGCATGACCCAGACAACGATGACGTAGACAATGATGACACAGATGGTGGTGGTGCTATGACGATACCTTGATGTTTTCTCTCAAAACAGCTGAGCTAAATGTGCTGGTAACAAGCATTTTTCTCCTTTTCTTTCAATGTTTCCTACCCTTTCATAGACGACTCCCATCATTTGAACTACATTTAATTAGTCGACTGCAATAATTTATGCAGTCAGTAGAAGATCCCTTTGTTTGTATGGTTTGTCTGGTGTTTAACACCATTTTCAACATTATTTCAGTTCTATCGCTACAGGCAGTGACCTACCCATGCTTTCCTTGAGTTTTTTTATACTGGTACTTCAAACAATATTCTTTCCAAGCTACTAGCTGCTTTTCTGCGCAACAATCATTGGACTGTTCTCAGTGGTGAGAGAGGAATGAATCCTGTCACAATGACTATCATCAACCTCTGAAAGACATAGGGCAAGCTGGGGATTTCAACCATCAACCCCATGGTTTCAAGTCCTGTATCCTACCGAAAGTACTACTGGGCTGGGCTTTACATCTGTCATCTATATCTCAAAACAAGTAAACACGAAGAAAAGGGCTCATATTTTATTAATATAATACCTGCTGATGTGGCTGGTGACTGTGTCTCTGCTGATTTCACAGGCTGAGTCTGTTGAAGTAAAAATTGTGCTGGTACCAGTCCAGAATGTGCCTGAGTAATCACTTTGCCTTGACTGACTGTAACTAAAACAAAAATCAATATCTTTTGGAGAGGGATAAGCCTCAACTCAGTAAGTATCAACTGTTAACCTAAGTACGAGGGACACTTTTTAAGTTCGTAGAGTAAGCCTATAACTTTTTAACGCGATTATGAAGTTGCACGATTTTTTACACAGAACTTGCGTAATCATTCCTCTCTCGAACGGTGTCACGGTATGCGGCGCACGAGGTCCACGTGCGCGCTGCGCTGGGTATTTTCAACACGTGGTTTTATACACTATAGTAAAATATAGCGTTCAATAAGGATGGAAAAATCTCTGAACAGAGGGTATATTGTAAGATTCGAGCACAGCTCGGGTTTCCGCCACCAGAAATTCATGCTGACTTGCAAAAAGTTTATGGGAATGGTGCTTTAAAATATGCTACAGTTTGCAAATGGGTACGTCGTTTTAATGATGGTCGGGAGTCAATTGAAAATGACCCTCGGGTGGGTAGGCCGGTTTCCGTTTTGATGGAAAAGAACGTTGCTACTGTGAAAACGTTAATTGAGGAAGACGCACGTTATACCATGCAAGAGATAGAAGAATTAAGTGGCATTCATTCGTCAAGTGTTTTGAAGATCTTACGTGAACGACGGGCTACGTAAGATCTGCGCGCGCTGGGTGCCCCATTTGCTCACTGACGAGCAGAAACAAAGTCGGGTTAGACTTGCATCGCAAGTTATAGAAAAATATGATAAATGTGACCCACGTCGTTTGGAAGAGATAGTTACAGGTGATGAAACCTGGATCTATCATTTTCAACCCGATTCTAAGGCTAAAAATAAGGTTTGGATTTCATCTGAGGGCGACAGACCTGTCATTGCGCGCCGTTGCAAAACATCAAATCGCATGTTGTATGCGATATTCTTTGATTCGAAAGGTCCAGTCCTTCAAATTCCAGTCCCGAAAGGTAGTTCTGTCACTGGAAAGTTTTACAGAGAAAGTGTTCTTACTCAACTTGTTGATTTCTATCAGAAACGCAGACCGCGCACCGGTGTCCGCGGCATCAAATTACTCCATGATAACGCACCGGCCCATAAATCCGCTACAGTACAGGAATATCTGAAAGAATCTGGGCTCGATGTCTTAGATCATCCCCCATACAGCCCTGACCTGTCCCCCTGTGACTTTTGGTTGTTCCCAAGACTAAAGGAAATGCAGGCAGGGCACCGTTTTGAATCCCGTTGTGGTATAGGCAGTGCGGTCTTCCAGTGTCTGCAACATATACCTAAAGAGGACTACCGGGCGACGTTCCGGAAATGGCTAGATCGGTGTAAAATGTGTGTGGAGGCAGACGGGGCATATTTCGAAGGTCTTAGATAAATAAAATTTTGATATTTCAAGCGGTTTTAAAAAGACCGCCCTACTCTACGAACTTAAAAAGTGTCCCTCGTATATATATAAATATATATGAGTCATGCTCTGTGAAAAGAGGATTTCATACAGTTGCAAAAAGTATCGATCCATGTAAGCCTGCACAGTCCGCACAGGCTGACATGGTTCAAAATCTTGTGCTAATTGTAAAGTTTTTGCATTTTCAAGGACCATTCTACCATCAGATTCAGTCAGTTGTTAGACAAAATATATTTTATGGATCCAAAATAATCTGATGACTTTTCTGATTTCATGCAAAAGGGATATACATTAAACCCCTTTTTCCCACATTGTGGTTCATATATGAGCCATGCTCTGGCAAAAGGGGCTTAATGCATCTCCGTAATGCATGATACCAAGCAAGTTATCACATAATTAGCGATCCATAAAATCCATTTGTCTAACAACTAAATGTAACATAGGGTAGGCCTGCCCTTTGACATACAGAAAATTGAACAATAGCAAAAAGTTTCAGCCCAAGTCAGCCTGCGCAGACTGCGTAGGGACTGACCTGAGTCAAATTTTTTCGCAGATGCATTAAGCCCCCTTTTCACAAAGCATGGCTCATATACAGATAGCAAGTGAAGTTCAAAGTTTTTTCCTTCTGAAATAAATTTGTAGCAGACAATGTTTGAAAATGTCCTTGTAAAATACAAATTACAGACAGGTTTAAACCAAATAATAGACAGGTTAATACGGAAATACAATTGCAAGTTGAGAGAGAGAGACAGACACACACACACACAGAGACAGAGCATGCCTACCTCCAGGTCTAAGGGTGATGTTTCCAGGTGTCAGCTGTGTTACAACAACATTTCCAGGAATTGATGTTGTTGGTTTTGATTGGCTAGCATTCTGGGCTGTTTTTGTCTGATTGGTGGACACTGGAAGTGCTGATGTAGGGCTGTTTGTTCCATCTGAAAAAAATAGACCATAAAATGTATCAGTTCAATGTGGTGTTATCCTTTATCACACAATCCTGAATATTAACAACCCTGAGAGAAAAGGCTTTTGAAAACATTGAGGGAAAAGGAGAAAATGCTGTTAACCAGCATTTTCTCCTTTTCCCACAATGTTTTTTACATATTCAAAGGCAGATCCCAAAACTTGAGCCACATTTAATTTGTTGTCTGCAAATGCTTTGGATTTGGATAATTCCAAAATTTGTCATTCAATATAGAGTTAAAGCTTATATAGCAATACTTGTCAGACATCATGGCATGTTTTATTTGGACTTACCCATAATGATATTGACTTGTTCTCTCATGAAGATACCTTTTTTAGTCTTGGTGCATGCCACCTTTAAAAATATTGTTGCAAAAGAATAAATACTGGGGGAAATGTTTTGACAAGTAAAGCCTCCTTTTGTCAAAATATTTCCAATCAGTCAAACTATTTCCCATCTGTTAAACCCCAGTCCCTGTTCATTATCAAACTTTTGCAAAGGTGTATATGAAGTCGTTGGCTGCAAATTTGTTGTATAAGGTAATTATTTAGCAAGAAAACGTAAACAGCATAAAACTTGTACAAATAAACTTTGATGAAGAAAAATGAAAAAGCACTGTGATCAACAGAAAAAGTTTTGAAAGTAATCCTTCTGTTCCAAAACATCAACAAGAGCGCTGCATGTGGGTGCCAACGCTCGGCTGCAAGTGCTTGATTTTTAGTGAAAATTCTAAGTTGAAAAAGGGGCATAACTGTATAAAAACTTTGATGGTTATCTGCCTCTGTTGTATAAGTTCCCCTTTTGAAAACAACTGAGCTAATAAAATGTAAGGAGTCAAAATGTTGGCTATGATAATTCTCCACAGACTTGTGCAAACAGAAAGCTTTATCTATAGAAATAGAAGACTACATTAATCATTCAAAAATGTTTTAACAGTAATACATGCATCTAATATTATACATATGATGTCCACAAAAAGCTATTTATAGTATAAGGGCATTTAAAGTACTTCTTGTTCAGAGAAGGATTACAAATAATCAAACATTAAATTTTATCTTTACCCTTAAGCTGCTTAGCGCCACTCAAGACGCATCTGCAGCCAGTGTAGATCAAGATCAGGTTGCACAGAATGCAAAAAAAAAAAAAAAAATTGAAGTTGCAATATTTGGATTTTTTACTATTGGCTGGAAAGTTTCATTTAACTTACATGGAGTGCAACACACGAAAAGGAGCCTTCGGACATATGCATAAAAGGGTGTCGTCCCAGATCAGTCTATGCAGTCTGTGACTAATCCGAGATGACACTTCCCGTTTTTCTGTGATCTTCTGTTTCACGAAAGTTTACTGTATGAAAAAAAAAATCTTAAGTAGTTGTAAAATGCCATTTCGGATTAGCCTGTGTGGACTGTGCAGGCTAATCTGGGACGACACTTTACGCAAATGTCCAAAGGTCTTATTTCACATGTTGCGGGCCATATAGTAAATCTAGGGTTAAAATAATAATCAAATGAAATGCACTTTTTTGTCAATCAGGACAGATCAAAGCATTGCAATTTCAAGGGTGTTTTTGCCAGAATATAACAAAGAGTACCAGAAAGTGTATGTCTATGATCAGACTAAACATACTGTGCAGTCAGATCTTAATATACACTGTAAAAAGAAAGTCCAATCTTAGATCTATTCTGTTCACAGAGACAACTGAAGCTGTGCTTGCTTCATCCTTTACCACATAATCATACGTTTAACGATCCTGAGGAAGGCTTTTAAAAGCATTGCTCAAAAAGGAGAAAATGCTGGAAACCAGCATTTTCTCCTTTCCAACAATGTTTTCTACCCTATCAAAAGCAGAGGTCATCATTTATTTAGTCATTTGCAATTTTTTCCAATATGGTCTAGTCCAAGATTTGTCATTTGGTAAACAGTTAAACCTTTAACCCTTTACCGCACAATGCTGCCTTACGACGCCCCTGGGAAAGAAACCTTTTGAAAACATTGTCAGAAAAGGAGAAAATGCTGGTAACCAGCATTTTCTCCTTTTCCCACAATATTTTCTACCCTATCAAAGAAAATCTGCACAATTTGAGCCACACTGAAATTGTCTTCTGCAAATGCTTTCAATTTGGACAAGGCTAAAATTTTGTCGTCTGGTAAAGGGTTAAGGGCTAATTTATTGACTGGGGTAAGCTACTGACCTTCTGTTTTTTGTTGTGCTAGTGTGACAACACCCCCAGATCCTACCGTCTGTGGTATGATATTTATAGTTCCCTGTGGTGTCTGTATCAGCCCAAGGGTCTGCTGACCTTTGCCACCCAACTGAATCAGCTGACCTTTGGCATGTGCAAGAGGCTTGCCAGCAAGTTGTAAAGGCTTTCCTCCTGCCACTTTGTGCACTACATTTCCCCCTAGTAAATGAAAAATGTCAAAACTAAAGGAAAGATAAAGAGAAACCTTCTTTTTCTCTGGTGAATTTGTTTCCATTTTATCATACATCAATATAATATAGTAAAGTTACTGACAAATGGCAAAATAATTGATACATGAATAATACATGTATTTAAAAGTTATAAAAGCAAATTACACATGATGGTTTATCTCCCTTTAATGTCAATGTTTAACATTAGCTGTATGGTAATTATGGTTTTTCGTGTTGCACTTTTTGTCTTCAACTGGTAAATTTCACAGTTTCATTATCATTCGCGAAGTACAAACTTCAGACTCTCAAATCATCATGGCTTTTATGCAGCACAAAACGGGCACTTTGCAGGTAGGTGGAGTTTCATATTCATTTTACTGTTTCACGAAAGATAACCAGTTGAATACAGCTGTTGTTTTTCTAGTCTATTAGCTCATGTTTTGTTAAAGCCATTAGCCCCTGAAACATATGCAGCTGGCAACTTTGAGAGCATTTATATGAAATATGAAAAGTCAACATGCATGATGATTTACTTTGCATGTATGAAAGAAAAGTGTTCACAATGAACTGAAATTTTCTTATATGACAAAAGGATAACAAATAATTCAAACCCTCAGCAAATGATCCAAAGTAAAACGGCCTTTGAAAACATTATGGAAAAGGAATGCTGGTAGCCAGCACTTTCTTCTTTCAAAGATTTTCAAATGATTTTATCTCTTTCAAAGGGAAATCTCATCATTTAAGCCACATTAAAATTTTCATCTAGAAATGAATTAGTATAAATTAGATATACCTTGTATCTTGAAGGCTGTTGGTCTCGGTTGATTTCCTTGCTGTAGAGATCTTTGTGCTGCCAGCAGGTTGCTTACAGATACCACCTGACCACCTGTAGACAAATCAAAAAAGTATGACACAGGATAAGATGATAGCTATTTCTCACACACACACAAACACTCTTGTCCTAAAAGACAAAATTTATGACTGTCAAACTTGTAAAGCATATTGGTCTGGTTAGTCTTCAAACCAAGAGTGAGATATATTTAGAAGGGTTAAAGAATATGAAACATGGTTTACATGTTTTGTAATTTTAAAAGAATATATGAGTGTTACTCTGACAAAAGGGGGGTTTAACCCTTTAGCCAAGCGTAAATACTTGTCATGGTTAATGAATCTCCTCCCACATTTTCAAAAATCCCTTGTTGCAAGACTAAAAAAGAAAAGGATGAAAAAAAGTTGTCCCTAAGGTATAAATGTTAAAGCCAACCTGACATTTGTTGAACCAGTCGAGCTACAAGTGGACTAGTGTTCCCAGACTGTGATGTACTGACAGCTGTCACAGGGAGAGAAGCTGAACTGGCAGCAACAGTAACTGTCTTTGTTACCATGGAAACTGTTGATGGAGATCCCTGGGAATATGACAGATTGGCCACAGACACGGCTGATCCCTGTCGCTGCAGCTGAATATCTGATGGCTTCTGAATTGTTACATTTGGGGATGGGATGGCTTTTGCACCAGGCGTAAGAATTGGTGATTGTGGGATGACTTTCAAAGTACCCTGACTTAATGTGATGTTTTTCTGGAAGGATGTAGTTATCTCCCCTTGTGTTGAAAGCACCCCTGAAAAGTAAGTACACTGTTTCTTCAGTATACACAATAAAAAGACAATGCAAATTGATTCAATACCCATTTCTGTACAAATATAACTTGTAATTGCTATACGGTACATAGCTTTGAACAATATCATTGGTATGCAGATACTGTGTTTTACTCCTTTTCTTTTCCCACAATGTAAGAAGACATTTTTCTATTTTTATCAGATTTCTTCTTTGTTTCAATTGTACTAATTGATGGACAGTCTAAATTAGACTGAATGATAATCAAGTCATTAGTAGGACAAGTATTATTTTGTCACAGTTCATTTAGACAATCAAAATATTCCAACCTTTAACCCTTTTTAACCCTTTACCACACAACTGTGAGTTTTAATGAGCCAAAAAAAAAAAAAAAAAGCCTTTTGAAAACCTAGTGGGAAAAGCAGAAAATGCTGGTATCCAGCATTTTCTCCTTTTCCCACAAAGTTTTCTACACTTTCAATGACAATTATCATCATTTCAGCTAAATCTAATATGTCGTCCGCAAATGCTTTTGCCAAATTTGGACCAGTCTAAAATTTTGTTGTTGGGTAAAGAGTACAGCTCATAGGACATGTCAGATCTTTTTGTTATCTATTGATTCATTAGCTTATCACCCACAGATTTAAGCCATGGTATTGTAACAATGTATGGACTATAAAAGATGAATAGCTTAGATCTATACAACCAGCAATGCTTGTTGGTTTGAAGTGTCCACTGACCAGGCATTGAAGAGTCTAAGCTAAACTCCTATACTGTTTAGACCAGGGAAAGACAACTACAGGTTTTAAGGACCCCGAAAAAAAAAAGCTTTTAAAAACATGGTGGGAATGACAGAAAATGCTGGTTACCAGCATTTTCTCCTTTTCCCACATTGTTTTCTACCCTTTAAAAAAAAAAAATTCCCTTGTTTTAGACACAATCAAGTTGTTGTCTGAAAGTGCCTCATGTAGACATGTCTAAATTTTAGCTGTCTGCTGAAGAGTAAAATCAAACTTTCAACATTCGTTGCCAACAGCACATGAGCCATACTCTGGCAAAGGGGGCTCAATGCATCTCATAGAAACATTATGTTAATCAAGCCATCACATAATCGTGGATCCATAATAGCCACTTTTTTTGATGACCAACTTAATTATGAGGTAGAATGGTCCTTGGACATACAGAAAATTGACCGATAGCAAAAAGTTTCGGCCCTGGTCAGCCTGTGCGGACTGCGCAGGCTGACCTGGGTCAATACTTACCGCAGATGCATTAAGGCCCCTTTTCACAGAGCATGGCTCATTATATACAGAAAGACTAACACAAAAATCAAACTCACCTGATGTGCTAGTCTTGGTCTGTACCTTAGCCATTGCTGTGGCTTGTGCTTGGGCATGAGCTTTTGCTTTGGCAGCTTCTGCCTCAGCCTGTGCAGCTGCTTGTTGTAACAACTTTAGCTGAGATGGTGTGAGGGACTGGGTCACACCCACATTCCTACCAGAGCTTGAAGACTGCAAGAAATTCATAAAAGTTATTAAAAATGGGCCTGAAATTTCATGATAATCCATATACTGTGCACCAAAATTTGCAACAAATTGTTTTGCCCTGAACGTATTTCAGTATTTAACTGTTTACCAAATGACAGAATTTTAGACTTGTCCAAATTGAAGGCATTTGCAGATGACAAAATAAATGGGACTCAAAAATAGAAATTTGTATTGGAAATGGTAGAAAACATTACGGGAAAAGGAGAAAATGCTGGTTACTCACACAATGCTTTCAAAAGCCTTCACTTTCAGGGTCGTTAAAAGTTTGGGTTGTTTGGTAAAGGCTTAACCATCTTTAGAAAACGGAAGACTAACAAACCTGTTTTGATCCTTTGGGGCTAGTCTGTGTTGTTTGTCTGGGGTTAGGTGTTACATGTGATGGAGAACTTTGTAGTGTAGGATTTGCCAGGAGTTGGGCTTGAGTAGCTGTCTGTGGACTTAGTTCTTCCACATTGATATTCTCTGATGATGAATTGAGGGCACTTGATACCTTCACAGGAGGTGATGAGGTCACGACACTTGCCACTGATAGTGCTTTGGGCTAAAAGAAAAGTTAGTGGGTGGTGATGTTTGCTCTAAATAATAAATAAGCCAAGCTGTGGCAAAAAGGGGATTAATGCATCTCCATGATGCATGATACCAAGCAGGTCATCACATGATTATAGATCCATGAAATACATTTTTTCTTACAACTGACTGAATCATGAGGTAGAATGGTCCTTTGACATGCAGAAAATTGGCCAATGGCAAAAAGTTTCAATCCATGTCAAACTGCGCCAACTGCACAAGCTTACCTGGGTGGAAACTTTTTGCAGGTGCTTGGTTTGTTTGTTTGTAATGGAGTTCAACGCCGTTTTAACAGCTCAGGTCATATTATGGCGGTCAGTGACACACCCATGTGTTTCTTGGCTTTCTCACACTAGCACTGACACAACTTTCTTTCCAAAGCCACTGATCACTTTCCTTCCATGCATCAGAGGTGAGAGGCAAAAAAATCGCCGGAGAGAAAGTTTGCCTCAACCAGGTATCGAACTCACAACCATCAGGTCACGAGTCAGATATGCTAACCACTGAGCTACCCAGGCGGGCACAGATGCTTGAAGCCCCCTTTTCACAGAGCATGGCTCATTATGTGAGTGATTTTATTTTTGTATTTATAACCTTTTTTAACCCTGTAGCACATAATCTTTGGTTTCTATAGAAAAGGTTTTTGAAAATTTAAATGGGCAAAAGAGATAAATACTTGCAACTGGCATTTTCATCTTTTTCCACCATATTTTCTATCCTTTCATAACCCTCAACAATGAAGTTATTTTGATAACATCAATCAACAATGTTCATGAATAGTTTCTCAAATCTACTCATATTTGCATTACCAAGTTAATAGCCTTTCAGTGGATTTAAGACATGTCTATTTCAAAAGTTTTTCCAGAAAAAAAGTTTTATATTGCCAAAATCACAATTCTTTGCCAAAAGACAAAATTTTATATCATCCATTTTGAAGAGCAGTTACAAACGAAAAATCGGATAAAATAACAAGAATTTTCTTCTGTTCTCACATGTTTTCTACCCTTTTAAAGACATGTACCATCATTTGAGCCACATCAAATTTGTTATCTGCAAATGCTTCCAACTTGGGTGAGTCAAAGTCTCTGCTTTCCGGTAAAGAGTTAAAAAGCAATTCAAAATCCAATTGACTCTTTACCACACAATCCCGACTTTTAACGACCCTGTGAAAGAGCCTTTTGAAAACATTGTGGGAAAGGAGAACCAGCATTTTCTCCTTTTCCCACAATGTTTTCTACCCTTCCAAAAACAAATTTCAATTTTCCAATCACGTTTATTTTGTCATCTGCAAATGCTTTCATTTGGACCAGTCTAAAATTTTGTCGTTTGGTAAAGAGTTAAAGTCTCTGAAAAAACTTACAGTTACAGCTTTGGGTGTTTTGGGTTTACTCAATGATTTCTTTGCTTTGAGGGCTGCAGCCTGGGCCTGATGTATCTTTTCTGGAAACAGAAACATATGTTATGGTAATGGTGTATACAGGTGATTTCAGGCTGCTCATTTACAGAGTAATAGTGACTGAACTCCCTAGGAGAGCAAAACTACAAACACCTATATACCCAAACTAAACTAATACAAGAGACTTACCAACTTCACTCTTTATCAGATAATCCAAGGTTTTAATAACCCTGTAGAAGAAGCCTTTTGGAAACATTGTGGGATAAGGAGAAAATGCTGGTAATCCTTTTCCCACATCGTTTCCTACCCTAACAAAGACAAATTTTATCATTTGAGCAACATTTAATTTGTCATCTGCAAACATTTGCAATTTGGACTAGTCCAAATTTTGTTATCTGGTAAAGAATTAAACCTTGGGCTGATAAGGACCTTTCTGAAGACAGTGTTGAGCAAGATCAGGCTGCACATAATGAGCAGTCTGATATTGGATCTACACTATCTGATGAGGAGATAGTTTTCCTCTCAAAATGAATTTGAAACATCAATATTAGTTTTTTTGCTATTGGCTTAATAAGTTTCATTTGATTTATCTAGCAGATTCAATTTTAAAGAATTCCAAAGCGTATCCATATCATTCTTATCTCTTTGATCATCTGCTCATTCTGCAATATTTGTCACAATGTTTCCCAAAGTTATATGTGATGGAAGCCACAAACTTGCAAACACTTTCCTTACAGGCTAAATGGTAAACAGGGATAAAAGCATGATAATTCTGTGGATAGAAATTATTGCCTTACATGGTTGGACTAATTGCTTTAACTATCCGATACAGTTCACAGTGTATGTGAGGTAAGTCTCTTTCCCAACAAATTCATTAACCCTTTACCAGACGAAATTTTAGCCTTGTCCAAATTGAAAGCATTTGCAGACGACAATTTCAATGTGGCTCAAATGGTGCCATTTTTCTTTGATAGGGTAGAAAACATTGTGGAAAAAGGAGAAAATGTTGGTTACCAGCAATGTTTTCAAAAGGTTTTTTCTTCAGGGTCATTGAAAGTCAGGATTGTGTGGTAAAGGGTTAAACTTATAGTGCAGAGTACTGGTATAAACTTCTGCTTTTTCATGATGTTTGCTTTGATAATCAGTAATTTGGCTTCTAAGAAATGTGTGTACCTTATCAAATAGTCACATGGGTTTGTCACACTGCTACAGCTGTATGAAAAACACAATGGGAAAAGTAGCTCTTGTTTGTTACAAACTCTTAACCCTTTCCCAAACGATAATAATTCAGACTGGTCCAAATTGGAAGCAGTTGCAGATGACAAATTAAAGCTGGCTCAAATGACAAAATTTGTCCTTGACAAAAAAGGAGAAAATGCTGGGAAAAGGAGAAAATGCTGGTTACCAGCATTTTCTCTTTTTCCTACAATGTTTTCAAAAGGCTTCTTCCTCAGGGTCGTTAAAAATCGGGATTGTGTGGTAAAGGGTTAACTGATGGGGCATATTTGTACAGAAATGAGTAAAGTGGAGACACAAAGCTACACACCGAATTCCTCCTCAGAGCGAGACCTATGTAAATATATCCACACTTTTCTGTTGACATCATATTTGACACAGGGGTCTTTCTCTGAATGAAGTCTGTCTAAGGCACCACTGACTACAACATTGATCTAAAATAGAATCAAATAATCAAGACTGTAAATCTGTCCTATTCATGTCGTAATATCATAGAATGTGCAGTCTAATGTCGGATCAGTCCAATATCTGATACCGACTCTTTACCAGACAACAAAATTATATACTTGTCTAGAAAAAGAGCACTGGCAGACAACAAATTAGGTATGGCTAAAATGATAGAGTTTGTCCTTTAGAGGATGGAAGACATTGTGGGAATATGAGAAAATGCTGGTTTCCAGCATTTTCTTCTTTTCCTGAACTGTTTTCAAAGACTACTTTCTTCCGGGTGATCAAAGGAAGGGATCATTTGCTAAAAGCTTACTTAGAGCATTTTACAATGTTTTCATATGCTATCTTCTACAGAGTCATGAAGACATAGGATTGTTTGGTGAAACGTCAAAAATACTTTTGTCATAATAAGACCAATTTTTTGACGGCAGAGCATAACACTATAAAAGCCTTCTTCTAAGTTACAGTATGGCAATATGAACTTTATTTAAGAAGTAACCTAACCTCAATGCCTCGAAGTTGAAAGAAAAACATCACACATGATTGAACATGATAGAATTTGGGCTCTGTGAGAAAGGAAACAACTACATTTAGTTTTTTCTTTTTTATTTGAAAAAGCTCTTTTGTGTTTTAAATGAAATGAATTAACTCCGAAATGGACAATAACAATGAAAAGTGACAGGGCAAGAAATAGAAAGGAATCAAAATGAACCAGAAGAAACAATACCAACTGCATAAAACAGTACCTGTGCATCTGTGATACCAGGGGCCAAAAACTGGGAATCTTTAAGGAGTTCACAAATATCACCTCTAGTGCCTTCTCCATTGGGTAATCTTGCTACGGCATCTCGAACTGAGGATGGTAAAGGGTACATAAGATCAGATACAAGTTGGCAAAATTGATTATTTAGATACAAGTTGGCAAATCAACTTACTCAGATACAATTTTTCTGGACAAGTTTCAATAAACTTTCTCTCAAAAGCCAATTATCTCTTCACCAAACAAACAACGTTTTAGTCGAGTCCAAATCGAAAGCATTGTAGACACTGCAGACAACAATTTAATCGTGTCTCAAATAAAATGGCTTGTCATTGGTAAGTTACAAAACATTCTGGGAAATGGAGAAAAAGCTGGTTACCAGCACTTTCTCAACCAGCACTGTCTTTGTTTCCTACCATGTTTTCAAAAGCCTTCTTTGTCAGGGTCTTTAAAACATGGGTAAGTTTGGTAAACATTTAATATCAGATTCATTCTATCAAATATTTGTGTCTTTCACCATAAAAACCTCTCATGTACATGTAGAAATTTCAATAAATGAGACAGACTGACAAGTGTAGGTTAAAAAATATTCTAAAGAAGCATACATATATCTAACTGAATTTAAATCTAAAAAAAAATTATCTAAACCACTTCCATTTCTTTTGGACAGTTTAACTCTTTACCAAACAACAAATTTTGGACTGGTCCAAATTGAAAGAGTTTGCAGATGACAATTTTAAATTTGATGAAAATGGCAGAAAGTTATCAAAAAGGGTAGAAAACACTGTGGGAAAAGGAGAAATTGCACGTTACGAGCAATTTCTCCTTTTCCCACAGTGTTTTCAAAAGACTTGTACTGCAGAAATGTGAAAATCAGGGCTTGTTTGGGAAAGGGTTAATTGACAGGAAATGCAGGTAAGCCATGTTTTCAAAATTATGAATCCAAATACATTAAAATGACATTACCTCATGAAATGCTTCCATGATGCCATGTGATGCTTATATCAAAAGTGTGTACAAATAAAAAAATTCATAATAGTCAATACAAAGTTAGTAATGTTACGAAAATATTGGTCTTCACATTAGTCCTGTAGCAGGTAAAATAGCAAAAGATCTCACCAAGAGTAAGTATAGTAACAAAAGCTGGCCTTTCAGATATCAACAAGGCATGCTCCCTTGCCTTTGTTAAGTCATTTTTCTTGCTATAGACACCTTTAACAGGTCCCACCACAGACTCAAATCCATGCATGTGGTATGTGTATGCTTTATGAGGCTCTTCAAACCTTTCTTTTTCCTGTAAGAGTAAATGCACACAATTACTAGTATATTTAAATCTTTACCAGACTTGTCAAAGTTGAAAACATTTGCAGACCAGAAATTAAATTTTACTCAAATGAAGGATTTTGTCTTTGAAAGAGGTGAAAACATTGAGAGAAAACGAGAAAATGCTGGACCAGAACTTTCTACGTTTCCCATGATGTTTCCAAAAGGCTTCTTTTTCAGGGTCGTTAAAACTTGGCATCGTGTGGTATAGGGTTAAGCTGATTGGTTCAAATCAAGTACATGTAATTAGATATTAGCTCTTTACCAAACGACAAAATATTTTAGCCTGGCCAAAATTGAAATTATTTTCAGATGACAAATTAGATAATGCTCAAATGATATGTTTAAAGACTGGGTCATAAGCATTGTGAAAAAAGGAGAAAATGCTGGTTAACAGCATTTTCTCCTTTTCCCACAATGTTTTCTACCCTATCAAGGACCAATTCACCACTCGAGCCACCTTTAATTTGTCATTGCCTATCCTTTCGATTTGGACAAGTATAAAATTTTGTCCTTTGGCAAAGACTTAACACATTATTGTAATATACTGATTATCGACAAAAATTTATGGTTTAACATATGAACACATATTTGGCAAAAGAGGAAATTGCTCGTTATCAGTTATTTCTCCTTTTGACACAATATTTTCATCAGTTGGCTAAGAATTGGCATGCAGGAGGTAATGAATGAACAAAAACGAACTCTTCATCAGTGAGTTATGTAACATATTGGAACATAAAAAGTTGACATGACCCAGTTACCTAAATTTGTTTAACAACATTGGATAATCTGATCTTGATGTACCTTTTGTAAATCAAAGAGAAAATATTATCAATACCTACACTATGCCCACATTATCAGTTATACACACTGACTGAGGTAGAGTGTGATGCAGAAACGAGGCAACTACACAAAGATAAAGTTAATTTAATAGTCAATCATGTACCTGATACTGGAATTCTGCCTTTTCTTCCTTACTTGTTGCTTTGACAACATAGCCTGTTCTCCTACAGATAGAAATTTGATGATTAGAAATAAAAAACATACCATTGCAATTCAACATTTTGTCAAAAATCTTGATATTTCCTCGTCTTTCAGTTTATCTTTAGAGCTTTTTGTAACAGTACTTTTATCAGATTATGTGACTATACAACTTAATTCTTTACCGAAAATTCTAGACTGGTCCAAACTGAAAGCATTTGCAGACAAAAATTTAAACATGACTCAAAAACTGAAATTGTCCTTTGAAAAGTAGCCAATATTGTGGGAAAAGGAGCAAATGCTACTTACCAGCATTTACTTCTTTTCCCACAGTGTTTTTAAAGACCTTTTTGCTAAAGGTTGTAGAAACTCAATTTTGTGTGGTAAAGGATTAAATCACTACAATATGGTCACTGAAATGTTTACAAAGTGTCTTTCAGCCCTTTCTGAAGTCAAAAAGTACAGTGTTCAAACTCTGCTCCAGACGACAAAATTTTATACTTGCCCCATAATGAAGCATTTGCAAATGCTATATTCAATGTGGCACCAGTAATGGAATTTGTTTCTGAAAGGGTTGAAAATATTGTGGGAAAAGGAGAATTTTCTCCTGTTCCACAAGGTTTTTAATGGCCTTCTCCCCATTGGTCCTATTAGAATGGGATCTTTTAACTCTTTACCACACAATCCTGACTTTTAACAACCCTGAGAAAAAAAGCCCTTTGAAAACATTGTGGGAAAAGGAGAAAATGCTGGTAACCGGCATTTTCTCCTTTTCCCACAATGTTTTCTACCCTTCCCAAAACAAATTTCAATTTTTCAGTCACATTTATTTTGTCGTCTGCAAAAGCTTTCAATTTCGACCAGTCTAAAATTTTGTTGTTTGGTAAAGAGTTAATGAAGAGTCAACACAAAAAATCTTACACTCTGGCAGGTGGTGTAGATCCTTGCCCTGAGTCAATGTTCATCTCAGCTAGTTCCCCTTTGTGTTTTATCCAGTGGTCACACAGTGGACTCAGGTGTTCATCACTATCGCGCCCAGCACCTATCCAGTGCCATTGTTGAGCTCTTTCCTTGTAGTCCAAATATGGAATAAAACTGTCTATGTTCATACCTAGGATAAAAAAAAAAAAAAAAAAAGAAAAACAGGGTGCAAAATTCTGAAAAACCATATGCTGTGCAAGTACGTGACATACTTGGGACAGAAAAAAAAGCAAAGTAATAAATTCTAAAAAACATTATAATGAACAGGTATGTCACATATATGACCAAATATACACTAAAAACTCATTATGTGAACATTCTGAATTCTAATGTACAAAGATATTTCTTTAAGATAAAGATAATAACAACAAAAAATCTTGATCAATATCCAATGGTAGACAGTGAATCTATACATAGTCAGATATAAAATATTTTCTAAAAAGCTAAATAATCAATTTTGTAATGACTTTGAATACAGAAGAGCTCAAAAAACAAAAAAAAGATAAAAAAAAAAAAAAAAAAAAAGACAGCCATGTCAAATGTTGCAAAAATGTCTTTAATTAAAAAATTGGTCTACCTACCTATTGTTTCTCCAGCTAGGAATTTCAGAGCAGAAGGTACTTGTTCTATCCAGTCATCTTGAAGCCTTGCCCAGCTGCAATGACCTAGCCCTGGAGACTCCTGCCATTCTCGAACTTTTTCTTCTAACTGCAAAATAATTAAAATTCACTCAGCATTGGAACTATTTAATGATAAACCTTTTGCCATTTCACAAATTTACAAGGCTTCTTAAAAATGTTCGAGAAAATGAAAAGTGGCTCAAAATGAGCTATTTTCTTTCTTTGTCCTTTGACACGATGTTTTTTTTTTCTCTGAAAATATTTACAACAATCTCTTATTTCCTTTTTTTCCCCACAATGTTTTCAAAAGTTCTATTCCTTGGGGTTATTAAAACTTAGGGGTGTGTGATAAAGAGTAGAGCCTAATCACAGATTCTGAATTCACATTCCTTGCTGAGTAGGGTCAACCTTTGGAAATACCTTTATCAATGCACAAGTGCTGGCTTATGATTCCAGGAAGCAATCATTGAGCATGATTTAATAAGTTTCGAGCAGTTTTTCCTTTTCAAACAAAGTCATCAAAAACTTTTACAGCATATTTTGAAATATGGGATTGTTTGAGAAAGGAACAAATCACAAGTGAAAATTTCAAACCAAGGAAAACAAAGACGAGACTATATGTACAGCCATAGACCCATTTGAATCACTGTTATAAACCTGAAAGCTTGACTTACTTTAGCTGTGGAAATTCTTTGATCTAGTGAATTTGATATCAGATGCCTCATCAAGCTGAAAAAACTTGGAAATTTTCCCATAGACTCCTCTTGCTTTAGAGTTCTACAATAACAAAACATATGAGCCATACTCTGTGAAAAGGGGGCTTAATGCATCCGTGGGGGGAAAAAGTATCAAGCAATTTACCAGCATTTTTTTCCCTTTCCCGCAAGGCTTTCAAAAGCCTTCTTTTTCCAGCATGATCTAGCATTCCTTATTTGAATAAAAACAGCAAGTCTAACTGATATTTCTTGAATGATATATGATCTCCCATAATACAGTACGGAAAGATTTTCAAAATACTAGAGGTCTAAGATCCTTAACAGGAAAGCTTTACAACAGTGCAAAAAGTTAGACTTGTCCAAATTTAAAGAATTTGCAGACAATAAATCAAGGCAGGCTCAAAAGATGGAACTTGCCTTTAATTGAGTAGAAAACAATGTGGGAAAAGGAGAAAATGCTCGTTACCAGCATTTTCTCCTTTGCCAACAATGTTTTCAAAAACTTTCTTTCTCAGGGGCATTAAAACTTGGGAATTAGTGGTAAAGGGTTAAAACATTGGAACAAATTTTAAGCGGTCAACCATGAAAACATGGTTGCATCTTGTGTACTTCATGCCTATTTTACAAGGATATTTTGAAAATTGTCTATTACAGAGTTCAGAAAGTAATTATGCTTTATACTCCCTTTCTTATAAATATGAAATATTGGCTCTTGTAAATACATGTCATGTAAAAAAAGAGCACGGCCGGGTAGCTCAGTGCTTACCATATCTGGCTCATGGCCTGGTTGATGGGGGTTCGATATCAAGTTGAGGCAAACTTTCCTTCCAGCGATTTTTCGCTTCTTAACTCTGATGCATGTGAGTCAGAGAAAGTAGTCTTGGAAAGAAAGTTGTGTCAGTGCTGGTGTGAGAAAGTCAGTAAATACATGCGTAGGTGCACTGACCGCCATGATATGACCTAAGCTGTTAACGGCGTTAAACTCAGTACAAACAAGTCATGTAAATACAGACTCACTTGAAAGAGAAATGTGAAGGAGTTTTCACATTATCACTAATTTGATCAATTTTAAGATTTAGCTTAAAATCATCGTCTTCATCATCCGCAATATTTTCATTGTCCATGTCACAAATCTTCTTTGCTGTTTTTCTTTGACCTTGCTTCTCTCCTCTTTCTCTTTTCACTTTGGGTTTGATGATATTGGGCTGCAGTAATTCAGACTCTAGAATACGAAAAATAAACACATTCTTCCCTGTATAAAACTGGCCATAATAATGTTGCACAAAATTGGACTGCTCAGACCTCATTTCAAATGATGAAAAGGAGTCATTGCTCATTTACTTTTACTTACATGAGAGAAAAGTACTGCTTTAACCCTTTACTGCACAATGCCGCCTTTTGACGCCCCTGAGAAAGAAGCCTTGTGAAAACAATGTAGGAAAAGGAGAAAATGCTGGTAACCAGCATTTTCTCCTTTTCCCACAATGTTTTCTACCCTATCAAAGGCAGAAATCATCATTTTAGTAACATTTATTTTGACGTCTGCAAATGCTTTCAAATTTGATCAGTCTAGAATTTTGTTGTATGGTAAAGGGTTAAACACATCAAAAGCACTTCTTCATAAACAAAACAAATACCTTTATGAACTGTATGAAAGTGTTTCATGATAAAAGGATAGATTGTACAGTTCAAATTTCTGATATTTGCTTGTAGTACAGTAAAATGTGTCTTACTGGCCACATGTATAAACTATTTACCCTATTCTTAATGACCCTGATAAAGAAATCTTTTGAAAACATTGTGGAGAAAAGTAGAAAATGCTGGTAACCAGCATTTTCTCCTTTTCCTGCAATGTTTTCTACCCTACCAAAAACGAATTTCCATTTTTGAGTCATATTTATTTTGTCTTCTGCACATGCATTTAATTTGGACAAATTTGTGTCATTTGGTAAAGAGTTAACTCTTTACCACACAATCCTCAGTTTTAATGATCCTGAAGAAGATGCCTTTTGAAAACATTATGGCAAAAGGAGAAAATGCTGATAACAAGCATTTTCTCCTTTTCCCACTATGTTTTCTACCCTATGGAAAAAAATTCCGTCATTTGAGGCACATTTAAATTGTTCTCTGTAAATGCTTTCAATTTGGACAAGTCTACATTTTTGTTTTCTGGTAGAGAGTCAAGCAAGTAACTTTATTAGTAATCCTTGCAAGTATGTTTTCTTGAAAACCTAGATGAAAAACTACAATGTAGCAAGCATCATCGGTTTGTTATATACAGACTAGCCTGGGTTCAGGCATTTATAATCTTAGTTACTCCATATCATGCTCTTCTTAGAATCTTTGGTCTGCTATCGATCTTTGGCAGCTATCTGTTTATTGTTTTTGTTATTATTACTGCCAGGGGACATTCAAAGGCTTCCCCACTATTATCAGTTGTGCTGATATTCTAATTACAGATTTGTTCATGGCACGACGTAACATCGTTAATAATAATGGATGTGTGCACTTTTCGTCCAATGCATCGCGACCTCCAACAAAACTTGTTACAGCATCCTTTTGAAAAGCTTTCAGTCAAACAGCCAAAACGATTAGCAGCTATTGTTATCCTCCAAAGTCATTGCAAATAACCTGTTTGAAATTTTATTGTCAATATTTTTAAAGATGGCTCACAAACAGGAAGTGATCTAACCAAGGCTATTGGAATTTCTGTTAGTTATATACATGCAAAAGACAAATGCAGTGACATCTAGTTTACCCCACTGTGAGATGGGGTAAACTAGATGTTGCTGTGATTGGATCTGGAATGTCCCCAGGCCGTCATTTCTGACAAAGTAACATCATAATGATAGAAAAGGAAAAAATGAACAGACTGGAACCCAGGTTATATACAGACCTTCATCTGCTTCATTCCCTCCTTTACGACTTGCCTGACATCTATTGATCACATCTTGCAGAGTGATGTTCTGGGTATTGTATTCTGGATGTTCCTATAAAGTTCCATGATAACATTAATCCTTCCACCAAATAATCATATCTTTTAGAAATCCTGAAAGGGGAAGGCATTGGAAAACATTGTGGGAAAAATAGATAATGCTTGTTACCAGCATTTTCTCATTTTCCAACTCTATTTTCAAATGTCTTCCAGAGCTCCAGATAGAGGGAGTGATTTTGATTTCAAAATTGAAAATATTAATCACTCTCCACTAAACCCTATGTTATGGGTACTCATTAGAATCGTCTCATTGAGACTTTTCTTATGAGTACCCACAACATAGGGTTTGGAAGAGAAATAATGGATTTAGAATACTATCACTCCCTCTTATCTGGAGCTCTGGTCTTCTTCTTTAGGGTTTTTTAAAACTCTGCATTGTGTGGTATACAGTGGTAAAGGGTTAGCAGACTTCATTGGTTTAATTCATCTGTGAATTTACTTATTACAGCCTTCCATTTTAAGCTTTAATTATAACACAAGAAGAGGCATTTTTTTAATTATTTTTTAGTGTTGCAGTTCAGCAAAGTAAAAATTACTTGCGCTGTGTAATTGAAATCACAATATCATAGATCCGAAAGGACGAAGGTCAGTGTAAGCCATATTTGCTGATGGCATGGATAAAGATCATCTTGCAATATGAAGTTTGATCCTGATCTATTGTGTGTTTTACTTTGCATCACTCAATTTTTTCTGTAAAAACAATAAAAAACCCTGAAATTGGATTTAACCCTTTACCACACAATCAAGAGTTTTAACGACCCTGACTAAAAAGACTTTTGAAAATATTGTGGGAAAAGGAGAAAATGCTGGTAACCAGTATTTTCTCCTTTTCTAATGTTCTCTACCCATTGAAAAACAAATCCAGTAAGCTGAACCACATTTAATTTCTTGTCTGCTAATTCTTTGGAACTGGACAAGTCTAAAATTTTATCATTTGGTAAAGAGTTAATCAATTACTGTACAGCCTCATTTAAGAAATACCAACAACTATCACAGGTAAAGTGAAAAACGAACTATAGAAAGTCAAAGGGGCTATTTTTCATCATGGGAAATACTGTAGGAAAAATTGCAATTTCCTTTATAGGCAATTACTACTTTTCC
The DNA here is from genome assembly GCA_945859785.2 of Tridacna gigas. Lineage (NCBI taxonomy): Eukaryota > Metazoa > Mollusca > Bivalvia > Cardiida > Cardiidae > Tridacna > Tridacna gigas. The sequence continues at coordinate 31,319,996 of OX244033.2, forward strand.
CATGCTATTTTCAATAGTTTTTTTAAGATAGGCATACAAAGTTGATTGTATGACAATGGGATAAATGTTTACATTTTATATTTAACCCTTCTCCACATAATCCTCAGTTTTAACAACCCCATGGAAAATGACTTTTAAAAACATTGTAGGGAAAGGAGAAAATGCTGGTAACCAGCATTTTCTCCTTTTCCCACAATGTTTTCTATCCTTTCAAACAGAAATTGTGTAAAGTGTGCAACATTCTGTTCGTCGTCTGCAACTGCTTTCATTTGGAGCAGTCCAAAATTTTGTTGTTTGGTAAAGAGTTATAGGGGCTCAATACCCACTTCTTCATCAAAATCTTCAAACAGCTGCCTCCTTCTGTATTTCATTAACATTTTTCTGTAGCTATCCTCTGTGATCTCAGAGGGACTAATGGGGCGTGGCCGCTTCATAGGGGGTGGAGCATCATCTAAAATTAACAAATATACATGAAACAGCATTGATCATTTTACTCTTAACTAAACAAAAGTTTGAACTGGTCCAAACTGAAAGTATTTGCAGACAAAAAATTCAATGTTGCTAATATGCTGAGTTTTGTCTGTGAAAGGTTAGAAAACATCATGGGAAAAGAAGAAATTGCTGGTTACCAGCATTTTCTCCTCTTCCAATTATGTTTTCAAAAAGCCTTCTTCCTGAGGGTCATTAAAACTTGAGACTGTGTGGTAAAAGGTTAACAAAATAGTTATTTTTCACTGAGAGATATAAATGAACAACTAGAATTCTACAAAAGCTGAAATAAGACCTTTGCCTGGTGCTTTGACAGAGAAGAAAGATGTTCAAACCTTAGATATATTATGTAAAAAAAAAAAAAAAGCTCCTTTGTCAAGGTAAAATAACTTCCATCAATGCTTGAAAGCAGATATCTGTAAATGGCATCTTACACACACATCTACAGTTTCTTATAAACAGTTGTTCCGAGTAAAATATGTATGAATTCAAATGCATAATGTGTTCACACTGTACAAAATTACTCTTCTCTTCCGAATGTTGACTAATGTTTGGTTAAATGGTATTTTACAATGCTTTCAAAAGTATTTCAGTAAAATCACAACCACAATTCATTCTCCATCTCTATGATTGGTTTCTGTAGTGCTAAGATGGGTTTTGTAGTGCCTCGATTAAGGACACTCACATAATGACTAGAGCCACCAGCAGGAATCAAAACATGGCTTCATGATAACAAATTCAACCCCATGATAGTTAGGCATAGAAGACAATGTCCATTAAACTTGGTGACACTATCTGAAGAGGAGAAAATCGCCATACCCTACCCCCATCCACATATGGCATGCAACACATGAAAAGGGGCCTTCCGACTTATGCGTAAAAGTGTGTTGTCCCAAATCAGCCTGTGCAGTCTGTGACTAATCCAAGATGACAATTCCCGTTTTTGTGTGATTTTCTGTTTCACAAAAGGCTACTATATGAAAACATCTTATGTTGTAGTAAAGTGCCGTCCTGGATACCTGCGCAGGCTAATCCGGACGACAATTTACGCAAATGTCCAAAGGTCTCATTTCACATGTTGCAGGCAATATAGTTATACATATTGTTTGCTACATGAATGCTTGATAACTTACCAATATCTCCATTTGTGTATTCAGGTTTGGCCGAGTAAGTTGAATGAACACTGGGGACCACAGGTTCCGGAGATGGGACTGGATTTAACGATTTGAATAGCTGTTTTTTACTTCTTTGGACTGGACCTGAATAAGAAACAAAAGCAATGCCTTTTTGTCTTTGAATGAATATAAAATATTTTTCCTATTATTTTGTCAAAAACTTTTCATTTTCAAGGCTGAACAAACAACAGGATTCAGAGCTCCAGATAGAGGGAGTGTTTTTGATTTCAAAATTGAAAATATTAATAACTCTCCACTAAACCCTATGTTATGGGTACTCATTAGAATTGTCGCATTGAGACAATTCTAATGAGTACCCACAACATAGGGTTTGGAAGAGAAATAATGGATTTAGAATGCCATCACTCCCTCTTATCTGGAGCTGTGAGGATTGTTTGATAAAGGTTTTACTCCTTACCAAATGACAAAATCTTAGACTAGTCCTAATTCAAGGCATTTGCAAACAATAAAATAAACTTGACTCACAGATTGCAATTTGTTTTGAAAAGAGTTGAAAATTTTGTGGTAAAAGGAGAAAATGCTAATTACCAGCATTTTCTCCTTTTTCTACAATATTTTCAAAAGGCTTTTTCTTCAAGGCTGTCAAAACTTGTGATTGTGTTGTAAAAACTCAACACAGAACATTTTTATGACATGTTATGACATTGTCAACGGATATAATGAAAACATTCAATCATCCAAATATACAGAGAAAAAAAACTTACTTCCTTCCTCCTCCTCAGACGAAGAGCCATCTACTCCACATTCTTGTTTCACCTCCTGCAGTAATCTGAAAGGTAAAAATAATCCACAGCTTACTGTCATATCTCTGAAAAAGGACCATTTGATGGTACTATACATAAAATATGAAAGAAAACAATACTGTTTGAAGACAAAAAGATGATGGTATACACAAAATACCAACCTTCTAAGCAAAGTGGTTAAAGACAAGAAGATTTTTGAAATACCCCAATATACCAAATAAAGTAATGAGTTACTTAACACCGCTCTAAGACCAATAACATACCTTTTGTATTTCTTCTTCACTCTAATATCCAGTGTATTTTCTTTGGGTTTGGGAGGAACATATTCAAACTTGATTGGTTCATCAGGAGGGAGCTCACTAAGCTGATCAAACACCCTCTACAAGTAAAAACATATATGTTTGACACTTTACCAATAATTCACATGATTCAACGGCACTGGGGAAAACAGCCTTCAAAAATATGGTGAGAAAATGCTGGTAACCAGTATTTCTCATTTTCTCCAAATGTTTTCTGCCCTAATAGACAAATCCCATCACTTGAGCCATACTTAAATGTGATTCAAACAAAAGGATTTGTCTTGTAAAGAAAAGAAAACAACATTGTAAAGAGAGAAAATGCTGTTTACAAAAATACTTGTAACCAGCATTTTCTCCTTTTTCTGACAATGTTTTCTACCCCATCAAAGAAAAATCCCAAATCCCAATATTTGGGCCATACTTAATTAATTCTGTTGTCTGAAAATGCTTTCAAAGTGGACCTGTCTGTTATCTTGTTGTTCGTTGAAGAGCCAGCTATTTGATAAACCAAACTTTAGTAGGTCTTATGCTGTCCGTTTAATCATTTGTTTGTATTGGAGTTTAACGCCATTTTAACAGCTTAGGTCATGTCACTGCAGTCAGTGTACCTACGGATGTGCTTCCCGGCTTTTTCTTCTTTGATTAAATAAATATATCAGTGAATTAAATCCTGATAATTTCATTGCTAAAATTTGTTCTGTCCTCCGTCTACTAACAATGCAATAGTGTATTTTGGCATTTTTTTTTTTATGCTTGGTTTAAAAATACCTGTAACATCACAGTTGAATGATGTTATGAATGTAACATCAACCTGTGGAAATACATTGAAGAAAATCATACTAACTTCAGTTTGGTCAGTTCTTTACTTTAAATGTCATTTTATTTCTTTGACACTTTAATCCTTTACCACAAAATCCTGACTTTTAACAACCCTATGGATGGAGCCTTTCGAAAACGTTGTGGGAGAAAGAGTTTAAAATGCTAGTAACAAGCATTCCCTCCTTTTCCCATAATGTTTTCTATCCTTTCAAAGACAAATTCCATCATTGAGCCATGATGAAATTAAAGTCTGCAAATGCTTCCAATCTGGACAAATCCAAGATACTTTTTTTTTTGGTAAAGAGTTAGAAAAGCAAAAGTGGTAAACAGTATTTTCTCCTTCCAGTAATGTTCTCTATCCTTCCAAAGACAAATCTCATTATTTGAATAAAGTTAAATTTGTTGTAAGGATATTTTGGACTAATCTAAAAATTTGTTGTCTTTTAAAGTGTTAACTCATGTTGACAATTGCTTTTATATGTTAATATCATCAAACTTGTGTGCTAAAAATTTGTTGCAGATGGTCATAAGTGAACCAGTCATAATACTACCTGTCTGGACAGCAGAATCTCTTTGAGGAGGTTGGAGTAATATTTTTGTTGCCTGTACTTGTGGTCCTGCATTTTGATACGCCGACACATATTTGCATATTTCACCATGTCAGGAGAGAATGCTCCCTCTGCAAATTGGAATACACACATTGGTTACAACAGATCTAATCTTACTGTCTTTCAAACAACTTAACCAACTTAGAAATTGCCCATTCCAAGGAATTTCTCCACTAACCTCAATATTTTCACAAATAACCATGCACTCAACCCAAATTCATGTTAATCAACCACACTTTACATAAATGTTTTTAAAAGCAAATTTGTTTTTCACAGAGAAGAATAGGGTCTGATTTGAGACAGCATTTGAAATAAAATTTTATGAAAAGAGTCTTGAAAAAATGTTTTTAGGAGAGCCTCTGGCTAGCTTAACAAAATTTTTCTGGCCAAGTTTGATAAATTTTGACCTAAAAAGCCAACAAATATCAGATTCTTTTCATAACATACTGTATCTCACAAATTATAGGTCAGAATATGCAAAACCGTACATGTGGTAATTTCTATTAATGAAACACAATTCACTTCTATGTAAGGACCATTAACCTTTTACCAAACAAGCACAGGTTTTCACGACCCTGAGAGAGAAGCCTTTTGAAAACATTGTGGGAAAAGGAGAAAATGCTGGTTACCAGCATTTTCTCCTTTTCCCACAATGTTTTCTACCCTTCCTATAACAAATTTCAATTTTTGAGTCACATTAATTTTGTCGTCTGCAACTGTTTTCAATTTGGACCAGTCCAAAATTTTGTTGTTTGGTAAAGAGTTAAATGGTGCCATATATGATGTCAAATTATGCTTATCTCAAATAACTCTTTTTGTGTAAGGTAACAAAATGTGTAATGGGCATATTACTCTGACAAAAAGGAAGGTTATGTGTTAAAAAATAGATAACAACTCATACCTTTCAATCTGTTATGAAAATTCTGCAACGGATTTCCAAACTTGAAGTTTTCTCCTTTAAAAAGTTTCCTGTCAAGTAAAATTACAGTTCAAATATATTATCATAGATGCTAATTTTAGACATAACAAATGTTGTAAAACATTACATTGAAAAGGACATAGGTAGGAAAGGAAAAAAGAAATTTTCAAAATATACTAGTATCAACTATGGTCAGCCCCGCAGTTTGCGCAGACTGACCTGGGTCAAAACTTTTTGCTATTGGTCAATTTTCTGCAGCTAAAAGGACCAGTTATACCTCATGATTCTGTCAGTTGTTTTACAAAATAGATTTTATAGATGAGAATCCATAATTATGATATGACTTGCTTGGTACAGGTATAATGCATCACAGGGATGCATTAAATCCCCCTTTTGCCAGAGCATGGCTCAAATAATCTGATACTTGTTAGAATTGCCTCATCAGCACAATTCTGTTTTGAATACACACCATAGATTTCAGTGAGGAATTAAAGCCTTCATTATTGGATTACTGCAACTTAGCTGAACCCTTGTTAGAAGGAAGCCAATCAGCAGTATATCCCTCAAGCCTTTACCAAACAATCTGTGCTTAAACAGGCCTGTAAAAAAATTATCAAAACTATTGTTTGAAAAGGAGAAACTGCCTGTTATCAGTTTTTCTCCTTTCCCCTTTATTTTTTCTACCATCAAAACAGACATCCAGATAAAAGAAAGTGATAGTATTCTAAATCTATTACATGTATTTCTCTTCCAAACCCCATGTTGTTGGTACTCATTAGAATCCTCTCGATGAGACGACTCTAATGAGTACTGTTACGGGAGATCACTCCTTCCTTACAGCATAGCTTCTTCCTGTATAAAATCAATAACCGACAACTGCATTAGGGAGAATTCTCTTTAGCTCAGGGGTTAGTGTATTGGTCTTTTGAACCTCAATAAATGAGGATATTTGCTGCACGTGTTCGAATCCGAGCCAGAGCGGTTTATATTTGAGCTATGCATTTGTTGCAAACCTTCATATTCGTAAGAGTACCAATAACATAGGGTTAAGTGGAGAGTGATTAATATTTTCAATTTTGAAATCAAAATCATTCTCTCTATCTGGAGCTCTGATCAAAAGATAAATTACATTATTTGAACCAAATCTAACCTGTCATATAGAGGAGTATTTTTTGTTGTCTGGTATGAAGATAGATAAAAGACATGGCTATAGAATGCAGGGATTTTATCCCATACTAATAAGCTAATGAAACAAACTTGAGGCAGACGACTTTAAAAGCATCCTTGTAAAAATATAGCTAACTCTTTACTACATGCAAAGCTCCAGACAGAGGGAGTGATTTTGATTTCAAAATTGAAAATATTAATCACTCTCCACAAAACCCTATGTTATGGATACTCATTAGAATCGTCTCATCGAGACGATTCTGATGAGTACCCACAACAGAGGGTTTGGGAGAGAAATAATCGATTTAGAATACTATCACTCCCACTTATCAGGAGGTCTGTACATGACAAAATTTTAGACTTGTCCAATTTGAGAGCATTTGCAAATGACAAATATAATGAGGCTAAAATGTTAGAATTTGTGTTAGAAAAGGTCGAAAACATTGTGGGAAAAGGACAAAATGCTCTTTTCCCCCACTGTTTCCAAAGCCTTCTTTTTCAGGGTCATTCAGACACAGAACTGTTTAGTAAAAGGTTAATAAATCAGAAACTGTCAGAAATAAATATGGAAGCTGGGACAAAATGCTGGTTGCAGCATTTTTCCCATTTCACAATGTTTTAAATAGGCTTTTTTCCCAATGTTGTTATAAGGTGGAATTGTGTGGTAAAGGGGTAACTGGCAATCTGGCATACCTTAAACTTTCCCGCTTTTCTTCATTGTCATTCTCTGGAAACTTGGGCAGGAAAGTCTGGGAAGAAAACAGCAAAGCTGAAAATACTGACTTAACTCTTTACCAAACAACAAAATTTTAGACTAGTCAAACTTGAAAGCATCTGCAGATGACAAATTAAACATGACTTAAAAATTAAAATTTGTTATGGGAGGGGTAAAAAACATTGTGGGAAAAGGAGAAAATGCTGGTTACAAGCATTTTCCCCTTTTCCCACAATGTTTTCAAAGGGCTTCCTTTTTAGGGTCATTAACAGTTGTGATTGTGTGGTAAAGAGTTAAGATGCCTAATAATAACCAATTAACTCTTTACCACACGACAAAGATTAGAATAGCAGACAACAAATTACATGCAAGGTAAATGATGGTTTTTGTCCATGAAAAAGTAGTAAACATGGTGGGAAAAGGAGAAACTGCTGGTCTCCTTTTTCCACTATGTTTTCAAAAGGCTTCTCAGTCAAGAGTCATTAAAACTGGAGATAGTGTGGTAAAAGATTAAAAAAGATACATGTAAAATATTTTCAGCCTCTTTGGCAGACTGGGATTCGAAAACTTTTGGGGATAATGAGTGATTGTTTGCAACATGGAATTACTCCTTTTCCCGGAATGTTTTCCATGTTAATCAAAAAAAGACATTTTTTTCCCTCCGACTGATTCTCTTCGACCTTGTTTTAACTAATAAGTCTAAATAAGCCTTTACCATACAATCCGCAATTTTGACGACCCTAGGTGGAGATGGCTTTTGAAAACATGGGAAAAGGTGAAAATGCTTACCAGCGCTTTCTCTCTTCCTGAATCGCAATGTTTTCTACTATTTCAAAGACAATGTTCATGACTTAAGCCACAATCAATTTGTTATCTGCAAATTAATGCGGACAATAAAGTCAAGTCTAAAACTTTGTTGTGTGGTGAAGAGTTAAACAGTTTGTCTCAAAATAAACTATGAGGATTATGCAACAAAGACTACTTCAAAGAAACATTAAAATTAATAAGAGACCAATGACGGTACTGTACTATAAGCAAGTCAGCAAGTTGGCAACAAAACAAATTACCATTAAATATCTGCGCTGTTCCTCTGTCAGCACTTTGTTCCATGTTTCCTGACTGATAACCTCTGTAAACAAGTGTTTCTGAAAAAAAAAAAAAAAAAAAAACACTTCAAATAACAAAATTCAATCACCTCTCTAACTTGCCGATGGAATTGTCACAAGCAGCAGATACTTAAAGAATTAAAAATACTTTAGCAGGAAAATAGCAACTCATCTCTTCTCCTACAATACATGTATTTTTCATATGATTAACTCTTTACCACATGACAAAAATGTAGACTTGTCCAAATTGAAAGCATTTGCAGACGACAATTTAAATGCAGTTCAAATGATGGAATTTGTCATTGATAGGGTAGAAAACATTGTGGGAAAAGGAGAAAATGCTGGTTACCAGCATTTTCTCCGTTTCCCACAATGTTTTCAAAAGGCTTCTTGCTCAGGGTCGTTAAAAGTCGGGATTGTGTGGTAAAGGGTTAAAGTATGACATTTCTTTTTCCCTTGTATGTCAATTTGGCTAGAGTTAGATTGGCTTCAAATCAGCCCATACAGTTACTGATAAGGACTTATTCCTTGATTGAATTCACAAACATAGCTATGTACTTGTTGATAATTATTGGATAGCTTGCTGATGGACAAGCTAACTTCTAGATTTTATTTGAGCCATGCTCTGGCAAAAGGGGGTTCAATGGATCTCTGTGACGTAAAAACTCGTCACTTACTCATGGATGTGTAAAGTCTGTTTTATCTTACAAATGACTGAATCATGAGACAGAATGGTCCTTAGAGATCTGCAAAAAGTATTGACCCATGTCAGCCTGCGCAGATTGCGTAGGCTGGCGTGGGTCAATACATTTTGCAAAATGCATTCAACCCCCTTTTTACAGAGGATGGCTCATATATTTTAATTTCTATGCTGAGAAGCAGCTGGGCCAGTAGTTTGTGACAAGTTATGTATGAAATATCTGTAAGAATATGAAGAATGAAAGGACAACTGGTAACTTTTTTTGGTTGTGTAAAGGAACAGTTTTGAAACAATGTGGCAAAAGGAGAAATTCCCTATCATAAACATTTTCTTCCCCTCTTTTTTTTCAGAAAACAGTTATTTTCGTATATCAAAACATGATAATCAAAATCTGTTTTGAGACAATAGCAGATAATTCTTGTTATTTTACCCAAAAGTCTTGAGCTCTTTACCATACAATCCCGACTTTGAAAAACCCTGATAAAGAAAGTTTTTTAAAGCATTGTGGGAAAAGGCGAAAATGCTGGTAATCAGCATTTTCACCTTTCCCACAATAATTTCTACCCTTCCCAAAACAAATTTCAGTTTCTGAGTCAAATCTATTTTGCTGTCTGCAAATGCTTTCAAATTTTGGACTACTCTAAAATTTTGGTGTTTGGTAAAGAGTTAATTACATGTACTGTTATAGCTCTTATTTTGATGCCGGGTAACCAAACTTTGTCTTTTCTTCTCTGCAGAGATTGCTGTCATGGAAACATGCATATGCAGTACTGCTCCTTTATACAATTGATCTTGTCTGTATTTGAGTTAAACGCTGTTTTAACAGCTTAGGTCAATTCACGGCGGTCAGAACACCTACGCATATGTTGGTGTTTGGTAAAGAGTTAATTACATGTAGTGTTACAGCTCTTATTTTGATGCCAGGTAACCAAACTTTGTCTTTTCTTCTCTGCAGAGATTGCTGTCATGGAAACATGCATATGCAGTACTGCTCCTTTATACAACTGATCTTGTCTGTATTTGAGTTAAACGCCGTTTTAACAGTTTAGGTCAATTCACGGCGGTCAGAACACCTACGCACATGTTTCCTGGCTTTCTCACACCAGTACTGACGCAACTTTCTAAAACCTAGTCAGTGACGACTTTAATCACATGCATCAAAGGTGAGAGATTTTTTCCCATTGACAAACCTGTTCTATAAATACTTCTGGCACTTGAATTTCTGTTGATCCAAGCAGGCATCTTTCCATCTTTTCTGCATTCCCATAACCTGTCAGTTGCCATTTGGGATTCTCCATCTCCAGCCTAAATACAGACATAGAACCCTTAGTGACATTATTTAAACTCTTTACCACACAATCCTGAGTTTTACCAATCCTGAGGATGAAGACTTTTAAAAACATTGTGGGAAAAGGAGAAAATTAATGCTAATAACCAGCATTTTCTCCTTTTTCAGCAATGTTTTCTACCTATTCTATCATTTGAGCCACATTTAAATTGTTGTCTGCAAATGCTTTCAATTCTGACAAGTCTAAAATTTTGTCATTTGGTTAAGTGAACTCAAGGAAAAAAGCTTTGGAAAACACTGGCTGGATTAGAGAAATTGCTTGCAACATGTAATTTCTCATTTTCCTGTAACATCTTCTACCGGTATGTTATAACCAAACTTTGTACCAATATCCGATCCTTCATCAGGGAATCTTTTCAATTTTGGTATCTTCAAATTTGTCGTTTGACAGAATGTTAATCTGTTATTGGCTGTTTAACTATTATGGTAACAGGCAACAGAATTTAAAAGTTTATGGCCTGTCAGTACTGAAAACTGGTGCATTTGCAGGCAAAAAACTCCAAAAGAAGCTCAAAGGAAAGAAGAAAACTGAATCTTGCATGATGGGACTTCGAGGTCTATCTTCAGGGCTTTATCCAGGCGTTCTGGAAAAAGGCCCCTGGCCAAATTGGGAAAAAAATCATCGACAAAATGTCAAAATTGGGAAAATAATATTGACAAAACATAAAAAGTTTGAAACATATTTAACCTTACAATAAACTACTGAATCAATACTGTTTTTTTTTCTTCCTCCAAACTTCTTTCTTTTTGGATGTTTCTCTGTAGTCTTTCATACTAGTTCCAGTCTCTAAGCTGTAAGACAACACCCCCAACCCCCGTTAAGTAGGATTTTTTAATTCTCTTATTAAGATATCTGTTTTTCTGGTGAATGAACAGAGGAATTATTTCATGTTTTATTTTCAATGCAAGTCAGCTAATAGAAGTCATTATCAAGGCTAAACAAGACAGATTGAAAAGCCTCTGATCGGTTGAGGTCTTTTTGGCAATGTTTTGTCATGTGTTTTCGTGGTTTTTTTCCATGATGATTAATCTTTGAAAATGATTTTTTGTGTGTTTTGACATATAAAGAAAGACTGATAAATCGTCCTTTTCTGAGGGAGATCTAGTACAGTATTGGAAAAAAAAAACTGTTAAAAATTAATTGTGAAAAGGATACTTCACACTAGATTATTGCGTTATATGACTTCGGGTGTGTCGATAGTCCCACAGCCATACTGATACCGGCTCTTTAATTAACATCTTGAATTTATAACCCATAACTGATGACTTTAAAAGTCCCAAAATGAATTAGCTTGTTTTTTATTTGATTATCCATTTCGGCCGACGACAAGCTCTGCTCACAAATTAATCAGACGATCACTTTGCTAAGACAAAGAGGAAGCAAAACCGCTCGAAATTTGAGAGGAAAAAACTCGTGGTCTAGATTAGGTTGGATATTTTTCATAACATGTTCCTGTTTCAGGACTATTATTATAGGAGCTTGTTATTATAGGAGGTGGGTTCTTTGTTTTTGCTTTACAAAACTCCGCTTCGCTGCATATACGCGAGGCGGTTGCTAAGAAGTTAACATGCTATTTTTACGACGTGTAAACCAATAACGGTTTACAGCCAGACAATTGAGTCTATGCATGAATCGATTGAAAATATACGGACGCAGTCTATAGTTCATTCGCCCCCGAATAGTTTCGTACCTACAATACGACAATTGTCGATTTCCTGCTTGAACTATGGTCAATGCCTGCAAATTTGTGTGTCAGGGGAAACCCTGGCTGATACATCAGACTTGTTTTCTTTTACTAGCGTCTAATTGGGAATTCTATTTTATGGAATTGGGAAAAAAATACACTTTTTGCGATTGGGAATGGGGCCGAAATTTGGCCCCTTAGTAAAGGAAGAAAATCCCCTGATCTTAAACATTCAATGAAGCCAAGGATGTGTGATAACTCATGCTCTTTACCAAAGAACAAAATTTAAGACTTGCCCAAACTGAAAGCATGTGCAGAAGACAAATGTGAATTGTGACTCAAAGATAGAAATTTGTTTTGGAAAGGGTAGGAAACATTGTGGAAGAAGGAGAAAATGTTGGTTTTCTGCATTTTCTCTTTTTTCACAATGTTTTCATCACTCTTTTATGTGGTAAAGCGTTAAAACTGATTTGTCTCACTACTACTTCAAAATATCAAGCATGTTAAATTCACGACTAACCAATTGGTAAGAATTTGCATTTAATAAAGCAATTGGGATACTAGAGACAAGCATTTGCTTTCAGTTATTTTCTCTAATTATATATCATACATACTCAGTATCTGATTAGTTAATTATAACCATTAAATGTACATGGTGAAAACTCAAATACGCAAAACCACCCAGTGACGAAACCACTTTGTTGCGAATTCGTTCGGTGGCGAAACATTCTATGACCAAATACAGTGTAATAAATGGGAATCAATACAGCATATACTATTTCAGCGTCAGTTCTTACCTTTTTAATTAAGATATCCTTCTGTCATATATCAAAGCATACTTAAAAAATGCACGTTTTAACGTTCAAGCTCCAAATAATCGTAATGTTTGGGTCAATATCGTAAACTCTGGAGGGCACTTGATTAGTCCAGTTGTACATTAGGGTACCAGGAACAAATATACGTCCCGCGCTCTGGCAAAAGCGGGCTTAATGCATTTACGTTATGCAAGTCATCATATAAAAATAGACCCATAAGATTAATTTTGTCTGGTATTTAACCAGATTATGAGGTAGAATGGTCGTTTGACAGAAAATTGACCAATATAGCAACTGTTTCAACCCAGGTCAGCCTGCTCATGAATAAAAGCAAAGAATAACTTAAGGAGATGCAGTAAATTAAACATTTTAAAAGCTGGAGAAGGAAATTGCTGTAGTAACAATGGCAAGGTGTACATTGCAGTCGCGATATCAGACCTGTAGGTGTGAGCTGCACGCTTCATGATATTTGAGAAGTAAGGGGTTTGCCTCGAGAAAATTGTATTTTCTACCAGAAAATATTTATCAAACATTTTATTGAAATCTGTGGTATGAGTTAATTATAATGAATTAACTGTTTACAGTTTCCGTCTGTCCGTCTGCCTGTTTGTCATAAATAAAATCACACACATTCTAATTCACAAATGCATATTTATATATTACTTAGATGTAAAGATCAACAGGTTTTCAAAAATTAATAATAATGCTTGTTTATGTACAATCGTTCTTTTTCCCATTTGATTGATCTCAAAGATTTTTGGGGTGCAAGAGCAGTTTGACCCTATCAATATCTCGCTCATACTTTATGATTTCCCTTTAAACGGGCAGGATTTTTTCCTCAAAAGATCACTAGTTTCATTGAGTGTAGAGGTAAAGCAAACAACCTGAAGATTCTTATTCAAACAGTCTGAAGTTTAAATTTAAAATAAAACGAGTAGACCTTTTCGTTTCCAAAATGGCTGTTAATCTCGTGTGCCGGCTTCACCCAGTCGTGTTATTTACAATTGTAGACTCATATGAACGAAGAAATGAAGATGCAAGGCGTGTTATTGGTACATTACTAGGTGAGTGAGACCCCAGCATTGTCATTTCTTTTTGTAAACTTGTAAGTTTATATGATTCTAGCTATCCAGCTTCCCATATGCCAATAAACAGCCTAGTCTCAAGAGTCAGGTTTGTTTCAATAGTATTTCAGTCAGCGTGCTTCTCTGGTTGCTACACTCAGGTGAGAGCCACTTGTTTCATTCTGGTATTTGTTCAGTTAAATATGTAGGTTTATCTCTATTCTTTGTTGTTTGTTATTGTCATTGATTTCTGGATTAGTTAAAATCTGCACATGAAGATAATTGGATCTGTAACTGTGGCTTTTTTGCCATTTATTGATTGTTATGTTAGTAATCACTGACCACCGACTTCTTTGGAAGCCAGAACATGGTGAGAACCTTCCTGTGTATATATTAGAACCTAGGTCAGTATTGCCTCAGTAATATAGACACTTTTCATTTACAGTTTATTGCAGGCACTTACCAGATGATTCTCAAATTTTGTCACTTCATGAAGATTGTAGGACTAAAATTGTAACTTAACTAGTAAAATTGTAACATAAATGTTGGATAGATGTTTTTAGAGTGACTGATTCCTGGAACTCCTTAATAGATGATGTGATTACAGCTCCGACTATTAACTCGTTTAAAAGTTGTCTTAACAAACATTGGCGCAACCACCCTCAAAAGTTCACCCCAAGTTGCTACTTGGACATTAATCTAAGAAATAGATTTACAAGAGAACGACCAACAGAAGCTAGTAACTTACCTATGGTCTCGGAACAGTAAGTAAATAGTAAGTAAAGCCATTGAAAATGTCATCTGTCGTGCATTAAAGCCTTTTTTTTTTTTTTTTGATTGTGTATTGTTTCACATGGCAATCAAATGAAACAGAAAGTGAGACATTTGATACTGACAAACTTTTTTACTGCAGGTGTCCAGGATAAAGGAGCAGTAGAAGTAACAAATGCCTTTGCTGTTCCACACAATGAATCAGAGGATGAGGTAATGAAATAAATTCCAAGTTCTTGATTGACTCTTTACCAAACAACAAAATATTAAAACGGTTTAAATTGAAAGCATTTGCAGACAACAAATTAAAGGTGATCCAAATGACGAAACTTGTCTTTGATGGGGAAGAAAACATAGTGGGAAAAGGAGAAAGCGCTGGTACTGGTCAGCATTTTCTCCTTTTCCCACAATCTTTTCAAAAAACCTCTTCCTCAGGGTCATTAAAACTCAAGATTGTGTGGCAAAGAGTTAAACCTCTACCAAACAAGCCTATGTTTTCTCTAATTTGAGAAAAGCAGCTTTTGAAAAGGTTGTGGGAAAAGGAGAAAATCCCGAGAGCTAGTTGTTAATCCTTTACCAAATGACAAAATTTTGGACTAGACCAAATTGATTGCATGTGCAGATGACAAATTGATTTTGGCTCAAATGATGATTTCTGTCTGATAGGATAGAAATCATTGCTGGAAAAGAAAATGATGGTTTCCAGCATTTTCTCTTTTTTCCAACAATGTTTTCCAAAGCCCTCTTTTTCAGGGTCATTAAAACTCAGAACTGTGTAGTAAAGGATTAAGATGATAAATACAGTCAAACCCGTCTTAAGCAAGCGGTCAAGGGCCCTTCCAAAATCGCTTGCTTAAGACAGGTGCTTGCTTAAAAGAGGTCGATCACGCAGGATGTTCTCGGAGTTATCTTTTCCTAAACATTTATAAAGGGCTGGGGTACATGTCCATATACGTGTACATGTACATACATACCCAAAACAAAGGTAAGTACACATGTGCATGTCTGTTGAACCTGTGTTTTACCAACACCAAATTGTTCAGCTACAATCCGAGAACTCTTTCCAGACTCTAAAAGTCTAATCACTTCCACTCTTTGTTCTATTGTCAACACTTTTCTCTTGGTACAAGCCATAATTCCAAATATCGATGTTAACAGTCTCGAGTCACAAATACAATAGACAAATCATACGGTCAAAACGTAAGAAAACTGCATCTTTGGTATCATCACCAATCAAAACAATGGAATGGTCAAAAGATGATTGGGCATAAAGATCAAACAGTTGTAGGTTTACTGGTCAATTAAAATCTGACACAGGTGTAATCGTCAATTAAAATTAATGTCATCAAAGACAATTTCTTAAACACACCGGCATAGGTAATAACCTATACTAATTTGGGTGCAATCGGTTGTTAGGACAGTTTTCTTTAATCTTTTCTCACCTTTTAGAAGTAAGCAGACAAACAAGATGTCGAGGCAGCTACACATATGTTACGTAATTTCAGATTGAATCGAAAGCAGAAAAACATTTTTGGTAGTCTGACTCGGGTAATTTACATTTGATTTCTAACTTCAAAATTTTTGACTAATCGGGAATAATAGCTTACGAAATCATCAATTGCATCAAAATAACCCGTTCTAGAGGATATCAGGTTATATGCATACACCTGTTGATTGGCGACGTGTGTATATGATTGTTGATTTTGACACTCTAGTTGTTAATCCGAAAACGGTCGGATGTGAGAAGTACACCAAGTGTGAAGTACTTACGTTGGTTACTGGCCACTACATACCAGGTTGTTTTGAAAAATGGGACACGATTTCGGCGGCCGTTGAGTGCGTTTTAAGGGTGCGTGTTGAATAAAGGTTCATATAGAGTAAAAGTAGTTGGGGGGACATTGAACTGGCCGTTAAGTGGAGGTTCACGCTGAATGGAGGTGGACGGATCACCAGGTTTGACTGTACATGCATAAGCACACTTGTGATGGACTGGTAACAGAGAGGAAAGCATGTAATATTGAAAGGGGTCAAGAACAGTTACTCATATAGGGGCTATATAGAGTGCAGTAAGAATGGAAATGGTTAATTTGAACTTATTTATCATTATTATTATCATAATAATAACAGTTGTCTACCTCATCAAAGACAAATCCTCTTTGTTGCAATATAGTTATAGTTATTTTAATTTGGTATAGAGTTATGATAAGACATTGCCATATTATTCCAAGAATGCATTTGCAGGACTGTATGGTGTATATTGACTGTCCAGTACTCATGCATATGCTGTCATATTTGTGTATAAAGGGAAGATGAGCTGGTCTAAGCATACAATATCCACTGAGGTTAATTATAAACAGATATACTATATATGAGTGGTGCTCTGGACAAAGGGGGTTTTATGCATCTCCATAATGCATTATACCAAGCACTTTGTCACATAATTGTTGATCCATTAAAGAAACATCTTGTCTAACAACTGACTCGCTGGATCATGAGGTAGTAACAGTTACTGTGGTCCTTGGACATGCAGAAACTTTACAAGTAGCAAAAAGTTTCGATCCATGTCAGCCTGAGCAGACTCTGCAGGCAGAGTCTGACTGACATGGGTTGTTAGTTTTTTACAGATGCATTAAACCTGCTTTTTTACAGAGCATGCCTCATATAAATGTACCTTATATTTACTTTTAACTAAATAGGTGGCTGCAGATTTAGAGTATGCAAGAAACATGTATGAACTTCACAAGAAAGTGAACCCATCAGAAGTTATAGTTGGTTGGTGAGTGCTCAGATTATGCTACATTATAGATTTCATAATTGTTTAATCATCATAACTTTAGACCTTTACCATACAACAAAATTTTACACTAGTCAAACTTCGAAAGAACCAAAAGGACAACTAAATGATGGAAATATCTTTTTAAAGGGTAAAAGACATTGTGGAAAAAGGAGAAAATGCTCGTATTTTTTCCTGGCCTATAATGTTTTCAAAAGCTCTTTTCCACAGAGCCAGTAAAACATGTTGTTTTTTTTTTCTGGTGTAAAAACCGTGAGGAGGAAAGGCTTTGAAAACATTCTAGAAAATAGAGAAAATGCTGGAAACAAGCATTTTCTCCCTGTCCCATGATGTTTTCTAACCTTTCAAAGACCAGTACCATTGTTTGAGCCACATTTAATTTGTTGTCTGAAAATTCTTTCGGGTTGGAGTAGTCTGAAATTTTGTTTTACAAGGACTTAACCCTTTACCGAACAATGACATGTTTTAACCAGCCCAAGAAAAAAGATGATGGAAATTATTGCAGGAAAAGAAAAAACTGCTAGTACCCAGCGTTCTTTTTTCCCCCACAATGCTTCCTACCCCTGTACCAACAAACCTCTCCATGTAAGCCACATTTAATTTTTCCACTGCAAATACTTTCATTATGAAAAAGTGTAAAATTTTGTTGTCTGGTTAAGATTCAATTCATTACCAAACAAGAAAAGTTAAGAGTTGTCCAAATTGAAAGCCCTTGCAGATGACATATAAGGTGTGGCTCAGATGCTGGAAATTGTCAAAAATGCTGGTTATAGTGCCAGAAATTGTCAATGAAAAGGTAGAAAACTTTGTCAGAAAAGGACAAAATGCTGGTAACCATCATTTTCTCCTTTTCCCACAATGTCTTCAAAAGCCTTTTCACTATTATAGTTAGTACTCTGGATTGTGTAGTAAAAGCTTATACCAAACTACTGAAATACAAAAGTTTAAGATGTTTCTGTTTATCATTTTTGGTCATTTGGATGAGACTTGTAATTTTTTTTGCTTACTGAACTTAATTTTAGAAACAATTTTACAATGTTGTAGGTACTCTACAGGATCAGATGTGTCCGAGCATTCACTCTTAATTCACGAGTATTACTCCAGAGAAGCTAAAAACCCAATACATTTGACAGTGGATACAACGCTTAGAGGAAACAAGATGGGAATGAAGGCATTCGTCAGGTAACACAAGGGAATCAAATTGTTCATTCACTCTACCAAACAATATTGTGTTAAAATGACCCTGAGGAAGAAAACTTTAAAACATTGTGGAAAAGGAAAAAAATGCTGGTAACCAGCATTTCCTTCTTTTCCCACAGTGTTTTCTACTCATTCAGGAATACCAGCTCATTTGTATCAAGTCTGGAATTGCTACAAGCACATTCAATTTCTCAGTCTAAAATTTGTTGTTTGGGAAAGAGTTAAGTTTTTACTGATTGAGAAAGTCTTAGGCCTAACCAGACTGAAAGCGTTACTAAACAACAGATTCACTGTAGCTTGAAAGATTATTCCTGTCTCTGAAATGGTAGAAAACTTGTATGAAAAGGAGAAAATACTGGTTACCAGCATTATCTTTGTTTCCCAAAATATTCCAAAGGCCTATTACCTCAGGGTCATTAAAATACAGATTTGTGTGGTATAGAGTTAATAATTATTTGTGTAATACAAAAAAACTTTTGTTTTTTATGGCATTTGGAAAACTGATTATCACACAAATGTCCATACATGTAAGTCTCGTTTAATGTCACAGAAGTAAATAGCTTAAAAAAGCATTATCGGAAAGGCACTTGCCAGTTGTTTCCTTTTCCACATTGTTTACCATACAATTCAAGATTGTCTTTTCCATGTATGTGTCTCATATTTTTTTTAAATTGAATTTGTGTATGATTAGTCACATAGCTCAATGGTTAGCTTATCTGATTGGTGGCTTGGTGGTTGCCAGTTCGATACTTGGTTGAGGCAAACTTTCTTTCTGGCGGTTTTTTGACCTCAACTCTGATACATGTGAGAAAAGTATTCAGTGACTTGGAAAGAAAGTTGTGTCAGTACTGGTGTGAGAAAGCCAGGAAACACACATATAGGCGCATTGACAACCGTGAGATGATCTAAGCTGTTAAAACTGGGTTAGACTCCAATGCAATCAATTAGTCAATCATAAAATGGCCTGTACAGGTTAAAGTATACCTTACTGGTATGGAAAGATTTTGAAGCAAAGTCTTTTTTCCTGCTTCATGTTCACACTGGTTAGGCTCCTAGTCAAAACCAGGTCTGATATCTTTCTAGTCAATAAGGGGTACTACATTGGTGGCTCATTGGTAAAGTGTAGGACTTGTAACATGAAGGCCATGTGTTTGAGCCTCACTTGAAGTACCAGCTTTTTATGGGAGTGCCCTAAGGCAAGACAATTCTGAGCCCTAGCCTAGTACTTGTGAAACCCAATGCATGCATGAATATGTGGGCTTATGCCGTTATGACCGAAATAATGTTGACCTTTACCATACTATCACATGTTTGAACAACCCTGAGGAAGAAATATTTTGAAAATATTGTGGGTAAAGGAGGAATTGCTGGTAACCAGCATTTTCTTGTAATGACCTCATTTTTAGATCATTTGTAGAAAATAAAATAAACATGGCTCAAATGATGAGATTTGTCTTCCTAAGGATAGAAAACATTCTGGGAAAAAGAGAAAATGCTAGTTACCGGTATTAGTGACATTTACTTTGTTGGTTGCAAATGTTTTGAATGTGAAAAAGTCAAACGTTTTATGTCCTGTGAATGGTCAAAGGCAAAATCCTGTGGAGAGGTTTTGATGTTATTGGTATCTACAACATGCGGGCCATGCTCTTGCAAAACAGGGCTTAATGCATCTCCATGATCCATGATACCAAGCAAGTCATTACATAATTATGGATCCATAAAATCTATTTAGTCTTGCAACCAGCTGAGTTCTCAGGTAAGATGGTCCTTGGACACACACAAAACTTACCAAAAGCAAAAAGATAAGGCGCAGGTCAGCCTGCGCAGTCAGGATTGCGCAGGCTGACCTGGGTTGAAACTTTTTGCAGATGCATTAAGCCCTCTTTTCACAAAGCATGGCTCATATTTATTTTTCAGCACCCATATAGGTACCCCAGGTAAAACCTTAGGAACCATGTTTTCTCCAGTACAAGTGGAAATTACAAGTTATGAACCAGAGAAAATTGGAGGTATGTGAAATGGGAGATTTGCTTTTGTTAAAATGGTAATACTGATTTACATTTTGATATACACAAATGCATGGAGCATTTTTTTCCAGAGAATACTTTTGCAATGAAAATTAGATGTATACAGAGAAAATAATTAAGCTACATGTACCTGAAATGAAATTTTGGCAGTGGTTTACCTGAGAGAAGATTTGTGGTTTTAGAGTTACCTGTGTAGTTCATTGAACATTTGTTGTGGTACTCACTGGGATTGTGTCAATGAGACCATTCATATGACCATCAAGAACTGAGGTTTCGTTGGACTAAAATCATTAATTTAGAACTTTATAACCACCCCTTAATATATGGACCTCTATGTAGGTCAGTCTTTCTTAGCGGATAACATTAAATGACTGTAGCACAAAATTTGATTTCTATCAATTCCAAACCCTAATGGAAGGGAGCATTGGCAAATGAGTATGCTCATTCCAAACAAATTCTTCACTTACCACAATGTTCATCTGTGATAGTTGCATCAACATCTTCCTTTTTTACCATTGAACACATTTAAGACCTGGCCACATTGAAAGCATTTGCAGACAGCTAGTAAATTTTATTGGTATTGGAAAGTTCCTCTCTGAAAGGGTAGAAAACATTGTGGGAAAAGGAGAAAATGCTGGTTTCCAGCATTTTTTCCATTACCCACAATGTTTTGTAAAGTCCTCTTCTTCAGTGTTTGTTACAACATGGGATCATGTGGTAAAGCATTATTGAAGTCCGTGTTCTTCTCCAGATAATTTTTTGCATCATACAGCAGATCTGCAATGCCAAAACAACTTTTATATTTACTACAAAGCTTTCAGAATTTGTCAGCATCAGATGCATGAGATTTTTACATGTAAATAGTTTATTTAGAGTAAATGATTAAGTGGGTTTATGTGCTTTCTTCACAGTTGAGATTATTCAAGGTGGAAAATACAACACCAAAAGAAGTGTCAATTTAGTGAAAGATCTTACCCAAGTAGAAAGAGCTTGTGGTACGTTACAGCAGAAACTACAACTGGTTCTTGAATATGTAGAAGATGTTTTGGTAAGATATTTATTCCTTTGAAAGTACCTGTAGGATTAAGTACACATAATTAATCATGAGGTAGATTGGTCCCCGGACATACAAAAAATTGACTAATAGTAAAAAGTTTTGGCCAAAGTAAGCCTGTGCAGACTGTGCAGGCTGACCTGGGTCGATATTTTTGGCAGATGCATTAAGCCCCCTTTTCACAGCATGGTTCATATTTATCTTTAGGATAGACTTGAGACATCTGCATAGTCTATGACCTTTTTTGATTCATTTTCTGATTCTGACTACAAAGCAACATGCTGCCGACTCGATCTTGGGATCCCTGTATTGTTATGAGATCATCTTATCCATTGAATTGTTTTAAAAGTAAAATCCCTTATATACATTTGTTTTGATTTCGAATGCATGCATATCACAACCATACACAAGCATATCCTTACTGCACAGGTGGAAACTAATTTTGTCAAGTAAAGCGGAAAGATAAATAAAGAAGTAGCATGTTGGTGGTCAATATTACTGTGAAAAAGCATGTTTTGTTGAAATGCCATGTTTAATGGCTGCATCTTATCTGTAATATCTATCTAAATTGAGAAATTACAAAGAATCTGGAAAAAAACATGAACAAAAAATTTAAACTGTTTGGCAGCTTTCAAGGAAAAAAAAAACATTTCTCTATTATTCACCATGTTTCTATTACTACCTTTATATCAATGTTTTATAAGTTTAAACATGTCATATCTTTGTTTCTTCAGAGACCATGAAGTGATGGAAGACCAGTTACTATATTTGGGAAAATGGGTCAAGTAGGATTGTGAAATTTCATTCTTTACCACTAAACAAAATTTTAGACATGTCCAACTTGAAAGCATTGGTAGACAACAAAGTATATGTGGCTCGAATGATGAGACTGTGTGAAAGTGTAAAAAACCTTAAGGGTTATGAGATAAGAAGAAAATGCTGGTTACTAGCATTTTCTTTTTTCCTCCAATAATGTTTTCAAAGCCATCTTTGTCAGGATTGTTTGCAGTCGGGATTTTGTGGTAAAGTTAAATATCTGTAGGTTACTGATAAGCTCATTATGTTCACAAATAATTAAATTGATACATGTGACTTATATCTACATTCAATTTTCAGGCAGGAAGAATTCCCTCTGACAATGTTATGGGTCGGTTTTTGATGGACCTTGTGCATCAGATACCTCAGATTGAGCCAGAAGAATTTGAACAGATGTTAAATTCAAATATGAAGGTAGAGATTCCGTAGATTTCCTGCCTCCCCTCTGTCATTCCCTCCTTCTTTTCTTCTGATCCATCTGTCAATCCATACTCCGTCCAGGCAATATTACCTTTCAATTTCTGTCTTGAAATACTGCTTGGCAACTTTTTTGATAAATGGCAAGAAAAATGATGAATGAAAGAGTCAAAAGCTTGATTCAAAGATTTGTGAAATGTTGCTATATTTGATGATAGATCATATTCAGTGGAAGATTTTTCTTTACCCCACTGCTGTACAAGCTATTTTCAACCTGACAAAAACCACTATTAAGGTCAGGCATTTTATGGAAAGGAAAATACTGCTTTTCAACAATGTGGAAAAAATTGTCTGAAAAGTTACAAGGAGTTCCTTCACACAAAAAATGTTTTTGTACAGTAACAAATAAGAAATCAACATTGATGAAGCAAGTGTTATATTATATAGCATGTCACGGGATAGGCTGGGTCAGGACAGTGAAATTCAAGATCAGCCTGACACACAGTGGGCAGCCTGATCTTGGTTTAAATTGTCATCTATGAAAATATCTCTAAGGGCCCAGGAGCAGCCAAAAGTAAACAAAGCAAGCTTTAAAATGTATTTAAATTCAAATAAAACCATTTAAAAGTATGGATATTATTGTGAAGATGACTATATTACTGTATAGCCAGTCCAAGTGTTAATAGCTGCCAGAAAAAGGAATTCTAATATCAGGTAAAAAATAAAAGATAGAGGGACCTGTCATCTTCACAATAATTTCCATACTTTCAAATGGTAGGATTTAAATTGAAATGCATTTTAACACCAGCATTGTTTACTTTTGGCCACCACTAGGCCTTTATGTTGAAATAAAGTTAGCAATGTAAGTGTACTAAGACTTGGCACAGCAACTTCTCTTGCCAAGTTCTGTAAATGGTCGTAGTTCTTGTAATGATGATCATTGAAAATTTTGAGACACTTCTCATTATTATCATTTAAGGAATAAACGGGGCGTAGTAAAACTTTTGGTCATTCATTTACAACTAGATTATCCTCATTCCCTTGTGAAAAAAAAATTGCATCAGACAACCAGAAAGAGAGCCTCCTTAACATATGGATAATTAACTCAACATTTAACAAAGTAATTGTTACAGGCTTGTTACAAGCAATTTCTCCCTTTGTCACAATGTTTTAAACAGTGGTATGCCCACATATTGAAGAGAGTTGTCTGCAGAAAATACTGTGTTCATGACCCAGTATGCGGATGTGATTTTTTTTTTTTTTTTAATTGAACTGTACATATTAACTCTATCAAACGACAAAATTTTAGACTTGTCTAAATTGAAAGCATTTGCATGCGACAAAATAAATGTTACTCAAAAACTGAAATTTGTTTTAGGATGGGTAGAAGACATTGTGGGAAAAGGAAAAAAGCTGGTTAACAGCATTTTCTCCTTTTCCCACAATGTTTTCAAAAGGCTTCTTTCTTAAGGTTGTAAAAAAGCGGGATTGTGTGCTAAAGGGTTAAGACATTGACAGTTGAAATTGATCAACTTATTAGTACATTTTGACTGATAGTACTCTTTTACCTTACTAACTTTGCTGTTGTTATTTCTTTTGCTGCCAACTAAATGGATTCGACTTTTTCAAGGTCTAAAAGTATATCTACATTGCATTTAGTGCCGACACTGACTAAAGATTAACCCAAGGTAGCAGACAGTGTAGATCAACGATCAGACTGCATGTTTTTTGCAGTCAGATCTTGACCTACACCATCTGCAAAAGCTATTGGTTCAACAAAAGTGTTTAAGAGACGTTTGAGGTATTGTTATAGCCCTGTTCTTATCTTGCAAAAACTTTTGATGTTTTCTTATATCTCTGTCATTACTAAATATATTTGCTTAACACTTGGCATAGTTGTTAATTGTTAAACTTAGAACCAGACCACTAGGGTAGGTAACCCTCAAAAGTTTTACACAGTTATTGCCCTTTTTAAATTATATAATTTTCACCGAAGTGATGACTGCAGCAGAGCGTTTGAACCCACATGTTATGCTCATGTATAATTATGCTAGTGTTCCTTTTGGTTTTATTAACCCTTAGGCTGCTAAGCGCGACTCGAGGACCTTTTGCGGTCAGTGTAGATCAAGATCAGACATCACAGAACATGCAGTCTGATCTTGGATCAACACTGTCCAATAAGGAGATATTTAGTCGCCAAAAATATCTTTGAAATAGTAATATTTGCGTTTTTATTACCAACTTGAAAGTTTCATCATAGTTATAAAGCAGTTTAAGGGTTTACAAAAAGTAATACATATGTTGCTCTCCCCTGACTCTGTATGCGTTTCTTTTTTTCCAGGATCTTTTAATGGTAGTGTACCTTGCAAATCTGACCAGAACACAACTAGCCTTGAATGAGAAGTTGAATGTGGCCATATAGACTCAATTTCGTACCGTCAGTTTGGAAAATCGTGTAAAAAAACAAACTTTCAGCATGGGATGTCAGAGGCATGGTGCCATTACATGTTGTTTGATTCTTGTCACCTTGTTGGCAAAAAACTCTAGCCATTTTCAAACAATAAAAGAAAAAAAAAAAAAAAAAAAATGCTTGGTTTGTGTCAAGAATTTCAAATCTCTTTTATTGTCAAGGATTTAATATTCCTGAGAATACAATGTACTTTCACTTTCTTATTACAATGACTTGATCAGAGCTCCAGATAAGAGGGAGTGATGGTATTCTAAATCCATTATTTCTCTTCCAAACTTTCTGAATCCATTATTTCTCTTCCAAACTCTATATTAAGAACTTACTAGAATCGTCTAGATGAGCCAGTTCTAATGAGCACCGATAACATAGGGTTTAATTGAGAATAACTGATATTTTGAAATCAAAATCACTCCCTCTATCTGGAGCTCTGAATTGATGATGAAATACCCAACAAGAAATACCGGAACTGAGAGAAATCTTGGAGTTGATGTTTAAAAATATTACATCCATACTGAGCCACACTTGTTATTTTTAGCACTTTACCAAACAATCCCATGCTTGATGGTGAATGAAAGATTTATGAAACATTGTAAGGAAAGGAGAAAATGCTGGTTACCAGCATTTTCTCCTTTTCTCACAACATTTTCTACCCTGTAAGCAACAAATTATATGATTTTAGTCACAAACATTTATGGATGAGTCTAAAATTTTGTCATTTGGCAATAGAGTTAACCTTTTACCACACATTCCGGAGTTTTAACGACCGTGACAGGAAAAGGCTTTTGTAAACATTGTGGAAAAAGGAGACAATGCTGGTAACCAGCATTTTCTCCTTTTCCCACAAGGTTTTCAAAAGGCTAATTTCTCGTTAAAACTCGAGATCGTTTGGTAAAGGGTTTAAATGGTTAAGAGGAGCAACTTACTCTCAATGTTTTGGACCATTCTGGGGGTGGAGCTGCAAACCCGGCAGCTTCTGCCATTTTATTGTATTCAAAAGGGGAGTTTAGGATATTTAACACTTTATTTATCTCACTAAAGTCATCTTTCTCTGCCTTTCCAATAGCTAATTGGGCAATCCAGTTTTGCAGTATATATCGTGGGTTTAACCTTTTCATTCGAGTTTGCCGCTCTCTTTCTGATATTTCATCCTCTGTTATATATTTTTTATACAGTAAAACCCAGTCTTCAAACCATTCATGATCAGATAAAACTGGCAATATGTACCAGAACAATTATTGTTTGCAGCACACTCATGCAGCACATTTATATCCATTTCCGACAGTTCACGGAATGACATTGTAAAGTCAGCTTCTGTATCCTCCATTATTCGTAATAAAATTGCCACAAATTGTTCAAGATCTTGCATATCATGTCTACTGTTAGTCTGAAAGCCAAGCTTTTTCAAAAATATTTCCATGAACTTTGACTGGTAAATCCTAACATAGCTTTTTAAAATTTCACTGACTGTACGATCTTGCTTTTTGTTCAGCAATGGTTGAAGTGCTATTTTGAGCTTATTTAAATAAAAGTACCTGACATCTGGTTGATTTTCATAGCTGTATCTCCCCTCATCATCAGATGTGTTGGGTACAAACTTTGGATTGTACTTTTCCATGAAGCCGAAAGGTCCATAATCAATGTTCAGTGACACAATGCTGAAATTGTCAGTATTACATACACCATGTGTGAAACCAACGCTTTGCCACAATCATTTTGGCAGTTTGAGTCACAACCTCTTGGTAAAATGCTAAGACTCTATCTGGATCTGAATTGTTGATAAAAGGGAAATAGTTTGTGATGATAAAGTCTGTTAGATTTTTGAGATTTGTGGCCTAGTTAAATGTTAAAATCTCAAGGGACCCAATTCGGAACCACAATTCAGGCAGCCGAAGGACGACAGCTGCTCGCTCGGTTATAATGTTACCACTGTAGAACTGGTCTCTCATCACAGGCTCTGAACTGACCACTAGGCTGGCTGCTCGACTTGTAGGGATGCCTGTAAATAGCCAGATGTTGGTAATAAAGAAGTTCATCAAATTAAAAATACTGTAAAAAAATTTCTTCGCTTAACTCTGTACCAAACAACAAAATTTTGGACTTGTTGAAATTGAAAGCATTTGCAGATGACAAATGTTACTAGAATGATGAGTTTTCTCTTTAATAGGGAAGAAGGCATAGTGGGAAAAGGAGAAAATGCTGTTTACCAGCATTTTCTCCTTTTCCCACAATGTTTTCAAAAGCCTTCTTCCTTTGGGTTGTTGAAAGTCGGGATTGTGTGGTAAAGCGTTAAACGTAGTATGTTGTGGAAACTCACTAGAATGGTTTCAAGGAGACCAGTCTATGATTCTAATGAGTGCCCACAGCATAGGTTCTAGTGGAGGAGCTGGAGAGATGGTACTAATTGAACCTGAAAATTTTCCTCACATCTCCAGCTTATAATTATAATAAGTACAAAAAATGACTGAAACAAATGAATCTCTGAAATAACGCCTTATATATCGTGCTTGCTGTTCCTTACTTTTCAATTAAGCACAATTCAATACACGTAAATGTACATGTATAGTGTTTGAAAAAGATATTTTTGTCTATTTGGAAGTTATGATCAAACGTTCATAAACATTGCTCCTTTAATTTATTCCAGCTGAATTACTTTTTACCTAAATGTAATTAAGCAAGATGGAAATTAACAAGGGGCCTATATGGAGCTGACATGCCCTACTGGCTGTGGAGTGATATCAAGAGTGCAAGAAAAAAGAATACTTTCAATTTAGATTCTTATTCAACAAAAATGATAAAAAAAAAAAAGAAAAAAACTCCATTAAAGTCTTTTATAATGCAAATGACTTATGTAAGATTCAAATGAATAATTAGAAAAATGTGAGAAAAAATGACTTGGAAATTTGAGAAAAGGAATTACTATACATGTACTTACCACAACTTTTCACATCAGGCAAACCTTACTTCAGTAAACCTGATAATTCCTATATTACAAGGATAGTTTCAGAGTTGTAATCGGCAAATTTGTTTCAGGACTGAGGAGTCTCTTTACCATGTGTAAAAATTCTACAGCTGTTTGCATTGAAAGCTCTTGCAGATGACAAATCAAATGTTGCTCAAATTATGAGACTTGTGTGTAATAGGGTGGAAAACAAAGCATTTTCTCCTTTTTCCACAATGTTTTCAAAAGCCTTCTCCATCAGGGTTGTTAGAACTCGATATTGTTTGGTAAAGGCTTAAAGAGGTAATGACAATGTGTTCAAACCCTGTGTTCAAAACACAGTGTTCAAAACACAGTAAGGAAAACAAAATACCACCATGTTACCGAGATGATGCATGGCCTCACTGCAGAGAAACTCCCGCACAGAGGATCTCATTACAGCCCCACCATCTCCTCGTCTTGAATATGGGGTACGACCAGAACCCTTAGCTGTAGTTCCCACCTCTCTCCATGGCTATTTACATACTCTCCCAGCATTACAGCTCGTCCATCACCAAGCTGATCTGACCAATATCCAAACTGATGCCCACCATATCTAACAACGGGAAAAAAATATTGGAACTGTTCTGACCAAAGGTTTGTGTGTTGTGTTATTTCAGTTATTGCAACTGCCAGTGCTCCTATCCATGCTTTCCTGGAATTTTTTTCACCAATACTTCCCACAATATTCTTCACAAACCACTGGGTGCTTTCCCACATAACCATTGTCCAAGCAACGATTATTGGTGAGAGAGGAATTGACCATATTTCAATGACTATCATCAATCCTCAGAAAAGAAAAGCTCTGTTTGGGGTTCAAACCAGCAAACCCGTGGCTGAAAAACCTCTATGCCACTGACTGTGATACAGGGCTCATTGTTCTGACAAAAGGATCAAGGGTTGTATTCACCAACCATTCCATAAGGCATTAATTGTTCCAAATCTAATTTCATAAGACTAGGTCTCTGATTTGTTGAGGCATTCTGTATTGGCCATTCAGATGGCTAGTCTTTAAATTTAGAATTGTGTCATGCTCTGACAAAAGGGGCTTAATGCATCTCTGTGATGCATGATGCCAAGCAAGTCATCTCATGACTATGGACCCATAATAGCTACTTTTTTAAACAACCAACTGAATCATGATGTAGACTGGTCCTTGGACGTACAGAAAATTGACGAGTAGAGAAATTTCGAACCAGGTCAGCCTGCGTAGGCTGACCTGGGTCGATACTTTTCAAAGATGCATTAAGCCCCCTTTGCACAGAGCTGACTGATAGTATGAACAATCTCAACTGCTACCTCACTACTTTGCCCTTACAAGACTTGTCCATCCTTTGTTTCAGGTAACCTAATAAATGAAAATACATACATACTGAGGGATTGAAATTTCCTAGTATCATCATGTTTCCAAAGATGATCATTTGACCAAATTGGCATCTTATTGCCATCATCTACATGTGATAGATAAACGATTTTACTCCACACTGACACCAAGTTTAGTACAAGGTTTTCATTGAACTTATTGTAAATTACCTTCTTCCGACATAAATATGTCCAGTTCATTTGTAAAGAAACGTTCATTACAAATTCAGTTTACAGTGCATTCAATTTAATTCAAAACATATAGCACAGAATCATAGGCAATTAAGAGCTGATGACATAAATTATATTTTATTTTCCATTTCTGATCACAACTTGATAAAAAAAAAAAAAAAAAAGCCAATAATCTGTGACAAAAGAACTTTAATTTAACTGAAATGACTTCCGGAACATGGCAGTAAACGTAAAGCCTACTTTCGATTTCCTTTCAAGTATGTCAATGGTTATTTCATATTTAGAGAAAAAAAAAAAAATACTAGAACTGCAAGATGGTAACACACTAACAGTTACATGTCAGAGCTCCTGATTGAGGTAGTGATTTTGATTTCAAAATTGACAATATTAATTATTTGTCTCCACTAACCCCTATGTTATGGGTATTCATTAGAATCGTCTCATCGAGATGATTCTAATAAGTACCCAAAACACAGGGTTTGGAAGAGAAATAATGGATGTAGAATACCATCATTCCCTCTTATCTGAAGCTGTAGCATGTTGTTGGTTTGGTCTTTTTCTGAAGATCAATCATTAGGCTATTGATCAAGAACTTTGTTGTTAACCGACAAGAGAAAGACTGATCTATATAGCCATTTGAAACAATGCTGGTATGTTCATTTTTTATTCCTGAATGGACATAAGAATGGCTTTGTTGGGGGGTTAGTGAAGACACAATCATCAAGGTAACATCTGAGCTACCGTCCCAATTTGGGGTAGGTACATGTAAGGCTGAAACCCACGGACAACAAGTAAACCAATACTTTGATGTCTCAATGATGTTGAAAGCTGTATGAAAAGTTACGTGATTGTGCATACCTGGTTTGGATCCAGCTATCACTAAGTTTCCACTAACAAACTCCAGGAACTGTTCCGTTTTAGAAACGTCAGGGTGCATATCAAAGATTCTTTCAAGGACATCATGGCTGAATGCAGCTAGTTTTGGATTATTCCTCAATGGCATTGGATAAACAATTAAAGTATGGCATCTCTAACCTCTCGCACATAGTTACGCCTTTCTTTATCAACTGGGAACCTTGTGGAATGCATCTGTTCTGGAGCAAGTCTCCAGTTTGATAATTTTTTTTTTTTTTGGAAGATACCAAGTTTTGTTGAATTACGGATGTTTCGTACCATAACCATTTCGTACCTGTCACTTCGTACCATAATTTTACCATTTCGTACCATAATTTTACCACATCGTACTATAGTCATACAATTTCGTACCATGTATTTTGGGACCTATGACAAAGTCTTGACTATGAAAAACTATCGTTATGACGGTATTAAAAAACGAAAACAAAAACGCTAATTTATTCAAGTTAAATATTCATTTAAGAAATTATGAGCGTAACACTTTCTGATTATCTCCTTTTCCCATTATATTTTCAAAGTAGTTTCTCAAAGGGTCGTTAAAAATGAATTGCTTTCGTACGATGTATAATTTAAGTAAGTGAATATTGTAGAAAATGATGTTTTTACAAGAAAAAAAAAAAAAAATGTCATATTGACCTTGACGTTTGACCCTATCCTTGTCTCGGCATCATACAAGGTTCACCTTATTTCAAAACATACCCATAAACATACAAAAAAAAAAGAAGACAAACAGGATAATTGACAATCTACAATTAAGGGTAATAAAACAATTATAATTCTTCAATTAAATGTTCAATTTAATGTAATCTGTTTGTTCCCAGTTCTAATTATTCAACAAACATTACAGACAAACAGACCAATTATCTATCTTCTTAGTCACATACTAACTGATTCCTTTATTTATGATTTATGATTATATCCCGTAATAAGGTAACCAAAGCATTGGTTTATACTAAGTAAATATATCAAATCTCACTTTTTGTCACATTTATTGATATGTTTGGTCACAGTACGAGATGGTATTATCATGTTACGAAGTGGTAATGCTATGGTACGAAATGGCAAATTTATGGTACGAAGTGGTCATAAACTGAATGGTACGAAATGGTTATGGTACGAAGGGACTGCATACCGTTTTGTTAATCATACATATAGCAGTATTGATTACGAATGGATATGGAAACCGGGAGGAACAGCAAGTGTTAAAGTCATGAAGATGATTTTTAGACAATGTCATCGAGTAAAAGATAGAAAATACCACAAGAAACAGTAAGGCGAAACCGCCTGGCGACATGTTTACACCGGAAGTTTTATAAGCGTAACCTCCCTTCTTGTCATATTTCGATATGACGATTCCAGAGATTTTTCTCTGCAAATTGGCACACAAATGTATGATTTGTCACAATTATTTGTCCTGTTCCTTCTCCAAAATATATTGAAAGCCTTTGTCCTATTTCTAACTTAACTCAAGGTCGAAACGCTTTTTATGCTACAAAAACTAAACCGGAAACTGTCAATTTGACAAATTTTTATGGTCAAAGGGAGAAAACTCGTACAATCTTAATTTATTCAATAGTAAGATTTATCTCCCTTTCAACTGGAGTAGCGTGACACAACCCAGACCGAAATGTTGTTATTGTAATTTTTTTAAAGACAATTTTCTTCCCCAATTGAATTAATTCATGCATGAAGAAGTAAGCCGGTTTTTTAATTTTGTTCCTGTAGCCCTTCTCACAAGTTACTTTGCTTAGACTATGTCCGGTGTAGATCACAATCAGTCTGCATAAAACGTGCATGTGCAGTCTCATCTTTGATCTACACTTTCTGCTTTGTTGAGACATGCTAGACAAGAGCAACATTTTATCAACGCTCTCAGGATTAAGAAAACTTGTACACCGTTGTCAGAGTGCGAGAAAGACGACATCAACGATGACTGTATCAGTTACGATGTCTCGGTTGTTCCATCATTTACTCATCGGCAGCTTTAGTTGCGAAATTTACTGACAATCTTAATACATTGACTTATGTTACATAACAGTTATTTATTTCACGAAGACATTAAAAGAGACTCAATAATAGAAGTAAATAGATCTTTTTGACTAACGCTTGGACCGATCTTACAAGAACAGATTGTAATCTTTACAATATTTTCCATGCTTTTAAATGGTATGGTTTAAATTCAATGCATTTTTACACCTGGATTGATTTTTTTGGCCGCTATTAGTCCTTTAATATCATATGAAATTTTTGTTCTGCGTGGATTGAAATTTTCTCTAGATACTTACTTATGATATGACCGGAAAAGTTGCTTATACTCGGGTGAGGCAGACAAAGTCGCTGGAGGAAAAGTTCGGGGACGAACTGCTTCTGGAACTAAAAAGCCCAGGACGCTTTTATAAATTGTAAATAAGGGAGATAAATCTTACTGAATTCATAAACAAGCTTGTACGAGTTGTTTCCCTTTGACCATAAAATATTTTACATGTCATAGTAAATCGTACGAGGAAAGATTGTTCCTATAGGTTATTTTTCTGCCTTTCAATGCATTTGGACCCCCAATTAAGCTGGAACAATACTTAGAAAGAATCTAGAAATTATAATGCAAATACGTTTACTCATTCCTTTCTATATCTTTACTATTCAAACTGTTAATTAATTAAAATGTACCTTCTGTCAGATCTAAAAATGCAGACATTACAATTTCAAAGCCTTTTTGTCTGTCACAATATCTAGCAAAGAAGTCGACAGCGTAGATCCAAGATCAGACTGCACGTCCAATGCAGTCTGATCTTGACTGCCTCTGACGGAAAAGCAGTATTTTAATCAGGCTTTAGTGCCACAGGGGCTTTTACCAGGATTGTTTATTCATATTGGAATTTTGAAATAAAAGTTGTATGGTACACTGAAAGCTCAGGTCATTAAGTAAATAATCAGTCATGCTCTGGCACAAGGGGTTTAATGCATAGATACGTAATGCATTATGCCAAGCAAGTCATCACATAATTATAAATCCATGAAATCTATTTACTCTTACAATGGACTTGATCTGGATGTAGAATGATCCTTTGCAATGCAGAAAATAATAGCAAAAAGTTTCGACTCATGTCAGCCTGCGCGGACTGCGCAGGCTGACATGAATCGATACTTTTTGCAGACACATTAAGCCCCTTTTTACAGAGCATGGCTCATATCTTCTGTTTATGAGAATAGAGATATAATTGACTTTTGAATAGTCCATGCAGGCTGCCCTTGGTCGATACTTTTTGCTATTTGTAAATTTTCTGCTTGTCCAGTTCACACAATTCTAATAATAGATGTGCGTTCTATTGCATACAGCGATGCTGAAGTAGTGCTATAGCATTTCATATCATGGGTCCTATGTCCGCATTCCGCCATAAGCAGGGCCAACCTTTGAAAGTTTCTAACATCTTTGTGCAATAATGTCTTAGAGCCATACTTGTTAACCCTTTACCACATAATTCCGAGTTTTAACAATCCCGAGGAAGAAGTATTTTAAAATATTGTGGGAAAAGGAGAAAATGCTGGTAACCAGCATTTTATCCTATTCCCACAATGTTTTCTACCCTATGACAGTAAAATTACATCATTTTAGCTACATTTAGATTGTCGTCTACAAATGCTTTTAATCTGGGAAAGTCTGTATTTTGCTGGTGTGGTAAAGTTCAGGTTTTCAGATTTGTCAAATGTTGCTATATTTGATGATACATTATTTTGAGTAGAAGATATTTCTTTACCCCACTGCTGTACAATCTATTTTAGACCCAACAAA
The DNA here is from genome assembly GCA_945859785.2 of Tridacna gigas. Taxonomy (NCBI): domain Eukaryota; kingdom Metazoa; phylum Mollusca; class Bivalvia; order Cardiida; family Cardiidae; genus Tridacna; species Tridacna gigas. Next base: position 31,354,454 of record OX244033.2, read on the forward strand.
AACCACTATTAAGGTCAGGCATTTGAAGGAAAGTACCGTGTTTATGACCCAGTATGTGGATATGATGTTTTTATTGAATAAGACATTGATAGTCAGTTGAGATTGACTAACTTGACTCTTTACCAAACAACAACATTTTGGACGTTTCCAAATTGAAAGCATTTGCAGACGACAAAATAAATGTGACTCAAAAACTGAAATTTGTTTTGGGAAAGGTAGAAAACATTGTGAGAAAAGGAGAAAATGCTGGTTACCAGTATTTTCTCCTTTTCCCACAGTGTTTTCAAAAGGCTTCTTCCCCAGGGTCGTTAAAAGCCAGGTAAAGGGTTAATGGCACATTTTAACTGTTAGTACACTGTTCAATTATGCTAGTGTGCTTTTTAGTTGTATAAACCTTAGGCTCTAAGTGCGACTGAAGGACCTTTTGCGGATTGTGTAGATCAAGATCAGAATGTACAGAATGTGTAGTCTGATCTTGGATTTACACTGTTTGATAAGGAGATATTTTGTCACCCAAAAATCACTTTGAAATAGCAATATTTCGGTTTTTACTACTGACTTAAATTTCAATTTATTTAGTTATGGAATTTTAGTTATGTAGCAGTTTAACCCTTTACCTCACAAATCCCGACTTTCAACGACCCTGAAAAGAGGCCTTTTGAAAAAATTGTGGAAAAAGGAGAAAATGCTAGTAACTAGCATTTTCTCCTTTTCCCCTTATGTTTTCTACCTTTTCCAAAACAAATTATAATTGCTCAGTCACATTGTGACTAGGAACCAGCTTTTTCTCCTTTTCTAACAATGTTTTCCACCTTTTCCAAAACAAGTTATAAATTTTCAGTCACATTTGTTTTGTCATCTACAAATGCTTTCAAATTGAACTGGTTTCAAATTTTGCCATTTGGTAAAGAGTTAAGGGTTAACAAAAAGTAATACATATGTTGCTCTCCCCTGACACTGTATGTGTTTCTTTTTTTCCAGGATCTTTTAATGGTAGTTTACCTTGCAAATCTGACCAGAACACAACTAGCCTTGAATGAGAAGTTGAATGTGGCCATACAGACACAATTTTGTACAGTCGTTTGGAAATTTGTGTAAAAAACAAACTTTGTAGTATGGCATGTCAGAGGCATGGTGTCATCAGTTTGATTCTTGTCAACTTGTTAGCAAAAACTCTAGCCATTTTCAAACAATAAAAGAAAAAAAAAATTAGGTTTGTGTCAAGAATTTCAGATCTCTTTTATTGTCAATGATTTAATATTCCTGAGAATACAATGTACTTTCACTTTCTTATCACAATGAATTGATTAGAGCTCCAGATAAGAGGGAGTGATGGTATTCTAAATCCATTACTTCTCTTCCAAACCCTATGTTAAGGGGAAGTCATTAGAATCATCTCAATGAGACGATTCTAATGAGTACCCACAACATATGGTTTAATGGAGAATAACTGATCTTTTCAATTTTGAAATCAAAATTGCTCCCTCTATCTGGAGCTCCGATTCGATGATGAAATACCCAACAAGAAATAATGTACTGAGAGACATCTTGGAGTTGATGTTAAACTAGAGGCGCTTGAGCGCCTGTATCGCTCCACAGGCCTGATATTTCTATAATGGCGAAAAGAAGTTTTTAACAATTACCATTCAATCCTGCATTTTAGCTCACTGAAGAAAAAAGGTATGGAAAAAACTTGTGAGAAAAGAAGAAAAAAATGGTAACCAGCATTTTCTTAGTTTCCCACAATAATTTCTATCCTTTTTTATATATGTCTTACTAATTCGAAGATATGTTGTCTGCAACAGGTCCTTTCACAAACCATTTTGGGTGGGGAAACATCAAAATATAGAAAATATGTCTTTCTCAGGGTCGTTTAAAAGTTGTGATTGTGTGGTAAAGGGGTAATCTAAAAGAACAGCTAGGAGGGCAAATGAATGAATGTTATAGCAATATAGATCAACTTACATCAATACACCAAACAGAATGAAATATGCTGGCATACAATGAACACCTAATCCCTAATAATCAACTTTTCACAGTCACAGTTAGAATGTCTTCTGTGGCAAACAACACAAAATGGTCTACAAATGCATTTACATAAATCAAATATCCTGCTCCAGGGCACAGATTAATTCTGGTGTACTGAAGTTGTGGGATCAGTTTGACTGGATAACATTAATGCCTTATCACAAATGTAAAGCCCTGTCCCACTATGTACCAGGTCACCAGGATTTACATCCCTTCTGTCCACTCTGCATTTACTCATTAGTAGGTCAACAAACCTTTACCAGAACTAATAAAAGTGCAGAGGTTCTCTTGTTCTATATCAAAAGGACTATAAAGTACCTACAACATGGGGGTTTTGTTATTAAAATACTTTTTCTTTTTTATCTTGGCATGGTTACTCAGGCTTAGTAATAAGGCAAAATTGAAAAGCTCAAGTTGTGAAAGGTGCTCAAGCTTTTATCTTATTTATGGCCAGTGATATTTTATTACTAGTACTAACTAATAGCATATCATTGGAGTAAATTGTGATCTTAATACCAAGGAAAATGTGTGGGCTTAAATAGGACAGCCCTGACTAGGTCAAGTCAATCCAATTTTATTCCTTTTTCTTTGTTAGTCGATAAAACTAACACAATAAATAGTTTTGGAGAAGAACATTTTTTTGAAATATAAGCCTTGTCTATAAAAAAATGTGTTTTTAGGTGTATCATTTTTTTAAAAGGAATTTGGTATACAACCACCATAGAAACAATTTGGCAGACAACCACCATAGGAACTTACCTGCAAAACAACAATGAAATCCAATGAATAGTTTTAGAGAAGAAATTTTTCAAAGATTTTACTTTATACCATAAAAGGAAAATGAGTCTCCCATAAAAGCCATGTTTTTTGACAGATCATTTTTTTTTAAAGGAATTCTGTAAACCTGTATCTAAGGAACATTTCTGCAAAATAATAATGCTATCCAAATAGCGGTTTGGGAGGAGAAGATTTTTAAAGGTTTTTTACTTTGGTTGCCATGGCAACCAGAATTCTTCATGGAACACAATTATTTGAAGGAATTTGAAAGAGGACCACCAAAGGAACATTCCTGTGAAATTTGGTAAAAATCCAGTCAATAGTTTCTGAGGAGAAGTTTTTTAAAGAAAAAGTTTACGGACACACGCACGGACGAACGGACGCACGGACGCACGACGGACACAACGCCATGACAATAGCTCGCTGGCCTTCGGCCAGTGGAGCTAAAAATGTTACATCCATATTGAGCCACACTGGGTATTTTTAGCACTCTACCAGACAATCCCATGCTTGATGACTGAATGAAGGATTTATGAAACATTGTATGAAATGGAGAAAATGCTGTTTATCAGCATTTTCTCCTTTTCCCACAAGGTTTTCAAAAAGCTATTTTCTCAGGGTCATTAGAACTTTGATAAAGGGTTAAGAGGAGCAACTTACTCTCAATGTTTTGGACCATTCTGGGGGTGGGGCTGCAAACCCGGCAGCTTCTGCCATTTTATTGTATTCAAAAGGGGAAGTTAGGATATTTAACACTTTATTTATCTCACTAAAGTCATCTTTCTCTGCCTTTTCAATAGCTAATTGTGCAATCCAGTTTCGCAGTATGTATCGTGGGTTTACCATTTTCATTCGAGTTTGCCGCTCTTTTTCTGATATTTCATCCTCTGTTATATATTTTTTATACAGTAAAACCCAGTCTTCAAACCATTCATGATCAGATAAAACTGGCAAAGTCCAATATGTACCAGAAAAATTATTGTTTGCAGCACACTCATGCAGCACATTTATATCCATTTCTGAAAGTTCACGGAATGACATTGTAAAGTCAGCTCCTGTATCCTCCATTATTCGTAGTAAAATTGCCACAAATTGTTCAAGATCTTGAAGTTTATGTCTACTGTTAGTCTGAAAGCCAAGCTTTTTCAAAAATATCTCCATAAACTTTGACTTGTAAATCCTAGCATAGCTTTTTAAAATTTCACTGACTGTATGATCTTGCTTTTTGTTCAGCAATGGTTGAAGTGCTATTTTGAGCTTATTCAAATTAAAGTACCCGACATCTGGTTGATTTTCATAGCTGTATCTCCCCTCATCATCAGATGTGTTGGGTACAAACTTTGGATTGTACTTTTCCATGAAGCCGAAAGGTCCATAATCAATGGTTAGTGACAGAATGCTGAAATTGTCAGTATTACATACACCATGTGTGAAACCAACGCTTTGCCACAAAGCAATCATTTCGGCAGTTTGAGTCACAACCTCTTGGTAAAATGCTAAGACTCTATCTGGATCTGAATTGTTGATAAAAGGGAAATAGTTTGTGATGATAAAGTCTGTTAGATTTTTGAGATTTGTGACCTCGTTGTTAAATGTTAAGATCTCAAGGGACCCAATTCGGAACCACGATTTAGCCAGCCGAAGGACGACAGCTGCTCGCTCGGTTATAATGTTACCACTGTAGAACTGGTCTCTCATCACAGGCTCTGAACTGACCACTAAGCTGGCTGCTCGACTTGTAGGGATGCCTGTAAATAGCCAGATGTTGGTAATAAAGAAGTTCATCAAATTAAAAATACTGTAAAAAAATTTCTTCGCTTTACTCTGTACCAAACAACAAAATTTTGGACCTGTCGAAACTGAAAGCATTTGCAGACGACAAATGTTACTGAAATGATGAGTTTTCTCTTTAATAGGGAAGAGGACATAGTGGGAAAAGGAGAAAATGCTGTTTACCAGCATTTTCTCCTTTTCCCACAATGTTTTCAAAAGCCTTCTTCCTTTGGGTCGTTGAAAGTCGGGATTGTGTGGTGAAGCGTTAAACGTAGTATGTTGTGGAAACTCACTAGAATGGTTTCAAGGAGACCAGTCTATGATTCTAATGAGTGCCCACAGAACAGATTCTAGTGAAGGAACTAGAGAGATGGTACTAATTGAACCTGAAAATACTCAGATCTGCAGCTTATAATAAGCACAAAAAATGAATGAAACAAATGAATCTCTGAAATGACACCTTATATATCGTGCTTGCTGTTCCTTACTTTTCAGTACACATGAATGTATAGTGTTTGAAAAAGATATTTTTGTCTATTTGCAAGTCATGATCAAACGTCCATAAACATTTCACCTTTAATTTATTCCAGTTGAATTGCTTTTTACCTAAGAATGTAATTAAGCAAGATGGAAATTAACAAGGGGCCTATATGCACCTGACATGCCCTACTGGCTGTGGAGTGATATCAAGAGTGCAAGATAAAAGAATACTTTCAAATTAGATTCTAATTCTACAAAAATGATAAAAAAAAAAAAAAAAAAAAAAAGGAAAAAAACTCCATTAAAGTCTTTTATAATGCAAATGACCTACATAAGATTTAAATGAATAATTTGAAAAATGTGAGAAAAAATGACTTGGGAATTCGAGAAAAGGAATTACTATACATGTAGTTACCACAACTTTTCACATGAGGCAAACCTTACTTCAGTAAACCTGATTATTCCTACATTGCAAGGATAGTTTCAAAGTTGTAAGTGGCAAATTTGTTTCAGGACTGAGGAGTCTCTTTACCATGTGTAAAAATTCTACAGCTGTCTGCATTGAAAGCTCTTGCAGATGACAAATCAAATGTTGCTCAAATTATGAGACTTGTGTGTGATAGGGTGGAAAACAAAGCATTTTCTCCTTTTTCCACAATGTTTTCAAAAGCCTTCTCCATCAGGCTCTTTAGAACTTGAGATTGTTTGGTAAAGGCTTACAGAGGTAATGACAACGTGTTCAAACCCAAATAAATTTCCAAAACACAGTAAGGAAAACAAAATACCACCATGTTACCTAGATGATGCATGGCCTCACTGCAGAGAAACTCCCGCACAGAGGATCTTATTACAGCCCTACCATCTCCTCGTCTTGAATATGGGGTACGACCAGAACCCTTGAGCTGTAGTTCCCACCTCTCTCCATGGCTATTTACATACTCTCCCAGCATTACAGCTCGTCCATCACCAAGCTGATCTGACCAATATCCAAACTGATGCCCGCCATATCTAACAACGGGAAAAAAATATTGGAACTGTTCTGACCAAAGGTTTGTGTGTTGTGTTATTTCAGTTATTGCAACTGCCAGTGCTCCTATCCATGCTTTCCTGGAATTTTTTTCATCAATAATTCCCACAATATTCTTCCCAAACCACTGGGTGCTTTCCCACATAACCATTGTCCAAGCAATGATTATCAGTGAGAGAGGAATTGACCATATTTCAATGACTATCATCAATCCTCAGAAAAAAAAGCTCTGTTTGGGATTCAAACCAGTGAACCCATGGCTGAAAAACCTCTATGCCACTGACTGTGATACAGGGCTCAATGTTCTGACAAAAGGATCAAGGGTTGTATTCACCAACCATTCCATAAGGCATTAATTGTTCCAAATCTAATTTCATAGACTAGCCCTCTGATTGGTTGAGGCATTCTGTATTGGCCATTCAGATGGCTAGTCTTTAAATTTAGAATTGTGTCATGCTCTGACAAAAGGGGCTTAATGCATCTCTGTGATGCATGATGCCAAGCAAGTCATCTCATGACTATGGACCCATAATACCTACTTTTTTAAACAACCAACTAAATCATGATGTTGACTGGTCCTTGGGCATACAGAAAATTGACAAGTAGAGAAATTTCGAACCAGGTCAGCATGTGTAAGCTGACCTAGGTCAATACTTTTCGCAGATGCATTAGGCCCCCTTTACACAGAGCATGGCTCAATTAGACTTGAATTCAGAACAGTTGGTGAATAGTATGGTTCAAGGACATGTATTTATCTGGTCATATGAGTCTTCCTTCAAATTTGAGTCATGTTTCTTTCCACAAAAGCAGTTTTGACTGATAGTATGAACAATCTCAACTGCTACCTCACTGCTTTGCCCTTACAAGACTTGTCCATCCTTTGTTTCAGGTAACCTAATAAAATCAAATGAAAATACATACATATTAAGGGATTGAAATTTCCTAGTATCATCATGTTTCCAAAGATGATCATTTGACCAAATTGGCATCTTATTGCTATCATCTATCTGTGATAGATAAATGATTTTACTCCACATTGACACGAAGTTTAGTACAAGGTTTTCATTGAACTTATCGTAAATTACCTTCCTCTGACATAAATATGTCCAGTTCATTTGTAAAGAAACGTTCATTACAAATTCAGTTTACAGTGCATTCTATTTAATTCAAAACATATAGCACAGAATCATAGGCAATGAAGAGCTAACGACATAAATTATATTTTATTTTCCATTTCTAATCACAACTTGATAAAAAAAAAAAAAAAAAAGCCAATAGCCTGTGATAAAAGAACTTTAAATGAAATGACTTCCGGAACATGGCAGTAAACGTAATGCCTACTTTCAATTTCCTTTCAAGTATGTCAATGGTTATTTCATATTTAGAAAAAAAAAAATACTAGAACTGCAAGACAGTAACAGTAACATGTCAGAGCTCCAGACTGAGGGAGTGATTTTGATTTCAAAATTGACAATATTAATTATTATTCTCCACTAACGGTACCCCTATGTTATGGTCTCAAGATGATTCTAATGAGTACCCAAAACGCAGGGTTTGGAAGAGAAATAATGGACTTAGAATACCATCATTCCCTCTTATCTGGAACTCTAACATGTTGCTGGTTTGGTCTTTTTCTGAAGATCAATCATTAGGCTGTTGATCAAGGACTTTGTTGTCAACTGACAAGAGAAAGACTGATCTATACAGCCATTTGAAACAATGCTGGTATGTTCATTTTTATTCCTGAATGGACATAAGAACGGCTTTGTTGGGGGTTAGTGAAGACACAATCATCAAGATAACATCTGAGCACCGTCCCAATTTGGGGTAGGTACATGTAAGGCTGAAACCCAAGAACAACAAGTAAGCCAATGCTTTGATGCCTGAAATGATGTTGAAAGCTGTATGAAAAGTTACGTGATTGTGAATACCTGGTTTGGATCCAGCTATCACTAAGTTTCCACTAACAAACTCCAGGAACTGTTCCGTTTTAGAAACGTCTGGGTGCATATCAAGGATTCTTTCAAGGACATCATGGCTGAATGCAGCTAGTTTTGGATTATTCCTCAATGGCATTGGATAAACAATGGAAAATATAACGTCTCTAACCTCTCGCACATAGTTACGCCTTTCTTTATCAACTGGGAACCTTGTGGAAAGCATCTGTTCTGGAGCAAGTCTCCAGTTTGATAATTTTTTTTGAAGATACCAAGTTTTGTTAATCATACATATAGCAGTATTGATTACGAATGGATACGGAAATCGGGAAGAACAGCAAGTGTTGAAGTCATGAAGATGATTTTTAGACAATGTCATCGAGTAAAAAATAGAAAATATCACAAGAAACAGTAAGGCGAAACCGCCAGGTGACATGTTTACACCGGAAGTTTTATAAGCATAACCTCCCTTCTTGTCATATTTCGATATGACGATTCCAGCGATTTTTCTCCGGAAATTGGCCCACAAATGTATGATTTGTCACAATTATTTGTCCCGTTCCTTCTCCAAATTATACTGAAAGCCTTTTTCCTATCTCTAACTTAACTCAAAGTCGAAACGCTTTTTATAGTACAAAAACTAAACCGGAAACTGTCAATTTGACAAATTTTTATGGTCAAAGGGAGAAAACTCGTACAATCTTAATTTATTCAATAGTAAGATTTATCTCCCTTTTAACTGGAGTAGTGTGACATAGCCCAGACCGAAATGTTGTTACCGAAATTTTTTCCCCAATTGAATTAATTCCTGCATGAAGAAGAAAGCCGATTTTTTAATTTTGTTCCTGTAGCCCCTCTCACAAGTTACAATGCTTAGACTATGTCCGGTGTAGATCACAGTCAGTCTGCATAAAACGTGCATGTGCAGTTTCATCTTTGATCTACACTTTCTGCTTTGCTGAGACATGCTAGACAAGAGCAACATTTTTTTCAAAGCTCTCAGGATTAAGAAAACTTGTACACCGTTGTTAGAGAGCGAGAAAGACGACATCAACGATGACTGTATCAGTTACGATGTCTCGGTTGTTTCATCATTTACTCACCGGCAGCTTTAGTTGCGAAATTTACTGACAATCTTAATACATTGACTTATGTTACATAACAGTTATTTATTTCACAAAGTCATTAAAAGCGACTCAATAATAGAAGTAAATAGATCTTTTTGACTAACGCTTGGACCGATCTTACAAGAACAGATTGTAATCTTTACAATATTTTCCATGCTTTTAAATGGTATGATTTAAATTTAATGCATTTTTACACCTGGATTGATTTTTTGGCCGCTATTAGTCCTTTACTATTATATGAAAATTATTGTTCTTCGTGGATTGAAATTTTCTCTAGATAAAACGTATGATATGACCGGAAAAGTTGCTTATACTCGGGTGAGACAGACAAAGTCGCTGGAGGAAAAATTCGGGAACGAACCGCTTCTGGAACGAAGAAGCCCAGGACGCTTTTATAAATCAGTAAATAAGGGAGATAAATCCTACTTAATTCATAAACAAGCTTGTACGAGTTGTTTCCCTTTGACCATTAAATATTTTACAATAGCTATCAGCTAGTAAGCTGCATTTAAAGGATGGTGATGTCATAGTATTGCGAACGAGGAAAGATTGTTACTGTTGGTTATTATTTTGCCTTTCGACGCATTTGAACCCGCAATTAAGCTGGAACAAAACTAAGAAAGAATCCAGAAATTATAATGTAAACACGTTTACTCATTCCTTTCTATATCTTTACTATTCAAATTGCTAATTACATGTAAATGAAATGTACCTTCTGTCAGATCTAAAAATGCAGACATTACAATTTCAAAGCCTTTTTGTCTGTCACAATATCTAGCAAAGAAGTCGACAGCGTAGATCCAAGATCAGACTGCACGTCCAATGCAGTCTGATCTTGACTGCCTCTGACGGAAAAGCAGTATTTTAATCAGGCTTTAGTGCCACAGGGGCTTTTACCAGGATTGTTTATTCATATTGGAATTTTGAAATAAAAGTTGTGTGGTACACTGAAAGCTCAGATCATTAAGTAAATAATCAGTCATGCTCTGGCACAAGAGGGTTTAATGCATAGATACGTAATGCATTATACCAAGCAAGTCATCACATAATTATAAATCCATGAAATCTATTTACTCTTACAACGGACTTGATCTGGATGTAGAATGATCCTTTGCAATGCAGAAAATTTACAAATAGCAAAAAGTTTCGACTCATGTCAGCCTGCGCAGACTGCACAGGCTGACATGAATCAATACTTTTTGCAAACGCATTAAGCTTCTTTTCACAGACCAGGGCTCATATCTTCTGTTTATGAGAACAGAGAAACGATTGATTTTTGAATAGTGGGTTAAACAAATCTGCAAAAAAAAAAAATCTACCAAAGTCAGCCTGCACCGTCCATGCCTGCTCAGGATTGTAAGAAACAGATAACTGAAACACTGTGGAAACGGGCATATAATACCATCAAGTAAATATAGGCTGAAAGAAGAAATTCACACGATTCTAACTATAATCTGTGTTTCTTTTAGAGACGGTGATGCTGAAGTAAAGCAAAGGCCTTTCTTATCAGTGATTTTGTGTTCCCATCCTGCCATGGGCACTGTTGACCTTTGAAAGTGACCAACATCCCAGTGCAATACTAGTTAAGGTTTTCAGGAAGAAATCATGAGTGATCATAATAATATGAGCCATGCTCTGGCAAAAGGGGCTTAACTCTTTACCAAATGACAAAAATTTTAGACTGGTCCAAATTGAAAGCAGTTGCAGAGGACAAAATAAATGTGACTGAAAAACTGAAATTTGTTTTGAGTAGGGTAGAAAACATTGTAGGAAAAGGAGAAAATGCTGGTTTCCAGCATTTTCTCCTTTTCCCACGATGTTTTCAAAAGGCTTCTCTCTCACGGTCATTAAAAGTCCAGACTGTGTGGTAAAGGGTTAAGGCCTCTCGGTGATGCATTGTACCAATCAAGCCATCACATAATTATTGATCCATTACAGCCAATTTCGACTGAATCATGAGGTAGACTGGCCCTTTGACATTGAAACTGGCCAGTAGTGCGGAGTGCACAGGCTGACCTGGGTTGTTACTTTTTGCAGATGCATTAAGCCCCCTTGTCCGAGAGCATGGCTCATATACACTGTAAAACTTCTTTTGCAATGGATGTAGAAGAAATAAGCTTGAACTTCAAATAAATTCATCATTTTTATTGCATTATCAATTTAACCCTTCACCAAACAACAAAAAGTTTAGATTTGTCCATATGGAAAGATTTGCAGATGACAATTTAAATGTGAATCAAATAATGAGCATTGTCTTTGTAAGGGTTTGAAATGTTGTGGGAAAATGAGAAAATGCTGGTAATCAGCATTTTCTCCTTTTCCCACAATGTTATTAAAAGCTCTTTTCCTCAGGGGTGTTAAAACATGGGACTGTTTGGTAAAGGGTGAAACAATACCCAACACTGCTTTACAAAACCATTGTTCAACAATTTCCAAACTCTTAGCCCCAATCTCTTGAACGAGATTCAATTATTTTTCTAGACTCTTCGGAATTGAAAACACCTGCAGTTGACAAACTTGAACTCTGTACAGGTTAGCTGAAATTCTCTGATATTCTAGATTGCTTGAGAGAAGTAGAAATTGTCTGTATCAGCAAGTTTTACTTTTCCCAGAATGAAGTCAATACGTTTCTTTTGAAGATATGTTAATCCTTTACCAAAGAACGGAAAGAAGAAGGCTTTTGAAAACATTGTGGGAAAAGGAGAAAATGCTGGTAATCAGCATTTTCTCCTTTTCCCCACAATGTTTTCTACCCTTCCTTAACAAATTACAGCATTTGGACCACACTTAAGTTGTCACCTGCAAATAGTTTCAATTAGGAAATGTCTAAAATTTCATTTTGTGCTGAAGAGTGAAAGAAACAAACATTGTTACTTCCTCTAGCAAGCAACATACTATTCAAGGATTCTGAAATACTAAATGCCATAAAACATTTTCTTATCTAGAAATTTAACCAATTGTTCACTTTACAAGCTTGTTTTAGACATAACACAAGAATATTGGTAAAACTAATGGATGCACCCATGCGTGAAATGAAATCATGGAAACACAGACAACTTTGCTGCAGAAATTCTTGCTTGGTGCATAAAAATTTAGGACAATGACATCGACCAAAGAAAATTATATGGGTGGGGGGGAGAAATACCAATTCTTGTAAGGACCCCCTCAAATTTGTTGAACCATTAACTGAACAATCCTGTGTTTCATCGACATCTAGAGAGAAGGCTATTGGAAACATACTGGATACCAGCATTTTCTTCTTTGCCCACAAATTTTTTTTCCCCTGTCAAAGACAAAACTACCATTTCAGCCACAATGAAATTGTCTGCTGTAAATGCTTTCAATAGGGATACAATAGGGATAGTCTAGAATTTGTCACCAGGCACAGATTATAGAATCCAATGTCACTGTTTCTTAAAATTCATGAGAAAATATAATTATGCTGCACCTCTGAAATAAATGAGCCATGCTCTGTGAAAAAAGGGCAAAATGCATCTGCAAAAAGTATTGATACATGTCAGCCTGTGCAGTCTGACATGGGTCTAAACTTTTCTCAGTGGTTAATTTTCTGCATATCAGAGGAGCATTCCACCTTGTGATTCAGCTGGTTGCTAATCAACCTGCATTTTATGGATCCATAAATATGAGATAACTTGTTTGGTATAATGCATCACGGAGATACAATAAGCCCCCTTTTGCCAGAGTATGGCTCAGATGCTTTTGTAAACTTAAAAAAAAAAAAAAAAAAAAATTCACAAGAGCCATCCTGATGTTTCCTTCAAACAATAGCAATTTGTCAGACATACATGTAGATCTAGTGTGATTCAGATGAAAAACCTTTTTTCCCCAATGCTGCTTTCTTTCCTTTAATATGCTAATATTCTACATCTTTTCAATTGTCATGCTGTCTTCAAAAGCGATGTCAAAAGACCTTTGCACTGGGGCAAGGATTAAAACAGATTACAAACATAAACCCCATAAATGTACACTAAGCATGACTCAATTTTTTGGGGGGGTCAGACAGTGTAGATCTAGATTAGACTACACAGAATTTGTAGTCCGAATTTGGATCTACCGTGATTGATAAATGACCCTTATAGTGCTTCAAACAACTTATTATGCTGTTTTTGCAGACAGTGTAGATCAAGATCAGACTGCTCAGATGATGCTGTCTGATCTCAACATGCAATGTCTGATGCCAAATACCATATTCTAGCCAAAAAAACCCTGACAGTGAAATAGGTGAATTTTCAATTCAATAACTGCACCCTATGGTTTATTGAAGTAATTCTAATATCTATGCTACAATTCCAGAGTTAACCATTAACCCTTTCCCAAACGACAAATTTTGGACTGGTCCAAATTGAAAGAGTTTGCAGACGATAATTTTAAATTTGATGAAAATGGCAGAAAGGTCTCAAAAAGGGTAGAAAACACTGTGGGAAAAGGAAAAATTGCTCGTTACGAGCAATTTCTCCTTTTCCCACAGTGTTTTCAAAAGACTTGTACTGCAGACACGTGAAAACCAGGTCTTGTTTGGGAAAGGGTGAAAGCAATCAAACTTGGTTAACCTTTTATCGAACAACAAACTTATTCACACTTATCAAAATCGAAACTGAGAGCATTTGCACATGACAAGATAAATGGTGGCTTAAGGGACAGGATTTGTCTTTGAAAAGGTACTAAACATTGTGGGAAAAGGAGAAAATACTGCTTTCCAGCACTTTTTCCTTTTTCCACTATGTTTTAAAATGCCTCTTTCGTCATGGCTGTTAAAACACACAAGTGTATGGTAAAGACTTGAAGTACTAACCCTGTTTAACTTTTTAGCACACAATGTAGAGTTTTAACATTGCTGAGAAAGAAAGCTTTTGAAAACATTGTGGGAAAAGGAGAAAATGCTGGTAACCAGCATTTTCTCCTTTTCCCACAAAGTTTTCTACCCTTCGTATACAATTTTTAAATTTTGATTTATTTTGTCATCTGCATGTGCTTTCAATTAGCACAAGTCTAAACAGTTATCTTGTGATAAAGAGCTAAATTCAATCTTTGAACCACACAGAACATTGAATTTAAACTTTCAACTATTTTGTTAGATGTTCTGACAAAAACAGCTTTGAAATCGCAATATCTTCCTCGTCTTTTGTACCAACTGGCGAAGTCCACTTCTTTTTTCTCAGCACTTCATGGTTAAACCCTTTACCACACAATCCCCAGTTTTAATGACCTTGACGAAGAAGGCTTTTGAAAGCATTGTGGGAAAAGGAGAAAATGCTGGTAACCTGTAACCAGCATTTTCTCCTTATCCCGCATTGTTTTCTTTCCTTCAAAAAGCGAATTTCAGTTTTTGAGTCATTTTGTCATCTGCATATGCTTTTAATTTGGATGAATCCATGATTTTGTTGTCTGGTAAGGGGTTGATAAACCCTTAAGTTGCTAAATGAATGAAACTAACGATTTCAAGCCAACAGTGAAAACTCTCAGTTTACTAGTTTAACGTTTTGCTTGTCGGAGAAATCTTACCGTATCGAACAGCATGGACTCTAGATCAGACTGCATGTTTTGTGCAGTCTGATCTTGATCTACACTGTCTGCAAAAGCCCACAAAGTCCCGCTTAGCAGCCTAAGTGTTAACATCAACACTGGATATTCTCTGTAAGACACACATACACACACTCATATTGTATCGGGTTAATTGTTTGTGTCAATGTGTTTTTGGTCAAAGCGACTTTTAAAGTTTTTGGCCATATAGATAAAGTAGGTCAGAGCTTCTTTCTCCACAACTGGGATGGACTTGAAATGTCGGGCCACAGTCTGAAAGAAAAAAATAAACAACTGTAAGAAAAAGTCAGTGGTGCTCTGGAAGAAGAGAGTTTTATGCATCTTTGGGATGCATTATAAAAGCTAGTCACTGGATAATATGGATCCATATTGTCTGAAAAAATCAGGAGGATGATGATGTAGGATGGTCTTTTGACATGCAAAAAGTTTACTGATATCAGAAAATTTCGAGCCAGGTCAGCATGCATGATTTATGCCAGGTTGACGTGGATCGATACTTTTTCCAGATGCATTAAATTGCCTTTTCACAGAGCATGGCTCCTATCTATATCCACACTACAGATGGATGGACAGACAAATGAATGGACAGATACAGTGTACTCGTCATATGTAATGAAACAAAACTTATAGTATGTACTTACATCTGACAGCTGGGCCTTGTTCATGCCTGGTCTTGCCGGCAATTTGTAATGTCGTTTGTATCTTCTTAATGTGTTAACAGGCATTTGAAAGAAGTCAATCTGAGACAAAAACAATGAATGATTATACAGTAGTCCACAAGCAAGAGGAACACAGAACTCATTTTAGGGTTTGTCTGACGAAGGTCCATCGCCTCTCAAATGATTCTTAACCCTTTACCAC
This sequence comes from Tridacna gigas, assembly GCA_945859785.2. NCBI lineage: Eukaryota > Metazoa > Mollusca > Bivalvia > Cardiida > Cardiidae > Tridacna > Tridacna gigas. Next base: position 31,370,026 of record OX244033.2, read on the forward strand.
ACAATCCGAAGTTTTAACAACCCTGAGGAAGAGGCCTTATGAAAAAGTAGTGGAAAAAGGAGAAAATGCTGGTAACCAAGATTTTCTCTTTTTTCCACAAGGTTTTCTACCCTTATGAAGTTAAGTTCTATCAATTGATCTACATTTGAATTGTCATCTACAAATGCTTTCAATTTGAACTAGTACAAAATTTTGTTGTTAAAGGAACAAGTGTACAAACCGAGAAGACTGCCCACATAATGAGCAATAATTCTAGTATGCTTTTAATTATTGATATACCATTATGTAAATGAAAGCCCCAAAACCAGTGTAGAAATTTATGTCTCAATTCAATCAAGAAGCAAACGAGATACTGCTTAACTCTTTACCAAACGACAAAATTTTGGACTCATCTAAATTCAAAGCATTTGCAAACGACACATTAAACATGACTCAAAAACTGAAATATTTGCTTTTGGAAGAGAAGAAAACACTGTGGGAAAAGAAGAAAATGCTGGTTACCAGCATTTTCTTCTTTTCCCACAATGTTTTCAATAGGCCTTTTCCCCAGGGACGTGAAAACCCAGGATTGTTTGGTAAAGGGTTAAAACAAATCAAGAATATGGAAAAAGGCATGTGGGTTTGACATGCAAATGTTTTTGCAAGAAACTGTGGTATGGTTTAACAAGGAAAGACAATTGCAGTCAACCATTCTAATAACTGGTCAAATTTGTCAGCAAGAGCAAGTGCAAAAAAAATGCAAGCAAATACAATTTATTATCCATTTCATGCAAAATACATTTGAGCCATACTCTGGCAAAAGGGGGCTTAATGCCTCTTTGTGATGCATGATACCATGCAAGTCACAGCATGATCGTGGATCTATAAAGTCCATTTTGTCTAACAACCGACTGAATCATGAGGTAGATTGGTCCCTTGACATACAGAAAATTAACCAAAAGCGAAAAGTTTCGGCCCAGGTCAGCCTGCACAGACTGTGCAGGCTGACCTGGGACGATACTTTTTGCAGATGCATTAAGCCCCCTTTTCACAGAGCATGGCTCATTTCCTATTTCAATAGGGCACTGATGCGGCAGGTGATTTCTACAGCACCAAAATATACTAGATTGCATGCAATATTATTGAAGAAAACGTCAAACCTTCAAAATATATTGACTCTTTTCCAAACAACAAAATTTAAGACTTGTCCAAATTGAAAGCATTTGCAGGCAACAAAACTTTTCGCATTTGGTCAATTTTCTGCATATCAAAGGACCAGTGTACTTCATGAATCAGTCAGTTGTTATACAAAATGGATTTTATGGATCCACAATTATGCAATGACTTGCTTGGTGTCATGGATCACGGAGATACATCAAGCCCCCTTTTGCCAGGGCATGGCTCATACATAGACAACAAATAGGAACTCACTTCTGGGATGTCTTCATCAGCATCTGGGGACCCTTCACCATCATCACTGTCCCTTCGCTTTCTCTTTATTCTAACACTCTGAATCATATTCTTATGGTAATCACAAATATAGATGTGGTTCACCTGCAAAACAGGCATCATCATTATTAACTCATCACCAAAATTTAATGAAAAAAATGTGGCTTTGTCCAAATTGAAAGCACTTACAGACCACAAATTAAAGTAAAGCAAAACGTGCAACTTTTCTTCTATAAACTAGAAAACATTGTGGGAACAGGAGAAAATGCTGGTTAAGAGCATTTTATTCTTTTAACCTTTCAGAAACGAATGCAATCATTTTAGCCACATTTAATTTGTCATCTGCAAATCTTTTCAATTTGGACCAGTCTGAAATATTGTCGTTTGGTAACGAGTTAAGACTCTATGGAAGACCACTTTTGAAAATATTGTGGGGGGAAAAGGAGCAAATATTGGCTTACCAGCACTTTCTACTCATTTCTAGATGACAAATTTTAGACTACTCCAAAATGGAAGAGTTTGCAGGCAAAAAAATATTTGTTTTGAATAAAGGAAATTGTCTGTACAATGACAGAAAACATTGTGGGAAAAGAAGAAAATGCTGGTAACCAGCATTTTCTCCCTTTGCCATAATGTTTTTAGGAGCCTTATTTCTTGGAGTCTTTAAAACAAAGGATTTTCTGGTAAAGGGTTAACCAGGATATTTTCTATCTTTAACTGGACAAATTCCATAGTTTGAGGGACAATTAAATTATCAACTGCAGTTGCTTTCAAAAAGCACTAGTGCAAATTTTGTTGTATGGTGAAGAGTAAAGCACTTTGGTTTGTAATTCAGAGGCTCTGGGTTTGACATCAGAACTGATTTTTCATTCAAGTGTTGTTGGGCAAGGCACTCCTGAGTCAAAGTCTGGTACATGCATGGTCAAAACCTATACAATAAGTCTAGAAGTCCTGAGACAATACTCACAAACAATTCTTACGAATATTCTTTGTCTTATTCTGGGTTTAGAAAAGTGACACAACTTCTGATTGGCTAAACCGGTTGGTCCAGCCAATCAGAAGTTGTGTTACTTTTTAAATTTGAAACAATTCTTGAAAATAAGACTGAGAATGTTCTTGAGAATAGTTGTTTAACACAGATCCTAGACTTCATGCTCACCTGAAGCTTTGTGTTTTTTTTGTATTCTTGGGCAATTTATAACTACAGTCCAGAACTGCTAAAGCAGGCATCAAGTAATTATGCAAGATGCAAATGTGATATAACTGAATTATTGTTGAGAGCAACAAAAAAACACAATTCAATAAATCTGAATGAAAAAAAAAAAAAAAAATAAATAAATAAATAAATAAACAAACAAACAAATAGATAAATAAATTAAAAAAAAAATAGTTCAGTGATTCAGTGATAAGAAAATTGCAATACTGAGGCCAAATTGTTGCATGTACTGCATCTTTGGCCATCACCTTTTCCAAACCAAGGAAAGGCAGTAGGTCCTTTTCATACTTTAAGTATTTCTTGATAGTTTTAATTTTTGGTAGATTTACAACCAACCAATACAACTTACACGGTCGTTTCTCACAAGTCGCAGCTTTCGTTGTTGAACAGTTTTTTGAATCCTCTTGCTGTAACTTGCGTTACCAGCTCTCCTCGTACAATTGACAGATCCTTCAATTAAACAGCAAATCTGACTTTGTTCTAAAGGTCGTGGTTCTTCCTCAGTGATAAACCCATTCATAGCAACATGAACTAACTTTCTGAAATAAAAAGGTACAAAATTGACTCATCACCACACAACAAAATTTTTGACATTTGCACACTGAAACCATTTGCATATATCTAAAAAAAAAAAAAAAAAATTTATCTTTGAAAAGAAAGAAGACATTATGTGAAAAAGAATCTACATGTAACGGTTACGTAAAATGTTTTTTTTGTTTTTTTTGCATGATACATTTTAAAAAAGTCATAAAAATTTAAAAATGTTTTGTAAAGGCTTAACTCTTTACCAGAGCAAAAAGCAGGCTCGTCCATTTCTAAGTGTGTATTTACAGACGACAAATTAAACATGGCTCTAATTATTGGGGTTGCCTTTGACAGGTGTGAAAACATTATGGAAAAAGGAGAAAATGCTCGTGACCAGCATTTTCTCCTTTTATCCACTATGTTTTCTAGCCTTTCATAGACAAACTCCAACATCAGAGACACATCTAAATTTTGGCCTGCAAATGCTTTCAAATTTGGCAAGACTAACTTTCTGCCGTTTGTTAAAGAGTTAATCTAATTATGCCAGGTTATTATCCGATGACTGTACCAACATGAATATGATACCTCTGCAGTTGGATTAAGTCCTCCTGCGTATTCTTTATCATTGAAATATCATTTATCCTACCTGTACTGTACATCTTTTTACCATACAACAAAGTGTTGACCTGGTCCATTCTAGAAGCATTTGCAGAGAACAAACTAAATGCGACTAAAATGATCCAATTCATCTTACTATGAAGGAGACATCAATATGAAAAACGAAGAAAATGTTGGTAAACCAGTTACATCATTGTAGTAAAACCAAAGGATCACTGGCAAATGGTTATACATGTATATGAGTTATTCTCTGTGACTTGTTGGTTTAATGCTTCAGCAATAAGTACTGATCCATGTCAGCTTGCACAGTTCACACAGTTTAACCTGGATGGAAACTTTCCCATTGATAAAGTTACTGTATATCGAGGGACCATTCCATACCTTATAATTAAGCTGGTTTTTAACTCATTACCACATGATCCAGACAGTTAACGACCATGGGAAAGAGGCCTTTTGAAAACATTGTTGGAAAGGAAGAAAATGCTGGTAACCAGCATTTTCACCTTTCCCAACAATGTTTTCTATACTATCACAGACAAGATCCATCACTTAAGTCACACTTAATTTTTTGTCTGCAAATGCTTTCAATTTGGACAGGTCCCAAAATTTTGTCATTTGGTAATGAGTTAAACAAAACTGATCCATATTATGTGATAACTTGCTCATACTATATTGCATTAGCCCTTTACCAAACCCATTCCGAGTTGTAACGACCCTTAGGAAGAAACCTTTTGAATACATTTGTGGGTAAAAGAAGATCGATGTTTTCTACCCTATCAAAGACAAATTTCATCATCTGAGGCATATTCAAACGCCCCATTCAAATAGTATTCTGTGCTTTAGATTTGAGCAAGTCTAAAGTTTGTTGTTTGGTGATGAGTTAAAGTACAATAAACCCAATTTCCCAAAGCGCCACTGGTTAAATAAAGCTTGCATACTAGATGACCACAATGAAAGCGTTCAACGTGCGGGCTACAAAGGGCAACTAGCGTCTAGCAAGTGAGTCTTAATGGCGAACAAGTAACATGGTCCAATATCGTCAGCAGATCTGAATGGCGAACAAGTAACATGGTCCAATATCGTCAGAGATCACTAAGGTTCACATTGCACAATATACTAAGACACTTGCGCTTATCCATGTGGTTAGTGAGATATTTACTAAAATGTGCTTTAAGTTTATCACAGTAAAGAAAAAAGGGAAAGAGCGAGACTGGTTTGTTGTCAAAATGATTACTTTCTGTTTCGAATCATCTTCAACTTGCAGAATTCCCCACCCACAATCGACAAGTTGGGGTGAAGGAAATATCCTTTGATATAAATAAAAGATGTGTAGTCACACTAGTTTTCCTGTACCAGCTATCCTGTTAAATACAGAAATTCTAACGCTTACCTAGGTATTCTTATATCTGATCATTTATTCGTAGATTTCTTGCTCGTAATTTCAGAGTGTAAACAGAAAGCTCAGTTCATACAGAAATGGCGACAACCTACTCTGTTAAGGTCAGAGGTCATACAATGGCATCCAAATTTGGAAAGCTGACTCCGCCCACACGTTTGTATTTGTAAACATTATATATTTTCAAATTGCCAAATAAAAGCTTGTCTTATTAAATAGTAAGTAATCATCAAAAGAAATAGTCTGAAAATTAAATCATCCTTTTGGAGAGTCATAATCTAACATTTTCAGTCGTAAATAGTTGTAACATTTGTTGACAGGCGACCCTCAATGAGTCATGTGATTCTGAGAGCGCATGCTCACTTTATTGCATATGCAAATTTCAATCCATCTATCTTCATTTTCATTGGATCAGGCACCAATTCTTCTGAACCAACTAACCAATCCGAGTGTTCATTTTACTATCGCATAGTGTATTCATAACGCTCGCGTGGGTCTTTGCAGAACCGAGCGGGACTGTACTCACTGATATAAAGGATCGCTATGTAAGTTGCATGCTTTTCTGTTCATGTCCTTTACCAAAGTAAAAAGTTTTTAGGCTACAAAATACTTCTATCGATTGACTTACTGCATTTCTCTCGTACTATTCCACAATACGGTTCGATGCATTCCTTTGATTTTACTATCAATGTATTTTCGAGCGCTGCATACAGACGGCCATTACTTTATGCAATGAATCCCTATATAAAAATGTTGCGTTAGTTTACGCCATCTAGCTCCTTTCTTATTCTTTAACATTCGTAACATATGCTGTCTGAAGAAAGTTACATACTCGTAACATATAATGATAATGTTTTGAAAGGATGAACTTCTTTCTTTATTCGAGGATTTGATCTGGAAGTGAGTCGGTGTATGCCGATCGTATCCCAATATAGACGGCCATAGTGAATCTATCGTGCTTCAACGTTCAAGCTATGGGGCTCTATATAAACCTGTGTTGGCTATAGTATGCATAGTGAATGTAACGAATCGTCATTTTCTCTATAGATTTTCGATAATTTGTTAAAAAACGCGAAAATAATGATACCTAAATGTTTTTTAAGGGGACTTTAATTCATCAAACTGAAAATGAGACTCATAAAGGTGAACTTTGAGGTCATTCTTTCCTGGTGAAAATTCATGGCGGATTTCTTATTCTGTAACATTCAACAGTATGGTACATTATACACCATACGTTGAAATACACAGAGAACATATAGCAAAATGGCAGATACTTTTGTAAGATTTAGTATCGATACTGAATCAACTTATGTGATAATTTTCGACTTGTTTTCGATTGTGAACCGGATTGAACCTGTCGGAATTAAAATGGCGGTGTTCTTTGTGCTTTTGAGGGAAATTATGCAAATTAGCTGCCTGCCAATGAAGAGATAGACAGAAGAAAACGGATGAATAGCTTGAAGAGACCAATGCTTGTATTAAAATGATTAAATTTGATTTTTTTTTCAGCTTGCATTTGTTTTATTTGTCCTTTGAACACCCAATTTGTTAATTTAATATAAATATTGAATTTTCTAGATCTTTTTTTTTTTGTGTGATCAAAATAAAGTTTACCTAGAGTACATTGTGATTGAAGATTGTTTTGGATAGGGATCTACATTTTGACTGTTTGAAACAGGAATGATTTTGATGACATAGGCTTAAATTAACATACCTACTACATACATTACACTATTTAACTCTTTACCTAATGACAAAATTTAAGACAGTAGACTGGTCCAAATTGAAAGCATTTGCAGACGACAAATAAATGTAATGGAAAAATTGAAATTTATTTTAGGAAGGGTAGAAAACATTGTGGGAAAGGGAGAAAATGCTGGTTACCAGCATTTTCTCCTTTTCCCACTATGTTTTCAAAAGACAGCACAGACAAATCTAAAATCCTGTGGTCTGGTAAAGAGTAACTTTCCATGATTTTATTATAGTACATATTCCTTTAATGCCTGATTTTCCTTAACACGTTTTCAAATGATGAAATTTTATACCAGTCCAAATTCAAAGCATTTGTAGACGACGAAATTAATATGACTCAAAAATTGAAATTCATTTTTGGAAGGGTAGAAAACATTGGGAAAAGGAGAAAATGCTGTTCACCAGCATTTTCTCCTTTTTCCTCATTGTTTTCAGGTCTTTTTGTTCAGTGTTGTTAAAACCTGGGATTGTTTGGTATGGAAAAGGATTAATACACATTTCCATCTGTAAGAGACTGCAGGTTTTGTGCAGTCTGATCTTGATCTACACTGTCTGCAAAAGCAACTACAGTAGTGAAGGGGGCGTTAACCCTTAACCACACAATCTCAAGTTTTAATGACCCATGAGTGGAAAGCTTTTGAAAAAGATTGTAGGAAAAGGATAAAATGCTGGTAACCAGCATTTTATCCTTTTCCCTAAATGTTTGCTACCCTTCCCAAAACAAATTTTAATTTTTGAGTGAAATTATAGAATTAAGGGTGAAATCTTCCTTTCATATGATGATATTGATGACTGATTTTTACAAAAATGGTTTCAAAGTTACCTAGATCTACTACAAGTCTTTACCAGGAAGTAAACTATGATATATATCAAAAAGTTGAACATCATGCCACATAATCCCAAGTTTGAATAATCTTGAGGAAGATGGCTTTTAAAAACATTGTAGGAAAAGGAGAAAATCTTGGTAACCAGTACTTTCTCCTTTTTCCCACAATGTTTTCTATTATTTCAAAGACACATTCCAAAAATTTGAGCAACATGTAATTTGTTATCTGCAAATGCATTCAGTTTGGACAAGTCTACAATTTTGTCATTTGGTAAAGACTTAAAACCCACTACAGTATGTGTATAATTTCTTCACCCGCATTGTTAACCCTTTATGGGAACTTTGGAATTTTAGATTATTTCATATTGAAATAATTTGCAGGCAACAAATGAAATTTGGCTTTATTGATGAGATTTATCATTGAAAGTGAAGAAAGCAGCTCAGCTGTTTTCGAAGAAATGTTGAGGTATTGTCGTAGCTTTGGTGTCGACTGTGTCCTCATGTGAAAACTTTGACATTTTATGATATCTCTAGTATTACTAAGAAATTTGTTTCAAACTTGGACAAGTTGTTAATTATCAAAAAGGAACCTATACAACAAGGACAGGTAACCATCGAAGTGTTTTTGACAGAGTTATGTGACTTTTTTTATTTAGAATTTTCACTGAAAATCAAGCATCGGTAGCCGAGCGTTGGCACCTGCAGGAGGTGCTCTTCTTTTATTTTTGACATGAGATTTTATACTTGTGTACCAGAGAGCTTATTTTTTTTTTCTGGCTTTGATTGCAGTTTTTTAGCTATCACTAAACATTCATCATGCCAAAAGACAAGGACAAGCCGAGGGGTCGAATGTCGTCCTATGCATTCTTTGTACAGTGTTGTCGTGAAGAACACAAGAAGAAACACCCGGGAGAGAATGTCGTTTTTGGGGAATTCACCAAAAAGTGTGCAGAAAAGTGGAAGGTAGAGATTTTTTGTACAGTGAAACATTTCTGCATCACTTTGATCATCTTTCTTCAGAATCAATAAAGAAGTGTAATAATAAGAGAAAATTCCTAACCCTTAACTCTTTGCCAGATGACAAAATTTTGGACTTTTCCACATTCAAGGTATTTTCAGAAGATAAATTAGATGATGAAATTTTAGACATGTCAAAATTGAAAGCATTTGCAGATGACAAATTAAAGATGGTTCAAATGAGGAAATTTGTCCTTGATTGGGTAGAAAACATTGTGGTAAAGGAGAAAATGCTGATTACCGGCATTTTCTCCTTTTTCCATAATGTTTTCAAAGCCTTTTCTTTCAGAGTCAGTAAAGTTGTGATTGTGTGGTAAAGGGTTAAAGCATTTGCAGACGACAGCTCAAATGAGACTTAAATAACAGAACTTGTCTTTGATGCAATAGAAAGGTGGAAAAGGAGAAAATGCTGCTTATCAGTATTTTCCCCCTTTTCCACAAAGTTTTCCGAAGGCTTGTTCCTTAGGGTCATTAAAATCCAGGACTGTGTGGTAAAGGACTAATTATGTGCACTACAGGCTGTTTCAAAGTTTTTACAGCTATAGTTGCATTTGCAGCTGGTATAAAGCTAGATCAGACATACAGTCTGATAATTGATCTACACTGTCCACCTGGATGAAACATTCTGGACAAACCCAAGCTTAAATTGTAATTGAGCCATGCTCCTGCAAAAGGAAGTTTAATGCATAATACCAAGCATATTGTCATATTATTATGGACCAGTAAAATCCATTTGAGCCATGCTCTGGCAAAAGGAGGCATAATGCATCTCCTTGATGAATTGTACCAAGCAAGTAATCACATAGTTATGGATCCAAAACAGCCACTGTTTTTACCAACAGACTGAATCGTGAGGTAGACTGGTCCTTAGACATACAGAAAATTGATCAATAGCGAAAAGTTTCGGGTAGGTCAGCCTGCGGGGACTGCACAGGCTGACCTGGGTCGATACTTTTCGCAGTTTCATTAAGCCCCCTTTTCACAGAACATGGCTCAAGTATGACAACTGACGCAGGCTAACCAGGGTCATTACTCAAACAGATGCATTGAGCCCTTTTCACAGAGCATGGCTAATTTATTTGGGTCTAGACTTTCAATGTGTGTTGGGTTTATTGGGCACCAAAGGGATATGATACTCACTGTCTCCTTCAAACAACTCTTTTTATCTTGCAGCTTACACATATTGTTTTTCATTTATTGATTGATTTGATCATTGAGTGATGTTTAGGCTACTTTCAACATTTCAGTCATCAAGGCAATAGCTCATTCATGTATGTCCTGAGTTTCACAAGTATGAGGTTAGTGCTCTGAAGTTCCTTGCCAAAGACCAATCCCATGAAAAATCTAGTGTTTGGAGTGAGGATCGAACCTGGGGCCTTCAGGTTACGAATATTACATCTAACCACTGAGACGAACAAGACCTCCTTTTCTGAAACTCTGTATTAATCCTAAACTCTTTACCAACTGTCAAAATTTTAGACCAGTCCAATTTCAAAGCATTTTCAGATGACATATTAATGTGGACCAAATGCAGAGTTTTGTCTTTGAAAGGACTGGAAGAATTGTGGGAAAAGGAGAAAAAGCCAGTTACGAGCATTTTCGATTTTTTTTTTAAATATATTTAAAAGCTTTCTTTGTCAGAGTAAATAAAGCAGAGGATTGTTTGGTAAAAGGCTAAAGTCAAAATATTGGATTGTTTTGTAATTGGTAAATGACGTTATACAGACAAGGTTGTTGAATTCTGTTTTCAGGAAATGACGCCTAAGGCAAAGAAATGTTTTGAGGAAATGGCTGAAAAAGATAAGATTAGGTATCAAAGAGAGATGGCGGAGTATACACCCAGTAATGCCAAGGGAGGAAAGGGTAAAAAGAGATCAAAGGACCCAAATGCCCCCAAAAGAGCCTTGTTAGTAGGCTTTTGAACTGTTTTGAATTTCTTTTAATGTTGCCAAACATCATTTTCCCTTTATCTCTTTACCATACGACAAAATATGTGGAGTCCAAATTGAAAGCATTTGCCAAGAATAATTTGAATGTGGCTAGAATTAAGAGATTTGGCTGTGAGAGAGTAGAAAACATTTTCAGAAAAGGAGAAAATGCTGGATACCAGCATTTTTTCTGTTTCCAACAATGTTTTAAAAAGCTTTCCTTCTCAGGGTTGTTAAAACTTGGGATTGTGTTGTAAAGGGTCAAAGGGGCCTACCAATTGTTGGTTTTTATTCTGTAAATCAAAATTTTTTGTAAAATGACCAATAATTACCTCTAGATGTATTTTTCTTTGCCATCATATAAATTGTATGTTTTTGTGAAAAAAAGGCAGTGCATCTTTGGGCTTTTGAATAACGGGATGGACCGTTTGAAATGGGTATATCTGTTTTCATTTCATCAGATATGGCGTTATCATACTGATTTGTATACAAATCATTGTTATCAACACATGTGACAGATCATGTGACATTCTCACAAGCTTTTGTGAAACTCTGGCAAAATGTAAAAATATCTACAGATGCTATGTAGCCCATTGAGGAAATACCAAAGTGTATTATGATTGAAAAATCTTTGAGAAGAAAGTTGGTCATTTGTAAGGTCAAACCATTATTAAGACCTAACTGTTTGCTCTGGGTTTGGGGGGAAAATCACAAGAGGTTGGCTAATTAACAAAAGTACATGAACTTGAGGGCAAGGTGGAAGTTTACAGACTGGTCTGTTGGACCAAAGATATTTTATAGACCGAAGCGCAGCTATGATAGGATTTGGCCATTATAGGGTAGAAAACACTTTGGTAAAAGTAGAAAATGCTGGTTTTTTTCTGTTGTCAGGTCTGCCTTTTTCCTATTTTGTAATGAAGTACGCCCACTGGTCAGGAAAGACCATCCAGAATGGTCAGTAGGGGATATTGCTAAAGAGCTGGGTAAGAGATGGGAAAAACAACACGATAAGTCTAAATTTGAAGCCTTGGCTGAAAAGGAAAGGAAGAGATACGAGAAGGTAATATATAACATGTTTAACTACCAAATGATGAAATTTTAGACTTGTCCAAATTGAAAGGAGTTGCAGATGACAAAATTAACATGACTCAAACATGCAGATTTATTTATAGAAGTGTAGAAAACATTGTGGGAAAAGAAGAAAATGCTGGTTACCAGCATTTTCTTCTTTTCCAACAATGTTTTCAAAAGCCCTCACTTTCAGGGTCGTTAAAACTCGGGATTGTGTGGTAAAAGGTTAGTAGGTTTTGTTTTTAGTCAAATTTATAGCTCATGTTCTGTCATACCCCTTATCCAAAAAAGTATCTTTTTTCACTTAGAAAAAATCCTTTAATAGATCTTTTCAGAGCTTTAGAAATTTTCAAAAAGTTAGATCTGCAGTAGTACTCTTTACATGTATGTAGAAATTTTCATTAAGCTAGATCTAGCAGCAAGTGGCTTTGAAAGGGTGTTATGCATTGCACTGGTTTGTTCTGTACCAAACAATGAGATTTTATAATTTTTCCCGCATTGAAAACATGTGCAGATGTACAAAGCCAGTATGGCTCAAATACAAGGGATTGTCTTTTAAACAGTTATGGGCATTTCATCCTTTCCTGCAATATTTTCAAAAGTCCTGCTATGGTAGGGTCATTTAAACACAGGATGGTTTTTATTAACCCTTTACCGCATAATGCCGCCTTTTAATGCCCCCCAGGGGAAAGAAGCCTTTTGAAAACATCGTGGAAAAAGAAATGCTGGTAAGCAGCATTTTCTCCTTATCCCACAATGTTTTCTACTCTATCAAAGAACAGTTGCGCCATTTGAGCCACAATGAAATTCTCGTCTACAAGGGCTTTCAGTTTGGACAAGGTTAAAATTGTCGACCGGTAATGGGTTAAAGAAACTCCAAGAAGGTATTCAAAGGTGCACTGGCCTCTATGATAAAAATATATATAACTGAAATACTGTTAAGGAACTGTCTTTTGTATCAAACAAATAATGTACTAGTAAAATCAATGATAGCCATCACCTAGAAGTCCCATGATAAGATCTATCATTTTCCTTTGAGCCATGCTGTTTCAATAGTGGGTTAAAAGCATCTGTAAAAAGTTTCAACCCAATTCAGCCTGTGCAGTCTGTCTAGGCTAACCTGAGTCAGATCTTTGCTATCAAAATGGTCAGCTTTCTGAATGTCAGACGACTTGCCTACCTCATGATTCACTTGTTTGTTAGACAAAATGGATTTTATGGATCCATAATTATGTAATGACTTGCATGGTATAATGGATCACGGAGATGCTGTAAACCCACTTTTGCTAGAGCAATGCTCATGCTCATTGGCATTTGTAATTGTTAGGAAATGGCAGCATACAAGGCGGGTCAAGGCAGTTCAAAAGGCAAAGGATCTCCAGCGAAGAAAGCAAGAGTGGAAGAGGAAGATGATGAGGAAGAGGAAGAAGAGGAGGAGGAGGAGGAAGAAGAGGAAGAGGATGATGACGAATAGACAAACTCATCTCATGTCTTAACATATTTTACCTGTTTCTGACAGAAGATTGAACAATTGTTTAAGAAAGTTTTTTGTTCCATTCAGCAATCTAATTATGGTTGCTGTTTTGTCCCTTGATAAGTTCTACGATGTATATTTCAGTTTTAATATAAATGCAGAAGAATTGTGGCAATATTACAATTATCTGAAAAAAGTCATCATGGTAAATGCAGACATTTCTCATTCTTTGGAGAATTTTTCTTCTTGCCACATCTTTTTTTTTTCAAAATCAAGTACGGTAGATTTCTGTGGCAATAGGAACATACATGCACATACAGTTACGGTTTAACCCATGCTTTTTCCACTGGGCATCACAATCACAAACAAAACAGGAGATTAGTTTTTGTAATGAAATACTGAAAACTGTTAATCTTTGCAGCAACATAGGCAAAAAGAACTTTTTGCAACTAGCATAGATTAAGATCAGAGTGCACAGAATGTGCTGTCAGATCTTGGATCTACACTGCCCAGTTGTTAATTCAAGTCTTTACGATACAAGTCATTCTGAGTGTCAGTGGATTGTATTTTTAGCAGTTGAAAGAGATTGAGTTTATATATTTGGCACTGAAATTCGTTTGCTATATCCTGAAGAGTAAATAATCACCTACCTTGTTTAGCAGTGATGTGTAAGCTGTTGTAGGCTGGCTGTGTGTTTAAAACTCTTTTAAAAAAAAGTTAAGAATTATGTTAAAAATTTGTACATGTACTGAAAATTAATAGACTTTGTAGTGTAATACCCATAAATTTTCAGCTTCTTGAATTGTAACTTTCAGAGGAGAAAAAAGTTGTTGATGTTTTTCAAGTTAATTATTAAGAACTAGATCTACCTATAGTAAGTTGAATGTGAGAAAATTGACTTTTTAAATTTTGTTGTAAGTCTACCAAAGGATGGAATCTAGACTGGTCCAATTTGAAAGCTTTTGCAGCCTTTTAAATCACAGTGGGATCAGATGCTGAAACTTGTCTCTGAAATGGTAGAAACATAGTGGGAAAAGGAGAAAATGCTGGTAACCATTTTCTCCTGCTCAGAAAATGTTTTCCAAATCCTTTGTACTCTGGATTGTTAAAAAACATGGGATTGTTTAGTAAAGGGTTAAATGAGTACATGTATATTCAAAAGAACTTATTTTTTGAGTTCATATTGATGTAAAATTTACTGTTGTTGTAAAAATTGACAGTTTTTTCCTGATGAATGAAAACAAAATGCATTGAAATTCTGTGAAATCAAAAAAACTATGGAAAAGTAAAGTTTATAGATAGGAAAGTTTTAGTAATAAATGTATATGTTGCGTTAAATATGTAACAGAAATGACGCTTAGTTGTTTAGAAAAGTCTACAGAGATTATCAGTGTCGATGTCAGTAGCTTCAACAGTCCGTAATGTACAAAGGGTATTGATCGAGGAACTGTGAGATTGAATTCCAGCTTGCTAAACTCTTTCCTGATTATTGAAGATAGTCAAAGCCGCTGTCTGTCACTGCTAAACATATTTTTGACGATGTGGGGAAATAGCCAGTGGCTTAGATAGAGTTGGTGCATAGTACTGGTTAAAAAATTCAAGAAACAGATAGGTACTTGCGACAGTGATAAGACAGAAATAATTTGAAAGACATCTTTAAAACACCAAACAAATACTTATTTTGAAGCATTTTTTTTTTTGTAGGGAATATTTTAATTTCGCATACATATGTAAAGTAGAATGGATTAACCCTTTATCGCACAATGCAGCCTTTTAACAACCCGGGGAAAGAAGCCTTTTGAAAACGTGGGATAAGGTGAAAATGCTGGTAATCAGCATTTTCTCCTCTTCCCACAATGTTTTCTACCCTATCAAAGAAAATTTGCACCATTTGAGCCACATAAAAATTGTCGTCTGCAAATGCTTTCAGTTTGGACAAGGTTAAAATTTTGTCGTCTGGTAAAGGGTTAAAGAAGCCGTGTATTCTCAAGAGAAACAGTACAATCTCTTATCTGTTATCATAACCTTTCTCCTGAAACAAATCACTTGCAGTGGTGGTAAAATATCATTTTTATTCTCTATGTAGATGATCAAGTGTGAACTGTCAGTGATGAAAACTTGAACATTTGCTGTCAAAAAAGAAAGATCGATAAAATGAGAAATGTATGTGAGAGAGTTGTCAGACCACTAATTTTCAATCACTTTACTGTTTTTTAATTTCAGTTCACATTTTTTTGAAAATGTCATTATTTAGGAAAAAATGATCTCTGGTTCAAAATTTAGACATGTATATTTCAGTATGCTTCTCCGATTATTTCCTTACCCTCTTGGCGGGAGATGTCTGAATTCTTTACCAAACAACAATATTTGACAGTATACTTAACGAAATGAAAGCATTTGAAGAAGACAATTAATGCTCATATGATGACTTCTGTCTTTGATTGGGTAGAAAACATTGTGGGAAAAGGAAAACATACTGGTACCAGCATTTTCTTCTTTTTCCCATAATGTTTTTAAAAGGCTTTGTCTGTCAGGGTTGATAAAATTTAGAATTGTTAGGTAAAAGTTTAAAGTAGAAATAACATCAATTTGGGAACAATTCCTTTCACAATGTATACATGTATATGTGAGCAGTGCTCTGTTAAAAGGGGGTTTAAAATTAATGCATTGGCAAAAAGTATCGATCCCTGTCAGCCTGCAGTTTGCACAGGCTGACATTGGTGGAAACTTTTTGCTATTTGTTAATTTTTGCCATGCCCAAGGACTGTTCTACAACATGATTTAGTCATTTGGTAGACAAAGTGGATTTTATGGATCCATAATAATGTGATGACTTGCTTGGCATAATGCATAACAGAGATGCATTAAACTCTTTTTTGCCAGAGCATGGCTCATACGAAAGTTTCTTAGCGTTGAATCAGATCGTATGCAGGCGGTAACACGTTTATGTTAACAAGGAGGTAAAATTTTCATAACCCTTGTTATTGCTCATAAATTGAACAGTGTCTGAAGATTGAAAGGAATGTTCACATGGCATGCTGTTTTTGCTGTATTTTTCTTCCTCTACCTAGTTGTTAAGACAAAAAAAAATATTTTATTTCTCATCAATAGGTTAGAGGTAGAAGGAGACACCTACATATGAAAATTGATGTAAGATACTACCCTTTACCTCTAACCTTCTCATAATGGATTGTCAATTACTTCAATAATGTTTCATCTGTAAATACTCATAATTCTTAATTTAGATGGGTAAATGAGCAGTTTTTATCTCATTTGGTATTCGTAAATGATTTTATTTTCTGACCAAGATGGCTAACTTTGTAACTGGATGTCAGAAAAGTAACATGTTCAGTCCCCATACAATAGGCAAATTTGTCTCTATCTTTGTCCAGACAATATTTTGGGAAAACTTACTCTTTGTATACAAAACACAAACTGATGTGCCAAATATCTTTCTTAGTATACTGTAACACCTGTATTTTGTATTTTTACCCAGGCAATGCATAATATTCATAGCAGAGTATATCTGAGGTATCAAGTTTAAACTCTATCAGTCATCAAAATTTTACACCTTCCAGATTCAACCTTTTACCACACATTACCAAGTATAAACAACCCTAGGAAAGAAGCCTCACCAGTGTGCATTAAGGTGTTATCAAAGGATGAAATTTTGGACTTGACCTAATTGAAAGCACTTGCACATGACAATTAAATGTGGCTAAGATGGTGATGTTTGTCTGTTTAATATGGGTAGAAAACATTGTGGGAAAAGGAGGAAATGCTGGTTACCAGCATTTTCTCCTTTTCTCACGAAGTTTTATACAATGTTTTCAATGGGATTGTGTGGTAGAGTAAGAATGGGACATTTTTCTAATCCATTAGGACAATGTTTTACAAATTTTATCGTTGGTAGATCCAGTCTTTGGCAGAACACTGCATCAATATAAAGTGATGTCATTGGCCTGTCAATCTCATACAGACTCAATATGAATAATTTTTATCTAGAGCTTGTAGTTATTTTATCTGCTTCCACCATAACATTTTTTTCTTTTTAGAAATTGAAAATCTGTATGGTTCAACAGGTGTAGTGCACCATCTCATGTAATTAGAATAGGAATGCTCTTAGGTTCTGCGTACCATAACCTGTTACATCTTGAACAAATATGAAGTCACTGATTTTGAAAACATCCCTTACTACGCACCGAACTACAAAATGTCCTAATTAAGAGCATTTGCAGACGTCAAATTACATATGGCTCAAATTATTGCTGTGAAGGGGTAGAAAATAATGTTGGAAAAGTAGAGAATGCTAGCTACCAGCATTTTCTCCTTTTCCCATGATGTTTTCAAAAGCCTCCATCAAGGCCATTAAAGCTTTGGATGGGATTGTGTAACAAGGGGTTAACCCTTTACCACACAATCTCGAGTTTTAACAGCCCTGAGGAAGAAGCCTTTTGAAAACATTGTGGAAAAAGGAGAAAAGGCTGGTAACCAACATTTTCCCCGTTTCCCACAATGTTTTCTACCCATCCAAAAACAGAAATCATCATTTGATCCACATTTAATTTGTCTTCTGCAAATGCTTTGAATTTGGTCCAGTCCAAAATTTTGTTTTTTGGTAAAGAGTAAAGGGCCATTTTTTGCATTTTATAACACTAGGGTCTGTGTAATTATTTCAAATGAGGTTTAAAGTGCTCAAGTGTAAATGTACCATATACATATATTAAAGTAGATTACGGTAGAATAGAAATCTTAGTTTTATACTGTGAAATAAACAAGTTGTATTTTACAGTTACAATACAAGTTTTCCGTGTTTTGCTTTTTTGTCCCAGTCTGAGAAAATGAAGATGGGCTCGGTTTCACATAAAACTTAAGTCTCTTATTCAGCTCAAATCTTCTAATGAACTCTTTTCTGACTTGAGTTGGTTATTTGATATGCATTTCACTAACATTAACATACAGGTGTAGTGTTCTCAGATCCTGAGTTGACTGAGAGATCAAGATAAGATTATGAGAGATTTGCAATCTGATCTTGAATCTCCCATACCCAATATATTATGACTGAAACAACACTGAATTTGGGAGAAAATGCTGACAATTAACATTTTGTCATTTTCCCACAATGTTTCTACCAGCTAAAACACCTCCTCCTACTCTAAATTTATAAAGACTGTGATACCGTGATTGTGATACTATGGCTGTACCAGCCCTGAATGTTGTATTAGTCCCAAGGCAATTTTTGGACCCCAACCCTTCACAAAAACAAAAAAAACTTGCCCTGATAAACCTGAGGCAGAATTTTTTGTAAGCATTATGGAAATACGAGAAAATTCTGGTTACCAGCATTTTCTCATTTTTCCACTATGTTTTTTTTCTTTTTATCTTCTTGTATACCGTTTTACTCACTTTATAGTGTAAACACAATACAGGCTTCTGTTATGCGTGATACCATTCCGAGGCTTAAAAAGGGTGATGTATTTAGTTACATGAATAGCAGCCATGATTTGTTGACAGTTGGTTTAATGCACCTGCAAAATGTATCGAGCCAGGTCAGTCTGTGCATTTCGCGCAGGCTGACCTGGGTCGAAACCTTTTGCTATTGGTAGATTTTGTGCTTGTCAAAGGAAAATTCTGCCTTTTCATTTAGCCGGTTTTTAGATAAAATAGATCTATATTATTTATTGACCTGCTGCATATAAAGCGTTATAAGGATACATTAAACACCCTTTTGCCAGAGTGTCGCTCTTAGATATTGCGGAAACACTATTTGAGTAAGATAAGGTCATGGTCTTGAAATAATAGTAATCCCAAACTTCGCACAAAGGGAAAGACATCGTTTGTGTCATGGGCCCGCGCAAAAGGTATTACGTCCCTTGAATCATTTTCACCTCCCGCCCATATCTCGTACACAGAGGAGAAAGACTATTGCGTTCAGCGCCAGTCGAAAACGGGCTTTTGCGGACGGGATAGATTAAGACCAGACTGCACAGAACGTGAAATCTGACCATAGATTCATACCGCCCGCTTGTGTAGTCAAACCTGAATGATAACAAAATCTGCGAAAGTTTCACCGGATTGTATTTTTGCAGCCGTTAAAAGAGGTCGAGTTTATGCATTTGGCGCTAATGTAAGCATTAATGTACATGTATTTTTCTGCACTGTTTGCTTGTAAAAGTCATGGGGCCGATGAAAGCCATTCGTTTGTGGGTATATTCATCGGTAAACTACTCACTATAGCGCTACACATGTACACAGGATTTTGTGTGGCTCTGTTTTAAGGTTGACCTTCCGAAGCAACAGCTATCAATCTACACTGCCGTTGTCGGTAATCTTGATCGTGTCACTGGGCATGGCATTGCAAAGCCATAGCCTGGTACTGGTGAAGAAACACACGCATAATCGAGTCGTTTTAGTCTTGGTTTCGATTTGATCATGTTTCCCCTACATATATTCTAAGGTCAGAAAGATTTTAATCTTACTGACTCAGCTATACAAGCGAACGGTGTAGATCAACGATCAGACTGCACGTTCTGTGCAGTCTAATCTTGATGTATACCGTGCTCAAAAGCCCCGGTCTATGCTATGATGGTGAAAGATTAAAAGGGCAGAATTTCATTCAGTTTGTCTTAATCCTTATCCTGCTAAATAAAAGAAATGAAACTTTTAAGACTGGATTTTAAAAAAAAAAAAACTTTTTCAAAGGTATTTTTGGAGGAAAGATATCTCCTTATCTGACAGTGTAGACCCAAGATCAGACTTTACGTCATGTGCAGTCTGATCTCAATCTACACTGTCCGAAAAAGGTCAGGGAGTCGCATTGAGCAGTCTAAGGGTTAGCCATTAGAAAGCAAAATAAATGGACTTTACTTCCGGTTCCGGAAAGCTCATTAGTCATTTCAATGGTATTTTACTAGAATATTTAAAAAAATATTTAGATCTACACTACCAGCATAACCTTAAACCAGATCTTTGATCTACATTATCCGGGAAAAATGAGCCACGCTCTGGCAAAAGGGGGCTTGATGCACATTCGCGATGCATTACACCATGCAAGTCATACATAAATTTGGATCCATAAAGTCTGTTTTGGATCCATAAAGTTTTTTTTTTTTTTTTTTTTTTTTTTTTTTTTTAATATATCAATTGACTGGATCTGGAGGTAGAATGGTCCTTTGACATGCAGAAAATTGACCCAAAGCGAAAAAGTTTCGGCCCAGGTCAGCCTGCGCATACTTTTTGTAAATGCTTTTAAGCTCCCTTTTTCACGGAGCATGGCTCATCTAAAGTTTAGAACATTTACAGGGTAAAAAGACATGGAAGAAACAGAAAAAGAAAACTTGCAATGACCATAGACACTGTAGGATTCGTTGCTCCCAACTTCTATTTAAACGTTTTCTTTACATTGAATTTTCAAACAGATGTCAAAAGGAGTGAGCCATGCTCTGTGAAAAGAGGGGCTTAATGCATCTGCGAAAAGTATCCACTCAGGTCAGCTTGCACAGGCTGACCTGAGTCGAAACGTTTTTTGTAAATTTTCTGCATATCAAAGGATCAGTGTACCTCATGATTTAGTTGGTTTTTTGGACAAAATGGATTTTATGGAGCCATAATTGATGAATGGCTTGGTATAGAGCATCACGGAGATACACTGGAGCCCTCTTTGCCTAAGCATGGCTCATTTCATTGAAAATTTAATCCGCTCTAAATCAATAGATTTTGTCCTGTTCCAAAAAGTCGTTCACAGAAATTTCTAGAATATTTTGCCAGAATACAGCACGGAATAGGGGTCGATGTAGATTCTAATCAGTTAATCTGGGTCCATATTCACCATCCATGTTTAAGAATGGTTTTAGTCTTATTCTCCATGATTTTCTAAATTTGAAAGTAGCACAACTTCTGATTGGCTAAACCAAAGGATTCAGCCATTCAGAAGTTGTGTTTCTTTCAAATTTAGAATATCATGGAGAATAAGACTAAATTCGTTCTTAAGCATGGTTGGTGAATATGGACCCAGCTCATCTTTATCTTCACTGCCTGGAAAATTAATGAAACTTTTTGCTGTCTAATGGTTACTAGACATTACAGAAATAGAAAGGGAAAACTAAAAGTGAACCAAAAATAGCATTTTTCTTTTCTAATTTTAATCTTATCTATTATTTGTCATCGTATTTTCCAACAGAAATCAGAATTTGTAGGTAAGAATTAACTCTTTATCAACCAAACAGTTAAAAGACTCGTCCAAATTAATAGCATTTGCAGTTAGCGATTTAGATATTGCCCAGACGATGAAATTTCTGTTTGAAATATTGTGAGAAAAGTCGGGAAAAACAGATTACCAGTATTTTCTCCTTTTCCCACTATGTTTTCAAAAGTTTTTTGCCAGGGTCGTTATGTACTGTATGGGATCGTTTGGTAAATAGTTCAATTAGAACGGTACAGTTCTGCATGGTTTGGATGCATCGTTTTCGTCGACAAGTTTCACCGAACAACCGTCTGTATCAGGCACCACTTTACACCCGGGAACGTATATAGGGCCGGCGTGAATGCCATATCTAAATAAAAAAATAAAATTGAATCCCATAAACCCATGAAATGTTTTTTAAAGAAGCACCCCCCCCCCCCCGATCATTATAACACAGGAATTGTTTGGTAAAGAGTTGGACAAGAAAGATGCAGTTCTAACGTCACATGGTTTAGATCAACTTTTTTCATCAGCAAATTTCGACGAACAATTATCTGTATCAGCTACCAATTTACAGCCCGGGATATTATAGGGCCTGCTTCGTGAATAAATTACGAGTATGAGGAATTATGTTATCTGATGCTGTTTTCAATAATCATTCCAATTCATTTGAGCCATTTTCAATGAAAAGGGCTTGTAATTCATCTGCAAAAAGTGTCGACTGTAAATCAAACATACCAGGAAGAGTTAATTTATTTGATCCCTAACTTAGTAAGCAAATGAGATGAGCTCTGTGAAAAGGAAATTGCGTTACTTTCTAAATCTAGAATTAGACCAGGAATGTTCTTAAGAATGGTAGGTGAATACAGATTACAGGTCCTGATCTCTTTCGATAGCTCAAAGTACATGTACTAGTCCGTTGACACTCAGAAAGGACAGAAAGGACTTTATCCTATAAGCTTACCAGCGGAGGTATTGATCCAAGATCAGACTGCACGTTTTTTGCAGTCTGATCTTGATCAATGCCGTCCGCAAATCATCTTGCTTTTACCTATGGCGTTTAAAGCCCTAAATATGTCTGGAAAAGAAAAGCAAAACATACCCGCAACAACTCAAAATGTTTGAGTTACACGTGCATTCCTCACACTTTTCCGGATATTTGATGCTCCCTCCATCACGTAGAATGGTACCGTCGTTGGCTTTGCATTCGGTGGTGCCTGGTTCTGTTGAAATATTGAGATTCATTGAGATTATGTGGACTGTCTTGTCATGATATGAATAGCCTATACATGTAGCATTTACACTGTAGTTTATAATGATACGATAGGGCATGTCCGAAATATATACAATAAAAATAGATTTGCATTCCTTGTGTTTTTACCAGGTTTTGATTTTAAATAAGATGAAATGGGATAGAAATTAGACTCCAGCTGCTGCATACACTTACAAACCAGTATGTTGCCTCTGAACAGAACTACACTGAGGTATCCCTATGGAACGCCATAACTGTCTTATGTTGTCCTAAAACATTTCTTTATGTGATATTTTAGATCGTCTAGTCGTTTTTTTATTCCATTATTTCATATATGCGTTACGAGGTGTGGTCTTTGCATTACGTTGTGTGGTCTTTATATTACGTGATGGTGTTTTTAGATTACGTTATGGTGTTAAATTGTTATGTCATGTAGTTTCCTCATTACGTTATGTAGTCTTCTTATTACGTTGTGGGGATATTATATGACGTGATGTGGTTTTGAGATTACGTTATGGTATTAAAATGTTATGTCATATGGTTTCCTCATTACATTATGTAGTATTCTTATTACGTTGTGGGGATATGATATGACGTGATGTGGTATTGAGATTACGTTATGGTGTTTTCCTTTATCATGATGATGTCCTTTTAATACATTATGTTATTAAATTGTTATGTCATATAGTTTCCTCATTACCTTATGTAGTCTTTTTATTACGTTGTGGGGATATTATATGACGTGATGTGGCATTGAGATTACGTTATGGTGTTTTCCTTTATCATGATGATGTCTTTTTAATACACCATGCTATTAAATTGTTATGTCATGTAGTTTTCGCATTATGTTTGGTAGTCTTCGTATTATGTTGTGTTGTTATTATATTACGTGATGTGGTTTTGAAATTACATTATGGCCTTTTCCTTAATCATTATGATTATACAATACATTGTATGGTAAAATTGTTGTATCATGCAGTTTTCACATTACGTTTTGTAGTCTTCTTATTACGTTGTGTGGTTATTATATGACGTGGTGTTGTTTTGAGATTATGTTATGGTCATTATTTATGAATGCATTGTGAGCAAAGGAGAAAGTGCTTTTGTAAGCAATTTCTTCTTTCCCACAATGCTTTCTACTAAATAAGATACTTATTTCACCCAGTACACAATCGCTTTGAATTTTTGTGTGCAAATCTTATTTTGGGCAGGTCTGAAATTTTGTCGTTTGGTAATGGGTTAATATATCAAAGAATAAAGACATTTGATATATAATCGATAGCTATCTGAAGGAACTCTATGTGTATTATTCTGTTTGGTTAAGTTCGACAAAAAATGACAAAAAGTTGAAACTAATCCAAATGATTTTCACATGCAGCCGTTATTATCTATACCCCTTATAGCCCAGTTTAGAACGCCATATTAACTCTTTCACTCCCGAATAAATAAATTGTATTTGTTCATTGGCTAAAAATACACTTCCATTGCAAGACGAAGAAACGGTTCATTTATAATCTAGAATGAAAATGTGGACAATGTGGATCAGAGATCAGACTGCACGTTCTGTGCAGTCTGATCTTGATCTACACTGTCCACAAAAGCTCCTTGTGTCGTCAACATTAAGGAAAGAGTTTTAATAAATAACGCACCTATACCTTAACTAACATTATTACGTTGAAAATGGCTTCATCAACAGAAACTTTTGATCCACCTTACGCAGATAGGTTTGCGTCGACTAATCACGGATAACAAAAATTATGGTTTTGCTGACATCGAAATGGGAACATGGGCGGATACATGGTGGTCCGGACCCCCCGCCCCCTCCCCACCTCCTACAATTTTCAGAGTAACCATTGTCTGCTAGGAAAATTTACCAAGTACCAACAACATAGACTTAGCTAAAAAAAAAAAAAAAAAAAAAAATTCGAGCGATATACCATGGTTTCTCTTGTCTTTTTTTTAAATATCTTACTGGGATATTGACTCTTGGTCGCTTAATGAAGGTTTCTGCCTTATAGAGGTGGTCTTTCAGGCAAGGCTGAATGCGTTTAGTTTCAGTTCATAAATTTATTTCGGATTTTCCGGATTAACCCCCCCCCCCCCCGGCAAAAAATCCTCGATCCGCCCTTGGGGAAACTTCACATTGTGTTTCATTTCAGACTCAATGATTGATTTCAAATACTTTATTGTTATTAAAAATTCGACCATATTAATTTTTTCGGGGCATATAGGTGTGTCTCTGTGGGGTACATTCTGGGTGTATTCGTCGTTTGCCTGCATGCCGAAACAAGAGAGAGATAGAGAGAGCGAGAGAGAGCTATGCCGTTAGAAAATTGTTTCGTCAAAGGTTCAGTTCAAACTGCTTTAGCTAATCTGATCAGTGATTCTTTGACGATGTTTGGAACACGAATCATGTGACAAAATGAGGTCAGGAGGCTAGTCAACGTTGGTTTAAGCTTTGTGTTGTTTGGAATCTTGTGAGCATTTATTTAATTAACGTAAACATTTTGAACTGGTTCAGGTTTAAATAAGTTAAAGAAAGAGGCAACGGCGCGTTCTTCATTTATTTTTAGGGTCTAAATGTATATTTCGTCTGTTACTATTTGAGGTGAATAGACATTTAACTCACTATTATCATTCAATGACTTGAGCTTCGTGAAGTTTGACATGGCTTGTTTACATAACGCTGATTCACCATTAAAAAAAATAATAACTAGATCTAGTAGTAATTAAATAAATAACATTTCATGCTTGTAAAAAGAATGAAAATATTTCATGATCCACAAATCGGCTTTTAAAGGTGGGTATTTAGATTTTTCACATCTCACCAAATTAAAAGATATATATATATATATATATATATATATATCACTGAAATTTATATGAAAAAATACAAATCATCAATAATTAAGAATCATAAAATTACAAAAAAATTTTTTTTTTTTTTTGTGTGTTCCCTTAAAAGGCTACGTAGCCTCTTAAGGTATTTTAAGATTTCCCGCCAGAAATCAAAAAAGCATTGTGAGAGTGTCAAGTGACTGGCACGTGACTAATGACGCTTAAATTCCCGTAACATAAAAAACATGTAATTATTTTCCATAATGTCTTTTTCGGACGCTATGTTTGAAGCTTCGTCTGTTTATTTCCGGTATGTAAATGAGCGAGTTGCTCATGTAAAAATACACCATGTTTCCCGTTAGTGTCGACCTCGGCCGTAGTAAATCTCTAATTTCTCTTGTTGTCGGATGGTTTTCGACTACTGGGGTTTTATGAATGAAAATTAAAAAGCTTTGGGAGTATAAGGATGATTTTTTTTTTTGTAAAATTTCGTCCCAGAATCTGGAGGGCCACCTTTAAGATCAGAAAGACCCGTATTCAGTTTATTTTCGCAGGGGCCCCCTGTCTCCCGATAAGGGGCTCTGCATCCTTAATCCTCGATAGGGGACGACTTCCAGACCCCAGATCCCCTTCCACAATTGTGTAAGTTGAAAAAAGTTCCTGCTACGCGCCTGGGCCTATTGAGAATCCCCGGCTTTACGTTATGTTATTCTCTTTAATTATGGTGATGTCTTGTTAATATTTTGTTTGGTTTAATTGCTTTGTTGAGTTGTTTTCATATTACCTTATGGTATTCTTCTTGTTACGTTGTGTGGTTATAACATGACGTGATGTCGTTTCTTCATTACGACGTGGTGAGGACTAATCGTTCGGCTATGTACGGAAATGTGACACCGCTTACGTCACTTCAATCGTCCTTCATCTTCAGAAATGGCGGAATCACTGGAAGCAATCCTACGGGAATTGGGCAATGGAACTTTAGTTCCTCTTTTCGAAAAAGAACGAATAGATTCAATTCAGGTGGCTCAGAGCCTATCTGATGACAGTTTGTGCCAACTGGGGATTTTTCACCTAACCTGATATAGAATCTATTCTCTATCCCGGTTAAAAGGAATAAAAATTAAGGGGGCGTCTCAAGACGGTTTTTCTAATAATTTCACTACAAAATGAAGGCAAAAATGAAGTTTGGTTTCATGAGCCCAATATTTTATTACCACAAATCAGCCCTTAAAGCACCTTTCATGACTATAGTTGCCTTTGCGGGCACTGTAGATAAAGATCAGGCTGCACGAAATGTACAGCCTGAGGTGTGATCTACACTGTCTGCTTTGCAGAAACACTGTTGAAGAAAGCAACCATGAAATTGCAATTATTTGGGCTGTATTTCTAGGATGAAAATATCTGATAGGTTTATTTTGCGCCCTAAGGGTTACTACTCATCATCAGATGACCGAATTTCTAAATCATGCTTAATGCACGGTAGTGTCATTCTCATTAAATAATGGTAAAGTTCGTGATTTTCACGAGTGATGTCACAAAGCCCGCGGCGTCGGCGAGATGGTTCTTTTATTCCGTCGTGGTCGTAATCATTGTCTAGACAGGGTGTCTAAAGGCTCATGCAGTGTGTCCCTTCTATTGGGTCGGTTTGCCAGCCGAGCAAAGCGTGGGATATCCTGGGGATCCCAAGATGCCTGTTGTGGAGCCTTCGCAGCCTGATCTGCGGCCTGTCCATCCTCCAAGCTGTCGAGGTTGCTTCACCATCCGTCTCTCCATGTCTCGTATGTTATCGACCTCTCGTTTGAAACAAGCATTGTTAATTGTATAACCTTGCGAAGCATACATGTTTAAAAAGGCTGACTCGTGTAGAATACTTATGAGAAACATTGTGGTAAAAGGAGAAAAATGCTCGTTAAGAGACCTCATTTTTCTATAATATTTCCTAGCCTTCATAAAACAATCCTATCATATTAGCTATAGTTTATTTGTTGTTTGGATGGGATTAGAATTTTGTCAACTGGTAAAGAGTTGAATGAAATCAATGCCTACATCACAGTGTAGGATCGGAAGTAGGCCTATACATTGTTTGGGATTGTATGTGACTTGGGATTCTGTACAGTGACGCTCTGTCACTTAGTGGTTAAAAATTGTGTTCACACAGTAAACTAAGCTGGTGCTTTTTCATTTTTCAAATAATAATAAATCACTCATATCAAGCTACATTGTATTTGTTTGTTATGTATAGACCAGAACAGGAACACGTATATGCGCAGTAAAACTTCCACACAGTAATTGAGGTGCCTTGATCAATTGACCGCACTAAAAATACGTTGATTTTGTCTCAAAACAATGCCGTTTTTACTCCATTTCTCAGCATTTAAAACCTGTTTTCTTAACTGAAAATGTATAAAAAAAAGTTTCTATATTCATATTCCTGTGAAATCATGACAAGATTTGGTAACAAAGTCGACTACTATCTTCCTTATCCTTCGTTTAAAAATGGCACCTTGAGAAAAGAAGCCCGCCCGGGTAGCTCAGGGGTTAGCGTGTCGGACTCGTGACCTGGTGGTTGCGAGTTCGATACCCGGTTGAGGCAAACTTTCTTTCCGGCGATTTTTCGCCTCTCACCTCTGATGCATGTGAGAAAAGTAGTCAGTGGCTTTGGAAAGAAAGTTGTGTCAGTACTGGTGTGAGAAAGCCAGGAAGCACATAGGTGCGTCGCTGACCGCCATGATATGACCTAAGCTGTTAAAATGGCGTTAAACTCCAATACAAACAATACAAACCAATGAGAAAAGAAAATTGTACAGTCACTTGTAAGTGGTTAATAGATCTCGGGCGACTGTACAACCGCTCACAAGTGACCACTAATTTCTTCTCTCAACGTGCCATTTAAAACAAGGGATATGGAAGATTGAAAGCGGTTAATAGATGTCAGGCGACAGCTTACAAGTGGCTGTACAAATTTCTTGTTTGGCAGTTGTTCAGTCGCCTGAGATCTATTAAACGCCTACAAGTGATTGCACAAATTTGCTCAGTCATTTGTCAGCGGTTATAGATATCAGTGTCTGTACAACCGCGTACAAGTCACTGTACAAATTTCTTTTTTCAACGTGCTGTTTTAAACAAAGGATAAGGAAGATTAGAAGTGCACTCGGGCAACTGTACAACCGCTTACAATTGGCTGTACAAATTTCTTGTTTTGGTGTTTGTACAGTCGCTTGGGATCTATGGGATCTATTAACCGCATACAAGTGACTGCACAAATTTCGTTTCTCACTTTTGCCATTTTAAACAAAGAATGAGGGAAGATTGTAGTCGATTTTGTTACCAAACCTTGACATGTTTTCGAAAAAATGTGAATAAGGAATATGTTTATACATTTTTCAGTTGAGAAAAAAGGTTTTTAAGGCTGAGAAATCGAACATAAAACGGCATTGCTTTAGGACGAAATCATCTGTTATTTTAGCACGGTCAACTGATCAAGGCATCCCCCATTGCTATAAGAAATGTTTACAGCGCACATTACGTGTTCCTGATATGGTCCATACAAAACAAACAAATAACTGGATATGAAAATTTTATAGCTATCAAAATAAATGAAAAAGCGCCAGTTTGGCTTACCGTATGAACACAATTTTTAACCACTTCGTACAGAATCCGAAGTCACACAGAATCCGAAGTCACATACAATCCCAAACACTGTACACTTCCGGTCCTACACTGTGGTGTAGGTATTGATTTCATTTAACTCTTTACTGGATCACAAAATTTTGATCCCATCCAAATTGAAAGCATTTGCTGACAAAAAATAAACTATGGCTAAACTGATTGTATTAGGAACGGTAGAAAATGTTATAGGAAAATTAGAAAAGTCTCTTTACGAGCATTTACTCCTTTTACCACAGTGTTTTTTTTTTTTTTTTTTTCAAAAGTATTCTACACCAGTCAGCCTTTTTTAACGTGTATGCTTCGCAAGGTTATACACTTAACAATGCTTGTATCAAACGAGAGGTCGATAACATACGAGACATGGAGAGACGGATGGTGCAGAAACCTCGACAGCTGGGAGCCTACTGACAGAATGAACAGGATGGACAAGCTGCAGATCAGGCAGCGCAGGCTCCACAACAGACACTCCGGGACCCCCAGGATGCCACACGCCCCGCCTCTGCAGGCAAACAGACTCGATAGAAGAGACACACTGCAGGAACTTTTAGTCACCTGTCAGGGAATCCGACCACGACGGAATAAGAGAACCACCTCGCCCGCATCGCAGGCTTTGTGACACCATTCGTAAAAATCATAAACTTTATAATTATTTAATGCATGATTTAGGAATTCGGTCATCTGATGATGACTATTAATTTGTGATAATAAAATTGGCTCATGAAACCGAACCTTATTTTTGCTTGTAGTGAAACATTATGAAACCGTCTTGAGACGCCCCCGTAATTTTGATTCATTTTAACCGAGATAGCGAACAGATTCTATATCAGATTAAGTGAAAAATCCCCACTAGGACTCTATACAATAGGAGACCGGATAATGTTATAAGGAAACTATATGACATTACAATTTAACCAGGTAATGTATTAAAAAACATCATCATAATAAAGGAAAAGACCATAACGTAATCTCAATACCACATCTCGTCATATAATATCCCCACAACGTAATGAAAAAACTACATAAGGTAATGAGGAAACTAAATGACATAACAATTTAACATCACGTATTAAAAAAACACCATCATGATAAAGGAAAACACCATAACGTAATCTAAATACCACATCTCGTCATATAATATCTCCACAACGTAATAAGAAGACTACATAAGGTAATGAGGAAACTACATGACGTAACAATTTAAGACCATAACGTAATCTAAAAACACCATCACGTAATATAAAGACCAAACAACGTAATGCAAAGACCACACCTCGTAACGCATACAGAAATAATGGAATAAAAAAACGACTAGACGATCTAAAATATCACATAAAGAAATATTTTAGGACAACATAAGACAGTTATGGCGTTCCATATATCCCTTTACGACAGCGGCTATTGATCGAGGTTTTTAAACCCTTTGTGAAGACTGCAAGCTGTTATACAAGCCCTGAGCGGAAGTACACAATATTGATTTATCGTGTGTGCCCATTCTCTGCAGGTCCCTTTCATCCTGTCGCAAGTTCACAGTGTAGGACCGGAAGTATGCATTGTATGTGACTTGGGGTTCTGTACAGTGACGATCAGTCACTTGGTAGTAAAAATTGTGTTCACAAGGTGAGTAAAGCTGGTGATTTTTCATTTATTTTGATAGTTATTATAAAATATTCATATCCAGTTATTAGTTTGTAATGTATAGACCATATCAGGAACACGTAAGTGCGCTCGGAACCTTCCTTCGAGCAATGGGGATGCCTTGATCATTGACCATGCTAGAAATACAGATGATTTTATCCCAAAACATCGCCGTTTTTTCTCGATTACTCAGCGTTAAAAACCCGTTTTCTCAACGGAAAACGTATAAAGAGTTTCTTTGTTTATATTTTTGTTAATACATGTCAAAGTTTGGTCACAAAGTCGATTGCAATATTCCTTGTCCATCTTTTAAAACGACATGTTGAGAAAAGAAATTTGTACAGTCACTTGCAAGCGGTTAATAGATCTCAGGTGACTGTACAGCCGAAAATTTCTCAACGTGCCATTTTAAACAGAAGATAATGAAGATTGTAGTCGACTGTGTTACCAAACCTTGACATATTTTCTCAAAAATATGAATAAAAAAACTGTTTATACATTTTCCGTTGAGAAACGGGTTTTTAACGATGAGTAATCGAATAAAAACGGCATCTTTTTGGCACAAAATCATCTGTATTTTTAGAACGGTCAACGGATCACGGCATCGCTTTTGCTATACGGAAAGTTTACATCGCTCATTCGCGTTCCTGATATGGTCTATACAAAACAAACAAATAATTGGATATGAATAGTTTACAATAATTATCAAAATAAATGAGAAATCACCACCTTGACTCACCGTGTGAACACAATTTTTAACACCCAAATGACAGATCGTCACTGTACAGAATCCCAAGTCACATACAATGCATACTTCCGGTCCTACACTGTGAAGTTCTGTTTCGACATTATATTCCAAGTTTTAACCAAACTTAAAACTCACTTACCATAAGGTCAAGGGATACCTCAGTTCATTTCATTTCATAAGCAAAAGTCTGGTCTGTGGGGTGTATGCAGCAGTTGGATTCTAATTTCTACCCGAGCATCTGCTCTAAATTGAGCCATTCTCTGGCGAAAGGGGATTGAATACATCTCTGTAATACATTGTACCAAGTATGTCATCATATAATTATGGATCCATAAAATCCATTTTTGTCTAACAACCAACTAAATCATGAGGTACACTTGTTCTTTAACCTGCAGAAAATTGACCAATAGCAAAAAGTTTCCACCCAAGGCAGCCTGCGCGGATTGCGCAGGCTGAGATCGGTCGGTACTTTGTGCAGATGCATTAAACTCTTTTCACAGAGCAAGGCCAAATTGGATTCGTAGTGTAATTCTCACCGAAATTCTTCTGAATTTCAAAGTAACGCACTTTCTGATTGGTTAAACCAAACGGTTTGGCCTATCCGGAATTGCGTTACTTTCTAAATAAGAATAAGAATTAAGAACACAACTAAGAACGGTAAGTGAAAACGGATTCGGGACGTAGCCAGGAATATGGCCAAGATAAAGCCTATATCTAAAGCCTGAGCCCAATTTTCGCCTATTTCATTCGCTTTTTTTTTTTTTCTTTTTTTCGATTGAAAAGGCCAACCTGCAAAAATGATGTTGAAGCCAGGACTTCAAGGCCTCCGTCTGGCTATGCGTCTACAGTTCAACCTGTATGATACAAGAACCTTAAGATTACAACCCCATACCCCCACCCCCAAATAAGTGCTTGTTTAAGCTAGGGACAGGTATTTGCTTAGGTACAGGTATGTTTTGCATTTTTTGCCTTCTCTGACAACTCAATATGATGTTTGCTTAAAGTAACAATAGCGATCACTAAAAAACAATGCAGGTGTTAAAACGCATTTAAATTTAGATCATACCATTCAAAAATATGGAAAAATACTGTGGAGATGACAATCTGTTATTGTTTGGTCGGTCAAAGTGAGAGTCGTTGGCAGAAAAATGAAATTTAAAATCAAGCAAAAATGGTTATAATTTAAATTTGAATGCATCTAAACATCAACGTTGTTTTCTTTTGGCAGCTATTGTTACTTTAATACTGGTTGCCTGCTTATTTACCCTCAAGCTGCTTAGCGCGACTCACTGACCTTTTGCAGACAGTATAGATCAAGATCATACTGCACAGAACGTGTAGTCTGATCTTGGATCTACACTGTCCGATAACGAGATTTTTTTTCCTAAAAATGAGTTTGAAATAGCATTATTTGGGCTTTGATTATCGGTTTGAAAATTTCGTTTCACTTATTCAGCAGGATAAGGGAAATAAGGAAATACTAAAACGCGGGATTAAATTATGACTTACCATTTCCTATTACGTAACAGTAAGCGTGACAATAATCCACACACAGAAGAAGACATACGAGTGTTAAAATTGCAGAATGCATTTCCAGGAGTGGTAATACTACGCTGTTCCAACGAGAAATGTCCTAAAAGAGTCCTGTATACTAGTTGGCGTGCAACACACGAAAAGGGGCCTTCGGACATATGCGTAAAAGTGTGTCGTCCCAGATCAGCCTGCGCAGTCTGTGACTATCCCGAGACGACACTTCCCGTTTTTGTGCGATTTTCTATTTCACGAAAGTCTACTATATGAACAAATCTTATGTAGTCGTAAAGTGCTGTCCCGGATTAGCCTGCGCGGACTGCGCAGGCTAATCCGGGACAACACTTTACGCAATTGTCCGAAGGCCAATTTTCGTATGTTGAGGACCAATTATACAGATAAGTTCCTTATCTTAGAAATCTTCGTTTTATTTATCCCAATTCCTCACATGCTAGGTTTTAGAGATTGCGATAAGCTGAACCAGTTTTTATGTTTGAGTGGCCCTCTGGAAAACGGCATTTAGTGCAACTCCGTGATGTATTATGCCAAGCAAGCCTTCACATAACTATGGTTCCATGAAATTCGTTTCGTCTGTCAACCGTCTGAACTTTGCGGTAGAATAGTCCTTAGACGTGCAGAAAATTTACCAAAAGCAAAAAAGTTCGACACAGGTCACAGAGCAGGGCTCACCTCTTTTTCACTGCCAACACCTTGAAACAAAAAATGGCGTTCAAAAGAGAATAATGTAAATGTAACTGTTCAGTGTCTCTGTGGTCAAATTTAGATTAATTTCGAACAGTCCAAATCTTGATACAGTTGGTAAGAGGTACAAAATGATAACCCTAAGACTGCTTAGTGTGGACCTTTTGCGTACAGTGTGGATAACGATCAGACTGCAATAAACCTGGAGTCTAATAATTGATCCATACTGTCCGATATGGTGAACGATATGGCAATTGTGGCTTTGAAATCGCAAAAAGTTCTGCGGTCCTTACTGCTGGCTTGGAAAAGTTGTAAATTTATATGGTAAGTCCAACGGTTAAAAGGCTGTTTAGAAAACCAACACTGTAAATCAAACTGTTTTACTTTGTGTTTTAGCTTTTGGAACGATACTTGTATGTTCTTAAACTGGCAAAAAACATTTATATTGTACGAAAAGCATGCGAGAGATCAATTAACCCTTTATTACACAATCCCGAGTTTTGACGACCCTGGTGAAAAGGGCCTTTTGTAAACATTGTGTGAAAAGGAGAAAATGCTGGTGACCAGCATCTTCTCCTTTTCCCACAATGTTTTCTACCCTAAAATGACAAATTTCATGTTTTGGGTAACATTTAATTTGTCGTCTGCAATTGCTTTCAATTTGGACAAGTCTAAATTTTGTCGTTTGGTATAGAGTTAAATCTTTCAGCGCCAATATAAACTTGACCTCTTTCGACCACTGAAAATACAAGCAACTGAAACTAAGAACGATTTTCATCTTATAGTGATGACAAAAAGTGGACGGCGTATCAAAGATTAGAGTTCACTTTCATTGTAGTCTGATCTTGATATACCGTCCACCAAAGCCCATGTTTTCGCCTAAAGCGCGAAAATTGTGAAGTTAATCAAACAAATCGGTCTATTTGTAATTCTCTTGTATGGTGAATCACAGTTTTGAGCAGAACTGAGCAAAGATATTGTATGAAAAACTCAATGCTCAAAGGTTTATGAATGTTCTGAAATCTGTAAGCTCCGTTGAAAATCCAGGGAAGTAAGACCCAATTTACCGAACAATGCATGAAATACTATGCGTGTACAGTAGTTTTGAATTAAGCGGAGTTCTGGAATAGGACGAAAATCATATCATAAAATTATGAACAGTATAGACCAAAATGTGAATGTGCGTTTCAGTCTGATTTTCATCTAAACCACCCTTAGCTGCACCCAAAACTCGCCGTTTTAACCGATAGGGTGAACGCAGGACTTCTTCAATGTCTCTTTGAATACCAATGCGCTTACAGCACTTTTTTCTGTATCATGGGATTGTTACTATTTTAATAATGTTGCCCTTTCCGCCTTATTTTCGTTCCCTTGTTTCGAGCTTTTGCTAATTGGCTTACCACGTTTTTTTTTTTATTTACAGACGGGGCGAATGAAGCCTTTTCTGGTTCTGTATATAGAATGAAAAGCAAGACAGCTAGAAATCTTTCGCTATTTACGTAAAGAATCGGTTAGAATTCTCATCGACGATTTTACGACGTTGTCCTGTGTGAAGAGTACCATTGTTTGCCGGTATGTATTTGTGCAAGTAGGCCTATAAAAAGGGTCCAGCATCATTTTGTGGGCTGGTAAGAAAATATGCGGCTAAGGTTGGTTCTGAAGCCATGTAAGGCCATATATGCGGCTGTAACAGTTTCTTTACTGTGTTTCTCCTTTACAAGAGACAGTATAAACTTTAATAGCAAATGCATGCAATGTGTTAACCCGTATTGCTTAGAGAAAAGCGTAATTCGGGTTTCATGGTTTCTATGCAAAGGATGGGCGCATTTCTTCCATTAATGGTACAGTTTAATTCCCAGACCGCATAGATTTAAAACTCCAGAGAGCAATATTCCGCCCTTTTCCCCCAACTAAGCAATCTTCCCTCACCTTTTGTACTTATTCTTTCCCTCGCCCTCTTCGCAATTTAGTTTGGGTCGCCTTCCCGATGTCAAAATTTGTTCCAATGCGCCTACCTCTAGGGTTCGATCGACCTACAGGAAAATACTCCCCCGTCCGCATGGCCTCGTTCGCTTAGTGGTTAAACTTTGAGTCCTAAGACAGCGGAAGATTCCAACCCTCAGTAGATAGGACAGACGTGCGCTTGAAAAAGAGCGTGGAGTAGTACATGTGCTGTGTTTTTATTTTTTTCTCACAAATTTAAACATTTTTCTAGGCATTCTAAGCTTGATGAATGCCACCGGTTCGCTCACAAGAGGAACAATTGTGTATTTGAGCCACGCTCGGGCAAAAGGGTGCTTAATGCATTTCCGTGATCCATGATACCAAGCAAGACATAATTATGGATCAATAAAATCCATTTTGCATAACAACCGACTGATTCATGAGGTACACCTGTCCTTGAACATCCAGAAAATTGACCAATAGTGAAATGTTTCAGCCCAGGTCAGCCTGCGCGGACTGCTTGGGCTGACCTGGGTAGATACTTTTTGCAGATGCATTAAGCCCCCTTTTCACAGAGCGCGGTTCATCTGTATGTTGTTTATCGCTGCTTTTGACATTATTTCAGTTATATCGTGGTGGCCAGTGCAACTATCCATGCTTTCCTTGAGTTTCCTTTACCAGTACTTTTAAGAATATTCTCCCCAAACCATTGGCTGCTTTCTCACATAACCATCGTCGAAACAATGGTCAGCGGTGAGAGCGGAGTGAATCCTGCTGCAATGACCATCATCCTCGGAAAGAAATTCACAAGAGTAATTCTGAGGAAACTAATTTGCTGCTATCATATGGCCCGCAGCATGCGAAATGAAACCTTCGGACATTTGCGTAAAGTGTCGTCGGCACGCTACGACTATATAAGATTTTTTCATAGACTTTCGTGGAACAGAAAATCGCACCGAAACGGGAAGTGCTGTCTCGGATTAGCCACAGACAGCACAGGCTGATCTGGGACGACACACGTTTACGCATATGTCCGAAGGCCCCTTTTCGTGTGTTGCAGGCCATACAGTCTCTTACCAAACAACAAAATTTTAGACTTGGCCAAATTGAGAGAATTTTTGGGCCAAAAATCAAATGTGGCCTGAGTTGAGACATTTGCATTTGAATGGATAGAAAATAATTTGGGAAAAGGAGAGGATGCTCCCTACAAGCATTTTCTTTTCTCTCTGCAATGATTTAAAAGGCTTGCTTCACCAGTGGTCGTTAAAACGCGGGATTGGTTGGTAAAGCGATAAAGAGATTATGTTGAAGATGATGCTAACCTTAAACTTTGTGGTCTTTGTATATTCTGTTAGTAACCCTCTACCAAACAATTCCGAGTTTTAACAAACCCGAGGAAGAGGGCCTTTGGAACCGTTGTGGGAAAAAAGAACTTGAATGCTGGTAAGGTTCCAGCATTTTATCCTTTTACCACAACGTTTCTACTTTTGGAAAAATATATTTTGATATTTGAGTCACGTTTATTTTTGTCGTCTGCAATGCTTTTAATTTGGAGATGTCAATTCGTTCGGTCGCTGGCCGAAGTATTGCAAAGCTCCATCAAATATTGGTGAAATCCCCGGTAACATGTGGCTAAAGTGATGGGATTTGTCTTTGGAAGGGTGGAAAACATTGTGTGAAAAAGAGAAAATGCTGGTTACCAGCATTTTCTCTTTTTTCCCACAATTTTTTCTAAAGCTATATTCATCCCTTGAAATCACGGGACTGAAGACAGTCATTCCATTTCAAAACCACTTTGTCCTCCTGTTGCTGTCTGTCAGTCTATAAATAAAGAAATCACCATGCCCTTTTTTAAACGACTTTAATTGAGCCCAAAACCATCTGTTAAAGAAAAGAGTTAAATCTAATAAGGATGGACTTATACTATTTGTAAAATACTATGATTATTACGCAGGGAAGAGCGACTCGGGCGTTTTTTGAGACACTGCATATCAAGACCAAACTGCACAGAGCGTCATAGCTTGGGATCTAAGATGTTGAATACGCTGAAATCTTTGTGCAAAAAGAAACTTTGAAGTCGCAATACTTTTGGTTTAACTTTTCACCACACAATTCCGACTTTTAACGACCCTGAGAAGGAAGCCGCTTGAAAACATTGTGGGAAAAGGAGAAAATGCTGGTAACCAGCATTTTCTCCTTTTCCACAATTTTTTCCATCCTTCTCAAATCAAATTTCAGTTTTTGAGTCACATTTATTTTGTCGTCTGCAAAATGCTTCCAGTTTGGACTAGCCTAAAAATTTGTCATTTGGTAAAGAGTTAACAGCTGGAAATTTCCACGCAAGTAATTCAGCAGTTGAAGGATTAAAGTTTAATTGTGTAGATCTAGAAAAGGAACTCACATCATTTTGGCCACGCTAGACTTTATGTATGTCATGGCCTAATTGATTGACAAAATTTCGTTCTTATAAATGATTCTGGTTCCGTAATGAAAATTTGCGGAAATTTTAACCAATGACATTTTATAATTCACTCGCACGAAAGGGTTTTCCCGGTCCACTCTTGGTAGACCTATCGAAAACCTCAATTTTATGACAAAAGTCCTAATTTAACGCCATATCTAGCCACCAAGATGAAGAGTTTCAATTGAAATAAGAGGTTTGTTTGTTTTGCGTAGTTACTCCTATAGCTGAAAAATACTGAAGAATACGAGATTAGGAATTGGGAGTAAACGGAGAGCCAGACTGACATGGGGGCCGATAATGTAGTAATTCACTTTCTGGAATACCGCCAAAAGGTGTCAACGACATTGCTGCACACTTTTCCCTCTTTACCGTAGACTAGTTTGTGAAAACATTAAATTTTCCGATTTTTTTCCCGAGTATTTCTTTCTTCAGATATCTTGTAACAGTGTTCTGTATGTCGAAAGTTAACTTGTGCAGTAATGGATTAAGCTGCTGGTGACCAATGAAACTGTCCTCTAAATCCAAGATCAGCCGTACGCCCAACGTCTCTCAAACTCATCCCATGCATGTAAAGACAGGTTCGTACTTGGCGAGTGAATAAACACTAATCTTGTTTTAGTATCATTTGAAAGTAATCCTTTTATATCAGCATTATTTTCGAGAACGTATCTATCATTTAAAGAACTAGCTGTAACGTTTGTTGCATGTGCAAGCATACCCGTGACGTAATAATCATCTACCCAGAAAAATGGCGTCGATCGGGAGGCCTTGTAGAATTTCTCGACAACATCTGGAGTCATCAGATAGGCCGAACCAGAACAGTACTTTAAAAAGAATTTGTCCGGAAATTCCTCCGGCGATGTGTACCATTTACTGCTTTTATTCCGATCAACATTCATATGAGACCAAGTATAGCCCATTAAAACGTTATCCACGCCTACTTTTTTCTCTATATGAATATGCATGAGCCTAACGACCCTACGAATATCAACAGCAATATCATCGTCTGTTTTTAGAACGTACATCACATCCTTGCAGTTTTCATTCACCCATCTTAAACTTGTGATAGCTTTGTACGTCAAATTTCTGTAGGTATCTGTATAATTGCTTTGTACA
Organism: Tridacna gigas; assembly: GCA_945859785.2. Classification (NCBI taxonomy): domain Eukaryota; kingdom Metazoa; phylum Mollusca; class Bivalvia; order Cardiida; family Cardiidae; genus Tridacna; species Tridacna gigas. Next base: position 31,409,357 of record OX244033.2, read on the forward strand.
ATATCTTTATATAACTCGTTTTCGTTGAAAACAGATGCTTGAGTATTTACATTTTCGGGAATTCCCATAACAAATAAAAGCCTGGCTTTCAATTCTTTCAAAATTTCCGGTTTACCCCAAGTGTTTCGGATAACTCGGCGACGTTCGGTATTCTCTGGCCCAGAATGAACATAAATGATGACGTAAACATCATTGGCACATTTTCCTTGTTTTATCTGATATTGTAAATATTCTCCTCTAACAATGAATCTGGGGCGAGTTGTCGTAGGTAGATCAGTTGTTGTGGTTGTTGGCGTTGATTGTTCTTCGGAGGCGTCCTTAAATTCTTCATATAAGCTTCCTATAGACGTTTCGTCCTTAACAACTATAAACCGTCTGTTTATGACAACATTTGACTGGCGATTAGAGAACAAGAATACTATTAAAATTAAAGAGGCAATTATGGTTGTAATCTTAAATATCAAGGGGTGACGTGGTAACATTGTTTCGTTTGTTGCTGTTCTGAAGATACTGAGGTGAAAACATAACAACTCTCTGTGCTATTGAGAGAGAATTTTGTTTGATCCCTGACTTTTCTTTGTTCTGTCTGGCTATTCCATAATTCTATGTGGATGTCGAAAGCATTACGCGTTTCAAGCGTCTGAAAATATAAAATACATACTGTGGTTATTACAGTAACAAAATCAAAGCACTGACGTAATTGTTGTGCTTACTACCTTGGAAGTTATTCTTTATTAATCGATGAAAAAAGAGACTTTAGTCATTAACAGACGAAAAAATAAAAAATGACATGTCCAAATCAAGAGTATTTGAAGACGATAAATTAAATTTGGCTCGTTAAAAGGGTTGAAAACACTGTTGGAAAAAGAGAAAATGCTGGTCACCAGCATTTCCTCCTATTCCCGCAATGTTTTAAATAACCTTTACCAGCAGGGTCATTGAAAATGTAAAGAATATAGCAAAATTAACTCTCAAATTAACGTACACGTATATTTGAGCCATGCTCTGTGAAAAGGAGCTTAAGGCGTCTGCAAAAAGTATCAATCCATCGAAATTTTGATACTGGTAAATTTTCTGAATGTCCAAGGACCATTCTACCTCATGAATCAGTTGGATTATACAAAATAGATGTTATGGATGTGTAAGTATGACTCGCTTGGTACAGTGGAGTTGCGTTTAATTCCATTTCACCATGCAGAGCATGGCTAAAGTCATTATCTATATGTTAAGGGCTAGATGATCGACAGGATCAAATTAACCTGCTCTTAAAATGTTACCACACCTGCATCATTGGTCTATCATCCAAGAAATACCCAAATGCTACATTGCAGAAAAAAAGCAAATTTAATTACAGATATCAACCCCCTTTCAGTTTCTTTCCGAATTTTTTTTAAAGATATGTGCATTGTAACCTTTGTAGCCCATTTTATTCCTAAAATGTAATTGACAGCTGTCATGTGCTGCGATTCATTTAACTGTTTACACAGTATTTTCAGGTTAAATAACTAAACATAGTTTACCTCACATCATATTTATCCTTTATCGGACGATAACATTTTAGAATGGTCCATAATCAAAGCATTTGTAGACAGAATGGTAAATGTGGCTCAACTGAAGGGATTTGTCTTTAAAAGCGTTGAAAAGATTTCGGGAAAAAAAAAAAATGCTGGTTACCAGTATTTTTCCCATTTCTTATGCAGTTTTCAAAATCTTTTTTTTTTTTCCTTTTTTTTTTCACAAGGGTCGTGAAAACACGGGATTCTTCGGTAAAGGGTTAAACAAAACTTTTTATCACGACTGGGTTAGATTGATAGTAATATCTGTGTATGTTTTTTTTTAAATATCCAACCTAAAACAATGTGATGGTTTTGTAATCTCCAAGGTAAAATAATGTGATGGTTTTCTAATCTACAAGCTGGGACAATATGATATAAGCCGGTAAATATGATAACATAACGAATAAAAAGTACTCTGCAAAAAATCTTGCTTGTTCGAACAAGCATTAACTCTTTACTAGACGAAAAAAATTTTAACTGGTCCAAAATGAAAGCATGTGCAGACGACAAATCAAATTATGGCCCAAGAAATGGAATTTGCCTTTGAAATAGGTAGAAATATTGTGGGAAAAGGAGAAAAATGCTGGTTCTCTTTTTTAAAAGAATGTTTTCCAAAGCCTTCTTTCTTAGGGTCGTTAAAACACAGAATTTCTGGTAAATGGATTATTATCATTGCGAAGACACTGCGCTCTAAGAGTTAATGTAGTTTCACGCCGCTTTCAAGATAATTTTGGATTTAAAGACGTAAATAGCACTCTTAGCAACCTCTTTTTATTGACCTCCACAAATCTTGAATAAGGCTCCGGAGTGTCTTGCCAAAAGAGTCATTAAACTAGCGCAATTCTAAACACTAGATTCGAACCAAGACTCTCTGGTTACAATTTCGGCACCTTTATCACTGAACTATGGGTCCTGCGTGGCTCACTTTCAAAGTGTGGACTCGTGACTGGAAACCCCGGGTTCTAGTCTCACTGGATCGATTGGGTTTTTCATGGGAGTGTCTTTGGACAAGAAACTTACGAGCCCTAGCCTAGTGCTGGTGAAACCTGGGACATACGTGAACATCTGAGCTCTCGCCATGATATGACTAAAATAATGTTGAAAGCGGCTTAAAACACCATTTAATCAGTCATTTACCACTAAACCAAACCACAAATCCAGCTAGATACATGGACTATGAAGTAGGTCAGATAAAAATTGTCAAAAAAGCAATAATGTTGAATAACTTGAACATGTAGACCACTATCCTTTATCAGAGCAAATAACTTCAGCGGTCTAGAGTGTTTGGGTTAACCCTTTCCCAAACGACAAATTTTGGACTGGTCCAAATTCAAAGAGTTTGCAGACGACAATTTTAAATTTGATGAAAATGGCAGAAAGTTATAAAAAAGGGTAGAAAACACTGTGGGAAAAGGAGAAATTGCTCGTTACGAGCAATTTTTCCTTTTCCCACAGTGTTTTCAAAAGACCTGTACTGCAGACACGTGAAAACCAGGGCTTGTTTGGGAAAGGGTTAAAATAGTCCACCCTTAACCCCTTGGTAAAAGACAAATCTTGGACTCTTCCAAATTTAAAGCATCGGCAGATGACAAGTTTGAAACTGGCACAAAAGAGTCTGAGGTTTTCTGATAGGGTAGAAAAAATTGTGGGAAAAGTAGAAAATGCTGGTTACCAGCATTTTCTCCTTTTCCCACAATGTTTTCAAAAGCTTTCTTCTTCTTCAGGGTCATTAAAACATGGTATTGTTAGGTACAGGTTTAAACCTGGAAATGAATTAAATGGAAATTTCTCTCTGATTATATTTAACAATGCCCCCCACCCCCCACCCCCGAAAAAAAAAAAACACACACAGCGATTAAAACGTTCCTACAGCAGGGAAAATCTCACTGTATCGGACAACGTGGATCCAAGATCAGACTGCGTTTTCCGTGAAGTCTAATTTTGATCTTTTTGTCATTATAAGCGAAGTATAGTGGCGTAAAGGATGAAATTGTAAGGCCATCATAAATCAATGGTCGCTACTTGTGTTGCACTTTGAACTGTATCTTACGTGGCATAAAACATTCCATTGAAAAAGGACCTCCCAAATTTCGTAGATCTTTTTGTTTGTGTTTGTACTTGAGATATGTCAGGGTGACCAGCACACCCATCAGGCTTTTCTGGTATTTTGAACCCAGTGCAACTGAAAGTTAAGCACTTTCACTAATAACCAAAGTTATACTAATTTAGAGGTGAGAGAGTGGTGACTTGTGGTAGTTATTTCAATCTACCCGCAGGAAAAATACGAGAGTCGGTTTCGGACTTTAAACCGATAGATCTATAGGTAGGTAGGGTAGGTAGGATCATAGGTTGGTAGGTAGGTGAGTGCATGTGAGTTTGAATGGATGGATGGATGGATGGATGGAAGGATGGGTGAGTGCTTGGGAGAGGATGGATAGATAGATAGATAGATAGATAGATAGACAGATGAAAGGATGGGTACATGGGAGTGGATGGATGGGTGGATGGATGGATGGATGGAGGGAGGGAAGGAGGGAGAGAGGGACGGATGGGACAAACCTTGCAGTCTGATCTTGGATCTACACTGTCCGATCAGGAGATATCTTTCCCCCAAAAATACCTTTGAAATAGCAAAATCGTATTTTTTTTTAATATAATATCGGCAAGAAAGTTTCATTTGACTTATTTAGCAGGATAAGGGTTAATCAACGTCGACAACAACTAAAGCGAAGTCACCAACATTTACCAATCCGTTCGTTAAAACTGCCAACGAAATTCACAAATCAGGTAAAAGATGAGTCATGCTCTGTGAAAAGGGGGTTAAAATTCATTCGCAGAAAATATCGACCCATGTCAGTCTGCACAGTCCACGCATGATTACCTGGGTCAAAACATTTTGCTACTTGTAAATTTTGTGCATGTTTATGAACAAGTCTACCTTATGATTCAGTCGGTTGTTAGACAAAATGAATGCTATGGATTCATAACTTTGAGATGACTGGCTTAGTACCATGCATTACGGAAATGCATTAAACCCCTTTTCCCAGAGAGCTGCACTGCCTTAACACGCTCTTTGTCAACGAAAAGGAAACTTTTGCCAAATGAAATAATTATTTGAGCCTTGCTCTGTCAAAAGGGAGTTAGATGCATCTGCAAACAGTATTGACTCAGGTCAGCCTGTGCAGTCCGCGCAGGCTGACCTGGGTCCAAACCTTTACCTTTTGGTCAATTTTTTGCAAATGAGGGTTCGCCTCATGATTCAGTCGGTTGTTAGACAAAATGGACTTTATGGATCCATGGTCATGTGATGACTTGCTCGACATCAAACATAACGGAGACGCATAAAAACTCCTTTTGCCAGAGCATAGCTTATACTAGTATGTATTTTACTCGACAAGTTGGTTGTCATTAATCAGTCTAATGCTTAGTATTGATTTTTTGACTAATTATGATTAATGATATGCCTAATATTCTTCCCACTTTCAATGATCTTTCTCTTGATCTACACTTTTCCGCAAAAGGTCAGTGAATCTCGCTTAGCATCTCATGGGTTAAAGACTCTGACAGAGAAAAATTTTTCTCATCATTTCACTATATCTAAAGCAATTCTGTTGATTCCGTTGATCAGCCTGCAGTGCACGGGAGATCGATCTGCACTGTCAGATGTTTGGAGATTTCGGGTAACTAAATCAAGCTTTGGAATTGGAATTCTCTGCCTGAAATTGAAATTCTACGCCTAATGGACAGGGATTCTAATTTCAAGGCTTGCTTTAGTAATATGAAAATCGATTCCGCAGTAATGTCTTAGCAAAGCTTACAACCCAGTATATTTTCTTATTATTTTAGGCAGTTTATATGACGAAACTATTAACCCTTTCAGTGCCGTGGGCGAAAACGGGGCTTCTGAGGACGGCATAGATCAAGATTAGACTGCAGGCTGATCTGGGATCTCTGCCTTCCACTTATTAATTCAAGTCTTAATGCTAAGAATCGTCCTTAGTCTCAGTCAGCTGTATTTTCAAATAGAAATAGAAGTCGGTTTTCTTTTCAGACGAAATATTTTTGTAGTTCCAGTACCTTGTATTTTTAGATAAAAAAATTTTGAGTCTCAGTACGAAAAAAAGAAAAGAAAAAAAATGAGCTTTGCTCTGTGTTGCTCTGTAAAAAGGGTACTTAACCCTTTACCAGACGACAAAATTTTAGCCTTGTCCAAATTGAAAGCATTTGCAGACCACAATTTCAATGCGGCTCAAATGGTGCATTTTTTCTTTGATAGGGTAGAAAACATTGTGGAAAAAGGAGAAAATGCTGGTTACCAGCATTTTCTCCTTTTCCCACAATGTTTTCAAAAAGGCCTCTTTCCTAGGGGCGTCAAAAGGCGTCATTGTACAATAAAGGGTTAATGCTCCGTGGTGCATCATACCAAGCAAGACATCACATACCGTTAATTAAATTAGGGAGCAATAAAAATCATAATGTCTAACAACCAACTGTATCATAAGGTAAGACTGGCCCTTTGACACAGAAAATTGACCAGTAGCGAAAGGTTTAGGCCCAGGCTGACCTGGGTCGATACTTTTCACAGATGCATTAAGCCCCATTTCACAGAGTATAGCTCATTTTTAAGTCTAAGTATGTTTCTCTTTTTTTCAGATGAAAAAATATGAGTCTCAGTGTGTTGTATTTTAGATCAAAGAATTTTTGAGTCCCAGTAATGGTATTCTCAGTTGAGAATGTTTTTGAATCTCAGTTGGTTGTATTTTCAGATATAAATATTTTTGAGTCTTGGTTGGTTGTATTTTCAGATGGTCGTATTTTCAGATAAAAATATTTTTGAATCTCCTTGGGATGTGTTTTTAGATAAAAATATTTTTGAATCTCGGTGGTTTGTGTTTTTAGAAAAAAAAAAATAAATTCTGAATCTCAGTAGGTTGTGTTGTACTACAACATTTTGTAGTCTAAGCAGGCTGTATTTTCTTTTTTTTTTTTTTAATTTAAACATATTTTATTCCACAGAAGTACAATATACATAAACAATACAATACAATCGGTTCACAAATATGATTCTGCAGAAATGGATTGGAACGAAAGCAGGGCTTATAAAGTTCCTCTCCAATTTCCGGTTATTGCATGTATAAAGTACAATATACAGAAGAAGTCTAAGAAGGCACACAAAAAAATAGAGAAAAATAAAGGGGAACAGATGGGTGTGGAGTGAGGGATCTACTGGTGGAGATGTCACCTTTGAAGAAACCATATATAGAGACAATAAAAACTTACAACCTGACCGTCAGTACTACATAATTGTTTGCTAGTGCAGCTTATAAAAATGAAGCGAGTAATGCTTGTTAAGAATGATTGGATAAGTAATAAACTAGATAAAAACATCTAGGTATTATGCAATAGATCAATACCAACCATATTACATTCAAAAGAAAGAGGGAGAACACTGAATGTTTTCATCTAGTTTCTCCCGGAAAATACTGTATTGTCACTGAGAAGACAAAAGGATCAATACGCTAAGGAGTAAATCCTCCGCTTGCCCGGATATAAGTATGCACTGCAGCAAATATTCTTTCATTATCATGCAGGCTAAGACTTTCATCTCCATAAAGGATGATTCGAAGCGAGACTCTTGCAATATCGTTTATACTTGAGAATAAAATATTTCTTAAGTGATTATAAGTTGAACATTTTAGAAAGAAATGTTCAGTTGATTCAACTGAGCCACATCTACACAGTGGCGATTGCACTAAATTTTTCAAGTATAAGTGATGATTAAGAGAACTACACCTGTTGCGCAACCTAGCATGGACTATCTGAATTTTTCTTTCACCGAAGAAATAAAGTTGTCTTGGAGTGGGTTTGGAAAGGTTCAAATGATGCTTAAAAGATGCCAATGATTCTGCGTTCTTAATCTCATCCGGTAGCGAATTCCAATCATTAATTACAGACGGCAGAAACGAATTATTATACAAGCTAGTTCTGCAAGCAATGGTTCGCAAATTATTTGGTCTATGCAGATTATAAGTTGATGAAATACCAACCGTTTGGAGGACAAGAACATTAAGGTAATTTGGAGAAAGTCCATTTACCTTTTTGTAGAATTGAATCAGCTTATGTTTTCGCCTTGTTTCACTTAAACTTTCCCAACCAGTTTCCTGATTTAGGTCAGCAATAGCTACAAGTTTAGTACAACCTGTAACTATGCGTGCAGCTTCATTTTGAACTTTGTCTAGTTGATCCTTTAAACCCTGAGAAAGATTATCCCATATAACATCACCATACTCCAAAATAGGTCTTATAAATGAAAAGTAAATGGTTTGAAGTGACAATCGATCGAGCCGAATTTTCAGATGCCGCATAACTCTAATTCTTTTCCATCCTTTTTCAATTGATTTATTTATATGGATATCCCAAGATCCGTCATTGGAAAGAAAAATACCTAAATGCTTGTGATTTGTAATAGACGGAATTTCAATATTTGACATGTAAAGATTCGGGTGATTAGGCTTAAGACGTTTCCGGGATATAACCAGCGATTCAGACTTTGCAGGGTTGAACTTGACCAACCACTTCTGTGCCCAATTCGTAATTTTATCAATATCACATTGTAAAATACTTCCTACACCAGCCGGATCTACAATCATTGATAAACTTGTGTCATCTGCGAAAAGCTTTACATTTGCCTGAATATCTTCAACGATATCATTGATATAAACTAAAAATAAAAGAGGCCCTAGAATAGATCCTTGAGAGACACCGGCTTGCACATGACACAAAGATGAAACTCCCCCCGGTAAAATAACTCTTTGAAAACGGTTTGAAAGATAATTAGAAAACCAAGATAATAGTTTACCACGGATCCCGACCCTGTTCAACTTGAAAAGTAAACCTTTATGCCGAACTTTGTCAAAGGCTTTACTTATGTCAAAAAATACAGCTCTGAATTCAAGCCCATCGTCTAGGGCTTTGCATATATCATTATACTGACTAGTTACTTGATTAACTGTGGAGTCACCAGGCATGAAACCGGACTGTAAGGGTGTGAAAAAATTGATATCTTTCAGGTGGTTATAAACGTACTTGAATATAATGCGTTCGAATACTTTTTCAATGCTATTCAATAAGGAAACTGGCCTGTAGTTGGATGGAAGAGAAGGGTCACCGGATTTAAATATTGGACATACATTGGATATTTTCCATGAAGATGGGACTGTGTAGGTATTTAATGAGTGATTAAACAAATCACATAAATGAGGTGCAATCTGTCCAGCTACTTCAATAAGAATCCTATTATAAATACCGTCAGGCCCCGAAGCTTTTCCAAGTCTCAGTGATTTTAAAACATCCAGTACTTCAAACGGCCTAATATCAATTGTATCTAAAGAAGATTGTGTCAACGGGTAATTTGCATCTGGAAGAATACTTAAAGAATCATCTATACCTGATTGATTTGCAAAATAAGAGTTCAATACATTAGCTTTCTCGACTTCGTCAATTACCATTGAATCGCTGGAATGATCAAAGAGAGGAGGGATTGACGATGAGGAACTTGAAGACATAAGTGACTTCAAAGTTTTCCACCAATCTCGCGGGGATAGTAAACCAGATTTCAATTTTATAGACAAGTGATCGTAATAGTTTTCTTTAGTTTGTCGAATAAGTGATATTACTTCGTTTCTAACAGATTTAAATTTTGTCCAGTGACTAGCTTTGTTCGATGCCTTAGCTTTTTTGTATAATCTCTTACGATACCGAATTTTCCTTTTGATAGAACAGGTCATCCATGGTGGTTCTTGGGGATTGATCCTAACAGTCTTGCTTGGAATGAACATACGAGTTTTATCCGTGATGACATTTGCAAAGTTTTCAGCGTATGTGTCAATATTATCGGTGTGTATAGATCGCCAATTGAAATTAGCTAAACAACCTCTTAACTGGTTGTAATCGCCTTGATCGTACTTCCAAATCGTACGTTGAATATTTTTCAACTTAGGTTTTAGAAAATTAAAAACACCAAAGACAGGACAGTGATAACGCGTTGTGAGACCAAGACAAGGCTCTCCAGCGTCAGATGTTAGAATAGAGCTTTCATTAGTAACAAAAAGAAGATCAATAGTGGACATGGAATTTTCGGTAAAATGAGTTGGTTCGTCAATACATTGAACCAAATTAAACTGATTACACAGAGCTTCGACCTTACGAAATTGGTTTTCGTTTATAGTATTCAGGTTAAAATCACTAGTAATTATAAGATCTGCAATATTCGAATTTATAGCAAGATCTATAGAATCTTCAATAAGTGAAGTATAGGTCGAGTCAGAGTTCGGCGGTCTATAAAAAACGCCATACAAAATATTCCTGTTATTAATAGACTTGATTTGTATCCAAATACACTCTAATCTACCAATTTCGAGATCATTTCTGCGAATATATGAAAGATTATTTTTTACGTATAAAATTACACCGCCATATCGGTCATGAGTTCTATCTTTACGTTCTGGTGTATGGAAAGAAGGGGAAAGCAGCTCGTCTGAGGATAAGCTGTCATGTAACCAAGTCTCAGAAAATGAAACAATATCAAAAAATGAAAACTCTGCAATCAAGGTATCAAGCTTGTTAGCTATACTTTGGACATTGTAGTGGACGGTAGAGAGATGATTGGGGAGATTAAGAAAATTGTATAAATCTCTACTGGACATACTATCTGAAGACTCGCTATGCTGCGGACCAGGATATGGATGGACATCGCCTGCTCGCAATATCAAAAGATGAGTAACTATTATCAAAGGTAATGCGATGTAAATAGTTATCTGAAATATCAGTCTACAAAATTGTATGTTCTCTTCACAGCGTTTGCCTATCAATAATCGCTTTTTATTGTGGTGTAAGACCTGTTTGGTCAAGGATAACGATTGTCTAATATTCCTCAGGACTGAATATGAATAGCATATTGTGCTAAGAACTGAAAAAAGGAAGAATAGTGTAACAGTCAGGTGAAAATGAAGATGTGGACAATATGTTGGGTGGCTACAGATATACCTTAAAATTCTACAATTCATGTTACCGCGCCTAGTAAGTACAGGAACAACATGTAGCAGCCCAACACATCTCCAAATCTATGTTCTTTACAATGTAACACAATTATGTTGTAAATCAAATCAAACAAAATCATAAGCCACTCCACACCATCAAGACAAAGAAGTAAATACATTAAAACTGAAAACTGGGGGGGGGGGGGGGGGGGGGGGGTGTCGAAATAATAAATGAAAATAGCACTACCAAAGGGCTGCAAAAAGTACAGAAAAAGTCGGGAAAATTGTAGTGTATGTGTTAATGTGATTATAAACAATATTTAATATACCTAAAGAATGCCTGGTGAATAATGTTAACAACAAAAGAAAAGAGTACGACAAATATTCGGAAAATTATAACATTATGCTTGAATAATCAAAAACCTACAGACATGACAGTATTGGGTGAATGATATGATACATGATTTTAGTTGAAAAAAATACTTCGGTATTATAACACTGGAACCCTCTCGGTAAATTGTACAGGCATACTTCGAAAAATACATTGATGTTTAAAAATAATAACTCTGTGAGTGTATCTTGTTCAAACTGAACGTTATGTGCAGTTTGATCATGAACCACACCAGCCGCAAAGTCAAGTAAGGATTTAATAGGAACTGCTAGAGTCAGGGAAATAAGTACAATATAACGAAACTAACATTAAAACCCTAGATATATACATACACACTCGAACAAAAAGAAATTAAAAAACAATTTTTGACAATAGGGGGCGTAGGTAATTACAAACAATAAAGTAATAATACCTGACAAAATAGTAACTTTACCCAGCCAGCGCCCATAAACAGAATCGACCTTTTTTTTTTTAGGAATTATCCAAAATAATTGTAACTTCAATGCTGCCTATAAACAAAAGGTCGATGCATAACAAGGGGTGTGTGTCCAAGATCAGGCCGCACGGTATATGATGTCTGATCCCGGCCCACACCAAATGCATAATATTGTTAGACTGTGTAAGACGCTCAAAGGTTTAATCTCAGCAATTCGGAAAGTGTACATCAGCGATCAAACTACACACTATATGCAGTCTGATCAAGATCCGCATCAACCAAAAGAAAGTAAAATTTTAATAGGCTGGATTAAACTCAAAGTAAAAAGTATATTATATTGAAATCAACCTTGAAATCAAATATATAGATATATACACATTTAAAGAACCCTTGATAACAGGGGACGTAACTCTATGAGTGTCTCTCAGACATAACAAATAAAAAACTGACAAATCACTATAATTACTTAAAACAGCGCAATTAAACGAAATGGATATCTCATCTTGGGAAACAGCCACAATTATTGTAACCACTGGGCTGCGTACAGTAAAAAAAAAAACTGGTGAAAGAGCAAGATCAGTATTTTCTTCTGTAGATATTTCTGAGTTTCAGTGTGTTGTTTTTTTCCAGTCGTTAAATGAGGTCGAGTTTATATCTTTGGTCTTGAAATATTTAAGTACATTATGAATAATGTAGTTATGGCTGATCACGTCTTTGTCATACGGTAGGTAGGAAACAGTACGTGCAGTTTGGGACTAAGTTTAACTTTTCCCCAATCCTCCACGCCTAGCATATTATTTAGATTTACGTAAAATTAAAACCAGAGAACAAAAGCACGACAAGGACCTCTTGCGGACAGTGTAGATCAAGATCAGACTGCACAGAAAGTGCAGTCTGATATTTGATATACTCTGTCCGATAACGAGATATTTTTCCCAAAAAATAACTTTAAAATACCAATATTTAGGTTTTTACTATCGACTTGAAATTTTCATTTCACTTATTTAGCAGGATAATGATAAGTAAGTAAAATTATTTGTACAGAGAGTTTCATTTCTTGGTATGTTAGTACTGTATAAATTGTATAAGGGGACGGAGGTCTAAAGTTACGAAATACATGTGAATTGTATTGTGTAGTATCACTGTATTGTTTACATCTTTATAGAGTTTTAGACCCTTTCATACTAAAAGCATTTGTAGACAACAAAATTAGAAATGACAAAAAAGATGGAAAACCTCAGAAAACAACGTGGGAGCAGGAGAAAATTCTGATTAACAACATTTAGTACCATACTGCAATTGTCTAGAAAAAGCTGATTATCTGCATTGGGGATTCAAATGAAACTGTCTAGAAAATGCTAATTACCTGTAGTTGGGACCCAACCAAAATTGTCCAGAAAATGCTGATTACAAGCATTTTGGACCCAAATGAAATTGTCTAGGAAATGATTATTAAAAGCATTTGGCACTCAATAGAAAATTTCTAGAAAATGCTGTTTATCAGCATTCAAGTTGGACCCAACTGAAATTGTCTAGAAAATGCTGGCTACTAGCAGTTGGAACCCAAATGAAAATGTCATTTGGAACTCATTTGAAGTCGTCTAGAAGAAACTGACTACCAGCATTTGGGACCCAACTGAAACTGTCTTAAAAAAGTGACTACATGCATTTGGTGCTCAGTTGAAATTGTCCAGAAAATGCTGATTACTAGCAGTTGGAACCTAAATGAAACGTTTCGGTGAAGGAATTTTAATGAGTTAAAAATGGCTTAGAAAAACAATCCATTGAAATTCAGAACTTAACAAGAGAAAATATCGTTGCAAACGGAGAAAGATCATCCATGTATTAAAATCGTAGCAGACAAGTTTGAAACCATCCTTGTAAAACAATCACAAAAGTAAATTTACGAGTACATGAGAAAACATCGTGGTAAGAGGAGTAAATGCTCGTCTATGTTTTCCAAAATAAGATTTACTGCATAACGAAAAAGCATTAAATCGGTAGCACTATGTCAAATAGTACAATACAAAAGAAATAGTGTTAATTCAGGCTTTATACATGAGAATAAACGAGAAAACATCGTAGCAAAAGGAGAAATACAGAATAGCGTAAATGTTTTTAAGTCATAACAGACGATTTTGAAACCATCCTTGTTAGAAAAACGGGACAAAAATTAACAAGACCTAAAATTTAACACAAGAATACACGAAAACGATCGTCGAAGTTTTAAATTCACAGCAGACGGGTTTGAAGCTAGATCTATCCTTGTAAAATACGTGGAAAAATTAACAAGAAGTAAAATCAGTACACGGATGTACGGGTGAAAGAATTTATAAAAGGGGAATATGATCGTCAATGTTTAACCCTTTCGGCGCTATAGGCGAAGTCAAGGGCTTTTGCGGACTGCATAGATCAAAGATCAGACTGCACAGAATGTCCAGTCTGACCTTTAATCTCTGCCATCCGCTGGTTTAGTAAAGCCTATACGATAACAAAGAAAAACCTTTCATACTCAGGGAATTTTATTTTTCAGCTGTCAAAAGAGGTCGAGCTTATATATTTGGCACCGAAATAGTTAAACAGACGCTGAAATAAGAAACTAAGACGCGTATCATTAGCATCTTTATCAGTTCTTTTATATAGCATATGTGTCAGTTCCTACAAAACTAAAGAAATTGTATTAATTCAAAACTTACCTGTGAGTATTACCGTGCCAAGTGTAACGCCGGTAGTTGAGAGATTAAAGCCTAAACTTTGACTGGAGTGAGTTCAGTTACGACAGTTTTACAATATTCAATTTCGGCCCTTATCTTATCGCGTTTTGACCCATAGTACAACACCTTACAACGCCTTACTAGTATATACGGTGACCTAGGATAAATATTAGAATGACTCAAAATCATCTTTCAACCTTAGTAAGGTACTGACTTAAACGCTTAACTCTTTAGCATACAACAAAAAATTAGGGTATCAGCAATTTTCCCTTTTGACACAATGTTTTTCGAAGGCCCTCTTTTTGCAAAGGATTAACTCTGTCGCCGCCATCTTATATCCGTTTTGACTTTTATGGAGGTTTAAAGTAGATTCACCTCTCCATCAAAGATGATTTTGGTCATAGTTTGGCGAAAGGTAGCGGACGGTGTAGATCTAAGATCAGACTGCACATTATGTGCAGTCTGATCTTGATCTACACCGTCCGCTACGTTAGTCGCCTTTCGCCGTGAAAGAGCCAAATACTTAACGCTTTACCCATATGGAAAGCACTGAGTTACCAAACGGCAGTGCCCTTGGGCAATGAATGACAAAGCTCTATCCTAGAACTGATAAATGCTTTCAAAATAGACAAACTGTGCCGTCTGAAACAGATTAAGTCCAAAAACAGCCTATATGGTAATGCGTTGAAGACCATCGATATCGGTAACTTGCTCACGTGGTCGGTTTATCTTTGTGAGAAAAGGAGAAAATGCTAATAACCAGCAATTTCTCCTGTTCCCACAATGTTTTCAAGAAGCTTTCTTTTTCTGGGCCCTTAAATCTGGGGACTGTGTAGTCAATCAATCAATCAATCAATTAAACATATCGATATATAGTTCATTTGCCGTCCAACACTTAGACTGATATATATATATATTTTAATTTTCAAAATATTTAGAAAAACTGAACTCTTAATGCTTGCTCCCTGTGATAGCGCAATTTATCAAACTATTGCGTGTTACTTCGCCGTTTTCGATAACAGTATATGTCAATGATGCACCGATGCCATCTACGACACCAATGCACAAATATCTGTAAAGTATGCCACTTTTTGGTTTTGTTCATTAACCCTAAAGCTGCTTAGGGTGACTCACTGACCCTTTGCGGACGGCGTAGATCAAGATCTTGGATCTACACTGTGCGATATGGAGATATTATTTCTCAAAAAAAAAAAATTTTTTTTTTTTAAATAAGATTAGACAGGTTTTTACTATCGGCTGGAAAGTTTTATTTAACTTATTTACAAGGATAAGAGTTAACAGGGTGAGCATAAAAAGGGGTCTCTTTAGATTTTCTTTTTGGTTTTAATTAATTTTTCTTATTTGTAGATCCCTGATAAAACATTACAAAACGTATATTTATCTGCAAGCATGAATAATCTAGACTGTTACATGTCATTAATAGGTGCAATTACAAATTACGGGATGATCGTTTTGCAGTCGAGAATTCCTTCTAATTTTATTAGATCAGATATGACGTCATCATGCCTATTTAAATAGGATCCCGACATATTTATAATCGATGCGTGTAATCAACGATGTAACAGTCCAACACGCATAAATTTTCGTGACGCAAAATCTAAAAATATATTAAGAGGCTACTATTCTATGAAGGAAATATGATCCAAAAGATTCTTTTCCTGTACATATTTATATTCTCTGTCCTGTTTATTGATGGTTTGCTAGCTATTGCCCCACTAAATCCAGTGATGAAACATTTTTAGGTTTTATATGATTCAAAAAAATTCTTGATAGCCCACTTTATCGCTTTCTTTACACGTTCCGGGAGTAATAATAATAATAATAATAACAAAAACTGTAGGGGTGACAAAACAGCATTATAATGACTAGAAAAAATAACCTTTGCGTACTTTTGCAACAGAACTGTTATCACAATCTACAACGACAAAGGACGATAGCATTATTGCGGTGAGGCGCATCCGCAAGTTCACTCACGCCACAGAACTATTTTTTGCTAGCATGCACTCATAGGACCTTTGAGCTCTGTGACAGCAGTACTTCTTCTCATCTAACTCGCTATGTTTATCTACAAATCCGACAGTCGTGACCGTCAATAAACAACTTTAACTCTTTATCACATGACTTTTTAACAATTTTTTTAGACTTTTCTGTTTAGAAAGCGTTTGCTTTCAAATGATAAAATTGAATTTTGTCTTTGGTTCGATAGAAAGAATTGTGAGAAAAGGAGAAAATGCTGGTTCCTAGCATTTTCTCCTTTTCCAAAAATATTTTCAAAAGTCCTCTTTGTTGGGGTCGTTACAATTTGGGGTTATCTGGTAAAGGGCCAAAAGCGAATGTACCTTAGAAAAGGTAGTTCCACAGAACGGTGACAAGATCGCTTTTTGTTTGTTAGCGTAGGATTTTACGCCTCTGTCACAAGTGGTTCAGTAAAAGTTCTATGACAGCTCATCATTCCTGTTTTTCCAAAGTTTCACCAATGCTAGCCTGGAATTCTGTGGTGCCTTGTGAAAGGGATATTTCCGAGAAAGTAGCGCCGTTAAGTGGGATTAGATTGACCAGGATTTGGAAATTGAGACCAAACTCATTAAATATCAAGTCACGCAGAATACAAATACAGGTGCTCGCAAAGGAAGACATGCTCTATTTTTAGGACAGGATCGGCTTCGACTCAAGGATGAAAAGTGTTTTTCACCCTCAAAAACTATTTTTTCTAGCGTTTTTTTTTTTGTTTTAAATACTGACAAATAGTTGTGTTTTTTACGAAAATAAAAAAAACAAAAAAAAAACAAAAAAAAAAAACGAAAACTAACGAAAGCTAGAAATTTACTGTCAAAAGAAATGTATCATTATGCCCCTTTATGACAATCTGTAAAGAGTTTTCCGCCATTTTTGCGAATAAGAGAAAAGTGGCAAAAAGGTGCTTTGCCGACAAGTAAACCTTCCTTGTTGGTGGAAAAAGCACAAAGCTGCTAGATACCACAAAAAGCCAATGGCAGTAGTGCTTGCTGGCTTCTGGGATCAACAGTAGACAAGACGGACAATCAGGGTCCATATTCACCAACCATTCTTAAGAATGTTCTTAGTGTTACTCTACAGAATTTTCTAAATTTGAAAGTTATACAACTTCTGGTTGGCTAAACCAGCTGTTACTTTCACATTTAGAAAATTTCGGAGAATAAAAGTAAGAATGGTTGGTGAATATGGACTCTAATTTTTGATCTCCACCTTTTTCTTCTATTTGACTCAAACTATGACCGACACTACACTAAACCCTCTACCAAACAATGCCCAGTATCAACGGCCCTTAGGAGGAAGTCTTTTGAAAACATTATGAGAAAAGGAGTAAATGCTGGTAACCAGCATTTTCCCCTTTTACCACACTTCTTCCCTACCCCATCAAAGTCAATTTCTATCATCTGAGACATGCAGAATCTGCCGTCTGCAAATGCTTTCAATGTGGACCACTCTAAAATATTTTGTCGTTTGGTAAAGATTTAACTGTTTACCTAACCACAAAATTTCAAACCTGTCAAAATTGAAAGAAAAAATGCAGACAACAAATTTGATATGGTTGAAATAATGGGGCCTTTCTGTGAAATAGCTGAAGTTAAAAGGGTAACTTGCAGTGACTTTATACAAACATAACACATCGGAAAAGATTATTTACAGGTATCTAGCGTTCAAACTGCCGTCATTTTGAAATCGTTGTCAGTTGCAAACCTTATCCAATACGTTCTCTTCATACTTCAGGTAAACCATTTGAGTGCCTAGATAAAGGAAATAGATACAGATGAGCCATGCTCTGGCAAAAGGGGCTTAATGTATCTCTGTGATCCATGATACCAAGCAGGTCATCTTGGATCCATAAAATCCAATTTCTCTGACATGACGTTAACTGGTCTCTTGACATGCCGAAAACTGACTAAAAGCAAAACGTTTCGACCCAGGTCAATCTTCGCAGACCGCGCAGGCTGATCTGGATCGATACTTTTTGCAGATACATTAGATCCCCTTTTTCACAGAGCATCTCTCAGATCTATTTGCATTTACATGATGAAACATATGCGCCGTGGAATCACATGACCACGACTAACTGCTTTTGCATTTATTCGTCGTCGGTTATGTTATGGGGTACAGTACAAGATACAGGCCGAAACCTATCCTTCATTACTCTAGAGTTTTTAACGTGCTCGGTGCAGAACACCGTCACACGGGACCTAGGTTTAAGGCTCATCTGAAAGACTACAGGTTAACTTAGTATATAGTTGGCCAGCCGTGGGAATCGAACCCTCACCCTCAAGTATCTCGAAATTTGTGGATTACTGGTCTCGTGCTCTACCACTCGAACTATTTCGGCTGACCTTCATTTGACATTTGTTTACCGTTTTGTGTTATATTACGTTAAAGGGGGCTAATTAGATTTTTCATAGTTTCACCAAACTTCAGACATGATTTGTCCCTTCATTAACTCTTTACCACGCGAAAAAATTTCAGACTTGAAAGTATTTGCAGACGACAAATTCAATGTGGCTCAAATGATGGAATCTGCCTTTGATAGAGTAGAAAACATTGTGGTTACCAGCATTTTCTCCTTTTTCCACAATGTTTTCAACAGGTTTCTTTCCCAGGGCCGTTGAAAGATCGGCACTGTGCGGTAAAGGGTTAAGTATATAGATAGCTGGCAAGCCATCTGTAAAGAGGAAAGACCAATGGTAAAGAAGTGAAAAAGGTATTTCCCGAGTGGGCTGTGTAGCCTCTTGAGGTATATTCAGATTCCGCGTCAGGATTCCGCAAAGGTTTTTGGGAATATCATATGATCAATAGGCTACACTCTTCAATTATGTGAGATCATATTCAAATGAATACGATGGTATCATATTTCGGCTGACAAAAAAATGGGCGGAGTTACCGATTGCAAAATGCCCAACAAAATTGCACCTTTTTACTATATGTAACCGTATAGTTTCTTTAAAGTTTCGAGGGAAAAAAATATATATTTGTATTAACCAGTGATTAAAAAAAAAAAAAAAAAATGTAAAGGCCAAAACTTAAAAAAAAAGGGCATCTTTAAGCCTTTACCACACAGTCCCGACTTTTAACGACCCCGAAGAAAATGCCTTTTGGAAACATCGTGGGAAAAAGAGAAAATGCTGGTAACCAGCACTTTCTCCTCTTCTCACAATGTTTTCTACCCTCCCCAAATCAAATTTCAATTTTTGAGCCACATTTGATTTGTCGTCTGCAGGTGCTTTCAATTTGAACCTGTCTAAAATTTTGTCGTGTGGTAACGAGTGAAGACGATGTATGTCATGGACAGGTCTAAATAAAATTCTATTCTGTTCTGTTAGATAGTTCCTCTGCAACAAGGAGCAAGATATGCCGCTTTCAACACTTAGACTATATACATTCTTTGTGAAGTCTATTCTTAATCTACACTGTCAATTAAAATCAATACTAGTGCCCAGAATGATTGATCCTTGTAAGTATACAAAAGAATAATAAATTTCTTTTAATCTCGTCTTGTCCCCTCCACTCGGTTTGGGTGCACTGTCTTGAAACTCTTTTAGTTTAGTTTAGTTTAGTTTAAACATATTTTATTCATAAAGTGAATGGGGTCGGGCCACAAGTTCTTGCAACTTAGATTCGGCCCTTCCCCTACAATCAAATTAAGAGCAGATGAAAGATAATGGAAACAAAACATATAGAGACATGCTGTAAATGATTAAATATAGACAAAAAGAAAAGAAAAAGGGAGAATGAGAAACTGAAACTCTTTACGATACAGCCTCGAGATTTGACGACCCCGAGGGAAGACGGCTTTTGAAAACATTGTGGGAAAAGGAGAAAATGCTGGTGACCAGCATTTTCTCCTTTTACCACGATGTTTTCTATCTTGTCAGAAATCCCTCTTTATATCATATTTGACACGTCGTCTTCAAACTCGATCAATTCGGATGAGTATAGAATTCAACTGAGCTGGGAAGCGCAGTCGATAGCGTACAGGACCGGGGTCGCAGGTTCGAATCCCTAGCTCGACCAATTTCTCTCCGAAGATTAATAATAGTTATTGCGTAAGGACGCATTCCTCTCTAACCACTGATCGTTGTTTCGGATTGTTATTTGGGAAAGCAGCCAGTAACTTTGGAAGAATATTGTGCGAAATACTGGTTTAAAACACACACACACACACACACACACACACACACACACACACAAGAAAGCATAGACAGATGCACTTTTCGCCGCGATATAACTGAAATTATGTTTCAAACGGCGTTAAATGCCAAACAAATAAAGTTTTGTGGTATGGTTAAGAGTGCAAACATTCGTACATGGGAACTGTCGAGGGGTGAACGATTTCGCAATATATTTCATAGACCCAATCTCCCCCATCCCATTTTAATATCTAACAATGGGATTTGCTTTTATCGTGTTTGACTTGCAGTTCAAACATCTCTATCTGTCTTCTAATTCACCAGGATACGGACCCACTTATTGTCGACCACGTTAGTTTCACATCTATTTTCGCCAGTATCAACTAAACGCCGTACCCTGGGTCGACCGTACTGATAAGCTATTTGAATACTTCAAAGGTTTTCCTTTCACAATGCTAACCAATAGGCTGCTAAGCGCGACTCAAGGACCTTTTGCGGACAGTGTAGATCAAGATCAGACTGCACATAACGTGCAGTCTGATCTTGGATCTACACTGTCCGATAAGGATATATCGTTTCCCCCCAAAATACCTTTGAAATAGCAAATTTTTGGTTTTTACTATCGGTTTTAAAGTTTCATTTCACTTATTGGGCAGGATATGGGTTAAATGATTTGATGTCGAGTTATTTAACACATTAAGAAATGAAGGTTACTTTTCTAGTATTGTGGTAGACCACTTTTAAAAATATTGTGACAAAATGTGAAATTGCCCCATAGGAGCATTTTCTCCTTCTATCACGATGTTTTCACGTGTACTTAACATATTAATAAGACAATGGTAAGTTAAATCTTTTTTAAAACATAATGATCTGATGTTGGGGTATCCAACTCTTTCACAAAGGACAAAAGTTTAAACTTGTTGAAGCACTTGCAGACGACAAATTGAATGTGGCTCACTGATGATATACCGTATAACGGGTTATTTTTACTGCTGTAAAAGTTTACGGATTTGGGAAAAAACATGCGATTTAAATTTTTACGATTTTATTTTTTACTAATTACACACATGCGTAAAGAATTAGCTCATTAAAATTTTCAGCACATGAATACATAATTATTTTACTCTTTCAAAGACAAATCTCAACATTTAATTAGTTGAATGCGAAGAAAATGGACGAATGTAAAGTTTAGTTGTCTTGTAAAGAGTTAATTCGCACCTCCGATACCTGGTTGAGTAAAAAGTTTAATTACTGTTATCATAAGTGATCAATTAACAGGTTCGCCGTATTTTTTAACAGACATTTTGTTGTCAAAACATACATTTAGACCAAAGATCAGACCAAATATTGTCTAGTCTGATCTCGATCTACACAGTCCGCCAATGAAGTTTTGAACAGTGCTTGAAGTATTTAAGCTTCCAAGGCTTTTTGATGTTATACAAGCAGTTTCTCCTTTTTTCGTAACGTTATCAAGTCACCTTCGGAAGAAGCGTGAAAGGTCGTTTCTGTGACTGTGAGGGAAATGGTTTAAAACATGACTGTGTTGTCCCTCTATAAACAATAAATCTATTAAAGAATTAATAAATACTAAACCTCGTTGTTTCTTTTCTTTATTCATGTAGTTAATCCACTGATATAAAATACTGCACTGTTATCGTATGCGCTATTTTTTTTTTGACTGCCCAGGTGTTCTAGAAACAACCATTACTAAACCCCAAAAGGCACTATCAACCTATGTAAAGCAGGCGTGATATTGGCTTTTTGCGCGGTCATTTTTTGTTGACTAGCAGTCTGCATATAACCGGATGTACATTTCTTGGAGCAGAACAGTTGTAAATATGTACAACAAATGCTGGCATTACAACCCTATCGCTTCGAATGATCGCACGTTACATCACACCCCTTATCCAAATTTTATTGCAAATAATTGTGTACCCGCGACAGGCATGAAATCTTTTTGACAGATGGCTATTTTTTTTGAAAGAGTAGAAAACATCATGTGAAAGGGAGAATTTCTCCCTTTTCCTTCAGTGTTTTCAAAGGCTTTCTTGCCCATGGTCGTCAAAACTCGATGGTGTTTAGTAAAATGCTGGCGACCTTTGTCGTTCTTCAGCCAAGCACATGAGACTAATGTAGCAAAAGGTGAAACTGGATTATCTGAGCAAAATTTCTTCTTCTGTAACCATCATTTTTAAATAAGTTCAAACATTTTCGAAATGGACATTTTCCGAACATAATCAATATCAATGATCAGTCAGCCGTGAACCATAATTGCAGGTGTAGTCGTCATCAGCTATTTCAAAGAAGATTGACGTAATGCAAGTCTGATCATGACCAGCACTGTCCGCCACTCTGAGACAATTTCGCTGTGGGTAACCTTAGCAGTGAAGTTATTTGTGTTCATGTTTTCTGTAGCTGAAATTTTGTGTATTGGGGCTATTAGCTTTATATGACCATACCAAATTAAAAAAAAAATCTATCACTGAATCTTGAAGGGAGATGGGTTTGCAAACGAAGCAAGTGAGACATGACACCTTTCAAAGTATTTTCAAATTTTACACCAGAATATCGGAAAGGTTTATGTAAATTATATAGATGTATTTGAGCCGTGCTCTGGCAAAAGGGGACTTAATAAATCTCCGTGATGCATGATACCAAGCAAGTCATCACATGATCATGGATCCATTAAATCCATTTTGTCTAACAATCGACTGAATCATGAGATAGACAGGTCCTTCGACATACAGAAAAAAGACCAGTAGTGAAAAGTTTTGGCCCAGGTCAGCCTGCGCGGACTACGCATTACGGCTGACCTGGATCAATACTTTTCACAGAAGTTGGCTGATTTACAATTACACCACCCTCGTTAACCCAGGTGTGAAGTATTACCATTCATCAACCCTGGGACATTCAATTGCGAACCAGTCGTTTCTATGAATATTCATAAGATTGCGAATTACGTCCAATAGCCAATCGAATTGTCGATGACATAATGATACTCTCTTGTAGTGGAGGATAATCACGTTTCTTCTGTTGTTATGAATAAACCGCGTAAAACCCACATCATTATCCACGAATATGGCGGCCGCCGGTGGGCCGACCTTCTGTGGCATTTGCCTTATGATAATCCAGGGCAGACATTACAAATTCTTGTATACAAAGGCAAATATTCAGAAATACAGCGTGCTGTTGCAGTCCATAGGGGTATGTAGCAGGGTGACGTCATCCTCGTTGACCTAGTTACGATGTATTCCGTAAACTACATTCATCGATTTGATTGGTTGTAGACGAGGTAAAAATAGAAATGATGGCATATTGTTGATAAAAATAGATTAAGTTTTCTCACTGAAAACTGAGATTACCAATTAAAATGCCTCATGAATAATTCATGAGAACGAGAAGACATTCGCGAGATAACCCAGGGGCGATGAATGTAGTTTACGGAGTACATCGGAACTGGGTCAACGAGGATGCAATTACACCTATTGGGTCGTATTTACGAGCATATATTACGTATTATGTAGATAATACGTAATACATAATACGTAAGTATCCTACGTATTATGACATCATTTCTGATATCATTAAAATCCACGTATCATGACGTCACATCTGATATCATTAAAATAGACTGAGCTCCCGATTGTAAAGCGACCATTCTGTCAATTCAAACGCCAAATTTTCACTGTTTTACTGACAGTAACAATCCAGGTTCTTTACGCTTGCAGAGAAAAAAATATTTAGTTTATTAGTACATGTATCCATCTGTGTTCATTAGAATGTTCTATTCGAGACAAAACCCTAAATATGCTCATTAAATTGTTAGTTCTGAAAATTTAAACACGGCATCGGTTTAACCTTATAACTATAGTCTACATGTATCAGCTTAAGAAATGACCAGTTGATTTAGATCTAAATGGTGTTAAACACGCTGCAATATATTATTCCAGTAATATCAGGGCGACAGCTCACTAATCCATGTATGTCCTGGATTTCACTAGTACTAGGCTTAAGCTTTGAAATATCTTGCCCAAAGACATCTCCGCCGAAAACCAAGCGCTTCAAGTGAGGGTCGAACGTGGGGCCTCAGGTTTACAAGCCCTATACTTTATACCACTGAGCCACGCATGAGAGATGCATAAATGGGGGTTCTAGAACAATATTCCAATTTTTCTCGTATTTTCTCGTATTTCTCGATTCGTCATTTGAGTATCTTATTTAATAATACGACGAGGGCGGTAATTTTCGTCGCAAGGTTTCATCGCAAAGTTTTAACTTTGTTTATGTTTATTTCTTTTCTCTTTGTTTTTCACCTTATTTCTAGCCGAGTTTTCGTAAATTTTCGTTTTTTCATATTTTCCCCGTTTTTTCCCCCGTTTTCCCCTGCAGTCTCTCCTATCTCTCTAGTCTCTCCTATCTCTCTAGTCTTCCTATCTCTAGACTCCTAGAGGGTCCCCTATAGTCTCGCGAGGATTGTAGGATTTCAGAGATAGAAAGATTGTAAGATTTGTAGAGGTCTGAGACGACATCTCCCTTCGGTCGATGTCGTTTTGAGGCTGTTTGAGGGCGTTTGAAGCTATTGGAGAGGGAGAAGGGGAAGGAGAAGGGGAAGAAGGAGAAGAGGGAGAAGAAGGAGAAGAGGGAAAGGAAAAGAAAACTAAGAAAAAGAAAATGCCTTTATTAAATAAGATACTCAAATGACGAATCGAGAAATACGAGAAAATACGAGAAAAATTGGAATATTGTTCTAGAACCCCAATTTATACATCTCTCTCGAAATTTTTCTTTCCAATATACAAAAGATGTCTCGTTCATCATACAGCCTATTGAATATGGTCAAACCTGTAGGACCAGGTTTTTTTCGTGATTGTAAGGTTTGTAGGGATAGAGCAAAACAAAAAAGAAAGTTTAAGTTTAATGGTATGGATCTTACCAACGAGGCTGAAGACTTTGTTAATGAAGAACTAATTAATAGAAAGTCGTTTTCGGAATTAAAAAGGTTAATATCCGCGTTAAATATTCTTTGTCTTAGAAAATTATACGATATGCTAAATATCGCGGATATACATATAGAAAGCGAAAAATGTGAGAATAAATTCGTAGGTATTTATAGCGATCAAGCGGAAAAATTAATCGAAAAATTTTGTTTTAATTCTCTAGAGGATTGGAATACTATCGTTTATATATTCGACAAGATCGAATATGTATTATCCCGAAGAAATGCGTGTCACAGAACTTACGAACCTTGCCACGAAGAAACGCGTTGTTTATATGAAGATATCGAGATTATTATTTAAACCGGTTTAAAAAAAAATATTCCATAAGAAAATGGAAAGGGATTATATCGTAGAAGATTCGTCTACCGAAGAAAAAGATTCGGGTTTTGAAGAAGATTCGAGAGACGAAGAATGTTTTTTCCGAAACGAAGTGTTTGATAGATTCGGCCACTTATTTTTTTTAGATTGTAATAAATATCGTCTATGGAAATTATCGTACAAAGGATTAAGGGAGCTTACGTACGCGATACGGTGGCTGTTCGAAAAGAAATACGAAGATTTTTGCGTTTGTCATTTATACGAAGGAACCCCTGAACCCGAAAGAACGTATCGGATTACCGACGAATATTTTAAAGAAAACCCGAAAGAATATTATCTAAATGAACACGGATTATACCATCTTAAGAGTACAGAATTTAGAAAATTAATGAAGACGACAGAAGATTTTATCAGAGAAAAAATTCTGTTCGATTCCGGCGAATTATAGTATTTCGAGAAAATATTGGACTCGATTTAAATGAAAAATTCGCTATAGAAAATGGATTCTGAAGGAATATTTTACAATATTCATCCGTTTGAACTGAAAATGGAGGAGAAATACGGGTTTTATTTTACAACGATATGCAACAATCATAACCTTTGGAAAGTGCCGTAAAAGAATTAACGGAGATTAAGTACGCGATGCGATGGTTAAAGAAAGAGAAGGAATATAATTTTCGCGATAGGCATTTACCCGAAGGAACTCCGAAACTCGAAAGAAAGTATAGTATTACCGACGATTTTTTTACGAATGGGAAAACGAAAGAATATTACATCAACGAGCATTTTCTAGACTTATTATGGGGGAAAGAATTCGATCACGCAATGGATATAATCCAATGTTTAATCCGAGGTAGACTCGAATTTCACGGTAGTGTCGAACCGCCGAATTCGGATACCGAAATAGAAAATAGAAAAAAAAACGATTATATTATGCCAGATGTTTGGGATTGTATGCTCCTACGAAAGTATTAATTTTTGGCTTAAAGGAAAATATCGCTATAGAAAATGGAGTTGGAAAATCGCGTTGATCTTGACGAGTCCGATGATAAGTTTCGAATCGCTATGTGTAAAAAACATGGACACGAATTTTTAGATACTTGTATGAAATATAAATTATGGGATAAATCGTACGATGAATTATGGGGGCTTACGTACGCGATGCAATGGCTACACAAAAAGAGGCATATAGATTATTGCAATAGCCTATCACCCGAAGAACCTCCGAGATGCGTAGTCAGGTACCGTCATGACGTTAGTTTATTAAAAGGGAAGCAGAAACCACTAAAACATTTCGTAGATAGGTACGGACTAAATGAACTAAATTGTTTCCAATTTGAAGAAATAGAGAAAACGATTAAAAATTTACTCGAAGGTAGATGTCGACGGTACAAATCTCTCGAACCGGTATATTTTTCTCCGTCTAAAATTAGGGTTTAAAAATATGTACAGGGGGGTATATATGGCGATATATATCTTCTTTAAGATATATATCTATTGTCTCCCATCGCCTTTAAAAGATACTCGAGATCGAATATCTCGTCGCCAGTTTTCTCCTTGAAAAGATTTAATATTAATCCGATCGAAACGATACGTTTTACGTAAACTTTTTCGTCCCAAGAAAGTTCTAAATTAACGATGCAATGATCTAGGAAACGCATTTTTTCCCCTTTCTTTCGTCCCCATCGTTTTTCGTATTCTCGAATCTCGTTTTTAATATCTTCGACGTCCGAATTTTTATGATCTAACAATTCGAGAAGCTTTTCTTTTTCTTCGTTCGAATAGGTCGAGGGAATCTCCATAGACCCGTATTTCGTAAACAGTACTTTCCCACAAACGATAGTCGTTCGTTCTAAGTCGAGTATTTTCTCCCTTTTTTCCGGGTTTGTTTTGTTGACTGCGCATTTGAGAAAAAAAGGATCAATTTCCGTCATGTTTTTTTAAAAATCTATCCCTTTTAATTTATAATGTCCCGCCGATAGGGTATGTACGCGATCGCCTAAAACGTATCGAACGTCTTGCGTAGGTACTAACGCTATCTTTTTAATGGTCTCCGTAAAAATTTCGTGATTTTTACTGCTTATGATGTTAAAGTCTATCCTTTTTTCTTTCCCGTCGTATATGCAAGAAAGAAAGTCTTCCATCGTAAGTTCGTTTTTCACGGTATTACCTATTCCTTTGCATCTGACTACATTTTCCTTTTCATTTCCCATTCTAATGCAATATATTTTCGCGCAGGTACTCGCGAATTCTTTGATCGGTTTTCCTTTGCATTCGTCTTTAAAGAACCCTAATCAATTCGCGTTTTTCTAAGTATGCAAAGGGTGATTTTCCAGATAGTTACTCGTATCGAAATTCGTTTCGAGATCTTTCGAAAACTCTTCGTAAATATCCTCGCTTTTAACGCGAAAGATAAAACTGTCCGTATCCGTATACAGCAATGACAGATGATTCTCGAATTTAGGGAGTAAGTATTCGTAATACGTTCGATACATCTTAAGTTTAGACAATTCTAAAATCGCGAAACCGACGTATATAGGTTTGTTACATTTGACGATAGTCTTCTTCTTATGAACCGCGACGAGACTGTCCAAAAATATCGTAAACTTGGTATATTCGGGACTTCTTACCAGTTTTTCCGCTCGTTCTTTCCGTTTCGTAAGTTCTACGTTACATCTTTTTCTAGGATTTTCTATCGTTTTTCCGTAGATAATATTGTTAGCTTTCTTGTAAAACGAAACTGCGCTAGATCTTTTCTCCTTCGTCGCTGTCATCCTTTTCTTCGTATTGTTTATGATATAAGGCTTGAGCCAATTGTCGACGCGAAAAATATAACCCCTATAAATTTTTGTAATCTTAGCTCCCATCTTTACGTAAAACTTTAATAGATTTCCGTAGCAAAGATATTCTTCTCGATTCCTTAAATTCGGGACGAGTTTTTTGACCCCGTTTTTCGTAATATGCTCGGGAGCAATAGGATAATCGTTTAGGAAATCGTGTAAACTGTCCGGTATTTCCAAGTCTACGACTACCGCGCAAGGGAAATTTTCCCAGTCTTTTAATTCGCAATCTTTCATTTTCCTTTCGATTGCGCACGGTAATTCTTCGCTCATGGCATCTCCGTAAAGGTTATTTTTGTCAGCGTAAAATATAAAAGAACTTTCGACGTTCGGATCGTAATCGGACAGGTATCGATTGTTCGCTTTCTCATGACGAACGATAGACATTGAGACACCCCCTCGAATTCCTTTCTCGAAATCTTCGTACATTTTCCTATTCGTAATTAATTCTATTTCTTTTCCCGTATATTTTAACATGTTTTGCCAGGACGTACCCGGAAGGGTATAGCATTCGATAGGTCTCGTTCGCAGTATATTTCTTGGTAATCTTTCATCGTTTTACAACCGAAAACTTTCCAACTTTCGAGCGCCAAGTCGTATTCTTCTCGCGAAATACCTTTTCCGCGAAGTCGAGAATAAAAGTTTTCTATCGGCGGAAGACTAGGACTATTTAATTTATAGATACTATCCATCCATTCGTATGGATATATACCTTTTCCCCGGAGAAAACGCGAGGGTATCCCCGGAAAACATTTGTCGGTTTCTATCAGTTCGTCTATCCCCAATTCTTCCGCTAATTGTTCGACGCTAGGATCGAGAAATCGACAACTATCGAGAAAACGAACTTCGTGATTTTTACCGCGAATACTTAAATATTTCGAGAAAGATATATATTTTTGTTCGTTCGAAGGTAATACGGTTATTCTTCCAGTACTGTAAGCGACTAATTGTTTGATGAAAAGATGGGAGTCGTACCCTCCTAAGTTATGAAAGAATACTGGGGTAAAACTCGGGGTTTCCCCCCTCTTTTTCGACCCATTTTTTAACGTGCATGTGTACGGCAGCCATTAATTTTTTTACGAATACCTTTCCGACGTCGTCTTGGTCGTTTTTCGCGGTATACATCGTTAGAGTCGACTTGTGAACGTTTTTGTCCGACGATTTTACGAAAAAGGAAAAACAGGAAGGTTTATGCTTCTGAAATTTACTATCTTCCGTGTTCGGAATTAGAAAAGATTCGAAATCCGCGTATACGCAAAAAACTGGAGGTGTCCCGTTTTTCTTTTCCTTGTAAGAGACGATATGATTGGGAAATTTAGGAAGTTCTAACAAAGTAGCGTCTCTGCATTTCTTTTCGTGACATTCTAATTTTTCTCGGGAAGAAAATACTTTTTGGCATTTATAACAAACTTCTTTTCGAGTCTTATGTTTGGAAATTTGGCTATATAGTAATTTAGATATATTTTCGACGAGGTAAAAATGTTCTTCATAATAGAGTAAATATATTCTCGAGACTTCTCGATCCACCTGAATGTCTCTAAGGCCTCTCACGGAATCTTTCCCATCGTATATGATGGGCGTTCTTTCGTTTTCATCATCGACGCCGTATATTACGAGGTGTATATGGAGGTTTTTCTCCTGAAATTTTTCTATATCGTCGCTCGTCATAAGATAGTTTACATCGCTAAAATCCGCATATCGATTAGGATCTTCTCGATAGATTTTCTTTAATTCTTGATCGACTCTCCGTTTGTTTTTTTTGACCGGATTAAAATATAGTAATATACTCCAATAGAAACATCTTTGATCCTGAGTATGCATAGATACTAACGCTCACTTTCCTTTAAGCCATTCGGGTAATTCTACTCGGGAACAACCGCCCGTGAAAGGATTGTATTTCCCGAAACTCAAAGAAATGCATTCATTTCCTATTACTCGCCATCCGCTACCTTCGTATTCTTTTCCCGCGAAAGATTCTAGGACTTCTGAATATAGTTTATCGTATAATTTTTCCTTGTTGCTCCAAGGATATATAGCGTGAGGTCTCGAATTAAAATATCTGAAAACGACTTGATCGTCTTTTCTCATTTGCGTGACTAAAGTTATGATTACTTTCGTACCGGAACTTTTCTCGAATTCCTTTAATACGTGAGACCTCGCCTTGTTTAAATAATTTTCTATATCAACGTCGTTCCCGTTAGGTATAGTAAATTGCGTTTCCTTGAAATACCCGTTTAACGCAGATTTTTTAGTCTCCGTTTCTATAGTCTTCTCTTTTCTCAATTTTGCCAGACTAGTAGTCGTTGTCGACTTCGTTATGATCGTTGGCACCGCATGACCGATTGTCAGCTTCCTTGGCGTCGCGATATTACAATTCTCGTTAAAAACGAAAGAATAGCGTTTCATTTTTATAATTTTATATATAAGTTAAATAATTTTAAGCTACAGCTGTATATGTAAAAAAGATATGAGTTCTGTCGAAAATATATTACCGAAGAAAACGATATTTACGTTGGGAGAAGAAAATACGATTCGGGGATCAAAGAAAACGGAAGAAACGATCTATCGCGATTTTCTTAAAAAAGGAAGACGAGGGGTTTACCTGAATTTAAACGCGTGGGGTCCCCCTAATAGGCCGATGATATACGATTACCAAAAAAAGATGAGCTATATTAATATCGCTTATAACGATATGCTCGAAGAATTTTTAGAAGCTATCCTCGAGAGTTTTGCCGACGATTCTTACGACAAGTTAGAAGAAGACTTTTTATTGAGCGGGATTTTAGAAAGATACAAATCGGACGGTTTCATCAAAGCGAAGGTAAATACCGAAAAATTCGGCGCGACTTTCTTCCAACAACCGGATCCTAAAGGTAAAGGCTTTAAAAACGTAAATTACGAAGATTTCTATAGAGATCGTATTCTTAACGGTGTTTATACTATTAAAGTAGGGGGAATATGGAGAAAACGTAATTCTCGCGAATCCGGAATATCCATCAAAGTTTTAGCCGTTTTAGTCCGAGAAATCGAAAAGTATCGCGAACCCGAAGAAGACGAAGATTACGAATATCACGAACTTATGTCGGCTAGAACTGTCGACGAATAAATTTTCAGTTAAAGAAATTTCCATCTATTAAAAAATAGGGGCCCGAGCCCCTAGGACCCGAGTCCTTTTTCGACTATCTCACAACGCTGTCTTGACTACGTTTCATCTTTCTTTCGGTGGTTAGGTTGTATCCGATTTAGATGCCAATTTCCTTCTCGACATTTTTTCTCGATTACG
Organism: Tridacna gigas; assembly: GCA_945859785.2. Lineage (NCBI taxonomy): Eukaryota > Metazoa > Mollusca > Bivalvia > Cardiida > Cardiidae > Tridacna > Tridacna gigas. The sequence goes on from OX244033.2 coordinate 31,441,106, forward strand.
TTACTTTTCTTCGGAGAGTAACGTAATTTTTGTTCAGGGGACTATATGAGAGATCTCTGATTTTACAATTCGTGAGGGGTATAGAACCGATCGAATCCGCAGCGATATTTTCCCCCATCTCTAGGACTGGTCCAATCTATGACTACGAAACTGTAAGGGAAATCCCAGCAATCTCTGCAGATAGAAGCATATAAAATACGCGTTATCTCGCATCGTCTGTCTCGGCAAAGCGAAAAAGTTTTGCAACAAGTAAAAACAATTGGCGTTACTATGCCTTCCCCTCGTATAGTATTGCTCACATTTATTCTGTTTTTCTAGCATTAAGTCGTCAAAGATCATTAAATTTTTGTCTTTACGATTTAAGTCTCCCGGTTCGGGTACGTCTTTTCCGTTGTTGTGAAAACTAGGAACGATGATGGTACCACCGTTCGTCGTAGATCCTTCGGTGATTTCTTTAAATAGCTCTTTGAGGGGTTTCCCCAATCCTCGTATCTCATCTTTACGTAAAAAAATTCGTTCAGTTCTTCCTTCGAGAGTCCCACTTCTAATCCTTCCCTGAGTATCCTATATTCGTCTTATTCGAATAAATTTTTCCCGAAAATGAATAGTTTATCATAGTCTAACCAACCCGGTTTTAACAATAGATTAAACAATAGCGTCATTTTCCCGCAGCGTGAACTTCCTATGATCAGTCCCCTGATACTACTAGGAAACAAAGGGGCTATTGTTCCTAACGCTAGTATTCGTATTCCAAGAATAGTCGTCTATTTCCATATTTTTTTTATATTAATATAAAAAGGTGACCGAAATCTATTGCGTAAGATGTAAACGTAAAACTGGAACGAATTCTCCGATAGAAGAAACGATGAAAAATGGAAGAAGAATGTTAAGGGGTACCTGTGCCGTTTGCGGTACGAGAAAGATGTCGTTTTTAAACAAAAAAGTGGCGGTGGGATAGTGAATAGAATCATCGAAAATATTCCTATCGAATTACATCTTCCGGGTCATAACTTTACGGGACCGGGAACGAATTTAAAGAAAAGATTAAATCCCGACGGAACCCCGAAAGCGAAATATTGACCGATTAATAGGGTCAATCAGGCGTCTATGTTTCACGATGTATGTTATAGGAAATATCCGGATACGAAGTCAAGAAACGCGATTTGCAACACCGATATGGTAAAAACTTTGGACCATATCGTTAAACCGACTCTTCGAGAAAAAATAGATAGGGCGTTCGTTAGACCTATTATAAGTACTAAAGCTAAATTGGGTATGGGGGATCCCCTGAGCCAAGCCGACGTTTTTCCGATTTAAAAAAAAAAGTCGTCGAAAAAACCTTGGGTGAAGGAATTTTCCTACCAAAAAGGTATCCGTTCCAGGCATGGACAGCGGATTTAATGTTTATACCGAAGGAATACGAAGAAAAAGAAAAATTAAATAGGGATGCTAAAGGAAATGAACTTAAACCTACTTTTCTGGTCATATTAGACGTTTTTTCGAAATACGCTTGGGTCGTACATATGAAAGGAGATAGGAAAATGGCTACCAATGTCAAAGATGCTTTACTCGATATATTCAAATCGTCGAGAAGAAAACCTAAAAAGTTTTGAACCGATCGGGGTTCGGAATTCATAGGTCTTTTACGAAGAAACCAAAAAGATAGCGAAGCTCGAGAAGTTCTCGCGACTAAATTTCAATGTCGATATTGCGAAAGATATTTTTCGACGAAAGGTAATTTAAAACGTCACGTGGAAAAAGAATGTCCTTTTAGACCAACGGCGGATCCGAGAGGGGGAGCTTCCGTATTCAAAGATATTAGTCTATATCATACCGACGGTCGAAGTAAAGCCGCCGTTGCCGAAAGATTCGTAAAAACGATTATAGGAAAAATCTGGAAATATATGACCGATCACGGTAAAAAAGGAATTCTCGACGAGATACCGTCGTTAGTCGAAGAATATAATAATACCGTACATAGTACGATAGGAATGACACCTGTAGAAGCGAGTCTTCCCGAAAACGAAGATGTCGTTTACGAAAAAGCTTTCAAAAGGAAAAGAAAATCGGAGAAAGAGATCGAAAAGAATATTAAGAAAAACGGTATTTCCGTAGGAGACAAGGTGAGATTAGCGAAAATTAAAGCGAATATAGAAAAAGGGTATGAACAAAATTGGATGCGCGAAATTTATAAAGTTTATAAAATAGGAAAAACTGATCCTATTATGTATCACGTCGAAGACGTTCACAGTCATAAAGTCGACGGAATATTTTACAAGCAAGAACTTAAAAAGACCGAACGCCCTATGAATCCTAATCCGAAAGATTTCGGAAGATCTAGAAAGAAAGAAGACGCTTGTCGAGGTCGCGAAGCCGTCAAGAAAGAAACCGAGAGACAAAAGGACGTAAAAAGGAGAGGGAAACTAAAAGGACAAGAAGAAGATTTAGATTTTCGAATTGGAGAAGGAATACGAAACTACGATTTGCGGGGGTTCGAAGAACCCCTAGGAAATACGAATCTGTCTAATACGTTAACTTCTAAACTTCCCAATCGTATACTTTCGAATATCGACCTGGAAAAAGTTTGTAAAGATCTTGAAGGTTGGAGAGGTATATTTTCCAGAGATTCCCTTCCGGAAAGATCTAATGAAGAAAAAGATTGCGGTATTTTAAATCTCGACGACGCGGAAGGACCCGGGACGCATTGGGTCATATGGTATAGGAATAAAGGGACTAAGTACTATTTTGATAGCTATGGAATTCAACCGCCGTTAGAATTACGGGACTATTTACGATCCTCGATATACTATTCATCCGATCAGGTCCAAGATTTAAATTCTTATATCTGCGGACATCTCTGCGTCTTCGTTTTGGAAAATCTTTCTCGAGGATACGATTTATATCCTATCATTTCGTATTTAATGAGAGAAAAATAGTCCGGGCTTTGCCATATTAATATATATTTTTAATAAAATTCCTATAAACAAGTTAGGTCAACCTTATATCCAGTATGACTATACGATGATCCCGAGAATCGTTTCGGAGTATCTCTCGCGTATATAGCTGACAAATACGTAAGACAAGACGGCAGCAGTACCATGAGCGGTAATTTAGATATGGCGGGTAATACGGTAAAAAATATGCCTTTACCGACTAATCCAGAAGACGCCGCGACAAAAGAATATGTCGATTCCTCGAATCATTTCGCATTTAGAAACAGGGGATTTATAGCGAAAGATAAAATATACTTCGGGGGAAATAAAATAGGAGGGGTACGAATGCCTAGAAACAAAAACGAACTGGCTTCGAAAGAATACGTCGATCAAGAGATCGTTAAAGTTAAAGAGGATGAAAGCCAGGAAACTATAGACGCGAAAAATCATAGGGTCTTAAATTTAAAAGAACCGGAAGAAGAAACAGATGCCGCGACGAAAGAATACGTCGATCGGGAAATCGAAAATTTAGGGGAAGACGTATCACCCCATTTAAATACGATATATGGTACAGCTACCGGAAAATTTGAGATCGGGAAAAAATATAAATTCAATGGGGAAGAAATCTTTTTTATTCCGCGTTATTACCGGAAACTAAAAAGCGTTGAAATATCAATAAGATATAAGGCAAATTCTAAACCTTTAAGATGTGAGATAGAATTAATTCTGTTTGATGGTTTTCTATTAAATCGCGGTAATTACGAAGAATATATGAGGTCGACAAAGTATCCAACGATAACACCTCAAAACTTAGGGAATATTTATAGCGCTATTAATGCAGTAAAAATAGATACTTCTTATATGGTGACTAGTACTTCAGACGAGGAACAATTTGAAAGTAGTATTTATACATTTCCGCGACCTAAACCAGGGCGGTTAACACCCAGACCCGAACCCAAGACAATGGGAATACCAGATGAAGACTTTTTTAGAGATGCAGCTTGTCCGTTACCCAAACTACGTATAATTCTAGCGTTATATCTTCTCAAATTAGTTTAACATTCGAAATAGAAGAAGACGAGAGATACGAATTTAGATTTAATTACAAGCTGAAATTGAGACATGGAACCCTATAAAAAATTTAAAAAAATATATATTATATTTTTTAAATCTCAGTCGTTGTAGCCGTTTCTTCTTCCGTTTCTTCCGTTTCTATCATAGTAGTCGTTGTAGTCGTCGTTTCCTCATTCGTTTCTTCATCCTTGACTACTACTATGTCTTCTTCCGTAATCGATTTTCTTCTTACTATTTTTATTACGGGTTTTGCGATATTCTCCATTTTTAAATATGTAAGAAAAAATATTTAAATCTTCTTCTTTTAAAAAAATGATATCTAAACAAATCATAGTCACGGATAGAACGACGAAGTTTACGACGAATTTTACCCCTTTTATCGATCTAGGAAATTCTTATTGGGAAATGGCCCTCGTTAATCTCGAGACGTATTACAGTATTCCTAATATTCACGCGAGTAATAACGTTTTCGCTTATTGGAACCCTACCGAATATAAGGAATATACTCTTCCTGAAGGTAGCTACGACATAGATAATATTTATAAAGAATTAAAGAGATTCATGAGAGAAAATGGGGATTACGATCCAACGAACGACGAATATCCTATTAAGTTAGATCCGGAAGAACATACCCTTAGATCTTCCATATATATTAAAGACGGATACAGGGTAGATTTTGGAATACCTAATTCGGTAGGTAAAATATTGGGATTTAGCGAAAAAGTTTTAGGAGCCGGTTATCACGTAAGCCATCGTATAGTACAAATTCTTCCAGTAAATTCTATTATCATTAACGTCAATATCATCGGTGTAAGTTACGTTAGAGGTTTACAATCTAACGCGATCTATAGTTTTTTTCCTAAAGTCTCCACGGGTTATAAAATCGTAGAGAGTCCTCTGCATCCTATTTATCTTCCTATTATTTACGACGATAAAATCGACAGTTTAGAAGTAACAGTAACCGATCAAAACGGTAATATAATAGATTTTAGGGGAGAAGAAATTACGATACGTTTTCATCTTAGAAAAATTTATAAAAATCTATATATTAAAAATGGTAACCGAATATACGTTAAAAGGCGTTTCATTTACGGACGGACAAAAGAAAACTTTAGCGAAAGCTATTAGAGATCGAAGTACCGCGACCGTAAGATTATCTCTTTCCCAAATGGAAGGACCCGACGAATCATATTTTACGAGGACGCAATTAGCAAAAAATGGAAAAGGCGAGAGCGAAAGGTCACGGTACTCAAGTTACTCTATCAAGAGCTCAATTGAACCATAATAAAGCACAAATAGGAGGATTTCTCGGAGCTTTAATTGGATTAGCTAGTAGAGTGCTTCCGTTTCTAGTGAGTGCGGCTCCGAAAATTCTCAAGCCGTTAGCGACGGGAATTTTAGGATCGGTCGGTTCCAATTTAATGGATAAAATCATGGGAAAAGGTCTGTACTTGAAAAAGGGACCACACGTCGCTCAAATGCAAACGGACGGGAAAGGTTTATATCTTCTTCCTTTTACCGGTAAAAGATTAGAACGATATGGGGATGGGGTATACCTATCCGACGGAAAAACGATACAGGACGGATCCGGATTACTATTAGGAGAGAATTCTCTGTTTAAAAATATTCCTATCATAGGGGCTATATTGTAAATATTTTTTCATATAGAAAAAAATGAATACTAAAAGAAGACGTATCTCCGATTTTAATTCTCAACCTAAGACTATACATTGGAAGCCTGATTCGAACGTTTCGTCCCCCCCTTCGAAAAGAAAAATTAAAGGTTCGGAAGAATTCGATCATACGACGTGGGATATATATTCCCAAGAAAAAATCGCGATTTCCCCGAAAGAAGGAAAAAGATTGTCTTTGGGATTTGGATATACAGTCAAACCTGTCTTAAGCAAGCAGTCAAGGGCACTTCCAAAATCGCTTGCTTAAGACAGGTGCTTGCTTAAAAGAGGTCGATCACGCAAGATGTTCTCTTCCACTCTTTGTTCTAATGTCAACACTTTTCTCTTGGTACCAGCCATAATTCCAAATATGATGTTAACAGTCTCGAGTCAAAAATACAGTAGACAAATCGTACGGTCAAAACATAAGAAATCTGCATCTTTGGTATAATCACCAATCAAAACAATGGAATGGTCGAAAGATGACTGGGCATAAAGATCAAACAGTCGTAGGTTTACTGGTCAATTAAAATGTGACACAGGTGTAATCGTCAATTAAATTAATGTCATCAAAGACAATTTCTTAAACACACCGGCATAGGTAATAACCTATACTAATTTGGGTGCAATCGGTTGTTAGGACAGTTTTCTTTAATCTTTTCTCACCTTTTAGAAGTAAGCAGACAAACAAAATGTCGAGGCAGCTACATTACGTAATTTCAGATTAAATCGAAAGCAGAAAAATATTTTTGGTAGTCTGACTCGGGTAATTTACATTTGATTTCTAACTTCAAAATTTTTGACAAATCGGGAATAATAGCTTACGAAATCATCAATTGCATCAAAATAACCGGTTCTATCAGGTTATATGCATACACCTGTTGATTGGCGACGTGTGTATATGATTGTTCGATTTTGACACTCTAGTTGTTAATCCGAAAACGGTCGGATGTGAGAAGTACACTAAGTGTGAAGTATAAGTTAGCAGTCCGACTTACGTTGGTTACTGGCCGCTACATACCAGGTTGTTTTGAAAAATGGGACACGATTTCGGCGGCCGTTGCGTGCGTTTTAAGGGTGCGTGTTGAATAAAGGTTCATATAGAGTAAAAGTAGTTGGGGGGACATTGAACTGGCCGTTAAGTGGAGGTTCACGCTGAATGGAGGTGGACGGATCACCAGGTTTGACTGTAGTATGTCTCGAGGAATATTAATCGCGTCTATTTCTACGTCTTGGAAAGATTCTTTAACGATCTTAAACGGGATGTATTCTTCCGACGAACTGAAAGATATCGTCGTCTATCTTTACAATTTTACCTCGAATAAGGTAACCATTCCCGAGGGTAATCCGTTCTGCGAATTGCGATATTTTAAAAATTAGACATTTTTAAAAAATGACGGATTTAGATCGAAAAACTTATCCTAGTTTACCGGAAGAAAGCCCTATTCCTTCTGCTCCTCCGGATGATAGGGGTCTTTCATATAGCGATAGCGGGGGTCATTCCTATCGTCTTCGTAAAATTTCGGAAATTCAAACGTTTCTCGAGGAAGAAGTTAAGAAAAAGGATGCTCTTACGAAAAAATATTTTAGGATTTCGAAAATCGTCAACAATATAGATACCGTTTTACAAACGATGACGTTAGCGACTAGTACGGGGGGAATCGTATTACTATCAACCATCGTAGCTATTCCTGCCGCAACTGCTATGGAAGTGTCGGTGTTAGTTACCGGTTTACTCGCCGTATTAGGGAAATACGCGGTACAAAGGACGAGAACGAAAGGAGAAAAACATCAAGAGATTCGCCGTATAGCCGATTCGAAATTAGATACCATAACTTCAAATATTTCTAAAGCGATCGCCGACAACCATATTACGGACGAAGAATTTAAATTAATCTTAGAAGAACTGGGAAAATATAAGAAAATGAAAAAAGATATTCGACAAAAGACGAAGAAAATGTTAACGGCCGGAGAAGAAGAAAATCTGATCGAATGGGGAAGACGAGAACAACGCGAGTCCTTTCGGAGGTTGGTTGAAAAAAATAACGGAGGTTCGCTGCCCTTTTAAGAGGTTTCCGAAATTCTACTGTAGTTGTACTTGCGAAATTGATGCGAGCGGTAACTCGACTTCGTTATAAGATATATATCTCGAAAAGAAGATATATATCTAAAGCGTAATAGTATCCTCTAGAGGAAACCAATTATCGTAATCGAAGGAACAACCGTCAGGCCAATTCGAATCGTAAAGATACAAACCGAAGAATAATATTCTATCGTTTTTTCTTTCCATGTTCGGAGGAAAAAGAAACTTTGGAGCCAAACTATCGAATTCTTTAAGTATAGAATCTTCGGGAAATTCCGTTTCCCTTTTTATACCTAGAGGTCTGTAAGTGGTTTTAACTATTATTTCCATTTTTTCGAAATCGATCGGAAAATGAAAAAGTGCCGAGCTATATTCGTAATAAAAAACCGGTCTTAATTTATTATAACCGAAAGGGGATTTAATCGATGGAAATTCTATTGAAATTTTCCCCGCTAGTTCTTTCGGAAATGGAGTTTCATCGAATACGTTAATTTCCAGATTCCTAATGGCGTTTCCGTAAAGAATTTTATCCATTTGAACCGTTTTTAGACTTAGAATCTGTCGCTCGTCTAAATTCTGGATTACCGAACTATTTTCCCTTTTCATTTTATATATTAAAATTTTAGTTTAACTCGCCGAATATTTCTCCGATTCCGCGAGAGAGATTTCCGATTTTACGATTGTCCGATTTACGATTTACGATTGTCCGATTTCCGATTTTACGATTGCCCGATTTCCGATTTTACGATTGTCCGATTTCCGATTTTCCGTGGACGAATTTTTTAAATATTAAAAAATGTCATTTTTACGAATTACCGACCATTCCAAATGGAATTCCTTAGTTAGAGACTATCTAGCTATGAAAGGAAGAATCCGAAAAACGGATAGAGAACTAAATACGGCCGATTATCTCAGGGCGGAAGAAATGGAGAAAACTTTTAAACCCATTTCTTCTTCGATAGAAAAAGTCGAAAAAAAGGTAGGAGAAATTCCCGAAACCCTGAAATATTTACCCGAACAAATCGCGAAAAAAGCCGGAGAATCGCTGCCCCCTATGATAGATTTATCTATCGACCCTTCTTTAATAGAAGCGCCCATTAAGGAAAAAGATTTACCCCCCCCCGCTTTAATAGACACGGATAAACTAGATGAAATCTTGCAAAATATTCGCGATGACCCAGAAAAATTCGAAACGTATATAGAAGAAAAAGAAGGGAAAATTATTTTAGGAGAAGACCCTATTACCATCGAAAAAGAAAAGATTACCTACGGCGGGAAAGAATACGACAAGACTCCGGCATTAACGGATTTACTATTCTCTTCAAACCGTTCGAAAGATAGCGAGAAAAATTCGAAAGCGATGAAAAACTTTGATGAGATCATACATAATTCTAAAGTTCTTTACGATGGCGGGAAATTTAAAAATAACAAACAGAATAGAATAATGACGACAAGATTAGGCGATAAATGGAAAGGATTCATCGAAGACAATGGTTAACAAGATTTCATAATATGGATATGGAAGATTTAGCCGAGCTGGAAATTCTAAAACAACTAAAATATACTATCAATGATTGGAAAAAATTGAAAGGGCCGGAAGGAGAAAAACAGAAACTCGTAAAATTACGAGAAAGAATTAAAATGAACATACCAAAGGAAAAAAAAAGACAAGCGGATCCGACTGTTGGACAAGGAACTATATTCCTTCCGAGAGATCCTATGGCTTTAGTCAATAGATTAACGCTTTTACTCGGCAGCGAAAACGCGGGTAATACGGGAATAAGAAACGAAATCGTTTCGATTTTAGACGAATTACTGAGACAAAAAGAAATAGCTAGGGAGCAATACGATTCGTTAGTTCACGACCTGTAGGAGTCTCTAGAGTTTTTCGTCCCTAATTAAAAAATGTGATCGTAACGGCAAACCAGAAAGGATATGAAAAACAATATATATACGGGGGAAGAGCAAATTTTTTCGGGCCGATAGCGAGCCTAGTAGGTAAAACATTAGGTAGTCTGGGTTCTAAAATAGTATCTAACGTAACGTCGGAAGCCGCTCAAGATATGGCTAAGCACGCGGCTAAAAAGATCGCTACTGACGTCGGAAAAGCGGCTTTACAGAAAGGAAGCGAAAAAGTCTCGGGATTAGTAAGTAAAAGAATCGACGACTTGATAGCAAAAAAGAAAAACGGGGCGGGAATTAAATTAATTTAATCTGCGCTATATTAAATACATGTCAGCTGAAATTTATCAATGGCCGGAAGAAATTCAAGTCGATGAAACGACCGAAAAATATGAATACGTCGAACACGTTCCTTTAGAAGGAGGGGGATACGCGTTAAATATGGCGGGAGATATTTATATAACTTTGGAGGCTCAAAGCGTCTATACCTATCCGCATAAAAGTGTTTTAAAGATAGAAGGCCAAATCGTTAAAAAAGCCGGGGAAACACCCTATACCGCGGACGCTAGAAGAATAACTCTCGCGCATAACGGGGTTATGAATCTTTTCGCTAATATCGCCTACGAAATCTCGGGAAAAGAAATAGAATCCGTGCGATATCCCGGACAAGCGACGACGATGTTAGGAATGTTAAAATACCCTGACGATTTTTCGAGATCGTCGGGATTACTTCAATGCTGGTTAAAGGACGTAGATAAAGGAGAAACCGGGGGATTAAATACGGGTTTCGACCAAAGACAAACGTATATAATGGATAACAGCGATCCTAAAGGATTTTTTTCTTTTAATATTCCGCTCTCTCATATCTTCGGATTTTGCGACGACTATGATAAGATCGTATACGGAGTTAAACAACAGTTAAAACTCATGAGAAAAACCGACGACGAAGCGTTATTTAAAAGTAGAGAACAAAAAAAGCCAGGCGGATGGTGGTGGTGACGAATGCCCGGACGGAAAAGTAATTTTAACGAAATTATCCTGGTGCATGCCCCACGTAAACCGTCGCTTCAGCAAGAAGCCGAATTATTAAATCAGATTGCCAATAGAACGGAAATAAAAATAGGATTTAATCATAGACGTTGTGAATCAGTAGCCGTAGGACCGAATTCGACGAGTTGGTCGTGGATTTTTGCCGCGAAAGCTATAAACGAACGGCCTAGATACTTAATCGTAGGTTTTCAAACGGGTTCGAGAGTCGGACAAAAGACTAATCCTTCTATCTTTAATCATTTGAATGTAACAAACGCGGTCGTAAAACTTAATGATAGACGATATCCTCAAGACGATAAAAGTATGGATTTTAAAACTAATAAATACTCTCGAGCATTTCGCGCGGCCGCTGAATTCAGAAATAATACTGATAACTTACTTCGATTATTATCCAATTTTGGAATTAATTATTTAGAATTTAAAAATCTCTATCCTTTATTCGTTTTCGATATGTCCAAACAAGATGATATTTTGAAAGCCGGAGTAATTACGGTTCAAGCCGATTTCGTATTTGGAGAAGTTGTCCCCGATGATACGAAGGCGTACTCATTATTAATATCGGACAAAGTATTTTCGCTAAAAGCCGACGGAAGCAAATTCATGCCCGTATTTTAAAAGTCTACATATCTAAAATTGAGATATATAAACTCCGATTTCTATAGGAAAAAGTATTTGGCTTAAGCGTTTTAATACAATCTATAAAATGAATGAGAGCGTCGAGAATAAATCGGATACGATCAAATTTCCGTTAAAAGAATTGGGATGTACGTCTTTAGATCGTGTAATTCCCCATCTAATCGCGGACAATACTTTAATTTCTAATCTCGTTTCGGATATATCTAAAGTAGACTATACGTCCGATTCGAAAGGATTATGTCGTTTAGAACCGTTAAAAGGATTACCCCCTTTTATAGACGATTTATACGTATTCGGATATCTTCACGAAAAAGAAATTATCCGAAAAGGAAAAACCGTTAATTTTATAACGGGAGAGAATAGCTCCGCGAAATCCGTAGTCATGTACATCAAATCGATTACGACGGAACTTTTCGGCCATCTGAATAAAAAAATCGAGCAAAAAATAGTTTTCACGTTAAATAGGAATTCGGTCGGGGACATCGCTAACGACATTAAAGAAATCGAAAAGAAAACGGATTATAGAGCGTTAAAAGGGTATAAAGAATACCATCGCCTCGACAATCCGGGTCAAGAAGTCTTAAGCCCTAAAGCGATTTTTAAATATAAAATAGATACCTCCGAATTACCTATTAAAGTCGTATTAAATTCTTTGAGTAACGTAGAAAATAAACTTAATCAGCGGGGATTTGGATTGATCTCCATAGACTATACTAGAGACTTTTCGGGAACGTTGGAAAGAAAAGCCTTGTATTCGCATTTTAAACGTTCGGGATTTCGCGAAGAAGGGGACGTCTCCGATCTCCGGGAAATTAAAGAATTTAATACGATACCTATTTTACTGAATACGGATCGTAAAGCCGGAAAAAATATTGTTAAATACCTAAAACATTCGGGAAGTACCAGATACGCGGTTAAATATTACAATAAAATCGCGGCTAATTTCGAAGCCGGAAACGTACAAAATAAAGAAGGTAGTCATCTGGCGGAATACGCGCATTGCTATCTCCCCCATCTCGAAAAAACGTTTCGTCATCCGGACGTTTTAGAGAAAGGATTAACGGGATTGGAAATTTCTATTTTCGGATTCGATTGTAACGTAAACTATTTAAAACTTCTTCAAAGGGAATTCGACTTAGTTAGAGATTTAAAGATATTTCATATACAACCGGGGGCGGAACAATGGAAAAGATTAGCCTCGTTGATTAATAAAAGTTTCGTCATCGCGAACAAAACGACTAATACGGTTACTCACGTATGGTACGCGTCAAAACTAACGGGGAGATTCGCGGGCGTTACGACTAATTTAGATAAAAGATATCGAGGGACTAAATCTAAAAGAAAGAAGAAAGAACCTTCGAAGAAAAAAGAAACGAACGAAGGAAAGGGTGAGGACATAGGGAGTCCCCCGAAGGAAAAGAAGGGAAGAACCCTAGAAGAGAGAAACGAGAAACCTAAAGATATACCTAAAGAGAAACCTAAGAAAAAGAAAGTCGAACCTAAAGAATCGGTCTCCGTTATAAAACCTAAAGATCGGATAGACTCGAAGAAATCCGTCTCTAAAGTCACCAAACCTAAAGATCCGATCGTACGCAAGAAAGGGAAAAATCGCGATCTTACGGAAAAAGAATTTCGTAACGTAATTGATTGTATGACCTCGGATTTCGGTTTCGATCAACTACCGGTCTATATTTGCGAAATCGAAATCGTCGAAGATGATAAAGGTCAGAAGTTCGTCGAATCTAAACCGATCTATGTCGCGAGACGAGAAGGAAAAACGATATTAACGCCTACGAGCGTTCCTCAGAAGGTATACGACGAAAAGATAGAAGAACCGAACCGAGCGTTACCCGATACTAATTATATTCGTTGGACATTTCGCAGAGAAACGAACCGAGATCCGAGTAGCCCGGGCTATAAAAAAATAAATAATCCTTTATATCGCGAAACTACCGAACGAAAATTAGTCTGGTACCATACGCGAAAGCGTAACGATATATTAACGAAAGAAGAAATCGAAAAAGAATCCGAAAGAAGGAAAGAAATCAAACAAAAGGAACTGGAAAGTCTTCCCGGTCATTTGGAAAGGATGAAAACGATCGCGAAAGAACTGGAAGATAGAAAAAAATCGGTAGGGTTCCGCAACGGAATTGGAAGAAATATTAAGAAAAATAGGGAAAATATATGTATACGCGTACAAGGAATATCCGCCTAGTAAAACGAATAAAACGGGTTGTATACGTTTAGCTTACTATTACTATAACGATGGAGAAGATATGAAAAAACAAAAAAGCGTATGTTTCTCGACTACGCTTTTCAATAAAATCGTGGAAAAAGAAGGAGAAAAAATCTTTACGAGTCTCCCGAAAGAAGATACCAAATATAGAAATAATTGTCCCGTTTCCTATATACCGCAAGGAGCGATCGAAGTAATTAGTACGGATCTTAAGAAAGACTTACGAGGATCAAAATTAGTTTCGTTTCCCGACGAAACTGACGTAGATAGTATAAATCGGCGGTTAGCGAAATACGTAAAAGAGAATATACGAAAAGAAGAAACGAGAAGGAAAATCGAGGAAAAAAGAATACCTACTTTAGAAGAAAAAGAATATTCGGTTAATTTTACGGAAACTAAAAAATTAGACGAGGGGGACTACGACTGTTACGCCTATTCGAGAAAAGAATTCAGGGGTAGAGTAAAGACTTTACTATATCTTACGAAAGACGGAGAAGAAAACCAATTTCCAGTTTGGGGTTATTTTCTACAAGACAAATTCGAGAAAATAGACTCGAAAAACCTGAAAGTCCTATACGTATTAGAATCGGGGAAAAAAGACGTCATCCGAAGGCCAAAATAACGGATAGGTTAGTATTTAAAATATAAATTAAAACGGATATATATCTATACTAAAGATATGTATCTAAGCATCTTTTGTATATTGGAAAGAAAAATTTCGAGAGAGATGTATAAATGGGGGTTCTAGAACAATATTCCAATTTTTCTCGTATTTTCTCGTATTTCTCGATTCGTCATTTGAGTATCTTATTTAATAAAGGCATTTTCTTTTTTCTTAGTTTTCTTTTCCTTTCCCTCTTCTCCTTCTTCTCCTTCTTCCCCTTCTCCTTCCCCTTCTCCTTCCCCTTCTCCCTCTCCAATAGCTTCAAACGCCCTCAAACAGCCTCAAAACGACATCGACCGAAGGGAGATGTCGTCTCAGACCTCTACAAATCTTACAATCTTTCTATCTCTGAAATCCTACAATCCTCGCGAGACTATAGGGGACCCTCTAGGAGTCTAGAGATAGGAGGACTAGAGAGATAGGAGAGACTAGAGGGATAGGAGAGACTAGAGAGATAGGAGAGACTAGAGAGATAGGAGAGACTGCAGGGGAAAAAGGGGGAAAAAACGGGAAAAATATGAAAAAAACGAAAATTTAAGAAAACTCGGCTAGAAATAAGGTGAAAAACAAAGAGAAAAGAAATAGACATAAACAAAGTTAAAACTTTGCGATGAAACCTTGCGACGAAAATTACCGCCCTCGTCGTATTATTAAATAAGATACTCAAATGACGAATCGAGAAATACGAGAAAATACGAGAAAAATTGGAATATTGTTCTAGAACCCCCATTTATACATCTCTCGCATGACACCAAGAAATGGGCAAAACCGAGTAGCTCCTTTATCTGTCCATTAATATGAGCCATGCCGTGTGAAAAGGGGTCTTAATGCATCTGCGAAAAGTATCGACTCGGGTCAGCCTGCGCAG
Source organism: Tridacna gigas (assembly GCA_945859785.2). Classification (NCBI taxonomy): domain Eukaryota; kingdom Metazoa; phylum Mollusca; class Bivalvia; order Cardiida; family Cardiidae; genus Tridacna; species Tridacna gigas. Next base: position 31,456,225 of record OX244033.2, read on the forward strand.
TCCGCGCAGGCTGACCTGAGTCGAAACTTTTCGTTGTGGACCATTCTACCAACTGATTGAGACGGTTTTTAGATAAACTGAATTTTACTGATCCATGGCTGTGATGACTTGCTTGGTATCATGAATCACGGAGATGCATTAAGCCCCTTTTGCCAGATCACGACTCATTTATAAAGTTATCAAAGATAAATCTGATCCTGTTTTTCGCTACAAAAAAAAATCTAAATCAGACTCGTGCAAATAATGAATAGATTTCAGTTATACAAATATCGACCAGCAACAACTATGCAAGATTGACCCTTTATCAAAAAAATCTCAGTGTAACTCACCACAAGAAAGCAGGCTTTTTAAAAAAAAAATTAGGAAAGGGAGAAAACACTAATAACCGGCATTTTCTCAGAGTGTTTTCTAACAAATAACCGTTTCATCATTTGAACCACGTTTAATTTGTCTGCGAATGCGTTCAATTTCAACTAGTCTAACTTCTTGTCGTTTGGCGAAGATTTAACTCAATACCTAAAATCAATATCTTGAGATAAGAGTATTGCGACAACGCATTCTAAGGTGGCGTCTAATTTTGCATCATTCATTTATCATAATGAGCCATGCTGTGGCAAAAGGGGCTTAATGCATCTCCGTGATGCATGATACCGAGATAAACGTCAAAGATTTAAGAAATCCCTAAATTCCGTTTTCTACGTAAATATCAACCTACTGAATCATGAAGTACTATGGTCTTTTGACATGCAGATAATTGACCACAAGTAAAAAGTTTCGGCCCAGGTCAGCCTGCGAGGACTGCGCAGGCTGACCTGGGTCGATACTTTTTTGCAAATGCATTAAGCCCCCTTTTCAAAGATCATGGCTCATTTAATATTCAACCTTTCAATGGCTTAGTTGTAAAATATTTCTTTTGTTAGGTTGTGCAGTTAACCGTTAACTCTTTTCACCAAACGACAAAATTTAAGTCTTGCCCATATTCAAAACACTTGCAGACGACAAATAAAGAAAGCTTAACGGATGGGATTTTTTGTTTTAGAATAGGTAAAAACAAAAAACACTGTGGGGGGAAAAAGGACTAAACGCTTGTGACCATGGTTTTCTCCTGTCACATAGTTTTCAAAAGTCTTTTATTTATGGGTTTTTAGAACACGGGATTGTTTGGTAATGGATTAAAATGCAAGATAAAAAAAATGGAATTTCCCAGCCAATACTTAAAAAAACCCCCAAATTTTGCGATTTTAAGGTTCTAATTTACCTGAAAAAATCGGATAGTATAGGACAGTAAAGATCCAAGATCAGATTGCACGTTCTGTGAAGTCTGATCTTGACCTGCACTGTCCGCCAAAAAGCACTGAGTCGCTTTAATCAGCTTACATCAGAAAATAACGATAGGCATATGAGTGCCAAATAAATTCGGGCTGTAACAGGGTCCTTATTCACAAACCATTCTTAACACTTAAACTGCTGAATAAATGAAACACAAATTTCTACTCAATACTAAAAGCCCAAACATTGCGGTTTCAAAGTTGATTTCACCGGAAAGAAAATACCGCATCGGACAGTGTAGATCAAAGATCAGACTGCACGTTTTGTGCAGTCTGATCTTGATCTACACTGTCCGCAAAAGGTCAGTGAGTCGCGATTAGCAGCTTAAGGGTTAAGCATTATCCTGCTAAATAGAAAAAAAAAACATTGAAATTTTCAAGCCGATAGAAAATCTCAAATTTCCCTATTTCAAAGCATTTTTTGGGGGGAGGGGGATGAGAAGATATCTTCTTATCGGACAGTGTGGATCCAAGATTAGACTGGACGTTCTGTGCAATCTGATCTTGATCTACACTGTCCGCAAAAGGTCAGGGAGTTATTCTTTGTCGAGCTCTGGATTTAGAAAGGAACACAATTTCGGATTGGCTAAACCATTTGGTTTAGCAAATCAGAAGTTGTGTAATTTTCAAATTTAGAAAATTCTAGAGAATAAGTCTATGAAAGTTCCTAAGAATGGTTGGGAAATACAGGCTTGGGATGTTTAAACTGCAAGAAAAACTAAAGAAATTATCTCATACGATGGACCGAACTTCAGTCATTTTTGAACTGTCAGGTTCTGAACGAAATCGTCCACAAGGCAATTTGATTTGATATTGGCGCTTTAAGGGTTGAAGGTTTTTGGCATAAGGGCGATAAAGATTCGATGACTTTGTTTACACAAACATTTGAGCCATTCTCTGGCAAAAGGGGACTTAATGCACCTCCATGATGCATGATACTAAACAAATCTTCACAGTATTATGCACCCCTAAAATCCGTTTTGTATAATAACCCTACTGAATCATGAGGTATACTGATCCTTTGACAAGTAGAAAATTGGCCAAAAGCAAAAAAAGTTTCGGCCCAGGTCAGCCTGCGCAGTCCGCGCAGGCTGACCTGGGTCGATACTTTTTTGCAACTGTATCAGGCCCCCTTTTCACAGAGCACCGCTCATTGTTTGACCAAATAGATGTTAGGGAATAACATTATAAGATACGATGACTAGTCTGTCCTTGGGATTTTGCTTTGCATTCTACATCTAACAGTGTTGTCTACACATAATCATATCAAATAAAACCCTTAAATGGCCATTTAACGATTACATTCCATGGCTGTCATAAAATGTCTGTCTGTCACTCTATCTCTGTCTCTCTCTCTTGCTGTCTGTCTGTCTTACAAAAAAAAAAAAAAAAAATGCTTTACCCCGTCTGTTTGGTATTATTTACATAATCTATTTGAGCGAGGCTTTGTCAAAAGGGGGCTCAATGCATCCCCACGATGCTTTATAAATACCAAGCAAGCCATCACATAATGAAGGATCCATAAAATCCATTTAGTATAACAACTGACTGAATCTGGAGGTAGACCGGTCCTTGGAGATGAAGAACATTTACCAATTGCAAAATGATATCGACCAATGTTAGCCTGCTCAGTCAGCGCAGGCTGACATGGATCGATACTTTTTGCATATCCATGAATCCCCTTTTCACAGAGCATGACTCACGTATTTTGGATTCCATGCAAAATATGCAGTATAGACCCTATCAAGGATGATAAAAGTGGAATTAAAAACTGCTGCTACACACACCGTTAAGCCAGGCCACATTGTGTGCGACTTACGTCACACATGCCAATTGACAAAATATTGTTTGCAGATATTACAAATAGGAACTTGTTATCCCGTTTGAGGTCAACCCTTTCTGTCTATTTCCGTGAAACTTTAGACTTGGTCGTTTAGTTTGCAAGCGGTTGACTGATTGATTGATTGATTGGTGTTTTACGCCGCTTTCAACATTATTTCAGTCATATCACGGCGACAGCTCACATATTCATGTATTCCCTGGGTTTCACCAGCACTAGGCTAGGGCTCTGAAGTATCTTGCCCAAGGATACTACTACGAAAAATCCAGTGGATCCAGTGAGGCTCGAACCTGGGGCCTCCAGAGTTTACATGCAGAGCAGGAATGACGATTGGCTGGTGTGACTAGCAAGACAGGCCCGAATTTAGATTGTTAAAGGCCCAGTGGTGGCCAAAAAGACATGTTAAAATGCGTTTAAATTTCAATCACACCATTCAAAAGTATGGAAAATATTGTGAAGATGACAATTCTTTATTGTGTGGTCGGTCCAAGTATTAGTCGCTGGCAGAAAAAAAGAATTTTGAAATCAGGCAAAAAGTAAACAAAAGATAGAGTGACCTGCCAGCTTTTAAGCTAGTTTTGAAATTAATTTGTTTGCCGGCGTCTAATAGTTGGATCTACCGTACAATAACAGATTTGCCACTTTCACAATAATTTCCATACTTTTAAATGGTGTGATTTTAATACAAACAGCTGCTTTCTTTACTTTTGGCAGCTATTGTTGCTTTAAGCTAAATGCAATTTTTTGAAATCGCAAACCAATTTTTAAAGCTAAATCTAGTTGTTCGCCATCGAGCTGGAATATTGATCGTCTAGCAAGATATTGAACGTCGAACTTCCCTTGACGGGTAGCTAGATAGTCGCTTCAAAACGAGTGCAAATGCTTTGTGAACATTCTATAATAGAAAAAGAAAATAATAAGAAACAAATTGAAAATTCTGTGATATTTCCGAAGTTATGTTGCATCCGAGGATTATCATGCTTAGATGTCTAGCTAGAATATAACAGTGGCTTTTGGGAATGTCATAGGATCAATATAAAGCACGGTTACGCGTCGTCTGCGCATGTCAATATTGTTCGAAGATAAGTATGCATTTGAAAAATGCCACCTAGCGGAAGATAATGACGATTTTGCTGGATGGTAGTCATATAGGCCCGCTGATGTCATATCTGGTGTCATAAAACCAGATGGAGTGGCCAATCGAAAAAAACTGACGAGTTATTTACGGACGTTCTTTGAAAAAAAAAAACACGGTTTATGAAGACGATATAAACAACCACTGTGAAGTTATTCGCATCTATCAATCTGTCGGTGAAAACTCCCAACGTAATAGATAAACCGCCTTAAAATTTGAATGTACAAACTGTCTGTCAGTGGAAATATATTTAGACATGTTTCAATAGAAAATTGTGACTCATGTTTTCTTTTTCAGAGGAACCTTACAATTTTAAAGACGGTAAAACGGCGTATTTCAGGTGAAGAATTATAACGTGTGAGTGCATATCAAGGGATCATCCTAGGTTTGCCGAATGCGGATATTTGTATATCCTATCACCTATTTCTGCCAATATGATATCATTCGGTGATCACAAGAATTCGTATAATCGTTGAAGTCTCGATCTAACTGTTAATTTACTATTTTAAAGTGTTTTCGATCTATACTAAATTTTAATTAAGAGGAAAAAAAAAAGCGTATTTCAAACAGATTGGAAATGAAATTTGTTCAGCGGTCTAAAGGTTACGTGACATTAAAACAAGCATCTCCATAACAGGCACATCACGCATGCTATTACGTAAAGGCAGCTCACCAAGGTGGCATGTAGGTTTCCATGCATGCAGGGCTGAGACCTTTACCGCACAATGCCGCCTTTTAACGACTCTGGGAAAGAAGCCTTTTGAAAACATTGTGGGAAAAGGAGAAAATGCTGGTTACCAGCATTTTCTCCTTTTTCCACAATGTTTTCTACCTTATCAAAGAAAACTTGCACCATTTGAGCCACATTAAAATTGTCGTCTGCAAATGTTTTCAATTTGGACAAGGCTAAAATTTTGTCGTCTGGTAAAGGGTTAAGCTGCTAAGCGCTACTCAACACACTGATGCAGACGGTGTAAATCATGATCGGACGGCACAGAACGTGCAGCACTTTTCGATGCGGTGAGACATTAGGGTAAAAAATAAAATTTTAATAGCAGTTGACCTAGATCTATCAGTGATTTGTTCAATTTGCTTGAAAAGTCAAAAGGAGTCTAAAGCTTTAAATACTGGAACAAGCCAAGATGCTTTAACGAACAGTTTAGACGAAGACCTGACTGCATAGAATGTGCAGTCTGATCACTGAACTACACTGTCCGCTATGTCTGTGGTATATCCCGAGAAATGAAAACCTTAAAATAGCAGATCGTGCCAATTAAACAGGGGTGATAATTCATTTATGGCTCTAAGATTCTACCCTTTACCACACAATCTCGACTTCCGACGACCCTAGGGAAAAAGCCTTTCGAAAACATCGTTGGGAAAGAAGAACATGTTGGCAACCAGCATTTTCTCCTTTTCCTACGATGTTTTCAACCCGTCCAAGGGCGAATTTCTATTTTTCAGTTTCAATCATTTTGTCGCCTGCAAAAGCCCTCGATTTGGGCAAGCGTAAGCTTTTTTCTCTCGGTAAAGGATTGAACTTTAAATTTTTGTTGCATGACAACGAAAGAGGGACAAGATGGCCTCACATCGAGCCCAAGGCTACCCTATCCTCTGAGTTATCTAGTTTAAGTTTATTGCACTATATAGAATCGTGCGTTTCGATGCTATTGCCCAACATTTCTTTTAGTACGATCCAACGGCTTTTCTTTACCATTTTACCACATAATCCAGAGGTTAAACGATCCCGAAGAAAAGGCTCTTGAAACAATAAAAAACAAACAAACAAACAAGTAGGTTTTGTTCTACTCATATCTTTTTTCCCTTTGATATCATTCTGATCTTTCTTTGTCAAAAAATGACGACAACTGAGGTGCAGATTAACAATTTATTGCCACAGAACTATATAGACCGTTATACGGAGACTGCAATAGGGGATTACATAGGAATCATTATCGCCTGGACCCAGGCTAAAATTTATCGTTTACCAAACGACAAATTTTTAGACTTGTCCAAACTGAAAAGATTTGCAGACGACAAATTAAATGTAGCTCCAATGATGATTTCTGTCTTGGATAGGGTAGAAAACATTGTGGGAAAAGGAGAAAATGCTGGTTACCAGCATTTTCTCCTCTTCCCACAACGTTTTCAAAAGCCTTTTCTTTCAGAGTTGTTAAAACTCGGGATTGTGTGGTAAAGACTTAAGGGAAGAAGAGACCAGCATTTTGGCCTGTTCCCATAATAACTTTTTTACCCTTTCAAAAACATATCTCATAATTTTAGCCACAATTAATTTGGCGTCTTAAAATGCTTTGGATTTTGACCAGCTCAAACTTTCTCATTTGGAAAAGGGCTAAGCTATCGCCCACGAGCACAAGAGGTTAATCTTCAAAATGGTTGTAAAAAGACAGAAGAGAACAGACTAGTTCGTCCCTGGGCTTGCTCGTCACAACCGTTATACAAGCGGAGCGCATAGATCAAAGATCAGACTGCATGTTCTGTGCAGTCTGATCTTGATCTATGCCGTCCACAAAAGTCCCTGTTTTCGCCTATGGCGCTGAAAGGGTTAATAAGTCGATGTCTTACGATCTTAAAGACCATGTTTTTTTTTCATCCTATGGTTTATCAGTTTATGCACTTATGTAAAACAAAGGGATTCCAAACGATGCGAAATAGAAATTTTTTGTTTGTTTGAAGATAAAAGTAGCCATATAGCCGACAAAATTCAGCGTCAGCAACTTATCTCTTTTACCAAACAACAAAATTTTAAACTCGTCCAAATTGAAAACATGTGCAGACAACAAAATATATTTGACTTGAAAATTTAACTTTGTTTTTTTGAAGGATATAAAACATTGTGGGAAAAGGAGAAAATGCTGGTTACAAGCATTTTCTCCTTTTTCCACAATGTCTTCAAAGTATTTTTTTCTTCCTTAGGATCGTTAGGTTCTCGACATTATTTGGAAGGAAGTTTCGGTTTCACATCTTTTTAAGTTAATTCTTTACTGAACAGACTCATTTTAAACAGACCCTTACAGTTAGATCCTTACAGCCAGAGACAAAAAACGCTGTTGAAGTGTGTAGAATGGCTCCAAATTTAGTCAGCTGTGTTAAACATAGATAAATACCAATATATGTGGTGTAAGGGATAGAGAAACATCAAGGATATGTCCTGATTTAAAACCAGAAACGGCAACCGTGATTTCTTTGAAGGCCTCCAAAAAATGAAATGCATTTTCAATCCGTCGTAATCTATGCAACTTTGCAGCCCTCAGGGGCAACATTTGGCATGAAGATACAAGAATGGTTATAGTTTCATAAAATAAAGATGAAAAGGGTTAGAAACTGACTGAAAGTGAGTATAGATGTATCTTTAAAACTAAGAAATCTCATAAGAATGGAAGGAAAGGAAAATGTACTTGTTAAATATATAGTGACATCGTGGAAACAGGCTTGTTCCTCGTAATTGCTCCACAATGATATCAGAAAGGTGTGCTACAACAGTCTTTTTCTTACGTGCTGCACTATTGACGCGTCTCTCTCTCTCTCTCTGTGTCTCCCTCTTTCTCTCTCTGTGTCTCTGTTTCTCTCGCTGTCTCTCAACTGAAAATCGTCACATTTCAGTTATACGAATTAGCCGGCTTCTTCAGTGTTTTGAATTATTTGAGAGTCTACTTGAAATTAGTGCATGTCTTTGTCATGCTGTGTGCTATATGCAGTGTTTGGTACTTTCAGAGCTAAATGTATGAACGCGACCTCTTAAGACGGATGAAAATACAACCAACTTCAAAATTAAAAAAGATTTCTTATCTTACATACGCTGCACTAAACAGGCGGACAGTATCTATAGATCCAATCCAAGATCAGACAGCACGCTCTGTGCAGTCTGATCTCTGATCTGTGTTGTCCTCAAAGTCACGTGTTTTGGCCCATGGTGTTGGAAGGGTTAACTTTGAAATCCACAAATAACTCGAGTGTTTTATATTCTGACTCACTAGTCACAAGATCACGGCGCTGACAGTTGCACATGGATCAAAGGTTAGAGTGTGATATCGTGGTCTCAAGAACAATTCTTATATGTGTAGCAAGAAGCCCCTATAGAGCGGAGGCCTTAATCTTTTGGCTGCTTAACGCGACTCAAAGATCTTCTGCTGACAGTGTAGATTAGACCAGGCTGCACTGTCCTATAAGGAGATATCCGCCCCATAAAATACCATTGGAATAGCATAATTGAAGTTTTTACTATCGGCTTGAAAGTTTCATTGCACTTATTTAGTAGGATAAGGGTTAAATTATGGAACCCCTAAAGTATTGGGTCCCTAAAGTATGGAGCCCAAAAAAGTATGAAGCCCCAAGGTATGGAACCACTAAAACATGGAATCCCTAAGGTACGGAGCATCTAATGCGACATTTTACAATCACTTTTAAATGTATATTTTTTTCGAAACTACAATGTAATTCTAATACTTTTGAAAATTTGCACATTTAAAAATGTTTGTAGATGTCACTCAATTCTTTACCACACAGCCCAAGTTTTAACGACCTTGTCGAGAGAAGACTTTGAAAACGTTGTGGGAAAAGAAGAAAATGCTGGTAACCAGCTATTTCTTCATTTCCTTCTATGTTTTCTACTCTATCAAAAAATAAAATCATCATTTTAGCAACATGACATGTGTCGTCTGCAAATGTTTTCAATTTGGTCAAATCCATAAATTTGTCGTTTGGTAGAGTAACTGGGCTCTGTGGGTTAGGGGCTTCGTATTTTTTGTGGGGTAAAGTACTTTATAGGTTCCGTCTTTTCGGAGTTTCGGGGCTCCGTAGACTAGTCCTTTGACATACAGAAAACTGACCAAAAGCGAAAAGTTTCAGCCCAGGTCAGCCTGCGCGCACTGCGCAGGCTGACCTGGATCGATACTTTTCGCAGATGCATTAAGCTCCCTTTTCATAGAGCATGGCTCATTTCTATTAAATCGTTATAATACGACATAATTTTTGACTTGCTCATATTGAAAGCATTTGCAGACGACAAATCAAATGTTACTAAATCATGGAATTGTCCTTTGAAGGGTAGAAAACATTGTGGAAAAAGGAAGGAGAAAATGCTGGTAACCAACATTTTCTCCTTTTCCCACAATGTTTTCGAAGGCTTTCTATGTAAGGGTCATTAAAACTAGGCATTTTGTGGTAAAGGGTTAATCTCTTACCATACAGCTTAACAAGCATTTTCTCCTTTCTAACGCAATGCTGTCCTTCTTTTCAAAGACAATGTCCATTATTTGAGCGTCATATGGTCATTTGAACCATATTTGAAGTTTCTATACAAATACTTTTAAAATAGACAAGTCTAAAACCATATGGTAAATGGTTAATATGAATCCTGGAGCAATAGAAAATGTTCAACATTAATCTTAAGAGGTAAAAGAGCACAATATTTAGAGCATTTATAGGAAAAAACAAGTTAAGTAAGGCAATCGACTTTATCTGCAATAAGAATAGACTTTCCAGTGGCCGTATTCACCAATCATTCTTAAGACCATTCTTAGTCTAATGATAGATTTAGAAAGTAACACAAGTCCTGACTGGCTAAACCATTTGGTTTAGCCAATCAGAAGGTGTGTTACTTTCAAATTCCGAAATTCTTCAAAATAAGACTAAGAATGTTCTTCAGAAAGGTTGGTAAATACGGGCCCTGAAAGACGAGACCTGTTCCTCAGTGTTTATCGGCATGACTAGTTTCCCCGTGCGGAGGGGGTGTTTGGTAGTTCGACAACAGATTTGGGAAAAACTCTTACCGAGAATTGGCGAAGGTCACTGAGATCGGATTCATAACTGTCTCAACTCTCAGTATCTTCCCGATTTTACTTATCAAGGTTTTCGATTATGTTGTTGCGTTTAACATGCTTCTTATCAATTGAGATGGTTTTTGAGACCATTGAAAACAAGTTCTGTTCTGTGTATTGTCGGCCGAGAGGCGTACAGCTGACTATCGCAGTACGCCGCTTTCTGTACGGGCATATTCTGTTTTAAAGGGAAAAATTCAGACTACTTTGATCGAAAGCGCTGTTGGAGTAAACTAGTGTGGAGTCACCTTCCCTGCATTACTAAGTATACCTATACTCGATATTGAGTCATACATCGTTGAAGTCAAATCTTGTAAGACTTAAGCTGGGTAACAACATATAATCAGTAATCTTTGGGAGTTTTATCGAAACAAGCAGAGAGGCAAGAGGCATGCGGCACCATATGTACATGTATGTTGCAGTCTCTCAAAGGCCTGTGTTTGTCAATCGATGTGCCTCTTAGGGTCCAGTCTACCTATCTTCGCTGTAAAACGTAACACAAATATGGCACTACTTTCTCCTTAAAAAATGTTTTGATCATGCCCTTGGGTGGAGGGGATTCAAAATGTGTCAGGGCATACGTATTACACTCAATCATGGGGAAAACTAAAGATTTACTTTTCTGGAACTACAATGGCTACAGTTTATCTTTGCTATTTTGAATGTAGCGTCATAACATGATCCTGTCACAGATTTGCTCAACATATGAGCTAACGTTAAAAAATGAAGCTTCCCCGGGGAAGACTACATACAAATGAGCCATGCTCTGGCAAAAGGGGGCTTAATGCATTCCCGTGATGCATGATACAGTTACAGTACCGCAGCTTCAGGGCAAATTTTGGATGGTAATGGTCCCGAACGTGAGCTCAGCCAGGAAAAATAATAGAATAAGAAGCACTGATCTAAGATGAATATTATTTAATGTAATTTCAAGTAAAAAAAAATGCGTGGAGGTTTTCCTACCAGTTTTCGGGATTCGACTGAGCTCCCGACCAGAGTTTGCGTCTCCTTTTATACTAAACGCTGGTCGGACGACCGAAATCGGCCTAAAAACACGGTCGTGACCAAACCACTACCAAATAATTTGGTCAGGGTCGTGAAAAACTGGACGGAATGGCCGTAAACGTTGGGTCGCGGCCTACAAATTATACGGAGCCGCTACCACACAGAAAATAATGGGAAAAATCTAAGTTTTACAAAAATCACACAAACGGGTTAAAATAAAAACTCGGGATTGCCTTACATTTGATAAAAATAGCCGCCTTGATGAGTCACAATAACAGACGATCGAAAATCCCTTCCCAAGATGCCTTGGGACTAAAGTAAACACTAGTAAACATGGCTGTTCTTCGCGGTAGGGTACAAGGTATAAATCGACTTTCGAAGAATTACGCTTAGACACACTGGTTTCATGACGTTGACAACCAATCCCGAGGTTAGTAAAACATGAAAACTTTCCGTAGCAATCGGAAATTTCGCCCATGGTGAAAACACAGAGCCATATCGGCAATCAGAACCCGACGTAAATCTGAGAAATAACCCACATGGGTTATGCCAACAGTTTTACGGCGCGAAACAAGTAAAACATGGAAAGTTTATCCGGCTATGCGAATAGAACAACTAACAGTTAGCTAGCACAGGGTATTTCACAAATAAATTACAATGACTCTGCATCCTTCGGAGTAAAACAGGCTGCATTGTCATTCAATATCAAGTAAGTACCAACAGCACAGGGGTCTGACTTGACATGAGGATCCTTCCACTGTGGTGATGGCAGTTACTATGCAAACAGGCAGCAGGCGGAACTCATCATTACCCCCCTCTAAATTTGGCAAAACTCCGATTGCCAAACCTATAGAGGAATAACAGTTACTGAGCTGTGAAACTCAACTGTTTCACATAAATGAAACTAAATTCTTGCAGATCAAGAATATTTGAAAACATTGAAATTTTACTTCCAGCCAGGGCATTGTAAACTTCCTTAAATGACTAGAGTTTACTGAACACTGTTGATTAAAAACACTTAATGACTAGAGTCACTTTGCAAAAACTAAAACCCTTAAGTAATTAAACAATCACTAACAGGCTAATTATTGTTCATCTCAAACACTTATGAATAGTGTAACATTCAATGTTATACTTAAACACTTAAGGTACTTATGGAAACAACACTAATAAATTAACTTCACTGAAGAAATGAACGTTTGATAACACTGTAGAGATATCACACTGTAAAATATTTCTATATTTATGTTTCCTATATCACAGTTTCTTACTAAAAACACTATTAAAGCATATTGAAAGATCAAAGTTCCATCAAAAGCGGAAGTATCTTCAGGACTGGAGGTGACATATAATGAATTCCATCCCATACCCATACAGTGTTCTCCAGAGGGGTTTATGACACTGTACGGACTTGTTGACCTCCCAACAAACGACTTACACCCTCACTGCCCCCTACCATGGACGGGCTATGCGGGGACTTGCATGAAAACAAGCGAATCTGCAACTCGGAAAACGAAAAGACAACTCAGGAAGTGGTAAAGGAATGTAACAGAACAACGTCAGTGCAGACTCAGGGCGTTAATTCCTCCTGTCATGCTTCCTGGACTTGTGTCGGTCCCTAGGGCTTGGCACTGTGACAGTCGATTGTACCCTTGGTGTAGATTGGGGTCTGGTGTTCCTCACGATGACCTGAATGCCATGCTGGATGCTCCGAAGTTCATCCAACATGCACCTCATGGTTCGGTCGAGGTTCCTCATCTTCTCTGTCTGGTCCTTCATAGCATCAACCATAACTCTTGTTTCCTTGAGTTAGGGCATTTACAATCGCTAAGATGGAGTCCTGGTGAAGCTTCACCTCCGTAGAGCCTTCTGGTTCCGGCCTGTTCCCATCAGAGGTCTTCTGGCGCTTAGCCGGGGATGGATCTTCTTTCTCTGACAGGAGTGGATCTGACCCATCAACTTCCAACAACACAGGCAAGATGTTGACTGGCTCATCTTGCAGTGGAGTCTGACTTCTGGAAGGTGCGCTAACTCTCGGATGTGGCAATGCTAGGGTCGGTTGCTCAGCAGGTTGGCTGGTAACAACTTGCCCCGGACGTAAGGGTGTGGCACTGACCTGCCTAGGAGGCTGAAAGGTGGGCTGGTGTCCAGCAGTCGGGGTGGCAGTGCACAGCGGGCTATTAAACAGCTCCGACAGGAAACTGGTCTGCGCAGGACTGACCAGGTCATCGATATTCACCGTAGCAAATGATGGAGCAGATGTGGGCTGTCGCAGAACGGGCTGTAGGGGTGTCTTCTTGGGAGAAAGGTGTACCACCCTGGTTGGCGTCGACACCTTTTCACAGGCTAAGTCGCTCAACCAGTCCGGCAGGAGTGGGTCCAGGTTTTCTTGGGACTCAAAGATACTTGTATCTTCTGCCACCATGGATGTAGTCTTGCAGGAGTCAAGGTCTACCATCAGGTCTTCTACCTGCACCGGATCCGTGGACTGGTTTAACACCTGAGTCAGGTCGCTTAGGCCAGTCCTAGTCACCTCTTCCACGTGCCGAGCATAGCAGTCCAGATGGCGGTGTAAGTCCTTCTTCTCTGTGCAACGGAAGTTGCACAGACTGCAGGAGTACGGCACCCTGTCCAAGCTGACATGCTTCTTGAGTATGTGCGCCACTGTACGTCCTCTACGGTCGATCTTCCCGCACACCTTGCATCGATATCTGTGATGAGTGGTCACTTTAGGTTTGCTTGCCATCTTCTGAAAATACAAAGAGGTCATTTTAAAATACCTGACTAATGGTTGGGCATGCGTGTTGCTGAGCCACGTTCGGTGCCATTATGGAATTCGAAGTATGTCCTCATGTGGAACGCGTGAAGTAACCAGGAATTAAACTTAAGTCACGAGAAGATGGCGCGAGTTTCACATTCATAGTCTTAAATTATAGCTTCGGGCTTGCACTTAGGTTGAAGAGGAATCGGTCTTCGTGTTTTGTCTTTTTTTTTTTTTACAAGGTACAGCTAAACCATCTACGCTGTAATTTCGTATTAAATGCTTCATCAGGCATCTCTATCTTTTGATTTTGCGTTTACTTTGGATATTTTCTTATTTACCATAAAATCAATCAAAAAATAACAGAAAAGGAAGGTATAACTGAAAACATTGTAGGAAATGCAGCTTGCAGTTCACTGTTGGTTTTGCAAGCTTCTGGACAGATTTGACACCCACTTTGGAGGGTTCACTCCATCATAGGGCTTCAGCTTATCGTGATGTACTACTCTCTGGCTTCCATCCCTACTGGTCTGTATGCAAAAGTTGATCTGTGATCTTTTCTCTGTTATAACAAACGGTCCATCATAGCGTTTCTCTAGTTTAGGGGTTTGACCCACTTTCCTAGTTTCATGGAGATACCAGACTAGGTCACCTGACTTGTAGTTATTGAGCACTACTCTAGTGTCATAAATGTCCTTGCTTCTTTCTGCTTTTCTTTTCAGGTACTTCCTGGCAATTTCATGAGGTTTTGTCATCCTGTCTTGAAGTTCTTTCACATGATCACACACACCACGAATCTCATGATCCCTGCTTGCAGCTGAATTGCCAAATACTATGTCAGCTGGTAGCCTCACTTCACGACCAATACTCATCAAATTTGGGGTCAGATTGCTGGATTCATTAGGGGTAGCCCTATATGCCCCCTGCAATAACCCCCAAATAATTATCCCAGTCTCTCTGCTCACCTGAGAGGTAGGCCCGAATCATTTTAAGGAGAGTCCTATTAAACCGCTCAGTTTGTCCATTTCCCTTTGGATTTCTAGGACTAGACCTAGTTTTTCTGACTTGCAAAAGGCAACAAAGCTCCTGAAAGACCCTGCTCTCGAATGTCGTCCCCTGGTCGCTATGAATAGATAGGGGTGTACCCCATCTCGAGATAACTTCGTTTACTATTCTTGTTGCACAATCTTCCGCTTGCTGATTGGGCACAGCGATCACTTCGACATATTTTGTGAAATGGTCGGTCATAACCAGAATAAACTTATTGCCTCTTTCAGATTTTGGAAAGGGTCCTAAATAGTCCAAGGCCAGAGTATCCCATGGTCCTCCACTTTGAAGGTGTCCCATAGGGGCCCTTGGAGTTTTGGCTGGTACTTTGTCTGCTGCACAAATATCACAAGTCTTTATGTGTAGCTTTACATCTTGTTTAAGTTTGAACCAGTAATACCTTTGCATAAGCTTCTCCTTAGTTTTCTTCACCCCAAGATGTCCTGATACTAAAGAGTCATGCATTTGTTTCACGATGTCCTTATGCCATTCCCTGGGGGCTATTACTTGGATATAGCTACCAGTACCATTCATCTTGTCAAACCTCCTACACAGTACACCGTTGTTAAGGCAGAGATTATCCCAAAGGATCCAATAACGCCGCGCTGCTGGACTCTTAGTAGCCATGATGACACTGCTGGGCTTCAAGCCAGCAAGCTTGGCCTTAAGGATAGGTTCAATATCAGGGTCGTCAAGTTGTCTCTTGGCAACGTCTGATGGTCTTCCTTCCCACAGCCATTCGGTAGGGGAAGTTAGAGAATATTCTGCGGAGCGGGATGTCCCTTGAGTAGGCTCAGGGTTTTTCATGTCTAGAGTAGCTCGAACTATTTCACTTGGTTCATGCATTACTTCTGAACCAGGTAGTGTTCCGCTTGTGCCCATATTGTCAGCTCCTGGGGCATATATTGACCCTTCAATATTATTCTGAGTCCTTGGTGAAAGAACCATAAGTTCAGCTCGCCGCCTGCATTTTGCACAGGGTCCACACTTAAGGGGTTCATTCATGTTGATGTCTGAACACGAACAGTCCTTTGGTGACTTGCACCTTGAAAGTGCATCACAATGTCCCTGCTTCACGCCTGGCCTGTATTCAATAGAAAAGTCATATGGGGCTAGAATCTCTAACCAGCGTGCTATTTTTCCATTTGGTTCCTTTAAACTGAAGAGCCATACTAAAGCCTGGTGGTCGCTCCGAACCACAAACCTTCTTCCTAAAAGATATTGCCGGAAGTACTGGATAAAATATACCACAGCTAAAAGTTCTTGTTCAGTGATGCAGTAATTGCGTTCGCATTTGCTGAGTGATCGGCTGGCATAAGCGATGACCCTCTCTCGCCCATTTTGTTCTTGTGCCAGAACTGCACCAATACCTGTTCCAGAAGCATCAGTGTCGAGGTAGAAAGTTCCACCATCATTCATAGGGTGGCCCATGACATCAGGTCCCATCAGAGAACTCTTTATGGCCTCAAAGGCTTTTTCATGTTCTTGATTCCATTTGAACACGGCATCCTTTTTGGTAAGGTCAAGAAGCGGTCTGGCAACTTTCGCAAAGTCCTTCATAAAACGTCTGTAATAAGACCCCGTTGCGATGAACTGTTTCACCTCCCTTGCAGTTGTCGGTCTGGGCCATCCAGCAATTTTCGCTATATTTGCTGGATCTGGTCGCACGCCCTTGGCTGAAACAACATGCCCTAGAAATACAACCTCGGTTTGGAGCATATTGCATTTTTCTGGCTTAAGTTTTAAGCCTGCTTTTGCAATTCTGCTTAACACTTCGTCAACTCTTCGCACATGCTGATCAAAGTCCACGCCAAAGACAATAATGTCGTCAATATACACTAAACAGGTTTCCCACTGGAGACCCTGTAGAACCAATTCCATAGTACGCTGGAATGTGCTAGCTGAATTGTTTAAGCGAAAAGGCATCCGAGTCATCTCATAGTGACCAAATTTACATGAAAATGCGCTCTTTGGAATATCTTCTTCCTTTAACGGTATCTGAAAGTAACCACTAGTTAAGTCCAAGCTACTAAATAAGGAAGAACCTGCCACTGCGTCTAAACAATCTTGTACGCGAGGTTGGGGAAATCCATCTGGTTTTACTAAAGCATTCACCCGCCTATAACCTACACATGGCCTGACTGCGCCAGATTTCTTTTTGACCAGACCGATAGGTGACGCCCATGGTGAGGTGCTTTTACGAATCACTCCCTTGCGTAACAGATCCTCTATGGCAGCTTTCTCCTCACTGGCAAATGCTAAAGGCACTCTCCTAGGCCTCTGCTTAATGGGTTGGGCATCGCCTGTATTTATAGAATGCTCAGTAATATCTGTAAGGTCTATGTCCCATTCAGATTTGGAAAATGTGTTTCCGTGCTTCCTTAAAAGTCCCGCTATCACATGTCTCTCATGTAGGGATTTCCCGTCAGTAGCTCTCTCAAAGAGCTGCACCAAATGTTCAGGTACTTCTTTCACTGAAGCAGTTCTGAGTTGCTCAGATTTAGACTTGTTGGCTTTATTAATCTGAAGGCGCCTCACTGGGGCTAAATTACTGTCTTCTTCACCATTCTCAGCTGCAGTGACTACACTAACTACCTTCTCAATTCTTTCGGCAGTTCCTATTTCAGAATTTTGCCACAACTTTACTTCGTCATGAAAAGAGTTCAAAACCCGAACCTTGCACGTAGGGCCTTGATTAATGTCTTCAAGTGTTGATGCTAACCGCAGTGGGTATCTGTCTTGAAAGGACTTGCTAGCCTCAACCAAGAAATGACCTACTTCTCGGTCATCACTAGATAGTCGTTCTACATACACATTGACAACAACCTCTGCTTGACCTGGTATTGATACATCATCAGCTACTACTACTCGCCGTGGTGTCAGTGCCCTATTCCTTTGAAGACATGGTATTTCCTTACCTCCTAGCATGATGACGTTTTTACTGAGAAGAATATCTGCAGGCCCTTCTTTTGCATCTCCTAAGATATCATAACCTAACAACACTTCATCTTCTATTTCAGCCACTATGGCTTCCCTTACGATCTCTAATGGCCCAAGAGTAAATTGAAAGGCAGCCTTCCCCCTTTCCTTAATGGGAGAACCCCCGGCTCCTCTCAAAGTCGACGACCTCCTCAAGGCAGGTCTACTCTTCTCCTCCATTCTATCGTAAACTCTACCAGAAATGATAGTCCTCGTTGCCCCAGTGTCAGCGGTAAAGGTAACCTGCTCTCTACCCACGTAGCCCTCTACGTATAGGCCATCCCACAGGTCCTGACCTCTACCCCTGGCAAGCTTGGCATCAGTGTTGCGTTTGTTATTCTGGCCTACTGATATTTCATCTCTTACTGGGACCTCCCTTTGGCCATAAGGGCCGGTCCTTGGTAGTTTAAACGTTGTTCAGACTGGTCAGATTTACTTATTGCTGATTGGGTATTCCCCTTTCCCTTTTTAGGACAATCTTTGATGAAGTGCCCTTTCTGATGGCAGTAGAAACACTCAACAGGCCTTTTTGCCGGACCCCTGTCCTGCTGACTGGGTCCCTTTTCCTCGAGCTTCTGTACTCGTTCGGTTAATTGCTTAATTGCTTGGAGAACTTCTGAGTTGGAAGGCTCCTTATTTTCTCCAACAGAGTTAATGGAGATAGAGTGGTCAGATTCTATTTTTGAATCTTGACTCACTGCTCTTCGTGTATTGTGGCTTGTCTTTTTGCTTTGTCTACCAGTACTCCTGCACTGTATCATGCAAACAGCATGATAAACTGCTTCGTCAATATTCCTTGGATCTTTATGATATTCGACTTCAAAGCGAACATCATCATCGTATAAGCCATCCAAGAACCGACGCACCAAGTCCTCATCACGTGTCCTGCGATCTCGGTAAGCGTGCGCCTTGTCATAAAGTTTCTTCAAATCGGCTGCAAAGTCTTCTACAGTCTCGTTAGGTTTTTGCATACGTCTGCTAAATTTGGCTGCGAATGAACGAGGAGTTTCAATAAGCCTAAACCTACAGTTCATCTCATGTAACAGCTCTCTGTAGTTATTCAAAACGTCTGGGGTCAGTTGCGAAAAAGCAAACTGAGCTGCTGTTCCCTCTAACTTAGGCAACAACTGGTCGAGCTTTTCTTCTTCAGACCATTCATATCGATTGGCCATGACCTCAAAGCGGGTTATCCAAGCTGACCAATCTTCTTTCCCATCAAAAACAGGTAACTTTACACTCCCAAGTCGCTGAGCTGTGCCACGACGATTTCTGTGACCATTCCGATATGTTATGTAAGGCAAGCGGGAATCTTCATTCTGATCACTAGCTGCTCTGTAGTGAGTGGGCTCATCCCAGTCTTCACCGTTTCTCATGTTCTCATCTCTACTCCACCTTGCTCCATATCTGTTTTGGTGGTCACCCCTGTTGATTAAATTACCTGCCGGGAGTCTATCACTCACAAGTATTCTTTATGTCTACTGTGTTATCACCAGATAGATTTAACTGGAGTCTGAATATATATACAAGGTCTACATGTATATTCCACGCTGATAAACGAGCGCTATTTTTACCACGATGTTTCCCGAAAACGACATAGCTGGAACTGCGAGAGATTTTCTTTTACTCGTAAACTTCTAAATACTTTTGAATGCGTGTTTCCGTATCACTAAATACGTAGATTAATTACGGATCCCACTTCTGACACCATAAAATGTTACGGTACCGCAGCTTCAGGGCAAATTTTGGATGGTAATGGTCCCGAACGTGAGCTCAGCCAGGAAAAATAATAGAATAAGAAGCACTGATCTAAGATGAATATCATTTAATGTAATTTCAAGTAAAAAAAAATGCGTGGAGGTTTTCCTACCTGTTTTCGGGATTCGACTGAGCTCCCGACCAGAGTTTGCGTCTCCTTTTATACTAAACGCTGGTCGGACGACCGAAATCGGCCTAAAAACACGGTCGTGACCAAACCACTACCAAATAATTTGGTCAGGGTCGTGAAAAACTGGACGGAATGGCCGTAAACGTTGGGTCGCGGCCTACAAATTATACGGAGCCGCTACCACACAGAAAATAATGGGAAAAATCTAAGTTTTACAAAAATCACACAAACGGGTTAAAATAAAAACTCGGGATTGCCTTACATTTGATAAAAATAGCCGCCTTGATGAGTCACAATAACAGACGATCGAAAATCCCTTCCCAAGATGCCTTGGGACTAAAGTAAACACTAGTAAACATGGCTGTTCTTCGCGGTAGGGTACAAGGTATAAATCGACTTTCGAAGAATTACGCTTAGACACACTGGTTTCATGACGTTGACAACCAATCCCGAGGTTAGTAAAACATGAAAACTTTCCGTAGCAATCGGAAATTTCGCCCATGGTGAAAACACAGAGCCATATCGGCAATCAGAACCCGACGTAAATCTGAGAAATAACCCACATGGGTTATGCCAACAGTTTTACGGCGCGAAACAAGTAAAACATGGAAAGTTTATCCGGCTATGCGAATAGAACAACTAACAGTTAGCTAGCACAGGGTATTTCACAAATAAATTACAATGACTCTGCATCCTTCGGAGTAAAACAGGCTGCATTGTCATTCAATATCAAGTAAGTACCAACAGCACAGGGGTCTGACTTGACATGAGGATCCTTCCACTGTGGTGATGGCAGTTACTATGCAAACAGGCAGCAGGCGGAACTCATCATTACCCCCCTCTAAATTTGGCAAAACTCCGATTGCCAAACCTATAGAGGAATAACAGTTACTGAGCTGTGAAACTCAACTGTTTCACATAAATGAAACTAAATTCTTGCAGATCAAGAATATTTGAAAACATTGAAATTTTACTTCCAGCCAGGGCATTGTAAACTTCCTTAAATGACTAGAGTTTACTGAACACTGTTGATTAAAAACACTTAATGACTAGAGTCACTTTGCAAAAACTAAAACCCTTAAGTAATTAAACAATCACTAACAGGCTAATTATTGTTCATCTCAAACACTTATGAATAGTGTAACATTCAATGTTATACTTAAACACTTAAGGTACTTATGGAAACAACACTAATAAATTAACTTCACTGAAGAAATGAACGTTTGATAACACTGTAGAGATATCATACTGTAAAATATTTCTATATTTATGTTTCCTATATCACAGTTTCTTACTAAAAACACTATTAAAGCATATTGTAAGATCAAAGTTCCATCAAAAGCGGAAGTATCTTCAGGACTGGAGGTGACATATAATGAATTCCATCCCATACCCATACAGTGTTCTCCAGAGGGGTTTATGACACTGTACGGACTTGTTGACCTCCCAACAAACGACTTACACCCTCACTGCCCCCTACCATGGACGGGCTATGCGGGGACTTGCATGAAAACAAGCGAATCTGCAACTCGGAAAACGAAAAGACAACTCAGGAAGTGGTAAAGGAATGTAACAGAACAACGTCAGTGCAGACTCAGGGCGTTAATTCCTCCTGTCATGCTTCCTGGACTTGTGTCGGTCCCTAGGGCTTGGCACTGTGACAGTCGATTGTACCCTTGGTGTAGATTGGGGTCTGGTGTTCCTCACGATGACCTGAATGCCATGCTGGATGCTCCGAAGTTCATCCAACATGCACCTCATGGTTCGGTCGAGGTTCCTCATCTTCTCTGTCTGGTCCTTCATAGCATCAACCATAACTCTGTTTCCTTGAGTTAGGGCATTTACAATCGCTAAGATGGAGTCCTGGTGAAGCTTCACCTCCGTAGAGCCTTCTGGTTCCGGCCTGTTCCCATCAGAGGTCTTCTGGCGCTTAGCCGGGGATGGATCTTCTTTCTCTGACAGGAGTGGATCTGACCCATCAACTTCCAACAACACAGGCAAGATGTTGACTGGCTCATCTTGCAGTGGAGTCTGACTTCTGGAAGGTGCGCTAACTCTCGGATGTGGCAATGCTAGGGTCGGTTGCTCAGCAGGTTGGCTGGTAACAACTTGCCCCGGACGTAAGGGTGTGGCACTGACCTGCCTAGGAGGCTGAAAGGTGGGCTGGTGTCCAGCAGTCGGGGTGGCAGTGCACAGCGGGCTATTAAACAGCTCCGACAGGAAACTGGTCTGCGCAGGACTGACCAGGTCATCGATATTCACCGTAGCAAATGATGGAGCAGATGTGGGCTGTCGCAGAACGGGCTGTAGGGGTGTCTTCTTGGGAGAAAGGTGTACCACCCTGGTTGGCGTCGACACCTTTTCACAGGCTAAGTCGCTCAACCAGTCCGGCAGGAGTGGGTCCAGGTTTTCTTGGGACTCAAAGATACTTGTATCTTCTGCCACCATGGATGTAGTCTTGCAGGAGTCAAGGTCTACCATCAGGTCTTCTACCTGCACCGGATCCGTGGACTGGTTTAACACCTGAGTCAGGTCGCTTAGGCCAGTCCTAGTCACCTCTTCCACGTGCCGAGCATAGCAGTCCAGATGGCGGTGTAAGTCCTTCTTCTCTGTGCAACGGAAGTTGCACAGACTGCAGGAATACGGCACCCTGTCCAAGCTGACATGCTTCTTGAGTATGTGCGCCACTGTACGTCCTCTACGGTCGATCTTCCCGCACACCTTGCATCGATATCTGTGATGAGTGGTCACTTTAGGTTTGCTTGCCATCTTCTGAAAATACAAAGAGGTCATTTTAAAATACCTGACTAATGGTTGGGCATGCGTGTTGCTGAGCCACGTTCGGTGCCATTATGGAATTCGAAGTATGTCCTCATGTGGAACGCGTGAAGTAACCAGGAATTAAACTTAAGTCACGAGAAGATGGCGCGAGTTTCGCATTCATAGTCTTAAATTATAGCTTCGGGCTTGCACTTAGGTTGAAGAGGAATCGGTCTTCGTGTTTTGTCTTTTTTTTTTTTTACAAGGTACAGCTAAACCATCTACGCTGTAATTTCGTATTAAATGCTTCATCAGGCATCTCTATCTTTTGATTTTGCGTTTACTTTGGATATTTTCTTATTTACCATAAAATCAATCAAAAAATAACAGAAAAGGAAGGTATAACTGAAAACATTGTAGGAAATGCAGCTTGCAGTTCACTGTTGGTTTTGCAAGCTTCTGGAAAGATTTGACACCCACTTTGGAGGGTTCACTCCATCATAGGGCTTCAGCTTATCGTGATGTACTACTCTCTGGCTTCCATCCCTACTGGTCTGTATGCAAAAGTTGATCTGTGATCTTTTCTCTGTTATAACAAACGGTCCATCATAGCGTTTCTCTAGTTTAGGGGTTTGACCCACTTTCCTAGTTTCATGGAGATACCAGACTAGGTCACCTGACTTGTAGTTATTGAGCACTACTCTAGTGTCATAAATGTCCTTGCTTCTTTCTGCTTTTCTTTTCAGGTACTTCCTGGCAATTTCATGAGGTTTTGTCATCCTGTCTTGAAGTTCTTTCACATGATCACACACACCACGAATCTCATGATCCCTGCTTGCAGCTGAATTGCCAAATACTATGTCAGCTGGTAGCCTCACTTCACGACCAATACTCATCAAATTTGGGGTCAGATTGCTGGATTCATTAGGGGTAGCCCTATATGCCCCCTGCAATAACCCCCAAATACTTATCCCAGTCTCTCTGCTCACCTGAGAGGTAGGCCCGAATCATTTTAAGGAGAGTCCTATTAAACCGCTCAGTTTGTCCATTTCCCTTTGGATTTCTAGGACTAGACCTAGTTTTTCTGACTTGCAAAAGGCAACAAAGCTCCTGAAAGACCCTGCTCTCGAATGTCGTCCCCTGGTCGCTATGAATAGATAGGGGTGTACCCCATCTCGAGATAACTTCGTTTACTATTCTTGTTGCACAATCTTCCGCTTGCTGATTGGGCACAGCGATCACTTCGACATATTTTGTGAAATGGTCGGTCATAACCAGAATAAACTTATTGCCTCTTTCAGATTTTGGAAAGGGTCCTAAATAGTCCAAGGCCAGAGTATCCCATGGTCCTCCACTTTGAAGGTGTCCCATAGGGGCCCTTGGAGTTTTGGCTGGTACTTTGTCTGCTGCACAAATATCACAAGTCTTTATGTGTAGCTTTACATCTTGTTTAAGTTTGAACCAGTAATACCTTTGCATAAGCTTCTCCTTAGTTTTCTTCACCCCAAGATGTCCTGATACTAAAGAGTCATGCATTTGTTTCACGATGTCCTTATGCCATTCCCTGGGGGCTATTACTTGGATATAGCTACCAGTACCATTCATCTTGTCAAACCTCCTACACAGTACACCGTTGTTAAGGCAGAGATTATCCCAAAGGATCCAATAACGCCGCGCTGCTGGACTCTTAGTAGCCATGATGACACTGCTGGGCTTCAAGCCAGCAAGCTTGGCCTTAAGGATAGGTTCAATATCAGGGTCGTCAAGTTGTCTCTTGGCAACGTCTGATGGTCTTCCTTCCCACAGCCATTCGGTAGGGGAAGTTAGAGAATATTCTGCGGAGCGGGATGTCCCTTGAGTAGGCTCAGGGTTTTTCATGTCTAGAGTAGCTCGAACTATTTCACTTGGTTCATGCATTACTTCTGAACCAGGTAGTGTTCCGCTTGTGCCCATATTGTCAGCTCCTGGGGCATATATTGACCCTTCAATATTATTCTGAGTCCTTGGTGAAAGAACCATAAGTTCAGCTCGCCGCCTGCATTTTGCACAGGGTCCACACTTAAGGGGTTCATTCATGTTGATGTCTGAACACGAACAGTCCTTTGGTGACTTGCACCTTGAAAGTGCATCACAATGTCCCTGCTTCACGCCTGGCCTGTATTCAATAGAAAAGTCATATGGGGCTAGAATCTCTAACCAGCGTGCTATTTTTCCATTTGGTTCCTTTAAACTGAAGAGCCATACTAAAGCCTGGTGGTCGCTCCGAACCACAAACCTTCTTCCTAAAAGATATTGCCGGAAGTACTGGATAAAATATACCACAGCTAAAAGTTCTTGTTCAGTGATGCAGTAATTGCGTTCGCATTTGCTGAGTGATCGGCTGGCATAAGCGATGACCCTCTCTCGCCCATTTTGTTCTTGTGCCAGAACTGCACCAATACCTGTTCCAGAAGCATCAGTGTCGAGGTAGAAAGTTCCACCATCATTCATAGGGTGGCCCATGACATCAGGTCCCATCAGAGAACTCTTTACGGCCTCAAAGGCTTTTTCATGTTCTTGATTCCATTTGAACACGGCATCCTTTTTGGTAAGGTCAAGAAGCGGTCTGGCAACTTTCGCAAAGTCCTTCATAAAACGTCTGTAATAAGACCCCGTTGCGACGAACTGTTTCACCTCCCTTGCAGTTGTCGGTCTGGGCCATCCAGCAATTTTCGCTATATTTGCTGGATCTGGTCGCACGCCCTTGGCTGAAACAACATGCCCTAGAAATACAACCTCGGTTTGGAGCATATTGCATTTTTCTGGCTTAAGTTTTAAGCCTGCTTTTGCAATTCTGCTTAATACTTCGTCAACTCTTCGCACATGCTGATCAAAGTCCACGCCAAAGACAATAATGTCGTCAATATACACTAAACAGGTTTCCCACTGGAGACCCTGTAGAACCAATTCCATAGTACGCTGGAATGTGCTAGCTGAATTGTTTAAGCGAAAAGGCATCCGAGTCATCTCATAGTGACCAAATTTACATGAAAATGCGCTCTTTGGAATATCTTCTTCCTTTAACGGTATCTGAAAGTAACCACTAGTTAAGTCCAAGCTACTAAATTAGGAAGAACCTGCCACTGCGTCTAAACAATCTTGTACGCGAGGTTGGGGAAATCCATCTGGTTTTACTAAAGCATTCACCCGCCTATAATCTACACATGGCCTGACTGCGCCAGATTTCTTTTTGACCAGACCGATAGGTGACGCCCATGGTGAGGTGCTTTTACGAATCACTCCCTTGCGTAACAGATCCTCTATGGCAGCTTTCTCCTCACTGGCAAATGCTAAAGGCACTCTCCTAGGCCTCTGCTTAATGGGTTGGGCATCGCCTGTATTTATAGAATGCTCAGTAATATCTGTAAGGTCTATGTCCCATTCAGATTTGGAAAATGTGTTTCCGTGCTTCCTTAAAAGTCCCGCTATCACATGTCTCTCATGTAGGGATTTCCCGTCAGTAGCTCTCTCAAAGAGCTGCACCAAATGTTCAGGTACTTCTTTCACTGAAGCAGTTCTGAGTTGCTCAGATTTAGACTTGTTGGCTTTATTAATCTGAAGGCGCCTCACTGGGGCTAAATTACTGTCTTCTTCACCATTCTCAGCTGCAGTGACTACACTAACTACCTTCTCAATTCTTTCGGCAGTTCCTATTTCAGAATTTTGCCACAACTTTACTTCGTCATGAAAAGAGTTCAAAACCCGAACCTTGCACGTAGGGCCTTGATTAATGTCTTCAAGTGTTGATGCTAACCGCAGTGGGTATCTGTCTTGAAAGGACTTGCTAGCCTCAACCAAGAAATGACCTACTTCTCGGTCATCACTAGATAGTCGTTCTACATACACATTGACAACAACCTCTGCTTGACCTGGTATTGATACATCAGCAGCTACTACTACTCGCCGTGGTGTCAGTGCCCTATTCCTTTGAAGACATGGTATTTCCTTACCTCCTAGCATGATGACGTTTTTACTGAGAAGAATATCTGCAGGCCCTTCTTTTGCATCTCCTAAGATATCATAACCTAACAACACTTCATCTTCTATTTCAGCCACTATGGCTTCCCTTACGATCTCTAATGGTCCAAGAGTAAATTGAAAGGCAGCCTTCCCCCTTTCCTTAATGGGAGAACCCCCGGCTCCTCTCAAAGTCGACGACCTCCTCAAGGCAGGTCTACTCTTCTCCTCCATTCTATCGTAAACTCTACCAGAAATGATAGTCCTCGTTGCCCCAGTGTCAGCGGTAAAGGTAACCTGCTCTCTACCCACGTAGCCCTCTACGTATAGGCCATCCCACAGGTCCTGACCTCTACCCCTGGCAAGCTTGGCATCAGTGTTGCGTTTGTTATTCTGGCCTACTGATATTTCATCTCTTACTGGGACCTCCCTTTGGCCATAAGGGCCGGTCCTTGGTAGTTTAAACGTTGTTCAGACTGGTCAGATTTACTTATTGCTGATTGGGTATTCCCCTTTCCCTTTTTAGGACAATATTTGATGAAGTGCCCTTTCTGATGGCAGTAGAAACACTCAACAGGCCTTTTTGCCGGACCCCTGTCCTGCTGACTGGGTCCCTTTTCCTCGAGCTTCTGTACTCGTTCGGTTAATTGCTTAATTGCTTGGAGAACTTCTGAGTTGGAAGGCTCCTTATTTTCTCCAACAGAGTTAATGGAGATAGAGTGGTCAGATTCTATTTTTGAATCTTGACTCACTGCTCTTCGTGTATTGTGGCTTGTCTTTTTGCTTTGTCTACCAGTACTCCTGCACTGTATCATGCAAACAGCATGATAAACTGCTTCGTCAATATTCCTTGGATCTTTATGATATTCGACTTCAAAGCGAACATCGTCATCGTATAAGCCATCCAAGAACCGACGCACCAAGTCCTCATCACGTGTCCTGCGATCTCGGTAAGCGTGCGCCTTGTCATAAAGTTTCTTCAAATCGGCTGCAAAGTCTTCTACAGTCTCGTTAGGTTTTTGCATACGTCTGCTAAATTTGGCTGCGAATGAACGAGGAGTTTCAATAAGCCTAAACCTACAGTTCATCTCATGTAACAGCTCTCTGTAGTTATTCATAACGTCTGGGGTCAGTTGCGAAAAAGCAAACTGAGCTGCTGTTCCCTCTAACTTAAGCAACAACTGGTCGAGCTTTTCTTCTTCAGACCATTCATATCGATTGGCCATGACCTCAAAGCGGGTTATCCAAGCTGACCAATCTTCTTTCCCATCAAAAACAGGTAACTTTACACTCCCAAGTCGCTGAGCTGTGCCACGACGATTTCTGTGACCATTCCGATATGTTATGTAAGGCAAGCGGGAATCTTCATTCTGATCACTAGCTGCTCTGTAGTGAGTGGGCTCATCCCAGTCTTCACCGTTTCTCATGTTCTCATCTCTACTCCACCTTGCTCCATATCTGTTTTGGTGGTCACCCCTGTTGATTAAATTACCTGCCGGGAGTCTATCACTCACAAGTATTCTTTATGTCTACTGTGTTATCACCAGATAGATTTAACTGGAGTCTGAATATATATACAAGGTCTACATGTATATTCCACGCTGATAAACGAGCGCTATTTTTACCACGATGTTTCCCGAAAACGACATAGCTGGAACTGCGAGAGATTTTCTTTTACTCGTAAACTTCTAAATACTTTTGAATGCGTGTTTCCGTATCACTAAATCCGTAGATTAATTACGGATCCCACTTCTGACACCATAAAATGTTACGGTACCGCAGCTTCAGGGCAAATTTTGGATGGTAATGGTCCCGAACGTGAGCTCAGCCAGGAAAAATAATAGAATAAGAAGCACTGATCTAAGATGAATATTATTTAATGTAATTTCAAGTAAAAAAAATGCGTGGAGGTTTTCCTACCTGTTTTCGGGATTCGACTGAGCTCCCGACCAGAGTTTGCGTCTCCTTTTATACTAAACGCTGGTCGGACGACCGAAATCGGCCTAAAAACACGGTCGTGACCAAACCACTACCAAATAATTTGGTCAGGGTCGTGAAAAACTGGACGGAATGGCCGTAAACGTTGGGTCGCGGCCTACAAATTATACGGAGCCGCTACCACACAGAAAATAATGGGAAAAATCTAAGTTTTACAAAAATCACACAAACGGGTTAAAATAAAAACTCGGGATTGCCTTACATTTGATAAAAATAGCCGCCTTGATGAGTCACAATAACAGACGATCGAAAATCCCTTCCCAAGATGCCTTGGGACTAAAGTAAACACTAGTAAACATGGCTGTTCTTCGCGGTAGGGTACAAGGTATAAATCGACTTTCGAAGAATTACGCTTAGACACACTGGTTTCATGACGTTGACAACCAATCCCGAGGTTAGTAAAACATGAAAACTTTCCGTAGCAATCGGAAATTTCGCCCATGGTGAAAACACAGAGCCATATCGGCAATCAGAACCCGACGTAAATCTGAGAAATAACCCACATGGGTTATGCCAACAGTTTTACGGCGCGAAACAAGTAAAACATGGAAAGTTTATCCGGCTATGCGAATAGAACAACTAACAGTTAGCTAGCACAGGGTATTTCACAAATAAATTACAATGACTCTGCATCCTTCGGAGTAAAACAGGCTGCATTGTCATTCAATATCAAGTAAGTACCAACAGCACAGGGGTCTGACTTGACATGAGGATCCTTCCACTGTGGTGATGGCAGTTACTATGCAAACAGGCAGCAGGCGGAACTCATCAATACCAAGCAAGTCATCACATGATCATGGATCCATGTTAGTCAGTTTTGTCTAACAACCAACTGAACCAATCATGAGTTAGACTGGTCCTTTGACATACAGAAAACTGACCAATAGCGAAAGGTTTGGACCAAGGTCAGCCTGCGCAGTTCGCGCAGGCTGACCTGGGTCCAAACCTTTTGCAAAGGCATTAAACCCTCTTTCCACAGAGCATGGATAATATTTCCTTCACTCACCGACAGGATAAAAAAGTATTTAAAGGAGATAAGACTACATACAAATATCAAAACTCTTAATCCCTGACCAAACGACAAAAATGTACACTTGCTCGAATTAAAAGCAGACGATCAATTAAAATGTGACTGAACTGCTGGAATTTGTTTTCGATAGGGTAAAGACAATGTGGGTAAAGGAGAAAAATGCGAGTTAGCAATATTTCAGCCTTTTCCCCAAGTGATTTCAAAAGGCGTCTTGCTCAAGGTCATTAAAACTCGGTAAAGTGTACTAGAGGGTTAATTGGTTTTGTTAGTTGAAATGGTACATTGGAAAGATTATGATATACATATGCGCCGTGCTTTGTGTAAAGGGGCTTAATGCATCTGCTAAAAGTATCGACCGGATCGACGCAGGCTTACCTGGGACGAAACCTTTCTGTCAACTTTCTGAATGTGCAAGGACCATTCTACCTCCAGATCTAGTTGATTGGTAGACAAAATGGATTTTATGGATCCATAATTATGTGATGACCTGCTTTGTGTAAGGCATCAGGGAGATTCATTAAGCCCCCTCTTGCCATAGCTTGGCTCATATATGGCGTGCAACACACGAAAAGGGGCCTTCGGACAAATGCGTACAGTGCTGTCCCGGATTAGCCTGCGCAGTCCGCGCAGGCTAATCCGGGACAGCGATTTACGATTACATAAGATTTTTTCATACAGTAGACTTTCGTGGAACAGAAAATCGCACAAAAAACGGGAAGTGTCGTCTCAGATTAGTCACAGACTGCACAAGCTGATCTAGGACGACACACTTTTACGCATATGTCCGAAGGCCCTTTTCGTGTATTAATCTAGCTCGAGAGGGACAATTACAGTAGAAACTTCCGACAGAGTCTTTAACACAATTCATAGTTTTAGATGCCAGTCCTGGAGAAAAAAGTTACAACGAGAGAAAAAGAGGATCAAAATGTTTTTTTTCTGTCATGATCCTATGCAAACATTGAATCGTTGCCATTTTTAATTGTATAAAATTAAAAAAAAAAAAAATTGAAAATGTTAAGAGTTGCTGGGTTAACAGATAACACACGATGGTATATAAAAAGCTATAGTCTCCTGTCATTTATATTACGATATTCGGAAGGAATAGATGTAAATACCTCCTTCCTCTGAAGAAATTTTATCCTTTTTCCCCAATTTCAGCAGGATTCATATCTATTGGGCAAAATTACTCATGCACATCTGGAAGTAATGATCGAGAGCAAAAATATATGAGCCATGCTCGGTGAAAAGGGTGTTTAAGGCATCTGTTAAAAAGTATCAACCCAGATTAGTCCGCGCAGTCCGCTGTTTCTCAATTTTCTGAATGTCAAATGACCAGTATACCTCATGATTTAGTCGCTTGTTATATGGAAAGCAGCCAGTGGCTTGGAAAGAGTATTGTGCGGAGTACTGGTAAAAAGAAACTCCAGGAAAGCATGGATACGTGCACTCAAAATTGCCGTATATATGTTTGTCCCTATAAAATGGTATTTTGCATTACATTTGAGGCATGATCTGTGAAAAGGGGGCTTAATGCATCTGCAAAAGTATCGACTTATGTCAGCGCAGACTGACATGGGCAGAAACTTTTTGCGATCTTTAAATTTTCTGTATGTCAAACGTCTAATCTACCTTATAATTCAGTCGTTTGATAGACACAGTGGATTTTGTGGATCCATGATTAAGTAATGACTTGCCAGGTATCATGCATTATTGAGATGCATTGAGCCCCCTTTTGCCAGAGCATGGCTCATGCTTATTTGACGCCACTTCTCCATCTACAATTTTATGATTTTTTTTCTAAATCTTTGTTGGAAAATAAATATGTGGATACTGTACAAGTGACATTTTGAGGTAAAAATTACAGGCAAAAATTATTACCAACGGCGAAAATGAATAGTTGAAAATGTTCTCCAATTTTACATTGTTTTTAAGTGAACTTGTGATACAAACTAGGAAATGCATCTGCTTGAAAGAGAAAGAGTTTCAATTGCCCATATTTCCTGGTCATTGAAAGAGTTTCAATTGCCCATATTTCCTGGTCATTGCCAGTACTTCCTGTTTTATTTATCTTGTTATGGGTTCAAACAATATAATCTCTTTTTCCAACTCCTGCTTTGTAACGTATTATTATTATTATAATTATTTGTTGAAAATGTTTGAAATTTCGTAAAATAGAAAAGAAAAAATAATTATGGATAGCGAAAACAATATTCATTTGCCTTCGTAAATCTGAACAATAATTGAAAAAATAAAGATTAGATACGACTTTCTTATAAAACAATGAATTCTTGTTTGCATATCTGTTAGACAACGGTGTGAATGTAAACAAGTACTAACGGCGACATGGTGGCACACGTGTGTATAAAAGATAAATTTCGAGATAGCTAGCCAATAGCACCAATTAAGGCTTTTTCATAGCGAGAGCAATGGAGAAGACTTGCCTGTCCGTCTCGGGTAAGGTTTTGTTTAGTTTTTCTTTAAATTCGAGTTGTTATGGCATACATTCATGTATTCTACCTTAAGGACATATACCACAGTTTTCTCCTATGGAAAGATTTTTTTATTTTTTTTTATTTTCGCTCAGATGATAATATAATGTATGCAGAATATATATATATATATATATATATATATATATATATATATATATATATATATATATATATATATATATGTGTGTGTGTGTGTGTGTGTGTGTGTGTGTGTGTGTGTGTGTGTGTGTGTGTGTTGCGGAGCAAAACACAAAGATACAGTTCTTCAAAAGACAACATAACTTTAATCAGACTTACAGAACATGGGGTTTTATTTCAAACATAAAAAAGGGGTTCTTAAGTAACAAATGCTGCTCTAATAAATGGTTATTCTTAGAAATGTGATGTTTGCCAATACTAAAAAGGATTATTTGAAAGAATTAATGCACTATAAAGATCAACGTAGCAATCAGAAATGTTAATACGATGCATTTTTAAGAGTTATTGACAAAATGAATTAACCCCCCCCCCCCCCCCCCCCCCCATAATAAATGTCTATTTTTGCATGATTTGGCATACCCATCATTTACATATCTCACATGTTCTGTGAAACTGGGGGTTTAACCCTTATCCTGCTGAATAACTTAAATGAAACTTTCAAGCCGATAGTAAAACCCGAATAATTCTATTTTAAACTTATTTTTTGGAGGAGAAAAATATCTCCATGATGGACAGTGTAGATCCAAGATCAGACTGCAAGTTTTGTGCGGTCTGATCTTGATCTACACTGTCCGCAAAAGGTCAGTGAGTTGTACTTAGCAGGCTAAGGGTTAATGCATTTGCAGGTTAACATGAGCCGAAATCTTCTTGCTACCTTAGAATTTTCTGCATGTCAAAGGAGGACTCTACATCATGCTTAAATTTGTTGTCTCGGTAAAGGCTTGTTATGATGCATCACGGAGATGCACTAAACCTCCGTTTGTCAGAGCAAAGCTCATATATGAATGGTTTTATTTTCTAAGGCTTCTATGAGCACTATTTTCCAAAGAAATGTTTATTCCGGTCACTGCATGTACTATATATTTATTAACTCTTTACCACACAGCAAAATTTTAGACTGGTCCAACTTGAAAGCATTTGCAGAGGACAAATCATATGTAGCACAAACAATGATTTCTGTCTTTGATAGAGAAGAAAATATTGTGGGAAAAGGAGAAAATGCTGGTCACCAGCATTTTCTCCTTTTCCCACAATGTTTTCAAAAGCCTTCTCCTAAAAGTCGTTAAAAGTCGGGATTGTGTGGTAAAGAGTTAAACGATAATCTTGATTATATATTAGTCAATACATGTGAGAAACCGGTTTTACTTTTGTCATTTATTCTAGAAATCGGTTTAGAATTGCCAAAGAAAATCGATCTTCGATGTGAAAAGGTGGTGTCCCCAAATGTGGAGGGTGCAACGAAGACAGATACTGAAATAGTCGAGCAGAATCCTACAAACAACAGTTTCTCGACATCTTGGAAACGATGGGCGGCGGTGACAACGCTTCACGGCGTAAAGGTAGTTCTGGACACCAGAGAAAGTACTGTTAAAAGGTAGCCATTTCAAATTCAACCATTCACTTACAATTGCATCATGCTCTGGCGAATGCATCTCCGTGATGCATTATGCCATGCAAGTCATCACAAAACTACGGATCTATTATATTCGAATTCTCTATCAAATGTATTGAACAATGAGATTAAATGATCATTGAACGTGCAGAAAATTGACCAAAGGCAAAAAAGTATAGACCCAGGTCAGTCCACGAAGGCTGACCTGTGTCGATACGTTTTGCAGATGCATTAGGTCCCCTTTTCGGAGAGCATGGTTCAACTAATTAATACACTGTTGACCTGTAGGCTTCAAAATGTATCAAATGGTGAGATTTCCTTTGGTAGAAAGGTTATAGCAATAGGCATTGTAAAGATTCCTTGTGTGTGTGTTTGTGGATGGGGGTGGGGTTGAGAAGATTATCTTGCTTTCATAAGGACAATGTAGATCCCAGATCTGCACGATCTAGGTCTTCAGTGTCTGACATCAAAATGCTGTTGTTCATTGCCCTCAGGATTTATTTAAACTGCGTTGTGAGACGAAAAAATGACGTTTGGCAAGGATATATTTTAAGGGCATGACCGTTCGTTTGCTCTTACTTGAGAGAGAGAAAAAGAAACTCAGACTTACAACCCCAAATTTGTGATTTTGGGTCTCTAATTCTTATTCTTGAGTATACCATTAGCAAAGTCTTGCTTTTGCCTATTACCCATGCAATTGTGAGCATTCTTTTTTTTTTTTTTGGGGGGGGGGGGGGGGGGGGACTGGCGACGCGAAATGCAAGATATAGATCTCTATGCCATGTTCTTTGAAAATCACTGGGCTCATATTTGAATTTATTTTTAATATGGCAACTTACAGGAGTTAGAGACTGTAGAACTATTTAAACATGCATCTTCGTCATT
Source organism: Tridacna gigas (assembly GCA_945859785.2). Taxonomy (NCBI): domain Eukaryota; kingdom Metazoa; phylum Mollusca; class Bivalvia; order Cardiida; family Cardiidae; genus Tridacna; species Tridacna gigas. The sequence goes on from OX244033.2 coordinate 31,490,797, forward strand.
GTCTTCTGCTTTTTATGCTTCTCACTATTATTGCAGGATTACCACAACACCCCCTTTTAAGTCATTATAGAAAAAATAATATGACATACCGACATCTTTCGACGGTTGAAAGTACAATCCATTGACAAGACCCGTTTCAATTTGGTTTATTTATCAACAAAGAAATAAAAATGAAAATAGGTATATAAATAAATGATAAAATGAAGAAAAAAATAAATAAATAAATAAATAAATAGATAGATAAATAACTGAGTGAGTGAGTGAGTGAGTGGATGTGGATTGTTTTTTTCGACAGTGTTCCGACAGCGTTTTCTAAAAAAAAAAAAAAATCTTGAAGGAAGATTTTCTGCTCCTTTTTCTATAAAAACAATTATGCATATCGTTTTCATCTTATTTAGTACTTCACTCTTTCTCAAACGACAAGTATTAAGACTGATCCAAATTGAAAGTATTTGCAGACAACAAAATAAATGTGACTAAGATATTGGGATTTTTCCAGAAAAAACTGGCCACCAGCATTTTCTCCTTTAAACACAATTTTTCATTTTTTTTTTTTTCTCGTGGTTAATGCACGGAAAAGAGTCAATGGGCTGATTTACAGCGAAAATTTTCTTTTGTTATTTGCAGAATTATTTGTCTCGTTTGCCTGTGCGCCTTTTGTGGTTTACTCTTCTACCTCTGCTACGACCAGGCAACCCGTTATTTACAATATAACACAATCACCAAACAAACGATTGTATTCGAGGAAAAGATCGAATTTCCAGCCGTTACGTTTTGCAACCACGAAATCGTCCGTGTTGAAAAGAAGTTAAACTATTTCAGTGACCTTGCATTGCGTTACCTGTATGGTTGGCCAAGAACCGAAGTTCATCCTTGGTACCTCAAGCTTACCCTCGGTCTGCGTTCGATGATCACTGATGACATTACCAATGTCGAAGATATTTTTTCATTGTGCTTTTTCGGACGAAGAGAGTTTCAATGTTCTCACCAATTTAAGTCTACATATACAATGTTTGGAAAATGTTTCACCTTTAATGTGGCAAAAGACACTGAGCCACTTTCAACAACTGTCACCGGAAGTGATTACGGTCTAATTCTACAAGCCAATCTAAACCAATCCATCTTTCGACTTTCCCTCGACGAATCTATAGGCTTGAAGGTATATATGGAACTAGTGAATTTCAGTCTCAGATCAGCACACCTTTTATTTTTAGTTTTTTATCTAACCAATTTACAACAATAATAGAGCCATGCTCTGTGAACGAGGGGTTTAATGCATCTGCAAAAAATATCGATCAAGGTTAGCCTGCGCAGTACGCGCAAGGCTGACCTGTGTCGAAATGTTTTGCTATTGGTCAATTTTGGGCGTGTTAAAGGACCAGTCTACCTCATGATTCAGTCAACTGTTGGACAAAATTAATTTTATGGATCCCTAATTATATGGTGACTTGCTTGCTATAATGCATCACGGAGGCGCATTAAACCCCTTTTGCCAGAGCATGGCACAGTTATTTTTTAAAAAATGGATAAGCTGAACAACTTAGAGCTAAAGAGTCAGGTGAACTGAGAGTCTATTTTAAAGTATAACATGTAATAAAATATGAAGTGGTATTTTTGTCTGAGTAATCATGACGGTTTAGATTAACATCTTATTCCTTTTTGTTAACCCTTTCCCAGACGACAAATTTTGGACTGGTCCAAATTGAAAGAGTTTGCAGACGACAATTTCAAATTTGATGAAAATGGCAGAAAGTTATCAAAAAGGGGAGAAAACACTGTGGGAAAAGGAGAAATTGCTCGTTACGAGCAATTTCTCCTTTTCCCACAGTGTTTTCAAAAGACTTGTACTGCAGACACGTGAAAACCAGGGCTTGTTTGGGAAAGGGTTAATCTCTGGGTTACATTTGCTGCATGGGACGTACGATTTATTTGTCTGAGATTTTCCGTACGACTTTTGAGGCACCACAGGTGGCTACGGGCTAGGACGTATGTTTTTGCATTGAATAAAAGCATCGTGCGATTTCTTGTACTATCTTCTGGCGACGTATAGCGGCAAAGCGGTACAGATATCGTACGGAAATCGTGCAGTCTCCGCACAGAAATTGCACGAGTACCGTGCGGTATCCTTGCGATAGCCGAGCGTGGGGGGGTGGGGGGGGGGCGTGTTATACGATTATCTCACGAGTTTTAGGGTCAAAATGACTATTAAAAATCATGCTTTGTCCTCACGATCGTCATACGTCCTCCGCACGTATATACGTCATACGTCCTTGCCACGGGCTTGCAATTTTAAAAAGTTGTCCTCGTGCTGAGTTAAACAGAATCGTAGAGGCTACGAGACCTGTGAATCCGTCCGAAAATCGCGAGGCCTGTGAATCCGTCCGAAAACGCCGCACGCCGAGATACGAGTATCGTACGGGCGCGGTAAGCCAATCGCAGGCCAAATGTAACCTAGGCATAACCTAAGCATAAGATGTGCTTCTTGTTACAGGTACTCGTGCATCCACCAACTGAAAAACCGGATATGACACAAGCACTGTCACTGAGTCCCGGCTTTACCCATTACATTGGGATTGCAAAACAAAAGGTACTATTGGCAATTTTCGGAAAACGTGATTGTCCTATTGTCCTAACCCTTTACAAAACGGTTTCATTTTTGAAAACTCTGTGGAAAAAACTATTAAATTCAGTTTTTTTTTTGTTTTTTTTTACAAATAAGTTGACTTAACAGTAAGGGTGAAGACTAAGAAACTTATTTTTTTCAAACCCAGTTTGTTATTTTTGGTGATCTTAATGCCCTTGTAAATTCTAGCGCTAAGACATCTAGATGACAATTACGAATAAAGCTGAACGTGCAGTTGGAACTTTGATATAACTGTCCGTGATTTCAAAGGATTTTCTGACAAAATAGCTGTGATATTGCATCATTTTTGTCCTTTTTATTGACTGAAGATATTTCACGCTCTAAGCGTGCATAATGTAACTGTATGAATTATGCTCTGTGAAAAGGGGGCTTAATGCATCTGCGAAAAGTATCGACCTAGGTCAGCCTGCGCAGTCAGCGCAGGCTGACCTGGGCCGAAACCTTTCGTTGTTGGTCCATTTTCTGTATTTCCAAGGACCATTCTACCTCATGATTCAGTCAGTTATTAAAAAATGGCTCATATGAATGCATAATTATGTGACGGCTTGATTGGTCCAATGCATCATAGAGATGTACTAAGCCTGCTTTCGCTAGAGCGTGGCTCATATATTTTCGGAAGTTTCTGTTTTCTCTTTTTCTGTTTTTCAATCTGTAGTATACCTACCTACCAAGCCCCGTCAAAGCGTTCAACACGAAGGAATGCATCGACACTGACGCCAATGACTTCGTCTCTCCGCTGAAGTACTTTAACCAGTATTCACGCTCTGCCTGTCTGGAGGAATGTCTGATGCTACATGTCAAAAGCACATGTGGTTGTATAGGTCCTTTTCATGCCGTGTCTGATAGTAAGCTTTACGCCTATTTTCTATATGTGAGCTGTGCTCTGGCAAAACGGGCTTAATGCATATAATGCATCTCAGTGATGAATTAGCAAACAAGTCATCGCTCATCATTACAGATTCATTAAATCTATTTTGCCTTACAACCGACTGAATCATGAAGTAGACTGGTCCTTTGACATGCAAAAAAAAAAAAAGATTAATAGCAAAAAGTTTCGACTAATGTCAGCCTGCGCCGACTGCGCAGGCTGACATTGGTCGATACTATTTGCAGATGCATCTAACTCCTTGCTGTTCGCTAAATTTGTCTTCGTCAGGGTCATTAAAAGTCGGGAATTGTGTGGTAAAGGCGTAATACATTGAACTTTATTCAATCATTATACACCAGTTTAAACGAATGACATTAATAAACAATAATAATTGTTTTGCATTTTTTTTGTTTGAAAGAAATATACAGTTGGATGGTGACATGTGCTTTCAGGGTAATCCCTACTTACGGTCCAATAAAAAAGACCAACAAAGGATCAAAACTGAATATAAACGATAATAAAACCATTTCTATCCTCTAGATATAAGTGAGTCTCACAGAAAATATCATCTGATCTCATGTGATCCACAGATGTTTAATTTGACGAAAAAACAAACCCAAGTTACTGCGACTAGCACCTATCGTGGCTTTACAAAGATATGGAATAAGATAATACATCAGTACAATGCACATGCCACGTCATATTCAATCCTTTACCAAAAAGGTCTGTGCTTTACAAGCTTTGGGAAGAAGATTTCAGAAGACATTGTGAGAGAGGCAGGAAATGCTGGTAACCATATGCTTTCAATGTTGAACAGTTTAACATCTTGTCATCGGATAAAGAGTAAAATTTCAAAGATATAATATTGTAACATATTACATGCCATTAAACCGGATTAAATTTTTATTATTTTTTGATAATCATTACTGAATTTATGTCTACTTTTTCTTTGACATAAAACAGTCAACGCTTTCCCTGAATGTACCGCACAGGGATATGTAAAGTGCGTCGAGCCTGCAGTCAGTAAGTAGATTTATTACATATTCTATTTCATATCTGATTACATATCTGTATTAATTTTCTGTTTTCGTAATTTGGACATCCACATACAATGATAAGAGTCTTCCAGCATTTTTTTGTGTTTTGTATTTTGTTTGGGTTTAGCATCCACAGTCTCTACTCTGCATCGCAGACGGCTACTTTTCATCCATTAGCAGACCAACTAAAAAAAAAAAAAACATTATGTAAAAAGTATGAAATATTCTTAACTAGCAGTATGTGTGATATATCCCGTGTATGTTATACAGTTGTTTTTAGCTAAGTCTCTTTCGCTATTGCATACTCGTCCTACAGTTGTAAATGATGGTATACATACGGGATATTTTGTTGTAGTAACTTTCCTGGTGCTTGTATTTAATTCGAGCAGCGTGAGAAATTTTGATATCGCACGAGACCGAAGGTCGAGCGAGATGTCAAAATTTTCTTTCACAGGGGGAAGTAAATACAAGCATCAGGAAAGTTACTACAGCATAATGTTCCTTTTATTACATACCTACAACTTTCAACGACAATATTTTGTAGTTCTTGATAATTGGTTTAGAGAACAAAACAAACAATGATGTAGTAGCTAGTGACCTCAGTTTTATGAATATCATCGCGTAAATTTTGACCAATCAAATCGCAAATCAATACGAATGTATTCCACGCGCGAGTTACGTCATCAATACCATATTTGGAACCGTATTTTCACTGGGTGTAGATACGGATTTTTTTCTGTCGTGTGTTATTTTATCCGCGTGCGACGCATGTATCTGAGCCGGAAAAAATTCAGGTATATGATAAAAGACTAGACCTGGGTACATTCTTCTTTTATATGATGCTAATGGGGATCGGGTGCGCAATTATAAGCCTGAGATTGGACCGTATGTTTTATGTAAATCAGTTTTTCCCTACGTTTCAGGCGACTTTGCAAGCATCAATTTATGCGATTGTCCAATACCCTGTCATTCTACCCATTTCGAAAGTAAAGTGTCGTCTGCTCTTTTCCCAAGTCAAAGGGCTGAAGGAGATGAAAAAGGGGCAGATGGATTTCGACTCTTAGGTTATGACGTCGCACGGTTCGTATTTTTAACCCTTTACAAAACAATTTGGGGTTTTAAAGACCCTGAAGAAGAAGGCCTTTAAAATCATTGTGAGAAAATAAGGAAATGTTCGTTACCAGCATTTTCCCCTTTTTCCACAATACTCTTTACCTTCTAAAAGGTAGATCCCATTGTAGTAGCCACTTTTGATTTGTCAAGTGTAAATCCTTTTAATCAAGGAGAAGTCTAAAATTATGACATTTTGTAAAGAGGTAATGCACAAGTTCTAAAACGCCCTCTTTTCAATAGATAGTACTAGTATTTCGGTCAACGGCCTTTATCGAGAAAGAAAAGGGTAATTATGTGTTACTACGTTTTTCTTTCTTGAGAAAGGCTGTCGACCGAAATAGTAACAAAAGGAAATTGTTTCAGTTTATCTTTTATATTTTTTTCTCTATTTCCCTACGGTATTATTTCTCTGTGTGATAATTTTTGTATGCTTCGAGATGGATACTTTTATAAATTTCTAATTAAAAGAAACCATTTTTCTATACGACACAATTTATACCTGTTAATATTGCAAGCATTTGTAGACAACAAATTAACTGTGGACGAAATGATATGGCTTATTGGACAATATAGGTAGAGAGGAAAATGATGGTCACCACAACATGGTATGACATGGCATGACATAACGTAAGGTAACATGACGTGATGTAAGGTAACATGACATAACGTAAGGTAACATGACATAACGTAAGGTAACATGACGTGACGTAACATTACATAACAGCTTATTTCTGACATATGGCATGCAAGCTCATTGTGAAAATACAAAATTTGCGTTACGAGTTCATGACAATCTCAGCAGTTTTAACCATGTCTCCTACTTTTACAGACAGAACATTCTGCGGGTCCGGATTTACTTCGAGAACAAGATCGTGAAGGTCAATGAACAGGTACTGGAATATGAGTTTGTAGATCTTCTAGGTAAATATTTGCCCATATAATCCCTTTTGAGTGCTAAAGCCTAATGTAAGTGTCAGTGATTTTGTGGAAACTGTGGATGAAATTGAGACTAGACTGACATCTTTTGATGTCTCTTGCCATTGGAAGAATAATTGAGAAATGAAATCCTTGGTATAATTAATAGCCACTGCAGTGACTATCAAGTATACTAAGGCTTTCATTTCTCAATTATCAGATGGCTGTGTTTGATTTTACTTCATATATGATGCCATTGGCTTTTTTAACGAATGGTCCAGGTAGTAGGTAGTACGCCGGTCTAAACGCACCTTGAACTCGAAGAGTTCTACAAGTGGGAATAAGAAGTATTTGGGGGCTCATATTCAGGATGGACTCATTTATGCCTATTACAGATTTATTTATACTGCATGTAAAAATGACTTCAAGGAAAAACAACGATTCCTCTGTAAACTGCTGAAAATAAGCTTTACGTCAATACAATGTGGCCTTCGTCAAAGATGGGTTCCAAGTAGAATGGCTGCCATTATTAATTTCCTTTAATAATTGCAAACGAGATGGACTAGACAAAGTGTTTGCGGTGCTTGTCTAGGTGTGTCATCTGAGGCTAAACCATATCTGATGGAAGTCTGGATACCTAAGTCTGTTTGTCTGCAAAAACTCAAATTCAGACTTACTCATTTTCAGTGCTTAATTCCTTTTCTTTTGAATTTTTTTTATGATTCATCGCTATGATACGCACTCCTTTGTCGTCGATTCGTTTAAATTACACTTTACCGAAAAACTCCACGTTTCTGAATCGCTGAGAAAGGAGACGTTTGAAAACAAGAATGGTGTGATTGCTTTTAACATGGACCAGTCTAAAGTGTTGTCGTCTTATAAAAAGTTTATGAAAATAGGAACTCATCTGGCATTTCAGGCTCTATCGGCGGATACCTGGGTTTAGCAGTGGGAGCCAGTTTGTTCACGATTTTGGAAATTCTAGAGCAAGTTATCATCGGCTGCTGTAAGCTTTATAATAATCCGTCGAAAATTCAACCAAGTGAATGAAGAAAAATCTTCACACAGCGTGTCACTTTAGCATTGCTGACGGTTTTCCTTTGTAACTCTAACTCTTTATCGGACAAAAAGGAAAATAGATATGACCAAATTGAATGTATTTGCAGACGACAAATTAAATTTAGTTCAAAAGATGATTTTTATCTGAAAAAGTAGAAAAAAACATTGTGGAGAAATGAGAAAAAGCTGCTTAGCAGCGTTTTATCCTGTCCCACAATATTTTCAAAAGCTTTCTTCCTCAAGATCGTTAAAACTGGGGATTGTTTGGTAAGTAAGGGTTAATTAAGATACCAAACTCGTCGCAGCTGTGGACAGTGAATGTCAAGGTCAAACAAGGTGCAGTACAGTTTTAGATCTGTACACTATCGAATATAATGAGATATTTTCAGGGTGAAAAAAAAAGAACACTGAAGTTCCAGTATAATTATTGAGTACTACTGTCATTTTGAAATTTTCATTTATTCATTTTCTTTTGAATAACAGTTTATGAGTTAACTGCATCAAGCGAAGAAGTTTAAGACTTGTCAAAACTGAAAGTATTTTGCAGACCAAAAGTTAAACTACCTCAAATGATGGAAATTGTCAGTAAAAGATGAGAAAACGGCGTGCGAAAAGGAGAAAATACTGGTGACCAGCATTTTCTCTTTTTTTCCACACTGTTTTTCAACCTGTCAAAGAACTTCTGTTGATCTTTACCAATCTCGAATTTGTCATTTGCAGATGATTTCAATTTGGAAGAGTCTGAAATTTGTCAATTGGGACAGGCCTATGCATGCCAGAGGCTCATTGTTGAAGACTGAATAGTTTTTCGGGTACTTTGTTTTTTTCATAGAGTTATAAATTTAATTCATAACATCTTTACATTGTACATAGTGTGTTAGTTTCTGATTTTGAAGATACATTATATAATTTTACTCCCTTCAAAACAACTTTTTTTGACATAATTATAAGGCCTAGAATGTGACTGTTGATAACTACCCTAAAGCCCCATGCATACTTTGATGGAGAAAAACGGGCACAGACATTGTCATAACACTGCAAAGAAATTTCTCACGATCTGATTGGATAATATGCTCCGAATATATAGTGCTGTACACTGGCAGCTGCCAGGGTACAGAACAGCAAAATCAAAGATGGCAGCGTCGGATCGTCATGAAAACAAACCGTGAAGTGTTGAAGGTCATGCATTATAACGTTAAAAAAAGTAATGATAAACCAATGGACGTTTGTAACAACTAATGGTCGTTTACTTTTGCCAACAAATCATAAAATGAATAGTTGCTAATCTTAGAGTTGTTTAATCCATGTTGGGATAAAAATACGTCGAATGCCTGTCGCAGTGACTTCGTGCACCAAACTGCACGTTTAACCTAGGTTTCAGTGAGGTCAGTTTTCAGTGACGTCATTTTTCAGTGTGTTTTCAGCACTCAGAACGGAAATTGGATTTCGTAAACGTACTCAATTTGTGAGACCATAAAACTCGGAAATTCGCTGAATACATGTTGGAATGGTAAAACTTTGCAGTATAATATATTCGTTGTACGGTCAGGTGGCGGGGCACTTGGAAACTTGCTCGGGGCTGTGGCGAATCATGTCGCCACCTCGCTTTCGGCTCGGGACGACATGATTTGCCACAGCCGTGAACAAGTTTTCAAGTCCCCTGCCACCTGCCGAACAAATAAAGTAAGCTGTCAGATAGGTAGACAATAGTTTCAGAAACGATACCAGAATGTTTTTTATTTCACTGGAGCTTACTTAATAAGATCACAACGGAAAACTCTCCTTTCTGCATATTTCGAGGCGAGACCTGAAATATGGTAATGAGGTGTGAGATAATTTGCATATCGCAGTGATGTCTTTGAAAAAAATACACGCGGAAGATACATGTATGTATCACGACGTATTTTCATTACTCGGTTTGATGCTTTCCCTTTCCCAAACAAGCCCTGGATTTCACGTGTCTGCAGTACAAGTCTTTTGAAAACACTGTGGGAAAAGGAGAAATTGCTCGTAACGAGCAATTTCTCCTTTTCCCACAGTGTTTTCTACCCTATTTGAGACCTTTCTGCCATTTTCATCAAATTTAAAATTGTCGTCTGCAAACTCTTTCAATTTGGACCAGTCCAAAATTTGTCGTTTGGGAAAGGGTTAACCCAATCTTTGATATCATGGCTATCTTTACTTTCTCCTACGCGCGCCAAATTCTCAACCTACTTTTTTTTATGAATTTTATGGATTCATAATTTTGTGTGGACGTGCTTTTTATAATGCATCAAGTAGATGCATTAAAACCCTTTATGCCAAATCATGACCCATATTCATTAGGACAGAAACATAGATACCCTTCCAGCATTGTTTCCTGTCCGACATTTTGCCCTGTGTTACCAGTTGATAACTTAGGACAGTAGGAGAAAGGAAACGCTTTCAACATCGAAACAAATAATATGGAATTAATGCGATATCCAAAAATACAATTTTACTGAAGATAAGGAGTCTTTAAGTGATGGCTTAGATACAAGTCTTGGATGGTGTAGATCCAAGATCAGACTGAAAGTTCTCTGCAGTCTGATCTTGATCTACACCGTCCGCAAAAATATATTTATGCTGCTTGTTACGGTAAAAGGGTCAGAGCAAACAAACAGAAATGGACACCATTTTTGTTGTCTGAACTTTCTAAACAAGACACATTGTTTTGGAAAACATATCTGGTATAGGCGCATTTATCATGACCCCCATCTTTGATACCGAGGCTATGTCTACTATGCACGTGAAACTCTCCACCGAATCTTTTATTTTTGGCGTGGGCTATTTCAAGACGGAGTATCCGCAAGCAAAAATAGGCCTTATCAGTTAATGTTTGCCATTGCCGATTTCTTTGTTTTTTTTCCCCATTTAATGTTGACGATTCATAACCTTTTTTAAGACACAACAAGAACAAGAACAACGACAAGAACAAAGGCATGAGGTGTAACGAAAATAAAACCGACTTCCACAAAAATGTTATACCAGCTTCTTACAGAGGTCCGCCTCGTGGATCTGTGGTTGAGACGTCGGAATCGATTCCGTGCCGGCCAACCCCCTAACCATTTACGTAGGAAAGTTATTGTGCACAGCACTGCAGAGTAACAGCCGAGCACAGTCAGAACAAAGGGAAGACATGAGTGTTTGAGCTGTGGTCAGGATATGACTACTTAACGCTTTACATTTGTTTCAAGGACTCTGAGGAAATAGGCTTTTATCGGCGTAGCTGAATACGTTGGCTTTTTGCCCACTTCTTGGTACTGGTGAAGAATGAATAGATGGTAATTTGCAATTGGTCAAGATGTGCACATGTTTACTCGGCGGGCCCCTGCTGGCATATTTACTCACACATCTATGAAACCACTATTAACAAACGTTCCTACTCCTTGTCGATACCCCGGGGCATTGATTAATACCATGGCAAAATAATGTAGTAGAGAATTATTCTTTTCTTGTGCTATTTGGAAATTTAATATTATCATAATCTGTATGTCAAAGGACCAGCCTACCTCATGATTCGGTCGGTTGTTTGACAAAGTGGATTTTATGGACCAATGGGTACATGTATGTGATGACCTTCTTGGTATGATGCATCACGGAGATGCATTAAGCATCTTTTTGCCAGAGCGTGACTCAGATATTTATTGTTAACTCTTTACCAGAACAAAAAAATCTTGGACTTGTCCAAATTGAAAGCATTTGCATATGACAAATTCAGTGTAGCTCAAATGATAAAATATGTCTGTGAAAGGATAGAAAACATTGTTGGAAAAGGAGGAAATGCTGGTTACCAATATTTTCTCCTCTTCTCACAATGTTTTCAAAAGAATTCTTCGTAGAGGTCTGTAAAACTAAGGATTGTGTAGTAAAAGTTTAAACAATTATGGGAATCTCAATTGGTAACGTGCAGGGCTTTGAAACAAGAGTGTTGCTTGTTTCGATCCAAAATCTTTGCCATCTCCTCTCCAAGGGTTGATGAAGGTCATTGCGACAGGATTCATTCCTCTCTCAACGTTGATCATCGTTTCAACCATGGTTATCATGGAAAGCAATCAGTGGCTTGGAAAGGATTTTGTTTCGAGGATTGATGGATGAATGGTGTTTAACGCTGTTTTCAACATTATTTCGGCTATATCGCGGCGGCCAGTGCACCTATCTATGCTTTCCTTTTTTTTTAATCAGTACTACGCACAATATATATTTTCCAAGCCTCTGGCTGTTTTCCCACATAACAATCGTTGAAACAATGGTCAGCGGTGAGAGAGGAATGAATCCTTTCTCAATGACTATCATCAATCCTCGGAAAGAAACTGGCCGAGCCGGGGATCGAACCACCGAACCCCTGTTCTCAAGTCCTGTACGCTACCGACTGAGCTACCGGGTCTTGGCTTTATCCGAAAGACCGGGCTAAAAGAAACTCCAGGAAAGCATGGATTAGTGCACTGGTTGCCGCAATATACCTGAAATAATGTTGAAAAAGACGTCAAACACCATACAAAAACATGAATATCAGCCATGCTCTGTGAAAAATGAATTTCATGCATAGATGCAAATAGTATCGATACAGGTCAGCCTGCGCGGATTGTACAGGCTGACCTGTGTCGAAACTTATTGCTTTTAGTCATTTTTTCTGCATGCCTAAGGACCAATCTACCTCATGATTCAGTCGGTTGGTAGACAAAATGGATTTAATGGATCCATAATTATGTGATGACTTGTTTGGTAAAATGCATTACGGAGATGCATTAAACCCCTTCTTGCCAGCTAACAACTCATATTCATTAGGACAAGGGTTAAGCACAGAGACATAGAGACCTTGCAAGCGTTGTTTCCTGTCCGACATTTTGCCTTATTAATGCATTAACCATTTGATTACTCGGGACCAGTAGAACATCGAAAGCAAATAAGCCGGACTTTATACGATATCCAAAACTACAGATAAGGAGACTTTTGCACATGGCTTCCATACAATTCTCGAACGGGGTACATCCAAGATCAGACTCGGCCTTCTGCGCTGTCTGATCTTGATCTACATCGTCCGCAAAATCCGTTTACGCTGCTTATTTTTGTAGAAGGGTCAAAGAGCAAACACAGAAATGGATACCATTTCAGTCATCCGAACTTTTTAAACAAAACAAATTGTTTCACCTTTAAACATACACTGGAAAACAAACAGTTAATTTTCTATGTAATAATGCGGTTAAACTTTGATTTTATTGTTATAGAATGTTTGTGCTACCATCAGTACTTTCAGCTGTGGTGCCTTCGAACAATAGACTCGAGGTCAAGTTATACAATACGAGGGTATGATACTTCAAACAATTTCCATTGAATGTCAGGTTGCTTGACCCTTTACCACACAGTAGAGACTTTTAACGACCTTGAGACAGAAGCCTTTTGAAAACATTGTGGGAAAAGGAGAAAATGCTGGTAACCAGCATTTTCTCCTTTTCCCACAATGTTTTTTTTACCATTTCATAGACAATTTTCTCCATTTCAGCCACATTGAAATTGTCGTATGAAAATGCTTTCAATTTGGACCAGTCTAGCATTTTGTCGTTTGGTAAAGGGTTATGTCAACAAAACTGTTTCCCTGACGACATAACTGTAGACTCATCCATACTAAAAGCATCTTTAAAAGATAAATTGAATGTGGCATGTATGATAGGATTTTAGGAAAAGGAGACTGCCAGGTTACCTGCATTTTTTCCTTTTCCCATGATATTTGAAAAGCATTTTCCACAGTCTTTTAAATCACATGATGGTTTGGTGAACGGGTAAGTCTTGCTTAAAAAAAAAATGCAGTCTGATCAGATTTTCAGATGTTTTAATGCCATCTGTGATCGTCTTCATGCATTGACAGTCAAGGAGCCTCATCTAGTGCACATAAACCTCATTTCTTCAACACTTTTTTTCCTACACAAACATTATAAATGAACCATGCTCAGGCAAAAGGGGGCTTAATGCATCTCCCTAATGCATATTATCAACAAATCATCACATAATTACAGATCCTTAAAATACATTCTGTTTAACGATTGACTTAATCTAGGTAAAGAGTGGACCATGGACATGCAGAAAATTTACAAATAGCAAAAACTGTGCAGGCTGACATGGGTCGATACTTTTTGCAGATGCATTAAGCCCGTTTTTCACAGAGCATAGGTCATCTAATTTTTTTTTTTTTTTTTTTTTTTTTGTCATAAAGGATTCGATAGAAATTATCCGTTTTCCAGTTGCACTAAAATACTGATATGATATAAAGAAGCAGACATTACTAATTTTTCACTATATAATAATAACCAGTATAAAACTAGTTCTCGGAGACTTCAAATATTTGATAGTTTGTCAAGTGGATCCATAGACAGTGATTCTTCAATGACAAGGACCGTTTAGCGTTAAGGTTTCTAGACTTACACATTTAAAAGATGGAAGCTGCGAAGACGGAGCTACAAGACAAGTTTCGAAGCCAAGACCTGGCGTCAGACAGAAGCACTCGCTTTAAGGATTCATGGAAAATCTGGGCTAACGAAACAACAATTCATGGAGTTAAAATAATTTTAGATAATAAGGAAAGTAAAATCAGAAGGTCTGTATGAAAACTAATTCGAGAATCGTCTTCACCAACCGTTCTAAATTCACTTCTAAATGAGTCAAGCTCTGTGAAAAGGGGGCTTAATGCATCTGCGGAAAGTATCGACCCAGGTCAGCCTGAGCAGTCCGCGCAGGCTGACCTGGCCCGAAACTTTTCGCTATTTGTCAATTTTCTGTATGTCAAAGGCAATTGAAATCGGTTGTTAAAAAAGTGACAATATTGGATTCATAAGTATGTGATAGTTTTCTTGGTATTATGTATCGCCTAGACGCATTAAACCCCCTTTTGGCAGAGCATGGCTCAAATTTAATTCCAAAAGTTTTTTTTTTTTTTGACTTGCCATTTGATTGGATGTGACAGAATGTCTCGGCCAATCGGGAATTAGCTTGCTAGCCCAGGAATTTAGAATTAGAAATATATTTAGAACGGTTAGTGTACACGAAGTTTTCTGTCACATTTTACTACATGTATAACTTTGTTAGACAAAGCTTACCACCTAAATCTTATCGTTTCTTATTGACACCGAATCCTTCCTTGCCATACATATATGTGGCTTTTTTGGTACTGTGCTTTGTTCTCTCCATTCCATTTATATATGCGGGAAAAACAATAGTTTAATGCATCTGCAAACAGTACCGACCCAGGTTAGCCTATTGGTTAATTTTCTACATGTCAAAGGACCATCCTATCTCATGATTTAGCTGATTTTCAGATTTTAGATTTTTTTTTAGACAAATTGAATCCATATTAGGTGCATGCGACGACTTACGGGGAAAAAACGCATTACGACATTGCATTAAACCCCCTTTTCCCAGATTCCCACCTTTTTGTACATGTATCCAAACCACGCCCGCTTGTCACGGTCTATCAGTCTCTCTATGCCTCGTGGTATCTTTACGTAGATTTCCTTCTCTGTCTGTCTGTCTGTCTGTCTGTCTCTCTCTCTCTGTATCTTAGCCTCACCTTGTCTGTTTTTCATATCCCTTTCACTAGTTTTCGGTTTTTGTCGGTTATCTGTGCCATTGTGTCTCAGTTGCGACTTTCCACAGGACTCATTCTTTCCCCCACTAGAGAGGATGGTGTAGATGTAAAATCAGACTGCACTTTCCATGCACGTTCTATGCAGTCTGATCATCATCTACGCCGTCTGCGAAAGCTGCTAAAGTGGTAATTGGCAGTGAAACAGTTAAGAGAAAATTCTGTCCTCATTTCAGAACATTGCGACTGATTTTCGTCTTGGGGTTTCTGGCATGTATGATTTTTATTTCTTATCATCAAACCATGCGGTACCTTCAATATAAAACTGTCACCAAAGAATCCATCACGTTTGAGGAGAGACTTGACTTCCCGGCGGTCACAATATGTAGTCACAGTTTTGGCAGAAAATACGAGCTTTTGCTTTCAATAGATAGAGTAACTATGCAGTACACTTTTTCTTGGCCAAGAGTGCAGAGACCAAGTCTTACGACAACTCGGAATGTGACTCTAGATGCAATGGTCAAGGGAATTTTGGAAGAATCAGACATGTTTTATTATTGTACATTTGATCGAGAAACTTTTGAATGTTCGGACTACATAAAATATCATTTTACAAATATGGGGATGTGTTACACTTTTAATTCATTGGACATAAATTCAAGTTTCGTGACCTCAACGACTGGAGCTGACAACGGTCTCACTTTTGGAGTATTTCTTAACCACAGTGCTTTTGTTGTGGCACGTGACTACTCTATCGCTATAAAAGTGAGTATGAAGTCGAATGTTATGTAGATTATTTTATTGTTAGAAATTTAGACCATCCACACAGCGTATTGGTTTGTGTATAATCGTTTGTCCCCTAGAATTGTAACAATAGCTTTCCCTTTGGGTTCAAAGTATATGTACAGCACGACAACTGCTTTAACGGTGCCAGTTTGACTGAGTTTCGGTTTACAATGATCCAATGATGCAACTTATGTTACATTTATAAAACGATCAGCCCCATAACGTCAATTCGCCAAATCATTGTACTATAGGTGTTGTCTTTTAGGTTGTTTTCGTGAAGAATTAGCCGTTTGACTGCATGGAAATGAATGTTACCCACCAATTGAGTATGTCCATAAGATGTACTGCAAACAACCTTAACTTTTATTATCGTCTAGATACTTTCTATATCCACTAGGATCTCATTCACTCACGTGATGAAGAACCGGATATGACGCAAGCAATGACCCTGGGACCCGGAATGGTACACTACCTATCCATCAAGAAATACATGGTAACAAGAACTTACGTTGGAATTCACCATTTCCTTTTAATTTGCTTTCATTTTTACTGGAAATTGCCTTTTTGAATTTATTTTTCAGCATTTCATTTTTTCAGCACAAAATTCTAAATAATTCTTATAATGTAAACGCTTGGTATTACACTGTCAGATTGAAAAAAAGTTATTTGAGGCATGCTCTTTGAAAAGGGGGCTAATCATCAACAAACAGTATCGGCTCGGGTCAGCCTGCGCAGTCCGAGCAGGCTGACCTGTGTCAAAACCTTTTGCTTTTTGTAAATATTCTGCATGCTCAAGGACCATTCTACCTTAGGATGTAGCCGGTTGTTAGACAAAATAGATTTCAGGGACACATAATCATGTTATGACTTGCTCTGTAAAATGCATCACGGAGACGCTTTTACCCCCATTTCCCAGAGCATGGCTCATTTTTTATCCCTAAAGTTAGTTTTCCCAAGATGAACAAAAAACTCTGTAAGAGTTACCTCGCTTGCAATATCATCAACATTATTACTGGTTAGATCTCTGTATTTCCCCTTATTTAGTATGCATATCTACCGAAACCGGTGACAGCCTTCAGGACAGAAGAATGTGTCGAAACCGAGTCTGAAGACTTCAGTCTTCGACTTCTATATCATACAAAATACTCCCGACATTTGTGTATAGCGCGACTCAAGGACTATTTTCAGACAGTGTAGATCAAGATCAGACTGCACAGAACGTGCAGTCTGATCTTGTATCTACACTGTCCGATAAGGAGATATCATCCCCCCTCCCAATACTCTTTAAATTAAATAGCAAAACTTGTGGTTAACTCCTTTAGCCCTGAAAAAATGCATTTTCAAGACGGTTTCGATAGAATATCTGGCTAATTGAAGACTGGGGGGGGGGGGGGGGGGGGGGGGGAAACAGCGTAGATATAAGATCCGACTGCACATTCTTTTCAATTTGATCTTGATCTACACCGTCTGCAAAAACAACCGAAGCTTTCTCAGTGCTGCAAAGGTTAAATCACCAAACAATAACTAACAACGTACATGTATATGACGACAAGTTATAAACAAGAAACACCATTAAAAAGAGATAGAGGTACTGTACTATGAATATTGAAGGTCTGTTCATGAGAGGATCGGTTAGCAGTAGCAAAGCTTGTATTTTGCTGTCATAAAAGTGCCACCAGATAGGCCTGCTGGGGCCCGCATAAACATGTTCACATTTTTGACCAATCGTAAATTCCTATTTATTCATTCGACTATGGTAATACCATGCAGTGGGTCCCAAGCCAGTGTATTTGGCTACGCCCAATAATATAAAAACCCGACTGAAAGCTGTATGAGAAATTTGCATATTAAAAAAAAGTCGAGCATGTCACTTTAGGGGTTCCGTAGTATAGGTTGAAATACTTTACAGCAAATTACAGAGCATCTGGCCACAAACTTCCATTATTATACATGTTTATTTCATGCTTTTCGGTAGTTTATCGGGAAATAACGGTGGATAATGGTTTGAAAATTTCAGTTTCGACCAGTGAATTTACCGATTAATAAACTCACTGGTACGGCAATACCGAGAGCTCCCCTGTACTTGGCAAGTCCCAACAGAAAAGGGGTTAGAAACATGAAATAAAGAGAATATTTGTTATTTTCGGTGAAAGATCAAAATTTATTTCATCTTGTGAACATCATACGGCAATATTTCCAAGAGTGGCCTCGTGGCTGCGCCACTCATCAAATTATTACCGATGAAAAAAAATTAGAAATTTCACCGAAAAAAAAAACTCTACACAACCACTAATTGATTGTTTTAGGTTCATTCAAGCAGTGTGGTTTAGTTGAGTATGCTTCGTGTCACGAGGATGCTGTCAGTACGTATATCTGTTTAAATCTTAACCAAACGACAAAATTTTGGACCTGTCCAAATCCAAGCCATCAGTCTACAGATTAAATTTTGCTCAGTTAGTGAAAATTATCCCTGAAAGTGTAGAAAACGTTGTGTGAAAATGAGAATATGCTGGTTACTAGCATTTTCTTCTTATCCATAACATTTTCAAAAGCTTTTTTTTTTCTGGTTGAGCTTCTATCCAGCTATCACAGTCCCTCTAGTATTTTCTGTCACAAAAATCCTCGATATAATCCTTGTTTTCCTTCTATTTTTCTACTACTAAGTTCTTTGCCTCTTTTATTATCTAGCTTTATCATCTTGGAACAGATAGTGCCACGAAATCTAGGACAGGTCTGTATTTACGAACCGTTCTTTGCGTCATTCTTTGTCTTATTCTAGATTTATAAATTAACACAACTTCTGACTGTCTAAACCATTTGGCTTCTGCCAATCAGAAGTTATGTTACTTTCAAATTTAGAAAATTCTTGAGAATAAGACTAAGAATGTTCTTAAGAATGGTTGGTGAAGACGGGCCTAGATTATCAGTCATAATACCTAAAGCGACTGCATAACCAAAATATCAACATTTCACTGTTTCAGAGAATTTTTCCGAAAAATATCAGGACTAGCTGCTTAGAAAGTTATAATTCTTGAAGTTAGTTTACAACCAAAATAGTCAACACTTCACTGTTTAACCAAAATTTCAGAGAATTTTTCCATAAACATTTCTGGAGTAGCTGCTTAGAAAGTTATAATTCTTGAAGTTAATTTATAACCAAAATAGTCAACATTTCCTTGTTCAAGCAATAGTTCAGAGAGTTTTTCCAAAAAATTCCAGAAGTAAATGCTTAGAAAGCCATAATTCTTGACGTAACTTTATAAACAAAATAGTCAGCATTTCACTGCTTAACCCTATACCATATAATCCCGAGTTTTAACGACCCTGAGGATGAAGCCTTTTGAAAACATTGTGGGAAAAGGAGAAAATGCTGGTGACCAGCATTTTCTCCTTTTCCCACAATGTTTTCTACCCTATCAAAGAAATATCATATTATTTGAGCCACATTGACCTTGTCGTCTGCAAATGCATTGAATTTGGACGAGTCTAACATTTTTTCATGTGGTAAAGGGTTTTAAACAGTTTATATTTCAGAGAATTTTTCCGTCTATCACTCCGAAAAATGTGAGTGTCCGATCCCGTGCCATTCTGTGCAATATGAAACAAAACTATCATCGGCCTATTTCCCGAATGAAGAGTTTATAAAGAATTTACTCGGGAGCTCGGATACAATTGGCAGTCTCAGGTAACTCGGGATTTATACTTCTCGCTTTGACCCCTTACCACACAATGGCGAGTTCAACCCTTTACCACACGATCCTGACTTTTAACGACCTTGAGAAAGAAGCCTTTTGAAAACATAGTGGGAAAAGGAGAAAATGCTGTCCTCTTCCCACGGTGTTTTCTACTCTTCCCATAACAAACTTCAATTTCCAAGTCACAATTATTTTGTCATCTGCGAATGCTTTAAATTTAGACCAGTCTAACATTTTGTCGTTTGGCAAAGAGTAAAATAACCCTAGGAAAGAAAGCATCTGAAATCATTGCAGGAAAAGAGAAAATGCTGGTTACCAGCATTTTGTCTTTTTCCCTCCATGTTTTCTACCTCTCCAAAAACAAATCTTAAATTTTGAGTCACATTTGTTTTGCAGTGGTAATGCTTTCAATTTGGACCAATCTATATTGTTGTCATGTTAGACAGAGTTAAAGGAAATGAAAATAGTGTGCAAAGAGTAATTTCATGTCTTTGAGGACAGTTCAGATAAAGGTCAGACTACCTTAAAAGTGCTGCCATATCTTCCAGCTTTCTCAGTTCTTGAACGGGTTTTATTGCCCGAACAAACCTGGGCCTGTATCCACCAATCATTTTAAAATGAATTCTTAGTCTCATTCCAGATTCAGAAAATGACAAAGTTTCTGATTGGTTATCTCTTTATCACACAACAGAAGTTTAGACGGGTCAAAATTGAAAACATTTGCAGACGACAATCTAAATGCTGCGACAAGTTTTCTTTGGAAGCGTAGAAAACATTGTAGGAAAGGAGAAAATGCTGGTTTCCAGCATTTTCTCCTTTTCCGACAATGTTTTCAGAAATCATTTTCCTTAGAGGTCGTTAAAACTCGGGACACTCTTTATTTGACTAATCAAACTGTCCTTTTTAGAACGTGATGATCTTTCAGGTCTCATCTTCTTATGTTAACTGAAGTCCTGTGACGACGAATCATTCCCCTGTCTCAAGAAAAAAATAGATCCACATAGATCAATGAACAGACGCGTCTGTATCATTTGATACGTGATAATAACATGCAGATTGAAAAACTGGCCAGCGTAGTAATTTGAGTACTTCGATTATTTATTTAGC
This sequence comes from Tridacna gigas, assembly GCA_945859785.2. Taxonomy (NCBI): domain Eukaryota; kingdom Metazoa; phylum Mollusca; class Bivalvia; order Cardiida; family Cardiidae; genus Tridacna; species Tridacna gigas. Next base: position 31,511,615 of record OX244033.2, read on the forward strand.
ACTATATAAAGTTTTACCTAGTATTCTGCAGACCAATCAGGTCATCTACGTCGGTTGAATTTCAGTCTAGAAATTTTTGGGATTTTGGCAATGGTTGCATAGAAAATGTCCTTGAAAAAGCACTGAAAGACCCAGGCCAAATCTTATTGTGAAAGCAGCGTTAGATACTATCCAAACAACAACAGCAGAAATCAAAGCGGTGAAAGCGCTGTTGAGGCGGGGGTGTGATTAATCCTGCTCAAATTGAAATTTAACTGTTGTGCCAAATAATAAGCACGTAGTGCTGCTAGAAGGAATTGAGTTAAAGCAAGCAGACATTTAAAGAGCTGAGAGGTATCTCTCCTATAAATCTCAGAGCAAACTTTCTCTTTTTTGTGTGTGAAAGGGGGGGGGGGGGTCAATAGAATGTCAAAATGAAACGTGAGCAGTATTATTAAGCAATATCTAGACAAATAAAGCAACCCTATCCAAAAAAATTACCACAAGAGTTCTCATGATGCTTCCAAGCTTTCCATGGCACTTGTTGACGCTTCTTGACGCTATTTGGTGGGACTGATACATAAATGCGTATACTTACGCATGCCTCAGGGTAGTCTGTTCTAACACTACTTTTTTTAATTGTATTATAATGGTGGTGTATTTATCGTCCAAGTCGTTTAAGTTCCCTTATTGTTAACGTTTTAGTCATGCCTTGATGCCAAAGTAAATAAAATGCTTTCTTAATAGTACTATTTTTCTTGGTAATGATTTTGCAATGTTAGGTACCCCAGAATCAGATTTTTAGGTTCAATTTTCGCACCCCACCTCAAAAATCTACCTGGTATTTATATTGCCCTAATTTACAGGGTACATATCATCCAGCCGGGATGGTGGGGGGAAGGTTCCTCAGTAGAAAGGTGGGGAGCGGGTAACTCAACATTGACGTGTAGATTGTCCATCTGCATTAACTTGTAGATTGTCCATCTGCTTTAACTCTTTACCTCACAAACCCTAGTTTTAACGACAGTTAGAAAGAAAACGCTTGAAAATATTGTGGGAAAAGGAGAAAATGCGGGTAGCCAGCATTTTCTCCTTTTCCCACAATGTTTTCTGCTCATTTACATGCAAGTTTCTCCATTCGAGCCACATCGAAATTGTCAACGGCAGATGCTTCCAATTTGGACAAGCCTATATTTTTATCGTCCGGCAAGAAGTTAACGTCGATAGGGTGTAGCACCAGTGGCTTTGGCCCATAATCACAAATCATCCCTAGGAACATTCTTGGAATAATTTTCTAGAATCTTTTAAATTTCAAAGTTACTAAACTTCTGATCGGTTACAACAAATGAGTCATGTTGTGTGAAAAAAGGGTTTATTGCATGTGCAAAAAGTATAGACTTACCGGTATGTCAGCCTGTGCAGGTCGGGCAGGCTGACATGAGTCCAAACTTTTTGCTATTTATAGATTTTCTGCAATCCAAGGGCCATTTTCCCTCGTGATTCAGGCGGTTGTTAAGCAGAATGGGTTTTAGGATCCAGAATTTATGATGACTTGCTTGGTATAATGCATCACCGAGATGCGTTTAATCCCGTATTGCCGGAGCATGGATCAAATCATTTGTGGAACAGAAAAAAAAAACGTTTTCTTTGTAGGCAAGATTTCCTAGGGCTAAGAATTTACTTTGATTCCAAGATTATTGTGGTACACGAGCAGGTTCTCGAATTTGAATTGGCAGATTTAATTGGTGAGTTAATTTTACAGTTTGGATTAAGCGTGTAGTTCTCGTGGTCTTGAGGCAGAATGTCGGCCTCGCAATCATAAGGTTCTCGGGTAGGGTGTCAACTTTGGGAGTGGTTCTGGCCAGGAATCTTATGTGTACATATTATATGCCCACACATTCGATGCGAGTACTGGGAGTAGTAGGTTTTTTACTAATTAGCCGGCAAAAACAGATCACACAGTTTTCACAATTAAATCGTTTCATAAATTAGCCGGCAAAAACAGATCACACAGTTTTCACAATTAAATCGTTTCATAAATTAGCCGGCAAAAACAGATCACACAGTTTTCACAATTAAATCGTTTCATAAATTAGCCGGCAAAAACAGATCACACAGTTTTCACAATTAAATCGTTTCATACCAAAATCGTTTCATACCGTCTCATACTAAGATATTAATATCTAAGTACATCAATTAGCCGGCAAAAACAGATCACACAGTTTTCACAATTAAATCGTTTCATACCAAAATCGTTTCATACCCATCTCATACAAAGATATGTTAATAATATCTAAGTACATCAATGGGCCAACCGAAGCGACGCCTGACTGACTTCAGTCACCACTATCATTTTCATGTAACATTAAGCACGCTCACAAAACTTAATGTTTCATACCGTCTCATACTAAGATATTAATATCAAAGTACATCAATGAGTCAACCGAAGCGACGTCTGACTGACCGCGACCACCACTATCAATTTCATGTAACATTAACCATGCTCATAAAATTAAAATAAAAATGTGTATTTCATGGCATCTTAAACCATATAACCCCATATCTCAAAATACATAAAAACCAATATGTAATATAACCACTGTTAGGTTAAAATATTACATATCATTACCCCACAAACACACACCAACTAACCAGACACATTTATCAACCAGACAAACTAACTAACCAGACACACTCTTTAAACCGCTTTAACCCTTTCCCCCCATTACTTGCTTTAAACCGCTTTAACCAACTAACCAAACACACTAATCAACCATTTAACCAGACACATTTATCAACCAGACACACCAGCTAACCAGCTAACTAGACACACCAGCTAACCAGACACACCAGCTAACCAATACACTAGCTAACCCTTACATCAGACAATTGCTTAACCTTTTTCCCACCCCATTAACCAACACGTCATGCAATGGCTAACCGGTTTATGAGATAGTGGGTGACTTAAGATTTTAATATAAAAAAAAAAAATTTAAATATTTATAAAAAAAAAAAAATAAATAAATAAATAAATTTTTAAAAATTTTTAAAAAAATTATAAAAAAAAAATAAATTTTAAATATTTTTTATAAAAAAATTATAAAAATTTTTTTATATATGAAAGAATAAAAATTGAATTTACTTTTAAAAATTATGCTAATATAGTAGGTTAAAATATGGCCAAAAACTATAATAGCGATAATGACGATATTTTTCCAAGACAATCTCCGAAATCAGAAAGAGAAAGAGAAACCACGTTAAAACATTTTGTTGATATTATGAATGAAATAAAAAATTTTCTTAAAGAAGAAAAAGTTAAGAATGAAATTAGAAAATTCGTTGAAGAAGATTTAAATAAATTAGATGAAAAAGAAAAAACAAAATTTAAAGCTATTTTAGAAAAAGAGTTAAAACTTTTTACATTAGAAGACATAGAAGACGCAGAAGACACAGAAGACATAGAAGATGAAGAAGAAGAAGACTTTAAGTATTTTGGGTTTGTTTGTTCTATATGGGAAGAATATTATGTTAAAAAAAGAGAAGAAGATGAAAGATTGGAACAAGTTAAAGACGAAGTTTGGGCTTATGCTAAAGAAAAAATTAATTCTATAACAGAGATGGAAGAAATAGATTATGTAGTATATATAGAAAGTAAGTTAGAAAAGTTAACAATAGAAGAGGTTGAAGATAATAAAAACCAAGAGTATTTAAACATTGTTGATTATTGTATTAGACATATAGAAAACAAAAGAGAAAAAAGACTAGAAGAAACTAAAAGTTTAATTGAGGATTACTCTTATTTTTATATGGAGGAATGTTCAGATTTCACAGAGGAAGAAAAAAAGATATTTAAAAAGAATTATGATGAGGAGTTAGAATATTTAACATTAGAGGAGTTTATTCGTGCTGAAAAAGAAGAGGATTATGAATATTTTAAATTTGATTTTGCACAACATATTGATTATTTTTATGTCGAAAGAAAAGTGAACCCTCCTTATAAATATTTTTCAAAAACATAAAAAATAAAATTTTTCCAAAAAAATTTCATATGTTATAAAAAAATTGAATTTTTATAACATAAATCTTAACATTTTATAATATGAGATTTATAAATTATATAACTAGTTTAAAAGAATATTTATTTCCAAAGGAAAATAAAGAACCACAAGTCGAACCAGAAGAAGAACCAGAAGAAGAACCAGAAGAAGAACCAGAAGAAGAACCAGAAGAAGATAATAGAACACTACGTTATCAAAGTAATCTATTGCCAAGAGAAATTAGAAACAATACCATAGATCATTATGTTGAAAGTGATGCTGGTCAATTTTGGTTAAATAATGAAGATCATTTTAGGAGTGGAAAATATCATATTACATATACAAATCTTGGGATAGAAAAAATAGAACGTTATGAAACAGATCAATCAGAAGATGAAGAGGAAGAAGTTAAAAACGAAAATAAAAACAAAACATTTAAAAGTGATCAATGTGTAATATGTTGTGATAAACCACCAACTTATTTATTTTGTAGTTGTGGTCATTTATGTATATGTAAGGATTGCTTTTTAATTTATGATAACAACAAATGCCCTTTATGTAAAATAGTAAATCCAAATATTCGTGAAATATAAATATTTAACCTTTTACTAGGTTAAATATTTTTTTCTACAAGTCCAATTCTATCAATATTGCTAAATATGAATTTTTAGCATTTTGACTGTTTTTCTTTGTTTTAAAGTTAATAACATCACATTGCTTCACCTCTAAAGGTTTAGGAAAAACTGTACAACTACAACCTTCTCCTTGCCTTTTTATTATGGAGTAACTAGATTGTTCAATTCCATTTATGACAATATTAACTTTTATCTCTTCTTTTAGAGTACTGGTCCCCTTAACAATCAATAAAGTTCCTCTTAAAATTCTACCAGAAACAGGCATACAATAACCTCCTAACGCATGACTTTCTCCACTGCTTCCATTACCAAAAGAAAACTCAAAACTACCACTTGTTAATGGGCCTTGTTCCTCCACATGCACACTTATAATAGGTTTAGGACCTATGAGAGAAGGAAGTGATACTTTTCCATCCACATAAGATTTTGTTGCTAAATCTCTTCCTTCTACAGGCTCCCCAGCATTTTTTATAGAAAAACCTTTAAAATCTACATCGGATATTGCCTTAAAACTTCCATCAGGATTTTTTACAATGGCTCCTCCATTATCAACATAATTTTTATTAGCAGCTGCATCACGATCTGTAGGATTTGGTATTCCAGTAAGTGGGTGAGTGTTCATATCTATTTTACCAGTTGCTAAGAAAGTTCCATGTCGGTTTTTTGTTAAAGCATTATTACCTGTAGTTATTGCTTCAACAGCGGTATCCACATAAAACTTATTTGCTACTTGCTGAGTTTCTATAGGTGTACCAACATTGTTAATCCTAAATCCATTCATAGAAATGTCTCCACTTGCTTCACCTGCTGCTCCTAAAACAAAAGCATTATTAGTTTTATCTACATAGTTTTTATTAGCAGCGTCACTATGCTCCTCTGGGTCTGCTATATTTTTTATTTTATTAAAACCCATATTTAAATACCCTGTAATATGGTATCCTCCATTTTCATCTAGTAACCCCGAGTTTGCATCAACATAACTCTTAGTGGCAACATCCTGCGGATTTACTGGATTACTAACCCTCGTTAGCGTGTTTCCATTCATATTTATAGAACCAGCAACGGGGGTTGTTCCATCTTTACGTAAAAAATTATTACTTATGTAAGCGAGTGACACACCATCACCGCTTGTTTTAGCCTCATCCATTCTTCCAAATTTATCAACAGGCATTTTTAATATTATTAAAAAAGTTTATTTAAAACATTTTGAAATTTATTACCTAAACTCAACTCTTTAAGAATATACAAACATAAATGTCCACAAAATACATCACCAGTATGTTGTAATTGGTCTGTATTGTAGTATATTGGCGTTTTTAAATAGTCTATAACTTCAATAGGTGGTTGAATACCATAACTATCAAAATAAATTTTTATTTTTCCATTCTTAAACCATGTAACCCAATGCGTGCCAGGTCCTTTGCTATCATCAAGGTTTAATATACCACATTCTTTATTTTTTACTTTTTTAGGTAGGTTATCTCTTAAAAATATTCCTCTAAAATTTTTTATTTTTAATTTTTTTGCGGCATCCTCAAGTTCAAAATTACTTAAAGGTTTATTTTTTAAAGTTATATTATCAATTGTAATATCTTGCATTTTTTATATAATTAAATATTTACAATAGCATTATTATCAACCCATGAATTAAACTCATCAGAATAACCTTTCCACTTTACAAGAGATTTCTTTTTTCCTTTTTTAATAACCTTTTCTATCCTATACAACTCTTGACTCGTTTTTTGTAGTTCAGGTTCATAAAAGGAACCTTTTATTTCTTCTCCATTTAAATCTTTATATGTTACAGGTGATGTACGTTTTACTTCTGAAACTGTAAAAACCTCTTCAGTCCATCTTGTGGTATAACCTTTTTCAAAAGTCTTTTTCTTTTTACTTATCCTTACTTTATCTCCAACAGAAAACTTTGGTTTGATATCTTCTCTTACTTGATTATAATCAGGATACAATGTTTTCCAAACTTTATTTTCATTCTTTTTCTTACTTGCTTCAGTTGGTGTCATTTTAATAGAAGAATGCCTTGTGTTATTATATTCTTTAACAAGATTTGGTAACACGTTAATATAAACATTTGTTGAGTGAGCAGAAAAATACTTCCACATTTTTTCTTTCATTGTTCTTATCCATCTCTCAACAACACTTGATTTTTCCTCGTTTTCAGTGGAATATAATTCAATCGAGTCTTTAACATCTTTGTTATAAAACTCTTTACCTTTATCAACCCACATTTTCTCAGGTTTTCTTTCCTTAAAAATATTCTTCAATGCTATAGAAACAGATTTTCCTGTTTTATCTTTTAATGGTATCAACCAACCATATTTTGAAAAGATATCAATAACAGCAAGAAGATATTTTACACCACGATTTAATTTAGAAAATGCTTGCATATCTACTAAATCAGCTGCCCATATCCTATCGATACCCCCTACTCTAACTCTTCTTTTCTTAAATTTACTTTTTATGGGTTTATGTAATTCTTCTGCTAACGTTATATTTTCTAAATTTTTTTTTTAATACCCATACCAAATCTTTTCTTGGTTCCTATCAATGAAGAAACCAATCCTCTTTCCATTTTTTCCTTAATTGTTGGATTATAGATACCTTTTAACTCTTTAAGCATATTAGCATCACAAACAGAATTTCTTGTTGCTGTGTCATCATGTTTAAGATAACATATATCATGATGATATGCTGCTTTATCAACACGATTTACAGGCTTTGACCATTCTTTAGGTGTTAAATCAGGATTTAATCTTTTCTTTAACTTAGTACCAGGACCAGTAAAATTATGACCTGGTAAGTGCATTTCAACAGGTAAGTTATTGATAACCTTGTTTAACAATGATCCACCCTCCTTATCTATTTTAATAAACTGAGTTTTAGTTGTTCCACATTCTTTACATTTACCCTTTTTCATATTTCTACCATTTTTACTTACACCATAATTTAAATCAGTTGTTTCAGTTTGTTTTTTACACTTAACACAATACATTTTTATATTAAATTAAATTTTTTAATATAAAATATGGATATTGTTAATCTATCATGGAATGAAGCATTAGCAAAAAGATTTAACCACCCCCTTTTACCAAGAAGTATTAGAGGTTTAATAGTTGGTAAATCAGGATGTGGTAAAACCACACTATTACTTAATCTTTTGTTACGTCCCAATTGGTTAGATTATGATAACTTATGTGTTTTTGGTAAAAGTTTGTTTCAACCAGAATATCGTATATTAAAAAAAGCATTTGAAGAAGAAATACCTAAAGAATATATATTAAGATTATTTTCATTTAAGGATGAAGTACAAAGAAATGATATTTCTCCTTTAGCATTAGTTGAAGAATGGGCAAAAACAATTAAGGAAAAATCTAATATTATCTGTGAATTCTTTGAAAATGCGAGTGATGTACCAGACCCAAGAAATTTAAATGCAACAAATAAAAACTTAATGATATTTGATGATTTACTTTCAGAAAAACAAGGTAAATGTGAAAATTATTATGTTCGTGGAAGACATAGTAATGCCGATTGTTTTTATCTTGCTCAAAGCTTTTTCGAATTACCTAGACGAACCATAAGGGGAAATTCTAACTTAATTATACTTTTTAAACTACCTAAAAAAGATCAAGTAAATATTTATACTGATTATGTAAGTGAAGATATGGAACTTACTGAATTTAGAAATTTTTGTAAAAAATGTTGGAATGAACCTCATGGGTTTGTTGTAATTGACTTAACAAGTAATGTAAATAATGGTAAATATAGATGTGGTTTTGATAATTTTTATATACCAATGAATTGTAAATAAAAATTAAATTATATCTTAAACAAAAAAGATATAATTTTTAAAAATATAAAATGGAAACAGAATTACTTGAAAAAATAGTAAAAAACACCGACCGTAAATCTTCATTTCAAATTATTGTAAGTAACAACATTGCTAATTTTAATACAAGATTTACACCACCACTTCAACTTGAACGTGATAAAAAATATGAAGTAGCATTGGTTAATCTTGAAACTTATTATTCATTTCCAAATATTACCAATAGTAACAATGTGTTTATTTATTCAACTGATGGTGGAACAACATGGGTAAAAATCAGGTTACCAGCTGGATCATATGAATTAGCAGATATTAATGATTATATACAACAAGAAATGAAGAAAAAAGGACATTATGATCAAAATAATGATGATTACTATATTAGTTTATCTGCAAACACAAACACATTAAAATCAGTTTTAATTTTACAAAATAATTATGAAGTTGATTTTAATCATAAAAAAAGTATTGGTAAGGTATTAGGATTTAACAGAGCAAAATATACTAGAGGATTTCATGAATCAGAAAATTTAGTTAATATCTTAAGTATCAATAGCATATTAGTTAATATTGATTTAATATCTGGTAGTTATGTAAATGGTTCACAAAGAAATACAATTTATAGCTTTTTTCCAAATGTTGCTCCAGGTTATAAAATAATTGAGTCACCAGTTAATCTGGTATACCTACCTTTAACATTAGATACAATACATGATTTAAACGTAACGCTAACTGACCAAGATGGAAATTTACTAAATTTAAGAGGCGAAACATTAACAATTAGATTTCATATAAGAGAATCACGTTAAATATAAAATGACAAATTACATTACAGTTAAAGTAAATATATCAGAAGGGCAAAAGAAAAAGCTACAACATGCTGTTAAATCAAGTTGTCCTGTAAGTATTAGATTAAATCATAATGATCTAGAAGGTGAAGATTTAATAGCTGTAACCGAATCACAACTAAACAAATTAAATAAAGCATTAGAGAGAGGCAAAGGGGTAACCATAAGAATGACAATTAAACAACTTAAACACAATATGAAAGTAGAAGGTGGTTTTTTATCATTACTTCCAGGTCTTGCATCAGCTGCGTTACCCGTATTAGCAAAAACTGTGTTACCTGCTTTAGGTGTGGGTGCCTTAAGTGGTTTAGCATCAACAGGAGTTCAAAAAGCAATGGGTAACGGATTGTATCTTAAGAAAGGTGGTAATATTTATCAAGTTGAAACTGATGGTAAAGGTTTATATCTTAAACCATACAAAGGTAAAGGGTTAAAAAATAAAGGTGAAGGATTGTATTTAAAACAAGGTGGAAAAATTTATGATGGAAAAGGTCTTCTTTTAGGCCCAAATAGTCCATTTGCTAATATTCCTATATTAGGAGCAATATTGTAATATTAAAAATATGTATGTGCATAAATTTGGAAATATACCTAAAATGGTTCAACCAAAAACTATTTTTTGGAAGCCTGTAGAAGTTAAGCATCCAGCTAAAAAAGTTAATCCTGTTACTTGGGATGTTTTTTCTCAACAACCTCTAATATTAAAAGCTGGTGAAACTAAGACCATTGTTTTAGGTTTTGGTTTTATGATGAGTAGGGGCGCCGTTTTTATTTCTCTATCATTTAACTTAAAAATTAAACAATTAAGTATTACAAATGAGGTAGTGTTGGAGGAAACCCCAGATGTGGTTACCACAATTACAAACAACTCTGGTAATCTATTAAAAATTAATGAAGGTGAATTTTTGTGTCGTCTTTATTATTCTATTTAAAAAAAAAGTTGTAATTAAAAAATGGAACTAAAAGAAAAGATTTATCCAGTATTATCAGAATCACAAAAACAACCGAATGCTCCTCCATCTAATGAAATAGAGATGGGTGATAGTGGTCAAACTTTTAGGTTGACTAAAATCACAGAAATACAAAGCAAACTTGAAGAAGAAATTTCAATCAGAGATAAACTTTGTAAAAAGTATTTAACTACTAGTAAAATAGTAGACAACGTTGAGGCAGGTGTAACCATAGTAGCTATAGGAGCTGGAGCAGGAGGAATAGGTCTATTATCTACTGTGGTAGCGATACCCGTAGTTATTGCTTTAGAAGCTGTAGCTCTAGTTTTAGGAGTTGTAGGAGTAGCATCTAAATTTGCAGTTAGAAAAACAAGAACCAAATGTGAAAAACATTTACAAATTAAAGTTTTAGCAGAAAGTAAACTAAATAGTATAAATTCACTAATATCAAAAGCTATTGCAGATAATAGAATTGATCATGAAGAGTTTATTTTGATTTTGGGAGAATATGAAAAGTTTAAAGAAATGAAAGAAGCTATCAGATCAAAAACAAATAAAGAAGTTAAGAAAGTAAATGAGGAGTCGTTGATTGAAAAAGGGAGGCAAGAAGCAAGGGAGAGTTTTCGTGCCCTTTTGGAAAGAAATCGTCAAGGTTAAAAAACCTTTCTCTTTTAAAAAAATAAAATGTTCTTGCTATTGTTCATATAATATTGATGAAAAATGATAAATTAAATATTTTATAAATAAATAAAAAATGTCTTTTATAAATGTTGATTATAAAACAAGAGATAAGATGGTAAAAGATTATCTTTTAAGAAAAAAACTAGTTCGTGATAGGTTACTTGCTGAAAGAGTAGGTGATATTGAACTACAACAAAATCTAACTAAGTTTTTTAAACCCTTAACTAAATCACAAAAGGAGATACAAGAAGAAGCAGCTAAAAATATTGGCAGGTATCAACTAGAAGCAGCTAGAAGAATTACTGAGGGATTAACACCTATTAGGGAGGGAATTCAACAATTACCAGGAGTAATTACTAAGGAATTGACACCTATTAGGGAGGGGATTATTCAATTACCTGTTCAACTTTCTCAAGAAATGATGACTAGTCAATTATCAACTACAGAACTTCCTTCTTATCATGATGTTAAATTAAAAAAAAATAAAGAAAAAATTAATCATTTTGTTGAAGTTTTTAGTGAAAAATTTACACAAAAATATAAAAATGATTTTGATAATGTTCTTAGAATAGTTTTTGATGAAAATTTTGGTATATTTAAATTTGGTAATAAAGAAATTTTTTTAGACCCGAATGATGAAGGTTTTTTTTATTTTGAAGAAAAAAGATATCCTGCTAGTGATGGGTTATGGGAATTGATTTTATCAAAAAATCCAAAAAATTATACTAAAGAAGATTTAAATAATTATCAAGAAATGATTTATTTAAGTGATATTATGTTTGTGGATAATAATCGAAAAAGTTATAAATTAAAAAAAGATGGTGAGGATGAAAAATGGAACAAAATAATTAATCCTGTTATTGAACACGTTATTAAAGAAATGGAAACAACTGGTAAAGGATTAAGAAAAAAGAAAAAAACAACTATTGTTATACCATCAGACCCCAACGCACTATTAGAAAGGTTTGACCTTTTAATGTCTAGCAAGGATGCAGGTCACACAGGTGTAAAAAATGAGTTGGTAAGTATTTGTGATGAATTAAAAAGACAAAAAGTATTAAATGTAAAAAACTATAAAAAGTTAATGTCTATATTATAAAATGATTACATCACAAAAGAGAGGAGTTAAAAGAACTTATGCTTATGGTGGAGCAGGTATATTTGATACCTTAGCTAATTTTTTAAGTAGATTATTTACAAGTGGAGCGGTTAAACAAATAGCAAGTTCCACAGTCGATGTTGGTAAAAGTGTGGCTAAAGAAGGAGCAAAGAAAGCTTTAGAGGTAGGTAAGACAGCTGCAGTTGATGCTGGAACAAGATTAGTTAAAAAGGCTTTAACACCTAAATCTAAAAAGATTATTGAAAAATATAGTCAAGTTCCAACCATACCAACAATACAACCTGTTGAACAAAATGTAAGTTCATTGATTGATGGTGGAGCCGTTAATATACAAACAATGGTTAAGAAGTTAAACAAAAAAAGAGGTAAAGGGATAAAAACAATATAATTTTTAATTTAGCTTAAGTAATTATTACATTAAATAAAAAAATATGTCAAAGCTAAAATTTAATTTAACACATTATGAAAAATACAACACAAAAAAGGTTAATATCCTTTATGGAAATCTAAGACTTAGTGATGATTGTAAAGTATTAGATAGTAGTAATACAAAATATGGCTATAATAAAGCTGTTTTAAAATTGTTACCTGAAAAAGCTGATATCATTAAGGAATTTGAAGAAGATGTAAATCAATATTTAGTAAAAAATGGTATGCCTAAGGTAACCATTCTTTATGGAAATAAAATTTATCCAAAAGTAAGAAAAAATGTTAATGTAGAAAAACTTAAAAATATTAAACTTAGGGGTGTTTATGTAAATGATGAAAACAAGTCATTCCCTCAACTATGGTTAGAAAATTAAAAACAAAACACAATTATAATTTTAACTTAAAAATTATAAATGTATATATAAAAAATGGATATTTTAAATGTTAAAGCACCAATTTTAAAAGATGACAGTATTGATGAATATGAATACTTTGAGTATGAACCTACCGTAGGATCCAATTTAAACAACTCAGGGGGTAATATTAGGATTGATATAGGAAACAAGGATGTTTTTCTTCATCCTTCTGAATCATACTTAAGTTTTGAGGGGAAACTTGTAAGAGAAGATAATGGTAATTCTTATGATAATGATATAAATAATGCAAATGATAATTTGGTTGCGCTAACAAATAATGCAATAATGTATTTGTTTAAAAGTATTAGATACCAACTTGAAGAGCAAGATATTGAGTATATTAATTATCCTGGTTATGTTAGTACGATGCTTGGGTTGTTAAAATATCCTGATGATTTTTCTAAATCACAAGGTTTAAACCAACTATGGTATAAAGATACTGGTCTTAGAGCAAGTAGAGATGCAAATAGTGGATTTAAAGTAAGAAGAGATTGGATTTTTAGTTCAGTTCCGGTTGGTTCATTTAATGTTTGCATACCATTAAAACATATATTTGGCTTTTGTGAAGATTACAACAAAGTAGTATATGGTATGAAGCATAGTTTAACCTTAACAAGAACAGGTGATGATAACGCTATTTTTAAAGCTGCTTCAGCCTTAGATGGTGCTGGAAATCCAACTAATAATTTTAGAGGAAAAGTTGTTTTAAGTAAAATAACATGGTTTATGCCGCACGTAACACCTGAACTTGGTAATAGATCAGAACTTTTAAAATTTATTGAGAAGAAAGAAAGATTTCCTGTTGGGTATAGAATGATTCAATCAGATACAATAGCTGTACCAAACAATACTAACTTTGCTTGGAGATTAGCAACTAAATCATCACCTGAGGTACCACGTTTTATCATTGTTGGTTTTCAATCAAATAAGCGTGATAACCAGGAACAAAACCCAGCTATATTTGATCACTTAAATGTAAGAAATATTAAAGCTGTGTTATCCACAAAACAATATCCACATAATGAACATAATATTAACTTTGATACTAACCTAATTGGAAGAATATATGAGGAAGCCGCTACGTTTAGAAAAAAGTTTTACAACATGGATGAACTAGTATCAAATCCAAATATTAATCCTGATGATTATAAAAAACGTTTTCCCTTGTTTGTATTTGATGTATCAAAGCAAAGTGAAAGAATTAAGTATTCTGTAACTGATATTCATATTAGAGCTAGTTTTACAGCTAATCCAGGAGCGAATGTTGAAGCATATGCTGTTTTACTTAGTGATAGGCTAATTAACTTTCAGAGTGATGGAAACAAGATGACTGTTATATATTAAGTAATTTTTTTGTTAAAATAAAAATATGATAAAGATTGCTGATTTTAAAAAGATATTATCAGATAACAATATTAAGTTTTATTCATATTGGAATAAGAAAAAATATATTGATGTTTTAAAGGAACATGGATTGTACCCTGAAGAAACTAAACCACTTAAAAAAGAACCTAATTATGATAGATTAAAGGATATTGGTAAAAATCCAAAAAAAGTAACATTAAAAGATGTTGAAACTGAAGAGGTGATTGAATTTCCATCAATTTACAAGGCAAGTAAGTTTATTGATAGATGTCCTCAAACGATTGAAAACTGGAATGGTAGAGTATGGAATGGTAAATATAAAATTGACATTCAATAATTTATTATTTTTTTAAAAATAATAAATTTAAAAAAATTTGAGTTAAGCTAATTTTATTATTTAAAAATATTATAGAGATGAATACTTTTTCAAGAAGATTTATCAATAGATTAACAGATGTTAGTCAACAACTAGCATCTAATTTATATAGTGGTGCTCAAAGGGTTACCTCAGCGGTAATTCCTCAGAGTGTTAGAAGAAGAGTATCTAATTTTACTAATTGGTTAACTGGTAATGTTCCAGAAGAGCAGATTCCACAAGTTTTTAACCAAGTTTTAGAAAATGTAGAAGAAGACTTACCAAGAAGAGAAATGCCAAACACTGAATTAAGGCAAGAAGCATCAGCATTAAGAGAATTTGCAACACAACATGTTATAGATGGAGTAAAGGGATGGGGGCCGGATGATTTTTTAAGTGTATGTAAAGAAAGCATTACAAGTTTTTTAAGAAACCACAGAAATACAAAGGTAAAGCTAGAATTTTTATGTTTATTTTCAAAGGAAACATCAGAAGGTAAAAAATATGCAGAAGTTAAACTTTCTTCACGTCATGAAATTATTGCAAGGGAAAGTGATGTAAATGAAATGTATGATGGAATGTTAGAACAAATTATGGAAAATTTTGCAACTTTTTTACGATCAGGAAGTGGATGGGTTTTTGAAAGGGTTATAAACTTAAAATTATATGTTGTAGAAAATAGACCGTTATGGGAAGGGCTAGCAGGTTCATGGATGCCTTTACCAGCAGGATTAAAAAGAGCAAATAACAGAAATGGTCTTGTTAATATTAAAAACAAAGAAGATCATAACTGTTTTTTATATTGTGTTATGAGAGTGGTTTATCCAAAAAAAGAAAATCCAGAAAGAGTCGATAAAAAATTAAAAGAACAAATCAAAGAATTAAATATGAAGGGAATAGAATGTCCTGTTAAGTTATGTGATATTAATAAATTTGAAAATCAAAATCCAGATTTTTCTATTGTTGTTATAGGTTATGATGAGAAAGATGGGCTATATCCTCTTAGAAGGCAAAGAAAAGAAACTTTTGATAGAAAACATTTAGTGGTTCTTTTGTTAATAAAAGATGAAGATGAAAATAGTCATTATGTTTGGGTAAAAAATCCAAGTGCACTATTAGCATCAAAAATATCCAAAGATGGGCATAAACTTTCTTTTTGTTGGAGTTGTTTAGGACATTTTACGAGTGAAAGCGTTTTAAAAAATCATCGAGAGTATTGCTATGAAGAAGATGCTGTAAGAATTAAAATGCCATCAAAAAACCAGTGTACAGTAATGTTTAAAAACTGGGTTAAAACACAATGGCATCCCTTTGTTGTTTATGGTGATTTTGAAACGATGCTTGTACCAATACAACATGTAAAACCAGATCTAAGTAAAAGTTCAACAACAAAAACTCATATGCATGTACCAACAGGTTATTCTTTCTTTTTAAAAAGTTTTGATGAAAATGTTTTTAAGTCTAGATTGTTACTATATCGAGGGGAAAAAGCAGAGGAAAAGTTTGTGGAAGAAATAGAAAACCTAAGCAGGGTGATTTTTAAATTACCAAAAAAAGATATGATACTTACCGCAGAGGATGTAGAAGATTTTAATAAAGCAGATACTTGTTATCTTTGTAATATAAAGTTTGGGGAGGAAGAAAAAAGTGATAAAGAAGAGGAAAGTGATGAAGAAGATGGAGTGGAAGAAGAGGAAGAAAAAGAAGAGAAAAAGAAAAAAGATGAAGATAGATGGAAAAAAGTAAGAGACCACTGTCATTTTAGTGGTAGATATAGAGGAGCCGCACATAATAAATGTAATCTTAACTTTCGTAAACCAAATTTTCTTCCTGTTTTCTTTCATAATTTGTCTGGATATGATACTCATTTGTTTGTTAAAAATCTTGGTGTTAGTGAGGGGGAAATTAATGTAATTCCAAACAATGAAGAAAAATATATAAGTTTAACAAAAAAGACTTTAGTAAGTCAGTGTAAAATTAAAGAAATTTATAAGGATATTAGGTTTTTAGATAGTTTTAAATTTATGGGTAGTAGTTTATCAAAACTAGCAGAAAATTTAAAAGATTATCAATTCAAAAACTTAAAAAGTGAATTTCCAAAAAAAGAAGAGTTTGATCTTCTTCGTAGAAAGGGTGTTTATCCATATGAATATATTGATTCTTTTGAAAGGCTAAATGAAACACAATTACCACCTATAGAAGCATTTTATTCAAAACTTGCTGGGGAAGGAATTACAGAAGAAGATTATAAACATGCAAAAAAGGTATGGAAAACATTTAAAATTAAAACTCTTGGTGAATATCATGATTTATATTTAAAAACGGATGTTCTTCTTTTAGCTGATGTGTTTGAAAGTTTTAGAGAAGTTTGTTTTAACGTTTATAAATTAGACCCTGCTTGGTATTTTACTGCACCTGGTTTAGCTTGGGATGCTGCATTAAAGTTAACTGGTGTTAAGTTAAAACTGATTAGAGATAAAAATAAAATCCAATTTATTGAAAGGGGGATCAGGGGTGGAATTTCAATGATTGTTAAAAGACGTATAAAAGCTAATAATAAATATTTAGGTAAAAGGTACAATTCACAAAAACCTTCTGTATTTTGTAAATATTTAGATGCAAATAACTTGTATGGTTGGGCGATGAGTCAGAAGCTTCCAATTGGTGGATTTAAATGGATGACAGAAAAGGAATTAAACAACTGGGGGCGGCATTCCTGTTTTTTAGAAGTTGACTTAGATGTTCCTAAAGAGCTGCATGATTATTTTAATGATCTTCCTCTTGCTGCAGAGAAAAAAAAAGTAAATAAAGTTGAAAAGCTAGTACCAAATTTACATAATAAAAAGAAATATATTATACATTATAAAAGTTTAAAACAGTGTTTAAGTCTTGGTTTAAAATTAAAGAAGATACATAGAGGGATTAAGTTTAAAGAGAGTGATTGGTTAAAACAATACATAGATTTAAACACACAACTAAGAACAAAAGCAAAAAATGATTTTGAAAAGGATTTTTATAAGTTAATGAATAATTCAGTATTTGGAAAAACTATGGAAAATATAAGAAAAAGGGTAAATGTTAGGCTTGTTAGAAGTAGAAATTCAGCTAGGAAATTCGTAAACAAGTCAAACTTTAAGCATTTAGTAATATATAATGAAAATTTGATAAGCATTCATATGGGAAAAACACAAATAACATTTAACAAGCCTATTTATTTGGGGTTTTCTATTCTTGAGTTAAGTAAAACTTTGATGTATGATTTTCACTATAACTATATCAAAGCAAAATATGGAAATAGAGCAACTTTAGGACTTACTGATACGGATAGTTTATTGTATGAAATTAAAACAGAAGATTTTTATAAAGATATTTCGGGTGATGTTAAAGAAAAGTTTGATACAAGTGATTATCCAAAAGAGGGACATCCTTCTGGAATTCAAGTTGGTATAAATAAAAAGGTGATTGGTATGTTTAAGGATGAAACAAGTGGGAGGGAAATAGAAGAAACTATTGGATTAAAACCAAAAATGTACAGTATTAAAATGGATGATGGGGTGGAAAATAAAAAATGTAAGGGGATTAAGAAAAATATAATTAAGAAAACTATAACACATCAGGATTATCTGAATTGTTTAGAAAAAAATAATATTCAACATAGAACTATGACAAATATAAGAAGTTATAAGCATCAACTTTATACAGAAGAAATTAATAAAATAGCTTTAAGTGCAAATGATGATAAAAGGTTTATTTTACCTGATGGAATTCATACACTTGCTTGGGGGCATCATAGGATAGAGGAATACAAAAAATAAATTTTTATTTGTGTTAAGAACAAATAAAAATTATAAATTTTCGTTTACTGTTGTCTTTTTAATTATACCACACGTTGCACATTCTTGAGTAATGTTTTTATAATTAGAGCCTGTTAGATAATTTTTTATTTTATAAAATAAACCTTCTTCTTTCTGTGTAATTTTAAATAATCCATAGCATTCATTTTCAAGATGAAGAAAGGAATTATAATACTTATAAAGACCATATTTTTTACCATCAAAAATTATATAATCTTTCCAATTTGTCAATTCCTGCATTTTTCTAGATAGCTTACTTCTTTTTTCGTTATAATCTGATATTAAGTTATTAATGATGACTACTTCTTCATTTATCTATTCAATTGTCTCTAAATCTTCTTTTGTTAAAGTATTTCTATATTTTTCTTTTGTGTTAAGTAAAAGAACATGATTCTTTAATTTTTGTAAAAGTTTAATATATGTTTCTTTTCCATATTGTATCTTTTTCTCTGTATTATAGTTTATTCCGTTTTTTAATTTTTCATATTTTTCTTTTAAAGTAATAGCTTTTTCTAAATCATAATATAAATTAAAATCATCAACACTACTTTTTATGCGTGATAATGAATATGGTATAAAATTTCTTGGATAAAATGAAACTGGATATTTTATTGGGGGTAGATACCTTTTTATTTTATCTTCCATTATTATTTTTTGATAAATAAATTTTTTTTACTTAAATCATTTTTTTTATATTAAAATCTTAAGTCACCCACTATCTCATAAACCGGTTAGCCATTGCATGACGTGTTGGTTAATGGGGTGGGAAAAAGGTTAAGCAATTGTCTGATGTAAGGGTTAGCTAGTGTATTGGTTAGCTGGTGTGTCTGGTTAGCTGGTGTGTCTAGTTAGCTGGTTAGCTGGTGTGTCTGGTTGATAAATGTGTCTGGTTAAATGGTTGATTAGTGTGTTTGGTTAGTTGGTTAAAGCGGTTTAAAGCAAGTAATGGGGGGAAAGGGTTAAAGCGGTTTAAAGAGTGTGTCTGGTTAGTTAGTTTGTCTGGTTGATAAATGTGTCTGGTTAGTTGGTGTGTGTTTGTGGGGTAATGATATGTAATATTTTAACCTAACAGTGGTTATATTACATATTGGTTTTTATGTATTTTGAGATATGGGGTTATATGGTTTAAGATGCCATGAAATACACATTTTTATTTTAATTTTATGAGCATGGTTAATGTTACATGAAATTGATAGTGGTGGTCGCGGTCAGTCAGACGTCGCTTCGGTTGACTCATTGATGTACTTTGATATTAATATCTTAGTATGAGACGGTATGAAACATTAAGTTTTGTGAGCGTGCTTAATGTTACATGAAAATGATAGTGGTGACTGAAGTCAGTCAGGCGTCGCTTCGGTTGGCCCATTGATGTACTTAGATATTATTAACATATCTTTGTATGAGATGGGTATGAAACGATTTTGGTATGAAACGATTTAATTGTGAAAACTGTGTGATCTGTTTTTGCCGGCTAATTGATGTACTTAGATATTAATATCTTAGTATGAGACGGTATGAAACGATTTTGGTATGAAACGATTTAATTGTGAAAACTGTGTGATCTGTTTTTGCCGGCTAATTTATGAAACGATTTAATTGTGAAAACTGTGTGATCTGTTTTTGCCGGCTAATTTATGAAACGATTTAATTGTGAAAACTGTGTGATCTGTTTTTGCCGGCTAATTTATGAAACGATTTAATTGTGAAAACTGTGTGATCTGTTTTTGCCGGCTAATTGGTAAAAAACCTACTACTACTGGGGTATTACCCAGGAAGCAGAATCGAGAGGGTTTAGTGTAACGTGTAAGAACTTGTCTCACAATCGATGTAAAAAAAATTATATTACATTACGGTTTGGATTCTTTGTAGATATAGTGAATTCTCAAAAAAAGAAACATAAGACGTTTTTGTTGTTAAAAATGATGACGACGACGATGATGATGATGATGTAAGCAGAGTGAGCGAGAAATACTAGTAATGAGGCTTAAAAACAGGAAAAGAGGCTGCTCAGACGAACATGTACCTAACTTGCTCATATCATTTCGTGTACTTTGCACACACGTCTTTACTGCCTACAAGAACCTCAGAGTCCGTATTCACCAACCATTCTTAAGAAGATTCATGGTCTTGTTCTCAAGAATTTTCCAAATTTGAAAGTAACACAACTCCGGGTTGGCTAAACCAAATTGTTTAGCAAATCAAAAGTTTTGTTACTTTCTAATCTAAAATTAGACAAAGAATGTTCTTAAAAATGATGGTGAACATGGAGCATAATTATATCCTATATTGGGTTTTCTAACTTTATATCTTGTCCATCGAATAGATTTATCTGAAAAAAAAAAAAAAAAAAATGGTAAAGCGAAGATTTGAAATTACATAAGATGTTATTTTCCGTTTTTTCGGCGTAGCTGAAAGATTCAGGCTTTTGACCTACCTTTTGTACTGATAACAAATGAATGAATAGAAATTTGTGATTGGTCAAAAATGTATATTTAATTTAGTTTAAAGACCCCTGCCTATTTCCTGGCAAATCTACGCCGCCTATCTTTTCAAAGATATTTCTTGTTTATAATCCAAATATTGATGCTTAAAATATTTTTTTGTTTTTCTTCAGGTTCCTTTGGGGGCTATTTGGGGCTGGCAATTGGGGCCAGTTTGATGACCTTACTAGAGATATTAGAGCAGGTGATCATCAGCATCCTTGGACTGTGCAAAAGAAATAAAGATTTTGGTGTGACCAATAAAATGCATTCGTGGCAATAAGGAAAATAATTGACAGCTCTGTTAACCCTTATCCTGCTAAATAACTAACATACATTTAACATAAAACTATGAAGAATCAAATTTTAGGTGCTTAGATGCATTGATGTTTGAACACCCCTTGTATGCGGTCAATATTTTGTAAGCTTCATTCGTGGATGTACGGCCAATATTTGTAAAATTTAATCGTGGCTACACGGCCAGTATTTGTAAGCTACCGTCATGGTTGGAATGTCAGTATTTGTAAGCTTCATTCGCGGCTATTAGGAAAGTACTTTTAAGCTTCATTCCTGGATCTACGGCCAATATTTGTAAACTTCATTCGTAGATGTACAACTTATTTTGTAAGCTTCATTTGCGGCTGCCAAACTCATATATGTTAGTATAATTTGCACAAATTATTTATACTCTTTTCCGTAGTGATAATGATAAATACAAGTGCTCCCATTGTACTTTAATTCTTTACCACATGATACAATTTTAGATTTGCAGACAAATCAAAGGTGGTTGAAATGATGGAATCTGCCTAAAGTAGAGTAGAAAACATTGAGGGAAAAGGATAAAATGCTGGTGACCAGATTTTCTTCTTTTTTCCACAATGTTTTCAAAATGTTATTTCTCAATGTCGTTAACACTTTGGATTGTGTGGTAGAGGGTCAGGTCATTTCCTGAATCAGCCTTCACAGCTTAGAAAAAAAAAGACAACCTTTTACCCATTAGAACGTCGAATAAACCGAACAAACTTTTTCATTCTGAAATTGAGTGTTAACCACACAATCCCGACTTTTAACGACCCTTGCAATGTGAAGAAGCCCTTTTGGAAACATAGTGGGAAAAGAAGAAAATGCTGGTAACCAGCATTTTCTCCTTTTCCCACCATGTTTCTACCCGTTCAAAGACAGATCCCACTGTTTAGTAAAATCTTATTTGTCGTCTACTAAGACTTTTAATTTGCAGGAGAAAAACAAAAAAATATCGTTTGGTAAAGAGTTAAACGTGAGTTTGTTTGGTTAAATAGACACCATTTCAAAATAGTAGCTATTTGCTTCTTGGAAAAAAGGCGTTTGGCTTTCCTTCAAAGGTTTTCCTTCGTTCTGTATTATCTTAATCCCTTAACCAAACAGACCCGTCTTTTAACGACCCTGAGGAAGATGGGCATTTGTAAACCAAAATCTTCTCCTATTTCCACAATGTTTTTCACTCTATCTGTTACAAATCTCATTATATGTACCAGGTGTATTTTGTTTCGTTTGCAAATGCTTTCAATTTCGGGCAAGTCTAAAATTTTGTCTGATGGCAAAAAGTTATAATAATATTCATCTATGAGTGTGTCACTTTTTTTTTTCTTGCACGGGGATTGTTTACCTTACGAAATTTAGATGATTTATTTGCATAATGTAGTGAAAAATTTACCCGCACCTGGTTTTAAGAATATTTACCTGTAAAATGTATACATATATGTGTGTGAGACTTTTTTTTTTCTTTCTCGAAGGTTGTTTATCTAAAATAAAATGAAATTTTCTCATTTTCAATTCGCAATCAAAAATGTGCCCGCACCTTGTTTTAACCTTCACAAGGTCGGTCGCTTTTCGCGAACTATGGAGACCAAAATCAGACTGCAGGTAAAATGTGGGTCCTGATCTACATTGTTCGATATTTCCTCTTGGAAAGTCCTGACTAATAGAATAGAATAATTGTTTTTCTCCCGCAAATTAAAATTGAAATAGTTTTTGTTTTGTTACTGAAAGGAATCGTCAGCTTTATTTTTTCAAATTCCAAAACTCGTTATCAGATGACAAAATTTTAGCCTTGTCTATATTGACATTTGCGGAAGACAGCGTAAATGTAGTTAAAATGACGAGAAAAAAAAACCCTTTGAAAAAGTAGAAAACATTATGAGAAAAGGAGGAAATGCTGTTAACCAGCATTTTCTCCTTTTCTCATAATGTTTTAAAGGTCATCTTCGCCCCAAGGGTCATGAAAATCAAGGTATCAGTGTGGAAAGGATAACAGATTACGGTTTACCACAAGATGCGTAGTTGTCATAACTTTTTAACCAATACAGTTGAGCCATGCTCTGGCAAAATGGGGGCTTGATGCATCATCCGTAATCCGTGATACCAAGCACGTCATCACACAATTATGGATCTTTAAAGTCCATTTTGTCTTACAACTGACTGAATCATGGGATAAACTGGTCTATGACCTTGCAGAAGATTTACCAATAGCGAAAAGTTTTGGCCCAAGTCAGCCTGCGCGGACTGCGCAGGCTGACTTGAGTCAATACTTTTCGCAATTGCATCAAGCCCCTTTTTCACAGAGGATGGCTCACAGGCATTATACAATATCAGACTATTCGAGATTAGGTGAGGTCTCAGGATGGATAAAATGGATTACGTAATGACAAAACGAATTCAATAACAAGTAAACTTCAGATGAAAGAATCGAATGTAAGAACTGGCTAGAAAAAAAAAAAATAAGAAAAAAGAAATAGACAGCATAAGTATGGAGGGGAATATCCGCCAAAACTCTATGTGTCTAGATGACATTCTTATTTATGAACATTAGATGTCTATTTGTCCTCTTTCTTACATCTTACATGCATATAACATTTCATGTTTCATTATTACTAGTGCATGTTGCTTGATGCTAATTCCATTTTTCTTCTTCCACTTGTATGCCATAAACTTGTTATTTGTTCATTATGCCCCTTTTGACATTATGATTTCATCCATCTTACTTCCTTATCCTGATTTTTTTTCCCATTTCCCATGTCTGTATAGCTTATCATTAAAGTACTACATTCTTGTTTATGCATATTCTGGCAAAAACTATGGGCTTTTGTCATATTAAAGTGAAGCTATGATAGGTAGCTGAATTAAGGCGAACAAAGTATGCACTAACAAGAATGACATTTACACGAATACGACAAGTCATATTATGATACCAGATGGCGCTTTCATATACATTATTCGGTAACAGACAAGTTCGGTAAGTTGGACTTATAAATAAATCAATTGGATGTTCTGTAACAAGGCAGTGCCCTGATGTTTCTCACACCCAATACATAGCTTTCTGTGCAAACCTTTTTTTTTAATTTGCAATTGCCGCTCGTTTTCTGACATAATAATATTTGTTATATTGTACCTTCCATGCTGTTGATAAATGCCTGAAATTGATAAATTCCGATCACCATCTTATTTTCGGTTTTCACCCTTTCACCCCGAGTTGATTTAATCAATAATACACAATCCTAAACCTGTACCCATTGTAATCGTCCTACAGATAACAGACTCCCAGCTTAAGCCAATTCTCAAGTTTTATAAATATGTTTTATCAAAAAGGCACTGTCTTTGTTAACATTTCCTTTGTGAAAATATTTTCTTTTGGGAACAAAATGGCCGGCTTGCAAACCAGCCAATTACCCTTAGAGCACCTTTCACCCTTGCAGCCAATTCAGATCAAGATCAGACTACACAAAACATGGAGACTGATCGTAGATTTACTCCGTCTATTTTTCTAATACATCATGAATAAGGACAACCTTGAAATCATTAATAGTAGATGTTCTTTTTGTAAAATGAAAATGGCCGTTTGGTTTATTCGATGCTCTAAGGGTTGAAATTATGGTTAATCAGTGCGAATTAATAAAGATATTACAGGCGAAACATTGTACCAAATGAAGAGAGAGAGAGAGAGAGAGAGAGAGGCCTTGACAACGCTTTGTTGCATACTTCCTGTAATTTTGACTTTGTGCTTGTCTAGAAAAAATGTTCTATTTTGTTCCTCTCCTGCCTCCACAGTGTTTTTAAATGAATCTGGTCTGGTGCACAGAAGTCGTCATCCGCAGGTCTTAAAGTGTGTTCATCAATACAACACGGACATCACGGCATAAAAAAATCATATATGGTCCCTGTACGAACTTTTCGAGAGCGAAAGGAGTACTGTATACTATATATATGTATAGACATGTGTCTTTAACAGCCTATACCAGCCTGTATAGCTCATGTGGTAGAGCGCAGGACTAGTAAACGTCATGTGTCGGGACACTTGAGGGTGTGGGTTCGATTCTCTCGGCTAACCATCTAAAATTAATAACAGTTTTCCAGATGAGACGTTAAACCGAGGTCTCGTGTGACGGTGCTATACACCGAGCACGTTAAAGAACCAGGCGTAACTTATGATAGGTTTCGTCGTGTATCTTGCACTATCCCTGTAACATAACTAATAGCCTTCAGGGGCCGTCGCCCATATGGGAAACCGGTGGCGCCGATAAATAAACGCGAATTCTTTAACAGCCTGTTTTCATACCTCCTATTACCAACAAGATAAAGAAGATCCCCATAGATCTTAGAGATTAACCTGGGTTTAAAGGTGGCTATTTAGAATTCGTGACGAAAATTTAAAAACAAAAACCCTAAAACTCGTTTTTATGTCCCTGAAACATTAATAGACGAGGAGAAATTCGCAGATCAGACTGCACACATAAAAGTTAAGGGGATAGGGCATGTTCAGATCACACACTGCTCATGCTGTTTGAAAAAAGTATTTGTCAAAAGAGTATATGTCACTATCTATCTATCTATCTATCTCTCTCACCCCCTCTCTTCATTTGCCACAATATTTTTTCTGTATTAGCCATCTTTCTGGAAACAATTGAATTATCCATAAGTTTAACTCTAAGAGCTTCGAATAAACCTAACTGCCATTTTCATTGTAGAAATAAAACCTTAATTTTAGCGATTTCAATGTTTTTTTCTGCTCAGAATTTTTGGAAAAGCAGCATGTGAAGATCAAAGTTCAGACTCGGTGTTTGGCGTATTGTGATCTTGATCTGCACTGGCCGCAATGGCAACTGAAGTAGTGACAGGCGCTCTTAGGGTTAATGGCTGGTTTGGAAGTTTGGAAAAAAATATTTTCGCAATGAAATATTCATAAAAACATTTTAAAGGAAGATACATCGGGTACTAGGTTAGGATTGGGTATTATTCATTACCTCAACTATATGGTTGGAATATCGAAAGTAAGATGTGATAGTGATTTCAGGTATATTATTTTACATACAGCATGGCAGGAGCAACATAACAAAATTATTATGTCTGAAAGCGTGTGGAAAAAAGGACCCTTGAACAAATGAAAGCCAAGACTTTACTTGGTGTGAAAAACATCACGGTGCATTAAACACTATATAATTACCTTGTTACCGAAACATCTGATAGATGTACTATTATAAGTCCAATTCACCGAACTTGTCTGTTACCGAAATATTTGCCCCGCATTATACTTCTCGTCTGCAATTAGGAAAATTTCAGTACTGGAGAAGGAAGTATAACAAATATAACGTGTATTTAGAAGGAAGTAAAATGCTACTAGAAACATGCAGCAAGCACTTGGAAAAAAGACAAATGCAATGACGCAGTAGGAAGTAATCAGGAAGAATTAATCATTCATAATCAACAAAAACACAATACATGTAGTAAATATGATCAAGTTATAATAATGATGCAGGCAATTAGCACCAAACAGTATGCACTAGTAATAATGACACATGAGATGCAATATGCATGTAAGATGTAAGAAAGAAGACGAATAGACACCTAATGTTCACAAATAAGAATGTCATCTAGACCCATAGAATTTTGGCGGATATTCCCCTCCATACATAAGAGGTTCTTGAATATGAATATTGAAACTCTTTCGTGGTTTATTATGAAAAGATCTGCATGTCAAAGGACCATTCTAGCTCAGGGTTTAGTCGGTTGTTAAACAATGTGGCTATTATGAAATCATAATTATGTGATGATTTACTTGGTATCGTGCATCACGGAGATGCATTAAGCCCCCTTTTCACAGAGCATAGCTCATATTTAAACTGGTGGGTAACTGAGTTATAGGCAAGATTACTGAATTACCAATTAGTGTGAGAAAGAGGATTATTCCCATTCCTTATCAATTTGTTAATGCGTGGAAAAGCACCACGGGGTATCGATTAACGGTCGAAACCCTTGTATATTGGTGTCAGAAATGGGCTCCGAAATAGGCCCGCAGAGGCCCGCAGAATAAAAATGTGTACGTTTTTACCAATCGCAAGTTACTATTAAATTTTTCGAGAGTACTACCAATGTATAGGTCAAAAGCTAGCTTATACAGCTACCCCTATTAAAAAAAGACATGATCCTTGCTCTGTGAAAAGGGGTTTAATGTAGCTGAAAATAGGATTGAACCAGACTGAAATGGTTCGATACTTTGGTCATTTGTAAATTTTCTGTATGGCAAAGGATCATTCCACCTCCAGACACAATCGATTGTTAGAATATATATATATATATATATATATATATATATATATATATATATATATATATATATATATATATAAGCCACGCTCTGGCAAAAGGAGCCTTAATGCATCTCCGTGATGCATTAAACCGATCTAGTCACCACATAGTTATGGACCCATAAACATCATTATGTCTAACAACCGACCGTATCATAAGGTGGACTGGTCCTTTGACATACAGAAAATTGACCGATAGCGAAAAGTTTCAGCCCAGGTCAGCCTGCGCGGATTGCGCAGGCTGACCTGGGTCGATACTTTTCGCAGATGCATTAAGCCCCCTTTTCACAGAGCATGACTCATATATTTTATGGATTCATAATCATGTGATGGCTTTCTCGCTATAATGCGTCACGGAGATTCATTAAACCCCTTATTCTGAGAGCATGGCCCATATAATGCAGTATTAGTTTTGTCCTAATTTGTCGTTAAGACCTAATTCACGACGTCCGGTTTTCTGTACGTGTGTAAAACAAGAGTCATTAACCTCGTCCAGGATTTGACCCTCGAGCTCGAAGTAACGTCACTTTAATAAGAATACCACAAATGGATTTTCTAAAAAGATTTTTTTTTTTTCTAAGAGAAATAACCTAACAGCCTAATTTGACGAAAATAGGGAGACGAGACTGGTGGGGGTATACAGGAAGGGCGAGGGTCGTTTTTAGTCTCATCGTGTTTGTTGGTCTTCATTTCATTTCTTTTCATTTAAATGACGTTAAAATATGCAAGCCTATTTTGAAATATTTACACGCATCAGCTTGTCAGTGATTCACCGAAAGGACGTTCTCTTTAACCCTTAGGCTGCTAAGCGCGACTCACTGACCCATTGCGGACAGCGTAGATCAAGATCAGAATGCACAGAATTTGCAGTCTGATCTTGGATCTACACTGTCTGATAAGAAGATATCTTTCCTCCAAAAATACCTTTGAAATAGGAAACTTTCGGTTTTTACTATCGGCTTGAAAGTTTCATTTCTTTTACTTAACAGGATAAAGGTTAAAACTTCGCCGCACAATCCCGTGTTGTCACGACCGAGAGGGAAAGCGCTTTTTAACCCTTAGACCGCTAAAACGTGACACACTGACCTCTTGCGGACAGTGTAGATCAAGATCAGACTGCACAGAAAGTGCAGTCTGATCTGGGATCTACACTGTCCGATAAGAAGATATCTTTCCTTCTTCGGTTTTTACCATCGGCTTGAAAGTTTCATTTCTTTTTTTTAGCAGGATAAGGGCTAAAACTTCACACAGTCACGTGTTGTAACGATCGAGACGGAAAGCGCTTTTGGATACATTCATGTAAAAAGGAGACAATGCTGGTTACCAGAATTTCCTCATTTTCCCTCAAAGTTCTCGACTCTTTTTTTAAGACAAATCCCAAAACTGAGCCAAATTAAATTTGTCGTCTGCAAATGCTTTCAATTAGGGATGAGTATAAAAGTTTTACTGTCTGGTAAACAGTTAACCCTTTACTAAACAATTTAAACGACCTTGAGGAAAAAGCCTTTG
Source organism: Tridacna gigas (assembly GCA_945859785.2). Classification (NCBI taxonomy): domain Eukaryota; kingdom Metazoa; phylum Mollusca; class Bivalvia; order Cardiida; family Cardiidae; genus Tridacna; species Tridacna gigas. Next base: position 31,540,737 of record OX244033.2, read on the forward strand.
AAAACAATGTTGGAAAAGGAGAAAATACTGGTTATAAGCATTTTCACCTTTTCCAACAATATGTTCTTCTTTCTGATACAACTTCCGCCAGTTCTGCCACACCCATTTTGTCGCTTGCAAAAGCATAGATTTCGACTTGGAACAAGTCTAAAATCTTGTTGACTGGCAAAGTGTTAATTACGCACCTTCACGGTCTTTGTTTACGTTCTTGTATAAACCACAATACAATGTATCTCTTACAGACGACCTTTTGCGTCTTGCTGCAAACGACATTTAAAAACAATGTGGCAAAAGGAGGAATTGCTCGTTACGAGCAATTGAGTTTATCAGTGTATCAAAACTTAAAAAAACCCTTCAGTTAGTGATAACTGACATTTTACATGGACGCTTTGGAAGTTGTCGGCTGGACAGTTGTTTAAAATCCTTACCAGACGACAAAATTTTAGACTTGTCCAAATTTGCAGACGACGAATTAAATTTGATCCAAATGATAGCATTTGTCTGTGAAAGGGACGACAAAATTGTGTGGAAAAAGGCAAAAATGCTGACTGACTTTTCTCCACAGTGTTTACAATTGCCTCCCTGTTCAGGACCGTAAAAACTTGGGTTTAAGCGGTAAGAATTTAACTCTTCACCAAACGACAAAATTTTAGACTGGTCCAAATTGAAAGCATTTGCAGATGACTATATAAATGTGACTCAAAACTTGAAATTTGCTTTGGGACGGGAAGAAAACATTGTGAGAAAAGGAGAAAATGCTGGTTACCAGCATTTTCTCCATTTCCCACAGTGTTTTCAAAAGGCTCGGGGGGGGGGGGGTCATTAAAAGTTGAGACTGAGTGGTAAATCTTTAAGGCGGGAAAAAGTTGACTGAGTGACAAATAGGTGCATCCGCAACGGTATTTCAAAATGGAGATCGATAAAGTACTTAAAGCGTTGCTAGTTAAGTAGGTGCGGATTGGAAACATTTCCGTTAGTGACGAACAGACAATAATAACTTCGTAGATAAACGTTATAACCTCATACTTACGTTGACACTTACTTGATAGTCGTAAAGTAAACATTGAGATGGAAGGACATCGTGTGATTCGAGGTATTTTATGTATTTGTATTTTCTTCTCAGCCGTTATCCTGCCGCCCGAAATCTGGATGTATTTTGTGTGGAGTATAGAGCAAGATTAGCATGCGTATAGGTGCACTCTGATTTTGGTTTATATACTCCGCTTCTTTTTTTTTTATCGGATTCAGGCCTATGATCGCATATGAAATGGTCAAAAACTTTCATTTAAACTTACTGAATGAGGCATGCTTTGTTAACGGCGGGGTTTAAATGTATTTCCGAAGCATGATACCAGGTAAATCATCATATAATTACGGACCCATTAAATCTATCTTATCTGATTGGATCACGGGGTAAAATGGCCTTTTTTGACATACAGAAAATTGACCAAAAGCAAACAGGTCAGCCTGCAGTTACATTAAGCCCCCCTTTTTTTTCATAATGCCTGGTTAATTTTTTGCGATAGTCAAGAATTTGATATGTTTTATTTGAGCCATGCTTTGGCAAAAGAGGGCTAAATGCATGTCCGAGATGCATGATACCAAGCAAGTCATCACATGATCATGGATCCAATAAGTCCATTATGTTAAAAAAAAAAAAAAACCGACATAACCATGAGGTAGGCTGGTCCTTGGACATGCAGAAAATTGACCAATAGCGAAAAGTTTTGGCCCAGGTCAGCCTGCGCGGACTGCGCAGGCTGACCTGGGCCGAAACTTTTCGCAGGTGCATTAAGCCCCCTTTTTTACAGAGTATGGCTCATTTCTATTTGCTTAGTCTGTATAATCGGTTATTAGTCCACAAATTCAAATATCTAATTAACTTTTTGTACATGAGAAGTATCTCTATCACATTACAATTTTTTTGCCAGAAAATGGTACCAGTTTGGATACCGGATGTTATTGACACAAATTGTTCTTTTTCTCCTTTTTTGTGTTTAATTTTTTTGTTATCGAATTTTATGGTGGTTTTTTTCCCCTACTGTATGTGAAACAATTAGATGTAAAGTTGTACATTGCATAGATGCATTGACGTCATTTCCGCTTCCATATAAGCCATGCTCTGGAAAAAAAGGGGCTTAATGCATCTCATGATCAGTTGTTACAATCAAGCCATCACATAAATAATAGCCACTTTTTTTTTTTAAAAACAACCTACTTAACCCTTTCCCGAACAAGCCCTGGTGTTTACGTGTCTGCAGTTCAAGTCTTTTGAAAACACTGTGGGAAAAGGAGAACGAGCAATTTCTCCTTTTCCCACAGTGTTTTCTATCCTTTTGGAGAACTTTCTCCCGTTTTCATCAAATTCAAAATTTTCGTCTGCAAACTCTTTCAATTTGGACCAGTCTAAAATTTGACGTTTGGGAAAGGGTTAATCATGAGGTAGACCGGTCCTTGAACATATAGAAAATTGACCAATAGCGAAAAGTTTCTTAGTTTAGGTAAGTCTAAAATTCCGTCTTCCGATAAAAAAGTCGAACTTGAAGTGTATTCCATTCTTCGAAGAAGTAGAGATTCGTTATGACTGGTTGGTCAGAATTATAAGATTTACGACTCTTTCAAATGAGCCATTTTCTGCGAAAAGGGGGAATTGATGCATCTGCGAAAAGTACTGACCTAGGTCAACCTGCGAAGTCCGCGCAGGCTGACTTGGGCCGAAACTTTTCGCTATTGGTCATTTTTCTGTTTGTCCATGGACCAGTCTACCTCATGATTCTGTCGTTTGTTAAAATTAGTGGCTATTATGGATCCATTACTATGTGATGACTTGCTTGGTATCATGGATCACGGAGATGCAATAAGTCCCCTTTGCCAGAGTACGGCTCATATTGATTGAAAGTATTTATTGGCTAACTTACACGTGAGCGGAGCTGTGGGAAAAGGGAAATTAACTCTTTGCCAAGCAACAAGATTTCAGACTTGTCCAAATTGAAGGAATTATTTACATATGATTGATTCATTTAAGTTCAAATGCAGAAATGCGTCACCGAAACGGAAGAAAATATTGTGGAAAGGACGAAAATACTGGTTACCAGCATTTTCTTTCCATAGTTTCCTACATTGTTTTCAAAAACCTTGTGCCTTGAGGCTCACATAATGAAATTCGTCATTGAAACGGAAGAAATTATTGTGAGAAAGGAAGAAAACGCTAGTTACCAGCATTTTCTTCTTCTCCCACAATGCTTTCAAAAGCCTTCGACCATAGGGTCGTTAATACTAGGGATTACTTGGTATAGGATTAATGCATCTCCATGATGCATTATACCAAGCAAGTCATCTCATAATTATGCCGAGCTCCAGATAGAGGGAGTGATTTTGATTTCGAAATCGAAAATATTAATTATTCTCACCTAAACCCTATGTTATGGGTACTCATTAGAATCGTCTCACCGAGACAATTCTAATGAGTACCCACAACATAGGGTTTGGAAGAGAAATGATGGATTTAGAATACCGTCACACCCTCTTTTCTGGGGTTCTGATTATGGATCCATAAAATCAATTTCATCCATCAACCGACTGAGTCATATGGTAGAATGATCCTTGTCGTGCAGAAAATTGACTGATAGCAAAAAGGTTTCGACCAAGGTTAGTGCAGGCTGACCTGGGTTCGGTCTTCAATAGTATCGGTGGAACGAATCAAAACTCTCGGACGAGTTTGGCTGTTCATTTCTAGTTTTCAACCCGTTTTTCTAGCCCTTTTTGCCACCGACTGACCTCGCTCTTGGTAGATCTAGAGAAAAAAAGTAACCTTTTGACTGTTCTTTTGCAAGCAGGGAAGGTGCTTTGATTTAACCTTTGGATGCTAAGCGTGAATCAGTCCGCTATTGCAGACAGTACAGATCAAGATCAGACTGCATAAAACGTGCAGTCTCATCTTTCATTTACACGGTCTGATACAGTCAAGTCCTTTCCAGTGACAAGAGCTTTGAGATAGCAATATTGGAGGTTGTATTACTGACTGGAAGTGTCTGTTTATTTCATTTAGCAGTGTAAGAGTTAACCCTAAAGCTGCAAAGCGCGACTCACTGACCTTTTTGCGGACAGTGCAGATCAAGAACGTGCAGTCTGATCTTGGATCTATACTGTCCAACAAGGAGATACTTTTCACCCATAAAATAACTTCGAAATTGCAATATTTTGGTTTTTACTATCGTTTTGAGTTTCATTTGATTCATTTAGCATAAAAAAGATTAAGTAATTTGAAACGTCTGGCTTGACGTTATACGTTGTAAATGAGGTAAATTGGTAATGTGGGAACTGATAAGCCTGGGAAGAATTTCGTTAGCTTTCTATACATGCAGTTTATACTAAACCCTTTACCTGCTACATAAGTTAATGAAACTTTCAAGCTGATAGTCTAAAGCAAAAAATTGCTATTTCAAGGTTATTTTTAGGGAAAGTATCTCCTTATCAGAAAGAGTGGATCCAAGATCAGACTGCACGTTCTTTGCAGTCTGATCTTGATCTACACTGTCCGCAAAACGCCGTCGAGTCGCGCTTAGCAGCCCAAGGGGTAAAGGCCCACTAGCGGCGAAAAGTAAGCAATGCATTTGAATTTAAATCGTACCATATAAAGGCATAGAAGTTATTCTGAAGACGATAATCTGTTATGGTACAGTCCATCTAGTCGCAGGCAGAAAATTGAATTTTAAAGCAAAGTAAAAGTTGCCAGGTTGCTTACTTTTTGCCTGGTTTTAAAATTCTTTTTTTTTCTGCCAGCGACTAACACTTGGACACTACTTTTTGCAGAAGATGCATTAAACCCCTTTTTATCAAAGCATGACTTTGGGCTTTGTCTCTGAAAGGGTAGAAAGCTGCGGAAACCTGAGGCAATATCGCTTATTAACCCCCAGGCTGCTAAGCGCGACCCTCATACGCTTTTGCAGCCAGTGTAGATCAAGATGAGACTGCACAGAACGTGCAGTCTCATCTTGGATCTACACTCCGATGAGGAGATATTTTCCCTAATTAGTAATGATGAGTTTGCAATAGTAGCTTTTTTTTTTACTATTGGTTGGAAAGCTTTATTTTAAATTATTCATCAGGTTAAGGGTTAGTATTGTTTCCTTTTCTCACAATGTTTACAACTGCCTTGTTTCCTAGGATAATAATAATAAAAAAAAAACAAAAAACAAAAAACAAAAAAAAAAAACAAAAAAAAAACTGTTTGGTAAAGGGTTAAGAAGGGTTTTTGTTTGTGTATATGTTACTACAGGAAACAACGCGGATATAAGTGCATAAAAACGGACAGAAAGTATCGCAAGATCGATCTTAACTAGTGCTCAATACGCTATTGCGAGTATTCATCGTGCCATGTATTTTCCACATGAATATGCTTGAGAAAACGGGTGCTTAATGCATCTGAGAAAAGTATCGTCAGCCAGCGCAGTCCGCTGGCTATTCTCTGATATACATGTAGCCCAATGAAAAGCATCGACACAATAGCATTTGCCAGTTGTAATGTGTATACCTACAACGAGGACCAGTTTATATCAACCTTTGCAAAGTGTTGAAGTATTAAACTTCATGTATACCGTTGGTATTTAAGTATGACTTCGGAAATATTGGATGCCTATGATTCAAGTCTGCTTTCAGTCAGCAATGATAATTAGGGTCTTTGAAATGAGTATGTAACACTATGGAGGTATTTCGCCGGATGCTTTCGCTTAACACTTAAATTACAATTACAATTACGACTCGCAATACATTTGTCGAAGTAGATTAAGACCAGAATGCACAAAACGTGCAGTCTGGTCTTTGATCTATACTATTCGATGTTGTGCTAACATTCCGACCAAAAAAGGGTTTGGAATCGCAATGGGTGGGTTCTTTTTATTAGTTTAAAATGATATTTCACTGTATCTAGTTTTCATGTCGTTTTTATTAAAGTTTCGTTCAAAATACCGATGAATAGCCTATATTTTTATTTGCAATCGTATGGACTGCGCGGTTACATCCAATAAAAAGTGGCACTGGTAACAAATGAATAAAGAGAAATTTGTGATTGGTCAAATATGTAGGCATGTTTACTTTAAGGGCCCCTGCCTATTTGGTGGCAGGCCCTAAATTTAAGCCGTCCATATTTTTTAAAAGGTATTTTTTGTCACCTATGCCTTCTTTACTAATAATTTTGCTACCTATCGCCTTACGTAATCCAGTGATAAATTCTTCTTCTTCTTCTTATTATTATTATTGCTGTTGTTGTTGTTGCTGGTGGTGGTGACAATGATAAAAATCTGAAGAGCTCCAGTTAATGTTTAATCATTATTATTTTCATCATTGTTATTGCTGTTGTTGTGATTAGTGACAATGATAAAAATCTGAATAGCTCCAGTTAATGTTTTCATTTCATGTATTATGTAGCTTTCCACGGGCAAAGCTAGACATTTCTTGCGGTCATTGGTAGGTAGACTAAGGTCCGTATCTATCATCTATTTCATATTCAATTCGAATTTCACTTTTTAACCGATTACCACACAACGCCGACTTTTAATGCCTCTTGGAAAGAAGCCCTTTGAAAACATTGTGGGAAAAGGAGAAAATGCTGGTAACCAGCATTTTCCCTTTTCCCACAATGTTTTCTACCCTATCAAAGAAAAGCTGCACCATTTGAGCCACAAGAAATTGTCGTCTGCAAATGCTTTCAATTTTGGACAAGGTTAAGATTTTATCGTCTGGTAAAGGTTCAAACACTAGGCATCTGGTTGGTCGAGACAAACAGATAGGCCAATCAGGTGCCCAAACTTGAAACTATATTAACATTTAAGCAGCTAAATACATGTATAAATGAATCGAAAATTTCCACTCTAGCAAAATTCCAAAAATTGCGATTAAAAAAGTTGTATTTACCGGGAAAAAAAAAACTGCATCAGACGCTGTTGATTCTAGATCAGACTGTACGTTCTGTGCAGTCTGATCTTCATCAACATTGTCCGCAAAAGCGCCCATAGTTTCGCCTAGCAGCCTAAGGGTTAAAAAATGTAGTCAATACGGCTCGTAACACTTGATTTGATCTTCTTTCCAGCACTGGCTATATACAGTATCGTTTGCATATCGGCGACCCTGGTAAGCTCGTTAGAGGTCAATTCCTCGGTACCAGCGACATTCTCCGAGGTCTTCATGCAATGCATTCGAGCAGAGAATCTTCCAGCGATCGAAAACGAGTCGGAAATCCTGAAAGTTTTGTTGACTATTTCCCAGAGTAATAGGTTAGAATGTACTTAATCCTATACAATACAATCCTGTGTTTTAAAGACCCCGAGAAAGACGCCTTTTGAAAACCTTGTGGAAAAAGGAGAAAATGCTGGTAACCAGCATTTTCTCATTTTCCCGCAAGGTTTTCTACCGTATGAAAGATAAATTCCATAATTTGGGCCACATTTAAATCGTAGGATGCAAATGAGGCATTTTCTGTAAAAAAGGGGTTGAATGCATCCACGAAAAGTATCGACCAGGTCAGCCTGCGTAGTACGCGCGAGCTGACCTGGGCAGAAACTCTTCGCTATTGGTCAGTTGGTCAGTATATCAATAGACCAGTCTATCTTCTGATACAGTCGGTTGTTGGACATAATGAACTTTATGGATTCCTATATATGTGATGACTTACCAGGTATGATACATCAGGGACATGCATTAAGCCCCCTTTTGCCAGAACATGACTCAAATTCTTTCACCAAGTCTGGTAAAGAGTTAAACAATCAGAGATTTAATCCTTTTCTTTTCAAAATGCTCGCGTAATTTTACGCTCATGCGAAAGGAGGCTTTTAAAAACATTGTTGAAAAAAAAAAGACAAAATGATTTTTTTTTTTCATTTCTTTTTTCCACACAATGTTTCCCCCAGTTTCGAGGACAATTTACATACTTTGGGGCAATATGTAGTTTGTTGTCTTCAAATGCTTTCAATGCGAAAGAATATGAAATGTTATCGATTGGTAAAGATTAATCAAGTGATTAATTAAATGGTGTTTTGGCGCCGTTTTAAACGTTACTTCAGTCATATCACGGAGACAGCTCACATATTCATGTATGTTCTTGGTTTCATCAGTACTAGGCTAGGGCTCTGCAATGTCTGACATAAAAACACCCGACCCCTCGAAAAACCCAGTGGTTCCAGTGAGGCTCGAACCCGGGGCCTCCAGGTTTGAGTCCTACACTTTTCCACTGAGCCAGGCAGGACCTCTTAACTCTTTACCAAACGACAAAATTTTAGACTGGTCTAAATTCAAAGCATTTGCAGACGACAAAATAAATGTGACTCAAAAATTGAAATTTGTTCTGGGAAGGATAGAAAAGATTGTGGGAAAAGGAGAAAATGCTGGTTACCAGCATTTTCTCCTTTTCCCACAGTGTTTTCGAAAGATCTCTTTCTCAGGGCCGTTAAAACTTGGGATTGTGTGGTAAAGAGTTAAATAATCAGTTGATGACTTGTCGTGATGTAGCCAATTGATGTGAAAGTATTTAGCCGGAAGTATACGACGCATTACGCACAAAATAATATTGCTCATTGAAAAGTAAATCTCTTACTTCACACGTAAAATATTGATAAAACTGAGTTTTGTTTAGGGATTCATGTGATATTAAGCTGGAAGAATGTGAAAGAAGATCAGGCTGGTCTGGGCAGACTCCCAAGCTGTACTTAACTGATTCAAAACTGTTAAGGGAAACACTAGTAATTGGTTTAACTGTTTTCCTTTGCTTTCCAGAAATTGTTTTAGAAATAGTCACAATAAACCTGTCATTTTACTTTTTCGTACTTTTAGAATTTTCATGAGTTTCTTGAACTGCATGGGAAATAAAACCGCTACATTTAGGAAGAGTACTGACTCGACGGAATGGTACCTAGCCCGGGTTTTTGACAAGAATTATGCTAAGATGTTCGCGGACCAAGTCGTGACCAACAGCTGTAAGTTTGCTTTAGGTTAAGATCCAGGCCATTATCTTCTTTAATGCATGTCACACCAGTTCTTATGAATCGACCAATTTAACCTACATTTTTGGATGTTTTAATTTCATGACTTCTAGGCTGACACCTCGGTCCGTATTCAGCAATTAAACTTAATTCTAAGTTATTTTCTCACGAGTTTTCTGAATTTCAAAGCAACGCAATTTCTGATTGGCTAAAGCAATTGAGCTGTGCTGTGTGAAAAGGCGGCTTAATGCATATACGAAAAATCGGCCCAGGTCAGTCTGCGCAGTCCGCGCAGGCTGACCTGGGCCGAAACTTTTCGCTATAGGTCAATTTTCTGTATGTCCAAGAACCAGTCTACCTCATGACTAAGTCAGTTGCTAAAAAAAGTGGTTAATATGGATCCATAATTATGTGATAACTTGAATGGTATCATAAATCATGGAGGTGCATTAAGCCCCCCTGTTGCCAGAGCATTGTTCAAATGGTTTATCCAGTCAGAAATTGTATCACATTCTACTTCTAGAATAAAACTCCGAATGCAATGTAGAAAGAATGGTGAGTACGGGCCACCCCGCCTTCCCCTCATTTGTTTTTGTTCGAAAAGGAGAGCTGAAATCGACAACATTCAGCCATTTTCTGTGAAAAAGGGGCTAATGCAGCTGCAAAAAGTATCGACCCAGGGCCAGCCTGCGCAGTTCGCGCAGGCTGACCTGGGCCGAAATTTTTTGCTATTGCTCAATTCTGTGCAAGTCCAAGGACCAGTTTACCGCATTATTCAGTCAGTTTTAAGACAAACTGAGCTTTATGGATCCATGATCATGTGATGACTTGCGTGGCACCATGCATCACGGAGATGCATTAAGCCCCCTTTTGTCAGAGCATGGCTCATATAGTTCCAAGTCTTTGAGAATCAAAGACAAATTTCTGTGTGCTTTTTCTCATTTTTTGTAACCAGAATATTTCGTACACTGATTCTTTTTTCCTTCCTCTGCTTGTAATGTTAAACATGGCGAATTTGAACATTCTACTATTGAACCACAGGCATTCTTTTTTGTGACGAACTTGGCCATGTATTGTCTCATATATGGCGTGCAACACACGAAAAGGGGCCTTCGAACATATGTGTAAAATTGTGTAGTTCCAGATCAGCCTTTGCAGTCTGTGCCTAATCCGAGACGACACTTCCCGTTTTTATGCGATTTTCTGTTTCACGAAAGTCTCCTGTATGACAAAATCTTATGTAGTCGTAAAGTGCCGTCTCGGATTAGCCTGCGAGGACCGCGCAGGCTAATCCGGGACGACACTTTACGCAAATGTCCGAAGGTCTCATTTCGCATGTTGCGGGCCATATTACATTATATACATGGCGAAGTTCGTCACAAAACGAACGCCTGCGCCTTGAACTGTTTACTGCTACCTTATCTCTGCAGCGGATGACATTTCCTGCCTGACAAGTATGGGTAAGATGGACCGGCTAGAGAAGTGCCTGCGCAATGTTACCATGGATATCGGTGTGATCAAGAAGAATCACAGTGACCTGTTGGAACGATTAACGGATGAAGAGTTCCAAAGAAGAATGTGCATGTATGTCATTATTTCAGCCTATTCTGCTGGTCTTTAACCCTGTAGCACACAGTCCCGAGTTTTAAAGAACCCACTTGAAGAAAAAGTCTTTCGAAAACATTGTGGGAAAGGAGAAAATGCTGGCAACCAGCATTTTCTCCTTTTCCCACAATGTTTTCTACTCTTCCAAAAAGAAGTTTTGATTTTTGAGTCACTTTTATATTGTCATCTTCAAACGCTTTCAATTCAGACGTGTCTAAAAATTTGACATTCAGTAAAGAGTTAATCGTTAATAGTTTTCGAAAACAACAACAAGAAACCATATTTACCATCAGACATATCTACTGTTCTAATTATCAACTTTTTCCCCATCTTCGCAAGCCAAGGATACTAAGGTATTACCCTTGGCCGCTCGCCTCTTTAAAAATCGAAACTCCTGCTGCGCCATTTCATTGGATGCGATCTAAACCCATCGCGTCCAATCAAACCATCCGTAACAAGGAATCTTCCCGCGAAACAGAACACAATAATGGCGGCGCCCGTCAAAAACGAAAGTTGTCGTGTTTGTGACAAAATTTTGCCAAAAAAGAGTAGACGATCGATATTTAATGAGTTTTTTTTATAGTTCATGATCAATTATGTGAAATATTAGGACGGCTTCTATAGCCAAATGATTGCGAATCATCGTATGTCTGATTAATTTCAGAAAATTGTGATGAATCCGAAAGCGCAGCCATATTTGATGCATAGCCTAACAAATTTTATTACGAGCATTTTGATTGGTCAGAAATAACATCAGCAAAGGTCACGCAACTCGTGATATTCAATAGGTGGCGCAGCGGGAGTTTCGATTTTTAAAAGAGGCGAGCGGCCAAGGGTACGTAACGAACAAAGTGGAGTTAGTATCCTTGGCTTGCGAAGATGCTCTTTCCCAATCGACATAATTTTAGACAAATTAAATTTGGCTCAAGTGTTAGGATCATCTATGAATGGGTAGTAACTATAGTGGGAAATGGGAGTAACTATAACTGTAGTAACTATAGTGGGATTCCTCTATGAATAGGTAGTAACTATAGTGGGAAATGGGAGTAACTATAACTGTAGTAACTATAGTGGGAAATGGAGAAAATGCTGGCTTTGGATTTAGAATTTAAATTAAGAATGGTAGTTGAAAACGATTTCAGGGCCCGCATTCACCAATCGTTCTTAAATACATCCTTAGCCTCGTTCTAGATTTAGTAAGAAAGTAACACAATTGCTGATAGGCTAAACCATATTGTCATGCTCCATGAAATGGATGCTTAATTTATCTACAAAAAGCTTCGACACATCAGCTTGCGCAGTCTGCGCAGGCTGATCTATGTCGACATTTTTTGCCTTTGATCAATTTTCTGCATATCAAACGACCACTTTACCTCATGACTCAGTCGGTTGTTAGACAAACAGGATTTAATGGATCCATAATTATGTGACGACTTGTTTGGTATACTGGACCACGGAGACGCATTAAACTCCTTTTTGCTAGAGCATGGCTCATTTGGTAAATGACTTTCTTTTGTGCTTAATTTTGTCGATTGATCATATCCAAGCGATGTCTCGATTATTGGTACCATAGTGGTTCCCTAAAAAATCTAACTCTCTGCAAACACTTTGTTGTAAAGCTTAACTCTTTACCAAACGACAAAATTTTGGATTTGTCCAAACTGAAAGCATTTGCAGAAGACAAATGTATGAGACTGAAAAAATTGAAATTCGTTTTGGGAAGTTTAGAAAACATTGTGGGAAAAGGAGAAAATGCTGGTTATCAGCATTTTTTTATTTTCCCACAATGTTTTCAAAAGGCTTTTTTCTTCAGGGTCGTTTAAAGTCGGGATTGTGTGGTAAAGGGTTAAAGTGAGGAGTAACGACACTAAAACTTTAGGCTTGCAAAGTGTGAATTTGTGTTTTGCGCAAAGTGAGAATCGGGACAATTCTATAATGGTCCTGCGCAAAGTGGGAATTCTTACTTTGTAGCACAAAGTGGGAATTCTCACTTTGTGCAGTACCATTCTATACTTTGCTCGTGCGCAAATTGTCATGTTCACGATAATTTTCATAATTTTAAAAGGCTTTAATCCATGCTAACACCACATTATTCATCACCCTGCTAAAGTAAAGCAACTTTTTTTTTTCAGAACACTGAAAGCGACCGGAGGCTATACGCCACAATCCTGTTTTTCGGAGTACGATTCAAGCAATTGTTCTAAAGCTCTTCAACAGTTCCTAACGTCTTATATTAGGATGATTTCTTGTGATAACAGGTACATCGTTAATTGTCCTTGTACCCTTCACTCTTTACCAAACGACAAAAGCTTCGACTCGTTTAAAATTGAAACCATTGCAGGCGACAAATTAAATGTAATTTAAGTAGTGTAATTTGCTCTTGATAGAGTAGAAAACATCGTGGAAAAATAAAGGAGAAAATGCTAGCTACCAGTATTTTCTCCTTTTTCTACAATGTTTTTTTTTTTTCTAATTTCTTCTTTAGAGTTGTGAAAATACGTGATTGTAATTGTATTTAACAGAACTGCCAAACCAATTATATAGCATTTTCCAGCGAAATGAAAAACCGAAATGTTGCAATATTCAAAATTCTGTTCACATGAAAAATCTCACCGTAGGCCTTTCGGACGGTGTAGCTCTAAGATCAGACTGCTTATCTTATCTTGATCAACACTGTCAGCAAAAGCGGATTGAGTAGCTAAAATCAGCCCAAGGAATGAAGCAGTCTATTGTTCCTTTTGCATTTTCATTGAAAAAAAAAAAAAAGATAATTGAGCCAAGCTCTGGCAAAAGCGGTTTTTAATTCATCTCTTTGATGCATTATACCAAGCAAGTCGTCACACAATTATGGATAGATCATAAAATCCATTATGTCTGACAACCGACTGAGTTATGAGGTAGAATGTCCTTGGACATGCAGAAAATCAACACATAACAAAACGTTTCGACTCGTGCCAGCCTGCGCGGACTGCGCAGGCTGACATGAGTTGATACGTTTTGAGAATGTTTTAAGCCCCCTTTTCACAGAGCACGGCTTAATTAATTCAAACTTGCCAAGCCCCGTGTATAGGACTTTAAACTTTAGGCTTTTTCTGCTTTTCACGCAATGGTTTCACGGGTCTATTTCCGAAAAGATCTATAGAATACTGCGTTGAGTGTTTAACCCAAAGTATCCACACTTTAGTAATGTGGCTGGTCGATGGAGTTGCTTATGTATTTGACCGTCTGACAAATGCAGAAGCAACTCTTACGATTGCCACCTGCAAGGAACATGTATAATCATACTTGTACTGTAATTCGAACCTGAATTTGTTAGTGCTCATTCTCCACCTTCTATTTCCTGGGTCCGTATTCACCAAGCATTCTTAAGAATATTCTTGGTCTTGTTCTCCAAAATTTTCCAAATTTGAAAGTAACACACCTTCTGATTGGCTAAACCATTTGTGTTACTTTCAAACTTGGAAAATCTTGAAGAATAAGTCTAAGAACGTTCTTAAGAATGATTCCTTTCTCTTTTCTGTTTTTCTCTCTCTTTTTTTTTGTTACGTCATTTCATTATCTATTTCAACACTTGTAGTGACCTTTAATTTGTATTATATATGATTATATTACGAAATGCATGTGTATGCATAAGTACTTAATAAAATCTAATCTAATCTAATCTTTAAAAAGGCGACCGCTGGTTCGGATCCTCAGTTTTTGCCACAGAATTCTCCTTTGCCTGTCATCGCCAATAACTCTGTTGACGATGGTTATGTGCAAAAGCAGTCAATGTGCGAAGTACTGGTATATGAAACTCAAGGAAAGCCTTGATGGGCGCGCTGGTGTCTGCAATATAAAGTAAATAATGTTGAAAATTGCGTTAAACACCATACAAACAAACGAACGAACGAACGAACTAACAGACGGACGGACGGACAAATAAACAAACAAACGAACGAACGAACGAACGAATAAACGGACAGACGGACAGACAGACAGACAAACAAACAAAAAATAACATATTTCTAACAATCTTTAGCAAACTTGCATATTATTTTTAGTTACGCTCCAACTACAACGACGTCTACACCGGCTTCTCCGACTCCATCTACCATGCCGATAATAGTATCATCTTCCTCCAGCTCGGGACCCGTGGCGCCACCAACCGCTTTCTTCAGCTGTTTGGCTATCGTGTACCCTGGGAAATCATTCCAGATGTTGTTTCCGCCATCGGAGATTACCTTGTCTTTCACAGGAAACAACCTCATACAAGCGCAGCACCAACACGAAATGGCCATTGACGATTTTTGTGGGTCAGTAAAATTTCTTTCCTACAAATTAGCAACAGAAATTAGCCATGCTCTGGCAAATAGGAGTTTACTGACAATATTACAATATACTGACCACGACATCATATAGGTAGGTATCTATAAAATCCAGTTGGTCTGACAGTCGACTGGATATGGAAGTAGAATGGTCCTTGGACATGCACAAGATTTACAGATAGCTAACAGTTCAGACCAGTGCCAACCTGCAAGGAATGCGCAGGCTGACATGGATCGATACTTTTTTTGCAGGTGCATTAAGCCCCCTTTTAACAGAGCATTGCTCAAATGCAACGAATATTACTATTGTAAACTGCAAAAGTTCGTGCCATTTATGTCAAGACTAAAATTTCAAATGTTTTGTAGCGCTAAAGATTAGGGACACGGAGTGCAGTACAGCCGTCGAGGTTTCTTCCACGTCATGTAGTGTAGCTTGGACAATCGAAAAAGGGACTTTATCACAAGAAACCCCCACGCAATCCTTTCGCGATTTCCACGATGATTTCTCGTAGATATCTCACAACGCATCCTGCACGTCGTGTCACACTAAGCCATGTCGCGTGTGCAACTTCGCTAGCGCGCGCAATATATTATCGTAGCACAAAACGTCTCTTTCTTTCTTTCTTTGCTTGTATTTGCGGAATACAAGTTAACCCTTTCCCAAACGACAAATTTTGGACTGGCCCAAATTGAATGAGTTTGCAGACGACAATTTTAAGTTTGATGAAAATGGCAGAAAGTTCTCAAAAAGGGTAGAAAACACTGTGGGAAAAGGAGAAATTGCTCGTTACGAGCAATTTCTCCTTTTCTCACAGTGTTTTCAAAAGACTTGTACTGCAGACACGTGAAAACCAGGGCTTGTTTGGGAAAAGGTTAAAACAAAATAGTGTGAACGAGCTATATTAAAAATGTAGTACAATGTATTAATTTAACATCTACATTAAGCTGGGCTCTGTAGAAAAGGGGGATTTAATGCATACTTCTAATGCATTACAACAAACAAATCGTTGAATAACATGAGGTAGAATGGTCCGTGGGCATGCAGATAATCTACAAAAAAGCCGTAAGTTTCCACCCTGGTCAGTCTGTGTAGACTGAGCAGGCTGACATGGGTCGATATTTGCTGCAGATACATAGAACCATTCTCCTGTAGAGCACGTATGACTTATATGTATATGGAAATGCTAGTCTATAAGTAGTTAAGCGTAATTTTGTCTTTATTTGTATAGTCGTACAGTGTATGATTAAAATACACTGCAGAAATCTAACTGCTTTTTCCCCCTTCTGATTTCAGCAAAATTGCAGAATACTCGCAGTGTATCAAAATAAAACTTGCAGACCCTACCAACAGTTTAGACGCTTTGCATGCCCAGTACGTCGATGCGGATAATTTTGAAAATGCCTTCTCAGAATATTGTGCCAACAAACAACGTATGTATTTCGTGGAGTAGGAAGGGAAAACCTAATGAGATAGATCAGAACTTTGTGCTCTAAAACCAATATCAGTTGCCAGTGCAGATAATGCGTTCAGATAATGTGTGATTCTTTTGAAAAAAATAATTAGTATTTATTAAATTAGCCATACTCTGAGAAAAGGGAGCTTAATGCATCTGCAAAAAAAGTATTGACCGGGTCAGCCTGCGCAGTCAGCGCAGGCTGACCTGGGTCGAAACTTTTTGCTGTTGGTCAGTTTTCCTGCATGTCAAAGGGCCATTCTGACTCATGATTCAGTCAGATGTTAGACAAAATGGATTTTATAGATTCATAGTCATATATAATGACTTGCTTGGTATAACGTATCAGGGAGATGCATTAAGCCCCCTTTTGCCGAAGCATGGCTTATTTTTTTTTTATGAATCCTTTTTCATATGGCCTCCATCCATCAGTTTGTACATAGACTTTTTCAGAGGATTAGTTTCAGTTTGTCTCAGGAGGTTTCAGCAATACTCCTTTTCAGTTGACCAATTTCACAGTTCAGAGCTCCAGATAGAGGAAGGGATGTTGATTTCAAAACTGAAAATATTAATCACTCTCCACTAAACCCTATGTTATGGGTGCTCATTGGAATCGTCTCATCGAGACGATTCTAATGAGTACCCACAACATAAGGTTTGGAAGAGAAATAATGGATTTAGAAATACTATCACTCTCTTTTATCCGGAGGTCTGTAATCACTGTTAAATTGCGTTGTGTTTATCCCCCAAGTAACAGACGATGTCTTTATGTACAAGTCTTAACATTTAAAGATACATCTTTACTCGTTTTCCAGCCATTTTTTTTTAAAACCCGTTTCCTATTTAAATATGAAACCTATAATCACTCTTGTATCCTCATGCCAAATCGTGGACTTGACGACTTGCTGACCAGAGTACGACGGATAGAAAATGCATTTCATTTTTAGGCAGATTTCAAAGAAATTACTGTTGTCGATTTCGGTTTTAGATGATGACAAATCCTTACACCATATATATTGGTAATTTATCTATTTTTACATAGCTGACCAATTTCTGAGACATTCTAAACAATTTCTAGTTTTAACAGTATTTTTTTCTCTCTCTTGCCGTAAGGACGTTTCTTTAAACTGCTAAATAAACGAGACGAAAGTTCCCATTCAATAGGAAAACCCCAAATATCGCGATTTCAATGTTGATTTCACCGGAAAAATAGCACTATATCCGGCAGTAAAGATCCAAGATCAGACTGCATGTTTGGTGCAGTCTGATCTTGATCTACACTGTCAGCAAGAGCACCTTGATTTGCGCTCAGCAGCCCAAGGGTTAGTGGGGATTCTGCTCTGTTCTGATTTTGACCTGGGATCTACACTGTCAGATATTATCTTAGCCTCTTTTTGGCGGCTATAAATGCAATCCACTGAACCTTAGAGATATTCTAATCCTATAGGCTTGACTAAAAAAGCGGACGGTATAGGGTCGAAGATCAGATTACACTTTCTGTGCAGCCTTCTATGCCGTCCACAATCGTCCCTGTTTTCGCCTGAGGCTCAAAATAGGAGTTTTACTATCGAAATGTGTTCGTTTCGGTTACTTTCCTTTAACTTTTCTTACCACACAATCCCGAGTTCTAACGACCCCAGGGAAGAAGCCTTTTAAAAACATTTTGGGAAAAGGAGAAAATGCTGGTAACCAGCATTTTCTCCTTTTCCCACAATGTTTTCACCAGTTGACCCACAGTTTAACTTTTCGTCTGCGGTGGCTTTGAATTTCGATGGGTGTAAAATTCTGTCATTTGTTAAAAAGTTGAAAGGTTTATCAATGACAAAGAATTGGTCAGAGGTCGGACTTGAGGTTTTTTGAGTTGGAAGAGTCAGTCAAAATACCTACAGATATCGACAAGAATCCTTACTCTGTTACCACAGGCGTTCGTTTTGTGACGAACTTCGCCATCTATATAATGTAATACAAGACTTATTTATTACATTATATAGATGGCGAAGTTCGTCACTAAACGATAGCCTATGTCTGTTACATCTGAAGACGTTTTTTTTTTTAACTCTTAGACTGCTAAGCGCGACTCAAGGACCTTTTGCGGACAGTGTAGATCAAGATCAGACTGCACAGAACGTGCAGTCTGATCTTGGATCTACAGTGTCCAATAAGGAGATTTGTTTTCCCCCAAATAATCTTTGAAGTAGTAATATTATGGATTTTACAAGGCTACCGGTTTGAAAGTTTTTGTCACTTATGTTGCAGGTTAGGGTTTAATGTTTTAAGTGGGAAACAAGTATGATCCTTCATGCAGGTCCTACATGTAGCTCGCTGGACGGGATTGTATGCTAGTCAGTTGATTATTTTTTAATTTCAGTTGTAAAATCCAACTTTCAATGCACATATCGATCAACAAGTCGGGCTCCAGTCTGTCGTGGAGGTATGAATGACGTCATTACTGCCATCATGAACACTGTCAGTGTGCAGATGTGGACATTATGCAGGTAGCGATATTATTACCTTCTGTAAGACTAAATATCATATACCTGGAAAATTTCCTGCAAAAAATACATGCGTCGCACGCAGATAAAATATCACACACCAAAGAAGAATCATTCCGTATCTAAACACTGTCAAGTACGGTTCAAAATACGGTATGATGACGTAACTCGGAAAAAGTGCGTACTGATTTGCAATTTGATTGGTTGATTGGTCAAAATTTCAGGCTATGATGTTTATCCGCCATTTATAAAAAATGAAGTAACTGGCCACTCCACCATTGCTTGTTTTATTTTGTCTACCGTTTTCGAATAAAATGTAAATAATTACAAATTGTTGTCGTTAAAAGTTGTAGGTACGTAATAAAAGGAATATTATGTTTTAGTATTACACTCAGATGATAATTTTAGCTTTTGTTGACATACACAATATAACAAAAGAAACACATAACAGGTAAGACAGATTAAACGCATTGCTTCATTACGGCAAATACTTCAGCATAAAACGGCAGAGTTGTGTAATTTGGAGCGCCACGACGACTAGTTTACGAACAATTTTAAAATTGCATCATAAACAGTACAGCGACATTTTAGAAGAAAAAGAGTACCGGTTCCCTCTATTATTATAGAATCGACCGACTGTAAAAGGCATTGGTATCGTCTGAAGGTAATAACTTTGCTGATGTTTGTATTTACTTCTTGCTACGAAAGAAGATTTTGACATTTCGACTTTTGCTTTCGAGCGATATTAAATTTTCTTGTACTGTTCGAATCAAATACAAGCACCAGGAAAGTTACTACAACATAATATTGCGTATATCTGGGACCGTCCTAGTCCGCATTCACCAAACATCCTTAATTTCATTTAAGTCTTATTTTAGATTTAAAAGGTAAGACAACTTCTGATTGGCTAAATCGTTTCACTTTTAAACTTGGAAAATTCTTGAGGATAAGACAAAGAATATTCTTAAGAATGGTTATGAAAAAGGACCCCGTTTTTCCAAATATTTAAAATTCAGTTTTGAATAATAATTTCAAGACTGACCATGTAATATGCTGGCATGCTCTGTTCTAGAGTTAGGAATAAAACGACATTTTGCAAAAGTTCGGGGAATCCTGCTCCGGGAACGAACTAACCGAACTTTGATAAAGTTTAGGGAAAGAGTACGGTTTTTTTCCCCTCAATTTTGGACTTTCTGAAACTATGCAAATACCACGGGTATTATCGCTTCTGAAAATAGGAACAGCTGGTTTACCCTACTTATCTTTCTAAGATCATAAGCTTTTACGGACCGCATAGATCAAAATCAGACTGCCCAGAACGTCTGCTAGTTTATTCAAGTCAACAAGAAAAAAAAATATGTTTCACTGGATTATATTTACAACCGTCCACATAGGACGAGTTTATATGAGCCATGCTTTGGCAAAAGGGGGTTTAATGCATCTCCGTAATGCATTATAACAAGCAAGACATTACCTAATTACGGATCCATAAAATCCATTTTGTCAAACGACTGACTGTATCACGAGGTAGACCGGTCATTTGACATACAAAAAAATGACCCATAGCGAAAAGTTTCGGCCCAGGTCAGCCTGCGCGGACTGCGCAGGCTGACCTTTGTCGATGCTTTTCGCAGATGCATTAAGATCCCTTTTCATACAGTGTGGCTAATATATTTGGTTTTAAAATTAACCATAGCCACAAATCTGTCAGGGCCACACACTGACTCTAGAGATATGAATTTAAAAGATCTAAGTCTCCACATTTCATCGGGTATCAAAGAAAACAGACTAAGATCAGAGTGCAAAGACGCCAAGGCTGATCCTGGTATACTATTCTCAAAAGTACACTTGAGGTCAAATGGTATCAGCTCCAACAGAGCATTCTATGGACATATTTTGTCATGGCACAAATAATAATAATAATAATAATTGTAGTAGTAGTAGTAGTAGTAGTAATAGTAGTAGTAGTAGTAGTAGTAGTAGTAGTAGCAATAGTAGTAGTAGTAGTTTTAGTTGTTGTAGTAGTAGCTGTTGTTGTTGTTATCGGTTTTAACTGTTGTTATTAAGGTTGTTGTTTTTAAATTATGATGTATATGAGCAACACTCTGGCAAAAGGGGGATTAACTCATCTCCCACAGGCAAGTCATCAGATAATTATGGATCCATAAGATTCACTTTGACAACTGACTGAATTCTGAGGTAGACTGGCCCTTTAACATGCAGAAAATTCGCCAAAAGCAAGAAGTTTCGATCCAGGTGAGCCTGCGCAGGCTGACCTGGGTCGATATTTTTTTGCAGATATGTTAAACCCCCTTCTCATAGATCATGGTTCATATTTTGATTTCACTCTCTCCCTGAAGGCGGTTTAAAACTGCGAGAGAATGCCGGGTGAACAAGCAACTGAAAATCTGTAACAGCGAGTTTGCCACTGTAATGGAAAAGGTAATGACGGGCGTGTTGAACGAGCAATGTCGAGCTGGTGAGATTATCTTTCCAGAAAATGAGATGGTAAGTCAATGAATTATTCGTTATATGGTGTTATTGCCGTTTTCAACATTAATTCTCTCATTTTGCGACGGCAAGTGCACCTATCCATACTTCTTAAAGTTTCCATCGGACTGGCGATAATAAGTTTTGTTTAGTAGAAACTTGACCAATGCTTGCGTAATTACAGGCTGGGTTCCAGCCCGATCATTTTTTTCTTTTTACCTTTTATAAATCGAACCTAGCCTGGGTTCCAGCCTGATCATTTTCCTTTTAAATATTCGAACGTTTCTTTGTCAAAAATAATTACGATACATCGTTTTGCAAAAGATCTGTATGTATCGTAAAAGGTGACTGTGATACGGAGTTATAAATAAGATTAATAAGCAATGTCTCCCTTTGCCACATCGTTCTAAAAAAGTTTAAATCTGCAACTAGAGGTAGCCCAGTCAGTATCCAACGGAGCTCGACTAATTTCTTTCTGAGGACTGACGTTAGTCATTGCGACAGGGCTTATTCGTACCTCATCGCTAATCACTGTTTCGACGATTGTTAAGTAAGAAAGAAGTTATTAACATTAACATGGAAAGGATATTGTGCGAAGTATCAGTAAAGGAACTCCGGAAAAGCATGTATATACGCACTGGCCGCCGCGATATAACAAAAAGTAATGTTGTAAACACTATTTCACTATCAAGGAACCTTTTAAGCATTAACCCTTTCCCAAACGACAAATTTTGGACTGGTCCAAATCGAAAGAGTTTGCAGACGACAATTTTAAATTTGATGAAAATGGCAGAAAGTTATCAAAAAGGGTAGAAAACACTGTGGGAAAAGGGGAAATTCCTCATTACGAGCAATTTCTCCTTTTCCCACAGTGTTTTCAAAAGACTTGTACTGCAGACACGTGAAAACCAGGGTCCGTATTCACCAACCACTCTTCAGAACGTTCTTAGACTTATTCTTCAAGATTTTCCAAGTTTGAAAGTAACACAACTTCTGATTGGCTAAACCAAATGGTTTAGCCAATCAGAAGGTATGTTACTTTCAAATTTGGAAAATTTTGGAGAACAAAACCAAGAATGTTCTTAAGAATGGTTGGTGAATACGGACCCAGGGCTTGTTTGGGAAAGGGTTAAAAGATACATTTCAGACTTCATAAATATACAAACACCGTAAAAACACACAAAGAAGAGTCATGCTCTGTGAAGGGGTGCCTAATGCCTCTACAAAAATTTACAACCTATATCAGCCTGCGCAGTCCGCGCAGGCAGACATTGATTTATACGTTTTGCTTTTGGTAAATTTTGATAAATTTTCTACATGCACAAGGATCATTCTACCCCAAAATTCAGTCGGTTGTAAGACCAAATAGATTTTACAGGATCAGCAATTATGTGATGACTTGCTTGGTATAATGTGTCAGGGCGATGCATTAACTCTTTACCAAACAATCCCGATTTTTAACGCCCCCGAAGAAAAGGACTTTTGAAAACATTGTGGGAAAAGGAGAACATGCTGGTAACTGACTTGTTCTCCTTTTCCCATAATGTTTTTTTTTGTTGTTGTTTTTAATTACGATTTCTCGGAAAATTTCCTAATTTCTGTAACGTTTAGTTTCTCGTCTACAAATGCTTTCAATTTAGACCAGTCTGAAATTTGTTCATGTGTTAAAGAGTTAAACCAAGAGCATGGCTGATATACAAATGAGTCACGCTCTGGCAAAAGGGGGCTTAACGCATCCCCGTGATCCATGATACCAGGCAAGTCAACACACATTTATGGATCAATAAAATCCATTTTGTATAACAAGCGACTAATTCATGAGGGTACACTGGTCCTTTGACATGCAGAAAATTGACCGATAGCGAACAGTTTCGGCCCAGGTCAGCCTGCGCGGACTGCGCAGGCTGACCTGGGTCGATACTTTTCGCAGATGCATTAAGCCCCCTTTTCACAGAGCGCGGCTCAAATCTGCACCGAGACGAAGATCCTCTGTTCGAGGGTGAATGATGAACGTATATATTTACAGACGGATTTGTTACCATGTTTTGCGGGCTACATGGGTGGAATATTAGACAGACGTCCTCGAAAATCCGGCAATCCAAACAAAAGGCCCACTATGTCTCAAATTTTAGACCTTGTATTGAACGAAACCTCAGAAGTATGCAGGTATGACTTTGTCTTTTCAGCTATTGCTTGTTTATCAGTTATTCATATGATGCCCTTTTGCAGTTTTTTTTTTTTGATTTTGGACAGTATTTTACGTCGCTTTTAACATTAATGAGCTATGCTTTGGCAAAAGCCGGTTTAATGTATCTCCGTGATAGTCTATACCAACCAAGTCATCACATCACATATTTATGGATCCATATAATCAATTTTGTCTAACAACCAACTGCATTTTGAGGTAGAATGGTCCTTAGACACGCAAAAAGTTTAGCAACATCCAGACAGTTTCGACCGAGGTCGGTCTACGCGGACTTGGCAGGCTGACCTCGATCGATACTTCTTGCAGATGCGTGGAACTTCAATTTCACAGATCACGGCTCTTTCGATCATACCTTGGCGACAACTCACTTATTCATATCTCTTCTTTGTTTCTCCAGAGCTGGCCTGTGGTTTTGAATTACCATGCCCAACGGAATCTAGCGTTTTATAGTATCGATACTTCCATATTTATGGCCCGTATTCACCAAGCATACTTATTAAAAATCTTAGTCTGATATTCTTTGAAATTCTTAATTTGAAAGGAGCCTAGGATCTGATTGGCTAACTATTCAGTGTAGCCGGTCGGAAATTGCGTCACTTTCTCGATCTGGAATTAGACTAAGCGTGAAATTTCTAATGGTTGTTGAATACGGTACCAGGTTTGAGCGTAATCATAAAAATAGTAATTGATATTGCCCTGCACCCCTAATTGGGAAATCATCATTATTGCTATTGAGGGTCTTTGATATTACCCCATCTTCGCAAGCCAAGGATACTAAGATAGTACCCTTGGCCGCTCGCCTCTTTAAAAATCGAAACTCCCGCTGCGCCATTTCATTGGATGCGATCAAAACCCATCGCGTCCAATCAAACCATCCGTAACAAAAAATCTTCCGCGAAACAGAAAACAATAATGGCGGCGCCTGTCAAAACCGAAAGTTGTCGTGTTTGTGACGAAAATTTGCCAAAAAAGAGTAGACGATCGATATTTAATGAGTTTTTTTTATAGTTCATGATCAATTATGTGAAATATTAGGACGGGTCCCACAGCCAAATGATTGCGAATCATCGTATGTCTGATTAATTTCAGAAAATTGTGATGAATCCGAAAGCGCAGCCATATTTGATGCATAGCCTAACAAATTTTACTACGAGCATTTTGATTGGTCAGAAATAACATCAGCAAAAGTTACGCAACTCGTTATATTCGATAAGTGGCGCAGCGGGTGTTTCGATTTTTAAAGAGGCGAGCGGCCAAGGGTACGTAACGAACAAAGTGGGGTTAGTATCCTTGGCTTGCGAAGATGATATTACCCCGATGCAACCTTTTTTTGTGCGCAGACACCCTATTTTCTTCGCCTACTTGCAGCTTCTGTAAATACTATAAGACAGGTCGGCGGTTGATCTTTTTTAGAGATGTTCATGTCCTCACAGAAAGACAATGGCTTATTATGTGTGAACCATGCTCTGGGAAAAGGGGTTTGCATAATACCAATCAAGTCATCACATAATCATGGATCCATAAAATCCGTTTTGTCCAACAGATGACTGAATAATGAGGTAGACTGGTCCTTTGACATGCAGAAAATTGACCAACGGCAAAAAGTTTCGACCCAGGTCAGCCTGCGTGGTCTGCGCAGGCTGACCTGGTTCGATACTTTTTACTTTTCACAGAGTACAACTAATATTTTCTAATTCTCTACTGTAGCAATAAGGATGCACTATTTTCCTGTTTGACGAGGAAACTCAAATCTTCAACCAAGAGAGTGGACCAGTTCATGAAAAGCATGTTTTCTGTTGAGAACATGATCAAGATAATGGACTTCAGTTGTGCCATGATATCTGGTAGGTATTCCCTCTCACAGGCAAAATGTATCATTGTTCGGATATTCACTTTTCGGACACTTAATACAAAATGGAGTTGCTTACTCTTGTTGAGGACGTTGTCAAGAAAATTGTGATATGGTTCATCGTGGAAAAAGTGCATCTTTTGTTCAGATATCCCAAGACTTTATCTTACATCAAGTTGAGTTTTGAAATGAATATTCGAATGTATTCGAATAAGTGAAAGGATTACACGTGCGGCTGAATTACAGCAAAACTTAATTAAGCTTTCTAAAAGGTTGTGGGAAAAGAAAAAAATGATTGTTGCCTTTTTTTTTTTCCTTTTCCCAAATACTTTACATGCGTACGTGTGTAATATTTCTATCGTCGGATAAAGCGTTAGGTTGCCAATTAAATGGGGTGGATGAAGGATATTTTGTTTTGGTTTGGGAGGGGATGAAAGTGGATTGCTGAGCATGGTGGGAAGTATAATGTTAACGCTTAAGCTGCTAAATCAAAAAAAAAAAAAACTGCAAATTTCTACTCAATTTTAAAAGCCATAACATAGCGGTTTCAAAGTTGATTTCACCTGAAAGAAAGTACCGTATCGGACAATATAGATCAAAGATCAGACTGCGCGTTCTGTGCAGTCTGATCTTGATCTACACTGTCCGCTAAAGGTCAGTGCGTCGCGCACAGCAGCTTAAGGGTTAAATGTTTGCGTATCTTTTTCTTTTATAGTGTTAAACTATGTAAGTTATCT